>CM057455.1:727465000-730440000 GCA_016271365.2 Neoceratodus forsteri
GGAGGGACAGGGAGGGTAGAAGAGGAGGAGTAGCTCTCTATGTAAGGGAAGGGATCAAAGCAACTGAACTAAAGGGTAAACAGGGAGGAAAGTAATCACTGTGGGTCACCCTGGAGACCAGAAATAGTACCACAATCTTCATGGGTGTTGTATACAACCCCTGTCTCAGGGGGAGGAAATGGACAAGGAAATGAAAGAAGGCATCCTTAGGATGGCAGAAAAGGAGAGATATTGTTGATGGGGGACCTGAATATGCCAGATGTTAACTGGAGCACCTTTGCTGCAGCCACATCCAAGAGCAGGGTCATTTTAGATGCCCTATCAGACCTCACAGAAATTGAGGGGTGATTCACCAGGCTAAAACTGATCATGAACATAAAAAAAAACTAAATTACTGCAGTTTGTGTCAAAAAAATGCAATAAGCCTCATCCTATTCAAATCTTTACAAATAATTTGACCAAACTGGAGCCTGTGGATGGTTATTGTTATCTGGGGATCATTTTTGATCCCCAGTTGACTTTTAGAAAACACATAGAAACCACTATTGGCAAAGTAAATAAGAAATGGGTGCCTTGCAGAGAACTACTAAGTTTTTATTTATTTATTTAGTTTTTGTTAACCGGGTAGATTCTTTAGAAAGCATAGCTGTCTATTTTCAGGTACAACCCGGGAGATTACAATAGAGGGCTTACAGACAATAGTAAATACAGGAAACATCATGGGAACATATAGAGATCAGTCACAGTACAGTTTTACAAAATGTTCGGCAAAGATAGTACAATTGCAAGAAATCTCTGACAGTATATCATAACAAGACATGGGTACAAGTGCATTTTATTACCTGTCACAAGTCATACAACTAGTGAGTAAGTGCTAGTGGAGCTCAAATAGCAAGATATCACAGTCAGGTTTGAGAGTAGTAGAGGCTGGTGTCAGCTGGCATCTAGGAGGAACCAGAGAAGGAGTGGGTGGACAGAGAACAGGAGCAGGGTTCAGAGCTTTTAAAAGCCTTACAAAGCTCATGTTTGAAGCTATGAGGAAAAGGAGTTTCTTAGATTCAGTGGAAGGGAGTTCCATAGTTTAGGGGCACTGACAGAGAAAGCATTCTCCCCCATTTTGGTTTTACATCTCGGTTGAACAAGGAAGGATTTGTCCACTGATCTCAGAGAGTAGGCAGAGGTAGCAGGTTTGAGCAATAAAGCTAGTTTGTCAGGTATCTGGGAATAAAGCAGTAGGAAATAAACTGACAGAAGGCTGAGGGGGTAAGCCAACCCAGGCTGGAGCAAAGTGTGCATCAGTGGGTAAGTTTGGGTAGAGACAGGGCAAAATGACAGATGTTATTGTAGCAGACATCCCACTTACAGAGGAGCCCTTCAGTAGCTATAGGAAAGGCTATTAATCTATATGCCAATTTGGGTCTCAGGATCCCCTGTACAGTGGCCAGCCTTGCCTTGGATATTAGGCTATGCCTGACCTTATAAGCAAGTCCAAGTTGAATATTAAAGGATTTGATAGCTGAGGCAAGGTGTAGGTCTAAGTCCAAGGTGGGATCAAGTGTAACTCTTAGGTATTTAAAGGAGGTAACAGTGTTAAGAGGAGAGCCATCTAATGCCCTGATGCTTAATGGTTGGGTGCAGGACCGAGTTTTGGAACCTGCTCTGAAGAGCATAGTCACTGTTTTATTTTATTTAAGATGAGTTTGTTTTGCAGTAACCAGCTCTGAAAGGTATTGAAGTTATGATTGAGATTCTCATTGATGTCTGAAAGGTTTGGAGAGGAGGAGTAAAGAACAAGATCATCGGCATACAGTGGGGCTTAGCAAAAAAAAATAATTGGTGGGAGATCATTTATGAAGACTGAAAATATGAGTGGACCAAGAATCAAACCCTAGGGCACACCGATCCAAGTAGGAGCGAGAGAGGATTTAGCCTCTCTGACCTGGACAAACTGCTGATGCTTCAAAAGATAATTTTGGAACCAGGCAGTAGTGGAGGTAGAGAAGCCAATGGATGACAACTTAGACAGGAGCAGCAGGTGGTCAACTAAATCGAATGCTTTTGTAAGATCAACAAAAGTGGCCCCAGTAAGCAAGCCTTTGTCCATTGCAAGTCTGACATCATTAGTAAACTAGTATGAGAGCAGTGGATGTACTGTGCCCACGTTGGAAACCATGTTGGTCAGGGGAGAGGAGTTTGGAGGAATAGAGGCAGTCCGAGACCTGGGTAGCAACGATTTTCTCCAGTATTTTAGAGAGGGTGGAGAGGATGGCGATAGGGTGATAGTTATCCAGGTTAGTGGTGTCCCCTTTTTTGTGGACAGGGACCATATGAGCAATCTTCCAGAGTAAAGGGACATGACCTGTAAGAAGGGACAGGTTGAAAAGATGAGTTATTGGAGAGATTATATAAGGGGCTATGGTTTTTAGGAATTTCGGTAGGAGTCCATCTGCTCCTGCCAATCCAGTAGGAGAGACAAACTTAAGTAAGTGTAAGATGTCAGTCTCGGAGACAGGGTGAAGGGTAAAAGATGGGTTGGAGGGTTTAGAGTTATCTTGCGGAGAGACAGGTAAAGGCCCAGGAGGTGTAGCATAGTAGGAGAGGTCAGTAAATCTGGAGTAAAGAGCCTCGGTGACAGTAAGTGGGTTATTGCAACTACAACCATCTATGACCATATCAGAGATGGTGTTGCTCTCGTTTTCCCCAGGATGGTGTTAATATAACTCCAAAAACCACAAGAGTCACTGACTGAGGTACTAAGGAGCTGACAGTGGTAATTACCCATAGCAGATCTAATAGAAAACTTTGAAACTGCAAGACAGAAAAAAAATTGCTGAACAGTTAATTTTACCTACTCTTAATTATGGCAACTTGGTTTATGGAGCAACAAATAAACAACTGTTAGAATGGCTGAATAAAACACACTATAAAATAACAAGATATGTGTTACAATGTAGTTTCTTAACCCACCACTGCCAATTGTTGAGTAAGCTAGAATGGCAGTCCCTGGGTATAACTTACACTACAAGTTGGATTCAATTGATACACATAATGAAGTTTTCCCTCACTGAGCATCCCATTTCTATACTTCTTTTTCCAAAGTTAATTAATGAAAAAAGGATATTAGACAGACAAACTCATTTAAATAAAATTTATTTGGAAAAGAGAAAAAACAGGTTTGGTGAGAAAACCTTAATCTTTAGGGAAGCTATTGTATGGAATGCACTCCCACCCACTATTCGTGCAATCTCTGACTATGACATTTTCTCACAGGCTATCAAAGATCTGTTTTCCATGCCTGCCAATGTTACTGATTTTACTTAAAACATGCACATATTATATATATTTGCTGATAGTGTTGATAGTGATTGTACATCTGCAGTCTAGTATTATGTTTGTCTAATTAGATATATGTGACCTTTTAAGTCCTTAATGTTTTATATATTGTAACTATAAATACTTTGACACAGGTCTGCCTTGCAAATTGCACTGCAAAGTCCAAATGACACATATTATCCTGTATAAAAATAAAGTTTTACCTACCTACCTACCTACAGGGGGCATGCCTCAGACAGTTAGTGTTGGAACCCACTCGGCAGGGAGCAGTCTTAGACCTGGTACTCTCAAATGGGGATGGAGAGAGGATCTCAGATCTAGAAGTGGGTAGCCATCTGGGAACAAGTGACCACCAAATAGTGTGGTTCATGATAAACACAGCCGCAGAGTCAAGCCAGAAAAAAGTGAGGGTGCTGGACTTTAAGAGGGCTGACTTAGTCAAATGGGAGAGTGCCTCAGAAAAGCACTAGCAAACAGGCAAGAAGGAGGGTGGAGGAACAATGGGAAACATCAAACTGCCATCACAGAGGCAACAAGCCTTTGTGTGAAGCAAATAAACAAATCAAAATGAAAAAACACTATGGTTCTCAAAAGAGATGGCGGGAAGGTTAGGGAGAAAAAGACAGCATTCAGAAAGTATAAGGAAACACAGAAGGAGCAGGACAGAGAACTGTACCAGTTAAAGCAGAGGGAGGCGGGAAGGCAGTCAGAATAGCAAAGGCCCAAACCGAGAATAAGACAGCCAACTCAGTTAGGAAGGGTTATAAAACATTTTATAGGTACATTAGGGAGCAAAGAAAGACCAAGGGAGGGATAGTAAGGGTTAATAAAGGGAGGGTGGGCAGAGAGGGACAGTGAAAATCATGGATACTGAATGAATACTTCTGCTCAGTATTCACAAAAGAAGAGGAGGGAGAGGTACCTAATCCAATCAATAGAAGCACTCTGGATAGGTGTGTCAATACCAGTCATTTCACAGAAGACGGGTTCTGAAAGAACTCCTAAAACTGAAGGTGGACAAAGCAATGGGGCCTGGTGGGATTCATCCCAGAATTCTGAAAGAACTAAGGGGAGAACTAGTGAAACCACTGACTGCCTTTTTAACAAGTCATGGGAAGATGGTGTCATACCTAAGGACTGGAGGAGGGCGGATGTGATTCCCCTTCACAAAAGCAGGAGCAAAGCATAGGCAGGAAACTACAGACCTGTTAGCTTGACCTCAGTGGTAGGGAAAATGATGGAATCACTTCTGAAAGAAAGAATTGTTGAGTACCTAGAAGCCAGCAGGGCCTGCATGGATTCACAGTGGGAAGGTCATGTTAGATGAATCTGATCGATTTCTTTGACTGGGTGACCAAAGTAGCAGACCAGGTAGGAGCTGTGGATATGGCCTACCCAGACTTCAGCAAGGCATTTGACATAGTCCCACAATAAAAGATTAATAAACAAATTAGCCAGCCTGGGAGAGGGTTCCCATGATGGTAGCCTGGGTAAAAAATTGGGTGGACAACAGGACAGAGAGGGTAATAGTAAATGGAGTTCACTCCGAAGAAAGGGGGGTTACTAGCAGGGTAACACAGGGTTCAGTACTGGGTCCGGTCCCTTTTAATGTCTTTATAAGTGACATTGCAGAGGGACTGGAAGGAAAATTGTGCCTCTTTGCAGATGACACAAAGATCTGCCATAGGGTTGATACACAAGGGGGGGTGGAAAGGATGAGAAGGGACTTGGCAAGGTTGGAGGAATGGTCAACATTATGGCAGCTTAGATTCAATGCAAAGAAGTGTAAAGTAATGCACCTGGGAAACAAAAACCATGGGGAAGAGTGCACAATAGCGGGGGAGTTATTAACAACAAAAATGGAAAGGGACCTGGGGGTAGTCATATCAGATGACCTAAAGGTAAGCAAGTAATGTGAGAAGGCAGAAAGGATGGCTGGGGAATACTGGGCTGTATAGGGAGAGGTATCATCAGTAGAAAACAGGAAGTTGTTATCCCTCTGTACAGGTAGTTGGTGAGACCCCATCTGGAGTACTGCATGCAGTTCTGGAGACCCCATCTCTGCAAGGACATAGACAGGATGGAAACAGTCTGGAGGAGGGCAACTAAAATGGTGCAGGGTCTGCAACAGAAGCCATATGAAGAGAGACTAAAGGAGCTTAATCGGTATTCCCTTGAGGAAAGGAGGGAGAGGGAGGACATGATAGAAACCAGGATTCTAGGTGATAGGTTTAAATGCTTCATTGGCAAGCATTTAAACTAGCCAAGGGGGGAGCCACTGGAAAGGAGCAGGGAATTCATAGCTCCCACCAAATCAAGGTAGTTAGTGAGGTAAACACCAAGATAGAGACGTTGATAGGGAGAAGGGCAGGGGTAAATAGAGAAAATGACAAAGACAATAAGGACAGGTATGGGGCAAAAAGGGGTAAGGCCATCAGGAAATGGACGGTAATGAGTACCAATGCTCATATTCTGGGCAACAAGCTTTCTGAACTGGTGGCCTTGATGGAAGAGGGATGCCTGGATATCATGGCAGTGACATAAACATGGTACACAGAGAACCATGACTGGGATGTTAACATACCAGGGTACACAACCAACCAGAGGGACGGGGAGGGTAGAAGAGGTGGAGGAGTAGCTCTCTATGTAAGGGAAGGGATAAAAACAATGGAACAAAAGAGTAAACAGGGAAGAGAGGAGGCACTGTGGGTCACCTTAGAGACTGGAAATGGCACCACAATCCGCACAAGGCTTGTATACAGACACACATCTCAGGGGGAGGGAATGGACAAAAATATGATAGAAGGCATCCTTAGGATGGCAGAGAAAGGGGAGATACTGTTGATGGGGGACCTGAATATGCCAGATGTTAACTGGAGCACCTTTGCTGTGGCCACATCAAAAAACAGGGTCATTCTTGATGCCCTACAGGGGGCATGCCTCAGACAGCTAGTGTTGGAACCCACTCGGGAAGGAGCAATCTTAGACCTTGTACTCTCAGATGGGGACAGTGACAGGATCTCAGATCTAGAAGTGGGTAGCCATCTGGGAACAAGTGACCACCAAACAGTGTGGTTCACGATAAACTCAGCTACAGAGTCAAGCCATACAAAAGTGAGGGTACTGGACTTCAGGAGGGCTCACTTTGGCAAAATGGGAGAGTGCCTTAGAAAAGCACTAGTAAACAGGCAAGAAGGGGGGTGGAGCAACAATGGGGAAACATCAAAACTGCCATCACAGAGGCAACAAGCCCTTGTGTGAAGCAAATAAATCAAAATGAAAAAAAAATCCACTATGGTTCTCAAAAGAGGTGGCGGAGAAGGATAGGGAGAAGAAGATAGAATTTAGGAAGTATAAGGAAACACAGAAAGAGCAGGACAGAGAACTATACCAGTTTAGGCAGGAGGAAGCAGGAAAGGCAGTCAGAATAGCAAAGGCCCAAACTGAGGAAAAGATAGCCAATTCAATTAAGAAGGGGGATAAAACCTTTTATAGGTACATTAGGGAGTGTAGAAAGACAAGGGAAGGGATAGTGAAGCTGAATAGAATGGACGGTGGGTGGGCAGAGGTACAATGAAAAAGCAGGGATACTGAATGAATATTTCTGCTCAGTATTCACAAAAGAGGAGGAGGGAAAGATACCTAATCCAGTTAACAGAAGCACTCTGGATGGGGGGGTAGATCCCAGTCCTTTCACAGAAGAAAGGGTTCTGAAAGAACTCCTAAAACTGAAGGTGGACAAAGCAATGGGACCTGATGGGATTCACCCCAGAATTCTAAAATAATTAAGGGGAGAACAAGTGACACCATTAACTACCCTTTTTAACAAATCATGGGAGGATGGTGTGGTACCTGAGGACTGGAGGTGGGTGGATGTGATTCCCCTTCATAAAAGTGGGAGCAAGACAGAGGCAGGAAACTACAGACCTGTCAGTTTGACCTCTGTTGAAGGGAAAATGATGGAATCACTTCTGAAAGAAAGAATTGTTGAGTACCTAGAAGCCAGCAGGACACAGGACCCAAGGCAGCATGGATTCACAGTGGGAAGGTCATGTCAGATTAATCTAATCGATTTCTTTGACTGGGTGACCAAAGTAGTAGACCAGGGAGGGGCTGTGGACATGTCCTACCTAGACTTTAGCAAGGCATTTGACACAGTCCCACAAAAAAGATTAATAAACAAATTAACCAGCTTGGGAGTGGGTCCCAGGGTGTTAGCCTGGGTAAAACACTGGCTGGACAACAAGACACAGAAAGTAATAGTAAATGGAGTCCACTCTGAAGAAAGAGGGGTTACTAGTGGGTACTGCAGGGTTCAGTACTGGGTCCAGTCCTTTTAATGTATTTATAAGTGACATTGCAGATGGACTGAAGAAAAAGATGCCTCTTTGCAGATGACACAATGATCTGCAACAGGGTTGATACACAGGGAGGGAAAGGATGAGAAGGAACTTGGCAAGGTTGGAGGAATGGTCAGAAGTATGGCAGCTTGATTCAATGCAAAGAAGCAAAATAATGCACCTAGGAAACAAAACCCAGGGAAGAGTACACAATGGGGGAGGTAGTAACAACAAAAAATGGAAAGGGACCTGAGGTAATCATATCAGATGACCTAAGGTTGGCAAGCAAAGTGAGAAGGCAGTAGGGAGGGCTGGGGGATACTGGGATGTATAGGGAGAGGCATCACCAGCAGAAAACAGGAAGTTGTTATCCCTCTGTACAGACAGTTGGTGAGACCCCATCTGAATACTGCGCCCAGTTCTGAGACCCTGCCTCCGCAAGAACATAGACAGGATGAGGCAGTCCAGAGGAGGGAAATTAAAATGGTGCAGGGTCCGCAGAGAAGCTCATATGAGGAGAGACTAAAGGAGCTTAATATGTATACCCTTGAGGAAGGGGGGGGACATGATAGAAACTTTTAAGTACCTTGGTGGAATCAACAAAGTCCAAGAGGGTAGCATCTTTCAAAAAAAGAGATGTGCAAGAACAAGTGGACACAATTTGAAGATAGAGGGGGGAATTGCTCAGGGGCAATGTGAGGAAGTATTTTTTCACAGAGAGGGTAGTGGATGCATGGAGCCAACTTCCTGAGAAAGTTGTGGGTCCACAACTGTGGGAGAATTCAAGAATGCATGGGACAGACATAAAGCAATTCTTGTGGGGGGTAGGAAGAAATAGACTGTTGGTTAACTAGGATCTGCAGCTTATCCTGTAGGTAGGGAAATGGGTAGACTAGGTGGGCCACGCGGTCCTTATTTGCCATCAAAGTCTATGTTTCTATGTTTCAAGTTCCTCAAGGGAATCAACAAAGTCCAAGAGGGTAGCATCTTTCAGAAAAAGAGATGTGCAAGAACAAGGGACACAATTTGAAGATAGAGGGGGGAATGGCTCAGGGGCACTGTGAGGAAGCATATTTTTTCACAGAGAGAGTGGTGGACGCATGGAATGGCCTTCCTGAGGAGGTTGTGGGGTCAAAAACAGTGGGGGAGTTCAAGAATGCATGTGATAGACATAGGGCAATTCTGGTGGGGGTAGGGAGAAGTAGGCTGTTGGTTAACTAGGATCTGCAGCTTAACCAATAGTTAGGGAAAAGGTCAGACTAGGTGGGCCAAATGGTCCTTAACTGCTGTCAAAGTCTATGTTTCTATGTTTCCCTTCCAGGTTGCCCCCTTCTTATTATACACATGGTGGCACTGGGGTTTCCACCCCCTAGTACTGCTGACAGTACCCCAACACTGAGGTGCCCAATCCCTACTGTTGGAAAGTACCCTGAAATAAAGGAAACTATCTCTCACTGATTGTTTTTGTTTTGTGCAAACCTATAAAAAAGAAAACGGTCCATCACCAATCTGACCCACCCACCACACTCCACCCACCCCACCTCAAGCTCTCACTTTGCATTCACCACCCCACATCCTCCCACACACTCTCAGTCACCTGAACATGCCCCAGGATGTAGATCCATTCTCTGATCAAAGACATGTTTTGCTGCTGGAACCAGTGACTGTGATATGAGAAAATAAGTCCAGTTTAATGTATTTCAGTGATGTTTGAACCTTTATTCATAACATTGTCGTTTTTAAATATGACACCAAATTTTCAACATGGGCTTTTTGGGACCCCACCTCAAGACCCAGGGCAGTGGAATTGTTCAAATCCAGCCCAAAAATCGATTTGGGAACTGAAATTAAGTTTCAGCAGGGGATTTGAAAATGTTCACCTACTGGGTTCATGAGCCGGGGTCATAAGAAGGCTACATTGAAAATTTGGTGTAAAAATATGGTAAAATGACCAAGTTATTAGTGAATGCTTAAATATTTCAATATTCACTCATAAGTTTGCTAATTTTCAATATTTTGACTCCATTCAACATAGCAATTTTCTCACACTTCCTCATAAACGTGACATGTTGTTTTAAATTCTGGATGAGACGTGTTTTTGCACTTCTGGTGTGAAATGATACATACATATGAACATATGAAGAAGCCAGTGGAAGAAGGCTATTTGGTCTATCAAGTCTTCTCGTGTTGCAGGGTCCACAACTTGAGCTACTGTCCCTGCCCCCTCTCCCCACTCCTCCCATCCTCCCTACCCATGACACTTACCACTCCCTTATTCCTGTCCCAGCCTCTCTTAAAGCTGCCCATTGTCTTCAACGAGATTACCTCTTCTGGCAGCGCATTCCAAGTGTCCACCACCCTCTCTGTGAAGAAGTGCTTCTTGACCTCCCACCCTCCAGTTTAAGACTGTGCCCCCTCGTATTATGGTTGCCACTCAGCTTAAAGAGACTCTTCTTGTCAACCTTATTTATCCCTTTCATTTATTTTTTAATTTTTTTTGATGTTTCAGTCAATATACTATAAATATACTATAAATGCCACATGTCATGTTTATAATGGGAATCATAAAATGAGTATCTTAAAAAATTTGAGGTCAAATAAAAAAAAGATAATTATTTGGAAACTTTGTGTGTAGTACCAGTCTTGACCACAGTGGGTAGAGCTTTGTGATCCCTGCCTGTGAGCTGAGTGACCCTGTTGGAGGGGCAAGGTGGGAGGATTGGCTGTTATGTGACATCACCAGGCCTGGGAATGAAAGGTATAGAGTTGCCTGCATGGGCCCAGGTGCCATATAGTGAAGACAAACTTCCTCTTGGTATACAGCCCTGTACCTCTGCACCTGTGGGTGGCAGAGGGCTCTGTGCATTGGCTGACTGCTGCACTCTTTGCCCTATTCATCTGTATGTGCAGCTACATGGAAGCTCAGGGCCCAGAGGGCCCTATGCTTCTGCAGCCCACCAGAAAACCCCCTGAATTTTTGACATCCATTGCTGCATGGAAGTGCAAGGGTCTTCTCTTCTGTAGGCAGACAGAGTCTTCCCTTGATTCAGGACTGCACGGAACCTGTGTGAATGATGTTGCATTTCTATCTCAAAAAGAAAGGAACCTCTTTGAGCAAAGCTGCATTAATGCACCAGTAAGGGTTCAAGTTAATGCCACAAAAGTAGAGAAATGAGGTGTTAGGGTTTGCAATCCTAACTCCTCACCCCAAGCAGCAAAAAGGAAAACAAAACATTAGGGTTTGGGGTCTCCAGAGTCTTGGCAAATCATTTATGGCATCTTCCTTTGGGTTGCCAACCCTAATGCCCTCCTCTTTCCCTGAGCAAATAAGATCAGACATTATCTCCTTTCTTCACAAAATTTACAACAGATTGTGTTGGCAACATGTGGTGAGACATACTTCTCTACCTTTGAAGAGTGTATCACTGTGAGGCACTGGTTTGGAGCTGTACCTTGTGCTTCAGACAGAAGGCTACAGACTGGTGGGAGTGGGTGAACATTAGGGTTGACAACCCTAAGGAAGACCCCACCACTGATTCTCCAAAACTCCGGAGACCTAAAACCCTAATTGTTTTCCCTTTTTCTGCTTGGGGGGTAGTTACAGTTGGAAACCATAGTGCTAAATTCTCCTTTTGGTGTTAACTTGAACTTCAACTGGTGATTAATGCATTTTTTTTTGCAAATAATATGCATATATGGTTGAGTAAGCACTTTAATGTGAAACCCCAAATTCTGCACCTACTAAGTTTGCCCCATTCAACTGACTTATTTTAAATTTGGAAGGCATGGAATTGGTGCCTGGCTCTCTGGATCTTGAAACGCTTTGTGGCAAGTTAGAGAGGTTCAAAGAAATGTAAACATTACATAGTTAGAGCCTTTTTGGCTCACCTATAACTAAAAAACTAGGAGATTTCGAACTACAAATTTGCAGGTTTGATAGAGTTTGCCCCAAGGTGTGTGCTTTTCTGTGTTTTAAGTCCCTAACTTACCTAGTTTTTGGGAAAGTTAAAAAAACGGTAGGCATGCTTAGTTTAAAAATTGAACATTCTAAGGATAACTGATTTTTTCCAGCTACATTTCTTAATTCAGTTGTTTGATGAAATGCACATGGATCCATGGAGGCAGTGGTATCCTGATGCTGCAAATAGCATCCATACCTATTTCACCAGTGTTTGTTCAGCAGGGACAGGGCTACGTGTCAGTGCATTGTTCTGCCCCTGGTGAACAGAGCTGTGCATTTTTTTGTGTAGGTCCCCTTGGCCACAGTTCACCACATCCACAGCCTCCTTAATGTAAACCAGTCATCAGGGTGCCCAATCCTCAGTGCCAGCTACAGACTTAAAGTTTCTGACAGTGGGATGCCAACTCCTGGTGCTGGTTAAGTCCCCCCTCCGTTTTCATTTTTTATCTTTGCCGACACCTGGTTGTCCATTCACTGGTGCTAGTTAATTTCCCCCACCTGCCCAATTAAGATGCTGTCACCGGGATACCTAATCCCCAATGCTGGCTACATAACCCCTCCACCCCTGCTGCGAGAGTGTGACACTGAGGTGTTCACCTCCAGTGCCACCATGCAGAAGCCAACACAGGGTGCCCAATCCCCAGTGTTGGTACCTATGAAAACAAAAGCTATCCCTTGTAGTCTTTCTTTTTAACCTACAGTAAACTACAGAAAATCATCCATCGATGTCTGTTGTGGCTCCCTTGTTCTCACCTCCACCCCCACGCAACCTACCCCGACCTCCACTCAGCACCCACTGCCCCCATCCCCCACATCCCTTACTCACCTAAATTGGTCCACCATCGTAGATCCTGTCTTTGAGCTGAAAGACATCCTCCTCTTGGAAGGACAACTGTGAACTAAGGAAATAAGGTAAGTGGGTTTAATGTATTTTCAGTGCATTTTGAACTTTTACTCATAACCTGGTCGTTTTGTAATATTTTATCCCCAAAATTTTCAGGATGGCCTTTTTGGGATCACACCTCATGAACAAGACTGGAGAAAAGTTTTTAAATCTGTCCTTAAAGGCGATTTCACAGTTGCTCTGAAATCACCTTTGGGTGGATTTGAAAATATTCACCTACTGGGTTCATGAGATGAGGTCATAAGAAGACTATTGAGAATGGGGTGGGGTCAAAATATTTTTAAAAAACAAGGTTTTGAAAGTGCATTGAGATTTTTCAGTGCTCAGTCATAACTGTGGTAATTTTCACTATTTGACTCCTATCCCCAGTCATTTTCATCGCTTACCATGAACATAACAGGGATCATTTTTCAATCCTGGCCAAACTGTGTTTGTGCACTTCTGGCACAAAGTTACATTTGGCTCTGTTTTCTAATTAACACTTGTCATGTTCAGAAGGGGGGGTCATAAAACACTATGTTGAAAATCTGAGGTCAGAATGTCACAAAAAAAATTGTGAAGTCAAATCTTTTGCAGGAACAGCCGTTGGTCCACTGGGGACCATGCTGCCTTCCTGTGTCAATGACCTGAGTTTGGGTGTGAAATTGGAAAGCTGGCTGGATGGGCAGAGGCTGGGGGTAAGGTGCTGCAGCATGCTGCACCAGCCCCAGCCTGGGGAGGGACAGAGCAGCGTTCTGTCACACAGATGACACCTTGTGGTGGGCCAGGGAGTCTTCCTTTACAAGGAGTTGAAGTGTGTGTGTTGAGGCCTGCTGAACCTATGCACTGCATCAGGACAAGTGGGATGGGAAGAAAATTGGGGGCAGTGCACCTGGCATGATGAAGGTTGGGTCGCTGCAGGCCCCACACCACCAGCAGTCCCCCTACTGCTGTCAAGACACCCAGCCCCATCACCATCCATCTGAGGAACTTACCTTGTACCTTTGGTACCCCCCACAGATTCTTCCCATGATGGGGAATAGGAGGTGATGGGGCATCCGCCCTGCTGGACTACAAGCCAGTTTAGCAGTCCATCACCCTGTCGGTGTTGCAGGGCATGCGAAAGGTGGTAGCTTCATCCTGCCCTGGTGGCTGTACATGAGCAGAGCAACTGGTTCACCCCTCCAAGAGTAGATTGGGCCAAGGGATGCTGACTCCTGTCCATATCCCCCACTCTGGCCTCTATGAAGACCCAAGCCCTTTCCTGAACCCAGGTTGCCGCTATGGCATCTGTATCTACCCTCCCAACAAAGTCACTTTAAACCCCACAGAAACTGCTGTTCCTTTCCACCTAACACAGCTGATCACTATATTTATCCATCATATTCCACTGTTTTCCACTTTATGTCTACAGGTCCACTGGAAAGATGAACACAAGATGCCAACCCTAGCACTGGAGGACACCGACCATGCATATTAGGTTAAGTATTGTTTTATGATTAGAGTTCCTCGTTATTTCCTATTAGTTACTAAAGACCTGCAGATCCTTTGTAAACCCATTGCTATTCTTATTTTACAGGTAGAACTGGATATTGCCTCAAGTCACCCAGCCCCCCTGCCAAATCCCTGGGACCCAGGTAAAAATCATTGTGATTAATACTGTATCTAAGCTGGATGGTATATTGTGATGGTGCAACTACAAGTATTTAGACACTGTTGTCTTGTAGTTGTTAGTTGGCTGGTGAAGGAGGGCTAGAAATAGTGCCACTATTCTGTTTACAGTATTTCATTTGGAGCTCTGCGAATGTGAATACAATTCCACTATCACAAAAAGAAGGAACATTCATTGCAAAAATAATGTTAATGCAGACATGAGGATTTAAGAATGCAAAGTGCACAAAGTAGGGAGTTGAACATTTTTTTTACAGTTTTGGGTCTCCAGAGTCTTGCTATAAACATAGGAAAATATCAGGAACATTAGCCAAAGGCCATTGATGTCCTGCACCATTTACAACCTCAAATCATATAGATAACTACTTCTATATTTATCTAGAGCAGTTTTAAACTCATTCATGGTTTCACTGGAAACTACCTGACTAGGCAGATCGTTCCATTGATCCACTGTTCGCTAGAAAACCAAGACCTCTCAAGTTCCTATTATAATTCTCTCCTTTTAATTGATACTGATGACCCTGATTTGTAGTTAAACTAGATCTTGCTGTTAATCCCAAACATTCCCACAATCAGAGTTCTGCATACCTTGTAAATCAGACACATATCTCCACGATATCTCTGTATTGTAGGGAATACAAACCAAGCTCCCCAGTCTAACCCTATAAGACAGTGTTCCCAATCCTGACACACCTCGTCACTTGTTTCTGTACCCTCCAGCCTATGCATATCCAGGGACCATGGTTTTTCATTTTACTGGTAACACTGTAACAATCACGGAATCCTGCTTGGTTTGCGGATTTTGAATTCTTGTACCGGTGCCTCATGGAAATTGTATGTCACTGCACAGAATCTCTAAGATTTCAGTATTTTTTTTATTTTCTCTTCTCTGTCCCCTCTCACAGCATCAGTCTCCACTTTCAGGCTGGGTATTCCTAGCTTCACCCTCAGGTAATGCTCAGGAGCTCCTGTGGTCCTGCCCCTATCCTGCCTGGGTTGTACCCCTGCCAGGTGGAAAGGAGGGAACCCAGGACCCTTTTACACTCCTTAGTGTGTATCAGGCAGCTCAGTGGGTACCTCATGGAGCCTGGTTATGAAGTCTGAGGCACCTGGGTCCCTTCTGCCAGTGGCCAATGTGGGGTGATCATTCCTGGTTTTCTGGTCTCTGTCCCTGAGGGCACTGCCACTAGAAGAGATCCAAGGAGGTAGGGGCACAGAGAAATGTCACTGATCCACATTCTGGCTAAGGTCCTCCCCCTGATCACTCTGCAGCACCATTGTACCACCACCCGTGGTAAGCAGCAGGACCTGCAGCCCAACCTCCCTGGAGGAGATTAGGACAGCAGTCCCCCAGGTGCTCATCCTACTCCCATGGCCAAACCTCCAGCAACCCAAGTTCGCTTCTGACCCTGGGTTGCTGGCATTGCAAGTAATAGAGCTACTACACCGCCAGCAGGTCGACCCAGATTTCAGCATCTTAAAATGAATGCTGCTGTGCTTTGCATTCTTTCTGCTTTGCAGCATATAGAGTCAGTAAAGAAATCACCTGCACTGTTTTGTTGTAATCAGCCATTCAGTTTAACCACCCATGCCTAGTGGTTAGAGTAACAAGCAGTGAATGAGCTGGGTACATCCAGCAGACTTGGGTTTGATTCCCACAACCTCCACTTGCATACTCTGTGACTCCAAGCAAGTCACTTAACCTCCCCAGTACTCCAAGGTCACTCCTGAAAACAGACAGTCCTGCCTAGTGGCCCTTACCTGCTTTCCAAAGAATATAAAAAATAAAATACCAATATATGTTTACTACATTATAGAATAGTAGTCAGGGTACCATGTAATTTACCTGAGTTTTACTTGGGCAGAAATTATTTTGTATAGGTAAAGATAAATGTTCAGATACATTTTATGTGTTTTATAAACTTGTTTTTAGATTTTAGTCGGGTGTTTATTGTATTCTTTGCATATAAGCATCTAGGCTGTAGATTGCTAAATGCAGGATCACTGTTACCAACTAGCTTATTCAAGTTTATAACCAGTAGGGCCATCCACAATCCTCAGTTGTTTAAATGAAAGCTAGTCTGAATGGAAATATGTTCATGAAGAAGAAACTGTCTTACTACTTATGAAAATACTTCACAGTTAGCACCCCATTTAGGTGAATTGGATCATTTGCAGCTTTTCTCCCATCTATTGTTTCAGTCTCTGTGACAACAAAAGGTTTTCTGATAGTCTGCCTCAACAAAAGCAA
Source organism: Neoceratodus forsteri (assembly GCA_016271365.2). Lineage (NCBI taxonomy): Eukaryota > Metazoa > Chordata > Ceratodontiformes > Ceratodontidae > Neoceratodus > Neoceratodus forsteri. The sequence goes on from CM057455.1 coordinate 727,481,440, forward strand.
ATGTTAAGTATTTAAGTGTGCTTATGTTTGGCAGTGGATTTTGAAAGCACTGTCAATGACCTACAGAAGGTAAGACCCAGGGGCTATATGATGCTGGTGGGTAGAGTAGTGCTCAATTCACACCTGAACAAAGACATGAAAACTGGGAGACACTGTTTTCATGGACACCAAGGGAAAAAAGCATCCACATGTCTGATAGATGCATAAATCCATTTCAACGTCCTCCATTAATCACTTGTGGATTTTTTAGGTGAAGACACTTTATTTCAAAGAAGCAAATTCAAGTATTTTTTAACCCCCTGGCCATTCACTCCTTCAGGCCTGCCAAGGCCCCCTACCATCACTGCTGAGTGCCAACCACCATCCACTGCCTCTTACTGCTGTGCTACCAGGTAACCCAAAGTAACCTTCATCGAAAGGGCCCCTATCCCTGTGGGTGGCTACCAGGAGGAGAATTGCCCTAACGAGCGTCCAGTGTATCCTGGGTATGGCAGGGGTCAGAACAGACACATGTCTGGGATTCTGGCTATGAAGGGACCAACAGCTGTCCTTCATTTGGGTCAGTGGGTGTTTTCCCATTTTCTTGAGAGCGTGACAGGCCACACGATGTCAAGGCACAAGCTGATGTCCATCACGCCTCCTCCTGCAGTGAGGGCTGACATGTTGTCATGCCTCTGGCCTCCACAGGGGCCAGCAAATGCTGAGCCATGAACCCACCCTCCCTCCCAGGAGAAGGTGAGTGGTCATTGGACACTCAAGCCTTCACCCACCAGCTGGCTCTCCAACACCCAAATCTGCTTCCTAACCCTGGTCAGCAGTGTCACAGGCAGAAATCAATTTAGGCAGTTAAATTATAGATAGGACAAAACAAAGGTAGTCCACCTTAGTGGTGATGGTTCAGATTAATTCACATCTGAATTCTAACAAGCAAAGAGATCAAGTCATTTGTAACTTGTGTATGTGGGGGTGGGTGCTGAATAAAGGGGATCATAGTGCTGTCACTACTGCCATCACCCCAGAGGGATGTGGACTGCATTGCTGCTACTGGCATCACACCAAGGGGTGGGGCTGTAGTGCTTTGCCATCACCACTGGTGGATGGAGAATGTAGTACTGCTGCTGTCCCACATGAGGGATGGGGCCACAGTGCTGATACTGCCATCACACCAGAGGAATGGTGAACATAGTACTGCTGCCATCACACCTAGGGGATGGGGCCACAGTGCTGCTGCTTCAGTCACACCTGAGGGAGGTTGTAGTGCTTTGCTGCTGCCATCTCACCAGAGGGATGGAGGCCTGTAGCTTGTTGGTGCTGCCATCTGTGACCTGAGGGATGGGGCCATAGTACTGCTTCCATCACACCTTAGGGATGGGGGCTGTAGTGTTGTTGTTGCTATCACATCTTGTACCTAAAATAACTTTAAATTGGTACAAGGATGGAAAGATGTATACTAGTGGAAATCAAAATTGCTAAACTGCATGTTAGCAGAGTTAAAAACTGTTAAATAAAGTACACAAACCAAACACCGTAAAAGCAGATTTTGGCTTAGCAAACACCGGAGACAGTACCAGTTTTAACAATGTGCAAATGGAATATGCCTTTTCTCAATCCCGTAAACCAGTGTCCCTGTGCATATCCTTCATAAACCTGGGCTCCATACACTACTGGCATATTCCAAATGGGGTCTGACGAGGGACCTGTACAGTGGCATGATGACCTCCCTTTCTACTCCTTATATTTCTCATAATTAAAGCTAAGATGCTATATGCTCTTTTAGATATTTCATTTACTTGGTAATTGGACTCAAGTCTTTATTTATCCATACTCCCAAATCCTTTTCCACCTCCATTTCCATTAACTGGACTCCATTTATGTAATACTTGAATTTAGGATTATTCCTTCCCAAGTGCATGACTTTACACTATATTAAATTTCTATTTCTTCCCTACAGCTGTCATATATATTAAATCAATATTTTCCTGTAACTTCTGAGCTTCTAATCTGTTCATAACAACTGCCCCAAGTTTCATATCATCAGCAAATGTAACCATTCATGTTTTACCATTGCAGTTAATAGAAGAAACCAGTACATTGAACAAGAGTGGGCCCAGAACAGAGCCTTGAGGGACTCTGCTGGGCACCACTATCTAGTCTGAATTTTCACCCTTGATACAGACACGCTGCTTCCTATTAATCAACCATGCAGTGAACTATCTAACTACATAGGAACTCACTCCCAATTTCTCCAGAAGGCACAACAATTCACCATGGGACACAGAATCAAATGCTTTTCAAAGTCGATGTATAAAACATCTACTAATAAGCCACTGTCCAAGGTCACATTTACTATCTCAAAAAGGATAGAGTTGGTCACACATGATCTTCCCTTTGTGAATCCATGCTGTGTAATATCTACGTGTCCCTTTTCCCTTAACAAACTTTCAATGTTCTCCTTTATAATAGACTCCATTACCTTACTCAATATATTAATTAAACTTATGGGACGATAATTCAAACAGTCAGTTTTGGGTACCTTTTGTGGACTGGAATCACATTTGCATCCTCCAGTCCTCCGGCACCTCTCCATAATCTACAGAGGACTGGAAGATGGCCTGAAGTGGATTACAGATAACTGTGGCAAGTTCTTTAAGTAGTTTTGGATGTAATTCATCCGTCCCGGGAAGTATTGACCTTCAGATTAAGCAGTTTATCCTTCACAGTATCTACTGAGATTATTAAAGGTATATCAGATATTTTATGGATATAGGGTTGGGAATCGCCCACTAGAGTACACACTGTTAAAATATTTATTAAACTCTACTGACATTTCCTTTTGATTTGCTACATTTTTTTGCCCCTCCAATAGGGGACCCACGTTATTATTATTTTGCTTTAGGGAAGCAATATACCCGTAAAAAGCTTTCTGATTATCTGATACCTTAGTTACCAAACTATTTTTGAAGTTTTTCTTTGCTCTAGTTATTTCTCTTTGGTTTTTTATTTGACATGATACTCCTTTGTACCTTCTCTCTTATACTGTTCATAAGCTCTATTTCTCTTGCTAATTAATCTATGAATTTTATTATTATACCAAGCAGGAATCTTCCCTTTAGCATTGTATTTCCTCTTTATAGGAATTTCTGTTTCAGCTAGATGGTGGAAAAACAGTTTAAACCCATTCCACATTTCACCTACTGTACACCCCTTAAACTGTGTCTTCCAGTCCCAGTTTTCTACTATCTGGCTCAACCTACCATTATTTACTTTACCATAATTTTTAACACAGTAGTACCAGCCTGTGGAGTACCTTTATTTCACTTTTTACCCTGTATGTTATGGTCACTCCCACTTAAAGGATCCCTCATTCTGCAGTCGATTATTTGTTCTTTCATATTACTCATAACCAGGTCTAGGATGTTGGATCCCCTTGTACCTTCCTGTACATAGTTCTGTAATGCCAGAGAATCTACGGCCTCCAAAAATGCATCTTCACAAGGTGAAGAAGAGGACCAGGTATTCCATTCAATGCCACTGAAGTTAAAATCACCAAGTAATAATAGATGTTTGGACTCATTTAAATCACTAATGCTCTTAATTTGTTCAAGTGTTTTTCCACTGTTTAGCGATTGGGGTCTATAATACATGCCCACTAATATTTGCTTCCCCATAGGAGGTACTGTATAGTCTACATCACTATTTGTTCAAATTCTAAGTGCTTAACAGTTTTCATTTCATATGCTAAAATATCACTGTGAACATATAAAGCTACTCCTCCTCCCTGTCTGTTTCTCTGTCACATTTAAATACCTGAAATTCATCAATATTTGTTCCCCAGTCATCCTTTGCCACCCTGTTTCTGTTACAGCACACAATCTGATACCATCCTTCTTTAGTATACCTCCAGTTCCTCCTTTTTTCCCAAACTCTGACATTCAATAGCAGCAGAGTCCAGTGATCAAGTTTCACACTAGAGTTTATCTCCTTATCCGTTGTTCTCAATAAAGAGTTGCTACCCTCCTCCCTCCCACCCACCCATTAATTTAAAATGTTCTCTATTTTAGTATTAAATTTATCAGCCAAGACCCAAAGCCCATATTTATTCAGGTGAAGGCCATCTTGTGAAAACAAATTAGGTACATTAATGAACCTTTGCCAGTACTCCATCAGTTGAAATTTCTCTCTTTGAGTCCATCTTTTTAACCAACCATTGAATCTGGATATCTTCCTACATTTTTGTTTATTTGCTCTTGGGACTGGAAGGACCTCAGAAATAACCAAAGGCATGTTTCTATTTTGCAAAACCCTTCCTACTTCTTCAAAGTCCCTTTGGATACCTGCAAGGTCCCTCCTCCCAATATCGTTTGTACGTATATGCAATATAGCCACAGGATTAACTGTATTCTCAAAGAACCCATCCAGCCATTGCTTTATTTCGACTATACCTGCTCCTGGTAAACAAGACAAAGTAACATGCTCTTTTCTATTATTGCAAATCATCCTATCAGCAGTCTTAAGCACAGAGTCACTTATAATCACTGTGTCTCTATGCTTGTTACCCGGATTATCTAATATGCCGGGTAGTGCATTTCTCTCTAGCATGTGATTTCCTAAGTTTACAGATCTTGTGTTTCTATCCTGGTTAGTAGACCCTCCTGGTACATTTCTTCTCCCAATACCAAGACTCAAAGTTTCCTGGCACATTTCTGAAGTATTGTTATTATTTTCTCTGTCATCCTCCTGATTGAGAGTATTGCCCTCATCATTTAGCCCATTAAACCTATTAGTCAGCTCTGTTTGTTGTTCTCTATCTCGTATACACTTCCTAGGGCCTCTTTGCACAGTGTTCCAGTCGCCATCTTCATCTATACTACTTTCATTAATGCTTACTTTCCTTTTATCACTTGGTCCTTTATTTATCTGTTCATGTATTATTTCCCTTTCAGAATTTTCAATTATAGTTTTTATTGTTTGCACAAACCTGGCTATTTCATTTATTCCCGATTGTACCATTATCCTTTCTTGTAGTTCCTCAAGTTTATTTTCCAATGTTTTTATTAACCTACACTTTTTGAACCTATGACTCTCCATTTGTCCCGACTGCCCCAACATTTCACATCTAGTACACTTCCTCCATTCATTTCCCAGTAAGTCAAATACAATGACGTTTCCTATACCATTTCCTATCTAGCTTCCAGTTACCTCTTCCTCCTTTCCCACTTCCTGGCTGATATGGCAGACATGTCCAGTGCCTTAGCCATGTCACCTTTGTTGGGTTTGTTGATGCAGGGCTCACTGATGCTCGCCATTAAACGAGAAATATACTGGGAGAGAAGTTCCATTGAGTTCATACTTCCGTCCCCGCTACAGCTCTTAAATAAACAATTTGCCAGGGCTTTGTCTGCCCTTAAAGGTCAGGCAACTGTCCCACATAGAGAAAATATTAAAATATAATCAGTGCCCAAGCAAGCAAACGAGTTTTAGCGCTTTTTGAGCACAGTGTGGTGTTGCCCTAGCAACCATACACACCACTCCACCTGCAAGTTTCTAGCACTGTTCCAATTAAGCTTTTACCTCCCAGTGAGTACACTGGTACACTAGAGATGTAGCCTTGCCTCAAGAGAACAGAATGTCTTAGTGAATCAGGAGTGAGGTGTTCCTTGGGGTTGTTAGCTCTAATGCTCACCCCTCCCTGAACACACAAAAGGTCAGATATGATCTCTTTTCTTTATGCAAGTAATTGTATTTATTTATTTATTGAAATATTTCACCAGGAAGGCATGCTGAGCAAGAGTTGCTAATATCCGGTCGCGACCTGGGGGATAGGGGAACATGAGGATAGTTTACAGAGATTTCGACATAATATCAATTTACAGTAGATTACATTCAAATAATTTGAGCAGACTGTACAGGAGTAATGAAATTGTGGGATACTAACAGTTTTGAACTAGATAGATACCATACCAAATTTCTTTGGACTAGATCGCACAACAACACAAAATAACATTTAGGCACACACTACTGAACATAACTGTGTAGCTAGAAAATGGCTGAATAGAATTGTAGTTTGATCTAGGGAAGTTAGTGAGGAGTAAACACAGGCAGAACAGGTTGGCTAAGGTATAACAGAAGTGCAAGTTAACTACAAGTGCATTAGAGATTAGGGGTCGGCATAGCTAGGGCTATGTAAGGGGAGAAGGGAAGGTGAGAGAGAGAGGTAGGTATGTCAGTAGGCAGAGAAGTGGGGGGGAGGTGGTGGTGGAAGGAGATGGAATGTGGAGGCAAAGGAAGAAGTAGGAGGAGAAAGGTCTGCTGGGGCCTGACCCTTCCAGTATGCTGGGGACCCTGCCTGCACAAGGCAGGGGTCAAGCATGACAGGAAGGGAGCAGCTTGTGGCAGTGAGAGGTAGAGTACAATAGGAGGGAAGCAGATGGTAGGCAGCGAGGGGGAACAGGCTTCAGAAGAACTGAAGAGAGGGTGAAGGTAAGGGAGAAGAGAGGCCAATCCCAGCCCTTCAGGATGTGGAGAAGTGGAGGAAGAGTTGGGTTTATGGGTAAGGATAGGGTAGGGACTGGCCCTTGGTACAACTTTGGATGATTGAGAAACCAGTAAGAGAAAAATGGATGGTCTGAAGGGAAGGAATTGGAGGAAGGGAAGGAATGCTGTCTTTTAGGTGGGTGGGGGTGGATCTGCAGCAGGGACATTGCATGGTACTGAAGAGGGCAGGATTTGTCAGGGGCTTCGAGAGGGGAGTTAGGGAGGGTTGTAGCAGGAACAGCTAGAAGCAAGGAAGTTTTAAGGCAGAGCTGATGGAGTTGTAGGAGAATGAGTGACAAATTTGAGGGGGAGGGAGGGAATTCCACATTTTTGGGAGGCGGTGAGAGTTACCAGATTGTCTGATGAGGGTGGCCCAGCGGGGGACTGCCAGAGTATGGGAGATGGATGATCTAAGGGAGTGAGAGGGAAGTGGGGGGTGTTATAAATGAGTCAGAGAGGTAGGAAGGGAGTGCACCTAGCCAGTGCCTGGAGGTGAATTTAGCACAGTGGGAGAGTCATCTGCTTGTAAGAGAGGGGAAGGATAGGGCATGATCCTGGGGATCACTGGGAAGGCAAGACGGGAGGATGAGCTGGATGTCATTATCCACCTAGGTACTAATGACTTGGCAAATGGGGAGCCAGAGGAAGTTCAGGAAGAGTTCAGGAAATTGGGGAGGGGTCTCAAGCAAGTAACTACTTCTGTCACTTTTTCAGAAGTACTACCTGTGAGAGGCAAGGGAGAGCATGGTGTGCATGCATCAGGAACTTTAACTCATGGTTGAAGAACTGGTGCTGTGAGGAAGGGTTTGGATTTATTGGTGACTGGGGACCCACCTGGAGGGATGGAGGTTTGATCAAGCCTGACGGCCTGCATCCATCCTGGAGAAGAATCCAAGCACTCAGTGATAAGTTTAAATGCTACATTGACAAGCATTTAAACTAGCAAAGGGGGGTGGCAGGCCAGCAAGGAGGGTACCTACTTGCTCACCCCCCACAGTTAGCAGTGGAACCAGTGAATCAGAGGAGTGGCTATCTCTACAAAGCAGTGTGCAAAAGATGGAGATTAGTGCCCAAGAGGTGGATAGGCAGAAAAGGGGCAAAATTCAGCAGAAGGGCAGACAGCAAGGAGAACCAGGGATAAAGGACAACCAAGGAAGGGGCTGGAGTAGAACAGCTTAAACAGTCTAGGAGATCAAATCATGGAAAGCCATGTGCCAATGCCAGGAGCCTTAGCAATAAGATGGAAGATCTGAGGCTGTCATGGTGCAGTCAGACCTGGACATTGTGGCCATCACTGAAACCTGGTGTAATGATAACCCACGACTGGGAGATATTCATACCTGGCTACAACACATTCAGAAGAGACGGAGTAGGTAGGGAGGGAGGAGGAGTGGCACTGTATGTGAAAATGACATAAGGGCCAACAGAGATCCAGGAGGAACAAAATGGGGAGAGATACTGTTGGTTAAGCTGGAAAGGAAAATGGGGCCAGCCATCCGCACAGGTGTGGTCTATAGACCACCAGCCCTGGAGGAAGAAACAGATAGGCAGCTGATGCTAGCCATCCAAAGGATGGCAGACAAGGATGAGGTAGTACTGGTTGGAGACTCAATATTCCAGATGTGGAATGGAGCATCCCAGTAGCAGCATCAACTAGAGCAGATTTATCCTGAACTCTTCAGGGTGCCTTCTCAAGCAACTCATCATGGAACCAACTCAACAGAAAGCAATACTGACCTTGTGCTCACAAACAGGGACAGTGTGATGGGGGTAACAGTGGGGGAGCACCTGGGGAACAGTGACCACCAGTCATTGTGATTTGAAATCACAGAAAGAGCAGAACCAAACCACACAAAAACACGTATCCTGGATTTTGGGAGGGCAGACTTTAGGAAAATGGGGGGATACTTGAAAGAGGCATTAAGGGGAATGGAGCAGGAATCGGGGTTGAGGAACAGTGGGCAGTATTTAAAAAGGGGATTACAAGAGCAACAGAATTATGCATTAAGCAGGTTAGCAAGAGGAAAAGGAAGAGGAGACCATTATGGTTTTCCAAAGAGGTAGCAAAGAAAGTGAAAGCCAAAAAGATTGCATTCAGGCAATACAAAAAGACACAGGCAGAAGGGGATAGAGAGAAGTACCGGGAGAAGCAAAGGGAGGCAGGGAGGTTAGTAAGGGAAGCCAAAGCTCAGACAGAAGAAAACACTGCAAAATCAGTGGGTAGAGGGGACAAAACCTTTTACAGGTACATAAGTGAAAAAAGAAAGGCAAAAGGAGGGATAGTGAGACTGAAGGGGGAGGATGGGGACCGCATGAAGGATGACAACAGTAAAGCTGACATACTGAACAGGTATTTCTGCTCAGTCTTTACAGAGGAAGAGGAGGGTAATGGTTCTGAAGGGAGTACAAGGGGTGAGAATGGTGCAGAAATGGACATAAGTCCCTTTACACGAGAAAGGGTCCTGAAGGAACTGGAAGTAATAAGAGTTGATAAAGCAATGGGGTCAGATGGAGTACACCCCAGGGTCCTTAAAGAACTAAGAGAGGTGGTGGCTGAACCTATGGCTATCCTGCTTAGCCGATCACTGGAAACAGGGGAGGAGCCCAAAGACTGGAGGACAGAAGATGTAGTCCCCTTATACAAAAGTGGGAACAAAGAGGAAGCGGGAAATACAGACTAGTCAGCCCTCACCTCAGTAGTGGGGAAGATCATGGAAGCACTACTGAAGGAGAGATTGGTGAACATCTGGTTGTCAATGGACCACAAGACCCAAGGCAGCATGGTTCTCACCCAGGGGAGGTCATGTCAGACCAACCTCATTGAATTTTTTGACTGGGTGACTAGGGAGGTGGATCAGGGGAGGGCAGTGGACATGGTCTATCTGGACTTCAGCAAGGCCTTTGACACTGTGCCACATAGAAGACTATTACACAAACTGGGAAATATGGGTGTGGGCAGGACAGTAGTGTGGTGGGCAGGTAACTGGCTGGGCGGCAGGACACAGAGGGTGGTGGTAAATGGCTGTCACTCCACAGAGGGAACAGTGACCAGTGAGGTACCACAAGGATCAGTGCTGGGACCAGTCCTATTCAACATCTTTATCAGTGACATTGCGAGACCTAGAAGGCAGAATTTCACTGTTCGCTGATGACACAAAGCTCTGTAATAGAGTAGACACACCAGAGGGTGTAGACAGAATGAGAAGGGACCTGCAGAAACTTGAAGAATGGTCAGGGGTTTGGCAGTTGAAATTCAATGCAGAGAAGTGCAAGATAATGCATATGGGGCACAAAAACCCTGGCACAGTATATCAATTGGGGGGTGAGGATATAGCATGCACCAAGCAGGAAAGGGATCTTGGGGTTATCATCTCTGATGACCTCAAGGTAGGGAAACAGTGTGACAAGGCAGCAGGTAAAGCAAATAGGATGCTGGGATGCATAGGCAGGGCATTACCAGCAGGAAAAGGGAGGTCATAATTCCACTATACAAGACACTAGTGAGGCCCCACCTGGAGTACAGTGTACAGTTCTGGAGACCTTACCTATGTAAGGACATAGACAGGGTAGAGAAGGTTCAGAGGAGGGCAACAAAGATGGTACATGGATTGCATCACAAGTCCTATAAGGACAGGTTGAAGGAACTGAATATGTACTCCCTGGAGGAGAGGAGGGAGACAGGGGTTATGATAGAGACATATAAGTATCTTACTGGGAGGAACAGGGTGCAGGAATACACTATTTTTAAGTGAAAAAGATGTTCCAGGACTAGAGGGCATGGGATAAAGTTGGAGGAGGACGATTCAGAGGAAACGTGAGGAAGAATTTCTGCACGGAATGGGTGGTGGACAAGTGGAACACCCTGCTAGAGGAAGTGGTGGGAGTTGAAACAATCACAGGATTTAAGAATGCATAGGATAGGCATAAAGGAATTCTGGAGGTCAGGGGTAAGGGGCAACAGACTTCTAGGAAAACATAAACTGAACTTACAAGCTCAAATGGGCAGACTGGGTGGGCCATAGGCCCTTATCTGCCGACACTGTCTATGAATCTATGTATCTATGCATGAAAGAGGTCACAGTGGTGGGTGCAAGAGGGAACATCAAGGGCAAAACAGCAGAAGGAATTGAAGAGGGTGTCCAATCTGGCCAGGGAGGACTTGGGAGCAGCACCGTAGACTACATCATAGTAGTCAAAGATTGGCAGTATCATCTTCTGAATAAGTTCACCCCTAACCACAGAGGGGATACAAGTATGGTTCCTGAACAGGGCACCAAGCTTGGGGTACAGTTTTTTTGGGATGGTGTCAATATATCTGGAGAAGTTTAGGTGCTGATCCATCCAAACTCCTAGGTGCCTGAAGGAGTATGTGTTCTCAAGCAAAGTCCCATCAAGGGTGTGGAAAGGGCAGTGAGGGAAGCCTAGAGAGTCTCTGCCTGTGCCAAAGGTCATGGAGACAGTCTTCTTGGCACTTAGAAAAGCTGATGGTTAGCAAACCAGAGCTGAAACTTGCCAAAGTCTTGCTGCAAGTTGGATGTAACCTGAGCTGGGCAAGAACCAGATACATACAGACCAGATTATCATATACATATGTACGGGTGTGACAGAGGAGCAGAGCATGGAAGGTCGTTAGGAAGATGGAGAGTAATAGAGCTAGCACTGAGCCCTGAGGACTCCAGTATTAATCAGAGGGAGGGAAATGACATTAGAGATCCTGACTGATTGGGTTGTACCAGTGAGGTAGGCCTTGAACCAGCTTGTGGTTGAAGGAGATAGGCCAGCTGTTGAGAGGAGTCAAGGATAAGGGAGTGGGAAACAATGTTGAAAGCCTGGTGAGGTCGACAAAGATGGTTAAGGTGATTTGACCACTGTCCATCCCGGTAAGGATAGAGTCAGTGAACCTAAATAGGGAGGTAGTATGAAGTGATTTTTCCCTGAAGCCAGATTGAAAAGGGGTGAAGTGAAAGGTGTCAGTTAGAAATGAGGTAAACTGGGCGAGGTCAAGGTGTTCTTGTAATTTAGCTAAGGTAGGAGGAGAAAGAGATAGGGTGGTGATTTCCAGGGAACGATAGGTCATCGCTTGGGAAGAGGGAGGACCAAGGCATGTATCCGTGGGTAGGGACTGAGGCAGTAGAAATGAGGGGTTTAGGATTAGAGAAATAGGGTAGGCAATGACCAAATCAGAAAGAGAGAGAGAGAGAGGAGTTTGGAGTCTAGTCTGTCTGGAGAAGAGCCTTTGAGGGGTTGATAGTGAGGATGGCTTGTAGCATGCTATTTAGGGAGACTGTATCAAGGAGAAGAGGGGTGGAAGGAGGGGAGGAGAGGCACATTGGAGAGAGGAGAGAGGAGAGAAGTGAGGTTGAGGGTGAGGAGAGGAAGGGTTGTGTTGGCAACATGTGGCGTTTCATACTTGGAAGAGTATATTACAATGAGCTGTACCTTGTGATTCATGGAGACCATGGATTGGTGGGGAGAAGGCATGTATTAGGGTTGAAACCTCAAGGAACAACCCACCACTGATGTATATCATACCCTGATGACTGACAGTGTTGAGTACTTCCTTTGCATTTGTACTTGAGATGTCTTCTGTATTGTGAGAGTATGGTTGTGACGCCTGGTATCATTGTCCCTTGAGCAAATTAAATGAAGGTGTGCATTTTAACCTAATTGCACATTTTCAACATGTGGAATTCTGCAATTAAAATACAAAGCTGAAATTTGCATTAATTGTATGAAAATTCATAAAATGGCACAAGTTCATAAAAATTTTCCAAATTTTTTTTCCTAATATTGTCCAGCACTGTTTGTAATGAATTAGCTGGTTAATTTGTGATGTACAGTAAACTACTGTCCACTCAGAACAGAGTTTACCAAAACATTTCACTTGTGTCTTGAACTGAAAAGTGAACTCAGCTTTCAGTAATGAAAGACTAATGTGCTACCCATTGTAGCAGCTTGTTCTTTATAGCACAAACATGTGATTTAAATCTTTCTTACAGCATTTCGATGGTATATCCACCTCTCCCACTACCACTCTCCGGGATTCTCGAGACTTGTTTTTGCTTTTCTCTTTTGCTTTTTCTTGTTTTCTACATCTTCTTTCTTCTTCTTTAATCCTCACAAATGGCCACCACCCTCGCTTCTCTTTCTTCTTGAAAATAGACACTGTTGGACACCCATCTTCATTAACGGCCATATCAATAGTGCATTGCTTTGCTGACTTTGCACCTGGCATCATTTTCTTAGATCTATTTCAATGGAACCTGGGGAGAAAACATCCATTTCTTTATGTCGGTATTTTCAGTGACTGCAAGTTGATGTAAACATTTAATTGAATGCAAAGAGGTACTTGGCCATCTACCATGTATGTAAAAGCCCTGTTATAAAACTTAAATATTAAAGAATTCCATCCACAACTTGATAGCCTAACATGGCTTAGTCTTATTCAAAATGTGAATAGTTGAGAGTGTGGTTCAGCCAATTTTGGCCAAACCACTGAAGAAAGGGAGTCATAACATTTTGTTCTACAGATGGAGCGGAATCAAATTTGGTTTTAGATTGCCCTTTCATGCACACAGCATCTCAATGCACCTTACAGATGGATTACCTGAGATTAAGATATTGGTAGTGCAGAGACAGTAAACAAATACAGCAGCAAAGAAGAGCTCAGTAACATCCATATGCAGCCATGGACAACTACAGATGCTGTCTCATTGAGACAGGCCATTTTGATTGGGACTAGAGATATGCAAATAAAGTACTATCCCATCCACTAGGATATCTGACGGCATGAATCATGTGCTATCAGAATGTAAGTCACAAGTGGGGTACCTCGGATCAGTCCTGGGGCCCGCCCTCCTCAATAGCTTCATCAGTGACATTGCAGATGGACTGAGGGTAAGGTTGTCTGTTTGCAGATGACACCAAGATCTGCAACCACGAGATGATCCAGATGGTGAGGGCAGAATGAGAAGAGATCTGGATAAACTGGCAAAATAGTCGAAAAGTGGCAACTGGGGTTTAACGAAAGAAGTGCAAGATCATGCACTGTAGGGAAGAGAAACCTGAAGCCACCTATAGATTGGGAGAGGAGTATGGCAATCACAAGGGAAGAAAGAGACTTAGGCATCATCATCACAGATGACCTGAAATCATCCCAGCAAGCCACTAAAGCAATAGGTAAGGCTAGAGGGATGTTAGTGTATTAGTAGGATATCACAAGTTGTAAGAAGGAAGTAATAATCCCTCTTTACAAGACACTGGTTAGGCCCCATCTGAAGTACTGTGTACATTACTGGAGGCTGCACCACACAAGGACATCAACAAAATGGAGGCAGTCCAGAGAAGGGCAACCAAAATGGTGCAGGGTCTGCATCAGAAAACATATGAGGACAGATTAACAGAACTCAATATGTATACCCTAGAGAAAAGGAGGGAGAGAGGTGATATGATCAAAGCATTCAACATCTTAAGAGCATTAACAAGGTGAAAGAGTCTAACATGTTTCAATATAAGAAAACTAGCAGGATAGGAGGACACAGGATGAGATTAGAGGGAGGCTGATTAAGGGGGAATGTGAGGAAGTTCTTTTTCACAGAAAGAGTGGTGGATGCATGGAACGGCCTGCTTCAGGAAGTGGTGGATATGAATATGGTGCAGGGCTTTAAACAGGCATGGGAAGGCATAACGGAGCAATAAAGATGAGTATGAATAGATAGCCATTGACAGAGCAAATAGGCTCCAGGCACATTCATAAGTAGAAAAAATGGCAGACTGGATGGGCCTTGAGGTCCTTATCTGCCATCAACTTCTATATTTCTATGTTTCTATGCATCTGACCTATTTAGCCTGGATAAAAGATTCATATAGTCTATCTCATCCACAAGGATATCTGAAGGTGCTGATTATGTGCTATCAAAATGTATCCAATCCATTTAGCCTGGATTAAGGATAGTCCACCATCACATCCACAATGATATTTGAAGCCTGGAGACAAGATTCAGAGAATGCACTATCCAATCTGGAGCTGCACATAGCCCACACTATCTGAATATCCAAAACTGAATGCAGCATATTTCCACAACCTTAACAAAGGACACCATTAATATCCCCTTCTCATTTTTGAGAAGTATCATGGGACTCTTAGAAACAGAGAAACATAGAATCTGATGGTAGATAAGGACCGCATAGCCCACCCAGTCTGTCCATTCTTTTCCCTATCTATACTGTCACTGCACATATCCTGACGCCTGTTCGACAATTTTACTGCGATTGACATTACAGCGACAACAGTGACAGGTCCCTGTAATGTCATTTTGGGACACCAGCACTGCTTTCTGGGAGTCTTGCACCCCCTACCCCAATCAACTCCAACTCAGAGTTAAGTTACAGGGGATGCAAGCGGCACAGCCCTCAGAGTAGGCGTTGGCGCAAAGCCCCTGAGGAAAAACAGTTCACGGAACATCTTTATGCTGACCACAACCGCGGGTCGACATAAAGTTGTCGCTGTAATGTTGTTCAACAATGAATTTGTTGAACCGGTGTCATGGATTCATCACTGCAGACTCTACTCAATCTCCGCCCTCCCACTGCTCCCCCAAGATTCCCTTGTGCCTATCCCATGAATGCTTGAAGCCCACCACTGTTTTTGCCCACTACCTCTGCTGGAAGACTGTTCTAGGCATCCACCACTCTTTCAGTGAAGAACTTTTCCTCACATCTGTCTTCAATTCTACCCTTCCAGCTTCATTTCATGACCCTTTGTTCTCATGCATCTTTTCATCTGAAAAATACTCTGCCTGTACCTTACTCAACCCAGTGAGGCATTCATAGGTCTATATCATATCCCCCTTGTTCATCTCTTACAGGGTATACATTTTGAAATCCTTCAGACTCCCTCATAGGGCTTCTGATGCAGACCCTGCAGCATTTTAGTTTCCTCCTCCAGACTACTCATACTCTGTCTATGTCCTTCCTGAGATGTGATCTCTAGAACCAGACACAGTACTCCATGTGGGGTCTCACCAGCGATCTATATACTGTAGTGGCAGCAATAATGTCTACTTGAACAATCCTCACAGATGGGTAAGAAGTAACCTCACAATTAGTGTCTCATTCCTGGACAGCACCTCCAACACTATAATACTTCCCCAATATTGCATACACCCTGGTGTAGAACTTGAATTTATTAGTGGCAGGAGTGGCAACAGAAGGAGGGTGAGGAGAATAACCCACTGTTGCACTAGGCCAGAGTTAAGGTAGAAACAACTATGCATGGCTTAATGGGCCATCAGTCTGCTTCTGCTGTCAGATTTCATGTTTCCATAACCTAACCCAGAGGTGTGAATACTACCAACTGAGTCACTGATGCTAATTTGGAGAAACGCTCAGGCATACGATTATATACCAATAATGGGATTTTAAAATCAAAAGTCTCATTAATCAATACCCCAATGAGACTGACTAATAAAGGATTGCACAACTCTTAAGGTACAGTAGTAGGTCAGTTTTCCAATGCCCTTAGTGACCATGCCCCAGTAACTTACATATGGTCAAATAAGTCACCAAGGTTAACCCCAAGTTACTTAGGTAGATCTATAATGAAATTTAATGAGGCAAATTTCTTGTCTGATGTGCAGTCAATAGACAGGACCTTATTGATTGCAGACTAGATGTGAAACATGCACTTGATTTTTTTATTGAGGAATTTGAGGCATTGATTAAAAGCATGAACCCTTTTCCAAAGGAGGCTTGGGGTAACCTAATAAGTGGATTGCTACTTCTAGTATTGTTGAAGCAACAAAGAGACATGTTATGGAAGTGTTTTGAACAGACTAAAATTGAACCATCCTCGAATAAGTATTGCTTAATCCAGAGCCAAAGCCAAAAATCCAAAGCCAAAAATGGCTGTCAAAAATGAATTATATGAAACAACAACAACAAAATATTAAGTACACAAAAATATTCTGGGTGGTTTTAACTAAAGTTGTAGAACCAATAGGAAGTTCAACTATAGATAGAATAATTGTACGAGAAAAATGTCCTTGACTCAAATTGCCAGTCATGTTAATGCAGTATTTACAAATTTGGTTAAGTACCGTACATAGGTAGTTTAACAAACTTTAGACAGCCAGAATCGCTGGATATCTTACCATCAATCAATCAATCAATCAAGCTTTATTTTACCAGGTGAAGCACCACTGAGTGAAACTCATTTGCAAGGTGGACCTGGACAGAAACATATAGAACATACAGCAATAGATGTATCTTGGAAATTATACAATAGTTACATATTGGACACAAGTCATACAACAATGGATACATCTTGAGATCATAATAATTACATATTGGACACAAATCATAAAATATGTCAGAGTTTAGTGCAAGACAGCATAAGTCAATCCATAATAACTGTGCAATCAAGTTGTGCTGGAGATCCCAGTACGAAAGAGAGCCTAGGGGATAAGGAGGAAAGGAAAGGTCAATTAGGAAAGATAAACGAGGCAGTTGGGGATAGAATAAAGATGCAGCCCTGTGGTCTGTGATAGACAAAGAAAGGCACATCCTAGCCTCAGTACAGATTGGGAGGTAATAGTTAAGAGGCATGATACAATGAATGCTAAGAGTGATGGGAGGCACAAGCATGGTGTTACAGGCTTAGGGAAGCAATTACATGTGTCCTGTAGTAACTACCTGAGTAGGGTATTGAAGGATGTTAAACTAATATGGTTAGATAGTTTCAGGATCTTTTGGAGATTGTTCCACAATGTAGGAAAGCGTGGCTGAAGGAGGAAGTGCCATGACGGGTTCTTAATCTGAAATGTCTAATAAAATATAGGAATATCTCCCATGTGAATAATTCCTATATGTACTGGCTAGGAGGCCAAAATGTATTTGGGGAGTTTATTGATAAGGGCTCTGAAGGTCCAGATAGCTGCATTTTTAACCTTCTGCTTTTTAGTGAGTGCCAGCCCAGCTGTGAATAGAAGGAGCAATGGTATAAGGAGCGCAGGTGATAAATCTACAACCCCTGTGGTGTAGGGTGTCCAGTTTGGCTAGTAGAGTGCCAGGACCATGGCTGTAGATAAGGTCAGCATAGTCCAGAACGGGAGGAAAGTAGTTTGTACCAGCCTAACTTTAGCATCAAGGGTGAGTAGGTGTTGATTTGAAAGAAGAGTCCTAATCTTTGTTTAACTTTTGAATAGTTCCTCAATGTGTACAGCGAAGGTGAGTTTACAGTCAATCCAGAAACCCAAATATTTAAACTTGCCCACTAGCTCCAAAGATTCCCCCAGAAGTGTAGTAATCTGTGTCTTAGTTCCCATAGGATGCAGAGTAACTGAGTATATTTGTGGGGATAGGAACATGACTTTAGTTTTTTTTGCATTTAGCAACAGTTTCAGCTGCAAGAGGTTGTGCTGCAATAAGTTGAAATCTTGTTGCAATGTGGAGTGGGCTAGGTTGAGAGTGGGCCTGGCAACATAAAGCACTATATCATCTGCAAAGAGATGAACATTTGCGGTCTCTATTCCAGCATCAGTGTTATTAATGTATATTGCAAAAAGCAGTGGCCCTAGAATTGAACCTTGTAGAACTCCTCTCAGAAGTATTTTGAGAGGGGAGAGGCTACCTTGTGCCTTTACTTGCTGTTGCCGGTCAGTCAGGTAGCACCAGAACCATTTCAAAGCAATAACATCAAGACCATTGTTCCTCAGCTTAATGAGTAACAGTTTGTGGTCTACTGAATTGAAGACCTTGCTCAGGTCGAGGAATACTGCACCCACATAGTTTTTAGAATCCAACACCAACTGCCAGTGATTGGACACCTAGGTTAGAGCAGTTACTGTACTATGTTTGGGCCAAAAAACAGACTGAATGGGGTTGAGCATATTGAGAGACTAGATAATTTCATAATTGTGAGTCGACTATTCTTTCAAGAAGTTTTGAGAGTATGGGTAATAGGAAATCAGGTCTATAATTATTGAGGTCACTAGGGTCACCTGACTTAAATAGTGGGACAACATGTGCTATTTTTCATATGGTGGGACGGGTGCCTTGTGAGAGCAACATTGATGAAATGGATGATCGGTGCAGTCAACATGTGGTAACCCAGCTTTCAAAAGAAAGGTTCAGTTGGTTCACTCCGCACTTTTTGGCATCTAGGGACAGCAAAATAGATCTTTGACTTTTTAAAGATATTGGACTGAAGCTGAACTTGGCTTCACGGGATGTGGTCCTGGAGGCTGGGCCTGCCTGATCTGAATTACTGTACTGGGGAGTAATTTGCTAGCAGAGGAGGAGTCAAAGGCTAGACCGACTGTAGCAAAATGATTGTTAAGGAGGTCCAGTATACAATATTTACTAGAGGTGGTTATATCATCAGTGATGATCTTGGAGAAAGAGGTAGAAGGATGATGACCTTCAATATCCCTCAAGATTTTCCAGAACTGAGCAGGATTATTCAAAGATGCGTCCAGTTCAGATTTGAAGAAAGTAGTTTTCTCGCCCTGATTGTTGGTACATTGATTCCTCACTGCTCTGAAGGCTGCCCATTCTGAGGTTGCTTAGATTTGCGACATGCTTCCAAAGGCTGTCCCTATGGCAAAGAGCAGATTTTAGATGGTCAGTGAACTGGGACAAGACCTTTTCCTCTAACTTTGCATAAGGGGCATGCTTATTTATCATCTCTAGTATGAGGTCTAGGAACTGGTTAAGGGCCTCTGACATCGTATTCACAAGATAGAAATCTTGCCATCTAATATTGTTTAGGTCTGCAAGGAAATTGTTGCTATTAAAATTCTGATGATTCCTTTTGAATATGTATCTGGAGGTGGAGATGAGTTTGGGTGTAGTCTGCACACAGGCTATAATGCTGTGATCACTTACGTCCTTGAAGAACACCCCAGTGTGTGAGATGTGTGGTTTGTTTACAAGAATTATGTCAAGGAGTGTGCTATTAGCGGATTATTGTTGTTAGGCGTGTAGCCTCAGAGATGAGCTGGGTGAGGCCGTAATGTCACAGAACTCTTTCAGGGTTTGGAACATGGGAAAACCAATCAAGGTTTAAGTCTCCCATAATGATCATTTCAGAGGTCTGACTGTCCATCAGTTTGCAGAGATGGTTCAGTAAGTCAGGTCCCCCTGAAGGTGGTCTATAGCACCCCATAATACATATAGACTCAGACGGGGAAAGCATAATTTTTTAGGAAAGACTTTCAAACTGTTTGGGAGTAGTGGTGGAGTCAATAAGGGAGATGGTGAATTTGTCTTTGACATATATCACAACCCCCTCACTGGACTGCCTATCCACTCTGTACACATTGTAGGAGGAAAATTTATTACTGTACATGATCTGGGTGGCACTTTTTAGCCAGATTTTTGATATGACTTATACATCGAGTTTTGTGTGACAAATCCAGGTTTGGATGGTGTCAAGTTTCCTGAGCAAACTGCAGGCGATTATGTAGAGAAAACACATACCTTTTAAGTGCACTAGATCAGATGGGGCTGTGATAAGCGTCGGGGGACCTGGATTTAATTCTCCGTTACCTAGGCAGATTAGCAGAATAAGGAGTAAATTCTTGAGGGGGCTGATTAATATCCTGGTGATTAACACCCTTCTCCTTTTAGGAGAAGATGAGTTAACAGGAACATAGCTGGGGGCGATCTGGTGATAAGAGGCAGTAGAAGTATAGAAAATAACCCTGTCAGCAAGGAATAATGAGTCATGGTTATAGATACATAGACAGTGTCAGCAGATAAGGGCCTATGGCCCACCCAGTCTGCCCATTTGAGCTTGTAAGTTCAGTTTGTTTTCCTAGAAGTCTGTTGCCCCTTACCCCTGACCTCCAGAATTACTTTATGTCTATCCCATGCATTCTTAAATCCCGTGATTGTTTCAGCCCCCACCACTTCCTCTGGCAGGGTGTTCCACTTGTTCACCCGTTCTGTGAAGAAATTCTTCCTCATGTTTCCTCTGAATCATCCTCCTCCAACTTCATCCCATGCCTCTAGTCCTTGAACATCTTTTCGCTTAAAAATAGTGTATTCCTGCACCCTGTTCCTCCCTGTAAGATACTTGTATGTCTCTATCATATCCCTCTCTCTCCTCCTCTCCTCCAGGGAGTACATGTTCAGTTCCTTCAACCTGTCTTCATAGGACTTGTGATGCAATCCATGCACCATCTTTGTTGCCCTCCTCTGAACCTTCCCTACCTGTCTATGTCCTTACATAGGTATGGTCTCCAGAACTGTACACTGTACTCCAGGTGTGACCTCACTAGTGTCTTGTATAGCGGAATTATGACCTCCTTTTCCTGTTGGTGATGCCCTGCCTATACATCCCAGCATCCTATTTGCTTTACCTGCTGCCTTGTCACACTGTTTCCTACCTTGAGGTCATCAGAGATGATAACCCCAAGATCCCTTTCCTGCTTGGTGCATGCTATATCCTCACCCCCAACTGATATATTGTGCCAGGGTTTTTGTGCCCCATATGCATTATCTTGCACTTCCTTGCATTGAATTTCAACTGCCAAACCCCTGACCATTCTTCAAGTTTCTGCAGGTCCCTTCTCATTCTGTCTACACCCTCTGGTGTGTCTACTCTGTTACAGAGCTTTGTGTCATCAGAGAACAGTGAAATTCTGCCTTCTAGGTCCTGTGCAATGTCACTGATGAAGATGTTGAATAGGACCGGTCCCAGCACTAATCCCTGTGGTACCCCACTGGTCACTCTTCCCTCTGTGCAGTGACAGCCATTTACCACCACCCTCTGTGTCCTGCCACCCAGCCAGTTACCTACCCACCACACTACTGTCCTGCCCACACCCATATTCCCCAGTTTGTGTAATAGTCTTCTATGTGGCACAGTGTCAAAGGCCTTGCTGAAGTCCAGATAGGCCATGTCCACTGCCCTCCCCGATCCACCTCCCTAGTCACCCAGTCAAAAATTCAATGAGGTTGGTCTGACATGACCTCCCCAGTGAAACCATGCTGCCTTGGGTCCTGTAGTCCATTGACAACCAGATGTTCCACCAATCTCTCCTTCAGTAGTGCTTCTATGATCTTCCCACTACCGAGGTGAGGCTGACTGGTCTGTAGTTCCCTGCTTCCTCTTTGTTCCCACTTTGTATAAGGGACTACATCTGCTGTCCTCAGTCTTTGGGTACCTCCCTGTTTCCAGTGATCGTCTAAACAGGATAGCCAGAGGTTCAGCCACCACCTCTCTTAGTTCTTTAAGGACCCTGGGGTGCACCCCATCTGGCCCCATTGCTTTATCAACTCTTATTACTTCCAGTTCCTTCAGGACCCTTTCTCGTGTAAAGGGACTTGTGTCCATTTCTTCACCATTCTTATCCCTTGTACTCCCTTCAGACCCATTGCCCTCCTCTTCCTCAGTAAAGACTGAGCAGAAATACCTGTTCAGTATGTCAGCTTTACTGTTGTCATCCTCCATGCGGCCCCGATCCTCCCCCTTCAGTCTCACTATCCCTCCCTTTGTCTTTCTTTTTTCACTTATGTACCTGTAAAAGGTTTTGTCCCTTTGGTATAGGTTTATGGGATAGGATTAATAAAGGATGCTATGCTTCCTTGGGGGGGTCAGTTCCTGAGTGGAACGAGTACTGTGGGAGGGTACAGGGGCTTATCAAGGTGGCAGGATCATTTGTATCAGTAGAAGGATTGAGGGCCAGTTTAATGTTACCTAGCAAAAGGACACAGCAAAGTAAACTAAACTGCAGGCTGTATACCCTCTGAATCATGTTGTCCTAAGTTCAATAAATACTTACTAGAGCAGCGAAGGTATGGGCTGTATGACATGAAGCTAGGGAAAACTTGACTGTCAGTAAAAGCAGGTGCTAAAATAACTCATACAGGATAGCTGGGCCACAGTGCACTGCAGCAGAAAGAGAACAAGGTTCCTCTAGTGGTTACAGAAAACAATATTTATAGGTTTACAGGTATAATGTGCAGGGAGATGAGAGAATTCAGGGAGATGAGTGAGAGGATTAAATGGCAACCAGAGACAGTCCCTTTAATGAGGCAGGATGCCTGCAAAACCACCAATGGGTGAAAGGAGGGTGTGGACATTTGAGAGGTAGGAAAGCATATTTAAAGAGTGCCGAGGCAGGAGTGGGTGGGAAGGAAAAATCACAGTTGAGCAGCTCTGTGTGTGTGGTTGGAGCTCATACCTCTGGTATGTTCCTGGAGTGGGTGGGGGCTATGCAGAAAGTCCATCCACTGTAGGAAGCAGCGTGCCTAATCAGGGCTGGTGCCTAGAGGGGAAGGAAGGGAGAGAGAAGTTTAATTAAATGGGGCTAAATTGGGGAAGGGATGTATGAGACAAAGAGGAGGAGTGCAATTATCAAATGGAAAAGGACAGGGGCAAGTAGCTAAGGTTTGGAACAGCAGGGGTCCAGGACAGGCAGGTAGCTAAAACTGAAACAGTAGGGGTCTGAGAGATAGCCAGAGCCAGAGAATGAAGTAGCAGAAGCAAATCAAGGGCAATCCATGGAGCAGACAGGAGGCTAGAGAGAGAGAGAGAGAGAGAGAGAAAGAGAGCTTGAGCAGCCTTTTACTTAAAGAAATAAATATTTAATTTATTTGTCAAAAAATATTTACTTTATCTCTCCTTACTGGGAAAGAATCTCAGTTGTGGAAATCGGTTATTCTAAGGCCAATATACAAAGGGGGGGGTCAAAGTTTTGGTTGACAGTTGTCGACCATTTCCATACTTTCAGCATTAGCTAAGATACAAGAAGCATTATTTTATGATCAGTTACCAAATTAAAGCATATAGAGGAAAATTTAATTCTTACTCCATCCCAATATGGGTTCAAGAAGAATCAGAATATACAGTTGCCTTGGTTCCGTTCACAAATGACTTAAACTAGGTCAGGGATGCTGGTTTGCATACTGGTGCTGTGTTTGTAGACCTGACCAAGGTGTTCAGCCTGGTCTGTCATTTTTATTATTAACCTGTTTTGGGAAAATTGGCCTTCATTCTAAAGCACACTGAATTGGTTTGAAAGTTATTGGACCCAGACATGGAAAATGAA
Organism: Neoceratodus forsteri; assembly: GCA_016271365.2. Taxonomy (NCBI): domain Eukaryota; kingdom Metazoa; phylum Chordata; order Ceratodontiformes; family Ceratodontidae; genus Neoceratodus; species Neoceratodus forsteri. The sequence goes on from CM057455.1 coordinate 727,505,031, forward strand.
TGGTTCTTCTATCCCTTTATTGTTTACTAATGGAGTTCATTAGGGATCAATCCTAGGGATTCTTTTATTTTCCTTTTTTTTTCTCTCAATACAATGCCATCATTTTCCTTTTTTTTTCTCTCAATACAATGCCATCATGTTGTAATCAAACAAGCCGTATACACGGCTATACTAATTATGCAGTCCTCTATGTGAGCTCCAAAGATGGACCTTGCCAAATCTTAATGTTAAGCTCGATACTGATTTTCAAAATTTTCAACATAGATTGTTGTATGAGAGTTGATATTGAATCGAAAATAGACCAGTATGATGTTATTTGGCTTCAAACCTTGGTTAAATAAGCACATAATTTATTAGTAATAACTCTGGATGGTAATTTATATACTTTTGTTGAACATTTTAAGTACAATACTTAAGATTTTTTTCTTAGACCAAAAATTGTCATTTGAATAATATTGCACATTTAACTAAAGTTATACTTCAGAGAATTGGCGCCCTGTTTTGGGCACAACATTATCTGTCTTTTGATGCAAAAGAAAAAAATAAACTCCAATTGTTCAAAACAAGCTTGTACCCATTATTGACTTTGGTTACTTAACTCCCTTCTGTCGACCACATGGACATCTTCCTCCGTGGTGCCTCCAAATCCAAAGTGACCAAATTAGGTATGCAGGCTGATACTTGACTGCCCTTATGACACTCACCATTGCAAGTTTAACAATGCATTAAACTGGCTGTCCCTGGGTCACAAGAGGGAAATGCACTTTATCCTGTTCTCCTTAAAGTCATCAAAGGCATTGTCCCCTCTAATTTGCACTCAAAGCTTACCCACAAGTCCTGTCCTAGATCCTTTTGCTCCACTGGATCACTCCAGTTGATGATCTTGTATATAAATATGACTCATGGGTCTCTCATCCTCAGTCTCACATGCCTAACTGAGTGGAGCTCCCTGCCAGAATTCCTACTCTTGGGAAACCACCCCTTGCCCTCCAGTACAAAAGTGACAGAATGGCTCTTTCCATCTCCTTGGGGCTTAAGCTCTGCTGCCATCATTTCAGGGGTGTAACATGAGTAGTAACAACCATGAGCTTCTCTTCATACTCCTCGGCACTGAGCCTAACCTTGCACTTAAAGCAATGTTATGCCAGAGGGCGTGGCTAGCGCTACACAAGTTGGCTGCTTAAATCCTGATCAATTAGCCCCTCACCCTCAACCTTTAACATATGACCCTCTCCTCATGTTAGGTCACCTAAAGGTTTGCCCCATGATAGCTGACCTTAAGACCTCTTGAACAACCCAATATTGCCAGTATCCAACAAAATGCAGGTGCTACAGAATGGCAGCTTGATTTCCCCACTTGACGCCCGCCTCCATGTGACTCTGGCTTTGGCATGGTTATGGTCCCCACAGCTGACAGGACAGAGAGTATGGTCTTTCAGCTACTAAATGAAATAAAAGAAAAACTCAATACCTCCCAAATGTGCAGGATATAAAGAAACTCTTAATTAAACGAGCAGTTACTGAGCGATGGAGCCTGGTTAGAAACAGAGATATAATAGAATTTGATGGCAGATAAGAATTGCTTGGCCCACCCAGTCTGCCCATTTTTTCCTTGCCAATACTGTCACCACAGACCCTACTTGATCTCCAGCTCTCTCCCCACCTTGCTTCCCAACTAAGATTCCCTTGTACCTATCCCATGCATGCTTGAAGCCCACCACTTTTTTCACCCCCACCACCTCCACTGGAAGACTTTTCTGGCATCTACTACACTTTCAGTGAAGAAGTACTTCTACATATCTCTCCTATATTTCCCCTTCCAGCTTCATTGTATGTCCCATTATTCTCTTGCATCTTTTCCTTCGAAAGATTCCCTCCTGTAGTTATTCAACCCCATGAGGCATTTATAGGTCATTATCATGTCCCCTCCCTCCTCTCTTCTAGAGTGTACATACTGGGGCCTTCAATCTCTCCTTGTAGGACTTCTGAAGCAGCCCCTGCACCATTTTAAGATAGGGTCTTCAGAACTGGACACAATACTACAGGTGAGGTCTCACTAGTGATCTACACAATGACAACACCACCTCCCTCCTTCTGCTGGTGATATCCCTCCCTATACAAACACAGGATCACACTGGCCCTATGCACTGCCTTGTCACACTGTCTTGCCACCTTGAGGTCATCAAATATGATTCATAGGTGCAGGATCTGAAATACCAATGAAAGGAAGTGTGTCCAGGAAGAGTCAGATCCAACCATGTGAGCATATAACTCAATGGTTAAAGCACCAGGACGGTATTCCAGGGGCCTGGGTTCAATTCTCTGTGGGTCACATTATTTCTTTCTCACTACAATTTGTGATCTAAATTACTGTGCAGTGACTAATACTACACTGACAACACCTAATTGTCATCTTGACTGTTCCTAGTTGCAGGCTTTGCAATATCAGAGAAAGGAATTGTGTCCGGGAAGAGTCAGCTCTAACCATATGAGCCTATAACTCAGTGGTTAAAGCACTGGGACAGTATTCTAGGGCCCTGGGCTCAATTCCAAGTGAGTCATAGTATTTCTCACTACAGTCAGTTTCCTTATAAGTATCCTATGTGGTACGCTGTTGAATGCCTTACAGTAGCTCAAGCTGTGGGCCCTGCAATACAAGCAGACTAGATAGATCAAATGGCCTTCTTCTGCTGGCTTCTTCGTATGTTCGTATATATAATTGTAAAATCTGAATAGGTCAAGTTCGCTACCCCACCCTGATCTATTTCCTTGGTCACCCAATCAAAGAAATCTATCAGAGTTGTGACATGTCATCCCCCCCATGAATCTGTGCTGCCTCAGGTCTTGTAACCCACTGGTTTAGGATACTCTGTAGTTCTTTCCTTTAGCAGCGACTCCATTAACTTCCCCACCACTGATGTCACAATGACTGACCAATAGTTGCCAGCTCCTTCCTGCTACCGCTTTTATGAAGCGGACTACATCTGCCCTCTTCCTGTCCTCTGGAACCACTCCTGTTTCTAGAATAGGGCTGTAAGAGGTTCAGCCAGTATCTCTGAGTTCCCTCAGTACCCATGGGAGTACCCTGCCTGGCCCCATAGCTTTGTCCACTTAGATTTGTGAGTCCCTTCAGGACTCTCCTCTGTAAAACGCTAATGAGCAATCATGTCAAGAAGTCTACATGGTATTGAGAGAACAAGCACAGAAGATCCAGGGCTTATTGGAGAAAGTTGATGATCTTGAAAATAGGGCCAACGAAACAATCTACATTTCGTCAGCTTTTGAAAAAGTGGAACTGGGTGACAGTTGTCTTTTGTGCCACATACTCAGTGCTCCTGAAACTTCCCAGAGACCCTCATTTTGACATAGGGAGGGCTCACCAATCACTGCCTCCTCCACCAAAACAAGGAGAAAAGCCCAGGCATATACTCATCCATTTCCTTCACTTCCAGGTGAAGGAAGATATTCTGATAAGTGCCCGAGAGCTGGGGACATTGGAATGGCAGGGCCACTGGGTGATGATCTTTTGAGATTATTCTAAAAATTTCAACACCTGGCGCAGAGCCCTCACTGAAGCCCACCAAACATTTCACTGAGGAGGGATAACTTTCACGATCAGATACCCAGCCTTGCTGTGCATTATTCACAATGATCCCTTGCCGACTTTCACTATGCTGGATTCAGCCAAGGCTTATATAACCAAGCATTGGCCCAAGGCTGTTTCCAGCAGCTTCCTCCCTGTACTTATGGCATAAGTCAGCTCCACTGCCTAGAAGGGTTCTAAGCCCTCACCTTCGATGAGGAGGAGGAAGAAGCCTGGATGCTTCCCTAAAGAATAAAAGGAGGAACCAAAATTGGGCAGGTAACATAAGGACTGAGATCCAGGAGTCAGCCATATGGAGGATACAGGGAATGGGAGGATGAAGACATGATCATCCTGGCATCCAACAAATATGCGCCTCCAGGCCGTCCTCCCTCTGGAAAAACTGTTATCCCCATGTGCTGTGTAGTGACACTGCCATCAGTCCACAGCCTTCAATTTATGTGGGCTTCGTGACTGCATCAACAGTTCCTCTGCCCACCTTAGGGTCCTCTAGGCTGGAGGTGAGAAGCAGGCCTGATGCCTAAGAAACAGTGTCGTAAAACCATGATGTCCTGACCTCTCCCACACCAACCAGATAACCACAAAGGGAATTAGCTGGACTAAAATAAGTGAATACAAGCTTGTGACACCGATGACCCAAGTTCGTGAATGAGCTTGCATTATTGGGGGCAGGCCGGGGGGCAAGAGGACTGAGCATCTCAGAAGACACTTTCCTCCTCAGTGGAGGGTGGCAGCCAGCTCCACTGTACTGCCACCTGGGTGCCCATAGATGGCAGTGCAGCTGGAGAGGCTTAGGGTAGGAGGACATCAGCAGGCGCTGCACCACACACACTTATGTGCATGCTTGGCGTGTTCGATGCTGATGTCCTGGAAGACAAGACAAAACAAGGAAAAGATCCTGGAATGGCTAGATTATGCTAACTTGCTTGTAGGCCCTCACATGACTATCTAGGCCCTGTCTCTCTCAATTGAATCCTTTGCGGTCTGGATTGGGGAACCCGGCTACCCTGCCAGAGGGAGAAAGCTCTGGTGGCACATGGGAGATGTAGGTAAGTCCTAGAGGATGCCAGGGTGATGAGGCTGGGGCAGGTCAAGCAGATGGGGACTGACCACTGAGCAGGGAGCATAAACAAATTAATAAAAAAAAAATAAGTGAGTACTGAACAGGAGATTGGGGGGGATAGTGTCGCCAAGTCAGACTGAGCTCCCCTTTCCTACTCATCCCCCCTTCACTAGCTGCTACCCTATAAGCCAAGCAAATGCTGTATATTTGGTGCAGTAACATGCATGCTGGCTAAAGCTGCTGCCTGCACTCCCATAGTTCAAGAAGTATTTCTACTCTTCGATCGTGTGACTGTGTGTACATGTGAGGAGGATCCTATGTGATCCTCTACCCTGGCTGCAGCTTTCCCCAGTGATGAGCTCCTATACCACAGCTTTGGACCAAAGTAACAAAATGACTGCCTCATCAGGGATTTCACTTTGGGGGGTGGTATAAGAATGCCTTTCGGCCCTCCAATTAAAAACTCCACTGGAATGACACGATCTGACCAAGGGAATAGCATACCCCTGTGGCTGCTAACTCTCCCAAAATTAGCCATACAAAGGGTCGAGCAGCGTTAGATAAAAAGCCCAGACTCAGAGGGGTCAGTAGAAGCTGCAAGTCCACCCTCCTGCTGCAGAGTCCCTCTTGAACATGCAAAGCTGCCCACGTTCGAGAGGCTCCCTCTGCAGCAGGTGCAGCTCTCCCTCATGATGACTCTCCCCTAGCGGTTGAGCAAAGCAGTATGGCAAGTGCAATCTAAGGGTTGGATAGAGCAGACAGAGTTGCTAACTACTAGAACTCCAGCTAGTTCAGCCCCATTCTTTGACCAACAAACCTGGTGAACTCACCTGCTTCCCTGAAAGGTTGCTTGAAATCCTATCTGGGTGTTGGTGAAAGCCCTTGTCCAGAAATTCAGTGATGCGGTGTACCTCTGCTGTAACCTTCCTTGCATGATGGTCCAGCCTGTTGGTGCAGCGGTTGGATTTCGCCACGACACCAGTGACCCAGGTTTGAAATGGACCCAGGATGTTTGAGGGCGGCGGGAGAAGGATGGAGCGTCCCAAGGACTGCTCTCCTTCTCCGAGGGAAGGGAGGGGAGTTGATTGGTGTTTGATGGACCCCTGACGGAGGCAGGAGGTACTGTAGCAACCGGCAACAGAAAGTAGTTCGAGGGGTGGTGAGGACGCCAGCCATCATTGCACATCTCTGCCCCCGCATACAGGGGAGAAAACCACTGCTGCCTGCCACCTGGATGAAGCCTGCCCCTCCACTCCGATCGAGCTCTCAGGTGGGCTCCCAGACCTATCCTGACATTGCGGCACTTAGGTCCGGGTGCCACAACCCCACCCTGGGGGGTAAGCCAGGGGGTATCAGGGAGTTGCAGCTAATGTGGGAGTGGGAGCTGAGGGGGCCATGACTGAGGCTGAGGTTATGGCGGCAGGTAACAACATAAAGCATAATAAAAAACAAAGACAAAAAAACTTTCTTGCATGATGATATGTACCTGACCCCTCCCACTTCCCCAGTTATACCACCCGACAATATGATTGGGGCCCTCTTACCTCCCTTGTGATACTCTCTCTCTCCTCCATTTCTTCTTACTCCTTCACAGACCCTACTTCCATCCTCTTCCCTGATACACCCTCCCCACAAGATGTACTTTCAGGAACACCACAGCGGACATCACTCTAAGCATTTCTGCCAGGGACCAGCCATTTGGAATTCCAGCATAAGAGACAGGCTGAAGAACCCAAAGAGGTACAAACACCCACAGATTCATTAGCCCCCCCATGGCCCCTCATTTGACACCTCTGCATTAGGTGTAGGGAGCCAGGCAGTGGTGCAGGGGCTAGCGTGAAAGAAGGAACAGCCTTGCAAAGCTAAAACTCATCATACTCGCCAGGTCCCTGCTGATCCAAAATGCAGCCTCACTTACAACGCATTAGCTCCTGGTGTGGGACATGGTGCTCTGATAAGACTCAGAGCAGGACTTGGAACAGGCAAGGTTAGAGTAACATATGCTAAGGCACAAGCAGTCGGAAATGCCCAGTCTGTTGGAGAACATGGTCCTGGTCTGATGCTCAGAGGCACTTCCCTACAGTCTAGGGCCTACTGAGCAGCTGCTCCTGGGCCACACCCACCTCTGTTCCCCTCCCCACCCTGCCTCCCCTGGCCCCTTCCCATCTTCTTTTCTATGTCCCCTCCTTCACCCCTCCCCATCCATCTCCTTCTGCATCTCCCCTCAAAGAGGTATGATGATAGGGCTATGCACACTGTGGGTGGCACACCAGAGGTGGGAGCCCTAGAAAAGTAGGCTCTATGTATGACTAATCCCTCCGTCCCATGCAAAAGGGAGGGGGTTCTGTGAAATGTTGCTTTCCAAATGCAAATGTGTATACCAGTCCCTCCCAGGGGGAGACAAAGCCATTTTCCCTATCCATGTGATTGAGATATGGGGGTAGGGAATCAAGTGAACCTCAGGTTGACCCTTTGCTTATTAACCTCAATATATCTGATACTGTTTGCTCTCAGCAAGACAGAGTGGCCTAGGATGTTCCAGGATACCTGGCCCATATCTCTCTGTCAGCTTAGAGCTTCTCTCATTGCACCCAACTGGTACTGTTACACACTGCTCCAATACAATGTGATGTTTCTTAGATGTTCTTACTATTGCTAGCATTTGTTTGTTAGTCAAGTGCCAGTGTTTTATTGCTCACTTGGACCTGAGCCATTTACCTGGGACAGAAGCACCTGGGGGAGAAGAGGTGGAGACTGCCCTTATGGGTCAGACTAAGCAGCTCAAATATCCCATGGGGTGACTTCCCTTTGGTGTCTCCCCCCATCTGATCAACTCACCTGCTTGTACTTCTCAGTGCACCCTGGTCAGCTCTGACTCTGACAGCCACCCTCCATTAATGCCTGATTTGTGCTGCCATAGCTGGAATGTTGGAGGACAAAACTTCTCAGTGATGCACAAGGCGGTAATGACACATCTCCGCTGTTTGCAGTCTCAGTCGGTCCTTTTCCAGGGAACCTGGCTTATGTCTCCTGATGAAGGGCATTGCTCCGAAGTGCCAAGGCTGGAAGGGTTTTTTTTGGAGCCTTGAATTTCTTATGTAGCTGACATTGAATATATTTTTGTGCTTACATTAGTAAGTCATTTTTATTATTTTCTTTGTATCAATAAAAATATTCTACCTGAATTTTACCTGAGTGTGGGATGTATTTTTAACTAACCTGGCTTACCCTGGTAGAAGCTCAAAAGCTATGCAACAGCTGGGTGGGCCTGGAAGCTCACAGTGCTACAGTAGCAAACAAAAAGAGGGAGTTTCCATGTTGGTGCACAAAAATCTCCACTGGAAGCTTCAAAAGACCATCTCAGACATAGAAGACCACTGGGTGAGCCTTGTTTGATATCCCAAGGGACCACTAACAGTTGCTAACTGTTATGCCCCAAACCAGGACTCCCACAATTCTTCCACACCTTGGCCAAAGCAATCTCACATGTTCAATGACTTTGAGACCCCTGCTTGTTGGCAGAGATTTTAACCTGACCAGGGACCCTGCCATAGATTGTAGCCATTGCAGACCTGAGCTGCATGCCAGGGCACTGCAACCTGTGACACTCTGGCTCTCAGACCAAGCCCTCACTGATATTTAGTGCTCCATAATCCAAGAATATGTGATTACACCTACCATTCCCAGGTGCATGGATATACAGAAAGCTGGGCATATGCTTATCTTCCAACAGATAACACCTGTAGTCACAGCAGTCAGTTTCATCATCTAGGCACAAGGCCCCAGTCCAGCTAGATATCCTGTTAGGACAGACCACCTATTGATCCCCCAACTGGAGACTGGACCTTCTGTTACTCTAGGAACTCCACTTTATGGACTGTCTCATGCCACAGATGGAGGATTATTTTAAAATTAATGAGAATGGTGAGACCTTAGTGGCTACCTTGTGGGAGGCATTCAAAGCCTCGATCTGGGGGTATATCATAGATATGCCTATCACCACTGCAAAGAGAGAGAGCAGCAGCTTACCCTACCAGAGGCCCAAGTGGCCTAGAAAGAAAAGGCTCTGAAGGAGGATTTTAAGGCCACTCTCCTTTCTCAGCTGCATAAAGACATTCTGAAGCTTTGGTTCCATGCTGATATGATCATAGCTTGAAAAACAGAGCTGGCCATCCTCCACTTGCATCATTGCTACTGGGAGGGGGACGGGAGGCAAACTCATGGCATACTGCTTAAAAAAAGCAGTGAGCAGAAAGGCATATAGCTAGCCTCTACAAAGCTGGGGGCAATCTCTGCACCAGCCCTGCGGAAGTGAATGGGGCTGCAAAATATTTATATGCTCAGTGTTACTCCTCAGTGTCTACCACGGATACTCCTGTGATGGATCATTTTCTATCACATAGACCCCCCAGAGAGCCTTACTGGACCAAGTTGCAGCCTTAGACCTCCCAATTGCCAACAGACAACTCCTTTCATGTAGCTGTTAAATATGTATACGACTGTTCAGTTAGTTTTCACACTTCATACTAGGCCCTGTCACTGTCCTGGGAGGGTCCATTTTGTGGTTGTTGAAATCTCATTGTCCTGAGAGCTGCATTAGCATATGAGAATATGATGCGTAACCAACCTTTTAATTCCCCAGTATGCCTGTCTGCTTAAGTAGTTTTAAAAGAAACAAGCTGAAAGAAGGTGTTAAATACCACATTTACCTTCAGTGAGTTTTACAAGCTATCTGAGTTGTAATCCAGTTTTTTTTTCCCTTTAAAGTCCATTTGGTTTATGAGTTTCAGAGAGCTTTTAGGGTATTTGTTATTTCAGGATAGAAATACATGATGTAAGGTTGATCTGACATCATGTTCTCATATGCTAATGCAGCTCTTGGGGACAATGAGATTTAAACAACCATGAAATGGATCCTCCCAGGATAGTAACAGAGCATAGTATGAAGTGTGAAAACTAACTGAAGCAGTTGCATACATCTTTAACAACTACGTGAAAAGAGTTGTATGTTGACATGGAAACAAATAACATTTAGAAGATATGAGGGTGCAGTTTTCCTTTAACATTAATCATTGGGAAAGCCAGTATTTCCCCTCATACGTTTTCTGGGATTACTACCCCCAGAACATCTGCCCTTTTCTCCTTTAATATTTGATTTTCACTATCTAGCACAGTATTGTTATCACATCCATATATCTTAGCTGTCAATTTTTGTTATAACTATTTTCTAGTGTATCCAGAAATACTGTACTTCCTAAAGATAGACTATTTTTTTGTTTATATAATTTTTGATTTGTAAATATTTGAAATAACGAGAATCTGGAATATCATACTGATCTTGTAAACAAGAAAATGATTGTAAATATCCATTCTTAAAAATTTGGTCAAATTCATATAACCCTTTATTATGCCATTGTTTAAGCATAGGATCATTAATGGAGGGCAGGAAATGAAAATTATTATATATAGGAGTATATTTGGTGATGGGAATCTTTATTTTCATCATTATATGAAGTTCTAGCTAACTATAATTTGTGGTGTGGGTAACTGGGTTGATAATTTTATATGTCATTTTATTATTATAGTAACCTGAAAAAGCAATTGCCTTAATGATTTATAACCATGCATATCTTGTTCCATTTTGGTTAATATGGTTTGGATGCTTGATCCAATACCATATTTCATTTAATTGTACAATGAGATAATATTTCTTAAAATGTGAACGCATGAGCCCCTTTATTCTTGGGTAAGATTAACTTCTTATATGATAGTCTAGTTTTTTCTTATTCCAAATATAATTAGTGATTATTTTCTTTAATGTTTCAAAAATGTATTAGGAATTATAATAGGTAGGGCTTGGAAAATATGTAATAATTTAGGGTGAATTTTCATTTTAATAACATTTATTCTTCCAATTAATGGTAGATGGTTCCAATTATTTAAATCTTTCTTAATTTCACTTATTAACTTAGGAAAATTTGCTTGGTATAGTTAATTGTATTGTTTTGTCAGATTTATACCCACATATTTTATGGAATCTGTTTGTTCACCTATACAGTTTTCCAGAATTTGTTATTTATATTTATCATATAATTTTAATACTAATGTTTTTGCCAATTAATTTTATATCTTGATGCCTTTCCATACCATGTAGACAACTTAATGAATTTGCTATAGAGCTTGATGAGTTGGTTAAATATAACAAAACATCATTAGCATAAAGACTTATTTTATGGGTGCTGTTAATGTAAGTTCCAGTAATTTTTTTATTTTGTCTAATTGCAATAGCAAGGGGCTCCATAACTAGGGCAAATAATAGAGGCAAGAGGGGAGATCCCTGTCTCATGCCTCTTGTTAAATGAATTGTTTCTGACATGTGTTATTTATTCTAATGTTAGCTTCAGGGGCTGAATATAGGAGTTTTATCCAGTTCCAAAACTAAGTACTGAAATTCATTTTAGCTAGTAATAGGAGTATATAATTTGATTCTGTCCGGTCGAAAGCTTTCCTGGCATCCACTGCTAATAAAATTGAATCGTATGCTATGTTATTTGCTAAAATATTTATTGTTCTTCTTAAATTATCATTGATTTTTCATCCTTTTATAAAATCATTCTGATCAGGTTCAGAAAGAGATGGAGTGTCTCCTCTAGCTCGTTGTCATTATTTTGCAGAAAATAATATAATCTGAGTTCAATAATGATATGGGTCTATAAGATCCACAAATATTAGGATCCTTTCCTTGTTTATGAAATAGCAACAGAGTATCTTGTTTAAATGATAAGGGATATTCTGTATTTCATTAAAGGCACTGAATAATTTAGTCATAATTGGAGCCAGAAAGTTCTTAAATTTTGTATAGAATTCAATTTGAAAGCCATCTGGGCCTGGTGTTTTCTCTGATGTTAGATTTTCTATGGCTTTTAGTACCTCAATTTGAGTTATGAGTGTTCCAATAAAGCCTTAGTCTCTTCAGTAATTTGATTTATTTGTATGTCTTGAAGAAATGTTCTGCTACCTTATCCATTATATTAATTTATGTAGTATAACTTCATAATATTCAAAAAGATTTTGCTTATTTGAACAGGGTCCTGATGAATATCACTGGTCTCATTTTTAATTTGTCTTATATTATTCTGTTCTTGATCCTTTTTAATTGCCATGACATGAACTTTAGTGGTCTAACTGTTGAAATATAGTAATTACACCTTGTTAACATAATTTGATACTCCACTTTTCAGTTATTAATTCATTTAATGCAGCTCTTTTTAGTTAACTTATTATAGGTATTTACATCAGAATTTGCAGCATGCATTTGTTCTAATATCTGTAAATCGCATTCTAATTGGGATTCCCATTCATTCCAGCTTTCTTCCTTTTATTTTTATTTCTTGGAAAGTGCTCCTTACCCAATTTTTATTAGACTTCCAAATAATTAAACTATCAGTGTCTGATTCTTTATTTATCATAAAAAGAAGTTCATATCTCTTTGAAAACTTCTTTGATGGTCAAATTATTTAATACCATAATGTCCATTTGCCATATATAATTATAGTCTTTATTGTTTTGTAATCGTGGGTCCATTATACATGGGGAATGAGCCAATATAACTATCCTGGGATAGTCTATATTATTTATGGTATGAAGTAGGTTCTGAAACCAGAAAAAAAATCTATCCTAGAATACTCTTGATGCCTTGCTGAAAAAAAGAGAATTTTCTCAGATCAGACTTTTTTTTTTCCCATGGATCATTTAGTTTCAGATCTCTCTTATATTTTTTGATTACCTTTATAGAGGGATTAAATACTGTATTTGAAGAAGATGTTCTGTCTTCTTTCCATAGAGTAAGGTTAAACCCCCTCCAACAATATAAGGAGTCTTATAAGCTGTCAGTTGTAAGAAAAATTCTAATAAAAGTCTGGGTTGTTAATATTAGGACCGTATACAGAAGTTAAGATAAGGGTTTTCATCCCCAATATAACTTCCATTATTTCATATCTGCCATGTGCATCCAAGATGATATTACAGTATTAATAGTTGGAAGAGTAGACCTTTTTTGTATGAAAGAAAATTGCTATCCCATGTGACACCTGGTTATATTTTGAATAAGCCCCTAGTCACCATTGTCTCTGAAACCATTGAAAATCTGTCTCCTGGAGGTGTGTTTCTTGCATTAAGATACAGTTAATATGTTTTCTTCTAAATAGCTTATAATTTTATTAATCTTAGTTTTATTCGTAAGCCTGTTACATTCCACATAGCTATTCTGATCAATCCCCATTTATCTAACTTTTTCTTTTCCATAATTCCCTCTCAGTATTGTCTGTATTTTATTTATTTTATATTAAGCAAAATGGAATCTTGGACCCTTATATTAAAACCAAAAACTTCTAAAAGCCCTAAATTCCCTCATCAGTGTTCCGAGAAAACCTTTAATAATAAGCTCAGTCCTCCCTCAATATTTGCAGAGATGATCTTCACTAATATCATCTCTAACACCAAAAAAGCTCACAGCAGTGGGCCTACTATAATCATTCATGTTGCAGGCACAAGCAATTATTTGTTTTAGAAGGAAAATGCCAGCCTTATAGTTAAATTGTAGATACTTTTTTTTTTGTTAACCCCTTTCCAGCTTCAGGAGGCAGTGTGATTATCTTGCTTTTCTCATGGAGTGCTCTGGTAAGGATGCACTCTTTGTGCTTTTAGAGTTGTTGTTGGGTGCTGGTAGCCATAATGTTCCTCAAAGGCCTCGAGTGCATCAGTAGCATCATTGAAATTCATACGTTTTCCCTTTACAACAAAACGAATCTTAGCAGGGTACAGCATTGTAAATTTGATTCCCATAGCATATAATTTTTTTTGATGGGGTTAAACAATTTTCCTTTTATTAACTGTTTCACTAGATAAATCAGGGTTGACATGAAAATTTATGTACTGAAACTTTAGGTTTTCTCCATTCTGCCTCTTGCAAGATGGCTTCCTTGTCTTGACAGTTATGTGGTTTGATAAAATTGGTCTTGGGTAATTTTGATTACTTGTTCGAACCTGTTGCCTCCTCTGTGCGCCCTGCCTAATATGATTATTTGCTCAGGATAACACCACCCCATTGCCGTAGTAACCATTTTTTCAAAAAAATTCACAGGGTTTCCTGCACCCTCTGTTCCTTCTGGTAGCCCACAAATTCTTAAATTGGCTCTTCGAGAGCGGTCCTCCACAGCCACTTTTTGTTGTAACACCTGCAGCTGTTTCTTGTGTTGTGTTTGCATCTTAATTAAAGGTTGATTCACATCTTCCAGTTTAGAAACTCTATTCTCAAGCTCCCCAGTTCTAACAGTAAGATTTTCTAATTTCTCTGTAAAGGTAGCTACTGAGTCCAGGACTCCTTTCATTGAGTCTTTAATACCTACAATAGCATCCTTCATTTCTGTTCTGAAGGCAGATAAGACATTCATAATGTCACCTTGCAACCTTTGAGAATCAGCATTCTCTGTTTGGCTCAGTTTATTAGTCGAGGTGCCTGGTATTGACTGTATATCCAGTGCAAACATGTGTTCTGCTATTGACTTGCGTCTGTCCTGTAAGGGTATCCCTGAGCCCCCTGCAGTTTCTTTGTCAGTAACCTCCCTCCCTCCCTCTACATCATCTAGTAACTCTCCTTTATTATTCCCTTCTGAGACATCAGCTGTTCTTATACCCAAGGTTTCTTTAGCTTCTAAATTTTCCAGCTGTCGAGCCACTAACCTCTTTGGCAGCATCGTGCTTTCAGAGTCCAGGGCAGACTTTTCCAAAAAGTAAAAGGAGATATTTCCTGGATCCAGTGCTTTAGGGAGGGGGGAATTGGGTTCTGACTTGCCACTGCTGGAAGGGCACTATGGGGGAATACCTGATGTTTTAATGGCTGTTCAACTGGTGTTCTTGGTATTCTCAGTTTAGCGTCTTGCTTGGCTTTCTGTCATTTGGTCATGCGCTGTTTACAAAGCCCTTTTGTTTGCCTAACGTCCTTAGACATACCTTATTCAGACACCTTAATTCACAAAGATACAGAGTTTTCTATTTTTCAATAAGGCACATTTTACCACAGAGAGGAAAAAAACAAAAACAGAGTTCACTCATTCAGCACCCGCCATCAGACAATACTGCTGCAGCTGAGTCTGGTGTCTTGCTCAGCTCCTGTTCATAGTCAGAACTGATGTCATCCTCACTTGCCAGCAACACAGCACTCATCCCGTACCACTCTTCAAGTTTTCTAAGGTCCCTACTCATTCTCTCCATCTGCACCTATCAGCGCTATTACAGACTGTGGTGTAATCTGCAAAAAGGCACAACTTTCCTTCCAGTTCTTCTATAATGCCACTTATAAAGACATTGAAGAGGACTTGTCCCATTACTGAGCCCTCCTGCACCCTACTGGTCACTCTCTCCTCATTGGAATGAGTGCCATTTACCACCACCTTCTGTGGTTGTGCACTGTCTCAGGTACAACACTTAGGAGTGCATGCCACTAATGACTGGCTCTGAAAATGGGGGCCCACGTACCACTGTAAAAGGATTAACACTGCGCTGTGATTAGCACGGCTGGTACTATTTTAAAAAAGCATTCTTCTGTGCAGTGCTAACCTGTTAGTGTGGCACTATGTTTTTGGTTTTTTTTTTGTACAGGATTATTAATTGCAACCAGGTGCCCATATAACTGGGGGTAACTCTAATGCATGTAAGATGTACAGGTATATTAAACGCCTTCTGGAAGTGGTAAAACACTGCCTGGTTAGTGCTAGTTAATGATTCTGGGAACAGTGTTTTAACTGCACACACACAGCCTGCCAGCAGCCACACACACACACACACACACACACACACCTCTCCTGGACACAATAAAAAAAAATTCCTTGGTGGTCCCCCACTCACCTAATCCAGGTAGAGCTAGAACATTTATCCCTCATTCCTGTTGCTGTTATACTACACATATTTCTCAGCCTGTCTGGTGCTGGGGAAAACAAGTTTCAGCGTTAGCGACTGGCTGGAAAATAACTAAAAATGCTAAATTCTGTATTGGGCCATCAGAGGGAAGAGGTTGCAAAAGAGTAAAGCTTCAGTGAAGGCTCTTGGGGAAAAATACCGGGGACAATCTGGGTGCCTTTTTCAGCAGCCAGTGAGGTGTCACGGGAACCTCGTACATGTTAATTTTGGTTGAGGACAGTGGCTCCTGCCAGTGGGAAGCTGCCAGAAAGCTCCCAAGGGAAAGAACTTTGGTTTCTGAGTTCAGTTTAGTGGGAGCCCCTCCACAGGGAGGGATCTCGAGCCCCTAGGGAGAAGTTGGGGCTGCAGGGCTGTAAGGGGGGCTGACAGGGGGCTGTCAGCAGTCTGTCCCCCAGAGTTGGTTGTGCCTTTCCCCATCTAGAGAAAAAAGAGAGGATTTTGCTGTCAGCTCTGCAGAGTGGGATAACTGCAGTAGTCTGTTGCTGTGCAGAGAAATTGCACCACAGTGGTGAATGTGTTCAGAGTAAAGGTTAAATGGATTGAGAAAAAGGATTAAGGAAATGGACGGATTTGTGTCAAGAGGATGGGAAGAAAACCTCTTCAGTTTCATTTGTGTCACATCAGTGAGACATGGATGATCAAGGATTTTTGATGAGAGAAGTAAGAAAAAGTGTAAAAGGTTCTGTCCAACCCTGGCAAAAACAAGGCATCTACAGGAAAGGGAAAGACAAGGTTAAGGGACTGTTTTTTGGCAGAGAAAACTGGATTGTAGAAAATGGATATGAAAACTGTATTGGAACCTAGGTTTTAAGAAGCTGAAGAGAGAGCCTCTTCTGTCTGGAGTCGACTAGCACCTGCATGGTGAGAAAAGAGACTTTCTTGATGTATTCCTGAAAAAGAGTTGCTGAACTTGTGTGTGAGCCAGAGCACAAGAGTGGCGGCTGTGTTGGAGTTGAAAGACTGTGGTGGCAGGGGGATGAGTGGGTGCTGTCTGGGTGGGTGCCTGCTGTCTGCTCCTGAGATGCAGCAAGATGGGAGACTGTTGTGGTAAACCCCTGGATTTTCAGACTCTGCACAGCCCTTCCAGAGCCTGATATTCAGGAAGATAGCCAAGACTGCTTGACTACACACCATAGCAGGTAATTGAGGAAAGAATGGAAATGATCTGAAGAATCCATCCTAAACTTGCCAGGTGGGGAGCCCAGTGACCACCATCAAGTGGGGTTACTAGCAGCAAGGGAGTGTGGGTTTGTGCCCAGGTGCTGGGGTGCACTGACCTGTGGGGGAGCCAGGCTATGGGGACGCCTCCTGTGCATGGATCCCTTGTGGCTGGCGGGCCTTTGTGTGATGCCCTGCAGAGGGCATCTGTGTGCCTTGGGGAGGAGATGGGCTGCAAGACCTTTGGTCATGCTGAAGATCCAAACTGCAGCTTCTATGCCTTCAAGTATTAAGCATCAGGCCCGGTTCTGCGCCTGCTGATCCATCTACCCCAGGACTTCAGTCATTTGTGCCATCCAAGGACTAATATAGCAGAGCCGTGATTGAAGGCAGGAATTGCCCTGCACCTGGGGATATATATATATAGTTGTCTGTGTTCAAGTCCACTGGCACTGAAAGCCAATTCAGGGTTTAAAGCAATTAAAGGGAACATGTGAGGAGTTGCTTGGTGCAGGTGGGTGTGCCGGTGCCGGCCAACCAGCTGCACCGCAGGCCTGCAGCTTGGTATTTAGGTACCCAGGGACAAAATTCGGGGCATCTTTCTGAACTGGTACCAGTGGGTTTGGGGTTGGTAATACCTGCAGCAGTAAGATAGTCAGGTAGTTTGGTGGCTACATTATCAAAAGGTGATTTGGGTTAAAATCAAAAGGGGGAATGCTGTTTGGGAAAATGTTAAATCTTTAAAATGCAAATTTAAAATGTTGCTTAACCTCTATTCCATTCTACCCCATCCTAACCCTTCCTGTGTAAATAAATTATGTTGTTGCTGTTTTAAGAAGGTCTGACTCAAAAGCCTGATTTTGGTAAGCATGTTATTACTAGAAATTAATGATGGATGATGTGGAATGTGGGGATGTTCGATTCCGGTAAGTCCAAGTATGTGGCAACTGTTGGGGAGGTGGGTTGGTACAACAATACAGGGGGTTGTACTGGTAGAGAACAGACCCACTTATATGTACTCTGGGTGGCAACGCTATTTTCTTTGTGCTCTTGGGAAAGTACCCCCTGTAATATCAAGTATGGGAACCCAGACCCCTTAACCATGGTCAGGCCTGCATGGCAAGGGTAATGGCCCTCTCTAGGACGGCGCCAGATGGGGGCCATGAGCCAAACACACAGATTTTGGTCATTGTGCTTGTCTTAACCCATGTTTCAACACAAATCACTTCCACAATGGATGTCAACATAGGTTAAGGCAACAGTGTGCTCTTGCCTACCTCTGAGCAGGGTTTAAGCAGTTTTAGAACATGGATTGCAGCATGGTTTTTATCATGCTACAATCTGGAAATGTACTTATTGAAATGTTTGGCTCCATGTCATAACGGCAACTGCCAAAAGGCAATCGGCGTTATGGCGAAGTCAGAGCACCAAAAATCAATTTCGGCGCTCTGACTCCCGGCACACAGCAAAACAGTGCCGGGGACTTGCATCTTAATATTTCATAAGGGGGACTGCGCACCACACACCTCCCTACTTAAGGATTCTCAACTCCAGGGGGGGTGCAAAATGTTTAAAAATCAAATTCGGGCTGGGCACAACAAAAACACACCAGTGCCCAGACCCAAACCCAGCACTCTATCCACCCAAGCTGCAAATCCACCCACCACACCACAGGGCTAGCTTGGCAGCCCACCATGGCACCACCCCTCAAAACCCCTCCCGCCCCTCACTGAGCGTGCTCGCTCCCACCCCCCGTGTGTGCATACATGTAACAACATCCCATCGCTATATGTGCCGACCCACTGTATCTGGTCACCCTACCTTGTCAGTAGCCCCCATGCCATGCACCAGTACTGAGTCACCATTATTGCAAGTGCTCAATTGCTGAAACCCATGTCACAGGCTACCAAATGTTTCACCAGGAAGGGCACACTGAAAAAGTTACTCATCTCATGGTGCATCCTGGGGAAAGTGGAATGAGAGTGTACAGTGAAATAGGAGGCAGCATAGTGCAGTGAGTCAAGGCTCTGAGCTGCAGATCTGAGACCTGGGTTTGAATCCCACAGCCACCTAGGTGCATACTGTGTGATCCTGAGCAAGTCACTTAACTTCCTTGTGCTCCCAGGTCACTTCTGGAAACAAGCTTCGGCTCAGCATGCTACTCCTGGTTAAATAATGTTTTCTTTCCCTAAATTCATCAACATGAAGCAGTAGAAGGTACATTATTGTATTGCAGCATACAGCAATTAAGCATTAGCAACTACAGACATGAGGGCACAGAGCATACTAGCATGACATCAAGCAAGACATCCTAGTGAATGAACACACATAGAACTAAACATAGAAGCATACCTTTTAAACCATTTAACAGAGTTACAATGGTTTTAAAAAACCCTAAGGCAGAATATTCAAGCTATTTTGCAAGTGTTGGACAGGTTATCAATTTGCTAATCCCAATTTGCACCTCTAAAGCAGGATAGTACTGCAAAGGGCCATATGATTGCTTGGCTACCAAGTCACTGGCCCATTTGTAAGTGGCCCTAATCCATCCTTGTGTACCTATGTAAAGCAGTTGACAGCACCTTGCGCATAGGCACATCAGCATGCTGGGAGGTTTGGGGAGGTGTAGCTATCCATTAGTGCAACAGTAGTTACTGGTTCCCTAAACCAGGTGTTTTGGACTGTGAATTCCTACACTTCCAACACCTGGCCGTGTCAAGTTACCACTAGCCCTGGTCCCCCCACTGGTACATGGCATAACTGTCCAGGTGTCCAGTGCCCCACCCACCCAAATTGCATGCCTGTGTAATAAGACATCTGTCCCATGTATCCAGCAGGCCCCCCCCACCACCAGTGATCAACTGGGCCCCAATCAGACACTTGATAAGATCAGTAATTCCTCTGCACCATTTGCCTGATATTCAGACTAGGGTTCCCCACGTGCCCCAGTTAGTAGTCTGGCAAGAGCTGTAATTCTTCCATACCACATCCTTGGTGCTGAGTGGTTCCCCTGCCCCATAAGTATTATATCTACCCCCCAACCAGCCCACCCAGTACCACAACTGCCCCCACTTGCCCCCAACCTATGGTGTACGGTGACCAGTACAGACCCACCACTCACATCCATAGCAGCCACCAACTGAATGACAGTTCACAATCAGATGCCTACTGTAGTAAAAACTGTTTCTATAGTAGGTGTGCAATCATGAACATAGAAACACAGAAATACTGAATTTGTCATCAGAAAAGGACTGCTTGGCCTATCTAGTCTGCCTAGATGTTTCCTGCCTCATCTTCCTCCTCACATACTGTCTGGTCTCCATCAACTTTCCCACCTCCCAGCCTCTTCTCTAACATACCGCTATGTCTACGCCACACATGCTTGAAGCCCCCTACTGTTTTAGCCTCCACCACTTCAGCTGTCAATCTGTTCCAGGCATCTACCAATATTTTCTCACGTCTCTCTTGATCCCACCAGTTTCATTGCATTCCCCCTGGTCCTTTTGCTCTTTCACATTTGAAAGAAACTTCCCTGGACCCTGATCACTCCTGTGAGATACTTGTAGGCCTGTATCATGTCACTTTTCTCTTTCCTCTCTTCTAGGGTGTACATGCTGAGATCCCTCTGTCTCTCCTCTTAGTGCTTCTCATGTAAACCCTGCACCATATTAGTTGCTCTCCTGTGAACTTCCTCCACCCTATCTATGTTCTTTCTGAGGTTTGTTCTCCAAACTACATCATACTCCAGGTGGGGTCTGGCAACACCACCTGCATCCTCCTGATGGAGATAACCCTCCCTACACACCTCAGCATCCCACTAACCCTACCCATTGCTTTGTCACAGTGCAACCTTGAGGTCCTCAGACATAATAATCCCGATTCCTTTCCTGTTTATTGACTGTCAGTACCACCCATCCTATACTCAGCTCTTGGGTTCCTATACCTTAAGTGCATGATTTTGCACTTTTTGGCATTGAACCCAACTGCTTTGCTTTTTACCACTCCTCAAAATTCACAAGATCCCTGATCATTCTCTCCACCACTCCTGGGTGTCCACCCTATTGCAAATTTTGATATCATCTGCAAAAAGGCATACCTTCCCTTCAGTTCTTCTGCAGTGTCCCCTATGTTCAAAGGGATTGGTCCTAGTACTGAGCCCTGTGGTACCCCACTGGTCACTCTCCCATCATTAGAGTGAGTGCCGTTAACTACCACCCTCTGTCGCTTATCCATCAACTAGCTACTGAACTAATTGGAAGGCTACAGCCTATAGTTCAAGGGGCAGTGCAACAGTGCAACAGGACACCCCCCATTCAGCCCATTTAAGGGCTGCTCTCCTTACTCCACACACAAGCATTTTTTCCTTGCCCCTCCATCCACCCCTCCTCCTCTTGCGGCATGCCTCTCTTTTCCATGGGCTTCTTCCTAAGGTACCTTCAGCCAAGGGAATCACTCCCCTGGCACCTCAAGGGATGGACCCCTCCTCCAGGCAGGAGTGTAGCCAGAAATTTCCATTTTGTACACAATCTCCAACAGTTACACCCCCCCAATTAAAAAATCTACACATCCTTTCCAAATGGCACCCCCTTCCAAACAAGTCAGATTGTTGTCAGATGACTCCTCTACTCTCTAAAGAGGTTATACATATATTGGACACTCCTCAGTGGCCTACACTAGCCCAAATACTACAGATTAGAACAATAATATTAACAGAGTGGCTTATGGTTTGTGACAGGCATTCAACAAAACTGTACACAAATGTGTACAGTGAATATGCCTGTCTACACCCTTGCCTCCAGGGTACCTTCCCTTCATACCTGTACAGGGTGGTATAACCTATGGATAGAGAGGCCAACAACTAAAGATTATCCATGTTACATAAGCACAAAACCAGTTGCACAGGCACATTGAACCCAATTAACCATTTTGGATCCCACTCCTAGGCTGTTCAGTTTCTTTATCAGCTTCCTCTGTGGCACAGTTGAAGGCCTAGCTAAACTTCAGATCATTCATGTCCACTGCTCTCCCCTGATCTATTTGCCTGGTCATCCAGTCAATGAAATCTACCAGATTCATTTGGCATGACCTTCCCCCATGAATCTGTGCTGCCTGTGCCCTTGCAGCCCACTGGATTCAAGATACTCTAATGAACCTCTCTTTTTTTATGGATTCCATTAATTTCCCCATCACTCAAGTAAGACAGACCAGTCTATACTTGCTAGCCTCCTCCCTGCTGATGCTCTTACAAAACGAGACCATGTCTACTCTCCTCTAGTCCTCTGGAACCATTCCTGTTTCCAGTGAGTTGTTGAATAAGGTCATGAGTAGTGCAGCAAGCACTTCCCTGCCTAGTTCACTTAATATCCTTGGGTGTATCCATCCGGTCCTATGGCCTTGTCCACCCTAGAATTTGAAGTCCATTCAAGAATACTCTTTCCTTTGAAATAGACTTGTGTCCACTTCCCCCTCCTGTGTTCATGCTGCTCCTTGGTGGTCTGTCCCTATCTCTCTCCACTGTGAAAACAGTAGAAGTACCTGTTCAGGATGTCTGCTTTTTTTCTGATCCCCCTCTGTGCAGTCTCCCTTTGTCATCCTTCTTATCTTCTGAATCCCTCCCCTTGCCTTCATCTCCTTGCTTTTGTACCTGAAGAAAGTCTGGTCTTCTTTTAATACCCTTTGGCTATGCTTCTGTCTGAGCCTTTGATCCTCTCATTACCTTACTCGCTTCCCTCTGTTTTACGTAGTACACCTCTTTATCCTCATTCTTCTGCATTTCTTCATAACTCCTGAATGCCACACTTTTCCAAGCTTCCAAAGAAGGCTATTCTGATGTATCTACCCAGGTCAGTGAAGTCTGCCTTCTTGAAATCCAAAACGTTTGCACTCACGTGACTGGACTGGGTCCTGGTTCCCATGCTAAACCACACTATGTGGTGGTTGCTGGATCCCAGTTGCTCCTTCAGACAGACATCTGTGTTCTGTCCCTGTTGGTCAGTATCAGGTCAAGAATGGCCTTTTCTCTGCATCAAGCACAAACTGCCTGAGACCTGCCCACTGTAGGGAATCCAGGATGCTTCTGCTTCTGGCTGAAGCAGCTGCCTGGGTGGACCAATCCATGTCTGGCATGCTGAAATCCCCCAGCAGCAGGACTTCACCTTTTGTTGCCATATTGTGTATTCCATCCAGAAGCTCCCTGCCCACTTCTTCCCCTGTGCGAAGGCCTGTAGATCCACCACTGTGCATATTGCTGAGCCTTTGCCAGGTTCAAGGGTGACCCACAGTGCCTCAGCCTCCCCCTGTCTACCATGCACCTCTGTTGCCTTTATATCCTTTCTGATGTACAGAGCCACACTCCCTCCTTTTTTACTCCTCATCCCTCCTGAACAGAGCATAACCCGGTACATCAATGTACCATGATTAAGATTGTACCATATCTCAGTTATTACTGCTATGTCCAGGTCTGCTTCCACTATCAATGCCTCTAGGTCTGGGATTTTATTTCCCAGGCTGCAGGCATTTATTACCATGCCTTCCATGTTTTGTATCCTCCCCCTCCTCTGCTTCTTGGCCTCTCCCCAGATGTCTTTCTTGTGTGGCCTAGAATTCACTGCTTCCCATTCTCCTTCTGCTCTCAATGTCCCAGACTTCAACTCATTTTCTTGCATGTGCGGGGGTGATACTAAGCCACCTGACCTTCCTGACTCCCCGATCAGTTTAAATGCTTGTCACTGAAGCATTCAAACTGCTTACTGAGTCTCCTTCCCTCACGGATGCAGGTCATTATCTTTATACAGGCTCACATTGGTTCAGGTGGGACCCCAGTCACCCATGAAGCCATAACCTTCCCTTCCACCCCATTCTTTCAACCAGGAGTTGAATTTCTGGATGTGGAGTGCCTCTCCCCTGCCATGAACAGGTAGCACCTTCGAGAAGGAGACTGAGTGTTCTACTTGCTTCAGGCTCCCCCTGACTTCCTGAAATCATTTTGGCTTCTAGCTACTTCCACTTTGTCTCCTGCCAGGCCATTCAGCACCAGGTGGATGATAACATCCAGTTCCTCCCTCCTTGCCATTACCCTTGCGATCCTAATGATCTGCCTCTCATCCCGCCATGCAGTGCTTTTTGAAATACACTTTAATTCCCTGTCCTTCCTGCTAGATTCCCCTAACTTCACTCCTTGGACAACTGAGTCCCCCACCAAGAGAAGCTTCCTCCTTCTTTGGGGTTCTCTTTCCCCCTTCCCTGGTGCTGCATCTTGGAGGATCCACCCATCCTCCTTGGTCTCAGCTCTGGGTGCCATTGTGGGGCTATCCCGCTCCTCCAAAACAGTGTAGGAGTTGCTTAACCAGACTGGTTGGGGAATGTGCTTCAGACACCTTCATGGCAGCTTCCCTACAGTACCATAATGGTCCTTTTTTTGTCTTGCTTTTGCTCACATCCTTCATGCAGATGCTGGTTGCCTTCCTTATGCCTTTACTTAATTTTCTCCATTGCTCCTTTACCCCTATCTCACAATCCTCCCCTGCTAGGCTGCTTCTGAAGCAGTCTCCCATTTCTTTAAAATTCAACCTACTAAAGTCCAGGACCTTCGTCTTTTTGTGGCTTGCCTCTGCACCCATCATAATGTTGAACCACACTGTACAGTGATCACTGGTTCCCATTGGATAGCCCACTGTGACATGACTAGGCAGTATCACAGCCTCCAGTAGGACAGGGATTCAAAGGAGCAAAGGGAGACAGCATGTCCGAAATAGGATAGCACCTTTACCCCATGAGTCATTTTCAACTCTCAGCATGCAAAGTGCATTGGGGAAGGAAAGGTGCTAATGGGACATTTGCCGGCCCATTTGCGCTAACTAAGTTCTCCGCACAATGCCTCTGTGCATGACTGCATGGAGGAATTGTACAGAGCAGTGCCAGCCCCCACCTTCTGATCACCATTCAGATGCCCCTGATATTATAATAAAATGATTCCTGGCATCTAGTAATTCCCCCAGTCACATTCAGATGACCCTGATTAATAAAATGATCCCTGGCATCTAGTATTTCTCCACCCCAATCACCATTCATATGCTCCTGATTAGTATATTAAGAAGATTCCTGGCATCTAGTTCACTCTGTTTGCAAGTCTGAGCCCCCTTCCAATTCCACCCATTAAGGTCCTTCCACCTCTCTCCCCATGGTGGCCCATAAATTACCCCAACTGCCAGTGCCTCCCACTGCGACAGTGACAGGCCCAGCCTCTCTGCTTGCCACCTCGGCTGGCCACTTTCCGAGTGATAGGGAGTGAGTACACACCTACTGTACTATAGAAACAGATGTTCTACAGTAGGTGCTTACTCATTCCCTTTTACTCAGACAGTGGCCAGCCAAAGTAATGAGCTGAGAGGCTGTACCAATCACAGCCACAGGGAGGTGGCTGTGATCTTGGGTAAATGGGGGCCAATGGGGAGGGAGTGGAGGGACCTGGTTGGATGGCTTTGGGAGGGGGCTCAGATTTGTGACTGGGGGGGTGGGGCTACTAGATGTCAGGGATCATGGAAAAATAGAAATACAGAAACACAGACAATGATGGCAGAAAAACCAAAAACAATGGTACATCCAGTCTGCCCCTAGTTCCCTATTAAACCTAGGGACCTACTGTCCTACAGGATACTAGCCTTCACTATCCAATCCCCTGTTCTCCTCCCTACTACTATCAGCCTGAGTAACCATTGTACCCTTCACTTTGTCACAGCCATGCTTGAAACCATTTATGATTTTGGTGCCTGCCATCTCGGTTGGCAGACTATTCCACATTTTCACTACCATTTCTGGAAAATAAAACTTTCCAATATCCCTCTTGAAGCTCCTTCCCATCAGTTTCTACTTGTGCCCCTGTGTCCTTGAACTGTTACTCATGCTAAGTAGTTCTTCTCTGTTCACCTTGTTTATTCCTTACAGGAACTTGAAGGTCTCTGTCATATCACTCCCCTCTTGTCTGGTCTCCGGTGAAGGCATGTTCAGTGCCTTGAGCAGATCCTCATAAGATCTGATCTGTCTGCTCTGAATCATCCTGATCACCCATTAATACATGGTCTTTAACCTGTCCCTATCTTTCCTGAGATGAGGTCTTAAAACTCTGTACAGTACACCAGACACAGCCTCACCAATGATCTATAAAGAGGCAGTAAACCTCTTTTAGTATCTCCTAGCATCCTATTTGTCTTACTAGATGCCGCACTGTACTAGCTTGATTGTTTAAGGGAGTCACTAATGATGACTCCTAGATCCCTTTCCTCAGCTGTAGTGGTCAGCTCTACCCCTCCTATCCAGTACTCTGTCCTGGGGTTCTTGTTTCCTAAGTAAATCACCTTGTACTTTTTGGCATTTAATTTCAACTGCCAAACCTTAGGCCACCTCTCTACTCTTTGCATATCACTCTGCAGTTTCCTACTTCCCCGTCACTACTCTCCCCTGAGCTTGGTGTAATTTTCAAAGAGATACAGCCCCAGATTCATTCTCAAACATTGTTAATGAGCATATTGAAGAGGGCAATACTCAGGATGGATCCCTGTGGCATTCCACTCATGACCTCCTCTCTTCTGATTTGACACCATAATTACAACTCTCTGCTGCCTCTTTTTCAACTAAAGCCCACCTCACTAAAACACTGCTTATATTTTCCTTTAAATCCCTGGACCTCACCCCCCTTGCACTGTGACCTAAGCCACTCTGATTGCTCCCCTATCTCATTGGCCTCCTCCATTGACTCCATGCTAACGTATTTCAAAATGGAATTCCTCAAAATGTGGGACTGCCATGCCCCCCCCAGCAGTGCAGGATACAAGAAAAGGTGCCCCACCTCCCCTAGATCATGGACGAACTCATAGCTTGCTTGCAAATGCATGATTTGGCCTGGTCAGAAAATAAATGTGACCCATCCCCCATGGCCTCCAGAAGTATCATCACCTCCGCAACACCTGTACCAGGACAATAAGGCTTGCCAAAGGTGAGTATTTTACATTCACCTTCAGTGCCAACATTGGTCACCTGTCTAAATTTTGGAGGGTTGCCACAATCTCTTCTCCCCTCCCACTCAGTCTCCTTTGCCTGTCCTTAAAGTGGGTGACATCCCTATCTCTATCCCCTCCTTCATCACCACAGAGGTTTAATTCCTTTTTATCATCTGCACCTTCTCTCTCCTCTCCTTCCTCTCTCCTTCCTCACCTCCCTCTCACCCCTGCCAGTCTGCATGACTGTCATCTCCTTCCTTCTTCCTTCTTCCTGCTTCCTATTTTTCTTCTCACCAGTAACTCTGTCCTCCATCACTGACACCCTTCCCACCCTTAACACTTCCAAGCTAGGGCCCAGATAGCCTGGATAGTAGCCCCCTCCATCTCTCTGCTTCTGCAATCTTCTCCCCATTAGCTGACCTCCATAACCTATCTTTCTGCTGTTCCTCTGTCTCTGCTGACTGGAAGACTGTCACTGTTACTCCTCTTCCAAAAGGTGGTGACCCATAGTCAGTAGTTCTAAATCTATCTTTAAATCATGACTTGGTAAGTTCATTCTTTCTGGCTCACTTCTTGATTATTATTAGTATATAGGAGCAATTATGGACCTTATGGTTCTCGCGCTCCTAACAAATCCTAGTAAGAATCCTAGTATGAATCTGCTACTAACAGCTACTGACCCATTTTTCTCTCCTCCCTCCAAAATACAAGAACAAATTGTCTTGTCACAACTCTCTCCCTTTCTGGACTCCTCTTCCTTTTTCAGCCAGTACCAATCTGGCTTCCACAAGAACCACTCCACCACTATCTCCTTGCTCAGGCTCACCAAATCCATTCACAATGATATAAATCATAGCCTATTCACCTCTGCTATCTTCGTTGATCTAGCCATGTTCGGCATTGTCTCCCACCCCAATTATTGGCCACACTCCAGGCTGCAGGCGTCTCTCACTCAGTCATTGGCTGTTTCCACTCCTACCACATGGGTAGGTCCCAGGCAGTCAAAATTGATGACCCTCTCTCTCTCCCTGCCTGTATGCACTGGGGTCCCACAAGGATCTGTCTTAGGCCCTTTACTTTTCTCCATTTTCCTTAATGATCTCCCTCCCGTATGCTTGTCTGCATCCATTCACATGAACACAGATGACACGGTCCTCTTCACAGCAGTCCCACAGACTCCAGCTGGACTTCGACCAAGTTCAGTCCTGGCTGTGCACATATCAGCTTTTCCTCAATGCCAAGAAGACTGTCTCCATGTCCTTTGGCACAAGGCACAGACTCTCTATGCTCCCTCCTCTTCCTACTTTCCATACCCTGGATGGCTCCCCTGTGGAGGATGTTATCACCTTTAGGTGTCTTGGTATCTGTCTAGACCAGAACCTAAACATTTCTGAACAAGTGGATGCTATAGTCAAAAAGCTGCACCCCATTTTGGTGCACTTTACTAGAACTGTGACTTTATCTCACCTCCAGCACACCGTGCTATTATCCAGAGAATGATCCTCCCAATCTTTGACTATGGTGATATGGTCTACAGCACAGCCCCAGTCACTACCCTTGCCAGACTGGACACACTCTTCAACTATTTCTGCCATTACACTCTCAACTGTCTTCCTAGGACTCATCACTGTTCTATGTATAAATCTCTCTCCTTTTCTTCTCTTGTGGACAGACACCATGACCACTGTGCCAGCTTTGTTAGCAAATTCTGGTTTGTTTCCCTACCCTCCTACCTCTCCACCCCCCACAGCCATACTCTCAGAAGCTCAAATGTTTGAATCCTAGCAGTCCCTTCAGTCTCCATAACCATCGGCAAAGTCACGTTCAGCCACCACTTCCCTAAAATCAGGAACTCCCTCGCCCCAGCCATTCACCAATCTCCCTCCCCTGGATCCTTTCAAACCACTTCAGAGGTCTCACCTCTCCCTCCTGCACTTGCTCCTAATTTTCCCTCCTGCTCTTCTACGACTTGTTTCCAATTTAGGTACAGCTATAATTTAGGCACTTATACTCCCACTCTAGGCATTATGCACCAATGTTTACAACTAGTGTTGATTTAAACAGCTCTGTATTTGATTGCCAGCATATGTTTGTGGCTCCTGACTGCGCTGTATATGCATTGTTGATTGTTTGCTTGCCACGCAAGTTCTCACATCTTGCATATATTATTCCCAATGTAATTTGCCACTGTGCCACTACTCTGCTCTGTCAATGGTCTTCCACCATGTATGTTATGTATTTTGAACTCTTGTGCTACCTAAGCCCCATTTGTACAAGTTCCCCTTCCCCCAGGATGCATCTGGATATAAGCTCCCAGCTTAGCATTCCTTTCCTAGTGAAACTTTTAAGTATGTAAGTAAGTAAATGAATTCTACACCCATATTGTTATAATAATTGGGTTATCTGAATGGCAATTGTGGGGGGGGGAGCACTAGACATCAAGGATCATTTTACTATAATAACTGGAACCATTTAAACTGTGATCAGGGGTGTGGAACCTTTACATGCCAAGGATCATCTTGGTATACTATTTGGGAGCATCAGAATGGTGACCAGTGGTAGAGTGACAATAGGCACCACTGTGTGCTCAAATGAGAGCAGGATTTTTGGAAGCAGTAAACAGTATTACAATTTCAGTTGTTAAGCACTTTCAAAACCTTTTATATAGTACTGTGCTCTGTATGCAGGAGTGGATCCCTCATTTGCAAGGCTGTAGTAGTACATATGCACATGATCAGGTTAGCTTCGGGGGCTGCTAAATATATGGCACCTGTTCAGCCATGATGTTCTCCCACATGGCACGGTACTTAGATGTTTAGCACTCTGCTAACCTTCTGAAAATGGGTCTCTAATTGACTAAAAATCCCTGCTGATGACTCCTAAAATGTAGAAAGTAAACAAAAATTGATTATCTTATTCTGTATCTTTATGTATTTTTATATTATTTTCCTTGGAAAACTTTTATCCAATTTCAAAACATTGAAAAGTGTCTTAAAATATTTATAATAAATGTAGCTAAAATACAGTTTCTTCTTTCATTCAAGTGCTGCTTTATTTACTTATAAAAATACAGTCTGGTGGGCTGGCTTAGCGACTTGGTGGTAGCTGTGCTGCCTCCCATGCCAGTGGCCTGGTTTTGGGGGAGGACCTGGGTCAAACAGGGGTTTGCTGGTGGGAGAGATGATTGAGCATCTCAGGGACTGCTCTCCTCTAAGGGAGGGGGAGTCTGACCACCCCACTCTTTAACAGCCACCTAGGTGAGGAAGGCTGGCAGGGCATCAGAGTGGCATAAGGGGCAGGGCTCAGGCAGGCACACAGCAGGACTTGCCCTTAATTAGATTGGCATCATTACATGCTTGGCTGCTCAGGGGATAAATCAAGGGTTGAAAACCTCCAATTATGGGTGAGAAAGGCATGCTGATGTCAGTTCTGTTGTCCAGGAGCTGAGCGTGTTGCCGAGGAGCCACCTGCTGAGTTCAATGGCACTGAGTTTAAATTTCATGTTTGGCGTCTTTGGTGTTTTTGCTCTCCTTTTTATCTGCAGCTGAGGCATTTTGGCTATGAATGCAAAGTCTATTTAGTTCTTTGGGATTAAGAGATACTTCGCTTAACAGAATGAAGAAAAGTTATTTGCAGTGGTGAAATGAGTTGAGACTTTAGCCGTACTGTGTGGGTCTTACTGATTGAGTGCTTTGTTTGCTACACTTTTTCCTTTTCTTAGCTTAGCGTGAAGTAAATAATGACTCAATGATGTGGATGATTTGTAAGAATGCTGAATTATCAAGGTTTCGTGAGATGTCATTGCAGTACTGAGTTTTTGGTGTTGAATATTTCTTTCTTTCTTTTGCTGCTGTTTTTAGGTCTGTAGTCTCAACGTGGTAAGCAGAACAGTTAAAGTTTTTTTTTTGTTCTATTTCAGCAGATATGTCTGAACAGATCTTTCACAGAAACACCTTCCTTTGCAAATATTAGGTATGTCTAAATCAATACGAGTGAAAGAAATAACCCAATAGCATGCTAAAACTAGAATACAAGATACTGGTAAGTCTGCTTCCATTATTGTTGAGACAGAGACAGAGACAGAAACAGCTGAAAATACTACACCCACATCTACGTTAAATTTAAGAGAACTTTGCTTTAGAGCTTGTACTGCTCCCCTTTCACCCCTTCAGGAAACACCTGAGAGACCACTTGCAGAGTTAAATCCATCAGGAAAGATTTGTTTTTTTCTCAAACATAAGGTCTCTGAAGGGAAGGGGGGTGGCCAAAATATGTCTGCAAAAAAAGATACAGGATCTTGCTCAGAAGCAGCTATAGATGAAGTTAATAAACAGCAGTTGGAAATATGTATAGAAGGTGATAGTAATGTTTGTAAAGAGGGCATTTCAGAAAAATCTGGTGATCTGAAAGAGCTATGATAGAAAATGGAATTCAGCAAAGAAGTGTGGCGAAACTGTATATCCTTCTCACAGCCCTCAGGAGGACTTCTTGGAATTAAAAAGAAATGGTAAACTTAAAAGAAGAAATGTTAAAGGCTTTGACTGAAATAAGTACTTCTATCAAAGAAGTTTCATTTTCAGTTAATTCTCTCAGAAAATCTAACAAACCTTTTAATAAGAACTCAAGAGTTGGAAAATAGAGTTTCACATTTTGAAGATATAAAAGGCCCAATTTTAAAACGTAAACATTACACAATCAGCAAATACAGAAGTTGATCCAAAAGACTGAATTAGAAGACCGTTGAAGAACCCACTTTTTTTTGAAAAATGATAACAAAATCTATGGGCCTCAATTTCTGACCAAAAATATAATTAGGCACACTGAACAGGTTCTTGATTCAGTAATAATGAACAGAATGATCCAAGATCCATATTAATCAAACCACATAAATTTCAAGATCAAGAAGCAATCTTGAGAAAAGCTTGCATGAAAAGGCCTGAAATATCAGAATTGTTGCTTTAGTGTTTTCCAGGACTTATCAACTGTAAAGAAAGCTATTCAATCCAGTGAAAAAAATTATTTGAACATGGTATTAGGTTCACATTGATATACCCGGCAAAATTGCGCTTTGTGTGTAGTGGCAAATTGGTAACATTTGATGATTATAAGGAGGCAGAGGAAGCATTTGAAAAATAGTATGCTTCAATGTCTCCACAGTCTCACCCACATGCATTTAGTTGTGGAAGGTGCTACGGTATTAAGATGAAGGGAAGGAAGGGAACAAAAAAGGGAAGAAAAAGAGGGAAAAATAAATATAACATAAAAGAAGAAAGGAAAGAAAAATTCAGTAACAAAATACAAATGGAAGTTGTAATATAATAGTAAAAGACCGGGTGATTTTAGGTAAGAGCTGAACCAAGGTTCAACTCTGCTAAAAATTGGGGTAAGGAGAATTTTTTTCTGTGGGTAAATGGGGTTAGATAGGGTGTTAGTACACAGTGATGGGGTTCACTATAAAAATATGTTTGATTGTGTGATGTACCACTATATTGATTTGGGTTTGTTTAGTTTGTTGTTGTGGATGAATCAAAATTTTAATTAGCTTCTCCTTTCTGGAAATGTCGAATCCATTAATATTGGCAACATGGAATGTCAAGGCTATGACAACATTCAAAATGATTAAGGTGATCAATTATCTAAACAATAAATAAATTAATTGTGTAATGCTACAAGAGACTCATTTTTAGATAAAGAATTTCAGTGGTTTCAAAAAATGGGGGTTAGGTTTCTACTCCCCTTTGTTTCTAATTCTAGGGTATGGTAATATTTTTTCACAAACCATTATTAAAACCCAATATTGTAAAAAGAGTATAGATCAAGCTGGTAGATATGTAATCCTGGAGGTTGCACTGGGACTCAGAGCTTTTCATCGGCTACAATATATGGCCCAAACAATAATAATCCTACTTTTATTCAGAGTTTTTCTTTTACTCTCTACTTATAAAACCCCCTACATAATTGGTGGAGATTATAATTTGACTTTGTATAAAATGGCCAGATCCTCTAAGGATGCACATAGTTTTAAATCATCTACAAAGGTCATAAAAAATGATATGCATGACTTTAAACTGTGTGATCCATGGACATTCAGAAACCCAGATATAAAACAATATTCTTTTTTTTCAGCTAGTCATCAAACATACTTCTGAATAGATTTTGTTTTGTTATCAGAAACATTAAATTATGCGATTTAAGAAGTTTATCACCCTGGTATTACTATCTCAGATCATTCTCCCTGTACTGTTATATTAGATGGGCTGAAAACACAGCAAGGTATTGTAAGTTGGAGGCTGGATATTACATTATTTAAACATCCTATGAATAATGCAACATGGGCTCAGGAGATTTTGGATTTTTTGATAGAACTCAGAACAAGGACTTACTGTAGTATAATTACAATATGGGAAACTTTCAAGGTTTGGTTTACATGGCATATTACAAAGTGTACAAGGTAAAAGAAAAAATCTGGGCTCAGCAGCAGAATTCCTGGAAAAAGAAATACGGGGTTTGGAACATTTGCATTCAGAATCTCTAGATAAAAATGTTAATAATACTGTTATACAGAGGAAAGTAGTGTATAATACATTATTAACAGATACTGCAGAAAAACAAATATTAAAAACTAGGGCATACTATTATGTTAATACAGATAAGCCTTTAAAACTCTTGGCATGGCAACTGAAAAAAGACCAAGAAGAAAATAATATAACTAGTATAAAGGATAATAGTGGAAAACTACATACTAACCCGGAAGCAATTAATAATGTATTTCTGGAGTTTTATAACACTCTCTATACTACACAAACTACGTCTGAAGTGGAGAATCAGAACACTTTTTTTAATGAAGTGATATTAAAACAATTAGAAGTAAAACAAAAAGATATGCTGGAGGATCCAATTTCATCATTAGAGGTTATGAGAGTTATAGAGGAGCTTAAAATAAATAAGGCCCCTGGACCCGATGGATTTCAAGCTGAGTTTTATAAAAAATATAAAATACTATTACACCAATACTGGCATGTTTGTTTAATTCAATTCATCAACAAGGTCAGGCACCTATTTCTTTCTATCAAGCCCAGATTCACTTGTTTCTAAAACAAGATAAGGACCCTATACAATGCCATTCGTATAGACCTATCTCACTGCTAAACATCGATTATAAAATATTGGCTAAAATATTGGCAATGAAATTAGAAATAATTGTACCAGATTTGACTAATCATGATCAAGATGGTTTTGTTCAAGGAAAAAGAATAGATGAAAATATAAGAAGAACTTTCAATTTAATATTCGAAACAAACATAAAAGATACAATTTTCTTTACAGTTGTTGCTGAGAAAGCATTCGATCGACTTGAATGGAATTTCATCTTTTCTATTTTTTAGAATATAAAATTTGGTGAAAATGTTATAAAATGGATCAAAATATTGTATAAACAACCTCAAGCATAAATTAAAACAAATAATATTATTTCATCCAGTTTTCATATGATGCGGGGTACAAGGCAGGGTTGCCCCATTTCACCTTTGATTTTTGTTTTAGTGATGGAATCATTGGCAGAGACAATAAGAACAAATTCAAATATTAATGGGCTTCATTTTCATCATAAAGAACATAAAATTAGTAGTTTTGCTTATGATGCCTTGCTATACCTTTCTAATTATGAAAAATCCTTAGAATAATTAATGAGAGTTTCGGAGGAATATGGTAAGATATCTGGGTATAAAATAAATATTCAAAAATCATTAATTTTTAACCCATCTCAAAAATCTAAAATTAAGTTACCTATAGATTATCCTTGTCAGGTTACTGATGTATTTAGATATCTAGAGGTTACAATTACGAACAATGTGGATAGGTTGTATACATTGAATTTTGAACATCAATTGGTGGAGATTAAAGAGGAAATTGATCATTGGATTTCTATTCCATTAACTCTGATTGGTAGAGTAAACATTATAAAAATGCAGACTTTGCCTAAAATACTATGGCCCAGATATTCAAAAGGGTTGCGCATGGAGCAACAGTGTTGCGATATGCACAACCCACTGATGCGCCCGGCACGATATTCAAAAGGGAAAAGTGCACCACACAAATCTGGATGCGCCAGAGCACATCAGTACTGTATGCAGGCACAGGTGGGGGGGGCGTGCCCATGCATAACTTGCACAGCCCGATATTCAGCCCGGGATGTGCAGAGTCATGCATGTGCAACCCCTACCTGTGCCTGAACAAAGTTAAGCCAAAAAAAAGGAACAAGTGATGGCCACCCACAGGTGAGCTGCCACATTGCAGGGTGCAACTCAGCAGCTGCCACCTGTGGGTGGCCACCCGAGTTCCTGCCGCACCTGGCGGTGCCCCCCCATGCCCCATCGCGGGCATCCCTGGAGCAAAATCCCCCTGTCCAATATCCCTGGTGGTCCAATGGACCTCTATGTGCCCAATCGCGGGCATCGGTATAGTCCCCCTCCCTACATCCAATATCCCTGGTGGTCCAGTGGACCGATCACCGTCTGATCGCGGGCATCTGTAACACATAACAGACCCCTACTATCCTGGTGGTCTAGTGTAGCCCCCTCCCCAACCGCCCACTGAGCCTCACTGCCCCGCCCCCATCAGCTGGTGGGTGGCAGCACCCCACCTGACTGCCGCCCCACTGCCCGCCGACTTACAGCTTGGTAGGGCTGCACACCCATTGGTTCACAGTGTGAGCCAATGGACGTGTGGCCCATACCGTACTACTCAGTCCAGATATGTGAATGAATCATTCACATATCTGGACTGAAGTAGTATGGCAGGTGCATGCCCATTGGCTCACGCCAGAACCATGGGTGTGCAGCCCATCGAGCTGTCATTCGGCAGGCGATGGGGCGGCAGGTGGTGGTGCCGCCACCCACTGGCTAACAGGGTGGAGTGAGGCGGTGGGGCTTAGTGGGTGGGTGGGAGGGGTACACTAGACCACCAGGGTAGTAGGGGTCTGTTATGTGTTACAGATGCTCACGATCGGTCCACTGGACCACCAGGGATATTGGACGTGAGGGGAGACTATACCAATGCCCGCAATCAGGCACATAGAGGTCCACCAGGGATATTGATGGGGGACTATACTAATGCCCGATCGGGCACATAGAGGCCCACTGGACCACCAGGGATATTGGACAGGTTTTTTTTTATTTTACATGAATGCCCATGATCGGGCTGCAGGGGGCATCAGTCCCCACTGGCTGCTGCCTGGCAGGATGCCAGGCGCAAGTCGTCGGGGATCGGTGCACCTACATGCTAATGGCATGCAAATGGGGCCATAATGAGATGCAAATGGCCCCTTGTGCACCTTGCATAAATTATGGCCCCATTTGCATGTCACCTTTTGAATATCGCAGGTGCTGTGCATGGCGCAATGGCACTTGTGCTAGCGCATCTCCATGCTCCACTCTGGCCACACTTGCACTGGTGCAGTGCCACTTTCGCGCTATGCATTAGTGGTGGTTAGGTGCGAGTATTCAAAGATGCTGTGCCATAGCGCAGCTCCATTGAATATCACCCAGGCCACACCCCTGCACAACAAAGTTGAGCTGCGCCCAGGCTTGCACCACAGCCTGGCGCAATTTGAATACCCGGGCCTATATACTTTTCAGGTGCTTCCAATATATGTTCCGATAGAATATTTCAAAAAACTTAAAAGGATGGTTACTAATTTTATATGGGCCAAGAAAAGCCCAAGGATATCATATAGTAAACTAACTCAGTCTAAGGAGGAAGCAGGACTGAGTTACCTGATTTTCATAAATATTATCTTGCTGCACAAATAGCCATAATTTGGAGTTGGCAAAATTCTGATTTGTACTATTCCATGTAAACATATATGGAATCTAGTTTAATGGATTATAAAACATTAATGAAAGTCCTATTTTCTGGGATATGTAAGGATGCCAAGAATAATGGTAAAAATAATAGTCCAATTTATGTAACTATAAAAAGCTGGTATGAAGCTCACAAATTAATAAACTTTAAAATTGGTATTACACAGTTTTCTCCAATTTATAATAATTACTATTTCCTCCATCAGTAAAGGATAAATCTTACAGAATTTGGCAGGATAAATGATTGGATCAGTTTGGGGACTTGTTTGGGAAGATCATTTTAAAACCTTTGGTCAATTACAATTGCAATTTAACTTAGAGGATAAACAGTACTGTAACTATTTGCAATGTAAGAGTTTTATAATAAAAAACTGATGGGAGCTTGAAACTTAAAACTACACCAATATTAGACATGTTTCAAAAACATGTAACCAATAAGAAATTAATCTCAAATATATACACTGTTTTGTTGCCTTCAACTACTCAGGATATATTGGTATTAAAGCAACAATGGGAGAAGGATTTGGGAATAGTGTTTACAGAAGAAATTTGGGCTGTTATTAAAAATTCTCCATTTATGCATATTGAATCTGTTAAAGCCCAACAGATTTGATATAATATTATACACCGTACATATTTTACCCCTCATAAATTGTATAAAATGAATCCAGAAGTGGTGGATAAGTGCCCCAGATGTTCATTTACATCTTGTACACTGATTCATATGATTTATGAATGTCCACATCTTTCAAATTTTTGGTTGAAAATATTTAGGATATTGAGCAAAACGATGAACATACAGCTTAATATTTCATGTATGTCTATTTTGTTTGCAATATATCCTGTAAATATGGACTTAGATCAGTTTCAGCAGACTTTTCTTATGATAGCTATGATTCAGGCAAGGAAATGTATTCTGACCAAATGGAAGGAAGCTGACCCTCTGGTGATAACCAAATGGGTAAATCTAATGATTGATATAATGAAATTAGAAAAGATACAATATGTGAAACTGGGAAAGAGAAATATATATGATAAGATATGGCAGCCTTTTGACACCGTGGTCAACCAGAAAGGAGTTGTTTGCTGAAGAAAAAAAGGGAAAGAAGAACATTATATTTTAGAGAACAGTGTTTGAAATATTTAATTATATGCTACAAATATGATATAGTATATTTAATATTATAGGTGAAACTGATTAAATGATTAACTGTAAATGTGTGGCCACCCCAGGTCATATAGTGTGAGGGATGGTAGGGTAGTGTAGGAGGTTATGATGAAGCTATGATGAAGGACTAGTCCGACGAATACAATAGTTGGAAAATGTACATTGCCTTAATCTAATAGCTTACTGAACCTCAAAAAAAAAAAAAAAGAAAAACCTCCAATGGCAGAATAATCCACCAACTTGCCACAGGCTTTGCTCTACTAACCAGGCTCTGCTACTGTCTGAATATGTGTCTCCTTGTGAATGGCCCTCTCCCTCCTGGCCCCACCTCAGGGGTGGTGGGGAGGCCATGGGGGATCACAGAGCAGGTAAGTCCTGGAGATTTTGGGTGATGGGCATGGGCAGGTCAGTGCGCAAGGGGGTCAGTTGGTGACCAAGAAGATAAACACCTCCATGGAAAAAGAAATAAAACACAGTTTGGATTCTCAAACTCAATAACAGTCATACCATATAAACAGCGTAACTATGCACTATGTGGCTAGACCAGGGCAGGTTTATTAGTGGAGACCAAGTGCCTGGCAAAGCTCTGTCAACCTTGCAATGCTCGCAGAATATGTAATGGGAGGTTAGGAGCTGCAGTGCCACCAGTGAGGCACATCACAGTGAAGTTAGTCAGAACAGAAATGTGCAACTCATGCATGTGCCAGCTGAGCCCTGACTCCTCTTTCTCTCTTGATGGGGAAAGGCACAACCAGCTTTGGGGTACAGACCGCTGGCAGCCCCAGTCAGTCCCTCACAGCCCTCCAGCCCCACCTTTACACTAGGGGTTGAGACCCACCCTGTGGAGGAGCTCCCACCAAACTAAACTCAGAAACCAAAGTTCTTTCCCTATGGGAGCTTTCTGGCAGCTCCCTATTGGCAGGCGCCACTGTCCTCATCCAAAATTAACATGTATGAGGTTCCCTCGACACCTCACTGGTTGCTGAAAAAGGTGCCAAAATTGTCCCTTGTATTTTTCCCCAAGAGTCTTCACTGAAGCTCTGCTCTTTAGCAGCTTCTTCCCTCTGATGGTCCAATACAAAATTTAGCATTTTTAGTTATTTTCCAGCTGGTCGCTAATGCTGAAACTTGTTTTCCCCAGCACCAGACAGGCTGAGAAATATGTGCAGTATAACAGCAGCAGGAATTAGGGATAAATATTCTAACTCTGCCTGGATTAGGTGAGTGGGGGACCAGAAGACTACCAAGGAATTTTTTTTTTTATTGTGTCCAGGACTGACAGTGTGTGTGTGTGTGTGTGTGTGTGTGTGTGTGTGTATACATGTGGAAAAGGTTGCTGGCAGGCTGCATGTGTGCATTTAAAACACGATTCCCAGAATCATTAACTAGCACTAACCAGGCAGTGTATTAGCACTTCCAGAAAGCATTTAATATACCTGTACACCTTATATGCATTAGAGTAATCCCCAGTTGTATGGGCACCTGGTTGCAATTAGTAATCCTGTGCAAAAAACAAAACAAAAATAGTGCCACATTAACAGGTTAGCAATGCACAGAAGAATGCTTTTTAAAATAGTACCAGCCATGCTTCCCTTACCAAATGTGACATGATGGCAACACAGTGGTGAGCTACAAAATCTACAGTGGTACTAACCAGTAGTACCGTGGCTGTACTATGGTAGTTTACATTTTGATTATTTTTGGTGCAGTGGTAGGACAGTGGAACAATAGTATCACAATGGAATTGAAACAAACCACTGTGATAACATGAAAACCTTAATGGTAGTACAGTGGTAATCACAGTGATATTGCAATGGCAAACAAATGATATTACAGTGGTACTCCGAAGAACTTTTAATAAGTGTTATCACAGCGCATTGCTAATCCTGTTACAGTGGTACGTGGGCCCCCATTTTCAGAGCCAGTCATTAGGGTTGTGCACTCCTAAGTGCTGCACCTGCGATAGCGCACAGCCACAGAAGGTGGTGGTAAATGGCACTCACTCCAGTGAGGAGAGAGTGACCAGTAGGGTGCTGGAGGGCTCAGTAATGGGACAAGTCCTCTTCAATGTCTTTATAAGTGGCATTACAGAAGAACTGGAAGGGAAGATGTGCCTTTCTGCAGATTACACCACAGTCTGTAATAGCGTTGATAGGTGTAGATGGAGAAAATGAGTTGGGACCTTAGAAAACTTGAAGAGTGGTACGGGACATGGCAGCTCGGGTTCAAAGCCAAAAAGTGCAAAATCAAGCATCTAGGGCATAGAAACCTAGAAGCTCAGTATAAAATGTAGGGAGAGGTACTGGTGTTCATGAAGAAGGAAACCTTTTATGTAGCACTGTGCTTCATATGCAAGAGAGAACTACTCATTTGCATGGCCATAGTAGTAGATACAGTATACACATGCACATGATCAGGTTAGCATCAGGGGATGCTGAATACAACACCCATCAAACAATGCTGTTCCCACATAGCGTAATGTTTAGCAGTGTGCTAACCTTCTGAAACTGGGGCCCTAATTGACTAAAAATCCTGGCCAATGCCTCTTAAGGCACAGAAAATAAGCATAAAAGGGTTATCTTATCTATCTCTTTATGTATTGTTTTATCTTATTTTGCTTGCAAAACCTTATCCGGTTTCAAAGCATTGTGATATGACTTAAAATGTTTATAACAAACCAGCTAAACTATAGTTCTTTCTTCTTTCATCTAAATGCTAGTAGGCTGGCCTAGCAGCTTGGTGGTAATTGTTCTGCCTCCCATGCCAGTGGCCCAGTTTTGGGGTGGACCCGGGTTGCACAATGGTTAGTTGGGGGGGAGATACGATTAAGCATCTTGGGGAATGCTCTCCTCTCAGGGAGGGGGAGTCTGACCACCCCGCTCTTCAAAATCCACCTAGCTAAGGAGGGGTGGCAGGGCAATGGAGTTGCATAAGGGGGAGGGCTCAGGCAGGCACAAAGCAAGCATGTGCCTTTATATGCAATTGCATATTTGCATGCTGGCTGCCCAGGGATGAAACCAATGGCAGAATGATCCAACAACCTGCAGCAGATTCTGCACTACTAACCAGGCTCTGTTCCTGTCTGAATATGTGTCTCTTGTCAATGGCCCTGCCCTCCTGGCCCCAACATGGGGGATATGTGTGTGTGTGTGGGGATCTCAGAGCAGGTAAGTTCTGGGGATGGTGGGTGATTCGGCTAGAGATGTCAGTGGGCAAGGGTGTCACAGGGTGACTAAGGAGATAAAAATCTCTATGGGAAAAAAAGAAATAAAACACAGTTTGAGAAGTTCAAACCCCCAAAACAGACTGTGAATGCCGCCAGTGAGGCATCACAGTAAAGTTATTTAGCATATAAACATGCAAATTATATGCATATGCCAGCTAAGCTCCTCATGAGAATTGGGTACTGAGGGATTGCAGCAAAAATATATATTTTTGTTTCTTCACCTAGAAACTTTTATTAAACAAAACATTAAAATAAAACCAAAAACTAAATCAAAACATAGTCCATAGAGTACAAACTAGCAAAGCTTTTGGCTTACACTATCACAGTTCCTGCATTGCTTCCCAAGCATTCAGCTCAGATAAGTTGCTGGACTAACACAGTAATTAATTACACATAAATCTGATCAAAATGTAACTTGTAAAATGCATGCAACCCTATGTTTATGTTAGAGATATCCTAAGTATTAGCTCCCCATACAAATGTGTTTTAACAATAAATGAGGGCAGCACTTGTTTAAAAGAATAAACTACAGCATTTAAATTTGTTCTAAAAGTTTCTTGTC
Organism: Neoceratodus forsteri; assembly: GCA_016271365.2. NCBI lineage: Eukaryota > Metazoa > Chordata > Ceratodontiformes > Ceratodontidae > Neoceratodus > Neoceratodus forsteri. The sequence goes on from CM057455.1 coordinate 727,546,644, forward strand.
ACATCACAATGTTCTGAAATTTGATTAAAGGTGTGCAAGCAAAACAAGATGGAAAACCCATAACCATAAAGAAATAGAATAAGAGATAGCCCTGTTATGTTGTCTTGTGAGTGCACAAGCAACATTTTGTGGTAGTAGGAGAAATGCAGAGGTGTGTCAATGTTGGCAAATGCAGGGCATGCTTTAGAAGGTGCATCCCTCATTCTCCAATTAGCCAGCATGTTGGCACTGACACAAGTCTATGCAAGGTGCTACAAGAAATGTGCCACTGCAATCGGAGAGAAGCTCGTCATGCAACAGCACAGATGACATGCCTCCCTTATGTGCCTTCGTTGGTGAAACATTTCAATGAACATGGTGGCGTCTGCCGCCGTCTGCCACACAATCCCCAGAAAGTCGACTTCAGGGGTGCCCAATCTCCTTGTCAGCATGCCCCCTCACCAGTTGAATTTGTAAGCTGATGGGGGTGCCCAATTCCCATTGGCATAATGCCCTCCAGTTTAATTTGTTTGCTGACAGGGGTACCCAATCCCCGTAGGCATCCTGTCTCCCCCAGTTTAATTTTTTTGCCAATGGGGGTGCCCAATCCCTGTCAGCATAATGCCCCCAAATTTAATTTGTTTGCCAATGGGGTTACCCAGTCCCCATCAGCTTCAGTCCCCCCAAAGAAATCCATGTGGCACACTGGGAGCCCACCCCAGTGTGCCCAAAATGTATGTTTTAGTAAAACCTGAGAAAAAACTTCCCCTGACTTTTTTCCATCCCTTTAAACAAGAAAATGGTCCCTCATTGTCAGAACACCCTCCTCCCCAACCCATACCCACCCTCTGTGCAACCCACTCCCTGCACCCCCTCACCCCATACTTAGTTCTGGAGGTCCAGTGCAGTGATATTCGGTGGAGCGGGAGATGTCTGAACTCTTCAAAAACTGACTGCGAACTGAAGAAAATCACAGTAAGCTGTATAATGGCATCAATGGGGGGGGTGTTCAACTTAGGTGAATATCTCAGCCATTTGTTTGAATTTTGGCTCAAAATTTGGGGTTCTTGGGACCCCACCTCATGAACACATGCACTGTCATTTCATCATTTAGCCCTGAAAGGTCGTTTCGCAGTCACTGCGTGGAATCACCTTTTGGGACTGATTAACAAAACAACAGTGCCCCTGTTCATGAGGTGGGATTCCTAAAAGCCTATGTTGTAAATTTGGTGAAAAAATTCCCAAAAATGACTGTGTTATGAGTGTGCATTGAGCAGTTTCCACGCACAATCGCAACCTCGGCAGTTTCTAATATTTTCACTCCAGATTTTCAACATTGCCATTTTTTCACACCTCCTTATGAACAGTACAGCTGTCATTTTTTCACTTCCTGCCCAAAATGTGTTTTTGCACATGTGATGCACAATGGTGCGGTCGCTGTGGGAAATCAATGTTTGGGATAGATTAACGAAACCACAGTGACACTGTTTAGGAGCGGAGGTCCCAAAATGCCTATGTTGAAAATCTGGTTAAAAATTCCCCCAAATAATTGCGTTATGGGTGTGCATTGTGCAGTTTCTACACATGCTCGTGACTTCATCAGTGTTTCATATTTTCCTCCAGATGTTCAACATTGCCATTTTTTTATGCCTCCTTATGAACAGTATAGCTGTCATTTTTCATATCCTGCCCAAAATGTGTTTTCACACATGTGGCGCACAATGGCGCGGTCACTGTGGGAAATCAATGTTTAGGACAGATTAACAAAATCACAGTGACACTGTTCATGAGCGGAGGTCCCAAAATGCTCATGTTGAAAATCTAGTTAAAAAAATATCCAACATAATTGTGTTACGGGTGTGCGTTGTGCAGTCTCTACGCACGGTCGTGATTTCACCAGTTTTTCATATTTTCACTCCAGATTTTCAACATTGCCATTTTTTACACCTCCTCATGAACAGTACAGCTGTCATTTTTCACATCCTGCCCGAAATGTGTTTTCATACCTGTGGTGACAAATGGCACAGTCGCTGTGCAACATCAGCTTTCTAACGAACTGATACTGCCACTGTTCATGAGGTGGGGTCACAAAAGTCCATGTTGAACATTTGAGTGAAAATACCAAAAAATGCCCAGGGCGTTAGGGTTTCAACTGTATTGTCCCACCCTTTAGAGACTGACAAGCTTCAGGGGTGTGACTTGGGGTTGTCGACTGTAATGCTCTGTTTATCTCGGCCCCAACCACCACCCTGCAGCCAATGGCAGGCATTGAGTGTGCCTTAGACTTTCTTACCTAACGCTCACCCCATTCTCCTATACTGCACCCATCTCAGTGTATTTCCTTATGAAATGGGGTGAGCGTAAGGCCCAAAGACCCCAAGGCACACTGTGACACTTGTCGGTGTCTGCAGAGTAGGTTGAGGTAAAATGGAGGGAGTGTTATGGCCAATGACCCAAAGGCACACCCCAATGACTGTCAGTCTCTGCAGAGTGGGGGTGGAGTTGTCATCAGTTCACTACTTCAATGCCATTCCTATTATGCATCTCTCTAACTCCTGCACTAACAATACCAATACCAGCAAGACAACATTCGGCATTGACAAATGCTTGCTTTGTTTACCTTCTGCTGTGCAGCTTAACACATCCTCTCATCATGCCAGCAGCTCCTGAATGCAACAGGAAATGAGTACAGGGGCAGATCATTGAAGGGGGAGGGGTAATTTCAGAATGTAGTCAGTTTTAGTATATAGTTTATTTGTTTCAGTATATAGTGTATGTGGATTTTTCAGTCTATAGTGTAGGTATTTCAATACATAGTGTATGTGTTTCACCATGTAGTGTATTTGTTTCAGTATATAGTGTAGGTGGATTTTTAAATATAATGTGTATGTATTTCAAAATGTATTTCAGTATATAGAGTATGAAAATGTTTCACTAGATAGGGTAAGTGTTTTAATATACAGTATAGTGTATTTGTTTCAGTATATAGTATATGCAGATTTTTCAATGCATAGTGTATTTATTTCAATAGATAGTGTATGTATTTCAATATAAAGTGTAGATGTTTCAATATATAGTGCATTTGTTTCAGTAGACAGTGTATGTGGATTTTTCAATGTGTAGTGTATGCATTTCAATAGATAGTGCATGTATTTCAATATGTACTGTGTTTGTTTCGGTATATAGTGTATGCAGATTTTTCAATGCATAGTGCATTTATTTCAATAGATAGTGTATGTATTTCAATATGTGTTACAATGTATAGGGTATTTGTTTCAGTAGATAGTTTATGTGGATTTTTCAGTCTGTAGTGTATGTATCTCAATAGGTAGTGTATATATTTCAGTACATAGTACATTTGTTTCAGTATATAGTGTATGGGGATTTTCAGTATTCAGTATGTGTATTTCAGTAGATAGTGTATGTATTTCATATAATATAGAGAATAAAATATGGGTCGGGGTGTGTAACGAGATTTTACACACACCCGAGTTGTGGGATGCTACATAAACCCCGAGGGCGAAGCCCGAGGGGTTTGTGAAAATCATCCCACAACGAGGGTGTGTGTAAAATTGAGTTTGACACACATCCCAACCCATATTTTATTTTATATAATTGCTGGGTTTCCCTTTTTCGCCTCAGCAATTATATAAAATAAAAAGCTTCCAGTGCATCTGCGGTGTGGCTTCATTTTTGTCAGGTGCCGATTTGAATTGTCATATTTTAAAACATTCTTTTTGTCCTGGTTTGTGAGGTTTTCACTGTGTAGGGGTGAAAACAAGAACTTACTGCGAGTTCTTCTGGCAGTGGCGGTGCTGTTTGGTGAGATGGAAGCAGTCAGTGGTCTTGGTGGTGGCGCAGCTGCGTGAACATGCACACAGGAAGGAAACCATCGCATGTTTGCAGTTTAAACACTCCTTTATAACGACAATTATGCCACGGTTTCCTATGGGAAAAGGAAGCCGGTTATTATGTAAGCATTTCACTATATAATGTATGTGTTTCACTATATGATATATGCATTTCAGTATACAGTATATGTATATGTATTTCCCTATATGATATATATATATTTCAGTAGATAGTGTATGTGGTTCACTATGTTGTGTATGCATTTCATTATATAATGTATATATTTCACTATATGATGTATATATTTCACAATATAGTGTATGTGTTTTACTATACAGCCAGAGATTCTGAATCATGTCCCTAGCGGCTTACCATAGAAACAGACTTTGCAACTTACTAAGTGGAAGAAAAAACACTTTTTATGCAGGCTCAAGGCTGCATTTGTATTAAGATTTCTGCCTACAAACACAGAGATGTAGGAGAAGATTTATTTCAATTACATCTGAATTTAAAGAGGCAGGACTTCCTGCCTTATTACTAGCCCCTGCCAGACTTAAGGTTTCATTTCAGGGTAAAGAGGTATTTTTCATGATCAGACAAGGCAAGATCCTTTTCTGAGATTAACATGCAACTTCCATCATTGGATTCTAACTTTGAAGATGAAGAGATGGATCTAACTGAATATCACCTTGTGCAAATAAATTAGATTAACTCACTTCTTTTGCTAAGGCTCTTTCCTGTGGCTTAACGTTATAACCTGAAATGTCCTAGTCAGTAGCATCAAAATCTGCCATGAATAATGCCTAATTTGAAGGTGATGCTTAATTTAGACGTAGAGTATAGAGGTGGGCAAAAGTTGTTATTTCCGCCTTAGCAAAACTCCGGTGAAATTTGACAACTTTTGCAAAAGTTTCCAAATTTACGCCTATGGTGGATCAGAAAACATCCAAATGTTTAAAACAAAAACAAACAAAAAAACTTTACCTGGTGTCCAGCGCCACCCCCAGTCCTGCCCTAAATAAAAATAATAATTCCCTGGTGGCTAACGGTCCCTTTCCCTAGTCGATCACCTGCCCAACATTTAATAACAAAATCCCCTGTGGCTAGTGATCCTTCCTCCCACCTGATCACCCACTGGAGGTTTAATAAAAAAAAATCCCTGGTGCCGTCCCGGTGGCACTGAGGATTGAGGCGCTAGATGCCACACCTTGCGCCATGCCGGCGATCCAGGTTCAGCAACAGACTCGGGGTGCCAGGGGCTGGCAGGGGAGAGGAAGGATTGAGCATCCCATGACTGCTGTCCTTCCTCTGGGGTGGGTAAGGGGTATGTGGAATCCTGCAGTGGTGCCTAGTGGAGGCTGGAAGCACTGTCAGTGGTGTGCATTCTAAGAGGGAGGGAACACGGCAGACATCTGCATGTAGGTGCATCAGACGTCATTGCATGTCTGGCTCTCTGGGGCAGTTACTGCGGAAAATTGCGGGGCGACTGTGGCGGCTCATGGCTGAGCCCCGAGTCCCTGGACATGAGAGGCTTGGCCACCTGGTTCCCAGTCACAGGCCCCCTGGGGGGGGTGTCCTGTTAATTTAATCGGGCCTATGTGAGTCAGGCGCATACACCAGACCTGGTCGGGGGGCTCGGGTGCCAGCAGCTGGCGGTCGTTGTGGCCCGCTCCACAATGGAGGAGCAAAAAGCATTACATGATAAAAAAAAAATCCCTGGTGGCTAGCAGTCCCTCCCCCTACCTAATCACTCGCCCAATGTGTCCAGTGTAACCCCCCAATCCCTTTCCCTCATATAGCAATATATTATAAACATTTTTTTCCCCTTGTGGTCTAGTGAACCCCCCCATCCATGATCCCCAGTAGGAGAACTTATTCCCTGGTGGTCTAGTGGACCCCCCCCATTCCCCATCAGGTAGTGTCCCACCACCCAGCCCCATCGCAAAATGGAGCGGGTAACCGGCAAAGCCCTCCACTCTCCTCCATGGCTGGCCACCCATTGAGATGTCAATTAATGAGCATGTGCAAAGCGGGGTGGTGGAACACTACCTACCAGGGTGGGGGTTGGGGTCCACTAAATCACCAGGGAATAAGTTCTTCTACTGAGGATTGAGTATAGGGAGGGGGGTTCATTAGACCACCAGGGGGAAAAAAAGTTTACAATATATTACTATATGAGGAACAGGGATTGGGAGGGGTTACACTGGACATGTCAGGCAGGTGATCAGGTGGGGGGAGGGACTGTTAGCCACCAGGGTTTTTTTTATTTACACTTCAGGTGGGTGATTGGGTGGGCTGGGGAACCACTAGCCACCAGGGAATTACATTGGGCCATTGACCAGTGATGGGCAGCCGAGGGTGGGGTGGGGGTGGGGGGGAACTGACTCCAGGGAAGTAATTTAAGTAAATGGTACAGTTAGGGTGCAGGGCAGGTAGAATTTCTGCAAAAGGTCGGAATGGATTCCTGAACTTTCATGAGAAGAAAGTTTGACATTTGCTTAAATTCCACTTGTGGAAGTTTTTTTTCTCGAACCTCTATTAGAGTATATAGTACAGTTACATAAGAACTTACTGTAACAGTAGATCTTCGAGAGAATCTCTTGCATTAGGCCACATCTGTGGAACTACAGTCACCAGGCACTAGGACTACATGGAAACTTTCTAGCTAGCAGACTTCTAGAGGCCGCCCACAATGATGACGTCAGCCAATAACGTCTGTCCTATATAAACGTGGGAGGCCCTACACCCCCCTCAGTTCCCATGCTGGAGACCATATACAGAGGAGCTCCTCCAGGGGAACAGAGGAGAGGAGAGCCAGAGGTTGCTGCCACTGAGCAAGATGAAACATCCTGAAGAAAAAGAGACAGGAGGGAGGGAGAAAGAGAGCTTGAAAGCTAAGGGGCTGGAGGGTGGGATGGCATGGCCTGATGTAAGAGATTCTCTTGAAGATCTACTGTTATGGTAAGTTCTTATGTAACTGTACTATCTTTATTGAGGATATCTCTTGCATCAGGCCACACCTATGTAATGAGTCCCAAGCAGTACTGGCACAAGCACAGCCTGGGTGGCTGGAGGCTAGAGGCCTAAGACAGGAGGCCTTAGCACAGCCAGGCCAAAGTCAGCCCTTGTCCTAGAGGCAATGTCTAGAATGTAGTGCTTAGTGAAAGTGTGGACAGTACTCCAAGTAGCAGCTGCACAGATGTCAGCAGCTGACACATTTCTGAAACAGGCTACTGAAGTGGCCATTCCTCTTGTGGAGTGATCATGCACAACCCCAGGAAGTTCCTTACCGTACTTCCTATAACAGAAAATAATACAGTTAGCCAGCCATTTGGACAGGCACTGTTTAGAAACAGGTATGCCCTCTTTCCCTGGGGTGAACAAAACAAAAAGCTGTTTGGACTTCCTGCAGTCCTTTGTGTCATGAGCATTATATCTGAGTATTCTATATACATCTAAAGTATGAAGCAATGCTTCCCCTGGATTGGCATGCTCTGGTTACAGGCAGGTGGATGACTGATTCAAAGTAAACTCAGACACCACCTTTGGTAAAACTTAGGATTGGTATGCAAAGACATCTGTTTTTGTGAAAAACCAAATAAAGAGACTCACATATTAGAACCTGAAGCTAGGAAATCCTTTGAGCAGAAGTAATGGCAACCAAAAATAATGCTTTCCATGACAAAAAGCGAAGCTCGCATGTTGCGGCTGGCTCAAAAGGAGCCAAAGTGAGTTTCTCTAATATGAAATTTAAGTCCCATGGAGGGACTGGATTGTAGATGGGAAGCTTCAGGTGAAGGATGCCTCTCAAAAATGTACGGGACACCACCAGTTGTGCCACCATACGGCCATCAACAGGCACATGGAAGGCTGAAACAGCAGCCAGATACACTTTAATGGAAGAGTACTGCAGGCCAGAATCTGAGAGGGACAGTAAGTACTCCAGAACCTGATCCACTGGACAGGTGTAAGGAGCTAAGTGATGGGCAGCAGCCCATAGAGCAAAGCGTTTCCACTTCATGGAACAAGCTGCTCTGATGGAGGGCTTCCTGGCAGCCACCAGGACATCAGCTACTTTTTGGGATACCCCAAATCTGGCTATAGCTATGTCTTCAGGAGCCAGGTATGGAGGTGTAGTTACTGAGGTCTGGATGGACCAGGGTGCCCTGTTCCTGGGACAACAAGCCTTTGCACAGGGGAAGGGGTACAGGAGGTTCCACTGCCAACTGCTGTGGTAAGGGGAACCAGATCTGATGAGGCCAGAAGGGGGCTACGAGAATCAGAGTCGCTCCTTCCATCTGAAGTTTAAGCAGCACCCTCTGAATCAGCAGAAAGGGAGGAAAGGCATAGAGGAACCTCCTTTTCCAGGAGAGGAACAATGCATCTTTCCAGAAAACTCCAGGCCCTGGAGCAAATGAGCAGAAACACGGCAGTTTTGCTTTGAGTGGGGACACAAAAAGGTCCAGCTTTGAGCACCCCCCCATCGCACAAATCTTCTGCCACTGAGGTCAGCAGATTCCATTCATGCATTCTGGAGTTTGACCTGCTTAATCTGTCTGCCAGGGCATTTTAGACACCTGGAACATGTACTGCCAACAGTTCTAGACCACGGTCCTGAGCCCAATTCCAAACCCTTATTGCCTCCCTGCACGGGGGTATGAATGAGTCCCCCCCTTGCTTGTTGATATAGTGAACTACACTGAGGTTGTCTGTCTGTACCAGGAGAGGCCTTTGAGAGAGGAAAGACTAGAAGGCCTGCAGGCCATACAAAACTACCCTCATCTAGAGGACGTTTATTTGGAGGGAACTCTCCACCGCTGCCCAGGTACCTTGGGTCTGGTGAGGTCCCAGATGTTCCCCCCAACCCATCCCTGAAGCATTTGTGGTGAGAATATGGTGAGGCGAAGGGATTGTGAAAGGAACCCCTTTTTGCAAATTGTAGTGGTTCATCCACCACTAAAGCACATACTTTACCGGCGAAGAGACTAGAACCTTCTGTTCTAGATCATTGGTATGCTGATCCCATTGGACCACCAATGTCCATTGGGGGATTGGCATGTGCAGTCTGGCCAGGGGAACCATGGTAATGGCTGCCGCCATCAGGCCTAGTAGTCACAGAAATGTCCTGGCTATGACATATTAGTTGCTGTAAAGCAGGTGGGCCTGAGCCATCAGGTGTTCTGCCCTGTCCTGTGGCAGGAAGGCCATACCCTGAGCAGTGTCCAGAATGACTCTGATGTACTGGAGATGCTGGCAAGGGATCAAGACTGACTTGGGCTGGTTGACCGTAATCCGTAGGGTGTGGAATAGTTGTCTGGTGCGCACTAAGGTATGAGAGAGATGCTCCCGGGACTGAGCTTTGAGCAACCAGTTATCCAGGTAGCAGACAATGTATAGCCCCTCCCTTTTAAGGGCTGCTGCCACCACTGCTAAGCATTTGGTAAAGACCTGTGGAACAGGGGACAAGCCAAAGGGCAATGCTCTGAATTGGTAATGGTCTCCCTGGAACAGGAACCTGAGGTACTGTCTGTGGGGGGTATAAATCTTTATATGCAGGTATGCAACCTGCATGTCTAGTGAGCATGTCCAGTCTCCATTGTGCAGAACAGGCAGCAGGCCTTGCAGTGTCACCATCCTGAACCTCTTGTATTGGATGTAGGAGTTCAGGTTCCTGAGGTCTAGGATGGGCTGCAAATCCCCTGCGGTTTTGGAACTAGGAAGAAGTGGTAGTAGAACCCTCTGTTCCTCTGCTCTTTGGGGATGGCTCTATGGCTCTTTCTACAGCAGGGTATGAATTTCCTCCCACAGTACTGGAATGTGGCTTGGAGGGTAATTGGAAGGAACTGGAGGTAAATCTGGAGGCCACTGTAGAAGTTCAAAAGTGTGGCCTTGCTCTTTAAGCTGCAGGACCCATGCATCTGTTGTGATTTCCCTCCACCAGTCGAGGTACAGGGAGAAGTGACCCCCTACCACCCCCTCCTGCAGTATTGGAGGGTGGGGGGTCTGGCAAGTCAGGCTGAGGTTGAGCCAGTGGCTGGGGCCGCTCCTCCCCCCCTTTGGGGACCTTCCCTGAGGTGGAGGAAGGAGTAGGCAGTGGTGTTCCTACTCTACATTTGCCAACTGGCCTGGAACTTGGCTTGGGCCTGTGTAAGGCCTGATGAAAGGGCACCTTCTTCCCATTCCTTGATTGGGTATGGTACAGGGAATGCATTGACTGCAGGGTCCTGCCCGAGGCCTGTAGATCTGAAAGGACGTCCTGCACATCCACCTTAAAAAGCTTTATAGCCTCTAAAGAGGGCATTCAGAATGGACTGTTGTACATCTGTAGCAAAGTCAGACACCCTGAGCCAGTAATGCCTCCTGAGGCAGACACTAACCACAGCTGCTCTAGCAGAGGTATCTGCAACATCATATGCTGATCTCAAAAGGTGCTTACCCACATTCGCCCCAGATTGGAGGGCATAAAGCAGCTCCTGCCCTTGGGGGCCTTCTGGAAGTGCCAGAGCAGCAGATTCATCCTTTTTCCAGAGAGTGTTCTGGAATTTTACCATATGTCCCATGTAAGTAATAATTTCGATGGACAGCATGGAGGAGACACATAGGTCCTTATTCCCATTAGGCCCAGCTTTCTTGGCTATTTGTCTGGAGGGAGGGAACTGAGGTGCTGAGGTACCTTGGACCTGTCATGGGCTGCATTGATTACCACTGAGTCTGCCTGTGGTTGCCTTAAAAGAAACAGCTTCAAAGAGGGAGCCTGGTACAACTTGGCAGCCTTTCTGGGCATAGCCGGAATCATATTTGGTCTGTACCAGTCAGCCATAGTGGCATCCTCATATGCAAGCAGCATGGGGGGGATGATCAGAGGGGGAGAATCTGGTAGTTCCAGATATTCAGTCAGATTTCTCTCGGTATTGTCCTTCTTCCCAGCTTCAAAGCCCATGACTACTCGCAGCTGCCTCATCACTGAGATGATGGAGGGGTCATCGGGGGGGAGACCTTGGAGTACATTTGGTGGCATCCTCATCCCCTGAGGAAACAGTGGAGGATGAGTGGGAAGGACTCCTGGCCCCCTCTTCCTCATCCTCCCCATTCTCATCCTCAGCAGGAAGGAGGTCTGGATGAAACTCATCCTTGTCTATTGGCTCTGAGAGGAGCACAGAAGACAGCGATGACTGTGGGCATGAAGGTTGTGTTACCATTGAGGATGGCGGCATGGGAGTCAGCCTGTTAGATCCTGGCATCAATGGGCCTGGGGGGGGGAGTAATTCAGTGCATAAACTCCCAAAAGGAGGAAAGCATAGCCTAGACTTCAATGGTAATTGACGTCAGCTGAACTCCATGCGGTATCAACGGAGAAGGCAGGATCTGCAGTGTCAGCAGCATGACCTGTAACATCGAAATGAGAGGCTGAGTCATCGGCGTTGGTGGCCCGGCCTGCAACGTTGCTGTGAAAAGCTGAGTTCCTGGTGTCTGCATGACTATCAGAGGCATTGACGGGGGAAGCTGAAGCCCAACGTCGATTGGATAGTCAAAAGCATTGATGGGGAGGCAGAAGTCCAGGCATTGAGAGGCCTGTGCTGGCCAAAGCAGGTCCAGTGAAACTCCCTGCCTATTGTCCCTGATCCAGAAGAGCTCTGAAGGACAAGGGTTGTAATGTTGGTGGGAGCATTAGGAGGCCCAATGTCAACCCATCAGCGTCAGCCAGCGAGGAACCGGTGGGTGACACTGCCTGAACCAACCTTGTGGAAGAAAGGGTATGGACAGCAATGGGGTCACCGCCGAGCTGGCCAGTGACCCAGCAGAGGCTGGCACTTGAAGTGGTGACCAAGAGCACATAGGGGAGGCCTTTTTCTTAGGTCTCCCTTGTCCCGGTGCTTATGCTTAGCTGATTTGTCCTGGGCTTTGAAGGAATGGGAGCCTGTGGAAGGAGCAGGTGAGGTGGAGGAGTTTCTTCCCTTGAGCTACTTCTACATGTGACAAGCCTTCTGTTCCAGGAGGAAGGACTTGAGGGCCTTGTGATGATGCCACTGGGTGGCCTGGTTGAATTTGTTGCAAACTTCGCAGGCCTAATGTCGTGGTCAGTGCCAAGGCAGTGGATGTAGACATCATAGTCGTCCTTGTCATAGAACGTTTTACTGCACCTGAAGTGTCTGAAGAGTTTCTTGGGGTTGGATGACATAAACGACAATGAAAATCACTTTTAAAAATAAATTGATGGACAAACTAGGTGAGAAAAAAAATAAAATTGAAGAATAATTTTGGTGGTCGACTGGAGCAGCAATGTTCCATGACGTCCGACTTGCGATGGATGATGGTGGGAAAAAAACTGAGGAGGTTGCAGGGCCACCCATGTTTATGTAGGAGAGACATCACTGGCTGACATCATTGCCATGGGCAGCGCCTGGATGACTGCTAGCTAGAAACTTTCTGTGGGGTCCTAGTGCCTGGCTGCTGTAGTTCCATAGGTGTGGCCTGGTGTACGAGATCTCCTCGATGAAGATCTAGTTTTTCTTTTGGTAGGATGATAAGGCTTGGAGCATAACTACAATAAATATTTTGTTGTATATCTACTATTTAAAACTCAAGATAATATTACAAAATTGATAATACTTTAATTCTCCCCCAAAAAAGAAAAACATCTTTCTTGTGCTCTGTTTAATTAAGATACAAAATACTAGATCTGAAATGTCTCAGAATGATTTTTATTGTATGAAATCTGTCTGTATTTTGTTTTTGCTCTATATGAATAAAAAAGATAAAATTAAAAAAAAGTCTTAGCTGCCTGGCTGGACTCCATCCTGCTTCAGGTGATTCACCCATTATAGGAGGGCTTCGTTTGAGGTAGGCTGAGCTCCGACCACATAAGGACCCTGGTTGATCTGATGCATATGGATAGCAGTGGCCCCACTCCAGCTGCTACAGTTGCTATAGACTTCAAAAAACCCTTTGACTGGGTGGAGTGGGGAATCTTTATGCGTTGTTATCCCAAATGGAGTTTGGAGCCTCCTTGATATCCAAGATCTAAGCTATGTACTATAAACCTCAGGCCCAATTCCTCACTAATGACACCTTATCCGTCCTCTTCCTCCCAGCTTAGGGCACCAGGTGGGATGTCCCCTCTCCTCCCTCCTATTTTTTCTTGCTACTGAACCAGTAGCTTCAGCATGCCAACAAAACCCTGCTATCAAAGGAATCTTTATGGGAGACACTCAGTTGAAAACCCTCATGTATGCTGATGACCTCCTGGATCTCTTTAAAGATGCCCATGCCTCAATTACCTCCCTTGTGCAACTACTGCAACATTTAAACTCTCTCTTGGACCTTAAGATCAACCAAAGCAAAATGGCCATCCTGCCCATCAACCGCAAATGCCTACCCATAGTCTTCTCCTCCCTCAAACTCTGCTGGGTCCTGGAAGTCATCACATATCTGGGGATAAGAATTACTCTCCAACTAAGTAAGATATGTCACATCAACCTTACCTTACCCCTCTGTTTTAAGAGCTTATGTTAGAATTGGACCACTGGAAACCACTCCAGCTGTGCAATGCTGGTCAAAAAGAAGCTATAAAAATGATTACAGCTTGGAAGCTGTTTCATGTCATATCACACTTAACCCATCAGTGTGCCCATCAGCTAGTTTGACCAGCTAGATAAACTCATAGGAGCTTTACTATGGGAAGGAAAACCACCCAGATATAATAGGACCAAACTGAGAGTCCACAAGCGAAAGGGAGGTTGAGCTACCTGGTTCCTGTGGCTACCTGTGGCATACAGAAACGCCAGACCACCAAATGGTTCCAGGACCTGGATCAAGCCTGCCACATGGTCAGATATTGAATCACAATTGCTGGGTGGAACCCCCACAGCAGTTTATCTCTTCTGTCCTTTGAGGTGGAGAGCTACTCCCCAACTATTAAAACCTCACTAAGGGTTTAGAGGCAACTAGGAAAGTGGTTGGATACAGACATGGCCTACCATGCCCCACCCCCTCAGGATAACCTGAGCATCAAGATGGGCCGAAATAGTATTCATTGAGAACACTGGAAGATGAAAGGCATTCACATGCTATCAGACCTCCTCCCAAACAAAGTAACCCTGGATTCCTTTCAAGGACTCTAAAACCAGTATGGGATGCAGAAACCAGAGTTTTGGTGTTTCTTGCAGATCCAGAGTGTGCTATCCCATCACTTCAAGTTACTCAATGAAACCACCACCCATTATCCTTGTACCCCCTACCAAACTGGCTTTCCAAATCCACAGGCAGGGCAGTTGCTATTTATTCCCTTATCTGAGAACATATTTGGATCAAACATTGCTAGCTATGTGCACATGGGAAAAAGCCCTTGCCTTTACCAGAAGTGAAGATGAGTGGGGGCTCTGCTAGACAGTGTCCCATGCCCCGATCAAAAAGTCCTGCAGCAGAATAATACATAATAAAGTGCTATACTGCTGGTACTACACCCCAGAGGTGCTCAATGCAGCCCATCTCATTCCTAATAACAATTGCTGGAGATGTGAAGAGGCCAACGGACATACTTTCCATATCCTATGGACATGCTCTGCACTGCAGAGCTACTGGAAATATATATGAGATACTATATGGTCTGTGCCCATATACCATTTTCACCAAGAATGTTTCTGTTAGGTTTGAGGCAGGAAGCTCCACACTTATCCTCAAAATACAGTAGTTCAACTTACTGGCTCACCCCAGCATCATGGCTAAAAGCCTAGCGCTGCATAGGTGGAGCACCCTGGACATCCCTACCATGGCTGAGTTGTTGTCGAAAATGGTCCCACTAGCCCAGTTTGAATGTCTGTCACACAGCATCTGACACAATACTGAAATTTCAAGAAATCTGGTCTCCATTCCCCAATTACCTCAGCACAAGGATCCAAAAGCAGGGTGCAACCACCAGACACCCCCACCTGGAACAGGGATAGGCAGACCCATTATGTCTTCCCACAGGGACCACATTGATTCTCTCACCTCTTCTCTCTGGTGCTCTGATGGCTACATCTGTCACCTTCCAGAAAGATCAGGCCAACAGTTAAGACTTTAGGACTGTGCCCTCACAGCACTTGCAGGGTTTATGTAAATAGTTATTTAGTTCTCAGCATGTTTTATACTAGAGCATGTATAATGCTAAGGGCTAGGTAACCGCAAGCCTCTTGTTATGGTCTTATGTCTGAAATTTGCTGCCAACACGTAATATGTCCATAAGCTCTCTTTGCCTCTGTCTTGCACTTGTAATGCTTTAATGACATACTGTGTATGATCTTATTGCCCATGCCTAACACTGTATGTATCTGTAAATTTGAAAACTGAATAAACAGTTTAACTACAAAATAAAAAAAACAAACAATGTTATGCTTAAGTAAACATACAATGCCTCACTTGTAAGCTGTACACTGTATCTAGCACTATATATGTCTGTAACAGGTTTGCTTGTCAAAGAAGTTCTACCTTGACAGGGTGCCATTCTAAATTAGCTCTGGTCAATGACTTTTATCTTGAATACAACTGAACTGAATGTTCGGTAATGGTTCAATTAAAATTTAACAAAGGAGAACAGTATTATATACCTTAATTTTAAAATTGGTTTTGGCTTAAAAAACAGTAAACATGAGATTCGTTATGAACTGAATGGATATTATAGTGTATGGTGAGGGCTTGTTGTGTATGGAACTCGGTGGCTTTCAAAATGTTGTTGTACCACAGTTCAAAAGGTCAGGGAACGTGATTGTACCACACTGTAGTACAACAACATTTCGACCACCTCTTGAGGTTCCACACACTGTGTTCAATGATCAAGAACTGCACGAACCCCAGCAACACAAACCACAGGATCAATCAGATTACAGGACGTGGCGACGGAATGAACAGACAATCATGCCATCCTGCCAATGCAGAATCAGCCAGATAAGGTTAAAAAATATGCAGGATCAACCAGATAGTTTCCTTTGTTAAAAAATAAATGCAGGATCAACCAGATACTTGCAAAAAAGCCTCAGACCATCCTCATCATCTCGCTAAGTGAGAGTTACTGTCGTCATTTTTATTTTTCTTAAATCCTCCCACTGGATTAGCAACCAATGGGAGTGCATGATACAAACATAGGGATGACTGGTCCCTAACAACCATGCACCCTAGCAACTATCAGACAGCAAAGACATCTATAAACAAGCATTTGTCAATGCTGAATGTTTGCTTGCTGGCATTGGCATTGGTGGGGTGTGCCTTTGGTGCATCAGACATAATGGCCACACCATTTCACCACACCCTATCCTGCAGACACCGACAAGTGTCACAGTGTGCCTTGGGTGTTTGGCCCTTATGCTCACCCCATTCCATCAGGAAATACGGTGAGATGGGTGCAGTATAGGAGAATGGGGCGAACTTTGGGGCCGAAGAGTCCAAGGCACACCTCGATGCCTCTCACTGGCTGCAGGGTGTGGGTGGGGGTGGAATGGTATGAGCATTACAGGCGACAATCCCAAGTCACACCCCTGATGCCTGTCAGTCTATACAGGGGCGTATGGTTGGAAACCCTAATGCCTCAGGCGTTCATAGGTATTTTCACCCAAATTTTCAACATGGGTTTTTGGACCCCACCTTATGAACAGTGGCAATATCAGTTTGTTAGCGAAAGTTGATTTTGCACAGTGACTACGTGCATTTGGAACCACAAGTGCGAAACACATTTCAAACAGGATGTGAAAATGACAGCTGTACTGTTCATGGGGAGTTGTAAAAATGGCAATGTTAAAATCTGCAGTGAAAATAGTAAAAAAATTGGTGAAATCACGAGCGTGTGTAGAAACTGTGCAGTGCACAACCTTAATTTAATTAGTTTGGGGATTTTTTACAGCCAATTGTCAACACAGCCTTTTTGGGAACTCGGCTCATGAACAGTGTCACTGTGATTTTCTTAATCTGTCCCGAACAGTGATTTTCCACAGCGACCACGCATTTCTGCACAGAAAGTGTGAAAACACATTTTGGCCATGTTGTGAAAAATTACAGCTGTACTGTTCATAAGGAAGTGTGGAAAAATGCCAGTGTTGAAAATGTGGACTGAAAATATTACAAATTCATGAACTTACGAGGGTGCATGGAAACAGTGCAATGCTCATTCATAACACAGTCATTTTATGGACTTTTGTCACCAAATTTTCAATATAGCCATTTTAAGACCTCTGCTCATGAACAATGTCACTGTGATTTTCTTAATCTGTCCCAAACATTGATTTCTCACACCGACTGCGCCATTGTGTGCTACATGCGCGGAAACACATTTTGGGGGAGATGTGAAAAATTACAGCTGTACTGCTCATAAGGAGGTGTGGTAAAGTAACAATGTTGAAAATCTGGAGTGCAAATACTAAAAATTCACAAACTTACGAGCGTGCGTAGGAACTGCGCAACTCACGCTCGTAAAACAGTCATTTTTGGGAATTTTTTTCACCAAATTTTCAACATAGCCATTTTAAGACCTCTGCTCATGAACAGTGTCACTGTGATTTTCTTAACCTGTCCCAAACATTGATTTCGCACACCGACTGTGCCATTGAGCGCTACATGTGCAGAAACACATTTTGGGGAGATGTAAAAAATGACAGCTGTACTGCTCATAAGGAGGTGTGGTAAAGTGACAATGTTGAAAATCTGGAGTGCAAATATTAAAAATTCGCAAACTTATGAGCGTGTATAGTAATTGCACAATGCACACTCGTAAAACAGTCATGTTTGGGAATTTTTTCCCCAAATTTTAAACATAGGGTTTTTGAGGTCCTACCTCATGAACTGTGACAATGTCATTTCATACATCAGTCCTGAAAAGTGGTTTCATGCAGTGACCACGAAATCACCTTTTGGGACTGAATAACAAAATGACAGTGACAGCATTCATGAGGTGGGGTCCCAAAAACCCCATGTTGAAAATTTGGTGAAAAAATGTCAAAAAATGCCTGAGATATGCATCAACGTTGAAAAAACCCTATTTATTCCATTATACAGCTTACCGGTATTTCCTGTTTGCGGTCAGCTTTGAAGAGTGCCGACGTGTTCCGGTCCACGAAGATCGTTGCGCCCGGACTCCAGAGGTAAGTATGGGGTGAGGTGGGGGGTGGGAGGAAGGGTGCACAGAGGGTGGGCATGGGTGGGGGTCAAGACAGTCAGCGATGGACCATTTTTTCTTAGTAGGTGTTTCTTTCTTTTAGGAAGATGACGCGGACGTTTGCCACGCTAGGTGGGCTCCCAGCTGCAAGTTTTTGGGGGATCAGTGGAGCTGATGGGGATTGGGCACCCCCATTGGCCATAGAGAGCTTTGCCATGCTGGGGTGGGCTCCCAGCGTGGCACCTGGAAGTGTGTTTGGGGGGGCAGCAGACAGACATTTGCCACGCTGGGGTGGGTACCCAGCGTGGCACCTGGAAGGCTGTTTGGGGGAACACTGGAGCTGATGGGGGATTGGGCACCCTCGTCAGTCACACTGTGTGTGGGGAGGAGCGCGTGAGCATGCTGGGGTGGACTCCCAGCGTGCTACTTGTTGGGGGGTGGAAGCTGTCTATGACAGCTCTTGCACTGCAGTGCCGGTGTGGAGGCACTTTGCATACTGCTGACGGCGGCAGTATGCAAATTGCCTACATGCTGCGGTTCGTTCTTTCAACTGTACACCACTGCATTTGTAAATGCTGTCATAGACAGCTTTTACATTCATTGGCGCGGTGGGGCCATGCCTGCAAAAGGCAGCAGGGCATTGGAAGAAGGGAGGCACACCTACAAATTCTCGTATGGTGGCACTATGTTTCTTGCACATGCGTGCAAGCAAACATAAAAATAAACCATACACTATGAAAAATAGTGGATGGGCAAAACTATGCCCAACCAGTGTGTTGTGCTACCTCAGGATTATGATTCCCATGGACCTTTTGAGCTTCACTCTTGAGGTTACAGGGAATCAGAACCCCTGAGTGGCACAACACACTGGTTGTGCATAGTTTGTTTTTTTTACCAGGAGAGACACACTAAGCTGAAAGCTTGTTTACAGGTGCGACCTGGGAGCACAAGAAAGTTAAGTGACTTGCTCAGGATCACACAGTATGCAAGTGGGGGCTGTGGGATTCAAACCCAGGTCTCTAGGCTTGCAGCTCAGGGCCTTAAACCACTGCACTATACTGCCCATCCACTATTCTGTCTACTGCTAGAAAAAGTAGTATTGTTCATGGGAGCACACATACAGTATATACAAAATTCTGCATGGAAACATCCCACCTTTTTCTGACTTATTATAGTTTTAGGAAATGGACAGTCATTTACCTTCAAATAATGGATGTCTAATGAAAGGGCGCTGACAGTATAGCCTACAGGTTAGAGTAATAAGTTGTGAATGAGCTTAGTACATCCAGCAGACCAGGCTTTGATTCCCACAGCCTCCACTTGCATACTGTGTGACCCTGAACAAGTCACATAACCTCCCCAGTGCTCTCGGTTTGCCCCTGAAAATGGGAATTGTGCCTAATGGGCCTTATCTGGCTACCCAAAAAGAATATATATATCTCTATATATATATGGAGGTGCGGTTGTGTCCCCATAATTATGGTTGTACTGGCAGTTCTATGTTAAACCCAAATGTTTGACTTTAATAACTTCACATTTCAACAGATTTGCATGAAATTCTGCATGTGTGGTCTCGAGGGATAGATCTCCTGATGTACCAATATATATTTCCAGTTGGGTGTGCAGATTTTGAGATACAGATAGTGCAAAAGTGACTTTTTGGGATTTGTTTCCATTGGTTTGAATTGGTTTCTGTCAGCTTGCCTAGCACTCAGCGTTTAAAGGTTTTGCCTGATATCTTCTGGACATAATGGGGTTGGCCCATGGATGTGCCTTTTGCTTATTTGGTAAAAAAATATTAATCCATTCCAAAGTTACTTAATTTTGAAATTTTGAATAACTGGTTCTGAACATGCTCAGTAAGCACTTAAAAATAATTATATGAAATTAAAACATTATTCTTTTTTCTTATTGTGGTCATCCTTTTTCGTGAGGGGAAAATCCTTTTTCATTTTGCTGCCATCTTGTTTTCTGTTTTACCCCTCAAAATTCAAATTTTGAAAATGACAAAAATGATATTCTGGAGAGCGACCAACACATGTGGCTTGTGTATCCTGACCCCCTGCACTTAACCAGTTGCCCTTGGAATTTTATTTGTATTAGAAATAATTTTTCATGACTTGTGATATGAAAAAAGATTATTTTTTGTATCACAAAAAAAGATCTTTTTTAGTGAGAGGAAAATCCTTTTTTGTTTGCCGTTATGTTTTCCCAGGTGTCTAGGGGTGTCCCCCACACTCCAGTGCCCTCCCTTTCATACTTTTGTTTCCCTGGTGTCTAGTGGCACCACCACCTCAATTTTTGTCCTCCTGAATTATTATTTCTCCCTGAATTATTATTATTTCCCTGGTGTCTAGTGGCACCCCTCACCCTACAATCACCATTCCCATGGTTATTTTTTATTTCCCTGGTGTCAAGTGGCACCCCAATCCTCCGATCTTGGTCCCCCTGTTTTGTTTATAATGCCCTGGTGTCTAGTGGAACCCTGTCACCCTCTGATCGCTGTCCCCATAGTTATTTTTTATCTCCCTGGTGTCTAGTGGCACCCCCACCCTCCAATCATCATCCCCATTTGTTTATATTGCCCTAGTATCTAGTGGCACCCCCTACCCTATGATCGTGGTACCAATAAATTGTTTCCCTTTCCCAGGTGTCTAGTGGCAACCCTCCCACCACCCTCTGATGGCTGTCCCAACCTAAAATGAAGAAAACAGTCCCTCTGTGCTATTTTTTTAACCTAAAAAAGAAAACTGTCCTTTGCCGATCTGACCCCCCACCCCACCTCCCACTCAGCACCAACCACCTCGTACCGGACACACACACACACCCTCGCTCATCTGAACAGATACCAGACTGAAGATCGACTCTCCTATGAAAGTCACGTCTTGCTGCTGAACCGGACTACCAGAAAGCGCTAAAGTGTGAATGCGGCTCAACATATTTCAATGAGGTTATCTTCAATGTTTTTTTTTTCTTTAACCTGAAAAAAAAGGTTCCTCACTGATCTGACCCCCCCACCCCATCTCCCATTCAGCACCCACCACCCTACATTCCCCAGTACACCCCCATACACCCTCACTCATCTAAACAGGTCACAGGCCAAAGATCCACTCTTTGATCGAAAACATGTCTTGCTGCTGGAACCGCTGACTGCAATAAAATAAATTAAGTTACTGTAACTGCAGTTCAGTGTATTTCAATAGGGTTTTTAACTTTGATGCATAACTTAGTCATTTTTTTTTCATACTTTGATCCAAGATTTTCAACATGGCTTTTTTGGGACCCCCACCTCAAGAACAGTGTCAGTGGAATTACGCAAATACGGTCGGAAAGGTGATTTAGTGGTCAGTTGGTGAAATCAGCTTTTAGACAGGATTTAAACATTTTCACTGCCCTTTTTCATGAGGTGGGGTCATAAGAAGGGTATGTTTAAAGTTTGTGGTCAAAATATGTAAAAATGCCAAAGTTATACACATCTGTTGAAATTTTGATACGCTTGCTCGTAACTCTAGTAATTTTAAATATTTTGACCCCCAATTTTCAGTATAGCCATATTTTTATATCACCTTATGAATGTCACAGTTGTCATTTTTCAAATCCTGGCCAAACTGTGTTTTACACCTGTAGTGTCAAATGATGTTGCGGTGGTGTGGAATCATGTTTTGGCAGGGATCTGGAAATTTTCAGTACCGGATTCATGAGGTGGGGTAATAAGAAGGCTATGGTGACAATTTGGTTGTGGTTTTCCTAAAATTGTAAGCCTGGGCCCTGTGCTTCCACAGCTACATACATATATGCCTCTATGGAGGGGTGGGAGTGCAGAGTCCTGTGCTCACACAAGCAATCAAGGATATGGTTACAGTATCTGAAAAATTATGGATTGATGGCAGCACAGGGCCAGCCCTGTGCTCCCATAGGCAACTAATACAACTATTATATTATCTCAAAAAGTAAGGAAATTCATTGTAAAAAATTTTGTCAATGCACTAATTAGGGTTGAAGCAGCAAAAGTAGGGAAATGTGGCTTCAGGGTTTTCCAATCCCTAACACCCCACCCTCACCATGCAGGCAGCAACAGGCATGAGGTGAGCCTTGGGGTTGTCAACCTAATGCACACCCCATTCTCATATACTGCACCCATTTCAGCTTATTTACTCATGTACTGGGGTGAGCATTAGGGTTGACAACCCCAAGGCTCATCCCATGCCTATTGCTGCCTGCACGGTAGGGGTGGGCTGTCAGGGTTGGAAACCCTAATGCCACATATCCATTCTTTTGTCACTTCAGCCCTAACTAGTACAGTAAGAAAGTTTTTTGCAATGAATATATATATATATATAAAAAATGGAAACACATTTTGTACAGATATCATTTTGCTATCTGGCTGCAGATACCTGGAACCAAATACATAGAATACTCAAGCAGGCAAATACCTCAATATCCTTTAGGACCAGATTAAAGGAATTTTCACTTATGGTTTCATGCTGTACATCTTGTAATGAAACATGTTGTTTAATTGGTATGTTTTAATTGTTTATTGTATTCTGTATTATTTGTATTGTCTAGAACTTCCATGGGTGGAGTGGGGTTGGGGGGGCGCATGACATTTTTTTTTATTTTTTGCACTCCAAAGAATTTATCAACTGCTAAATAAATAAACTGCTGGCTGAAAAATAGCCACTGTCTAATGTGGCAATAGTGTCATGGGGACAACCTAAAAAATGAGTCCAGAGCTACACTACAAGGCTTTTCAGAAACATCGGCAGGTATTACAGCTACAGTAAAATCATGATGAAGGTAGATTTATTTATCTATTTATTTATTTATTTGCACATCAGTTTACAACCTTTGAGCCAGAGGCTCATTTCCAAAGGTACCTCGTCACATAGAGGACAAATACAAATGCAAACATTCTCAGTTGGATATAAGATACATAGTTTGCAGGCTCATGTGATAATGAACATGACAAATATATATACAAGCATTATGGGTTCCAGGATATGGTTTACATAGATGCACATACAGTACAAGCTAAGCTCCTAAGCTGAAAATTAACTTATTAGTTGATTGCTATTTACAAAACAGGGTTTTTCAGGGTACAGGTTTATGTGTGAGGCAAGAGATTCCCTTAGACAAATTCATTTGAAGGGAGTGATCTGGGTATCTACAAGCCAATATTCATAGATTTACTCAAATCAAAATATAGTCAATTTGGGCCAGACCTCCGGCACAGTGGTAGCATAACTACTTGTGCTGCTGACAAGCTGGGTTTGGGAATGAATGCGGGACATTGGAGGGTTGACTGGGGGAAAGAGGACTGAGTGTCCATGGGACTGTTCTTCTTCTCCTTGGAGGGGTTGGCACCAGGGTGAGACAAATAGGGTAGCCAGGTTGTCAAATGTGACCTGGGAAGTCATGCTGGCCACTTATTTTGTCGTAAATCTTGCCATTCTGGCAAGTGTGAGCCAGGACAGTGAGCAGTGTCAGTGCGCATGTGCAGGATCACAACAGTGTTTTTTTTTTTCCTTATCGAGGAGCACATCAGCATGCATGCATAGGATTATAACAATTTTTTGTATTATTCGTAGAAGTGCTGTACAGCCATGAATCTCACTTGTTTCCTTTACTTTCTATTTCTGGCAAGCCAGGGCACTTGCATGACTGAGCAGCTCCAGAGTCAGATGAGACACCAGATCCTCTTTCACAACCCAGCCATCATAACTGCAAAAGTCTGCACAAACAAAAGGACACACACTGTTGACTGACTATGCCGTCTGCCCACCCAGAAACCATGAGGTAAGAGAGCCATAGCCAATAATGCCTGTGGTGCTATACAGTCATGTGGGGGCTCCATTATAACTGTGTATTCTCATGCTGCAGCCCACCACATCGCCATTGCATCAGAGGCAGACAGAAAGAGCATACATTGCTCTAGTGTGGGAAAGATCGCCATTGAACCAAAAGTCATTAGAATAACAATTTGTGTTTGATCAGTTCTGTATCACCCTTTTGTGAATCCAGCCCAGTAAATCGCTTCTAATGCAAAATTTCTGTTTTCTAGGTATATGTCTAGGTCTAGCCAGCAGGAGTGAATGTTTTCTTTGTAAAATGTTTCCTTTTATGAAACTAGACACAACCATGAAAAGCACACAAATCACCCCAGGTCACAAATGCTATGATTAATGAAGACTCTAGCTGTTTCCTTACAGAAAAGCCTACTCAGTTATCCCTCAGGTATTTGTCATCTGTAAATGTAGCTTTCACAAGAGCTCCCTGGACAGGAAGTGCTACTTAAAATCACAGCTCTACTGCTGTAAACTTGATAAAAAAAAAAAACAGCTGTTATTGAATGAATGGTCCTGGATGCATCACTGTCACATGTTACAGGAGGCATTGCAGGAAAAAGAAGAGCTATAAAAAATGTGAACATGGACATCCCCAGGGGCCATAAAACTAGTAGGCAAATTAAAAAAAAAAAAACTCTGTATAGCAAACAAAGGGAAGGGCCCACTAGAACTACACCTACAAATAAAAAAACTCAGTACAACACTTTTT
This sequence comes from Neoceratodus forsteri, assembly GCA_016271365.2. Lineage (NCBI taxonomy): Eukaryota > Metazoa > Chordata > Ceratodontiformes > Ceratodontidae > Neoceratodus > Neoceratodus forsteri. The sequence goes on from CM057455.1 coordinate 727,571,149, forward strand.
TTTGTAAATCTGGACTTTAGTTCCTCTTTAAACTAAGGAATTTAAAATGTTTTGTTTATAAAAAGCTAGCGGGCCTCCTACTAGAAAGGTTAATAGACAGAGGGACTGAGTGGAGAAAAAGAGACACATAAAGTTTTGCAGCCTGACTGCCTGCAATTATGACATAAAAAAGGGCTTAATATTAACCTTATTAAAGTAAAAGAGAGGGACAGAGAGACTGTAAGTGAATGATTGAGCCAGGGTCAGCCTACCTGTGCCAGCCAACCTTTGACTTACTCTCAGTTCATTCCAGTCCACTGTACCATACTGTATTAATGCCAGTCAGGATAGGAGCACTAATTAAAAAGTGGCCACCCCAACCCTTTTTTGGCCACGAGAGTTTTATGTATGCTGGCCAAGCTGGTCACCACACCCTAAGTGATTTGTGCCACCCTGGTGGCGTGGCATGCAGCATATGTCTGGACTCCCACTGTTGGCAGGTGGGCAGGATGTTGGAGCCACAATGTGAGGACAGAGGAGTGGCAGAAATTGCATATACTGTGTGTGGAAGCACTCGCAGCATCACCCTAGATGTAACTGCATGCACACTCCTTGGGGAGGGAAAGAACAATATAAACTTCTCTTGGCTGGCAGGATGTCCACCTATCCACTGCAGGCACTGCATTGCCCCAGGTACCACCCAAGACTGGATCCATATCCAGTGGGTCAAGGAGGACTCCCCACCACCCTGCCACAGGAAGTAAGCCATGGGGGGGGAGGGATTTGGCTAGGTCAGTCCAAGAAGAAGCTGGGTGACAGGGCTCAGGAGGGGTCAGCGAGAGTGGGATCAGCCAGGACAGGGAGCATAAAGAGATTAATAAATACAAATATATAGTCAATTGGGTGACATTCAGTTTTGTTGAATAAACATAGATATATATACCTGCATAGTTAAGGTAGATAACGATATTTATCCATCTGGTCTGCTGCAGTTTCCTAACAAGAGCTGCTGTCTCACTTCCACATTTTCAGTACTCATGTAATCTTTTTCGTTCCTGTGTATCTGTTGATGTCTGTCCCATTTAATCTAGAAGTCTGTGCTAGATCCAACATTAGCCACATTCTTGAGCAGTCTGGTTCACCTCTGTCTCAGTAAACAGATACTTTCTCTTGTCTGTTCTAAACTTTTCTCCTGTCAATCTGAGACTGTGCTCTCAGATATTTGTCTGACCCTTTACTCTGAATAACTCATTGGTGTCTACACTGAGATATCTCAATATGAATTTAAAGGTCTCAGTCATGCCCCCCTCTCCATCTTCATCTTCAGCATGTATGCATTACAACTTTATAGCTTCCCCTAGTAAATAAAATATTTCCCATTCCTAAATTTTGTATATCATGTCCTGGGTCGTACCTGAAAATAGGCATTTTTTTTGCCTAGTGCACTTACCTGATAAACAAAAGCTAAATAAAATATCTTGATTATGTCAATAGTGAAGATAGAAACCATTTATACATCAAAACCATTTGCATATCAAAGATAAGGAAAAACATGTGAAACAATAACACCTCAGAGTATACAGACAGAAAAAAGGAATGATCCTAATCCAGAGATTTTGTGGAGCTCATTGTCAAGAGAGGGAGTAATGAAAGGTAGCAAGATAACATGATTAAAATTAACTAATATTAGCAACCATAATAACTGAATGCGAGCGATATTAAAGAATAATAAAAGATTTAAAAAATTGACTTGTACATAAATTGTAATTTATCTGACTCTGTCGTGTCTATGCTATCTATGCTTTCTCCAACGTGGGGTTGAAAATGGGCTGCGAAATCCAGTCCTCTTTCTGGTAAAACAAATAACTGAAATGAAAAGAAATACAAGCAAAAATGTCACATCATCCAAGTCCAGTAATACATTTTTAATGGCATCAAAGAAAGACATTTAGATGCAGTAGGCTGCCCTTAAGCCAAATTGGAATTTTAGGAGTAGGGAGTAAACCATTATGTGCTTAATGAGTTCAGCTGTCACCGCATGCTCTAATAACTCTGAGAGGAGCAAGAGGTGGCTGCTACTGTTGGGCTCTCCTGTGAGGTTACTGTAAGTGCTCATGCACAAACACATACAGAAAGTCAGCCAGATAAAAGCCAGATAAAAGGGCAAAAAAGTGATATGTAGGAAAGTTTGTCGGAAGTTGTATTGCTTATGAAGAAATAAGACAGCATAATACAGAACACTTTCATTAAGACTGAATCATTTATGTAGCATGTATTGTTTCTTTACTGTATATCTGTTATCAGTCACTGCATCCCTTACAAGCACACGCACTCTAAAATTATAGTTTCCTCTCACATATTCAAAATTATTGTTGATACGGGTTATGGGCACAGTCTACAAAGGATATGGGACCACTAACATACATGCAAAGCTGACTTCTCATTCTGTACATGTGGGACAACATGCAGCACCCATACTGGGAGTGCTGCCAGATCTCTGAAGCCGATCCAACTGCATCTGACTGTGTATGTGGATGGTTTTGTCAGGCTTATATGCAGGGTGTGTGGAGGCGCATGTGCAGGGTGTGTGGGTGCCCGCTCTGGGACCCAGAAAAGAATTTGTGCGCTATAGAGGGGGTTCAGAGGGTGGCAATGTTACCCGGAGAGGGACCTTGAAGTAATCCTTGTGTGCTGTCTATGACTAGCCCCTTCAAACCTTTGCAGGCACCCATGTCTCCAGCTGCTGTCCCTAGCCCTCTCCTATAGCATGGAGGCATAACTCCTACATTTTTGAAACAGTTACTTGCAATACAGGGATACAGTAGACCATGGAGGGCTACCATAGTCCACAATCCCCTGAACTGCACGGAGCAGGGGATACACTCAGACACTTACCCAACATCCAGTTGGAGACTGAGTGTCCAGCTCTGTATGCCCTGTGGAATGCTACCAGCCTCTTCAAAGATCTAAGAGGCTGGGGACTGTTGATTTATCCCTGGATGGCAGAATACTGGGAAGGGGCATGAGGGTTACCTGCCTGCTATGCACCATTTCCACATATCAGGGCCTTGATTGTTGATCAGGCCCTGAGATATTTATACAGGGTAGCCTAATTTAACTTTATGGCAGTTTACAATGAGGTTCTGAGTTTTGCTCTTTGCTCCCCTCACCCTACAGTACCACCCTCATTTGGGCTCTGAAAGCCCCCACTGCCCCAATGAACTCACATCCTCCTGCAACCTGTCATCTCTAGGCTCCTCTGGGCATTCTTCTGCTCCGAGCTCCAGTGTGTGCCTACCAGGGGGCATCCTAAGCGGCCACAAGAGGAGATGAATGGATGCAGGATTAGAACTACCTCGAAGGAGTTGATGGTAGTGCACAGAACAGTTGGGTAGCATGCAGGGAGCATGGGAGCCATTATCCAGCATGCTTGGGCCAATGCTTCTTTTACCAGTTTTCTCCCTCCTCCCTCTCCCATTTAGGATCATAGATGCAATGGCATCCTGAAGGTAGGGTGCAGTGATGTGAAGACACCTACATTATCTAGCGCAATTCCACCATGCCACCACCACGAGGCACTCCAGAGCAGTGTCCTGCTCATTGCCCCCGCCTGATGGAGATCATCCTGCTGATGCTCTGCAGCCTTCCCTATTGGCATCTACTCTGATATCTTGGGTTTGTGGTGCAAACACAGGTCGCCAATGTGTCAGACTGATCCGTCACTGCTCCATGCAACTTAACCGGTATCAGGCTCTGTTTTCAAGATAAAGCCACTTATCTTATGAATAAAAGATACAAAACATTCCAATGTTATCCTATACTTCCCTCCCCATTGCTCCATTTTCTTCTGATAAAAAGGTATCAACATGGCAGTTTTATTTCTTTTTTCTTCTGTCAATCACCTAACAAGTCAGGCATCCATCCACCTGAGCCCTCCCACTATTGCAACACGGTCATCCAACAAGACCACTCTAATGGTCCCCAGATCAAGAACCAGCCATGGCCAGAGGTCCTTCTGCTATAGAGCCCCAACCTGGTTTAACTCTCTCCTGCCCCCATCACCAATGCCACCACCATCTCCAAGTTCAAAACCACCCTTTGAAACCACATCGTCAACACTGTGAATTGCTCCTGTCTCTGAAAGTAGCCTCCACCTCTACTCTTCATGACAATACACCCTCCGGCTGCTCTCCACCTAGCCATCCCCACCACCACTTCCCTGTACACTGTGCTTATGTCTAACCTGGCCAGCGCCAGCTGTTTCAGTGTTTACATATTAGATTGCTCACTTTTGATACCAACTTGTGTAACACCTGTTCTCAATTACATGTACCCTGTAACCTAAATGTATTTGTCTGACCACAGTGTGATGTGGCGCCTCTGTTGAATGCCTATTGTTTTGCAAACCTATGCTATGTAACCAAAAACACTATGTATGTCTTTATGTGATGAAGTACCTTTGGAAACGAGCCTCTGGCTCAAAGGTTGTAAACTGATTTTACAAATAAATAAATAAATAAATAAAAAAGTCAATCTTGGGTTTCCTCAAGGTTGTTGCATGTTGTGGCTAGCACACACTGCCTATGCAGTCTACCCTACTTTGTGGGTCACATGCTACAGGGATGCCTATAATTTCAGAATTGGAATCAGAACGATGGTAGTTTAATCCATTTTCAGTATTGCCGTTCAAACATTTTTAATTCCAAAAATACAAAAAAAGGAAAGGTAAGCAAGAGTTTTATATTGAAAATTAGGCTTTAGGGGTTGTTATTCAAATGCCAGTGTTGATTCCAAAACCTTAATGGAATCTGAATTAAGTATCAGATTCAGAATGAGAAATTCCTATATTCTGATGGATTTTAACTGGATATGAATTGGTCAACTCTGAGCAGTCCTAATACACAAGCATGTTATGAGTGGTCTCACTGGGAAGGCAGGACTTCATCATCCAATAGGATTTCAAACACCATGTTTAGAGATTCAAAACATCATATGCAGAGGCTCTTCCTAGTAAAAATGGGGCATCTTCAATCCCTGTTTAGGGGATTGACATCACTCCTCAGATGAATGTCATATTCTGTACACCTGTCCACCATGATTACCCTTGCTGTTTGTCCAGAGTCAGTCATCTTGGGAAGTGGAAGGATACCCCTTATCCATCAGTCACCCTGGCATATTTACCAAACAAAAGAGGTATGTAAACCCTGAATGACAGTCCCTGAATACCATGAATAATAAGTTACTTGGGACCAGATTTTAAGTGTTTAAAACACTATGCCTGCTAAAGTGGCCAGAGCCAGCCCACTGGCTGCCCCTCTTCTCACCCCATGCATCTCTCGTGCTCCATTTTCTCCATTATCCTATAAGCACATGATTAAAAATACCTGACACCTAGCACTCTGCCAGGAGCCAATAATGTCTTTACAAACACACCTCATTCCCTAACTTGACCCCCCTTAAGTCCCCAAACTATTTGCAACTTGTTGAACTCCGTCTCTTGTGACCCTGATCAATTATTTGGGGGTGTCCTGCACACCTAAATCCCAACTAGTTCAGTCTTTCTCTTCCCTTATCCAAAGCATGCTCACCAACTTTCTACAGACTGTATTAGCACGAACGGGCCGCATCAGTTGGGAGGCGGAGCAGTCAGCATCAATGATGACACTAAGCAGAACGTTTGCTGAATGATACCAACTGCTATGCCATCCTTATCTTGGCTGCGCCCTTCAGGCTATTACAGTCAGAAAACTGTGTCAAGTTGAAGCAAGCGGTCATGCTGTTAATTGGGGAGTACAACTGAACTAGCTAGGATCTTCTTGTCTCTAGGGCTCGAACTAACAAGATACAGATGATGTTCTTAATATTGCCCCCACATTCTCCATGTAGGCAGATGGTTCACCAATGCTGCAGCAACATGGAAGTGAGCAACGTAAAATATGGTGCAAGAAATGTGTCAACAGCACCTACGACACCCTGGCAATCTGCCACCTGGGAGTCATAGCACCATATGACAAGAAAAAACACACTGCAAAAGCCCCCCACACCCACCACAGTGAATATAACAAACTCCAGGTCTTGGCAAAGTGGGCAACGGGCAACATTCAGCTGCACCCCAGCAGCACAGTGCTCTGAAACTGCTGGAGCAGAAAACACAGTCCAACAACAAATTAAGGTAGCCCACAAAGTCTGCAGCAACATCCCATCAACAAAATCACTGCTACAATAATCAGTCGGCACATTAACGGGATATACAGGCAGACAGGGTTCGGAATACGTGTATTATATTATAATTGAGCATTTTAGAAATGACACCAAAATTGCTGCCATTTGTAGGATGTAATCCATAAAGTTTACATGAGAGGTTCAAATTTAGGTGGCAAGATTTCCCACAGTCTTCAACCAGTTGACACTGGTCACAAATGGCTCCCACTCTTCTACCTAGTAGATACAGAGGTGGGCACTGCAAAATGTGCAATTAAATTTAAAGAGGTAATTCTTTTTTGAATCCCAAAAGTGGTAAAACTACTGACATTCACAAATTGACATCAAAGTGGGGGCCTTTGGCTTACTGCATTTGTCACTTTTTGTAGCTAGGAAGAGCTAAAAAGAGATTGCAGCGTAGGGTGGGTGAACATGTCTGGGCAATTTTAAATAATAATCAGAAATATAGTGTACCCTGGCTGTTGACCTGTGTACCTCCACTCAACAACAAACCCAGGTGAACATAAGCTGGTTTTCAGGTGTATTGAGAAAGTATTTTTTGGTAGGAGGGGTGACAACCCAGAAATGGTACAAGCCAGCAGGCAAGTAGTTTGGCCATTTTATCTGAGAACACTCTCCTGGGCTGGACTAAATGATAAGTTTGATGTGGTCCTCTTTTTTGTACAGTAGAATGAATTGTAGGCCTGGTGATAGTTTATTGTATGCTGATTTCATATGATTTATTGTATGCCAACAGATTTCATATAATATTATCCTATTTTTTGTTATTGCATAATTCAATTGAGATTATGAATGGATTCCAGTCTGATGGACTCTGAGGATTCTAATAACCTTTAATTCTTTTGTAATCTATATTTGATATCTACTATTTAATGGTTTGTAAACTTCTATTGTATACTTTGTACCTCTTTGGAGTTGGATTTCTTGTTTAATTACTAGTGTGCCTGTTTCAAAATGTTTTGATGCTGTTTTGCACAGGAGCATATTATTATTACTCTCCCCTAAACATTCTTGTGCCACAATGTTTCTTTAAATGTTAACTATATAAGTATGTCTAGTACAGGGGTACCTTATCCTTGACAATAGCCCTGTCTGGGAGCAAAATGTTGGGCATTTGTGGGAGCACCAGAGTTTTGGCACTGCACCGCTTTGTACTTTAAACTGGACTGAAATAAAAGTAGTTTTTCCACATGCAAGCTGTCTTCTCTGCCTGCTTCATATTGGCTAGTAAGTTCAATGTTTTCTTTTTTTTAACCTTTGGAACAGCCTACCATTTGAGGCAGTAGGCATAATGACTATACAGGCCTTGAAGGTAAGCTCTGACAAATTTCTGCTTACCCATGGTAATGGGAGGTAGGGCAGATGGAAATCCCTATGAATCAGTGGATGTTTGAACAGCATAATGGGGGGACTTGATGGACTAGAGTCATTTAAAGGCCCAACTTCTTGGAGGTGGAACCTGCTTTGATACAACTTGGAGCTGGGAAGAATACACAATATTAAACTGGGAATCTGCAGGAAAGCACAATCTTGCTCAAGTCTGAGGGAGGTGTACCTAACGTTATATTTTGCATTTGTTATTCCTTTTTTAATCAATAAGGGGTTTGCAATACTGCCTATGTACTTGTAGATTGGGAGTTTAACTTCAGAGGGATTGAAATTCTGCATATTTTGTTTTCCCCTTGTGGACAGCTGACTTGTTTACTATTTTTTGGGTGACTGTTCGCACCAAATTATTTTTGGTACTGTGAAGTATTCGCTGGTGGCTGAGGATTTTTCACCGTAAGTCCTGCAGTTTAGGGCAGGTTAGTGAAGTTGTGTATTTGACCCAGTCAGTGCCTCAGGTGATTGAAATTGGTTTCAGAACAGCAAGAGGACGGAGCTGCTGTTAGAACTTTACTACTCTACTGGACTAAAAAACTAGAACTCTACTACTGGCAACTTGAATTTACAGCAAAAACAAACAAAAAAAGAGTCAGTGTGTTTGTCTGTGTTGGGTGAAGGAATTGTTATCTGTGCAGCTAGCTAGGTGAAGAAAGAAACTGAATTAGGGAGAGTGGCTTAGGCAGAAGGAAGCCAGGTGTTTGCATTAAAAAACTGACCTAGATAGCTTTTGGCAGAGAACAGCAAGAGGAAGGAGGTGCTCTTAGAACTTTACTGGAACTATATTGCCTGTCCCTCCGCTCCCTCCACCCCCACCCTTAGTTGGTTCTACTTTTATAGGCACAGGATTTGACTGAAAACAGGAACTTCCTGTTTGGGAGCAGGAAGGGAGTGATCACAGAGGCACAAAAACTCACCATCCTAGAAGGAAAAGAGTAGCTCTCCATGCCCCCCCAGCTGCTGGAAGTCTGACTCTGAGCAAATGACTTGAGCAAGTAAAAAGGAGACTACTGAGGAATATAGGAACTTCCTGTCCCAGAACAGGAAGATCAGGAGCTTGAGGGCGTGGAGGCAGTAGGAAAGTAAGGAGAAAATACATTATATATAAAAAAAAAATAAGCAGAGAGAGGAAAGAGTAAGTATACAAAACAACAGTTAAGGGGCCACAAATAAGACATGATGGGAGTGGTGCAGTGCAGTGACTGTGGAACAGCAGTCTTCCGGGAGACTTCTGGAGGATGCAGTGTTGTCCCATCTGCAGGCACCTCTCTGGGCTGAGGGAGGAGATTGCTCATCTCCAGGCTGAGTCGGTCAGGATTCAGGGCACCTCCTTTCCCACCCAGGGACCACCAGGGCCACCGCTGCTGCCTCAGAGATTGCCAAGAAAAAGGAACAGTTGGACCACAGTGGGCTCAGGGAGGGGAAGGGTGGTGGAAGAGAGGCACATCCCTCCAGTTGTACCGCTCCACAACTCAGATACCGTTCTGGCAGAGTGTGGTTCCTCTATGGAGGCACCCGTAGTGGAGACCAAGGAGGATGCTGGGAACATCCACAAAGGAGACCCACAGGAGGGTGGCATGGGACCTCACAAGGAAGGAAATAACTCCTGGTGGTGGACTCCATTGTTAGGAGGGTAGAACTGGGGGAGGGAGGAGGGAGAGGAGGTAAGGTGCCTGCCTGGCACCATGGCTTGGAGGGACAGGGAGCGAATCCTCAGAATCGTGGGAACAGCTGCACAGGGGAGGAAGCTGGATGTCATTGTCCACCTAGGGACAAATGACCTGGCTGGGAATGGGATCAGAGCAGTGCAGGAGGAGTTTATGGAGTTGGGGAGGGGCCTTAGACAAGTAGCACACACTGTAACCTTCTCAGAGGTGCTGCCTGTCTATGGCATGGGTGAAGCTAGGGTGCTCCACTCCATGGGATTCAATCAGGGTTGAAAAACTGGTGCACAACTCAGGGTTTTGGCTTCATTGGGAACTGGGGGTCCACTTGGAGGGTTGCAGGCCTATACTGGTGCGATGGTCTGCATCTGTCTGGTAGGGGAACCAGGATCCTAGGTGATAGATTTTAATGCTTCATTGGCAAGCATTTAAACTAGCCATGGCAGGAGGCACTGAAAAGGAGAAGGGAAATCCTAGCACCCCCCAAAAAAAATTGGGCTAGTTAGTGAGGTAAACACCAAGATAGAGAAGTCAATAGAGAGAGAAGGGCAGGAGTAAATGGAGAAAAAGACAAAGGCAGTAAGGACGTGGATGGGGCAAAAAGGGGTAAGGCCATCAAAAAATGGAGGGTAATGAGTTCCAGTGTCCATAGTCTAGGTAACAGGCTCCCTGAATTGGTAGCCTTGATGGAAGAGGGATGCCTGAATATTGTGGCAGTCACAGAAACATGGTACACAGAAAACCATGACTGGGATGTCAACATACCAGGGTACACAATCTACAGGAGGGACAGGGAGGGTAGAAGAGGAGGAGAAGTAGTAGTAGCTCTCTATGTATGGGAAGGGATCAAAGCAATGGAATTAATGGGTAAACAAGGAGGAGAGGAGGCACTGTGGGTCACCCTGGAGCAGTGGTCAACCTTAATCTTTTTTTGCACTAGCCAGCAGGGCTAGTTGGTTCAAAACTGCACTAGCCCGCAGATGGTTGCACTAGTCCTTAATTATAATGGTAAATTTTGATCACTTATACAGGAAACGGTGCAAGCCAAGAAATACTCTGATCTGATTATAGCACATTTATCCTGCTCCCACATTGCTTCCAGCTACCCAGCAGAAAAAAGACTACAATGCTACCACACACAGTGAGCCCCCCCCATTGTTTTGTGCCATGGCCTGCTCTCTTCTTCTTTCTGCCTCCCCCGGCCCCACCAAACCAGAGGACATCACAATAGCAAATGTTCAGTCAAGCAGTCCTAGCTCTGCACACACAATGGCTGATATCATCATGCACCTCACCACACTGTCACCACCACCCACAGGGCAATAAACAGAGTCAGGCAGAGAAAGACACTCTCAGCCCCCACCCTATAGTCAACTGGAGACCTGCACTTCTGGAAGTTTTTGTACAGTCTCAAGTGAGCCAGGAACACATTTAAGATTTCTTTGGGTTTGGGGCTACACAAAGCTAAGGGGCTTGGGAAATAGAAAATTATGACATTTTTATTTTTAAAAGCATTGATTTTAATATGCTCTGCCAGAACAATAACAGATTTTTTTTTAACATTGCCCCTTCATCAGCCCTGGGGAAAACAGTACACAGGCATAATAATATACTAGCTCTGTTTCTATATAGGATGATTTATGTACCCCTGGAATACCTATTTTAAGCTTTCAAATTATGTATTTTATTAAGGTTTATTTTTGTACCATACATGATCCAAAGCTTTGTTTTTAGGATGAAAGGACATGCTGGGTGGGATAAGGGTGGGACTGTATTTATTTTAAAATTTTATTTATTGAGACATATCGTAATTAATACCTTTGAGTCAGAGACTCCTTTACAAAAAGCTCCACGTCATAGAAAACAATACAAAGTGTACAGTGTCAGACATCACAGTGCAGAAATTGATACAGAGTATAGGACAAACAGGCAAATGCAGTACAGGATATTTACAACAGTCAAAGTCAAATGAAGTACAGAAGCAAAATACGTTGTACAATATCTACAGCGGTGATCATACAGTAAAGCAGTTGTGGATAATTTTATGACATGCAAGTGCATGCAGTGCAGACCAATGACTGACAGCTAGTCAGAGGCCTCGGTCAGTCAGAGGCCAAGGGCAAGCACTCTGGAGGCAGGACCAAGAGGGTCCACTGTCATGGCACAGTTTTGGATGGGGGTAGGTCAGGTACAGTCACAGGTTGAATCCTGCGAGATGTGGCTGTGGAGAAGGGATTTGAACACACCCAGGGTAGGAGCCGAGAGTACTGGCCTGGGGAGCTAATTCTGCCAACTTGGGGTGGGGTACCTGAAAGTTCTCTGACCCATGGAGGTTTTACAGTGGGAACCTGGTAGAGTGCTTTCTCAGTGTGATGTGTATGCCTGGTGCTGAGAGGAGGGGAGCAGTGCCAAAAGGGCAGGGGTGAGGTTGGCTGTGATCTTCTTGGCAAGAAGACAGGTCTGATATTTTAGGCGATCATTGAAGTTTAACAATTTGTACTGGTATAGAGCGTGCAGGTGTGCGTGACCCTGTCACATCCTGTGGCCAGCCTGCAGGCTTTATTCAAGGAAACCCTGATTTTGTTAAGGGAGGTGCTGTCGGCAGCACCATTGATAATGATCCTGTAATCTATAAGAGACAGGACAGAGGAGGAGATGGCTAGCTGTAGGGCTTCAGGAGGGAGACAGTGTTTGTAGTGGTGGGGCAGACCAATACGCACATTTACAGTCGTACTAAGTTAGCGGATGTGTTTGTGGTAGGTGAGCCCGGAGTCCAGGGTAACACCCAAGTATTTAAAAGTAGATACTCATTCCAGGGATTCATTTTGGGAGTTATGAATGAGCAGGGGTGGCTGCTAAACTTGTTTTAGGCATGGGTAAACAGCATGGACTTTGTTTTTTTATAGTTTAGGACAAGCCTATGGTGAGCAAACTAGGATTCGGCCTCGCTAAAAGACCTTTGGATGGCTACTTGGAGGGCAACAGGGTTGGTGTGAGTGTTGAATAATACTGCATCAAACATGTACAATAGTAGACTCCCAGAGCAGGGAGTTAAGGAATAGAGTGAAAGTAGTGGGTCATGGATTGACCCTTGAGGGACCCCCTGACATAACCTGGAGGGGATGACTGGGTTTGTGCTAGTCTGACTCTTTGGGTTCTGCCAGACAGGCAGTTTGAGAACCAAGAGATGGCATCTTGAGAAAAAAATATTTGGGTTAGGGCCTTCAAGAGAAGTGAGTGGTGGATGGTGTCAAATGCTTTGGAGAGATCTATGTATATAGCACCGGCAATCTGACCTGCATCAAGGGTTGCATGGATGGTGTTGGTATAGTCCAAAAGCACGGTTGTGGTGCTGTGGTTTTTTACGAAAAACATTCTGTTCAGGGCAGAGGAAATTGTATTGGGCAATGTGGTCTGTGACTTCGGTGGCAACAATCTTTTCAAGAACCTTGGAGAAAGGGGGTAGAATTCAAATGGACTGATAATTACAAGGCTGGGTACAGTCACCACTCTTCAGGATCAGAGTGATGAGGGCGGTTTTCCATATGGATGAGAACTGACCTAGGGCAAGGGAGTGGTTTAACAGGGCAGTGCGGGGGTAGAGTACTTTGGAGAGGGTCAGCCTTGGTAATTTAAGATCGAGAGAGTCATTGCTGAAATGAGATTTGCTGAGTGCCTTTAGCAAGAGGGGGGCAGCATCATGCTGGGAGACAATTTTGAAGTGGAAGGGGGCACTTGGGTGGGTGTCCGTATTGTGGTAGGGGTGGGTGCAAAGAAGTTGAAAGGGAGCACGCTGCTGAGGTCCGAGAATGAGGAGTTCAGAGTATTCGCTATCATAGATGATGATGGCTGGCATGGCCCATTTAGAAGAGTTGGGGACCCCGTACACTTGCCAGTAATGGCAGCTATGGCTCTGTGGATGGTCATTTCAGAGTCTGGTCTGCAGTGGTGTCCAGGGAAAGAACAAAGTTAAGAGATTTGGAGGGGAGGGGAGAGGAAAGTTATGGTGAGGCTGGGATAAAACCCACCACCTGCAGGGCCAATCCTGTATACCTCGTTTCATTTTGTCACTGAAATGTTGGATACAAACACTCAAAATGTAGGGAAATGAGGTGCACTGATCTTAATAATATGGGACAAATTATTAGACAGAGACACATTCAGAAAACTTGAAGCTAGTGACTAAACAGCACTCTACCCTTGATCACAACCTGGACACTAGCTGAAAGTCCTAACAGTGGAGTGATAATAACTCACATTGAGCCTTTTGTGGGATTCCCCCTCTTGAACTGCCAAATAATAATGAGCTGTTTTCACACCAGGCCATCTGGAACACTGTGAGAGATTAGCATGAGGACTAGAGTCTGCTAAAGTAGAGACTATTAACTTCATTAACAGCCATGAAAATCTTCACTAGTCAAGATGGACAAGTAGAGAGTTAGCTGCACTAGCCCTGGTCAATTTGCCCTAGGGTTTGGGCTAGTAGAACAATATTAAGATTGACCCCTGCCCTGGAGACTGGAAATGGCACCACAATTCACACAAGGCTTGTATACAGATCCCCATCTCAGGGGGAGGAAATAGACAAGGAAATGATAGAAGGCATCTTTAGGTTGGCAGAGAAAGGGGAATTATTGCTAATGGGGGGCCTGAATATGCCAGATGTTAATTGGAGCACCTTTGCTGCAGCCACATCCAAGAGCAGGGCCATTCTCGATGCCCTACATGGGGCATGTCTCAGACAGCTAGTGTTGGTACCCACTTGGGAGGGAGCAATCTTAGACCTGGTACTCTCAAATGGGGATGGAGAGAGGATCTCAGATCTAGAAGTGGGTAGCCATGTGGGAACAAGTGACCACCAAACAGTGTGGTTCATGATAAACTCAGCTGAAGAATCAAGCCATACAAAAGTGAAGGTACTGGACTTCAGGAGGGCTGATTTTGTCAAAATGGGAGAGTGCCTCAGAAAAGCACTAGCAAACAGACATGAAGAAGGGGTGGAGCAACAATGGGGAAACATCAAAACGTGCCATCACAGAGGCAACAAGCCTTTGTATGAAGCAAATAAACAAATCAAAATGAGAGAAAAAAACATTATGGTTCTCAAAAGAGGTGGCAGAGAAGGTTAGGGAGAAAAAGATAGCATTCAGGAAATATAAGGAAACACAGAGGAAGCAGGGCAGAGAACTGTACCAGTTAAAGCAAAGGGAAGCGGGGAAGGTAGTCAGAATAGTAAAGGCTCAAACCGAGGAAAAGATAGCCAACTCGGTTAAGAAGGGAGATAAAACCTTTTATAGGTACATTAGGGGCGAAGAAAGACAAAGGGAGGGATACTGAGGCTAAATAAAGAGAAGGGTGGGTGGGCAGAGAGTGACAGTGAAAAGCAGGGATACTGAATGCATACTTCTGCTTAGTATTCACAAAAGAAGAGAAGGGGGAGGTACCTAATCCAGCCAATAGAAGCACTCTGGATGTGGAGATCGATATCAGTTCTTTCACAGAAGAAAGGGTTCGGAAAGAACTCCTAAAACCGAAGGTGGACAAAGAAATGGAGCCTGATGGGATTCACCCCAGAGTTCTACAAGAACTAAGGGGAGAACTAGTGATATCACTGACTATCCTTTTTAACAAATCATGGGAGGATGGTGTGGTGCCTGAGGACTGGAAGAGAGCAGATGTGATTCTGCTTCACAAAAGAGAGAGCAAGACAGAGGCAGGAAACTACAGACCTGTCAGTTTGACCTCAGTGGTAGGAAAAATGATGGAATCACTTCTGAAAGAAGGAATTGTTGAGTACCTAGAGGCCAGTGGGGCACAGGACCCAAGGCTGCATGTATTCACTGTGGGAAGGTCATGTCAGATGAATCTAATTGATTTCTTTGACTGGGTGACCAAAGTAATAGACCAAAGAGGGGCTATGGACATGACCTACCTAAACTTTAGCAAGGCATTTGACAGAGTCCTACACAAAAGATTAATAAACAGATTAGCCAGCCTGGGAGTGGGTCCCAGGGTGGTAGCTTGGGTAAAACATTGACTGGACAACAGGACGCAGAAGGTAATAGTAAACGGAGTCCACAGTGAAGAAGGGGGGTTACTAGTGGGGTACCACAGGGTTCAGTACTGGGTCCAGTCCTTTTTAATGTCTTTATAAGTGCACTGCAGAGGGTCTGGAAGGAAAGGTATGTCTATTTGCAGATGACACAAAGATCTGCAACAGGGTTGATACACAAGGTGGGGTGGAAAGGATGAAAAGGACTTGGCAAAGTTTTTTTTGTACTTTATGTTTATTAGGTTTTCATCACTAAACACTTGACAGAAGTATTCCTCATACAAAGTATTACATAAAGATTCAGTAGGTATAGTTTATAAACAGTATTTCGTTATCCTTGTATTCTTGTACAATAGGAGCTGAGGGTCCCTAACAAAGCTCTAAAGAAACAGAGCTATTATCCAATAAAATTCATAATACATTGCCAGCCTCTTCAAAGGAGAAAGGTGTTTTCTATAGGTAGTATTATTAGGTAGTGTAACACAATCCAATGATTGCTGTTTCGACCTGGTATAGCGAAAGTAAACCCACAAGTAGTCCCTTAAGAAGCT
Source organism: Neoceratodus forsteri (assembly GCA_016271365.2). Lineage (NCBI taxonomy): Eukaryota > Metazoa > Chordata > Ceratodontiformes > Ceratodontidae > Neoceratodus > Neoceratodus forsteri. The sequence continues at coordinate 727,587,000 of CM057455.1, forward strand.
TCCCCTCATTAAGCAGATAGGCAACAGTACTTGGCAAATTAGCCATCAACAGTAAAGTTCAAAACTTTGTATCTTAATTCGTTGACACTGATTACAGAATCTCTTATCACTAGTAAGGCTGTGTAGTAATACAGGTGCGAGCCTCTAATCATATTCTCTCCCCGCTCTCCAGTAAGGGACTTGGCAAGGTTGGAGGAATGGTCAAATGTATAGCAGCTTAGATTCAAAAGAAGTGCAAATAATGCACCTGGGAAACAAAAACCCAGGGGAAGAGTACACAATGGGGGGTGAGATACTTACAACAACAAAAATGTAAAGGGACCTAGGGGTAATTATATCAGATGACCTAAAGGTGGACAAGCAATGTGAGAAGGCAGTAAGGAGGGCTGGGGGGATATTGGGATGCATAGGGAAAGGCATCTCCAGTACAGAACAGGAAGTTGTTATCCCTCTGTACAGACAGTTGGTGAGACCCCATCTGGAGTACTGTGTGCAGTTCTGGAGACCCCATCTCCGCAAAAAACATAGACAGGGTGGAGGCTGTCCAGAGGAGGGCAACCAAAATGGTGCGGAGAGATGAAAGGAGCTTAATATGTATACCGTCAAGGAAAGGAGGGAGAGGGGAGACATGATAGAAACTTTCAAGTACCCCAAAGGAATTAACAGAGTCCACGAGGGTAGCATCTTTCAGAAAAAGAAATGTGCAAGAACCAGGGGTCACAATTTGAAGATAGAGGGGGGACGGCTCAAGGGCAATGTGAGGAAGTATTGTTTCACAGAGAGGGTGGTGGATGCATGGAATGTGCCTTCCTGAGGAGGTCGGGGATCAAAAACAGTGGGGAATTCAAGAATGCATGGATAGACATAAGGCAATTCTAGAGGGGGTAGAGAAGTAGGCTGTTGGTTAACTAGGGATGTGCAGCTTATCCAGTAGGTAGGAATATGGGAAGACTGGGTGGGCCAAGCGCCCTTAGCTGCTATCAAAGTCTATGTTTCTGTTTAATATGTGTATAAGTGAACATTAGAGTCAGTCACCAGTGGTGCAGAGAGTGCCCAGTCATGTAAAAGACACTTTTAGTAGGCAGCATAGTGCAGTGGTTTGGGACTCTGAGCTGCAAACCTGGAGACCTGGGTTTGAATCCTACAGCCCCCACATGCATACTGTGTGACCCTGAGCAAGTCACTTAACTTCCTTGTGCTCCCAGGTTGCACCTGTAAACAAGCTTCAGCTTAGTGTGTCTTTCCTGGTTAACAAAAATAAATAAAAATAACACCGCAGCTGCTGAACTTACAATGAAGACCCTCAATCCCCAGGGAATATCTAATTAAGTGATATTTACCATGTGCTGTACTAATGTCTTGTGGGGCAGCACCTCCAGGTACTGTATTTTTAGAAAGGAGCCACCTGAGTGGAAGCAATATGTGGCAATCAAATCTTAGAGCTTTCTTGCAGAAGAACCTGGGGCTGCTAAGTAAGCAATAAGACATGACAGGGTGTTGGTTTTCAGGGATTACTGTAATGCATGCCTAGATACATAATGAGGTGTGAGGCACTTTGCGTGAGTGCCTCTAGCACCTGGAAGTGCATTAACCACAGACAACCAGTGGTGACAGTGGGTGTCTTATTAAGCAATAATGCATGACTGGGTGTGGTATATCATGGGATATCATCATGCCTCGGTAGTGGGGCACAAGGCCACAGGTCGAGTACGTCCAACACCTGAGAAGTCACGATATCCCATGATATACCACACCCTGGAGTGCATTATTGCTATTATGAACTGGCTTAAAAGTTTTAGTTCATTTATTTAAAAAAAATGTTTTTAAATACTTTTTTTTTTACATTTGTGATGTGGAAGTATATATTTTAACTAAAGAGGTCCACAGTTTCTGCTTTCCCCAGAAGGTGGTGCTGCTGCTACATACTGACTGAACTCTGTCAGTCTTCAAAGCTGTTACTCTGCCATGGTATCTTTCTCTCTCTCTGTCTCGCCTTTGTCCCCCAAAAAGATGATTGCAGTACTGAAAACTGAAGACAAATTAAGCCAGTGATCTGCAACACAGGGTTTGGAAGCAGCAGGACTGAGAGGATGAGTTTAGAAAGTGCACCATGCGCTACCGCCGCCATTTTGAAATGTGCACGTGCTTTAGCCTGTGATAAATAGGAATGCAGAACAGCAGAAACATGTTGGAAGGGTACTGTGTGAAGCACAGAACTTGAGTTCTGAGCTGTTATATATGAAACATTCCTTTTTAAAAAATTGACATTTTGTCACGCTTGGGCAGTGACTCACCTGCTACTGCCTAAATCGCGAGTTCACCGCTGCTGCCTGGTGTGAAAATCTTCGGGCAGGCAGCAGGTTGCTTTGGTGTGTGCTGCAGTTGGTGGCTGTTTCATTGTTGTAAGCAGACCCTGTTCGTCAGAATTTAATATTCTTTACTTTTCTTTTAAACAGGCATTTGAGCTGTGGTTTAGTCTGCCCCAAGGTATGCCTTCTGGTGTCTTGTTTGAGAAGGAGTGAGAGACTGAATGTTGCAGTCATAGGATTTTTCCCTGGAGTGAGGGAGGCTGGTGGTTGGAGGTGTTTTTGAAGCCATGATTATGTAGCCCGATATCATCACAGCTTCAAAACCTGTTAGCCAATCGCTTCCTCGATTCTCAACTGCCAGTTCATAATTGTGCTTATAAAATAGGCAAATTAAGGAACTATTTAATAAACAGAAAAATGCCATTTTTTCAAAAGTAAAAACATTCTTCAAAATTTAAAAGTTATTTTCTTCTAGTAAAAGTAGTCCTTCCCACCTGTCAATTATTTGTCTGTCAGGAACATTGAAACGGAGCACGTGAAAGGGCTAAAGTGCAAGAGCAAAATGTATTGCACGGTGCAAATAAATCAAACAGACATGACCAGAAACTATTCTCCAATTATTTATTTTATTTATTTATTTTATTTAAAAGTTGGTAACCAGGAGAAGCACACTGAGCTGAGGCTCGCTTCAGGTGCAACCTGAAGGACGGGGTAAGAGAAGCAAAATACGTACATGCATGAAAATGCAGGCAGTCAGTGTCTCAGGCAGGTTACAATTGAGCCTGGATAAACAACAGTAATTAGATTTGAGACTGTGACTTAAAAAGAGCAACATTTGTGACTGTAACATGGCTAAGTTAAGAGACACATAAATCACAAAACTCATTGCTAAAATAAGTCACATGGTAATAGCTCAACATGGCATTATTGAACCAATAATGCCATATTGAGAGTGAAGTACTATTGCAATGCATACAATAAAAACAGCACTGTGTGATAAATGGCAGGCCACCGGACTACAAAGTACCTGTCTTTCCCACCCAAATGCTCATAACTATCGCACCACACAGAAAATGAGCATAGCAGAATTGCATAGTAGCACATGTAACCCCCCTGCAAATGGGGGTTCTTAATGTGCCCTATACCTGGTTGGTAACCGGCATAAAGCCGCCGGAATGGGGGTCTGTGGAGTGTTTTTAAGGCCTCCGTATACTGTCCCTTTAAGGGCTGCCTGTTGCAGTCGGGATTAGTTAAATTGGGAGGGGGTTTGAGTGTTGTCATGCTCGACTCCGGCCCGGGCTGCAGAGTAAGCACTCCCTTCTGCCACCGCTAGTAGTGCAGGGGGAGCCCTGTTAGAGGATGTGAATGGTTGCCTGAAATAACATGTAGAAATGATGATAATATAGTTGTTCTAACCTGCCTTGCTTTGCAGCACGGAGAGTTTCGATTGCTTCCTCCATTTTGGTACCGAACTGTGGAATTGGACCAATCAGTACCTTGGAACCCCACAGAGTTGACTGACCAATAGAAGAACTGTTTGTTTTGGGAAAGGTATTATAGGCTATGGCGGTGTTTTTTCTACCATTTGAGAGGCAGAGAAATGACTGACATGTGCAGCCAGCCAATAAAGCGGGTAGCGCCTGAACTGAAAGGAAGAGCCCCTTGTTGCTGGAGTTCAGATGCGTTGTAGTTGGTGAAGGAGAGGAGCTGTGTGCTTCTGCACTACAGAGTGTTAGCCCGGAAGCGCAAGGTGAAGGCCTGGAAGTGGCCGCTTGTGTTTTCTCGGCTCCAGCGGACGAAACCCGTCAAGGGCGGTCAGAGGAGGCTGTGCTCTATATGGCTACCCAATGTGCTCGACCTGAAGGAGGACTGGAGAAAATTGCTGAATTGGCGCTAGGTCCAAGACAAGTGGAAGCTGCCATTGCAGTATCTCAGTGGCTGTGAGTTGGTGGGAGCATTGGAAGCAGCTGCCTGGTGTGGTACCCTCTGTTGCAGTTTACCATATAAATGTGTGGGGAGGCTCGAGGAGCTCAAGTTAAATCCTGCTGCCATTAAAGGACTTTGTCTGTTGCAGTTTTACCATATAAATGTGTGAGGAGGCTCAAGAAGCTCCAGTTAAATCCTGCTGCCATTAACGGACTTTGTCAGTTGCAGTTTATCATATAAATGTGTGAGGAGGCTCGAGGAGCTCAGGAGTAACCCTGCTGACATTGAAGGATATTGTCTTGTCTGGAGGTCGTAAGTACTAATTCAGGGTAGCTTCCTGTTGAATTGCCCCATTGGATTTAAATGGAATTAATGTACTGCTGACTGTTTAACTAACTTTTTCTTGCTCTCTGTGTGAAAGGGCCCCTACCAGCTGCCACGGTTTGGACTAGCCACTAGGGCTTGGGTACCCAGGGACAGTAACTTGTAGGGATAGGTCTGTGCACAGAGCCCTAGGTAGATAAGTTTAGTGATAAGCTAATCAACTTAGTTCCCCCTGTCCTTGTTGTTTCCCCCCTGAATAAATCAGATTGTTTTGCACAGCTACATCCTGGCTATTGTGTACATTAATGATGAACTGCTGCTTGGTGATTGCAACATAACTGTGCCTTACTTTACAGGGGGTCTCCGAAGGGGGCTGGATTATATTTTCCATGGGGTAAGTGTACTGGTGAACTGAATTGTTGGTACCCGGTGTGAGTCACTAGTGGGACGAAAGGGGGGTTGCAGTAGCTCAGAGGGCTGTAACCGTGGTAGTCGTAACTGTGCTAACCCCGACCTCTGGGTGGAGGCACCCATCAACGGATCTGGGCCCCTCAACCTGCCTCTGTAAGGGTAGACAGGGGGTAGTAGCCCTAAGGGTAGCGCCCCTTGGGGGTTACACACAGAACGTCTAACTAAGCTGCCAATAAAAAAAGTACAGTAAATGGATTACCTTCAGGGTGTCAAGACAGGTCGATTTAGAGAAGTGTGTACACTTCTGGAGGACAGCCCACATGTAGACATGCAGCAGCCAGAAATGTCTACCTCTTCTGAGTTTCATACTTTCACAGTGCTCAGAACCGGTAATATTGTGTAGTGCGGCGCCCAGCATAGCACAGAGTACAACAAATAGACCAATAGATTGATAGAGAATAATCAGCCAGAAGCAAGAGGCAGAATAAAACAAAATGGAAGGATTACAGGGTGCGACATTGAACAAATGGGCAGGACCTGAAGAGAAGGTCACACAGTATGCTAATTAGTCAAGTAGGTAAGTCCCGAACACACACACCCCAGCACATCGTAGACCTCCCAAACAGAGTATCAGAATAATAGCTGTGCAGATTTGCAAAATGTAATAAAATAATGTTAAGTAAGTCATCATCTGTCAATATGTCCTTTGTTTTTTACATCAGCATCTAAATAAATAGTTCTTCACATTTCCAAATGTACAGTAAACATTTGTAAAGAAACAAAACTGCCTCTGCATATAATTCTTCACATTATATTATCTGCATTTCTAAGACACTGAATTATAACAAAACCATGTTACAAGCACATTAAGCCACTCCGAAGGTGGCATCCAATGGGGAATTAATGCATGTTTGGACTGTTGTAGGCACTTGGCCTTCGGCCTTGAGCCACAATGGTCCCAACCATGCACTAATTCCCCATTAGATGCCACCTTCATCATGGCTTAATGCTTACTCAGTCACCCCCCCCCCGACAAATTGGTAGAACATTCTGAAAACGCCGGTGCTGACCAGTTTCTTAGTCTTGTCAGTTTGATTTATTTCCACTATACAGTAAATCCTGCAGTTGCACTTTAGCCCTTTCATATGCACCATTTTCTATATTTCATTCAATTCTGCTTCCTCGGTGGCAACAATCAGTTGTGCAGTACACAGCCGTTTGTTTTCCTGTACCATTCCGGCATTGGCACTGTCCTATATGGCTCCATGTATTCTGGGCTTTTTTTGACTACATAGTAGTCGGTAACAGACATTGACTTTGCTGGTAGGTTCTTCATGTGATTGTATACGCTGTGTTTTTCTGTGTTAATAACTTTGCACAACACTATGCATTTGAGCATATGGCAACTGGAGGAAGTGAAACTATGGCCTTGGACATAGAATCAGTGACTGGGGCCCCACCAGGAGGGAGGAAGATTGTCCACCACTGCCCTTGTGAGCTCCTCCTTTTATAGACTAAGGTCACATGATTTTGGAAAAACCTACCAGCCAATTTCTCCATTTGCAGCTTATCAGCTGCCACCACCAGAGGGCTAAAACTCAGTACATTACAGTTTCCCATAGGAATTAAGCAAGGATGCTGCTGTTTGCATCCTTATTTTTTATCTCTCTGGCCACTCTCTCCTCCCTGCCCCCCGCCACCCTCCCACACTGCGAACCCCCACTGCCCCACCCCCTAGACTTATCCCCCAGGCCAGCCACACAGTCCCCTCGCTCACACCTGCCAAAGCCATGGCCCCAAACCACTACACAGCTATAAATGCCAGCGTCATTCCTCCATCCTTTCACCAGGGCACGCGGTTTGACATCCAACCTCGCTGCTGTCTCCAAATTTATCTCAAACACCCGTCCTCCACATCCTGCTCATACCTTGCTAGGTCAAAATAAAGCATCTCGCCTCCTTACTTCTACTCCTGTCCGGGGACATAGAGGTAAACCCTGGTCCAAATCACACAATTCCCCATTCCCTTTCTCCTTTCCCAAAGGCCTCTGCATTTTACACCTAAACACCTGCAGCCTTTTATCAAAATCTCTCACTACAACCTATTGCATTAACAAAGCACCCTGACATCCTGGTCATCTCTGAAACCTGGCTAAAACCCCATCACTCAGACTCGGAAGTCTCCATTCCAGGTTACACTGTAATCAGACATGACCGGCCAGGCAAAAAGCGCAGAGGCGGCATGGCAATGTATATCGCAAAGAAACACCATTTTTCTATAGTGGAAATCCCTACAACCCCTGCAGGCATAAACTCCATTCTCATCAAACTATCTCTCCCCTGTTCATCCCCGGTCTACATGGCAGGCTCATACTGCCCCCCCAGCACACCCCTCATGGACATCCTCTCCCACCTAAACTCTCTTCAATCCCTAGCTGCCGGCGGTGAGCTACACGCCATCATGGATTTTAACACAAACTGGCTAGGCACAGATAAAGCCCATTTGAAGACCAAAATAAAGGCTCTGAACCTAACACAACTCATTATGGATCCTACAAGACTAAGCCACAAGACACTGAACCATTCTCTACTAGATTGGGCACTCACCCTCACCCCACAGGATCCTAAGAGCGCGGCATATTACTCGATTCTATAAGTGATCACCACATGATCTTTCTGATTAGAAAGGTGCATAGCCCCACCTCCAAAGACACTGCGCACCAGGTCTTTCAACTCACTCATCTTAGCATCTCTTATCTGACTTAAGACATGAAAACTGGTCTTTCATACCTGAGTCTCCTTCCATTGACGTTGTAGGTTTCAAAACCTGCTTCCTAAAAATCTGGGACAAACATGCCCTCACAGACAAAGAAAGTTAGAGGTGCGCAACTCTCCTGGATCTCAGCCGTTATAAAGACAGTGCCTGGAAAACTATAAGAAATCAGGAACACAGGAAACCCACTCCACATATAGAAGGCTCCGAAATGCATGCACAAACTCCATCAGGCAAGCAAAGAAGACTTACTTTGTCGGCATTTAATAAGAACATAAACCACCCAACTGATTTCTGGAAATCACTTAAATTCCTGCCTTCCCCACTACACCCCCATCTCCTCACACTATCCCGACCAGGGCTCCCACATCTCCAACCCCATTCATGAAGCGGAAGCCTTCTAACACACATTTCTCCAGACGCTGCCAAACCCTATCCTCCCTTTGAATCCACCCCCGGTCTCCCCCACAGCTCATGCCCCCAAAGCCTGCCCCCGCAGTCCTGCTCTTTCTTGTTCAGCCCAGTAACCTGTGCCAAGTCCTACACTCACTACAGGCCCTGAACCCAAACAAAGACAAGTGCCCTATGTCCCTGGACGCAAAGATGCTCTTCCTATCTGCCCCAGCCATAGCTGCCCTCTCACTGCCCTTTTTAACCTCTCTTCTCTCTGGGAAAGGTACCCACGGCCTGGAAAATGGCCACAGTCATACCCCTGCCAAAAGGCGGAGACCCCTCCTCTCCAGAAAACTACAGACCCATCTTCCTGATCCCAATCCTGGCCAAATTACAGGAACGGCTAGTCATGTCCCAGCTCACCCCTTACCTGGAAGCCTCCTCCTTTTTCATACCGTTCCAATCAGGTTTCCGTAAATCACACTCCACCACCACCTCCCTGCTACGTGTCACTGGTGACATTCTCACTGGCATGGACAAAGGTCACATCACTTTGGCCATTTACATAGATCTAGCCGAGGCTTTTGACACCGTCTCTCACTCCCTACTTCTCTCAAAACTCTCCAATGCAGGGCTCTCTGAGCCGGCCATTGGTTGGTTCCATGATTATTTAGCGGACAGGAAGCAAATAGTCAAACTGGCCTCTCACACCTCAAACCCCCTGCCAGTCACTACTGGTGTCCCACAAGGATCAGTCCTAGGCCTACTACTTTTTTTCATTTTTCTAAATGACCTCCCATCAGCATGTACCCACTCATCCATTCAAATGTATGCAGACGACACTGTCCTGTATGCCTCCGGCCCTACCACACAAAGCGTAGCAACCCTACTACAGGAGGATTTCTATGCCATCCAGTGCTGGCTGAGGACAAATCAGCTATTCCTAAACCCCAAAAAAACAGTATCACAAACTTTCGGATCCCAACAAAGACTTTCCCGCCAAACCCCCTGCCCTCCTTTCAAAACCTTAGATGGGACCCCCCTGGACAATTGTACTTCCTTCAGATATCTAGGCGTCTGGCTAGACCAGCACCTAGATTTCACCTCTCATATCGACTCACTACACAAGAGACTACTCCCCAAGCTAGGTGCTCTATTCCGCAACAAAAAATGCCTCCCTACACAAACTAGGCTCGACATTGTCCAAAAAATGATTCTTCCTGTTTTCGACTACGGAGACATAGTCTATTCCATTGCCCCCACATCAGCTCTGGCCAGCCTAGACACCATGTTCCACTCTTTCTGCCGGTTCATTCTAGATTGTCCACAATCCACTCACCATTGCAACCTATACAGCTCTACTACCCTGCCATCACTCCACGATCGTAGACAAACAAACTGCGTTAGGTTTGCTGCCAAATTCTGGTCCCACTCCCTCCCTCCCCCCATCTGGCCTCTACCCTCTCCAGACAATCCCCTCCTGCTTACTCCCTCAGGAACACAGATCCCAGACTGCTACACGTCCAGTTCATGCGTACTTCCAAAAGCCAGGCCGCTTTTAGTTTCCGAATCCCACAGATCTGGAATGCTCTGCTGGCCTCCATAAGACATGCATAGAACCCGCACCAATGCAACCCTCTACTCAGAGCCCATTTCTCTTCCAGCTGCACCTGTTATAACTAGTCACTCTAGTGTTTCCTGCTTGCTGTTACTATAAAAGTATATGTAATGTTATGACCCTGTCACTCTGTACAATGTATAGTGAACCCCTGTCTGTATTTTTTGAACTAATGTTATATAGGTAAGCCTTGTCTTCCCAAAAAATGTTTTCTGTCTATATCCATGTACTGTATTTATGGGTCTCGACCCCCAGGTTGCATCTGGAATCGAGCTTTTAGCTCAGTATGCTTTCCTGGAAAATCTCGTAAGTAAATAAATAAATAAATAAATAAATAAAGATATTACTGCAGTTGCAAGAAGGAGATTGGAGAGACACCAACAAATCTTGGAACCAAATACAGGTACCAATAGAGATAATTCAGGGACTACAAAAAAAACAAAAACTTATTTGTGAAATTAGAATGCCTCATAACTCTCAGCTCTCTCAGTCTCCTTACAGTTGAAATAATTCTGTGATGCCCATGGACTTACCCAGATCATTAATGAAGCTACCCACCCAAACACCAAAACCCAGAGTGTAGCTCCCTCTTGACCTAATCCTTGTAAGCAAGCCTCACCTCTTCTTCACTCAGGTGTATTCTTTAACATCAGCGACCACTGTGCTGCTACATGCGTAAGGTCGACACAACTCCAAACCTCTTCTTCCTCTAAATACATCCATAAGAGATGTAAATGGAACTTCTGCCCAGAAGCTTTTCTCTATGACCTCCAGTATGCTAACTGGCAGAAATTTTACCTTGTATCTTCTGTGAAAGAGGCACACAAGGTACTTCATGAAATACTGACCGAAACCCTAGACCTCCATGCCCCATTTATCAAAAGCAGAACCAAAAGAAAATCCTGTCCCTGGTTCACGAATAACCTAAAGACTGCCTTATGGCATAGGGATACTCTTTGGAAAAGAGCCAGAAAGTCTAAATTGGCCACAGACTGGTCTGCTTTCCAAACCGCAAGGAATTTCTGCATGAAAACTGTCAGAGCTTCGAAGTCTAGTTATTTCCGCTCTGAACTTAACACATCCACTAACTCCGCTACTAAGTTTTGGAAAACTTTAAGGGAGGTAGAAGGCCATAACAGTGCTGGCACACTTCCCCACAAAATTTTAACTGGTGGTACCCACACACAGATAAAAATGGATCCTTGGCCTCCTTAAATCACTTTGCCACAGCAGGGATGGCTTTTGATACCTCCCCAGCAAATGCCATCAGGGCACAGTTCCTTAGTCAGTCAACTTATTGCCACGATCTGGAATCTATTGACCCTTGCCACTCTTTCTCCTTCTGTCCGGTCACCGCCAAACAGGTTGAGAATCTTCTTCTTCAGCTTGATACTAAGAAAAGTGTGGGCACGGATATGATTGAGCCTTTCTTCTTTAAGTTGGCCTACTATATTTTGGCTCTCCCTATTATCCACCTTTTCAATTTATCTCTCAATCAGGGCTCCTTCCCCAAGGTCTGGAAGACGGCCCATGTTTTCCTCTATTCAAATCAGGGGACCCCTTCGACCTAAATAATTACCGCCCAATCTCCTTTCTCCGCCTTGTCAAAACTATTGGAGAAGGTAGTAAATGAACAGCTCAGATCTCATCTGAAAGCTTTAATCTACTAAACCTGATTCAGTCTGGTTTCCATCCCATGCATAGTACCTCCACTGACCTTACTAAGGTTATAAATGACTGTCAGTCCGCACTTGATAACAAACAATACATATGCCTTGTTTCTGGACCTAGCAAGGCTTGGTTATGGACCATAATTTGCTCCTGGCGATCCTGAAGAAAGTTTGGGTGGATAACCTGGCTCTAAGTTGGTTCTGAAACTATCTTGTGGACAAAGAGCAGCAGGTCAAGGCTGAAAGAGACCTATCGCCAAAAAATACTCCTAGAGATGTCCCCAGGATCCATACTTGTCCACTTCTCTGCCATTTATATTAATCAAATTGACACTGGCCTAAAGTCATCTAGTATCCATCTCTTCGCTGATGATACAGTGATTACATTGACAGATCAACTCTGATCGGGCCATTTTGAACCTCCAGAATGATGTTGACATCCTCCAAAAAATCTACTCAACTTGAAACTCCTGCTCAATGTCAAAAAACTAAGGCCATGATTTTCTCTCCACTGGCCCTGCAACTCAAAAAACAAACAAACAGATAAAGTTCCTCACATAAAAACCCTTTTGGGAGAAGTCCTGTAGTTTGTGGAACAATTAAAATACCTGGGGGTCTGGATTGACTACAAATTGTCCTTCATTAATCACATTGAAGAACTCACTAAGAAACTGCTTCAAATGCTCTGTATTTTCTTCAAGATCAAGCACTCACTCACCCAGGAGGCTAGAAAACTCCTAGTCCAAGGTACCATCTTACCTCTCTTAGACTATGTGGACTTTCTATATGGCCATAGTACTAGCACAGCTCTCTCCAAGCTTGATACCCTATACCACAGATCCCTTAGGTTCATTTTGGATGCCCTTTATGGCATGCACCACTGCATTCTCTATTCTTCCATAGGCTGGAGCTCCCTTAGCTTCAGGAGGCAAAAGAATGCTATTCTATGGACATATAAGGCAATCACTCATAAATTACCTCAGTACCTCACAAGCTGCCTAACTCCCTGCATCCCTAGTGCCTGTTCTCTCAGAAGTCTTACCATCTTATCTCTGGCTATCCCTAAAGTTAAAACACGCTTTGGTAGAGCCTCAATAAGCTTCATTGTTCCTATGCTCTGGAATAAAATCCAGAAAACCTTAAGGCTCGCTTCCCCTATCTCATTCTCCCTCTTCAAATCCTTTTTCCTGAGGACCTTCTCTGAGGTCTGTCACTGCTTCAGGTCAAGGTCTTAACATCATGATTTGTTACTGCTTTAAATTCTGGACTTAAACCTCAACCATTGCCTGAGGCATCATTTGAGTCCTCCCTTCTGTCATTGTCCAAATCAATGTCCCAACATCACAATCTGTCTTTGCTTCAAATATTGGACTTAAACCCCAACCATTGCCTGTAACATCGGTCGTGTTTCTCCCTTAGAACAGTCCTTCCTCCCTAGGCCATCATGTCCAACCCTCTCCTATCTCATCTGACCTTCTCTCCCCACTCCCTATACCCCCCTCCCCTTCCCACCCCACTTGCCAGACCTTGCCTACAGTACTTATCAAAGGACTCTTACATCTCAATCTTCTTCACAGCTTGACACTAGAGGAACTGCCATGCCTGGTCACTATGACTCCTCCAGTGATGTTTACTATATAAACTCTAGCTCATTACCTTACGTCCATATATTTGTATCTATGCAATTGTATTTAAATGCCACTACCTCCTGTTCAAACTATTGCTATGTTCTGGTGGAAGTATCTTGTTACATGTGATGGTTATATGTTATTATGTTGTTATTATTACTATGTAATTGTTATGTAGATTCACTCAACCTGTTATGTCTTAACCCTGTTGGCAATCATTTTGCCGCAGGTCCATCTTGTAAATGAGCTTGTCTCAATGATGTTCTGCCTGGCAAAATAAAGATTTTGATTGATTGATAAAAAGACTAGCTAGTGATACAATTTCAGCAGCTTACAGAACTATGTGCAGTTAGACCATATACCACGCAGCCAGCGCATTGACAAGAGACCCTCACTGGGATTGGTAGAGTTTTCCCATAAAAGTCAGTGGGAGAATGCCTTGCATACAGTACGTGTTCAACTGTTTTACTTAACTTACTAATAAAAGAAGAGAAATTAAATTGCCAAAACATGCAACAAGCAATAAAGTAAGTTCAACAAGAACTGGCATGCTGTAAAGAGCAACAGTTGTTTAAACACAAAGGGCTGGATTTTGAAAGCCTGATGCAGGGCTTGCCTCCAGTCCTGCTCCACGGCACTTAAGTTCTGGTGGTGTGCCAAACCCTTCACCACAACTGCACCTGATTTTACAAGCTTGGGCGCAGTTGCAACAGTTTCTGCATATTATAGAAACTTGCACCATGTATCTGGCACAAGCTCTGTAATATGGTCTCTGTTGCCGTAAGTTAGACCAACAAAAGTTGGTCTAACTTAGACAACTGCTGCACTGGATAGAAAATCCAGTTTGATTGCTGCAAGCCCCATGACATATCATTGGCAGACTGGTGCTTGTGGCAATCTGGGAGTTTGGAAAATCCTACCCAAAGAAGCCCAGCTCTGTAAAGTCTTAGATACATTTGTGACTGAAACAGCAAAAAGAAAACAAAATTTGAGAGGTATGAAAAAAGATTACAATACTGGTGAGGTTTTTAAGTGGAAAGAAAGAGCAGCTCTGCAAGTTGGGGACAAAGTAGAAGTCACAGCAAACACCATAATTTCAGCAGATCTAGATCCAGTTCACAGAACCTTAATCAAATAAAAGGCACCAATCCAAAGACTGACACCAGTACAAATAAAGAATGAGTTATGGTTGTCACACATGAAGCCTCTGAAACAGATAAGTGTATGGATAATATGTTGGAAAAATTGGTGATATTTTGAAGGAATCAGACTGGAAGGACAGAAGAAGATGCAACAGAAGAAATCCAAATGAAAATAAAAAGAAAAGCAACAAGAGAAAAAAGAGGGGGCAGGAGACTAGCCAGGGAGAGACAGCATCAGGCACATCCTTCGGGTACGGGACAGGACAGAACCAGCAAATAAATAATCAACTTGTCTAACAGAGAGTTAGAGGAACATCAGATTAATCTATTACAGAGGGGGGACTAAGTTTTATTTCATCCCTGAGGATCACTTCATACAACATGCATGAGGAGCTATTTAAGGTATTCAGAAAACTAAATTTGAAACATTTCTATGCTAATAAAGATTTGAACATGGGAGGGAGTCCAGAATATACCAGTAATATCTCTTAGGCTGAATCCAGCAGGGAAGAACTTTAATTTCATAACAACTGCTATGGAGGATGATGATAGTATGATTCCATCCCTGAATTATATTGAGAGTATTTTGTCTGTTTCGATAAACTCTGATCCTAACAGCTTTTGGCAGGAATGAACTATGATGTGGGTGGGCCTATTGATACCACAGGTATTGAACATATTGTGATGCATGAAACCACTGCATTGAAAAATAAAATATTTCAGCCAAAATCCAGGTTCTGCCCTGAGACTATGCATCTGGCAGTTCTTCTGAATCCAAAAACTGTTTTAAATGAAGTAGAAAATCTTAAAAAACAAACAGTGATGTACTGTATAAGCGCAACAGCATGTTAACGGCTAAAAAAACTGTCCTGGAGTAACTTACTAATATGACTCATATTGTCATACAGTACATAAATCTGACAATGGGGGCAACATTGTTGTCCTCAACAAAGTGGACTGTGTCAGAGAGGCAGAAAACCTGCTTAAGATAGAAATGTGTATATCAAACTCAATAGTGATCCCACATCTCAGTACCAGACATAATTATTTCAAATTTTTTTCATGCCTGTTTCAAGATGACATTACCACACAAGAAGCAGGTTTCTAAAAAGCAAGATCCTGTTATGGTAACTTTTTACTATTTTCCAAAGACACACAAGTGTTTACCGCCCCAAGGCAGACCAGTAGTCTCAAGCATGAGGTCTTTCTCTAAAAACCTAAATAGCTGTGCTGACTTTTTTCTTCAACCATTGGTTATGAACCTTAAAGCCCATATCCAAGACTCCACTCTTCTGTTGGAAAAAAATGACTTCAGTTGTATTGGAAAGGAACAGGATTTAAAATGAACAGTGATGGATGTTTCATACCTCTACACCTATATTCCCTGTGAATTGGGACTTAAGGCAGTTAAGGGTTTATTCTAACATGTGCTGTAGTACCTGTATCAGGTCACCCCCCCACCCTTGTTATTGGAAGTCACACAATACATTTTGATCCATAATTTTTCAACTTTGTCAGCTTATTTTTTTTTCTTAATTTATTTATTGTTGAAAATGTTTCACCAGGAATGGCACACTGAGCAAAAAGATGTTCGTCTCACGGTGCGACATGGGGGGGTACATGGGAGGATGGTATACATACAGCAGTCAATAGGTTAAGCTTGGAATGGAGCAATATAACAATTGTTACATAATTGAGTGAGATTACTTACGAACTTGTTACACGAGGAGTACACTACATAACATGAGCCTCAAGGAAAGTGGCATACATAATTGAATACGCATCTAGGACTATACGTGATTAAATAAGTACCAGTAACAGAGATTTTACTGAAGCAAGAAACACCAAGTTGGCAGCAGGAAATGGAAGTAGGTGATTGGGGTAAAGGAGAGGTGGCAGGGATGTAAAGTAAACACTAGGGGTATTTAGGGAGGAGGGAGGTTAATTGGGGGAAGGGTTGGGGGAATGAGACAGTAAGTGCATTGGTTGTATATGGCAATGTATAAGCCAGACAATTAGGTGAAGGCTGAGCCACTGGTCAGGCATGTAAGGAGGAGGGGATCGGGGGGGTGAAGAGAATCCATCAGGGGTGGGAGGTCAGGGGCAGGTACAATTAGGTGCAAGGAAGTTAGTGAGGGCAGAGGATAGTGAGTGTTTGGATGAGGAATGGTGGATTTGGGCCGGCAGGCCATTCCAGAGTTTAGGAAAGAGGTAAGAGAAAGCCGATTGGCCTGCAGAGGTCCTTCGGTGAGGGATTGCTAATAGCCTGGAGTCAGTAACCTGAGGGCGAGGGCGGGGGGTAGGGGGAAAGATAGGGAGGATACAAGGTAGGGAGGAAGGGAACCAAGCCAGAAGTTAGAAACAAATTTAGCACTGTGAAGTAAGCGCCTGTTACATAGGGAAGGAAGGCCAGTGAATGGAAGAGCTAGCAGTGATGGGTGCGGGAGGGGCATCGAGGCAAAGTCAGAAAGCATTAAAGAGGGGTCCATTCTGGCTAAGGTGGACTTAGAGGCAGAGCTGCAGACAACATCACAGTAATCGAAGGAGGGTAGAATCATTTTCGACTATTTTGCATCTCACAGGAGCGGGAGACTTGTGCGGTTTCTATAGAGGGCACCAAGTTTTGGGTGCAGTTTTGATAGGATGGTGTCCTCGTGTATGGAAAAGGAGAGGTGGCAATCAAGCCAGACCCCCAGGTACCTAAAGTAGGGCACATCTTCAAGGATGGTGTTATTTAAGGTATGGAAGATCAGGGGGGATGTAAGTCTGGATAGTCTCTGTCTAGTGCCGAAAGACATAGAGACAGTTTTCTTGGCATTTAAGGAGAGTTGGTTGGAGTTGAACCAGTTTTGTACTTTGTTGAAGTCGGTCTGAAGATTAGAGGTGACTTCTTCATAGGAACGGCCGGAAGTAAAGAGGACTGTGTCATCAGCGTACATGTGTATTGCGGTAGTGGAGCAAGAGTTAGGCAGATCATTTAGTAGGATGGAGAAGAGGATGGGGCCTAGGACTGAGCCCTGGGGAACGCCTGTGGTAATGGGGAGTGGGGGAGGTGTGGTAGGCTATTTTAGTGGATTGAGTTCTGTTTTGAAGGTAGGCACTGAACCAGTTTGTGGCGGATGCTGCTAGCCCAGCCCTTGATAGGCAGGATAGTTGGAGGGAGTGGGATTCTGTATCAAATGCTTTGGCTAGGTCGATGAAAATAGCGGCAGTAATTTGTCCTTTGTCCATCCCGGAGAGAGTGGAGTCAGTCAGTATTAGTAGGGAGGTGGTGGTAGAGTGTTTTTTTCTGAAACCGGACTGGAATGGAGTGAAGAAGTTTGTTTCTGAGAGAAAGTGGGAGAGTTGAGATAGTACTAGGTGTTCCTGGAGCTTGGCAAGAGTGGAGAGGAGGGAGCTAGGACGGTAATTAGTTGTGGAGGTAGGGTCACCTCCTTTTGAAAGAGGAAAGACGGTGGCATGCTTCCACTCAGTGGGGAGAGACCCGGTGATGAAAGAAAGATTTAGCAGGGCCGTGAGAGGAGTAGCTATGGCAGAGGCAGATGGAAGAGGAGTTTGCTGTCGAGACCATTGTGGGATTTCCTTTGTTGGGATTCAGGGCTGTGGGCATCTAGAGTTTGATGGGGAGATGTGTCTGAAGAAAAGGAGTTCTGGACCAGGCGGTAGGGGTGGCTGCCTGGGGAGTGGGTATGGTTACAGGAGGAAGGGCCTCTAGGAGGGTCAGAAAGCACAGGTAGTGAAGTAGAAATTAAATTTGGAGGCTACTTTAAGGGGGTAGGAGAGAAGGGTCCCTTGGGCATGAAGGAGAGGTGGGGGATTTGATGTTTGGGGGGAGAAAAGGGAGTTGATGACTTTCCAGAATTTAGAAGGCCTCCCAAGATTTGCGTTTAGGGGGTTGTTAAAATATTCAGCCTTAGCTAAGCGGATGGCCTTTGTGCACTTGTTGCGGAGCATGCGGTAGGTGAGATTGTCGCCTGGGAGGAGAGTGGATTTGTAAGTGCGCCAGGCCTTGTCCTGGGCTTGTTGGTAAGCTATCAGCTCAGGCGATATCCAGGGAAGGTGGGACCCCTGGACTCTAGCACAGCGCAGGGGGGCATGTTTGTCCCAGGCGGTAAGGAAGGTGTTACGGAAGTGCGTAAGGGCAGCGTCCACATTAGAGCTGCTTAAAATTGGGTCCCAGTTTGAGAGAACTAGTTCTTCCAGGAGAAGAGAGAGGTTTAGGGATTTATATGACCGCTGGAATATAAATTTGGGAGGGGATTTAACTCTATGGATTTTGCGGACCAAGTAGATTAGGTGGTGGTTGCTAATGGATTCAGGAAGGATGCCAGAGCTGATGACGTGGTGTGAGTGGGAGGTAAGCGCCCAGTCAAGAAGGGAGTGGTTTCTGGTCTTATGGTTTGACCGTGTAGGTTCCATAATGGTTTGGGTAAGGTTGAGGGCAGATGTCTCGGTTTGGGTTTTGTTAAAAGTGGGGGCTAACCAGTTGTGGTTAAAGTCATCCATAACATATAGTTTTCCCGACTGGGCAAGAGACGTGAGTTGGCAAAGAATGTCGGTGACTGTTGTGGTTGAAGTGCCAGGGCAGCAATAAATACCAGCCACAAAGATAGGTGAAGAGGAGGGAGGGGTCAATTTAACCATAAGCAGCTCATAAGCTTTGAGTTCAGCTTTGAAAGAGAGACTGAAAGTGAAGGGCTGAGCTGGTGTGATAGCCATCCCTCCTCTCTGGTGGGTCAGTCTTGCTGAGTGATGGTGAATCCTGGAATAGTGATGGTATGGTCTGGGAGGTTTGGGTTTAGCCAGGTTTTGATAGGATGATTATGTCAGGGCATGGTGGGTGGCTAGAACCTGGAGCAGATCAAGCTTGGGGGCTGGGCTACGAATGTTTAGATGGAGTAGGTGTAAACCTCGAGGAAAGTAGCCAGAGTGAGTGTCAGTGGTGGCCATGGTTGAGGGTTTGACAGGGGTAGCGGGACCGGGAGTTGATGATGGGCGGGATTGAGGTCTATATCCCTGCAGCCAGTAGTAGTAGGGTGAGGGTTAGGTGGTGGCGTAGAACTTGGAGTAGCGAGGACTTGGCCATGCGCCATTTGGGGGAGGTAGTAGGGCAGGCAGTGTGGAGAAAGTGGGTTCTGGATTGGAAGAAGGGGACCAGGAGGCAGCCAAAGGAATAGCCCAAGGAGGAGGGGCTCATAGAGAAACAGGACCAGATGGTGGGTGGGAGGGATGCGGTGGACTTATAGGGGGCATTTGAAGGATGAGTCAGTACAGCAGAGGAGGGAGATGCAGGGTAGCAACTTAGAGGGACTTAAAGGGGAGGAAAGGTAGGATGGAAAGATTAGAAGGAGGTGGTTGTTGTTTGTGCCTTTTTTTGTTTGTTTTGTTTTTAAGTGCAGGAGGCACAGGTAGGGAGTGAGGAGAGGAGCTGTCTAATGTGGGTAATGTAGATAGAGGGAGAAGAGAATCACTTGCAGAGCTAAATAGATAGGCTGAGTGGAGGAGGAGGGGGAGGGCTAGTGCTTGTGAGAAGGGATTGAAGTAGGTAGAAAGGGGTGGGGTAAGTAGTGTATTTAATAGGTGGCCTGGGAGGGGTGGTGGGGGTGGGACAAAAATAGCCCTTCAGAACAACAGCGTATCCCCAGGCTAGCGGTCGCACTGGCATTCCGGCTATAGGGCTCCTCGGGTCGGATAGCAGCTTGGCTGGCTCGGCTGAGCAGGCGCTCCAATCGGAAGCATTTTTGCAAGATTTGTGGCACCACCATGGGGGGCCACCATGGCACCATCTTTTGCAAATCTTTATTTAGGATGGATGGAACAACCTGTTATATTTGACGACACTAACAGGTACCAGGGCCAGGATTGTGTGCTGGTATAGGTATATATAGATGATATTTTGATCAACTGGAGTGGTACCTCAGAGTCTGCTACAGAGTTTGTTTCTGAGTTTCAAAAATGACCTCAACCTTATCTTTACACACAAAATAGAGGAAACATACAAACAAACAATGATGGCAGAAAAGGACCAAAGGTCCCCACAGTCTGCCAGTTCCTATTTAGCCCTGGGACCTAATGTTTCTCTTGCATCTTAGCCTCCCTCCTGTGCATTCTGCTCCTTGTTTCTGATGCCCTGAGCAACCACTATACCCTTCATTCTGTCCCAACCATGTTTAAACCACTAATGGTTTTTGCACCCACCACCTCAGCTGGCAGCCTGTTCCATGCTCCACTACCCTTTCTGTAAAATGGTATTTCCTCATGTTCCCCCTGAACCTCCCTCCTGTTAGCTTCCAGTTATGACCACATGACCATGAGCTGGTATTCAAGTTAAAAATTCCCACAGTTCACCTTGTTCATTTCTGTTCAGAATTAGAAGGTCTCTGTCATATCTCCCCTCTCCCTTCTTGTCTCTAGCTAGTACATGTTCAGTAGCGTTGAGGTGCTCCACATAGGACATGCCCTGCTGGCTCTGATTCATTTTTGTTACCCTCTGCTGCACTGTCTTGAGCCTATCCTTATCCTTCCTGAGGTGAGGACCCCAGAACTGGGTGTAATACTCCAGGTGTGGCCTCACCAAGGATCTATACAGGAGAAGTAATACCCCCCTTTTTCTGCTATCAGTACCCCTCCTGATACATTCAAGCACCCTATTTGCCTTGCTATAAGCCTTATTTCTCTCACTCAATTGCTTTAGGGAGTCGCTGATGATAACTCCAAGGTCTCATTTCTCAGCCATGGCACTGAGTCTCACCCCTCTCATCCAGTACTCCATCCTGCAGTTTTTGTTCCCCAGGTGCATCACCTTACACTTTTGGCATTACATTTCAGCTGCCAAACCTTTGACCACCCCTCCAGCTGTTGCAAGTCTCTCTACATTTCCTTTATTTCCTGGTCAATGTCCACTCTCTGCAGATGTTAGTGTCATCTGCGAAGAGACATAGCCTACCCTGGATCACCTCACCAATGTCATAGATGAAGATGTTGAAGAGGACTGGACCCAGGACAAATTACTGTGGAACCCACTCATGACCTCCCTATCATCTGATTTAACCCCATTGACCACTACCCTCTGCTGCTTCCCCTTTAGCCAGTTGCCTACCCAGTTTACTATGACCTTAGCCACACTTAGATCCTCCATCTTCTTCAGCAAACATCTGTGGGGTACCAAGTTGAAGACCTTGCTAAAGTCAAAGTAGAGTAAACCCATAATGTGTCCCCGCTTTAATTCCCTTGTCACTCAGTCAAAGAAAACTATCAGGTTATTCTGACAAGACCTTCCTGCCATGAATCCATGCTGCTTACTATCCTGGAGACTATTGCTCCCCACATAGTCCACATGATTCTTTTTGACCAGTGACTCCATCAGTTTTCCTACAATAGAGGTAAGAGTGACAGGTCTGTAGTTCCCTGCTTGTTCCTTCTCCCTCCACACCTTATGAAGTAGAACTGTGTCTGGCACCCTCCAATCCTCTGGAGACACCCCTGTCCTTAATAGAGCTGTTGAATAGACCTATCAGGAGATCAGCCAGTTCCGCAGCCAATTCCTTGAGTATCCTCATATACAACTCATCTGGTTCTGGGGCCTTATGAAGCTTTAGGGCTGCCAGCCCTTTCAGGATCCTTTAACTAGTAAATGCTGGCTGCCTCTTTCCAGGACCCCCTTAATGGCTGCTTTGATGCCACTCTCTGGCAAGGGCTCACCATCCTCCCTAATGAAAATCAAGCAAAAATAATCATTAAGAGTGATGGCCTTTTGCCCATCCACCTCAGGCATACTATCCCCATCTGTTAGCCTCACAATTCTCCCCCCTTTTTTCCTTTTGTCAGTAATATACGGAAGAACTATTTTTCTCCACTCTGACCTCCACTGCAATATGCAGCTCTGTGTCTGCTTTTGCCTCCCTAACTGTCCTCTTTGCCTCCCTAACTGTCCTCTTTGCCTCCTAACTGTCCTCTTTGCCTCCCAACTGTCCTCTTTGCTCTCCTAACTGTCCTCTTTGCCTTTTTATTTTTCAGCAAATATTCTTCCCATTCTTCTTCCCCTGCTTTTCTTTAATCTGTAGAAGGCCTTTTCTTGGCCCTCACCACTTCCTAGCCATTGCTGTGAACCATAGTGGCCTCCTGAACCTGTTATTTTTAGCTACCATTCTCCTTATACCTTAGGTGCTCCAAAAAAGCCCTCTTAATTGCCCCATCTCTCTCCACCCATCGATGTTGACCACCACTTTAACTTATCCCTGACCAGCTCCTTCAGCCTTTTAATGTCTGCCTTTTTAAAATCAAGGACCTCAGCTCTCAACTGTGGTTTACCAGACCTGAGCACCAGTTTGAACCAAACTGAGTTAGGGTCACTGTTCCCTAATGGCTCCCCTACTCCCACAGCTCCTACCACCTCCTCCGAGTTTGTGAGCACCACATTGAGAATTGTGTTCTGCTTGGAGGAGCAGGAAGTTAAATTTTTACATCTCATACTGTTTGTGGATAATTAAGGTAGGGTAGGCAGCAAATTGTATCGAAACACCACTGCCAGAAACACATGTTGCATGCTGCCAGTGCCCACCCTCCTAACTTTAATCTCATCCATTCAATATGGACAATTTTGGTGATTTCATCGCATTTGTTCTGGGGAATCATACTTTGAGAACCAATCTGTTGAAATATATCAGAGGTTTCTTACCAGGGGATATTCACCAATGTTATCGGATGCTGCACTTGAAAGAACAAAAAACATAAACAGGAGTGATCTTCCAACAAACATAAACAGGGGTGATCTTCTACAACCAAGAGGGAGGAGAAAGGATACAATAATTCCAAAGACTTCTGTTCTGAAGTTTAAGGAATTAGTATAAAAAAAATATATATATTTTGCTTTCAAATTGGCTTATTCTCAGACTCTGCTCCATTCATAATCTATTTGAATGCAACCATACTGTATGTAACATACAGTAGAGTTTGCAATCTGAAAGATCTTATCACCATATCCATTTTCAGGTAGCAGGCTCATTTGGCTGCCACCATGGCCAATTGGCTTTCATTTATGTGGCAGGTGTTTGATCTGTAGACATGGGATTCCAGGTAAACAGCTTGTATTAGAGAATATGGAATAACAGTGGACATCAGAGAATTGATCTCTTGTTACACCAGTTCTATTGTGCATGTGATGATCTGTACCTGCCCACTTCTGTATGTGGGAGGACCCTCTAGCCTGTCAAAAGAGACTGCAGGAGCATTTACAGTATTGATTTATTTTTATTCATTTAAGAGTTTCACCAGGAAGGGCACACTGAGCAACAAGTTGCTCTGCCTCATGGTGTGTCCTGGGGAGCGGGGAGTGGAATAGACAATAGTTACAAAATATACAATATATACAACATAGCAAGTTGGTGAGGACATAAGTTTGCATATAGTGACAATAACAAATGACATAACAGAATGTACAAAAATATTAATAATATACACAATTTATATAGGCTTCCATGAATGAAGCAACCATAACAAAATGCATAGGCTACATATTCTCATGTAGAGAGTAACAATCAGTAATAGAACAGCAGTCCAACAGTATTAACTTTGGTGTAGGAAAGACCAGGGCTCTGAGCTTCTAGTGTAGATGATAGGGCAGAGGATGAGGATAGTGGTCATTCAGGATAAGGTCAGTTACAGTTGCAGTTTACAGAGAGGAAATTATAATGCGGAGGAATGGGATGATGGGGAGGAGGAGGAGCATCGAATTTGGGAGGGAGAGCATTCCAATTTTAGGAAGTGATGTGAGAAGGCATCTTGCCCTGCAGAGGTCATACAGCAAGGGATACCTAAGGAATGGGAGTCATAGGACCTAAATGAATGGGGGGACAGTTAGAGAGGAGCTTAGGTAGGTGGGAAGTGATTCAAACCAGAATTTGGAGACAAATTTAGCACAGTGAAGGAGCCGCCTATTTTCTAACGAAGGGAAAGCCAGGGAGTGATAGAGTTGACAGTGGTGAGTAAGAGGAGGAGCATCCAAGATGAAGTGACAGAAGGAGTGGAAGAGGGTGTCCAATCTGGCTTGGGTGCTCTTGGGAGTGGCACTATAGTCTACATCTCAGTAGTTAAAGATGGGTACCATCATCTTCTGGACAAGTTTATGCCTTTCCGGAAGAGGACTGCAATTCCGGTTCCTAAATAGAGTGCCTAGCTTGGAGTGCAGTTTTTTTAGGATGGCATCCACATGGCCAAAGAAGGTGAGGTGTTGGTTGAGCCAAACCCCCAGATATCTGAATGAGGAGGTGTCCTCAAGGACCATCCCATTGAGGGTATGAAATGTGGGCAGGGAGGGAAGCCTACAGAGTTTCTGCCTGGTGCTGAAGATCATGGAGTCTGTCTCCTTGGCATTAAGGAGCAGTTGACGTGAGCAAAACCAGCACTGAACAATATTGAAGTCCTGCTGAAGTCTGGAAGCTACATCAGAAGGTGAATGGCTGGAGGTGAAAAGGACCATGTTGTCCATGTACATATGTATTGAGGCAGATGTACAGGCAGATGGTAAGTCACTGAGGAAGATGGAGAAGAGTATTGGGCCCAACACAGATCCTTGTGGAACTCCAGTGTTGATAGGGAGAGAGGAGGATGTGGAATCAGAAATTTTAACTGACTGGGTTCGGCCTACAAGGTAAGCCCGGGACCACTTAATGGCAGCAGACAACATACCTGCTGCAGAGAGGGATTGTAAGAGCAGATGGTGGAAGACAGTGTCAAAAACCTTGGCAAGGTCGACAAAGATAGTGACTTGGCCACAATCCATCCCTGAGAGGATGGAATCGGTCAGCCTAAGGATGGAGTAGTAGTAGAATGTTTTTACGAAAGCCAGATTAGTAGAGAGGAAAATGTTGGGTTAGAGAGTAGTAAGAGAGTTGGGCAAGAACCAGGTGTTCTTGTAGCTTAGCAATGGTAGGGAGCAGGGATATGGAGTAGTAATTCCAGTGAAGGATGGATTACCGCCTTTATGGATGGGAGGAACCACTGCATGATTCCATACAGAGGGATGGCTGCCATGTAAAAAGAGAGGTTGAGCAGGTCAGCCAGAGGGCTAGAGATAGCTGTAGCAGGAAGGTAGAGCAGCTTAGGGTCCAGTCCATCTGGTGAGCTACCCTTGGATGGGTTAAGGGCAAAGGCATCCAATGTGTCTTATAGAGTGACTTTAGCAAAGAGAAGCAAGTGTGTAGATTGTGTGGGGGGTTAGAGGAGGGAGCAGACTGAGCAGGAGGTAAGGAGGATAGGACAGTGGAAGCACAGGAAGTGAAGTAAGAGTTAAATTCAGAGGCTACACTCAAGTGGTCAGCAAGAAGGGTATTGTTAATATTAAGGAGAGGGGTGGGAGGAGAGGAAAGGGGAGAAGAGAAAGTGGATGACCTTCCAAAATTTAGCAGGGTTGCTTAAGTTGGCTTGAAAGGTTGAGTTGAAATAATCAGCTTTGGTCAAGCAAGTGACTTTGATACATTTGTTATAGAGGTAGCAGTAAGCTTCGTGGTACTTAAGAAACTGTGAGACTTTGTGTTGCTTCTAAGCTTGGTCACATGCTTTTTGGCATGCTATAAGCTCAGGAGAGAGCCATGGAAGGTGATTCTCACAGACTTTGATGCGGTGTAGAGGTGCATGCCAGTTCTAAACCTCAAGGAATTTGTCTTTGAAGTAGTCTGCAGCTGTGTCAGTTGCAGTAACTGCAGTTATGGGGGCCCAATTAGTATGGGTAAAATCAAATAGGAGCGGGTCGATATTCAAGGACTTATATGAGCGAAACACTATAGTATTATAGGGAGCCTTAGTGTGATGGATTCTTCTTACCAGATAGGTCATGTGGTGACACTTAATGCGCCAGGTAACATGCTGGGTTTAATGACTCTGAGAGGATGAGAAGTAAGAGCCCAGTCAATTAGAGAGTGGTTGTTTGATTTAGGTTTATCCTAGTTGGTTCCAGAATTAGTTGTGTTAAATTACCGGTGGCGATGTTGTTTTTTACTTTATTCATGGATGAGGATAGCCAATTTAAGTTAAAGTCTCCCATGATATAGACTTCGTCCAGTGAGGTGTGGGAAACAATAGTAGTGATGAGATCTGTGACCACGGAGAGGTTGATACTTGGGCAGCAGTAGGCCCCAACTATAAAAATTGGGATAGAGAACAGGAGGGTTATTTGTAAGGTGAGTACCTCATAAGCTTTAGGCATGGAAGCTGAGAAAATGGTGGTGTATTGGATGGTTGAAGCAACATATAGCTACACCTCCACCCTGTCTCCTGTCTTGACGGGATATAGAATACCCTGCACGGCAAAGGGAGCATCAGCAATTTTGCTGTTTAGCCATGTTTCTGTCAGGATGATGATGTCTGATCTTATAGAAGCTACCAGGGACTGAAGTAGGTCGGTTTTTGGGAGAAGACGTTGGATATTTAGATGGAGGGTTTTCATGCCTCGGGGCAAGAGAGAGGGGCATGATAGGTGGGGTGCTGAGGAGGAGGGTGATTGCACTGAACCAGCTGGAAGGCTAGGTCCTGGGTTGGGATTTATGTCACCAGGAGAAGGAGGGCAATGATTATAAAGTGGAGTTTAATACTCTTATGCCAGGGTAATGAGCATGCATGACATGTGTAGCAGGAGGGTGGATAGCTGTGGGGATATAAAACAGAGGGTTTGTAGAAGTGTCCAGTAGAGTGGGATAGTTAGGAAGGAGGCATTGGGGCAGAAAGGGTAGTGGTCCCATAGATGGAAAGGTGGAGGAGTAGGTATCAGCACTGAGTAAGAGGTTAAATGCATTCCTTAAGACTGTGCTGATTAATAGATTGATTGGAGGGGGGTACAAAAGAAGAGGGTATGAAAGAAGTATGTGATGTGAGAAGCATGTGATATCAGGACAGGCTGAGAAGACTCAGCACTGGGTGCACACTACCAGAATTTCCACAGTTGTGATGTTAATTAAATTAAATTTTGCCCTATCAAACATGTGCTAGCCAGATCCAGGGGATGTGACAGAATTCAGTTGTCAGTACAAACAGAATCCAGGTGGATCTTCATTTTTAAGACACTGTAGCCTTTGGGTCTCAACAGAGAGGTGTATTTGTCTATATTTCTCTAATTACTAAGCCCTTTCCCCTGCCTTTTTCCATTCTCCTCCTCCTCCTCCTCTTTCCATTCCCTTCCTTACTCCCTCCCACTCCCCTCTTTTCTTCCCTTGCCTCCCTTCACCTTTTTACCTCCCTCTTCCATTTCCCATTCCCCTTTTTTCACCCATGTTTCTCTGCCAGTGAACTTCCAGTACCAATTCTAGGTCTCTATATGGTGACTTAGTATTTTTGCAATACTGTAATGCCGAGCTCTGTTTGTACATATTTCCAATACCCATCAACCATTTGTGACTTAAATGATGGACACATATGCTCAAAATAAGGGACACATCCTCAAACATTGAGATACATGCTCAGAGCACTGTGGAAACCATTGTGTTTACTTTACAAAGTTGAGTTTTGATTTAACATCTTAGAATATTATACATTTTTGCTTTAAAGTCTGAACTGACAGTACAGTTTCCATGTAGGCAGCACCTTTTCCATGAGGAGTAGATGAGGGACAGCGTAATTTTGAGGAGTAAAATGAAGGACGCCTGGTAATCAGGGACAGTTGAGAGGTATATGCATTTGTCATCTGCTTTGCCTCCATACTGCCTTCCTTTTCGCTTTTAATGTTT
The DNA here is from genome assembly GCA_016271365.2 of Neoceratodus forsteri. Taxonomy (NCBI): domain Eukaryota; kingdom Metazoa; phylum Chordata; order Ceratodontiformes; family Ceratodontidae; genus Neoceratodus; species Neoceratodus forsteri. Next base: position 727,614,909 of record CM057455.1, read on the forward strand.
TTGCAGAAAACTGACTTGGTCTGATTTTACGCACACCTTTGGAACATATTCCTTACCTGCAAGATTTTGCCCAAGTCGAACTACTGTATATGACTGACTTTGTTAGCATGTCCCAGATGTTACTCTTTCTATGCTATTTGGACTTTTTATCCTGTGGGCTTTCTTCTGTTGTTCAATTTTGAGATTATTTATTGGGAAGATATATCTGTATTATAACCTAGTCTATCAAAGTGTGACTTTTTAGTGCTTTATTTCAACATTTGTTGTTCTGTTGGTTACTATAGAACCTCCTTTTTTAACATTGTATGTGGTATTTCCTACCTCCAATATTTAAAATATAATAATGAAGTTTTCAAATCAGTACATAATTAGAAGCAATCACCAGTGCTGACAGATCCTCCTGTGTGAACATTTGCTCCATTTTTATTGGGAGGGTGTAGAGTAACTGCACTGATATTCATATATAAGACTTAAATAGTAACTCTTATCGTTAGGTGTAGCAATAAATGTTATCAGCACTTTTGCAATTTTTTCACTTTACCACTTTATGTTTTGTAGCAGCAGCTCCATGTGACAATTTTATGTCTCTTACCTTAATGTACTAAATAGGAGATTGCTTGTAGCAAATCCCTGGGTCATGGAATGCTGACCAGGAGCTAAGTATTAGCTAATTAGATTTGAGACTGTGACTTAAAGGGAACAGTATTTGTGATCAGCCACACCTTCCCCTTTGATGAAGAGGCGGAGCATCCTTGAAGTGCCGGGGCTCACCAGTTTCTTAATCATGCCTGTTTGAACGATTTGGACCATGCAACACATTTTGCACTTGCACTTTAGCCCTTTCGTATGCACCGTGTTGTGCATTCCTATTCAGTTCTGCTTCCTCAGTTGTGCCGACCAGTAGTGCAGTGCACAGCAGTTTGTTTTCCAATCATTTGTCTTTACACACATTCAATAGATGGAATTTTGGGGTGTATGTGGCTGGCTGGCAACCAAGATGGCTGCTTAAGTACTAGACTCTGTACCAATGAGAAGGAAATCCTGGATCATCCACCTGAAATAATAAATGGAGGCATGCTTGTGAGGTCACATCTTGTTTAAATAATCTGAGGCTACCTGCGACTACCCTTTTTAGTATCCACTGATGCTGAAATTCAGAGTTATTTGACGTGAACAGTGGATCCACATTTTGGTGTGAAATTGAAACTGTGGCCTACAGCAGTGGTCAGAAGGCACCTCACAGATCCTCTCAGTGGCGTTTTGTGACTACTGGATCCCCACTCCTGGCCCTCATCGACACGATGGCCCAGCTTTTTCTGTACACTCGCTGACCCTCAATGAAATGGCGAATATATTTGTGATATCACAAATATTCAAAATCATGAGCTAAAATGAAATCAATGACTATGCAGATAAATCACGATCTCACAGTCCTTTGGGGCATGGTGGCAGCTGTGGAATGAAAACTACAGCAAACAGAAGACCTGGCACACAACCCCCAAGGCTGCCTCAGCCAGCGTGGTCGACAATATTAAAACCATGTCAAAAGCAACAACACCAGACTAGTGAGATTTCTTGAGTGAGCTGAAAGTTGCAACATCATTCCATTTCTACAGCACACCATACTGATGCTCTAAATGCTCCAAATTGCCCACCCTTAAAGCTGGAAAGAGGGCACTGCTTCCTGGCCCCCAAGCCCTGGTAAGGTGAGAGCCCTCAGCTTATCCTCTGCAAATTTCTCCACTACCCAGTAAAAGAGAATGTCATCTGGCTGTCATGGGAACACAGCCCACTTACATGGATGGCCACATAATCCAAATCTTTCAGGACTTCTCCTCAAACTTTCAAAGCACTGGAGGGCCTGTGCATCGATCCACCAGAAATTTGCTCAGCTCTCAGTGCCTCAGTCTATGTGCTACCTGCCCTTCTCTGAGTACAGAGCAATAGAACTATTTTCACTTTCAAATGCCAGCCATTACAGAGCAATTCTTGCTACACCACTGACCCAACCACACCTTTCAGCCTTTGCCTTCAAGCTTACAAAATACCAGCCTGACCCAGACCATGGTGAGTGCCCTGATCGAACCCACTAAACAGTAACTAAAGACAATACTTTCTAGAGGTAGACCCTTAGTACTGGCTTAATTGAAGCAGAAATAGGCAAAAGACCCAAAACCAGCATGGTCAAAATTCCTTACTACAACAGCAATGATCCATGAGCAGGAAAAAGAGCCCTCCTTCTTTGACACTGAGCAACAGCTGTCCAGCACAACCTCCCATAAAAACTCAAAATTAATTTGGTGCCCTCCAAGCTGCATCAGTAGACAACCAAACCATCTCTATTGAACATCTAGTACATCCTCAACCAGTGGTACCACATGACTGTGGTGGGCCAGTACATGGTCAGCCCTCCTGGGCTGACATTGTTACACCAACGTTCGGAGAAACGGAGCAGTTCCCAGCACCTCTACCATCTCTGCAGCCCCCAATACTCCTACAAAATCTGCAGACATGAACTACAATTACTGAGACTCAGTGAGTACTTTAACCTTTTTCTGATAATGCTTAGCACTTGGTCTTAGAGCCATACAGGTAGACCTAGGCACAGTGGATATTATTTCACTGACCTGTTGCTGGCTCTGCTGCCACCACGTGGGGAAGGGTGATCACAGGTGGTCTACATTGTCACAAGAGTCTTCTGAACATTAAAACTGTTTTCAGCACCTTGAACTTTAAGACTTACAGAATGACATAGACGATACTAGGTTGACAGTTTGTTTCCATTCTTGAACTGGGTTACAGCTTGCAAGGTTTTAAGCGCTTAGTTACAACTGTAATTGCTATTCTCTGTAGCTTATGGCTTTCAAAATAGGACAGCCAGTTAGCTCCCATCCTGCAGAAGGTCCCTACCCCTGCCACCTTGTTTTCACTTTGGTACATGACTCTGTTGCCTACAGCCTGACCACCTCCTATTATTGCCTGAATGGTCTGTAACGCTGGCATAAATCAGAGATGCCAGCCAAACACAGGGGAACTCCCTAATCAGCACAGATCTGGTTTAAAAAAATTACATAGTGCAGCAGACTAGAAGTGCTCAAATTGACATACAAAGTCCCGTGAGATCAGAGGCCTTGTAACTCAGGGCAGCTGGTACACCAGTCATAGCCTTAATGGATTTTTCTACCTCTTCCAGTCCAGAGCTAAGGGATTTACTATTGCACTGTCTTGCCATCTCCATGGTCTGCATCTATCCTGGAGGGGAACCAGGATCCTAGGTGATAGGTTTAAATGCTTCAATGGCAAGCCTTTAAACCAGCCAAGGTGGGAGGCACTGAAGAGGAGAAGGGAAATCCTAGCACCCCCCAAAAAAAATCAGGGTAATTAGTGAGGTAAACACCAAGATAGAGCAGATGATAGGGAGAAGGGCAAGGGTAAATGGAGAAAAAGACAAAGACAGTAGGGACAGGGATGGGGCAAAAAAATAAAGCCAGAAAAAAATGGAGGGTAATGAGTACCAATACCCATAGTCTAGGTAAAAAACTCCCTGAAATGGTGGCCTTGATGGAAGAGGGATGCCTGGATATTGTGGCAGTCACAGAAACATGGTACACAGAGAACCATTACTGGGATGTCAATATACCAGGGTACACAATCTACAGGAGGGACAGGGAGGGAAGAAGAGGAGGAGGAGTAGCTGTCTATGTAAGGGAAGGGATCAAAGCAACATAACTAAAGGGTAAACAGGGAGGAGAGGAGGCACTGTGGGTCACCCTGGAGACTGGAAATGGCTCCACAATCCGCACAGGGGTTGTATACAGACACCCATCTCAGGGGGAGGAAGTGGACAAGAAAACGACAGAAGGCATCCTTGGGATGGCAGAGAAAGGGGAGATATTGCTGATGGGGGACCTGAATATGCCAGATGTTGACTGGAGCATCTTTGCTGCAGCCACATCCAAGAGCAGGGCCATTCTTGGTGCCCTACAGGGGGCATGCCTCAAACAGCAAATTTTGGAACCCACTCAGGAGAGAGCAGTCTTAGACCTGGTACTCCCAAATGGGGACGGAGAGAGGATCTCTGATCTTGAAGTGGGTAGCCATCTGGGAACAAGCGACCACCAAACAGTGTGGTTCATGATAAACTTAGCTGTAGAGTCAAGCCACACAAAAGTGAAGGTACTGGACTTCAGGGGGGCTGATTTTGTCAAATGGGAGAGTGCCTCAGAAAAGCACTAGCAAACAGGCAAGAAGGAGGGGTGAAGCAACAATGGGGAACATCAAAATCGCCATCACAGAGGCAACAAGCCTTTGTGTGAAGCAAATAAACAAATCAAAATGAAAGAAAAACTCTATGGTTCTCAAAAGAAGTGGCAGGGAAGGTAAGGAGAAAAGATAGCATTCAGGAAGTATAAGGAAACACAGAAGGAAGAGGACAGAGAACTGTACCAGTTAATGCATAGGAAGTGGGTAAGGCAGTCAGAATAGCAAAAGCCCAAACTGAGGAAAAGATAGCCAACTCAGTTAAGAAGGGGGATAAAACCTTTTATAGGTACATTAGGGAGCAAATAAAGACTAAGGCAGGGATACTGAGGCTGAACAAAGAGGAAGGTGGTTGGGCAGAGAGCGGCAGTGAAAAAGCAGGGATACTGAACGAATACTTCTGCTCAGTATTCACAATGGAAAAGCAGGGGGAAATACCTAATCCAGTCAATAGACGCACTCTGGATAGGGGTTGATATTAGTCCTTTCACAGAAGAAAGGGTTCTGAAAGAACTCTTAAAATTGAAGGTGGATAAAGCAATACGCCTGATGGGATTCACCCCAGAATTGTAAAAGAACTAAGGAAGAACTAGTAACACCACTGACTATCCTTTTAATAAATCATGGGAGGATGGTGTGTTACCTGAGGACTGGAGGAGGACAGATGTAATTCCCTTCACAAAAGTGGAGCAAGACAGAGGCAGGAACTACAGACCTGTCAGTTAGACCTCAGTGGTAGGGAAAATGATGGAATCACTTCTGAAGGAAAGAATTGTTGAGTACCTAGAGTCCAGTGGGTCACAAGACTCAAGGCAGCATGGATTCACAGTGGGAAGGCCATGTCAGACAAATCTAATTGATTTCTTTGACTGGGTGATCAAAGCAGTAGACCAGGGAGGGGCTATGGACATGGCCTACCTAGGCTTTAGCAAGGCATTTGACACAGTCCCACACAAAAGATTAATAAACAAATTAGCCAGCCTGGGAGTGGGTCCCATGGTGGTAGTCTGGGTAAAACACTGGTTGGGCAACAGGACACAGTGGGTAACAGTAAATGGAGTCCACAGTGAAGAAAGGAGGGTTACTAGTGGGGTACCGCAGTGTTCAGTACTGGGACTGGTCCTTTTTAATGTCCTTATAAGTGACATTGCAGAGGGACTGGAAGGGAAAGTATGTCTCTTTGCAGATGACACACAGATCTGCAACAGGGTTGATACACAAGGTGGGGTGGAAAGGATGAAAAGGGACTTGGCAAAGTTGGAGGAATGGTCAAATGTATGGCAGCTTAGATTCAATGCAAAGAAGTGCAAAGTAATGCACCTGGGAAACAAAAACCCAGGGGAAGAGTACACAATGGGGGGTGGATACTGACAACAACAGAAATGGAAAGGGACCTGGGGGTAGTCATATCAGATGACCTAAAGGTGGGCCAGCAATGTGAGAAGGCAGTAATGAGGGCTGGGGGGATACTGGGATGCTTAGGGAGAGGCATCGCCAGTAGAAAACAGGAAGTTGTTGGCCCTCTGTACAGACAGTTGGTAAGACCACATCTGGAGTACTGTGTACAGTTCTGGAGACCCCATCTCCACAAAGACATAGACAGGGTGGAGGCTGTCCAGAGGAGGCAACCAAAATGATGCAGGGTCTGCATCAGAAGACATATGAAGAAAGGCTAAAGGAGCTAAAGATGTATAGCCTCGAGGAAAGGAGGAAGGGGGGCATAAAAGAAACTTTCAAATACCTCAAGGGAATCAACAAATCCAAGAGGGTAGCTTCTTTCAGAAAAAGAGATGTGCAAAAACAAGTGGGCACAATTTGAAGATAGAGGGGGGACGGCTCAGAGGTAATGTGAGAAAGTATTTTTTCACAGAGAGGGTTGTGGATACATGGAACAGCCTTCCTGAGGAGGTCATAGAGTCAAAAACAGTGGGGGAATTCAAGAATGCATGGGACAGACATAAGGCAATTCTAGTGGGGGGGTAGGAGGAAGTAGGCCGTTGGTTAACTAGGATCTGCTGCTTATCTGTTAGGTAGGGAAATGGGCAGACTAGGTGGGCTAAGCGATCCTTATCTGCCATCAAATTCTATGTTTCTGTGTTTCCATGGAGGTACATCCTTAAGGTTCATGGCAAGACATATATGCAGTTATATAATGCCTTAACCTTTGGCTGTGGCATTTTTTCCCTAGAGGTGTAGCCTGCTGATTCTGTCCCCCTATCTTTCCATGGCCCCCCCAGTTTGGATAGCTGCTGAGGAGGTAAATATGTTGATGGTCTTACAAGTTGTTTTGCATTTTACATTTTACTTATTGAAAATGGTCTCTCTTGTTTTCATGTACACAGTGGGATCAGTGTTTTATCCTTCTTGATGGCTGTAGCCGCTTTTCTATTACCCACTGTGGCTGAGAATGTTGTGTAAGTCAATTGCTAGTAATAGTGCACCTTTGCACCCCAGAGTGAAACAGCTCGGTCCTTAGGAGACTATCATCACCCGGACGATTTACGCTGCTCCTTCTCTATATAGTCACTACCCCATGATTGTACCATGGGTCCTCTACTGAATGTCTCTGCAGGACCTAACGACCTCCCAGCACCATAGTATAATCTTCCTCTGTTCCTTCAGTATGATCTGGCATTCCATCCTGTTTTGTTATATTTCTGCAGGCTCCCCCCCTCCGATGTCTAGGAGTATGGTGGTATGACATGGGGAGGGGGCGACCACACACAGCAGAAATTGCCCAGATGGATGCATTATCTGGTTCCTGGTGTTCTTCCTTGGGATTGCCCAACATCACGGGCACTGCAGCTGCAGGAGGAAATGGGGTTAACTACATTGAAGAGCAGAACATTAACTAAGTCCAATGTACAACTTAGAATAAAAGTTAATAAACTCCATTTAATTGTAAAATCGCAGAACAACAGCCACTCCATGGAGCATGGGGTTACATGAGGCAACAGTTAATTTCTAGGCACAGAAGTAACTCACTCAGCAGATCACAGTTATTCCTGAAGATCTTCCTCTGAATTAAGCTTCCCTTAGGCTGATGCCAGCAACATGTCCTGAAGCCGAGTCAGGCCTGCAAGTATCCTAAGGCAGCCCCAACTTCCCCTTTCTCTTCTCCTCTTGCACAAACTTGGTTACTGGTGAACATTGATCCCATCATGCTGGAACTGCATAAAGAACCCCAAGTGATTTAGCCGTAGCTTTGGACTGGCTCTCCTTGGGGCTCAAATCTCCATAGTCTGCACTTGCGGTGTCACTTTCCAGTCCACTATGTCTGCTGAATCAACTTCTGCCCTCTCCACCACTGGGCACACAATAGCTGACAACTGAGGTGGGTACCCTCAACACACAGTAGAGACTACCCTTTCATGAGCTGCTCGCAGAGACTTATTCTTGGGCTCCTCAGCTATCTGTCTGTTCCCACCTGCTCCACCATTCAGTTCTTCTACCGGTGCCTACTCTCACAGAGGGGCAAGGCAGACTTTCACCACTGCCACACGGGACAGGACAAGTTCTTACCACTGCCCATGAACCCTTCTCCCTTGGCAGCTTTACGCATCCTTCTCTTAAGGGCTTCTCTATCATGGCCACTCTAAACAGGGATCTTGTGGGATGCTCCACAGTTCTCCCAGTGCTGCCTATTGCGAATGTGGGGTGGCGGCAGGCAATCACCCCACCCTGGCCCCTAGCCCTGGTCCCTCTCTCAGACTGAGATCCCTGATTGGTGCCAAAATCCCCCTTTTAAAGCTCTTGCACCCATCCAGGCCGCCCACCAGCAGAAGGTCCCAGATAACTTCAGGAATTAATCCCTTTGATGCTAGTAAGCCTCCTAGAGGGGCTTACACTCTCCCCCCACACAAATACTCATCCCCTGGTGAGCACTCACCCCAGTTACATGACATGGACCCCAAGGAGGAGATATGCACACTCTCTTTGCCCAGGTGCCACCTGGCATTGCTGGCATCACTGCCATAATAGTAAACCCCCCCTTAACCCAAACTTGCACCACCCATGCCAACTCTTGCTACCCCTAAATTTAAACTACCAAGGGGACCTGTCAACCCACCCACCATGCCCTTGGACAACTTGCCAAAACCACAGTGGTGGCATCCCACCCCAACTCTCTCATACCCAGACCCACTCAATGGCCCTAATGCTGCTGCCACCAGGAAAATTATTTGGAGGAGAGACTACCCCACATAGTTCACAACAGGTACTAAACACACAAGCAACTGCCTGTAGCACCAACAAGGGCACAGGTAACACTTTCAATCATTTTTTTCCCTTCAAGAACAGAAACAGAGAAAAGAGGGTTTTAAATAATTGATTAGCAGTTATTTTTTTTTGGGGGGGGGGCAATACTAACTGTACAGAAAGTATTTACATAGGTTTTCTAGATATGTTATGTTTGTTAAACACAGTGAAACAAGTGCTATGCATTTTCACAATGTTTTAGCACTTTTATGAGCAAAATGCTAATCAATTTTTAGAGTTAAATAAAACCCTGAGAAAACAGGCTGCAGGACCGATTCATACCCCCTTTGCTTTCACACTCATGCACTGACACATGCACACATACTAACACAGGCATTCACACTAGCACATACACACATACTAACACAGGCATTCACACTAGCACATACACACATACTAACACAGGCACTCACACTAGCACATACACACATACTAATAAATCCCCCACTGCTTTAAATATAGCAGCACCAGGGTGCTCAGTCTCTAATGGCAAAAGCCCATGGTATAGTCCTAAAGCACAGTCCAAGGCTGCTGAAACTAACATTTGCCCCTTTAGTCCAGACTGGGAGACTCACCCCAATAACTAGGAAACAGGCAACAAGAACATTTGAACAACAATTAATGAACAGAAAGGGCTGGCCTTATCAAATCTCCAATGGGCTCAGCAGTCCTTATTCAGTGTTCATACAGGGGGCTTTCTGACAGTTCACACAGTGCACAGTTCTGCAGATCCAGAGGGATTTCAATGGGGCTGGACTTATGACTTCACTTGTCACCTCCGCGGGCATAATAAAACTGGGGGTCTGGGTTGGTCACTTCTTCTCCATGAGTCCTGGCTGATCAAGTGGAATTTGGTGTGCTTCCCTTTTATGTCCTGGATGACAGCAAATGTCTTGAACAAATTGATGCCGGTGTAGGTGTGCATGTCACACATGGCACGGGCATAACTTTGGGTTTTCTGCAGCTGCACTCCTGGCTGGAGTAGCTCAGGCGCCGCTTGGTGTCACCTTATCCAGCATGGCATGGAAAACCCTTTCGGCATGGTTTTCCTCAATTATGTCCCATAGACATTCAGGGAGATAAGGGTAGCAATGTCCAGGATACTCCTTACAGGTGGGCGCCTAACAAGTCTCTCAGCTTGGGACCAGTCTGGAATGCTATGCATGCTGGTCAGGGGAGGCTATCCATCTAGGAGCCACACTCTGGTCCGATAAGTGAGGACCCTGAGTCAGTGGGTCTGAGCTGGTCCATTTTCTCTCTTCTCCAATGGCAGCTCTGCGGCAGGGTGGGAGCCTTGTCAGAGAACCTTAGCTCAGGTGATTCGTATGGCTTGGGAATATCTCTCCAGGATTTGATCATCAAAAGACAATTTGCTAGTGAGACTGGCCATAACAGCTTCCAGCTCTTTCTCTTCCTCCCACTGGTCTAATTCTAAGCTGCTCCCCTTGTCCTCCACAACCTCCTCTACTTCAGCATCAGGCCACTCCTGAACTTTAGGCCAGTCCCTTACGTGGCTCTCTGGGTGCTGGAACAAGATCTGTGGGCTGTAGCTTCTGCGACCAAGGGACCCCATTACCAATGCCTCTCCCTCTGCCAACAGGAGTCACGGGATCTGGATCTGGAGAAGGGCTGGCAGACAACTAGTGTCCTTCTCTGGTGGAGCTACAGTTCTTGGCTCCAGCTGCACTTCTTGCCAGAACTCTGTGCTGGTGGTGTCAGAGCTGTGAGGGCTGAACAATCCAGGCCAACCCCATTATGGCACGTAGGGCAGCAAAGCTTCAGAGGCCTTAGCAGCTCGGCAGGAGCATGTGGGGCATATCAGCAGCTCCATAATGCCTGGACCTTTATAGCTGCAAATGATGCACTTATCTTTGGTAGTCAGTCCCTCCACTGTCTCCCACAACTACCAGAGCATGGTGGCTGGAACAGTCACCTCCTTAGATGACGTGGCTGGTAAATATGCCATCTTCTAGCAGCAGTTCAAGCTCTTTTTATGGATTTTTCTCTTCTTCATAACACGAGCTGTGCAGTTTCGCTCCTCTCCTCTCAGGACTCCACACGCACTTCTCCAGTAACCTCTGAATTCTCTCACAGTTCCCTCCCCAGCAACCAGTCTTTACAGCCAATCACAACCACTCTAGGGGGCATTAGCACACTTTCACTGTTCCTGAGCTCTCCACCTGCCAAGTACCCAGGCGCTGCTTCCAGAAGGTGCAAACTTCCTTAAGTCACAAAATGGTGGGATGCAAATACAAAGTCCAGTCCCATCTCACATCCAGTTACCCTGCTGCAGCACCCAATAACTGTACAGGAAAACATGGGCATCTCAAAACAGCATTCTGGATGAGCCCTCACATTGCAGGCCCCCTCCCCAATGACTAGGGGTCTGGTGGTATGTCTGTGAGGAGGGGGTTATCTCACACAGCAGAAATCACCCCGATATCTGCATTACCTGATTCCTGGTGTTCATCCTCGGGGTTGCCCAACATCATGGAGTGCTGCAGTTGTGGGGAGGAAATGGGGTTAACCACATTTAAGAGCAAAACACTAAATAAGTTCAATGTCTAATCTGGAATAAATGTTTGTAAAACACCATTTAACTGTAGAATCGCTGAACACTGCTAGCTGCAGGGTTCTCCCAGCCTCCTCAAGAACAAGGATCCAGGATTCCCTGAGGGGTTCCATCTTCTGGGCTGGTGTCCGGTGCTGAACACAGCTGGCCACAGGGTGCTCCCTGGCCCGCCCTCAAGAGCAAGGATCCAGAATCCCCTGAGGGGGTTCCATCTTCTGCACTAGTGGTCCAGTGTTGAACACAGCCAGCTGCAGGGTGCTTCCCAGCTTGCCTTCAAGAGCAAGAGTCCAGGATTCCCTGAGGGGGTTCCATCTTCTGTGCTAGTGGTCTGGTGCTGAAAACAGCTGGCTGCAGGGTGCTCCCGGCCCACTCAAGAAAAAGTATCCTGGATTCTCTGAGGGGTTGCATCTTCTGTGCCAGTGGTCTGGCACTGAACACAGCCAGCTGCAGGGTGCTCCCTAGCCTGCCCTCAAGAGCAAGGATCCAGGATTCCCTGAGGAGGTTCCATCTTCTGTGCTAGCGGTCTGGTGCTGAACACAACCAGCTGGAGGGTGATGCTCAGCCTGGCCTCAAGAGCAAGGACCCAGGATTCCCTGAAGGGGTTCGATTTTCTGTGCTAGCGGTCTGGCGCTGAACACAGCCGGCCACAGGTGTTCCCCAGCCTGCCCTCAAGAGCAAGGATCCAGGATTCCCTGAGGGGTTTCATCTTCTGCACTAGCAGTCCGATGCTGAACACAACCGGCTGCAGGGTGCTCCCAGCCCTCCCTCAAGAGCAAGGATCCAGGTATGCTTTAGAAAGCAGCTCCAGCCCAGCTTGCTAGCCGTGAACTCAGCTGGTGGATGGTGCCAGAATTTGGGTCTACTATAGGCTGATTCAGCACTGCCTTTCCATGACTGGCTTCAGCTCCTGGGGATTTGAACTGCCTGGCACCCTCCCCTGCAGCTCATCTCTCTGCTGCCTAAATTTCTTTTATTTTCCTAACTTTTATTTATTTATTTTTTTAAGTGCTGACCTTTCCATTAGCAGATTATATCTTCTAGCTACCAGACGGCTATATCTCTGGTAGGAGTGACATTTACTGGGTCCACTCCACCATTAGCAGGTTATACGTAGCTGCCACCAGGGGCTCCTATTCTATCTGGCACATCAAGTACCTACCTAAATATAACGATGCTGACTCATTTGCTCCCTCACTTATTTGTGCCCACATTGCTGATTTTACACACTAGCATACCAGGAGCCTTCTACCCTCCCAACTTCCCTGCTACTTGCTCAATAAAAATCTACCTTACTCCTGGTACTCTCACCTCCGATCCTCTCTCAGCACATAGTAGCTCTATCCCTTAAAACTGATTTGGCGCTTACCATCAGGGATGGGTAACATGCACCCATACTTTATCACTCTCCCTTGATCCCTCATGCCCACCCTCTGGGAATGCCGACAACTTAGCTGGGAAACCAGACTGAGGTGGATGGCAAGACTTACCTACAGGCAGTTAAGATTATGCCTGCTCAAACTTATGCTTATGTTGTTACTGCTGTCTGGAAATATTCACCTAAACCCTGGCCCCAGCCAACCACATAAGGCAGCCTCTTTAATGCGGCTAGTTACTTACTTTAGCAGCTATGAACATCTGCAGTCTCCTCCATAAAACTGGATGTGCTACAAGTCTTTGTTTACCAACACAATTCAGATGTCCTGACAATTGCTGAAACATGACTCATACCAAAAATCCCTGACATGGCTATTGCCCTGCCAGGTTATACCATCTCCAGACTGGACAGGACTACCAAGAGAGGAGGGGGATGTGCAACATATCTCAACGAGTCACTCATGGGACACCTCCTGCCAGTACCTACTGCTGGTTGAACCACACAGATACTAGCCATCAAAATTCTGCTAGGTGCCCATAATAAGGCACTTACTGTAGCATCAGTGTACATCCTTCCTAAAGAACAGGGAAGGGGTTTGAATTCTGTCAAGGACTTTATGAGAAACCAACCCCCTGGCTCGGAGTTAAATCTGATGGGAGATTTTAATATTAATTGGCTTGCACCTGAGAATGGGAGCTTTAGGGACGCCATCTCTGCCACAAACTTTTCCCAGCTGGTTAACTCCCTGACTAGATCCAACTACAAAATGGGATCAAGCAGCCTACTGGACTGGCTCCTAAACAGTCATCCTGATCATATTACTAACACTGCAGTCCTCCTGGACACTCTCAGTGACCATTCCCCTGTCATCTGCACATGGACAAACAAATTCTGCAAACCTCCACCAAAGACAATCACCAGCAGGGTCCTAGCACGGGGTTATCTTGAACCCTTAAATCCCTCCTTAGAGTGCAAGATTGGACTCCCATCAACAGTGTGAAGGATGTCAACACGGCACTTGATTATTTCATCAGCACCTTTAATGCTGCTCTGCGACTCCATGCACCCCTAAAAGACAGAAAATCAAAGGCTTTTGCAATCCCTGGCTCTCTGCAGACTTATTAGCTCATATGAAATCTAGGGACCACCTCTGACATCGGGCTCGAGCCACCAGCACGCAATCGGACACTCAAAAATACAAAAGAGCAGAATGATTGCACAAGGTCCCTCCGCCTTGTGAAAAATAAATACTACAAGGGAGTGCTTACTGACACATGGGCCAATGGTAAAGCTTTCTGGAATAATATCAAAGAGGTTACAGATAAAAACCCGAAAACATCACCCACTTTACCTGAAGTTGATGGGACTACAACTTTGGACCCCCCAACTATTGCCAATACCTTTAATAATGCATTCATGGACCTTAGCAGTGTTCTTCCATCTGACTTTTTTGATACAGATGTCACCCCGGCCAATCCTGTAAGCTCTCCCCCAATGACCAGTCACCCTGCATTCTACTTCAAAGAAGTCTTGTTGCATGAAGCACAAAAATGCATTTGTAAAGCAATTGGTAAATCTAGACACATTGGGGACTCTCTTGACCTCAAACTGTTGTCCCTCGCCCTTTAGGAAGTGTTAGTGCCTGTAACAAGGATCTTTAACCTCTCACTCAGACTTGCACAATTCCCCAATAAATGGAAATCAGCCACGGTTACCCCGGTCTACAAAAGTGGTGACAGGACTCTTCACGTGAACTACCGGCCTATCTCCATATTACCACCTCTCTCAGAGGCTCTTGAATGCATTGTAGCTGACCAGCTTACTGAATGTCTTGACAAACATAAGATCCAATGCGCCAACAACATTGGTTCAGAGAAGTGGATAGCACCACCTTGGCCCTTATGGAATTCACTGGTTCTATACACAGCTCCCTGGACCATGGTCAATTAATTGGTGCTGCTTTCATTTGCTTGACAAAAGCATTTGACCTGGTCCATCACCCTCTACTACTGAAACAACTACTTAATGCAGGGATGTCCTTTGACTCCACCGCCTGGTTTAAAAGTTATCTGGACAACAACACTCAACAAACCAAACTTGTCGATGTCTCTCTGACTCAAGACCTGTTCACTCTGGGGTTTCTCAAGGGTCCATCCTGGGCCCACTCCTATTTAGTCTCTTTTGAAACAGTCTCCCAAGCTCCTGCTGTGAACAAATCCTACTCTACGCAGATGATGCCATAATTTACACAACTCTCACAGAGCCTATACCCCTTGAGAGCCAGCTACAACTCAGATTTGCCTCGGTAGAGAAATGATTTAGTCATCACAAGTTGATACTAAACTATAAGAAAACTAAGCTTATGCTCTTCAGCAGCTCCCATAAGAAGCACAGGAAACATCCTCTGACCATCACTAACTGCCTTGGTACTGCCCACGAACAGGTACAATTCTTTAAGTATCTTGGAGTCACCATAGACTGCAACCTATCATATGGGGTACATATAGATAATGTTGCTAAAGCTGTAAATATTTGTATTGGTCTACTCTACAGACACAGGTGATCTTTGACCCCTGAAGCCTTAAGGATAGCTGTACAGAGCTCTATTATTTCTATAAATGACTATGGACTGATCATCTATGGCTCTCTGACTGATACCACCCTCTGGCGTATTTCCACTTCTCTTAACAAGGCATGTCATCTCGTCTCAGGAGCCCACCATCTCACCCACACGTGTGACCTCTATGCCCTAACCAAATGGCTACAGCTTAAAAACTGCATCAAATACCGAACATGCCTGATGGCCAAGAAAATAATCTTAGGCCTCTTGCCACCTAGAGTACAAGATCTTCTAAGCCTGCCTTGTAATCCATGCCACACCCGAGATTCTGAATCTCAGCTCCTACAGGTCCCTCACTGTTGAACCACCCAGGGGCAAAGATCGTTCGCCTACAGGGCCCCCTCTGGATGAATGTTTTCAACAGTGACATCACCTCTGAAACTAAGCTGGGCCTATTCAAATCCAAGCTTTGGTCACTACTCTCTACAGCTAGCACCTGTGACTGTCTCCCTTAACCATGTTTTCCCAAACCTTGACCTTACACTGACCTCTTTCATTGTAACTTAGCACTCTTGCCTCCTACCACTCCTCCCTGCATTCCCCACCCCCTCTCCACCCTTCCTCCCTTTCCCTGCCCCCTCTCCTCATGTCCTCCACTTCCAACCCCTCTTACTCTTCCCAGCCCACCTCCCACATACCTTCCTACATCCTGTGCCCTGTTTGTCTTGACAAAGCCTGCTGGCTGATATCAATGTACTGTATGCATTTTCCTGTGCCTGAAACTGATTAGCATAATGTGTCTCTGTTGTTTTACATTGATTGTCCATTATGATTTTGTGTCCATTATGATTTTTGTACCTCCTTTTACACTTTATTGTACTGTACTTACTGTCTTGTTTAATCTGTTGTCCTTTCTACTGATGTGGAACCTTTGTAAAAGAGCTCTTAGCTCAAAGGTATATGTAATCTGAGACTTAAATGAATAAAAATAAAATAAACTCCATGGGCGTGGGGTTACATGAGGCAACAGTTAATTTCTAGGCACAGAAGTATTCATTCAGCGGGTTATAGTTGATCATGAAGATCTTCCTCTGGCTGTTAACTGAAGCTGAATTAGGCTTCACTTAGACTGGTGGCAGCAACATGTCCAGAAGCTGAATCAAGTCTGCAAGCATCCTATGGCAGCCTCGACTTCCCCTTCTCATCTCCTTCTGCAGAAACTTGGTTGCTGGTGAACATAGATCCCATAATGTCAGAACTGCACGAGTCAGCCCCAAATGATTTAACCATAGCTTTGGACGGCTCTCATGTGGCTTAAACCTCCACAGTACTCACTCATGGTGTCACTTTCTGGTCCACTCTGTATGCTGAATCAACTCTGGTCCCCTCCGCCACTGGGCACATAGTAGCAGACGATCAAAGTGGGTACCCTGAAGACATGGCAGAGACTGCCCTTTCATGAGCTGCTTGTAGAGACTTATGCCCAGGCTCCCCATGCTATCTGTCCATTCTCATTCGCTCCACCATTGAGTTCTTCTGCCAGGTTCCTACTCTCAAAGAGGGGTGAGGCAGGCTTTCACCACTGTGACGTGGGGACATGACAGGTTCTCACCACTGCCCATGAACCCTTTTCCCTTGGCAGCAAAACACATCCTTCTCTTAAGGAATTCTCTATCACGGCTGCTTTAAACAGGGACATTGTAGGATGCGACATACACGTCTTCTTGGTGCTGCCTATTGCAAATGCAGGGGGCCGGGGGGCAATAACTCCACCCTGGCCCTTAACTCCGGTCCCTCTTTCAGACCAGGCTCCCTGATTCGCACCAAAATTCCCCTTTTAAAGCTCCCATGCCCATCCAGGCCACCCGCCCGCAGGCGATCCCAGATGACATCAGGAGTTAACCTCTCGGATGCTAGTAAGCCCCATGGGGGCTTACATTTCCGTAGTTTATTATTTTTAAGGTACAATCCATTCATTATGTGGTTTGTAGAAATGCATTTAGCTAGTTAGGCATACTTTTTAATGGTAGAAAAATCTGGTGGAACAGCATATTTCCTCTCCTTCCTAGCAGCTCAGCGTTTTATGCCTCTCATGCTCAAGAACTCACACAGTTTTTATATAGCTACTATAATGCCACTTAAATTCACTATCTTAAATGTGAGAGGATTAACTTCCTAATAAAGAGGAAGACCATTGTTGCTCACCAGGAGAAACCGCAGTCCCATGTACTGTAGCTTTCACACAAGAGGTGAAAGTTGCACACTTCAAAGACAATTAAATTGAAGTGAGACTGGGTAGACTGGGATGCTCATAGCTGTGCCAAAACTTTGAAACATGGAGTATTCATCTTGCTCCATAAGAGCATAAAATGGCCCCCAAACTTCAAAGAGTGGACAAAGAGAGTGCTGGCTCTTGGTTAAATTCTCAACCCTCCCCCGTCCCGATCCTGGCAAATATCTATGCTCCTAATGAAGATGTCCTGACTTTTAAATAAAATCTCTCAAGAGCTCATAGACTCATCATTTCACAACCCAGATATGTTACTTGGAGTGAACTTTAACCTAGTTCTGCTGGACTGTTTGGACAAATCAAACAACCACATTGAGCCGCACAATAGAGCCCTGGCAACTTGAAACTTAATGTCCTTACCCCAACTCTCTGACCTGTGGAGACTGTTGCATCCCAGAGAGAAAGACTTCACATTCTTCTCTGCCACCATAAAATGGCTAGCGGACTGGATATGTGGCTGTCCTCCCCTCCATTACCTAACCTGCTCTGGACACAGACACAGCCCCCTTTACCTTTTCAGACCATGCTCCATTAACGTTAGCAGCCATCTCAGACTCACAGAAACATAAATCCCCTACTTACAGGTTGGACCCCATATTACTCAGGGACTGAGATTTGCAACAATGGCTGAAACGGAGACTTTGACCTATTTTCAGTTACACCCCCGAGTAACATGGGCAGCCATGACATGGAAAACATTAAAGTCACAATAAGGGGTAAAGAATCGGTTATGCCACCCACAGAGATGCCCTCTCAGGAGAAGGAACTTACTAAGCTAGAATCTAAGCTCAAAGAGTAAGAAAATCCATAGAAATTTGACCCATCTAAGCTTCAGGATGCCAGCTTCTTAACTGACGTCCACAAAACTTCGACACAGCTAAACTCCCTGTTCTCCAGGCAAATGTAGCTCAGTATTCACAGGACCAGGCCTAAACATTAGGACTGTTGGGCAAAGGTGAGCAAATTGCTCTCCTATAGACTAAAGAGGCAACAGACTGAGAGACATATCACAAAATTACAAAACCTCTTAGGTACTCTAGGTACTCTCTTATGAAGCCCTCTGACATTAATAAAGTCATGAAGGAATTCTACCAAACCTTACATCAAGGTCAGCACATCATTGATCTGGAAAGCTTCAAAAACTGCATGTCTATGCTCAATATACCCAAACTTAATCAGCAGCACTAAGACCAGTTAGAGGAACCGTTCACACCACAAGAAATCAAAAAGCTATTGACTCTTTGGCCCCACATAAAGCACCAGGAGGGGACGTCTGTCTGGCAGACTCCAATCACCTTTTAAAGGAAAGTGTCTACCCCCACTGCTGCCTATGATAATTCAGTGCTGCCAGACACATTAACAGAAGCTACCATTACAGTGTTGCCTAAAGATGGCAAAGATGTATAGGCCTATATCACCTATTAATGCTGATACTAAAATCATTGTTAAACTCCTCACCTATCAGCTGGAATGGATACTTCCAACCTTAATCCACCCACCACAGGTATGTTTTATTAAAGGGCAGATCAGCTCTGACCACTTGAGAGCCCTAATATCAATTCTACAGGTTGTAAGCCCTAACCCCACTCCAGCTCCATTGACTACCATCGATTCGGTGGAGTGGGGATATCTCCATGCAGAGTTGGGCCAAGCTTCAGATCCTGGATTACAACTTTATATACACAATCCACTGCCTGCCTCCTCACTAATGCTACTCTATGTACTTCCTTCCAACTGGGAAGGCACTCACAAAGTTGCCCCCTTTCCCCACTTCTGTTTATCATAGCTGTGGAGCTCCTGGCAGTGGCTCTGTTGTCACCCTGTACTGGTTGGCATCTAAGTTGGTACCATAGATTACTGCACCTAACTGTATGCTGATGACTGTTTAGTCCTGACATGTGACACTCCCCATTGTATTCCCTTTCTACTTATGCTGCTCAAAAAGTTTGAAACCTTATCACAGACACTACCCAAATCTTGTTTACAGGCTTGAGGATTAACAAATCCAAATCTGAAATCTTACCAATTAATAACATATTCACCCCCTTTGGTCTAGCCTGGGCCCTGTATAATATCTGTTCAATGTTCTTACACAACTGGATGAGATGAGATGAGATGATACTTGTGTAACTTGATTTGCTTTGTGGCTTTCTTCCTCTCTAACCATGGGATATAACATCCTGTAGAGGTACAATACAAGGAAGCCTAGAGGAGGGTTCCCCCTTACAGGTGCCGTGGGAATGATTGTGTCAGCTAAAGGTAGGTTTGGAAGAAGTCCATGGTAGGAGAGAAGAGCCGCTGGAGGAGGCGGGGGTGGATGGTGGGCAACGAAAATGAATCCTGAGGGGCCCAGGATGAGTGACCTTTTAAGTCTGATGGGGAGTGATGTTGTAGCTCTGCCCATCGAACCTCAGGCTTAAAGCCTCCCATTAATCAGATCTGTCAAAATTATGCCCAGCTAATCTCTAGACCCTCATCACCAAACTCCAATAAGAAACAGAGAGGTGGTACTACCTGAATCTCTTGATTACTGGTAAGATCTCTGCCCTCAGAATGGTTATTGCCTGACGGTACTACACATTCTCCACATTTCCCCATCACTATCCCTCCAAAATGGACCAGAAGTTAAATACTAATATAGGTAGATTTTTGTGGGAAGGAGCTCGGCCACGATACAGCAGGGCAAAACTTAATGGCCATTGGAATAGAGGTGGTTGGGGTCTCCCCTATTTTCCTGCCTATTTGTATATATTCCAAGTTGCCCAGACTTGCCAGCTCCTTCAGCCCTTAACACATCTCTCCTGTGCCTGGAGATCAATAGAAAGGGCCTTACTAGGTAACAAACCTCTCACTATCTACTTGGGCCAAATGCAACTTAAAGCACATCAATGGTGGCTCACTATAGCAACCTCACAAAAAAGCATGGACCATGGTAGGGAAACTTACCAAATTTTGCTGTGCACTGAGGACCAGGGCCCCCTTGTGGAACAACCCCTTTTTATGTATAGACCAATGTCCCTTTCACTAGAAGGGGTGGGCTGACAAAAATATAAATACAATAACTGACATTTCTTCTCCTGGCCTATCTGAGGTTGACTCCATTATGGAATCCCAGGGTCCAATTTTTGGAAACATCTTCAGCTACACACTTTAATAACTCTAGGAAACAGGGAGAGATGTGCATATTTCACTAGATGCAAGGGGATCCTTATCCAACACAGACTGCTTCCCTCTCACTTGGTGTAAGGTTAAACCTGGTTTAGTGGAGATAATTTAAAAAGCAACATGAGATGATGCCCCAGATTCCACAGAAAAAGCCAGGCAGGAATGAATAGCTTCCCTTCAAGTCACAATATCTGATGCCTCCTGGTTTTACTGCTGGAAACTTGAACATCTGAGATCAGACTTGCCTAAATTCTAGGAACCTGCTTATCCATAATAAAATAAACCATCACTGACTCCATTAAAAACACTGAGTCACGTACCCCACAATAACTACTGGATGTGTGATATCTCTGAGCTGACATGTTGCACATATGGGAATGCCCATCGCTCACAGCTTGGTCCCAAATCCTGCAGGAGTATCCTGTTACTACAAACCCCAATTCTACTCTCTCCATGATTGGTTATACTAGGCCTTACAGTGTGCATGATCATCCTCTCTAGCTATCAACAGCAATGGCTTCTTGCAGTTAGTACAGAGGCTAAATGCCTGCCTGCTGCTCCATTGCTGGTGAACTAAGGATGTGCCAACTCCAGCGGAGTGGCTTGCCTCACTGGAATCCCTTGCATCTCTAGCTAGGATATCACATTATGCTAAAAACACACTCTGAAGATCTGGCAAGATTTGGAGCTAATAAACAGCCTTCATTCATCACCAGATCCCCTCAGGACCACGAGTTCCCCACAAAGACCCTTTGTGACTCCATGACCTTTAGGTAAATCTGACTCTTTCCCATGTGACCTTCCTTCATAGGTCCCTTATAGCTTCTCCTTCCCACCCCTCCCTGGTCTTCCCTGACTGGGCAATACCTCTGCAATATGGATGAGCCTAGTCCTGGGACTACCCTGCCATAGGCAGTATCTGGGTGGTAAGCTACTGGTTGCCACCTCATTTCAACAGCAGTAGGAAGGGAGCCATCATATTGTACCCTGCTCTTCCCCTTATGAAATGTTAATGAAGTAATTATGTCCTTTTTCACCATTGCAACCAAATATGTTAATATGCTAGCTATATTCTGCACTTATGCATTATCTGCCACCATATGATATTTTTGACAGTATTACCATCTGTAATGAATGATGTGGACTGTACTTGCATTTAAATCTACCCTAGATAGCTTTTGGTAGAGAACAGCAAGAGGAAGGAGGTGCTGTTAGAACTCTTCTACTCTACTGGGACTATATTGCCCTCCCTCCCCTCCACCGCCCCCTAGCCAGTTCTACTTTTATAGGCACAGGATTTGACTGACAACAGGAACTTACTGTTTGGGAGCAGGAAGTGAGTGATCACAGAGGCACAAAAGACTCACTGTACTAGAAGGAAAAGAGAGCTCCATCCCCTAGCTGCTGGAGGTCTGACTCTGAGCAAGTAAGAAGGAGACTACTGAGGAATATAGGAACTTCCTGTCCCAGAACAGGAAGAGCAGCAGCTTTAAGGGCATGGAGGCAGTAAGAAAGTAGGGAGAAAAAAAAATATATAACATAAAAAAGTAAATAAATAAACAGAGAGAGGAAAGAGTAAGCATACAAAACAACAGTTGAGGGGCCACAAATAAGAAATGATGGGAGTGGTGCAGTGCAGTGGCTATGAGTGGCAGTCATCCGGGAGACATTCTGGAGGACACAGTGTTTTCCCATCTGTGGGCACCTCTCTGGGCTGAGGGAGAATGTTGCTCATCTCCAGACTAAATTGCCCAGGATTCGGGGGACCTCCTCTCCCACCTGGGGACCACCAGGGCCGCTGCCACTGCCTGAGAGATTGCCAAGAAAGAGGAGCGGTTGGACCACAGTGGGCTCAGGGAGGATGAGGGTGGTGGAACAGAGTCTCATCCCTCCAGTTGTACCTCTCCACAATTCATACACCATTCTAGCAGAGTGTGGTTCCTCTATGGAGGCACCCACAGTACAGACCAAGGGGATGTTAGGAACATCCACAAAGGAGACCCACAGGAGAGTGACATGGGACCCCACAGGGGAAGGAAACAACTCCTGTTGGGGGACTCCATTGTTAGAAGGGTAGAACTGGGGGGAGAGGTAAGGTGCCTGCCTGGTGCCATGACTTGTAGGGACAGGGAGCGAATCCTCAGGATTGTGGGATCAGCTGCACGGGGGAGGGAGCTGGATGTTATTGTCCACCTAGGGACAAATGATCTGGCTGGGAAAGGGATCAGAGCAATGTAGGATGAGTTTGTGGGGTTGGGGAGACAAGTAGCATGCACGGTAACCTTCTCGGAGATGCTGCCTGTCTATGGCATGGGTGAGGCTAGGGAGCTCCGCACCATGGAATTTGATCAATGGTTGAAAAACTGGTGCAGAGATAAGGTTTTGGCTTCATTGGGGACTGGGGGTCCACCTGGAGGGATGTAGGCCTATACTGGCACAATGGTCTGCATCTGTCCAGGAGTGGAACCAGGATCCTAGGTGATAGGTTTAAATGATTCATTGGCATGCATTTAAACTAGCCATGGGGGGAAGCACTGAAAAGGAGAAGGGAAATTCTAGCCCCCCCAAAAAACAATCGGGGTATTTAGTGAGGTAAACACCAGGATAGAGAAGTCAATAAGGAGAAGGGCAGGGATAAATGGAGAAAAAGGTAAAGGCAGGAAGGACAGGGATGGGGGTAGGGGTAGGGCCATCAAAAAATGGATGGTAATGAGTACCAATGCCCATAGTCTAGGTAACAAGCTCCCTGAACTGGTGGCCTTGATGGAGGAGGGACTCCTGGATATCGTGGCAGTCACAGAAACATGGTACACAGAGAACCATGACTCAAATGTCAACATAGCAGACTACACAATCTACAGGAGGGACAGGGAGGGAAGAAGAGGAGGAGGAGTAGCTCTTTACGTAAGGGAAGGGATAAAAGCAATGGAACTAAAGGGTAAACAGGGAGGAGAGGAGGCACTGTGGGTCACCCTGGAGACTGGAAATGGCATCACAATCTGCACGGGGGTTGTATACAGACCCCTGTCTCAGGGGGAGTAAATGGACAAGGAAATGATAGAAGGCATCCTTAGGATAGCAGAGAAAGGGGAGATATTGTTGATGGGGGACCTGAATATGCTAGATGTTAACTGGAGCACCTTTGCTGCAGCCAGATCCAAGAGCAGAGTCATTCTCTATGCCCTACAGGGGGATGCCTCAGTCAGCTAGTGTTGGAACCCACTCGGGAGGGAGCAATCTTAGACCTGGTACTCTCAAAAGGGGATGGAGAGAGGATCTCAGATCTAAAAGTGGTTAGCCATCTGGGAACAAGTGACCAACAAACAGTGTGGTTCATGATAAACACAGCTGCAGATTCAAGCCATACAAAAGTATGGGAGGCAGTATAGCACAGTGGTTTAAGGCTCTGAGCTGCAAATCTGAGACCTGGGTTTGAATCCCACAGCCCCCACTTGCATACTGTGTGACCCTGAGCAAGTCACTTAACTTCCCTAGTGCTCCCAGGTCGCACCTGTAAACAAGCTTTCAACTTAATGTGCTACTCCTGGCTAAACAACTGGAAAAAAAAAGTGAAGGTTCTGGACTTTAGGAGGGCTGACTTTGTCAAAATGGGAGAGTGCTTCAGAAAAGCACTAGCAAACAGGCAAGAAGGAGGGGTGGAGGAACAATGGGAAAACATCAAAACTGCCATCACAGAGGCAACAAGCCTTTGTGTGAAGCAAATAAATCAAAATGAAAGAAAAATACACTATGGTTCTCAAAAGAGGTGGCAGGGAAGGTTAGGGAGAAAAAGATAGCATTCAGAAATAATAAGGAAACACAAAAGGGGCAGGACAGAGAACTGTACCAGTTAAAGCAGAAGGAAGCAGGGAAGGCAGTCAGAATAGCAAAGGCCCAAACCGAGGAAAAGATAGCCAACTTGGTTAAGAAGGGGTATAAAACCTTTTATAGGTACATTAGGGAGCAAAGAAAGACCATGGGAGGGATAGTGAGGCTTAATAAAGGGAGGGTGGGTGGGAAGAGAGGGACAGTGAAAAGCAGGATACTGAACAAATACTCTGCTCAGTATTCACAAAAGAAGAGGAGGGGGAGGTACCTAATCCAATCGGTAGAAGCACTCTGGATAGGGGGTCAATACTAGTCATTTCACAGAAGAAAGAGTTCTGAAAGAACTCCTAAAACTGAAGATGGACAAAGCAATGGGGCCTGATGGGATTCACTCCAGAATTCTAAATGAAATAAGGGGAGAGCTAGTGACACCTCTGGCTACCCTTTTTAGCAAATCATGGGAGGATGGTGTAGTACCTAAGGACTGGAGGAGGGTGGATGTGATTCCTCTTCACAAAAGTGGGAGCAAAGAAGAGGCAGGAAACTACAGACCTGTTAGCTAGACCTCAGTGGTAGGGAAAATGATGGAATCACTTATGAAAGAAAGAATTGTTGAGTACCTAGAGGCCAGCGGGGCACAGGACCCAAGGCAGCTTGATTACAGCGGGAAGGTCATGTCAGACAAATCTAAGATTTCTTTGACTGGGTGACCAAAGTAGCAGACCAGGAGGAGCTGTGGACATGACCTACCTAGACTTTTAACAAGGCATTTGACACAGTCCCACACAAAAGATTAATAAACAAATTAGCCAGCCTGGGAGTGGGTCCCAGGGTGGTAGCCTGAGAAAGACTGGCTGGACAACAGGACACAGAGGATAATAGTAAATGGAGTCCACTCCGAAGAAAGGGGGGTTACTAGTGAGGTACCACAGGGTTCAATATTGAGAATACAGTCCTTTTTAATGTCTTTATAAGTGACATTGCAGAGGGGCTGGAAGGAAAAGTATGCCTCTTTGCAGATGACACAAAGATCTACAACAGGGTTGATACACAATGGGGGGCAGAAAGGATGAGAAGGGACTTGGCAAGATTGGAGGAATGGTCAAAAGTACGGCAGCTTAGATTCAATGCAAAGAAGTGCAAAGTAATGCACTTGGGAAATAAAAACTCAGGAGAAGAGTACACAAGGGGAGGTAGTAACAACGACAACAACAAGCATTTGTCAATGCCGAATGTTGTTGCACTGGCATTGGCTTTGGTAGTGCATTGCGGGAAAACATTTTGGGCAGGATGTGAAAAATGACAGCTGTACAGTTCATAAGGAGGTGTAAAAAAAATGCCAGTGTTGAAAATGTGGCATGTAAATATTGCAAATTTGCGAAGTTACAAGGGTGTGTGGGAAATGCGCAACGCACGCTTGTAGCACAGTCATTTTATGGACATTTGGCACCAAATTTTCAACATAGGCATTTTAGCACCTCTGCTCATGTACAGTGTCACTGTTATTTCCTCAAACTGTCCCAAAAAGTGATTTCGCACAGCAACCGCGCTATTCTGTGCTGGATGTGCGAAAATACATTTTGGGCAGGATATGTGAAATGACAGCTGTACTGTTCATCAAGAGGTGTAGAAAAATGCCAATGGTGAAAATCCAGAGTGAAAATATTACAAATGCATGACGTTATGAGCGTGCATGCAATCTGCCAACACATGCTCATAACACAGTCATTTTATGGAGTATTGTTACCAAATTTTTAATATAGGCATTTTAGGACCTCTGCTCATGAACAGTATCACTGTCATTTTCATAATCTGGCCTGAACACTGATTTCCCACAGCGACCGCGCTATTGTGCGCCGGAAGTGCGGAAACACATTTTGGCAAGGATGTGAAAAATGACAGCTATACTGTTCACAAGAAGGTATACAAAAATGACAATGTTGAAAATCTGGAATGAAAATATTGCAAATTCACGAAGTTACAAGCCTGTGTAGCAGCTGTGCAACGCACGCTTGTAAAACAGCCATTTTTGGATTTTTCCTGAATTTGCAACATAGGCTTTTGAGCCCACCTCATGAACATACGGCATTGTCATGACGAAGATCGTCTCAAAAGGTGATCTCCACGCAGGACTGCGAAATCACCTTTCAGGACCGATTAACGATATGACAGTGCCAGAATTCATGAGGAGGGGTCCCAAAATCCCATGTTGAAAATTTGGTGTAAAAATTCCCCAAAATGCCAGAGATATGCATTAAAGTTGAAAAAACCCTATTTAGTCCATTATACAGCTTACCAGCATTTCCTCAGTTCACGGCCAGCTTTGAAGAGTGCAGATATGTTCCCAGTCCACCGAAGATCATCACCGGAGGTAAGTATGGGGTGAGGGTGTGTGTGGGGAGGCAGGGGCGCAGGGTGGCGCGGTTGTGGGGGGTTGGAAGAGAGCACGGGACCGCTTTGCTTTATAGGTTAAAAAATAAAAGACATCGGGGGACCGCTTTTGTTTTAATAGGTGCTTTGGCACACTGGGGTGGGCTCCCAGCATGCCACCCATGTGTGTGTGTGTGGGTGCTTTAGCCGATGGGGATTGGGCACCACCGCCGGCAAACAAGGAAAGTGGGGCTGCAGGAGCCGAGGATTGGGCACCGGCAAGCAAAAAATGGGTCGACACATTATGCTGATGGGGAGTGGGCTTCCCCATCGGCAAAATTCAAGGAGGAGGAGGATACATGCTGATGGGGAGGGCCCCATCGGCAAAGAAAACTATTGGGAGCGATGATGCCGAGGGGAATGGGCACCCCTTGGCAATCAAAAAGGGGGGTTATATGATGCTGATGGGGGCTGGGCACCCATCAGCACAATAATAAAGGGGCTTACAGGCAACAGCAGCAGGTCACTGCCGCCATGTTGTCTGCACGAGTGAGAGGCGGTTAGGTCACACTGCATGAGAGCTTCTGGGCCATTGCAGTGACCTCATTTCTGTGTTGTCTTCAACTTCATTACCCAGGGCAGGGTGTTGGCCCCCGTTGCTGGCTGATTGGGAATGGGATGCACCTACTGGTGCATGCCCTGCATTCGCCTAACAGTGACCGCGACCTCCAAATCTGCACTATCATAAGATGTTGGCTACGCAAGCATGCCAACATAAAAATGGAAACAGACCTGGGGGTAGTCATATCAGATAATCTAAAGGTAAGCAAGCAATGTGAGAAGGCAGTAGGGATGGCTGGGGGGATATTGGGATGTATATGGAGAGGCATCACCAGTAGAAAACAGGAAGTTGTTATCCCTTTGTACAGACAGTTGGTGAGACCCCATCTGAAGTACTGTGTGCAGTTCTGGAGATCCCATCTCCGCAAGGACATAGACAGGATGGAGGCAGGCCAGAGCAGGGCAACTAAAATGGTGCAGGGTCTGCAACAGAAGCCACATAAAGAGAGACTAAAGGAGCTGAATATGTATACCCTTGAGGAAAGGAGGAGAGGGTGGACATGATAGAAACTTTAAGTACCTCAAGGAATCAACAAAGTCCAAGAGGGTAGCATCTTTCAGAAAAGAGATATGCAAGAACAAGGGGACACAATTTGAAGGGGGACGGTCGATGACAATGTGTGAAAAGTATTTTCACAGAGAGGTGGTGGATGCATGGAATGGCCTTCCTGAGGAGGGTGTGGGGTCAAAAACAGTGGGGAAATTCAAGAATGCATGGGACAGACATAAGGCAATTCTAGTGGAGGGTAGGAAGAAGTAGGCTGTTGGTTTAATAGGATCTGCAGCTTATCAAATAGATAGGGAAATGGGCAGACTAGGTGAGTCAAGCGGTCTTTATGTGCTGTCAAAGTCTATGTTTCTATGTATTGTTCTTAGACTTATGTACTTGTTATGAAATTTGGAAACTCTATAAAAAGGATTAACTGTAAAACAAACAGATGGAATATTTGTTTATTATGGAACAAGAATTAAAACTGCTGCAGAATTCCTCTGGCAGAATCTTCACTCCCTCACATGCAACAGAATGTCTTATATGACGCCATGGTCTGAACTGTATCGGAAGCAGCAGAGATTACCCTAACAGGCTGGTAAGGACAGAAGGGATCACCCATGCCGCAGTGACAAACATGTTACAATGGTGATTATGACGCAGGCAACATGCCGCCTGGCATTAGAGTGCCAGACATTACATCTCCCAGGAGTTAAAGCAGCAAAACACCCTCCCAGAAAACAGTTAACTTTTGTGGGGGGAGTTTGCCCCCCAGACCCCCCCAAACTAAATATAACCTCCTCTGTGGCAGGAACTGTGTTGGCATAAAGGGTTACATAAGTGAGGTGCGATCTAAAATTAAGATCGCCCCTGTCACTGTCTCCCTTGTTGCAGTGCCCAAATTGTGGTGCCAAAATGTAGTCAGCATCTTAATGGGATATGGGACAGAAACAAGGGTTCTTATGGTTACCAAAAAAACATAGAATTTGCCAGCAGATAAGTACTGCCTAGCCCACCTAGTCTACCCACTTTTTCCTACCTATAGTATCACTGCAGATCCTACTTTATCTCCAGCTTATTTACTAACCTTCTCTTTCCCTGAAATTCCCTTATGCCTATTCCATACATTCTTGAACTCCACCACTGTTTCCGATCCCCAACCTCCGCTGGAAGACTGTTCCAGGAATCCACCACTCTTTCTGTGATGAAGTACTTTCTCATATTTCTCCTGCATATGTATGTATGTATGTATGTATGTATTTATTTATTTATTTATTCATTGGTAACCAGGAAAGGCACACTGAGCCATGGCTCATTTCCAGGTGTGACCCAGGGGAAGGGGGAAGTAGAGAAGTCAGGCAGTAGTTACAAACAATGTGAAGTGCAATGACAGCAGTTACAAGTGAATGCTCAGAAAGATAATAATAAAAGGTTTAACGCTTAAAATATAAAGTAGAGACTGTACACAGGTTTTACAATTATATACAGTAGGCAGCAGAGAAACTGAAAGAAATCTGATATTAGGGTGAGGTGAGCCATGGGGATGTAGCAGAGAAAGGAGAATATGGAGACAGAGGAGGGAGAGGGGAGGGCAAGTCTGTGTGTGTGTGTGTGTTGGGGGGAGGGAGGGAGGAGTGACAGCAGCATATAGGGAGAGTGATGAGCCTTAGTAGGGGCTTTAGGGATAGTAGGGAAGATGACTGGTGAAAAGAGAGGGAGCTGGTTCCAAGGGAGGGAGCCAGTAGAGAAAGTGACTTGACCAAAACATGAGCAGGGATGAAGGGGTAAGAGAAGGGGTGGAGGGGGATAGGAGAGAAGATAGGAGGGGATGGAGCCAAACCAGTTTTTTCCAATGAAGGCTGAGCAGTGAGACTGGTGACGTAAAGGTAGAGGGGTGATAGAAAGGGAGTACTAGAGGGAACAGTGATGGGTGCAGGGAGGCGAGTTGGAGGTGAAGTGACAAAAACATTGCACAGGGTATCCAGTCTGGCAAGGGAGGAGGGAAGGGCTGCGCTATATACCATGTCCGCATAGCTGAAAATAGGGAGGATCATTTTGACAAACTGGTCCCTGCAGACTACATTGGGGAGACAGTCCTTCTTATGGTAAAGGGTGCCTAGCTTGGGATGAAGCTTGGAGTGTATGGCATTGATGTGGGCTGAGAAACCAGTTTACTATCAAACCACACACCAAGGTATTGTAAGTGAGGACAACCTCCAGTATGGTGCCATCATGAGTGGAGAAGAATGCAGAAGGTGAGAGCCTTGCTAGTTTTTGGCTGGTGCCAAAGATCATGGACACGGCATTCTTAGTGTTAACTTTTGAGCTGGCTGGCATGGAACCAGCACAACACATTGTGGAAATCACTCTGGAGTGAAGATACAACAGCAGACATGGAGAGACTAGATGTGTAGATGACTGTGTCATCAGCATACAAGTGTATATGAGAGGAGACACAGGTAGAAGCGAGATCCTTAAGAAAGATGGAAAACAGTATGGGGCCCAGGATGGATCCCTGGAGGACTCCTGCTCGTATTGGGGGGATAGTATGCCACCCACCTGAACAGACTGCTGACAGTTCATAAGATATGAGCAGAACCACTCAACTGCAGGACTAGAGAGTCCAGTGGAGGCCAGTTTGTTTAGGAGGAGAGGGTGGGATACTGAGTTGAATGCCTTTGCTGGTCAGTAAAGATAGTTGCTGTGATATGTTCCTGATCCATCCCAGTAAGGATGGCGTCAGTAACATGCAGAAGGGAGATGGTGGAGTGTTTTTTTTTCTAAAGCCAGACTGGAATGGAGAGAGAGGAAGGAAGAGGAGTCTAGAAAGTCAACTAGTCTAGAGTGAACTAAGGACTTCTGTAGTTTAGCAAGGGAGGGAAGGAAGGAGAGATATTGGACAATAGTGTCTAGGGAAAGATGGATCACCCCCTTTGTGAAGAGGGAGTACTTTGGCAGTTTTCCAGGCAAGTGGGAATCTACCCCTCCAGCTTCTTATCATGCCCCCTTGTTCTTGAGTACCTTTTTATCTAAAAAAATACTTCTCTCTTGTACCTTGTTTACCCCCATGAGGCTTTTAAAATATCTCTATCATAACCCCCCCCCCTTCTACCAGGGTGTACATGTTTAGGTTCTTTACTCTCTCCTGGTAGAGTTGCTGATGCAGACCCTGTACCATTTTAGTTGCTGTCCTCTGGATCACTTCCACTCTATGTGTCCTTTCTGAGGTGTGGCCTCCAGAACTGGACACAATACTCCAGGTGGTGTTTCACCAGTGAGTGAAACAGCAGTGGCAACACCTCCTCCTCCTCCTGCTGGGGATACCTCTCCCAATGAATCCCAGCATCGCACTGGCCCTACCCACTGCTTTGCCACACTGCCCTGCCACTTTGAGGTTATCAGATATGAAACCTCCAAGGTCCCTTTCCTGTTTGGTGACTGACCATCTCCATTCTACACTCAGTTCCTGAATTTTTATGTGCTAGGTACCTGACTTCGCAGTTTTTGACATTGAAACCCAACTGGCAAGGCAACTGTATTTGCTTGGCACCCTGTCCAATAACTCGGGGTGCCTTACAGCAGTGAAAACAGTATAAAACAGTTATTTATGTACATACAAGAAAATTTAAATATAATAAATAAACAGTGAATAATTTCAATAAAATAAACTGGGTAGACCTGTGCAAACAAATAAGTCTTCATTTGCTGTTTATAAGGCACCTGCTGTGCAAACAGATCCAGCTACCTCTAGCAGGACATTCCAGAGGCAGGAAGCAGCATCCCCAAAGGTCCTGTCTCCAGATCATTTAAGGAGGGAACATGGGAGCTGACACAAGCCCGCATCAGTGGATTGAAGGGGGCAGGTAAGTGTGTAGGACATTAGAAGGTCTTTGGGGTAGTTTGGAGTCAATCTGTGTAGGGCCTTGAATGTTAACAATCATATATTGAAGGTGTTATGCCACTGAACAGGCAGCCAGTGCAGACCATGCAACTTGTGGTCCTTCCCACAGCTTCCCACTACCAGTCAGGCAGCAGTGTTCTGACCAGCTGCAGAAGCGTGTATAGAACCTCAGATAACCCTAAGAAAGGGCGTTGCAATAATCCAGCCTGGAGGTGACAAAGGCATAGACTATCTTCTCCAAGTTAGCTGGCATTAGATGTGAGTGATCTGGGCAATATTACAGAGATGGTAAAAACATTGCTGACTAACGCTGACACTTGTTCTAATGTCAGCTTCAGTTCAGAATGATACCCAGATTCTTCACCACATACACAGCTTGAGTGACTGACCAGTCACAGATGGTAAGAGAAGGCCACCACTTGTCCTTGCCAACCCATGCTAGCCTGGATTGACAATCATAACCTCTGTCTTGCCAGAGTTGAGACACAGCAAGTTGGAGGCCATTCCATAACTGATTTTTTGCAAGCACTGTCCAAGCACTGAAACAGCATTTAACTGTCAGGAGTGCAAGACAGACAGAGCCGAGTTTCAACTGCATAGCAGTGAAACTGTTCCATGTTGTTTAATGATCTTACTCAACGGCAACATGTACACAGCAAAGAATATAGATGGCAAAATCAAGCCTAGTGGATGCCTACAGGAGACTGCAGCTGCTCCAGAGATGTCATTGCCCAGAGCCACCTGCTGAAATCTGCTGGTAATGTAGGGCTCAAACCAGCACAAAATAATGCCGGTGAGTCCTGCATATTTACTCATGCAATCAATCAGCACACAATGGTCCACCATGTCAAATGCCAACAAGGCCGAACACTGCTGATAGAAGGATTCTGGATAACGGACCAAACGCTGCTACTTGCCACCTACTCTGTGGAGGAGAGAGATGAGCAGGAGACCGTGAATGCTGTTACATTTTTTAATACAGGTATACCACCGTTGCCACATTATTTTAATCATGGTCCCTTTCCAGACCATCTTGCACCATTTGTAAGAGGTGCCTTGCTCTGTCATTCTGTCTTTCTTTTTGCAGGGCAAGAGGGAGTCTTGGCAGTGGAAGAGCCCCCCTGGGAACTGGGAAGGTGGAAAGTCCCACGGGGGACCGACATCCGAGAGAATGATGCACCTCGCTGCAAGGAGAGCTCAGGACTGAAAAGAACAGTGTGTAATTTATTTTAAAATTTCTGACAATCTTTATCAAACCATGTCTCTTTTTCTTGTGTTTTCTTGTTTTTATATAAAATAGGCCGGATCTTATTTGTTATTTCTTTTATAGAATTATAAATTTCTACTGCTGAGTTTTCTTTATTGATGCCATTGTAAATACAGTAGCTTGTATGTCTGATCCATTTATTATAGCTGCTATATTGACTTCTACTTCTATTGAAAAATATACTCTTTTTTTGATTTATTTGTATACTGTAAGTGGTGTCCTTTCATTTTGTAATGCCTTGTTTTCAGTTCTAAAATCAATATTAACAATCAATAGATAGTGATCACTTTCTGGACGTAATTCAGTATCAAAATTCAGAATACAATGAATCTGCCAAGGGATTACACAAAGATAATCTATTATACTTGCACCCCTGCCATCCAAAAAAGTGTAAAAGGCAGAGTCTGCATCCGACCCAACAGCATACCATTTAATACAATGAAACCAAGATTATTTAATAGCTGAAATAGTTTTTTTCCTATTTCAATTGTCCTTTTTATCCATGGTTGGATTCGAGTTACGGAGGTTCCTTTCAAAAGATTTTTGGTAAGGTACAATTCTAGGACTAAAGTCTGCCATCAGAAAAAAAATAGCTGATAGGAATTTATCAATGATTGTAGATAAATGAGTTTCCAGATTTTCCCAGATTTGTACAGTATAAGATTTAGAATTTTGAGGTGAAATGTATACATTAGTTGTCAAATATGGAGCTCTATTTAACTCAATTCTTGCCATATCGAATGGTCAAACTAGCATAATACCAGCACATAGATTAACAATGTTAAACCAAAATGAACACAATGTCAAGCTATTACAGCCTGAGTTGCAGACATGGATATCTGGATATAACTGTCCCATGACGGACCACTTAAGGCTATCCTGGTCTGAATGGAGGACACTTTGTCAAGGAAACCACAGCTAAACTCTTTGCACTTCTTTGCAGAAAAAGTTAATTTGGACTGCAGACAGAGAGGATTTAACAATCTGTCTACATTGTTAAAAAGCTGAGCTAGCTCATTCTTACTTGTAGCAGTGGTTCTTGACAGGAATGCTGTCTTTTCCAAAGTAATTGTCCTCTGACATTCACCATAGTCAGTTCCCAGAGCCAGTTTGTCCTCCTTGGAGAAGGATTTCCCATGAATGTTCCAACTTCCATCCCTTAGTCTTCATTTGCCTCATCTCCTCAAAATAATATGGTAAGCAGCTGCAGGAGTCAAGGGGACATGGAAAGGTGCTAGGGAGTCCAGGGTGGCCAAAATAATTGTGTTATAGTGTCCCATGGCTTTTCTGACACCCTGAGCACAAGCCATCATCATGCCTGAGACATCTAGTACAGGCTGGAGTTTGTGAGGTTCCAAATTAAATTTCAAGTGGTAACAGACCATCTCCACTGGAGGGGTATTGATACAGGTGGCCTTACAAAGGAAGACATGACATGGTGATTCAACCAAACAACTGGACCAGCCTTGATTGCACTTATGTTAAGCCATAAGGAGAAGACCAGGTCCAGTGTGTGACTGTGTAGGTGAGTTGCAGAGACAACTGCCTGTGTAAGGCCCAGTGATGACATCAGCTGGAGGAGCTGCTGATCAAAAGGTGGGGTTTCATCATCAACCCATGCATTGATGTCCCCAGCACTATAAGCCTGGGGACATTCAACACTTAGTCAGTCATGAAATCTGCCAGTTCCTGAAGGAAATCACCCTCACACTTTGGAGGCCAGTATATGAAGATGACCCTACAGCCTACAACTGCCCCAGCCCTAACAGTCACACTCTCAAAAGACCTGAAAATTCCCATCAGATACTCCATGAATCCCAAAGTGGATCTAAAGCAGACTGACACCCCACAACCCCCCCTCCCCGTGATCCCATCTCAGGCAGTGTACCACATAGTAACGATCCGGGATCAATGCCTCAAGCAAAGGGTCGGAGTCATCCTCCACTTAGGTCTCCATGATACAAACAAGATCAGCTGAGGAATAATGGATGAAACCATTCATCACTGCCATCTTATTCCTCATCAGTCTTCCATTACAAAGAATGTCCCACTGGTATTGGGCATAGCCCTAGGAGGGAACAAGAAGGGGGCTCCTGTCATTATTCATTACATGCCATGTTTTGAGCATTCCTTGAGTTTCCTAAGATCCATAAGCATTCTTTCCACCCCTTCTGATTGTCCACCCTATTACAGATTTTGGTATCATCTGCAAAAGGCATACTTTCTTCTTCAGTTCATCTGTAGAGTCACTTATGAAGACACTAAACAGGACCTGTCCCAGTACTGAGCTTTAGGTATCCCTGTCACTTTCCCATCATTAGAGTGAATGCCATTAACCACCACCCTTTGTCGCCTATCCATTAACCAGTTTGTAAACCAATTCACCACTTTGGATTCCACCCAAGGCTGCTCAATTTCTTAATCAGTCTCCTGTATGTCACAGTGTCGAAAGCTTGCTAAAATCCAGATAAGCCACATCCACTACTCCCCCCCAATTTATTTCCCTGGTCACCCCATCAACGAAATAAATCAGATTCATTTGGCATGACCTACCCCCATGAATCCATACTGCCTTTGGCCTTGAAGCCCATTGGATCAAGATGCTCTACCGACCATTTTTTTATCAGTGTTACCATTAATTTTCCCATCACTGAGGTGAGGCTCACCAGCCTATAGTTGCTAGCCTCTTCCCTGCTGCTGCTCTTATGTAGATGGACCACATCCACTCTGCTCAAGTCCTCTGGAACCATGCCTAATTCCAGTAAGCTGTTGAATAAGGCCATCAGCAAGGAAGGCAGCACCTCCCTGAGTTCTTTAAGTACCCTTTGGAGTATCCCAACTGATCCAAAAGAAAGGTCTGTACAAAATGTTTCAGGTATGCAGTCCTCAGCTTGCCCCGAGGTGATTGGAAATCTTAAAAAATAGGCAGGGTGTGGGTTGCTGCAACCCTCTCCTAGCCTAATTTTTGTATTCTGTCTGGTTCCATAACCTTGTCCACTTTCACAGCTGCAAGTTCCTTCAGGACTCTTCTCTGAAAATCCACTTGAGGTCTGTCTCCCCTACCCCTTTGTTCCTGCTGCTCCATGATAGTCCCTGCCCCTTCCCTCCACTGTGAAGACTGAGGAGAAGTACCTGTTCAGGATGTTGACTTTTTCTTGGCCCCCTTCTACACAAGCTCCCTCTGCCATCCTCCTTATCCTCGCTATCATTCCCCTTGGATAAGGTACTTGGGAGGACAACATCAGGTAAATAAGGGGAAGATGCTGCTAGTTGGCGACTTTAATTTGACAGCTGTGGATTACAACCTTCCAGTTGCAGCTTTGGCAAGGAGCAGGGCCATCCTTGACTCCCTACAATGGGCTTTTTTTCAGGCAGCTAGTCAAAGGAATTACTAAGGTTGGGACAGTGGTGGACCTGGTGCTTACAAACAGGGACAGCTTTGCCGGTGTCACAGCAGGCAGTCCTCTAGGTACCATTGTTCCCTGTACATAAGCAAACCATATGAGGACGAGGGTCTTGGACTTTAGGAGGTTAGATTTTAAGGAAATGGGCAACTGCCTCAGAAACTGCCTAGTGGGGGGGTGTGTGTGCCAGGGATGGGGTAGAGGTACAATGGGCAAAAATAAGGGAGGGCATAATTAAGGCAACAGCCTCTGCATGAAGAAAGTGTGTAAAAGCAAAAGAGAAAAAAAAGACCGTTATAGTACTATAGGATGTGGCCACGGTGGTGAAGGAAAAAAGGGTGGCATTTAGGAGGCAAAAGGAAATGTAGAGGAAGGAAGACAGGGAGGTGTATCAGGTAAAACAGAGGGAAACAGGTAAGACAGTGAGGGGAGCAAAGGTGCAGACAGAGGAAAAGATAGCCAAGGGGGTAGCAAATGGAGATAAGACTTTCTTCAGGCACACACAGTAAGTGTAAGTGAGAAGGGGAAAGCAAGGAGAGGGAAAGTAAGGATAAGGAGGGTGGCAGATGTAGACTGTGCAGAACAGGACCATGAAAAAGCAAACATCCTGATGCTGGCCTGCCGGTGCAACGACAAGGCGACTGCTTGTGATGCCGATGTCCTGGGTTCAGGAATGGGCCCAGGAGTCAGAGGGCAAGCCAGCGAAGAAGGATAGAGTGCTCCTTCTCCGGGGGCTAAGGGGGAGTGGGTGTCCGGCCGATCGGTTACCTCTTGCTGAGGTCAGGGGAATCACGGGATAGCTGGTGCCTGACTGAGTGGGAGACAAGACAGATGCTGGCATCATTGCATATCCCATCTTCCTGGGGATCATTGCAAAAAAAAAACAAAACGTCCTGTCCTCCAGGTATGACACTCTGCCCCGATGCTGTTCCTGCTGCCACCAGTGCCCTTCGGGGGGGGGTCCTGCTCCCATGGCCCCACCCTTGGGGGCAAGCCAGAGTATTGCACTAGTGTCCTTCAAGGGTAGGGTGCCCACCTGGTGGCCCCACCCAGAGGGGTAAGCTTGGCTATGATGGCATGGCATTTGGGACAGGGGCCGTGTTCCCTCCTTGGAGGGAATTGGAGGTGGAGCCAGAACAAAAACAAATAAGACATCCTGAATAGGTTCTTCTGCTCCATCTTCACATGGAGGAGTGGACCACCAGTGATCAACAGGAATGAAGGGGGAGAGGAAGTGAACTGAAGTCCATTTTCAGAGGAAAGAATCCTGAAGGGACTTGCAGTTCGGAAAATGGACAGGACTATGTGACCAGATGGAATACACCCAACGATATGGAAAGAACTCAGGGAAGTGCTTGCTGCCTCACTGATAGCTTATATAACAGCCCAGTGAAATCAGCCATGATTCTGGAGGCCTGCAGGAGAGCAGACATGATCCCTCTACATAAGGGCAGCAGCAGGGAAGAGGCTAACAACTATAAGATAATCTATATGATATCCGAGGTCACCCATTTCAACTCAAAGGAAAAAATTTCAATTATATGAATAGGAAATATTCTTTACCCAACGAATAATGCATTCATCAGCCTACCATTGGACGTAACTATTAGCAAAAATAAAACAGAATTAAAAAAAAGACTGCATAACCTAATAACAGCAGGGTATAAATTTATTTATTATCCTATGAGTTAGTATAGAGCTATTATGGGCCTCACAGCCTCCTTGCTTCTTACATCACCTTAGTGAACCTATAGGCTGGTGAGCTGCATCTCAGTGGTGGGGAAATTAATGGAAACAAGAAAAGGTTGGTGGAGTACCTTGAATCCAATGGGCTGCAAAACCAAAGGCAGCATGGAGTCACGGGAGTGGGTGGGGTGCCATGCCAGATGAATCTGATTGAGTTCTTTGACTGGATGATCAGGGAAATAGACCAGGGGAAGGCAGCGGACATGGCCTATCCAGCTTTAGCAAGGCCTTCAACACTGTGATACATAGGAGACTAATTAGGAAGTATAGCCTAGACATAGAGTAATGAACTGTGAGTGAGCTTGGTACATCCAGCAGACCTAGGTTCCATTCCCACAACCTCCACTTGCATACTGTATGACTCTGAGCAAGTCCCTTAACTTCCTCAGTGCTCCTGGGTCACCCCTAAAAACAGGCACTTGTGCCAAGTGAGTCTTACCTGGTTACCAAAGAATAAAAAAAAAAAAATTGAACAGCCCAGGGGTGGGATCCAAAGTGTTGAGTTGGGTTAGAAACTTGTTAGTGGACAGGCGATAGAGGGTGATAGTTAACGGCACTCACTCTAATGATGGGAGAGTGACCAGTGGGGTGCTGAAGGGCTCAGTACTGGGACCAGTCCTCTTCAATGTCTTCATAACTGTCATTGCAGATGAAGTGGAAGGGAAGGTATGTCTTTTTGCATGTGATACCAAAATCTGTAATGGGGTGGACAATAAGGAAGGGGTGGAAAGAATGCGCAGGGATCTTGGGAAACATGAGAAGTGGTCAAGATCATGGTAGTTGGGGTTCAATGCCAGTAAGAGCAAAATCATACACCTAGGGCATAGGAACCCAAGAACTGAGTATAGGATTGGGGGAGGTACTGTCGTTCACTAAGTAGGAAAGGAACCTTGATGTTATCATATCTGATGACCTCAAAGTGGCAGGGTAGTGTGGCAAAGCAGTGGGTAGGCTTAATGGGAAGATGAGGTATCTGAAGTAGAAGGAGGGAGGTGGTGTTATATCACTCACTGATGAGACCCAACCTGGACTATTGTGGCCAGTTCTGGAGGCCACACCTAAGAAAGGACATAGACAGGGTGGAGGCAGTCCACAGGAGAGCAACTAAAATGGTGCCAGGCTTGCACCAAAAGCCCTATGAGTAGAGACTGAGGGATCTGAACATGTACACCCTGGAAGACAGAGAGGAAAAGGGATATGATAGAAACCTACAATTACCTCCCAAGGTTTACAGGGGGCAGGAGATAAATCTCTTCAAATGAGGAACAGCACCAGAATCAGAGGGAATGTGATAAAGCTGGGGAGGGAGTTTAGAGGAATGTGAAGAAGCATTCTTCACTGAAAGAGTGGTAGACACCTGGGACAGACTGCCAGTGGAAGTGATGGATGCAAAACAGTAGGAGCTTCCAAGCATGTGTGGGATAGGACATAGGGAATATTAGGAAATGGGCAGGATGGAGGAGGATTGCCGACCAGCAAGGGTCTATGGAGACAGACTAGGCAGAGACCATCTGGGCAGACTGGTGGGCCAAGTGGTCCTTTTCTACTGAAAAAGTCTATGTTTCTATGTTTCTCCAAGCTGGAACAAACACCAGGGAGGCATTTCACTTCTCTGTCCCTTCAGTTTCCCCTTCCCAAGTCTATCCCCCTAATGACAGAGTCCCCCACCTGCAGCTGCCTCCTCCTTGGCTGGGGGCCTCTTCATCCCTCTTTGGGGCCTCCCCTTCTGAAGACCCCCACATCCTCCCTTCCCACTGCTGTGGATGCCTCCTCCTAGCTGCCCTGTTCTGTCAGTATGGCAGTATGGCAAATGAATTGTGCAGTGTACAGGCTGAGGAGTGCATACCCTTCCCACTACCCTCACCCTCCCAAAGCCCACTAAGGTCCAACCACTATGTCCCTGCCTGGGCATCCTCTGGGGCACTGATGGGAGACTTGGTGGCCCCTGCACTGGGCAGAAGATTCTCTACACCCTTACCGATTTGGTCCACAGTCCAGTAACCTCTGCCCTGTCTCTGATTATTGCCAGCACTGGATCTCAATGGATCAAAAGCTTCAATTGCAGAAGATCTTGCTTTCATATGGTTCAGTACAAAAGAAAATTCAAAATGAGATAAAAACAAATAAAACAAATGGATTGAAGCAGCTTGGTCCTGAAACTAATGAGATGATACAATGATTTATCATGTAATCACTCCTGTAGATGATTATTTTTACATTGTATATGATTTTCAGTTTGCTATGTAACTCTTGCTAAGTGACCACACTGGAATAAAATTTTTTATCCGTGGGTAATTTTATCCCAGTTCAATTCATTCAGTTCAAAAAATAAATTGATACAGTACTTGGTTTCCTGCATGTAATCTATAGCCTATCCTATATGTAAATCACCCTCTGTGTGAAGTAATGCTTTCTAATATTTTACCTTATCCTGCACCCTCCTCGCAGTTTGAGTTTACGTTGTCTAGTTTTGCTAGCCTTCACCAGCTCAAACTTCTGTGTATACTCTCCTCTATCTAGGTACACAAACTCTGGTAAGAGCCACAATGGCTGCTAATGCAAAAGTATTGATATAATAGTTTTGACATATATAACATTTAAAACTTTCTAATCCAGGAAAAATATTTATTATATTAAATGTATGAATTTGTATTTAACTAGTGCTTATCCTTTGTTTTCTCATTTCTTACTGCACAATTCCCTTGAAGCAACCATCTTGCTTTCATGAATATTTTCTCATGGTGTGTTACCCAACTTTGTATCCTAGTGTATAATGCTGTATCCCCGCTATATTCTGTCACCATTGTAACTGTATTTGTATTTGTATTTTATGCTGTGTTATTTCAGTTTATTGTTTTACTGTTTTTATTAACTGTATCCCTGTCCTACCCAGACCTCCTTGCAAATGAGCTTGCTCAATGGAGGCTTTTCCTGGTGAAATAAATAAATTTAATTAAATGAAATTAGGCTTTCTTAGCTTTTTCCGAGGTGCTTTCTGTCTGGGTAGGGAGAATGGGAAGACTAGAATAAGGGGAGAGGTCAAGGAGTTCAACAGGTGGTTGAATGGGTGATGCCAGGAGCAGGGACACCACTTTAATTGGATTGGTGGGCAGGGCTTCTGGGTCAGAAGACTCTTCAAATGTAATAGTCTTCACCTGATAAAAGAGGGTGCTAGTGTGTTAGAGAGAGGTTTGACATCTACATTGGCAGATGGTTAAACTAGCTGCAGAGGGTCTGGGACTAGAGAATCCAGTGTGGAGGTTGGAGCAGTGGGAACCATACAGGA
This sequence comes from Neoceratodus forsteri, assembly GCA_016271365.2. Lineage (NCBI taxonomy): Eukaryota > Metazoa > Chordata > Ceratodontiformes > Ceratodontidae > Neoceratodus > Neoceratodus forsteri. The sequence goes on from CM057455.1 coordinate 727,656,301, forward strand.
CTCCCCCATCAAAGGAGTAATGTGTCCAGGGAACAGGGCTGGGTAGACACAATAGACACAAAAGGAATGGGAAACACAAGACACCAAGGTTATTAGAGAAGGGTGATGAAGGAGAGCAAGTGAGAAACAACAGCGATGTGGGAGCATATTGAAGGGATGTATGCCTTAGTGCCAGGAGTCTTGGTAATAACAGTAATGAGCTCCAGGTTTTGGTGGGAGACTCTGGGCTAGATCTAGTGGCTGAACATTGGGCCAGTGAGAAAAACGAGTGGGACTTAGTGATCCCGGCTACACCTTATATAGGTGTAATAGAGGGACAGGTAAAGGTGGAGGGGTGGCCATCTACCTCAGAGAAGGGATCAAAGGAGTATAGCATGCTACCACTGGGGAAAAGGGGAGGTAGAATCACTGTGGGTTCAGCTCACTGGGGCAGGGACAAGAGAGAGACAAGCAACTGGAAGGTTAAGGCACGGTTTTTAAGTGTGGGTTCTCATTCTGGTATTGTTCCACATTTACTGGCCTTTTAGTAAGCTCAGTGGGTGTTTCTGATTTACACTCCAGATGTAAGTGCCGTTTGATGTAGTTTATAACCACAGAGCTATAGTAGAACCTGAATGTATAGTACCAGCAAGAGAAGAGCTTACCAAGTAAATAAACTACAGTTCTAAAAAGGTCCTTACCACCAGTGTGTAAACCAGAACCCCCCCTAGGATTTACTGAAGGGCCAGTAAAGATGGAACAATAAGAGAATAGGAACCAGTATTTCAGACATAGCTTCTGCATAAAATACTGACTTGCAGGTTCAAGGCAGTTCTCCTTCAGGTACTGGACTATACTGCTTCATGTTATGTGATATATTCCTTCGCCTAGTGGAAGTGAATAAGTGCTGAAATTGTATGGTAATGAGATGCCTTCTCACACCTCTTGTACTGTAAATACGTTATCCTACACTATATTCATACATACTGTATACCGAGCTCACATGTAAGATGTAGAACTGAAGGTCTTGTTGTATGATTAATTTATTAGAGCAAATAAAATTTGTTGTTGTGCTCCAACTGGTTAAAATTCATCTGGCCATAGCCTATGGCATGATAACATTTCTTAGGCTGCCTGATGAACAGTGCTTTCTACATGCCTCACATTTATAACCTTGAACAGACACACAAACACCAAGAAAAACTAGAAGAAATCAATAAGCAAGAGAGATAGGAAGCAGAGAAAATCAGGACAGGTAGCAGTGACTGTATATCTTTATCATGTGAAGTCTCCAAGACCACAAATCACGAGAACACGGCTATCAGAGTGATAATTGTACTAAAATTGCTCTGCCTTGTGTAAGCTAAAGCTCCTACAGTTACTGTAGGACCAAAGCACTCGGATTCAGTAACGGCTGGCTTTGCAAACTAGCTATTAAAGTGGTGATAACATGTATCAGCTGTGAAACAGAGTGGACTTAATGCCATTACACTACTTGAATGGGGGGGAGGGGGTTAGCACAGTGGATAATGCATGAGGGTTGTTTCCCACTGTCAAACGAGCAGTGCATTTTGAAGCCCAACAGCTTGCTTGCTGTGGGGGTGTCAGACACTGACATTGGTAACACTGGTGTAGCAGCAGGAATCATTTATTTATGTGTTTAATTTGAGGATTGGATAGGCCCTTAGGCAACAATTGCTAATTTTCAAGGCTGACCTGGATACTTTAATTCTGTACAGTGTACTGTGGATATTACAGACACATGCATTTAGACAAGATAGATCAGATAACATCATTCATTCATATTTCAGTGCTACTCAGTGCTTGTTTGTAACAAAACAATATGCTGATTGGTTCACACTCAAAGTACCCAATGCCAGAACTTAACAAACCATGGCATGTCCTCTTTCAAATGCAGGGCCCTTTATCATTGGCATCATTTGAAGTGCTCTCTGCCTTTCAACAAATTTCTGTCTTTCTCTAGATTTAAATGCTTGCTTGATGCCCATTTTAAAGTTGTATGGAACTGTTTGTGATGTACTTGCTATTAACTGTTTAAATGTGTCTTGTTTATTTTTAAGCTTTTATTGTATAGCTCTATATGTATCTTAGTTTATTTTGATCTTTAATCCCAGGATGCCCTTGTAAAAGAGTCCAAAGTCAATGGTATCTTCTTGGTAAAATAAAAAAAAGTGGTACTCTAAATCTGAAACTGTTCTGTATTCTCATTCCTTTCGGATGCTGCTGTAATTGCATTTCTCTTGATCCTGCAGCTGACTCAGTTTAATTGCATTGAAGTTAAAGTGGTCAGAATGTTTATGACAGTTATTATGATTTTCCATGCCTGAGTCACAGGATTTCGTGCTATTGAAAGATGAGGGACTGAAGACACAAGAAAGTGAAACCTACGTATGTGAGAAAAAGGCAGTCTCTGCAAAGTGATGCTACTATACCTAGTAGTGAAAGGTGTGGATAACAGACAAAAGTAATACAACCATCTAGTGGTGGCCTATGGAATATAAGTTAATAGGCCCTCTGTGGAGACTCAGAGCGTGAGGTTTGGCTGAGAGGACTGGGAGTAAAACTAAGTGGCTCTGGCTGTCCAAACCTCACAAGGCGAGTCTCTTATACCAGAACAGACACCATGCAGAGGCCCCTTACATTATTATAAATCACTCAAGTAAGCTGTGGTGAAAGTTTTAAGGATTTTATTTTTTGAAAGTTAAATGAAGCCGCTCTCCCACTGGCTGTGAAGTGGAATACTCCACTGCTAATGCTCCTGCATGAGAAACCACTGTTTGCAGGATAAAAGGAACAGTAGTTCTGTGTGCTGATTGGCTGAAATCCCATTAGTGATTTACAATAGCAAGTATAAAGGTATCACTTATTCTCCCAGCTAAGGTGGGATTTCCACTTAGCTGAATGGTTCGAGTTGTTGCCTTTGGGATTCGGGTTCCTGGTTTGATGCAGGGGTGAAGTAAGTCTGCCCAGATAGAAAGGAAACAGACAAGATCCTCTGCTTTTCTATAAGATAGTTACAGTATGGGAGGGAGGGAAGAGCTTCTCTGCAGCTGTGCAGTATATGTTGCTGTTACTGGGTGGGTTGAGTCTTTTTTTTAGTTTGTTTATTTGAGCTGTGTGTTGTAGTATCATGGGCCTTCCAGGACTTGCAATCAAGCATTTCCACTCTCGAGAGCAACACCTGCAGCTTTATCCTTTCAAAGCATTCTTTTTACTGCATCACTGGTGTGTTTCTGTTGATGCAGTGGGCTGGGAATTCTAAACAGGCATTTCCTTAGTCACTTGTCTGATCTGAGGTAGATGCTGGGGAGGGCCAGATAGGATATGTTAGGACTAGACTATGCCTTGGGAAAACTGGACCAAAACAGGGGTGCTCCCTGCCTAACTCCAATGCCAATGGCTCTGTCTTATTCACCAATCAGGAGGCTGGAGGTCAGCTGACTCTGCTCCTCCTTCAGGCAGTTTTGTGTGACACTAGCTCATTGAGGAATAAAACTGCAGTGTTAGAGGTTTCATTGTGGATTCATAAGTAACCTGTTATGCAGCATAGAGATATGGCTCTTGGATGTCTCTGAACCTGTACTGAAGGCATTCATACCATCCCAGTACTCGGTGATTAATTGTCCAAGGTGGGATCACAGGGGGATGAGGTGGGATGGTCTTTGGACTCATGGTATACCCCACAGGTATGACCAGGTCATTTGAATGAATGACAATAAAGGGTGGGCCTTGTGCAGGCTACAAGATCATTCTCTTGAACTGTCCCTGGAGCACACAGATTATCTCCTGCAGGGACTGGTGGACCTCATTGCCAATGTAGTCATAGGCTTCCCTCAGTTTTTGGTGTTAGGGGACGTCAGTGTCTGGACTGGTGATGAAGCCTCACTCTTTGGGAAACAGTTCCTCCAGCTGATGACATCATTAGTTTTTATGCAGGCAGTTGCTTTTGGGACCCACCAGCACGGCATACCCTTTGACCCACAGTCAAAGAGGAGGAGAATCTTGAAACACTGGGGCCTGGCTGGACTCTGATTCATTTTGTTTATTGCTGCACCTTAACTATAAATTAATAAATATATGAGTACCTGCTAGTTTTGCTGTGCAACATTTTTTTTTCCTAACTATGTTTCTTCTCCCCAGCACCAGAACTCTCTCGGACCACTCCTCTGGCCTGATCCATTCTACCTCCCACTGTGGACCCAGTCTTTTACAAAGACTTTACTTTCTCCCCAAGCCCTGGGTGGCATGTGGGCCTGAGGAGATGGAAGGGGCAGAGACAGGGAACCAGCGTTGGGTGTGTAGTGGAGCTGCTCTGGGAAGGTTGTTGCCCATCCGAGCTGGAGGGGCTTTTCTGTGCTTTGTCCCCAGAGTTCCTCCTCCCTCCTGAACATGACAGCCCCAACATGATGGTGCAGCAGCCTGCCCACATCTGTCATGCTCACCCATATGTGTGGTTCGCATCCTGTAGTGCCCTGGATCTCCACCTGGAATCGTTGAGATGCTGGACAACCCATCGCCCTCCCCCTCGGGAGAGGAGAGCAACCCATCAGATGCTCAATCCTCTCCCCTGCTGACCCTCGGCACCCAAGCTCACTCCCGAGCTCGGGTCACCAGTGTGGCATCCAGTGTCTCAGCCCTCAGTACCACCAGGCCAGCTGTGCAACATTATTTTGTATGAACTTTACAGGGACAACCCTTAGACATGGTCTACTATTTGAGTGTTGACATCTGTGACATCAGTGTGATCTGGTAATTTGTCAGATCGTCATGTCATGTGGTTCCTCTGTGGTGTCCCTGCTAAATCCCTCCTGTGGAAATGGTCCTTTACTGTCCCAAATCTATTCTGGAGCCAAATAAACTTTCAAGGGTAATGGAGATCAAGAGCATGAAGACAGTGTTGAGGGAAGAAGGTCATGAAGAGTTACAACATGGCTCTCATGGCTGCCTTGGACTCCTTAGCTCCCTACTGTGTTCATGCCTTGGATCTCATGCTGCAGCTCATCATGGTACTGTGATAAACTGAGGTACAGTAAGTGAAGACTAAGGGAGGAAGATTACAGTATTCTCGGAGAAGGTCAGGGAATGAAAAGTACAGGCTGGTGCTGAGGACTCATTATCAAGAGTATCAGTTGGCAATCACCTTGAAAAAGACAGAGTATTTGTCAGGGGTGATTGTTTCAGGGAATATTCATCTCGCTCAACTTACCTACACTCTGGGCAAGTTGTTGGAAGAGTATTTTCAACTGAGAATGGTTATGAGTTTATTTGGTTCTTCCATGACAAATAAACAAACAAACAAAAAAACCCTCCACTTGGACCAGAATCTCCTCAAGCATTTGTCATGAATTGGTAGTACCCAGTCTGGGATGAGGAGAGGAGATGTTTTCTTGGGTGGAGTTTGAGCCAGTTTCAGTAGAAAAGGTGTTCTAGAGGATCTTGTACCTACACTGCACACCACTTACTGGTTAGAACTCTCAGGTCTTCCTCCACTTCTTCTCTGGAAGTCCCGTGCACCCATTCTGTCATGGGTAGTAAAGCCTTCTCTGTGTCTGCCCCTCTCTCTGGAACAGGCTCCCACTATCTATATGCTCCTCCCCCCCACATGTCCCTCAAAAAAACCTATGAGCCTGGCTCCTGAGTCTTCCTGTAACTGTTACCCAGGCCATGCCTCGTCCATGATCCACCCTAGCCCCCATAGTTGTCTGCTTTCCTGCTCTGCCTCTCTCTCTCTCTCTCTCTATCTGATCTGTATCTCATCTTCCTCCATTCCTTACTCCCTAGTCCTGACTGCACTTGTGTATGTTTCTGGTGCCCGTTTCTCTCATTTTCTCAGGGTTGATCAAGGCTGTACCTGACCGGAAAACTGCTGTATTATTGTAAGAGGTTATCCTATACTTCAACTAAGTCACTGTATATAATGCATAGCTTGATATTTTTACAACTCAGCCCTTGTATATAAACCTATTTCTGTTTATTTGTACAAACCATTGCTCTGTACAGTTAGAACTACATACTGTTTACCATGCTTCTTCTCTCTGTATCCTGTTTGCTTTCAATGCCCTGGACATGTACCTGTATTACTGCTTGGATATGTATTTTTGTGCAACTACTGATGTCCAGTTTTGGTTTTTGCTGCCATCCTGTTTGGCCTGGGTCGTGGCTGAAATTGGTCCTTTTGGATCAGCCCACCTATCCGGTTATCAAAGACATAAATTAATAAATTAATTAAATAAACATGAGCCTTGCCATACTTGGCTGCTTGTGGGCTAAGGAGGCCCAGGGTCTGATAATCACAGAGATCACAGAGTGTTTCTTAAATGAGGAAGTGTTTCCAAATGCACTTGGAAAGGCGGTGGTGAGACCCCTCCATAAGAAGCCATCTTTAGATGCTGATATTTTTGTGAATTACAGACCAGTCCCAAACCTTCCCATTCTGGAGAAGGTAGTTAAAAAGGTGGTAGTGTAGCTGGAAATGAGGAGGGTTTTGACATCTAGGAGCCTCTCTGGACAGGACCCAGGCCTCAATATAGCATGGAGAAGACACTCATTAAGTTGTTCAATTATCTCGTAGTGAGAGACAGAGGACAATTGTGCATGTGGGTCCTTCTAGACCTCTTGTCTGCTTTTGACATGGTTGATCATAGGGTGTTATTGGATTACCAGAGGCACTGTATGCTGTAGGACACACAGGTATGGTGCTGCTGTGAATCGAGTCCTACCTCACTGGAATAGCACAGCTGGTGGCCTTGGGTAATTTCATCTCTGAGGCAGCTGTGCTGAGCTGTAGACTGCCACAGGGCTGAGTCCTCACCCTTTAGGTTGTTTACTATGTACATGCTCAAATTGGGTGAGATCATTAGATAGTATGTGCTAGAGTTTCATCGCTATTCTGATGATACCAAGCTGTACTTATTTTGTGCACTGAATGCAATTGATGTAGTCTGTGTTCAGTATTGCCTGTGTGAAATCAATGACTGGATGGCTGCCAGCTGTATTAGCCTCAGCCCTGGAAAGATTGTGGTGCTACTGACTGAGCTGGGTTTTGTGTGGGTCAACAAGGAAAGATGATAGTGCCATTTTACCATCTCTAAATAGCATTTCACTAGGAGCTGTGGATAGGGTGAAAAATCTGGGGGTCATTGTGCACTGCAAACTGATTTTAAAACATCATGTACCAGTGGTAGTCTGCAGTGTTTTTTTTTTTTTATTTACAGAACATCACCTGGATTAATCCATATCTGACACCAGTGAGCTTGTCTATAATAGTACATGCCTTTGTTACATCAGTACTGTATTATTATAATGTCCTCTACCCAGGATTATCTGGAGGTCTCAAATGCTACCTGCAGCTGGTCCAGAATGCAGCAACCTGGCTGATCATTGGGATTCCACTTTTGAAGCATAGCACACTGGTGTTACATGATTTGCACTGGCTGCTTACATGGTGCTGTATCTTTTCTTTTAAAATAATTTTATTATTGAGATGTAGCACAGTGAAACCTAATCAGCAGAATTGATTGTATCCCATGCACATGTAACCCCTAGGTGGCGCTATCCCAAGGGCTACCCCTGCTTGATTTGCCACTAACCGGTTGAGGGGCCTGGATCCGATGGTGGCTGCCTCCACCCAGAGGTCGGGGTTAAGACTGTCTAATATGACTTGGTCACAGCTCTCTGGGTCACTGCAACCCCCCTTTCTTCCCACTAGTGGCCCACACAAATCAATCACAGTACCCTTGCAATATACACTTACCTCCAGGACTGATTCGGTGAGCTGGACTCTGGGGACCCCCTGTAAAACAAGATGATACAGTACAAAAACCACAGTACAATAATGTAACATAAACAAATACCTCAGGCAGTGTAGCTTTGCTGAAACAAACAGATCTGATTTATTTAGGGTGGAATAACAAGGACTGGGGAAATCAGGTTAATTAAGCTACCACTCTAATATATATATATATATATATATATATATATATATATATACATACACATATACACATACATACTAGGGCACTGTGCACAGGCCTAACCTATAAGTCACTGTCTCTGGTACCCAGGCAATAGAAGCTAGCCTATTTGGTGCAGCTGGTTGGGGCCCTGTGATGAAAAAACACTTGCACAATACCCAATTGTAATCCGGGCGGATGGCTCAGTTCATGAAAAATAAAACACAACAATTAGGTAACACACTTGCAATTCGATAAACAGATGGCAGGGAGCTACCTGCTTTAGCTCCACAAACTCAATACTGGGAACTGGATGGCAGGCAGATTGTCCTGGACTGCCAGGAGGAGCAGACCATGTGGACAAGTTCCTTCTGACTGGACCCCACTGCAGTTTGGAGCAAATGGATATAGTCTGGATTAAGCTGGGGTTTACTTCCAGCTTCATGCACTCAATTCACTGTACAGGGGATTTGAAACACGATTCCCCACAAGCACTACACACATTTATATGTAATAGGAAAGTACTATACTAGGCAGGCTGCTTCTCTATCCCGATCACAATTACTGCACAATACCCGGGAGAACACACAGTAGGTTCAGTTCCTGACAGACCGAGTGCGATTCAGCAATTTCTCCAGTCTTCTACAGGGCGAGCCTGGTTTCTTCTCTTTAGATCTCCTTTATTCACTTCACAGGTCAGATTCAGTCTGAACAAGCACTTGCACAAGCTGCAGACTGAAACTTGGGGCCTTACACGCGTTTCCCGCGCTGAACTGCACATCGAAGAAGCACAGAGCTCCTTGACTCTTCACTGCCAAAGCTAAACTGAAACTCCAGCAGACAAAACCGGGCACTTCCTTTGAGTTCCTCCTAGTTCTTGGCTGGTTTTGCTGTCACTCACAATAAACTCCCCCTGTTGGTGGAAAAAAGGCGCCGAAGTCAAAACTACATTTCCCAGAGTCACTGCCCTTACAATCCCCTTACAGCAGGCTCCAGAGGAGAGTCCAAGTTCTGATTTGCCCAGAGCAGGCTCCATTTTAAAGGATCCCCACCATGATTGGTCCAGTTCAGCAGTTCAGAACCAACATGAGGGAGCTTGCTCTACACTGTCCTTGCTACAAGAAAGCAGGTTAAATCAAACTGCATTTGCATTATTACTCTAACAGGTTACAAGCAAACAATTACATCTTTGAAGAGTGCTCCTTCTGCCCACTTAGCGATGGCAGAAATGGAGCGATTTGGCAGTAGCTCGAGCGGGACTCAAGCAGGAAAACACACAGTCCCCCCATACAAACTAATTATGTCTGCAAGCAGACAGCTCTTAAAGAGACAGTACCAGAGGCTCTAAAAGCACTCACAGATAAATGGTTTAAACGCCAAACACCATTCAGGCTTGGAGAATTTAAGCAAGCTCCTGGAAGATTTTTGGGAACCCTCATTTGCAAGGCGGTTACACCCTTTCTGGCCTGGAAAAAGCTTGACGTCCGCTTCCAACAAGTACCCCATAAGTTTCAATACACCCATATACATTTACATTAGTATCACATTAAGCTTATACATATAATCATCAGTCAACATATTACTTTACCAGAAACACATTTCTGAAAACTTTGCAGTACACCACTGTTTGCACAGTATTACACACACATTGTACCATAACTCAGGTTATTACCTCTTGTACATGAAACCCGAAGAGGGGCCCTTCCTATCAGCTACCTTGGGGCTGAATGGGGCAGGGCACCATATAGAAGGAGCAACACAAGTAACTTGGAGTTAGCACTGATGGTCAGTTTGGGCAGGAGCTTGGGGACACATACACTCTTTTATGGACAACACTGAGAGGCGAGTCCACAGGCCTCCCCGGGAATCATAACTGAGGTGCACCACAGGCGTTACAACTCGACCAGTCTTTCTAGGGGGAACTGTTACAGTCTCTGCACTCTGAGCCTCATTTTCAGCATTGTCCTCACTTGTCAGGGGAGTGTCCATTGGGGTAGAGAGGCTAGAACTTGGGGCACTTTCAGCTCCAGGAGTTACAATCTCTGAGTCCACAACACTTGGTCACAGGGAGAGCTTTCGGGCACTGGTAGTGGACCATCAGGGTACTCAAAATACTCTTCTTGTTCTGGTATGTCACCAGTCTGTTCCAGTCCATCATTTTCCTCCTCTGAAATCTCAAACAGTTCAACCACGCACAATGATTCCATGTCATCTGACTTGATGCTTTGCACTTCACTTTCTGGGAGCATTGGCTCCATGGACAAAGCTGGGGGCTTAGACAGTCCAGAAGGCCAAGCTTCATCTCCAGTATTGACTAGGGGATTGCCCCGAAACAATTGACTCAGTTCATAAGAAGGGTAGTATTCAAAGCCACACTCACTTTCCTCTGACATGGACTGACAGTCATGTTGACTGGGGCCTGTGGTGGGGAACACTTTAACTGAGCTTCTGTAGATGCCGACTTTCTTGACTTTTCTTAGCAGCAGCTCTAGTCACTGGTCCAGGAGGCATTTTCTGGGGCTCAGACTCAATCAAGATTTGTCCAATGGGCAGTAAATGATTTCTATGCATTGTTTTAACATCTCTTGAATTATTCTCAGGCCTTACTTTGTACACAGGCAGATCATCTAGTTTGCTCACTACAATGTGAGGGAGATGGGGCCATCTGTCAGCAATCTTGTGTTTGCCATGCAGCCCCAGATTTCTTAGCAATACCCGATCTCCCTCCTGGAGTTCCTGTGCTTTCACCTTTTTATCATACCTTTCTTTGTTGGCCAGATTTCTTTTGGCAGCCATGGTTTGAGCCAGTTGGTACGCATGATTTAGCTGGGCCTTTAACTTTTGCACATACTGTAAATAGTTGTCAGCTCGAACCCCATCAGGAGAGACCCCAAAACACACATCTACCGGCATCGAGCTTCTCTTCCAAACATCAGGCGTGGGGAGAACCCAGTAGCATCACTTTTGGTGCAGTTGTAGGCCTGTACCAGGGTGCTAATTTGTTGGCTCCATCTAGGCTTGTCCTTTGGGTGGAGGATGCCTATCATATCTAGCAAAGTGCGGTTGAAACGTTCAGGCTGTGGGTCCCCTGAGGGGTGGTAAGGTGGTTCTGGACTTTCGCACTCCCCACAGGGAAAGCAACTCTTTGATCAGACGACTCTAAAAGTCTCTCCCTTGATCAGAATGGATTCTTTGTGGAGCCCCATAGTGAACAAAAAAGTTTTCTACAAGTACTTTTGCCACAGTGGACGCCTGGACCAGGCAGGCTGCTTCTCTATCCAGATCGCAATTACTGCACAATACCCAGGAGAACACACAGCAGGTTCAGTTCCTGACAGACTGAGTGCGATTCAGCAATTTCTCCAGTCTTCTACAGGGTGAGCCTGGTTTCTTCTCTTCAGATCTCCTTTATTCGCTTCACAGGTCGGATTCAGTCTGTACAAGCGCTTGCACAAGCTGCAGACCGAAACTTGGGGCCTTACATGCGTTTCCCGTACTGAACTGCACACCGAAGAAGCACAGGGCTCCTTGACTCTTCACTGCCAAAGCTAAACTGAAACTCCAGCAGACAAAACCGGGCACTTCCTTTGAGTTCTTCCTAGTTCTTGGCTGGTTTTGCTGTCACTCGCAATGAACTCCCCCTATTGGTGGAAAAATAGGTGCTAAAGTCAAAACTACATTTCCCAGAGCCACTGCCCTTACAATCCCCTACAGCAGGCTCCAGAGGAGAGTCCAAGTTCTGATTCGCCCAGAGCAGGCTCCATTTAAAGGATCCCCACCATGATTGGTCCAATTCAGCAGTTCAGAACCAACATGAGGGAGCTTGCTCTACACTGTCCTTGCTACAAGAAAGCAGGTTAAATCAAACTGCATTTGCATTATTACTCTAACAGGTTACAAGCAAACAATTACACCTTTGAAGAGTGCTCCTTCTGCCCTTAGCGATAGCGAAAGCAGACGATTTGGCGTAAGCTCGGCGGGACTCAAGCAGGAAAACACACAGTCCCCCATACAAACTAATCATGTCTGCAAGCAGACAGCTCTTAAAGACAGTACCAGAGGCTCTAAAAGCACTCAAAGATAAATGGTTTAAGCGCCAAACACCATTCAGGCTTGGAGCATTTAAGCAAGCTCCTGGAAGATTTTAGGAACCCCCATTTGCAGGGGTTACACACAAAGGAACACTGTTGCATTACAAGGATAGAATCAGCTAGGTGACAAAGTCTGACACAATGTGTTATTTCAAAATGCAGCATACATCTAAGAGTAACCATAGTCAAGAACTACAACTAAGCGTATGGAGGAATAAGAAGATGAAACATGCTGCCAATATGTGTCATGGTAGAAGGTGGTGCTAGTAGATAAAGCTTATATGGACAGTCAATAGAAAGAAAATAAAAGGGAGCACGCTGTGCTAACCCACCAGCTAGCAGAAGGCCCCAAACTAACTCAGGCTGGAGACATTAATTAGTCCCTTTCCAGGTAAGGTCAGCTACCTAGCTGGTGCCCCCCCCCACACACTTAAAAAGAAACAAGATTATTCAGTTTCTGCCTCCCCTCCTACTGTATCAGAGTCTCTCTCCTCCCTAAGTAGCTCCTAGCTCATCCATCTGTTAAGGAGCTACAGGAACCAAAACAGACAGACAGGAAATTTACACATTTTTATGTTTGCTTGCATGTGCAAAACATAGTGCCATCATCGGAGATTTCGGAGGTGTCACCTCCTCCTCCAATTCAGGCAGTGTGCTGGCAGGCGCGGCCTGTAAGCCAATGCATTTTGGAGCTGTCTATGACTGCGGTCCAAAATGCGGTGCGCCTGAGTTGAAGGGACTACGCTTGAGTGAGCAGTGATAAGAAGCTGCTCAGCGCAGCTCCCCAGCCCCATAGCGTGCCGCCCGCATGCAGCGTATAGCCGACGGGGTGCCCAATCCCGTCGGCTGAGCTATCGTCTCCCAGTAGTTGATGCCACTGAGGCCACCCCAGCGTGGCAATCAGTCATTTTATTGACGGGGTGCCCAATCCCCGGTCGGCTGAAGCGTCCCCCAAAGTCCTTGTGCCACGCTGGAGCCCACCCCAGCATGGCAAACGTCCCACAAGTTTTTTTTTATTTTTTTTCCGACGGGGTGCCTAATCCCCGCCGGCTGAACGCCTCTAAAGTCCTTGTGCATGCTGGGAGCCTACCCCAGTTTGGCAAGCGGTCCCAAAAGTCTTTTTTTTATTTTACCCTGTAAAACAAAAGCGGTCCCATAGCGCCTCCTGAACCCCTCCACAACCCGCACCCACCCACTGCGCACCCAGCCTCCCCACACCCCCTCACCCCATACTTACCTCCGGACTCCAGCGATGATCTTGTGGACCGGGAACACGTCTGCACTCTTCAAAGCCGACCGCGAACTGAGGAAATGCCGGTAAGCTGTATAATGGGCTAGATAGGAGGGTTCAACTTTATTGCATATCTCAGGCATTTTTGGGAATTTTTGCACCAAATTTTCAACATGGGGTTTTTGGGACCCCTTCTCATGAATGATGTCACTATCTTGGTGTTATTCGGGCTCGAAGGGTGATTTTGCTCAGTGACTGCGCAGTGACTGCGAAATCACCCTTCAGGACTGAACTCACCGCCATGACAGTGACATCATTCATCGAGAAGAAGACAAAACCCCATGTTAATTAATTATAAATCAAAAATGACTGTTTAAGCGTGCATTGTGCGGTTCCTACGCGGGCTCGTAAGTTCACAAAATTTCAATATTTTCACTCCAGATTTTCAAAATTGCCATTTCACCACACCGTCTTATGAGTAGTACAGCTGTCATTTTCATCTCACCCAAAATGTGTTTCTCCCTTATGGCGCAGAATGGCGCAATCGTGTCTTGAAATCAATGTATGGGACAAATTAAGAAAATCACAGTGACACTGTTCATGAGCAGAGGTCTTGGAAATGGCTATGTTGAAAATTTGGTGAAAAATTCCTAAAATGACTGTTTCTGACGTGCGTTCGCTGTTCCTTGCGCTCATAGGTTCTTAATTTTTCAATATTTCCATTCCAGATTTCCAACATTGCCATTTTCCACACCTCCTTATCAGCAGTACAGCTGTCATTTTTCACATCCTGCCCAAAACGTGTTTCCGCCCATGTAGCGCACAATGGCGCAGTCGGTGTGCAAACTCAATGTATGGGACACAACAAAACCACAGTGACACTGTTCATGAGCAGAGGTCTTAAAATGGCTATGTTGAAAATTTGGTGAAAAATGCCTAAAAATGACTTTTACTGGCGTCGTTGCACAGTTCCTATGCATGCTCGTAAGTTTGCAAATTTAATATTTTCACTCTAGATTTTCAACATGTCCATTTTATTAAACTTCCTTATGAACAGTACAGCTGCAATTTTCATATGTCACCCAAAATGTGTTTCGCACATATACGCACAATGGTGCTGTTGGTGTCGAAAGCAATGTTTAGGACAGATTAAGAAAATCACAGTTACACTGTTCATGAGCAGAGGTCTTAAAATGGCTATGTTGAAAATTTGGTGACAAAAGTCCATAAAATGACTGTGTTACGAGTGAGCATTGTGCAGTTTCCACGCATCCTCGTTAGTTCATGACTTTGTAATATTTTCAGTCCAGAGTTTCACTAGTGGCATTTTTCAACACTTCCTTATGAACAGTACAGCTGCCATTTTTCACAACATGACCAAAGTGTGTTTTCACACTTTCAGTGCAGAGATGCGTGGTCGCTGTGGGAAATCATTGTTCGGCACAGATAAAGAAAATCACAGTGACACTGTTCATGATCGGAGGCACCAAAATGCCTGAGTTGACAATCTGCTATAAAATATCCCCAACCTACTTATACAACGGGTGTGCATTGCACAGTTTCTATGTACGCTCATGACTTCACCATTTTTTTAAATATTTTTACTACACATTTGCAGCATAGCCATTTTTACACCTCCCCATGAAAGAGTACAGCTGTCATTTTTACATCCTGTTCGGAATATTTTTTGCACCTGTGGTGCTACATCCCATAGTCACTGTGCATAAGCAGCTTGGCTACCAAACTGATATTCCCCCTGTTCATGAGGTGGGGTCACAAAACAAACATGTTGAAAATTTGGTGTTAAAATACCAACGAATGCCTGAGGTATTAGGCTTTTCAACTAAATCACCCAACCCTATAGAGAATGACAGGAATCAGGGGTGTGACTTGGGATTCTTGCCTGTGATGCTCATACCATTCCACACCCTGCAGTCACTGAGAGGCATCGAGGTATGCCTTGGACTCTTCGGCCCCAAACTTCACCCCATTCTCCTATATCGCACCCATCTCACCATATTTCCTAATGAAATGGGGTGCGCATAAGGGCCAAAGACCCCAAGGAACACGTGACACTTGTCAGTCTCTGCAGAGTGGGGTGTGGTGAAATGGCGTGGCCGTTATGCCTGACGACCCAAATGCACACACCAATGCCTGTCACTCTCTGCAGGGTGGTGGTGGGGTTGGCTTCAGTTCAATACTTCACTGCCATTCCTATTACGCAGCTCTGTAACTTCTACACTACCACTGCCAATGCCAGTAAGCAAACATTCGGCATTGACAAATGCTTGTTAGTAGTAGTCAGTTGTAACTTTTGTTTCAGAAGTATTTTTCTCTTTTCTCTGGCTCAGTGAAAAGTTTGCTATGTAATAATGTTGTGCTGGATGTGTGGAACAGCTTTCAGCCTGGCAGCTGACATATCTATCTCTATCCCCCACCCAGTACATCATCAGCATTTTGATCTCACCGACAGTGACATCTAGAAAAAACACGAGGGTTGAGGAAGTGGGATGACCACAAAACGTTCCCCATGAAAAGTGTTGATTTGAAGCAAATAAAAATGGATTTTTGCACAAGCAACAGTTGTTAGAGGAGTTCATCCAGTCTGTATATTGCATCTGCTCCTATTCACACAGATAAACTTATAAATCTGCTGCTAACAGCATTGAAACCAGGACTGGGACAGACTAAGAGGGGCACATTGAAACAAGTATAGATGATATGGAAGCAGATCCATTTTTACCAAGAGTATTTGTGAGTACATTGGAAGAGGAAGTAGAGCTGAACAGTGTATGTCTTCTGTAAGAGTCTCTGTCATAGGTACAAAGTTATCCTCAAAAGAGTCATAGTGTCTGTAGTATACACAAGTAGACTCCCAGATATTTGAACTTTGTGAGGGACAACTTCATCAGGAATTTACCCACAAGTCCGAGGGTGGGGCCGGGGATCAAAAGTCAGGACCTCAGTGTTTGACGTGTTTATGTTGTAACCTAAGTATTTTAAAAACTCCTTCACTAGTCATAATCTGTGTGAGGGATCTTCTGATTCAAATTGTCTTTTGCAAGGTATATCTTCTGTTACTGCTTTATTTTTCTCTGGAGCAAAGTGTTTCTTACAGGGTATATCTTCTCTGAAATTATTACAGGTGGTGCTTTACAGGTTTTACAGTTTTATCTAACATTAGGATAAGCTTTCAGGGTTACTGCATTTGTTGTTGACTGATTGTTTCTGCTCTTACCTCCTTGTTCTTTCGTCCGTGGTTCTTCTTTTTTGGCAGGGGAAGGGCCCAGCCACCCACCCCCATCCCCAACCACCCCACACTACACTCCTTTTATAGGGTACCACAGTTGTAACATTTCCTGTGGCAGAACAGGAAGGGCGGATCAGTGGGGCCTCCACAAGGTGATCTCATTTACAGGGCACTAGTAATTTAACTTGTTATAACAAGTTAAACAAAGCACAATTAAACCATTACTTGCATTTTTTTTCCTTCTAATTACTCTGACTAGGTTACAAACCAGCAACTTATTTGGAATGGATTTCATTAACTGCAGGTACTGTGGAACAATTTTCAGAAGGACAGTCTTACAGGATTTAGGACACTGTCCTACATGCTGAGCCTTTGGAGATCTTAGGTCTCAGCTCCGGGCAGCATGGGCAGAGATTGCACGCCTCAAATTTCATATTGAAGAGGAAATACATTATAAGAACCACCCGCCATTTCCCCAGCATCCAACAGAAAAACCTCGACCGCAGAGGGTAGTTGGTCCAGGAGGTTGGCAGGTGGTTAGGAGGAACAAATCAGGTGCCCCATCACTCTCTGCTCTCCAACACATACCTCCAAAAACCATATAAACACTACAAACAGGTATCTGCCTCTATCTCTGAAATCAAATAAAGAGGCAGAAGACACTGCAGAGCAGGACACTGCAGCACAGGAGCTAACACAACAATACTCACCCAAATCAGGAACCAAAACTAAACAAGCAGAAAGGAAATCCAAAAACTTCTGATCATAGGATACCCATGATTCGGGAGTTGATACCCATCTCCAGCCAGGGTGATGGTCAGATGTCTCCCAGGTACATCAGCATGGAGAGACACTGACCATGCTAAAATTGTTCACAAAGCAGGAGAAAACATTGATGTCCTAGTACACATAGGGACTATCGATTCGCCAGCCGGGTCAGTTGTGGAGACCAAGGAACACCTGACTAGGCTGGGTGACAAACTATCATCTATTTCGTCTCGGCATCTCCTTCTCTGAGATCCTGCCAGTCTGGGAGAAGGGAGCAGATGGACGGAAGGTCAGAGAAGGGGAGATAGGGGAGCTAAACACGTGGCTCAAGGACTGGTGCCAGGAAAAAGGACACAGATTTGTAGGGAACTGGCAACAGTTCTGGGAGCGAAAGTTCTTTAAATTTGATGGACTGCATCTGACTAAAGAGGGAGTCAGTGCATTGGGGCAGAAGTTTGACGTCTTTGCAGAATATTTAAACTAGCAAATGGGGAGAGGTGCAGCACCCATACGTCGAATGGGAAGAACACCCCTCCCCTCAGCTATGGTCAAACAGGAATTCAGCGTGTTTGCCATTCATTTGCATCACCAGGTAAGAAAAAGGTTTGTCTCCCATACGATGCACAGGGTAATGCCAAACTTCACCCAACAACTAACACACCAAAATCTGGCCAATGGAAAATCATGTACACAATGCTCATAGCCTGGGAAATAAGATCCCAGACCTGCAGGCAATAATGTCAGAGGCTAAACTGGACATAGTAGCAATTAGTGAGACGTGGTTTACCAATGTAACCACTTAGGAGACTTCAGTACCTGGATATGTATTGTTCAGAAGAGACCGAGGGTGCAAAAAGGGGAGGGGTGGCCCTGTATGTTAATGAAAATATCAAAGCTACAGAAATTCAGAATACACATAAGGAGCCAGAAGAACTGTGGGTCACCCTGGAAACAGGTAATGGGACAGCCATAAGAACTGGGGTTGTCTACAGGCCCCAGACCAGAGGAGGACATAGACACATTACTGTTAGAAGATATACAAAACATGACAGCTAAAGGGAGGTTCTGATAATGGGAGACTTCAACATGCCAGATACAGATTGGTCAATACCAGCAGGAACATCTGCCAGAACTAGACTCATAGTGGATTCCCTGCAGGGGAGGGCCTCAAACAACTGGTACAGCAACCCACAAGAGACAGGGCTATCCTAGATCTAGTACTGACTAACAAAGAAGGGATCACAGATCTCCAGGTGAGAAGGTCACCTGGGGGCCAGTGACCATCACATGGTATGGTTCAATTTGGCTACTACATCTAAATCATCCCATTCCAAGGCAAAAATATGGGACTTCAGAGGAGCTGACTTTGATAAGATGGCCAACAGAGTTAAGCTAGCCCTGGCAAAAGAAACACAGGTGAGGAGGTACAGGCAAAGTGGGCAAGCATTAAGGATACAATACTTGAAGCAACATCCCATTGTGTTAGACAGAAAAGGAAGTGCAAAGAAGAAGGAAACCACTTTGGTTCTCAAATATAGTAGCAGAAAAGGTCAGAGCCAAAAGGCTGGCCTTCAGAAAATATAAGGAACACAGCGGGATGAAGATAGGAGGCATACCAAACTGCCCTAAGGGAAGCAGGTAAGGCAGTAAGGCAGGCAAAGTCCCAAACTGAGGAAACACTAGCACGAACAGTAAAAGAAGGTGACAAGACTTTCTATAGATACATTAGTGAAAGGAGAAAGTCCAGAGGGGTATTGCTAAGCTTAATGGAGAAAAGGGAGCATGTGAGGAGGAGGACCCTGTAAAGGCATCTATCCTAAATAGATACTTTGCTCAGTATTTACTGAAGAGAAGGTAGGGCAGGGCCCACAGCTCAGCATCATGGACACAGGGGAGGAGGTGAGCACTACTCCCTTCACAAAAGAAAGGGTCCTACAAGAGCTTGCTAAGCTCAGGGTGGATAAGGCAATGGGACCTGATGGCATACATCCCAGGGTACTTAAGGAGCTAAAGGAGGAACTAGCAGAGCCATTAGCAGAATTGTTTAGTGAGTCTCTGAGCACAGGAGAGGTCCCAGAAGACTGGAGAAAGGCTCATGTGATCCCACTCCACAAGAGTGGTAGCAGGGAGGAGGCGGGAACTACAGACGGTCAGTCTTACCTCAGTAGTGGGCAAGATTATGGAGGCACTCCTTAAGGAAAGGATAGTGCAACACCTGGAATCCATAGGCACAGGATCCAAGACAGCATGGGTTTACAAAGGAAGGTCCTGTCAAACTAATCTCATAGATTTCTTTGACTGGGTAACCAGAGTGGTGGACCAAGGGGAGCAGTTGATGTCGCCTACCTTGACTTCAGCAAAGCTTTGACACTGTTCCACATAGAAGATTGATAAATAAGCTAGGTAGGCTCGGGTGGGTCAGAAGTTGGTCAACTGGGTAGCAAACTGGTTGACTGGCAGAAAACAGAGAGTGGTGGTAAATGGTATACAGTCAGAAGAGATGCAAGTCACAAGTGGGTACCTCAGGGATCAGTCCTGGGGCCAGTCCTATTCAACATCTTCATTAGTGACCTCGCAGATGGACTAGAGGGTAAGGCTTGTCTGTTTGCAGATGACACCAAGATCTGCAACAGAGTAGATGATCCAGATGGGGTGGGCAGAATGAGAAGAGATCTGGATAAACTAGCAGAATGGTCAGAAGAGTGGCAACTGGGATTTAATGCAAAGAAGTGCAAAATCATGCACATAGGAAGAAAACCCTGAAGCCACTTATAGGCTGGGAGGAGTTGCTAGCAGTCACAAAGGAAGAAAGAGACTTGGGCATCATCATCACTGATGACCTAAAATCATCCAAGCAGACCTCTAAAGCAGTAGGGTAAGGCTAGGGGTGTTAGGGTGTATTAGTAGGGGTATCACAAGTCGTAAGAGGGAGGTAATATCCTCTGTACAAGACATTGGTTAGGCCCCATCTGGAGTACTGCGTGCAGTATTGGAGCCACACCTTCACAAGGACATTAACCAAATTGAGGCAGTCCAGAGAAGGGCAACCAAAATGGTGCAGGGACTGCATCAGAAGACATATAAGGACAGATTAACGGAGCTCAATATGTATACCCTTGAGCAAAGGAGGGAGAGAGGTGATATGATCGAGACATTTAAACACCTTAAGGGCATAAACAAGGTGAAAGAGTCTAACATGTTTAAATATAAGAAAAATAGCAGGACAAGAGGACACAGCATGAGATTAGAGGAGGCCGATTAAGGGGAATGTGAGAAATTCTTTTTCACAGAAAGGGTGGTAGATGCATGGAATGACTTACCACAAGAAGTGGTGGCTATGAATACAGTGCAGGGCTTCAAACAGGCATGGGATAGGCATAAGGGAGCAATACAAATGACTATGAATAGATAGGTCACTGACAGAGCAAAGGCCGATGGTACATTTATAAGGTAGAAAAAGAAATGGGCAGACTGGATGGGCCTTGCGGTCCTTATCTGCCGTCAACTTCTATGTTTCTATGTTTCTATGGATGTGAGGTGGTGGGATAGCTGTAACAGAATATCATTCACATCTAGAGCTACACAGCATTCAGTGTTGCCCATCACCACCCTCCTCAATCCCTCTGAAAGCCTAATTGTTTGAGCCAGAGGCAAAGAAAATAGGGGAGAGAGGGCACCCCTGTCAAGGGCTTCTGCCCAAGTGAAACCTGGGGAAAAATGCACTGGACATATGCCATGGAGGCTACATTAAAGTCTGGATATACTGCACGAATGTAGGAGAAAGCCAAACCCAGTAAGGACCCCATAGAGATATCTATAATCAACCTGATCAAATGCTTTTCAGCATCCATACTCGTAACTGCAGCTTGTTTAGCTGTTTTAAGATAGTCAATGATATGAATTGTTCTCTGCACAATGGGGTCTGTGCATTATAGTGTGGACTGCCTATGCCTTGCGGATCTGTGGTGCGTAGACACTCTTATGTTAGGCGCTATACCGGTGTCCAGCGGGCCCCAGTAGCATTCATAGAAGGGCACAAGCCCTTCTACTTGATTGCCACATAGCTACACACGTGGATGGTCCGGTGTGTGTCTGGGGCATGCCTGCACTCCGCACCATTCACTAAGGCAGGGAGTGCCAGGTGAGTGAGGTACAGGTTATGGCAGCAGGGACCCTGCCATATCCATTGTGTGCCCCACAGATTTCAACCACCAGCTGTGGTGAGACCAAATTCCCCCCCCACACCATACTGCCTCAGCCCTCTGGGCAGACAGGGAGGGCTGGGGACAGTTCTTCAGGCACGTACCCATAAACATTAATTATTTCAGTCCTGCACTTTCCCAGAATCCACTGCTCTGTGTGGAGCAGGGGATCCACTAAGGGACCAGGTTGGGCATCTGAATGCCTGTTTCCTTCGATCCGCCCTGTCCAACTGGGGGGGACTGAGCCAAGGACAGGTGCATGACAGTGGCCAGCATTCATGCATACCAGCCAGTGTGTGCCTGTCTGGGGGTAAGGAGCTACATGGGCTGGTTATGCACCAGTCATGTGTACCGAGCCCATCAATAGTGCATAGCCCCCATTATCTGGTGCCTGCCTGCAACAAATTTCTTCTGCCCCATATATACTAATTTTGGGATCACAGTTTCTAATCTCCACACCAGTATGGAGGTTGAGAACTTGGAGTCAACATTTAGAATGGAGATTGGTCAATAAGAAGGGCATAGAGAGGGGGGTTCTTACCAGGCTTGAGAATAACCAGGATTATGGCTTGGTTCCAGGAGGAGCAAATTACCTCCCCAGGTAGTGTAGTGGAGAGGTGTATGCCTGACATAAAAGCAGGGTTTTCAAGTCTCAAATTTCATTTTCATTTATTTATCTCACCAGGAATAGGCTCCATTGAGCAAGCTGATTTACAAGGAGGTCCTGGGTAGGACAGCATACATGGGTAGTGATACCGAGTAAAAGGTATTGCTTGTAAAATTCAGACCTGGATCTGTCTGATCCCAGGCATTTACCCGCTTTACTATGTGCTATTGCCTGTTCATTTTCCTCTATCAAGATCAGGGCGCAGACAGTGGCATTCTGCTACTGTGTAACCTAAGGAAGGTGGAGAGAGTAAGACATTCATTTATCTCTTGATCAGGTTTTCTGGCTTTACCCACAGAGGTTCATGTGATAGGTTTGAAAGGTATCTGAGATCTCTCTAATTCCTGTAACCTAAACTTAACTTTGAGTGAACAGTTTTAACAATTTGTGCCCATGCCTGCTGGGCTCACACTCTACATAGAGCAATCAAAGTGCTCTAGGGCCACCTACATATCATTGTTTGAGACATTTCAGATACTGCTCTATCTTCATATCTATTAATTGGTTTAATTCATGTTTCTTTTACCGACTCCTTTTTCCTCTATCCCTGTTAAGCCATGCCTGCTGCATTGCCTCCAGCTCCTAAATCTGCACCTCCATTGCTTGTTGTCTAGGTTCTGTCACTCACTTTTTTCCTAGAAGCCCAGACAATCAACCTCCCTATCAATATCACTTTAAGCATATCCCATAGGATACAGGATAACAAGATTAACATCCTGAGCACATTGTCTTGAACTATCGGTTCAATAATTTTCACCACTATCTGCCTTGAGATCAGAAAAAAGTCAGCAGAAAACTATTCCTTGGAACAAAATGCAGCACAGGTAAAAGATTTAAGGAATGAGGGGAACTGTATGTCCTCCGAATAGGATCATCCCTGCCAGCCGACCAGGTTTCACTGGACTCAAGGAGAGCCCTTCCAATACAAAGGTAGCCAAGGAGATAAATAACTTAGGCACTGCATAGGCTCCATACAAAGCTGAACTGCAGCTGAGCAGTACTGGTTCTGTCATTACCATCTTTCTAATTTGCACTACAAGACAGTCCAGCCTATGAAAACAAGCTTCTGACAGAGTCGACAGAGGAGCCAGGGACCTGAGTGGCTCCCCATGCCACTGATTCTACTCAGGGTTTGAGTAGAGCAGCACAAGAGAGGACCCACTCCCACCCCCCAATCTGAAACCCACAAAGCAGAGGGACAGGGATACTAAAAATGAAACAAAGACATATAGCGTTAGCATTACTGAGCATGCAACTAACACCCGATTTCTTCCCCCATTCCCACTTGCTGTAACTCTGCATAAGCATCAGTTTGTATATGTAGTGTCACAGCAGTACTGCAGCTAGAATAAAACTTGCAGAAATAAAAACTTGGTTATCTGTATGAATTGCACCCCCTAAAACCAGAGGAAGAACAAACCCTAAAACAGAGAAAACCCCGAAGTGCTAGAACCCCAAGTCCAGGGGCTCCATATGACTCATAGAAGTGTATAGGCAACCATTCACTGGCACCTCTCAAACATGGGGAAAAAGGTCCAACATCCTGGCAGTACTCAAGAGTCGAGAAATATGATGTTAGTCAGGATATCAGACCACAAGGCTCCAAGCAAAGTCAGCAGAAGTTCTCATGTTTCCCTCAAGGTATGTAGTGCCACTCGGCATTCCAAGGCTCTGATTTGCTGACATCTCAGTGTGGTTCATTCTGAGCTTCTGGGCTCTGAACTTTTAGAAAAGTCAGATTTGTGCACCTCAACCTGCAAACCCTGGTCTTTTAAAGCCAGAACTGTTTCCTCCGGTGAGTGATATAATTGTATACCATCCTCTCAGAACACTCTCAACCGCGCATGATACAGGGTTTGACATTTCACTTGTTTGTCCTTCAGAGCCCACAAGGTCAGGGCATTTTGTTGTCTTTTCATTCGCACCTCTGGTGACTAGCCTGATCAGGTAAAGTCAGGGCACCATTGTACTGAATTTCTTTCTTTGTTAAGCAAGCTACGAAATATCCTCTGTAGTCCGACAGTTTAAAACTTCATTAAGATCTGGCATGGGCAGACTTTCGGGTCAATAGGCTTCAGGAGTAAGGCCTGGTGAGCACATTCAATTTGAAAAGAGAAAGGGGTAGGTAGGACATCCCTCAGCAAATCCTTCAAAGCGTCACGTGTGCAGTTTCTGTGTCCTTTGGCAAACCACTGAGCCAGAGATAATCCTGGCAGATCGACTCTCAAGGTCCAAACATTTTTCTTGCAGTACCTCGGTATAATGCAGGAGAGAGTAGACCACTGTGTGAAGCTGAAGGGTGCCATCTTCTACAAGTGCAACATGGCCCTCTGCCTCTGCCACCCATTTCTCAACTCCAGTGAGTCTCTTATTCAAGTGCTTAAATTCTTCAAAATATTTTCCTTCTTGGAGGCCCTTATCTCCCTCAAAAGCATTTCAAACCTGTTTCATGACAGCCTGTCTTCCTTGGCATCAGTGTCATAACTGCAGCCCCTCAAGCTGGCGGGTGAGGCATTGTGGCTGCAGTCAGAACTCTGATGCCTGGTTCCAACCACATACTGGCTCATTTTCATTTTTTTTCTTTCTGGATTGGATCTTCCTATCCTCCCACTCTTGTCTGGTAGGCATATTGACAGAGATTAAAGGAAAGTATTGGGGTAGGAGAGAACAAAAGACTAGTGAGGAAGGGAGATCCAAAACCTAGCCTGCTACCAGCACTGTGACGTCACTGGAAGTCTCTGCTTGGTGGTGTATCAACTTCAAGACAGGCTTGCTAACCTTTAAGGCCCTTCACAGTTTTTGCCTGGGCTACTTGAAAGATCTCTCATTCATATACACCCCTCTCGCCCTTTCCTCTGCCATGGTGGACATTCTTTGTGTCCACACTCTAGACTAAAGTTATCTGGAAAGAGCCTTAGTGGTGGTTGCCCTTTGGTCTGGAATGTACTGTCATTCTATATTCGTAGTGCCCTGTGGCTGCAGGCTTTTAAGAAGGCACATACAGTAAGTCATACTTTTTTTATGATGGTTACAGTAGTCTGCTATAAATGTACAGGCTATCACCTGCGGTTATGTGGGGGAAGAGCTCCTCCTCCACATCCTATTTAAATATGCAGGCTACATCCGCTCTGCTTAGAGCGAGTTGCACTCACTAGTTGGCAGTCCTGGTATGCAGCTGCTCTTCTCCCCGCCCCCCCCCCGACCGTTTTGTCTGCCTTGCTTGTTTCTTTTCTGTGGTGTTGGTTTATTATTTTTTTGGGAGGGGATTGTTTTTGCTTCGTTATCTTGCCTGCTATGTATTCAGCCAGCCGTGTTATCTCTTCTCCGTGCTGCTGCCTCTCATTTCCGCGTTCGTAGGCTGGGGCTTCTTCGCTTGCTCTACCTGATCAAGACCTTCACTTACCTGCTATTTGCTATGTAGCAGAACCACCATGGACTTAACCCTATATCTACCTTTGTCTCTGCGTAGCTACATCTCCACAGTGATCAAGCTACTGTGCTGTGTGTTCAGTGCTTCCCAGCTGCCACCGAGCTGGCCTTCTGCATGCTGCCATATTGCAGCTCTTGACTCACCCTTTCGGCAGCGCTTCCAGTGCCGCCTGCTTGACCCTCCTACACTTGCATCTGTGTATCCCCTACCTTTACTAGCCTTCCCTTCACAATCAACAGTGATACACAAGATGCCTTGCAATGCCTGTTCTTCTGAATGGAGGCACAGACTGTCGTACACGGCAGAGCAGTCATGGATTACGGGAACATCCGGCTCAGAGGCATACTCACTGCTTGCCATATTCGTATGGCTCCTGATACTGGGCCTTGGTAGTGATATGAACTTTCATTTAGCCTACTTTACTATTTGCTTGTATCCTGACATCCTTTGGCATTATGGGTAACATCAGTACACTCATGTGGGGCAAGGTGATTTAAGTGCTAAGCTCATAGCGCTATTCAGCATTTAAACAGTCAAGGGGCATGCCCTTGCTCCAGAAGACTTTATTCCTTAGTTACAGATTCTTATTACATGTACCTGGGATAACATTGCCTGCTGTCATGTACTTGGTTGCGTTCTGGTACAACATATTGTTCTGGGAACTGGATGGCCTGGATCGCATCTCTAATCTCCAGATAATACCAGCAGAAGTCCTCACTACTTTAGTTCTCCTCCGTATCCAAACACAAACCTTCATTATCCAAATACAGTACGTAAGCACAAGCATGGAGCTCTGAGCCACACATAATTATTATTTTGTGGTATGGTTTGTTCTTGTTTTCTGAGTTTTAATTTTTTTTTATTTAAGTGCAAGCACCCTTTGGGCACTTTAGGTTAACTTTGGTTGCTACTGTATGTGTGGTTAGGAAGAGAGAGAGAGAGAGAGAGAGAGAGAGAGAGAGAGCTGCAGTGCCACCGAGTCAGAGATGTGGTGCCTCCTGACTGCAGGTAGGGCCCCTCTGTGAAGGGTATAATAGCAAGGGATATTGGTGCCAAGGGGGACCTGGGGGAAGGACCAGGAGAGAGAGACCGAGAGGGTTCAGCCCGCAAGTTTGGCCGGAGGTCTGTGGCGGGGCAGTGGTGGTCTGTTTGCCACCCTGGTACTCCACCCTTGAAGACCCGCAGGATGGAAGTTGACAGTTCAGGTGAGCTGAAAGGGGAGCAACAGAGCAAAGTGTAGGGGCCTGTTGGTGCCTTTGAGAGCCAGAGCCTGGGGAAAAGAAAGGAAAATGGAGGCCCACCATGTGAACTTCAGCACCTCGGTAGGGTAAGCACTGGCAGGGCCTAAAGCCCTAAAAGAGAGAGACTGCCCATGGGAGAGTTCAGCTGTTGGGTCGGATGATTTACTGTGGGCGGGTCTGCTATGGCAAATAGGGTTGGGGTGCAGCTTGGAGGTGGCAGCCCTTGCAGTTGAGAGTGTAATGGTGGCAGTTACCCTAATCTCCAGGTTGAAGGCCACTGCAGAGTTGGAACCCACAGGGTGAGCCGCTTATGGAGGAGGGAAAGGTCCATTTGAAGGAGTGATGTTTGGGACCCCAGCAGGGTGGCAGTCCATTGGGTGATCTGGTGTGGCACTGGCAGAGGTCCCCTGAGGAGTTGGTTCAGAGGTTGGAATTGCTGCATGAGTGGAGCGTGCTGGGTAGTAACTGGGATCTGGTCTGGGGACCCCAGAGCCACCAGCATAAGGCCCAGTCAGTGGCCGAGGCATCAGCGATTGAATGTCTACAAGGGTTCTGGTGGTTTATTTCTTGCTATAAGAACATCAAATAAAACACACAGAAATAAGACCTTAAAGGAAAACAAAAGTATGCTCCATAAGACATAGCCCC
The DNA here is from genome assembly GCA_016271365.2 of Neoceratodus forsteri. NCBI lineage: Eukaryota > Metazoa > Chordata > Ceratodontiformes > Ceratodontidae > Neoceratodus > Neoceratodus forsteri. Next base: position 727,683,781 of record CM057455.1, read on the forward strand.
TGGTGGAGAAGGTACAAGATCAGGCTGGTGGAAATGGTTTGAAGTGTGTAAGGGCTTGGGACAGTAGAAACGTCTCTGCTGTCATAAGCCCAAAGAAAAATGTAGGAATGAAATTACCTGAAGTGAGAATAAAGAGAACGGAATGTAACTGCCAAAGATAGAAGGCAAGGAATGGGATATGGGTTGCTAGAATTATCAGTACCAAGCTACCTCAAGTGGAGGCCCTGTTTCTGCCCCAAGAATGCTGCCAGAAATTCTAGCCTTTACAGGTTATGAGAGATCTGCTTGAAATAAATAGTCTGTTAGCACAAGAGACTGTTACAGTAGATTTTCCAGCTGTGTCTGTGGAAGAAACCCACTGTATTTAATGCCCTTCCTCCTTAGAGTGAATGATACTGTTTTCAAGTTTAATTAAATCGTTTTGCATTGTTGATCTTGGCCTGGACAATGAACTTAATCAATGTGACTGTGCATGCTTGTCTGCTAACCAGTCTTCCTTGCAGCCTACAGACCATCCTAGCAGCTGATTTTGGTTCCCGTTACCGTGATCTCTAGGCACAACAAATCAACAAACTCAGGTAACAGTGCTTCTATTCCAATACTTTGGACTTTGGTGCTTGGTTGTGAAGTGCCCGCTCCCAAATATTTTACCACCTAGATAACTTTAGATGAGGGGGCTTATACAAGTTTTATCCTTCTTCTGCCTGGAGGGTGGCTGCCTCAGCCCGATCCCCAGCCCCTCCAGGCTGACTCTCCACCTCTCCTGTTGTGTGCCTGGTCATGGTTCTTCCCCATGAGTTCCCCTGTTGTGGCAGGGCCGATGGGGGAGGGCCGTCTCCCCCTCAGTATATCAGATCTGAGGTGTACCAGGTCACTCACTGGGCAGCCGTGTGGGTGCAGGGATGGCTGGGCTTCATGAAGCCCACTGATGTTCATTTTCCTCCTGGTTTCTCTCTCATCTCATCTCTCCTGTGGAGTGTTGGACTCACATGTGGAGAGTGCACATCCTTCATATCCCCCAGGTCCCTCCTGTACTTTTGCCTCCATAACCTGCTCTGCCCCCAGGCTTTCACTTGGGGCAGCCAAGGGTGGGATGACAAGCCACCCCTTTCACGGGACAGGAAAGCAGTGCTTCAGATGCTCAATCCTCTCCCTGGCTGACCCCTGATGACTCGAGTTCTTTCCCGAACTCAGTTCGCCAGCATGGCAGGAGGTAAGGCACTTTGCAGTGCCTCAGCTGTCCACACCACTGGGCTGGCTCTTGAGTTTTTAATTGTTTACATGACCTGTTCTAAGGTATCCTGAGCCTTATGGTTAGGAAGCCAGATAAATAATGTTGCCTTGCTTTGTCCCCCACACTCTCCCTGATGCCTGCCCTCTAAATTCGGTTCCCTGGGGATTTCTGATCCTGTCCTGTTTCCTGAGCCATTCTGCGCAATTTACCCTTGTAGTTGGCTGATGTCTCCTGTGTCTCGCTGCCTGCTCTTTGTTCTGCACCCTGTGGTCCTAGTACTACAGTTACTGTGCTTGCCTTTTGTATCTCTGGACCTCCTGTCTGCTGCTGACTCATCCTAGCCTTCTCATCCTTGGCTGTTCACTACCCCTGTGCCTACTTCAGCTTTTACCTCAACTACTGCTAGCCCCTGTAGCTCCAATTCCCTTGATCCTGTTACCACCTATAGCATCTATCTCTTTGTTTCCATTAGGACCTGTAGCTTCTGATCATTGATCCTGTTTGCCCCTGTAGAGTCTGCCCCTTCACTCCCTTTAGTGCCTGTACCTTCTACCCATCAGTCCTATTAGTCCCTGTAGCTTCTATCCAGAGATCCTTTTAGACTTGTAGGTTCTACACAGTGATCCTGTTAGCCGCTGTAACTTCTGTCCATTTGATCCTATTTACTTGTCCCACCTTTCTGCTTGCCTTCTTCTGCTGTGTACTGCCATTCTCTGTGCTCTTGACCATTCTTCTTCTTCTGTGGCTGCCCCACTGCTCTCATCCCTTGCTGGTCTTGCTCACTCCCTGACTGACCAATGCTCCTCTCATTGTGCCCAGCCTCTGTGTTCTCTGACATCCTCATCTGTTCTTTCCTGCTTACCCCTTCCATTCTCCCCACAACCTGCCTCGCTCCCTTCCTGTGGACACTTACTTGTTTTAAAGCAAAACAAAATGGTTATATTAAATTCACACTGAAAATAGAAAATAGAGTTAAAATTTACGTTTCTACCTTAGGTCATCTTCAGGAAATATCTAAAAGAAAAAACAAAGTTAGTGTAGAGGGAGGTAAAATAAGGGATACATATGTGGGGAAAGAAAAGGGAAGGCTCAGGGAGAAGAAGTGATAAATGGCAAGATTAAATGAGAATCTGTGAAACAAAAAGGTGATGATGGGAAAGACAAAGCATAATAGGAGTGAAAGAGCTAGAGAAGTCCCCAGGTGGGGACTAATAACAGGGCCTAGTAAGAAGGCTGAAGGTGACAGATGTGGGGGGAAGAAGACAGAGATGGAGACATATGGTGAAAATGAAAAAGAAAGTAAATGTGTACAAATACAAACAGACTTTAGGGAAAACAAGGGGTGGCTGAAAAATGTTAGTGGAAAATAAGTCTATCATTTAAACCAGAGGACTGCTGGGAGCCAAGGTGGATGATCAGCTTGGTTTCCATGTTTTCTCTATGGTCAGAATCCCAGAAGCCCTGCTGAAGGACACAAACAGAAAGGTCATTGACACTGTGGTCCCTGGAGATAAAGTGGGATACAATGGGTTTATCAGTGTCGCCATTCCTTACTTGTCTTGCGCTAAGGAGCCTCTCCTGTGTGGCCATGCTCTGCCCTTGGTGTTAGTTGTCCTTCAGTACTAGGACCGGTCCTCTTTAATGTCTTTATAAGTGACATTGCAGAGGGACTGGAAGGAAAAGTATGTCTCTTTGCAGATGACACAAAGATCTGCAACACAATTAATACACAAGGTGGGATGGAAAGGATCAGAAGGGACTTGGCAAGGTTGAAGGAATGGTCAAATGTATGGCAGCTTAGATTCAATGCTAAGAAGTGCAAAGTAATGCACCTGGGAAACAAAAACCCAGGGGAAGAGTACACAATGGGCGGTGAGATACTAACACCAACAAAAATAAAAAGGTACCTGGGGGTAGTCATATCAGATGACCTAAAGGTGGGCAAGCAGTGGGAGAGGGCAGTAAGGAGGGCTGGGGGGGATACTGGGATGCATAGGGAGAGGCATCACCAGTAGAAAACAAGAAGTTGTTATCCCTCTGTACAGACAGCTGGTGAGACCCCATCTGGAGTACTGCATGCAGTTCTGGAGACCCAATCTCCGCAAAGACATAGACAGGATGGAGGCAGTCCAGAGGAGGGCAACTAAAATGGTGCAGAGTCTGCACCAGAAGACATATGAAGAGAGACTTAGGGAGCTTAATATGTATAGCCTTGAGGAAAGGAGGGAGAGGGGGACATGATAGAAACTTTCAAGTACCGCAAGGGAATCAGCAAAGTCCAAGAGGATAGCATCTTTCAGAAAAAGAGGTTTGCAAGAACAAGGAGGCACAAGAAGGTAATGTGAGGAAGTATTTTTTACAGAGAGGGTTGTGGATGCATGGAACAGCCTTCCTGAGGAGGTTGAGAGTCAAAAGCAGTGGTGGAATTCAAGAATGCATGGGACAGTCATAAGGCAATTCTAGTGGGGGTAGGAAGAAGTAGGCTGTTGGTTAACTAGAATCTGCAGCTTATCCATTAGGTAGGAAATGGGCAGACTGGGTGGGCCAAGCGGTCCTTATCTGCTGTCAAATGCTATGTTTCTCTTTGTTCTATTCATTTGTTCTTTTGGCCTTCTCCTTAAGGTACCTTTGGGCTAAGGAGACCTTAAAAACTGCGGCACAGCTAGGGTGGAACCCTCTTTAAGCAGGTTCCTGTATCTTCACAGCACCTCAAAGGGTAGGTGTCCTTGCAGAAGGGACAAAGAATGTTAAGCTAAATTTACAATATGTTTCACAAGCATTCAGACATACTACCCTACAGAAACTGTATTTATTCCCTGCACTATTACAGTACATTGTACTCAGCTTACCTACCATCCTAACCTATCTCAGTACCCACCATTCCATTTATCAACCATTCCAGCTTCCACCAATCATTCCAATCCTATGAACCTACCAATCATTCCCCAATTGTTGCCTAAGCAATCCTACATGAGGTGCCTGATGATCCATTAAATGAAAGGGCTTTTCCTGTCCTTTGATGGGGAAAGCGGAAGACACACCACACACCCCACTGAGTGGAACTTAAGTGTGCATGCCAAAGCACCCTTCAGATGCTTCAGATGCTTGTTTCATTGCTTCCACCAAACTCCTCCCCTCTTCTGGTGACTCCTTTCTCTCCTTATGGGATTCCTCAATCTTTATCCCTAAGGTGCCTTGGGTGTATGGGGGCCTCATTCCTGTTACACCTCTAGAGATAAAAACCCTTCTCAAGAAGGTTCCTTTGTCTTCATGGCACCAAAAAGGGTGGTAGCCCAAGTAGCAGGGACAGAGAAAACATAAGCCAGATTTAAAATATATGAGGATGATGATGATAACATTTATTTGTATATAAGTCATAACATAGTAGAGCCAAAGGCACTATTTTCAAGAGTAAGCCTGTTTTTACTAAGGTAACATTACAAAATAGACATAAATCACATCCTCTAAAATGAATAACATTTATATCTAAACTTTTACAGGTAAATATGGTCAGCAAAGTAAATAATTCTAAAAACAATCACAAATGTGCCTCACTTCTGATTCAGTCCTTCCAATTCAATGTTGCATAAGCATTTAAACACACGGTACTACCCTACAACAACTGTACTCATCCCCTCAACTACTTAAGTACATCATACTTGGTATCTGCCATCCTAACCTACTACAATACCTGCAGCGGAGCCAGCCATGATGCAACACAATAACTTGCAGGAAGTGACGATTGCAAAGTACCGCATGACAAAAGCATTAATTGCAATTGAATTATATGGTTTCCTGGAGTATGCTGCAGCATTTTGTGATAGTGCATCATAATCACTTTGCATCCTGGCTGATGCCACTGTACCATTCTATTTATCAATCATTCCCACTCCCACCAATAATTACAGTCCTATCAGTCTACCAGTCATACCCCCTTGTTGTTTAAGCATTCCTACAGAAAGAGCCCGTTGTTAATTGAAGTCCACAGTATCATGGCGCTGAAAAGTCACTGGTCATGCTGCACCTGGAGTACTGTATGCAGTTCTGGAACCCTCATGTTGCGAAGGACAGGGATATGTTATAGAGGGTACAGCCTAGGATGAAAAAGATGATACAGAAGCAGCAGGAGTGTAGCTGCCAGGAGAGGCTGCTGAACCTCAACATGTACTCACCAGAGGACAAATAAGAGTGGGGATGCATGAGTGAAATACAAATACCAGAATTCAACATACAGTGGCATGAAAAAGTATTTGCCCCCTTCCTGATTTTCTCTATTATTGCATATTTGTCACACTGGATGTTTTCAGGTCTTTAGACAAAATATAATATTAGATAAAGGAACCTGAGTGGACAAATAACACTTTTTTTTACTTATTTCATTTATTTAATGAAAAAGTTAACCAACACCAACTGGCACTGTGTGAAAAAGTAATTGCCCCTAGTTAAATCAACCCAATTAAGGGATAATTAGAGTCAGCTGATTGAACACAGCCAGGCTTGATTACAGCCATCCCTGCTCAATATAAACCTCACTTATTTTGGCCCTTACCATCAGAGTCACATTGCCAGCACAAGATTCAACAAGCACAGTATGCCATGATCAAAGGAAGTTCCTGAAAAGATCAGAAAAACATTTTGTTGCCCTCTATCAGTCTGGAAAGGGTTACAAAGCTATTTCTAAGGCTCTGGGACTCCATCGAACCACAGTGAGAGCCATAATCTCCAAATGGAGAACACTTGGAACAGTAGTGAACCTTCCCAGGAGTGGGCGGCCTGCCAAAATTACTCCAAGGGCGCAGTGTAAAATCATCCAAGAAGTCTCAAAGGATCCTAAAACAACATCCAAAGAACTGCAGGCTTCTCTTGCCTCAGCTAAGGTCAGTGTTCATGACTCCACAATCAGAAAGAGACTGGGCAAAAATGGGCTTCATGTGAGAGTAGCAAGGCGAAACCACTGCTAACCAAGAAGAACATAAATGCTCGTCTCTCATTTGCCAAGAAGCACCTGGATGATCCACAAGCCTTTTGGGAAAATGTTCTATGGACAGATGAGTCCAAAGTGGAACTTTTGGACAACATGGATCCCATAATGTCTCGCGTAAAGCAAACACAGCATTCCACAGTAAGAACACCATACCAACAGTCAAACATGGTGGTGGTAGTGTGATGGTGTGGGGATGCTTTGCTGCCTAAGGACCTGGATGACTTGCCATAATTAAATGGAACCATGAATTCTGCTCTGTACCAGAAAATTCTTAAGGAGAATGTCCAGTCATCCTTCCGTCAGCTGAAGCGTAGTTGGGTCATGAAGCAAGACAATGATCCAAAACACAAAAGCAAGTCCACATCAGAAGGTGAAAAAGTAAAATTAAAGTTTTGGGTGGCCTAGTCAAAGTCAGACTTAAACCCAATAGAGATGCTGTGGCAGGACTTGAAACGAGCAGTTCATGCTCGAAAACCTACCAAATGTTACTGAAATAAAACAGTTCTGGAGGAAGAGTGGGTTAAAATTCCTCCACAGCGATGTGAAAGACTGATATTGAATTATAGGAAGTGTTTGGTTGCAGTCATTGCAGCTAAATGTATGCAACCAGTTATTAAGTGTGAGGGGCAATTACTTTTCACGCAGTGCCAATTGGTGTTGGTTAACTTTTTTCATTAAATAAGGAAATAAAAAAACAAGTGTTATTTGTTCACTCAGGTTCCCTTTATCTAATATTACATTTTGTCTAAAGATCTGAAAACATCCAGTGTGACAAATATGCAATAATAGAGAAAATCAGGAAGGGGGCAAATACTTTTTCACACCACTGTAGTGGATATAAATAAGTTCAAATTATGGGATCACAACGTGAGACTGTTGGGAGGGGGTATATCAGAGAGGAAGAAGTTCTACCCATAAACCAGCTTCCTATCTATTTTGTAATCTTCGTTGTTAGTCCCATTTGCTCTGTTTTCTGTATGAGCCTTTGGTATGGGATTATGCTGAAGGCTTGTATAAAATTCAGGTAAAGAATGTCTACTTAAAAACATCAGGAAAGTTCATGCTGTAGAAAGGATGGTGCAGCTGTAGTTCAGGAAAAACACGTCACAGGACACACACGAAGAACATCGCAACCAACAAGACTAAACATTTTGCCAAATAGCACGTGCATGCCTTTACTTTGATAAGCTTTGCTTTGTTTTACACTGCAGTATCATCCAGGGCCAGCTGCAATGTGCAAAGAAACAACAATTTTTGGACATCCTGGAGCTTGTCTAAATAATTACATGCACATGCACTGTAGCACCATAAGGAATGTCTACTGCCTGACCTTTTTACCATTAGTGTTACTGTGTCAAAGAAGTCTGCCCCCACCACAGTACTTCTGGCTCTCTGGAGCCGATGCCTCTGTTTCTTGCAAAGGTGTGCTTTCTTCTGGCTTCTCCACAGGACCTGGATTTGTATAGGGACCAGCATGAGAGTGAAGAGGAAGATTAATTTCTTTAGTGAGAGCTAGCAACAGTGAGGGAACTGCCATGGATGCTTAGTACACACTTCTTCATAGTGCATTCTGCGCTGACCGTGGTGGTGAGCAGAAGGCTGTGCTGGTTGCAGGATCAAGGTATGGATGGGGGAGCAGGGTGGCTGGGCAATGCCTCATGGGGTGGGGAGGGTGGGGGGTCCACTAGACCACCGGGGACTATTAATGCTTTTTTCTTGGGGTAAGATGAGTGATCAGGGGAGAGAGCACTACTGGACTGGGGCACTTATTGTAATTTACTTGGGGTGATTGGGGATTGGTGTGGGGAGTAAGCATTACAACACCAGGGTTTCTGTATACATCAGGGATCTGGGGCGCACTAGAATGTTAGGCATTATGGGCTCGGTGTCAGTACCATTAATCTTTCTTTGCAATTAATTGCAACGCAGCTCGCTGGGTGCCACATCACTGAAGCTAATGCCCAGCTGTTGCCAGATACCCCACCCACCTCCTCCCATGCCCCTATGCCCCAGGGCCCATGCTGGCAACATATTTCTATACCTTCCCACCAACATCCTGGCCCCTCTAGTGTTGTGCAGGGTAGGTGGTGGGGGAGCCGGATACCTGCACTAATTCCTGCAGATGCATGAATTGTCTGATGCACCTGAAGACCTGCAACAAACCTGAGGAGTTTGGCACAGGGCCCCTGCATGTTTTCAAATCTGGCGCATGGTCCCTGGGTCATCTGGAGTTTGCCGAAACCCCTAGAATGACACAACTTGCATCGCTCTAAGGTGTGTTTGAAAACTGGGCCCGTGGTCTCCAGCACTCCAGAACTGGACACAATACTCTAGGTGGGGTTTTATCAGTGATCTATACAGAGGGAACACCACCTCCGTTTTTCTGCTTGTGATACCCCTCCGTATGCACTCCAGCATCCCACTCGTCATCTCAGCTGCCTTGTTGCACTTCCTGCCACCTTTAGATCATCCAATATGAATATCCCCAGGTCTCTTTCCTGTTTAGTGATCATCAGTACTGCCCTCCCCCATTTTGTACTCTGACTCTGGGTTTCTGTGCCGCAAGTGCATTATTTTGCACTTTTTCACATTGAAAACCAGCTACCATACCTTTGACTGCTACTCGAGTTTTCTCAGGTTGCTGCTCATTCTTTACATTTCCCCTGGACTGTCCACCCTACTGCAGAGTTTGGTGTAATCCACAAATAGGCAAACTTTCCCTTCCAGCTCCTCTGCAATGTCACTTATAAAGACATTAGAGAGGACCAGTCCCAGCACAGATGCCTGAAGCACCCAACTGGTCACCCTCCTTCCTCAGATTGAACTCCGCTTAGCACCACCTCTTCTGCCAATCCTTGAGCCAATTTCTTACCCAGTTTACCACCTTTGGACCCATTCCTAAGCCACTCAGCGTGCTTAGTAGTCCTCTATTTGGAACGGTGCTGAACCCCTTACTGAAATCTAGGTAGACTACATCCACCACTCCACCTTGATATAGTCCATTGGTCACCCTGTCAAATAACGCTATCAGATTTGTTTGACATGACTCCCTCCCATGCATTCATGCTGCCATGGGTCTTGTAACCCATTGATTTATGATATTCAGCACTATAAGTCTAATTAATTATTCATGAGCTAAAGAAGCTCATTGATTGGCTCGTGCCTGTCTGAAATCTCTTAGAAATACCCGCATGGCAGCCACACGGCTAATCACAGTGCTGACGGCAGCAGTTAAAGAAGAAAAAATGACCAAGTTGGGACAGTTCCCGACAAAACAGCAAGTCCTAAAACCCTTCTGTGTAAAAAAATTGTGCATCCCTGAAAACAGTGACCTTCACGTACTGTGATCAGTACGGAAGGACGCCATGCAGCAGCCTTTGGCGCTGCACCGCTAGGTGCCAAAGAAGTTGAAAAATAGCAGAAAAAAACTGCTCCAATAAGGTCATTAGCAGGATTAGACTTATAATCACAATAATGACCTCACAGCCATTAATTTCCTGTTGATTAATGACCGGCTGGGTGAGAGGTTATTTCGGCTGCACCTCGGCCATCATTCCCCAGCCGGTCATTACACCCAGGAAAATGACCGGATGTTTGGTCATTATTTCTAAATCCTTTCTTTCAGCAGTAATTCTATTAACTTTCCCACCGCTGAAGTCAGGCTGACTGGCCTATATTTGTCAGCCTCTTCCCTGCTACCACTTTGTGAAGTGGGGTATTTGCCCTCCTCCAGTCCTCCAGGACCACTCCTGTTTCAATTAGCTGTTTTAATAGGACCATCGAGGAGCAGCCAGTGCCTTTCTGAGCTCTCTCAATACCTTTGAGTTGACCCCATCTGGCCCTGTTGCTTTGTCCACTTTCAGATTTGTGAGTCTCTTCAGGGCTCTGTCCTCTGAAAATGGACTAATGTTCTCCTCCTCCTCAAATGCTCTGTTATATTTTTTGTGGCCCATCCCTGTCTCTTGCCTTTGTGTACACTGAACAAAAGTATTTGTTCAAGATGTCAGCTGTTTCTGTTCCCTCTGCACAGTTCCCCTTCCTTCTTAACATTAGAAAATTGTGGTTTGTGGCAGGGTAGGGCACATAGCCACTACTTCTGCCCCTAAGCAGGCATAGTGCAGATGCGCCTTCTGCAGACCCTCTGCACCGGAGTTTAGATTGAGGATCAGACACCTACCAGCACATGCCCTTAACCTGCACCCATCTCATCCAACTGCATAGCAGAGCTCATCGGACTTCTCTTTTCTCCTTGCCCCATTGCTCCTCACTCCCCAGCCCCTTTCTCTATTAGTTGCAAGTTGCTGATTTGCACTGCATTATTTGTATTTGTTCTGTTTTTTTTACAGTGTTGTACTTCCTACACTTTCCAGTTCCATGTTGCTGTCGCTGCTTGCTTTTCCTGCTTGTTTTTGCACTGTGTTGTTTTATTACAATTTGCTGTGGATTTATATGTACTGTACTTTCATGTTCTTATCTCCCATAACCCCCCTTCCCCAAGATCACACGTGAAAATGAGATCTGGCTCAATGTGCCTTTCTTAGATAACAGTTTTAAATAAATCAATACATTAGCCTAAAAAAGCTATCATCTTTGCCAAACAAAAACATTATTTTGTTGGTTCTGTTTAGCACTTTTTCCTGCTAACATGGTACCCTCCAAATAGTCTGAAGTGTGTTGCTGCAAATATGAACTTTATCTTTTTATGTACTATAAAAAACTGAAAAAAAATGTATTTAACGTTTAACACTTTAGACTTATGGACATTAGAAAAAGTAGTTATTTAAATACATGTTTTTTTCTTGCCACAGGTGGCAATGAAATGTGCTGCTGTAGGAGGATCCATTGTGGTATCTCGTGATTTGGGCAACTCAAATTGAGCGACTCACTTCTGAGCAAGTCAGTTTGCATGCCTGTAAGGATAGCCATTGTGAGAGGATAGCAAGGATATAACAAAGAAATAGTGAGCAGGTAGTGAGGCAGCATTAGGGAGATTAGGATATGGGGATTTGTTGGAGGAGGGTTGCCAAGCTGTTCCGATAGTGTGGTGGGTAGGCTCATGATCTACAACGCCGGTGGACGGGTTTGGGTATGGGTTAAGCTACACTTTTACATTTTACATTGGAGGTTTGAATAGCATTTTCTTTTGCCATCATTGCCGCTCCATTCCAACGTTTTCCCCACCCCCAGGTTGTCCTCCCCAAGGTTCTCCCATCCCCGAGTTGTGTCCCCTCGAGTTTCTCCTCCCTGACATGCACACCCCCGGAGTTGGTTATAATAATATAGGGGGGTGCCGGGGCAAAGCCCCCCACTACGGTGTGTGCAGGGGATGCTGCCCCCAGTGTCAAAAGTAAGTAAAAATATTTCCTCCCACATCAGCATAAGTATTTTTCACTGCATTTGCTGCTGGTTCAGTGCACAACACTTTTTTTGTTTTTTGGCATTGTACACTTGCTGCGATGGTGGTTGCTGTGTTTCTTTGCTATTATGACATGGAACCATTCATTGCTGTTCTGCTGTTGAGGAGCTGCAAGTCTTATTGTGGCTGCTTTGGGTGGGCTCTAGAGAGGACTATGGCTGCACTTTTTGATATTCCAGAGAAACACCGAAATGGTAACCTACAGCAGGAGTTGTGCCCATTTGATATCATTTGGACTGACATTGGGGCCTTTTTTGGTTGCTGCAGTTGGTGGCAAAATACTGGCCCTATCTTGGTGTTGGTATGTATGTTAATACCACAACTAACACTCTTACAGTTGTAACAGTGGTCTCATGCACATCCTCACGGTACGAGAACCGTAAACTGAAGGTAAATGGTTCTGATACTCTATTGTAAGTGAGACCACTCTTACAACTGTAAGAGTGATCTCAATGGCATTATTATTATATTATTAACCAAAATCAATCAGTAACATATTAAAATTTTTGAAAGTTTCCCAGAACATGCCCATTTCTAGTGCAGCTGCTTGTGAAACACTCTTCACAGAATAAGAGTGTTTTGCGCAGAGAGAAAAGGAGTGCTTTGATTGGTCCAGATGATTGTTGCAGTTGGCAATAGCTATACTGGCCCCATCAGGATTTTTGTGATATGTGCTACAATCAGTGGCAGCAATATCAGCCCCATGGAGGGCAAGTGGTGGACATTCTTCACACCATTGGAGGGTTTTTTGCAGTTTGTCCCTTAGAGAATGACTGGGGCAGTTTGAGTGGCCCCCATGAATAGATCTGGAGATTTGGTTTGAGATAGGTGCCACTGGTGTGTCATGGCAGACATATTGTTTGAGGACATCAGGAACAAGGTACAGGTGGATGATTGTCATGCAAGTGAAAAACCTGTCGGCAGCAGCTGGTTTCAAATGGTTATAATTTACTGAGATAGCACAACTCGAGCTCTCTGGTATATGGGTGTCTCCCTGTGAATGACTTTGGTGCAGCCTGATAGCTGATGTCACTGCGTTAGCATATCAGCCCTTGCCATCGCAGAATGTAATGCATCAAAGTGGTTCCACACAGAGGAAGGGGACCTAATTGGAAAACTAGTGGCTGTGTTCCCAAGGCACACCCATGACCCCCTACCTCAGCTCTGAATTCTGGTACTCTGGTTGTCCTGCCAAGTTGCATCCCTGCTGTGATTGCAAGTCATAAGTGATGCTTGTAGAATGGGAGTCAGGGACATTGCCCTTACCATACAGTGTGAAAAGAACACCCTCACTCAAAAATGTAATACCTATTCCTTGCTGGGATAGTCCTGTAAAATGCTATTTCACTGTCTATTGATTGGCCCAGGGAACAGTGACAGATGCACACAGTCATGGGTAGTGGACAGTGTAAATGGTAGTGCTTATAGTATTTGCAGGTTTCTAACCAGACAGGTTTTACAGAAATGAGTATTTCACTAATTTCGATTCAATTCAATAGCCTTCAGATATATACATCTGCTGAAACAGCAAATAGAGAGGTCCTGAACTGCATTAATTATGGATTAAAATAGAGTTCTGTTCTTTAATCTTTGCTTAGTGTGAAAGCATAAGCATTGATTTAAGATTACACAAACAAGGAAGTCTACTCAGGCTTATGCATGCTGCAGGCTACGATTGAGTTTCCAGTCCTCCCTTAATTTTTAAACAGTCTTTCTGTTTTTAAGAAATGAGAGTAGTGAAGGTAACGAAAGTGATCCTGGAATTTCAAGTTATGTATTTATTGAAAGAGCATCTAAGAGAACAAAAGAGGGAATTTATCCATCCACTAAACTCAGGAGTTTAGTGAATGAGCAGGTTCCTAGCATTTTGTTCTCTCACACAGGGGCTGTATTTCCAATAAAGATGCAATTTAGAAACTCCAGCTTTGGCTCTTTGGATTCTGTAGTGAGTCAGACTATTTCCAGTACTGTAGCACGCAGCACTGGTAAAAATATATTTAAAGTACAAGGGATTAGTGCCTTATTGTGGAGTATTGTCCCCAGTAAAGGGAAGGGAACATTGTTTAACCAGGAGTAGTACACTAAGCCGAAGCTTGTTACCAGATATGACCTGGGAGCACAAGAAAATTAAGTGACTTGCTCAGGATCACATAGTATGCACCTAGGCAGCTGTGGGATTCAAACCCAGGTCTCCAGATCTGCAGCTCAGAGCCTTAACCCACGGCACTATACTGCCTCCTTAAGTATCCCTCATGGGATGCTTAGCAGTGCAATTTGCAGTCCATTGAGGAGATGGCACAGCCTAACATTTTTATAGTACAGGGTCATGGACCCACATAGAAGATATTAGAATATTTTCTTATTTTGTGTCTTCCTCTGTAGGGACCCTACTCAGCCTGGCAACCCCCAGCTCCCATCCACCTTCTCTATTTCTTACCCCCCACCGCCTCTTACTACAGACATAACACTCTGTGGTGGGCCTTTGGGGGGCTCAACTTACCAGGACGGCCAAGTTCTGGGTGGTGGGCAGTTGGCATTATGGCACCATAGTGGTCTGGCATCATACTGCTGGGCTACAGGATTTACCCAGTTTCTGTCCCTGCTCTTGAGATACTGAGGGCTCTGACTCAGGCAAGGTAAGTCAAGGCAAATATTTTTTATTTTTATTTATTTATTTCAGTTGCAGATTAATACCTTTGAGCCAGGATGGCTCTTTTACAAAGGTTCCATGTCAGGTAGATGACAGACAAAAATTAGAAAGGTTCCATGACAATAGGGCAAGAGACAAAATTACAGAGGTAGTTTGATGAACATTGCAGGAAGACAGAATACTGACAGGTTGTACAAGTAGGCAAATAGGCAATTACATTGACTATATTGTTGCAGGTATAAGAAGTGCATTTTGACATACAGATCAATATTTTGTTAAAGGCATAGAAAAGACATCAAGCAATCAAGCTGAAGTTAGGCGCAGAGTAGCTTGGGAGTAGCCTGAGGGGGGTTTGTCATAAGGTAAGAAAGAAGGGTGAGGAGTGGAGCAGGAGTATGGCGACAGCCACCAGGGGGCTTTGTCCGGAGGGGGCAGGAGAGAAGGGGAAGTAGGGAGAGGAAGAAAAAAGGGGGGAATAACTCATGGTGGTGATTATTTGTTTAGTGCCCTATCTTGAAGGCTCAGTATGCTTTACATACAACAGTATCATTTAAAAGAATAAAACAAAACAAAAAACCCATAAAACTATACAGTTACAAACAGAAGTACAGACACAAACAAACATTCCCATTTAATGCTGTATGCCAGATCAGATAAATAATTTTTCACGCTGCTCTGAAACACCACCACTGAGGGGGAACTCCTCCGATGGATTGACAAGGAGTTCCGTATTGTTGGGGATGCCAAGGAAAACACTATCATCAGACTGTTTGAAGAGCTAGTGTACTGCCTATAATTAATACTAACTTTCAGAAGCAGTCAGCCATCACTTTTTATATCTAAAGTATTTTTTTCTTTTCTGTTTTGCTGATTAGAATTTTTTCTACCTGACAGTACTAGCTGTGAAGTATGGAACAGCACTCTACCTGTAGGCTGTCATGAACCATTCTATTCCCCTATACATCATTAGTAGTGTGACCTCACTGACTGTGACATCACTAGTAACCAAGAAGAGCCAGTCTCTTGCTGCTTGATTGGTAGGTAGTGACACATGTTACCAATCAGGCAGCAGGGCTTGGGATGTTACAGTTAGCGAGGTCACATGTTGATGATGTAGTGGGAGTAATAGAACTAGATAGGTCTGTTTCCCAGTAAAGCACTGCTTTACACATCACACTCACTACTATTAGGTAGAAAACCATCTTACAAACACTAACATGAAAGCCCCCTACCCCCATGTCTAGGGGTATGCCTGATGGTACTTAAGGGAAGGGGGGTCACAACAGTAGAAACACATACCAGGTCGATGAAACGCAGTTCTTATCATCAGCTGGCTTTGCAGGAAATGAGTTCTTTTATGCCAGGGATGCCATAACAGATGTTGGGCTGCCAGGGACTAGAGATGGAAGCGAGAAGTGGAATGCGGAGTGAAAGCGAATTCGCGGAGTTCTTCACAATGCGAAGTGGAGTACTTTGCATTATTAATGGGTAACGTGAAGTCCATTGAAAACAATGACTTCACGTTACTCCGCCTTCCCAAACCACTACTCCACTAATTCTTAAGGCAAAGTACAATGAAAACAATGTACTTCGCCTTACTTTGCCTTGTTTTAAGCTCCAAAGGTGAATTTTGCAGTGATTCATGGGATTTCAGGTCACATGGGCTCTAGATTGTTCTGCACAGCCTCAGTTTGGGGTAGTGTGTGTAGGAAGCTATAGGAGACAATCTGCTGTGAAAGCTCTCTGTGATTCAAACCTTGTCAAAGCTGTTAAAAAAGCCTTTTTGAGTCATTGTTTTTTTGCTGAAACTTTAGTTCATCGATTATAGGAAACCCTCCTGTGCTCATATCATCGAGTGTTTACTGTTTGTGTGTATATTTTGAATATTAATTAACAACATTCAGTCTGTGTACTGAGAGACAGTGGAAGTGTGCTTTGGGGAAGGGGCGTATCTGTGGTGTAAGTAGGTTAACTTGGAGAAAAAGACAGTGCTTTCTGTTTTGGTGATATTTTTCTTGTACAACTGTGTTAATGTACACAGTAATATTTTCAATAATTCTTGCCATTTTTTGCTGATTGTTGTGGTGCAGCAGTGCATATTTTAGTTTGTGTAAAATGTCATTGGTTATATTACTGAGTTTTCAATTTACTCGCATTACTTAGTGTGTGTGTGTATGTGTGTGACGCGTGTCATCAAATCAGACACCTTTATTGTGCCACATAATTTCAGTAATGTGAACCTGCTATCCACTACAGCTGTGTAATTTTTGTACTTCTTTGTGGTATCTTTACTGGTACTTGTACTAGTGACTCTTACTGCAGCAGTGCAGTACACTGCCCCCCGGCGGCCCGCCCCCAACCGCAAAGGTATTCTTTTCCAGATTTGAATTTCTGATGGTGAGCACTGGTTAGGTGTTGGGCTTTTGCATCTGCATCTCTTCAGTGTGCAGCGTAATCTTAATCTGTCTGTACATTTGCATCTCTTTAGGGCCCAATCTCCATCTCTAACTTAAGTCACAGTTGTTTCTTTGGCTTCCCTTCAGAGTACTGGACAGGTGTGGTGCATAATTCAGCATGAACATTGTACTCATTAATATGCATTTTTAAGTCAGGACCATCATCAGGAGTCACTCATGATACAAATCACGTTCTTCATCATCACGGTCACAAATGCAGTCACAAATTAAGATTTACGATCGCGTCATGAATCACAACACTAATTTTTTTTTTACTAGTTACTTGGATGTATTGTAAGCCTGTTTTGTAATATCTTTCCATGCTTCACCACCCCACCATTGTACTCATTAATGGGTGTTTTTAAGTCAGGGAGTTTTGTGCCACACCTCATCGGGGTCCAGGGAAGTGCAGCCATAGGCATTTGCGTTTCTTTATCATCACGGTCACAAATGCAGTCACAAATCACGATTTACGATTATATCACGAATCACAACATTAATGTTTTTACTAGTTACTTGGATGTACTGTAAACCTGTGTTGTAGTATCTCTCCAGGCTTCACCACCCCACCATTGTACTCATTAATGAACGTTTTTTAAGTCAGGGAGTTGGACAGTGTCTGCAGTACATACACAGACTGGAAAGAAAACTGCACCCATGCAGTTTAGTACAGTATACTTCCACTGCTCAGAATACATACAGAAGACAACAAAAAAAAGGACATTATTACATACAAGGGTCGGGGATGGTGGAGGAATACATTTTATAACACAGCAAGGAAGGTGTGGGGGGGCACATGGTGTGAGGAAAAAAAAAACTAATGCAGGATCCCATGGTGATCCAGCAGCAGTTCCAGCATGGACATAATTTGCAACGGATGTCTCTCTATGTAAGAAAAATAAAATTTACAGAAAGAACAAATTAAGTAAAAAAGAGTACAGACAGAAAAGACAAGAAAATTTAGCTTTTAAAAAAGCTGTTTGGTCTAAATCAAAGTTTAAATCTCCTCCTCGTTCTGATCTCAAAGTATCAGCAGTCACAAAACACACTCCTCTCTCTCTCTCTGTCTGCACAGGAGAAAGTAAAAGTGTCTGCTTGTATGAGTCACTTTCTTCCTGCCTAGCTAAAGAGCATGTGACTTACAGTACTGTAAGCCATGTGATGTGTGGGGGGCTGTCGAATCTGAAACACCAAGTGGATCACTTAGAATCATAATGAGGTACACAAAGTCCATTAAAAACAATGACTTTGCCTTACTTCGCTTTGCCATTCCGCCTTAACACGAAGTGGTAATGACAAGGTGGAGTGAGCACTTTGCATTGCCCACTCCGCGTAGTGGAGTGGCAACGCAAAGTGCCCACTTTGCGTTCACTTTGCCGGCGGATTTAAATTCACTGCATCTCTACCAGGGACTTAAAGGTTAATCAGCAACATTTCAATAAATGGAATGTCCACACTGATAATCTTGCTGGAAACAGGGGACCACCCCATTTTAATTAATGAATATGGCCAGTCACAAACATATTTATAGAGCTGGTTACTCTGGGCCCAGAAGCCCACAAGGGAGTTCACAGGCAGTACAATGGTGGTTCTACATGGTCATGACGACCCTCCACCCTTTTAAAGTTAATCCCTTGCCAGGTGGCTGCATATGGGTTTTGGGCAGCAGCAGAACTATGAGGTCGGGTCACCCCTGTACAATGGTGGCAGCATTTCCTCTCTCACTAGATTGCTCACTCTTCAATGGCAGCTCCAGGTTCCCTCATGAACATGCAAGAAGGCAGAAAAGGGACCCTTGCACACTTAGGGTTTCTTGCCAATTTCCCCTCCAGATCCAGGACTCAAGCAGGTGACTCTCCCCTAAGACATCTCAGGGCAGACATCCCAACCAACAGGCTCCTCAAACTGTTCATGGTCTAGCTGCTCACAGGTCTTCTACAAGAAAGCCGTAAGCCAGGCACACCAGAACACACTGGCTGCAAAGACAGGATCGGGAGGTCTACAATCCACAGTTGGGGCCCATATATCAGTCCCTTGCTCTCCCTTCTACTCCAACCATTAACGGGCATGATGGCTTTCTTCACTTCTCCTGTACTGGACCTTGGGGCTAAAGGTTCGAATCCTGACCCCATGGAGTGCCACCAACTAAATGGCCACCGCCATGTAGATACCATTACTACCCTCTACTACTGCTCAGACCACTGAAACATTGGGCAGGAGGAGGCAATCGCCCCTGCTTCTGCAAACCTCACCCCACTAACCCACAGCATGGGAACTCCCTTTAAAGGCACCAAAATCCCCAATATATACAGCCAGAGCCCTGACAGTGACCTCCAACCCACGGAGACCCCACTGATGGACGGAGGTCCTACATATTCAAAATTGATGCAGGCAACAATGAACTGAAGGGGGGAGGGAAAACATAGTAAACTCATCCCCAGGGGGTGGGTTACATGCAAAAGGAAAAACTCTTCAGAAATAAAAAGTGATAAGGGACTACTTTTAGAACTACTAAAACTTTCTACCTACTATTTTTTGTTGCTACCAGCTCTTGAAGTGTAATCTTGGGATGGCCAACAATGATCCCTCAGTGGAGTGGAGGGAGTGACTAGGAGTATACCAGGTCAATAAGTCTTTAAGATAGGCAACACCCAATTCCATGCAGGTTTTATATGTTATCAAAGCAATCTTAAAGGTGGTGGGCCACCTAAAAGTAATTGGGAGCAATTGCAGCTTCCACAGCTCAGGTGTTTTTTTTTTTGTTGTTTTTTGCAGTTAGTCTTTTTATTGAGTATCAAAATTTTCACAGCAACATCAGAGTTTACTTATGTACATATACAGAAGGTTTCTTATCAGAGCTCCAGGTGTAATAAGGTTTTCTATATAGTGACCCCAAGATGAATCTGCCTGCTGCATTGTGCACCAGGTGCAGATGGCCTTACAAACCGAGATAGCCTGAGGTATAGAGCTTTACAGCATTTGAGCCTTGAGGTCCTGAACACATGCACTAAGGTCATCAGATCCTCTTGCCTCACATAGGGTTTAAATCAGGAAGGTATTTTGAAGCTGAAAAAAAATCCATTGCTGCCACAACCGAAACCTGATGTTGTACTGTCAGCTAAGAGTCCACAGTGATTTACCCTATCTACAGTTGTCAGCGCAGTGCCATTTAACATTGGCTGCACAATAGCATTGTGCCTAACAGCTGGCCCTTGAGAACCCTCAGGGGTACACATACACACACACAAAGCATGCTTTGCATGCTGGAGCCAGTTGGCATCTCTCCTCCCCTGTCACAGCTTCAGCTGCACCACTATCTGTGGCCACCCAGGTGCCATTAGAGCAGTAGATGTTGGCTCCCACCCTTGCTGGAGGAGAAGAGCACTCTGTAGGACTCCATATCCTCTACCCTCCATCCAGCTCTTCCTAAACCTGGGCCCTCAGTGTTGTGAATGGCAGCCCTGTCGCTGTGCCAATGGGCCAGTAAGATTTCTTCTTTTTAACAAGGAGCCTTCTGCAACAATCTAGTCTCAGAAAGCAATCCTCACCTGGGTAATAAATTACAGAGGTGGCTGAACCTATATGAACAAGAAAACTGTGTACATGCAGCCTACTTTAAGATCTATATTAGGGCTAGTTTCCTGAATTTGTTTTCTATTGTACATGTATTGATGCTAAAATTAAATATTCTGCACTGAAAAGAGGAAAATTAAGATATTTTCTTCAAAAGCCTTACAAGAAGATATTTATCTGTGCAGAGTTAGAAAGCGCAGCATTTGTTGTGAAATTCTTTATAGTGTATGTTAGCACGCTGTATTGCTTGAAAATCTAGCATTCCCTAATCTTGTTGTACCATCGATGTGACGTCATGATGTTGTACCATCGTGGAGTACGATCACATCAATGGTACAACAGCTCTTCCACGTTTACGCGTACAAGTTACGCTTGGTATTAGGTCTTCAAAATGGCCCACGGCACTTCAGCGTAGGCACCGGAGCACATCTTAATTTAAAAGTAAGTGCCATTTCTGTTTTGTTAGCTGGCACACAGCAGAGCCAAATTATTTAATTTAAAATGTGGACCGGAGTAAGAGCTCAGTTGTCAGCGACTCCATCGCGGGGGTCCCCGACATCACAGTCGCGACAGCGAAAAAATTCACGAGTTGTTTATTTGCTACTTTGCCCATACACTATAAAGATAGTGTATGGGCAATAGTGAACAATAACATTGGTTCACTGAGGTTTTCATGCTTAACTAAAACCCTCTCGAGCTTCGCTCGAGGGTTTTCTTGGTTGTCATGACAACCTCTCGAAGTGAACAACAGTGTTGTTGTTCACTGTTGACCATACACTATCCTCTATGTTTTACGCATTCTTAAGATATTCCTTGATGAAACTGACATTGCAGTATTTTCTTTTTGATATTTTGGTGTACTGTAGAAGATACTTCTGTAACTTCCATTATGTTTTTAATAGACCCTAATGGAAAATAATCCTTATTGATGCAATAAATTACTGTCATGGGTAAACCTATACAAGCCATTGAAAATTCAGCTTACACTTTAAGAGCCCTGGGGCTGATATTCAGTAGTTTGTGCTGGTGTTAACCAGTGCTTGCCTGTGCAAACCAGGTTTGCGCTAGATCCCAATATTCAAAAGGGTTGGTGCGCGGTGAAAGCATGGTTAGTGCTTCGCAAACCAAAATAAGGGGTATGCAAATGGGGAGGTGGGGGTGGGGACAGGAATATTGGCATAAGCTGATATTCACCAGACTTGCACCACACAAAAGGTTTCAGTGCGGTCCTTTTGCAAAGTGCAAATACTGCCAAACAAAACCCCCTCTTACTCTACACAACCCTAACAACTGCCGGAGGTAATGCAGCTAACTAGCTGGCTGGCTACTCCTCCTGTAGTCCCTGGCGTGCCTTCTAATCACCAGCCCATAGTTAAAAAAAACCTCGCTGGTACTAGTGGTCCCCTTCTCCCTCCGATCACCAACCCTTACTTAAAAAAAAAAAGTTCCTTGGTGCTAGTGGCCCCCTTCCCTCTGATCACCAGCCATTACTAAAAAAAAAAAAAAAAAACCTCCCTGGTGCTAGTCGGTCCACCCTCTCTCCAATCACCAGTCCTTACTAAAAATAAACTCCCTTGTGCTAGTGGTCCCCCCTCCCAATCACCAGTCCATATTAAAAAAAAAAACTCTCTCATGTTAATGTTCTCACCCTCCCTCCGATCACCATCCTTTACTAAAAAAGATTCTGTGGTGCTAGTGGTCCACCCCTTCTCCGATTGCCAGTCTTTACTAAAAATAAACTCCCTGGTCCTAGTGGTCCCCCTCTCTCTCTCTCTCATTGCCAGCCCTTACTAAAATAAAAAAAAAAGCTCCCTGGTGCTAGTGGCTACCCCTCCCTCCGATCGCCAGCCCTTACTAAAAAACTCCCTGGTGCTAGTGGTCCCTCCCCTTCCGATTGCCAGCCATTACTAAAAAAAAAACTCCCTGATGCTAGTGGTCCCCCCCTCCCTCCAGTCGCCAGCCCTTACTAAAAATAACTCCCTCATGTTAGTGGTCCCACCCCTCCTCCGATCGCTAGCCCTTACAAAAAAAAATAAAAATCTCTGTGCTAGAGTCCCTCCCTACAATCACCAGCCCTTACTAAAACTCTGTCATGTTAGTGATCCCACCTCCTTCGATTGCCAGCTCTTACTAAAAAAATCTTCCTCAAGTTAGTGGTCTCACCCTCCCTCCAATCGCTAGTCCTTACTAAAAAACCCTCCCTGTTGCTAGTAGTCCCCCCTCTCTCTGATCGCCAGCCCTTATTAAAAAAACTCCCTGGTGCTAGTGGTCCCTACCCTCTTCTGATCACCAGCCTTTACTAAAAAATAAAAACTGCCCCTTTCTAGTGATCCCCTCTATCTCCGATTGCTAGCCCTTACTAAAAAAAAAATCCCTGGTACTAGTGGTCCCCCCCCCGATCGCCAGCCCTTACTAAAATAAAAAAAAAGCTCCCTGGTGCTAGTGGCTACCCATCTCTCTCTGATCGCCAGCCCTTACTAAAAAAAACTCCCTGGTACTAGTGGTACCCCCCCTCCCTCTGATCGCTAGCCCATAATATAACTTAACCCCCTGGTGTCCAGCGGTCCCCCTCTGGCACTAATCCATGGTACCTCCAGTCACAAGTCTGTAATCTCTGGCATCTAGTGGCTCCCCAACACCATTGCACCAAGTATCCACCCCTCACAGACACCTTACCAGTATCCTTGGTGCTGTGGGTGCGCACACAATGACCAACACAGCCTTTCTCAGATCTCCTCAGCTGGCTGCCATATGTTCAGGCATGGAGCGTGCATCTTATTCATATGATAGGGTGGGCCTATAGACTGCACAATGGTGAACACTGTTTCCCTGCACAAAAGTGGGGGAAAAGGATGAGCCAGGGAACTACAGACTACTCAGTTTGACTTGAATAGTCAACAAATTGCTGAGAACTATCATTAAAGAGTGGCTGGTAGATTTTCTGGTTGCAAATGGGCTACAAGACTGAACTCAGCATTGGTCTGTGTCAGGCAGAACTTGTCAAACAGCTCTATTGATAAAGGACAGGTGGTTGATATACTTTATCTGGATTTTAGCAAGGCAGTTGACTCAGCTCCATACATGTGGCTGGTCAAGAAACTAGGGGACCTGGGGTGGGGGCAGTCTGACATGATGTGTTCAGAACTGTCTAACAGGGAGGACACAGAAGTAGTGATGAATGAGAAGGTCCTGTGAGTAAGAGAGGGAGGTCCCTAGCCGTGTCCCACAGGGGTCAGTACTCAGGCAGTACTCTTTAACATCTTCATCAGCGACATGGGGAGAGTATCAGAGGGAACATCTGCTTCTTTGTGGATGACACCAAGCTCTGTGGCAGGGTGGACTGTGAGAAGGGTATCTGAGAGCTGAAGGAAGACCTAAAGAGGCTTGAGAAATGGTCATAGATCTGGCAGATAGACTTCAATATCAAGAAGTGCAAAATCATTCATATAGGCAGAAGAAACCCCGGTGCTGAATACAGGGTGGGTGGGGTAATAGCTGCTGTGATTGAGGAGAAAAGGGCTTTGGAGTGGTGATATCTAACAATCTAAAATCATCATCACAATGTAACAAAGTGATAGGGAAGGCTAACTGAATGCTTGAGATGCACTGGGAGGGGGTTCACTGGCAGAAGAAATGAGGTTATCTTTCACCTGTACATAGCACTGGTATGACTGCACCTGGATTACTGTGCACAATTTTGGAACACCCTCCTAATGAAGGACATGAGACTACACCTCTACAAGGACATTGGAAGGGTGGAGGCAGTACAGAGGAGGGCAACCAAAATGGTGAGGGGGTTGCACGAGAAGTCATATAAGGAAAGGCTGCAGGAACAAAACATGTAGACCTTGGAAGAGAGGAGGGTGAGATGTAACATGATTGAAACCTACACAGGTACTTCACAGGAGTGAACAAGGTGAAAGTGGAGGGTCCATTTCAGAGAAAGGAAGGAACCAGAACAAGGGGCATGCAATTAAGCTAAGAGGAAGTTTAGGAAAGATGTGTGAAATACTTCTTCATGGAAAGGGTGGTGGATGACTGGAGCAGCCTGCCAGAGGAGGTAGTGGGGCAAAGACTGTGGGAGCTTCAAGCATGCATGGGATATGCACAGGGCATAGGTAGAGGAACAGGGAGGGACTGACACCTATGACCAGCTGGGGTCAGTGGTGATGGAATAAGGCAGGATCAAGGGGCAGACTGAATGGGCTAAGAGTCCTTTTCTGGTGATAAAATCTATGTTTCTGTAAACAGGCTGGAGACAGTGTAGAGAACGATGATCAAGATGATACGTGGATCAACAAGGAGGGCACATGAGCAGGGAGAGTCTCAACATGTATTCGTTGGAGACCAGAAGGGAGAGGGAGGGCATGGTCAAAATATTTAAATACTTGTACGCTATAAGCAAAGTTGACACAAACAAGCTTTTCACAGTAAGAGGCCATATTAATACCAGGGGTGAATAAGTGAAAAATGGCAGAGAGTAAGTTTAAAAAGGGCATTCACAAATACTTCTCAGGGAACAGGTGATGGATGGGTGGAGTGGACTGCCCAAGGAACTGGTCAGTGTAAAAATGGTGACTGGGTTCAAGAGACGGTGGGACAGACATAAAAGGCTGGTTATGGTAGTTGGGGAGGTCAGAGAGCGTGTGTGTGTGTGCGCGTGAGTAGAGATGGATGATTATGGGTCATGGAACTCACAAGGCAGACACAATAGACCATCAGGCCTTCTTCTTCTTCTGCTGGCAGGTTTCTATGTCTCTCTGTTTCAATTTAAATGAAAATGGATACTCCTGTAGGAGTCTTCAGTTGTTGTTACATGGATTCTTGCTGCTTAGATCTGTATGACCTCTGTTCTTTCATCTGTCTAATTACACCTAGTATTGCAAATATTTTATTATTGCTTCCTTAAATGTTAAACACCCCTGCTACTCTTACCTGTTTTTATGCATTTCTATTCCCTTTTAATGTACCACACTTCAGTGTTTCTTAATTTAAACTACCTCCCAATTGTAAAATGTGATCTTATTTTGTATAATTCGGCTTTCTATATAATTGTAATGAACTTTGTCTCCACTCCCCCCCCCCCCGGTCACACCTGGAAACAAGCCCTGGCTCATTGTTTCTCTGCCATTACCAATGTTCTAAATAAATAAATAATCCCTGACTCCCTCCAGTCTGTTTCCTGCTCTTTCCATAGCACAGAGATACTTCTTCTTTAGGTGGTCAATAAGCTTCCCCTCCCTACTGATCATATAGCTCATTCTCTTTTCATTCTTCTTGACCTCAGTGCTGTGTTTGACACAATCAACCACCTCATTCTACTTGATCAGCTTGGCTTGAGTGCTATCCTGGGGTCTCTGGTATTCAGCTCTCCTGATTCCACTCTTACTTGTCCAGTCACTCTTTTTTGTTTGTTTTAAATCTGCTTATGCTCCACAGCCTGATGTTGGATATACCGTTGTCCAGCTGATTTTACAGCCATCATGGAGCACGGGCAAAGGGGATTTACTCTTTTTTGTTTACCCAGCTGCTGCAGATCCCCTCCTCATCAGGATGCTGGTGTGAGGACCAAGGTCTCGACTGAAGCGTGCACATTGCACCATGCCAAACATTGCTCAGCATCCCTCCCTCCCTGCATCCCAACTGCTGCACTGCCATCTGTATACCCATAGATGGTGTTAGCTCATTGTGGCAAAGCAGCCCACCCACCCCAGAGGAGGACAACATCTTTTGGGATCTTCAGTCCTCCTCCCTTCAGCTGGCCCTTGACGACCCAGGCTCACTCCTGAACCTGCATCACCTGTGTTATGAACAGTAGAGGTACCGCTGCACTGACAGGCTGGCCAGTCACTCCCTTTTTGTCTCTGGTGATAGATCCTTCTCTGCCTTTAGGCCTCTCCTCTATGGTGTGCCCCAAGGCTCTGTTTTCTTCTCAACCACATCCCCTGCTGCAGTTATGTCCCCCTTGATCAACTTAAAGTATCTCATCTTTCAACCCTTTCAGTTTTTAAGGGCACTCTTTATAAATTAGTAAGTTTGCACAGCATACTTATAACCCTATTCCCATGAAGTGGGGTGAGTAAACCTGATGGAGCGTCCACCCTTAAATTACTGTGTTACTATGTAACTGTGAGTATCCCTTTTGTGCAGGTGGCACTCAACTTTATACCTTCGTCAACCCTTTCTCTGATTCCATACTACCTTCTCTCTGTCTCACTGTCTCTTTCTCTCGTGCCTACCTCTTGCAGATCAACTGTTGGGGTTTATCTTAACTTCCACCAACAAAAGTCTTTAAAACTGAAATTTTCCTTGGCAAAGAAAGTGCCCTTAGCTACAGCTCCACTATCTATATCACCCACTTGATTGCAACATGTTGTTTGTCTCATGTGTCATAAACCTTTCAATACCTGACACATCTCTGTAACCTCAAAAGCTGCCAACAACCTTCACTATATATTTGCCACTACCTCAACTGTCAGTCAGCTGAAATGCCTTCATCTCTTAAAGACTTAGCTACTATATTTCCTCTCTTATAGTTTCTCAAGTTCCTCCTCACTAAGCTCAAATCCTTCAAAAATGATGCTGCACATCTCCTGACCTGTTCTTGTAGATGACACCATATTCCCCATCCTCAAAAACATGCACTGGCTTCTCATCCAGTTTCATATACAGTACAAGCTGCTCTTCTGATTTTTAAAATTCCCTATGGTCTGGGCCCCCAGGTCCCTGACCTCATTACCCCCTACTCCCTACCCCTACCCTCTCCTCTAACTTGGAGCTGTGCTCTGACCTTCATGTTACCCTCACTGTCATATGGGGGAGGTCCTTTTACTTCAGCTGCCCATTCAGTTTGTGATAGTTTCTTGCCTTGTTTCACTTCATAGACTTCTCAACCATCTTCAAATCCCCACTCAAAAGTGACCTCATATCCCTTAGCTCTTGACTCTTGACCCTCTAGTGCCAGTCTATCCGGTGTACAGACCTATGAATTGCAAGTAATACTCTTTACTCATTGTTTTTCACACCAATGTACTTGAACCATTTTTCTTTTGACTTGTAAAGGTTTTGTGATAATTTGTATAAACGATACTGTACAACATTGTATTGTATTATAATGTACTTCGTGGACTAGTGTGGTAGAACTGCGGTCTGCCTGAAATTATGTTTGGGTAGTGGGATGACTTTCCTATATTCTTTTTCTTCTGTTCTTTAAATCTGTTGTGCAACAGTACTCTCTAACAACTTTCCTGTTCTTTTTCTAAAACTGACATAGGTTGGCCACCTAGGACAGCCTTGTCTTATTCTCTCTAAATCGTTTTCTGTCTTTTTCTATTTTTCTTTCACCATTTCTGTTGCTCACCATGGACTCCCATAACCTTGCTGTGACATGGCAAGCACAAAAATGGCTATATGAATATAAAAATACCAAGCATGCTTGCTGGCTGGTTAAATAAAACCAATGCTTAAGCTGTGGTTAATGTGCATTCATAAAGTGCTTTAGATATTGCTAGAAAGTGCTGCCAGAATTAAAGGGCAGACAGTACAAGTTAAAATGAAATAAGAAGTGCCTGCAGTGCTGAAAAAGGTACCATAGATAATGAATATATTGGCAGGCAGATTATACTGAAACATGAATAACTATGTTAAAATAAAGAATAGGCACTTAAAAGGAAAAGAAATTGATGCTAAAAACACATTCTACAAAGCCGTCAGAGCTTGTATATTGGTTAGGATGTATAAAGTGCAGCATGCTTAAATAAAAATAGATGTGAACGCTGCAGAAGTTATCATGGAAAGCATAGTGGTAACTGAATAAACAATTTAGAGGGCTTTATCTGTAACATAAAGAGAGGGCATGTGGAAAAGTGGTTACTTTAAACCCAGGCCAGATAAAATAAAATATTAATAATAAGCGCTGTTGCAGAAATAAGGAAAAGAGTGTTTAAGTTACAAACGCAAGCATTAGGAGATGAAGGAATGTCTCTAAACGGGGCCAGTCTGTAATTTAGCCCAGGCAGTGTTTGTCCCAGAGAGGGCCTATTTTTGTTATAAGTTAATACTGAACCCATCCCCTTCTTTTTTAAAAACAGGCTAATTAAAATCAAACTGTAACCAAGGAAATACTTAAAATAAAACTACTGCAATACTGTAAGTTGTTTAAATACCTGAAAAAAAGCAACAGGAAGGGTTTTCTGCCTTGTTTTCTTTTTCCTTTCCTCCACTGTTCTAGGCCAGAACTGGGCCTACCTGTTGCCTGGAGGTGAATGATTTTTCCTACAGGGGAGCAGCACCCTCTGCAGTCCCCTTTTATGTAGTACACCCTGTTACTCACAGAAAATAGAGGAGGCACTTTGGCTTAATTATAATGCTATTAAGTATTTATGGGGTATTTTAGCCTTTATTAAGACATTCTACCTTTCATATTTATTGAAATCTATGCTTTTACATCACCTATATATAATGGTGGGTCAACCTGTGCTAAATAGTCTAGCTAGTGATAGATATACCTTTGTATTAGTTAAGGGTCAGGTCAGGTGACCCCACCAGACAGTATATAACCCCTCCTGTGGTGAAACTAAGACAGATCAGCCTTGTGAGAGGACCCTGGAGAACCTGTGCCAGTGTATGATCTGAGAAAAGCATAGAGGAAGGTGGGTCTTAAAGCTTTGATAGTGATCCACGCTGTGCACAGTACTATGAGTTGTAGCGCTGCTGCAAGAATTGTATTTTTTTATTATTTTAGTTTGTTATTTTTGATCCTGACATTTTAAGAAAAATAAAATAAGTGCACTTGTGTGTTTTTTATGCACCTGACTTGTGGTTTGCCTAGTTTTGCATTATCTTTCACCCACACCCTGTGACATATGGTGACAGAGTGAGATCTGACTGTACGTCCAAGGAAACAGGGAGTTGTGGAGAACCTGATGCGGCTCATATGCTGGATGAGTGGGTGATGGCTGGAGGTGGACCAAAGCCAGAGAGAGACGAAGTACCACTGCCAGGTGCTGCTTGAGAGTTCTCAACCAGAAGATTTGGAGGAGGAATCAGTGGAGCAGGATCCATGGGCTTTGGAGCAGGAGGAGT
This sequence comes from Neoceratodus forsteri, assembly GCA_016271365.2. NCBI lineage: Eukaryota > Metazoa > Chordata > Ceratodontiformes > Ceratodontidae > Neoceratodus > Neoceratodus forsteri. The sequence goes on from CM057455.1 coordinate 727,713,178, forward strand.
CCCTGATGGAGCATTTGTGGCCAACATTTTCGGAGATCCCTTTGTTGCCTATTTTTCTGGGCTGTTTCTTGATGGAGGATGGTGAACAACAAAACGAGACCCCAGGTAAGACTGTGTTTGGCAATGAGATACTGGGGGAGAAGACTCCAATCAAGATGGAAGAATCCATTTTGGCTGAAGGGACTTTAACATGTTCTGAACCACCTTCTATGATACATGGTTGTTCTGTTTGTGCTGACTGGGGGAGATTGCAGGCTGGGGGTCCTGTTACCCAGTTATGCTCATACGTTAAAGTCTAGGATGGGAGGCAGGTTAACAGTGGAGTGGGAGTAAAACAGTTGTGGTGGTATGAACAAAGGAGGGGAGTTCTGTACTACATAAGGCCCAATCCTTGGACAAAGCAAGTAGATGCCCGGGTAGTGGTGCCCGAGGCATGTAGGAAAAAGGTGATGGAGGATGCACACTCCAGTCACTTGGGGCATCTGAGCCATGGGGAGGTTTTTGCGTAAATAATCCCATATTTGTACTGGCCAGGCATGTTCAGGCAGGTGGCAGCCTATCGTAAGACCTGTTCTATGGGCAAACAGGTAGATGTTCCGGGAAAAAGTGTGGAAGGAGTGACCCAAACAGAAATGGCATCCTTGGAAAATGGGGAGACTCCCACATAAGGCGCAAGGGACACGTTGGTAACATACAATCAACGATGGTACATTAATTAAAATGTTGTTTATAATGAAACCCCAGAGGTTTTGGGAATTAGGAACTGGCTGTTTGGTTGCTTGGCATTCAGCATGAGAGGTTCCTTAATTGCCTTTAGGTGTTTGAGACCCACCTGGGATGGGATGAACGGGGTTTGAGGGTCAAAGGGTTACCCTTGGGAATGCTATTGGTGGGGTTGTAATTGGGTTCATAAACAACTGCAGTCAGTATACAGAGACTGTATTTCACTCTCCTGTATAGGTAGTGTGAACTATAGGTTGGATTGTGGGGTGCAATGGTTGTGTTGCAGCAGTGTGGATGAACATACTATGGAGGCTGGGAGGGTGCCCAATATGCCACAGGTTAAGGAGGCTCAAGGAAGAGGTTCAGTGGCTTGGCAGGGAACTGGGGAGGTTGAGGGGAAGGGGAGAGTTGCATTGGTAGAAGGGCTCACATCTGATAATATCAGGGGCACCACAGAAGGAAGAGTGAGTCAAGGGAGGGATTGGGGAGGGGCAAACTAGACAGGAAGCCAGCTGATGAAGGTGGACTCTAGTGGGGCCTAGAAAGGAGCAACAGTAGGCAGGAGGGAGGAGAAAACACATAGTAATGCAAAGGGTAGGGAACATGTTTGCTGTACTAGCGACACATGGGAAGAAGATGATGCAGGAGGAGATTGAGCAAGGCATAGTACTCATGAAAAGGAGGAGTGAGGGGCATTACTAGTGGAGAGATTGAGCACGGGTGGCAGGGTGAGGGATAATGCTTGGAGAGGTGAGGAGGGAGAGGGAGGTTGGCAGTCAAACAGGAGGAGGGGGAGGGGTCTCAATTGAGGGAGTGGGGGAAGACACTGGGGCAAATGGTAAAAGCACCATCTTGAGTGGCCCTGGGAATGAGCACCTGAGTGGAGGGGTGGCGACAGGCACAAGGAAAGAGGAGGAGGGTGTACTGGTGTTGGGGGACTCCATACTCAAGGGAATCAGATGGGGCAGCAAGGGGGAGAGGCACAGTCGGATATGGGTGGAGTCCATACCAGGATTAAAGGCAGACAAGGCAGGACAGGCAATCCTAAGGTGCGCAAGGAGGGGTAGGAGGAAATCGCGCATTGTGGTACATGTGGGGACAAATGACCTAGCGGGGGAAACAGTAGAGATAACAAGGGAGAGGTTTGAGGAAGTGGGAAGGTTGTGCAAGGAGACTGAGGAGTCTGTGGCCTTCTTGGAGGTGCTCCCAGTACCCTGTGTAAGCACTGTGAGAAAGGAGAGGATTGAGGAGTTGAACGCATGGTTGGTAGAATGGTGTCGAACTAAGGGGTACGGGGTTGCGGGCAGCTGGGGCAGTACCTGGGATAATAACAATCTGTTTGCAAGGGATAGGCTGCACCTGAGCAGAGAGGGGAAGGAGATGTTAAAGCAAAGACTGGGGAGGTATATTGCTTCAAAGGTGGATGTAAACTAGTTAGGGGTGGCAAGTGGACCTTGAGGTAGGTGAGGGATCTGATAGAGCAGAGTCACAGCCTACCCCCAGAATAACAGGGAAGGATTCAGTGTGCTCAAAGGGAGGAAGTAGAAGGGAGGGGAGGGTGATGAAGGAAGGGGGCAGGATGGAGGGTGGTCTTGCTGAATGAGAGCTTAGGCAACAAATCAGCTGAGCTACAGGCACTCTTGGCAGTGTGGAGGGTGGATATTGTGGCTGTCATGGAAACGTGGGCAACCGAGCACCGGGACTGGGATCTGGCAATCCCAGGGGACAAATTATACAGGAAGGACCGTGAGAAGGGGACAGGGGGTGGAGTGGCAGTCTATGTGAGGGATGGGATCAAATGCACAAGGGATGAGGAGGAGGAGGAGGAAAGGAGAACAGAGGCAATCTGGCTGCAGCTCCTAGACTCAAGGGGTAGGAAACTGAAGTTTGGGGTGGTATACAGGCCGCAGTCCCAGTCTGAAGAGCTTGACAGGGAATTAACAGGACAAATCAGAAAGGTGTGTAGAAAAGGGAAGGTGGTAATCATGGAGGATTTCAACTTGCCGGGGGTTGACTGGAGCATTCCGGTCACCTCCAGTGCTAGGGAGCAAGTGCCCCTGGACACGATCCAGGAGGGTCTTCTGACACAGTTGGTCAGTGGACCCACTAGGCTAAAGAACACTTTAGATCTAGTATTGTCGAATGGGGAGGCAGTAAGGAAAATAAGGGTGGAGGACACACTAGCTGACAGCAATCACCAAACGGTGTGGTTTAACATCATGATGTGCAGGGAGCCAGAGAACTCAGTAACCCGGATAGTAAACTTCAGGGGGCGGACTTTGGGAGGATGCAGGAAGTACTGAAAGGGAAACTGGAGGGCATAAGGCAGGAGATGGATGCAGAGCAGAAATGGGATATTATTACACGGGGGATTACAGAGGCAACGAAAGCCTGCACCAAGACACAGAGTAAGAGGAGCAGAGCAAGGAAACCATGCTGGTTGAACAACGAGGTAAGGAGGACGGGAAGGAAGAGGAACAGGGAGGTATGCAAGATGGTTCAGGGTGACCAGAAAATGGGAAAAAGCCAGGCCAGAGGAGCCTGAGTTAGCACAGCCCAATTGAGGAGAGACTTTCAGATACATCAGAGAGAAGCAACGTGCAAGGAGACAATAGTGAGGACAAAACAGGGCGGCAGTGGACAGAAAAGGGAGGAAGGGAAGCACTGAATTAATACTTTCTCAGTGTTCACGGAAGAAAAGGAAGACTGGTACCACCATGGAGTGGGAGGGTGGGGATGGGGAGAGGGAGGTGACAGGTGGAAGGATTGAGAGAGGTAGAGTCCTAGAGGGACTGGGGGCACTGAGGGTAGACAAGGCACCAGGACAGGATGGTATCCACACAGGGCACTGAAGGAGATGGGCGGAGGTGATGGCAGAGCCACTGGGAGATCTGTACAGCACCTCACTGGAGTTGGGATGTGTGCCACTGGACTGGAGAATGGCACATGCAGTGCTGTTACACAAGAGCCGACCAAGGGACAAACCGGGTAATTATCGTCCAGTAAGTCTCACCTCCATAATGTGCAAACTCATGGAAATGATACTAAAGGAAAGACTGGTGACATACCTGGAGGACAACGGCCTCCAGGATGTGAGGCAGCGTGGGTTCATTTCAGGGAAATCCTGTCAAACCTATCTGATACAATATTATGATGGGTCTGGTATGATCTCCCGACTCCTGACTGCCCGATGTGTATTTCCCCGTATTCAGGTTCCTGACTGGTTCTGTCGCCCGACTATCATCTTACCGTGTACTCAGTTTCCTGACTAGATCTCCCACAAGGTCTGAGATCCGAACAATGTAAAGGATTTGCATAAAATTTAACCTTTCATTACTTATCTTAGCTACTCCCAGACCCTGGTCCATCAGTCGATGCTTCTGCAGACATCTGCTTGTTGGTTTTCCCTTTTCCACTATCAGAACCCTTCAAGGATGTAGAACAGGAGAGCGCAGTGTAACGCTGACTTTTACCAAAAATGCCCTACCCGCATTCAGATACTCCTGCTCTCCTATATAGAAGTAATGCAACAAAAATTACAGCTTTAGCATTCTTTTCTTGTTTGACTGGACTGCAAGCTCGATGGTAGAATTATGACCAGATGGGTAAGCCGACTGAGGTAAGTATGATTAAAACATGCTAGGTTGCAAACTTTCAGTTGTTTCCTGCTAGAAAAACTCCATTCTCAGGAGCAGCATTCCTGGAAGGACAAGAGGCAGCTCCCTCATCTACCCAGTTGGACCAAATTATAGCTATTCAACACCAAATGCAAACATTTCAGTACGATAGATCAGTGTCATTTTAGGTCACTATCGGTTAAAATGGCACATTGCACTCAAATGTCTAATGTCGGGAAAACAGCAGTCAGCAATACATTCTGCAGGCAGTCAACACTGGTGGGCTGTTAGAGTCAGGCATTTTAGAGTTGGTCAGTTGGGAGTCGGGCAATCATACGGATCCCATTATGACTGGGTGACAGGTGAGCTGGATAAGGGTCATGCGGTGGATGTACTTTACTTGGACTTCAGCAAGGCCTTCGATTTGGTGCCTCATGGGCAGCTTGGGGGGAAGCTAACTGGTGTAGGGGTAGGCGCAAAAATGATGAACTGGATTACAAGCTGGCTGAGTGAGAGGTTGCAATGGGTGGTGGTGGGAGGGGATCTCTCAGTTCCAAAGCAGGTGATGAGCAGGGTGCCACAGGGCTTTGTTCTGGGACCAGTATTATTTGGGCTTTTCATATCAGACATTGCACATGGGGTGGTGAGCAAGGAAAGACTGTTTGCAGATGACACAAACATCAGAGCAGTGGTAGATGGAGAGGAGGGATTAAACCAGCTGCAGGGGGACCTAAGCAAGCTAGAGGAGTGGTCAGAGAGTTTGCAGCTGGGATTCAATGCAAAGAAGTGTAAGGTTATGCACTTCAGGGTGAAGAACCCAAGGAGAGAATACTGGCTGTGTGGGGTTAAACTGGGGATCACTGAGGAGGAGAAGGATCTAGGGGTAATGGTAACAGGGGCCATGAACAATACTGCCCAGTGCAGGAGAGTGGCTGCAAAAGTGAACAAAATGCTGGGGTGCACAGCAAGGGGGTTTTCATCCAGATGAAGAGAGGTGATTTGGCCCCTCTACAGGTCACTGGTAAGACTGCACTTGGAGTATTGTGTGCAATTTTGGAGGCCATACCTAAATCATGATATCAGGCTACTGGAGGGGGGTGCAAAGGAGGGCAATGAAGATATATGGAATGTAGGGGAGAGACTATGAGAATGGGCTGGGAGACCTGAATATGTACACCCTGGAGGATAGAAGGGATGGGGGGTCATGATTGAGACATTGAAGTATCTGCGGACAATCAATAAGGGTGGGGCAGATGGGGTCTTTAAGCTAAGGAGGGGGAGGGACACCAGGGGGCATGGGCTAAGTATAGAGGGGGAAGATTTAGGAGGGGAAATGACGTGACACTATTTCACAGAGAGGGTGGTAGCAAAATGGAATGCACTACCAGAATGGGTGGTAATAAGTAAATTTGTGAACAACTTTAAAAGGCATGAGACAGGGAGCAGGGGAGAGGTAGGGTGGGAGGTGGGAGGTGAGTGGGATGACAAAGGGAGGGGTTGGGCATGTAAACTAGGGTGCTTGTTGCACACTCGAGCAGACATAGATAGACCGGGTGGTCTGTTTCTGCTGGTACATTCATATAATTGTATTTTTATAACATGTACAATAAGAAATGAATCAGGGTCCTGAGGGATCCAGATATGGGGCCCCTGCATAGATCCGATGTGTCTGATGGGATTAGAACAGGGTATTACTCACCCCAGAGAAATTGTTTCTTGGTGCTTGATTGTATGGCAGGCCAGATATATTTGTTTAGAGAAAGCCAGAAGACACTAAAAAACTGCAGTTTATATTTCTTTCTCTTTTGCATATGATAGTGTTGAGGTACAGTAATGAAATAGCTGATTGGGTATGTAGGTACTAAACTAATTTCTAGTACTGTGTCAGCCCCAGGATATTGTATTGTGAATATTGTTTTTTTTTTTTAGATACGTATTGCTGGCAATACTTATGCTTAATAAAGGGACCCTGGGTTGGAGCTTCTGGTGTGGGTGGGTGGAAGTTCCAACCTTTCCAAGGTACTGGTAGGGTGCAGGTCAACTGTAGGATGGCTTCCCTCTTCTGTTGGTGGTTTGTGACCTAAAAACCAGTCTTGATCTTTAGATAACTGTTTTTTTCTTAATGAGGGAGGAGTGTGGTAAAACTGCGGTCTACCTGAGATTATGTTTGGGTAGAGGGATGACTTTCCTATATTCTTTTTCTTCTGTTCTTTAAATCTGTTGTGCAACAGTACTCTCTAACAACTTTCCTGTTCTTTTTGTAAAACTGATGTAGGTTGGCCACCTACAGCAGCCTTGTGTTATCCTCTCTAAATCTTTTTCTATTTTTCTTTCACCATTTCTGTCACTCACCATGGACTCCCATAGCCTTGCTGTGACACTGCAAGCACACAAAATGGCTATATGAATATAAAATTACCAAGCATGCTTTGCTGGTTGTTAAATAAAACCAATGCTTAAGCCGTGGTTAAAGTGCATTCATAAAGTGCTTTAGATATTGCTAGAAAGTGCTGCCAGAATTAAAGGGCAGACAGTACAAGTTAAAATGAAATAAAAAGTGCCTGCAGTGCTGAAAAAGGTACCATAGATAATGAATATATTGGCAGGCAGATTATACTGAAACATGAATAACTATGCTAAAATAAAGAATAGGCACTTAAAAGGAAAAGAAATTGATGCTAAAACATGTTCTACAAAGCCTGCAGAGCTTGTATATTGGTTAGGATGTATAAAGTGCAGCATGCTTAAATACAAATAGATGTGAACGCTGCAGAAGTTATCATGGAAAGCATAGTGGTAACTGAATAAACAATTTAGAGGACTTTGTCTGTAACATAAAGAGAGGGCATGTGGAAAAGTGGTTACTTTAAACCCAGGCCAAATAAAATAAAATATTAATAATAAGGGCTGTTGCAAAGATAAGGAAAAGAGTGTTTAAGTTACAAACGCAAGCATTAGGAGATGAAGGAATGTCTCTAAACGGGGCCAGTCTGTAATTTAGCCCAGGCAGAGTTTGTCCCAGAGAGGGCCCATTTTTGTTATAAGTTAATACTGCTTCCCCTCTCTTTTTAAACCAGGCTAATAAAAATCAAACTAACCAAGGAAAAAGACTTAAAATAAAACTACTGCAATACTGCAAGTTGTTTAAATACCTGAAAAAAGTAACAGGAAGAGTTCTCTGAAGAAGAAGAAGAATCAGCGTTTATATAGCGCTTTTCATACACAGTGTATCCCAAAGTGCTTTACAAGCAATGCTAGACTGGTAGTGAAGTGATTGAATGTGACACTTCATTATTTGTGGTACTCATACTGGGGACAGTGTAAAAGTGAAAAAAACAAACAAAACAACAACAACAAAAAGAGTCCTCTCAAGGGGGTTAAAACTAGTGCGTTGGCCACCCTACTCTGCTCCAGTTGTTTGTCTTCTACCTTGTTACCATTCTGTAACAACCTCTTTTACTTTTTTATGTTGGCTTCTGGCACTGTGCCAGAAATTGAAAACATCTCTACAAAGACCCCCTTCCCTAACCCAACCCTCCAAATTCTAAAAATACTATACTGTAGCAGGGATCCCCTTCCCTGCCCCAAGTGAATGATTTGGTGACCCAATAGTACAAAAATCCTGACTAGTTCAGTCACCCCGCTCCACAGTGTGTCTGCTGCCATTAATGCATCGGTCATCTGACTGAGTATACAGTACGTGCAGAGCCCTGATCACCTGAGAGGTGTTAGAGTTGTTTTAAAAAGTTTTAGGACCCCTGAATAATTTTCAGTGAATACCCTCGAATAGTGAAAAATAGTCAGCAGTACTGAATATCCTACTGTATAACACCTTAAATTTGCTCCCCTTATATTTAGCGCTCCAAGCACACCAGACCTAGTCACTCCATCTTATTTTCACTGGTGGAACACTAGTGAAGCTAATGTATAGTGCTCCACCTAATATTCACAGTCTTTTTATTTCCACTCTCATTTGAAACCAGCTAATATAGTGAAATTAAAAAGACAGTGAATATAAGCTCTTATACAGTATATTTTGTGGTATTCAGGAATTAATATTCTGGCCGTGCACACCCCTAGTTGAAACTACAGAAGTCTACTCCTGACAATAAAATTAAGGGCTGTAGGCTTCTTCTGTCATTACTTTTCAATATTTTAGAAAAACTCATCTATGTTCAACTGACTTCACATTTGTCAAACTGTACGGTATTAATCAATACCTAATCTGGTTACAAAAAATGCCACATCACCATATCAGCAATTATCTCTGTTACTAATGACTTTTTAACAGTGTGTGACACTGATGAAGTAACTGGGGCTTTGCTTGTTGATTAAGATAAAGCATTTGATACAATAGACAGAAAAAAACAAACTACAATTCTTGCTTCAGCCTACCAATCTGTTTTCATGCCTCTTTATTTGATCACCATGTCAGATGTTTAAAAATCAACTGCTAAAATGTTTGCCAAAGGTATTCCTCACCCTCAGGCCTCTAGTTTATGCTCAGTGTTCTTCACTACTCACAAAGTTTTATACAACACCAGGTTGACTTTGAAAATAATAATTTTGCACTAACTGTCTAACTCCTGTCTGAAAAAAATAAAGTTTTTATGTACCTACCTACCTGTGATGGCTTAAATAGATTTTTTCAGAATCAAAGAAAGCTTGCTGAACTGTAACAGTAGTCAGACACGTTCAGCTGATAGCTAATTAATTTCCTGAATCTGTCTTCCCTTATTCTTTATTTTTGATGATATTCACATAAAAACAGGTTCTTTGCGGAGGCAGTAACTTAATGGTTTGTATAACTGCCTTTGATGCTGAAAGCTCTGAAGGTTGTGGGTTCCATTCCAACATCAGAATATTTATTTTCAAGAACAAGGGGCATGCTATGAAGCTGCAGGGGAAACGTAAGGAAGTACTCCTTCACAGAAAGGGTGGTGGATGCCTGGAACAACCTTCCAGTGGAGGTGGTGGGGGCAAAAATTGTAATGGGATTCAAGAATGCGTGGTATAAACATAAGGGAACCATAGTTTGTAGGGATGGGAGGGCTAAGCCGGAGATCAAGTAGGGTCTACGGTGTCACAGTAGGCAGGGAAAATGGGCAGACTAGGTGGGCCAAGCGGTCCTTATCTACCATCAAATTCTATGTTTCTACGTTTGCCCCAGACATCATCTTGCTTTTCCCTCTGATAAAGTCATAATTCTTTATTTGTGCTGTCACATAGATTATAATCTCACAGGCAGAGGATTATGGCTTCAGTAGAGGGGAAAGCAAGATGATACAGACAACTGAAGAAATCTGAGCTAAACTGTCTAAATGGTGTATTTTGAAACATTTTCCTCAATACTGGAAGATTTGTCTCACTGCATACCCTACACCACTCCTATGCAGATGAGGCTGTTCATTCCTTAATTTTTTTATTCATTTTCTTTTTCTATATTCTGTAGAATTTTTCCCTTCCACCACAACTGCCACTCAATTGGCTCCAAACTGAGTACCTCCCTACCTCCCAATTCAAGTGATCACTACACAGCAGTAACTGTGACATTCAGCCTGAGAGTACTTGTAGCTATCATTCAGATGGCTGTGGCGTATTTTCAAATCAATGTATTTATTGGAAGGCAAATTGAGAGCAAGCTCTCTTTTACAATTGCATCCAAACATAAAACAGAACATAAACAATATAAATATAGTTTTTTTTCTATACACAGCACTATCTACTTCTTAAAATTAATAAAACTCACCTATAGCAAGCACAGCAGCTATACGACAATCTGTTAATAATTGACTTAAAATGAGAAATAGGTAGAAATGAAGTATGTTTTATTTTTTTTTCCTGCATATTGGTCCATGTATGAGGTACAGATACAGTAAGAGTGAGCCCACCATATTTTGTCTGATGTTTTTGACACAAAGTAAGTAGAGAAAACTCCTGATCTAAGACTATATTTATTGTGTGGCTTAGATTGCAACAAATTCAAGAGATAAGAGGGGACCACACCTAGTCTGAATTTATACACAAATAAATTCCAGAGTAACTGCCTCCGAGCTCGTAAGGAAACCCAACCAGCTGCAGCACATAAACTGCAATGGTGTGTTTTCCAGGTGAGACCAGTGATAAATCTGAGAGTACCATGATATAAACCGTCAAGTACATCTAGTAAGGTGGTAGTTGCTTTGCCATTTACACAATCTCCATAGTCCCATTGTGACAAAAATAATGAGTTCACCAGTTGTTTATGAATTAAATAGACTAAAGTATGCTTTATTCCTGTAAAAGAAAGCAGTAATATTTTTAAATTTGGTTGATAAGTTTTGAATATGAAGGCTAAATGAAAGTTGGTCATCTAAAAATATACCCAGATATTTGTATGAATCAGCCTTATCTATTACTGTACCATCTTGTGATTTTATAGGAAATGTTTTGCACATGTTTTACTACTAAACAGCATCCACTTGAGTTTTCTTGACAGTGACATTGAGCAGTGGTCTCAGCTCCTTCATTGCCTTCTGAATCCTGTTAAGGTCTTTTTGTATTGTAGCAACTGCTATGTTAGGATCTTGTTGCTCTGTATACAAGATTGTATCTTTGGCATATAAAAATACATTAGACTAGCTAGAACTGAAGTTTGCGAGTTCATTTATATAAATCAAAAATAAAAGTGGACCCAGCACTGACCCCTGGGGAACCCCCCTATTTACTATAGTCAGCACAGAACAAAGTTTTTGCTGGGAAAACAAGTCAGAAGAAAACCAAAGAAGTGCATTAATACTGAGACCTGATACTTTGAGCCTGTTCAATAATATATCATGCACCACCGTACCAAAGTCTTTCGATAGGTCTAGAAAAATCACAGGAGAAATTGACCCATTTTCAAAAGATGCAAAGATGTTGTTAACTACCCGAGATACTGCTTAAGTAGTATTATGGCCCTTCCGAAAACCTGTTTGATATTCTGTCAGTACACCAGAATTTGACAGGTATAAAAAGAGCTGCTTAATAACCAGTTTATCAAATATTTTAATAATTGGGGAAAGAATAGACATGGGATGCTAACAACTTGGGTCAGAAACATCTCCAGCTTTTGAATATTGGCATTATATAAGTGGTTTTCCAATCAAGTGGTACCTGAGAAGTTCTTAAGGAAAAGCTGCATAAATTAATTAAGTATGTAGCCAGTATTTGGGCCCCAATCTTAAGAAAAATAGGTTCTATATTATCAGAGCCAGATCCTTTTTTAACATTCTGATTGATAAATTCTTTATACATATCATCTTCCTTGATATTACAAAATGTAAAGGAATTCTCTTACTCTTCTGTGAAAAATCAACATCTAGAGATGTCGGTGGAAGGTCTTCGTATGCCTTGTCACATACCAGACATGCTTCAGAAAATAATTTATTAAAAGCTACAACTTGTTCCTTAGGGTTAGATATAACAAGGTCTGAATATTTTTATAATTTTGGTAGTGAAGATTTATTTATTTATTGGAATTTCAGAAAACACCTTTGAGAACAAGCTCGTTTCATAGGTTCCACATCTTGACAATGCTGCCTGGTTGCTCGCCCCTTCCTTGATCTGGCTCCCCTCCTAATGCCCTCCTCTTCTCACTCCCTGCCTTGAATCACATGCTAAACTAATGTGTATTCATTTGCTGTTCTCTTATTCTGTATTTTGTAATACACATTGCTTAATTGTTTGTGAAACCAGTCTGTTTTCCATTATGGATCTGTACCCCCTCCCCCATTGACATGGAACCTTTGTAAATGAGCTGCTTGGTGCTCAAAGGTACTTGTAATCCTAGATTGAATAAATAAATAAATTAAATAAAATAAAAAACATCAGGTGAACAATACATATTGGAAAAGTAAGAGACAGAGAACAAACAAAACAAGGAATTATACAAAACATTATAACAGTATATACCTACAGAAGTTCCAATACATGTGGCATTGTACAATGTATGACAAGGTGCATATTTGATTAAAACCTGGAATTCAAAGGGTCATATTGGGGGTCTTATGAAATGACCCTTGCAGGAAAATGAGAACAGACTCAGCCTAATATCTAATAATCAACAAGGTAAGGGATGGCATCAGCACAGGGGCCTTGTCAGAGGTGAGAAGGTATGGGACAAAGCATTTTAAAGTGAGCATGGGAGCTCAGGAGATATAATGGGGGAGGGGGATGGGGAAAGCCATAGAGGGGTGAGGGTAAGAGTGGAAGGGATCAAGAGGAAATGTGAAAGGAGAATGATTAGCAACTTAGAATAGTTATTTACATACTGAGAACAGTTATGCATAAGGTCAGGATAGCATAAGGTTAGAATAAGTGCTGGTCACAAGAAGGAAGGTTATTGGAAGCAGTCACAAGTGCCATCAGCAACTAGCTGTTGCTTAAGTTTAACCTTGAAGGAGCCCAAGGTGGATGCTGAAGTGATGTCATGGTGCACCAAGTTCATCCATAGTGGGGCACGGTAGGTAAAGGACCTTTGTCCCAGAGAAGTGCGACAGCGGGGTATATTAAAAATCTGGCTAGTAGAGCTTCTGGTGCAATGATGGTTGATAGTGGGGGTAATAAGCTTTTGCACTCCTGGGGGCATTTTGCCTAAGCTTACTTTTTAGACAGTAAACATGTTTGGTACATGAGTCTACCTTTGAATTGGAGCCAGTTAGCCTCAGCATAAGTGTCGCAGGTATGGGACAGACAGGCTGAGCCAGTAAGGAGCCGGAATGCTTTGTTGAGTGCAACTATGATGTAGCAAAGAGTTGTTTCAGTAGCTGATCCATTGATTGGTAAGCTGTAATCAATAAGCGAGACAAGAGAGCTTTGAATGGCTGGGTTAAGAGCCTCTGGGGTCAAACATTGCTTATGCCTATAAAGTAGCCCAATGCAGGTGTTAACAGCCTTAGCAATGTTGTTAATGTGATAGGCATAGGTCATCATACTGTCAATAGTAATCCCCAGATATTTAAAGGGCTGAACTAGCTCCAGGGGAGAGCCCTCTTCGTTGGTGATAGAAAGAGGGTAAGTTCTGTGCCTATTTTGGGAGCTGGAGAACAGTATAGTTTTAGTCTTGTTGTAATTAATAACTAACTTGTGCTTATGGAGCCATCTTTCTACGACTACAAAATTACTCTGTAGCCTGGATTCAAGAACCTTAGGGTCTGATCGCTGGTAAACAGGACAGCATCATCAGCATATGTAAGGATGTGACCCTGATCAATCAATCAATCAAAATTTATTTATAAAGCGCTTTTCAGAAAATCAAAGCGCTAATACAAAACAGAGATAAAACATCAACACTAATAAATAACAACATAAAACAATAAAATATTCATTAAATAGACTAATCAAATGGCAGCACAAATAGATAACATTTCAGGGATCTCTTAAATGCTTCCACGGACGGGCACTCTCTGATAGGAGTAAAGAAGGTTGTTGAGGAAAATGCTAAATAAAAGAGGACCCAAGATGGACCCTTGAGGAACTCCAGATAGGACAGGTCTGCTATCCGAGAAGGCGTTACCAATCTTCACCGGCTGTGTACGGTTGTGCAGGTAACTTTCAAACCAGGCTATGCTGTCATGAGCTAGGCCAATGGAGGTATGCTCTTCGACCAGGAGGGCATGATTCACTGTGTCAAAAGCTATGGTTAAATCAATGAAAGCAGCACCGACCAGGTGTCCTTGATCTAAGGAGTGATGGATAAAGCCTGTTAACTCCAGAAGAGCAGTAGTGGTACTATGACCATTTCTGAACCCCTGTTGTTGCGGGCATTGTAGCTGATATACTTCTAAATATTCCACCAGTTGGTCAGCCACTATACGCTCAAGAGCTGTCGAGAGTAGGGGCAGGATAGAGATAGACCTGTAGTTCCCAGTAATTGTGCGATCCCCAGACTTATGAACTGGTGTCACAGTGGCATATTTCCATTTCTGATGGGAATTTAGAGTAAATAAGTGATATGTTAATGATATGTGTTAGAGGTGACAGAATTACATCCAGCGTAAGAGCTACAAACTTAAGATCCAGGGTGTCACCACTAAATATTGATTTCCCCTAATACCTTGAGTAGGTAATTCCTAGTTTCATGGGCCGAGAGGGTTTTGTGTCAGTGGCTCAGTAGGTAGCACACACGCCTCTGAGGCCGGAGATCAGAGGGCTGTGGGTTCAGTTCCCACATCTGGCACTTGGGTTAATATCCCAGTACTGATACACTGTAGTGCAGCATGAGAGGGGTGCCGTAACTTCTGAGGTGCCGCTCTTCGGATGAGACGTTAACCGAGGTCCCATCTGCCTGGATTGGTGGTAGTTCAGGTGGATGTTAAAGATCCCATGTCACTTATCAAAAGTGGGGAATTTCCTGGAGTCTGGCCAAATTTCCCTCATTTCACTATAAATACCACCAACAGCTTAATCTGGTTCAAGGTCAGTTGGCATTCATCTGTATCCTCTCTCCTGGTCGTGCCTGAAAATAGGCAGAATTTGTCTAGTGCACTTACCCGGTCAACAAAAACTAAATAAATAAATAAATAGAAAGGAGGATGAGAAGGGTGCTGAGTCTCTTTCCCAGAGCAGTCACTTGTGAGGAGGTGAGAGAAGTAGCAAGGTGACAGGACACCACTCGGGTCCATGAAAGCATTATTAAAAGTGTTAGCAGATCTGAGGTTTCTCCCAGTGACCTCTTTAAGGTTAGTCAAAATGTTCTGCCATCATTCCAGGTCCAAAGAGCACTTCCTTATAATATTGATTTTTAGCTGCACGAATAGCCCTCATGCAGTTGTTTCTAGCCGCTTTGTACCTCTGGATGTCAGCCTGGTTACACAGGACCTAGACCTGTGCCATAGATGGTCCCTGGCATTCAAAAGCTCAAGGAGGTCTGGAGAAAACCATTGATTACAGAGGCCTTTGATTTTATACTTTTTATGGGGGGACATACCTATCACATTATAACGTTGAACTGAAGAATGAATTGGTCGAGGGCAATGTCAGCATTGTTAGTTGTGTAAACCATTGACCAATCCTGATTACGCAGATCAGCTTTTAGTGATTCAAGATGCCCACGGATGAGTACCCTGGTGGTAACTGTTCTAGCGGGTGGTTTAGAGAATTTGTTCGCCCAATGAAACAAGACTGGGGAGTGGTCACTGAAGGCATCTGGGAATACAGTTGTGTCCGATATATTTACTGCCCCTACCCTGCATTTTTTTTATTAAAGGGACACTGTCAACCTTTTTTGCACCATATTATTTTCAGGTAAAAACCCACATTTTATGATTGCTTACTTCCTCTAACATGCATTGCTGTTGCTGGTTGTTCTATCTGCCTCCTTGCTTATTAGAACCAAAATGTATGGTAATGTATAGATATGGCCATTTGCTTCATATAATTGAACGACTCTTAGTGCACACTTCCTGAACATTACAAACGCTCTCAAACAGTGCAGTGACTCATGATACAATAGTCTTCTACTGCCACTGCACAATCAGTGCCTAGATTGTGTTCGCAGAGTTCCTGAATCCAGGAAAGATGCAGTGGGAGCTGGTCAAGAAATGTAAACAAACATGTTTTGGTGTGGTAACACCAAGATGGTAGGCAGTCAGTTTTTCACTTTTTAAAAGAAAAGAGGGATCTGAATTAAACTACCAGCTGCATCAACAGTCTCTATAGAATGTAAACAATCATAAAATGTGTTTTTTAAACTAAGTACACTAAGAGGCCTAACAGGGTTGACAGTGTCCCTTAAGTAGCTATTAAGCCTGGGTGTAGCTGATGCCCAACTCTTTTTTTTTGGACAAATGGAGCATGTTTATTTTATAAAACCTAAAAGTGACAATTTTAAAAAGCTCCCAGGCTTGCCAGTCAGAGCACAGTGTGCGACACTTGCGGCGTAACCCGAGTTCAGGAATGGACCTGGGAGTCAGCCGGGCCAGTCAGGTGGTGAAGGATAGACTGTCTAAGGGTGGCTCTCTTTCTCTAGGGGAGTGTCCGGCCTGTTGGTGACCTCTGGCAGAGGCCTGGGGAATCGTCAGGAAAGGCCAGCATCTAGTTGCATGGGAGGTGGGACAGTCGCTGGCATCATTGCATGCTCCACCTCCCAGGGGATAGCCACTCAAAAATCTCTGGTCCACTGGCTATGATGCCCAACTTGCTGCAGCTCTTGCTGCCACCAGTGTCTGCTGAGGGGGGTTCTGCTCCCGTGACTCTGCCAGGACTTGCTGCCATTGACCATTGGGGGCCCCCACTCAGGGGATAAGCCTGGGCAAGGTGGATCTGCATGCAGGGCAGGGGTTGAGCTCCACTAGGGGTATTGGGGGGCCAGACCCAAAAATTAAAAAAAGAAATAAACTCCCAGGCTGAGTGCATATTGGGGCAAGCAAATATCAATACCAATTCATATTATTAAGATCAAATAAATAAGCTTGATCATTAAGAAAATTTGAAATGTATGAAATTATTATATGAGCAGGTGAGAATATATTTATGTGCTGTCTAATACAAGCTATGTAACAATGGTAACTTATGTCTGGATTGAATACTGGTGAAACATATTTATGTGGGGCAGTGGTGAGAATCAAGCCTAAAAGTGAATCTCTATTGGTACAGGTCTTATGAGGCCTAGTAGGGGAAGTTATATTCTGAGTCAAATTTAGAGCTGAAAACTGATTTAGTAAGGTAGTAGAAGGATGTAACATGCCCCAGTTCAAATCCTTAATTAACAACAATTCGGAACCTGTGCACAGGGCTATTAATGAGCTCAAAAGCTGTAGGGAATCCTGAGAAGCTGTAGGAGGCCTACAGTATAACATACTGCTAGGTGAAATGTACATTTTTGAGAACCAGTAATTTGAAAGATTAATATATTCCACTGCTTTGGAATTGATTTAGCTGGTTTAATCTGTCCCATTAGGCTATCCTTTAGATAAACTGCTACTCCACCATCTCTTGAGGCTCTGTCTTTCCCATAAATGTTATAATTAACAATCCCAATATCTGAATTAGAAATCTTGTGGTTCAGCTATGTTTCTGACATTACAAAAATATCTGTGTTAGTGCTATTTATCCATGTTTTTATATGGTCTAATTTGTGCATCAAACTCCTAACATTATGATGTATATTGCACAAGCTGGCTGAGTACAGAAATGTGCAATGTAAAGTTATTATCAATTCTATTCGGCCTGGATTTAAATGCAGGTTCCTGAAGAGAGCGGTATCAACATAATCAAGTGCTTAGTAAAAGGCATGAAAGACCTAGTGGTTTTGTACCTGAGGTATCACAATTAACTACACTAACACTGCAAATATATGAACATACATATAGGACTACATTTGTTTCATAAAATGGCCAGTTGAAAACAAAATCTACATTAATTTTCTTTCCAAAATAAACATTTGGTGAAAATATGTTGTTACCTTCAGGGGTAATATTTGCTTCATTTGTCATGCTAAGATCATAATTTCCCCTTAACAAAAGTCCCACTTGCACCCCAGTATACAAACTGAAAAACATCCTGAACTAAAATGTTAAAACTAATGTTATGCCCGTTAAGTAAACTTAGTCAAAAGATCAGATAATATCAATCAATTCCTTATTTTGCAACACCATTGAAAAGAACTAGTTTGTAAGGTGGACCTGGGTACGGTACACATAAAAGTCCAGCAGTATACATCAGTTATACAAGGCAACCAGGGGCCTCAACCAGAACACCTAGGATTACATTCAACAGCTGTGGTACAGACTAGGAAAGGTTACATATTAGACAAGGTGGCACTCAAGGTACAAACAAGCTTATAACTACACAGTCAATATAGTTGTAAAAGCAGTCTTGTTTGAGAATCTCACAGCTAGAAGATGTAAGGGCAACAAAAGGTGTAAAGCTGCAGGACAGCTCAACTCTTTTGGATGCATGCTGTTGATTATGGGTTTTCTGTGTGAAATGTGTTAACAGTACTTCTGTTCACATGAGCTTTAATCCGATGCATGCAAGAGTGTCGTTAAACAGTCAAAGAACTTGCAGGAGCTGTGTTGTGCTAAGTGGAAATCTTCTAGCAATACAAACTATGAAATCTCAGCTGAGCAGATTTTTTTTGTTCTTTTTCTCCAAGTGGCGCTTGTACACAGCACTTGTGCTGTGGGGCAGCATGAGCTTTTTACTAGGTGGAAGCCCTGCCTCCTCACTCTGCCACACAAGCTACTGGCTTGCAGCCAAGCCTCATCAGCTGTGGTTGTAAATTGCAGAGTCCATGTGGAGGGATGTAACAGATGAGCCCCAAGATGTAGATTGATAGACTGTCTTCCTGCCACGGATTGTGAATTAGGCAGCCTCTTTCAGTGTGGTGGCAATGTATATGGAGCAGTTATTTAAGGAGAGCAGAGCAGGCTTTGCACTAGCTGGAATCCCTACCCCCTTACTCCACAACACAGCTACTGGCTCTCCACTGAGACCCCTCATTAGCTGTGGGGGTAAATTGCAGAGTCCGTGTGAGGGATGTAAAGACAAGCCCCAAGATGTAGACTGACAGGCTGTCTTCCCTGCCATGGAATGTGAATTGTGGCAGCCTCCTTCAGTGTGTTGGCAATGTATATGGAGCAGTTATTCAAGGGAGGGCAGCACAGGCTTTTATACTAACTGGAAGTCTCTGCTTTATCTATCACCCCTCTACCCTGGTGGAGCCCTGCATGGCACTCGTAACTGAAGTTGCCCACTGTAAAGGAGGATGAGAACCTAACCTCATTTGGCCAACCCTAGGGGTTGCTGTTGGAGCAAAACTGGGGCATCTCCTCCACTTGGTCAGGAAGCATTGTTATTGATAGCAACCTCATCATGGGGCCACATTGTTGCAGAGACCAGGGCTTTCTCCTGAACTCAAGTAACCCACTTGACAGCACAACGCACTACTACTGCGCCATTGGGATGGCCCATGTAAGGAGCCTTCTTAAAAATGTTGAGGTTTGAACAGTAAGTCATTAGCATTATATTTTCATATTTGTGCATGCAATGCTGACATTAACTAACAGGAGAGCAACTCTCACAGTGCTTGATGACATCATAATTGTCCTGTGCTGCATTGAAAAAGCAGCTAATTTCAAAAAGGATCAGAAAGAGACTACTCATGTAAATAGCTAATTTAAAAGGTATGCCTTCCAGTCTTTTTGAGATTCACATCAATATTCACAGAATCTAGAAGTCTCTATATTTTATAGATCACATTTTCTGCATCCACCTTCTGTCTTTTAACTCTTTAGGCTTATCTTTCCTTCTAATTTATTTTGACTCTTGGGTATATATATTTCCATAATGCACTGTCTCCTTAATCTAGTGCTATAAATGTTCCTTCCTTGTCACAAAATGCAGCTCTGAGGAAGATGTCCCACAGGGATGTTGAAATGTCAGCTGTTTGTCCGCACTGTATGGGTGTAGTCTGGGCATTCATGATATCTGGCTCCAGTCTGGAGACTGGGCATTTGATGCAGGTAACACTACAGAATGTGGTTTTGCATATTAATAGATCACTTTACCTACTCTGTTGAGCCGTATCTGGCAGTACTACCTAGTACATCCCTATATGAGTCTTACTCTATTCATGCTAGTATTAAAAGGTAATTGTTTTGAAATAATATCATATGCTAAAAAGTTATTCAAATTGTTAATACAGGAAGTTTAGCTCATAAGTGGTGTTGAGAGTGGATCAAAAGTTTGCTTTTAAACCCTAAATTTGAATTTCTTTTGTTTTTCAATATGGTCCACGAACCCTACTAACGGTACCTTAACAGATTTTTTTCATAACATTTCCTTGTTTTCAGTAGTCAAAAGAGTCAAATTATATTACGTTTTTTATATTAAATTATTTTAAATATTATTTTTTTCATTTATGTCTAGTGGCACCTTGTCCCTGTACCTATCCTTCACTAAGAATTCCTTGGTGTTCATTGGAACCCCACTGAGTACCTATCCCCCAGCAATATGCCCTGATATCCTTCACCCCATCATGAACCAAGCACTCCCTGATGTCTACTGGCACCCCAGTCCCCAGATGAGCAGCTGTACAGCTCTCCTGTCACCTATTTTGGCTACTTAGCATACACTAATGATAAACAATCATTTTAAAAAATTGGAGCACTTCAGACAAAATAAAAACAAACAATACCTAACTTAGCCTTGTTCCTAGGTGGAGGAAAGTGACTTTTAGTCAGTGTTTGGGGCAGTTTGAGACTTGTCTTTAAATTTGTAACAGGCAGTGTGGGGAACTTAGCTCAGGAAATTAATCTTGGGGGTGAGTAGATTAATAAGGCCCTGTGAATCAGGTGATTGATGAGGGTGGAGCTGTCAGAGGCTTAGTGCCTTCTAACAAGAGCACTATAAAAGACTCCCTTGCATTTCCCATCATGCTCTTGTCCCATCGTTTGAGTGGAACAGTGCTGGAGTGGGACATCTGCCTTAGGCTTCTGCAGGTGTGTGCAGATAGTCCAGATTCTGCAAGAGACTTGGCACAGGCCAAGGTGGGAGATGGCATACTACTATATTTTGGTATACTGAAACAGTCAGCTTCAGGGTAGGTAGCTACAGGTAGTGTGTTAACATCTAGTGTGTATGGAGTAGTTGGCACCATGCGTGTGGGTCAAGAGGTCACCGACCACTCATGAAGCTAAGTGGCACTAGCATATAGTGGATAGGAGGAGGGGGCTGTACCAAATCCAGAAGTCAGTTCTCCTTAAAGAACTGAAATTCAGTTTATGGAGACAGTGATCAATGCAGCAGGGGTGTTCGATGGAGAGACAATTGGCACCATAAATACGCCCCCCACCCTCAGATTGACCTATCAGGGCACAAGCAGGAAGCAGTCCTGGGGCTTTAAAACCCCTATAGACAGAAGGAACACTACACTAGTGGCTGGAGGGCAGGAAAAGGGGGCTCTACCAAATCCAAGAGCCTGCCTTCCTTAAGGAGCTGAAATTCATTTCAGGGAGCCAGCGATCAGCACAGCAGGGGTGTTCGATGGACAGTCAATTGTCACCACGAACACGCCCCCTGCCCTCTGATTGACCTATCAGAGCACAAGCAGAAAACAGTCCCTGGGGCTTTAAAACCACTATAGACAGAAGGAACATCACACTAGTGGCTGGATGACAGGAGGAGGGGGCTGTACTGAATCCAGAAACCCGCCCTCCATGACAACTTGGAGCATTCGAATCAAGTAAATCAGGTTATCAGTAAAACAAAGTTATTTTGTCTATCTGATGTAATATCAAATCCTGAGATCCCAATATCGTGATGCCTTTGTTTCTGGCTTATGTAAGACCCCACTTAGAATATGCTTCTCAGTTATGGTGCCTGTATAAGAAATCTAATTGTGCCCAACTAAAGAAAGTACAAAGGAAATTAACTAAACAGTTACATGGGTTATATAATACTTCATACAGCAACAGACTAGTTTCCCTAAATCTAATGTCACTGAAAACACGTAGATTGAGGGGTGAATTGCTATTTCTAGTTGATATTATCAATGACTTGTATTTGATGTCCGAATTTGGTTTGGAGTATAAAAACAGCAAATATGACACTAGATTGCATCCCTTACAATTGGCTGGTAAACATTTTCATTACAGTAACAAAAAATTCCTCTTCACCTTACGGGCTATACAACCCCTTGGAATAAATTGCCCCTAGAAGTCATCATCAGTAAAACAAAACATGAATTTAAAAATGACTTGATTATTTTTTACTCACAGAAGTGCCACATAAGTACTACTAATTTAGTCATTGGTTAGTATAGGAGCACCAGTGAGCTTACATCTTCCTTGCTCCTTGCTTTCCATAGTATTATCCTTAGTATGATCCTTAAGGAGCAGAAATTTACTTCAGGGAGACAGCGATCAATGGCATTCGATAGAGAGCCAATTGGCTCTGCGAACATGCCACCCACCCTTTGATTGACTTATCGGGGCAATCCTCAGGCGCATCCATCAGCCCTTGAGTGGTATACAGGTATAGGGAAGTACCCACCTAGCGGCACCCCGCATTGCAGTCCCCCGAATGAAGGGCAAACATGAAAAGGACATCTCAGCGGAGTCTGCCCACCAGAGTCAGCCCAATGAGGCAGCCAGCAGCTGGGCACTCTGCAACTCAGCAGTGAGGCAGGGGAACAGTGCAGAAGTGAATCAGGTGTCTGGACACAGCAGGTATCTTCAGGAGGAAGTAGGGAACCAGGAAGTTCTACCTGACAACTGTAGTAAGATTCCTGTTAAAACTCTTGCTGTAGCTCACACACTGTAAAGGAATGAGGAGAGTTAGGGTTATGCAAAAACTGGGGAATAGATGAAACACCCTTTCTAGGGTAGGGGTAAAAAAGGGTTTAAAGAAAGCAAAACAAATACAGGTACAGTAGAAATTAGATATGCTGGGAATGGTGCAGTGCAGTGGCCATGGGGTGGAAATTTTCAGGGAGACCTTCTGGAGACTGTGGTACTGCCCCATCTGTGTGCACCTCTCTGGGCTGAGGTGGGAGGTTGCTAGACTCCAGGCAGAGTTAGGTAGGATTCAGCGGGGCTTCCCCCCACCCAGAAACCATCAAGTCTGCCACCACTACCTCAAAGGATGCCAAGGAGGAGGAGCGGCTGGACTACGGTGGGCTGGGGAAGAGTGAGTGTGGTGAGTAAGACGTCTATCCCCCATATGGTACCACTACACTATTCCCATGCCACTCTGGTGGGGTGGGACTTTCCCATGGAGGCAGCCATAGTAGTGATCAGGGAGGATGTGGGGGTCCTCCATAGTGGAAACCCCAAAGAGGGTGGCAGAGGACCCCACAGGAGGCGGAAACATAGAAACATAGAAGTTGACGACAGATAAGGACCGCAAGGCCCATCCAGTCTGCCCATTTCTTTTTCTACCTTCTAAATGTGCCATTGGCCTTTGCTCTGTCAGTGGCCTATCTATTCATACTCATCTGTATTGCTCCCTTATGCCTATCCCATGCCTGTTTGAAGCCCTGCACTGTATTTATAGCCACCACTTCCTGAGGTAGGCTGTTCCATGCATCCGCCACCCTTTCTGTGAAAAAGAATTTCCTCACATTCCCCCCTTAATCAGCCTCTCTCTAGTCTCATGCTCTGTCCTCTTGTCCTGCTATTTTTCTTATATTTAAACATGTTAGACTCTTTCACCTTGTTAATGCCCTTGAGACATGTGAGACTCTTTCACCTTGTTAATGCCCTTAAGCAGCTCCTGGCTGGGGACTCCATTGTGAGGGGGATAGAACTGGGTATAGGAAGGGAGGGGGAGAGGAAGGTTAGGTGCCTACCCGGCACCTTGGCTTGGAGAGATGGAAATCAGATCCTGCGGATCGCTAGGGCAGCAGGACAGGAGGGAGAGTTAGATGTCATTGTACACCTAGGGACTAATGATCTGGCTAGGGATAAGGCTAGGATAGTACAGTACAGAAGGAGTTCAGGGAGCTGAGGAGGGGTCTTAGGCAGGTAGCACGCTCAGTGGCCTTTTCTGAGGTGCTACCTGTCAATGACAGGGGGCAGGATAGGGTACTCCATGCAAGGAACTTCAACTCATGGCTGAAGGAGTGGTGCAGAGAGGAAGGAATCAGCAACCTCGGGGACTGGGGTCCCACCTGGAGGGATAAGAGCCTATACAGGGGTGATGGCCTGCATCCATCCAGGAGGGGAACCACAGTCCCCAGTGAACTAATTAAATGCTACATTGGAAAGCTTTTAAACTAGCTGGGTGAGGAGTGGAAAGAAGCCGGGAGACATAAACTGTACCCCCTGCAAACTGAAATAGTCAGTAGGGTGAACCCTAAGGGAGGGAAATCCCCAAGGGTACCTTATAACAAGAAAAACAAAATGGTAGAAATGAAGAGAGAGATGGGAATGGGTGCAGAGGGGGTAAGGAGAGAAGGGAAAATGGGGAGTTGACAAGCAGGGTGGAAGCAGAATTTGGAAGGCCATGTGTGCAAATGCTCGAAGTCTGGGAAATAAATCCCTGACCTACAGACCATTATGGCAGAGGCTGACCTTGAAACTGTCACCATTACCAAGTCATGGTGCAGTGAGAACCATGACTGGGATATAGTCATATCAGGCTATACTCTGTTCAGGAAGGACAGGGTGAGAAAAAAAGGGAAAGGAGTGTCTCTTTATGTGCAGGATAGCATAAAAGCAAAAGAGATACACGGAATATAGGGAGGGTTGGAGGTACTGTAGGTAACCCTAGAGACTGCGAATGGAGCCGCAGTTTCTATTGGCATGATCTACAGACCTCCAGTTCTAGTGGAAGCCATCTAAAAGATAACACATAAGGGGGAGGTGCTGTTGGTGGGGGACTTCAATCTGCCGTATGCAGATTGGAGCATCCCAGCTGCAGCCTCAGCTAGGAGCAGGGACATCCTGGACTCCCTGCAGTGGGCATTCCTCAGGCAACTAGTAAGACAGCCCACTCATGGGGGGGTGGGCAATATGGGACTTTGGACTCACCAACAGAGACAGCATTGCAGATGTAATGGTAGATGGCCACTTGGTGACCAGTGATCACCATACAGTGCAATTCAATGTAAGTACTGTGGCAGAATCAAACCACACAAAGGCGAGGGTCCTGGACTTCAGGAAGGCCGATTTTACAAAGATGGGGGAATGCTTCAGGGATGACCTGGCAGGGTAGGAGGACCTGGGCATGGTGGAGGAACAGTGGGTAAAACTAAAAGGGGGGACAGTGAAGGCAACAAACCTCTGCGTCAAGCAAGTAAGCAAAAGTAAGAGGAAAAACAGACTGCTATGATTCTCAAAGGAAGTGGCTGGGAAGGTAAGGGCAAAAAAGTTAGCATTCAGGAGGTATACGGATACACAGAGGGAGGAGGATAGGGAGGTGTATCAGGAGAAACAGAGGGAGGCAGGGAAAGTAGTTAGGAGCACAGAGGATCAAACAGAGTAGAAAATAGCCCAGACAGTTAAGAAAGAGGACAAGACATTTATCAGGTATGTAAGTGAAAGGAGAAAGACCAGGGGAGGGATTGCAAGGCTAAGGATGAAAGGGGAGAGAGTGTGTGGAGGGGGACCAAAAAAAAGCAGACATCCTGAACAAATACTTCTGTTCAGTGTTCACAGAGGAATGGGAAGGACAGGGACTTCAGATAAGTGACAGGAGCATTGAAGGAAGGGAGGTGGACACTAGTCAATTTACAGAGGAGAGAGTCCTGAAGGAACTTCTTAGAGCTAAATTTTTTTTTATTTTTAGAGCTGCAGTATTTTAAAAGAGTGGGGAATAAGTGATGATTACAGGCCAGGTCCATGGAGTAGTGGCCTTCGCTCATTTTACAAATTGAAATGCATACTTTGGGGTGTTTGAGACAGCACTGACCCCGTAAGAACTTCTGTGTCACTTACACAGCTAAACTCAAGCCCTTCTGTGAGCGGGCGACAGATTCGGCACAATACAGAAAGGGACAGGCTGCTTGTCACAGCGTGTTGTGGGAGGCTGCTGCTTGAAATCTTCACAAGCCTACTGTATTTTAACACTCAGGTAGTGAGTGCATACGGAACCCTGCTTTCTGCTAACTGGAAATAGGAAGGGGAAGCTGTGTAGTTTGGGTGTTAGTAAGAGCTTCTGGTACCTTACTGCCCTAGGCGATCACTCCGCTCAGTGGATGAGGGGTTGCTAGAGATTCCGAATTTTTTTTTTTAACTCTTCGGGGGCTCGTGCTTTTATGTATGTGGCCCCTGCCCTTTGGAATTCTCTACCCCATCCGCTTCGGCAGTGTGCATTCATGGAGGAATTTAAAAAGGCCTTAAAGACCTATTTATGGTCAAAGGTTTACACTTGATGATATTTTATTGTATTTTCATGAACTCAGCAGTTTTAGATTTGTGTTTATTTTTGCTCTATGTGTAATTGTCGTAAGGCACCTTGGTTATAAGAAAGGCACGGTATAAATAAAGATTTATTATTATTATTATTAGTAGTAGTAGTATCTTGAACTACAGGCTTATTCTTAGAGCTACAATATTTTAAACGAGTGGGGCATAAGTGTTGATTATTGTGCCAGGGCCATGGATGAGTGGCCTGCGCTCATTTTTTTACAAGTTTAAAAGCATACTTTGGGGTGTTTGAGACACCACTGACCCCATAAGGACTTCCAGGTCACTTACACAGCTAAATTCAAGCCCTGCTGCAAGCACGGAGATATGCACTTACCTGTGCTTGTTAGACATGTTTGGCACGTAAAGGAGCATCAAAGGGGCTGCCAGTGAGATACAGTAGAAAACAGGAAACATAAAACACGGCCAGGATTTACAAAGGAGGACTTCATCATTGCAGGTAGGAACCAAACAGGGGGCATTGAAATCCTGTAAGGGCAGACCAGTATGATGGAGGGGATTATATGTGAGACATGTGTGCAGGACATATCTCTAAATAACATCATAGGATGGCAGCTATGTAAAAGCGTTGACATGTATACAAAGAGTATTTTATCAGAGGAATTGCAGTGTGATAAGTATGTGTTAATAACTACACTGCTACAGGAAACAGAGGCCTTAAAACATGGGCCAACAGTACAGGATGAGATCCCTATACTGGAGGATTTTATCGACCAAGCCGCTGCAAGGCAATTCCCCTAGAACAAAATGAGCAGTATAGTACTGATGCTAACTAGGCACACCTGAAAGTCCAGCTGCACAGGATCAGGAAGTAGAGGAATGATGCACAGTGCAGCCACGTAGATTCAATAAACATAGGAGAAATATGGGTAGTGATTCAAAAGTGAGGTTCCAAAACAACCCTCAGACCTTATTAGAACAACAAATAGAACGCCAATCCAAGTAGGTTGCAAAGGAGGAAGGAAGTATTGCTCGGGAGGGGGAAATAGACATGAGGCCACCTATAATACTCCAAAACATTTAAACCCCTCACTGAGGAACAAACAGAACCCCAGTCAAAGGAGGAAGAGGCAGAAAAACAAGCAAACAGGAACATCTTAAAAATAGGGGATTCGATCACCAGAGGAATGGACACTCTGCTTTGCAAAGGCAGAAACGAACAAACTACTGTTAGTACATTGCCTGGGGTTATGATGAGTGATGTCAGGAGAATGATAAAAGGCCTATTGGCAAACCTCACAAATCCTTTGGTCATCATTCACTTGGGAATAAATGACATTGGAAATAGGCACTTAAACGACACATATGTCGACTTTAGTGCAGTGGCAAATGAAATACAGAGAATAGGTGGAGACATCATTATATCAGAAATCCTACCGACAAGGGGGAGGTACTCCTATAAAAGCAGAGATATCCTGAAATTAAACAGCTGGCCGAGACTTTAGTGCTCTGTTAGGAAGTTTGGTTTTATTGAAAATTGGGAAACATTCAGGGATGACAGGTTTATGGCACATGATGGGTTGCACTTAAACAAAACGGGGGCAAGGCACTTAGCTAGGTCAATAAACCAACAAATTATCACTCATTTAAACTATTAGATGGTGGGGTAGGGAAAACTATTCAGAACATGAATCGGACGGACCAACCAAAACAAGCGACAGAGGGATGGAAATATTTACTGTTAAATGCTAGGAGTCTACCCAATAAAGCAGAGGAATTGAGATATATTATGGGAACTAACCAGATTAAATTATGTGCCATAACAGAGACATGGTGGGATCAGGAAAACAACTGGGGTCATTACATGAAAGGGTATCAGCTCTTTTCCAAATCCAGGAAATATAGAAAAGCAGGGGGAGTGGTCTGTACATCCAGGATGACATCCAGGTGGAGGAGGTAGAGTTTATGTCAGACAAATTAGAACAAGTTTGGGTGAAAGTTACTCCTAGCTGTTCACCGAAATTCCTGTTAGAAGCGCTATACAGACCACCATCTATGAGCAAGGAAGATTACTTATTACAGCAACATATCCTACATTTAAACCCAGCAGACAGAATACTTTTACTGGGGGATTTTAACCTTCCAGATATTAGATGAGACTCCTTGAAAGGAACAGGCAGGTCAGAGAAGGAATATATAGATATATTTAATCAGGTGGGCTTGGAACAACTAGCACACAAACAAACAAGGGGGGGAAATATACTTAATTTATTACAAATATGATATCTAATATTTCAAATTGCACTACTTTAGCACCCTTGGGAAACAGTGACCATTGCATGGTTATTTTTGACTTACACATGGACAGTCCAGCTATAGAGGGAAATACGCATACATTAGTATCGAACAAAGCAGATTTTGGTGCTATCAGGGAAAGGTTAGTTAAATGGAATTGGAAGAACGATTTTAAAAATAAAACAATACAGGAAATGCGGGAGGCCATGGAAGAGGTGGTATGTAAATGTATAAATGATCATATTCCTACTAAAAAAAAGTATAAAGGGGGAGCAAAAATACCGAGCTGGATGAACCACAAAATAAAGATGATTAAAACTAAACAAAAGCTCTTCAAACACATAAGAGGTAATGAAAAAAGTGCGGAATGGATTAAATACAGAAAACTACAAAATAATATAAAAAAGGAAATCAAAAAAGCAAAAATGGCACATGAAAAAAACCTGGCAGTTGAAACAAAGGACACTTATAAAGCCTTCTATGCTTATGTTAACGAATCACAAGGCAGTGGGCAAAAAATAGGACCTTTAGAAGGAATGAATGGGAAAATGATGATTACAAACAAAGAAATGGCAAATGTACAGAATTATTATTTTCCTCAGTCTTTAATAAAAAAGGGGGATGTAATTTATTTACAGGAAACTGTAACAACACCTCTGCCAGCCTTATAAAAATAACAACCAGTGATATACAAAAGAGACTAACAGCATTAAACCCAATCAAATCACTGGGCCAGATGGACTCCATCCCAGACTGTTGAAGGAATTAGCCAAGGAGTTGGCCCCACCATCAAGCCACCGCTATAGATGTCTCTAGATAAAGGGGAAGTTGTAAATGCTTGGAGGGAAGCTATGGTAATACCTCTTTATAAAAATGGGAACAAAAAAAGTCCTAACTATAGGCTGGTGAGTTTAAGTGTCTTATGTAAGGTACTAGAGGGTATTATAAAGGAATTCATCACAAATTTCCTACGGGAAAATGGGTTAGAGGACAATACTCAGCATGGTTTTAGGAAGGGGCGTTCACGTCAAACAAATATGCTTGACTTTTACGATAGGGTTAGCAAAATACTTGACTCTGGGGGATCAGTGGACTGGTTTTCCTGGACTTCACAAAAGCGTTTGACAAACTCCCCCATACACAGCTCATTAAACATCTTCAGAAAATTGGGTTACACAATAATATTGTATCTTGGATTACCTCTTGGCTGACAAGTAGGAAGCAAAGAGTTAATATCAGGTGGGCCTTATCAGATTTGACTAACATAACCAGTAGGGTACCACAGGGATTGATCCTTGGACCATGCCTGTTTAATATCTATGTAGCAACATTAATGGTAAAACAGAAGAGGGTATGGCTTACTAAATTTGCAGATGATTGCCACCTGGGGGTAGAACTGTTAGACCAATACGATCATTTGGTACTACAGCAGGTGTTGGACCATATTAACAAATGGTACAATACTTATCAATTGCACCTGCATCATCAGTGTCAGTGGCTCAGCAGGTAGCACACTCGCCTCTGAGGCCGGGAGATCAGTAGGCTGTGGGTTCTATCCCCACACCAAGCACTTGGGTTAATATCCCAATACTGGCACTGTAGTGCAGCATGAGAGGGGGTGCTGCACTCCTGAGGTGCCGTCTTTCGGATGAAATGTTAAACCGAGGTCCCATCTGCCTGTTCTGGTAGTAATTCAAGTGGATGTTAAAGATCCCATGGCACTTCTTGAAAAGAGCAGGGGACTTTCCCCAGTGCCCTGGCCAAATTTCTCCCATTCATGAAAAATACCACCAACAGCTTAATCTGGTTCAAGGTCAGTTGGCATTCATCTGTATCCGCCTCCCCCAGGTTGTGCCTGAAAATAGGCAGGATTTGTCTAGAGCACTTACCCAGTCAACAAAAACTAAATAAAAAAAAAATCCTGAAAAATGCACAGTGATGCATCTGGGATCAAAAAACATGGCCGCCAAATATCAATTAGGAAACATTAACTTTAAACCTGTAACAGAGGAAAGGGATCTGGGTATCACAATTACAGATGATCTCCAGTTTGCCACTCACTATACCAATGTCACCAGGAAAGCAAATGGAGTATTAAACTGTATACTTAAAAATATTTCCAGCAGAGAAAGTAAGATTTTGTTGCCCCTTTATGGAGCCCTGGTGAGACTTCTACTGTAAGATAGATCCCAGGTTTGGTCACCATACCACAAGGGAGATATTGCAAAGTTGGAGAAAGTACAAAGAAAGGTTATGGGTGAGATAAAAGGGATCGATGGATGGTTAGGATTACACCACTAGATCAGATACATTGAAAATGTCTACACTTGAGTACAGAAGGCTACGAGGTGACATGTGCCTACTATTTAAAGCCTTTGTCGGCCATGACCTTTGGAACAAACTAGGTCTAAAGCTCAGAAATAAAATATATAATACCAGGGACACTCTTTTCAGCTGCAAGGGGAAAATTGTAAAACTTGGCGTGGAAAAATGTGGTACACCCAGAGTATTATCCCTATCTGTAATACATTGCCAGCAGAGGTTGTAGAAAGCACTTCAGTGGAAATGTTTACGCATCACCTAGATAGGTTGCATGAAACAGGCAAACTGTAGTGAATCTAACAGTCGAGCATTATGGACATAAGTCCCCTTAGCTCTGTACTTACCTATGTTACCTAACTTGCAAATCTGAAAATGGACAAGTCAATTGGGCTAGATGGGGTACATCCAAGGATATTGAGGGAGCTCAGAGAGGTGCAGGCTGCACCTCTGACAGTCCTGTTCAACCACTCACTGGAGACAGGACTGGTTCTGGAGGACTGGAGGAGAGCAGATGTAGTCTCACTTCATGAAAGTGGCAGCAGGGAGGAGGCTGGCGATTACAGGCTGGTGAACCTGACTTCAGTGGTGGGGAAATTAATGGAATCACTGCTGAATTAAAAGATTGTGGAATATCTTGAATCCAGTGGCTTCCTAGATTTGAGGCAGCATGGATTCACTGGGGGAGATCATGTCAAACAAATCTGATATATTTGTTTGACTGGGTGACCAGGGAATTAGATCAGGGTAGAGCGGTGGATGTGGCCTACCTAGATTTCAGTAAGGCCTTTGACACTGTTTCACATAGGAGACTCGCAAACAAGCTGGGCGTGGGTGCAAAGGTGGTAAACTGGGTAAGGAATTGGTAAGGTGATAGACGACAGAGGGTGGTGGTAAACAGAGTTCACTCCGAGGAAGGGAGGGTGACCAGCAGGGTGCCACAAGGATCAGTACTGGGCCCGGTCCTCATTAATGTCTTTATTAGCAACATTGCAGAGGGGTTAGTAGGGAAGGTATGCCTTATTGCAGATGGCACTAAAATCTGCAATAGGGTAGACACTCCATGGGGGTTGGAATAAATGAATAGAGATCTAAGAAAGCAAGAGGAGTGGTCAAGAGTGTGGCAACTAAGTTTCAATGCGAAAAAGTGAAAAATCATGCACATGGGGCACAGAAATCCAGGGGCAGCATACAAAATGGGGGGAATGGTATTGACAACCACCAAACAGGAAAGAGACCTGGGGGTAATCATATTGGATAAACTGAAGGTGACCAGACAGTGTGACAAGACAGTGGGGAGAGCTAGTGGGATGTTACAGTGCATAGGGTGGGGTATCACCAACAGAAAGAGGAAGGTGGTATTACTGCTGTATAAATCACTGGTGAGACCTCACCTAGGGTACTGTGCTCAGTTCTGGAGACCGCATCTCTGGAAGGACATAGAGTAGAGGCAGTCCAGAGGAGGGCAACTAAAATGGTGCAGGGTCTGCATCACAAGCCCTATGAGGAGAGACTGCGGGACCTCAATATGTACATCCTGGAGGAAAGGAGGGAGAGGGTTGACATGCTAGAGACTTTCAGATACCTCAAGGGTATAAATAAGATTCAAGAGGGAAGCCTTTTTCAGAAAAAGAGATGTTCAAGAATAAGGGGTCATGCTATGAAGCTGGAGGGGGTAGACTCAGGGGAGATGTGAGGAAGAACTTCTTCACAAAAAAAGTGGTGGAAGCCTATAACAGCCTCCCAGCAGAGGTGGTGGGGCCAAAAACTGTAACAGGATTTAATAATGCAAGGGATAGGCATAAGGGAACCTTAGTGGTAAGGAAAGGGGAAGGGGTAAAGACAGAGATCAGGTAGGGTCTGCGGTGGTACAGTAAGTAGGGAAAATGGGCAGACTAGGAGGGCCAAGCACTCGTTATCTGCCATCAGATTCTATGTTTTTATGTTTCTATGATAAAAATGATATCCAACAGCCACCCATCAGATATTACCATATATATGTATAGGTACACGTTGAATGCGGATTAAATAAGTGTTGCTAATTAGTGAGTGTGTGTGTGTGTGTAAAAGGGGTGTAGCTTGGGTTTTAATTGAAAGTAAATAGGCATCATATGCAGAACAGGCCATTTTTGATAAACTGACAATTTTTGGAATGCCAAATAGATTTTGCCCTGCTAGTTTGATTTGAACACATTTTAAGTTAATAGTTAAAAGATGTTTGTCTATGTTGTTTTTAAAAGAGCTGCAGTCGCCTCTGAGAAAATGTTGGAAAACTGTAGTATTTAGGCACAATTCAGCTCGTATTTCACATACAGAGCGGGATATTCAAAGGGGTTGCACATGGTGCAACAGTGTTGTGCCATGCACAACCCACTGATGTGCCCTGGCACGATATTCAAAGGGGGATGTTACGCTGTGCAAATCCCGATGTGCCAGGGTGCACCAGTAATGTATGTGGTGCAATTGCAGGGGGTGTGCCCATGCATATGCGGCACATCCTGATATTCAGCCCGGGATGTGCGGCGCATATGCAGGCACACACTCGCCCTGTGCCGCACAGGGGGGCGCAAAGATCCACCGTGAAAAAAAGGAGCAAGGCCTGGCCACCCCCAGGTGAGCTGCCGTATTGCAGGGCGCAACATGGCAGCCGCCAGCTGTGGGTGGCCACCCGACTTCCAGAGCCATGGTCCGGTCATTGTTGCACCCCCACACCTGCTTGTGGGCGTAAGTAAAAATAAATACTCCCTGGTGGTCCAGTGGACCTGCTCCCAAGCCCGCTATGGGCGTAAGTAAAAAGAAATACTCCCTGGTAGTCCAGTGGACCTACTCCCAAGCCCGATCGTGGGCTTAAATAATAATAAATACTCCCTAGTGGTCCAGTGGACTCGAATCCAAGCCCGATCACGGGCTTCTATAAACGTAACATCCCTGGTGGTCCAGCATTTACCCTCCACTCGCCTGCTCAGACCCATACCCTCCCCTCCTGGTCAAGCGGCAGGTGGCTCCCCACCTGCAAGCCTTCGACCACTTCGCCGACGCCAGTGTATGCGGCTGTCGCCCATTGGTCACTACATGGGCCAATGGGCATGCAGTCTCGTGCTGTACTATACAGTCCTGAAATGTGAATGAAGTCACATTTCGGGACTGTGTATGCAATGTGGCTGTGGCCATTATGCCCACGTGGGACCAATGGGCTACAGCCATACAATATGCTGTCAGTCAGTGGCGGCTTATGGTGGGGAGCTGCCGCCCGCTGCTGACTGGGGCGGTGCGCAGGTCTGAGCTGGCGGGTGGGGAGGGGGGTACGCTGGACCCACCAGGGATGTTACGCTTTCAGTAGCCCATGATCGGCTTGGGTTCGGGTCCACTGGACCACCAGGGAGTATTTATTATTTAAGCCCACGATCAGGCTTGGGAGCGGGTCCACTGGACCACCAGGGAGTATTTATTATTATTTAAGCCCGCGATCTGGCTGGGGAGCAGGTCCACTGGACCACCAGGGATATTCGTATTTTACATATGCCTGCGATCGGGTGTTTGGGCGCATTGGCCACCGTGGGGCAGGGGGCATCAGTCCCTGTCGTCTGCAGCCTGGCAGGGCGCCAGGCACAAGTTGCCGGGGAGCGGCACATCTGCATGCAAATGGGGCCATAATGACATGCAAATGGCCCCATATGCGCCTTGCATGCATAATGGCTCCATTTGCATACCCAGCGCTGAATATCGTGGTTCATGCACCTAGCGCACCCGCACTTGCGCTGGCGCATCCCCCTGCTCCACACTTGCCACTTGCGTTGGTGCAGTGCCACTGCGCCCTGCACAATGCGGGCTGCCACAGTGCCATATTCAATGGTGCTAAGCTATGACAGCAGCACCGTTGAATATCGCCCAGACCACGCCCAGGCTTGCGCCCCTGCCTGGCGCATTCTGAATGTCCCGCCCACAGTATCTTCTATTGACTTCCCCATCTAATTTTTTATTACTGAGAAATCTGCATGGAAACAGGATCTTTTATCCCTCATTCATCTGAAAATACAGCTAATTTCTCACGCAAAGTCATAATCCTCTGTTGATAATGGGAAACTTGAGAAAGACCAACATACAGGACAACTGGTAAATGGAAACAAGTGAAGACCGCAGCACATGGTAAAGCAAGTGGGAGACAGAACCTTCTAACTCCATGCTCATCCACCACATAATCAGCAGTTTGGACAAAAAGTTTAAGACTTTAGCTTTACCCTGTTGGATATGAAAAAAGGATTTGGTATCAGATGAAGCTGCCACAGAATCAGCCAGTAAATTGGTACTGTCTTTATCTGATATCATTGCTGAAAAATTGAATAACATAATGAAAATACAGTGGAGAACAGCGCTTGACTGCCTGATGTGCATTTATTCAGATTAGTGGAAAAGTCAGAGACAGATGATCCAGTTGTTTTTGTATAGGAACTTTTGGGACAAATGCTAGTGTAGTCCAGGCGCTGTGTGCCAGTGGGCTACTACCCCTGACTTTTGGCTCTCTAACAGGTTAAGGGGCCTGGGTCCTGCAATGGTGGTGTTTGGGTGTTCTGTACCAAAGATAATAAAAATAGCGCGGTGCCCCAACACAGAGAGAATTGAAAGTGGATCAGGAGATTGGCTAGCACAGCCTCTGGGATGTTGCACCTACCAACCTCCTCTACCAACCACCCCACACAATGGATACCCAACAATTCAGTACCACCATAAACCATGAACAGTAATACTTTGACAGACTTAGAGAATTCCTACACACACACACACAATTTCAAACAGGAAACCACAGCTTTATTTGGGGTAAGGACTAGGGAAGGGGTACCGGGACAAAGGATGGCTGTGGATAGAAAACTAGTTGGTGAACTAGGCATCAACCACAAACATTGGGCCCGCAGGTCAAACCCATCCCCATTGGTACCAGTGTATCCCAGAATGTTCTTGGGGTGCCCACTAGGTGCAGGCCTGGTATGGTGCCGCAGGTTGGCTGGTTGCCGGAGCCCTGAAAATATTCTAAAAGGACTTGGGTTTAAGAAAAACAACACAATTCCCTTTGGTTTTTCTTTCCAGGAGCACCAGGTCCTGGGTACTCATGGTTTGTTGACCTCAAGCACAGGAGAATGGAGCTCCTTGGTCAGTACAGCACATGGCAGAATCAAGGTCGGCCTTGGTCCCTCGGGCAGGGTTGACTTGCTCGAAGATCTTGCAGCTGGACACCTTGATTGTAGTTCTAGCTGCTTGTCACCTTCAGCCACTTCTGGCCTGTTGCAGAGCTCTGTGGCAGGACAGCACCAACCCCAGAAGGCCCAGACCAGGGAGTGGCTCCACAGTCCGGCTCCCCCAATGGGTCGCAGGTGCCCTAGCACTCCAGCAAGTGCTGGTGACCTCCTGAGACAGTGAGTCCCACTTGGAAAGGGTTAGCAAGTTCCTTCCCTGGCTCAGGGTGAGAATTACTGAATGGTGGGGGTTCTCCTGCAGTCCCTGCATTGAGTTCGCAACAAGGAAAAGTACACAGCAGTTAGTTTGAGCAAAGTCCAGAGCTAATAAGAATGGATGCTAGCCTTAGTTTCAAGAAGCGCAGGTGCAATCCAACAGGGGAATCCCAGAACAGCAAATCCCTGCACACCAGTTCACACTCTCCCGATTAGCAGTGTCCACTACCTTTTCTTCGGCTGCAGCTGGAGCCCAGCTCTCAGCCACTTTAAACAGTTCACTCAGGACATACACCGCACCTGGCTAGCACCCTGATGACCAGAGATGCTTTTGTCTCTTCAAAATTTTAATTGCAGTCCCACACAAACACACGACCTCTGAGCTGCAACTGTGTCACTCAGATAATCTGCAAAGTCCTCTGAGCTAATTCAGTTTTCTAGTGCAAGGTTTCTGCAGCATTCATTTCCTTCCATCAATAATAAAGCCACTTCTCAGTACCTGGGGAACCAGCATCACAGTTCAGTCTCCTTCTCTCTTTCCCCTTCTCACTCTGATTCTGCAACAGAATTCTCTTTTTATCGACAGCCTGCTACGGTGTTGCGGGGAAACAGGCTCAGAAGGAGTTGAATCCAAGAAGGGAGGATGCAAGCTGCTGACTACTTCAGCATTCATCCATTTTCCCACTTGCAGTTTATACTGATCTGCCACTAGAGGCATCTTATTTTTCCTATTAATCCTCCAACCTTGCCTCTGCCTTTTCCTGTTCTAATCACCGTTATCCCCTGCCTTGTTCTCACTTTTAGCATACTCCACAGCGGCAGTCACACTCACTGAAGGTCAGTTATTCCCCTTACCCCACCAATAGAAATAGCAATGGGCACCACGGCTATCACACTCAGCCTACTCATGGTTACCTTTCTTGCTCTGCCCACATCCCATCCTGCCCCCCTACCCCCCACCCTGAGCCCCACCACCCTCTACCACTCCACAGCAGCCACCCCCCCACCCTGGACACCCCTATTTTTCCCGGCACCCACCTCCAACTTAATACCCCTCCCCTGGGACTCCCACTTGCCTTCCTTGCCATACCTACCCCCACTCCCTACCCATCCCTTTTACCCCACTAGTAGGACCTCACATTGGTACCTGGCTAAGAGTCCTGGTCACCATAGACCGCTCATCAGATTAATTGTTCTACTCCTTCTGCTCTCCGGAAACATGCACCCCAACCCCGGGCCATTGTCAACTAGCCACCCACATCCCACTCTAGTACTGGCCTCAGCATTGCATCCATGAATATTTGCAGCATCCTAAAAAAATCCACCGCTCTCCAGTGCTGGGCTGTACAACACCGTCCTGATGTCATAGTACTAGTCGAGACCTGGCTCTCGAGAAAAACTCCCGACTTGGTTGTCTCCCTCCCTAGCTACACTCTGTTCATGGAAGACCGTATAGGCAAACGTGGTGGCGGGTGTGCAGTCTTTATGCATAACACACTTTTAGGCCATGCTCTTCCTGCCCCCAAGCTCGGTTTTAGTGCCCAAGCCCTCACCCTCAAGGTTACCCATGACTCAGCCAGGGGCCCTCTTTTTCTCACAGTCTCTTACATATCCCCAAAGGACCAGGAACCAGTTGTCCACTCCCTCATTGATTACCTCACCACACTCCCACACAAGGTGAAGCAGCTCATCCTAGGTGACCTTAATGTCAATTGGCTGAGTACCACTGCCCCCCATATCAGGGACTCCTTCACTGCCCTAGAGATGACACAACTAGTTTATTTATTTATTTAGATTTTGTTTACCAGGTAAGCCCACTGAGACCAATGGTCCCTTTTTCAGGAGCGACCCGGAATTAGTTTCAGAAAAGGACATTTAGAAGCAGTTATATACAGTAGTTACATTTGTTACACAGTTTTACATTAGTGACATTATACAAGGGTAGCAGTCGGGTTCACATTCAGACTCACACATTATATACAGTAGGTACATTAGTTACACAAGTGTACATTTACATTGGTAGCAGTATATAGGGATGGTAATCAGTTTCACTAACAGGCCCGTATTAGTATTTCATGACAAATTGGAGGGAAGTTCAAAGCAGTGCAACGGCCACGGGAACTGGTCTAGGGAGCTAGCGGTTACAGCCACAGAGACTAAGATTGAGAAGATATAGTTTGAGTCCCTTTTTGAACTGGGTGAGGGTGGTTGAGTCTGTCAAGCTAGGTGGTAGAGAGTTCCATAGGTGGGAGGCAGCAAATTTGAAGGAACGTTTACCTTGGTTGGAGCGCATCCTAGGGTTGTCGAGGGGGTGATTTGCAGTTGATCGCAGGGTTCGGATTTGTTCTTTGGGGGAGAGTAGTCCACTAAGATGGGGAAGGGGACCAAGGGTAGTGAACTTGAAAGTGAGGCAAGCAACGGGGTAGACTAGTTTGTGCCGAAGTGTGTGCCAGTTTAGTTCCTTAAGTGCCTTGCAGTGATGCCTCCTAGGGGAGGAGTTAGTGGCGAAGTGAGCCACTCGGTTATAGAGTACGGAAAGTTTATTGAATTCCATCTCATGGAGGAACTGCAATAGTAGAGCTCCATATAGGATGGATTGGAGAAGATTGCAGCAGGCAATTGCTCGGCGTGCTGTCGAGGATAGAGAGTTCCCCAGATGGTAAAGGAGTCCAAGCTTTTGATGGGTGGACCTGGTTATGGAGTCGATATGGGATTGGTAGGTCATTTCTTGGTCTAGATGGATTCCAAGATATTTAAAACTGGACATGACCTTGACCCTTTTTCCTTGGCTGGTGCAGATCTGGAGAAGCTGACTTATGTCAGAGCCCAGACGTCTAGAGCCAAACAGTATGGCTTTAGTTTTTTCTTCATTGAGTTTGAGGGAGTTTGCGGAGAACCAGGCCTCAAGGGTGGAGAGACTATCATGTAGTTTTGTTGAGATGACACTAGGTTGGGAGTTACTGCAGTATATGACAGTGTCATCCGCATACAGAATGGGTTTGCTGTGGGGGCAGTTTCCCTCGATATTATTGAGGAGGAGTGAGAAGAGCAGAGGGCCCAGGATTGAGCCCTGGGGCATCCCAGCAGTGACTGATCTGGGTCCAGACTGTGTACCCTTCCAGTGGACTTTTTGGGAACGGTCACTCAGGTAGCTCTTGAACCAGGAGTGTGAGTGGTGATACAATCCTAAGAGCAGGAGTTTGGAGAGAAGGAGATTATGACTAACCAAGTCAAAGGCCTTGGATAGGTCAATGAAGAGGGTGCCCATTGGGGAGCCTTGGTCCATAGAGGAAAGGATGTCCGCAGTGAGCCAGATGAACGCAGTGTCGGTACCATGACCCTTTCTAAAGCCATGCTGCACATCAGCCAAGAGAAAGTGCTGCTCAAGGTAGTCTTGTAGCTGGTTTGAGACTAGTCTTTCCTGAATTTTCCCCAGGGGACTGAGAAGGGAGATTGGTCTATAGTTTCCCAATTAGTTACCTCACCCACTAGATTTAACCAGTCAGGCGGCTCCAGCACCCTCCTAGATGTAATTCTGTCAAACCACCCCCATAAAATCAGGGATATTAATGTACTACCAGACTCTCTTAGTGACCACTCTCCTGTCCTCTGCCACTGGTCATCCCCCACACCAAAACCAGTGTCCCAGGTCACCTTGCGCCGGCTCTTTCGCCTCGGGGGTCTCAGAAAGCTAAAAACGCACCTAGCCCAGCTTGACTGGTCCCCAATCCTACTCATAACGGACATTGATTCTGCCCTAGCCTATTTCTCCAGTGCCTTCAGCAAGGCCTGCAACCTTTTCACCCCCCTGATCAGAATCTGTACCAAGAAACACAATGCCCCATGTATCTCCCCATCCCTCATCCAAACACTGAAACAAAGAGATAATCTCTGGCATATTGCTGTCGAGACAGGCAAACTGGCTGACAGACAAGCCTATAATGCAGCATGTAACAAGTGCACCTGGGCTATACCGATAAGGTAGGCTAAGGCCAAATATTATCAAGACATCCTTGAATCCACTTGGGGCTGATCCAGTGCCTTATGGGACAATATGAAAGAGCTCAATGGAAAGACCTGTTCCCCCCCCACCATCACTACTCTCCATAGACGGTACCATCACTACTGATCCTCCCAGCATAGCTGAGTACCTCAATATGGCTTTCTCAGATCTAAGCTCTGTCCTCCCCAACTACTTTTTCGACCCTATCCCTGCCTCCACCCCCCACCTTAGATTGCCCCCCCCCTTCCACCTGTGTGCCATAGCACCCCTTGAAGCCAGGCTTCATCTGCAAAAAGCCTTAGCTAGCAACAACCCCAGCTGTGATCCCCTGGATTCCAGGATTCTCCGATTAGTCCTAGATACTGTAATAGCCCCTCTCACCAACCTTTTGAACTGGTCACTTTGTCTTGGTCAATTTCCCAGTGCCTTGAAAATTGCAGAAATCACCCCTATTCATAAGAGCAGACATAGAACCTCCCCTAACAATTTCAGGCCCATCTCCATTCTCCCCCCTCTCTCCAAAGCACTAGAAAAAATAGTGGCTATTCAGCTCATAGAGTATCTGACCAAATACGACCTGCTGTGTCTGGAACAACATGGATTCCGTCCTGGACACATCATTACTACAGCCCTCCTGGAGTTCTCCCAGCACCTCCACTCTGCTCTCGACTCTGGTCATGTTACGGGTACAGTGTTCATTGACCTCTCCAAGGCCTTTGACACTGTCTGTCACCCCCTCCTACTTGACTCCCTCCACCAACTTGGCTTCTCCCCAGGCCTACTGGCTTGGTTCACCAGTTACCTCTCTGCCAGATCACAGTGTGTGAAGGTAAAAAGCACCCTGTCCAATACCCTGCCCGTTCGCTTGGGGGTCCCCCAGGGTTCCATCCTGGGCCCCATTCTGTTCAGCCTATTTCTCAATACCCTTCCCAGCTCCTGCTTGGGCAATATGGTACTCTATGCTGATGATGCGGTTCTCCTTGCCTCCACCCTGACCATGCATCTCTACAGGAATCCCTGCAGCACACATTCAACCAAGCCAAAAAGTGGTTCCTTGACCACCAGCTGGTCATTAACCTCAAAAAAATCAAATCTATCCTTTTTTCTCATCACCAGAATAAGACCAAAAATGTCCCCCTCTGCATTCTCCCCAGTAATGCTCACCCTCTTGAGCAGGTGTCATCCTACAAGTACCTGGGCATCACCTTTGACTTGGATCGTACATTCCACACCCACATCAATACCCTGTTCTCAGCCATAAACTCTCAGATTGGTCTTCTCTATCACCACAGAGATTGCCTCCCCCAAACCACCCTCTGACTGGCCATCAACTCCTCCATCCTGTCCCTAGTGGACTACGGCCTACCTATCTACGCTGCGGCCGACAATACCGCCCTCACCAGAATCCAGACCTCGATAAACAAGGCCTGCAGGCTCCTGACCGGTGCATCCCTCCACACCCATACTTGCCTGCTCTATTCCACCGCCAACCTGCTCACCTTGGAAGAGTGCCTGCGCTACCAAACTTGTTTACTTGCCAAAAAATCCCTGCTAGGACTCCCCCCCCCAGGGGTCACCGTGTCCCTGCAGCTTGCATCCCCATCCGTTGCCACCCATAGCTCAGTTAAGGCCACCTTTCTGGTGCCGCATACCAAGACCTCTCAAGCCCAAAGGTCCTTCCACTACCACGCCCCCACATGGTTCAACTCCCTTCCACTCTCTGTCACTAAGTGTACCGAAATTGGTCCCTTTAAAGTCGCTCTCCATAACCACCTCTTTGGCGCTCAAAGCTGTAGTTGCCCTTAATCAACCTAATGTTGGGGTCCTTCCCCATTTCTTGCCCACAGCCTTGACAATGTCCATTGGACTGCTTCCTCCCCACCATTTTTTCTCTCTCTTTTCCTCACCCCTGATCCTCCCTCCCCACCCTTCCACTTAGGTATTTCCACGGTACGATCAAGGTTGTGACTTCCACTATTGTTATATTTTATACAATTGCTATTTACTGCATGTAACTTTATCCTGTAAACCACTGTTATATTGTGTTCTTTTTGTTATCTATATTGCACCTGTATGTTACCAATGTTGTATCTCACACTGTAACCATGTCTACCCTCCCTGCGATGAGGTGCCTTTGTAAATGAGTCCCTGAATCAAAGGTTGTAAATCCGACTTTCAAAATATAAAAAAATAAAAAAAATTTAAAATACCAGGAAAATAACTTTTGTATCTACTCTACTGCCACCGATCAGCATCTTGTGTGCACCACTGCAGTATTAATATATTTTCTCTGGCAAACAGTTTAGATTGTTTTTATATGGTCTGCTGCATCGAAGAACTGCATTAGTCTGGGGTAATTTCTAGAGTTACTTTAAGGAGTGTAAGGGTCACTGAATCTTGGTACTGCTGACTCAGGAGGCATTTCTTTTGTTTAACTAGCCTGTATTTTCTCTGTCTCTTACCGGAGTTCCACGTGGCTTTCTCTTCCTGAATCCCAGCATTTCGGGTACCTGGACACATGCATGCGCAGTCTACAGGTCCGCCCCAATTCCACCACCTGATCCTTTGTTTAGTTCCACTGTGGAAACTCTTTTTTTTTCAACTTACATATACCTGCTTAATTACAGCATCCTGTCTCCTTTATCCACA
This sequence comes from Neoceratodus forsteri, assembly GCA_016271365.2. Classification (NCBI taxonomy): domain Eukaryota; kingdom Metazoa; phylum Chordata; order Ceratodontiformes; family Ceratodontidae; genus Neoceratodus; species Neoceratodus forsteri. The sequence goes on from CM057455.1 coordinate 727,756,061, forward strand.
GCCTGCTGCAGGGAAACAGGCTCAGAAGAAGCTGAATCCAAGAAGGGAGGGCGCAAGCTGCTGACTGCTTCAGGTATGGAAGGTGCCTGGGCGGAAGGTGCCTGTGGTAGCCCGTCGATGCTATGTGTCGACTGCCCCACCCCCCCTCAGCCTAGTCCGGCTCGAAATTTATAGAGCAAGCAGGTCACGTGACTGTCATGTGACCATTTGTTCAGCCTAATTCTAAGTCTCCAATTCTCCATTCATTATTTATACTAGGTGACCGCTAGGAGCCACCCTTGAGCTCTAACTCTGAAACCTCTCCTATGCTTATCCCTAATCCTGCCCTAATTCATCTTAGTTACTGCCCTAGTCTATTCCCCTTTCTCACAGTAAGCTTTCCCTCTATTTCTCACCACCTGTCCCACCTGGGAACTGAATCTGTGATCCTCTGGACCAAAGGTGTACACCCTGATCACTGCGCCATCAACAGAATACAAAGTTTGCATTGACAGGCATCAGTCTTGTTCTTTTTCAGCCTACTGCCATCCAGCCACATAGATCCTCAGCCCCACCCCCAAACCTAGCCTCCTGCAAATTTGCTTTCTCATTCCTGATTCAAGGTACTTTACTATTCCTCACCCAACCCCATCCCTCCCAAAAGCTTTTCCCTGTGAACTGCTCATTCTACCTGGGCAGACTCCTAGCCAGCAATATCCCACACAGAATACTTTCTCCTACTAGCCCTTCTACTGGTACTTATGGACCCCTCTATCCCTGTTAGTCGTGTAATTGCATCTATCCCCCTTGTGCCTTTTCTTGTGGACTGCTCTGAAGGAAGGCACCTCTAGTGTACCTACTGCTCACCTACCTATGCCCCCCAAGCATGGTGCTCTCAATCTATGCCTACTACCCTCTCAAACTCTCCTCCTGCTACCTCACCTCTCCTCACTACCTGTACCTACTGTCATCCACAAGACTCCCAAATGCTCTATTATCCTCAAACCCAAACTCCTTAAGCAAGGACTAATCTGTTATATCTTTCTACTCCTGTTGTTGTTAGGTAATGTACACCCTAGCCCCGGGCCCCCACAGATACCCTACAAAAGAACCAATACCTCACATGGTCTTCAGCTTGCTGTCATCAACATCTGTAGTCTGCTGCCCAATATTGACCTGTTGTAGATTTGGGTGCAGCAGCACAAACTGGATGTGCTAGCTCTTGCTGAAACCTGGCTCTCCCCCAAAATACCTGACACTGCAGTTGCCTTTGAAGGTTACACTCTCTTCAGGGAGGACCGGCTAGGCAAAAAAGGCAGGGGGTATGCTATCTGCATGTTAGACTCCTTGAGGACCTTGCACTCCCAACCATGTCCTCAGTGAATCACGCCCAGGCACTTGCTGTCACGCTAGCTCTGGGAAACAAAGGGAAATCACTTATTGTGCTGTCCATCTATATCCCCCCAGGGACACAACTTAAAGTTTCAATGCACTCTTAGACTACATTACCAGTCTGCCAAACTGCACCGAAGTAGTGGCGCTTGGTGACTTTAATGTCAACTGGCTGGCATCTGAAGCTGGCCCCTATAAGGATGCAGCTGCTGCCGTTGACCTAACCCAGCTGGTACATACCCCCACTAGGATTAATTATAGAGCTGGCAGCCGCACCCTAATCAACACTAACCGCCCAGACAAAATCACAAGCACTGAGGTCTTTCCTGACTCTGTGACCACTCCCCATCACATGTTTTTGGTCTAACAAGTACCCCAAACCCCCCAATAAGCCAACTCACCAGCGAGTTCTTAGACGTGGGCAACTTGAGCAGTTTCTTGCTTTCCTCCTGTAGTGTGACTGGCCACTTATAGATATGGCCACGAATGTTGACACTGCTCTTGGGCACTTTACTTCTACCTTCAACAAAGCCTGTGATTTATTTGCCCCCTTCTGAAAATGGAAAACCAAAGGAGCAAGCAATCCCTGGATTACCAAAGCCCTCCTTAACTTTATGACCTCTCATGACCACCTCTGGCACATAGTGCATGCCACTGGCAAATCCAACAACTGGCAGTGTTATAAGCAGGCTAGGAATGTATGCACCCATGAGGTCTGCCTTTCTAAAATTGCCCACATTCAAAGTATACTCTCTAGCTCTTGGGGCAACAGCAGAAACATTCTGGGAGATATCAAAAACCTCGCCAGGAAACCCAGAAAATCCTCACCCACAATGCTTAATTTCAATGGCACAACCACGCAGGACTATTAGAAAATAGCTGACATCTTCAATAGTGCTTTTAAAAATCTTAGTGGGGTACTCCCTCAGAACATATTTTCTGACCAACCCCGTCAGCACAGTTACCAAACTGCAGCTCAATCTACCAGTTCCCCCCCCTTCTATTTTCGGACAATCACTACTGAAGTTGCCAAAAAATACCTTCAGCAGGTCCTTGGCAAATCAAGGTATAGCAGTGACACCCTTGATCTCAGACTGCTCCACCTCATCCTAAACACAGCACTTACACATCTCACCAAGATTCTTAACCTATCCTTCTGTCCTGGCCAATTCCCCCTGCTATGGAAAACAGCAGTAGTGACCCCAGTCTACAAGAGTGGGGATAGTCCCTTACACTCAAACTACTGCGCTATTTCCATCCTGCCACCCCTCTCGAAAGCATTAGAGCATATAGTAGCGGACCAACTGACAGAATAGCTAGCCACATACAATATACAATGCCCACAGCAACATGGCTTTAGGAAGGTACCACCTCAGCCCTCCTAGAGTACACTGATTTTATTCATAAATCATTGGATCGTGGGCACCTTCTGGGATCAATTTACATTGATCTCACAAAGGCGTTTGACACTGTTAATCACTCACTATTACTTAAGTACTTACCTACCCTTGGCCTCTCACATGAACTCACTTCGTGGTTTAAAAGCTACCTTGAAGGTAGGACCCGATGAGTAAAAATTCAGGACACTCTCTACCAGTTATCCAGTACGGTCAGGGGTTCTTCGAGGCTCAATCTTAGGTCCTCTCCTATTTAGCCTATTCCGAAACACCCTACCACAAGTTTGTTCCACCCACCTACTCCTATAAGCAGATGATGCTGTGCTTTTCTCTAGCCAGCCAGATCCCCTACCCCTTGAATACAGCCTGCAACAATGCTTCATTGCAGTTGACACCTGGTTCACCAATCAAAAACTTACCATGAACTATAAAAAAAACAAAGTGATGCTCTTTGCCAGCCCCCACAACAAGCATAAAACTGCCCAACTAGCTATCTTTAATGATCTCAGTCAGTCTCTGGAACAAGTCAGCAGCTTTAAATAGGTATTACCCTGGACAGTACCTTATCCTACAACGAACGTCACCTTAATATCAAAAGCAGCAAACATCAGACTAGGGCTCCTCCATAGGCACAGACTCAGTATGACCAAAGAAGCACTTTGCCTTGCTGTCACCAGTTCTATTCTTTTGATCATTGACTATGATCTAATAATATATGGCTCTGCCACAAATGCCATGCTAAGAAGACTAAATATTGCTCTAAACAAGGCCTGCTGCTTGGTCACTGGTGCACCGAAATACACATACGACCTTTATGCCAAGATTAATTGGTTGAACCTCCAAGGCAGGATTTCCTACCAAACCTGCCTGATCACAAAGAAAATTAGCATTGGGCTTACACCCCCCCTCATTACAGCAGCTCCTTACTAGAGTAATTAACCCCCATTTCATGAGAAGCACACCCAATCCCCCTTCCTTGTCCCTTTCCACTGTACTGCCCAAGCCCAGCGAGCATTTATGTTTAGAGCACCCAGTCTGCTAAACAGGCTCCCGTCTGACCTCCAGTATGAATCTAAATTAGGATTCTTCAAAAACAAACTTTGTCTTCACCTGTCTGAACTCAGCAGTTGTGACTGCTCCCACCCAACGTAAGCTGGGCCATACCACTTTTGTTCAATTACCAACCCCTGCCACCTACAGTCTCTAGGGTTGTTGTTTCCTCTCTCCCCTCTGTTCCCTCACTAACTTTTCCCTTGACAAGGTCATTTACTTGACTGCTTGTAATGAACTAATTGAGGACCTGTAACCATGTAATAACTTTGTACCTTTTGTAGCACTTACACTGTGTTATGCCTATTTTGTTAATCATTCAATCTTTTGTACCATGCTTACTTGTTTAATTTCATTCAGTCTTTTGTACCATGTATTGTTCTGTTGTTCCTTTCATCTATGAGATGGAGCCTTGGTAAAAGAGCACCTGGCTCAAAGGTTTTTGTAATTCCGAGATTTTAATAAATAAATAAATAAAAACACAGCAATCTCTAGTTCTGGAACACAGCAATCTCCACATAGGGCCAGGGTAAACCCCTGACGTCCAAAGTCCACTCTCACAGGGTACTCATGACTTGTACAGAGCCCAGGAACAGACTGAAGAAATTCCAGAAAGTCCACACTGTTTCAGCTGAAAACCCAGTGTTCTGATTGGCTGATGGAGCCTATCAATATTCGACATCCACAGAGATTAATATTTCCTGCTCATTTATTGGGGCATGGTTTAGGTGTCTGAATTAGTCCCCTCCTTTTCCCAGGAGTCCTTCTGCCACAATTTCGGGTGCATAGATATCTGATTGGCTGTAATAATGGGGTCAAGTGTCACAAACATGTCAGCTCCCATTCAGTTCATTGGAGTCCATACAGTTTCCCCAATTTTATAGGGCGAGTGCAGCCCAACACATTACTTTATTTTTGCAAACATCCCACTAGACTGTATCCCCAATTGTTCCCTATCTGACAAGCCCACTGTTAACAGAATACCCCCTGTCGAACAGCTGTCGCTGCCACCAAAACTGAGTCCCCCTGGGCATCAGGCAGCAACCTTATTAATACTGATGCAGCTCAGATTCTAACCCTTTTTTTATTTAAACTAAGGGTCTTCTCGTCAGCCCTCTCCAGGTCACCAGTCCCTGTTCAGCTGAAAAGGGGCACCAGGACCGCCGAGGGACTCTCCAAGAGACAGCAAAGCCAGCAGTGTGCAGATGAAATGTACCACTGTGCACTCGCATGATCCCCGCTTGCTCAGTGAGTACAGAAGAGCAGCTCCGACTCGCAAACATAGATTTAAGCCCAACTAGGGCTAAACTAAGCACTGCACTGAATCAGGGAACACTAGGAGGATGCAGGAGATCTGGGAACATGGTGGCAATTAAGGTAAGTCCCCAATGGGGGGGTTACACCCCCCTTAAATGCCTGGCTTCCATGCCAAGCCTAAGAGTAAATGCTATTAAATTGCAGTCAAGTAAGTTTTAGCATTAACACTTCTAACTATACATCTGGTTACTACTATTATAACATCAACCATTTAAGAACAGGAAAACATTATATAAAGTGCAGTAAAGACTTTCCATTTTAGCCAACTCACTAGCCACATAAGATGTGGCACCCATATGTTTAACCATGAGAACCATAGGAACTTTAATACCTCATACTATATGTATATCACTCTTTCCCTTTGTACTCTTTCACCTCCCTCATTTCCTCTTGGCCACCTTCCCCTTGGGCCTGGGGGAGGTCTAGCACTAACAGGGCATATGAACACCTTTTCCAGGGACCTGGGTGTGACATATTTACCCCCTTATGTACTACAAATAAGGACAGGTCAGTGGGCACCCCCGGTGCATCATAAGTCAACTTCAGTAGGGTCCATACAGTCCTCCCTGACCTTCTGGGGGTTTCTTGCACTTCAGGTCTAGTTGTTACCTCCTGCTCTGAGGCAGAGTCTATGTCACTTTCCCCTTGGCCTGTACCTTCTTCTTCAGAGGGGGCAGAGTGCTGCAGCTCTTCCTGTCCTACGCCTCTCTGTCCAGAAGTGTTGTCTTCAAGTTCGATGTGGGCTTTCCAAGAGGCGGTTCTTTGGAAGGAATGCTCCAGAATCACTCAAACAGCTCAGTCAGACTATTATTCAAGTCCAAAGTGATCCCTTCTAGGGGGGGTAGAAGAAGCAGCCTCCACTTCAGCACTCTGCTCCCCAGGCAGAACCATGTCCACCTCTCCATGTTTGTCATCCCTGGGCACCTCCGTGTCACTTGCACTGAGCCCTTCTATCACAGGACCAGTCTCTAGCATCAGGGGTGGTCCCCAAAACAGTCCCTCTAGCTCAGGTGAAGGGTAAAACCATACAGGCATGTCCTCGGCCTCTCTGTCAGATTCATCAGCAGAATCTTCTTCCTCGAGTACATCCTGTGACTGGGCAGGTCCATCCCCTGTAGCATCTCCATTTTTCCTCTGCTGTCATCTGCGTACAGCAGCTTGAGTGGTTAGAAGTACAGATGGCTCTATCAAATCAGTCTCTGATATAATTTCACCTCCGATGGTCAGGAGGTGGATCCCGTGCATCACTTTGCACCCTCTGGTTTCTCCCTCCGGTCGAATCCTGTATACAGGTATCCCTTCCAGTTTTTCTGCTACCATATACGACACGCTTCCCCACCTGTCAGCAATTTTATGTTTCCCAGGTAGGTTCAGACTCCTAAGTAAAAGTTGGTCACCAGGCTCCAAGTCTTGTGCCGCACTTTTTTTATCATACCTCTCTTTATTGGCCTGATTTCGCTTGGTGGCTCTCTCTGAGGCTAGTTGATAGGCATCATTCAACTGGTGTTTCAACTTTCTCACATATTATAAGTATTCATTCTCTTTGATTTCATCCGCTGACACTCCAAAACACAGGTCCACGGGGAGGCAAGCCTCCTCCCAAACATCAGATGATAAGGAGAGAAACCTGTGGCATCATTTGTTGTGCAATTGTATGAGTGGACCGAAGTTCTTACTCACTGGCTCCAGGTACTCTTGCCTCTTGGATCCAGGGTGTCCAGCATGTCTAATAGGGTTCTGTTGAATCTCTCAGGCTGGGGGTCACCCTGGGGGTGGTGAGGCATGGTTTGAGACTTTCTGATAAAGTACCCCATAAGGACAAGAGCTCTTTTATCAACTAGCTCTTGAAATCGCGTCCCTGGTCTGAATGGATTCTTTGAGGTGCTCCATAGTGGACAAAAAACTTTTCGACAACACTTTGGCCACCATGGAAGCCCTCTGGTCCTTAGTGCGGTAAGCTTGAGCGTACTGGGTGAAATGGCCTGTAACCACAAATATGTTGGAGATATTCCTGGAGTCTGGTTCCAAAGTGAGAAAATTGAAGCACACTAATTCCATTGGTGCACTGGTACAGATATTAACTAATGGAGCAGCCTTTTGGAGAAGTGCTTTCCTCTGGATACACCGGCGACAGTTCTTGCAATAATATTCTACATCAACTCCCATCTTGGGCCAATAGAATCTGCTCTTTACCAATTCCAGGGTGTGGTTGCTGCACAAGTGACCTATGTCATCATGTAGGGCTTTTATAACCTGGCCTTGGAAACAATCAGGCAATACCAATTGCATACAAGGTGCCCTCTGCTGGTCCTGAGTCACTTCACAGAGCAAAATTCCTTTAGCTGCAACTTCGGCCATTCTCGCAGTAATAACCAGGCAAGTGGATCACTAGCTTTTACTTGAGCTGGATCTCCTTTTCTCAGAAACACTTGAATTATTTCCCCCATGACAAAACTGTCCTGCTGCTCTTTTTTGTAAATCCTGAGTAGACAGCTGGGGCAAAGATCTCATGTACAGGGTGGTCAAATGGCAGTAAGTTATAGGAAGGCAACTTCCAGATGCTCTTAAGCAGTCCACCAAATGAGGGGCATCTTCGAGAGAAGGGGAGTTGTCACCATCAAATTTCTTATACAACGCTTTTACCACTTGTTCAGGTATCTTGAACCAGCTGGAATGCTCAGCCCCCTGAGTTAAAGGGTGTCGTGACATGGCATCAGCATCTATATTATTCAGCCCAGGCCAGTACTCTATGCTGTAGTCATAGGTAGACAGGGCCGACAACCACCCGTGGCCTGCTGCATCTAGTTTGGCTGTGGTCTGTACATAAGTAAGTGGGTTGTTGGTCTTCACAGTAATCTTCACCCCATACAGGTATTCATGAAATTGGTCCACATTATCCCACTTCAACGTTAAAAATTCTAGCTTGTGGATGAGATACCTTCTTTCCGAGGGGTTGGGACTCCAGCTCACATATGCCACTGGGTGCAGACTCTCTGGATGTCCTTGATACAATACTGCCCCTAGGCCACTGAAACTTACATCTGTATGTAGGATATAGGGCTTCTGTGGGTCAGCATAGGCGAGCACTGGTGCGTGAGTCAGGCAGTGTATATAACATCCTCAAAAGCTCTATCACACTCCTCTGTCCACCGGGAGCCAAAAGATTCAGATGGATGAAAATATTTCGGTTGTTCAGCTTGGCCTCCAGGAGGAGGGGTCTTTTTGCTCTTATTTGTTGGAGGATATCCCTGCAATAAGTTCAAAAGAGGCCTGACTACTCTGGTGTAGTCCCATCACGATTCTCCGGTGACATCCACAAAAGTCAAGCAGCTGTTACAGTTCTTTTAGGTTTCTGGATTTTGGCCAAGTGGTGAGGGCCTCCACTTTACTGGGGTCGGTCTGAATGCCCTTGGCGGAAACAATGTGTCCAACATATATGACTGAGGCCTTGAAGAATTGACACTTGTCAACAGAGAGCTTCAGACCAAATTCTTCCAGCTGATCTAACACCTTGAGTAGCCACGACTCGTGCTCTTTCAGCTTCTTTCCGAACACAATAATGTCCCAGTACACCAAGCACTCCAGCAGGTTCATGTCCCCCACAGCCTTTTCCATAAGGCACTGAAACATCACAGGGGCACCTGAAATGCCCTGAGGCATTCTCAGAAATTTGTAAAATCCTAGGGGGCATATAAAAACGGTGTTCTGTCAATCCTGCAGGGCCATAGGAATTTGAAATTCAACATCTTTATTGTTTTCATCATAACACAAAACTAATAAACAATTACGAAGTTAACCAAACATAAATAATAACCAAAATGAACAAGGGATAACATAACACTAGACTGCCTCTGAAGCAAATAAAACCAAAATAACAATACCAATACAACTATAAAACCCTTCCCCTCCGTCCCACCCCCCCACCTAACCCCCCCTCCTCCTGGAGTGTGCCTGATATACACAACAAAACAAAGAGATGTCAGGAATTATAAACCAGCAGTTAACAAATGCCAAAAAGAGATAAACAAACCGAAATAAGCAGAGACATGCATTATCAATATCTCAATTCAAGTATAAGGCATATAATTTACCCCATTTGCGATTGAATGCATCCATACAATTCCGGGAGCTAGCTATCAGCCTCTCAGTATTGAAACAAAGTGACATTTCTTTCAACCATTCCGTGTATGTTATGACCAATTGGTCCACCCAATGTTTAAGAACCAATCTTTTAACTACAATAGAAATTAAGGCCATATGAAATCTACGTTCCTTAATCTTAATAGTCGAAAACATCCCAAGAATACATATCTCTATGTTAAACAATTCCCCCAGTCCCAATAGAGGATCCAGATTGGATTGAATTGTATTCCAAAGTGGTGCCACCTTGTTACAATGCCAGAAAATATGAGTCAGATTCCCTTCAGATGTACCACATCTGGTACAGATTGCCGCAGGAAGCCTACCCAATTTGGCTAGTTTGACAGGTGTATAGTACATATTGTTTAGGATATGATACTGAATGAGTCTATGCCTGTCTTGGGTAGGATACCTGTGCAAATCTTTCCAGATCTGACTCCACATAGGAATGGTATCCGGCAGGAGGGAAGTCCAAATTTTAGATCCCGGGAGGGCATTTGGGAATTTAATTCCCAAGAGGAAAGAGAAAATCACTGATATTCCATGGGATTTATTGGCATATGCCTGTGTCTGTTCCAAGAAAGGCCTGACCTGAGACTGTTTAAATGTAGTTCCAAAGTTGGATACCATAAGGTGTCTCAACTGGAAAACTTTGAAAATATATTTCTGAGGAATATTAAATTTAGCCATTATATCAGGGGATGAAAGGAGAGTGGTCTGAGAGAACAGATCTTCCACTAGGACACCCTGTAGCTAAGGAAGCCAATCAGGGGAAAGCAGTGATCCCCCTATTTTAATATTCGGGTTCCGAGTAAAGGGTTGAGCCATATCCCTTTTGGATGAAATGTTAAAAAAATTCCAACATTGGGCTAAAACTTTAATAGAGACTCCCACCACCGAGTTTTGTATGGAATGTGGCAGTGCAGAACTGGTGGAGAAAATGAGTCTGGGGGAATTGAGATCATGTAGACCAAGAAGCTTCCTCTCTAATTGTAACCAGATAGGGAGGTATCCGTCAGCTATATCTGAGAACCATCTCCCCACTTTAGACAGGTGACTCGCCCAATAGTAGAAAATGAAGTTGGGGAGATGAAGTCCACCTAGCTCCTTAGGAAGGCTAAGTTTTAAGAAAGAGCGTCTAGGATGTTTGCCCTGCCAAATAAATTTGGAGAGGGTGGAATGAAATTGTCAGAAATAGGACATTGGGAGCCAGAGATTCATTAAATTTAGGGGGTAGAAAAGACGGGGCAGCACATTCATTTTAATAATGTTGATACAACCCCATATCGAAAGAGGGAGGTTTACCCATCTTTGAAAATCCTGCTGAATGTTCGTTATTAAATCATCTAGATTAAGTTTCCTGAAGGTCTCTGAATCATTAGTAAGATGTATACCTAGATATTTAATTGAATGAGGGGACCATTTCATGCCCAAATGAGTGAAGTTAACTTGGTGGGTAAGGGCATTTAAAGGAAAAATCACAGTTTTCGATAGGTTTAGTTTATAGTTGGCTAAGAGTCCGAACTGTCTGATGATTTGTAAAGCATGTGATAACGATACATCCGGATAGGCCAAATGAAGGACAATATCATCAGCATACACTGAAAGGGTTAAAGACTGTTGATACACTGAACAGCCCATAACCTGTGGCGAAGGCATAATACTAAGTAAAAGGGGTTCCAGATATAAATTAAATAAAAAGGGAGATAAGGGACAACTTTGCCTGGTGCCAGTAAATAAAGAGAACCATGAAGAAAATACTCCATTACAGTAAATTTTTGCGGTGGGGGCTTGGTATACCATCTGTATCCATCAAATGAAAACCATTGGGAAGCCCATTTTCTTAAGAGTTGCCCAGCGGAACTCCCAGTTTACTCTGTCAAAGGCTTTTCCGGCATCTAATGAGATTAAAGCCATGGGAATCTGGGAGCTCCGGGTAAACCTGAAAAATACGTGAAAGGGTTCATAGAAACATAGAATTTGACGGCAGATAAGGACCGCTTGGCCCACCCAGTCTGCCCATTTCCCTACCTACTGGATAAGCTGCAGATCCTAGTTAACCAGCAGCCTACTTCTTCCTACCCCCACCCCCTAGAATTGCCTTATGACTGTCCCATGCATGCTTGAATTCCACCACTGATTTTGACTCCACAACCTCCTCTGGAAGGCCATTCCATGCATCTACAACCCTCTCTGTGAAAAATACTTCCTTAAATTACCTCTGAGCTGCCCCCATCTTCAAATTGTGCCTCTTGTTCTTGCACACCTCTTTTTTTGAAAGATGCTACCCTCTTGGACTTTGTTGATTCCCTTGAGGTACTTGAACGTTTCTATCAAGTCCCCCCTCTCCCTCCTTTCCTCGAGGCTATACATATTAAGCTCCTTTCGTCTCTCTTCATATGTCTTCCGGTGCAGACCCTGCACCATTTTAGTTGCCCTCCTCTGGACAGCTTCCATCCTGTCTATGTCTTTGCGGAGATTGGGTCTCCAGAACTGCACACAGTACTCCAGATGGGGTCTCACCAGCTGTCTGTACAGAGGGATAATAACTTCCTGTTTTCTACTGGTGATGCCTCCCTATGCATCCCAGTATCCCCCTGCCCTCTTGCTGCCCTCTCACATTGCTTGCCCACCTTTAGGTCATCTGATATGACTACCCCCAGGTCCCTTTCCATTTTTGTTGTTGTTAGTATCTCACCCCCATTGTGTACTCTTCCCCTGGGTTTTTGTTTCCCAGGTGCATTACCTTGTACTTCTTAGCATTGAATCTAAGCTGCCATACATTTGACCATTCCTCTAACCTTGCCAAGTCCCTTCTCATCCTTTCCACCCCACCCTGTGCAGATGATCAGCTGAGGATTGGCCCTGCACAAATCCCACCTGCTCAGGACTCAACAAATGGGACCAAACCTTTTTGATTCTAAGAGATAAGACTTTTGTTAAGATTTTGATATCATAATTTAATAGCGAAAGTGGACGATAACTGGCTGGATCATTATGCGGTTTGTCAGGTTTCGGGATGAGAACTATCGTAGCTTCCAGCAGGGTGGAATCTAGGGTCTCCGAAGTGAACATGTATTCAAATAACTTTAAAAGAAGGGGAGCTAATTCTTTACAGAAGGTTTTGTAGAAGTTGGAGGGAAAGCCGTCAGGTCCTGGCGATTTATCCAATGCAAGCCCTTTGATTGCCTCCTCTATCTCCCCCAAGGTAATTGGAGAAGACAGAGTCAGACAATGACTTGCCTGGAGAAACGGGAGATTAAGGCTGTCCAGATATTGTTCAATACATAAGAGTGAGACCTGTGAAGGACTTTTACTGTATAAGTCCTTATAGAAGTTCTCGAAAACCTGGGAAATATCACGAGGGGAAGTTTTAATAGAGCCATCCAGAGCTAGTAAGGAGGGGATTAACCTCAAGCTCTCTAATTCCCGTAGACGGAGGGTTAGCATTCTACCCGGCTTCTTGCCTTGGTCAAAATAGCGGGCCTTAGATTTTAGGATGGCGTATTCCGCCTTTTCTTTTAACAAATCTGCATATTCGTTTCTAAGCTTCAGTAGGGTTTCCAAGAGACCGGAAAGGGAGGATGTGGATAGAGTATTTTCAGCCACCCTAATTTGATTTGACAAGGAGATACTGTAACTCTTGCCTCCCTTTGCTTTTTCCATTTGGAAGCTAACTTAATGAATTCCCTCCTGACGTAGCATTTAAAGGAGCACCATATTTGATCCTCCCTTTTAATGGAGCCCTTATTAATATCCATATAAGAAGAGATTGAGTCCCTAATGTGAGAGATTATATGTTCCTCCTTTAGGAGTTCTGTGTTTAATTTCCAGGTAGTATCCCTTTGGGTGCTCGGGTCAGGGGAGATCACTAGCCATGCCATCGAATGGTCCGATATAACAATTGGTTTGATTCCTGTCTGAAGAAGGCCAGCTAAGAGCGAGGTACTGGTTAGAATGTAGTATAACCTAGACCACAACTGGTGAACCTGGGAATAGAAGGCGAAAAGCTGACTGGAGGGATGAAGTAGGCACCATGGATCGGACAATCCCAATAACCCCATGAAGTCCCTCAGGGCTTGCTGTGGAGGGGATAGAGGCTTTAATGGCCTGTAAGTTCTATCTAGATCTTGTGTTGGGGGGATATTCCAATCCCCCCAAGAATTAACATGAAGGGCAGAAATCTGCTCAGCTTGTCGGCTAAGCACATAAGGAACTCAGCATCGCCACCAACTGGGCCCTAGACTGCACCCAATACCACCGTGGTGTTGTTAAGCATGCCCTTAACTATGATAAATCTGCCTTCCGGATCCGATAAACTTTCCTCTGCTACAAACGAAATATGCCTCTTGAACAGAATTGCCACCCCCTACTCGATGACGACCCACAGGCAGTAAAAATTTGGGAAAATCCCTGTCTGCGTAACCCATTTGTTTCAGTAGCTAGGAGGTGGGTTTCCCTGCATCAAAAGAATATCAATATTTAAAAGAGCACAATTTTTGAGAACCTGATATCTTTTAGTCATGTCTCTGACTCCTCTGACATTCCATGTGGCAATTTTAATTGGTACTAAAGTCATTAACAATTGTATTATAAAAAAAAAATAATCATGTGTCAGTAATTGAGAAGAGAACCCCAAAAGGTACACTTCAGTCCCCTCCCCTACCATCATCACCCTTTTAACAAAGATACAGTAGTAGTAAAGCAAGAAAGCCCCTCCCAGTAGATTTCCTTATGTCTGGAATACTGAAAATATGCATAGGGATAACCACTCCCTTTTAATCTCCGACATTGCAGTCAACGGGAAAGGCATCTGGATCATAAAACTCCCCTCCACTCACAACCCCCTCGAACTATATACAAAAGGTCCCCATTTGAAAGTAATTTTGGACATACTGATATCCAGTATAAAGGACCAAACCCAATAGGCGTCCTTCCCATGAGAAGCTAAAGTTCCATTTAAATGCCAGGTCTGAGCATTGGTGCCAGAAACTGCCTCGAAGAGGTATACCAGAATTATTCTAGACTCACTATGTTCTCCAAGCTTCCCTGGGAATACGCCTTTCACCCCCTTCTCTGGCGCGATATGCAGTTCTCCCTAAGCTTGCTCCATCCCGAAGCCCCCCCACCCACCAACCCCTTTGAGGAGACCGCAAATGTATGCCCTAAACAACTTAACCAGGCTCAGCAAAATTATTAGAAAGGTCATAAATCCAGATCTAAGGAAAGTGAAAGTAGGTCTATCTTAGGCTTAGTTCGTCCGACCTACTTTGAATTGAGGGTGCTGCTCCAGGAGATGCCAATTGAGTCCCATGTGACCTTGTAAAACAGACTTCAAGGGGATAGAAGTCTCAAATATCCTCTTTACCGCACGGTGTTATTACTATCTGTGGGACTACTCCCACATCGAAGGGTGAGGAAGTGACCAGGGGACCTAAAGTTGATGGGACAAAAACAACCGTCCCATTAGCGGGCGTAAGGAAACGCCCAAACAAGGTTCCTACCCCAGGAACACACGGCATTCCCACCACTGGATTTGGCCTACTAGGCCTCAGGGCATCCTACCGACCCCCCACAACCAGCCTGAAAGAGGCCAAAGAGAGAAGAAAGAAAGAGAAAGGAAAAGAGGATCTCCTGATAGGTATATACTTTACTCCCACAAAATTAAAGACTTATAGCCTCTGGTAAATGAGATAACAGTTCAGCCAGTCTTAAATAGGTTAGGTAGCTTGACTGCGAGATCCGTGGCTGCCTGCTCCGGGGATTCGTAGGAAAGCCATGTTCCATCGATTGCCACCTGTAATTTAGCTGAGTAGACCATCTTAAAGCGAATTCCTGCAGCTATTAACTTGCTGACCGTTGGATGGAATGCCGATCACTTTTGACGAGTTTCAAAGGGGAGATCCTGAGTTATCCTCAATTTGGCATTGCCCCATAGAATAGCTTGAAGCTCCTTTGATTTGGATATGACGTGTTGTTTCTCAAGGTAGCTTAGAAACCTCACTATTATTGGCCGTGGTGGTGGTGCTCCAGGTGGAGGTTTCGGCCTGAGAGAACGATGAGCCCGCTCTATGTGGTACTGTGGGTTTAGGGGGGACGGGCCGATGATCTTAGTGAAAAACTTCTGGAGAAAACCGATAGCATCAGCACCTTCCTCTGCTTCAGGAAGGCCTAATATCAGGACATTATTCCTTCTACTTCTCCCCTCCAAGTCTTCGGTTTTCAATTGAAGTTTATTGAGCTGTTGTCGAAGATGAGCAATTTCAGGATCCGTTTTCTCTTTCCACCTTTCCAGAGAGGTGGTTCTCACTTCAGAGTCTCCCTCCTTGAAGTGATTTCAATTCAGCAGAGATGTCTTCCAGGGTTTCTTTAAAAGGCATCAGTTCTTGAAGGAAGTGATCCTCAGTTAGGGGAATCGCCGAGGAGCTGGAGGAACCTGACTTAGAAATACTCCCAGAGCTTTGATGCTTTGATTTCTTAGTTGTTTTTTCTGGGGTAGCCAGTGGAGTGTGTCTGATTCCGGCCTGTTTCACTCGGCCTCCATCTCAGTTGCAAAGCCGAAAACGATGCAGAAAATGGACACAATAACAATTGCTAATGCCCTGAATACTAAAACAATGTAGAGCCAGGGTCTGGAGCTCGCACTGTGATATTAGTAGGGCAAAATGAGATTTTTTTAAGAGGTTGATAGGCGGGAATTTCAAAGTAGTGCTGCTTCTAGGTGCCCTGCATCACGTGACCCAGGGCCATAGGAATTTGATAATACACACTTCTTAAGTCCAGGACCAAAAACCACTGGTTGCCATTCAAGCAGTCTAGAGCATCTTGTATTCGTGGCATCATATATTGATCTGGCACAGTGTGCTTGTTCAAGCTGCGGTAGTCCATGCACATCCTAATAGCCCCACACTTTTTCCTTACCACCACTATAGGCGATACATATGGAATTCTGGACTCCTGGATAATGCCTGTGGCCAGCATCTCCTAAAGATGCCTCCGTGCATCACCTATGTCAGCTGGGGTGAGCCGTCTGGATCTTTCCCTGAAGTGGCGCTCATCTGTGAGCCTTATGTGATGCTGTCCCCCCTTAATGCAGCCAACATCCCACTCATGCAATGAAAACACTTTTGTCCTGGCAGTCAGCTTCTTCTGGACATACTCCTTCCACTCCTCTAGGATGGGGGAGTTACTCAAATCAAACAAGGCAGGGTCGATACCACCATAATCACTTCTGCCTTGAGCAGCAGGCTGCACCGCTGTGTCAGCACAGTAGACTCTTGCTAAAGTCCGGCCCCTTCTGACAACCACTTCTCTGTCAGTTGTGCCCTCACCTGCACTGTCACTCTTCGAACATAGGCATGTGCCCATGCTGGTAAGAAATTGGATTTCACTAATAATCCAGCCAGCAATCTGTGTTGCTCAGGGGATTCTAGCATTAAAATATTGTTCTTTACCTCCTTTTTCAGTCACACTACTCCATTGATATTACACTCCGTATTGGGTGGCAACACAATCTCCTCGCCTTCTCTCCTCCAAACTATGTCCACAGATTCATCTACATTTTTTGGGGGGGGTTCACCCTGTTCTCTTAATGGCCTCTCGGACCATTGGATGAATGGATAATTTCTTCCTTTGCTGTTCTGCTTCTCTGGCTTGGCAAAGCTGAGCGAGCCTCCTGAACATATGAGCATTTGTGCCCACCGGCACAGGTATCCCGTCATTCACACCAGTCTCAGGACAGATTAAAGCCAGGGTCACCACTGCATCTCCCACTCCAACCACACTAGTGGGGAAAAAACATTCATTCTCTGACATATCTGAGGTAGGGGTAAGACTTCTCACTAAGCCCCCACACGTAGTCCTTCCAAAGGCTGCAGTTCCAGGTGGGATAAGTATCTGTCATACCAGGTCTTGAAGATGATAGTGACCTGTGAGCCACTGTCAAGAATGGCATGGGTGGTGACTCCCTCTATGGTGACAAGGATTTTAGTTGATGGCCCCACTAGCCTGTGCATATCAAGAGGTGCAATTGAGGTGGCTTTCGCTGAAGAGGCTTTTACATTAGCTACAGAGCTGGACCTGCATGGGGCCCCAGTATGCTCCTTTTCTGGACCACATCGAAGCCTCCCTGTGGCTTTCCTTCCTTGCCCAACAGTCTATTAGCCACTCAAAGGGGATCTGCTGGTGCCTGGCACCCTCTCCATTAATGCCCATTCCTTACACAACGGTAACAGATTATCCCTCCTTGCTTAGGTTGTCTGAGGCAGTAGGCCTCAGGAGGTGGTTGGGGTAGTGGATAGCTTGGGACCACTAGGTACACTAAGGGAACAGAAGGGGAAACTGGCGTGATGGCAAAAGGAGTAGGAGGGGAATCTGGGGCTATTGCTTGGGCCATAGCTACTGGTTCAGGAGCCCCTGCCCTTACCACCCCCTGAGTTTTTAATTCATTAACAACCTGACTCATTTCCTGCAACTGGGCTTCAATCTGTGGTACTATAGGGGGCAGTGAAGGTGGCACCCCCAGGCTCATAATGGGAAGGGTGGCAGAGGCTGCCTGAGTGGACTGTTCATCGGAAGCTTCAGGGGTCCTAATAGGACTAACACCAACCTTATCCAACATTTCCCTGCATTATTTCAGTAACTTTTTCACCTCAGAAACCTCAGCCAGGACAGTGGCTTCCTGGACCTGAGCAGTAGCTACCAGAGGGTGCTAGACTGGGTATCTCTTTTGTCCACTTCTCTCACCTCCCTAAGCAACACCCGGAGAAGAGGTGGATTACTCATTTTGTCTTTCAGGCCCAACTTTAGTATCAACAACTCTGAGTACTGGACACCCCTCAGTACTTGTTCTAACCTAGTCTTATTCAAGTCAGAGGTCTGGAGTCCCCCTTTCCTATATACTTTCTGCAGGGCCTTCTCTAGCCTCTGCACCTATTCAGACAAGGGTTCCCCCCCTTCTGCTGGCAGGTTGCTCTGAACCCCCACCATAAGTCTTCATATGTCTCCATGCTACTGAAAGCACTGTCCAAGACAGCTATGCAGGCTTCTTCTTTGGCCTCAGGGTCAGTGGTCCAGAGAGACCAAATGGCATCGGGAGCTGGGCCCTGCAAGCTCTTCGTTAACCTTTTCCATTTTTCCCCTTCACTGCATTGCCAATCTTGGAGTAGTGGTAACATAGAGAATAATGGATGGGTAGCTAGTTATAATGAGGATTTTATACACCCCCTGAGGGGTGGGATGCCACATAAACCCCGAGTGAAGTTCGAGGGTTTATGAACATCAACCCAGAAGTGATATAAATCTGAGTTTCTAACTAGCTACTCATCTTTTATTTTGTATAATTGCTGGGGATTGTTTTTTCGCCAAAGCAATTACACAAAATAAATGTATGTGTCTATGGAGTCGAGCCGCTGACTGTTGGAAAGCCCAGACTTAAGTGTGGTAGGTAGCTGTCCGTAAATGGAAGCAATGTTTATTTTTAATTTTTTTTTTAACTGCCATGACGAAGGTTTGCTGTGCTGCAAGATCTTATTTCTTTAAAAGAAAAAACTTACCACTGATGACATCTGTTGGGGAACACTGCAGCACTGAGGCATCGTGATGGATGGCACAGAAAAGGGGAAGTTCATGGTAGGCGCATGCGCAGAATTAGGGAAACTGGGCACGTGAATGTTGTTATAACCAGCTGGT
This sequence comes from Neoceratodus forsteri, assembly GCA_016271365.2. Taxonomy (NCBI): domain Eukaryota; kingdom Metazoa; phylum Chordata; order Ceratodontiformes; family Ceratodontidae; genus Neoceratodus; species Neoceratodus forsteri. The sequence goes on from CM057455.1 coordinate 727,775,026, forward strand.
TATAACACTGGAATTACAACCCGGTTTCTCTATGGGAAAAAACTATAACCAGTTACTATGCATAGTTTATCCATGACTCATAATCCTCCTCCCCCATGGGAGTAGTCTTTATTCCCCAAAACATCCTCAACTTCCTATAAGATTCCTTGGGGGTGGTCACCTGCCCTGGCCTAAGCATTGCATCTGGCGGAGGGACCCGCAAAGGGTCAGGCTCTCCTTCCCGCCCCTGGGAAACCACACTGAGCATTGTCACTATAGCCTAGGCCTCTGTCTTGCCCTCTACTTCTATGGCCTCCTGCACCCAGGCCTCTATAGCATTTATACATTCCATCAACACAGTTAACTTCCCGGTACCTGAATCAAGCATCTGTCCCTGTACTTTCACTTTACCCAGTTTTGTTATGGTGGACAAGTGCTTTTCTATTTTGCTCTTGTCCATTTTGGGAGGTACTCCTAGCAGCAAAAAGGACCTCTGGAAATCCATCCTCATACCCCCGCTCCATTCCACCAACTTCACTTTATCCTTTTCTTGAAGCCTACATTTCGACCAGGAAGTGGGGAATAGACTTGGGTGCTGGGAACCCCACAGGGATCTCTACAGTCAGATCATCCATGGTGGGTATGGCTAGCAAACAGGAGATCCCAGCAGTTCCTCCAAAGATGTAGCCCAGGCATCATATGCCAGTGGGCTACTACCCCTGCCTGTGGCTCTCTAAAACATTAAAGGGCCTGGGTCCTGCTACAGTGGTGTTCAGTGGGGTTCTATCACATAGATAATAAAAATAGTGCAGTGCCTCCACCCAGAGAGAATTAATAGTGGGTCAGGTGACTGACTGGCACAGTCCCCTGGGATGCTACACCTACCAACCTCCCCTACCAACCACCCCACACACTGGATGCAAACAAATTCAGTACCACCATAAACCATGAACTACAATACTTTGACAGACTCAAGAGAATTCCTACACACACAATTTCAAACAGTAAACCACAGCTTTATTTGAGGTAAGGACTAGGGAAGGGGTACCGGGACAAAGGATGGCTGTGGATAGAAAAGTGGTTTGTGAAATAGGCAGCAATTACAATCATTGGGCCCGCAGGCCAAAACCACACCCACTGGTATCAGTGTATTCCAGAATGTTTTTAGGGGTACCCACTAGGTGTAGGCCTGGTATGATGTCAAGGGCTGGCCAGCTGTTGAGGCCCTGAAAATATTCGAAAAGGACTTGGTTTAAGAAAAACAACACAAATTCCCTTTGAGTTTTCTTTCCAGGAGCCAGGTCCTGGGTACTCATGGTTTGTCGATATCAAACACATGAGGATGGAGCTCCTTGGTTAGTGCAGCACAGAGCAGAAGCAAGGCCAGCCTTGGTCTCTCAGGCAGGATGGACTTGCTTGAAGATCTTGCAGCTGGTCACCTTGACTGTAGTTCTGGCCGCTTGTCACCTTCAGCCACTTTTTGGCCCATTGCAGAGCTCTGTGGCAGGACAGCACCAACCCCAGAAGGCCCAGACCTGGGAGTGGCTCCATAGCCAGGCTCCCCCGATGGGTTGCAGGTGCCCTAGCACCCAGCAAGCACCAGTGAACTCTGGAGACAGTGAGTCCCACTTGGAAGGGGTTAGCAAGTTCCCTCCCTGGGTCTGGGTGAGAACTCCCAAATGGTGGGGCTCCTCCTGCAGTCCCTGCACTGAGTTCACAACAAGGAAACGTCCACAGCAGTTAGCCTGAGCAAAGTCCAGAGCTAATAGGAATGGGTGCTAGCCTTAGTTTCAAGAAGCTCAGGTGCAATCCAACAGGGGGAATCCCAGAACATCAAACCCCTGCACACCACTTCACACTTTCCATATTAGCAGTGTCCACCACTTTTTCTTAGGCTGCAGCTGGAACTCAGCTCTCAGCCACTTTAACCAGTTCATTCATGAGATACACTGCACATAGCCAGCACCTTGATGACCAGAGATGCTTTTGCCTCTTCAGAATTTTAATTGCAGTTCCACACAAAAACATGACCTCTCAGCAGCAGCTGTGGCACTCAGATAATCTGGAAAGTCCTCTCAGCTAATTCAACTACCTAGTGCAGGGTTTCTGCAGCATTTGGTTCCTCCCATCAATAATAAAGCCATTGCTCAATACTTGGGGAATCAGCATCACAGGTCAGTCTCCTTCTCTCTTTCCTCTTCTCACTCTGATTCTGCAGCACAGCAATCTCCAGTTCCAGTAATCTCCAATTCTGTAACCCAGCAATCTCCGCATAGGTTCTGGGTAAGCCTCTGATGTCCAAAGTCCACTCTCACAGGGTACTCCTGACTTGTACAGAGCCCAGGAACAGACTGAAGAAGAAACTCCAGAAAGTCCACACTACTTTAGCCGAAAACACAGCATTCTGATTAGCCGATGGAGCCTATCAATATTCAACATCCATATAGATCAATATTTCCTGCTTGTTTATTGGGGCACGGTTCAGGCACCTGAATTAGTCCCCTCCTTTTCCCAGGAGTCCCTCTGCCACAGTTTTGAGCACCTAGATTTCTGATTGGCTGCAATAATGGGGTCAAATGTCACAAATATGGCAGCTCCCATTCAGTCCACTGGAGTCCATACAGTTTACCCAAATTTATAGGGCGAGTGCAGCCCAACACATTACTTTATTTTTGCAAACATCCCACTGGACTGTAGCCCCAACTGTCCCCTATCTGACAAGCCCACTGTTAACAGACTATCCCCTGTCGAACAGCTGTCACTACCGCCGAAACTCAGTCCCCCTGGGTGGCAGGCAGCAACCTTATTAATATTGATGCAGGGCTCATGAATAATTCATGCATCCTCACTCATGCCCCGATTCTACCCTTTTTTAATTTAATCTCAGGGGCTTCTTGTCAGCCCCCTCAAGGTCACTGGTCCCTGTTCAGCTGAAGAGGGGCACTGGGACTGCTGAGGGACTCTCCAAAAGACCACAAAGCCAGTGGTTGGCAGATGAAAGGTGCCACTGTGCGCCTGCGCAATCCCCGCTTGCTCAGTGAATACAGAAGAGCAGCAGTGGCTCGCAAACATGGATTTAAGCCCAACTGGGGCTAAACTAAGCACTGCGCTGAACTGGGGAACACTAGGAGGATGCAGGAGATCTGGGAATATGGTGGCAATTAAGTTAAGCCCCCAACAGGGGGGTTACACTAGAAACAGATATTTTAGGAAAATTTGTAATTTTGTTAATGAACATTTGTTGCCATACTGGTACTTGTACAAAAAGATGAACAAAGTGGGTGATTAGATACGTATTATTGGACCAACAAGAGATTTACAGAATTTTAAACTTTCGAACAACATAGAGCTCAGCTCCAAAGCTAAAAATTCTGTAAATCTCTTGTTGGCCTAATAAAATGTATCAAATCATACACTTTGTTCAACTTCAGGAAAATATGCTAAGATATATTGGGTGACACATAGAAAGCAACCATAAACATAAACACATAGAATTTGATGGCAGATAAGGACTGCTTGGCCCACCTAGTCTACCCACTTCCCTACCTAATGGATAAGCTGCAGATCCTAGTTAACCAACAACCAACTTCCTCCTACCTCCACTAGAACTGCCTTATGTCTGTCCCATGCATTCTTGAATTCCCCCACTGTTTTTGACTTCACTACCTCCTTAGGAAGGCTTTTCCATGTATTCATAACCCTTCCCATGAAAAACACTTCCTCACATTACCTCTGAGCTGTCCCCCTCTATCTTCAGATTGTGTGCCCTTGTTCTTGTACATCTCTTTTTCTGAAAGATGCTTCCCTCTTGGACTTTGTTGATTCCCTTGAGGTACTTGAAAGTTTCTATCATGTCCCCCCTCTCCCTCTTCTCCTCGAGGGTATACATATTAAGCTCCTTTAATCTCTCTTCATATGTCTTCTGGTGTGTTGGTATCCCAGTCATGGTTCTCTGTGTACCATGTTTCTGTGACTGCCATGAAATCCAGGCATCCCTCTTCCATCAAGGCCACCATTTTGGGGAGCTTTTTACCTAGACTACGGGCACTGGTACTTATTACCCTCCATTTTTTACGGCTTTATTTCTTTTTGCGCCATCCCTGTCCTTACTGCCTTTGTCTTTTTCTCCATTTACCCCTGCCCTTCTCCCTAGTGACTGCTGTATCTCGGTGTTTACCTCACTAACTACCCTGATTTTTTTGGGGGGGGCTAGGATTTCACTTCTCCTTTTCAGTGCCTCCCCCCTTGGCTAGTTTAAATGCTTGCCAATGAAGTATTTAAACCTATCACCTAGGATCCTGGTTCCCCTCCTGGATAGATGCAGACCATCACACCAGTATAGGCCTGCATCCTCCCAGGTTGAGCCCCATGTCCCCAGTAAAGTCAAATCCCTGAGCTCTGCACCAGTTTTTCAACAAGTCATTGAATCCCATGGTATGGAGTACCCTAGCCTCATCCATGCCATAGACAGGTAGCACTTCCGAGAAAGTTGCCGTGTGTGCTACTTGTCTAAGACCCCTCCCCAACTCCACAAACTCCTGTTGCACTGCTCTGATCCCATTCTCAGCCAGATCATCTGTCCCTAGGTGGATAATGACATCCAGCTCACTCTCCCTTGCAGCTGCTCCCATGATCCTGAGGATTCATTTCCTGTCCTTCCAAGCCATGGTGCTGGGCAGGCACCCTACATCCCTTTCCCCTCACTCCCCTAGTTCTACCCACCTAAAAATTGAGTCCCCCACCAGGAGTTGTTTCTTTCCCCTGTGGGGTCCTGTGCCACCCTCCTGTGGGTCTCCATTGTGGAGGTTCCTAGCATCCTCCTTGGTCTCCACTGTGGGTACCTCCATAGAGGAACCATGCTCTGCCAGAGTTGTGAATGAATTGTGGAGAGGCACAACTGCAGGGATGTGCCTCTGTTCTTCCACCCTTTCCCTTCCTGAGCCCACCGTAGTCCAACCACTCTACTTTCTTGGCAACCTCTGAGGTAGTGACAGTGGCCTGGGTGGTTCCTGGGTGTAGGAGCAGGTTTCCTGAATCTTTGCCAAGTCAGCATGGAGACGAACAGCCTCCTCCCTCAGACCAGAGAGGTGTCTGCAAATAGGACAGCAACACAGTCTCCAGAATGTCTCCTGGAAGACTGCTGCTGCACAGCCAGTGCATTGCACCACTCCCCACATGTATGTGTTCCTTCCTGTTACAGATGCTTTTCTTTTTTTTTTTGTTCTTGTTTTAGTGTGTGCAAGCTTGTGAGTGCCTCTACCTCCTGTTCAGTGTGCTATGCCTTTAAGGATTTGAACAGGTGCATGTTGTTAGCAGTTTTGGGGAAATGATGTCAGAACCCCTGCTATAAACGAGTTATGCACTTGGGGTGGGGTGGAGGGGCAGGGTGGGTGGGAGTAAACCTGTGCCCTCCAGAAACAATCAACTACAACTCTGATCCTCCACCCCAGGGAGTGCCTTCCTTCCTTTCAGACACCTATTTCACAGAGGTTATGTAACAGGTCTAGTCACAAATGACTGCAAATATCTCCCAGCTATAGTTCCTCCCAGGCAAATAAAAGTTAAACTAAGAAAAGTCAACCCCCAAAACAGAGAATCAAAATTAGTTACTTGCACAGGTCCAAAAAGTAATAATTCAATTCAGTGTAGTCTATTAAATTACCTCATTGATTTAAGGAAGCTTTGGCTGCTCTCTCTCTCTCTCTCCCTCCCTCCCTCTCATTGGAGAATCGGAAGCTGAGTAGTAAATGTAATTATAAGATTTTGCTGTACATGCCTGAGCTCATTGGAGGATCAGGGCTGAGTAGTAAATGTAATTATAAGATTTAGCTGTACATACCTGAGCTCATTGGAGGATCAGGGGCTGAGCAGTAAATGTAATTATAAGATTTTGCTGTATGTACCTGAACTTATTGGAAGATTGGGACTGAGTAGTAAATGTAATTGTAAGATTTTGCTGTCCATACCTGAGCTTATTGGAAGATCGAGGGCTGAGTAGTAAATGTAATTGGTAAGATTTTGCTGTACATACCTGAGCTCATTTGAGGATTGGGGGCTGAGCAGTAAATGTAATTGGTAAGATTTTGCTGTACATACCTGAGCTCATTGGAAGATCGAGGGCTGAGTAGTAAATGTAATTGGTAAGATTTTGCTGTATTTACCTGAGCTCATTGGAGGAACGGGGCTGAGTAATAAATGTAATTATAAGATTTTGCTGTATATATCTGAGCTCATTGGAGGATCGGGGCTGAGTAGTAAATGTAATTATAAGATTTTGCTGTACAGAACCTGTGCTAATGGGGCATTCAGCAGGTATCAGGAGTAATCCCCTAGAGTAAGGTGTCCGGTATCAGGCATCAGGTGAGGTGAGTGATGTCTTATAGTGCCAGGCAAACCAACTGAATAATCAGATGAGAATGAGCAGGCAGTTTGTGATATGTAACAGCGGTACAGAGGAGCTCACAGAGTCACCATACAGGGGTTTCAGAGTATGGTATAAATGGGATTTTTAACATTACAGACATAGCTTTTGGCTTTTGGCCAGTGGATCCATCCATTATAAGTGGGTGTCCCCTATACCAACATGCACAATTGCCAGCAGATACGGGCCTCATGGTCTATCTAGTCTGCTCGAGTGTGCAGCGCTTCAGCCATTTAAACCGAAGTTGCTTCCCTCCCCTTGTCCCCCTTCTGCTTAATTTCCTCCCACTTCCTTCCCACCCCCCAGTCCACCCTCAGGCTGTACCCTCTCTTTGATCCTGTTCCACTCCCTCTTAAAGCTGCTAGCCAACCTCAATGATGCCACCTCCTCCGGCAATGCATTTCACCCTGCAACCACCCTTTCCACGAAACAGTGCCTCCTCATTTCCCTCCTGAATCTTCCTCCCTCCAATTTCAGATGGTGTCCCCTGGTTTCCCTCCCACCTTTTAATCTAAACATGCCCAATGTTAACTCTATTCATGCCCTTTAGGTACTTGAAGGTCTCAATCATATCCACCTCTTTCCCTACTATCTTCCAGGGAATACATATTGCGCTTCCTCAGTCTCACCTCATAGGATTTATCTCCCAATCCAAGGATCATTTTCATTGCCCTATGCAGTACTCATTCCAGCAGCTTGATGTCCTTTTTCAAGTAGGGGCACCAGTACTGCAGGCACTACTCCAAATGCGGCCTCACCAGTGTCCTGTACGGGGCAGGATGACTTCCCCTCTCCTAGAGGTGATTCCCCTTGCAATGCACACCAGCATTCTATTAGCCTTTGTTTCTGCCCTCCTGCACTGGGTTGAGGGGTTCATTTCCCTTGTTACTAGTACTCCCAGATCCTTCTCCTCCGTTGACATGGATTACTGCCCTCCCCCAACCAGCAACTATTCTCAGGATTTCTGGCCTCCAAGTGCATGATTTTACACTTCTTGGCATTGAACATTAGTTGCCATGTGTTCGACCAGCCATCAAGTCTTGCTAAATCCTCTTGGAGTACTTTACCGCCTTCCCCCCATTCACTTCTGCACAGATCTTTGTGTCGTCTGTGAAAAGGCTGATCTTACTGATTATCCCATCTGATATGTCTGCAATGAAAATGTAAAACAGCACCAGTTCTAGCACCGAGTCCTGTGGGACCCCACTTATTACAGCTCTGGGCTCCAATATCTCATCCCCCATGACTACCTTCTGCTTTCTATCCTGTAACCAGTTCTTAACCCATCTAACCAGTTTCCTCCCAGCTCCCAGGTACCCAACTCACTGGTCAGCCTTCCATGAGGCACCGAGTCAAAGGACTTGCTGAAGTCCAGGTAAAGGACATCCACTGCATGGCCTCTATCCAGTGCCCGTGTCACCCAATCAAAAAAGACAACCAGGTTTGTCTGACAGGATCTTTCTGAGACAAACCCATGCTGTCTGCCATCCTGGAGATCATTCTCCTCCAAACATTTCACCAGCCTCTCCTTGAGGGTAGTCTCCATTAGCTTTCCTACAATGGCAGTAAGGCTCACTGGTCTGTAGTTCCCTGGTTCATCCCTTGGTCCACTATTATGGAGGGGGACCATATGTGCCATCCTCCAGTCCCTGGGAATGCACCCAGTACCCAGGGAGGTGTTGAATAAGTCCACCAGTGGGCCTGCCAGAACTTCTGCCAACTCTCTCAGGACTCTAGGATGCACTCTATCTGGCCCTGGCACTTTATCCACCCTCAGGGACTTAAGGCCTTCCATCACCCTGTCCACTGCGATCTCCCCCTCCGTAACCTCCTTCCCCCCACACCCACACCACCCTTCCCCTTAGGCATGGGCCCTTCTCTCTCCCTGGTAAACATGCCTGTTCTGCCCCCTTTTTCGCCCATCCTCCACCATTCTTGATCCTAACGATCTGTTCCTTACTCTTTCTCTTCTCTCCTATATACCTGAAGAAATCAATAAATAAATAAATTTTCCCCTTCTCTGATCCCTTGTGCTAGCCTCAGTTCTCTCAATGCCTTGACTGCCCTTACTATTCCACTCACCTCTCCGGATTTCCTCACGTATTCCTCTCTGTCCTCTTCCCGGCTGGATCTTTTATAGTTCCTAAAGGCAGCCCTCTTTTCTCTCACCCTCTCGTCAACCTCCTTGTTCATCCAGCTCAGTTTCTTGATCCTGGTTTTCTTACCATGGCTCTTTATGCATGTGCTAGCGGCCTCAGCCAGTCCCAACTTGATAATTGCCCATTTTTGCTCGGCATCCACATGTGGGTGAATGTTAGCTAGGTGCCCTTCCAGTATATCAATATATACCAATTGGTTGGGGTGATTATTGTCCACAACATGCACTTGCATCCTATTGATATTGCTATGTCTGCTGTCCCATTGAGACAGTATGTTATTGTAACCTGCATTTCATTTATACCATGGCACTGGTCTATCTAGTGATGTATCTCATGCAACTATTGTATCCTGTTATTCTAATGCTGTATATACTGTTACTATTGTAAACTGTTATCCCCTTCCCCCTCCCCCGGACGCACCTGGAAACAAGCAATATTGCTCAGTGTGCCTTCCAGGTGAAACTTTTAAACAAATAAATAAACAAAATAAGGGGGTCCATTATGAAAAGGGGTCCACTGTTGTGCATTTTGAAAGTAAGACTACAAAAGCTTCATGTACTCTCAATGGGCTACAGTTTAGAGGCTCTGAAAGTGAAAGCGATCTGGGTATGGTCATATCTAGCAACCTTAGTCATACAGAGCAATGTGGGCAAGTAATAAATAAATGCAGCATGATTATCCATTATATAGAGAAATTTATAAGTAGGGGAAGGGATGTGATGCACTATTCAGGTCACTGGTGAGACTCCACATGAAGTATTGTATGCAGGTCTAGACTCCTCATAATATCAGAGAATGAAACAGGCTAGAGCAGGTCCAATGGAGATACAAGTGCTTAAAGGGGCTGGAGGATATGTCCTATGATCAAAGAATGGATGAACTGGAGCTATTTAGCTTAGCGTATACGAGACTACGAGGGGATATGATAACAGCGTTCAAGACATTACAAGACAAAGATGTCCAGTTATGTATGGGTCTGAGATTCAGGGACAATACTCATGTAACAGAAGAACATGGCCCCCAGCTAATGAAGGAACTATGCGGTGCAAAGAGGCAGCTTTTTTTGCTAACATGTAGTGTCGGCATGGAATAGCCTACCATCAACTCTAGTATGGAGTAAAACTGCCGATACTTTTAAGAGGGGCCTTGATGCATATATGGGGAAGCCTATTAAGTTGCAGGCATTCTCAGTGGGCTTTCAGCCTTCTTTGGCCCGTGATTTCCTATGATCCTATGAATATTCTGTTATCTCACCCTTAACCACCCTCCCCATACCAATCATTGTTCCCTTTACCTTTCTGTCCCTCTCTTCAGGACTGTCTCCCTCTCTCCTGGTTCAACCTGTCTTGGCAAGCACTGGTTCTTGTCCCTCCCTCCATTTGTTCCATACTTAATACTTGTCTATCTCTCACTGCAAAACTTTTCCTGGGCAATTTGCCATCTCCTCCTTTCACCTTACCTGCCTCTGGAATGGCCTCCCCTCCTTTGCTTCTTTTCTCTTCTCTTCCACCCCCCCCCCCCGCTCTCTCTCACAATTCTCCTCAGGGATCATTTTTCTTCTTTCTTTTCCTACAGCTACAATTTTGTCCGTTCCTCCCCATTTCTCCTCTTTTTTCCTCCTGCCTTTCTCCCAACATGTCTTAGTTTAGTTTTTATTGCACAAAAAGATCCTTTAGACAAGTGCTCATTTTCAAAATATCTGGGGTCATACAAGGTAACTATACAGATATACTTTGTTCAAGCTTACAAAACAGAGACATAAGTTATATATAGATTTACATAGTGCAAGATCACACTAAACAGTGTATACTAACATGAGCAGTATAAGGATACATTGCAAACATAATCAGGTTTAAAAGTTGCTGCTTTTCCATTCCCTTCCCCTAGTTACTCTACTTTGTTTAGGTGCTCTGCATCCCCCCAACCCCTATTTATCTATTGCTACTGTATTTTACTTCTTAATCTCAATTGTACTGAATTTATTTATACATTTATTTATTTACCCAAGCCTATAAGAGTTGCAATCTGTCACTACCTCCATTTCTGCTACATCAGCTGTATTGAATTTAATATTTTAATATATATTGTAGTGCTCTAATTATGTATGATGATTTGAAAAGCTCTCCAAATCATTTGGATGGAACCCTATATAATAAAAAAATAAATGTATTTATTTAATAGCTTTTGTTTACTGAGTAAACACACTAGACAAGTAATGCCTATTTTCAGGTACAACCCGGGAGATTACAAGAGCATGGATTACAGAACAGTGCAAAGGAATTACAACAATGTGAAATACAAGCAATGAGCAGGGTGCTACAAATAAACAGATAAGCATATACATCAAAGGTAAGAACAAGCAAACAATAATTACATTTTATGGAAATAATACAAGTGCCATTGTCCCATTTTGAGGATGGTAAGTGCTAATGTGAAGGGCATGCAGGGTAGATAAGCCCCCTTACTAGAGCTCAGAGGTGGTAGGGGAACCAGGGAAGTGGAAGGTGCACAACAGGGTTCAAGCAGGGGTGGGGAATATCAAGCAGCTTTGGAACAGTTACAGGCTGAGGCAGACTTCAGGTGCAACCAGAGGAGCTCTTAAAGATGGAATGGGTGGGGGTACATCTAATGGTTGCAGGTAGGGTATTCCAGAATCTAGGGGTACAAACAGCAAAGGCACGATCACCTGACAGTGTACACATTTTTGGGATGGGTTGCAAGACAGCTGACCTTAGCCAGTATGATGGTAGAGCCAGCTGAAGGAGTTTGGACAGGGTGGGTGGGGTGGCATTGCAGATGATTTTGTCTGTGAAACAACCCAAGACAAACAAGTGATAATTATCCAGGGACAACCACTGTAGTTGACTGTATAAATCACAGTGATAGGTAAGTTGAGGGACGGTGAGGGCAAAGTTGCAGATATTATTATAGGCCACATCCCATTTAGCAAGGCTAGTTTTTGTGGTGAGGATAAAGATTGTCAGTCCATAGTTGAGAGAGGGAAGGAATAAACCTTTAGCAAGGGCAAGCCATGCAGCAGCAGTAAGGCACCCATGAACCTGGTATGCAAGTCCAAGCTTGATATTTGTTGCCCTGCAGACATTTTGAATGTGTAGAGTCAGGTTTAACTGGGGGTTAAGAGTAACTCCCATGTATATAAAGGAGCACGTAGTGCCAACTGGGACACCATCAAAACTTAAGACATTGAGTGGGACAGGACACTGTTTGAGTTTGGCAGAGGAGCCAAACAGCATGAGCTGAGTTTTCTTTAAGTTCAGCACAAGCTTATTTGTCAGGAGCCAATGTTGCAGTTTATTGAAGTCAGCTTGTAGGTTGCGATTTATGGCACAGACATCACCTGAGCTAGCTAGGAGGACCAGGTCATCAGCATATAAGGTTGTGGTGCTATGGGTAGGGACTATTGGGAAGTCATTGATGTAAAGAGAAAATAGGGTAGGGCCCAGAATAGGTCCCTGAGGAACACCGATAGTGATAGGAAAAGGTTCTGGTAAAGCTCTGTTGTACTTAACAAGCTGTAGTCTGTCAGTAAGATAGTTGAAAAAACAGTTTAGGGCTGGACCAACAACACCGAGGGAGTGAAGCTTGGAACAGTGTAGGGGGTGATTCACTAGATCGAAGACCTTTGAGAGGTTCATGAAAACAGCCCCAGTCAGCATACCCTGGTCCATGACAATCCTTAAATCAGATGTAACTTTAGCAAGGCCTGTACCAGTGCTATGCCCTTTACGAAATCCGTGCTGTTCGGGTGACAGTAAGGTATGTTTAGACAGGTAGTCCGTCAGCTGTACTTCCACCATCTTTTCCAGTATCTTGCTAACAGCAGACAGGATGGCTATAGGACGGTAGTTTTTTATGCATTTCCAGTCACCCTGCTTGAAAACAGGAACAACCTTTACTACTTTCCAGACTGCAGGAACAATTCCAGTGGTGAGGAAGAGGTTAAGAATATGGGATATTGGGAGCGCAAGCAAAGGGGCCCCAATCTTGAGGAGTTGTTGTTCAAGTTCATCGTGACCAGCCCTCATGTGAGGAGAAAGGTCAGCAAGAAGCTTGTAGGTTTCCCTCACTGAGATTGTTTTAAGATAGAAAGGTGGACGAGACAGATTCTGGAGGGGAGGAATGGTTAGAGGTAGATGACTCATCATTGTCAGTAGTAAACAGGGAGGTGAATGCTGAGGAGCTTGGAGAATTGCTTGTTAAAGGCACTGGCGATGGTAGTAGCATTATTTCAGTTTCTACCATCCACAGTCATATCTGTAGTATCACACTGGCTATAGCCCCCGACTACAGTTTTAATAGCGCACCAAAAGTATCGCGGGTCCCTAGCAGAGGATAAGAGGGCAGCTTTGCAGTATACACTGTTGGTGTTACGTATGGCTTTTTTGCAGATGTTGCGCAGCCGGTGGTATTCATGGTACTCAGACAATTCCTTAGAGGCTTTAAATTTACCCCAGTGCTTATCGTGGGCTTTCATGAGGGAGAGCAAGTCCTCATGCAACCATTTAGTGATAGTGCCTCTAACTCTCTTTCTGACACGAGGTGCTTGCTTATCCTGCAGAGAGGGGGAGGATGTTTAGAAGCTTATCAAGAGCACTTGTGACGTCCATGGCAGAGAGTACTGTGGCCCAATCTGTGGCTGCAAGATCTTGAAGAAAGAGAGCAGAGTTAAAGTGGGAGAAGTCTCTCACTTGTATAATTTTATAGGGCACTTTGGGAGAGGAAATTCTCCAAATGCAGTAGATGGGGGAATGGTCAGATATGGAGTCAGGAAGGACTCCACATGCTGAGATCCTATCAGGCCTGTTTGTCAGAAACCAATCAAGGAGTGTTCCATGACTCCCAATGGGGAGGTTTTGTGTGGGCTCGCTGATGAGCTGAGTAAGGCCCAAGGCCACCAGCAGTGGTTCATACTGCTTGACATTGTCACCAGACCAGTTTTGACTGAAGTCACCACATGTAAGTACCTCATTTGAGGTGATTTTAGGTCTAATGCTATCAAGCAGATAGGACAGCCCCTTGATACCCTGCTTTGGAGGGTTGTATGCACAGGTGATGTGAATTTTTTGGCATTCCCTAGTAGGAGGAGCCCATGAAGGAATTCACAGGTGGCAGAGGAGGGAGCCAAGTCATCCTGGATTAGGGATATGTTAAGGTGACTTTTGTAATATATCAAAAGACTACCCCCATGCTTTTTACCCAAGTGATTGCAGTGCAGGAGGCTAAAATTGGTGAGTGTGAGGGCTGAGTAATGGGTGGTAGGTTTCAACCATGTTTCCATGAGACACAGAATATCAGGATTACAGTGGTCAACCCAGGCAGTCAGTTCAGCATGACTGTGGATAAGACTACGGACATTGAGATGTGCAATTTTAAGACCCTTAAGAGATGACCAGGAGGGGGTGTTAAAGGTCTGTTGTGAGGTAGGTCTGAGGTTCGGTTCAACATCTTCAGCAAGGAGGATAAGGAAAGCAGAGAACCAGAGGAGGTTATGCAGCCAGTTCCTCCTGTAAGGTATTTTATGATGATGGTATAGCAAGCATTTGGGCAGTCTAAATGCAAATTTCATAGAATTTGGTGGGAAGCACCAGGGGGGATGCACATTTGCCTGCCAGGAGGCTATAAGATTGGAGTAGGAATAATCATCAATGTGATGCATCTCCAGAGGGCCTACGTATGGTAGGAGATAGACAGTAGTGAAGTTCAGGGACCACAGTGAACAGAACAGGCAGGCTAGGAAGACCATTGTGGCTTTTTAAATAGCAGACACCTCAGGAAGGAAGCACTTGGTAATGCCTAGTTAATTTTTTATTTTATTTATTTATTTATTTATTTTAAATTTTGCTTTTTACTCCCCCGAGCTACCTGCCTCCTGACTATCCGCCCGGTCACGGGCCGCCGGCCTCTGCACCACAAATCAGCCACAGCTCCTGATACCCCATGGCTTGCCCCCCACGGTGGCTCGTCACTCGCATATGCCGCAGGCACTGGGATTAGGTCAGGGCTTGGCCTGGGGAGCACACTGAGGCCGCCGAGCGAAGCCATTCACGGGCGGCAGGCAGCTTCTCCATTTTCCGCTTTTCTGGGGAGGTGGGGTCATGCCATGATGTCACCATTCACCCCGCCTCGTATGAGTTGTCAAGCGTCGGCTTGTGTGGGAACTCCCGGCCTCCGCCAGGGGTCCCCAACACACCGATCACTACCCACACCCTCCCCGGAGAAGGAGAGCTGCCCAGTGGGCGCTCAATCCCTCCCCTGGCCGCCCTCGACGACCGGATTCATTCTCGAACCTGGAGTCGTCGGCGTCAAGCGGAAATCCTGTCACTGCTGCGCCGGGCCGGCGTAATGCCTAGTTAAGTGACTGGTATAGATAAGGTAGAGTAGAAGCCGTAAGTAGAACCTAGTAAGGGTGAAGCTGAGGAAGTAAAATTCAAGTAGGCAAGTGCAGGACAATTTCTTATTGACAGCTTGTACAGTAAGATTTAAAGTCAGATGATGTGTCAGGAAGATAGAAAGATTCTTGCCCTTTGAGCAGTGCTGGCTTTAGAACAGTGCCCTCAAGTGCAAATTGGAAAGTGGGGAGAAAAAAAAATACCACAGCATGTCAAATGTCAAATTTGCATTTACTTATATAAAATATTCAAGGAACTTTTTGCACTTGATCTAATGTTACTGAAGCAATTGCTTTTGCTTAAAGATATTTTTTTTTACCAATTTTTATATAATTTTTCACCACTTTGTATTTTGTATCATTCTGTCATGTTTCCTCCTATTTCCCTTCTACAGAGGTTGTACTATATCTGGAAATGGGCTTTTGCTCAGTGTAACTATCTCAGACAACAATTTTCAAATAAATAAAATACTGAGGTACAGTCACTGCCATTTTGCAGGAGAGGTGCACAAAATGTTTCCCTTTCCACTGCACTATTACATAATACTTTGTTACTATACTATCAACAATTCACGTGAAGATGCAATTGTAACTAAAAGCAGACTTTCAGGCATTTAGAGTATGCTGTAAAAGCATCAACATTTTTCTGACCAATTGTCTAAAAATGTAATAGACTACTAATGCATTCTTAATACAGTGAACATTTTTTAACTCCTAACATTTAATTTCTGTATTTGCCAAAAAATGCCACTCCAAAAGATCATGACAGGACACCCAGTTTACAAAAACAAACATAAGCCAGACATAGTAGGTTATGTTTTCTGTCTTCCTGCAATGGTAGGTCAAAAAATAACTTTTGCGCCAGTCTGATTAGTGCTCGGAGGTTTGGGCAGTTGTACACTGCAGCACTTATTTTCAGTGCAGGTTCTGTAGCTCAGACTGGCTGTGACCATTGTGATGCTACATAGTTCTAAATCTTGCTGTAACTTGGATAAATGCATATGATTAACAGGATGGTGTCCATAGCATTTTACTGGTTCTCAAATTATTTCTCTCAACCATCTGAATAAATAAATAAGGACTGTGTGTTTGGGGGGGCAGAACAGTGGTGTGTTAAAAACAAATGGAGTCTATTAATGGTAGATCTGTTTTAGGCATGTCCACCATTTATGCCTCTATGTTGCATGCTTGCCAATGGAGGATATGAAAAATTCTCAAAACAGCACACATTCCTGCAAAATTACACATAGTCAGGGCCACTGGAAAATTGCGCCCACGATTTTTTTTGTGGAATCCGCAGTTTTCACCTGTCTCCACAAAAACTGACATGTTCCGCAATTTCTTGCAATTTTTGAGTTTTTATATTGAACTGTGTAAAAGGTATTAACATTTTAAATAAAATACTCTCAAATATATTGACAATTTTGTATGCAGACTTGGGTTTGACCGAAACAATGCAGTGCAAGGTAGGTCAAGGGTTTTATGTGACACTGATTTCTTTTGAATCCTTGTCATCCACTGGCCAAGCATAAGTACACTTAAACGCTTAACATTTGTTTTGTGTTGAAGCAGTCTATCAGAAAAGATTTTGTTGCCACACAGACTGAAACAAAAGAAAAGAGAAAAGGTGCAAATTACCCCATTCACTTGAATGGGGTGCTAACTTCATAGGTTTCATAGTTTGATCTGAGCTTTTAAAGACCAGAAGGTCCATATGCTCGCCGTAATTTATGTGTATCCCGAGATCTTATTTTGGATCAGATATTGATCTAGCTTGGCTTTAAACTCATCCATTGATCTGATCACTAAAATTTCTAATGGGAGCTTGTTCAAGATTTTAGCTGCTCTTACTGTCAACCACTGCTTTCTTTTGGCAGTACTATACCTTTCCCGTCTTATTTGTAGGAGATGGGCTCTTGTATTGTATGACAGTTCCTTTAGGGCTAAGTTTAACTGTTCTCAAAGTGGTGGATCATTTAATGCCCTATATAACATGCACATGTCACCTCAAAGTCTACAAAGCTGTAAGGAGTATAGACCCAGGGACTGTAACTTCTGATCATAGTCCAGACCCTGGACATCTAAACTCCTCTGAGTTGCACACCTTTGAACTTTCTCTAAGGAGTTAATATCACCTCTGCTTCCAGGTGACGAGAACTGGGCACAGTATTCCATATGAGGGCATACCAATGAGGTATAAAGTGGGATGAGGACCTCCCTATTCCTGCATTTTATATGTTTATATGTACAGAATTGTATACCGCTAGCTTTCTTAATAATCTGGTTATAATGAGGCTTAAAACTTAGATTATTACTAACTTTAATACCTAGGTCTCTTTCTTCAGTTATCGCCTTTAAGGGTTTGTTTCTCAGTCTATACTGATACTGTTTATTATTTTTACCCATATACATCACATGACACTTATCGATATTAAAAAACGACCCTTGCTTATGAGCCCAGTCTTCCAATTCTGCTAGGGTGGTTTGTAAAGAGTCTGCATCCTCTTTAACTCTTACCACCTTTCCAATATGGGTGTCATCGGCAAATTTTGAGAGCCATACATCAGGTGTAGAACTCATGGACCTGATATCTATATTAAATAGACATGGACCCAGTACCGAGCCCTCTGGTACCCCACTAGTCACCCCAGTCCAGTTGGAATAGTCCCCTTTTATACAGACCCTCTGTTTTCTATCTGTCAACCATGACTGAATCCAGCAAATAATATTATGATGAATTCCCATCTTAGCTAGGGCATCAATCAATTTATTGTGTGGGACTTTATTGAAGACCTTAGCAGAGTCCAAAAAGATGACATCCACTGCATTCCACTCATCCAAGGCTTTATTTACCTTCCCATAAAATTCCAGAAGGTTAGTTTGACATGACCTTCCCTTCATGAAACCATGTTGTGTATAATCAATGTTATCCATTATATACTGATACTCATTGATGTGGTCCTTTATAATGCCCTCTAACACTTTCCCCAGGATCGAGGTCAGGCTTACAGGTCTGTAGTTACTGACCTCCTGCTTGGAACCTTTTTTGTAAATAGGGACAACCACTGCCTGCTTCCATACCTTTGGCACCACACCTTCATTTAAAGATTTTTGGAAAAGGCAAGTTACAGGGCCTGCAAGTTGATCAACCAATTCTTTAATCACCCTTGGATGAAGATCGTCTGGGCCCTTTGCTGTATTTTGATCTAGTAATTTTAATTTTCTTCCCACTTCAAGACTATCTAGGGTAATTCTAGGGTCTACTATAGGTTTGCTATACTGGGACCTAGTTGTTACTGACCCTTGGTTGAACACTGTGGAAAAACAGTTGTTACAAATTTCTGCCATTTTCTGGTTATCAGTTATAACTGCTCCTTCTTGGCTCAATAATGGACCAATCTTTTTAGTTGTACCCTTTTTGTTATTGACATAAGAGTAAAAAGACTTGTAGTTATCCTTAACTTTTGTTGCTAGGTTACACTCATACTTTCTTTTTGCACGTTTCATACTCTTTTTGGTAGTTCTTAAGCATTTTTTATAATTACCCCAACTAGTTTCATCCCCACTTAATTTAGCCATCTGGAATATTCAATTTTTTTTCTTGATAGCCCTCCTAATTGAAGATGTCATCTAGGGAGAGGGTTTTTTTAACTGTACTGTACTTATTTATAGTAGGCACATAAGTCTGTACCAGGCACTTTATTTTGGAATGCAATTTGTTTTACACACAGTACATGGCAAAGTAGCATCTTCAAAATCGTTTTCCCAATTCCAATTGGCCAATTTTTTTCTCATGCCATCAAAATTAGTCCTGTCATACCTCTAGATTGTTGTTTTACTGGTATTGTCTCCTATTTGACCCATATAGCTAAATTTGACTATTAAATGTTCACTTGAGCCCAGTGGTGGCAAAACAGAACAGTTCTGGATCATGTTATCCAAATTGCTTAGAACCAAGTCCAAAATATGATTGCTCCTAGTGTTGCAAGACACACACTGCTCCAATCCAGTCAGGTTAAGCAGTTCTAAATAGTCTGACTCAGCTTTAGAATTTACTTGGAGGGTTTGCTGGTTTATTCCAGGGAGATTAAAATCTCCTAGCAATATAACCTTCTTTAAACTTGCCAAATGTTCGATAAAGTCAGCTAAAAGGAAATCTTCTAGTGGAGTAATTGAGGATTATCTATAAATTAATCCTAAACTGATCTTTGAATTATGTGTAGGGGAAATTGTTACCCACAATACTTCACAACTTCCTCACTTGGAAGTATCCATGCGTTCAGCTATTATGCCATCAGCTATATATAAAGCCACTCCCCCGCCCCTAGTTTGCTGGCCAAGGCACCTAGCTTCACCTGAGCTCTTTCCTTCTAAGACTGCTTGAAAGGCAGAGTAGAGAACCTTACCAGAGCAAGGGAAAAAGATTAAGACTTCTTTTGGCTAAGCAGATTTACTGGGTGGTGTTGTTTTTATTTTTAACTCACAGGGATTGCTACTGTTTGTTGCTAACATTTCATTGCTTTATTTTTCCCTGTAGCAAAGTGTTTCTTACAGTGTATATCTTCTCTGAAATTATTACAGGTGGGGCTTTACAGGTTTTACAGTTTTATCTAACATTAGGATAAGCTTTCAGGGTTACTGCATTTGTTGTTGACTGATTGTTTCTGCTCTTACCTCCTTGTTCTTTCGTCCGTGGTTCTTCTTTTTTGGCAGGAGAAGGGCCAGCCACCCACCCCTATCCCCAACCACCCCACACTACACTCCTTTTATAGGGTACCACAGTGGTGACATTTCCTGTGGCAGAGCAGGAAGGGGCGGATCAGTGGGGCATCCACAAGGTGAGCTCATTTACAGGGGCACTAGTAATTTAACTTGTTATAACAAGTTAAACAAAAACAAAACACAATCAAACCATTACTTGCATTTTCTTCCTTCTAATTACTCTGACTAGGTTATAAACCCAGCAACTTATCTGGAATGGATATCATTAACTGCAGGTACTGTGGAACAATTTTCAGAAGGACAGTCTTACAGGATTTAGGACACTGTCCTACATGCTGGGCCATTGGAGATCTTAGGGCTCAGCTCCGGGCAGCATGGGCAGAGATTGCACGCCTCAAATTTCATATTCAAGAGGAAATACATTATAAGAACCACTCACCATTTCCCCAGCATCCAACAGAAAAACCTCAACCGCAGAGGGTAGTTGATCCAGGAGGTTGGCATGTGGTTAGGAGGGGCAACTCGGGTGCCCCATCACTCTCTGCTCTCCAACATATTACCTCCAAAAACCATATAAACACTACAAACAGGTATCTGCCTCTATCTCTGAAATCAAACAAGGAGGCAGAAGACACTGCAGAGCAGGACACTGCGGCACAGGAGCTAGCACAACAAAACTTACCCAAATCAGGAACCAAAACAAAAAAAGCAAAAAGGAAATCCAAAAAACTTCTGATCATAGGAGACTCCATGATCCGGGGAGTTGATACCCATCTCCAGCCAGGGGTAATGGTCATATGTCTCCCAGGTACATCAGCATGGAGAGACACTGACCGCATGCTAAATTGTTCACAAAGCAAGAGAAAACATTGATGTCCTAGTACACATAGGGACTAATGATCTCGCCAGCCGGTCAGTTGTGGAGACCAAGGAACACTTGACCAGGCTGGGTGACAAACTATCATCCATTTCGACCAGCATCTCCTTCTCTGAGATCCTGCCAGTCTGGGAGAGGGGGGCAGATGGACGGAAGGTCAGAGAAGGGGAGATAGGGGAGCTAAACATGTGGCTCAAGGGCTGGTGCCAGGAAAAAGGACACAGATTTGTAGGGAACTGGCAACAGTTCTGTGAGTGAAAGTTCTTTAAATTTGATGGACTGCATCTGACTAAGGAGGGAGTCAGTGCATTGGGGCAGAAGTTTGATGTCTTTGCAGAATATTTAAACTAGCAAATGGGGAGAGGGGTGCAGCACCCCATACGTCGAATGGGAAGAACACCCCTCCCCCCACAGCTAGTGGTCAAACAGAGATTAAGCATGTTTGCAGTTCATTGGCATCACCAGGTAAAAAAAAAGGTTTGTCTCCCCATATGACGCACACGGGTAATGCCAAACCTCACCCAACAACTAACACACCGAAATCTGGCCAATGGAAAATCATGTACACAAATGCTCACAGCCTGGGAAATAAGATCCCAGACCTGCAGGCAATAATGTCAGAGGCTAAACTGGACATAGTAGCAATTAGTGAGACATGGTTTACCAGAAACCACACTGGAGACTTCAGTACCTGGCTATGTATTGTTCAGAAAGAGACCGAGGTGCAAAAAGGGAGGAGTGGCCCTGTATGTCAATGAAAATATCAAAGCTACAGAAATTCAGAATACACATAAGGAGCCAGAAGAACTGTGGGTCACCTGGAAACAGGAAATGGGACAGCCATAAGAACCGGGGTTGTTCACAGGCCCCCAGACCAGGGGAGGACATAGACACATTACTGTTAGAAGATATACAAAACATGACAGCTAAAGGGAGGTTCTGATAATGGAGACTTCAACATCGATACAGATTGGTCAATACCAGCAGGAACATCTGCCAGAACTAGACACATAGTGGATTCCTTGCAGGAGGGCCTCAAACAACTGGTACAACAACCCACAAGAGACAGGGCTATCCTAGATCTAGTACTGACTAACAGGAAGGGATCACAGATCTCCAGGTAGAAGGTCACCTGGGGCCCAGTGACCATCACATGGTATGGTTCAATTGGCTACTACATCTAAATCATCCCATTCCAAGGCGAAAATATGGGACTTCAGAGAGATGACTTTGATAAGATGGCCAACAGAGTTAAACTAGCCCTGGCAAAAGAAACACAGGTGAGGGGTATAGGCAAAGTGGCAAGCATTAAGGATGCAATACTTGAAGCAACATCCCATTGTGTTAGACAGAAAAGGAAGTGCAAAAGAAGAAGAAACCACTTTGGTTCTCAAATACAGTAGCAGAAAGGTCAGGCCAAAAGGCAGGCCTTCAGGAAATATAAGGGAACACAGCGGATGAAGATATTGAGGCATACCAAACTGCCCTAAGGGAAACAGGGAAGGCAGTAAGGCAGGCAAAGTCCCAAACTGAGGAAACACTAGCACGAACAGTAAAAGAAGGTGACAAGACTTTCTATAGATACATTAGTGAAAGGAGAAAGTCCAGAGGGGGTATTGCTAAGCTTAATGGAGAAAATGGAGCATATGAGGAAGAGGACCCTGTAAAAGCATCTATCCTAAATAGATACTTTTGCTGAGTATTTACTGAAGAGAAGGTAGGGCAGGGCCCACAGCTCAGCACCATGGACACAGGGGGAAGGAGGTGAGCACTACTCCCTTCACAAAAGAAAGGGTCCTACAAGAGCTTGCTAAGCTCAGGGTGGATAAGGCAATGGGACCTGATGGTATACATCCCAGGGTACTTAAGGAGCTAAGGGTGGACCTAGCAGAGCCATTAGCAGAACTGTTTAGTGAGTCTCTGAGCACAGAAGAGGTCCCAGAAGACTGGAGAAGGGCTCATGTGATCCCGCTCCACAAGAGTGGTAGCAGGGAGGAGGCAGGGAACTACAGACCAGTCAGTCTTACCTCAGCAGTGGGCAAGATTATGGAGGCACTCCTTAAGGAAAGGATAGTGCAACACCTGGAATCCATAGGGGCACAGGATCCAAAACAGCATGAGTTTACAAAAGGAAGGTCATGTCAAACTAATCTCATAGATTTCTTTGACTGGGTAACCAGTGTGGTGGACCAAGGGGGAGCAGTTGATGTCGCCTACCTTGACTTCAGCAAAGCTTTTGACACCATTCCGCATAGAAGATTGATAAATAAGCTGGGTAGGCTTGGGGTGGGTCAGAAGTTGGTCATCTGGGTGGCAAACTGGTTGACGGGCAGAAAACAGAGAGTGGTGGTAAATGGTATACAGTCAGAAGAGATGCAAGTCACAAGTGGGGTACCTCCGGGATCAGTCCTGGAGCCAGCCCTCTTCAACATCTTCATTAGTGACCTTGCAGATGGACTAGAGGTTAAGGCTTGTCTGTTTGCAGATGACACCAAGATCTGCAACAGAGTAGATGATCCAGATGGGTGGGCAGAATGAGAAGAGATCTGGATAAACTAGCAAAATGGTCAGAAGAGTGGCAACTGGGATTTAATGCAAAGAAGTGCAAGATCATGCACATAGGAAGAGAAACCCTGAAGCCACCTATAGGCTGGGAGGGGAGTTGCTAGCAGTCACAAAGGAAGAAAGAGACTTGGGCATCATCATCACTGATGACCTGAAATCATCCAAGCAGACCTCTAAAGCAGTAGGTAAGGCTAGGGGTGTGTGTTAGGGTGTATTAGTAGGGGTATCACAAGTCGTAAGAGGGAGGTAATAATCCCTCTTTACAAGACACTGGTTAGGCCCCATCTGAGTACTGCGTGCAGTATTGGAGGTCACACCTTCACAAGGACATTAACCAAATTGAGGCAGTCCAGAGAAGGGCAACCAAAATGGTGCAGGGACTGCATCAGAAGACATATGAGGACAGATTAACAGAGCTCAATATGTATACCCTTGAGCAAAGGAGGGAGAGAGGTGATATGATCGAGACATTCAAACACCTTAAGGGCATTAACAAAGGTGAAAGGAGTCTAACATGTTTAAATATAAGAAAAATAGCAGGACAAGAGGACACAGCATGAGATTAAAGGGGGGCCTATTAAGGGGGAAAGTGAGGAAATTCTTTTTCACAGAAAGGGTGGTGGATGCATGGAATGGCCTACCTCAAGAAGTGGTGGCTATGAATACAGTGCAGGGCTTCAAACAGGCATGGGCTAGGCATAAGGAAGCAATACAAATGACTATGAATAGATAGGCCACTGACAGAGCAAAGGCCGATGGCACATTTATAAGGTAGAAAAAGAAATGGGCAGACTGGATGGGCTTTGCATCCTTATCTGCTGTCAACTTCTATGTTTATATGTATAAAGCCACTCCCCAACCCCAGTTAGCGTCCTATCCTTATTATAAAGGGTGTAGCCTGGAATAATTTTATCCCAGTTATCCTCAGATTTCCTCCATGTTTCTGTTATAGCACAAATGTGTATATCCAGGTTGTGCAGGATGAATTGAAGTTCATCTGTTTTATTATTTAAACTTCTCGCATTTAACAAAATGAAGTTTATTTTGGGCTATTTGGGCACTCTTTTTTGCTGCTCCCCAGTATTGGTGTTGCCCTGTACCTCCCCATTTAATAGTTTAAATGGTTGTCCATTGCACACTTCAGTTTGGAGGAAAAAATGAGTTTATCCTGCCTTTTAAGGTGTAATCCATCACGTGCAAACAAGTGATGCCCTTGGAAGTCCTGCCAGTTGTCCACATATTTATGACCTTCTCTCTGACACCAGCGTTTCAACCATCCATTTAATCTGCATATTTCCCTATTCAGATCTAAATTTGCCATAGGTACTGGTTGGATTCCAGAGGGAACAAGGTCACATCCCTGGGATTTTAGTGCCTGTCCCACCTGTTTAAAGTCCCTCTGTATATCTGTGATATTTCTCTTACCTACATCATTAACCCCAATGTGTAGGAGTGTAACTGGATTTATATTATTTTCTAATAAGCCAGGGAGTAAATGCTTTATATCACTGGTTCCAGCCCCTGGTAGGGCACTAGCTGTAGTATGTTCTTTCCTATTTTTACAAACCACATGGTCAGTATATTTTAAGATTGAATCCCCAATACACCGTACATCCTGTGGAATCTGTGTGATACACCTTATATTATTGTATGTACTAGGGGAATCTTGGTCAGCAAACGAACATTGATTACCTCCTGTCTGATTTGGGCCTACTGGGGTATAGGATGTTTCCAGATTGTTTGCATATGCATCTGGTGAGAAGGCACTGAATCTATTTGGTGTCAATATATTTGATGATCCACCTATGTTCCTCCTGCCTTTTTTGTTTACTGTCTTATGTACAAGGCACCAGTCGTCTGTATTTACAACATCCTCCTCCACCTTATGCACTGGGTAAAGAGGTTGTAGCAACTCTGCATGTGCTACCTCAGAGACATTGTTAGCCATAGTGTCAATAAACTGTTCCAGCACAGATATATTTGCTGGCACCGTCAAATCTTTGCCTTAATTGGGCTAATTCTTCTTGCAGGGTTTTTATCATACTACATTTGCAACATTCAAACCCCATCTGTGCCTCCCCCTCAGCCTACATGTAGCACCTCACACATAGTTTCATGTTAGTTAATTACCTCAATCGCGTGCTGACAACACTTTTCCCAGCTGTCCCAGCTATCCCAGCCAACACCCACCGACGTGCGTGTCTCTACGCTCGTCTCCATGTGCGGTGACGTGTGCCCTGCTCACACTCGCCCTGCTCACAGCAGGGCCGAGCTATAAAGGCACAGTGACCCGGTAGTGCCTGTGGGGGTCATGGGAGCACTCACAACAAAAGTTGCGATATAAATGTTATTTTTTGCTGCACAGGAGCCCCAAAGCTGTTTAAAGGGCTCAAAAGACTAAATGCAGCTCAAACTGAAATAAAAGTGCTACCAAGCGCTATAGTAGTTCAGCCCCATGAACAGTGAGACTACCACTACTCCCTTCCTACTTTCTGTTTTAGGAAAATAGGGCTCCAAGCATAAAACAAGCGTACAATATAATTAAAAGTATAGTTCAGCTCCCCACGCTCTCCCACAGTATCATACACACTTTGTCACAATTTGGTGTTATTAGCACTCTATGAACTAGGAAGCCTTATTGTAAGTGGCAGGGCAAGTTTTTATTTGTGAGCATACTTTCATTCAGATTAGCTTTGATTCAAACAGCAGAGGATTTTTGGATGGCCCTGCTGATTTTAAACTTGAATAAGCTAGTTGCTAACAGTGATCTCACTCTTAGCAATCTACTGTCTAAATGCTCATATGCAAAGACTACAATAAAAACCTGACTAAAGTCTAAAAACAAGCTTATAAAACACAAAATGTATCTGAACATTTATCTTAAAACAAAATCACTGCAGCCAGAGTAAAACAAAGGTAAATTACAGGGTACCCTGACTACTGTATGATGCAGTAAAAATATATTGATATTTTTTTTACATTTTTTGGTAACTGCATAAGGCCCACTAGGCACAAGTTCCTGTTTTCAGGTACAACCCAGGAGCACTGAGGAGGTTAAGTGATGTGCCCAGAATCACACAGTATGCAAGTGGAGGTTGTGGGAATCAAACCAAGGTCTGCTAGATGTCATCAGCTTATTCACAGTTTGTTACTCTAACCTCTAGATTATACTGACAGCCCCAATAACCCCCAGATTTAAAGTTTAAATATGTTGATTTCAAAAACAGTGTACAGTTCCTACAGTACAAATTATGACCATTAAACACTTTAACAACATTTTACTAAAACTCAGTTATTCACCACTCTATCTGCTTATTTTTTTCTTGTACCAAAGTGGGTGAATAGCTGGCAGAGCACTATAAACAGCTGTTGATTAGGTTGCATTACTCTACAGCCATAAACAAACAAAAAAAATGCTGGCTTTATTGAATATTGATTTGTTGTGGCTCACTTTATAGAATCTGTTTAGCACTGTATGAGGCAGATGCTTTTACATTTTGGAAGATAGGCAACGCTTACAATAGTTTATCAGTTTAGTATTGTTTTTAGGAACATAGGGCCAGATATTCAAAACTTTGCACTGGGCAAAAACCGTTTGCGCAGGTTTAATGCGGGATTAGTGTGGGTCTGTTATATTCAAAAGGCCAAACAGCCCGGGCAAACTGCATTAGCGCTGGCAAAATCATAATGTATGCAAGGGGCAAACTGACATGAATACAGATGCAATGCAATATTCAGCGACTAGCGCCACGCAAAGTGGTTTTGCATGACTTAGCGCGACACTTAGAGCGGTGAACATTACCACTCAGGAAAAGCTTGTCTTAACCCTGGACAATCAGCTTTGCACGACACTATGGCTTTGCGCGGTGTTTGCGTGGGTTTTGCACGGGTTTTGCGTGACCCTAACAAATAAATATGACACATAGACAAAGCCAAACATAGAGGAAGCATGCTGCTAACTGATGGCATCACAATGATGCCATCATCTGCCACCAGTCCCAGCCATGCCAGGCAGTAAGTGGTGGCAGGCACCAGTGGACAGCATGGCAGTGTGGCCATACAGCATACACCTGCAGACCACACTTCTGTGGACACCAACAGATGCCAGCACACACATGCAGCACTGTGGGCATGGAGGATGTTGAGGGGAGAGTGTATGGGTGGCCAGGCTGTGCCACAGACCAGGTGTGGCCAGAAGACTGGGACACATCATGCAGTGCACATGGGCCAGTATTGGGAATACTCCAACACTAGTATGCCTTTCAGATAATATATGCACCCCCCAGCCACATACCACACAGCTGTACAACTGCCACAGCACACAAAGCCGGATATGTACATGTCACTGTGAGCATCCCTGCAGCATCTGTGGGTCACACAACAGCGTAACAGTAAAATCCACTGTCGGTAAACACCTGCAGGTTGGGCCTCTCACTGTGTATAGTCCAGTCATCATCACTGCCAAACACACCATAGGCACTGCTGTGTCCACACACTACTGACCCCCTTGCCACTGTAGTGTCTGCTGTGCACTGTAGCATGACCTACAGTGTGACAGTTGCATGCAGCACCACCACCATCTGTGCCTATGCTGTGTGTTGTCCCAGTACGCTGCAGTGCGTGCATGTGGAAGTAATGTTCAAAACTGTATAATATTCCCAAGCTGTTTGCACGGCGCTAACACATTCTATGCTGGTTTATCATAGGGCCAAACAGTTAGCCAGCGCAAATTGCATGCAAATCAGGGCATAATGAGATGCTAATCTGGATGTTTGCCCACAGACTACCTAAGTAGGATCATTTGCATGTCACTTTTGAATATATGGCAAACTTTAGCGCCCAGGGCAAGCGTGTTTGCACCGAATGTCGTTTAACCCTAAACTAAACCCACGCAAACGTGTTAGCACTGCGCAAACTGTTTGGAGAATATTTTACAGTTTTGCATACTGTACTTTCACATATGCTGCTGCCTGCAGCTGTACTGGGTCCACGCATTTGCTGGCATACACATTGGCCACATAGTTCACCTCTACCTACCTTCATATCGCTGTGCACCATGTTGCTGTTGTGGTTTGCACTTCCTGGTTGCCATATTCAGAGCTGTCTTATTCCAGGGCTAAGTTTGCCCTGTACTCCCATCCAGTTTGCCCAGCCTCATTCCCATGCTGTATTCAGAAGCTGTTTGCCCTGGGCTATTCCTTTTGAATATGGCTTGCTTTGTGCTCCGGGCTAAGTTTGCCCACCGGGCAGTGCTAATTTAGCCCCAGGGCAAAGTTTTGAATGTCTGGCCCATAAACTTTTATTTATGTTATAAACATATTCAGGTGTCAGTGTATTCATTTAGCAGTTTATACTAACTAATGTATGCTGCAGAAAACATTAAAAGATTTATTATGAAGCACTCAGGATCTGTAGTTGAACCACCGCAATTTCCAGCAATTTCTGCAAAATGCTCAGCAATTTTGGGTAACCTTTTCCTCAATTTTCCAGTGGCTCTGCGCATAGCTCCCTAATGCTGTGTATCATGAGGAATATATATCACTCCCATGAACAAATAAAAAGTGTAGTGTGGAAAAATGAAGTCTAAATTCAACAACTTTTTCAAACAAATCAGACTTTGGGCTGATTTAGGGAAACAGAAAAATCTGAGCCATCTCATCCGTTTGGTCTTCTAATTAAAAAAAAAAGTAATTTTTGAGTACTCTTGAAACCTGACGTAATTGATCATATGCTTCATTAAGTGTTCTCACTAATTACAAAAGACTATGGGAAACTGCAATAACTATAAATAACTGCTACAACTCACTGTGGAGTGTGGAGTACTGTACTTAAATGGTTAACCTGTCCTTTCTGTTA
This sequence comes from Neoceratodus forsteri, assembly GCA_016271365.2. Taxonomy (NCBI): domain Eukaryota; kingdom Metazoa; phylum Chordata; order Ceratodontiformes; family Ceratodontidae; genus Neoceratodus; species Neoceratodus forsteri. Next base: position 727,804,014 of record CM057455.1, read on the forward strand.
CCTTGACAACGTGAGAGTGAGAGCAGGTATTGGAAAGGTTATTTTTATCACTCTTCCTGAGAGCTCTAGGAGTGGATGTCTCCTACACACACACACACACACACACACACACACACACACACACACACACACGACAAAAAAGTCTTCTGTGAGGAATCCTCCAGAGAGAAGACTTCTATTTATTTAATTTGTTTAGTTCAAATCCCCTTCGGCAGAAGGAAATATATCTATTACTAACCTGAATTAAAATTAAGACACATGGCACACAAATGTAAATGAATGAGGTTATAACCTCCTGATTCAGGTTTATTATTAACCTAATCGAATTTGTGAAGGCAGTTCATTGGCACACAAGTATATTCACATGGTACTGAGACCTGAGATGATATCCTTAACACAAGGTATTACAATTAATTGAAATGCAGTGTATGTCACATGCATATTGATAACTGAGGCATGAGCTCTAGAACTGACTTATGAAGCACAGTCCTGTTCTATGGTGTGCCTAACAAGCATTTGTCAATGCCGAATGTTTGCTTCCTGGCATTATCATTGGAAGTGCAGGAGTTAGACAGATGCAGAATAGGAATGGCAGTAAAGTATTGAACTGACGCCAGCCCCAGCCCCATCCTGCAGAGATGGACAGGCATTGGGGTGTGCCTTTGGGTCGTCGACCATAACGCTCACGTCATTTCACCTCACCCTACCCTACAAAAACTGACAAGTGTCGAGGTGTGCCTTGGGGTGTTCAGGCTTTACACTCACCCCACTCCATAAGGAAATACACTGAAATGGGTGCAGTATAGGAGAATGGGATGACCTTTGGGGCTGAAGAGTCAAGTCACACCTCAATGCCTGGTGCTGGCTGCAGGGTGGGGTGGGGTGGAATGGCGTAGACGTACTCGACAATCCCAAGTCAATCCCTGATGCCCATCAGTCCCCACAGTGTAGAGCGTTATGGTTGGAAACCCTAACGCCCAGGGCATTCTTGGTATTGTCCTCCACTTTTCAACATGGGTTTTTTGTGACCCCACCGCATGAACAGTGACACTATCATTTCCCTAGCCGAAAGGTGATTTTGCACAGCAATTGCGTCATTTGGCACCACAGGTGCGAAAACACATTCCAGGCAGGATGTGAAAAATGACAGCCATACTGTTCATGAGGAGGTGTAAAAAAATGGTAATGTTGAAAATCTGGAGTGAAAATATAGAAAAATTGTTGAAGTCATGAGTATGCGTAGAAACTGCGCAATGCACACACATAATGCAATTATTTGGGGATTTTTACATCACATTTTCAACATAGGCATTTTGGGACCTCCGCTCATGAACAGTGGCACTGTGATTTTCTTAATCTGTCCTGAACGGTGATTTCGCAGAGCGACCGTGCCCCATTGTGTGCCATAGGTGCAAAAACATGTTTCGAGCACGATGTGAAAAATCACAGCTGTACTGTTCATAAGGTGGTGTGCAAAAATGACAATGCTGGAAATCTGGAGTAAAAATAAAAAAAATTGGTGGTTATGAGCATGCGTAGAAACTGTGCAACACACACTGGTAACAGTCCTGTTTTGGAATTTATTCACCAAATTTGCAACATGGGTTTTTTGGGACCTCTCTGCATGAACAGTGTCACTGTGATTTTCTTAATCTGTCCCGAATGTACATGTCACACAGCGACTGTGCTATAGTGTATGGTGGAACGTCGTTCTCCACCGAAATCCATCCTTTTCAAAACCTTGTAGTCACACACTAGTGACGTTCGCAGTGCAACAGAATGATGTTTTCTACTGTACTGTGAACGTCACACTGTGTCCTTGAGCAGCATTTGACAGTTAGGGCTCACTCCATAGACAGGACACACAGGGAAAGCAGCAATGTTGGCAGCAGTACTAATGTTTAGTGTTAAAACGTTCACAATGTAAAGTTCTTAAGCAGTTAAAATGTCAAGCGTGAAAATGTTCAAAATGTAAAGTTCTTTTTTCCTTCTAGTAACTGATTTTTTCCCCAAAAAAATGACGTTCCACCATACACTATAAAGAAAAGTGCATGGGGAACAGTTGACAACAGGGCATCTTTCACCTCGTTGGCACTATGACGACAGATTACCTCTCGAGCTGTGCTCTTGAGGTAATCAATCCGTCATCATAGTGCCAACTTGGTGAAAGAATAGTCCTGTTCTCAACTGTTCCCCATGCACTATCCTATATATTGTGCGCCACATGTGCAAAAACACATTTCAGGCAGGATGTGAAAAATTACACCTGTACTGTTCATAGGCAGGTGTGGAAAAATGGCAATGTTGAAAATCTGGTGTGAAAATATTAAAATTCTGAAATTCTGGCGTGCATGGGAACTTAGCAGTACCTTCATAACACAGTCATTTTGTGGAGATTTTCTCACCAAATTTGCAACATAGGCTTTTGGGAACCCACCTCATGAACAGAGCACTGTCATTTTGTTACTTGGTCCGGAAAGTGATTCTGCACAGTGACCGCAAATCACCTTTCGGGACAGAATAATGACATGACAGTGATTGAGTTCATGAGGTGGGGTCCCAAGAACCCTATCTTGAAAATTTGGGGCCAAAAGTCGTAAAAATGGCCGAGATGTCCACCTAAGTTGAAACCTCTCCCATTTACGCCATTATACAGCTTACCGACATTTCTTCAGTTCATGGTCGGCTTTGAAGAGTGCAGACGTGTTCCCGCTCCACTGAAGATTGTCGCACTGGACTCCGGAGGTAAGTATGGGGTGAGGGGGGATGTGGAGAAGTGGGGTGCGCAGAGGGTGGGTGTGGGTTGGAGGAGGGGACCCGATGGCGAGGGACCGTTTTCTGTGTTTCAGATTATAAAATAAATAAATAAAAAACCACCATGGACCGTTTTCTTTTTTCACAGGTGTAAGAGTTTGAGGGTCATGTTAGCCACACTGGGGGTGTGCTCCTGGTGTGGCACACCGTGGGGGGTGGGGCGGGTACAGGACAATGCCAATGCGATGGGGGGTTATACATGCAGACAGGGGATTGGGCATCCCTTGACAAGCGTGTCTGTGTTTGGGGGATGATGCTGAGGGAATGGGTACTCCCCTCAGCAGACTGAGACAGGGCACTGAAGCCAACAGGGACTGGGCCCACATTGGCAAGCGTGCGGTATGTGTTTTGGGAGATGGTGCCGAGGGACTGGCCCCCGTCGGCAAATGAACTGGGGAGTGGGGATACAGACAGGGGGATTGGGCACCCCTGAAGTTGGCTTGCTGGGGACTGTGAGAGGCGGATGGTGACAGGCAGCCACCATGCTTATTGAAATGTTACACCAGGCAAGGCCGCCCCTACAATGAGGGGCATTCCCTCATTGCAGCGGTGAAATCATTTCAAGTTGGTGGCACACCTGCAGACTACTGTCATAGCCAGCGTGCTTTTCATTGGTGACACACGGACGAGCCCCAAAATAACAGTACAATAGTGCACACAAACAGAAGAGCATTAAATCTGTCTGTTTCAAACTAAGGAAACAGGGAGCTGACTGTTTTCAGTAGCTTGTAGTCTGAAGTAGTTTAAACTCTCTTCTCTAGCGTGTGCACTATTTGTCAGTAAGTACACCTATTGAAAGCTGTTCAGAGGCATTTGATCTACTGTTTTCTCCTGCTGTCCTCTTCCTCTTCAGAAAACACTGCTAGTGGCAGTTAGGAAAGACACTCTGAGGCACTTGCCACCCACCACACACACACACATGCACATACTCATACTACAGGTGAGAAACAGTGCAAGGTCTCTAACGTTGTGGCACAAGACAGAGTGACAGTTACAGAGCACTATTTGATGAGGGAGCTTTTAAATTTAAAAAAAGTCAATTACAGGCAGCACAAAAGTAATTAGAAAAAATACAGGTTATCCACCTCACAAAAATAAAGTATTCCAAAGTCTAACGTCCAATGACACAAGCACCTTGAATCCTGTCAGGTAGCTAAAAAAGGAAACCTTTCGCATCAGCACACATAACAGTTTTACCACAGTAATGTTTCAGCGATGTCCGTCTTTGTAATTGCTGTGTTCCTGGGCTTACGGGATGAGTATGTTCATTGGGACCAGAGGGAGCTATACTGTCTGGCACAAACCTGGAATTAGGTTGACATGACAAGGCAGTTATTTACTTGTTGAGCAAAACACTGCGGATCCATTCGCTAAGCAGCCAGCTGCCCACACTTTTCAGACAAAATAAGGAGCGCTCAATGCCTAGGTCCTCAGTATTTTGGAGAGTGGCAGGGAGTGCATTAACGATCCTTCTCCCGGCAGTGGGGCTTGTGGCGAACTTGGTGCATTAAAAATTCACATATTATCTGACTTATGACATTTGACGGTATTGTTGGTAAATAAAAGTTTTAAGGCTTTGGTTGTGTGAACTTGAGAAGCTGCAGACAGTATAATGTATATGACATACTGCTGCTACTCATCCCTCTGAACCACTGTCCTTGGGGTGCAGCATCAACATGACGTAAGTAATCAGACTTGTGACCCGCTTGTTTTGCTCAGTGCCTGAATACCCGTGGGCTCCAGCCTGAAGTCACTTCAGAAGATGTGCCAGCCCTTACCTGATTCGCTGCTGCTGCCTATCTTTCTGCTGAGTGTTGCCATCCCCCCGAGGTGACTGGGGTCACCTGGAGCTGTGCAGAGCTGGAGTGTGGAGAGCGGGAGGGCTGTTGCTTCAACATCAAGTGCTGCAAGATGCCCTTCCACTCCTTCCTGGACAACATGGAATGGCTGCCGAGGAAGCTCTTGGGGCTGCTGATATTGGTGGTGTATTTTGCCATTGGCTACTTTCTACAATGGATTATTTGAACCCAGTCCCGCAGGTATAACAGAGCCAAGCAGGGGAGTTTGGGACTGCTCAACGAGACCATTGGCATCTCGCAAGACTCTCTTCTGGAAAAGATGATGATGCCACAGCACAAACTAGTGGAGATCCTCGGTCCCACAGCCCTGCAGCTACCCCAGTATGAAGAGGTGAAATATCTACCCACCTACGAGGATTTCATGCAGAGCGCCAACCCGGACAGCTCTCGGCCACTTACAGTCAGTGGGTCTCTCAAACCAGGGACGAACAGGAGGGAGGAGGATCAGAAGAACTGGCAATTGAGACTGAAAATGAAATATGTACCAATAGAGATTAAATGCTTGAAAGTGCAATTAGATAACTATTTTATTTCATGTATACTTGCAAGACACTATCCTTGCTGCTCTATGTGCCATGCAAACAAAACCGTGACTTACCGCACTATCTGTACTTATAAATCAGCCAGATAACTTTTCAAAATGTGTCAGACTAAATAAAAAGTAAACTAATTAAAAAATTGTCGAAAAGCTGTTTGTGATGGAACTAATCTGATTGGCTAAAGGCTGAAGGGTTCTCTGTCCCTTGGAGTAGCAGTTTTGTGAGGAAGTCCAAATGTTGCTACTATTGGCACCTTCAAAAACAGGGTCGTCCAGTATGGGTGAACGGTACTATCATCCTTTTCTTTTACTGACAGTAATTAACAAGGTGCAGTGTATACAGTACAGTAGGTACAGTAAATGGAATATGAGCTACAGAATTCCTATATCCCAAAGTGGCATACAATCAAGCCAGGGCAGTGGGCACCAGGAACTAATGACAACCCCTCCAGCGGTCACAAACTAGATGGCAACCTTCAGACATAGTTTCAGATAAAAGCCCCACATGGTGTCTGACCTTTTTTTCTTAAACCAGGAAGAAGCAAGCAGCCAGGTGGAACTAACTTGTCTTCTTGTTTTTCTGGAAGAACACACCACGCTCTCTTGTCAACCGATCCAACTGATAAACAGAATTCCGACCGAGGTCCGAGAATGACACTGTTCAAATGAAGGATGTCATTGTCAACGAATGAACCAATTTACCATGTGAGCGCTATTTCTTTGTGCCTCAGCTGTGAAAGGCTGGCTGGCATGATTGGCTCGCAAACCAAAAAGGAGAAGTCCGGTCATGATTGGGGCTGATTGTTGTCACTGTCACTCTGTTTTTAACAGGTACTCAGCCTTGGATCAGCTCAGCCCGAAACCAGTCACCAGCCCAGCAGGAGCAAGTACATTTTATTTTAAAACCACCAACAGCTCTCACCACACACCAGTCAGATTTGGACCCCCCACCTCCCACCAAAAAGACTAAAAAGCAGCATTTTTTTTCGGCCCTCCAGAGAATAAAAGACAATACTAAATAAATTATTTTTTTTAATAGGTTGCACAATAGTATTGGGCCCTATGGGCACGATGCCACTGGTTTAGCCACAACCTTGCTGAGTGCATGATTTCTTCTACAGATCCAAGGTGAGAGCTTCTTTGACGTCAGAATATTTGAGTTAGTCCCACAGAGCACACTCTTGAGAAAGGTGAAAGCAGTTCTCTGAGTGCACACTAGGGAGGCCAACAAGGCAGGACCAGGAGGCTGTAAGTGAGGTTGCACATCTAATTCACTGAAGTTCATTGCTAAAGAGCCCTGAAAGCAAGTGAAGTCCTTCATGGGTTTAGTAAGAGAAGGCGCCCGCATGAGGGGTTTTGAGAAAGAAAAAAAAAAACGAATAGATTTTAGAAAAACGTTCAGATGGATACTATGCCACAAGTACCTTCAAACCCCGGTCTATCCAAAAACTAAGAAGAAACCCAAAGCACAGATGCTTTGATCTTGGTATTCATGGACCCAGCCAGTCTAGTCCAAATGCCAGGCACCTGACTTGGCTAACAAGAGAAATGACTGGGCTGCTGCCACTTTGTGAGGGGTGGGTGACACACTGTGGAATTGGTGTAGGACGTACTAGCCCAAGGGAAATCATTTATTTCTGAAGAGGAACAACAAGGTGGTATGCTGCCCAATACATAGCAAATAGAAACAGAGAAACATAGAAGTTGTCGGCAGAGAAGGACCGCAATGTCCATCCAAATCTGTCCTAATGTGTGTATTTTCATAATTGTAGTGAAGCAATAGCAAATCCACATTGCAGTAAACTGTTACACTTGTAATTATGTTTTAGGCTCTGCAAGTGATCTCAAATTGCAAACAGAAAAAAAACGGGTTTTGGACATGCCCCCTACGAACACACAGTGACTGCACAATGCGTGTGGCGGCGGGGTGGGGGGGGGCACGAGCCAGCAGTATCTGTGTGTGTGTCTGTGTGCAGGGGAAGCGTGCATGAGCAGGTGATATCTTATCGCTGCTCACTCAAGTGTAGCTCCCCCTTTCAACTGTATGCCACTGCATTTTTGGAGCTGTCATACACAGGTCCAGCAGCTATTGGAGAGCTTCGGCTGCACCTGCAAAGACACTGACTGAATTGGAGCAGGACTGACACACCTCCCGAAAACTCCGATGATGGCACTATGTTTCTTGCACATGCGTGCAAGCAAACATAAAAATGGGTTTCTCTGAGATCACTTACCCAGTAAAACAAATAAAATAAAAAAAAAAAGTGTTTGTATGACTGCTGACAGTTTTAAAAATGAATTAAAAACGTATTTGTTTAGCCAGGCATTACCTGATGGAAATTACCCTACTTGTACCGTCATTGGATTTATTTTAAGATTATGCTTATATTCTGTTTGTATTTATTGATGTTTAGATTTATTTTAATTAATTTTAGGATGTAAAGCACTTTGATCATATGGAATAGCACTGATAAATTATGATTGATTGATTGATTGATTGATTGAAATAGTAGCAGTAACACACCTGGCTCAAGGGATGCCATCATGAATGATTCAACAATGACATGCCTTGTGTACTTTCAGAGACCAGGCAAGCTATTGGTACACCCTCTGGAGAATGATAGTGTGCCTATAAAGCTGATGAGGCAGTGTAGCCTAGTGGCAAAAGCACAGAGCTGTGAACATAAAGGTCCAGGTTTGATTCTCATAACCATCAATTAATGTGTTACATTAAACAAGTCACTTAACTTCTTCCATCTTTCTTGCACCGTCTTTTCTTCTCTGTGATTAACCTTCTAGAGCTTTCCTTAACCAAAAGTAACTTAGTCTCCCTCCCTCCTTACGTATGCTTGAAGGAAAACTAAAATCAAAATTTACAAAAAGAAAAGTTGTGCAGAATGTTTTGATTTGTTTTATGCCCAATGGGGATCTACAAATTAAATTTTTTTTATGGGTCTTCTTGTTCCCACAATGCTTCCTGTCCCACATGACAGTAATGTGGCCAAGACCAGTGATTCAGAGTAATAACTGCTGCAGTTGCAATCTACTGTTATGAGCCTGACATTCTGGCTTCAATTACTGTAAATAACTCTGTTTAATCCTAGCTTTCTGTCTTCTAAGTATGTGTCTAGGTCTAGCCAGAAGAAGTGAATGTTTTGTTTTCAAAGCTTTTCATTTGATCGAACTACATATAACCATTAAAAAGGCACACAAATCACCCAAGGTCACAAATGCTAGAATTAGCGAAGATTCTAGCTGTTTCCTTACAGAATAGCATACCCAATTGTAACCCCCCTGCAAATGGGGGTTCCCAAAAGACTTCCAGGAGCTTGCTTGAATGCTCCAAGCCTGAATGGTGTTTGGCGTTTAAGCCATTTATCAGTGAGTGTTTTTAGAACCTCTGGTACTGTCTCTTTAAGAGCTGTCTGCTTGCAGACATAATTAGTTTGTATGGGGGACTGTGTGTTTCTTTGATTGAGTACCACTCAAGCTGCCAATTCACCCCATTTTGCAGTCACTAGAGTGCAAAGGAACCTGTCTGAAAGATGTAACTGATTGCCAGAAATCATTTACAGTAATAATAAAATTACAGTTTGTCTAACCTGCTTTCTTTGCAGTCAGAACTGTCTGCCTAGTTCCCATTCTGGTTTTGAACTGCTGAACTGGACCAATCAGTGTGGGGTAAACTAGCTCTAAAATGATGCCTTGGACGAATCAGAACTTGGGACTCATAATCTGAGCCAGCCACAAGAGGATTGTATGGGCAGTGACTCTGGGAGATGTAGTTTAGACTTCGGTGCCTTTTTGGACCAACAGCAGCAGTCTATTGTGAGTGACAGCCAATCCAGTCAAGAACTGGGAGGAACTCAAAGGAAGTGCCCGGTTTTTGTCTGTTGGGAGTTTCAGTTTGAGATCTGAAAGTGAAGGGGAAAGAAACCCTGTGCTCCTTCAGTGCACAGTTTCAGTCAAAAAACGTGTGCAAGGCCCAGAGTTCCGGTCTACAACTTGTGTACTGCTTTGTTAGGACTGAACTGGTCCTGTGAAAAGAATCAAAGGATCTCTGAAGAGTAGAAACCAGGCTCACCCTGTAGAAGACTGAAGAAATGTTGAATTACACTCGGTCTGTCAGGAACTGAGTCTGCTGTGTGTTCTCCTGGTTATTGTGCAGTAATTGCGATTGGGATACAGATGCAGCCTGCCTGGTATAGTGCTTTCTTTTTTTACCATATAAATGTGTGAGGAGTCTCTTGGAGATCAAAAGTAGCCCTGCTGACATTGAAGGACCATATCTTCTTTGGAGGTCGTGAGTACTAATTGGGTCGCCTCCTGTTGAATTGCCACATTAAATCCAAATGGAATTACTGTACTGCTGACTGTTTAATTCTCCTTTTCTCTGTGTGAAAGGGCCCCTACCAGCTGCCACGGTTTGGACTAGCCACTAGGGCTTGGGTACCCAGGGACAGTAACTGATAGGGATAGGCCTGTGCACAGAGCCATAGGTAGATAGTAGAGTGATAAGCTAATTAACCTGATTTCCCCCTGTCCTTGTTATATCCCCCTAAATAAATCAGAGCTGCTTGTTTCAGCAAAGTTATACTGCCTGAGGTATTTGTCTATGTTAAAGTACTGTACTGTGATTGTTGCACTGTATCTCATTTCACAGGAGGTCCCAGTGCCGGAACCAGACCTGGGGGTAAGTGTATACTGTGAAGGTAATTCTGATATATTGTGTGGGCCACTAGTGGGAAGAAAGGGGGGTTGCAGTGTCCCAGAGGGCTGTGACCAAGTTAGTTTAACTATTGCAAACCCTGACCTCTGGGTGGAGGCACCCGCCATTGGATCCAGGCCCCTCAACCTGTTGGTGGCAAATCAGGCAGGGGTAGTAGCCCCTGGGATAGCGCCATCTAGGGGTTACATCTTGGAGGCTCACCGCTGGGATTGTGTGTCCTCTAGTGGCCATATTTACAAACCACTGTTAAGGGAAAAAATAAATAAATAAATAAATGGGTACCCCGACAGAAGTGGCTGTGCACCGGCTGGTGGAGTGGTGTACTGGGGAGGAGATCGACCCCCAAAATGCTATGCTTATCCTGGACATCCCCCTGGGTATCAATACGGACACTGTGCAGGGAGTACTTTCCAAGGTGGAAGGTTTACAAAATCCTGTGGTGGTGGGTCGGCACGCTAATCTGCTCACCCACACTTTCCTGGCCCTAGTAGAGTTAAGGATCCCATAGATAGCTCCAAAGTACCACAGACCATTACCCCAGAGGGGCCCTCACTGCTTGGAGAGTGATAACTAAGGACAAAGACCGGGGGAAATGAGCCCCACCACTATCTGAAACTTTTGAGGAGAAATTTGCTAAATGGTTGCTGGGAGAAGGGAAACTGTGGAGGACTTGAAGAAACTATTCTTGCCACCTGGGTGTTCTCCCCAACACCCTCTCCTGCTCCAGTACCCGTAATGGTGGCTGAACCAATGCAGACTCCTATTTCTGCACCTGCCATTAGTCACGACTCTTACCGAAGGTTGAGGATCTTCTCTGGCACCCTCCCAACCCCCCAAGGGGAGGATGACTGGGAGACCTGGATAGACTATGTTGCCCCCCAAGTGCTAGAATGGCAATGCTCGGAAGCTGAAAAGCTAAAGAGGGTTAGTGAGAGCCTCCGAGGTCCTGCCCTGGCTACCATCCGTGCTAAACGGGCCAGTAACCCTGAAGCGACTGCACAGGCCTATCTTGAGGCCTTGGAGAATGTGTATGGGAGCCCAGATTCTGATGAGGACCTATGGTGGAGAGTAAGAAATGCACAACAGTACCAAGGGGAGTTGTTGTCTGTGTATGTCTCTCGGCTGGAAAAATTGTTGCAAGAATGTCTCAGGAAAGGGTAGTTTGCCAGCGATTGAACTGGACCGAACCAGACTGGACAGAATCCTTAAGTCTGCCCCTTCTCAGAACTGCTGTTGCTTCAGTTACGCCTGGCAAATCGACTGGAATCCCCACCCTCCTATGATGAGTTAATGAGAGAAATTGAGGAGTTGAGAAAAGGCGACTCGGGAGGTACCTGCACCAACAGCTGTGGCTACGACCGAGTGACTGAGGTGACCCATCAAGTGAAGTTCAGGGGCAGAGGTTGACAGTCAATGAGTGCTCTGACAAGGAAAAAGATATGCCACAATGGGGCTAACTGTTGAGAGAGATCCGGAATTCAAAAACAGTCCTTTATGAAGGCCACTCTGCAAGTACGGGCCCGACCTATATCCGACTGCATCTATTCATGGGGTGGGGATACCCACCCATGTATCTCCTGCTGATAACAGCTCCGAACTCGATTCCTTGACCATGGAAGTGGAGAAACTGACGAGATGTCTCCAAATGCTTATCACGCCGCAGACAGAGATGGCACCAAGGTTTCCAGTTAGTAATACCCCGCCTGGCTCCCAGTGTGGCGCTCGGCCAGCTCAAACTCCAGAAAGTATGTTTTGCTATAATTGTGGGAAAGATGGGCACATGAAAAGGAATGCCAGTCCCCAAAAGACACTGACAAAGTTGCATATAGGCTACAAGGAGAGCTTCGGAGAAGAAATCAGTGGTTAAGAGGTGCACGCATGATCCCAGTGAGGGCACCAAAATGCTAATTCACGTCCTTTTGTGGCAAGGTCTGCCCAGGCCCCACTACCGCCTCTCCAGACTGGTCCAGAATAGTGGGTCCCTCCATGGAGACCACTGTAAAGGTGAACGGAGCGTCTACAAGAGCTGTATTAGACAGTGGCTCCCAAGTGACAATTATGTTCCAGGATTGGTATCAGAAGCATTTGTCAGGCGTACCCTACAACCATTAGAAGGACTGCATGTATGGGGTTAAGTGAGAAGGCCTACCCCTATTCCGGTATATCCGAATTTGGCTGTCTTTCCCCACCTCCGTGGCTGGAGTGGCCGAACAAGTAGAGACCCTAGCCTTAGTGTGTCCCCCACTGGACTGTATGATGGTGTCCCTTTGTTGATTGGAACAAATGCTCATATGTTCGGAAGGCTGGCACAGTTGTGTTATGAAAACAGGGTCAAAGACTAGTAGAGCTTTAAGAGTTCCGGCTTTAATTAAGAAGGCCTATGAGGCACGAGAGATGCTGAAAAACAGAACCAGAGGAACCGTCGGAATTGTATGGAAGAAGGATCCTGAGTCTCTGATCCTGGCGCCAAATGCCCAGTGTACCTTACAGGAGAGGTCCGTTCAGAAAGGATGTTAAGAATAAAATATTAATGTTGGATGCACCAGGCGATGGAAAATTGCCAGAGGGACTGCTGGTCAAGCCTAGTATTTTGCCCGCTAGAGCCCATGCTTATGCCAGAAGGGTAATGGTCCAAGTTCATAATGTGTCTGAAAGAGACATTCGAGTAAACAGAGGTTGCATCCTGGCTAATGTGCATTGTGCAGACACTGCAGTGCTACCCAGCAGCAGAGTTCAAGGAAGAATGACAGAGTAACGCCTGACTTGTTTGATTTCGGCGACTCCCGCTGCCAGCTGAATGGAAAGTGAGGATCAGTGAGAAGCTTGCCCAGAGAGACCAGGTGTTTTCTTTAAAGGAATGGGATGTAGGATGCGTGCAAGGAGCTGAGCACAATATCCGGCTGCATGACGAAAGACCATTTCGTGAGAGGTCTCGACGCCTGGCACCTGCTGACATAGATGATGTGAGACGGCATCTGCAAGAGATGTTAGCTGCTGGTGTAATACAAGAATCCAGAAGCCCTTATGCTTCCCCCATTGTGGTAGTGAGGAAAAAGAATGGAACAGTAAGGATGTGTGTGGATTATCGCACCTTAAACCGGCGGACTATCCCTGATCAGTACACAATGCCCCGCATTCAGGATGCTTTGGACTGCCTAAACGGGAGCAAGTGGTTCTCTGTGCTGGATCTCCGCAGTGGGTACTACCAGATCCCGATGGCCCCAGAGGACCGTGAGAAGACAGCCTTTATCTGTCCGGCTGGTTCTATGAATTCATGAGGATGCCTCAAGGATTTCAGGTGCCCCAGCCACTTTTCAACGATTGATGGAGGCGCAGTGGGGACATGAACTTACTAGAGTGCCTGGTATACCTAGATGATGTTATTGTGTTTGGCAGCTCACTGGAGGAACATGAGAGCAGATTATTTAAGGTATTGGATCGACTGGAGGACTTTGGCCTTAAACTGTCCATTGATAAGTGTCAATTCTTTCAAACATCAGTAAAGTATGTGGACACATAGTATCCACCGAGGAATAGAGACCGACCCAAGTAAAGTTGAGGCCTTGACCACCTGGCCAGCCCAAAATCTAAAAGAACTGCAAAGATTCCTGGGATTCTGTGGTTATTATCGGCGTTTCATCAAGGACTATTCAAGAGTGATCCGCCCTTTACTTAACCTTACTCAAGGGTATCCCCAACCCACAAAAATACCAAAAGTCAAGCCCTCAAGACTGAAAGAGTGTATTTTCATCCGAGTGAAGTATTTGAGGCCCGCTGGACCCTGATTGTGAGACTGCTTTTCATGAGATCATATATCAACTTACCCATGCTCCAGTGCTGGCCTATGCCGATCCAAGAAAACCCACGCCCTGCACACTGATGCTAGCTTGCAAGGGTTGGGGCTGTGTTGTACCAAGAGCACGAGAATGGCCTGAGACCAGTGGCCTTTGCCAGTAGAAGCCTGACCCCATCCGAAAAGAACTATCCTGTACATAAGTTAGAGTTCCTAGCTTTGAAGTGGGCTATTGTTGACCAATTCCATGAGTACTTGTATGGGGCTAAAATACTAGTAAAACTGACAATAATCCTTTGACCTATGTGCAGACCTCAGCTAAGTTGGATGCCACTGGCCACAGGTGGCTTTCTGCATTATCTACATATGACTATGCTCTCAATACCGAGCAGGTCTGAACCACATAGATGCTGATGCTCTCTCCCGGAGGCCTGTTCCCCAGAATGATTGGGTCGATTGGCAGAACCTGACATTCGGGCACTCTGCCGGAAGTTTGACAGGGAGGAACAAATGTCCACGGACGCAGTGGACTGCATGGTGGATTGCTTGGGACCCTCTGAGAATTGCATACCTGCGCTTATTGCCACTTTTCTGCAATAGACATTGGTGCACTGCTCAGCTGGACAATGACAGTATTCGGCGGGCTCAATCTCAGCATCCTATGATCAAATCAGCTTTAGAAGCCCTCTATGCAGGAAAAGATGTGTCCAACGCCCACTGATTTGAGAACTGCACTGTTATACAAAGAAGGTCCTAAGTTGAAACTGATCAATAAACTGTTATATAGAGAAACAGTAGACAGAGGGGACAAGTAGACAAACAACAACTGGTGCTGCCCACTGCCTTTGAGACTCAGTATTGAGGTCCTTGCACAACCACATGGGGCACCTTGGTATAGACAGAACACTTGACTTGGTGAGATCCAGATTCTATTGGCCTAAGATGGGGCTGATGGAGCAACACATACGAACTTGTAGTCGCTGCTTACAGAGGAAAGCTTTGCCTCCAGAGGGCTGCCCCTTGTTAACATAACCACCAGTGCACCCATGGAGCTGGTCTGTATTGATTTTCTGAGTTTGGAGTCAGATCAAAGAAATATCAGTAATGTGCTGGTGGTCACTGACCATTTCACGAGATATGCCCAAGCTTTCCCCACCAAAGACCAGAAAGCATCCACTGTAGCCAAAGTACTTGTGAAAACTTTTTTTTCACTATGGGGCTCCACAAAGAATCCATTCTGATCAAGGAGACTTTGAGAGTCGTCTGATCAAAGAGATGCTTTCTGTGGGGGAGTGCGAAAAGTCCAGAACCACTCACCACCCCCAGGGGACCCACAGCCTGAACGTTCAACCGCACTTTGCTAGATATGCTAGGCACCCTGCACCCAAAGGACAAGCCTAGATGGAGCCAACAAATTAGCACCCTGGTACATGCTTATAACTGCACCAAAAGTGATGCCACTGGATTCTCCCCCTACCGCCTGATGTTTGGAAGAGAAGCTCGACTACCAGTAGATGTGTGTTTTGGGGTCTCTCCTGATGGGGTTCAAGCTGACAACTATTTACAGTATGTGCAAAAGTTAAAGGCCCAGCTAACTCATGCGTACCAACTGGCTCAAACCATGGCTGCCAAAAGAAATCTGGCCAACAAAGAAAGGTATGATAAAAAGGTGAAAGCACAGGAACTCCAGGAGGGAGATCGGGTATTGCTAAGAAATCTGGGACTGCATGGCAAGCACAAGATTGCTGACAGATGGCACCATCTCCCTCACATTGTAGTGGGCAAACTAGATGATCTGCCAGTGTACAAAGTAAGGCCTGAGAATAATTCAAAAGATGTAAAAACAATGCATAGAAATCATTTACTGCCCATTGGACAAATCTTAATTGAGTCTGAGCCCCTAGAAGATGCCCCCTCTGGACCAGTGACTAGAGCTGCTGCTAAGAAAAGATCAAGAAAGTCTGCACCTACAGAAGCAAAGTTAAAGTGTTCCCTCCACAAGTCCCAGTTGAGCATGACTGTCAGTCCATATCGGAAGAAAGTGAGAGTGACTTTGAATACTATCCTTCTTACGAACTGAGTCAATTGTTTCGGGCAATCCTCTGGTCAATACTGGAGACAAAGCTGGGCCTTCTGGACTGTCTAGGCCCCAGCTTCATCCCTGGAGCCAATGCTCCCAGAAAGTGAAGTGCAAAGCATCAGATCAGATGAAATGGAATCATTGTGCATGGTTGAACTGTTTGAGCTTTCAGGGAGGAAATATAGATTGGGGCAGACTGGTGATACACCAACAAGAAGAGTATTTTGAGTGCCCTGACAGTCCACTGCCAGTGTCCGAAAGCTCTCCATGCGAGCCAAATGTTGTGGACTCAGAAACTGTAACTCCTGGAGCTGAAAGTGCCCCAAGTTCTAGCCTCTCTACCCCCATGGAGACTCCTGACAAGTGAGAACAATGCTGAAAATGAGGCTCAGAGTGCAGAGACTGTAACAGCTCCCCTAGAAAGACTGGTCGAGCTGTAAAGCCTGTGGTGCACCTCAGTTATGATTCCCTGGGCGGCCAGTGGACCTGCCTCTCAATGTTGTCCATAAAGGAGTGTATGTGTCCCCGAGCTCATTGCCCAAACTGAGCGTTAGTGCTAACTCCAAGTTACTTGTGTTGCTCCTCTAAGTATGGTGCCCTTGCCCCGTCCAGCCCCAAGGTAACTGATAGGAAGGTCCCTCTCTTCAGGTTTCATGTACAAGAGGTAATAACTTGAGTTATGGTACAATGTGTGTGTTATACTGTGTAAAGAGGACGTACTGCAATGTTTCAGAAATGGTTCTTGGTAAAATGATGTATTGACTGATGATTACATGTGTGAGCCTAATGCAAATGTATATGGTTGCAGTTGAAACTTATGGGTACTTGCTTGAGCGGACGCCAAGCTTTTCCCAGGCCAGGAAGGGTGTAACCCCTGCAAATGGGGGTTCCTAAAGACTTCAGGAGCTTGCTTGAATGCTCCAAGCCTGAATGGTGTTTCATGCTAAGCCATTTATCAGTGAGTGTTTTAGAACCTCTGGTACTGTCTCTTTAAGAGCTGTCTGCTTGCAGACATAATTAGTTTGTATGGGGACTGTGTGTTTCTTTGATTGAGTACCACTCAAGCTGCTGCCAATTCACCCCATTTTTGCAGTCACTAGGAGTGCAAAGGGAACCTGTCTGAAAGATGTAACTGATTGCCAGAAATCATTTACAGTAATAATAAAATTACAGTTTGTCTAACCTGCTTTCTTGCAGTCAGAACTGTCTGCCTAGTTCCCATTCTGGTTTTGAACTGCTGAACTGGACCAATCAGTGTGGGGTAAACTAGCTCTAAAATGATGCCTTGGACGAATCAGAACTTGGGACTCATAATCTGAGCCAGCCACAAGAGGATTGTATGGGCAGTGACTCTGGGAGATGTAGTTTAGACTTCGTGCCTTTTGGACCAACAGCAGCAGTCTATTGTGAGTGACAGCCAATCCAGTCAAGAACTGGGAGGAACTCAAAGGAAGTGCCCGGTTTTGTCTGTTGGGAGTTTCAGTTTGAGATCTGAAAGTGAAGGAAAAGAAACCTGTGCTCCTTCAGTGCACAGTTTCAGTCAAAAAACGTGCAAGGCCCAGAGTTCCGCCCACAACTTGTGTAACTGCTTGTTAGGACTGAATCCGTCCTGTGAAAAGAATCAAAGGATCTCTGAAGAGTAGAAACCAGGCTCACCCTGTAGAAGACTGAAGAAATTGTTGAATTACACTCGGTCTGTCAGGAACTGAGTCTGCTGTGTGTTCTCCTGGTTATTGTGCAGTAATTGCGATTGGGATACAGATGCAGCCTGCCTGGTATAGTGCTTTCTTTTTTACCATATAAATGTGTGAGGAGTCTCTTGAGATCAAAAGTAGCCCTGCTGACATTGAAGGACCATATCTTCTTTGGAGGTCGTGAGTACTAATTCGGGTCGCTCCCTGTTGAATTGCCACATTAAATCCAAATGGAATTACTGTACTGCTGACTGTTTAATTCTCCTTTCTCTGTGAAAGGGCCCCTACCAGCTGCCACGGTTTGGACTAGCCACTAGGGCTTGGGTACCCAGGGACAGTAACTGATAGGGATAGGCCTGTGCACAGAGCCATAGGTAGATAGTAGAGGATAAGCTAATTAACCTGATTTCCCTGTCCTTGTTATATCCCCCAAATAAATCAGAGCTGCTTGTTTCAGCAAAGTTATACTGCCTGAGGTATTTGTCTATGTTAAAGTACTGTACTGTGATTGTTGCACTGTATCTCATTTCACAGGAGGTCCCAGTGCCGGAACCAGACCTGGGGGTAAGTGTATACTGTGAAGGTAATTCTGATATATTGTGTGGGCCACTAGTGGGAAGAAAGGGGGGTTGCAGTGTCCCAGAGGGCTGTGACCAAGTTAGTTTAACTATTGCAAACCCTGACCTCTGGGTGGAGGCACCCGCCATTGGATCCAGGCCCCTCAACCTGTTAGTGGCAAATCAGGCAGGGGTAGTAGCCCCTGGGATAGCGCCATCTAGGGGTTACACAATTATCCCTCAGACATTTGCCTTCTGTAAGTTTAGCCTTCGTTAGAGCTCTCTGGACAGCCAGCCTGGTGGCATGGAGGGCTGAGGCATCATGCCTTACCTGCCACCATGCTGGTGACCTGGAATTGGGGGTGATCACGGGGAGGAGGAGCGAGCATCCGGTGGACTACTCTCCTTCTCCAGGGGGGGAGGATGGAGAAGCACTCTGTGCTTGACCAACCCCTGGTGAAGGCTGGGGGCTATCACAGCCAAAGCTTAGTGGTTCCAGGAGGTGTGCCAGATGTGGTTGCTTGTGCCCTTATGTCATTGCATGCCACACTTTCCAACAAAACAAGGAAAAATGGGACCTTAATTGAGACCAAAAGATGCCCCATCCCCTCCCACAGACCCACAAAGCTACCGAGGCACTTCACCACTGGCCTAACTTCATGGCACAGTTCAAGGACTGAAGAAGGGACTCCCCCAGCAGCCCCACCCTGGGGGGCAATTCAGGGTGAACACTGGTGGAGAGAGGTAAGTCCCAGGGGTGGGGCAAGGGGATTGGTGCTGAGAGAAAGAGCAAACCAGAGTCTGAGGAGAAGAAAAAAAGACCACCCTGGACAGGGAAAGTTAATTAACACAGCTGCTGTAGTACTGTCAACAAACAACACTTGTTGAATTAATGATCCCGGAAGCAAAACTGTCACATGGGACAGGAGGCATTGTAGGAACAAGAAGAGCCTTTGGAAATGTTAATATGGAGAACCCCAGGGGCCATCAAACAAGCAAGCAAATTTAGAAAAAACTTCTTTCAGCAAATAAAGGGAAGGACTTACTAGGAGTACACCTACAAATGAAAACCCTCTGCACAACATTTTTTCCTGTATAGATTTTTCTGATTTTGGGGCACTGGGCAGGTTCCACTCAGGTCTTCTCCTCAAAAGGATTCATTCTGCTCCCCTAGCTCAGGGGCATCACTCTACCTGCCCCAGTGCTCCCTTCTTCCATTTTCTCCTCATTATCCCGAGACCCTGGTACATGAGTGCAAATGTGCATGGAAGCATGCATGTGCTCTGAAGCTCCAGTGATGGCCTCTTCCTCCAACCAGGCCAAGTACCAGGTTCCCTTCAGGCTTGGCGCTGCCACTGAGCCTTCACCTGGTGGCAGCCAGGAGCTGAGGAAACCCCACATCCTTCCCCAGGAGAGGAGAGCTGCCTGGCGGCAGCTCGATCCAACTCCTTGCTCTCCCCCCACCGTCCGACCCCTGTCGACCACCAGCAACCCATGCTCCTTTCTGAACATGGGTCTGTGGTGTGGAAAGAGGTAAGGCACCAGCGCCTCAGCCCTCTTTGCCACTGGGCTGACCTGAACAACATTTTTTTTGAATTTTTACTTTAGTTTTTCTTTAAAGAACAAATTCCTAGTTGCTACTCCCCTCAACATATACAATAGCTCACCTGGCCCAGAGTTTTTTTCTGCCCTGGTAAGAAGTTATGTCATGCATAATTTTCAAAATGGACTTCTCAGCAAAAGTAGGAGCCACTTCCTCAATCCACCAACATGCCCCCATGCAGGCACATGCTGCCCTGGTTTTGTGATGTCAGGAAAGGAAGATTGCGTGTGCATGCCCCATTGACTTTAATGGGGCCGATTTATTTAAATATTTTATGGCATTTGTAGTTGCTATTTTAATAAATCAAAGTGACCGCTGAACTAACAGGGACCCTGTTAGTCAAACGGTTGCTTTTATTCTTTATGGCAATAAACTGTGGGCCAGGCAAGCTATTGTATATGTTGGTGGAGCGGCAACTAGGCAGGTAAGAAGCTGCTCTTTTAAAGCTTTAAGGTCATTGGAGGAAGCAGCTTCACTCTGGAGCTGGTAAAGAGAAGGGCCAAATTGTTTGGAGCAGAGCAGGTTTGCTCTGAAGACCTTTGCCATGTGAGGTGTTTTCCAAACCACCAAATGCAGAGACAATTTGGGGCCAATGTCCATAGGGCGGTCGTCCCTGGAGCACAGGGGGATATTCTGCCATTTACTTTGGGAGTCTGAGCTGGAGATTTGGAAGCCGAAAAGAAGAACTTGGACTGGAGAATCTGAACTGGTGCACATCTTGGTTGGACCTTTTTATTTCTTCATTCATTATACTGAGCTGGATTTTTGGTTTATGGGCAGTGAGAGAGCCCTATGACTGCTTAAACTTTAAAGAAAATCCATGATCTTTAGAGAGATATCATCTGGAGACTTTTTGGCAGTGAGAGTGCCTAATAATTGATTAATTTTCATTAATTTATTGAGTGCTGCCCTGACCTTTGTGAAAGATACTGTCAGGGGGCAATCATTTTTCATTTCTGGAGAGGTGGGAGGTCTCCAGAGGAAATTAACTATCCAATTGGGAAAGTTTGTAATATTTACTGCTACGTAAAAGCCTTTCACACCCTGTTATATAGCTGATTCTGTATTATTGTTGGGGTTGGGGATTTTTTGTTGATTGTTTGTTGTGTGGAGTGGCGTGGAAGTTTGATAGTTTTTGGAGTTGTGCTGAATGTTATTTGATTGGGTGTTTGTGATTTGTGGCGAAGATGTGTTGGACAGGTACATCGATGGTCAGGCATTATTCCCCCTCCAGGCTGAGGAACCTCCTCCTTTTCTTTTGTCCCTCCTTGTCCCTGGAGGTATATAGATGGTGTAGAGCACTGGGGATAGTTAGGTGGTCAAGGGTGGGTGCTCGGCCTGTTGTTGGAATGGAAGGAAGTGGGCAGATTGGGATTGTGGGGACAAGGAGATGCCCTGGGGTGAAAAGGGTCCAGGAAAGGGGTCCTCCCTGTCTGGTTCCCATACCCTAGGGCTCTGCTTATGGCAGGCAGGAAACTCAGTCTTCCTCAGCTGCTCATCAGACTTGGGCGGTGTTATGTAATGCCAGGTCTATTAAAAACAAGACCACTATAGCTGCAGATCTTGTTAAATCATCTGACCTGGCTTGCATCACTGAGACCTGGCTGGATGAGAATACTGGTCCTATTTTGGCTGCAGCAATTCCTGCTGGGTACTCAGTGATACACTGCCCGAGGATGGATCTTAGTGACGGGGGTGTGGCCATTTGTTTTAAGTCAGAACTGAACCTGATGGAAGTACCAGTGGGAACCACCAACTCTTTTGAATGTATTGTGGGTGAGGGTGTGGGGTGCAGGATTCTTCTCACCTACCTTCCACCAGGAGATGGGAATGTTTTCCTGTGGGAAGTCGCGGACTTCATTGTCGACCTGACATTGGGATCTCGCAGATGGCTGATCCTGGGGGATTTCAATGCCTGGGTCAACGATGAACTCTTGCAGTTTGGACAGGACTTCTTCCAGTTAATGAGTTCACTGGGTCTCACAAAGGTTATTTCCTCCTCCACTCACATTGGTGGCCATTCATTGGACTTGGTGTTTCTCCTGGGGATGGAGATATCCGATCTGGTGGTGGAACCAGTCGGGTGATCTGACCATCATACCATCGGGTTCAGTTTAGCAGCCCCCCCCAGGAAGCCTGCCCCTATGGAGATGGTCTGATACTGCCCTTTGAGGGCTGTATCTCCTGATGGCCTGATTGCGGTGTTGGACCTATCGGATATGCCGAGTGAATGCATGGATCCAGGGGATCTGGTACTGGCCTATAATAAGGCAGTGACAGATTTCCTGGATTCAATTGTTCCTGTTCGTGTTCACCCCCTCACTCTTCGCCCCAGGTCTCCTTGGTTTGACGAGACCTTGAGGGAGTTGAGGAGAGTCGGACGAAGGTTAGAGAGGTGCTGGAGGAGGTCTGGCCTGGTGTGTGACAGACTTAGTTTGATGGACCACTATTTGGTCTATCAATCAGCAATTACCCATAAGAAGGCAGAATTCCTGTCCAGGGAAATTGCTGCTGCACAGAATCGACCAGCTCAGCTTTTCCAGATCATAGATAGACTGTGCAATCCATTCTGTCTTCAGCCTGGAAATGCTTTTTCACAAGAGCAGTGTAAGGAGATTGCTAAATTTTTTGTGGATAAGACTGCCACGATCAGATCTGATATCTGCTTGACCCTCTCTCAAGGGAGTAGCGATGGTCAGCAGGAGATGTCGGATGTCCAGTTTGTGTGGTGTGACTTCTGCCAGCACACAGTCAGTGATATTGTGAGGGTTATCCAGTCGTTATGTCCAACCAACTGTAGTTTGGACCCGGGCCCCACGCGCCTTTTAGTTGGTTGTGTGGATACCATTGGCCCAGTCCTTGCTGAGATTCTCTGGTTGTCCTTGCAGAGGGGGATCTTTCTAGATCCCCTAGAGGAGGCTGTGGTTCAGCCCCTTCTGAAGAAGTCCTCCTTGGACCCAGACTTTCTGGCAAACTACAGACCTGTCTCTAACCTACCCTTTGTGGGTAAGGTTATTAAGAAGGTGGTAGCATTACAGCTGGATGACCATTTGATCAGCCACAATATTTATAATTCTCTCCAGTCCGGTTTTAGGAAGAGACATAGTACTAAAACTGCCCTTGTTCAGGTACTAAATGACCTCCTAACAGCAAGAGATCAAAAGACTGATTCCATCTTGGTCCTTTTTGATCTCTCTTCGGTGTTTGACACCTTGGACCATGGTGTGCTGTTGGATCACCTGCGGTTTGTCTGTTTTGAGATCAGTCCTCAGATGGTTTTGATCTTTCCTTATGGGTAGGACTCAGAGGGTGGTGTCTGGGGTTTTTCCTCAGCTCCATTCTCCCTATCCTGTGGGGTACCGCAGGGATCCATCTTGGCGCCCATGTTGTTTGCGGTGTATATGCTGCCACTGGGAGCGATTATTAGGTGGTACAGCTTGAGTTTTCACTGCTATGTAGATGATACTCAGCTGTACATGTCTTTAGTGCCTGATCAAGATGATGCTGTTTCGGTATTTAACAGCTGTCTAGCCAAAATCCAGGACTGGATGAATGTGAGCTGGCTGAGGCTGAATCCCCAAAAAACTGAGGTGTTGGTTGTGGACCCAGTTCGTCGTGAGGCAGGTGTGTTGGCAGGTTGTCCTTTGGGTCTATGGCTTGGAGGAGTCCATCTAACTACCTCAGACAGGGTGCAGAACCTCGGCATTATGCTTGATGACTGCCTGACCCTAAAACTGCAGGTGTCGGCAGTTGTCAAAACCTCTTTTTACCATCTGAGGAATATCGCCCCGGTAAAGCACCTGGTTCCTCCCGATGATCTTCCAACGTTGGTTCATGCTTTCGTTACCTCCCACCTTGACTACTGCAATGCTCTTTATCTAGGGCTACCGGGGGTGGATATCCACTGCTTGCAGCAGGTGCAGAATGCGGCAGCCAGGCTTTTGACTGTGCTCCACGGACTGTACTGGCTGCCGATACAGTGGTGGATCACCTTCAAGGTTGCATTGTTAACCTATAAGGCCCTACACGATCAGGGACCCAGTTACCGGAAAGATCTCCTTCACCCTTACTGTCCCCTCTGCTCTCTCCGATCCACCAGTGAGGGATTGCTAGAGATTCCCAGGGTTCATTTACAAACATCTTGGGGCAAAGGCATTTAGTTTTGTGGCCCCGACCCTGTGGAATTCTCTACCTCATCGGGTACGAGATTGCCTGACCATCCAAAGTTTTAAAGTTGCTTTGAAGAAGCATCTTTTTAGCCTGGCATTTTTTAATTACTAAAGCTGCTATTGTGTTTATTAGTTTTATTTTTTATTTGGATATTTATAAAAATGTGTGTGTTTTTATTGTACAGGCGCCTTGGTTTGGAAAGGCGCCTTTTATAAATAAAGTTTTGATTTTATTTGTTTGATAGGCAGATGTGTAGTTCAGATTTTTTTGGGGGGTTAAGTGTGATTTTGGTGTGGTTTTTGTTATTATTTCTTTAATTTGAACCTTATCAGGACTTGATATGTCGAGTGTGAAGGGGAGATTCAGATATTGCTCTATGTTTGGGAGCATTTTTTAAGTTGTTTATAGACATGTTGTAACATATATGACAATAATGTAGTACCATCTAAATGTGCAGGGGACAGTCTTTCTTGTTGTTTGTGTTGCTATGATATAAAATGCTCAATAAAGTTTATTAAATTGCACAAAAAAGTTCCAATTTCTCTCCCTGACTCCATTCCATTCAATACTCATCCCATATGAGTCATGAAGCCCCCGAAAGGGGCCAAACCATGAAAAACACATTGATATCTCAGTCCTTCTTCCTTCCCCTATCCCTCTGTAAAAAAAACATTTTTTTTTTACTTACCCAGCCATCTGGCCAGAACCTACAGCATGGCCAGTGTGCCACCAGCTCAGTTTTCAGTCCACTCCTCCTCCTTCCTTCCTTCTGCCAGAAGCTGGATGCTAGAACCGACCATCCCAGGTCCCAAACATGGTCTGGGACGAGGTCACCTCACCAACTGAACCCACCCAACCGGTGTTGCTTGCTTCTTGCTTGGCTGCTGCTGCACTGCACTGGTCAAGGCCTAGGAAGGCTGCCCACACCTCTGTCACCACTGCTGCTAGGCCTAGCTTGCTGCCATGGGGGGCTTATACGAACATATGAAAATGCCATCAGAAACAGGCCTCACGGTCTATCAGGTCTGCTCAAGTGTGCAGCTAGCACCTTATAATGCTGCGCCCCTCTCCCCCATCCTATCCCCCCGTCCCCTATTCCAACCCCTTTTGAAACTGCCTACCATCTTGCAGGCCACTTCCTCACCCGGTAAGGAGTTCCACTTGTCCACCACTCTTTCTGTGAAAAAATGTATTTTTATCTCTCCCCTGAACCTACCCCCCCCTCCAATCTCAGTTGGTGTCCTCTCGTGTCCCTCCCCTTTCTCCTCTGGAAAATCATCTCTGTATTAGTCTTGTTTATTCCCTTCAGGTACTTAAAGGTCAATCATGTCTCCCCTGTTCCTCCTCTCTTCCAGAGAGTACATATTCAACTCCCCCAGCCGTTCCTTGTATGGTTAGCCCTCCAATCCCTGGATCATCTTTGTAGCTCTACGCTATATCCCTCTAACAATCTGATGTCCTTCTTCAGGAACGTGTGCCAGTATTGCACGCAGTACTCCAGGTGGGGCCTGACCAGCGACCTATACAGGGGCAGGATAACCTCCCTACTTTTGGAGAAGATCCCTCTAGTTATACACCCCAGACTTTTGTTGGCTTTTGCTGCTGCCCTTCTGCATTGAACAGAGTTGTTTATGCTTCCTGTTTTGATCACCCCTAGATCCTTCTCTTCTGTGGAGCAACCTAACTGAACCCCATTTCAGTGATAATCACCCCCCTGGTTCCGGGCTCAGAAGTGCAGAACTTTGCACTTCTTGGCGTTGAACCCCAGCTGCCATTTATCTGCCCACTCCTGCAGCTTATTTAGGTCCTCCTGCAACCCCTTCCCCCCTCTGTGTCATCTACCACAGCTCCCATCTTGGTATCGTCTGTGAACAGATTGATTTCGCTCCATATTCCATTCAAGATATCTGCAATGAAAATCCCAAACAGTACTGGTTCCAGCATGGATTCCTGTGGTACCCCGTTTGTCACCACTCTCAGTGATGAAAGTTACCTCCACCCTTTGCTGTCTCCCCTTCAGTCAGTTCCTGATACAGATCACCATTTTTGGTCCTGCCCCCACATACTCCAGCTTCCCCCCCAATCTCCCATGTGGCACTGAATCAAAGGCCTTACTGAAGTCCAAGTATAGGACGTCCACAGCATGGCCCTTGTCCAGTTCCCCATGCCACCCAGTCATAGAACTCTACCAGGTTTATCTGGCACGATCTGCCTGCAACAAACTCAAGTTGCTGGCCATCCTAGATACCATTTGCTTCCAAGAAGCTCACAATCCTCTCCTCTCCTTTAGGATGGTCTCCATGAGTGAGGTGAGGCTCACTGGTCTGTGGTACCCTGGTTCATCCTTTTGCCCACTTTTATGGATGGGCACCATGTGGGCCATATTCCAGTCCTGTGGTGGAAGACTAAGTTTGCTGGCCAAGGCACCTAACGTCACCTGAGCTCTTTTCTTGTAGGTTGCTTAAAAGGATAGAGCAAATAACCTTACCAGAGCAAGGAAAATGATTAAGGCTTTGTTTGGCTAGGCAGATTTACTGTGTGTTGTTATTTTCCTTTGTACTCACAGGGATTATTACTGTTTGTTGCTAACATTTTATTGCTTTATTTTTCTCTGATTCAAATTGTTGTTGCTGGGTATACCTTCTGCTGCATTATTTCCGGGTATGCCTACAGGTGTGTGTTTACAGATTACTGCTGTAATCTTCTGATTCAAATTGTCTTTTGCAAGGTATATATTCTGCTACTACTTTATTTTTCTTTGTAGCAAAGTGTTTCTTACAGGGTATATCTTCTGTGAAATTATTACAGGTGGTGCTTACATTTTTGTGACTTTTTATCATTAGGCTAAGCAAACTTAATGTTTGCCACTATTTTTTTTTTTTGTTGAAAGGTTTTTTGTTTGCATCAGAGGTGTTGCAGTCTCCTTCTCACATTAAAGGAGCTAATTGCTTTCCTCCCACAGCACTTCCAGGAGATGAGGTGTGTATCTTGGGGGTGGAGCTGACAAACTGTCAGTAACTTCCAACAGAAGGAAGGGTTAAAAGGTCAGGTTAGTTGATATCTTGGAGGTGGAAGACGAGGTTTGCGGGCCAAGGCACCTAGTTTCACCTGAGCTCTTTTCTTCAAGGTTGCTTGAAAGGACAGAGCAACTAACCTTACCAGAGCAAGGAAAAGGATTAAGGCTTCATTTGACTCTTCAGATTTACTGTATGTTGTTATTTTTATTTTGTACTCACAGGGATTGTTACTGTTTGTTGCTAACATTTTATTGCTTTATTTTTCTCTGATTCAAATTGTTGTTGCTGTGTATACCTTCTGCTGCATTACTACAGGGTGTGCTTACAGGTGTGTGCTTACAGATTACTGCTGAAATCTTTTGATTCAAATTGTCTTTTGCAAGGTATATCTTATGTTACTGCTTTATTTTCCTCTGTAGCAAAGTGTTTCTTACAGGGTATATCTTCTGTGAAATTATTACAGGTGGTGCTTTACAGGTTTTACAGTTTTATCTGTCATTAGGATAAGCTTTCAGGGCTGCTGCATTTGTACTGGTTGATTGTTTCTGCTCTTACCTCCTTGTTTCTTTCATCTGTGGTTCTTCTTTTTTGGCAGGGGAATGGCCCAGCCACCCACCCCCATCCCCAACCACCCCGCACTACACTCCTTTTATAGGGTAGCACAGTCATGACATTTCCTGTAGCAAAGCAGGAAGGAGTGGATCAGAGGGGTATCCACACAGTGACCTCATTTACAGTGGCACTAGTAATTTAACTTGTTATAACAAGTTATACAAAAACAAACAAACAAAACACAAAATCAAACCTTTGCTTTCATTTTCTTCCTTCTAATTACTCTGACCAGGTTATAAACCCAGCAACTTAGCTGGAATGGATATCATTAGCTGCAGGTACTGTGGAACACTTTTCAGAAGGGCAGTTTTACAGGATTTAGGACACTGTCCTACTTGCTGAGCTATTAGAGATCTAAGGGCTCAGCTCCAGGCAGCATGGGCAGAGATTGTGCACCTCAAATTGCATATTCAAGAGGTAATATATTATAAGAACTGCCCACCATTTCCCCAACATCCAACAGAAGCACCTTGACTGCAGAGGGTAGTTGGTCTGGGAGGTTGGCAGGTGGCTAGGAGGGGCAAATTGGGTGCCCCATCACTTGTTGCTCTCCAATATATCACCTCCACAAACTATGGAAAATCTACAAACAGGTATCTGCCTCTATTTCCAAAATCAAACAAAAGGACAGAGGACACTGCAGAGCAGGACACTACAGCACCGGAGCTAACACAACAAAACTCACCCAAAACAGGAACCAAAACAAAAAAAGCAAAAAAGGAAATCCAAAAAAATTCTGATCATAGGAGACTCCATGATTCGAAGAGTTGATACCTATCTCCAACCAGGGGTAATGGTCAGATGTCTCCCAGGTACATCAGAGTGGAGAGACACTGACTGCATTGCTAAAATTGTTCAGGAAGCAGGAGAAAACATTGATGTCCAGGTACACATAGGGACTAACGATCTCACCAGCTGGTCAGTTGTGGAGACCAAGGAACACCTGACCAGCTGGGTGACAAACTATCATCCATTTCATCTGGCATCTCCTTCTCTGAGATCCTGCCAGTCTGGGAAAGGGGGGCAGATGGATGGAAGGTCAGAGAAGAGGAGAGGAGATAGGGGAGCTAAACCTGTGGCTCAAGGGCTGGTGCCAGGAAAAAGGACACAAATTTGTAGGTAACTGGCAACAGTTTTGGGAGCGAAAGTTCTTTAAAATTGATGGACTGTATCTGACTAAGGAGGGAGTCAGTGCATTGGGGCAGAAGTTTGACATCTTTGCAGAACATTTAAACTAGCAAATGGGGAGAGGGGTTCAGCACCCCATAGGTCGAATGGGAAGAACACCCTTCCCCCCTCAGCTAGTGGTCAAACAGGAGTTCATCATGTTTGTAGTTCATTTGCATCACCAGGTAAGGAAGAAGGTCTGGCTCCCCATACGATGCACAGGGGAAACGCCACACCTTGCCCAACGACTAACACACCGAAATCTGGCCAATGAAAAATCATGTACACAAATGTTCGCAGTCTGGGAAACAAGATCTCAGACCTGCAGGCAATAATGACAGAGGCTAAACTGGACATAGTAGTCATTAGCGGGACATGGTTTACTAGTAACCTCACTTAGGAGACTTCAGTACCTGGCTATGTACTGTTCAGAAGAGACCAAGGTGCAAAAGAGGGGAGGGGAGTGGAGTGGCTCTTTATATCAATGAAAATATCAAAGCTACAGAAATTCAGAATACACATAAGGGGCCAGAAGAACTGTGGGTCACCCTGGAAACAGGAAATGGGACAGCCATACAAACTGGGATTGTGTACAGGCCTCCAGACCAGGGGGAGGACATAGATACATTACTGTTAGAAGATATACAAAACATGACAGCTAAAGGGGAGGTTCTGATAATGGGAGACTTCAACGTGCCAGATACAGATTGGTCAATACCAGCAGGAACATCTGTCAGAACTAGACACATGGTGGATTCCCTGCTGGGGAAGGGCCTCAAACAACTGGTAAAATAACCCACAAGAGACAGGGCTATTCTAGATCTAGTACTGAGTAACAGGGAAAGGATCACAGATCTCCAGGTAGAAGGTCACCTGGGGCCCAGTGATCATCACATGGTATGGTTCAATTTGGCCACTAGAACTAAATCATTCCATTCCAAGGCACTAATACGGGACTTCAGAGGAGCTGACTTTGATAAGATGGCCAACAGAGTTAAGCTAGCCCTGGCAAGAAAAAATACAGGTGAGGGGGTACAGGCAAAGTGGGCAAGCATTAAGGAAGCAATACTTAAAGTAACATCCCACTGTGTTAGAGAGAAATGGAAGAGCAAAAGAAGAAGGAAACCACTTTGGTTCTCAAAAACAGTAGCAGAAAAGGTGAGAGCAAAAGGGCTGTCCTTCAGGAAATATAAGGGAACGCAACAGGATGAAAATAGAGAGGCATACCAAACGTCCATAAGGGAAGCAAGGAAGGCAGTAAGGCAGACAAGGGCCCAAACCAAGGAAACACTAGCACAAACAGTAAAAGAAGGTGACAATACTTTCTATAGATACATTAGTGAAAGGAGAAAGTCCAGAGGGGAGTATTGCTAAGATCAAAGGGGATAAGGGGGCATGTGAGAAGGAGGACCATGTAAAAGCATCTATCCTAAATAGATACTTCTGATCAGTATTTACTGAAGAGAAGGTAGGACAGGGCCCACAGCTCAGCACCATGGACACAGGGGATAGGTATGCACTAGTCCCTTCACAAAAGAAAGGGTCCTACAAGAGTTCGATAAGCTTAGGGTGGACAAAGCAATGGGACCTGATGGCATACATCCCAGGGTACTAAAGGAGCTAAGGGTGGAACTAGCAGAGCCATTATCAGAACTGTTCAGTGAGTCCCTGAGCACAGGAGAGGTCCCAGAAGACTGGCGAAGGGCTCATGTGATCCCGCTCCACAAGAGTGGTAGCAGGGAGGAGGCAGAGAACTACAGACCGGTCAGTCTTACCTCAGTAGTGGGCAAGATTATGGAGGCACTCCTTAAGGAAAGAACAGTGCAACACCCTGGAATCCATAGGAGCACAGGATCCAAGACAGCATGGGTTTACAAAAGTAAGGTCCTGTCAAACTAATCTTATAGATTTCTTTGACTGGGCAACAGAGTGGTGGACCAAGGGGGAGCAGTTGATGTTGCCTACCTTGACTTCAGCAAAGCTTTCGCTACTGTTCCACATAGAAGATTGATTAATAAGCTGGGTAGGCTCGGGGTGGGTCAGAAGTTGGTCAACTGGGTGGCAAACTGGTTGACGGGCAGAAAACAGAGAGTGGTGGCAAATGGTATATGGTCAGAAGAGATGCAAGTCACAAGTGAGTACCTCAGGGATCAGTTCTGGGGCCAGTCCTCTTCAATATCTTCATCAGTGACATTGTAGTTGGAATGGACAGTAAGGTTTGTCTGTTTGCAGATGACATCAAGATCTGCAAAAGAGTAGATGATCCAGATGGGGTGGGCAGAATGTGAAGAGATCTGGATAAACTAGCAAAATGGTTGAAAGAGTGGCAAATGGGGTTTAACGCAAAGAAGTGCAAGATCATGCGCATAGGGAAGAAAAACCCTGAAACCACCTATGGGCTAGGAGAGGAGTTGTTGGCAGTCACAAGGGAAGAAAGAGACTTGGGCATCATCATCACTGATGACCTGAAATCATTCAAGCAGACCACTAAAGCAGTAGGTAAGGCTAGGGGAATGTTGAGGTGTATTAGTAGGGGTATCACAAGTCAGAAGTGGGAGATAATAATCCCTCTTTACAAGACACTGTTTAGGCCCCATCTGGAGTACTGCATGCAGTACTGGATGCCACACCTTCACAAGAACATTAACCAAATTGAGGCAGTCCAGAGAAGAGCAACCAAAAAGGTGCAGGGACTGCATCAGAAAACATATGAGGACAGATTAACAGAGCTCAATATGTATACCCTAGAGCAAAGGATGGAGAGCAGTGTTATGATCGAAACATTCAAACACCTTAAGGGCACTAACAAGGTGAAAGTCCAACATGTTTCAATATAAGAAAAATAGCAGGACAAGAGGACACAGCATGAGATTAGAGGGAGGCAGATTAAGGGGTAATGTGAGGAAGTTCTTTTTCACAGAAAGGGTGGTGGATGCATGGAACGGCCTACCTCAGGAAGTGGTGGATATGAATACAGTGCAGGGCTTCAAACAGGCATGGGATAGGCATAAGGGAGCAATACAGATGAGTATGACTAGATAGGCCATTGACAGAGCAAAGGCCAATGGCACATTCATAAGGTAGAAAAAGAAATGGGCAGGCTGGATGGACCTTGCGGTCCTTATCTGCCATGAACTTCTATGTTCCTATCCTGTGTCCAGGGAGGTGTTGAACAGGTCTGCCAGTGGCCCTGCAAGGACCTCTGCCAGCTCCCTCAGTACCCTAGGGTGAATGCCATCTGGCCCAGGCACTTTGTCCACTCTTAATGCCCTCAACCCCTCTAGCACCCTGCCCTCTGTAATCCCTACATCTGTCATCCTCTTCCCCCTTTCCCACCCCCTACTTGCCTGAGGTATTTGCACCCCCTTCTCCTGCATGAACACAGAGCAGAAGTACTTGTTCGGTGCCTTTGCTTGCTCTGCCCCCTTCTCCACCTACCCCCCATCTTTCTTGATCCTCACAATCTGGTCTTTGCTTCTCCTATTCTCACCTATGTAATGGAAGAAGTCTTTTTCTCCTCTTTTGAGCCCCTGCACCAGTCTCCGCTCTCTAGATGCTTTGTCCCCCCGATCAGTCTGGTCACCGTCCTAGACATTTCCCAGTATACATCTTTATCTTCTCCCCTCCCCGTTTTCCTATACTTCTGAAATGCCACCCTTTTGCCTCTCACCCCTTCCCTGGCCTCTGGTGACAGCCAACTGGGTTTCTTTGCCTGCCCTTCTTGTTTTTTTTCCTAGTAAGGGTCTCCGTTGCCTCCACCAGCCCTCCATTTATTATATTCCATTTCTGATCTGCATTTATGTTTTTTTTTATTTTATTAAACTCTAGGATTACAAATACCTTTGAGCAGGAACTGTTTATTTACAAAGGTTCCATGTCAAAGGATGTAGAGTAACATACATACAAAGGTCAACAATGGTTACAGTCTTAAAAACACAAAGATGTCTAAGCATTTATTATACAGCCAAAAATGGAGAAAGACAACATAAGCCAGCTCCAGACAAGTTTCAGTGTGAACAGTTTATAGTTAGTATAGGGTAGGAGGGAGTCAGGAAGAAGTAGGCAGGCTAAAGGGCCATTGTCGGCGGATAGAGGTGGGTGGCAAAAGTGCAAGGTGGATGCGCTGGAGGGCCCCATATCTGAAAGTGCTATTAGAGAGGGGAGGGGTTGGATGAGGCAGTGTGGTGTAGGTGGGGGGTAAAGGGTGAGAGTGGGGGAAACAGGTGCCAAAAAAGTGGAGCTCTAAGGGAGGTTACAGGTCACCTTCGACTAGGGTAAAATGAGAAGGCAGTTACTTAGAAGAGGTAGTCACATTGAGTGGTAGAGGCGAGGAATAGTCAGAGTTGCCTTTTAAATGGACCAAGCATCGTAGTTGTAAGTGTTTCTTTGTTAAGGGTATTGTACCACTGAGGAGCCCTGTGCGTGAATGACCTCTGACCCATTGTAGTCTGACATCTGGGGACCCGGAAGGTTTTACATAGAGCACTGCATGTAAGCTGGGTACTGCTGTTGGCAGTAAGGAGCTTTGCCTCTCCTGATGGCATGAGCCTGAGGAGAACTTTTTTTGGTTAACAAACAGGTCTGGTATTGTATTCTACTAAGGAGTGGTAGCCATCCGGCCTGGGCATATAGGTCACAGGTGTGTGTTAGGTGGGCGGCACCTGTTAGAAGCCTACAGGCCTTGTTGAGTGTCACCAATATCCTCTGGAGGGCAGTAGGGGAAGCAGAGCCATAGATGATTAGACCGTAGTCAACAATGGAGGTGATGGAGCTGTAGATGGCCAGTCTAAGGGCATCAGTGGTCATGCAGTGTTTGTGCTTATGGAGCAGGTAAAGCCGTATGTTGGTGGCCTTAGCTACATTGCCAATGTGCCGCATGTAAGAAAGGGAACTGTCCAAGGTGATGCCGAGATATTTAAACTCGGAAACATGTTCAAGTGAAATCCCCACATGGTTCTTGATGGTGAGGGACAGAGGTTTATATTTGCTCTGTTGGTTGCAGAATGTCATGACTTTAGTTTTGCTGTAGTTCAGGATGAGTTTATGTGAGCTAAACCACTCTTTAACATGCCTGAAATCACACTGCAACTCACTCTCAAGTTGTTTAGAGTCATGGTTGCTGGTAAACTGTACTGCATCATTCGCATAGAGTAATATTCTCTGTTGTCAGATGCTAGGGAGACTGTTCAGGAAGACAGAAAAGAGTAATGGCTCCAGTATAGACCCTGCAGGACACCTGAGAGGACTGGTTTTTTCATCACAGGTGACGCCAGCAATCCTAACATGTTGGACCCCCCCCCCGAGGTAGCTAGCAAACCAGGGCAGTGCATCCTTGTAGAGTCTGAGAGTGGTCAGTTGCCTGAGTAGGAGTGGGTGGTTAGCAGTATCAAAGGCCTTTGTCAGATCAATGAATACTGCTCCCCCACAGATTCCTTGGTCAAGGGTGTCATGGATGAATCCGGTAAATTCCAACGGTGCCATGGTGGTACTATGCCCTTTTCGGAAGCTATGCTGTTCTGGGCACTGTGTTTCATAGTTGTCCAGGAACTCGACAAGCTGGTTCAAGACTATTCATTCCAGAGCTTTAGATAAGGGGGGGAGAGGATGGAGATGGGCCTGTAGTTGGTGTGCAGCGACTTGTCTCCACTTTTTGTGTACAGGTGTGATGGTAGCCTGTTTCCAGAGTGATGGGAATTGATCCAATCTTAGGGAAAGGTTGAAGATCTTTGTCAGGGGTTCAAGGATTTCATCTAGGACTAGTACAAGCAACTTCAGGTTGAGTGAGTCACCACTGTAGTCAGTTTTGCGGATGGCCTTGCATATATTGGTTCTGGCTAAGTGCATTGGGATGTCTTTGAAAAGGAACTTCGGAGCTGTGTGTACTTGGGACACAGTGTCAAAGGGGGAATTGGTGGTGGGGGCATTGAAAAAATCAGGTGGAAGGACACTGCCAAGGTTGGAGAACACATTGTTGAACACATTGGAGATGGTACCTAGGTCTAGTGTAGGTGTTCCATCGATGTTGAGCATGGTGGGTGGTGCCTTAGTATCCTTGTCTGTGAGGTACTTCAAGTTATTCCAACATTTTTTCCTATCACTCCAGGAGTTGGAGAGTGCCTCCCTAACATATTTGCTTTTAGCCTTCCGTATAGCTCGGGTACAGCCATTTCTTGCAGATTTGTATTTTTGAATGTCCCTTTACGCTGATGTGGCTCGAGCACAGTGCCAGAGGTGGTCCCTTTGTTTGAGCCGTGCTACAAGCTCGGAGTTTATCCAAGGGTTAGACCTGCCTTTAACCGTCATCTTTTTAAGTGGTGCATGGATATCACAGGCTGCCATAAAGCAGCTGATGAACAGTTCCAAGGCTTTGCTTGTATCATTGAATGCGTGATTGGACTGGAGTGAATGTGCAGACTAGGTGGACCAAGCTGTCCTTATCTGTCATCAAAGTCTATGTTTCTATGAGTCAATTATTGACCAGTCCAGCCTGCTTAAATGTGATTTTAGCAGCTGAAGATGCCCCTGCCTGAGTACCCTGGTGTGTATTATTTTAGGAAGCGGCTTGGTGAATTTGTTAGCCCAAAAGCAGATAACAGGTGAGTGATCACTTGAAGTATCAGGGAGTACAGACACCTTAGAGATTCTTTTGGGGTGGTTTGACAGTATCCAATCAAGTACAGTGTAGGTCCCCATCCTATAGTTGCACCTAGCGGGGGTGGGGACAAGCTGTGTGAGGTGTTGTGCCATGACAGCATCCTTGTAGGTACAGGCTTCAGGTGAAAGCCAGTTAATGTTAAAATCACCCAGAATTATGGTCTCCGAATTATGGTGTAGTCCCATGAAGAATTCCATGATGCTGTTGAAACCACTGGCCTGGTCCTTTGGGGGTATGTATACAGAGGCTATGGTAAGATTTTTTATTATGGGCCCCTAGGAGAATTTTGATGGTGAGGACCTGAGATGGGGATCCCGGGTTAGAAAATGGGATGACATGTTCCATGAGGGTATCTCTCAGGTAGATGGCACAGCCACCACTCCATTTTGAAATCCTGTCCTGTCTGAAGATAGAGTATCCGGAAATTGTGACTGCAGTGTCAAGGATCTTAGGGTTTAGCCAAATTTCAACAACAGAGAGGATGTCAGGATTGTGTTGTTGAATCCAGGTTTGGAGGTTATCAGGTTTACTGAGGAGGCTACAGACATTAACTGTCACCAATGTGAGGGACCCCACCCTCCTATTCTGGGGGTGTGCGATCAGCCCAACTGGTCCTGGGTTGGAGTGTACGTTTCTAGAGAGCAGAAGTAGCATAAAAAGAATTCTCAGGAGAGAGGTTTTAAGTATTTTGAAAGCTTGTTTGTTTGTTAGGCGTCTGTGCACCTTGGTGCTACAGTACCTGGCTTATTTATTTATTTTCTAAGGCTTAACCAGACTGATGTTAAATACTTATATTATTGATGTTTTTATATGATTGTGCAGTGCCTTGATTTTGAAAGGCGCTTGATAAATAACATATTGATTGATTGATTGTCCAGCCTTGTTGCAGAGGACTGCTAATACTTGCAGGTTCCTTGGAAGGCTGAATACTTGTAGCATAAGAACGTAACCAGTGTGCTAGATAGGGGTGCAGTGGGTCATGATATCATTGTGTTGGACCCCCGAGGTCATACCCAGTGCATAATGCAGGGCAGAGGGTGACGCTGACTGGCAGGTAGATTCAGAGGAGGCGACCTCAGGAGAAATGGGACAGTGCAGCACTATCATCATCACTACTAGCAATGTGGAATGTAGGTTTAAAGCAGCCATGATTTGGTTTCAGGAAGGAGACACAGTTTGGCTAAGAGTGGGCACTGTTAAAAGCTAAAAAAAATAGTAGTTTGTCAATTGAGTGATACCTGGTGGGTAAGTCAAAAGCCAAAAGAAATGATCAACAGCTGAGGTCCAGAGTCACAGAATGTGTTAAAATTCCTGAAGGTGATTAACTGTGACTTCACCTATGCAGGATGTGAAATCCTTTTGTCTGTATGCTTCTTTGTCGTTCGAAGAAGTTGCTGAAAGGCCCGCATACAGATCATAGAGCAGGTCAGACAAAAATGTGGATTCAAGCAGGACCCAGAGTCATTGAGTGTGCCAGATTTAGTTGCTTCACTTATGTTTTGCTTGGGATAGCTTCCAAAAAGTTGATTTTAAAATAAAAATGCAGATACCTGCTGATGGTGTTTTGCAGAAATCCAGTCCAGGAGACTTTCTCGGATGTAATGAGCAAGAATGGTGTAGTTACTCCAGCTGAAAACCATGTAAAATCCACAAAAACTAAGCTACAGACACAGTCAAACACAAGCAGCCACCACACAGACCCAGGAGGTGTGGCCTGACTCGATTGTTGTTGGATGTCTGCCAGGTGATTGCTCAGAAGTTCCCCCATCATCTAAAGTACACCCCCTAAACTCAACCACCCTTGTACCTGTGCCCCCTGTGTCCCTCCCCATGCTTAGCATGAACCACACCGAGTAGTGGTCGCTCCCAGCAAGTAGTTCCCCCAGTTCTAGGTTCCTTACAGCTTCCTCATTATCCAGTGCAAAATTCAAAGTCCTTTCCAGCTGTGTCAAGAAGCTGTCCTGAAAAGCTTCCAACAGGACCTCCTCTCTTGCACTCATGGTGGCAGCTGTGCTCCAATCCACCCCTGCTAGGTTAAAATCCCCCCCTCACCGCCTTGCTTCCCTTCCTGCTTACCCTTCAAATTTGATCTGCCAGTTCCTGGTCCAGGTCACAACCCTGTGATGGTGGCCTGTACACTACCTCCATCCTCAGTGTCCTATTCCTCGCATCTTGGAAGCGCATCCACAGAACTTCTGTCCTCCCCTTTTCCCCTTCCTCCCTTACGCACTTACTCCCCTCCCTCACACAGATCATCACCCCTCATTCCCCTTGGCCCTATCCTTTCTGAATAGCCTGTACCCGGGGATCATCATATCCCAGTCCTGGTACTGGGTGGCCCATTTTTCCGTGATGGCCGCTATGTCCACCAATTCCACCACCAATAGAGCCTGCAACTCCTCAGTTCTGTACCTTAGGCTTCTTGCATTCAGTGAGGCCACCTTCCAGCCTGTTGCTTCCCCAACCTTACCATTCCTCTTCTCCACCCCCTTTCATCCTCTCTGTGTCCCCTCCTCAGTGCCTTCACCTCTAACTAGGGGGGTGAGCACCCTATGCTCCCCTTTCTAGACATTGTTTCTAACAACGGTCCCCTCGCCACACCCCCTTCCAGTTTAAATCTACCCTTGTTGGAATACACCCCTCCAGTCCCTGTTTGAGTACGCTCTTCCCCTCCTTGCTCAAATGTAACCTGTCCTCTGCTTATACGTCACTGTTGTCCCAGGTCATACCCCAGTCTGACACCAGTCTGTATTTCATGGTTCGGCACCAATCCCACAGCCACCCATTGAACTCCTCTATCCTTTTTTTCCTACTTGTACTTGCACATGGTACCGGTAGCACCTCAGAGAATGCCACATACATACCCACCTCCTCACACTGCCTACCCAATTTCTTGAACCTCCCCTTTACCACCTCCACTGTTTCCCCAGTCAAGTCATTTGTTCCCATGTGCACCACCACGTGTGGTTTCATCCTCCCTCTGCTTTTGCACTTAAGAAGTGCCTGTCCTGCCCTGTCTGTGTCCAACCCCGTAATTGCCTTGACCCAGATACAGCTGTGCCTTCCCCCTTCCTCCCCATCTGATCCCATTCAGTATAGCATCCCCATATGCTTTTTTGTGAGGCTAGCCTAGTAGAACAAGTAGGCAGCCTAGTCTCAAGTTAGCTTCTAGCTCACCCCTGCCCCTTCAGCCACCAGGGGAGACAGAGACTCACTAAGAGTAGACCAACAAAAATATGTTGCCACAACACTGCTATTGAGAGTTTAGTGTTCACAGACTCCTCCAAGCTGTAGAGTGCAGCCTGTCTACTCTGTGGTGGGAAAGACAGTGTCACACTCGCATGACTCATGCTCTTGTTTGGCTGGAGCTCCTCCACGTCACGTGTGATGGTGCTGCCACTAATAGGTGGAGAGAGAGTGGACAGCACAATACAGACATAGTTGAGTCAGAAGTGCACCTGCAGCGTGAGCGCACACAGGCCTGGGGTCCACTTATTGTGCAAAAGATTAAATCCAAATTTAATGCCATTATTGCCACACCTTAAGAACAACCTAGGCACAAATGTGTGTGGGGGGGGGGAGCAACAACCCTCCTCAGCCCTACCTAAATGACACCCCTGCTTTATGGTAGAAATTCATTCTCGTGTGCTAATATTGGTACACGTAAATACAATGGTTTCCAATGTGTTCTGAGGTACTGTATCACCATGTTTTGGGATGTGTCCTGATCAATGTGAGGGTTAGTGTCCCTCATTCTCCCTCATTTTGAGTGTGCATGTCAGTGACAAAATGTGAGGTATGGTGCATGCTTCTAAGACCCTATTCAGCACAAAGAGTGCTGAACATGGCCATAGTGTATATGCTCCATACAGAATGACAAAGGGAAAGTAAGTGAGCCAAAACAGTCATGGAGAAACACATTTGTAGCACTAAATATGCATAAAGGGAGTTGCATGGCCCAAAACAAAAAGGTCAGGCTTCACAACAGAGGCCCCTTATTGCACGTCTGGAATGGGGGATGTTGGCTGACTATATCTTAGGCATTTAATGCAGTAAGCAAACAATACTTTACAAATTAATGACAATTTAATGACAAAAATCAAAAGCCATTGAACAACATGCAAAAGGATCAGAATTAGTGAGTTTACCTAATTTTAATGGGAAATCAATGTAAAATGTATTTTAATGGCTCTAATTGCCAGCAGTAGTATGAAAAATAGAAACGGATGTGTTTTTTAGATGAGATTTGCTTCAGCTTAACTGCTGCACTCATGTCAAGCACGCAACATGTGAACCTGATGCGATTTTTAGAAGATGTTCGCAATAGCTTACCTGCTGCACACTTGTCAAGCTTGCAGCAAGCAAACCTGATTTGCTTTTTAAACCTTGCTCACTAAGGTTCATTTTGTGTATGTGAACTGCATGCAAAGTTTACACAATTAAGCAAGTTTGCATTCTGCATGTTCACACCACACTTATATTTCTGTTAGGGTTGAGTCACCCTATTTTTATTTTAATTTTTTTATAATGGCACCCTTTTCTGTTCCACCATATCGGTTTGAAATCCATCTCATTGACAGACACTACAGTGACACGAAAATGCAGACGGCGACTATGTCGCCCAGCAATTGTGCTGCCTGACTGGCATCACTGCCAAAGCAGCAGAGTACATCCTGGCAGTTTGGGGGGCTTTGCCCCATCAGCCCCCACCATGGTGGGGCTTTGCCAGACACACCCCATGGAAAATAATATAATCACCTCCAGGTCGGAGATGTAGGGGAAAAGAGCTGAACACCCCTGGATCAGCAATAACAGCAGATGCTGGTAAATCCCGATCACTGGAATGACTGTCAATCAGGTTGCAGTGCCCACATTGCTGTCAATGTAAGGTTTTCAAAGCACTGTTGGCACACCCTTTTCTGGTTGAAGGTAGCTTGAAGATCCATTACCTTTCCTATCACTGCTAATGGGCCAGAATGCTTGTTCATCATCCCAGTAGTGCTTTCTGGAGTCCACACAAAGCCATACTAGGCATGAATCCAGCATTTGAGCCCAGCACTAATAGGAAGCAGTAGAGGGTCATTCTACAGTGGAGGACCAAAAAAGTGTGCCAGTATATAAAAAAAAATGACTTGATGAGACTCTGGGTGGAGTGAGATTTATGGCTAAGATATGCAGGGTAGATTTTTCTTGTGTTATGAGGGGAGAAAGTAATGTCTAAGAGGAGACTTTACAATACTTTTGAGGGAGGGATAGGCAGATGATCATTGTACAGTGCTGGACTGGTTATGGATAATAACAAATTATAAAACTACAAGGCCACTCAAAAGCACGCTCAAGGCTATTTAGGAAGGTGGTGGGGATGAGATGGATAGAGGTGGGTTTTAGCTGTTTTAAAACCATCAGCGAGAAAGTGCTTGCTGGGGCAGAGGGCAATTTGTGGTTCTTTTAGAGTTAAGTACAAGAGGTAGCTGTGGATGGGGCTTCGAGTCTGCCAACCTGATTGGCCAGTTCTGGTGCCTGAGGAGAAAAATGTGTATTATCAGACAGCTAAATAAACAAAATTGTTGGGACAGGAAAATAAAGAAAGAATACTGGATAGACTGAAGAACCTAAAAAGAGGAAGACAAAGCAAAAACAGCAAAAAGCCAAAGCTAAAGATTATTTACGTAGAATATGGAAACTAAACAAGAGAAGAGAGAAGCAGAGAAATAGAGGAAAAAATCACAATGATTCTGTAGATTATACATTTTCAAATGTTTACGTGTTGCTTCAGGACAATATTATTTTGCTACTGGTAAAAAATGTAAGGGTGGATGAGGGATGTGTGGGCAAGAGAGGTTTTAAGTTCAATGCATGTCAACTAAAACTGTCGCTGAAGGACAAGTTGATTTCACCAAAAAGCTCCAATGCAGTTTCAAACTTTGTTTTTTTAAAGCTTACATAGCTTGACCTTTCAAAACATTAGTCCAAGTAATCAAATAATTATTTGAGGTTGGGACTTATATAGATACATAGAATGTGGCGGCAGATAAGGACCATATGACCCACCTAGTCCACCCCTTTTCCCTATCCAATACATTACCGTAGACCCTAGTTGATTTACGGCTTACCCTCTCTTCCCTATTGTGAGAGTACTCTTATGTCTATCCCATGCATTCTTGAATTCCCCCTACCACTTTTGCCCCAACCACCTCCACAGGGAGGCTATTCTAGGTATCCACCACTCTTTCTGTGAAAAAGTACTTTCTCGCATTGCCCCTGAGCCTACCCCCCTCTAGTCTCATATCATGCCCCCTTGTTCTTGTACACTTTCTTTTCTGAAAGATGCTAGCCTCTTGTACCCTGTTTATACCCCTGAGGTACTTGAATGTCTCTATCATATTACCACCCCTCTCTCTCCTTTCCTCCAGGGAATACATATTGAGGTCCTCTTGTCTTTCCTCATATGACTTTTGGTGCAGTTCTTGCACCATTCTTGTTGCCCTTCTCTGGATTGCCTCTGTTTTGTCTATGTCCTTCCAGAGATGCCACCTCCAGAACTGGACACAGTACTCCAGATGAGGTCTCACTAGTAATCTGTAGAGTGGCATATGTAGTGCCCCAAAGTGTGGGGGCAACACAGAAAAAGGCGGTTTAAATTTTTATTTATTTATTTATATTATTTATTTCAATCTTCGAATATAACCTTTGAGCAAGGTACTAATTTTCAAAAGGTTCCACGTCAGTATTATACAATATAGTACATATATGCATACATATATACATACATACATTCAAAGGACTTCAATTGACTAAATATTGTAGGGAGTTACACTTTTACACAGGTAAGGAAAAATTCAAACAACACAATGTTCAGACAATTAATTAGCTGACATATAACAGGTGCCCAAGTACAAAGTACCACTAGTATGCTCAATTCATAGTTCCACTTATTCAGTAAAATATATCATTCAGCTTCACATGACTAGTGTAAGGCAGCCTAGAGGGTAGGCTTTGTCCAGGTTGTGGAGGGCTTTGTCGAGGAGGAGGAGGATACTGGGAAGTGAGATCCAATTTAGGCAAGAGAGAGTGGAGGAGATGGGGGGGAGGATAGAACAGAAATGTTAGTGGAGGGCAAGGCTGATAGGAGTGTTAAATAGAATGCTGGAGGGCCCCAGGCCCAAAGTGTGGGGGCACCACAGAAAAGGGGGGATTAAATAGAATGTTAGAGTGCCCCAGGGTCCCCTCTGTTGCAAGCATAAGGGGCAGACAGACAGAGCAGTGTATAGGGGCCCCTTGCCAGTGTTTCCCCCTAAAGAAAATGCCAGTCAGAGCAGCACTTTAAAATTAAATAAAAAGCTTGCTTTCTCCCTGCTACTCTGCTCCATTCCACCCCCGAGCAGGCAGTACGAGGAGCAGGCACCCATGCACTGGGAATGCTGTCCCAGTCCAGCACATGGTGCCCCATTTTGAAAAAAATTACTGTTGGGTTGGGCATGGGCTCGAGGTTCTAGAATGAGAACCCCGAGCATCCGTTTGAACAGGTGAACCATTTCTCCTGGTAGTTTGTGCTGGGCTGAGGAGTGGAGAGGACCTCAAGTGTGCGATGGGGACCCTTGGGCTTACCGGTGGTGCTGAAGCTGGTCCCATCGACTCTGTGTTGGTATCCCTCCTCCAGCCAGTGAAGACTCCCTGGTAATGGCATTTCAGTCTCGTTGTGGTGGCAGTAGTGTGCGGTGGTTCAGAAGAAGTCTCTGCTGGTCCGTCCCCTGCATGCCGGTGTGGGCTCTGTCTGGCCCCATTTATTGTTTTGTGCCCCTCCTTAAAAGTTTAGTCCCCAGTCCCTAGTTTTGTGGCATCTGAAGAGCCACACCATGCCGGAAGAGAACGTTGGCCCCTCCCAAGGCCCATCCTCCTCATTACCCTTCACTGTCAGCAGACCTACTGCCTCCCTCTTCAGACAGCTTCACCTCAGGCTAGGGAGGTGAGTCGGCAGCAGCACCACTGCAAGAGTGCTGTCCACCTGAAGTTTTACTAAAGAAGAAAAAAGTTTCAAATGTTTTTTAAGTGCTACAGGTGCTAGTGGAGGGGTGGGCAAGAGGGCCAGGCTGCATCTAAGTATTCAGTGCATGGCAACGCCCAAGGGGAGGGGCCAGGTGTTAAGACCCATAGGGGACT
Organism: Neoceratodus forsteri; assembly: GCA_016271365.2. NCBI lineage: Eukaryota > Metazoa > Chordata > Ceratodontiformes > Ceratodontidae > Neoceratodus > Neoceratodus forsteri. Next base: position 727,847,462 of record CM057455.1, read on the forward strand.
GTATTGAAATAGGCAAAGAGGCAGAGAGGAGGCAGAGCAAGGGCAGGGTGGCCTAGCAAGAGTGATAGTAAGGCCCAGGACAGGACCAGTAAGTTTAAAGGGGCAACATCAGGCCCAAGGCTTAAAAGGGCAACTTCAGGTCCCAGAGTTTAAAAGGGGCAGCACAGGCCCAGTTTGGTTTAAGGGGACAACTCAAGGCCCTAGTAGAAAAGGGACATCACGGGCCCAGTGTCTCACAGGGTCCCAGCAAAGCCAGGCCCAACAGTTACAGAGGTCCAGCAGGGAACTCCACCAGTTAAGTAGTAGCTTGGCAGAAGACACCAAGAGGAAGGAGTGCTGTGTGACTGGACTTCTCTACTGGGACTATATTGCCCTCCACCCTCCCACCCAAAGCTAGTTCTACTTTTATAGGCACAGGATTTGACTGACAACAGGAACTTCCTGTTTGGGAGCAGGAAGCGAGTGATCACAGAGCCACCAAAGACCCACCATCCTAGAAGGGCAAGATTAGCTCTCTGGCACCCTCTAGCTGCTGGAGGTCTGTCTCTGAGCAAGTAAGGGGTCTACTGAGAAATATAGGATATTCTTGTCTCAGAACAGGACAATCAGGAGCTTAAAGGGCACAGAGGCAGAAAGTAAGTAGAGAGAGAAGAGAAAGAAAAAAAAAGAGAGGAAAGAGTTAGGATCCCAAACAACAGTTAAGGGGCCAGAAATAAGACATGATGGGAGTGGTGCAGTCCAGTGGCTGTGGAGCAGCAGTCTTCCGGGAGATGTTCTGGAGGATGTGGTGTTGTCCCATCTGCAAGCATCTCTCTGGGCTGAGGGAGGAGGTTGCTCATCTCCAGGCTGAGTTGGCCAGGATTTGTGGGACCTCCTCTTCCATCCCGGGACCACCAGTGCCACTGCTGTTGCCTCAGAGGTTGCCAAGAAAGAAGAGTGGGTGGACCACAGTGGGCTCAGGGAGGGTGAGGGTGGTGGAACAGAGGTGCATCCCTCCAGCTGTACCTCTCCACAATACCTATGCCATTCTGGTAAAGTGTGGTTCCTCTAAGGAGGCACCTGCAGTGGAGACCAAGGAGGATGCTGGGAACCTCCACAAAAGAGACCCACAGGAGGGTGACATGGGACCCCACAGGGGAAGGAAACAACTCCTGGTGGGGGACTCCATTGTTAGGAAGGTAGAACTGGGGGGGGAAGGGGAGAGGGAGGTAGGTGCCTGCCTGACACCATGGCTTGAAGGGACAGGGAGTGAATCCTCAGGATTGCCGGAGCAGCTGAACAGGGGAGGGAGCTGGATGTCATTGTCCACCTAGGGACAAATGACCTGGCTAAGAAAGGGAATAGAGCAGTGCAGGAAGAGTTTTTGGAATTGGGGAGGGGCCTTAGACAAGTAGCACGGACGGTAACCTTCTCGGAGGTGCTGCCCATCTATGGCGTAGGAGAGGCTAGGGTGTTCTGCATCATGGGATTCAATCAGTGGTTGAAAAACTGGTGCAGAGCTCAGGGATTTGGCTTCATTGGGGGGGTCCACCTAGAGTGATGCAAGCCTATACTGGCATGATGGGCTTCATCTGTCCAGGAGGGGAACCATGATTCTAGGTGATAGGTTTAAATGCTTCATTGGCAAGCATTTAAACTAGCCAAGGGGGGAGGCACTGGAAAGGAGCAGGGAAATCCTAGCCCCCCCAGAACAAATCATGGTAGTAAGTGCGGTAGACGCCAACATAGAGGTGGCGATAGGGAGAAGGGCAGGGGTAAATGGGGAAAGTGGCAAAGGCAAGAAGGACAGGGATGGGGAAAAAAGGAGTAAAGCCATCAGGAAATGGAGGGTAATGAGTACCAGTGCACGTAGTCTGGGCAACAGCTTCCTGAGCTGGTGGCCTTGATGGAAGAGGGATGCCTGGATATCGTAGCAGTCACAGAAACATGGTACACAGAGAACCATGACTGGGATGTTAACATACCAGGGTACATAACCTACAGGAGAGACAGACAGGGGAGAAGAGGGGGAGGAGTAGCTCTCTTTGTAAAGGAAGGGATAAAAGCAACTGAACAAAAGAGTAAACAGGGAGGAGAGGAGGCACTGTGGGTTGCCTTGGAGAATGGAAATGGCACCACAATCCACACAGGGGTTGTGTACAGACCCCCATGTCAGGGGGAGGGAATGGACAAGGATATGATAGAAGGCATTCTTAGGATGGCAGGGAAAGGGGAGCTACTGTTGATGGGTGACCTGAATATGCCAGATGTTAACTAAAGCACATTTGCTGCAGCCACATCCAAGAGCAGGGTCATTCTCGATGCCCTACAGGTGGCAGCCCTCAGACAGCTAGTTGCGGAACCCACTCGTGAGGGAGTAATCTTAGATCTCGTACTCTCAAATGGGGGCAGTGAGAGGATCTCAGATCTAGAAGTGGGTTGCCATCTGGGAACAAGTGACCATCAAACAGTGTGGTTCACTTTAAACTCAGCTACAGAGTCAAGCTATACAAAAGTGAGGGTACTGGACTTCAGGAGGGCTGACTTTGGCTAGATGGGAGAGTGCCTCAGAAAAGCACTAGCAAACAGGCTAGAAGGAGGGTGGAGCAACAATGGGAATCATCAAACTGCCATCACAGAGGCAACAAGCCTTTGTGTGAAGCAAATAAACAAATTAAAATGAAAGAAAAAGCCACTATGGTTCTCAAAAGGGTGGCTGGGAAAGTCAGGGAGAAAAAGATAGCATTCAGGAAGTATAAGGAAACACAGAAGGAGCAGGACAGAGAGTTGTACCAGTTAAAGCAGAAGGAAGCAGGGAGGGAAGTCAGAATAGCAAAGGCCCAAACTGAGGAAAAGATAGCCAACTCGATTAAGAAGGGTGATAAAACCTTTTATAGGTACATCAGAGAGCATAGAAAGACAAAGGGAGGGATAATGAGGCTGAATAGAATGAATGGTGGGTGTGCAGAGGGGGACAGTGAAAAAGCAGGGATACTGAATGAATATTTCTGCTCAGTATTCACAAAAGAGGAGGGGGAAGTGCCTAATCCAATTAACAGAAGCACTCTTGATAGGGGGTTAATCCCAGCCCATTCACAGAAGAAAGGGTTCTGCAAGAACTCCTAAAACTGAAGGTGGACAAAGCAATGGGGCCTGATGGAATTCACCCCAGAATTCTAAAAGAATTAAGGGGGGAACTAGTGAAACCACTGACTACTCTTTTTAAGAAATCATGGGAGGATGGTGTGGTACCCGAGGACTGGAGGAAGGTGGATGTGATTCCTCTTCACAAAAGTGGGACCAAGACGGAGGCAGAAAACTACAGACCTGTCAGTTTGACCTCTGTGGTAGGGAAAGTGATAGTCACTTCTGAAGGAAAGAATTGTTGAGTACCTAGAGACCAGTGGGGCACAGGACCCAAGGCAGCATGGATTCACAGTGGGAAGGTCATGCCAGACAAATCTGATAGATTTCTTTGACTGGGTGACCAAAGTAGTAGATCAGGGAGGGGCTGTGGACATGGCCTACCTAGACTTTAGCAAGACATTTGACACAGTCCCACACAAAACATTAATAGTCAAATTAACCAGCCTGGGAGTGGGTCCCAGGGTGGTAGCCTGGGTAAAACATTGGCTGGACAACAGGGCACAGAAGGTAATTGTCAATGGAGTCCACTCTGAAGAAGGAGGGGTTACTAGTGGAGTACCGCAGGGTTCAGTACTGGGTCCAGTCCTTTTTAATGTCTTTATAAGTGACATTGCAGAGGGACTGGAAGGAAAAGTATGCCTCTTTGCAGATGACACAAAGATCTGCAACAGGGTTGATACACAAGAAGGCATGGAAAGGATGAGAAGGGACTTGGCAAGGTTGGAGGAATGGTCAGAAGTATGGCAGCTAGGATTCAATGCAAAGAAGTGCAAAATAATGCACCTGGAAAACAAGAACCCAGGGGAAGAGTACACAATGGGGGAGAAGTAGTAACAACAACAAAAAAGGAAAGGGACCTGGGGTAATCAAATCAGATGACCTTAAGGTTAGCAAGCAATGTGAGAAGGCAGTAGGGAGGGCTGGGGGTATACTGGGATGCATAGGGAGAGGCATCATGAGCAGAAAACAGGAAGTTGTTGTCCCTCTGTACAGACAGTTGGTGAGACCCCATCTGGAGTACTGCATCCAGTTCTGGAGACCCATCTCCACAAGGACATAGACAGGACAGAGGCAGGCCAGAGAAGGGCAACTAAAATGGTGCAGGGTCTGCAAGAGAAGCCGTATGAGGACAGACTAAAGGAGCTTAGTATGTATACCCTTGAGGAAAGAAGGGAGAGGGAGGACATGATAGAAACTTTCAAGTACCTCAGTGAAATCAACAAAGTCCAAGAGGGTAGCATCTTTCAGAAAAAGAGACATGCAAGAACAAGGGGACACAATTTAAAGATGGTGGGGGGGGCGGTTCTGGGGCAGTGTGATACTTTTTCACAGAAAGGGTAGTGGATGCATGGAACAGCCTTCCTGAGGAGGTTGTGGGGTCTAAAACTGTGGGAGAATTTAGAATGCATGGGACAGACACAGGCAATTCTTGTGGGGGTAGGAAGAAATAGGCCGTTGGTTAACTAGGATCTGCGGCCTATCCTGTAGGTAGGGAAATGGGCAGACTAGGTGGGCCAAGCGGTCCTTATCTGCTGTCAAAGTCTATGTTTCTATGTTTCTAAGGGGGGCCCAGTTTTGACAAGGCCCACAGATTTTCCTAGGTGCATATGTAACCCCTAGGTGGCGCTATCCCAAGAGATACAACCCCTGCCTGCTTGGTTAGTTGCAGGTTAAGGGGCCTGGGTACAGAAACAGGTGCCTCCACCCAGAGGACAGGGTTGTTAGTGGTCAAGCTAACCTGGGCACAGGCCTCTGGGACACTGTAACACCCCTCTTTCTCCTCTAATGACCTAATCAGTAGGTAACACACACATTCACACTAACCCCTATTCAGCATACAATTCCCTACTCGTTTGGCACTTACCACCAGGACAGGTTTCAGCAAGTCAGTCCTGGAGACCCCCTGTAAAACAAGGATAGGGACAGCAAACAACAACAGTACAGTGCTTTTGGTACAAACTGGAACCATAGTCAGACTGAATGCAAAAAAGTTAGATCTGATTTATTCAGGGGACTTGAACAAGGGAGGGTCATGATCAGGTTGATTGGATTACTGGCTAAATCAATTACACAGTTATGCGTGCAATTCCAAGTTCCTGCACAGTCACACCCTCTGGGTACTCAGATGGGATTAAGGTGGGCTTGCCTGGAACTTTGCCCAGGGTAGGCTGGCGTCACAGCTGGTTGGGGTCCTGTGATGGAAGAAAGACACGTGCATAACACACACAATTTGTAATCCGGAGCCAGAGGGCTCAGTTCGTGAAACGAAAAAACAACAATGCAATCAGATGACAACACTTGGGATTTAGCTTTTGTTGTATGGAGCTACCCTGGTGTTTACTCATGATACCTCATACAGGACACAGGCAGGACAAAATTGAGACTGCAGGTTGTTGAGCTGGAGTGCCAGGAAAAGCAGGGCCCACACGAATCACCAAGGCGTTGTTCCTGTTCAATGCATTGAGCAGGGGGCTGATTCCCAGGCAGGTCTCTCGTCGATGGCTATCTCTGTGCTGTGAGTAATCTGGCTAGGCCAGTATGACAAGGCCCAGGCCAAGTGAAGCGGAATGTGGATTCAGTCCGGTGGAGCTGGATGCAGCCTCCAGCAAGCAGAACACATCTCAGCACACAGTGGGGAACCAAATCACGACCCATTAACAGCACAGAGCACATTTACATGTAAGGAAATTCTATTGTACCAGGCAGATGGCTTTCCGGCTGCAATTACAGAGTCTCTGCACCAAACCAGGAGTTCGGAAGTGGCTAGAGATCCTGATAGGCCGATCGCGTTCAGCAAATCTTCAGTTCTTTTCAGGTTTTGAGCCTGGTTACAATTCAGTGGCTTTAAACGTTCTCACAATTCGGATTCAGTCCAATAAATTCATAAGTTCCCTCTCAGGAACAGCAGGCAGTCAGGAAAGCCCAAACTCAGCCCTTCCACAGTTCTCCCACGCGAAACTATGTGGAGCTGCTGCTTTACTGTCTCGAGTTGTTCACCCTTTCACTTCCCAACTCAGACTGCCTCTAGCTGCAAGCAGCCTGGGACTTTCCCCCAGAATCCAAAAGTTTGGTTGGCTGATCCATCTGTCAGTCACTGCAAGGGCTTCCCCTCCAGGTCCATTTGGGTGCCAAAGTTCCAAAACTACAATTCCTGCAGAATTTTCCTCCCACAAGACCCCTAGGGACAGACACCATTTTAGGGTCCCCAAAGGTACTGATTGGTCCAGCCTTTAGTTCCGAACCAAGATGGTGGTGCAATACAGAAATGTCCATGCTGCAAGAAAGGCAGGTTAGGCAAACTCCAATAACATTACTATTATAACAGCTATTCAGCAAATAAATACAACTTCTCACAGAGCTCTCTCTACGCAAGTAACGATGGTAGGATGGAATGATTATCTGGCAGCCCAGGTGGGACTCGAGCATAGAAACACTCAGCCCCCACCCAGATCAACCATAACCGCGACATAGGCAGCTCTTAAAGAGACAATACACAGAGGCTACACAGCCACTATCAGGCAATAATGTTTAAACTGCTAAGACACAGGACACCAGCCTGGCAGTGAGCATTTAGGCAAGCCCAAGGAAGACTTTTTGGGAACTCCCATTTGTAGTGGGGTTACACATAGCTAGCCCCAGTGCCTATAGATTTCCCTGCACCACCAAGTCCCTAACACCTTGTGGGGTTTCAGTCAGCCCATGGCTGTATCAAGTGTTCTTGGGGACTCTTTTGATTGTGTATTGGGATAGCGACTACGGTCACACAGGAAGGGGGTTTACAACATTTCCCACCTCTGGACCACTCCATAGCGATGGCCGAGGCAGGAGCTGGCTAGCAGCTCCTTTAAAAAAGGCTAGTATCTCTCATGGGGCAATAAGGCAATTGGATTAAATGGGCAGTTGGATATCCAGTTGGGCAATGAATCTGTAACTGCTTGTGCTGATTACTGACTGTCAATTTATTGAACTGTGTAGTGCATGCAAGCCTCTGAATTGTTCTGCCAATTGCCAAGTACCAAGACTGTTTTATTGTTGGCTGATTTCCTGGACTGCCTTAAGGTCAATTGCCCCAGAACTGTACAATTGCCCTGGATTGGGTTATTTGCCCCTGCTCTTGGCAAATTTGCCCTTGGAACTATACAATTGCCCTGGTGTAGATTTTCAGTGCATCAACCAGCCTAGACTGTTACAGACTTATGTGTATGGACTCCATCTTCTGCCACGACACTGCCTTACAGTGTTGCCCACAATAGTACCTCAACGGAATCAGTCTCCATCCAGAGAAAGAAACCTTCCAGCATCATTCTTCATCCTCTTCTACCAGCTCCATGCCAGTGGTCTCAGCTGGAATCTTCTCCACTCATAGTGCGTCTGTCCGAAAGAACTACAGCTACAATCCCTGGGAGTTCGCCACTAGTCATAGTCTGTCAAAGCCAGTGTGTAATCGTGGCCACCGGTTTCCTGTTTTCCTTGGTTCTTGGTCCAGATACTTCAAAGTTGGACATCCTCAGAGTGTGCTTATCCTGGAAGAACCCTGTCTACGTTCCCTGGTTGTTCGCCTCTAGTTGTAGTCGTTGAAGCCCAGTGTGAGTCACGGCTGCTGGTTTCTTTTGTTTTCCCAATTGAATAAGCTTTATTAAGCAGAACAACAGAGGAGTACATGAAACAGAATAATGGTACCCAGAAGTACAAAACAGTAAGGCAAAAAACACGAACAACCCAAGGTACTGGTATAAAAGTTAGAATAAAACCCAAAAATACAAAGATCACCCACCCAATTCCCCCCCAACACCCACCACCCCTGCCACTGTAGGGCAAAAAGAGGATATAAAGGGCCACAAACCAAGGTACTGCAGATTGTATACACTAGTCCGGGGCAAGAGGAAACAACATCTCACCAGAGCTACACTGTTACTAAAGTATAAAGAGGTTTCCAGATGTGCCTATATTTAGTCAGCTTCCCAGATATACTGGCTATAAGGCGTTCAGCTTGTAGGGCAAACAAAATTTCTCTGTACCATTCCAGGAGGGAGGGAGTACACTGATCAAGCCAATGTCGAAGTATGACCTTTTTCGCACATGCTGCGATTAAGGCCATGTGCGGCTTCTGGTTGCCAGTCAGAATGTTTGCATATTCACCCAAAATACATATTTCAGGAGAATAAACCTCAGACAGCCCCAATAAAGGGACCAAGTGAGCTTGAATGGATCTCCAAAAGAGGGTGACAGTTTCACAAGATCATAAAATATGGAGCAAGGTACCAGGCTCTTTATCACATCTGGTGCAGGAAGTGGTGGGAAGTATACCCATCCTATGCAACCTAACTGGAGTATAATGCATTTTGTGGAGAATCTGGAATTTCATAAAATGGTATCTGTCCCGCTTTATGAAAGTATATAAAAGTTTCCAGATGGCAGACCAATTCCTAGGGGAGGATGCAGTCGGAAGAGGCTGGGCTCACCAATAAAACCTGGGGCTTTCATTAGCAACCAGATAGGCCTGTAATGATTTATTAAAGTGTGAAATAAGATGGTAAGAAGGGGCCATATGAAAGAGAGGGAGGAAAGAAGAGCAAAAAGGACTTAACCATGGCCCAGATCCAAAAAAAATTGCATAAGCATGTGGAACATTTGACAATAATGGAAAGAAGAAGTAGTTGGCCAACAGTACCGGGTAAGTGCCTCCTTAAAGGGTAACAGTTTCTTGTTAAGAAGCAGATCCCCCACTGTATCCACACCCATATTGGCCAGAAACCCTTCAAAAGCATGAAAAAGTTCTCCCAGAATGAATTTCTGAAAGACCTAAGCATGATCAGATGGCAGAGCTTCTTTCTAGCCTCCTCCATTAGTGAGGCATTCAATATCTTTCATAGCCATTTAACGAACCTAATTGATAAGCATGCCCTGCTAAGGCCGATCAGATCTAAGAAAAGATCCCTTGGGTGGTTCTCTTCTCTTTTGAAGACAGCACTTAGGGACAGGGATCACTTGTGGAAGAGAGCGAGGAAATCTCATTTGGAAGCAGACTGGTTAGCTTTCCGCATCTCTAGAAATGTCTGCACTAAGCTAATTAGGTCTGAAAAAAAATAGGTACTTCCAAGTGGAATTAGAAGTCAATAAAAACAACTCATCCAAATTCTGGAATATCCTCAGAAGTTGAAGGATACCCTACAGAATCATCTCTACTAGCCAAAATCTTGTCCAATGGGCATACCTATACAGACAGAACTGATATACTTGGACAGTTAAATGATCACTTTGCCACTGCAGGGCTAGTTTTTGACACCTCACCTATTAGTAGAATTAATTCTCAGGATGACCCTGCTGTTGACCTTATTAACACTCCTAATCAAAGCCTACCTTATCCTCCTGTATTTAGCTTCAATACAGTCACTTTTAAGCAGGTCGAGGACTTACTACTCTCCTTGGATACCAAAAAGAGTGCAGGTGCAGACAACATGGAACCATACTTCCTCAAACTTGTATACCCCTACTTGACTGCCCCCATTACACACTTATTTAACTTGACATTAATGTAAGGAGAACTCCCCCAGCCATGGAAAACTGCCCATCTCCTACCTTTATTCAAGTCGGGTGACCCATGTGATCTGAATAACTACCGGCCTAGATCTATACTCCCTGTATTGTCGAAACCTCCCAAATAAGAGAACATTTGGATACACATGATTTATTAAACCCTGTACAATCTGGCTTCAGAGCCAAACACAGCACAATATCAGCACTGGTGAAAGTAACTACAGATTGACAAACTGCACTAGATACTAAGAAACATGTGATTGCCCTTTTCCTGCATCTGAGCAAAGCTTTCGATACTGTTGAGCACAATATAATGATTACAGCTCTGAGAAGTATAGGACTTGACAGCTCTGCAATCAAATGGTTTTCCAACTACCTTTCCAACAGACTGCAACAAACCAAAGTTGCAGGTGACCTGTCAGCACAAAAAACCCTTCTGCGAGGTGTTCCCCAAGGCTTCATATTAGGCCCAATCCTATTTGCAATTTATATCAATAACCTCGACACACATCTACAGACAGCTAATATACACTTATTCGCAGATGATACTGTACTATATACCATAAACTCCTCCTTAGAAGTGGCACAGGAGAAGCTACAGCAAGACTTTAATAAGCTCCAACACTCCAACACAATCTCATTAAACACAAACTTCTCCTCAATGCCAAAAAGACAAAAATCATGGTCCTCTCACCAAAAGCTGGCCTCAGATCAACACTCACTCCCCAGATTTTAACGCTTCTAGATGAACCTCTCGAAATAGTTGAAACCTTTAAATACCTAGGTTTCTGGTTGGACAACAAGCTGAACGTCTAATGCCATCTGAATGAAATCTCGAAGAAATTAAGGCAGAGGCTAGGCATATTCTACTGGATTGAACATCTCTTAACCTTAGATGCTAGAAAGAGGATAGTACAATCTACATTTCTACCTATACTGGATTATGCTGACTTTATGTACTCTCACTGTCCCCTAACATTGCTCAGCAAACTTGACACCCTATACCACCGGGCCCAAAGATTTATCCTCAATCTACCCATACGTACCCATCATTGTCTACTTTACCAGGAACTGGGTTGGCCTTCTCTATCAGCTAGGAGGAAAAGAAATGCTCTTCTCTGGCTCCACAGAGCTCTCTCAAATAAGCTCCCAGCACACATTTGTAACTTATTCGTACATGCCAAGGGTTTCTATGGACTGAGACGTTTCTCAATACTCTGCTTTCAGACCCCTAGAGTAAACACAACCTTTGGCTCGGCTGCAATTAACTTCTCACTTCCATCCCTATGGTACTCCATGCAAAGCATACTAAAACTGTTATCACTCCCAAGCCTATTCACATTCAAAAAGATGCTTGCCTCTTTCTTGAGGGAAAATTGCAATTGTTTCAGACAAAGATGATCTTCCCTATCTGCTTTCACTTATCCTGCAATCAGAACACTTATCAAGTCCCTTCCTCATAGGTGACCTCCAGCTCCCTGTATACTTTCAGCTACCCTGGTCTTTCACATCCTCTCCCTCCTCTCCATCTCACAGCTGTATCTTTGCTTTCCATTTTCTGATTACTACCAACAGTGGAGGTTGATTAGGACTGATGACCTTCCACACCTTTGTATAGTATTATTATCCTTAATGGCATTGCTAGTAATTCTGACAGGTCAGCTAATGCTGGTCATTTGTGTATATCCTATACAATACTGCATTCATTTGTGCCACATACTTTTTGTATTGTTTGTTTTGTTTTGTTATTTGTCCAGGATCACCTTGAAAATGAGCTTGCTCAATGGTGTTTATGCCTGGTAAAATAAAGTGATTGATTGATTGATCCGCCCAGCAATCTGGAGATTAGGGTTACCAAACAGGGGCTGTAAGATGTCCTTATATGGTGAAATCTTAAGTAAAGAACAAAGCTGGGAATGAATGTGGAGGGATGCTCCCAAGTGTGTGTCCCACAAGAGTCAGAGAAGCTTCTTCCTAGGGAGAAATGGAAGTACTGGAGGTCAATCCCATGGATATCACATAAGAAACACTGGATGTCCACCCAACATGGAGTGTATGGTACAGAGAAGTCACCCCTGGAAGGACGCTGCCAGTACACAGTTTTAGTGAGATGCAGGGCCAGGTAGTATAAATAGAAATTAGGAGCTTGTAAACCTTCATCCTGCTTGGCTCTCAATAATTTGGAAGATTATTGGTGGGCAAAATTACCTTGCCATAGGAAGTTAAGATCATGTGCACTTGAGTGAACCTAGTCTGGGGGAGAGCCGAGTTATACATCTGCAGGTGTACAACAGTCGGGGTAACACATTCATTTTAATAATATTCATCTGGCCCCACAATGAAGGAGGAAACAATGACCAGAGGTGTAAGTCCACTTTAATGCAGGACTGTGTATAATCTAAATTGATTTTTTTCATCTTGAGTGGGGAAACACTAAGATAAATACCCAAATATTTCAGTTTGTCTTTCCTCCATACCAGGCCAAGCTGTTCAACCTCAGCCTGGAAGGTAACACTATTAAGTGGCATAACTTCGGTCTTAGCAAGGTTTAGTTTATAGTTAGAGAGAGTCCCAAACTGAGAGATGATTTGTAAGGCAGCAGGCAGGGAGGTAACAGGAGAAGAAACATGAAGCAGAATGTCATCGGCATACACTGAGAGCTTATACTCAGTGGGACCAATAGAAATACCATGTACCTGAGGGAAAGGTTAAGTTTGTGAATCAATGGGTCCAAAAAAAGATTAAATAAATTGGGGGAGAGGGGACAGCCCTGCCTGGTGCCTTGGTGGAGAGAGAGAATGATGAGGCCAGAACCCCATTACAGAGTATTCGGGCTGGCGGGGAGGAGTAGAGCACACTGATCCACCAGAGGAACTCCAGAGGAATACGGTATTTAGGAAGCAAGGCAAATAAATAATCCCACAAGACTCTATCAAAGACCTTTTCAGCATCCAGGGACAGCAAAACTGCAGGAGTGGGGGAGTCCCTGGATGCCGAAAAGAGATAGGACAGCTTCCTGAGATGGTGAACCCAGAGTCTACCCCAAGCAAAGCCCACCTGCTCCCTGCTAATAAGTGAGTCCCAAACCTGTCCCAATCTGCAGGCTGCTATGTTAGCCAGTATTTTGAAATCCACATTAATAAGTGATATTGGCCTGTAATTAGAGACAGACAGGGGATCCTGGCCAGTCTTGGGAGGACCACAATATTTATTTATTTATTAAACATATCGGAATTACAAATCTTTGAGCCAGAGACTCTTTTGTAAAGGCTCCACATCAAAATACAAGATTAACTGTACAATACAAATTAAAAGAACAAGTGGATACATGAGGTACAGAGCTGGGTACAAGACATGCAGAGGGTAGACGACTGTACCCTGAGTCACAACAAGCAGATAAGCAACAAACCGTATATTACATTAGGATAGTACAATAAGTAACATAGAATGGCAACATATTTGAGAACACTCAGCAGCAGGAACAAGCCTATCATTTTAGAGATGAGAGGACCACTCAGCAGGCGGATACAGGCACAGCATTTTAGAGATGGGGGAGAAGGTATGGAGGAGGAGGAAGGGGTGGTGGTGGGGATTGCTGTTGGAAAAGATTTTGTCTGTGAAAGCTAGTAGGGGAAAATTAGGGGGAGTAAGGAGAGCAGGGGAAGGGGATGAAGGTTATAAGCAATCGCAGACACAGAAGGAGAGGAGTAGCTCTCTAAGCTTGGATTTGAAGGGGCCTAGTTTCAATTCTGAGGAGATATCTACAGGTAGGTCATTCATTCAGAGGGGGGCCCTATAGTAGAATGCACGTTGCCCCAAGGATGTCTTGCAGAGAGGGATTAGGAGCAGGTCTTTTGCAGAGCTTCTGGTCACTCTAGTTTGAGGGGCAAGCTGGATTAGATCACAGAGCCCCATAGGGAATAGACCAGCTGAGATTTTCTTGGCTACAAAGTAGGTTTGGTATTTTAGCTGAGCCTCAAAGTTTAGCAAGTTTGTTAGCTTGTAGAGGTCACAAAGGTGGGTCCACCTATCACACCCAGAGACTAGTCAATAGTGGCCACAGTGAGAGAAGGGTCAGACAAGCATTCCTTAAAAATATAAGTGTCCAAAAGAATGGGGGCCACTTGATCTTTAAAAGTTTTATAAAAATTGGTGGTAAACCCATCTGGGCCGGGAGACTTGTCAGGGGCCAGGGAGTCAATAGCTCGGAAGACCTCAAGAGTGGTCAGTGGAGCTCACAAAAATGTAACCTGGGGATCTATCAACTGGGAAAGGGATAGATCCCGAATGAAGAACTCAAACTGGAGTGGGCAAAAGGGAAGAGAAGGCGGAGCACACAAATGCTGATAAAATCTTCTAAAAGCATCTACAATGTCACAGGAAGAGGTCAGGAGGTGATCAGAATCCGCTCGTAGAGAGGATATGATGCACTCCATGGCTTGTGAGCACAGGCGAAGAGTCAATAACTTTCTGACCTTCTTCCCCTGTTCAAAATTTTTAACTCTGGAGCATAGTGGCAGATGCTCTGCCTTTTCTCCCAATAATGTGTTATATTGGAATCGTAGGTTATCTAACTACTCCCACTCGGACTGGGGCAATGTATGGGAAAGACACTCTTCCAGGGAATGGATACAGGTTAACAAGGCAGGTAGTGCAGCTAATGTCTGTTTTTTTATGTTTAGCAGCACAATGGATCAATTCCCTGCATAGGGCACATTTGAATGCTCCCCATAGCATATCCAGTTTGGGCATGGAAGTGGAGTTGAGCTCCATAAAGGTAATTAAGAAGGACTGAAGGTGTTTTATGAGGTCAGCTGACTTGAGTAGCTGGTTGTTTAAAATCTATGTTTTGCCTCTGTTCAATGAAGGAGTAAAGTTAAGCTGGCTCAGGGGAGGGTGGTGGTCAGAAACAACCTTGGCCGAGTAATGACAGGACACAGCTCTGGGAAGGTGGGACATCCCAAACAAAAAATAATCACGCCTGGAAAAAGAATTATGAGGGAGGGAGTGAAAGGAATACTCCCAGCCATCTGGGTTTAATGCCCTCCAAGGGTCAACCATCAGCTCTCGGCGTGCCTAATGTCCAGGGTAAAGAGCTTGCTGGTATTGGCCAGTTCTGTCCAGTTTGTTACAGAACACCATCTTCCAATCCCCCCCAGGAGAACTGGAAGGGAAGACCAGGGAGCCAAAGTAGACATCAGCATGGTAAGAAAGCCAGGATCATCAGTGGTAGGGCCATAGATCTCACACAAGACCACTTCCAGGTGGCCAAGCAAAGCTTGAAGGAGGATGTAATGGCCCTGTGGATCAGCCACCTCCTGGAGGAGGTGAAACATAATTCACCTGGCTATTTATTTATTAACCTGCCATTTTATTGGCGGATCACCTTCAAAGTGACCTATCAAGCCCTTAACATGGTCACAGACCGAGCTATCTGCAAGATCTTCTTAGCCCCTACTACCCCCTCCAGTTCCTCTGCTCCTCCAATGAGGAATTGCTAGAGATTCCCAAGGTCTGACTTAAGATCTCTGGTGCTCGCTCATTTGCTTTTGCAACTCCTACCCTGTGGAACTTTCTACATTGTCGGGTAAGAGAGAGCCTGACTGTCAAGAGCTTTAAATCTGCCCTTGAGACTTACCTTTTTAACCTAGCTTTTACAGAATTTGATTAATATGTATGTATGCGCTGTATGACAAACTTGTTTGTTTAATTTATCTGGTGTTTTATATATTTTCTCTATTATCTTACTGTACAAGCGCTTTGATCATTCATGGAATTGCACTTTTTATAAATAAATATTGATTGATATAAGAATGGTCACCCCTTTCTTATGGGAATCAGAACCTGCCCTGAATGCCTGCCCCACCCAGGAGCGCTGAAGGAGGAGCACCTGGGAGGGGGCAAGTGGGTCTCCTATAAAAAGTCCTTGTCCATCTGCAGTTAATGCAGATGAAGTAAAAGTTGGATCTTCTAGTAGGCGACTGGTCGCCTTTAACATTACAGGTGCAAAAGTTGTAAACAGCCATACAAAAGTGGTAGAAGGTAACATGAGCCCAGACTAAGGTGTAGACAAAACATTGAGTGGAAAATAATTACTAACCAAAAATTGTCCCATCCTCCGGTGGCACCCACCCCCAGCCAACCCCCTGTCCTCCAATTAGTGACACAAACATAGTGGTAGGCAAAACAGAATGAGAAACTCCCCAACAGGTAATCTCCCATACACCCCACAAGAAAACAAAAACAATAACACCAGCAAGCAAAAATTCCCAACCCCCCCTTCCTAATCAGCTCACGAAAGCACCAAGGAACAGAGCCATGCCTCCCCACCTACCCAATGCTAAGCAGGGTTTTAAATAATTGATTAGCAGTTTTTTTCTTGGGACTGTACTAACTGTACAGAAAGTATTTATATAGATTTTCTAGAAGTACTTTGTTTGTTAAACACAGTGAGGCAAGAGCTATGCATTTTCACAAAGATTTAGCACTTTTATGAGCAAAACGCTAATCAATTTTTAGAGTTAAATCCCTGCTAAGGCACCCATAACAACCTGAGAGTAGGAAAAAAAAAACAATATAACTATCAGAATCTAAAGCCTTAGGAAGGACAGCCTCAACCATCTGGCAATGTGATGTACCCCAGGTTGGACTGCAGCCTATATCCACCATAGAAGAAGAAGAATTAGCATTTATATAGTGCTTTTCATATACAGTGTATCCCAAAGCACTTTACAAGCAATGCTAGACTGGTAGTGAAGTGACAGAATGTGTAGTGGTGGCCATATTGCACATCAACACCCACACACAGCCTGGACAATTGCATGAACCAGTTTTATGGGAAGGGAAATGTTGGGCGGAACACTGGGAATGTCCCCTGCTCTTTCAAAGAATGCCCTGGATTCTTTTATTTCCACCTGGACACTCACCAGGACAGCACCAGGATGGGTAAAAGGGACCTCAGTTTAACGTCTCATCTGAAGGACGGCACACCCCAGCAGTATAGTACCCCCCTAATACTGCACTTAGGTGCCAGCGTTTTAGGTATGAGTCATCTCCCTGGTGTTGGTTGAGAACCCATGACCTTCTGGTCAAGATGTGGATGTGCTACCAACTGAGTCACACTGACCAGGATTACCTAATAAGTCATAGTGAGATATATCACTTTGAGTGGATAAAAAAAAAGACCCAGACAAAGAACAACAACATTGCAAGTAAATACATAAGAAAGTCCCAGCAGGGTATCTAAACTATGTACAAGAATAACCAGCAACACTGGAGAAACATTAGATGGAGGAGGATAATCAGCCATGACTGAACAGCAATAATTAAAACACAGGGGCTCAGTCTCTGAGTAGTCCCAATGCGGTTAGCCCCCCAAAATGCCAATAGAGAAGGGACTAAAAGTATGACAAATAAGGGGTTGCAAAATCAGTACATATTAGGGCATCCTACAAAGTCCAGAAATAGTACAGCATAATGGAGCAGAGCAGATGGGAGGGGAGCCCCTATTGGAAATGTACTATGATGTGTAGCACCGCAAAGCTGAATCAGCTGATTCAGGAGGGAACCCATAAGTGATCCATTAACCCTCCGTACTGCTGCTCAGACTGAAGAAGAGAAACAAAATGCCAGCTGATTCTGGTGCCTGGGGAGTAGTTGCTACACCACAGGAAAAAAGCAGGAGGAGCAGGAGTGAACATAAGACCAGTTGCAGCAGCAGTCCATCAAGCATCCGGTTCAAAATCCAAACCAGCAGATCAAAGCCACAGAAGCCACTCCTGGAGTCCACAGCCAGATGGTAGAAAGTTCACAGCAGCCACCATAGGGGAAAAGTCCCGAGAAAAGTATTAGACCAGGATGGAGGATTGAAGCAAGGCACTGGCTGGGGAATCAATGAGAAAGATGCAGGATGAAATATGCCCCTCAGTTAGTAGTGGTATACTGGGATGGGAACATGATCATTTGTGCCATTAACTCCGTTCCTGAAGGATGCACAGAGTCCTGGAATGAGGAGTTCCATGGGGGTCCACAGTGTGCCGGCCATATACAAGGAGTACTCTAAAACAGCGAAGGACCAGGTGTACAAGCAAAACTCCAAATGTATAAAGCACTGGCTGAAAAAAAAAAAGGAAAAGTCAGCAATAACAGAACACTTCCAGGTTAGTTGACTGCAGTGCAACTGAACAGAAAAAACTCTTCAGCCGGTTTTAAATAAATTGGTAAAAAGGGAGTAGAGCTCCTCTGGGGCTTGAACAGGATCCTCAAATGTGTGCCAAGTATCCTGCAGAAGAATTCGTAACTGGTCGGGATACAACATCCGAAATTTAATCCCGGCTAAGATGAGCTTGGAAATGGCTGGGTGAAAGGCTACCCTCTTATGTCCGACAGTGGCCGGAAGATCTTGGGACACTTGGAGCTTGTGACCTTCCCAGGTGACTGATTGTATGTCCCTGATCTTGGCCAACACATGCTGCTTGTCGAGGTAGTTGAGAAGGCATAGAATAAGGGGGCGAGGAGGTGCACCGGGTGGAGGTCTAGGGCACAAGGTTTGGTGCGCCTTCTCAATCACATACTGTGGGCCATCAGGAGATGGTCCAGCCAGCTTGTCCAGCAATTTCTGAGTAAATAAGATAGGTGTAGAACCTTTGGCATCCTTGGGTAGTCCGAAGATTACCAAGTTGTTCTGCCTACTCCTACCCTCAAGGTCTTCAAGCTTCAGTTCCATATTCTGGCAGAGAACAGGCAGAGAACAGCAAGAGGAAGGAGGTGCCGTTAGAACTATACTTCTCCTACTGGGACTATATTCTCCTCCTTCTGTCCCCTCCACCCCGTACCCTTAGCCAGTTCTATTTTTATAGGCACAGGATTTGACTGACAACAGGAACTTCCTGTTTGGGAGCAGGAAGGGAGTGATCACAGAGCCACAAAAGACTCACCATCCTAGAAGGAAAAGAGTAGCTCTCTGCGCCCCCCCCCCCAGCTGCCGGAGGTCTGATTCTGAGCATGTAAGGAGACTACTGAGAAATATAGGAACTTTCTGTCTCAGAACAGGAAGATCAGGAGCTTTAAGGGCACGGAGGCAGTAGGTAAGTAGGGAGAAATATATATATATATATAAACAGAGGAAAGAGTAAGTATTCAAAACAACAGTTTAGGGGCCAGAAATAAGACATGATGGGAGTGGTGCAGTGGCTGTGGAGCAGCAGTCTTCCGGGAGACATTCTGGAGGATGTGGTGTTGTCCCATCTGCAGGCACCTCTCTGTGCTGAGGGAGGAGGTTGCTCATCTCCAGGCTGAGTTGGCCAGGATTTGGGGGGACCTCCTCTCCCACCCAGGGACCACCAGGGCTACCGCCACTGCCTCAGAGGTTGCCAAGAGGAGAGGTTGGACCGCAGTGGGTTCAGAGAGGATGAGGGTGGTGGAACAGAGGTGCATGTCTCCAGCTGTACCTCTCCACAATTCGTATGCCATACTGGCAGAGTATGGTTCCTCTATAGAGGCACCCACAGCGGAGACCAAGGAGGATGTTGGGAACCTCCACAAAGGAGACCCCCAGGAGGGTGGCATGGGACCCCACAGGGGATGGAAACAACTCCTTGTGGGGGACTCCATTGTTAGGAGGGTAGAACTGGGGAGGAAGGGGAGAGGGAGGTAAGCTGCCTGCCAGGCACCATGGCTTGGAGGGACAGGGAACAAATCCTCAGGATCATGGGAGCAGCTGCACGGGGGAGGGAGCTGGATGTCATTGTCCACCTAGGGACAAATGACCTTGCTGGGAAAGGGATCAGGACAGTGCAGGAGGAGTTTGTGGAGTTGGGAAGGGGCCTTAGACAAGTAGCATGCACTGCACCTTCTCTGAGGTGCTGCCCATCTATGACATGGGTGAGACTAGGGTGCTCCACACCATGGGATTCAATCAGTGGTTGAAAAACTGGTGTAGAGTTCAGGGGTTTGGCTTCATTGGGGACTGGGGATCCACCTGGAGTTATGCAGGCCTATACTGGCATTATGGTCTGCATCTGTCCAGGAGGGGAACCAGGATCCTAGATGATAGGTTTAAATGCTTCATTGGCAAGCAATTAAAATAGCCAAGTGGGGAGGCACTGGAAAGGAGCAGGGAAATCATAGCCCCCTCCCAAAAAATCAGGGTAGTTAGTGAGGAAAACACCAAGATAGAGATGTCAATAGGGAGAAGGGCAGGGGTAAATGGAGAAAACAACAAAGGCAGTAAAGACAGGGATGGGGCAAAAAGGGGTAAGACGATCAAGAAATGGAGGGTAATGGGTACCAATGTCCATAGTCTGGGCAACAAGTTCCCTGAACTGGTGGCCTTTATGGAACAGGGATGCCTGGATATTGTGGCAGTCACAGAAACATGGTACACAGAGAATCATGACTGGGATGTTAACATACCAGGGTACACAACCTACAGGAGAGACAGGGAGAGTAGAAGGGGGGAGGAGTAGTTCTCTATGTAAGGGAAGGGATAAAAGCAATGGAACAAAAGAGCAAACAGGGAGGAGAGGAGGCACTGTGGGTCACCTTAGAGACTGGAAATGGCACCACAATCCGCACAGGGGTTGTATTCAGACCCCATCTCAGGGGGAGGGAATGGACAAGGATATGATAGAAGGCATCCTTAGAATGGCAGAGAAATGGGAGATATTGTTGATGGGGGACCTGAATATGCCAGATGTTAACTGGAGCACCTTTGTTGCAGCCACATCCAAGAGCAGGGCCTTTCTTGATGCCCTACAGGGGGCATGCCTCAGACAGCTAGTGTTGGAATCCACTCGGGAGGGAGCAGTCTTAGACCTTGAACTCTTAAATGGGGACAGTGAGAGGATCTCAGATCTAGAAGTGAGTAGCCATCTGGGAACAAGTGATCACCAAACAGTATGGTTCATGATAAACTCAGCTGCAGAGTCAAGCCATACAAAAATAAGGGTATTGGACTTCAGGAAGGCTGATTTTGTCAAAATGGGAGAGTGCCTTAGAAAAGCACTAGCAAACAGGCAAGAAGGAGGGGTGGAGCAACAATGGGGAAACATCAAAACTGCCATCACAGAGGTAACAAGCCTTTTCGTGAAGCAAATAAACAAATCAAAATGAAAGAAAAAGCCATTATGGGTTCTCAAAAGAGGCGGCTGGGAAGGTTAGGGAGAAAAGGATAGCAGTTAGGAAATATAAGGAAACACAGAAGGAGCAGGACAGAGAACTGTACCAGTTAAGGCAGAAGGAAGCAGGGAAGGCAGTCAGAATAGCAAAGGCCCAAGTTGAGGAAAAGATAGCCAACTCAGTTAAGAAGGGGGATAAAACCTTTTATAGGTACATTAGAGAGTGTTGAAAGACAAAGGGGGGATGGTGAGGCTGAATAGAATGGATGGTGGGTGGGCAGAGAGGGACAGTGAAAAAACAGGGATACTGAACAAATACTTCTGCTCAGTATTCACAAAACAGGAGGAGGGGGATGTACCTAATCCAATTAACAGAAGCACTCTGGATGGGGGGGTGATCCCAGTCCTTTCACAGAAGAAAGGGTTCGGAAAGAACTCCTAAAACTGAAGGTAGACAAAGCAATGGGGCCTGATGGGATTCACCCCAGAATTCTAAAAGAATTAAGGGGAGAACTAGTGACACCACTGACTACCCTCTTTAACAAATCATGGGAGGATGGGGTGGTACCCGAGGACTGGAGGAGGGCAGATGTGATTCCCCTTCACAAAAGTGGGAGCAAGACAGAGGCAGGAAACTACAGACCTGTCAGTTTGACCTCTGTGGTAGGGAAAATGATGGAATCACTTCTGAAGGAAAGAATTGTTGACTATCTAGAGGCCAGTGGGGCGCAGGACCCAAGGCAGCATGGATTCACAGTGGGAAGGTCATGTCAGATGAATCTAATCGATTTCTTTGACTGGGTGACCAAAGTAGTAGACCAGGGAGGGGCTGTGGACATGGCCTACCTAGACTTTAGCAAGGCATTTGACACAGTCCCACACAAAAGATTAACAAACAAATTAGCCAGCCTGGGAGTGGGTCTCAGGGTGGTAGCTTGGGTAAAACATTGGCTGGACAACAGGACACAGAAGGTTATAGTAAATGGAGCCCACTCTGAAGAAAGGTGGGTTACTAGTGGGGAACTGCAGGGTTCGGTACTGGGTCCAGTCCTTTTTAATGTCTTTATAAGTGATGTTGCAGAGGGACTGGAAGAAAAAGTATGCCTCTTTGCAGATGACACAAAGATCTGCAACAGGATTGATACACAAGGCGGGGGTGGAAAGGATGAGAAGGGTCTTGGCAAGGTTGGAGGAATGGTCAGAAGTATGGCAGCTTGGATTCAATGCAAAGAAGTGCAAAATAATGCACCTGGGAAACAAAAACCCAGGGGAATAGTACACAATGGGGGGAGGTAGTAACAACAACAAAAATGGAAAGGGACCTGGAGGTAATCACATCAGATGACCTTAAGGTTAGCAAGCAGTGTAAAAAGGCAGTAGGGAGGGCTGGGGGGGTTACTGGGATGTATAGGGGAGGCATCACCAGCAGAATACAGGAGGTTGTTATCCCTCTGTACAGACAGTTGGTGAGACCCCATCTGAAGTACTGTGTCCAGTTCTGGAGACCCCATCTCCACAAGGACATAGACAGAATGGAGGCAGTCCAGAGGAGGGCAACTAAAATGGTGCAGAGTCTGCAAGAGAAACCATACGAGGAGAGACCAAAAGAGCTTAATATGTATACCCTTGAGGAAAGGAGGGAGAGGGAGGACATGATAGAAATGTTTAAGTACCTCAGTGGAATCAACAAAGTCCAAGAGGGTAGCATCTTTCAGAAAAAGAGATGTGCAGGAACAAGGGGACACATTTTGAAGATAGACGGGGGACGGCTCAGGGGCAATGTGAGGAAGTATTTTTTCACAGAGAGGGTGGTGGACACATGGAACCACCTTCCTGAGCAGGTTGTGGGGTCTAAAACTGTGGGAGAATTTAAGAATGCTTGGGACAGACATAAGGCAATTCTTGTGGGGGGTTGGAAGAAATAGGCTGTTGGTTAACTAAGATCTGCAGCTTATCCTCTAGGTAGGGAAATGGGCAGACTAGGTGGGCCAAGTGGTCCTTATCTGCCATCAAAGTCTGTTTCTATGTTTCCATGTTGTGGAGCCGGTGATGAAGTGAGGAGACTTCAGGATCCAGGTGGTCTCGCCATTTTCCCAGGGACACCGACCTAGCTTCTACATCGCCCACCCTCTGGTTTGTGTCCCTGATTTATTTCCGGAGTGAGGTGAGCTCCGAGGTAAGGGTGAGAAGTGAATCTTTAAACGGTTGCAGTTCCAGCAAGAAATGCTCCTCTGAGAGTGGGGTGGTCTCTGAGGTTGTAGCAGTACCCTGCCCTGAGGCTGCGTTGCAGCTCTTAGGTTTCTTCGCAGTCTTGACTGGGGACCAAGGTAGTATATGGCTCGGGAGACTTTGGCGCATCTCCGCATCCATTTTCAGCAGAAATCTCAATCAGTAAGTTTACTGGCAGACACCAGGGATAGTACTGGATCTATGGGAGCAAAACTGCAGCAGAATTAGGTGTCAGAAACTGTTAATAAAAGAAATAGCTTGGGTGAGTGGAAGCAAGGAAGAGCCCGACCTGTGCATCATGTGACTCTGGCCGCTGGTTTCTTATTTTCCTTGGTTCTTGGTCTGGATGCTTCAAAGTTGGTCATCCTCAAAGTATACTTATCCTGAAAGAACCCTGTCAATGTTCCCTGGTCATTTACTGCTAGTTGTAGCTGTCGAAGCCCAGTGTGATTCACAGCTGCTATTTTCTTGTTTTCCTGCTCCCTGTTCTGGACACATCAAGATTCCTATCATCACCCTATTCTCCTCTTGTTCCTGCTTGCACCAGAATCTTCAGCTGCTTCATCCTGTCCTTGGTAGCTCTTCAGTGGGCTGTCCACTGAAGAGTCTTCAGTCGCTTCATCCTGTCCTTGGTAGCCCTCCAGTGGGCTCAGCACCAAAGAATCTTCAGCCGCTTTATTCTGTCCTTGGTAACCCTCCAGTGGGCTCTTCATTGAAGAATCACCAGCGGCTTCATCCAGTCCTTGGCAGCCCCCGAGTGGGTTTTGTGCCAGGGAACCTTCAGCAGCTCATCTTGTTTTGGCAGCCCTTCCAAGGGTTTGGTGCCCATATCTTTCCTGCAGCTCATTTCTTCTGGCAGTCCTCCAGTGGGCTGGTGCTAGGAGCATATTCAGCTTGTTCTCTCATACTGGTAGCCTAGAAGAGAGTGAATTTTGATGCTGCTGAACACATGGTCTGTTTACAAACTGCTCATGACCCCAGTGGCCTCTCATAGGTCTGTGCTGTGATAACTGTTCTGAGCTTTGCCAGGAATTTCCCCTTTTCTTCTACTTCTTTTGCTTCATCACCACCTCGACTGTGCACACAAAGATCTCTGATGAAAATAGACTCTGGTGTGTTTATGAATTCATGTTGTTGAAATTGTACTGTGCAATTCTATGCTGTTAGAACCCCCTCAGAGCTAGTAACCATACCATGGTACCACAACAGAAGTACTAGGGGTAGAACCAAAATATAGTGGCACTAGGCTGAAGTGCACCTCACAGATCTTACAGGATACTGATTTAGTAACCTGTTAAGTTCTTATGATTCTAGTATATGAAAAGTAGTGTTTGTTATGTTTACTTGCTGACAATCTTTACTACCCCTCTTCCCTTGTGACCATGTGAACTGTCCCCTGTTGTTTGAATAAAGCCCATGGGGCATTAAGCTCAATGGATGACTCCTGCCTTTTCTTGTCGGGTGATTCCATCCACTCACACCTGTTTGAACCTTCAGCATCCCCTTGCCATCACACCTGCTGAGGGTGACACTGGTGCTGCTGGTAGTGAGACAGTCACATCCACATCTCAGGGTGAAGGACCAAGAAGACTACCAGAACAGCACCATCACACATAACCACCTTCTTTTTTCTGCTGGTGATACCTCTCCTTGTGCACCCCAGCATCCCACTGGCTCTCCCCACAGCCTTCTCACATTGGGCCCTATTCACATATGGGTGGGTAATATGCACCAGATGTGCGTTACCCACCCGCGGAGTTGCACACCTGTGGACAGGTGCACACTGGCAGGTAGTTACTACCGGCCACCATCTATCCGTGGCCTCGCCTCCCCCTGGTGTGCAGACGCACAGAGGACATTTCCATGGACCGGGCTTGCATCCAATGGAATGCCTGGATCCAGTCCATAAATGGATCACTTGTGCCTGTGGGGTGTGGAAATCAGTGGAGGGCGCGATGTGTTCCACAAGCTTGGGGCAGCAAGGTGCACGGTCAGCTGCCCCAGCCCTCCATGATGAGCCATGGGCTGGGGCAGCATGTGGAAGAGGTCCACGGTGCCCCCATGTTAGCGCTGCTTCCAGCGGCGGCATCCTGGGGGGGCATGTATCCCTTGCAGCTGGGTGTTACCCAGCATAAGGTGTGCCCCCCGCACCTAGCATTCTACACCTCTTGTGAATGGCATGCAGTGCGGGCATGCCTCTGATATGCCCCCCACCCACCCCCGCCTGTTGCTGTCCACCCTGCCAGGGGATCGGGTGCCAAGGGTCTGCATGCCCCGATTAATGACTTCGGCATGGGGGACGCAATGGGTGTGGAGTGTGTACGCACCACAGATACGTGTAGCCACTCTACATCTTAGTGCACTGGGCCCATTGTTTGGCTACCTTTGGGTCATTAGATATGATTACCCCCAGGTCCCTTTCTTGATTGCTGGCCATCAGTACCTCTCCCCTCATCTTGAACTCCTCCCTTGGATTTATGTGCCCCAAATGCATGATTTTACATGTCTTTGCATTGAATCTTAGCTGCCACACTCTCAACCACCCCTCCAGCATGTTTAGGTCCTTTCTCATTTTTTTCCACCATGCCCTGGAGTGTCGACCCCGTTGCAGATCTTAGTGTCGTCTGCAAAGAGGCATACCTTCCCCTTCAACCCCTCTGCAGTGTCACTTATGAAGACATTAAAGAGGACTGGCCCCAGCATGGATCCCTGTGGCACCCTGCTGGTCACCCCCCTCTCTTTGGATTGAATGACATTTACCACCACCCAGTGTGTCCAGTCACTCAACCAGTTTCTGACCCAGTTTACCACCATGGGGCCCACACCGCCCAACTTATTTACCAACCTCTTATGTGGGATGGTGTCGAAGGTCTTGTTGAAATCCAGGTAGGCCACATCCACTGCCCCTCCCTGATCTACCTTTCTGGTCACCCAATCAAAGAAATCTATCATATTTGTTTGACAAGACCTTCCCACTGTGAATCCATGTTGCCTCAGATCCTGTGCTCTGCTGGATTCAAGAAACATCACGATCCTTTCCTTTAGCAGTGACTCCATTATTTTCCCCAATACTGAGGTCAGGCTGACTGCCCTGTAGGTACCAACCTCCTCCCTGTTTCCATTTTTGTGGAGAGGGACTACAGTCACCCTCCTCCAGTGCCCTGGAACTAACCCTGTCTCTACTGATTTGTTGAATAGTGCTGTTAGTGGTACTGCCAGTGCCTCTCTAAATTCTTTTAATATTCTGGGATGTATGCCATGCGGACCCATAGCCTTGTCCCCTTTCAGATTCTCGAGTTCCTTTAGAACTCTTTCCTCTGTAAATGGGCTGGTGTCCACCTCTCTCCCATTGGTCCTCCTATTGCTCAGTGGTGGTCCTTCTCCTTCCCCTGCTTCTGTAAATGCTGAACAAAAATATTTGTTCAGGATTGTTGCTTTTTCTAGGCCCCCCCCCCCCACACACACCCTCACCTCCCTTTTTAACCTCACAATCCCACCCCTAGTCTTCTTTCTTTCACTAATGTACCTGAAAAAGGTTTTATCTCCTTTCTTAATTCCCTGGGCTATTTTTTTCTCTGTTTGCGCCTTTGCACTTCTGACTGCTTTCCCTGCATTCCTCTGCTTTTCCAGATACAGTTCCTTGTCTTCCCCCCTCTGTGTTTCCTTTTACCTTCTGAAAGCTAGCCTTTTCTCTCTTACCTTCCCGGCCATGTCCTTTGAGAATCATAGTGCTTTTTTTCTTTCTCTTTGTTTTGCTTAGTTGCCTAACACAAAGGCTTGTTGCCTCTGCTATGGCTCCCTTAAGGTTAGCCCTCTGTTTCTCTACATCCCCCCCTCTTCTTCCCCACACAGGGCTTCCTTGAGACATTCCCCCATTTTTGCAATGTCGACCTGTCTGAAATCTAGAACCCTTGCTTTCATGTGGTTTGACTCCTCCACTGTTCTCACACTGAACCACACTATATGATGATCACTGGACCCCAGGTGGCTACCCGCCATTACGTCAGTGACTCTGTCCCCATTGGTGAGTGCCAGGCCCAATATTGTTCTTTCTCTGGTGAGTTCTGCCACAAGCTGTTTGAGGCATGTACCCTTCTGGGCATCCAGGATGCCTCTGCTCCTTGCTGTAGTTACGGCCTGGGTATTCCCATCAGGCAAATTGAAGTCTCCTACTAGCAGCACTTTACCTTTATCTGTCATCTTGTGGATGGCTTCTACCAGTACCCTGTCCATCTCCTCCACTTGTGCTGGAGGTCTGTAGATCTCTGTAGTGAGAATGGCAGTTCCATTTCCTGTCTCCAGGGTGACCCACAGTGCTTACACTCCCTCCTGCATTCAATGAACTTCAGTTGCTTTAATTCTCTCTCTGATGCAGCTAGCCACCCCTCCACCCTTTTTTCCCACTCTGTCTTTTCTTACTAGAGTGTAATCTGGTATGGCTATATCCAGTTCATGGTTCCCCGTGTACTATGTCTCAATAACAGTGACAATGTCCAGGTCCACCTCTGCCATCAAAGCCACTAGGCCCAGGATTTTATTTCCCAGGCTGTGGGCATTCATGAACACAGCCTTCCAAATCTTGAAGCCCCCCCTTCTAGTAGCTCCCTTCTTTTCCCCATGTCTTCCCTCCCTCCCTCTCCTTTTTTTACTCCTGTTCTTCCTTATTTCTGCCATTTTACCTATCTTGATTTTAGGTTTTAATGTTGATTTCCCAACCCTAGGGTCCTTCCTACTGACTGCTTCATCCTGTGCTCTGCACCAGTCCTTCAACCATGCATTGAATCTCATGGTACAGAGTGCCATGTCTTCCCCCTTGTCATTGACTGATAGCACTTCTGAAAAGGTTACAGTGTGTTGCATCCCATTTGTCTAGAACTCCCCAGCTCCCTGAAGAACTCCTGCACTACCCTAACCTCATCATCTGCCAGATAATTTGTCCCCAGGTGGACAATGATGTCTAGCTCTCCCTCCAGTCCTGCTGCCCTAGCAATCCTCTGGATGTGCTTTCTATCCCTCCAAGCCATGGTGCTGGGTAGGCACTTAATCTTCTTCCCTCTCTCCCACTCCATCCACCCTCAGATCTACCCCCCAACAACAGAATCCCACACCAGGAGTTGCTTACTCCTTCTCTTCTGGGGTCCTCTGCCTGCTCCCAGGGGTCTCCACCATGGAGGGTCCCTGCATTCCCCTTGGTCTCCATTGTGGGTGCCTCCTTGGGACAGTCCTGCACTGTCAGTGCAGCACTGGAGTTGTGGAGTGGAACTGTAGGAGGGATGTGCCTTTGCTCCACTGGCCTCACCCTTCTTGAACCCACTGTAGTACAGTCACTCCTCAGCCTAGACAACATTTGAAGCAGTGGGGGAAGACTCAGTGGTCCCTGGATGAAGGAGGAGGTCCCCTAAATCCTGGCCAAATTGGCCTGGAGATAACAACCTCCTCCCTCAGTCCAGAGAGATGCCTGCACATGGGATAAAATGTTGGCTCTGTGTAAGTTATGGCCCTATCTCTTACACTTCCCTTGTCTAATGGCCAGCCCCTGTATGTCGACATTCTGTGATGAAATTGTTTAATGAGCTTTGCAAATGCCATCCGTTTCCTTCCTGGGGTGGGAGGTGGGACTGTGATGGGCGTGGGTGGGTTACACTGGATTTTAAAAACTGTAATCATGCAAAACTGTTCATGGGGGCAGGATCACATAAGGGAAAGAAAAGTGAATCTTGCTGCCATTAGGTCCAGGGTGGGGGTAGGTTGCAGAGAGCATTACTACCAAGGCAGAGGTGTAGAAGAGAGAAAATTGCTGCCATTAGGTCTGGGGGTTGAGAGGAGAGACCAATGCTTTTCTTTTACTAAGTTGGGGGAAGGGGAAGCAGAAAGCATTGCAGCCTTTTGGTCTGGAGTGGAGGAAATAGCTTTGCTGCCGTTATTTCCTCTGGAGAAAGGAGAACTTTGCTGACACAGGAAGCAAAAAATATAGCATGCAAACCAAAGGTTGACTATGCACTTAAATTTGTATTAAATTACCATAGTGCAGAGATACAAAAAGATTCTTGCAGCTCACCTTCTAGCTTGAAGGTTGTGACAATGCATGTAAACACATCTTTCATTTCACATGTGACACTGCTGTGCTTCATCAGAGATATCGTGCACAGAGACATGTTGTTTAAATACAGCAAAATAACCAATCAAAATATAGTGTTATAATCAGTGCAGTTAATACATACAGCATTCAGTAGTGCTGTGCAAATTGAAAACAACATGGTCAAAACCAGATACTGTACAAACTTACATAGGTTTCACAGAGCAATGCAAATGGCCATTTGAAATTGTGTATCAAGCATATATTATGTCCAGAATTTAATAAGGAAAGTTACTACACTGAAAGCAAATTGATTTTCCCTTGACATTCTATTACGTCTAGAATTTAAATTAATTATCCCTTGACATACTATTACATTTAGAATTTAAAGTGCCAACACCAATATGTCAATAGTGGTGGAAATACAGTATATCTACAAAAGAACTATAAATTACTTAATGCTTGACATACACCAAAATAACTTAAGGCATAACTGATTTATAAAACCCCACACATATAAATTAATATTACGAGAATGAAGCTAAATCTATACAGTTGTTAAATTCCCTCCACACTCTTGCCTTTAATTCAAATATCCAAAAGCTTTTCCTTTGCCTTGTTTTTCTTTCCCGGTTGCCCTTGCATGGTCCCATGACAAGCCTCTCCATTCTCAAAAATTTCATTGCATGGTTAATGTCATGATTTCTATTTACATGTTGTACAATGGCATAAGTTATATCATTTTTTCTGCAATGCCTGTAAATGTTCACCCATTCTTACCCCAAATTATCTGACAGTATGCCCAATATAAAAATATCCACAAAAACATTCCAAGATGTAAACAACTTCTGTGGTATAGCAACTGATTAAATCTTTTATTTTATAAACCCTATTTGTTGTAGGATTTTTGAAACTTCTAGTATCCCTTACATATCAGCAACATTTGCATTTCCCACACTTGTGGGTACCAGTAGGAGGTGATATAGATCATAGAGTCTGATCAAGTTGTGGTGTCTGTAAGAAACTGTGTACTACTTTATCCTTTATTGTTGATGCACATCTGTAAATCATGCGGGGCCATCACCCTCACATCCCCCTAACTTCTCATGAGTTTGTAAACTACCCCAGTTTTGAACTAATATAGACTTCAACTGATTAGCACAAGCGCTAAATGCTGTGACAAAACCACACACATTTGATTGTGTCTCTCTCACCCTCTGTTTTGGTACCAAAGTAGTTGTCTGATCCATATGGTCCACCAAACTGACTACCTCACTTATAACTGAAGTCCCATACCTGCTTTGTTTAAAATGCCCTGTCTTCATATCCCTCTGAATGCAGTAGTCAGCTCCTCTAGTGCAATTTCATAATGTGTGAATAAACTATTCCTTAGGTATGTTTTTTGAGATATGTCCAGGATGGCAGCTGCTCGATATAAGTAAACTATTGTGGTTAGTGGGTTTAGAAAAAAGGGCGGTAGCCGCTTCTCCATTACCCATCTTGAAAATCTTTAAGTCAAGAAATACTATTTCAGTTTTGTTGATACCTGACTTAAACTGTGAGTGGGGATTGGTACCTTCCAACCACTTAACAAAATGAACCAATATTAAGTGCAATTTTTGGCTCTAACCTAGCACAGTTTTTTCCCATATAAGTATATATGCTGAATGGTTCCATGTTTTAATAGCAATTGCAAAACAGCGATTGGTGTTACAATGAGTGTACATCACTGAAAAGCAAATCGGCGATGTACACTACTATGCAAGCAGACATCCGGCAAGTTAAAATACTATTTATGTAGGGGTGCTGCATCCCCCTGCACCCCCTGACTTAAGATAACCAACTCCAGGGGGGTGCATGTCGGGTAGAGGGAGACAGTTTGAAATATTTTTAAAAATTGCAGCGGCGTAAAAATTTTCCTGGTCCCCAGCCCCGAACCCAGTACCTGCTGCACCACAGCTAGCCACCCTTACCACCACACCACATGGCTAGCTCGGGTGCAGCATGGCACACTACCCCACAAAAACCCTCTTCACTATCCCTCCCCTTCCCCTCCCTATACCCCCCTTCCGGTCCCCATCCCTCGCTCATCCCTACTATAGCCATCACATCCTATCGCTATTCTTACAGAATAGTACAAAACGGTAGCACTGTAAATGAGTCACTGTTTTGACAGTTGCTCATTTACAGTCGCTATCATTACTAGATACCATGCTGACCACTGGCAAAATGGCCTTGGGTGTAGGTAATAACAGGAATGTCAAAATGATTTGAGAAACAAGCTTCACAGAGACTGTCTTCCAGAAGCCAGCAGTGGGGGAATCCTTTGCTAGCAGTAGATACTGGTGAAGATCTCAGTAATAGTGTGCCAGATACTAAAATAGTTTTTAGAGCCCTAGAGACAGTGGTTCTTATTGGAAGGTGTATGCACTGGCACAAGATTACATTAGAGGCCTATCTTGCAGTCAAGAGTCCCCTGTAGTCTTTGAATTTTGAAGTTGCCTTGCTATAGAACAGAAGATGATGTTTTCATGCAAAAATGGCATGAACTTATGGAGGATGCTGCCTGGAGGGTGATCAAATCGATTTTGGAATATGCTGCTCCAGTAAGAAACTCACTTACTAAAGAAACTGAGAATAAGGAAAGAGAACTTAGAGTTGACATCATCAGACGAGCTTAGCATGTATAAAAACAAATGAAAGTCTCAAACAGGTACAGTAGCTCACCAATAGTAAGGATCAGTGTCAAATGAAGTAAACGAAACACATCATGCAAAAATTTCGGCTCTGAAAATCTCTACCTTGTATTCAAAGGACACTAGGTGTTGTGCCAGGTTAAACTTTTAAACTCTATAAGTTAAAATAAGTAAATATTCAGGGGCAGTCCCACACCTGAACATTTTTGCATCTCTTTGGACACTTTTTCAAAGCTGATGAATGCATCAAACAGTGTATCAAAGCTGATGAATGCATCAAACAGTGTATCAAAGCTGATGAATGCATCAAACAGTGTATCAGAGCCAGGGCTAGAAATATTTTTGGGGGGATGGCTGTCCAAGGGACAGGTGTAATATTCATTTTGACTGTCCCACAGAATTTGTACTTGTCCTGTTAATTTGTGTTTACTAAGTTTACATTTCTGTTTCTGAACATGAGCTAATAATAACTAGTGTGCTCCTAACTGGTACAGTGCCCTGAAAAGGGCTTAATTACTAATGCTGCCCATTGTGCCCTAAAAAGGCTACTAAATATTACCCACTGGCTGGTACATGGCCCTGAAAAGGACTTGTGTGCCCCCAGTTCATGACCCTGATAGGGGCCAAGGGGCCTTAACTCCCTTCTGTTCTGCCCTGACAAACAGATCAGCTTCCTCTGCTCCTGTGTGTAATGCAGACACTAAATGTCTCTCTCTACTTAGTAACCAAGACAAGGGCTTTTAACCAGCCTCCTCATCTCCTGTCTGCAGAGCCATTCCTGCCCTGACAGGGTGTTTTAACTGGCTGTCTCAGCCCTTTAAGTTCTTGTCCTAATCTCTCAATACAGAGTCTCCCCCCTTTCTGCCGTGATGGTCTGCCCTGTAAAGGGTTTTCAGATAAGGTTTTATAGCCCTTACAAAGGCTTTTAGTTACCCTAACCCAGACTCCCCTTAGCAGACAGACCTTAAAAGGGTTTTTAACTTGCTTCCCCAAAACTCTGCTGCCTGTGAACAAATGTTTGTTCTGGGCTAGTACTGCAAGTGCAGCACACAGAGAAATGAAGTATGCCATGCAGAAAGTAAAAGGAAACCAGGCAACCACAGATGCATGATAACACTAAACACATGCATAGTCCAGTCCTACTGCGGTACTGTTTTCATTTCTGCTACTTGACAAAACTGCCGACCACAAGAGCCTATCATTGGATGTTGGGTTGAATAGACATCTCTTAACATGTGACACTGGGATTTCGGGACATCTATAGCCCAACCTTACAGGTGGCGACATCTCCTGGGTCCTAGTACCCGTTAATGCTTTTTCACTTGGTGCCTGTCTCAGGGACAGGCAGAGAAATGAAACCAGCTGTCCCAGGAGAAAACTGGGTGTCTGGGACAGGCAGACAGGTGGCTATTTCGACCCCTGATCAGAGCTGAAGAATGCATCAAACAGTGTATCAGAGCTGATGAATGCATCAAACAGTGTATCAGAGCTGATGAATGCATCAAACAGTGTATTAGAGCTGATGAACGCATTAAACAGTATGATGCATTTATCAGCTTTGAAAAACACCTTGTGTCCTTTGAATTCAAGGTGGAGGTTTTCAGAGCCGAAGTTTTTGCATGATGAGGTATAAAAAACAGTCTACAGATAAAGTTGCTTGTTATGATGTCCAGATTAAAAAAGTGAAGCAAAAAAAGTTCATAAGGGATGAGGAGGATTGTAGACTGGGATGGGTGTTTGATTAGAGTGAGAGTAGCAGTGGCAACACTTCAAATTCAATCCAAAGTGGAGACTCAGAAACATTTACTGATTCTACATCAGGACACCAGCAATGCCGACAGTAATCCTCATTTTATTTTTAGAGCATCCGCCACCTCCTCCCACCTCCCTAAGTCACCATGGCAACTAAACACCACTACCAAAACACAGCACAAGCAAGATGAGATTTCAGGAACATTACTATGCAGGGGAAGAAGATGAGGAGTGATGCAAATGATCGAAAAGTTGAGTAGGCAACTGGAGGTAGACCCAGAGGGTCACAACACTGATCCCCTCAGCAATGATTCATTTTTCCAGCAGGCCCCTACCACAAGAAGAGGATGCTATTTTGAATAACGGTTTGTCATTCTGTATGACTGTAAACATTATCAGTTTAATACAGTTGTAGACCTCCATCACTTTGCCTGTAAAATAACCCTCAAGTCAATGTATGGCAATAGAGGAGATAATACAAATAATGTGGACCATACACTGGACCCTGATGCAGAACTAAACATCAGTGAACTTCCTCCCTCATTAGACCACACTCTACATATTGTCCTGCACTGAGTCTGGCTATGTTGATTTTTGTTAAAAAAGCGTGAAACAGATTTGCAAAACATGTTAGCTGTACCTCAACCTTACTGGTATCAAAATTGCTCTTATTTTATTTCTTTATTTAGAAAAGTTTCACCAGGAAAGACAACATGAGCTGTGAACAGCTCATTTCCAGACGCGTCCTAGGGGGAGGGGGTTACATGGAGGGGAGTAGCAAAAAAATCAAACAATAAAGAACATAGTATGAGCCAAATACATCCAAGACAATACAAGCCAATTCATTACATGCATCATAAACATAGACAGGTGTGAACAAAACTATTGAGACATAGCATATGGATTAATCGTAGTAAGACAATACTAGCATACATATAAGCATAGGCACTTAGGTGAAGTACTATGAGGAGCGAAAAATATAAGTAGGTGAGGATTATACAAGTAGACAGAAAATTTGCATGTGAAAAACCAAGTGCTAGGATGCAGGGAAAATGGATAACACGTGCTATATTGAAACAAGAGGGAAGGTCATAAAATTGAGAAAGTACAAAGGAAGATTACAAAACAAATTGAAAGCAAGAATTATAAGTCATATGGTGAAAGACTGTATACACTGAATCTGTACTCCACGGACTATAGGAGAATTAGAGGTGATCTATGTCTAGCATTTAAGGCATGTTCTAATGAAATCCTTCAATACGCACAAGGACTTCAAAAACAAAATACAAATGATCTAAATACTAGGTCACATAAATATAAATTCAAGGGTGAAGTTAATAAGACAACCAAAAGGAATCATTGGTTTACTCAGAGAATTATTGCAATATGGAATAAACTCCCTAGTTATATATTTGAAAGTGGTGATATGGAGGTATTCAAAATGAGATTAGATAAGTATATGGTAGATAAACATTTTTATTACCACCATTAAAATATTTATGGTGGCAAGTTCTCTAAAGGACCTTGGTCTATTGAACTTGTAATGATTCTATGATAAGGTATGTAAGCAGGGTGGAAGGAGGGGAAGAAGGGGAAAGGTAGCCAGGAGCATACTCCCCTTCAGGATGCTGGGAACCCTGCAAGGGGATAAGGCACTGGTAAGATAAATGGAGAGAGGGGGGAGTATAGGGGAAGAGGTGGCAATGGAGAGAGGGAGATGGAGGGTAGGAGGAGGAGCCAGGAAGCTAGGACCCTTCTTTCCTTCAGGATGCCAAGAACCCTGCATGGGGATGGGGAACCGGTAAGATGAAGTAGGTAGGAGGAGGGGGAGGAGAAGACAAGAAGCTCTTCTCACTTTCAGGGTGCTGAGAACCCTGCAAGGGGACAGGGAACCAATAAGATGAAGTAGGGAGGAGGAGGAGGAGGAGAGGGAGAAGACAAGAAGCTGAAACCTACTCCCCTTCAGAATGCTGTGAACCCTGCAAGTGGATGGAGAACTGGCAAGAAGGAGAAGGAAAAACAGGGGGTAGAGGTAGCCATGGTGAGAGGGAAAAGAGGGGTAGCTAGGAGAGGGGAAAGAGAAGTATGGTCACCAAAAAACCTATTCCCCTTCCCCTTCAGGATGTTGAAAACCCTGCCAGGAGACAGGGAACTGGCAAGATGATGGAAGAGGGAAAGGAGGGGTAGAGTTAGCAGTGGAGTGTGGGAGGTTGAGAGATAGGGGATAGAGTGGTCGGACAGAAGAAAGGTGGGTGGAGGGCTATAGTGGGGGGGTCGAGGTAGCCATGGTGAGAGGGAAAATGAGGGATAGCTGGCGGAAGGGAAGGAGAAGGAAAAGTAAGGTAGCCAAAAAACGTATTCCCCTTCAGGATGCTGAAAACTCTGCTGGGGACAGGGAACTGGCAAAATGGTGGAGGGTGGGGAAGGAGGGGTAGAGGAAGCAGTAGAGTTTGAGAAGTTGAGGGGTAGGGGTGATGGGGTGGGATAGAAGAAAGGTGGGTGGTGGGTATAGTGGGGATGATGATAGACAAGGTGAGCTGAAGGGATGAGAGGGAGACAAATTTAGGGGGAGGACGGGAAGGGAATAGAGGGAAGTGGTAGAGGAACAGGAGACAGGAACAAAGGTAGGCAAGAGGAGGGAAAGAGGGGACAAATAGGTAGGAGGAGACTGGCAAGGGACATGAAGCTTTGGACATTTTGACATTTGATACCATGATCCTTATAAAGAGAGCAAATAAAGGTGGAGAAACTGTGGTAATGGTCATAACAGCAACTGCCTGATGCCTGTCAGACAGGCAACATACTTCTCTGTACCGATGATGCTCCCTATTTGGTTCCCACTTGGTGCTCCTTGGGGCACTTGGGCTGCCCCCTGCTCCCTTGATGCAGATGTGTCACAGGCTTGTGCACAGCCTCAGACTGCACCACTATTTCTGGTGCTGGCTACAAATTGCAGCTATTCCAGATTGGCACAAATTTCAAACTTTCTGGAATAGCAGAACTTGTGTTTGGCACAACTGCGTCTGGTGCAATCCCCTGCTTTGCCATTATTTTTAAATTAATACTGTGATTTTAGGAGCTCAGATTATGTATTGGTTTTTATTTATAATGTTGTTGGATATTGTAAGGTGCCTTGATTTTAGAAAGGCGGATATAAATAAAGTTTTTTATTATTATTATTTGCATCTCAGCATAAACAGCTTCAAAAATTGGCCCATTATTTCTTGACTTAAAGATTTTCAAATTTGGTAATGGAGAAGTGGGTACCACCTTTTTTTCTAAACACACTGACCACAATAGTTTACTTGCAGCAAGTGGGTGGCATTCTGGACATGTGTCAAAAAATATATCAAAGGGGCAGCACATTTACTCATTATGAAACTGCACTAGAAAACATATGAACATACAAAAATTGCCAGCAGCAAAAGGCCATCATGGTCAATCTAGGCTGCTCGTGAATGCAATTAGCTCCCTATTTAGCAGCTGCCCCACCCCCCTCTCCTTACCTCCCTTTACCCTCCCCCCTTGCCCTCTCTGACCCCTTCTTGAAGCATTCCACTGTGGTGCATGCTACCACTTCAGCTGGTAGTCCGTTACACTTTGCCACCACCCTATAGAGGACTATTGCAGTCAGAGGGGTATGCATATAGAGTTTTTTAAACAAAGGGGGTATGGAACATCAATTATAAGTGAGGCGGTCAATTTGGTGGACCATGTGGATTGAACAACTACTTTTGCACCAAAACAGAGGGTGAGAGAGACACAAATGTGTGTGGTTTTGCCACAACACTTAGTGCCTGTGCTAATCAGTTGAAGTCTACATTAGTTCAAAACCTGGATATTTTACAAACTGATGAGAAGTTAGGGGGATGTGTGGGTGATGGCCCATGCATGATTTACAGATGTACACCAATAATAATGGATAAAGTAGTGCAGTTTCTCACAGACACCAAAACCTGATCAGACTCCATGGTGTACGGTATCTCCAACTGGTACCCACAAGTGTGGGGAATGATACATGTTGCCCACATGTAAGGAATACTAGAAATTTCCTAAATCCTACGACAAATATGGTTCATGAAATAAAGGATTTCATCAGTTGCCGTATCACAAGAGTTCTTTACACGTTGGAATGCTCCTGTGTATCATTTTATATTGGGTGCACTATCAGAGAATTTGCGGTAAGAATGGATGAACATTTATTGGCATTGGAGAAAAATGATATAACTTATGCCATTGTACAATGTGTAAATAGAAATAGTGACAGTAATCATGTGATTAAATTTGTGGGTTGTAGAGGGCTGTCATATGACCATGTGGGGGAAATTAAGAGTGAAAAATAGGACAAAAGGAGAGCTTTTGGATATTTTGAATTAAAGGCAGGAGGGAGAGGGGACTTAACAACTGTATAGATTTAGCTTGATTCTTGTAATATGAATTTATATGTGTGGGGTTGTAGAACATAAGAACATGATGGCCGATGGGGACCACGTGATCCATCTAGTCTGCCTGTTATTTGACCTATCCCCCCAAGTATATTCCCTTATTTCAATATTCCGCTTTGTCTGTCCCAAGATATTTTGAATGCCTTAAATATCTTGGCATCCATGACCTTCTTTGGCAGCCTGTAAATGACTTGTGCTTTTAGTTGTTTTAGTATATGTCAAGCATTAAGTAATTTATAGATTCCTTATTGATACATTTCCTTTACCATTTATATATTGGTGTTGGCACTTTAAATTCTAGATGTAATAGTATGTCAAGGGAAAATTAATTTGCATACAATGTAGTAACTTTCCTTATTAAATTCAGGAAATAATATGTAATTGATACACCATTTCAATTGGTCATATGCATTGCTCTGTGAAACATACATAAGTTTGTACCTGGTTTTGACCATGTTGTTTTTAGTTTGCATAGCACAGTTGAATGTTTGTATTTATTAGTTGTACTAAGTATTGCACTATATTCTGATTGGTTAATTTGCTGTATTTAGACAACGTGGCTGTGCATGTTATCGCCGATGAAACTTGGCAGTGTCATGTGAAAAATATAAAACGTATTTGTATTCGCTGCCACCACCATGGAGGTGGAAGGTAAGCCATGAGAATCTTTTTTTATCTCTGTACTATAGTTTATGGTTAGGGCTTGTTGTAGATAAAAAGCAGTGGTTTTCCAAAAGCTGTTGTTGAACAGTTCAAAGGTCAAGAAAAATTATAGTATCGTTCTGACATCACAATGATACTACAACTTTTCCCCCTTGAGCTGTTACGTGATTGGCTAAAGCAGCTCAGTGTTCAAAAAACAAACGGGCTAAGATAGTGGCACTGCTTAGTGAGCGGAGGGGCAAGCGGTTCACTAAAATAGTTTGGACACAAACTGCCATTGTCGGCTCTGTGTGTCCAAACGATCAGTTTTGCACTTTTCTTCTTTTTTTAAATAACAGGCGCTTTCAAACTTCGGGTCGGGAGAAAAGCAGAACTATAGTGAGGACCAAGATCATCGGAGAAAAGAAAGCAGAATGGGACTGCAGCAACAACGGAGAGCAAGTAGGTGTATGAACACAAGACATAAAACCTTGTAGTTAAATTAAACTTTAGACATTTCTGGGAACCGTATACTATATAAAATAGTATATGGGTGACCAGACACAACAAAGCTTTGTTTTCGTCTTGGGGATGTGATGATGTAAAATGCACCTCTTGAGCTGCGCTCTTGAGATCTGCATAACATCATCACATCCCCTGAATGGAAACAGAGCCTTGTAGTGTATGGTCACCCATACACTATTCTATATATGGCACGCTAATAAAAAAAATAAGGCCATATTCGACCTTTGGTTTGGGTGCTCTAATTTTTGCTTTCTCCATCTGCCTGTTCTATAGTAGCACCAAACCCTTGTCCTGGTGCAGCTGTTTTTGTCTCAGTGCTCATAGAAACATAGACAATGAGGATACAGAAACAAAACAAAAATGTGAAAAAAGCCAGCTGAGCCACCATGATAGGCCAGTGGTAGAGCATCAAGATTCTATAACAGCAACCCAGTTCAGGTATGATCCTAGGATCATTTGACCTACCTAGGACAGAACTTGGTCAGGAGATGCTGTATACACCAAGGATTTCAGCCTAGGGCAGGGAGGTGCACATGAAAGAAAATGAAAAAGATGAAGCCAAGGTAAGAAAGATGAAAAACAAGCTGCAGATTTATTCAAACATGAAAACAAAACAAGGAAAGTGTGAATCAGAAAAAATAGAAAAAGTAATCACATTGACACTACAGATGCTTAATTTTTTAATATTTTTAATGTATGACAGTTTTTATAGGGGTGGCAGCACTGGGAAACTGTGTGTCTCCCCGCAAAACTTGTCACCCCCAACTGCAACTGTGCATGTTGCCCCTGATAGCTGTTCATGGAAGAGGAGTCTTGGGTGCTCCATGGATAGACTACTTCAGGCTCCCCTTTGGGGAACTACTGTTCAGCTGTGTGTTTGCTGCCAGCAGCCTGGAATGGGGGGGGGGGCAAGTGCCAGTAGCCGTTAATGTTTCTTACAATGACACTAAGCCCTAAACAGGTTTAAATAAATATAGAGTACCAGAACAGCTGCTGAAAAGTATAAAACTGAATGTTTAAGGGAAATTATGGAACTTATATTTATGTTGTTTGGGCTGGTAGTTCTACTCAGAGGCCATCCTTGCTGGGTCCCCCAAAACTGTAATGCTGGTTTTGTATTATTTATTTATTAATGTGCTGTAGAACTTTAAACTTTGTCACAGAACGTGATCCAACAGTTCTGCAGAATTTCAGAGTCCCTGCCACAGAATTATGTGAACAGTTCCGCAGATAACAAGAGGCCTTGCAAATGCTCAACCAGGTCAAAAGGCAGTGAGCAGAAAAATGGCAGATAAACTTCAATGCTGAAAAATGCAAAGTGATACATCTAGGTTAGAATGATCTATAGGCAAAATGCTAACTAAACAACACAGAGAAAACTGAAAATAAGCAAGAGAAGGACCTGGGGGAAATGACAATCAACAACTGGAACACCGTTGTGGGGCATCAGCCAGAAAAGCTAAAAATCATGATATGCATCAAAAGACACTTTGTAAGCAGATAGAGAGAGAGACTGTAATGTCCCTGTACAGGTCAATAATTCCATCTTGAATATAGTGTACAGTATAGTTCTAGGACCCATATCTGAGGAAAGGAACTGACAGGATGAAGAAGGGTGAGAAGAGTGCAACCAAAGTGATTGAAGGCTTGGAAAACATGGACTATAATGACTGCCCTTGCATTCTGGGATGGT
The DNA here is from genome assembly GCA_016271365.2 of Neoceratodus forsteri. Taxonomy (NCBI): domain Eukaryota; kingdom Metazoa; phylum Chordata; order Ceratodontiformes; family Ceratodontidae; genus Neoceratodus; species Neoceratodus forsteri. The sequence goes on from CM057455.1 coordinate 727,888,300, forward strand.
TAAGAGGGTGGCAAGAATGGAACAGTTAAGGTTTTTTTTGTATTATTTATTTTCCTCCTTCCCCATATCTCCCTCATTGGCCTCTCCTTTGGGCTATCAATGGTCTTATTCCTCCTACTGCTTGCTTGTACCTTCACCTATTGCCACCATCCACCCCCACCTCATATGGAAGCCACCTTTGGGGTAATCTGATGTAACCCTTCACTGGATGGGATCTCCCCCCCCTCCAAGGAGAAAGGTGCTGGTAGGGACCGACCAACGCAACACTTGGCCCCTCGGGTGCTGCTGAGATGGTCTTTCTGGGGGCCCAACCAGGGCATTCATGGCAGCTGAGGGACCGGATGGCCATCATCTGGTCAAATGGAGGAGAAATGTTCCTATTTTCTCCCTGGGAGCACAGCGTGCCATGATGTCTAGGCATCTGCCGACATCTGCTACATCCCCCAGTTAATTGGTTGCCACACTGTTATACCTCTGGTCTCCACTGGGGGTCAGCAGACACTGGGCCACATCCCAATCCTTCCCTTGGAAAAGACGAGCAGTTGTCAGATGCTCAAGCCGTCTCCCCCTGGCTGGCCCTCCAGTGACCTGAGTCCGTTCCTGAACCCAAGTTGCCAACATTACAAGCAGAAATCCAACTGTTGCACTGATGGGCCAGCTTGAGAAAAGTATTTTATTTAATACATAGAGCAGAAATTGGATGCTAGCCTTTGTAAGACAGACATCTTGCTTGTAGAGCAGAAAGCAGCTAACTAAAAGAAGCGACCATTTTCTTACTAATTTAACACTTCTATCTCAGCAGGACTTGGTGTCTGTTGAGATTAAGCAGACAGATACTTTATTAGAAGTAGAAGGGGTCTTATTTAGGGTTAAAAAAAGAAAAGAAAGAAAGTCAGTGTGTGTTCTGTGCTGGAAGGGTACTGTATCAACTTACTTTGCTAAATCAGTAGGAGGAGAAAGAGCTTAATTGGGGTGTGGCTTAGACAATATAAAAGCAGGTGACTCCAATTACAACTTTCTGTTGCTAGCCTTTGGAAGACAGAAATCTTGCTTGTAGAGCAGAAAGCAGCTAACTAAAATAAGCTACCATTTTCTTACTAATGTAATACCTCTATCTCAGCAGGAGTCAGTGTCTGTTGAGATTAAGCAGACAGATACTTTATTAGAAGTAGAAGGGGTCTTATTTAGGGTTAAAAAAAAAATAAAGAAAGTCCGTGTGTGTTCTGTGCTGTTGAAGGGTACTGTAACAACTTACTTTGCTAAATCAGTAGGAGGAAAGAGATCTTAATTGGGGGTGAGGCTTATACAATATAAAAGCAGGTGACTCCAATTACAACTTTCTGTTGCTAGACTTTGGAATACAGAAATCATGCTTGTAGAACAGAAAGCAGCTAACTGAAAGAAGCTACCATTTTCTTACTAATTTAACACTTCTATCTCAGCAAGAGTCAGTGTCTGTTGAGACTAAGCAGGCAGATACTTTATTGGAAGTAGAAGGGGTCTTATTTAGGGTTAAAAAAGAAAAGAAAGAAAGTCAGTGTGTGTTCTGTGCTGGAAGGGTACTGTATCAACTTACTTTGCTAAATCAGTAGGAAGAGAGAGAGCTTAATTGGGGGTGTGGCTTAGACAATATAAAAGCAGGTGACTCCAATCACAACTTTCTGTTGCTAGCCTTTGGAAGACAGAAATCTTGCTTGTAGAGCAGAAAGCAGCTAACTAAAAGAAGCTACCATTTTTCTTACTAACTGCCCTCCATCCCACCCCTCTACCCTCCCACCCTAAGCCAGTTGTACTTTAATACCCACTGGATTTGACTGACAACCGGAACTTCCTGTTTAGCAGCAGGAAGGGAAGGATCATAGAGAAACATTAGTTTTGTCAATCCTAAAGGAAAAAAGTAGCTCGCTCTCGCCCCCCCAGCTGATGGTGGTCTGACACTGAGCAAAGAAGAAGGAGGCTACTGAAGAATATAGGACATTTCTGCCCCAGAACAGGAAGGGTGAGAGTTGTAAGGAGAGGAGAGAGGAGAGAGTAAGCATACAGAGAAACAGGAGAGGGGACACAAAATAAGATATGATAGGAGTGGTGCAGTGCAATGGCTGTGGGGCGGCAGTGTTCTGGGAGACATTCTGGAGGCTGTGATGCTGCCCTATTTGCAGGCACCTCTCTGGTCTGAGGGAGGAGATTGCCCATCTCCAGGCTGACCTGGCTAGGATTCGGGAAACCTCCTCCCCCACCCAGGGACCACCAGGGCCAATGCCACTACCTCAGAGGTTGCCAAGAAAGAGGAGCGGCTGGACCAGTGTGGGCTCAGTGAGGGAGAGGGTGGTGGAACAGAGTTGCATTCCTCCAGTTGTACCACTCCACACTTCATATGCTGTTCTGGTGGATAGTGGTTCCTCTATGGAGGCACCTGCAGTGGAGACCAAGGAGGATGCTGGGAACCTCCACAAAGGAGACCCACAGGAGGGTGGCATGGGATCCCACAGGGGAAGGAAACAACTCCTGGTGGTGGACTCAATCATTAGGGGGGTAGAAGTGAGGGAAGAAGGGGAGAGGAAGGTAAGGTGCCTGCCTGGTGCCATGGCTTGGAGGGACAGGAAGCGAATCCTCAGGATTGTGGGAGCAGCTGCACGAGGGAGGGAGCTGAATGTCATTGTCCACCTAGGGACAAATGACCTGGCTAGGAATGGGATCAGAGCAGTGCAAGAGGAGTTTGTAGAGTTGGAAAGGAGTCTTACACAAGTAGTGCATACGGTAACCTTCTCAGAGGTGTTGTCTGTCTATGGCAAGGGTGATGCTAGGGTACTCCTCACCAAGGAATTCAATGAATGGTTGAAAAACTGGTGTGGAGCTCAGGGTTTTGGCTTCATTGGGGTCTGGGGAGCTACCTGGAGGGATGCAGGCCTATACTGGTGCGATGGTCTGCATCTGTCCGGGGAGGGAACCAGGATCCAAGGTGAGAGGTTTAAATGCTTCATTGGCAAGCATTTAAACTAGCTAAGGGTGGAGGCAGTGAAAAGGAGCAGGGAAATCCCATCCTCCCACCACAAAACTCGGTAATTAGTGAGGTAACCACCAAGGTAGGGAAGTCATTAGGGAGCAAGACAGAGGTAAATGTAAAAAAAGGCAAAGGCAGTAATGACAGGGATGGGGCTAAAAGGGGTAAGGCCATCAAAAAGTGGAGGGTGATGAGTACCAGTGCTCATAGTCTGTGTAACAAGCTCCCTGAGCTAGTGGCCTTGATGGAAGAGGGTTGCCTGGATATTGTGGCAGTCACAGAAACATGGTACACAGAGAACTATGACTGGGATGTCAACATACCAGGATACACAATCTACAGGAGAAATAGGGAGGGTAAAAGAGGAGGAGGAGTAGCTCTCTATGTAAAGGAAGGGATCAAAGCAACGGAACTAAAGAGTAAACAGCGAGCAGATGAGGCACTCTGGGTCACCCTGGAGACAGGAAATGGCACCACAATCTGCATGGGGGTTGTATACAGAACCCCATCTCAGGGGGAGGGAATGGACAAGGAAATGATAGAAAGCATCCTTAGAATGGCAGAAAAAGGGGAGATATTGTTGATGGGAGACCTGAATATGCCAGATGTTAACTGGAGCACCTTTGCTGCAGGCACATCCAAGAGCAAGGTCATTCTTGATGCCCTACAAGGGGCATGCCTCAGACAGCTAGTATTGGAACCCACTTGGGAGGGAGCAATCTTAGATCTGCTACTCTCAAATAGGGACAGAGAAAGAATCTCAGATTTAGAAGTGGGTTGCCATCTGGGAACAAGCGACCACCAAAAAGTGTGGTTCATGATAAACACAGCCATACAATCAAGCCATACAAAAACAAAAGTATTGGACTTTAGGAGGGCTGACTTTGGGAAAATGAGAAAGTGCCTCAGAAAAGCACTAGCAAACAGGCAAGAAGGTGGGGTGGAGGAACAATGGGGAGTAATCAAAACAGCCATCACAGAGGCAACACGCCTTTGTGTGAAGCAAATCAACAAAACACAACGAAGGAAAAAAACGCTATGGTTCTCAAAAGAGGTGGCAGGGAAGGTTTAGGAGAAAAGGATAGTATTCAGGAAATATAAAGAAACACAGAAGGAGCAGGACAGAGAACTTTATCAGTTAAAGCAGAAAGAAGCAGAGAAGGCAGTCAGAACAGCAAAGGCCCAAACTAAGGAAAGGATAGCCAACTCTGTTAAGAAGGGGGATAAGACCTTTTATAGGTACGTTAGGGAGTGAAGAAAGACCAAAGGAGGGATGCTGAGGCTTGATAAAGAGGAGGGAATGTGGGCAGAGGGTGACAGTGAAAAAGCAGGGATACTGAACGAATATTTCTGCTCAGTATTCACAAAGGAAGAGGAAGGGGAGGTACCTAAACCAAACAAGAGAAACACTCTGAAGACAGGGATCAATACCAGTCAATTTACAGAAGAAAGGGTTCTGAAAGAACTAATAAAATTGAAGGTGGACAAAGCAATGGGGCCTGATGGGATTCACCCAAGAATTCTAAAAGAACTAGAGGTAGAACTAGTGACACCGCTGACTACTTTCTTTAACAAATCATGGGAGGATGGGGTGGTACCTGAAGACCTGAAGAGGAGGGCGGATGTGATATCTCTTCACAAAAGTGGGAGCAGGACAGAGGCAGGAAACTACAGACCAGTTAGTTTGACCTCAGTGGTAGGGAAAATGATGGAATCACTTCTGAAGGAAAGAATTGTTGAGTATCTAGAGGCCAGCAGGGCACAGGTCCCAAGGCAGCATGGATTCTTGATGGAAGATCATGTCAGATGAATCTAATAGATTTCTTTAACTGGGTGACCAAAGTAGTAGACCAGGGAGGGGCTGTGGACATGGCCTACCTAGATTGTAACAAGGCATTTGATACAGTCCCACACAAAGATTAATACACAAGTTAGCCAGCCTTGGGTGGGTCCCAAGGTAGTAGCCTGGATAAAAAATTGGCTAGACAACAGGACGCAAAGGTAGTAGTAAACAGAGTCCACAGTGAAGAAAGGAGGGTTACTAGCAGGGTACCGAGGGTTCAGTACTGGACTGGTCCTTTTAATGTCTTTATAAGTGACATTGCAGAGGAACTGGAAGGAAAAATATGTCTCTTTGCAGACGACACAAAGATCTGCAACAGGGTTGATACACAAGATGTAGTGGAAAGGATGAGAAGTGACTTGGCAAGGTTGGAGGAATGGTCAAATGTATGGCAGTTCAGATTCAATGCAAAGAAGTGCAAGGTAATACACCTGGGAGACAAAAACCCAGGGGAAGAGTATACAATGAGGGGTGAGATACTGACAACAGTAAAAATGGAAAGAGACCGGGGGCTAATTATTTCAGATGACCTAAAAGTAGGCAAGCAATGTGAGAAGGCATTAAGAAAGGCTGGGGGGATACTAGGATGCATAGGGAGAGGCCTCAATAGTAGAAAACAGGAAGTTGTTATCTCTCTGTACAGACAGTTGGTGAGACCCCATCTCGAGTACAGTGTGCAGTTCTGGAGACTCCATCTCCACAAAGACATAGACAGAGTGGAGACTGTCCAGTGGCTTGGGTTTAACTGAAACTACAGGACTGGGTTACAAATTAAATTCCAAATTGATAGCTGAATTTAAAGAGGGGGAGGATATGGATGCCTTTTTAACTTCCTTTGAAAAAGTTTGTAATCAGGCAAGTATTCCTAGAGGGTCCTGGAGCTTCCAGCTATCCCCACTACTTACCGGGAAAGCTCGGGATGCATTGGGGCAATCAAAATGGTGCAGGGTCTGCACCAGAAGACATATGAAGAAAGACTAAAGGAGCTTAATAAGTATACCCTTGAGGAAAGAAGGGAAAGAGGGGACATGATAGAAACTTTCAAGTACCTCAAGGGAATCAACAAAGTCCAAGAGGTTAGTATCTTTCAGAAAAAGAGATGCGCAAAAACAAGGGGGAACAATTTGAAGCTAGAGGGGGGGATGGCTCAGAGGTAATGTGAGGAAGTCTTTTTTCATGGAGAGGGTTGTGGATGCATGGAACAGCTTCTCTGAGGAGGTTGTGAAGTCAAGATCAGTGGGGGAATTCAAGAATGCATGGGACAGACATAAGGCAGTCCTAGTGGGGGGTAGGAGGAAGTAATCTGTTGGCTAACTAGGATCTGCAGCTTATCTGTTAGGTGGGAAAATGGGCAGACTAGGTAGGCCAAGTGGTCCTTATCTGCCGCCAAATTCTATGTTTCTATGTAATGTGAGGGAGTAAGCAGAAATAATTGCTTTGGGGTCACTATTTCGGGGCTGGTCTTTAAATTTCTGTAACTCTCAGTAGTCAAGGAGGGAAACCTAGCTAGGAGAATTCTGCAGTCTCTTGGGGTGTGAGTGATTATTTACAACCTATGACACATATGCCTGATTGGGGGAGGAGCTTCAGCAGGCTTAGAGGAGACAGGATGCTTAAATCCACATCTACAAGCATTTGGATTCGTGGAATCCTGGAGTGTGAGTGCCATGCCCCAGTGCTCAATGACTGGAATTTTTCTCAGAACTATTATCTGAACTGGCAACAATCAATGATCAGTGATCGTGAAATCACTGAAGGGAGATTTTAATTCTGGAATGGACACAGTTTTGGATAGGAATAATTTGGTTAAATTTATCTCTGTTCTGCAAAACTCTGAAGCATTTAGAGATATTTTATTGGGCTCTGTGCATGAACATGCGCCGGGTGCACACCTCCACACTCATGGACAGGTGTGTGCTGGCCGACATTCACTACTGTCAGCTGCCTGTCCGCTGGCATGCCCCTCCAGTGTGGAACTGTGTGGGGGTGGATCACGGGACTCAGGTGGTCATCCAGTTGGATTCCTGTCCTGGGTCCCATAGTGGATCCCCTGCTTTGTGCGAGCAGGGGATTCTGGTCAGGCATGGGTCCTGGGATATGTAAAGGACAGGCAGAACCTCTTGTAGATAATGGACATTAATGCCACAGTGTGTTCGGCTATGGAATGGAGCCATGAGACCCTGACATATGGAATGCCAGCACGCTATGATATTTGACATGTAAGTCTGGTACCTTACCAGATGGTAGTTATTACAATGTCATGTACTACCATATATCTATTAGGGCTGTGCGAATACCGAATATTACTTTCCAAATACCACGAAAAATGGGCTATCTGAATATTCAGAACTGAATATCGAATAGTCCACTATTCAGCTGATATTCGGTATTTGGCTGTGTAAAAGGAAAAAAAAAGTCCCACCCTCCTGACCGGCATTAAAGAAATATTTTAGCCTTGGTGTCAAGTGGTCCCAACCCCCAGTCAATCATGGTCCAAAATAAAGAATACCCCCATACCCTCAGCAATACCCCCTGTCTCATCCCAAATGTATAAAATAAAATCTCCCTATTTCTCTTATGAGGTTCTAGTGGACCCCCCCTTTCCTCCATTTCCTGTCAGGTAGTGTTTACAATCCCACTCACCTTTCTTACTTACATTTACTCTGAGTATTATCAGCACAGTTTCCTCCATCATTTTCTTTTCATGGCTGGCAGCCTGACTGAATTCTTTCACGAATGACAAGATGCTTGTACAAGCATGCGCTCATTCATTGACACTCAGAATTCAGTCAACAGCAACTAGCACTACCAGAGGCTGGAGGGAGGGGAGCTGCTCCGGTCACTGGCGGGGGCAGGATAAGGGGAAATGGCATTGTGGATGCCCCTCGCTGTGACCGGAGCAGCTCCACCTCTCCCTCCAGCCCCTGGTAGTGGCTAAATCTGTCAATGAATAAGCACGTGCTTGTACAAGCATGCGCTCATTCAGTGAAAACTCAGGCTGCCAGCCATGGAGGTGAATGGAGGGCTGTGCGGTGGCCCACTCAGGGTCATGGGTGGGGGGGGAGGGATGGGGCACTACCTGACAGGGTATGGGGGGGTCCACTAGACACCAGGGGAAATTAGAGAATTTTTTTTTAATTTTTATACATTTGGCGATGGAGGACTGGGGATATTGCTGAGAATCTGGGTGAGAGGGCTCTTTATTTTGGACCGGTGATTGGCCAGGGGAAGGGGTGGGACCACTAGACACCAGGGATAAAGACATTTATTTAATGCTGGCCAGGAGGGGGGTGTTCTTTTATTTTTAAATACCCCCCCTCCCAGCCACCCGAATAATGAATAACAAATATTTCAGCACCGAATAATGAATATTTGTCTGAATATTCATAAAAAGGTATTCATACAGCCCCAATATCTATGTGGTCACCAGCATAGTGGATTTGGCAGCATAGTGCCTGCAAGGTTGTCCCCAGCCCTACCATACAGCTAGGTGGGCCGGGGCTTCACAGTGGAGGGGATTCCTAGTCCTGACCTGGACCCCCCACCATAATGCTCCAGCCCACCTATCTGCATGGTGGAGCTGGGGGCAACCCTGCAGTCACTATGCTGCCATGTCCACTCTACCAGTAGTCATACAGATATATGGTAGTACTTGATATTGTAATAACTACCAGCTGGTATGTTACCAGGCTTACATGTCAAATATCATAGTGTGCTAGCATTCCATATCTCTGGGTCTCAGGGTTCCATTCTCGTGGTGTACATGGGCATTTCAGTAGATATATACAGTGCTGATTCTGGCTTGTGTCTGCCTGTCCTACTGTGCAGAGGCATAAAGTGACTTTAATGGGGACACAAACTACAGTTGCACCAGAGTCCCCACTGCCATAACCTGCACACCTGTGCCCTGTACACCCACCTTTCTGCATGGCGTGAAGTATGGGCACACCCCCGACACTCCTCCTGGACCACCCATATGCATGGCTGGAGGGGGCGATCCAGTGTGCAACTGGCTCGCACACCTTCTGCGAATGCTACTGGGGTCCGCTGGACCCCACTGCACAGCATTCTAATATAGGATTGCCTGTGCACCTCCATGTAGGCAACCTGCACACTTGTGCATAGGGCCCATTGTTAGTAATTTGAACCTATAAAATTCTTGGAGACTAGTTCACCCAAAAAGTCACAACTACTCCTTTTATTCACATTGCCAGAACAGCTATAGACAAATAGACTGTTTATTTCATCTAATTTGTGTAGGTCATTGATTGAGGCTGGACTTGATAATATTACCCTATCTGACCATGTACTTTGCAATCTTGACATGGACCCAGACCCACAAATCAAAGCAAAGCAAACCAAACCAAGACAGACCAAACCAAACCGAATCAAACCACAAGTGGAGATTTTATACTGCTTTAATTAAAGACAACAAGTTCAGAACCTGACTACTGAATGGAATGAAAGCTTATTTCAAAATGAATGACAATGGGGAGACAAACCAATAGATCACCCAAACCAAAGGAGGTCAGACAAGCCATGAAAAAGTTATGGAATTATTTAAGGCCTCTTTGAGGGGGCTCTTCATTAATTATTTGGCACATAAGAAGAAAGAAAGAGCAAAAGAGCAAAAGAATTTAACAATATAGCAGAAATGCTGGAAAAATATGAATCTGAGTGTGTCTGATCCCCACAAAATCCCCATCTACTTCAAAAAAATAATTTCACTTAAAAACAAAATCAACTGTATTCTTAGCTACAAAGCCTGATATGCCCCTATTTAAAACACACAAAAAAACAGGAGCTAGGAGAGAAAGTTACTAAACTGCTGGCATGAAGATCGAAGGACTGGCACTCCAAAAATACCACAGTGGGAATCCAAATTAACAATGGTATGACACTAAATCACTCACAGAAAATCAATAACCAATTTGTGAAATTATTTTGAACTCTCCACACTAAATTCAATTACAATCCCAGAGAAATGATATCTGAATATCTAGATAAAATTAAGCTGCCCTCCTTTCCAGAAGAGAACGGATTGGTGTTAGATACACAAATTACAAAACAGGAAGTTGGAGAATATCAATCAATCAATCATTCAATCAATCAAAACTTTATTTAACCCGGCATAACACCATTGAGCAAGCTCATTTTCAAAGTGGTCCTGGACAAAAAGGACAAATTACAAATAATATGGAGGAAGGAACAAGGGAATGGAGACATAAACACAGGACAATTACATAAAATATCGAGGGATGATACAGTTGGACAGCGACAATTCCATAATAAAGAGACCTGACCAAGTGCAATTACAAAAAATAGAGACCTAACTAAGTGCATAACTGTAATGACCTACTTAATGTGACGCTTCACCAGCTGGTTATGATTGTTGTATGATATTTGTAAAATAAAAATATAGTATGTGATTGTCTCACATAAGACAGCTGTGCTTCCATGGGTGCCCCCCAGGTTTCAGTGAAGCTACAGGATATATTACACTGACCAGATCTCTGTAATGTAATTAACTTCCTTTAGAAATTGCATTTTATTACTTTGTTATGACATGCCTAGGCTTTTTGAAGTGCAAACTAAATGTGACTTTATGACTTCAGAAACAGGACATCATTAAGCTGATTCCTGTTGGCTATATCTCACACCTGGGTGATGGATTGCAGGGTTGTAAACCTCAAAGGAACTGGTGGATCAAAGACTCATAATATGGGAAATGAGTTTTTGCTGATGTCACCTTATCTAATATACCTCCTGATAGGACATCATGTTTGTATTTTTTTTATATATTCTAAAAGGAGGAGTTAGATGACTCACAGAAGGGGTGTGGAGAGACTCAGTTTAAACTAATACTTGTGTCTGAACTTTTAGATATATTATTTTGGGACTCTAGAGAGAGACACAGTTCTCTAACTTTCAAGGCACTTACAGAGGTAATACATTAGACAGAAAAAGTCTAAATGTATTGTGGTAGGAGTTTTTGTTTAGTATTTTGCCCTTGTTCTTTTAAGTGATTGTATGCTCTTTGATATATTGTTCTGTGTTTACATTTTTCATATTTTTATCATTTTTTAGTAAAATCTGTTTTTTCAAGACACTGCCTGGGTGTGTCTTCCAAGTTCTTTTTGCATGTGACGTATACGTGGCTAAGTTTGACAGCTGTTCTGAAGGGCTTGATGATGTTATTAAACTGGGAAAAGGAAAGAATATACCTAAGGTCTCTTATAGAGTTTTAAGGGTTCATTTTGTAAGCCTGGCTTGGTGCCCCTGACGAAAGATTATACCGCAATCCCCGAAGAGGGAATGTATCTGAGCCTGTACATTGGGTATGCTAGCATAAGATTCACAGTTTGAATCCCCCCAGAACTTGAGGCTAAAAGGTGATTCAGACCCAAAAGCAGACAGGAGGGTTACCCTGTCTGTTACCTGTTCACACTATTGCACTCGGAGGTTGGCACTGTGGGAGCAGAGGTCCTCACCTGCTGAGTACATTTGTGACAGATTGGGTTAGCAGTGGTGCGATAAATTTTGGTAACACAAGCTTTAACTGTTCAGTGTGTCAGCTTAATACTGTACAGCTCACTTGAAAAATAAGGCAGTGATTTATTTTTAAAAAAGGAAACAGAACTATATCTTTTTGCTTACAGTCAAGTCCCTACCTGTTTTATTTTTTTTCCAAAGTGCAAGTTAGAGTAGCCATAGTTAGGGAAGAAGATGGCTTCCAACTGCAGTGAGCACAATGCAGACTACCTGAAGCAGTTGTGCAAGGAGGGAGGAGTCCTGCACGAGGGGAGAGCCACCAAGCAGAACCTCATGGATGCCCTGATAGCAACAGATGCCCAGAGCATCAAGTCACAGACTGTGACTGTAAAGGACCAAAACCTTGGGCATGGAGGGGCCAGTGGCCAGTGTAGTGTCCAGATCCAGTGAGGACGGCAGCAGGGCCAGTGCCAGTGAAAGGCCACAGCAGCAGGGGAATGTCACCAGCATTCTGGAGCCAGAAGCAATCATGCTGCAGATTGAGTTGCGCAGAATGGAGCCAGAGTTCCAGAGAGAAGAGAAGCGAGAGCAGCGAGCTGCAGAGGAGAAGAGGGAGCGAGAACAGTGAGAGGCAGACCATGAAGAGCATGAGCACCAGAGACAACATGAACTGGAGAAGCTACGACTCCAACCACCAGTACCAGAGCAGGTAAGTTGCTTGGGTTTAACTGAAACTTCAGGACTGGGTTACAAATTAAATTCCAAATTGATAGCTGAATTTAAAGAGGAGGAGGATATGGATGCCTTTTTAAATTCCTTTGAAAAAGTTTGTATTCAGGAAAAAATTCCTAGAGGGTCCTGGAGCTTCCAGCTATCCCCACTACTTACCGGGAAAGCTCGGGATGCATTGGGTCAAATGGAAAATGAGGACAGTAATGATTACTGCAATCTTAAAACTGCACTTTTAAAAAAGTTTGATTTAACTGTAGAAGCATACAGAGCTAAATTCTGTAAGCTCAGGAGAAGCCCTGATATGAGCTACAAGGAGCTAGCCATGAAACAATGTCCATTTTTAAAACGTTGGTGGGAAGGAATTGAAGCAAACTTTGTAAATAAAATTGAAAATGTTATATTGTTAGAGCAGTTTTTTGGGGTATGCCCAGCAGAGCTGAAAGCCTGGCTGGAGGACCAAGATCCCAAAACAGTGCAAGAGGCTGCTGAACTCTCAGACCGCTATGCCAAGAGCAGACCTGCTCTGAGAGTGAATGGGGTGGGAGTGGCAGTGCAGAAGGAGAAAAGTGTGCCTTCAGGGCAGCTAAAACCCTCACTGCCTCCACAGAAACCAGTTAGCCCCAAGTTTCAAAGAAAAGATTTCTCTGAAAAAAGAAATGAATGTTGGGTTTGCAAAGAAACTGGATATATTGCCAGACAGTGTCCCAAAAGGATGAGCAATACACAAAATGGGGATAGGAAAGAAGTGGGTTGTTTGTGTGTCCCTGGAAGCATGCCTGTGAACATGAGGGAACAAATGCACCCAGTCACGGTGAATGGTGTACAGACATAAGGGTTAAGGGACACAGGGACATCCCTGACATTGGTAAAAGGGGATCTGGTAGAGCTTGGTCAGCTTATACCCAATGAATTTTTAACTGTACAAGACTTCACTGGGGATGAGAATACATTGCCACTCGCTAGTGTTCTCCTAGGCTGGGGTGAAACAGGGGGAACTGTGCAACAGGTGGCTGTAGCCAAAACGTTAGCAGTTGATGTCATCCTTGGCAATAATCTCAAACATGGGATGGTGTGTGCAGTTACCCGTAGCCAAGCAGCAAGGGAAAATTGTAGTTCTCTGAACCACAGAGAAGCCATTGTGGAAACCACTGGGAGGCTGATTCCCCAGCCTGTGTCTCCTGATATGGAGACTAATGAAAAGAGGGTAGAAATTTCCCCAGTAGCAGTTAACCACACAGCTACGGAGGGTTACTCTGAAGAAGGAGGGGTGACCCATTGTCAGAGGGTTAGGGATGATAGTGATCCTGAGTGCCCTGACGCTAGAGCTAGGGACCCTAGTTTAGATGTGGACGGGGCCTGTCCCATGCCTTGGGAATGTGTAAGGAGTTTGCAGCTGCTCAGAAAAGTGACCCTAGTCTAGAGAAGCTGAGGATATGGGCAGACTCTGACGGAGCACAGGGAGGTGACAGTAAACATAAGGTTTATTGGGAAAATGGACTGATGTATACCTAGGCTGTGAAGACAGAGGGAGGGATGATAGGCAGGCAGCTTGTCGTTTCCCAGGGGTACTGTGAGCAGTTGCTCAAGATTGCACATGATATTTCCTTGTCTGGTCATCTGGGACTTGCACGCACTATGCAGCAGTTGGCCCAGAATTTCTATTGGCCCAACTTCACCCAACAGGTGAAGGAGTATTGCAGGTCTTGTCACTGGTGTCAAGAAATAGGGAAGGCAGGTAAGAAAACCCAAGCCACCCTAATTACATTGCCCATAGTGAAGGAGCCATTCCAGAGGGTGGGAATGGATATTATGGGGCCTTTAAATTCCCCCAGCTCCTCCGGGAAGAGGTTCATCCTGACCATGGTGGATTATGCCACCCGGTATCAAGAGGCAGTCACCCTATCCTCACTGAGGACAGACAAAGTGGCAGATGCTTTACTTGGGATTTTCTCCCGTGTTGGGTTTCCGGAGGAGGTTATCACCAATCGAGGGGGTTCCTTCATGTTGGACCTGATGAAATGTTTGTGGGAGAAGTGTGGGGTGGTGCAGAGGTGCATGACACCTTATCACCCACAAGTCAATGGGCTTGTGGAAAGATTTAACGATACCCTGAAGTCAATGCTCTAAGCATTTGCTCAACAGCATAGGAGGGACTGGGAGAAATACCTTCCCTACCTGTTGTTTGCATACAGGGAGGTGCCCCAAGAGTTGACAGGGTTTTCCCCCTTCGAGTTCTTATACAGACTCCGGGTACATGGGCTCCTAGACTTGATCCATGAGGACTGGGAAAGCAAGCATGCTAACCAGGGAACCTCCATACGGGATTATGTCCTTAGGTTTAGGGAAAGGCTGAAGGAGCTTATGAGGACCTCCCAGAGCAACCTGGCAGCTGCCCAACAGAAACAAAAAGTGTGGTACAACCACAGAGCCAGAGCTCGCTCATACATGGTGGGTCAGGAAGTCATGGTCCTTATTCCAGTCTGGAAAGACAAGCTGCAGACTGAATGGGCAAGACTGTACAAAGTAGTCAGAAAGGTAAATGACATGAACTGTATCACAGAGTTACCTGACAGAAGACATACAGAAAGAATGTACCATGTCAACATGATGAAGCCATATGCTAATAGGGCTGACATGGTGTTTGTAGTATGTAGTCCTGGGGAGGGGCCGGACGAAGGAGACCCCCTTCTGGACTTGCTGGAAGAAAGCAAGTGGCAGTCCTCTGTGGAGGCAGTTAAATTGTCACTCTAGCTGGCCATGGATAAGATCCAGGAAGTAAGGAAGGCTTTAGCAGCCTTTGCCCCACTGTTTAGCGCCAAGCCTGGACTAACCCCCTTAGCAATGCATGATGTGGAGACAGGTACACAGACGCCCATACGGCGGACAGCATATCGGGTGTCAGAGGCTGTACAAAAGAACAGTAGCAGGGATGTGGAGGAAATGCTGGATTTAGGGATAATCCAGAGATCCCACAGCCCCTGGGCCTCACCCATAGTCCTTGTGCCCAAGCCAGATGGCTCTACTCATTTCTGTGTGGACTATCATGGACTGAATGCAGTCACAAAGTGAGACACCCACCTGATGCTCCGGATGGATGAACTCCTGGACAAGTTGGGAGGGGCAACATACCTTACCACTACTGACCTGACAAAGGGGTATTGGCAGGTAGAGTTAACTGACAGAGCTAGAGAGAGTTCAGCCTTCTTCACTCTGATAGGCTTATTTGAATTTAAAGTAATGCCTTTTGGAATGAAGAATGCCCTGGCCACTTTCCAAAGGTTGGTGAACCAGGTGTTAAATGGTGCTGAGGAGTATGCCATGATGTACCTGGATGACATTGCCATCATTAGTGCCAGCTGGGAGGAACATCTGTCCCACCTTAGGGAAGTGCTAGGCAGGATACAGAGGGCCAGGCTCACTGTCAAAGCTGAGAAGTGCCAGGTGGCCATGGCTGAAGTGGCATACCTCGGGCATGTTGTAGGCTGGGGACAGCTCTGTCCTAACCAAGTAAAAATAGAGGTGATCAAGCCATGGCCCAGACCAGAAATGCAGAAGCAGGTCAGGAGTTTTCTAGGGACAGCAGGGTACTATAGGAAATTTGTACCCAATTACAGTGCCCGGGCTTCTCCACTCTCTGACCTGGTGAAGAAAAAGATGCCTAAGAAAATTACCTGGGACCCAGCCTGTGAAAAAGCCTTTTCCAGACTGAAGGAGGCACTGTGCAGTGCTTCTGTGTTGACAAGTTCTGACTATAGCAGACCCTTTATAGTCTAGACTGACACCTCATATGTGGGTATTGGGACAGTACTGAGTCAGACATCCAACCAAGGGAAAGATCACCCTGTAGTGTACCTGAGTAAAAATTTACTTCACAAGCTGACCCAGTGGTGCTGAGGGTTGAGGTGCTGGATGCCACACCTCGCTCCACACTGGCTACCCAGGTTTGGGAATGAGCCTGGGTCATCGGGGGTTGGCAGGGGAGGAGAAGGATTGAGCATCCGTAGGACTGCTCTCCTTCTCCGGGGTGGATGGTGTACTACCATCAGTGTGCTGGTGGCCCCTGGTGGTGGCAGGAGGCATCACAGTGCACAGGTAGTGTACGGGGGTTGTGCTGGGGCCGACGTTGGAAAGGGGTGTGTGCAGTAGCGTGCGCACCCCTGTCCATTGGCATCATTGCACACCTCACATGCCAAGGGGGAAAGAACAGGGAAAACAGGACACCAGTCATGGCAGCATGATGGCTGTCTCCATGGAGGACTCACCGGTTCCGAGGGCCTGCAGCAATACTAGATCCTGGTCTGGTGGCTGAGTATTGGGGGGCTCTCCACCACCCTGCCACGGGTGGCAAGCCGTGAGAGTAATTGCTGCATGGCCCAAATGTGGAGCAGAGGTCCTTGGGACGGCAGCTGGAGCCTGAGAGAGGATACCTGGATGTGGGACAGGTAAGGCAGGCTTAATGCCATGGAAAAAAGTACCACAAAAAAAAAGTTACTTCCTAGGGAGCAGACTTACTCCACTGTGGAAAAAGAGTGTCTTGCCATAGTGTGGGCCCTAAAGAAGTTAGAGCCATACTTATATGGGCAGCATTTTGAGGTACAAACTGACCACAACCCCCTGGTTTGGCTGACCCAAATGGGAAAAACTAATGGTAGACTATTAAGATGGAGTCTTGCCTTGCAAGGGTATGACATGACGATCTTACATAGGACTGGAGCGACCAATCAGAACGCAGATGGCTTATTGTGTCTATATGAGGAGTGAACTGACTTGCAGGGGATAGAGCCCCCAAATTCAGTCTAGGTGGGGAGGATTGTGACACTTCGCCAGCTGGTTATGATTGTTGTATGATATTTGTAAAATAAAAATATAGTATGTGATTGTCTCACATAAGACAGCTGTGCTTCCATGGGTGCCCCCCCCCCCGCAATCTTTCAGTGAAGCTACAGGATATATTACTCTGACAAGGAGATCTCTGTAATGTAATTAACTTCCTTGAGAAATTGCATTTTATTACTTTGTTATGACATGCCTAGGCTTTTTGTAGTGCAAACTAAATGTGACTTTATGACTTCAGAAACAGGACATCATTAAGCTGATTCCTGTTGGCTATATCTCACACCTGGGTGATGGATTGCAGAGTTGTAAACCTCAAAAGAACTGGTGGATCAAATACTTCTAATTTGGGAAATTAGTTTTTGCTGATGTCACCTTATTTAGTACACCTCCTGATAGGACATCATGTTTGTATTTTTTGTTATATATTCTAAAAGGAGGAGCTAGATGACTCACAGAAGGGGTGTGGAGAGACTCAGTTTAAACTAATACTTGTGTCTGAACTTTTAGATATATTATTTTGGGACTCAAGAGAGAGATACAGTTCTCTAACTTTCAAGGCACTTACAGAGGTAATACGTTAGATAGAAAAAGTCTAAATGTATTCTGGTAGGAGTTTTTGTTTTGTACTTTGCCCTTGTTCTTTTAAGTGATTGTATGCTCTTTGATATATTGTTCTGTGTTTACATTATTCATATTTTTATCATCTTTTAGTAAAATCTGTTTTTTCAAGATACTGCCTGGGTGTGTCTTCCAAATTCTTTTTGCATGTGATGTACACGTGGCTAAGTTTGGCAGCTGTTCTGAAGGGCTTGGTGGTGTTACTAAACTGGGAAAAGGTAAGAATATACCTAAAGTCTCTTATAGCGTTTTAAGGGTTCATTTTGTAAGCCTGGCTTGGTGCCCCTGGTGAAAGATTGTACTGCAATCCCCTTAGAGAGTACGTATTTGAGCTTGTACATTGGGTATGCTAGCATAAGGTTCACAGTTTGAAACCCCCCAGAACTTGAGGTTAAAAGGTTATTCAGACCCAAAAGCAGACAGGAGTGTTACCCTTTTACCTGTTCACACTATTGCACTAGGAGGTTGGCACTGTGAGAGCAGAGGGCCTGACCTGCTGAGTATGTTTGTGACACTTAACAGAACTCTGGCTTCATGGTCTAATACTGAAACAAAAAGCAGGCCTGTATCCGCAAGGAAGTGAACCCAGGGTTGTTCACTAGCAATGTTCCCCAAGAAAGGTTCAAGTGTAGGAGCAGAGGTAGGGAGAGATGAAATTAGACAGTATTGTGGGAGAGATAAAAGAGTGCATTAAGGTTGTTCATGTCAGGGAAGAGGTCATGTTCACCTGTAGCAGTTACAGGCTTCTCTTATGTAGCCTTCAACTAGGGCTTTAAAGGTGAAGGGGCTTGGTATGTCAGTAATCCTTAAGAGTTCTTTGCATGGCATTCCACAAGGAGGGAAGAGAGAAATTAATTGCGGCTGAGCCATGCCGCGTCTTTATCCTAGGTGTTTTGTAGGTAATGAAGGAGAAGCGTCTCTGTTCATATATCCCCTTGGCACGCTCAAACATACCAGTAATATAGGCTGGCACTCTGTCCGTCAATACCCTGAAGAACATAAGAAGTGCATTCCTCTGCCTCCTCTTGGCGAGGGATGACCAACCCAGTGTCTCAAACAGGAGACAATGGTGGGTGCGAAGGGGTAGCTTTAGAATAAGCCTCATAGCATGGTGATATAATGTGTCAAGTGTGCTTAAAGCCAGTTTGGGGCAGTGGCTGTAAATAAGGTCAGTGTAGTCGATCAGTGGAAGAAAGTTTGTTTGGACAAGCCTGTTTCTAGCTTCTAGGGTGAGGAGGTGCCCAATGCGGTAAAAGACACCTAAGTGTTGTCTTAACTTTTTGGTCAGTTCTTTAAGGTGGGCTGAATAGTTGAGTTGGTTGTCCAGCCAGAACCTTAGGTACTTGAAATTGTCCACAATGTCTAAAGCTTCACGAGTAGAGTATGGACCTGGATACTGCTAGAATGATTTAAGGCAGGGGAAGCATGCGGTGATATAATCATGGCCTTAGTCTTTTTAGCATTAAGAAGAAGCTTTCAATTAAAGAGGCTTTGCTGTAGGATGTCAGATCCTGTTATAGGTTCTTATGGGCAAGCTCTAGCGAGGAGTGACTGGTGTAAATGATCGTGTCATCTGCAAATAGGTGCACCTATGCTGTGTGTATGTAATCATCGATATTGTTGATGTAAACTGTAAAGAGTATAGGACCTAAAATAGATCCTTGGGGTACCCCACGAGATATGGTCTTTAATGGTGACAGGTCCCCTTGGACTTTAATATGCTGTGTTCTATTAGAGAGGTAACACTGAAACCACTGTAAGGCATTACTATCCAAGCCAGGATTCTTTAAGGCGACCAGCAAGAGGCTATGATCCACTGTATCAAAGGCCTTGCTAAGGTCCAGGAAAAGGGCATACACATGTTTCCTTGCATCAAGAGCATTATGCCAATCATTAGACAGTTTGGCAAGGGCAGATATCGTACTGTGTTTTGGCCTGAATCCTGATTGAACCAGGTTTAGTAATTTTTCATCCTCAAGGTACTCTCTGAGCTGGATGTTTACAATCTTTTCAAGAAGTTTGGAGAGGGTTGGAAGTAACGAAATTGGCTGGTAGTTATTCAGACCTCAGGGATCACCAGCTG
Source organism: Neoceratodus forsteri (assembly GCA_016271365.2). Taxonomy (NCBI): domain Eukaryota; kingdom Metazoa; phylum Chordata; order Ceratodontiformes; family Ceratodontidae; genus Neoceratodus; species Neoceratodus forsteri. Next base: position 727,907,905 of record CM057455.1, read on the forward strand.
CTTTGAAGAGTGGGATAATGTGTGCAGTTTTCCAGAGCAAAGGTAAGACACCTTGCCCCAGAGAGGAGTTGAATAGGTAAGTAATAGGGGCAGTCAGATAGTGGCAACCTAATTTCAGGAAATATATAATAATAATACTTCTTACTGGCTTGTCACCAAGCCCTGATGGGTTTTCTAATGAGGTCTATAAAACAATTAACCCAGAAATGGCTGATTTTCTTACTAAACTGTTTAATGATATTTTACAAACAGGTTACCTACCCACCTCAATGCTAGAAGCTGTTATCACTGTATTCCACGAAAAAGGCAAGACTCCCTTACATTGCATTAACTACAAACCCACCTCCCTTTTGAATAATGATTACAAAATCCTAGCTAAACTTTTAGTGATTAGAATCCCAAACTCCTTAAACTCAGTCATAGGTAAACATCAAGTGCAGTTTATCAAAACAGATCTGGAGTGTACAGTTTCCATAGACTTACTGCATTTCTTCTATCTGGGCATTTAAATCCAAGAAATATCCCATAATTTTATTTGTCCATTGATATGGGCAAAGCTTTTGATTCCCTTGACTGGGATTTTTTAGACTGCACCCTCCAGAGCTTTGGTTTTGGGGAGACATTCAGATCATGGGCATAGTGTGTGTACAGAGATGCTTTATCTGCAATAACAGCAAACTGAATCATTTCTCATTTCTTTCCATTACAAAGATGAACTAGGCAAGCATACCCCTTCCTCACCTTCACTATTTCTGACTGTAATAGAACCTTTGATTAGGAATATTACAGATAATAGCGAGATTAAGGGTACGGATGAACGAGCTGACTGTGATCGAGATCTGATTCTGACTGATTTTTTTTCCAAAAGATTCTGATTTACTCTGATGAATTGTAGACCAATTTTAGCTTATTTGAGTATGAGAAATGCATCAGTATTAGTCTTTTAGATTCCTCTGTTCAAAAAGTAACCTTTTTTTTTTAAAAAAAAAATTTGTCTGTATTTATGTGTCATTTTTCAAGGTCAGCAAGCTGCCAACAGCAATAAAATAAATTGACTAATCACAGTCAAACAGACTGGCTCTTCTAAAATAGGAACAAACGTCAAGTACGGAAAGAATGTATCCACCTTACCAGGGGCAGTAGAATTTCACAACATACTCCACAATAGCAAGAAAGAAGGTCAGCACTCCATAACGTCAGTTTAAACTTTTAATTTTAATTTTAATTTTCAAGGAGCAGGAGAAAAATAACGTGGGTTCAATCTACATACTTCAAAGCTGGTCTGTAGCTGTTCAAATAATGCAAAGATAGCATTCACCATTCTGCAGACCAAAATGACCCACACACCAATCCTGTATGTCAGCCACCACATGCCATTTATAGGAAATAGTGGGCTGGATTCACAAAACCCTTGAAAATCCCGGAGCTGCAGAAAAAACTCAGCGCGAGTAGATTGCCACTTGCAGAACCACAATTTCTCCCATAGCTACAGTATTCTCAGTGGAGAATCTCACTGAGTCTGGCATGCTTTTTTATGGGAGACAGGCAGCATGAGCAAGATATGTCATGGGGCCCCAGCCATCCCTCCTGCCCTTTTGACTTGAGAAGTTATATTTTTATTTGTTAATTATTTTGCTTGCCTACCTGGTGTTATAGCAAGCATCACGGACCCTAAAGCACCTCACATACTGCTGCCTGATGGGCCAATTTTTTTTTATCACTTGTGTTTTCTTATCTTTTTTTTATCTGGTTGATCTTGCCCCCAGTATTGCAGTTTTTTATATAGAACTGTTCAGCCCCAATCTCCACCTATTCCTGCCATGAAGCCCATGTGCCAGTTCCCAGCCCTGTCATTGCCCCCAACCCCCGTTATCAAGCTGGCAGGGATCCACATGATACACTCTACCTGGGTACCAAAGCTGAAAAACACATACAGCAATACATATGGTGCAATATACACCAAGACTGCACAAGAAGGAATTTTTTTACTTGATCTTTCTGTTATGGTTGCTGATCTCTGTCCTCTGAATTCAAATAAAAAAATCATTACATTAAATAAGTAGGATCTGCAGCTTATCCTGTAGGTAGGGAAATGAGCAAACTACGTGGGCCAAGCGGTCTTTATCTGCCATCAAAGTCTCTGTTTCTATGTTTCTAATATCATCACCATTGTCTACAAACACCACCAAGCAAGCACCTTTATTAGGAGACACCTGTTGCTGCTGTTCATCATCATCATTGCTTTTTATGTTCCTGCCACTCTTCACTGAACTGGTAAGAGAATTTGTTGAGACTGACTTTTAGGAAGGTATAGTGCTGTACATTTTCACGAGTAAGCCTTGTACAGCCATGTGAGACAACATTTCCAGCTGTGCTAAATATACGCTCACAGTAAACACTAATGGCAGGGCAACTAAGAAGCTTAATGGCAAAGGCGGATAGTGCAGGCCAGATGTTTTTGTTTTCTAGCCAGTACTCAAAAGGGTCATCAGCAATATTAATGGGTGGTTCTTGTAAATAGGCATCCACAATATCGGACAAAGACAAAGAAGATGGCTCCACAACAGACAGATCTGAATTATCAGGTCCCATGAGTTTTAAACAAAAAGTGTGAGTCATCTGTGTGTTTTTCAGAATTACATGCCTTTTCAAGGGCCATGAAAGAAGACTTTGTGCAGGACTACCCAGTGTTGATGAAGGAGTACATGGTGACACTAAGTGGAAATTATTGCTGTCACCACCAATACAGCAGATGTTGCTTCATCAGATGCAGCATCTGCATCATGTGATTCACTTGTTTTGTCAAATACAATTCTGTTCTTTTCCTGTGCAATTACTGAAATCAGCATGTTTTTGTATTCGAGATAAGAGTCACCAAGATCTGAAGGAGGCAGCTATTGCAGCTTAAATTGAGGGTCAAGAACAGTTGAAAAATGAAAGATTTTGTCTGTTATGATTTTGTGAAGTCTTCTGCAATTTTGGAACTGTTGTATCAGTCAGTCCATGAGGTATAGACCAGATTTGTCTCCTTTTTGTTCAAAACCTATACACAGCCTCCTGAGTTCCTTGTTTAATAAATTTATGATGGGAATAACCTGGCTTAGAGTAGCATTCTGTTTGCTAATCTGTTGAATTGCTTCATCAAAGGGAGTCAAGAGCAATGTAAGTTGCTCCATGAGGCCCCACTCGAATTAATTCTGCACAACACCATCTGCTACATTGTGCTTCATGGTATGTTCATGGACTGTCTTCTTTTGTGTGAGAACTTTTATTTATTTATTTATTTATTTATTTATTTATATCAAGTCTTGGAATTACAACTGTTTGAATCAGGGACTCATTTGCAAAGGCTCCACATCATACATAGAATGAAGACAGATACAGAGTAGACTATATTACAGTGATTAAGTACAGATACAGTAATGGTTAATACATACATAGAGCAACACCAAAGGTGTGAAACAGCAAATCATATATTATATTAGGATCAGGTACAGACGGAAGCATTGCCCTTGTTTGAGTGATTTAACTGCAATCACATATAGAGCTGGACATAATGTGGCCATGTAACTCAGTTTTAAAAGGCCCCAACCTGGGAATAGATAGGGTAGAATCAGGGAGAGAGTTCATCCAGAGTGGCGCCCTGTAGTGAAACAACCTTTGGCCAGTTGTGGTCCTTGCAAAAGGGATATGAAAGGTAGTAGAGTCAGAGTGTCTTGTAGCCCATGTCGGCAAGCTCGTTTGGAGGAGTGAGAGACAGCCAGAGGGAGCTAGCCCCAGTTGGATGTTTTTTGACAAATAAGCAGGTCTGATAGCATAGACGACCCTGAAAGTTTAGCCATGATGAGCTTCGGAAAGTTGATCTGCAACAATTTTTTCCAATGCTTTTGAGAGGGGAGGAAGTATGGAGCTGGGCCTATGGTTATTGCAAGAGGTACGGTCTCCGCTTTTATAAACTGGGGTAATGACCTCCCTTTTCCATTGTGAAGGGAACTGCCCTAGGCACAGAGACATGTTGAGTATTTTTGTTAGGGGTGTTAGAACTGCATCAAGGGTTAAAGAGGAACTCTCTCACACATGTAAAATGTTGAGTTCTGTCTCATCTGAACATCTTGTTTTAGTTGCTGTATTGGCAAGCCGTTTTTTTCTGGAGGTCAGCCAAGATGCCACATGATTTTACAGTGACTAAAGTGGCCATGGATTTTCTTTGCAGCTCCCACTAGCGTTAGCATGCTGTTGTCTCTGGAAAGGAAAGCTTGTACTAACAGATTTAATGAGTGTACAAAACATGGACTGTGAGTAAAACCACCATGTTTCAATGCATTAACAATATTGGTGCCATTGTCTGAAACCACAGATTCAGTATGGAGTCCCAGGGGATCTAACCACCTAGACATTTTCTCACACAACTCTTCCAAAATATTGTCAGCGGTGGGATGCTTACCAAACATGCTAATGCAAAGAGCTGCCATTTGTTGTCTACCTCCCTGTTCACTGCTGCTGGAGGTGGTGTTTGAAGATGATCATGAAACCCAATGTGCTGTGATACACATATAATCAGTGGTTTGAGAACTCATCCACATGTCTGTGGTCAGTTGCACAGAATCACATTCACTGTCTTGAAGAGCCAATTTTATTTTACTTTGCATATATTCATACATTTTAGGAATAGCCACAGTTGCAAAATATTTACGGCTTGGTATGCTGTAACATGGAACAAAATATTTTAAATGGGCTCTAAAACTGTATTTCTTCACCACAGAAAATGTTTGCAGGCCCTTGGCAATAAATTCAGCTATTAACTGATTCATTTCTAATGTGACTCGATGTGATCTACTGTAGGCAGTTTTTTGTTCAAGCATTGTAGTAATGGTCTACTGTTTAGTTCGTGCAGGGGGCCAAAAACCACGGGATTGCACTGATGAAGCAGAGACTGGTCTAAATACTTTCATCAGTGAAGCTGAACATGTTTTTCTTTCTGCCCTGTCTCTTAATCTCTTCACCATTGCTATTGTATGTAGGATTATTTTCATCAGAGATATTTGTCCCTTGCTCAGGACTGCTGCCCAGCTGAATGACTGGATGTGCTCTTTGCAAATGCCTTTTTTAGTGATGTAGTGCCGAAGTGGTCCCTCACTTTCCCCCTGCTAACTTCCTGAAGACAAAAGGTGCAGACAGCAATGCTTCCCTTTCTGGGACTTATATGAAAATAGCTCCACACAACTGAGGTGCAACATTTTGTCATCATGCCAGGAACTGCAGCAATTTTGGTGGCTGGTTTTTTGACCCGGATTCATGAACACTGTGGCTGTCCACAGAAGACTTACTTGATTATTGTTTTTCCGCTACTGGCTGTGGCTACTGGTGGTGCTTACTGTATGTGTTTTTTTTTTTGGGTGGGGGAACCCAGGTAGCATCCGCTGCCTCATCAGTATCACATTCTGATTCATCACCTTTGGAAGAGTGCAACTATGGCACATTGTGATTGTGATCTTGTTCTTGTACATTTACAACCTCTTCTTCATCAGAGGCACTGCTTTCTGATGAAGGAGCCTGATATGCATGAGTGGCACATCATGGAGTGCCCTGTCTAGTGGTACTAGATAGAGCCTTTTCCTTCAATATTGACTTTCTAGGTCTAAGTGTTCTGGCTACCTTTTTTCGTGTTTTACTTCTATCTGATTTTTCTGGCAATACCTGCAGTGCTGCATTATTTTGATCTGGGGATTCACCAACATTCTTTTCTTTTTCTGGTTGTGTTGCTTCATCTCTTTCTGGTAGCGTTGCTTCATTTTCATGAATTGTATTAATAACATTTTCAGCAGTGAATTTCCCTTTTTTTCTGAATTTGTTTTCAGGAAATATTTTTATTGTTACATGTACCAATTTCAGCCATATTGATGGTGTTGGCCACATGTTTCACTTCCATAACAGTCTCTGGTTCTGAATCCATTTTTGGGTCCAACTTAATTGCTTACTTAGCAGTAATAGTTTGGATGCAGAGATGGACAACACAGAGTCTGAGACATGACAGCCCACCCTCAAAATATGTGAGACACTAAATGAGGCACTATTTGACCTAGTAGTAGTTCAGGCACAGAGATGGGCAATATAGAGTCTGAAATGTGCCACCTCCTCTCTCAAAATATATGAGGCACTGTTTGACCTAGTACTAGTTGAGGCACAGAGATGGGCAGCACAGAGTCTGAGATGTGACACCCCTTCTCAAAATACGTGAAGTACTATATAACCTAGTAGTAGTTCAGGCACAGAGATGGGCAACAGCGTGTCTGAAACATGATGCTCCCCTTCACAATCTGTATGGCACTATGGCACAGAGATGGGCAATACAGAGTCTAGGGCAGTATGACCTTTCAGGGCAGTATATAGATGGGCAACTCAGAGTCTGAAATGTGGATGACACTCCTCTCTCAAAATATGTGGGGCAGTATATTACCTAGTACTAGTTCAGGCACAGAGATGGGCAACATAGAGTCTGAGATGTGATGTCTCCCCTCTTCACAGTCTGTATGACAAGAGATGGGCAACACAGTCTGAGATGTAATGCCCCCCTTCACAATCTGTATGGCACTGGATTGGATTGGGTGGATTGGCACCCCCAGTGTCACTCAAATAAGGAACAAGGACTCCCGATCATGACACTGGGGGATCGGGTACCTCCAGTGTCACTCTTAAGTTTCTGTGTGTGTGGGGGGGTGGTGGGTGCTGAGAGAAGGGTTAGGTGTGTGTGGTGGGGGGGGGTTAATTTAGGAAAAAAAAGAAAAGGAAATGCTGAGGAGTCCAGAGCATGACACTGGGGGACTGGGCACTCCCAGTGTCACTCTTATGTTTCTGTGGGGTGGATTGGTGGGTGCTGAGTGGGGGTGGGGAATATTGAGAATTAAAAAAAAATTGTGGACATGGCAGAAAATAGTGCAGTGCTACTTCCAATCCAAACAACGAGCGGACTGCTTTATGGTCATGGAGGTGACTGTGGTGCAAGTCCAACAGGTTGTTCAGTCAGAAGGAATGCATGGAATGTGGAGTACTTTTCCTCATAGCAAGAGGTCTTCAGAGCTCTGCCCACTGCAGCCCTAAAAAGGCAGACAGAGCAGAGCAGAAAAAGGCAACGGGGGCTAGGTTTTACTCCTTCTTTGACATCATCTTTCTTGCTGAAGTTGCTGTTTATTATTTTTGTTTTGCAGGTATTTGAAATGAATTGGTTTGGAACAGTTTTATATTGCAGAAACAATGTTTTCCAGGTTTTGGTTTTTGGATCATGACAGTTACACTGACTCTAGAACAGTGCTTGGTATGTCTGGCTGGCTGGCCACACCTGAACCCCAGAGATTTCTAGCGTATCCTAAACCTGCCATAGGATGAGATCACCATGCCTTTTTAAACATGGAATACCACTCACCTCACTTCATTGCTCCTTCATCATTTACCTGGTCAGTCAGCCATGATCAGTGTTGGCTGCACCCTCTGATAAGTCCATATAGAAAGCTTGCTGCCTGAGTCCACTCTCTCCTCTCCTTTCATAATTGCCACTTCAGTATGGCACTTGCATAAAAAAAATGGTGCTTGTGTTGAGTGGACAGATGTACTGATGGCTGCAACTGCTTTAATTGCAAAATTGTGATTTGCACCAAATACAGCTGCAGCATTGTGGTAGACAGTGTGGCTAGAGGAAGAAGCAAGGTATTAACTGGCCAGGCAGCCAATCAGAATTGAAGGGGGTTGTGGATGTGGATAGGTTGACAGATACAGACCGAGGCTTGACCTTCTTCCTCCCCCTCCCCGGCCAACAGCACATAAGCAGCTTTGATCACTGCCTGCTTCCTGTGACCTGTCAGTGAGGAAAACAAAAAAACCTTGAATCTCAGAGTGTGAACCGGCAGCATATAAATAACAGCAAACTTGAGTTTATGCTGCATACACCTGAACCAGAGCCAAACCGGCATGATTTGGGATTGGCTTTGGTTTTGTCACAGTCAAGCCACCCAAGTTCTGGGTGGCTCATTTCTCCTATCACTAGTTCTGTACACACTAATCAGCTCTCCCACAGAGCTTTTTTCATCATCTGCAGAAAGACTTTACCTTGCACCTACTCTGATATACATATATATATATATATATATATATATACACTTTGTTAATGCACCAGTTTTAATGCTGCAAAAGTAGGGAAATATGACATTTCGGTTTCCAACCCTAACTTGGTTCCATGTCATAAGGCAACTGCGGAACAGCACCTGACATGTCAGCGAGTGTAAATCATTGAAAATGGAAATGGCAACTCTGCACAATACTGATACACACATTGGCAACTGTTCCACCACATTAAATACCCTACCTACATCACACAATTTGTTATGCTGGGGCTACAACCCTGCACCCCCCTTTAATTATATAATCAACTCTGAGGGGGGGCCTGACACTGGGGTAAAGTGTCAATCTCAGGAAGGGGTTATTGGGGAGGACTGCAGACATCTAAAGAGGGGATCAGGGAATGCGACACTGCAGCAAAAAAAAAATAAAATAAGTCCCACACCCTGAAGAATATAAAATATATTACCTGTCCCTGCCAAGCTCTGAGCTCAGTACTAGCTCCACCGTAGACATACACTCCAACCCCAAGACCATCCAAGCAGCTCAACGGAGTGACTTACACTACCTCCCATATCTTGTGCTATGTCATTTCCCCTCCCACTGTTGCTCCCTCCCCTACTTGCGATTTCAGTTCCCAGACATTTGCAACCCCCCCTTGCTACCCCTCTCAAATCGTTCTCTTCCTAGGTGCTTATAATGACTCACTCAAATGTGAGTCACCTTTTTGCAGCTGCCCATATGATGGGATATCTGCTAACTTCCCACCCCAAATCCCAAGCAGCAAAAGGAAAAAAGAACATTAGGGTTTTGGGTCTCTGGAGTCCTGCAAATCAGTGGTGGGATCTTCCTTGGGGTTGTCAACCCCAATGTTCACCCCTCCCACCAGCCCATAGCCTCCTGTCTGAAGCACAAGGTACAGCTTCAAGCAAGTGCCTCATACTGATACACTCTTGAAAGGTAGAGAAGTATGTCTTGCCACATGTTGCCAGTGCAATGTGTTGTAGCTTTCTTCATGCATGAAGAAAGGGGATCACATCTGACCTTGTTTGTGCAGAGAACAGGGTGAGCATTTGGATTGACAACCCCGAGGAAGACCCCACCACTGATGCTCCAAGATTCCAGAGACAAAACCCTGTTTTTTTCTTTGGCTGCTTGGGGAGTGGGGGTGGGGAGTTAGGGTTAGACACCCTAACACCACATTTCCCTACTGTTGTGGCATTAACTTAAACCCTAATTGGTGCATTGACAATTCTGTTTTTACAAAAAATGTCCTTTCTTTTTGAGATAGTGGAATCGTATCCTCATTAGGGACCTACGTGAAGACATGCAGATGTGAAGTCCCAAAAGAAAGGGACGACTCCATCTGCCTATGGAAGTGCAGGATCCTTGCATGCCCTGCAGTTCTGTGCAGCAACGGATGCTAAAAATTCATAGGGCTGTCAGCTTGGCAGCAGAAGTGCAGGACTGTATGTTCCCTGTGCTTCCATGTAGCTGGAGATACAGATGCATAGGGGAAAGAGTCCAGCTGTCAGCCATTGCACAGGGTCCTCTGCCACTCACAGGTGCAGATGTGCAGAGCTATGTGCCTAGAAAAGAGTGTCTTTGCTGTATGTGCAATCAAATTTCATGGTGAGAAACCAATTTAAGTCATGAAACCAAAAAATTATGATGCACAATCAAATTTCAAGTCAAGTAAATTTAATGTCAAGAAACCAATTTTCTACTGCAAAATTAAAAATTCTGATGTGCTACCAAATTTCACGCTGAGAAACCAATTTTCTGCCATGAAACAAAGAATCATGGTGTACAATCAAATTTCATGCTGAGAAACAAATTTTCTGCAGCAAAATGAGAAATTCTGTTGTGCAATCAAAATTCATGCTGATAAACCAATTTTCTGCTGTGATATAAAAATCATTGTGTGCAATCAAATTTCATGCTGAGAAACCAATTCTCTGCTGCAAAATGAAAAATTGTGATATGTAATCAAATTTCATGGTGCGAAACCAATTTTCTGCTGTGAAATGAAAAATCATGGTGTGCAATTAGATTTCATACTGAAAAACCAATTTTATACCAGGGTTCATACTAGGTGTCCTACTAGGAAGTAATAGATGTACAGAAGGCCGTGGCCCATGTAAGTACATCTCCAGCAGGCTGCAATCAGGTTACCTGGTGATTCAGTAATGGATATCTAGTTGTTTTTTTTTAAAGATCTCAGGACTATTGGCATCAACTATGTCTTTTGGGACTGAGTTCCATAGTGGAATTATTCTCTGTGTATAAAAGAAGCATCTGTTGTCCTTTTTGGGGTAAGTTAGTGCAAGCTGGTGTGTATGGCTTCTTAAATTGCACTCCCTTTTATTATATGTCATACCCAACTCTGATATTAATTCATGGTCTCTTGATATTTTAAACATAAGGAGTAGGTCACTCCTAGTTCTCCGGAGCTCCAAAGGGTACAGATTTAGTTCTGATAACCTCTCCTCACAATTCTTTCCCTGTATATTTTCTATCATCCTTGTAACCCTTCTCTGAACTCACTCCAATTTTTTTACATCTCTTCTCAGATGTGGACTCCACAATGGGGAGCAATAATCTAGATGCGGTCTTATGTTCACTCTGTACAGGGGCAAAATGCATCCCCTATTTCTAGATGCAAAGGATCTCTTAATACAACCTATTACTCTGTTAGCTTTATTAATAACCTGGTTGCAGTGTTTACCAAATGATAGATCTGATGAGATAATAGTTCCAAGATCTTTTTAATCAAGAACAGAATTCAGGGTGCTGCCATTTAGGGTACAATGATGTTTATTTGTATCCTCCAAGTGCATGATGACACATTTGCTGATGTTGTAAGACATTTCAAGTTTTTGTGCCCAGACTTCAGGTGCTTTTAAATCTTTTATAGTGTTTTGTATGTCTTCCCCTCTTTTGACTTGGGCAGCTATTTTTGTATCGTCAGCAAATTTTGTTGCAAAGTTCTTTAGATTTGTTGTCATATCTGATATAAAGATAGAGAATAAGATCAGTCCCAAAATGAATTCCTGTGGCACACCACTGGTGACCAGACCTGTATTTGAATGGTGTCCATCTGATACACACTTTCTGGGTGAGATTTTTTAACCATTCGCTCACCCAGTTTACTAAGATACAGTTTTTCCCTAGTTTGTGCATTTTAGTAATCAGGGTTTTATAGGGCATTTTGTCAAATGCCTTACAGAAATCCAAGTAAACAACGTCCACTGGTGTTTTTTCATCCAGTAGTTTGCTTTACCTTTTCATAGAAAACCAGATTGCTAGTAAGGCAAGACCTCTGTTTTTTAAAGCCATGTTGTGAGGGATCTGTTAATTTTTTGGTGACCATGTCTTCCTCTAGCTTAGTTTTGAGTATTGATTCAAAGATCTTGCCCAAAATGCTTGTAAGGCTAATCAGTCTATAGTTAGCCATTTCACTCTGGTTGCCCTTTTTGAAAATGGGGGTAACCAATGCTGTCTTCCAGTCATTGGGTATGGTCCCTGAAAATAATGATAAATTAAAAATTTTGTACAATGGTTCAATCAGCCAGGTGGATAGTTCCTTTAGTAGTCTCGGGTATAATTTGTCATGCCTTGTGGATTTGTTAATATTTACTTTCTCCAACTTGTTCTGTATTTCATTTTTTGTAATCTCAGTGAGGTCCTCATGAGTGTTGCTAGAATTATTACTTATGTTTTGATTACTAGAGGTGATTGGGTTAAATACTGAACAAAAGTATTTAGTTCCTCAGCCATTTCCTGCCAGGCTGCTATTTCATGTGATCCTACTGTGAGGGGGCCAATGGACTTGGCAACTTGTTTTTTGTTGTTTACATATGAGTAAAAACTCTTACCCCATCATTTATATTTGCTAATTTTCTGCTGTAAAACAAAATAAATTGTGATGTGCAATCAATTTTCATGCTGAGAAGCCAATTCTCTGCTGTGAAACGAAAAATTATACTGTGAAATGAAGAATTATTGTGCACAATCAAATTTTATGCTGAGAAACCAATTGCCTGTTGTGAAACTAAAAATTATGCTGGGCAATCAAAAATGTGTTTCCAACAGACTTTTTTTGAATTGCAATTAAAAGAACTGTTTTGCAAGTCAAATTTAGTTTTGCACCGCCTTAAAGGTGTGACACAAAAAAGCGAGTCATGATTCAAAAAACAGCAAAGACGTTAATATGACCAGGAGAAATACCTAAAAGATATTTATAATCATAATTGACCGAAACTAGCCTCAGAATCTGAACCAGCATGTTCTAATGAGGTAGAGTTTTTTTTTTTATTATGGCTGTTGTAGTAAAAGTTTGAATTAGTAGTTTGTTAGTGAGGTGAGAAACAAGATGGCGGCTGTCACAAAACAAACAGATGTTGGTGTCATGAACACAACATCTCACAAAATCAAAAATGGCCCTGTGACACCAAATTTATGCTGTTGTATCAGAACATTACCCCAAAAATCCTACTGAGCAGGCTCAGAACAGAAAAAACACAAAACTTTAAATCCTTATAACTCTGGAATGGTTTAATATTTTTTTTCATAAAACCTTCCAAAGGCATTACCTTGCCAAAGAACACTTCTAACCTGAAAGTTTCAGGAAAAAATCCATTCCATGTAGGCTGTAGGAGAGAGCAAAAAAATTCCATGTTATGTATAGGAAAAAAATTAGACGGCTACAGGAAAATGGCATATGCAAATCTCAGAAACTGCACACGCTTCCATCACAAAACTTTCCACAGATCTAGATCTTACCTACTAGACAAAAAATGCTAAATTTCAGCTAATTTCATCAAATGATGCCAAAGCTATTAAGGTGTGAAGTTATGGGTTTAACATTGAACACCCTACTCAACCCCAAGTATAGGGATGCTACCACACCCCTATAATAGATATTAAAAAGTATTGGTCACAGGACAGACACCCAGTGCACCCTTCTTGTGACTCCCTTGACATCTTGACCACTCTATGAGTTCTATTTGCAAACCAATTTACAATCAATCTTGTTAGCCCTTCCTCTAGTCGTGAGTCTCCTACACTCTGTATGTCTCCTATGCGACACCAAATCAAAAGCCTTATTCAAGCCCACATACAAGAAGTTGACTACCTGGCTCCTATCCACCATCTTGTCACCGAGTTGAAAAAAATCTAATAAATTCTTTTGACACAACCTGCCCCTCATGAACCTGTGTTGATTCCTGTCTGTAATGCTGTTTTCCTCTGGGAAGTCAACTATCTGCCCCTTTATATTTGACTCCTACAGCTTACTTACTTTAGACATCAGGCTCACTGGCCTGTAATTTTCTGAGTTTTCCCTATCCCCACCCATCTGCATGGGGACAATGTTCACCACCCTTCCAGTATTTGGGCACATCTTCTGTGCCACTGACTCATGAAATAGGTCTGCCAAGGGGGTTGCCAGGTCCTGTTTTGTTTTTCTCAGTACCCTTAAATGCAGCAGTCTGGCACTAGGGATTTGTTTATTTTCAGGTCCTGCAGACCCTTCAGACCTGTTTCCTTAGGTACATACCCTACCCATAAACTGTGGCTCTTGGCATCCTTGAATCTGCTCTTGCTGATGGAAATTGGGCCTCTTGCCTCCATTGTGAACAAACTGAAGTAGCCATTATATGTTTGTCTTTCCTTTGTCTTCCTCCATACACATTTTGTCTTTCCTTATTCTTTCTATGCCATGCTTGCCAGAACTTCCTTCCTTATGTACCAAAATAAAATTCTATCATAATTTTTTATTACCCCTCCATTATTATTAGTCCTGTGATTGCTTTTGCCTTCCTTACAATGTCCTTGCTTTTATATATACAGAAGGTTATGCAGTTGAGTATATCCAGGAGAAACTTCGGAGTGCATTTGATCTACTGCAACTATTTTTCAGTGATTATAAATTAATTCTTAATGCCCCCCCCAAAAAAATAGTTATTTTTAGCAGGAGTAAAAAGGCCATTGCTGATGCTCCCCAATGATATGGACCTTGGACAGTAGAGCTATACAACAGGTCACATCTTATAAGTACCTCTGGATGTGGCTGGATTGTAAATTAAAATGGAATATACGTGTAGATAAAACTCTGAGCAATAGTGGTAAGTGGTTGAGTATTCTGTATCATATTAGGTCCTATATGTCAGAAGAGACATGCAGGCATGTTGTAAAGTCAATGGTGATTCCAGTACTGGATTATAGAGACGTCCTCTGTGCACTGGGGTGTCGGAGAGGGAGCTTGCAAAACTGGTTGTTATTTACAACATGCTTGCCCACTTCATCCCCACCCCCAGGTAATGCACCATTGTATTCTTTATTTAAAGCAGGCCTGGTTAAGACTTAATGAATGAATAAATCTGCACATGCTTACCTTTATACTTACATGCCATAGGGTCAAATATCCATCATATATCTTGGAGAATATAAATAGAAGATCTGTTAAGGAGCAGTTAAGATCAGCATTGGGTCTTGAATTTAAAGTTCCAGATTGTTACTTGGAGGTGGGGAGAACCTCAATATATTACTTGGGAACTACATTGTAGAACTCTATCCCTTCTACTTTGAGAGCGGTTGATAGGAAAATTTGCTTGCTCCCCATAAAAAAAAAAGTTTCACTAATCAAGCATTGATTCCCTTACCTTGCTGTCACAACCTGGGTATAGGTTAATCACAGTCTATATTTATGACAGAAGGGTTTTTGACAGCTGGTTACTTGCTAAAGGATCTTTAAGGGTAACATAAGCAAATATTTATGGTATAAAGGTTCTTCCATTTATTCCAGAGAGCATAATTTATAATAATTCATGGGGCACCATAAGCATTTAAAGATAACTGAAAATTAATATTGTATATATTTTATGGTAAATACTATGTGAGTAAACAATGTAATTTCCTGACTAATGTATGTACTTTGTAACATTAAATGCATAATTGGACCTCCCTGAAAATGAATCTTAGGGTTCAGCTGAGTTTTATCCCTGTTAATACTTTATGATATGAATACAAGAATTTACTACTACAGTACCACTACTTGCTTTTCTCAAGTTTATATTTATATGCAGTCCTGTTGTTCTCATTCTGTTCCCCTTTCTATGCCCCAAAAGCTTTAATTTTGCCCTGAATTTCCTCCCTCACTTGCTTATCTAGCCAAAGTTGTTTCTTTGCCTTTTTAACAAGTTGTATGCAATGGTGGGTGACTCCCATTATAGCCCCTTGAATTGATACCCACTTATTCTCTGTGCTCTCTAGTTTGTGTATGTTCTTTAGCTGATGTTCAGTTATTACTATCATTTTGTCAGTGTTCATCTTCCTAAAGTCAGGGACCAAAATGCTAGATTGCAGTTTCTCAGAATCCAGTATAGTCTTGACTGGAATGCTTTTGTGGTCTCTGACTGTGTCCCAAGTCCTGAGGGACAGTACCAGGTCCAAAACTGCTTCCCCCAGTTACCTCTTGCACCTGTTGTGTAAGAGGGCAGTCCTGTGTTACCTCTATGACCTTCTGACTTTTTTGGCTGACTGCCATCGGAATGACCCAGTCTACGTAGAGAGAATGCAACATTTAAGTCTCCCATGAGTATACATTACTTCTCCCCAGACCAGTTACCTTCCTAATCTCCCTTCTAAGCTCCTCTACTGACTTAAGTAGTCATAAATTCTCATCAGCAGGAGCCCAGATGAACCACATCTGCCCAGTAGTAGTATTCACTAGCATCTGCAGGGCCTTCTTTGAATTTATAGTTAATCAGAAGCTAGTCAAACATAGAAACATAGCTAATTTCAGAAGAAAAATACAATTGGTCAATCCATCCAGTCTGCCCTGTTATACCATATCCTACCCCAAGGCCTATTGTCTAGATTGGGGTTTTGGCCACCCTATCCCCCATCTTACTGTTAACCCCCCCCCCCGAGTAACTATTAAGCCCTTTACTCTGTCCCAGCTGTGCTTGATATCATTCATGGTTTTTGAGCCCACTACCTCTGCCTGGTAGGCTGTTTCATGACTCAACCACTCTCCCCATAAAATAAAACTTTCTTACATCCCTTCTGACTCTCCACCTGCCAGCTTTCACTCATATCTCATTGTCTTTGACTCCAGTTCCTGCAATATACAGTACAGTAGTTCCTAACAGTTTACCATGTTCATTCCTTTCAGGAAACTGAAGGTCTCTGTCATATTGCCCCTCTCCCTTCTGGTCTCTAGCGAATACCTATTCAGAACCCTAAGCTGATCCTCATCAGATCTGCCCTATTGGCCCTGAGACATTTTTAGTTTCCCTACACTGTACCTTCTCCAGCCTGTCTTTGTCTTTCCTTAAGATAGGATTCCAGAACTGGGCACAGTATTCCAAATGAGGCCTTAGCAGTGATCTGTAGAGGGGTACTATTACCTCTTTCCTCCTGATATCTAAACTCCTCCCAATACACCACAACATCCTGGTTGCCTTGCTGTATAGGCCTTGTTACATTGTTTCAGGGAGTCACTTTTGATGACTCCCAGGTCCCTTTCTTCAGAGGTACAGCTGAGCTTAACCACTCCTATAGTTCCAACACATAATTATAAAATGGTCTTCAGAATCCTAACAATTTCATTGGTTTAAACACATCACTTTACCATTGATTGATCACTGGTATACACATAGTTTGTAACTATAAGACAAAGAACCTCGGCACAAAAGCATTGAGGCAGGGGTTACCAGGCAAGGGGATTGACAATCAAGCCAGGTTTCAAAGAAATATAAAATTACATATACCCCAATAATGCAAAGCATCATGTGACGTGTATGCAAATCACCATGAAAGAATTTAGACTGGTTCTCATTTTAGCAAGAGTGTGTGGCACCAAATGGTCACTCACAAAATTTCAAAAGGCTGAAAACAGAAGACAGACACATGTTTCATCCCTGTCAGACTCATCAGTTGGAATCTGCCCTCCACTGAGCTTGCAAGACCCCCCCCATCAAACAGCTCTCCCTGTGAGGTGATCGTGAGGGCCAAGTTGGAATCTGCCTTCCCCCGAGCTGCAAGATCCCCTGCAAACAGGTACAGCATTCTGGCCAGAGGTGTGGCCGAGTTTTCTTTTTTTTTTTTAAATTAAAGTTTATTGGAGAACTTTTTTCCATAGAAATACATGTATTAACAGACAAATAGAAAGTCCATTTCTACTCACTTACACAATATTAAAACCAAAACAAAGGAGAGAAGAGGAAAAGAGATAGAAAAGAAATGCATGAAAGAGAGGAAAGGGAGAGATAAGATTAACAGATGAGAGAGCGCCTTCAAAAATTAGGAAAAGAAGAAAAAAGAAGGGAGAGAAACAGTTTAACATTATAAATGTTGCCAATAACTTATTGCCTCTAACAAGGATTGAGGTTATCTCAGTTATTACTAAAGGCCCAGACTTACAAAGTCCCCCTAATGGTACACATATATAAAAAGTACCTGATGAAAAGGACATATCCAGAAATTTATAATAAAGCAAGTATAAAACACAGAAGTGAGGAGACCTCCTATCCTCGTATCTGTCAAAACATCCAGACTGGACCTGGAGAGTCTTCTCAGACATATCTGGCAAGTAATTCTAATACAGGCTTCCCCTCCCGGGAGGCCATGAAATGCAAAAATGGTAGCCATCTCCCCTTAAATTTATCTAAAGATAGCCTCAACTTGGCCGTCAGATATTCCATATCTAAGATCCTGGTGCAGATATAATACCAAGTAGAGATAGTGAGCTTATCTGGAGTAAGTCATAACAAATTAATAGCCTTAAGGGCTGCTGCCACCAAGATTCCAAACAGATAATGGGAGGATCTGGAAGCCAGAAGAGGGGGAGCAAACCCAATAACCAGTACTGAGGGGACTATGGCAGTACTAGCTCAAAAATCCTTTCAAAGATATATTTTACTTCCCTCCAGTACTCCTGTATAACTTTGCATTCCCAGAATATATGGAAATATGTACCAACCAACTGACAGTTTCTCCAGCAAAGGTCTGAGTGATGTAACCCATAATGTTTTGTCACCACAGGGACATTAAAAAAATTTAACAGCTAACTTCCACCGAAATTCTCTCCAAAAAAGGGATGATGTGGTGTTTTGAATATCCTTCCAAATGGAAGTCCAGTCAGATTCAGACAGGGCCACACCTAGGTCTCTATGCCACATGTCCTTAACCTGAATTAGGGAGTCGCCCTCTGCGAAGTTCATCCCCTGTACTAATTTGGAGATCAATTTTTTGTTGATTCAGAGACCTTATCAGGAAGGATAAGATAGATTGCAGTGGGTTATTAGAAGGTTCCGTACCCAACTCAAGCTCCTTTTCATTTACGTGGACATAGTGTCTTAATTGGAGGTAACGGAAAAAATCTGTATGTTGGAGATTGAATTCGGCCTTTAACTGCTGGAATGGTTTTACTAGATTCTGATAGAAAAGCTGGCCCAGATTAATCAGACCAGCTCTCGCCCACCGATGAAAACCCATATCCCACCTGAGTGGGCCAAAATCTAAGCAGCTCAATATAGTCGTGTATTGGTTCAGCTTTAAGGAAATACCTAGTTTTGAGTTCATGTCCCTCCAAACCTGGGAAATCACCCTAGTGAAAGTATTCCTAAAATTCAGCTGGCGCAGCCTAGGAATATCCAAGAAAATAAGGTCTGAAACATTTCCCAGAGAAGAATCAGCCCCCTCAATCTGAACCCACTTCGGTGGGGACTCCTGAGCCATAATCACCAATGGTTGCAGATGAGATGCCCAAAAATATTTCTGAACATCAGGTATCCCAAAGCCCCCCCTATCTTTGGGGGTCAACATGGTCTTCCATCTAACACGGGGCCTCCTCCCAGACCAAAGAAATTTAGAGAGGGTAGAATTCAGATCTCGCCAAAAATTCCTCAGGGATCTGAAAGGAATGGCACCCATTATAAACAACAGGCAAGGGAGAATATTCATGCAGATGGATTCACCCCTGCCCGAGATGGATAGGGGGAGCTCCCTCCATCTGTTGCAGTCCTCCCGAATCTCCTGCAGTAACCTTAAATGGTTTGTAGAATACAAGGCCTTAAAATCCCTAGGGACCCATATCCCTAAATATCTGAACCCTGACTTATACCACTTAATTTGTTGCACCTTTGATAAGGGCTGATCCAGGAAACCCCCCAGAGGAAATAGCTCAGATTTGTCTGGGTTAACCTTATAACCGGAAAGAGCTCCGAATTCAGAGAGAAAGCTGAAAATCCTAGGAATCGCATTTACTGGATCTAATATATATAACACGATGTCGTCCGCATGTAATGAGATCTTAACCTCCGCCCCCCCCCCAACCCGGAGACCTTGGAAAATATCTGTTTGCCGAATATATGCTGCCAGGGGTTCCAAACTGAGGGCAAACAAGAGATGGGAGAGAGGGCAGCCCTGCCTGGTGCCTCGCTCAATCCCAAATTGAGTGGAAATCGTCTCATTCACCTGGACCTTTGCTCTAGGTTTAGAGTATAAATTAGATATCCAAGTCCAAAATTTCTCACCAAACCCAAAGCCCCCAGAACCAAGTCCAAACATTGCCAATTTAGATGATTGAATGCTTTCTCAGCATCTAAAGATAGTATTGCCGAAAGTGGGGAGTCTATAGGGAGCTGGGCCGTGGAAATAACACTTAGCAGCAATCTAATGTTATCTTGGATGTGCCTCCTGGGTATAAACCCAGTTTGATTCGGGTGAACTAAGATGGGGACCACTTTCTGTAAACATTCGCTGATGATCTTAGTGAAGAGTTTTGCATCTTGGTTGAGCAGCGAAATAGGTCGGTACCCAGCACATGAGGTGTGATCGTTCCCCGGTTTGGGCAATACCGAAATAAGGGCCTCTCCCCATGTATCTGGCAAGGCCCCCGGCTCCTGCGCCACATTGCAGACTCTAGTGAGTAACGGGGTTAACACCTCCTGGAACCCTTTATAAAATTCCGAGGTGAACCCATCAGGGCTGGAAGCCTTGCCAGAGCTGAGAGCCTTGATAGCCGCCCCCACCTCTCCCTCAATGAAGGGAGCCTCCAAGGAGTCCCTCTGAGTACAAGACAAGGCAGGGAGCTCCAGACCTTGTAGAAAATTTGAAATTTTCTCGCCAAGCTCTTGAGTTTCTTCCTTCATACAGAGTTGTCTATAAAATTCCGCAAACTCTTGTGCAATTTCACCAGGAAGAATCTTATAAGGGAGATTAGGTGGGTCTGAACTAACCTTAACCACATACCTATCAGCTGCCTGCCTGCGGAGCCTTAGGGCAAGCAGTTTGCCTGCCCTCTCTCCCCTCTCATAGTAACGCTGCCCGGCATATCTTAGGGAATTCTCTACCCGTCGGTGTAATAAGGAATTATAGGAATCCCTGGCCTCCCTCAACTTTTTGAGTGTATGATTAGACCCTGTGCATTTGTGTGATGCTTCCAGGTCAGCAATAGATGCGAGAGCTTCCTGCATATGAGCCTGATGCTGTTTATGCCTATGGGAGGAAAATGCTATCGTGTGCCCTCTCACCACCGCCTTTAAGGCATCCCGCAAATACTTGGGCCTAGAAAGCGCCTCTGTATTTTCTTTTAGATAATACTGAATAACCCTTTTGGTAGATTCTTTGTACTTTTATCATTGAATAGTCCTGGATCAAATCTCCAGAGTCCGCCCCCCTCCACTGTGTCCCAACGAAGTTGTGCCTTGACCATAGCATGGTCAGAAATCATGATCGGGAGGATGGAAATATCCCTAAATGAATGCAAAGCATTTCTCCGGGTGTAAAATCTGTCTAATCTGGAATACATATTGGAAGCCGGAGAAAAAAAGGTGAAGTTTTTCACCGAGGGATTAAACTGCCTCCATGGATCTATTAGTCCAGCTTCTACAAGCAAGTTACGAAGTAACCGGGAGCAGGACCTTGAACCTGGGATTTTGGTAGAGCTTCTATCCAAACTGACGTCCTCAACACAGTTCCAATCCCCCATTAGAATAACTTGTCCAGGAGGTAATCTAGCTACCGAGTTAAAAAGGGAGCGAAAAAACTCTCCAGAAGGTGGGGTGGGGGCATAAATTCCAACCAAATGTATTGTCTGACCCTTGTAAATGCCGGAAACCATCAGTTGGTGTCCCGAACCTGATTTAATTACAGACGGAATCTGAAAGGGAAGGCCCCTACAAAATAGAATAGCTACTCCCCCCCTTTTTACATTGTGGGTGCTCGTCAGAGCATACCATATTCACCCAATCCCTGCGCAATTTCATGTGCTCTCCCAGGGTCAACCTGGTCTCCTGTAAACAGGCAATGTCACACTTTTCCCTTTTAAATTCAGCTAATATCTTCGCACGTTTGACAACATTGTTAATTCCTTTAACATTAAGCGAACAAATTGTCAAGTCAGCCATGTTATATATCCAAGAGAACTCTGAGATTGATTATACACCCTGTATCCAATTGTACAATCATAACACCTAGTTGTACAAAAAGGCATTCTCCCAAAAGCAAGTAAAGACAGAAAAGAGAAGAAGGATAGAGAAGAAACAGAGAAACAAGTAATACAACCGCTGTAACACACAATAAGTCTGAACAAGTTGCAAGCCCTGCACTAAAAGCACTGGACCCGCCTCCACAAAGGGAGCACAATGACACAGGGTTGTTGCTCATACAAGGCTTAAAGGCCAGAGCATCCATCCGTGCTGACGATACTCAGCTCGGCAGGCGCTTCGATGTGAAGTAGGGGGAGAAAAGAACTACATCCCCTAGAGGGAACAACACTCCACTAGGAATGAAAGGGTTGGGGGCTCCCCAGAAACCTGGAGAGTCACTAGCCTGTGCCCTCTGTTGGTTTCCTTAAGGAAAAGCTTCCGGGAAGGGCTGGGAAAAAGAACTCTTCAGGTCTCCAACGTTCACCAATTAACTGAAAACTTCCTTGATGGTGAATCCAGTGCAGCTCAGACTGCAAAAAAAAGGGGGCGGGGGAGAAACAACAAGGTTGATAATTGATTAGCCCTCATTCTAAAACAGCACAAAAAGGGAGCAGGCAAACCATCATGTGGATGGGAAGGGGGAGCACACCAATTTGTATTCACATTCGAGTAAAAAGAAAGGGCACTTGAGTGGATTATGTCGTCCTTGGCCAGAAAGAACCCTGTGAGGCCTCACCCTGGAAAGACAAAAATTAAAATAAAAAATTATGTACTCATTCCCCCTTAATAGCACTGGCCATCTAGCGGGAGCCTAACATGACATGTAACTAGGTAGGCCTCTTAAACTCCACACCGACTAGTAGTCTAGTGTGACTGTCTAAATCGCTAGGGAGTAACCCTCTCTCCACTCATTCTATGAAGGGAGAACAACAAAGAAAAAAACAAGAAGCTAAATCTTTCCTCCCCCCCCTCTTGCCCCTTCCCCCCCTCAAAGCTAGTAATGTGTAGGATCATCTATTACTATTCATATCGGGGTGATGGGTGACCAAAAAGCCCACAACCCACTAGAGTCAATATATTTGTCTTACTTTGAGTTATATGAGCTGCCCTTCTTGTGGGAGTCTGAACTAAGGCCATTGAGATAGCCCCCCCCTTGCGAAACTCCACATTCGGTCAGCATCCCTCACGAAGAGGGGAAAGGAGTAGGATCACAAAAAGCCCCCTGAGGTCAGGGGGACCAAAACCAGAACCGGACTCCAGGAAGGCACCACCCTGAAAAAAGGTCCCACCCGCCATGGAATCCGAAACAAAGGGACTGCCCTTCAACCCCTCCATGATGCAGACATGAACCAGCCTCCCATCAGAAGGAGAAGAGGAACCCCCCCCCCCACATCACCCAGGACCAGGGCAACTGCTGGGGAAAAAACAAAAAGCAATAAGGTAAACATCTTAACCATCTTATTTCTAAACTCTAAAGGTGCTTTGTTTGAATGGCAGTTGTAACACTTCAGGGTACTAATAATCAAAATGAGTGCAGGTTTAACGATCGATCCCCTGGTAAAAAAGAGAAAAACAATAAGCATTCAATTGATAAAGTTCAAGTAATCTTCTCAGGATGCTTCCCCTTGGTAATCCATTTAGATAGGTCAACATGTGGGGCAAAACTGAGTCTGCTCTGAAGTGGGGCCAATTAATATTCTTCGAGCCTGGAGCCACTGCCCAGAGAAGCTGCTCAATCCCCTTCTCCGTGATCTCTTCTTTTATATCTGGGACCTGAATGTCCTTTGAAACCAGGAAATCGCTGGCCATTAGTAAGGAATCATAGGTTTTGGGACCCTCAGGCAATTCTATCCACAATCTTGCAGGTTAATGCAGCTGGGCCCTCATGCCCTTCTCTCTTAGCTGTTTCACCACACCGAGCACCTTTCTCCGATGCTGGGCCAAGGCGGAGGGGGGGATCTTGATCTACAAACACCTTTGTTCCATCAAAATTCAGATCCCTCTTAGCCCATGCCAAACACAGGACCCTGTCCATAGTGGGGTACCTCAGAAATTGAATTATAATGGCTCTGGGAGGGGCACCCTGCTTGGTCTTTGGGGCGAGGGCCCTGTGCGCCCTTTCAATCTCCAGTGGAGTGTCTTCCTCTATCTGCAGCTCCATTTTTAACCAACAGTCCATGAAGGCCACCATATCAGCCTGCTCAGCCCCCTCTGGTATGCCGACCACCCTTATGTTGTTGTGCCTGGAGCGTGCCTCTGCATCTTCGGCCTTTGCAGTAAGAGCTTTCTCCCTGCCGTATAGGAATGCCAACGATCTTCCATAGGCCATATGCTCGGCCTGCAGCCCCTCTAGGTGCTGTTCCACTGCGGTAGTTCTAGACTCCAATTTTTTAAAGTCCCTCTGGATGTCTGAAACCTTTGTGTCTACCTTGTGTAGAAGCTTAATTATTTCCCTCGATTCTGCCCTGGTGCTGGTTGAACCGGAATCGGAGCACAAGTCCTCGGCCCCAGATGCTGAGAGCACAGATGAGCGCAAGGGAGCTGGACTGAGGCCTGCCATCTGTCTGTCTTGTGAATTTACTGAAGTGATTTTGGCAATCAAAGAGCCTCTTTTCTTCGTGCAGACCATAGCAGATCACTTCTTGTGCCTGTAACACAGTATAAAAACACAGGATGCCACCAAAAAGCACTGGATTCTCTTTTTTTTTTTTGTCGTTGGAGAGCCAGAGCTAAGAGTTAAGAGGCCATTCCCACCTACTACATCACCGGAAGTCACGGCTGAGTTTTCAAATGGAGTGTGGACTTGGGAACTTTTTTTTTGGCATCAAGTTTAAAGCTGGACTGCTCTGACTTGCCACTCTGCCATTATTTATCGGCAGAGCAATGAAGATAATTTTTTAACAGCTCCCCTCACTAGAAATTGTAGATTTTACCACTTTCTGTAGTGAGCTTTAATTAATTATATGAATTTATGAACTTAGCTGGATTTATGCTACTTGCACTGGGTACATTTAGGCCATCCTGAATCTTCTTGCTAAAAAAAAAAGTAAAGCATATTCGCAGGTTCCCTCTGTTGCAGAGAGCTTGATTTAATGTGTAGATTTAGCCTTAATTCCTCTGTTGCAGAGTGCTTGATTAACGTATATTTTTAGCCTTAATTCCTCTGTTGCAGAGTGCTTGATTTAATATATAGACTTAGCCTTAGCCTAATTCCTACTAATATGCTGGGTCTAGCCCTATGCTTTAAGTCCAAGTTTCCAAATGCTCTCCGCTAAAACTCCAGCAACTTTTAATTAATTTATTGTTTGCAGACTCAGGTCCTAGCTGAGGCCTTGCTTGTACACTAGCCAAATGTAGTACAGCTTGTCCTCCCATCCCTCTCCTCCTGCATAGCCCCACCTCCATCTTACCTGCTTTATAACGTTCACATCTTTGCTCTCTCCTCAGCTCTCCCCTTGAGGTGGTCGTAAGGGCCAAGTTAGAATCTACCCTCCCCTGAGTTGCAAGACCCCCCCCCCGTAAACAGGTACGGTGTTCTGGCCAGAGGCACAGCTGAGTTTTCAACTAGAGTCTGGTAGCCCCTCCGACGCTTTGAGTTGGCTGCCCCACTGCCCCCGCCACCACCCTTGGTGAACTATCCATTACACAGGAAAGGTCATGTGTTGCCCAAAACCAATCAGCCAACTTTTCCCTTTGCAACTTATCTACACCCATCACTAGTGGCCGCTACAAGCATAATCCTGCACTTCCTAATCAGTCAGTCTAACCATGCTGCCTCTTTGCATAGCAATAATTTCTCTTCTTGCACCTCCGGTGTCCCTTCAGCCTCCTCCTTCTCCTCCTACCATGAGACACAGACTTGTTTTCTAGTAAATAACACCCTGACTGCCCTCCCTCCCCCTCTCCGCTACCTCCACTGTAGGACTGCCACCTGTAGCTCTCCACTATAATTAAATGGTTGGTCCTACCAGCCTTCCACCCTCCTTCCACACTGGGCTGTTAGCCCTAAAATTCACTGCTCAGGTCACCTTGGTGCATACCTTTCACCCACCTACTTCCCACCAGAGGGTTCTGTGGGCATACATAAAGCCAAACTTTTGATAACGTAATTGCTCCTACTAGCTGGGGATGTCGAGCCAAACCCCAGACCAACCCCCCCCGGACAAAACCCCTCCTCTCCTCTACAACTCCCGTAAGAATTAAAATTAGCCCATCTTAAACATCTGCAGCCTCCTACATAAATTAACCCTCCTACAAACAATTGTCCTATCCCTAAGACCTGATATCTTGATTATCTCTGAGACCTGGCTAATACCTCACAACCAGGATGTAGAAATCTCTATTCCTGGCTACACTGTCATTCATCATGACCGTCCTGGTAACAAAAGAGGTGGAGGCATAGCCATGTACTGTACATCTCATCTTCACTTCAGTTTACCCCTGTCTCGCTATCATTGCCCACGCAGTCCATTGACGCCTTGCTGATAAAACTCTCACACCCCCACACAATTTCCATATTTATAGCAGGATTCTTTTGCTCCCCTGACTCCCTCTTGCCCTCTATCATGGATCACCTGGCTACCCTAAAATCACACGCAGCGGGGGAGAGCTCCATATCCTTGGGGATTTCAATTTGAACTGACTCTCCAGTGCTAGTGCCAAGCTTTGTAGCCAAGTTTCTGAACTAAACCTGTCTCAACAGATTACAGAGCCCACGCGCGTGAACCCCAAATCACAGAACCACTCTCTCCTGGACTGGTCCCTTATGTTACACCTGCATCAGATACTTGCTGTAGGCCTCTTACTGGACTCTCAAAGTGATCATCACATGATCGACTTGGTAAGGAAGATATTTAGGCCCAAGGCACCTCCCCCCAAAACCCTTCTATCCAGGTCCTACAAATCCCTGGACCTTACTTCACTCCTAAATGACCTGGCAAATGCAGACTGGTCTTTCATCCCATAGGCCACCTCTTTCGTTTCTGTCCTTGAGTACTTCAAGTCCAGGTTCATTGCTGTCTGGGACAACCATGCCCCACTCAGAAGGGTTCGCGTGAGGGGTGCCCACTTGCCCTGGATCTCAGCTGACATCTTGGCCCACCTCAGAGCCAGGGACCAGGCTTGGAAGTCCTACACGGTTTCAAGCACCCCTGCAGATCACCTAAAGTATCGCTCACTACGAAATGCCTGTACAGGATTAATCCGACAGGCAAAAGCTAATTATTTCAAAGCCTCTTTCCACACTAACTTAAACCACCCTGCTAAATTTTGGAAGGTGGTTAAATCACTCTTCTCCCTCTGTCCCAGCCCCCACCCCTATCCTAAATGCAGGGGCTCCACTGTCACAGAACCCCTCACAGTGGCCTCAGAATTCAACTCCTTTTTCACAAACTGTACTTTGTCACTTCTGCCCACTTTCCCACCTGTCCTGCAAAATCCTAGCCCCACGACTCCCTCGCCCAAGCCCCCTTCCTGCCACCTCTTTCACCTTCCATCAGGCTACCCCATCTGAAGTACTCAATGCCCTGCTCACCCTAAATACTTCCAAGGGTAAATGCCCCTCTGGACTGGACTCCAAAATGCATTACCTGTCGGCTCCTGCCATCGCCATCCCCCGGGCCTCACTCTTCAACCTCTCTTTCTCCCTCTCACTTCTATCCCATCTGATTGGAATCTTGCCACAATCATCTCTCTTCCCAAAGGTGGTGACCCATCCTCCTCTGGCCACTATCACCCTATTTTCCTCCTCCTCATACTAGCTAAACTCCAGGAACACCTAGCCCTCTCACAGCTCTCCTCCTTTCTTGATAACTCCTTTTTCATGTCACCTTACCAGTCTGGGTTTAGGAAGTCCCACTCCACCACCACTTCCCTCCTAATGCTCACCGACTCCATCCTTACTGGTATGGACAAAGGCCACATCACCTCAGCCATTTCTGTCAACCTGGCAAAGGCATTCAACACTGTCTCACACTCACTCCTCCTGTCCAAGCTCGCTCTCGCAGACTCTCTAATAAGGCCACCAGCTGGTTCCACTCCTATCTGGTAGGCAGGTCCCAATCTGTCAGAACTAGCAACACCACCTCTGCCTCCTTCCCTGTTACTACTGGTGTACCCCAAGGTTCAGTCCTTGGCATGCTCCTGTTCTCTATCTTCCTTAATGATCTGCCCTCAGCCTGCCCACACACATCCATTCACATGTATGTGGACAACACAGTACTTTATACATCCTGCCCCTCTGCCACTGATGTGGTGACCAGACTTCAGCAGAACTTCAATGATGTTCTGCTCTGGTTTTGCTCAAATCAGCTTTTTCTCAATGCCAAGAAAACTGTCTCCATGACCTTTGGCACATGGCAGAGACTTTCTTGGCTCCCCTCCATCTCCACCTTCCACACCCTGGACAGGACTTCCCTGGAGGCCTGCTTCTCCTTTAGATATCTTGGGGTCTTGCTTGACCAGCACCTCAGCTTTTCTGTACATATCAATGCCATCCACAAAAAGCTGCACCCCAGACTGGGTACCTTATACCACAACCGTGGGTGCATCCTGCTGCCAGGTCGCTCTGCAATTGTGCAGAAAAAGATTCTCCCTATTTTTGACTATGGTGACATAATTTACAGTGCCGCTCCCAAGTCCACCCTAGCCAGACTGGACCCTCTCTTCCACTCCTTTTGTCGTTTCGCCCTTGACTGTCCTCCCACCACCCATCATAGCATCCTCTACCGGACCCTCGACCTCCCCTCGCTTCAGGATCAGAGACAATCATCCCACTGCGCTAGGATAATGGCTAAGTTCTGGGCCCAGTCCCTGTCCCCCACCTCACTTCAGTCCTAACAACTCCTACCCTTCCCGTGTACTCACTCAGGAACTACGACTCCCATTCCTTGTCTGTTCCACACATGTCCACCGCTGCAGGCCAGGCAGCCTTTAAATATTACATACCTAATCTGTGGAACTCCCTTCCACGGACATTCAGAATACCCCCCCCCATTCAGCACCTCAACACCCTTCTCAAAGCACACTTCTCCTCCACCTGCACATGCAACTAAGTTATGTTTTGACACTAGGGTCTAGCTTCTCCTTCATGTGACTGGAATTAGGTGATGTACTTTTGAACTTATATTGTTTGTGCCTTGCGCAGCTACCTACTGTACTGCACTGTTCTTGTATGTTTTGTCTGTTCATTGTACACACTGTATTCTACATGTATTCTCTCCTATCCCCCTCCGCCAAACACATCTGTAATTGAGCAGTAGTCTGTTCAGTATGCCTTTCTGGTAAAACTTTTAAATAAATAAATCAGTGTGCGTCATCTGTATTTCAGCCCACTGGAAGGAATAACCAGCCTCATGATGGTCTTATGGGTTTTGAGACATGGTGAGTGCAAAATAGGAAAGCAACCTAAAAGATAAAAAAAAAAAACTCAGCACAAAAACAGTATGCCAAGGGAAGGGCACTTGCAATCAAGCTAGGTTTCAAAGAAATGCAACATTACTGTATGTATTTTGTTAGTTTGTAACTAACCTACCTTAATCCACCTAGCAACAAGCTAAATAAATGAAAATCTTTGCCATTAAAATAAAAAATGTTTCTACTTTATAAACTCAAAGTCCCACAACAGGGCAGAGGTTTCTTTAAAATGAACCGACTTCCGGATTCATTCAAAGGTATTCAACATATGTTGCCAAACTTACTTATACCTGGCAAAAATGTAACTACAGGAAAATAAACCTTTTTCCATAAAAGAAAGAATAAAACTGGTTCCATTTTATAAGAACAACAACCCCCCCCATGGTGTCATTTTTTTGGGAATACATGCACTTTTCAGATGAACGAGTCACTTGGCCATTGGCCTCATGCCTTTCAAGTCTCGCAGGATGTGCATTAATTCTCTAGAAGTGCATACCCTGTCATTAGTTACTGTTTACATGTAAATGTGCTTATTTAGTTTTTAGTAACCAAGTAAGCCCACTGGGAACCAAGCCCATTTTCAGGGGCTGCCCGGAGGAGACAATATAATTTATAGACATTTCAGTCAGAGTACTGTACATGTACAACAACAGAATAACAGTCCATAATAAAACAACTCACACATACAATGCAGTTGCAGAGCTGACTTATTTTATGACCAGACGTACAAGAAGACAAGCGTGTTTCAGGTGAATGTTACATTTGTTTTCCCCACATATTGTAGGTAATGGCTAAGAGCTGTTTTGAAGGTACTTGGAGTTTGGCTCCCCTTTAACCAATTTGGGAGAGATTTCCACAGTACTGGTGCTATGTGCCCAAAGGATCACTGGCCCATATCTGTTCTTATCCACGGAGTGCAGAAGAAGAGATTAATTCTTGACCTTAGTCCATGTTCTGTGCATTTTGAAAACTAATAATATATTCAAGCTTGTTTGATTATTAGTGCTGGAGACCTTTGATACCATACAGTGGAGTAAATATTGGGCCTGTCCTCTAGCTATAGCCATACCAGCTCTTTGAATGCTCTACAGTGGTTGGTCTCGTCTGTGAGTGCTGAGGGCGATGTACCCAATCCTGTTGTACAACTCATAATCAATATATTCAGTCCAGGCCCATTTTCTGTCCTGCCCCCTCCCCCACAATATTGATGGGTAGCCTGCCCAGGTATTGATTCTATTCTGTGTTTAATTTGGCTATTATTAGCCTGTTTCTATCTTGCACCATTTTGTGGTGTACTGGTTCTTCTCTGGGACTCTGTAAATAATCCCCTAAGTATTCCCTCGTCGTACTGTACATATTGCCCTTATCTGCTTTTGATGTTTATTTTGGATCTGTATTATTGTAAACCCTGTTTTGTTTGTTATTCATTAACCCTGATTCTCCCTGTATCGCCGCCCCAGGTTGCAACTTGAAACAAGCCTGTCTTGGCTCTGCTTGCTTGCCTGGTAAGATATGTTTTAAATACATACATAAATAAAGAGCAACCTCATCCAAGAGATCTCCTGCTCATGTAGGGTTGCCAGGATGACCACCCCATAATCCAGTACAGGTACTGTAGCAGTATACTATGGGCTATCACAGTACAGTAATCCTTGGTGAGATATTTTCCAGTTTTGTACAGTAGAATGACCATTCCATACTTAATACTACCCCTGAACAGATACAGTGGCCAGCATATTGAAATAATCTTAAATTTATACAACCACCAACCTCCAATCTGAGTCTAATTTTGTTAAGTGCATCCCAGTCCCATTTCCCTTTTATTATCATCAAAATGCTGTTTTTTTTGGTGGGGGACTAGGGTTACAGTAATCAGAAGCAGTGCAGTGACAAATAGGATAGTTAAGTGCACCTCTTAGTAAATTATATATATATTTTTTAATTCCTTTTCCCAAAAATTGTAAAGCTGATTGATTTAGTCCCTAAGCAGCTGTTTGGTATGAATTGCTTGCCAGGGAGTAGTCGGTGGTTCTTTAAATTGAACTCTTTTTATACTTTTACCAAGATTTGGCATATATGGTATAGTATAAGGAAAGACTAGCGAGTCATCTTTTTGTGTACTTTGTCTCCACGTCACCCTAGCTGTGCTCCTCTGCCAGCCTCTTCCTAGACCCATCTGTCCCTTTTACATTACTTACCTCATTCCCCAATCTCCATTGGCTTGTCTCCCCCATGGTGAAACCTCTGAGGGCCAGTGGCCCCTTACAGGAATAATTAATACTGGCAGGGATGGAGGGTGGTCAGTCTCTGGTGGAGCCCAAGTGAGGGCCAGACATCAGTTTATTTCACACCAGGACTTTCCTCTTGTATTCTACCTACAGATGCACTTGTGGTGCCCCAAACACAAGCAGATGCCATGCATCCTCCAACTCAGGCTGACCCAGTTGCTGCACTACCACCTGCAGTCACCCTGGTATCAGTCACGCAGCGATGCTTGCCATCCTCCTTTCTTAGAGGGGGAAAGGGTCCCCTGGGATGTTTGATCCCGCCATGACTCTACAATAGAAACATAGAAACACAGAAGTTGTACAATGACCACAGTCTCATTCCTGAATCCAGTCATCTGTACTGTAAGTGACAGTGCTGGTGATGCTGCTGCTGCTGCTGTGCTGGTGGGCTGGGGTAGCCAGTCATCTTTGATCAGCTTTTTGCAATAATGTACACCTTCATACAGTAAAATTGGTATTGTTCATATACTAAAATGTGAAGATAATGCATTTAGTAATTTTAAAGTAATCACAACAAGAAAATATATAGGAAAAAATGAAGATGGCTGCATCATCATCACCATTGGTTACTTCTAACTCTATTGTTTTCAAAACGGAACAGCACATGTTTAAATGAAGGATAATCATTTTGTCAAATGTTAAGGAAATCAAGTTAGACATTTTTTGGAAGAATCATGGTGAAGGAAATTTTACAAAGGTAGTTACTAGATAGCCATCACTATTTATCACACAACAGTCTTATCAAAACACATTTATATGAAAAGTAAGTATTAAGTGAAATATTAGAAAAATGATCTGATCATTTTGAAATTTACCATTGGTTCAAACACTAAAGACAGGCACCAGTCAGTCATCTTTGATTGGATTCTGTATGAAATTGAACCAGTTTACTGTAACCTGAAGAATAATCACATAGTACAATTTAAAGGCACCCCATTTAGACGCTTTGCATCAATTAAGGTAACAAAAAGTTTTAGAAGGATATCCACCAATTAGCCAACTTTGATCCAATGCACACACAACAAGTCTGAGGCGCACCTTTATATGACAGGTAAACATTCAGAACATGTTTATAGCAATCTATTTAGTTATTTTAGAGTTGTTATGGTAGTGCGTATACATGAATGTCAAGCAGAAGTGCACCCAACAAATTTGCAGTATGCAAGGACAAGAAAGTTGTCTAAAACAGCCTGTTTTTAAACCACAGATTTCTCTGATGTTATTTTTTCACCAGTGATCTCTACATTTTGGTTTGTCTGAACAAAGGGGTGTTGTGCAACTATAATATTTTGAACCCCCTTGGCTTCCCTACTAGTTGTTTAATTGGCTGAAAAAAAACAACAACAATGTCCTTGACCATAAGTGATGTTTATAACTATATTATTTAAATTTCATACACCAAAGAACTTCTGAGAGCAAATCATTTTGTGACAGCAATAAACATTAAACTACTAGTGAATTGATCCATTTAAGCCCCCCTGTTCTGGGGGCTGCTTCATTATCAAAGTCGAAGTTTCATTCTGATTCTGTTTATAAACATTTCAACCTCATGCAGATATGCTTCATGGTGAGTGAATGCTAGTAATGCTCATAACTGGTGATTTTGTCACTTTTAGGAAAGCTTTAAGGACATAATATTCAGACACAACCATGCTGATATTACATAGATTGTCTGAATTTCTAGTCACACTATTCTTCATTACTAGAGTTATTTACATGGAAACAGGAACCTTGTCCCCTGTAGGTGATCTACTCCTGCTGTTTAATCCTTTACTGAACACAGAATCTTCTGTTTGTGACATTTAGTTGTAATTATTTCTTTATTTTTGTTAACTGCATACGTGCGGTAGACATATGAAAACCTATTTCCAGGGATGACCTAGGTAATTATAACACTTTCCATGGGAGCAAACTGTGATATCAGAAACAGAGGAATATGACTTTAGCTTGGGATTAACCAGTGGGATCAGATGACCTCTAGGTGCTATGAAGCCTGTTTCCATATAGGTTTACCTAGAAATGAAGAACACTCATAGCATGGGTGAGGCTAGGGTATTCCACACCATGGGATTCAATGACTGGTTGAAAAACTGGTGCGGAGCTCAGGGATTTGGCTTCATTGGGGACTGGAGGTCAACCTGGAGGGAAACAGGCCTATATTGGCATGATGGTCTGCATCTGTCCAGGAGGGGAACCAGGATCCTAGGTGATAGGTTTAAATACTTCATTGGCAAGCATTTATACTAGCCAAGGGAGGAGGCACTGAAGAGAAGCAGGGAAATCCCAGCTCCTACCCCCATAGTACAGGGTAGTTAGTGAAGTAGACACAAGGGTAGAGAAGTCGATAGGGAGCAGAACAGGGGTAAATCCAGAAAAAGGCAATAAGGAGAGGGATGGGCCTAAAAGGTGTAAGGGCATCAAAAAATGGAGAACGATGAGTACCAAACCCATAGTCTGGGTAACAAGCTCCCTGAACTAGTGGCCTTGATGGAAGAAGGAAGCCTGGATATTGTGGTAGTCATAGAAACATGGTACACAGGAACCATGACTGGGATGTCAACATACCAGGGTACACAATCTACAGGAGGGTCAGGGAGGGTAAAAGAGGAGGAGGAGGAGTAGCTCTCTACATAAGGGAAGGAATCAAAACAACAGAACTAAAGGGTAAACAGGGAGGAGAGGCGGCACTGTGGGTCACTCTGGAGACAGGAAATGGCACCACAATCTGCACAGGGGTTGTTTACAGACCCCTTGTCTCAGGGGGAGGCAATGGACAAGGAAATGATAGATGGAATCCTTAGAATGGCAGAAAAAATGAGAGATATTTTTGATGGGGGACCTGAATATGCCAGATGTTAACTGGAGCACCTTTACTGCAGCCACATCCAAGAGCAGGGTCATTCTCGATGCCCTACAGGGGGCATGCCTCAGACAGCTAGTGTTGGAACCCACTCGGGAGAGAGCAATCTTAGACCTGGTTCTCAGATTTAGAAGTGGGTAGCCATTTGGCAACATGCAACCACCAAACAGTGTGGTTCACAATAAACACAGCTGTAGAGTCAAGCCATACAAAAGCAAGGATGTTGGACTTTAGGAGGGGAGTATGATGGAAAGCCAAAAGTCAGGATCCCGACATTCAGGATCCCAAGTTTGGCTGCTTGACACACACCTGCCCGACAGACTGATGCTGGTGCCAGCAGAGGTAAGGTAGCTGATGTGATGAATCGCTACCCTACCTCTAGCCATGCACCACAAAAAGGAGAAAAATCCAGTAGTTGGCCAAGCTGTTCCCATGGCATGGAGGGCTAAGCCACTAGCAAATTGGCCACCAGTGTGCTTAGACCTGGGTTCTGTTCCCAGGTCTACACTTTTGCGTGGTGTTCTTTTGCCCCTCGTAAACTGTTTTAACCTACTCCAAGGTCTGCTCCCCCTCACAGTTGGTTATTTTAGTTACCAGGTGCGGGGGGTGGAGCCCCCCACGTGGGGGGTGCGGGGGGCTTGCCCTCCTGCATTGCTCCAATATCTTGTCAGTCTTACAACAGTTGGTCTTCTAAACTCATGCTTATGGAGTTCGGGAGACTGACTGTCGAGATTCAGTAGTAGATCCCTTTAGGAGGGTGACTTTGGCAAAATGGGAGAGTGCCTCAGAAAAGCACTAGCAAACAGGCAAGAAAGAGGGGTGGAAAAACAATGGAGAGAAATCAAAACTGCCATCACAGAGGCAACACACCTTTTTGTAAAGCAAATCAACAAAACAAAATGAAGGAAAAAGCCACTAAGGTTCTTAAAAGGGGTGGCAGGGAAGGTTAAGGAGAAAAGGATAGCATTTAGGAAATATAAGGAAACAAAGAAGGAGCAGGACAAAAAACTATATCAGTTAAAGTAGAAGGAGGCAGGGAAGGCAGTCAGAATAGCAAAAGCCCAAACTGAGGAAACGATAGCCAACTCTGTTAAGAAGGGGGATAAAACCTTTTATAGGTACTGTACATTATGGAGTGAAGAAAGACCAAGGAAGGGATACTGAGGCTTAATAAAGAGGAGGGGAATCTGAGCAGAGAGTGACAGTGAAAAAGCAGGGATACTGAATGAATACTTCGGCTCAGTATTCACAAAAGAACAGGAGGGGGAGGTACGTAAACCAAACAACAGAAACACTCTGGATAGGGGGTTGATACCAGTCCATTCACAGAAGAAAGGGTTCTGAAAGAAGTCTTAAAACTGAAGGTGGACAAAGCAATGGGGCTGACGGGATTCACCCAAGAATTCTAAAAGAACTAAGGGTAGAACTAGTGACACCACTGACTACCCTCTTTAATGAATCATGGGATGATGTGGTGGTACTGGAGGACTGGAGGAGGGTGGATGTGATTCCACTTCACAAAAGAGGGAGCAAGGCAGAGGCAGGAAACTATAGACCTGTTAGTTTGACCTCAGTGGAAGGGAAAATGATGGAATCACTTCTGAAGGAAATAATTATTGAATACCTAGAGGCCAGCAGGGCACAGGCCCCAAGGCAGCATGGATTCACAGTGGGAAGGTCATGTCAGATGAATCTAATAAATTTCTTTGACTGGGTGACCAAAGTAGTAGACCAGAGAGGGGTTGTGGACATGGCCTACCTAGACTTTGGCAAGGCATTTGACACAGTTCCACACAAAAGATTAATATACTAGTTAGCCAGCCTTGGAGTGGATCACAAGGTGGTAGCCTGGGTAAAAAATGGGCTGGACAACAGGACATAGAGGGTAATAGTAAACGGAGTCCACTCTGAAGAAAGGGGGGTTACTAGCGGGGTACCACAGGATTCAGTACTGGGACCGGTCCTCTTTAATGTCTTTATAAGTGACATTGCAGAGGGACTGGAAGGAAAAGCATGTCTCTTTGCAGATGACACAAAGATCTGCAACAGGGTTAATACACAAGGTGGGGTGGAAAGGATGAGAAGGGACTTATCAAGTTTGGAGGAATGGTCAAATGTATGGCAGCTTACATTCAGTGCAAAGAAGTGTAAAATAATGCACCTGGGAAACGAAAACCCTAGAGAAGAGTACACAATGGGGGAAGGGGGGTGACATACTACCAACAACAAAAATGGAAAGGGAGCTGGGGGTAGTCATATCAGAAAACCTAAAAGTGGGCAATGTGAGAAGGCAGTAAGGAAGGCTGGGAAATACTGGGATGCATAGGGAGAGGCATCACCAGTAGAAAACAAGAAGTTGTTATCCCTCTGTATAGACAGTTGGCGAGACCCCATCTGGAGAATTGCGTGCAATTCTGGAGACCCAATCTCCGCAAAGCCATAGACAGGATGGAGGCTGTCCAGAGGAGGGCAACTAAAATGGTGCAGGGTCTGCAACAAAAGCCATACAAGGATAGACTAAAGGAGCTTAATATGTATACCCATAGGGGAAAGGAGGGAGAGGGGGAACATGATAGAAATTTTTAAGTACCTCAAAGGAATCAACAGAGTCCAAGAGGGTAGCATCTTTCAGAAAAACAGATGTGCAAGAACAAGAGGGCACAATTTGAAGATAGAGGAGGGACGGCTCAGAGGTAATGTGAGGAAGTATTTTTTCATGGAGAGGGTTGTGTATACATGGAATGGCCTTCCTGAGGAAGTTGTGGAGTTGAAAACAGTGGGGGAATTCAAGAATGCATGGGACAGACACAAGACAATTCTAGTGTGGATAGGAGGAAGTAGGCTGTTGGTTAACTAGGATCTGCAGCTTATCCATTAGGCAGGGAAATGGACAGACTAAGTGGGCCAAGCGGTCTTTATCTGCCGTCAAATTCTGTGTTTCTATATAATATACATTTTCAGCTCAGGTGTATCTACATTTTATGTTTTTGAGAATGTTCTTAAAGTGACAGGTACACTTAAAGCTTCTCCATTTTAACTTCAAATTGCCAAATCAATATGCACAGAAAATGGTATGTCTTACCCAAGAAGTCGTTTGCTGATATTTGGTCATAGTCCCACACCTGAAGCATGAGCACTGGAGGGACACGATACTCTGATTCTTCCAGAGAGAAAATTGATTCCTTTTTCTTGTAGACAATTTGCTTTTCAGATGGTAAGAAATTAAAGTGGAATATAAATCTCCAGTTAAAATTTCCTTCTCCAGTAAATGAGTTAAAGTGGACGTCAGTCTCTTGCTTCTCATCATCCATGGTTTTTATCCAGCTGAATGCCGTAAAAGAACAAGAAGCTACATTAGTTGTTTATTTTAAAATAGTTGACTGGAAGAGACAAATTGAATGCAACCTGGAGGGGTTGATGGTTACAAGGCAATAAGAAATACAATAAACAAGAAATGACAAATTCAAAGTATAATATTGACTAAAGTGACAAGTGCAATGTATAATAAAGAATATCAGATGGTGCAAAGTACAGCATTTACAACTACTTACTGTACAGCTACCATTATTTTATAACACTGACCATTACAGTGGAGGAGATCTGACATATTGACTGATAAACTGTCCTAATATCACATTACCAATGATACCAGGAGGCACTAGTTTCCTGAGGGAGAAACGTCTAGAAACATAGAAACATAGAATTTGACGGCAGATAAGGACCGCTTGGCCCACCCAGTCTGCCCATTTCCCTGCCTACTGGATAAGCTGCAGATCCTAGTTAACCAGCAGCCTACTTTTTCCTACCCCATCCCCTAGAATTGCCTTATGACTGTCCCATGCATGCTTGAATTCCACCACTGTTTTTGACTCCACGACCTCCTCCGGAAGGCCGTTCCATGCATCCACAACCCTCTCTGTGAAAAAATACTTCCTTAAATTACCTCTGAGCCGCCCCCCCTCTATCTTCAAATTGTGCCCCCTTGTTCTTGCACACCTCTTTTTTTGAAAGATGCTACCCTCTTGGACTTTGTTGATTCCCTTGAGGTACTTGAAAGTTTCTATCATGTCCCCCCTCTCCCTCCTTTCCTCGAGGCTATACATATTAAGCTTCTTTAGTCTCTCTTCATATGTCTCCCGGTGCAGACCCTGCACCATTTTAGTTGCCCTCCTCTGGACAGCTTCCATTCTGTCTATGTCTTTGCGAAGACTGGTATCATCAAAGGTGAAAAGAATAGACCTGCTATCTTCTTCAGGGGGACTGATTAACTTATCCACCCTGATTGCCTTGACAATGGAGGTGGGGGGAAAGCAAGTTCAAAAGAGAGAGATGTAAGCAGTTGGCTCAGTTCTTCTCAACTAAGGTCACATCAATAAGGGCTGGAGTTGTCTCTACTGTTGCTTTGTAAAGTTGCAGTAGCTTAGGTTATCTAGGCAATGGAAAGGATTATTAAAGCCCTTCTGGAGCTTTGTACAATAATTCTGGTATACCACAATTTGCTCTGGAAAATTAAACCACCTACTATATAAGAAGACCTATATTTGGGGAAACTACTGCAGCTCGTGACTCTTTTGACCCCATTTACATCACTTGAATTTGTAACTTTTTTGACAGCAACTACCATAAAGCAGAGAAATTGTTGCAAATCCATCAAAACCTTTGAAAATAGCATTCAGTGGTTTTGACACATATGGCATGATGCAGACTATGTCCACTAATGGGACTTGGGCCTGTGTCATAGCCTTTGAAAATATCCCCTGGCCCCTATGAATCTTGAACTGTCAGGAGGGAACTTCAGTCTAGCGATTGTGTGGAAAACTCAGATAAAGGGTTTGTGTGTGTATTAGAAGCAGACATAGCAAATTGTCTTCACTGAAAGGCCTGCTTACTTCACAGGTGTCACTAGTCAATCAATTGATTCTGGGTGGGGCTTTTATCACTGCTGTCTTAATCAAACTACACAGAGAAAAGCCAGTCAGAAAAGACTTGCCCACTCCTGTTGGAAGCTGAGAAACTTGCTATACTGCAGAGAACAAACTAGAACGCATTTGAGGAACTGGGAACTTGGTAAAACATAATATTGTAGGGGACTAGGAAGGTAAGCTACACTTTCTACAGAAAATTTCATTATTTTCTTATTGCCATTAAGAATTGCAGGATTCCATTAAAGTGTAGTACTTTTATAACCAGAGGGGTTAAAATACAACTGAAGTTGCTTGATTTCTGTGCTAGACACATAGGATTTGGAAGGATATTTGTGCAATATTTTAGAAGTGTCCTGCTGGCTGAACAGTGAGTTCGTTTTTATCCCTGGACTCAGTAGAGTGGTTTGTGTAGGAGCAGTGGTCTAGTACATTGTGGTGTTGGTTGACTTACTATAAAGGGCAGTACTCACCAGGGTGGTGGAGCAGTGGTGTATTTGATTGTTTCTAACAGTCACCAGTGGTTGTGGCCTACCCACCCACCCTTCCCCTCACCCCGCCCACCCCAGGCGTGGCATTTCCTTTATAGCCAAGGTTCTGACATCGCTTCCTCAACAGGTCTTGGAGCAGAACTGTCATATTCTTAATTACCCAGCACAGTGCATACAGGGTAAGTACACACACACAAAAAAATTATATATATTGCTCATTGTATATTATAAGGAAGAGGGATATGTGGGGAGTGGTGCAATGCACTGGCTGTGGGGCAGCAATTTTTTGGGAGACATTCTGGAACCTGCGTTGCTGCCCTATTTGCAGGCAACTGTCAGCTCTGAGGGAGGAGGTTGCCCACCTCTAGGTTGAATTGGCAAGGACTAAGGAGGCCTCCCCCACCCAAAGAGCACCAGTTCCACAACCACTGCCTCAGAGGTTGCCATGTGTGAAGAGCAGATGGACCACAGTAGGTTCGGGGAGGATGAGGGTGGTGCAACAGAGGCGTAGCCCCCAAGTTGCACCTCTACACAAATCATATGTCAGCCTGGCAAATCAAGGTTCCTCTATGATGACACCCTCATTGGAGACCAAGAAAAATGCTGGGGACATCCACAAGGGAGACCCACAAAAGAGTGGCAAGGGACACCACAGGGGAAAGAAACAGCTTCTGATAGGGGACTCAATTGTTAGGGGTGTAGACCTGGGGAAGGGAGAGGAGAGGGAAGTAAGGTGCCTGCCTGGTGCCATGGCTTGGAGGGACAGGAAGTGAATCCTCAGGATTGCAGAAGCAGCACCACAGGAGAGGAAACTAGATCTCATTGTCCACCTCGGGACAAATGACCTAGCTAGGCACGAGATCAGTGCAGTGCAGGATGAATTTGTGGAGTTGGGGAGGGGCCTCAGACAGGTAGCAAGCATGGTAACCTTCTCAGAGGTGCTGCCAGTCTATGGCAGGGGTGAGGCTAGGGTACTGCACACCATGCAGTTTAATGAATGGTTGCAAAACTGGTGCAGAGCACAGGGCTTTGGCTTCATTGGGGACTGGGGGTCCACCTGGAAAGATGAAGGTCTATACTGGCATGATGGTCTGCATCTGTCCAGGAAGGGAAACATGCTCCTAGATGACAGGTTTAAAGGCTTCCTTGGCAAGCTTTTAAACTAGCCAAGGGGGGAGGTGCTGATAGAAAACAGGAAAGTTCAAGCCTCCCCCCACAAAACATGGCAGGTAGTAGGGTAAACACTGAGGTACAGAACTTGACAGAGGGCAGGACAGGGGCAAATGGAAAAATGGACAAGGGCAATAAGAGCAGGGATGGGGTAAAAAAGGATAAAGCCAACATTAAATGGAGGGCAATGAGTACCAATGCCCGTAGTCTTGGAAACAAGCTTCCAGAGCTAGTAGCCCTGATGGAAGAGGAATACTTGGATATTGTGGCAGTCACAGAAACATGGTACATGGAGAACCATGACTGGGATGTCAACATACCAGGTTACACAATCTACAGAAGGGACAGGGAGGGTAAAAGAGGAGGTGGATTAGCTCTCTACATAAGGGAAGGGATCAAAGCTACAGAACTAACAAGTAAAGGGGGAGGACAAGAGGAACTCTGGGTCACCTTGGAGACAGGGAATGGCATCACAATCCGCACAGGGGTTGTATACAGACCCCCGTCTCAAGGGGAGGAAATGGACAAGAAAATGATAGAGGGCATTCTCAAAATGGCTGAAAAAGGGGAGATACTGTTGATGGGGGACCTGAATATGCCAGATGTTAACTTGGCAACATGGACTGCAGCCACATCCAAGAGCAGGGTCATTCTCGATGCCTTACAGGGAGCATGCCTTAGACAGCTAGTGGTGGAACCCACTCGGGAGGGAGCAATATTAGACCTGGTACTCTCAAATGGAGAGAGGATCATAAACTTAGAAGTCAGTAGACATCTGGGAACAAGCGACCACTGCACAGTGTGCTTCACAATAAACACAACCATGGAGACAAGCCATACAAAGACAAGGATACTGGACTTTAGAAGGGCTGGCTTTGGCATAATGGGTGAATACCTGAGGAATGCATTAGCAAATGGCCAGAAAGGAGGGGTGGAAGAACAATGGAGAAAAATCAAAACTGCCATCATGGAGGCAACAAGCCTTTGTGTGAAACAAATAAAGAAAACAAAGCGGAATAAAAAACCACTATGGCTCTGAAAAGAGGTGTCTGGGAAGGTTAAGGAGAAAAAGGCTGCATTCAAAAAGTATAAGGAATCACAGACGGAGCACGACAGGGAACTGTATCAATTAAAGCAGAAAGAAGTGGGGAAGGCAGTCAGAAAAGCAAAGGCCCAAACCAAGGAAAAGATAGCCAACTCAGTTAAGAAGGAGGATAAAACCTTTTATAGGTACATTAGGGAGCATAGAAAGGTTAAGGGAGGGATAGTGAAGATTAATAAAGGAGAGGGGAGGTGGGCAGAGGGAGACAGTGAAAAGGCAGAGATACTGAATCAATACTTTTGCTCAGTTTTCACAAAAGAAGAAGAGGAGGAGTTACCTAAACCAAACAGTAGAAGCACTCTGGATAGTGGGGTTGACATCAGTCCATTTACAGAAGAAAGAGTACTGAAAGAACTCCTAAAACTCAAGGTGGACAAAGCAATGGGGCGTGACGGGATTCACCCTAGAATCCTAAAAGAGCTAAGGGAAGACCTATTGACACCACTAACCACACTTTTTAACAAATCATGGGAAGATGGGGTGGTACCTGAGGACTGGAGGAGGGCAGATGTGATTCCCCTTCACAAAAGTGGGAGCAAGGCAGAAGCAGTAAACTACAGACCTGTTAGTTTGACCTCAGTGGTGGGGAAAATGATGGAATCACTTCTGAAAGAAAGAATTGTTGAGTACCTAGAGGCCAGCGGGGCTCAGGACCCAAAGCAGCATGGATTCACAGCAGGAAGGTCATGTCAGACGAATCTAATCGATTTCTTTGACTGGGTGACCAAAGTAATAGACCAGGGAGGGGCTGTGGATATGGCCTACCTAGACTTTAGCAAGGCATTTGACACAGTCTCGCACAAAAGATTAATAGTCAAGTTAGCCAGCCTGGGAGTGGGTCCCAGGGTGGTAGCCTGGGTAGCAAACTGGCTGCACAACAGGACACAGAAGGTAATAGTGAATGGAACACATTCTGAAGAAAGGGGGGTTACCAGTGGAGTATCTCAGGGCTCAGTACTGGGTCCAGTCCTCTTTAACGTCTTTATAGGTGACATTGCGGAGGGTCTGGAAGGAAAGGTATGCCTCTTTGCGGATGACACGAAGATCTGTAACAGAGTTGATACACAAGGGGGGGTAGAAATGATGAGAAGGGACTTGGCAAGGCTGGAGGAATGGTCAGACATATGGCAACTTAGATTCAATGCAAAGAAGTGCAAAGTAATGCACCTGGGAAATAAAAATCCAGGAGAAGAGTACACAATAGCAGGGTAGGTACTAACGACAACAATAATGGAAAGGGATCT
The DNA here is from genome assembly GCA_016271365.2 of Neoceratodus forsteri. Taxonomy (NCBI): domain Eukaryota; kingdom Metazoa; phylum Chordata; order Ceratodontiformes; family Ceratodontidae; genus Neoceratodus; species Neoceratodus forsteri. The sequence continues at coordinate 727,950,943 of CM057455.1, forward strand.
GGGTGTAGTCATATCAGATGACCTAAAGGTGGATAAGCAATGTGAGAAGTCAGTAACGATACTGGGATGCATAGGAAGGGGCATCACAAGTAGAAAAAGGGAAGTGGTTATCCCTCTGTACAGACAGTTGGTGAGACCCCATCTGAAGTACTGCGTGCAGTTTGGAGATCTCATCTACATCAAGGACATAGACAGGATGGAAGCAGTCCAGAGGAGGGCAACTAAAATGGTGCAGGGTCTACATCAGAAACCATATGAAGAGAGACTGAGAGAGCTTAATATGTATACCCTTGATGAAAGGAGGGACAGGGGGACATGATAGAAACTTTTAAGTACCTCAAGGAATCAACAAAGTCAGAAGGTAGTATCTTTCAGAAAAAGAGACTTGTAAGAACAAGGGGCACAATTTAAAGATTGGAGGACGGCTCAGGGGTAATATGAGAAATTCTTTCAACGGAGATAGTGGTGGACGCATGGAACCGCCTTCCTGGAGAGGTTGTGGGGTCTTAAAACAGGGGAAATTCAAACATGCATGGGACAGACATAAGGCAGTTATAGTGGGGTTGCAGGAAGTAGGCTGTTGGTTAACTAGAATCTGCAGCTTATCCAATAGGTAGGGAAATGGGCAGACTGGGTGGGCCAAGTGGTCCTTAACTGCCGTCAAAGTCTATGTTTCTATGTTTCTTGGTGCTGCTGACTGATTTGTGCCCAATTACTTGTGCCTTGGAATATATTTCTTTGTGCTTAATGAATACTGACTGTAAGGTATTGATGCCAGTACTCAGATATTTAATTTTTCTTTAAGGGAGGGACTACTCCCAGTGGCCTTCAAGGAGGCTGCTGCGAGGCTTCTCCTGATGAAGCTGTCTTTAGATCCTGATGTTCTCCAGAACTATAGGCCAGTTCTAACCTGATGTTTTTGGTAAAGTTACTGAGAAACTTGTGGAGGTCCACTTAGTGAGGCACCTAGGGGAGCATGATCTCTGTGAGCTATTCCAATCTAGTTTCTGGACTCAGCACAATGCTGAGACTGCGCTGTTATGGGTGATGAATGATCTCCTTTGTAATGATCATGGATAGCTACTGTATTTTGGGCAGCTCTAATTGATTTGTCATCAGTGTTTAATACTATGGATCATCAAGAACTTGATGATCAACTGAGAAAGTTTTGTGATCTGACTGGAACTGTCCTAAACTGGTGCAGGTCCTTTCCTGCAGAGCAATGACAAACGATGGTATTGGGGACTTTTCAATCTTCTCTATCCACCATCAAGTCTGGTGTATTCCAGAAATTAGTATTCTCCAATTGTTATTTAAAGTATACATGCTGTGACTAGGAGGTATGATCTGAAAGTATTGCTCGAGTTGTCACTCATGTGCAGATGACACTCAACCATATTTCTCATTTGAAACTGGAGAAGGGTGATTCAGTACCTGTACTGGAGAAGTGATTTATTAAGATCAGAAACAGGATGGTCATCAGCTGGCTGAGATTAAACAAAGAAAAAACTGAGTATGCTGCCAGTGGGCCTTACTCACCTGGTATCATATTTTAATGATTGCCTTAGGCTGCCCATGTTTGATGGGGCATAACTTGAGGCATAGAAGGTGGCCCAAAATCTGTGTGTAGCTCTGGACAGGGAACTGACTCTGATATCCCACATGTCAGCAGTTGTCCAGAGCAGTTTCATCATTTGAATAGATGACATTTGTTCATACTTACCATAATTTTCTTTACTGTTAGCTCCTATGGGTAGTCATTACAGCTGGGTATTGTACACCTCTACTAGGGGAAATGGCACAGCCCAAAAGCTGAATCAGCCTAGAATGTTGGGCACATGAGCATTCTGGACAGCAGCAACTCTCCAGTCACTGTTGTCCATGCAGTGCCTCTAAATATGGAAATAAATATATACTGATAGAATTGACACAAAAAGCACACAGATTAGCTGGCTAAACAGATAGGACTTTAACCAGAATAAAATCAGTAAACAGTGGCCTAACTCGTCAGATGATGAAAAGTGAGTGACAAGGCTTGTCTTTCACATCTCTACATCTTGGAGGGTCTTGCCAAACTCAATTAATTGAAAGCAGACTTATTAAAGAGAAAAAGACTGCATGCAGTGTAAGCACTCACCTGCAACAAAGGAGGCACCCTTGGTTAACATCAAATTCAAACCTGTTAAATCTGTGTGCAGCCAACATTGGATGAGTCCTGGTCAGACGAAACACGTGTCTATGCCTTCCGCTGGCACCCTTTGCAAACTGTGTGAGAGGCCTTTTGGCACCATGCATTTCTACTTAATGTTGAACCCGCATAATATTCTGTGGTGATTTGCATATGCAGCCCATGATGCTTTGCATTGTGGGGGCATGTGTGATTTTGTTATTCTAATATGGAACTGCTTTTTTTTCTTTTGTAAACACAAACACAGCAGGTAAAATATAGAAGCATGTCCAGACTGGCTTACAATCAGAGTTTATAACAGAACAATGGACATCCTCGTGCTGCCATACCGGACGATATTCTCCTGCAGGAGCAAGGCTTCTGGGTGGGTCCCATTGACAATGTAGGAGTTAACAGAAAGGGAAATTATGATAAGTATGAAGAAATTTCTTCTTTCTGTAACACTCCACTTTGTCAATGGGTAGTCAATTCAACTGGTTCTAAGAAGCAGTACCCAGAAAAAACAAGCATTTGTCAATGCTGAATGCTCACTTGCAGGTATTTGCATTGGTGTTTGGCATTTATGCAGGCACCCCCCCCCCCAAGTTGTATCCATGTACCTTTTATCATCCATATCCCAACATAGTACCTCTCTACAACTCCTCTTGCATCTGATCAACATGTCACCCTCATACTTCTTAAGTGTCTGTCTCAGGAACCCTAACGCCTTAGGCATGCTCAAGGGAACGAGCCTGTGTAGAAATTGCACAACCCACACTTGTAACACAGTCATTCAGTGGAATTGTTTCACCAAATTTTCAACATAAGCATGTTGTCACCTCTGGTCATGAACACTGTCACTATGATTTTCTTACTGTGTACCGAACAATGATTTCCCACAGCAACCATGTTATTCTGCTCCGGAAGTGTGAAAACACATTTCAGACAGGATGTGAAAAATGACTGCTGTACTGTTCATAAGGAGGCTAGGAAAAATGGAAATGTTGAAAATCTGGCGTGAAAATATTGCAAATTTGCAAACTTACGAGTGAGCGTGGAAACTATGCAATGCACGCTCATAAAACTGTCATTTTTGGAATTTTTGCACCGAATTTTCAACATAAGCATCTTAGGATGTCTGCTTATAAACAGTGTCACTGTGATTTTCTTACTCTGTACCGAACATGATTTCCCACAGCGGCTGCGCTATTGTATGTTGGAAGTGCGAAAACACATTTTGGCCAGGGTGTGAAACATGACAGCTATACTGGTCATAAGGAGATGTGTGGAAATGGCAATGTTGAAAATCTGGAATGGAAATATTACAAATTCACGAACTTACGAGTGTGCGTAGAAAATGTGCAATGCACGCTCATAACACAGCCATTTTATGGACTTTTGCCACAAAATTTTCAACAAAGGCATTTTAGGACCTCTGCTCATGAACAGCGTCACTGTGATTGTCTTACACTGTAGTGAACACTGATTTCCAACAGCAACCATGCTATTTTTTGCTGGAAGAGTGAAAACACATTTAGGCCAGGATGTGAAAAATGACAGTTTCACTGTTCATAAGGAGGTGTGGAAATATGCCTATGTTGAAAATCTGGCATGAAAATATTGCAAATTTGCAAACTTACGAGTGTGCGTGGAAATTGTGCAACGCACACTCATAAAACAGTCATTTTTTGGAATTTTTTTCACCAAATTTGCAACATAGGCTTTTTGAGAGCCCGCCTCATGAACACCAACACTGTCGTTTCGTTAATCAGTTTCAAAAGGCGATTCCACACAGTGACCATAAAATCACCTTTTGGGACCAAATAATGCCATGACAGTGACTGAATTCATGAGAAGGGGTGTCAAAAACCCCATGTTGAAAATTTGGTGCCAAAAGTCGAAAAAATGGCCAAGATATCCACCTAAGTTGGAAAAACTCTGTTTATGCCATTGTACAGCTTACCGGCATTTCCTCAGTTCACAGTTGGCTTTGAAGAGTGCAGATGTGTTCCCGGTCCACCGAAGATCGTCGAGCAGGCCTCCGGAGATAAGTGTGGGGTGAGGGGTGTGTGTGTGAGGAGGGGGGTCCACAGAGAGTGGGTGCAGGTTGGTGGGTGGGGGCAGGGACTCACTGAGGGACCGTTTTCTTGTTTTACAGGAGTTAAAAAAACAAAAAAACAAAATGGACACTTTTGGTACGCTGGGGTGGGCTCCCAGTGTGCCACCTATGTGAGGAGGGTGTGTGGGGAGGTGGGTGCTGAGAGGCTGGGTGCAGGTTGGTGGGGGGGGGTGAGGGCTGGAATAAAATAAAAAAAACAACAATGGACTCTTTTGGTATGCTGGGATGGGCTCCCAGTGTGCCACCTATGTGTTTGTTGGGGGAGTGAAGCCGGTAGGGATTGGGCACCCCCACTGGCCATACACTGTGTGTGTTTGTGGGGTGGGGGAAGTATGAGCATGCTGGGGTGGGCTCCCAGCTGTTTTTTTTTTGGGAGGGGCTGCAGCCGACGGGGGAATGGGCACCCCCGATGGCACACAAGGTGGGGTCCAGGGAGAACAGTAAGGAGAGAGGGAGAGGGTATTAGCACTGGGAGGGATTTCATGCAGAGCTGTGCATGACAGCAGTTCTGTTGACGTCGTATGCTAATTGCATACACGCTACCTTTTGTTAGAAGTGAAGACCAACACAGCCGAACTGCTGTCATACACAGCTCGGCATGTATTGGTCCAGTAGGGTCACACCTGCTACACTGAGCACTGCATTGGGGAGGAGAGTCACACACCTCCAAAAGTCATACTGTTGCAAGATGTTCCTTGCGCATGTGTGCAAGCGAATGTAAAAATGGGTGGGGGAGAATATTGTCCCCCAGAGGAGCCAGTGCAGAGGAGCAACCACAGGAGTTTTACAGCTACATCCGCAGTTTGGGGACTGCTCTGGGATTTGGTGGTGAGGAAGGGAGCAGTTGCATTGGCAGTGCTTTGGACAGTGGACTAACTGGGCCCCAGTGCAGGCTTTTTAGGCTAGTGGCCAGGTTATAAATAGCCAAACTCGGCCACAAAAGGCAAGACCCCCCCAGAGGAGTTGGTGCATAGGAGTAACCACAGGAGTTTTCTGGCCACATCGGCAGCTTAGGGAGTGCACCAGGATCAAGATCGTCTGGCTGCATCAATGGTGAGGGAGGGGCATCCACATTGATGGCACTTTGGGCAGTGGACCAATCAGGCCCCAGCACAGGCTTTTCATACTGGCTGCTGGGCTATAAATAGCCAAGTCTTGCCGCAAGAGGCAAAACCCTCCAGAGGAACTGGCACAGAGGAGCAGCCACAGGAGTTTTCTGGCCACATCAGTGGTTTGTAGACTGCACCAGGATTCGGCAGCAAGGAAGGGGGCAGCCACATCAGTGGCACTTTGGGCAGCAGACCAATCGGGCCCAATTGCGGGGCTTTTCAGACTGGCGGATGGGCTACAACTAGCCAAGCTCAACCGCAAGAGGTAAGACTCCCCGGAGGAGCTGTAGTGACTGTTCTTTATCAGCTTTTGACTGTTATTTATTATCAGCATTTGTTTGTTCTTCTATTATTGTTGTTCTTTTATTATTAGCTTCCCACCCACCCCAGCTCTGATCTCTATTAAATGGTTTTAGAGGGAGGAGCAAGCTAAAGGGTTGTGGCCAGGGGCAGGGCTTACGGGAGAGGGAGTGCTCTGGGAAGGGGCAGGTGTACAAGTTCTGGTACAGCCTGTAATGTGTTCTTGGATTGTTCTTGCTAAGCTGAGGTTTGCCTGACAACATACTTTCACACTCTTCGGGGGTCCTCTTTGTTGGGAAGCTTGACCAATGGGATTTGGGGGGCTCCTACATGGGCTCCAACATGGCTAGGGCACTAAGGATGGGGCAGCAAACTTAGAGGGGAACTTGAAATGAGGTGGGGGCAGGATTGAGACAAGGCCCCCAGATCACTAGGGCAGGCATCTTTGGAAGGGTGGTGGGGTGCGTAGGGTGTGGGTCGGCCATGGTGCTAGCCCTGGCTTGGAATATGGGTGGGTGTATGATGTGTTGACAGTTAGCACAACTTAACGAGGTGATCAAGTGGCTAAGATGGTTGTTGGGCAAGGCAGGGGTGTGGGGAAGTGGGGTAAAAGGAGGCTTAGCTGCAGACAGAAGATGGGGGAGGGCAGAAGGGGGTATCATGGTGAAGTCGCAGTGGGTCCAGGAGTGGCACCTGAACTGGGCAGGAGCCACAGGGAGAGGGATGGTAGGGGCACAAAAGACCACACAAGTAGAGAGGAGGGTGTTGGAGGGGGTCCTGTGGGTAAGGGGGACCTCCTGTGGGCATGGGTGGGGGTGGTCCTGAGCGAGAAAAAGGACCCATAGGTAAGGGGAACTCCAGTGAACATGGGTAGGGGTGGTCCTGAGTGAGAAAAGGGCCAGGGGACTTGGCAGGTGGTTAGGAGAAAAGGGCCAGAGCATCCACAAAGGAGAACTGCTGGGGAGTCAAGATGGCATGCTTACAGCATAGGAACAGATTTGCACCTCTAGCACAGCTGAACGTGGGGGAGGGGGATGATCTCAGAAAAGAGGAGGCACCAGGAGGGGAAGGGGAATTGGGCATGACAGAAAGTTCCATAGCCAGGAGTAGCGGGGTTATTCCCATACATGGGTACTCAGTAGGGGTGGGGGAGCTGGCAATCGAGGGTGTGCCAGTGAGGGTGAGAGGGTGGGGATGGTTAGGAGCCAGGGCACTGGGGGAAAGGAGTCAGGGTCAGCATATTTATTTATTTATGACTTTGGTAACTGGGTAAGTGCACTGATCCCAGGGACCGTTTTCAGGCATGACTCGGGCCACACACAATGACACAGAAGTAGTCTATACATACAGTACAATGAGCAGTAGGCAAGAAACAATAAGACAAAACAAAATACAATGTTATATAAGATACAAGGTTGCAAAATACAATAAATTCAGATTTACAAATACAATAAATTCTGATTTACAGTAAATGGCAAAGATAAATAATATTCCTAAAAGAAAACATGGACCAATAGATAGGTGAGCAGTCATTCCTGGACTAGGAAGGGGGATCTCCAGAGATGGTGAGTAGAGGGAGGAAGGGGAAGGGGTAGAGATGTAGGGATAGAAGGCTTAATGTAAAAGGGAGCAGTACCAGTTGGCACCACTGGAGAGGGTGAGAATGGGAAAGCACCAGGCAGTTAGGGCAGCTATCTAGGTGGACATTTGCAACTGTGGTTTGTTAGTAGGCAGGACTTGAGGTGGTGTTTAAAGGAGAGAAGGGTGATAGAAGTTCTGAGTGGGGCGGGTAGCTCATTCCAAAAGGTGGGCGCTGCTACCGATAGAGCGTTCCCACCCATTTTAGTCATAGTTCGCAGCACCTCAAGGGGGGAGGGACAGGAGAGGATCGAAGACACCTAGACAAAGTACGTGGCTTACAGAGGTTGGAGAGAGGTGAGACAGCACTATTTCTGATGATGGTGTCTACAAAGCAACCCAGGGTGAATTAGAAATGGCCTTGTAGGGGGAGCTAGCTGAGGGAGCTGTAGAGGTCACAGTGATGCATGGAGAAAGGGACAGACAGTGCAAAGTGACAAGCGTTGTTGTAGGCAGCCAATATTCTAGCCTGCAAGGTGGTGGAGACACGAGAGTATATAGGGGAGCAGTAGTCCAGCATGGGGAGAATGTTGCCCCTGACTATGGCAAGGCGAGCAACATTGGACAGATAGGGTTTTATAAGATAGGCAGTACCTAGTTTCTGGTTAATCCTGTGGATAACAAGGTCAACATGGTCAGTGAAGGAGAGAGAGGGGTCTAGTGTAATCCCCAGGTATTTAAAGGTGGAGACATTTTCAAGAGCAGGATCATCTGGCAAGAGAATTTGGAGAGAAGAGTGGTCCACAAGGTATTTAGCAAGCATAGGTTTAGATGCAGATAGCATTGTCTTGGTCTTGTTGACATTTACCAGCAGTAAGTTGGAAGTGAACCGGCTATGGGCAGTGCTGTAGTTCTGGATGAGGGCAGAGGATATATGAGGGAGAGACTTGTCTCTATGAAAGATAACAAGGTCATCAATGTAGAGGAGCATGTTGCAGTTAAGACAGTCAGAGGGGAGGGTGTTTGCAAAGATGGAAAAGAGTAGAGGGCCCAGGATGGACCCTTGGGGGACTCCGGTGGTGACTGGAAGGGCTGGAGAAGAGACTGAGCTGATACAAACTGACTCGGAATGATTAGAGAGATAGCACTGAAACCATTTAGTGGTCTCAGCCGAGCAGCCAATCGATTGCAATTTAGAGAGTTGGAGGGTGTGGTTTACAAGATTGAAGGCTTTGGCTAGGTCAACAAACATGGCACCAGTGGCACAGCCACAATTCATATCATAGGATATGTTTGGTGAGAAGAGCCAAGGCCATAGGGGTGCTGTGATACTTCCGGAAACCATGTTGTTGGGCACATAGGAGGTTATGTTCGGTGAGGTATTCAGATAGCTGGCAGTGGATGATCTTTTCAAGGAGTTTACTAAGGTGGGGGAGAATAGATATTGACCAATAGTTGTCGAAGGAGTGGGGATTACTGGCTTTAAAGATAGGGACCACCTTGGCAACTTTCCAGGAGTGGGGTATGGAGGAGATGGACAGAGAGAGATTATATATGAAGGAAAGTGGTTTGGAGATGCCCAAAGAGATGAGTTTTAGAAGGCATGGGGAGAGGCCATCAGTGCCTGGACTGCCCCGATGTGGGGGGGCTTGGAATAGGGGGCCCCCGGGAAGGGTGGTAAAGGACAGAGTGGGGGAGGTCGGTGTAGTACAAGGGGACAGGGACAAACAGGAATGCAGTGAGGGGGGGAGAGTGGTACAGAGGAGGGTGACGAGGGGGCAATACAAGTCCCCCTGTGGGTCAGGAGGAGTCAATAGTTCCTGGGGGTGATTTAGGAATGGACCAAAGTGGCGCAGCAGGAAGGGAGGTGGCTGGGGAGGACAGGTTGATGAGGAGAAAGATGTTGAATAGGAGGGACAGGACAGCAGTTGGCACCCGGATGGGGGGGGCAGTGGAACTGATGAGGAGAAGGGCAAGAAGTGGGGTGAAATTGGGATAGGGAGTGGTCCTAAGGGAAAGGAGGTGGTAAGAACGCTATTGTTGGACGACTCTATGATTAGGGGTATTAAGTGGGAAGGGCGGGGTGAGGGGGCAACCTGTGGTGTCAAGGTCAAGAGTATATCTGGTCTGATGGTGCATGAGGCCACGCACTTGGTCTATGCTCTAGTGAAAGATTATGGAAGTACCCTTGATCTATTGGTGCACCTGGGCACAAACGATATTCAGAGAAATAGTGTACTGGCGATTCAGGCTAGATTCCAGGAACTAGCTAGGGTCTATCATGCTGTTGGATGCTCAGTCTCCTTCTCAGAGATCCTATCGGTGCCAAGAGCCAGTGTGGCGAATAAGCAAAAAAATTAGGGAAGTTAATGAATGGCTCGGAGAGTGGGTGTGGGACCAGGGGGTATGGCTTGGTGTGGGACTGGGGTGTGACCTGGGAGGACAAAGAGCTGAATGCAAGGGACAGGCTTCACCTCAGCTTGGGGGGGAGAGGTTTTGAAACAAGGATTTGCCAGCTTCACCCAAGCTAGGTGATTTTAAGCTTGTGAGGGGGGGAAGGCATTGGCTTAAGGCGGACCATAGCCTACCCATCCAGGATAGGCGTAGCCTTCTCCCCCAAGCATGGAAGAGCAAGTACAGTACGGGAGCACAAGATTGTGTGTGTGGGGGGTTCAAGCAGGCAGGTATCTGGGAGCTCTCCAGGTGGGGGAAGGGAGGAGGGCAAGGGGACGCGTTGGAGGGTGGTCCTGATCCACACCAGGAGCATGAGGAACAAGATGCCAGAGCTTCAGGCACTGCTATTATAAGGGGAAGTGGATGCAGTGGCTGTCACTGAGACTTGGGTCACTCCTGCACATGACTGGGACCTAAACCTAATAGGGTACACCATGTTTAGAAAGGACAGGAGCATGGGTAAGGGTGGGGGAGTGGCCTTTATCATTAAGGATGGCATAGGGATAAGCAGGGTGTAGGAAGTGGAGGTGTGCGTGGAGGTGTTATGGATCACCTTGCAGGCTTCTGGAGGCAAGAGGGAGAAGCTGGGGGTGGTATATAGGCCACCCATGCAGGTAGAGGACTTGGAAGAAGGCCTGGTGGCCAATCTTAGGGACCACTGCAGTTGTGGAGAGGGCAGGACAGTGGTGCTGGGCAACCTAAATATGCCAGGGACTGACTGGGAAACCATGGCGTCCTCATCAGCCAGCAAGCAGCATCTGCTGGACGTCTTCCAGGATGCATTCCTTGCCCATTTGGTGACTGACCCGATGAGAGGGGGTTGCATCATGGATGTGGTCCTGTCGGACTGCGACCTCATCAGGGACCTTGTAGTTGGGGACCCATGGGGATGAAGTGATCATGCCATGGTCTGGTTTTCCTTGGACCTTGGGGGGGGGTAGATTGTATGAAAACAACGGTAGTTGACTTTAGGGGTGCAGACTTCAAGGGTATGGAGCAGATACTTAGGGGTTACTTAGACGGGATCAGGTCAGGCATGGACACTGAGAGCCAGTGGGAAATTATTAAAAAGGGACACCTGGAATATACGAACATACGAGAAGCCAGCAGAAGAAGGCCATTTGGTCTATTAAGTCTGCTCATATTGCAGGGTCCACAGCTTGAGTTAATGTCCCTGCCCTCCCTCCCCACTCCTCCCATCCTCCCAACCCATGATCCTTACCTTCCCCCTATGCCTATCCCAGCCTCTCTTAAAGCTGCTCACTGTTTTCTATGAGATGATGTCTTCTGGCAGCGCATTCCAAGTGTCTACCACCCTCTCTGTGAAGAAGTGCTTCCTGACCTCCCTCCTAAACCTCCCACCCTCCAGCTTAAGATTGTGCCCCCTTGTGTTATGATTGCTACTCAACTCTCCTTATCAACCTTATTTATCCCTTTCAAGTACTTGAAGGTCCCAATCATATCCCCTCTCTCTCTCTTTTTCCAGGGAGTACATGTTCAGTGCCTCCAACCTCTTGTCGTATGCCTTGCCCTGCTGACTGGCTATCATCTTTGTAGCCCTCCTCTGGACCTTCTCCAGCAGGTTAATGTCCTTGTTGAGGTGTGGGCACCAGTACTGAACTCCGTACTCTAGATGTGGCCTTACAAGTGACCTGTACAAAGGCAGTATAACCTCCATTCTCCTACTACTGATCCCCCTAGCTATGCATCCCAGTATCTTGTTTGCTTTTGCTGCTGCTTTCTTGCATTGTGGGGAGTACTTCAGGTCACTAGTGATCATCACTCCCAGGTCTTTCTCCTCCTCTAATGCAGATACTCGGACTCCACCCAGGTAGTACTCTGTCCTGGGATTCTTGGCTCCAATATGCATAACTTTGCATTTCTTGGCATTGAAGCCAAGCTGCCAGATCCTGGACCACCTCCCCAGCTTTTCCAGATCTTCCTGTAAGTCCTGTATCCCTTCAGCTGTGTCCACTCTCCCACAGAGCTTGGCGTCATCCGTGAATAGGCTCATTTTGCCCTTAATGCCATCCCCAATGTCACTGATGAAGGCATGTAACAACTCCGACCCCAGCACTGAGCCCCGTGGGACCCCACTGGTCACCTCTCTGGTGCCAGATAACTCTCCTCCCACAACCACCCTCCGGGTTCTGTCCCTCAGCCAGTTTTCCACCTATCTGGCCATCTTTTCCCCAACTCCAAGATCCACCAACTTCCTGATCAACTTTTTATGGGGCACAGAGTCAAAGGCCTTGCTGAAATTAAGATAGAGGATGTATACCATTTGGCCCCTGTCTACTGTCTTAGTGACACAGTCAAAGAAGTCAATAAAATTTGTTTGACACAATCTCCCCCCATGAACCCATGCTGCCTCTCATCCTGGAGAGCATGCTCCTCTAGATATTCCACTAAACTTTCTTTTAGTATGGTCCCCATGAGCTTACCCATAATGAAGGTCAGATTGACTGGTCTGTAATTCCCTGGATCATTCTTGGGACTGCTTTTGTGGAGGGGCACTACATGTGCTGTTCTCCAGTCCTGTGGTACCACGCCTGACTCTAGTGAACCATTAAATAGGTCTGCCAGTGGCCCTGCCAGCTCCTCAGCCAGTTTCTTTAGTACCCTTGGATGTACTCTGTCTGGGCCTGGTGATTTGTCCACCTTCAATGCCAGCAGACCCTCCCTCACTCTATACTCCTGTATCACTATGTCTGTGTTCCTGTCTTCCCCTGCTCCTCTTTTCCCTCCTAAAGGCACTGGTCTGTCCTTCTCCCTGGTGAAGACAGAACAGAAGTATTCATTTAGTATCTCTGCTTTTCCCCTATTATCCTCCACCCACTCCACCCCTTTCTTAAGCCTAAAATTCCCTTCTGTCTTATCCCTTTTCTCACTTATATAGTGAAAGAAAGCCTTCTCCCCCTTCTTAATTCCTTCAGCTATCTGCAGCTCCTTCTGTGCCTTTGCTCTCTAGATTTCCTTACTTGCCTCACTAGCCAACCTTAGGTAATTTTCCCTATCCATCTCTCTCTTGATCTTCCTGAATTTTCTATAGGACAACCTCTTTTCCCTTACTGCCTTGGCAACCCCAGAACTGAACCAGCTGGGTGCTTTGGCCCTTGTGTTCTTCCTCCTGAGCCTAACGCACTCATCTGTAGAAGCAATCTGTGCTTGTACGAAGGATTGACGCAAGTTTGGTAGAACCAGGAAACCTGAGCTGGTGGACTAGGGAGGTCCAGGAGGTGGTAAGGGAAAAGAAGGCCACCTATAGCCAATATAGGCATTCACATTGGGTTATGGACAAGGGGGAGTATGATAAAATAGCCAGAAAAGTCACCAGGGTGGTGAGGTCAGCCAAGGTGAGGATGGAGTGGAGGTTGGCTCAGGGGATTAGCAGTGGTGAAAAAGGGTTCTTCAGGTATATCAGGGAAAAGAGGAAAGGGAAACAGCAGATTAGTAGACTGAGGTCGGAGAGTGGGTGAGTGGAGGAAGCAGGGGAGCAGGCGGAGGTACTAAATGACTACTTTGCCTTGGTCTTTACTAGGGAGGATGGTGGGGTGGCACTGCATGAGGTGGGGCAGGGAGGTCCTGCTGGTGGGGGAGGCCATGGATGGGAAATCCCTGTTGGTTGTGGGAAGTCCTCAAGGCCCTAAGAGTGGAGAAGGCAACAGGCCCAGATGGTCTCCATCCCAGGGTGCTTAAGAAGCTGGCAGACGTCTTGGCCGCACCTCTGGTGGGCCTCTTTATCTCATCCTTCCAGGCAGGATGGGAGCCCCAGGATTGGAGAATGGCTCACATTGTACTTATCCACAAGGGTGGCTTGTGAGAGGAGCCGGGAAACTATAGGCCAGTAAGCCTGAAGTTGGTGGTGTGCAAAGTGATGGAGGTCATCTTAAAGGAGAGACTGGAGGGGTTTCGGGAGGCAAGAGGCTACCTGGATGATCACCAGCATAGCTTTTTTCAGGGCAGATCATGTCAGACCAACCTTGTGGAGTTCTACGATTGGATGATGAGAGGGCAGGACCAGGGCAGGCCAGTGGATGTCCTCTTTCTAGACTTCAGCAAAGTGTTTGACTCGGTGCCACATCCTGGGCTGCTGGAGAAGCTGAGGGGAATTAGGGTGGGGGTACAGATGGTCAGGTGGATCTGGAACTGGCTAGCTGGGCATTTTCAGAAGGTAGTGGTTGGGGGGGGTTCATGTCCCAGGAGGGTCATGAGCAGGGTCCCACAGGGACTAGTGCTGGGGCCACTCCTGTTTAACGCTTATATCTTGGATATCAGAAACAGTATCAGGAGTGAGATGAGCCTCTTTGCTGACAGCTCAAAGCTGGGGGCAGTGGTGGATGGGGAGGAAGGTAGGCTAGCCCTACAGGGGGATCTGGAGGCTCTGGAGTGGTGGTCATGCACCTGGAAACTGAGGTTTAATACTGAGAAGCACAGGGTTCTCCACCTGGGGGCCAGGAACCCAGCTCATGTGTACACCATGGGAAGGGAGACAATGCAGGCTTCAAGTGAGGAGAAAGACCTCGGGGTGGTAGTATATGCTGAAATGAACAACTCAGAGCAGTGTTGAAGGGCTGTGGCAAGAGCGAACAAAATACTGGGATGCATAGCCAACAGTATAACATCGTGACGCTGGGAGGTGCTCCTGCCACTATACAATTCCTGGTTGGACTGCACCTTGAATACTGCATCCAGTTTTGGCATCCATACTTAAAAAACGATATTGCACTCCTGGAGAGGGTCCAGAGGAGGGCAACCAGGATAATACAGGGTCTGGGGGAGAAGTCCTATGGGGAGCGACTTGAGGAGCTCAACCTGTACTCCCTGGAGGAGAGGAGGGACAGAGGGGATATGATCGAGGTCTTCAAATATCTTAATGGGATAAATAGGGTAAACCAGGATAGGGTGTTCCAGGTGAGAGAGGAGGGGGCCACCAGGGGGCACCCAATGAGGCTGGTTGGCGGGAGACTCGGGAGATATGAGGAGGCACTACCTCACTGAGACAGTGGTGGAACCCTGGAATGCTCTGTCTACAGAATTGGTGGCTATAGATACTGTGGAGGGGTTCAAGAGAAGCTGGGATAGGTATAGGGGAGGGTGCCTCTTAGAATGGTCAGTGTTGGTGGGGCCCAGTCAGGGGATAGGGCGGGGGACCACTTGGTGGGGGCAGCAACGGTGTCCTGAATGGGCACTAATCCCCAAGCAGACTTGATAGACCAAAGGGCCTACTCTGCTGGATTCTTAGTATGTTAGTATATGTCCACCATGTACAGGAAAGGAATTTACCTGCTAATTGTCACCTGCAAAACTCTGCAATCAAAGGCCACATCAGCAGAGTTTTGAACATCCAATCTATAGTGCTTGGTGAATGTGTGGATGGAGGATCACATAGCTGCTTTGCATAACTCTAAAACAGATGCCTCACCTCTCTCTGCCTAGAAGGTGGCCATAGCCCTGGTGGAGTGAGCTTTGATGAGAGCTGGAGACCTCTTCTTCTCTGCGACATAAGCCTTGGCAATGCAGGTCCTTACCCACCTAGGTAGGGTGGCCTTGGAGGCTTTTTGTCCCTGCTTGGCTGCTCCAAAAGGAATGAACAATCTATCTGATTTCTTGAACTCAGCAGTCCATCTAAGGTATGTCCTAACGGCCCGTTGCAAATCTAACTTGTGTAACTCCTCCTTTTGGTGAGTAGGTTGCAGACAGAAGGATGGGAGACAGATTTCCCAGTTCGCATGGAAGGCCATAGGGACCTTTGCAGAGAAAGACAGGACTGTTCTGAGCACCACCTTGTCCTTATGCATGATAAGGTATGATTCTTTGTGGGACAAAGCCTGGAGCTCACCAATCCTCCTGGCTGAGCACATAGCAACTAAGAAACACACCGTGAAAGACAGCGCATCCAACAGTATGGACAAAAGTGGTTCAAAAGGGTCCTTACAAAGAGCTTTCAGAACCAAATTCTGGTCCCATGAGGGAACAGGGGATAGGAACAGAGGTTGACTCCTGCAGATCTATGATGCCACATCGACAATTTCTTGTTGTCGCGACGTTTCCCTGACACCATTATTTCGACCGCAATTGCAGCAGGCATAGTGCCGCCAAGATCAAAGTTCTTATTTTGCAGGGGGCATGCCCCCTGCACCCCCCACTTATGATTATCAACTCCAAGACACAGCTAATTTGGGGATGGGGTGCAGGACCTTGAGAAACGGTGCTGGGTTCCCAGGTGGACTTAACAGTGACATGGCAATGTTGTCGCCATTGACTATGTCGCTGCAAAGTTGTCACTGTAGCAATGGTATACCAACTCCTGCTGATAGCCTGCAGAAAATGAATAACCTCCTGGTTAGTCCCTGGGGACAAACTCAAGGAAGCTCCAAAGACTGACACCTTACCTCTCAGGGTGCTCAAGGCCAAACCTTTTTCCACTCCTTCCTGCAGAAAATCCAAAATCTGTGGACTGTGGCTTTAGAAGGCTGGACATTTTTTTCCTTGGACCCAGCTGAAAAGGTGGTCCATACAGGAGCATAAGCCAATGGCATGGAATTCTTCCTGGCAGCTGTCATGGTGTTCACCACCTTCTTAGAGAAACCCTGTTTTCTGCTTCCGGATTTGGATGCAGAATGGGGCCTTGTGAGAGAAGGTCCCCCACCCACACTAGAAGGCAAAACGGTGCACATTGAGCTAGGTTCTCTAGGTCCAAGAACCACAGTCTTCTGGGCCACTGCGGGGCTACTAGAAGAAAGCTTCCTCTTGAGTACCTTATTTTGCATATGACCTTGGGGATGAGCGGCAGAGGAGGGAAGGCATATGCTCTGCTGAAATTCCATTCTTGTGACAGGGCATCCACTGCCTCTGCCTGTAGACACCATTAGTGGCTGAAGAACCACTGAATTTGAACACTGTTGCTGGAGGAGAACAGGTCGATCTGAGTATGACCAAACCTTTGACACAGAAAGTTGAACACCTCCAGGTTCAACATCCACTCCCCTGGATGGACATTTTTTTGGCTTGAATGTTCAAGTCCCCCACTATGTGAACTGCTGACAGAGAGAGAAGATTCTCTTCTGCCCACAGCAGGAGATCTGGGGCTTTTTTCAGCATCTCCCTGCTCTTTATGCTCTCCGGATTGTTTATGTACACCATGTGATGGCATTGTCTGACCTTATTTTCATGGCTTTTGACTGCACCTGACTTTGAAAATGAAGGCAAGGGAGGTGCACAACCCTCATCTCCAGAATGTTTATATGTAGGTGCTATTCCTGCGCTGACTAAGTCTCCTGAATGGGTATGCGGTCCAGGACTGAACCCCAAGCCAACAGGCTGGCGTCAGATGTCAGAATCAATTCTGGGAGGACTTCTAAGGGAGACCCTCTTCTCACATTCTCCAAACTCACCCACCAACTCAGAGACTGCAGCGGTCATGGTGGAATGAGAATCCTGATCTGATGAAAATGAAAGCCATGCTCCTAGGTTCTGCACTGAAGATTAAGATCTGTTCTAGTTTGCTGGAGGTTCTTCACCCAGGAGGATTTCCACTTGAAAATGTTACTTCCTTCAAGTAGCTTGGGATCCTCCTGGACCAGTCCCTGGATTTTAATCTTCACATTCAGTCCTCATGCAAAGCTGTAAACTCGAAACTAGGAGTAGCTTACAATACGAGCTACATGCTTACACCCTTGGCCAAATTAGCAATTGCCCGAGGTATTCTGCTCCCAATCCTTACTTATAGTGCTTCTGTTCTTACCTCTGCCCATAAAACCTCCCTACTAAAATGGGACATAACTTATAACAATATATACCGATTTTCCTCTTCGTCGCCTTGACTCAAACTCACTGCCTTCTTTATAAGGATCTGAATTGGCTCTCACCCTCTGCCAGTAGACAATACTACCTTGGATCACTGATGGACTCGATCATCCGGGAAAAAAAACCATCCCAGCTGGCGGTGTTGCTGGTCCCTCAACCATCCTCCCATGGCCTGTGATCAGCTGACAAATCCTTGCTCTATGTTCCGAGATGTCGGACGACTAAAGGCACGGGGCCTTCCAATTCTCTGCTCCCAGGCTATGGAATGCTCTTCCACTCAACCTCCGGCTGTCTCAGTCTCACTTTGGATTTGAAAGTGAATATCATTGTTATCTATCCTTAGCTGACGCTTGTACATGCTTTGACCCAACCTGAAGCTCCTGAGACTTACCAGTAATGTCACCCCTGCTCTAATCCAGCTCCAAGACTGTCTCCTCTTCACCTCCCCATATTTTTCCTTCTCTTTGTAAATAACTTCTTGACTACTAGCTCTCTTCCTTCTCGAACCTTGTTGCTGACCATTCACTGTTGTTTTGCCAACTACCACCCCTGACCTCCCTTCTGTCAGTCTTTCTTGTTATGTTTGAACATTCCTCACATTTCTCTCTATATAACCTTACTGTCTTATTAACCCTTTCACTCCACAGGTCGGGTCCATGGTTTCTGCACTTATTATATATCTTACTGCCATTATCTGTATAATGCTTGCCATTATTTTTTGTTGTTTCTACCCATTGTATTTTTGTAGCACTGCTGTACTGTTCCTCTATTTGTATTATTGTACCCATGTTGCTGTTGTTCAACTGTTCTCCTTTTGTTGTACTCTCCCGGGTCGTGCCTGAAAATAGTCATTTTTCGGCTAGTGCACCTACCTGGTTAACAAAAACTAAATAAATAAATAATACTCTGAGCTCAAATCTCAAGCTAACAGCAAGTCAGTCTGTAGGGGCTGCATGTGAGGGTGATCCCTTGGAACTAGTTCTATCACTGAAATTATGAGGCCCAGAATTTGCAGAAGACATTGAGCTGAAGCTGATGGCTGTCTCCTTAGGCACTGAACCTCTCTCAACAGGTTCTCCTTCTTGGCTGGTGAGAGAAAGATCTTCACCTCATCCATCTGGAACACCACTCCTAGGTGCCCCAGGGTCTGAGATGGCTCCAAAAAGCTCTTCTCATGATTCATCACACAGCCATGGGACTCTAACACCTCCAGAGTCCTAGTCACTGACTTCCTTGCAAATGGTACAGATGGCGCTTGAATGAATAGACCATCCAAGTAGGGATAGACATGATGTCCCTCCTGCGGCAGTTGAGCCACCATGACTATGAGCACCTTTGAGAAAGCTCTGGGGCTGTGTCAAGCCAAATGGGAGTGCCCTCTACTGGAAGCTTGCAGTCCCAGGACTGAGAACTTCTTGGGAACTACAAAACAGGTGAAACAGAATCTCTGGCCTTGCTCACTGGGAGGCACTGGAGCAACTGCCCTGATTTGAGTGAGGTGATCCAGGGTCTGTGACATTGCTTGTCTCCTCATGAGATCCTTTGGCACCAGGGACAGCAAAACACACCCCTTTGAGGGAATTGTTGAAAATTCTATTGCATAACCTAAAGCCAGAATTTCCAAAACCTAAGCTTCTGACGTTATTTGGGCACATCTTGTGTAAACATTATGCATTCTTCCACCAATGGAAAGAAGGCAGAGATGGGCCCACATACCCTCATTGTGATGTGCCTGCTTTCCACCCTTGGCCTCCATTGCATCTTCGGGCAAGGGCTTCTCTGTTACTATTGCTCTTGAAACCAGAATAGGCTCCTTTAGTCCTCTGGTTCCTGAAGTTCCAAAAGGGATGAAAACCCCCTTGATACTGCCTTTTTCAGCTGCTTCCTTGCCCTTTTAAAGTTGGATCGGCCTTTTGTTGTTGCTTTAACACTGGAAGGTGGCCCTTTTTAGGCTGGATATGTTTTAAAATACCATCCTGGCCGGAACCAAACAACAAGCTTTCCTCGAAGGCTAAGTTAAACAGCTTGGTCTTCGAAGCCTGATCAGTGATCCAATGTCAAAGCCACACTCCTTGCATAGCAGACACAATGTGGTAAGCAGAGTGAGACAACATGCTCAAAGTCTCCACCGTGGCATCCCTTAAGAAGGTGGAGGCCATGGATACCAAGTGCAAAATGCCAGTTGCCTCTGAATAAGGAGGAATGGAGCTGCTCAGGGTCATAACCTACAAGTTTAAAGGTCTGGCAACAATAAAGGAGGAATAGGAGGTGGGGAGATTTGTGCCGTTGGAGGCTAAGGCTCTTCTGCATGAAGCATCCACTCGCTTATCATCCAAATCCATTAAGGCCAAGGATCCTTCAATAGGAATAGTGGTGTATCTGATGGAATTATGAACCACCTTATCTGCCACAGGAGGGGTTTTCCACTTGAGAGTATTTTCTTCCAAAAAACAAAAAACTGTATCTCAGATTTCAGCAGACATGGTCCGCACCTGCCCATTCCTGTTCAATAATTTGGTCACAGTGAATAAAGTTTGGAAAACACTTTGGAGTGGAGGAGGACCCAGACAGGATAGGACTGACACCCAGCACCTCCATGGATTGCACCTCCTTGAGCTGTAATGTCCTACACACCTCAATTATCAGACAGGACAAAGGCTTGATATCAAACAGAGGATGTATAGGAATCCTCCTCTTTTGCTCCATCCACTCCCTTTCCTCCTCATGAGGTTCATCCTTCTCATCATCAAGTAGCTTCTTAGGGTCAGGATTTATGCCAAGATCCCTGATATCCTCATACTGACTGTCTGTATGGTCAAGGTTGGGGTCTGCCTGCATCTCCATATTAGCAGCTCTGCCATGCCCTGCTACAGCACTCCTGGACATGCCTATGTGCATATGTGGTCCCCATGACCTGAGGGACCTGGTTTGGGGTTGGGTGTG
Source organism: Neoceratodus forsteri (assembly GCA_016271365.2). Taxonomy (NCBI): domain Eukaryota; kingdom Metazoa; phylum Chordata; order Ceratodontiformes; family Ceratodontidae; genus Neoceratodus; species Neoceratodus forsteri. The sequence continues at coordinate 727,971,422 of CM057455.1, forward strand.
TCTGATGGAATGTCCTGCAGAACATCGTGGCTCTAAAGCTCTCCTAAGAGCAACAAGAAAGATATATGCAATTCTGCTTTGCCACTGCCAGTTGGTACACCAGGTGCACCCCCCCCAGCTTGGAGGACTGATTAGAGGGGAACCATAAGAGACATATTAACTTGAGTAACATAATGGGGGCAATAGGAACCCAGAGGAGAGAGTCTCATTATCTTTTTACATGTCTTTTATCTTTTGAAAATGAGTGGTCTACGATAAGCCATGGTACCAAGTAAAATTGCCTTGCAGGTGCCAAGGTTAGAAAACCTGAAGTTTCTTCCAAAAGTGAATATAGTGTGCTACTGCCAGGATCCCCACCTCTTACTGTGGGGAAAAAGAGAGAAACCTGATAAAAGTTGGCCTCTCAGCCCCAATCGGCCTGAATGTTCACTGCCAGAACAGAAAACAGCTGTACAAGCAGAGCATCTAGCACTGGGGAAGTGCAGGGTCATGTGTGCTCTCTGAAACAGTGCGTGTATGACATTACAATGCCGTATGTGATGTTGGCATGCCAGAGGGGGCATGCACCAAACACAGGTGCGGGAACAGTGCACTGAGGCTAGAGAAGCTCCTTGAAGAAAGGGATTGCATGCCCAACAATCAGAGAATGGCGGAAAAAACAGCAGTAAGCTGCGTGGCTCACTGGAGACTAGAAAAACCACCAAACCACCTGTAGGGTGGAAAATGCACTCCAACCAAAAAGTCTCTGAGACTGCCCAGAGTCAAAAACACTCTCGCTTGTTAATTTTTTTTTTGTTACTGCTGAGGAGAATTAAAGAGGAAATATTCCTGTAAGGCAAGAGAGCCAAATTAAAAGGGGAAATGTCCCTTCAAGGAGTAACAAAAGCACTTATCAGGCAAATACAAGCAAGAGAGATCCTAAAAAACTGGGAAGGGGGAGGAACCAATGCCTAGAGATGGAGGGGAAGCCCCAAGAACACCCTAGACTACAAAACCCCACATAAAACACACGTACTTATCCGAGGCCCCTTTTTTATTATGAAGAAATTAGAGATCTGTTGAAAATACACAACCCTAAGGTATGTGGCAGATGTGACCCCAATCCAAGCATAAGCAGTGGAAATGGGAAGAGCAGGTTAGCCAATTTGAAAGCTGCAACTTAACAGGCACAATTTTAATTTACAGGTGCTTCCTGTCACCAGGTAGCTCAAACCTGCTATGCAGGATTGCAGCCCCAAAAACTAGAAGCTGATTTTTCTTCAGAGAAGCATTTCAGTTGTTTCCCTTTCGATTGCACAGCAAAGACTGGAGAGTGCTGCTGTCTGGAATGCTCATGTGCCCAACATTCTAGGCTGATTCAACCTTTGGGCTGTGCCATTTCTTCTGGTAGGGGTGCATAATACCCAGTTGTAATAACTATCCATTGACAATGTGGAGCTCTGCAGAAAACATTGTTAGATTGTGCCTTATCTTGTTTGATTGTTTATTTATTTATTTACTTATTATCTTCCAATACTTTGGAAGAATAGGGGCTGCTACAGGGGAGATTGAAATGTCAGAAACATGATTAAAGCATAAGGCAAATTAAAATAAAGATGTAAACTGCATCTTTTCTAACTAAATAATATGTAGTATTACCAAAATTAAAAGTAAAAAAAAAAAATAATTTCTGTAATTTCTGTTTAAACCACAATATAATTTATAGTATCAACACATACAAACAGTATCAACAGAGCTTCTTCGTAATGGCTGGACTCCAAGCTTACAATTAAAAAACAATGAAGTTAGCCAAACTGGTGGCACTGAGGGTTGAGGTGTTGGACACCACATCTCTCGCTACGCCGGTGACCCGGGATCAGGAATGGGCCCGGCCCATCAGGGGTTGGCTGGGGGGAGGAGGATTAAACAACCCAGTGGATGCTCTCCTCCTCCAGGGAAGGGTGGGCTATGGGTAGTGAGAGCACCCATAGCACTACCGCCAGTGAAAGCATGGGCAGTAGGGTGCACAGCTCTATGGAGTCAGGGAGGGAGGGTGCTGATGGGCACGTGATGGCGGCATGCGTCTGCACGCCACACTTCTGGATGCATGTCCTTTGCACCAGCATCCTCAGGGGAAGGGGACTGATTGGGGTAAAAATACATAAATACCACAGCCCCTGAGCACAGTGGAACTGGGATCCTGAGATCAGGGATCCGGTGGAAGGAGTCAGTGTGGGGTACGAGGCCCCTTCTGAAGGCTGAGGCCAGGGCAAGTAAAAAACAAACAACTAAAAAAAAACAATTAACTCTCTAGCCCCAATTGCTCCAAAGTTAGACCTTTCAAAAAATAACTTTTTAAAGCTGGGACAACTTTGGAATTATTATTGCCAGAAACTTAATATTTCTGAAATAAAAACTTGTAGTTAGCTCATTTGACATCGATAACAGATATTGCTTCATCTACCGCATAACAACATTTAAAAACAATAAAATGGTTCTATAAAGTTTTAATGTCCTGTTACTTTTAATAACATAATACTATACAGTATATACCTGCATTATAGCTCTATTGTATCACATGATAACTGTATTGTTAGGCTCTGTGCATGCTGATTAGACTCCAAGATTCATTTAGAATGAAAAAAAAAGAAAAACAAAACTTCAGTTTCTATGCTTAACAATTCAAATGTTAAATCTTTCAAAATATGATTCCCATCATTATAAAATCTCAGAAAATATTATTTTTGGAAATGGTAGTAAGATACTAGTGATTGTTCTGTTTAAGAATAAACACATTCTTTTCTAGTTTATTTTAAAATTAATGACCAGGAAAGGCACACTGAGCCAAGGTTCATTTCCATGTGCAATCTGGGGCAAGGGTACAGAAGTAAAAGTACAGATGGCATAAAACAATACAGGCATAAAACTAGTACAAAATCACAATAACACACTAAGGTGCAGTTAGCAAACCATGTAAGGCTGATAAACTGATTATAACTATTACAATGAATCATGGGTAAAAACAGGGGAGAAAAATCCAAAAGGGTGTAGAATAGGCAGTGGAATAGAAGGGGAGATCAGGGTTAATTGAGGACTTTGGTGGAAGTTATGAATGCTTCATGTCTTAAATGCTACAATTAAATCTACCAGAGACTCCCTACAAGTCAGTTGCAGCTGGAAAAGAACACGGCAGCAAGGCTTCTGACATCTATAGTGAGATGAAATTATATTTCCACAGTGCTCTGCAAATTATACTGCTTGCCCATAAAGAGGCATGCTGACTTTAAGGTGTTGCTATTAAATGTGTCAGCCATGACTGGGAAGGGGGTCAATTACCCATGTTACTTCCCTTGTTTACATGTACAATGAACTTACTGTTAGTATTTAAGGCCCTGAAAGGGCCATGACCTCCTTCCATCTGAGAATGGTTAGCCCCCTAGGACATTAGTTCTCAAACTGTGTCACAAAGAGCCTCCTCAAAACCGTGGAAAAAAGTTTGAGCCTTCCGCAAATACTGAAATAATTTTGGGCCTCCCCATAGAAAAATAGCATCCTCGCACAGTACATTAGGAATAAGGTGAAACTCCTCTGAGTAGTTGGCTCTCATTTTATTCAGCTTACTGTAATTCCCTCCCCAGGCCAGCCTACTTTGTCCACTATTTTGACACTCAAATCATTGTTACCCCTTGTTGCAATACTTTCATAGATCAGACTGATTTCTCTGTCTGTTTCCCCTCTATCTGGAATAACCATCCTATCCACCTCTGCCTAAGCAACTTCTCAGGGATCCTTTCGCTCCCTCCTTCTCTTGATCCTAGTAACTCCCTGCTTAAAGAGCAAGTGCTTAGTAAGGATGCACATCTTAAAGAATGAAGGGTTGGGACCTTTAGATATCTCTGCAATCACTCAGTTTGCTTTTATTTGTTTCTTAACTTGCCTTTTCACCATTTTATTTGTATTTTGTGAATAGCTACTAAAAAAAGAATCCACTGGAATTCTTGTATTATGATGTCAGAAAATCTTTATTTGCAAGGCTGGCAGTATATTTCAGTTGGAAAATGCAAATCTGTTTTCAGATTTTTATGGAGAAATAACACTTTCTACCTCCAAAATATAATATATTTAACAGAAATATGTGATTTTGGATAGACTGTGATCTTTTGTATAATTTAGTAGGTGACATTTTCTTCATAACCAGATTTTACTTGGGAAGAAGAAAATAGAAGCCAATTACCGTTTCAAAAATTGTGAAATCATACAGATGGACCACAATAGTGCAAACATATAAAAAGTGAAGTTTGTTACTGAAAGAAGTTTTTTTTTATTTTTGATTGTTTTTTGAAAAAGAGAAAACAATATATTTATTTTCTCATTGAAATACACTGGGCTCCTAAGTAGTTGGCAGTTTCTGACATCACAATACCAGAATTTTGTTAAATTTTTTTTTTACCAGCAGTGTGAAAAGCAAAGGCAATGACCCACTTGTTTCACTGCACTAACAAAAATGTTGTTATAAAAGTAGAAAATAATTACTAAGACATCAAAATACAATAAATAAAACAGTTATCTATTTATTAGAAGGAAGCACCTGCTGTTTAAGCATTGTATTTGGGCTGTTCTGCTACCAGTCTGATTGGTCAATTGTTACTCTCTGTATTTGTTCATTGTTCCTGTTTGTTTGCACTATTATTCATTTTGTACTGCTTGAGTGTTTCACATTACCTTTTGAATTGTATTCACTCCCTACGCTTCCCTGGGTACACCTGAAATGAGCCTTGGCTCAGTGTGCCTTTCCTGGTCACCGATTTGTAAATAAATACATAAATTCACTTATTATTCTCTTTTAGTTTGCCTAATCCCTTCACATAAAGTATTGAAAACTTAAAATTTTAAATACAGTACTTTTTCAGACTTGCTTGAGCCTCCACCTGGAACAGGTCAGGGCCTCATCGGGGAAGCTGGCCTCACCATATGAGATACCCTGACCTAGGGGAAGAGCTTTTGATGGGAGGAATTTCCAGTCCAGTAGCCAGGGACTGCTCAGGGTCCCCACCTCATGACTCATATCTGCTAGGGACCAGACTTTCATGGTTATGACCATAACATTCTGGAACACACTCCAAGTTCAATCCTGAGGCTCCCTTGATTGGGATTTTTAAATCAAATTTAAAGACCTGACTGTTTAACAAAGCTTTCCCCAGTAATTCCATCTGCTCTAACTATGCTGACTGCACTTACAGTATTAATTTAATTGATATTTCATCCCCTTTCATAATATGATTGTATTTATATATGTGTGTTCATGTCAATAGTTTGTTTTTATTGTTATTTATCTGTTAAGGACATTGAGTCAGTAAATAACATTCAAGAGTTAAAATCTATCTATCTGCCTGTCTGTCTGTCTGTCTGCCTGTCTGCCTGTCTGTATATCTATCTATCTACCTATCTAACATTGCAACTGGGATAATGTTTCCAACTGGGATAACTCCATGAAACGCAGCATCTCATTTTCATGGGGTTCCAGGGAGGACAAGAATTGGCATCAGTATAACTTAGCACAGCAGAAAAAGCACTTACAAACAATATACAAATATAAGGTAGAAATGCAATGTAAAAGAAAATGTGATACAACAATACATTACTCACTATAGGATAATATAGGTGGAACAAAACAGTATGAAAACTTGAGCCTTACTGTATTATGTACAGTGACAGACTGTGGTCAGCACTGGACTAAAAGAGGTGTAAGTAGTTCTTTGGTCATAGGAGAGACTGGTTTTGACCAATTGGTGGCTGAAAAATTCCTAAGCTGATGGAGGGAGGGCTTGGAAGAACTTATTCTGGGACTCTGAGGCAGAGTGTGCAAAGGCTTTTCAACTAGATTCTCACGTCATACTGGGAGATGAGAAGCTGAGCACGGCAGATCAGTGTAGTGAGAAGATATGTCTTTTTTTTTAACTTTCTTTATGCTCCCCTCTCTGGCCCCTTAGGACCATCTACGGTATGGTTGCATGGACCGTTCTTCTCCCGCTCTGCCTGAGGTCTCTCCAGACCAAGCCTCCATCTCAGGATTTCTTCTTGCCCACTACCAATCCCCACAACCCCTGGCTCTGAGCCCCCCAGAGGTGGGACCGCTTACTCCTCTGGTGCTCTATCTATAATCTAGTAGGGCTGCTGGAGCGGGGAGGAGATTCAGAGGCTGGCTGGGGTAGACCTGGCGTTGAGTGTGGGAGCTATCCACTGGACCCACCTTTGCCTTCCTGGGTACCAGGGCCATTTTCCTTGTTTCTGGCTCCTTCCCCCAAGATGTGGATGTGCAATGCCATCCAGCATGTGATGGGCACACACCCACACCTGCTCACAGGATGACTGCTGAAGTCTTCCCCATCTCGTGTTCTCAACTGCAGTGCACCCAGTCTCTGCTGGGTGTCACTAGTGCCATGGAACCAAGTCATCCCTCCCTCCCAGGAGAGGAGAGCTGTCCAGTGGATGCTCAATCCTCTCCTTCCATTCTGACTCCCAGCTCCCCGAGCTCATTCCTGAACCCTAGCAGCATGGCATGAGGTAAGGCTGATGCCTCAACCCTCAGCGCCACCAATCCAGCAGAAGATATGTCTTGATTGCGTAAAGTAAGTTATTTTATTTATTTATTTATTTATTTTTTACAATCTCAGATAAAACTACTTGAGCTCAAAGCTCTTTGCATAGGTTTCACGTCAAGTTGAGTCAAGTTAAGAGGTAATCAGGGGCTATTCCATGTACAAAGTTGTATAGCAAAGAGAACCAGTGATAGCCACATCTGCCAGAAGGACTTAGCTAGCTAAGCTTGCCAAAGAGAATACAGTGATGGGTTGTCAAGTCATATTACTGTATAAACCTGCATAACTTGGTATACAGATGGCCTAGGGCTAGAAGAGTAGATTTGTTCTGTGAGCTGCATACGATGTCCCTACAGTCAATGCTCTGGAGCAGGCAATGGAAGGCCACCTGTCTCCTCAGGTATGCACTGAAGCAACATTTGGTCCAGATGAGAAAGCTGATCTTGGGCTCCACAGCAACTAGGATGTGATCTATGTGCTTGCTGTATAAGAGTGAGGAATCAAGCCAAATCCTTAGATATTCAGAAGCATTGATTTGCTCTCTAGGGTTTTGGTCTGGTGTCTTGATATCTAGAGGTTCTACTGGTTGCCTCAGCATGCTCTGGATCCAAGTACCATTGTCTTAGTTTTGGTCACATTTAGAATCAGGCAACTGTTTAAGAACCAGGAGGCGATCATACTAAAGTCAGATTGAAGGACTGCCTTGACGTGGGACATGGATAGTGTGTCCTAGTAAAGAAGGCATCGTCCGAATATTTGTGAAGATGATACCTCTCTCATGACTTGTAAGATTATTTACAAAAATTCAGAACAGTAGATGACCAAGTATAGAGCCTTCTGGTACTCCCATCCTAATGTCAGCAAGATCTGAGTTAGAACCTTGTATGGAAACTTAAAGGGTATGGCAACGCAGTTCTAAAACCACGTGATGGATCACATTATGGGTTTAGGGCTTACAGCAATCTACTAGGCCCATCAAGATCATCTCTTCACTATCTGAGTGATAATACCTGTTTAATTTTCTTATCTCCATCCATCTATCCAAACCTTGTTTGAATGCATCAGAATTACTGCCCTCTACAAATACTGTAAGTCTGACAGAGGTGTGCTCCACAAGCACACCACATGTTGTGTGTAGTAATATTTTCTGCATTCTGCTTTTCTGCTTTCTGTGCAGAAATGTTTTGCTCCAATTTAAAGTTCATGACCTCTAGTTTGACTATTGTCTCCAAAAAATTAATAACAAGCTATCCCTGAGGATACTCTTTCAGAGGAGCAAATCCACGTTCATTCTGAAGTGCTTTAAACTATATAGATTGAGGTTTTCAAGACACTTTCATAGTTAAAGCACCTCTGGGATTAAAACATTTTGGTTGCCCTCCCTTGGACACATTCCAGCCTGTCGATATCCACCCTAAAATACAGATTCTAAAACTGTAAACAGTAATCCAAGTGAGGTCTCACCAATGATCAGTGGCATGATTAACCCCTTGAATCTGCTTATGAAGTGCTTTCTGATAGAAGCTGTTGACATAAAGCAAGTGCAGTTCTAACATAAATTCAAAAGAGCAACTGTGGCAAAAAAAATAGTATGGCAGTGCGTGGGTGCACCTTACCGGGGTAAAACGATCCAGGACACAATCCGAAAATATGGAAGGAGAGGTTAGCACTCCACAGTATTATCAAATGTAGAAACTTCCACTTTTAATTCACAACAAACAACACAGAAAATGAGGCATAGATTCATACATCACTTTTGTAATCCACCGTTGAAAAGTCTACAGCGCTTCCAATCATGCTGTACATTTAGCATTTAAAGTATGTTCCATTCATTTGTTATAATGTTACCCAGGTTGATTTATTTTGTACTTTTCTAAATGCTTCTCCATTTATGCCATGATTATGTAATTTACTTTTCTCCCTGAGATTCATGGATATGTAGGGGGAGTAGCACTAAAAATCTAAAAAGGTTTTAGCATTTATCTCATGAGGACGTTATTTTTTATTATTCTCCATTTCTTTTCTCTCACATTTCATAAAATATACTGGTTTAAAATGCTTGCAAGGTACCTGTTTCTGTATCACAGTTTGTATCCAAAATGTATTACCTTTGACACAGTGCAGTTTCCATTCTGTTATTCAGCATTAATTTTAATCTTATGCAATGGTTCCATGAATCCTCAGTCTTAAATGGAGAAAAGGAGGCAGTAGTCTAACAATTCTCTTTAAAATATACACAGGTATTGCAAGAATGCTTATTTTGTGGATTCAGTCAGCGTAACCATTTCCACATGATGATTTTAAGAGAAACATGAGCTGTATCTTTGGATATTTTAAAGTGCTGTGTACTAGCAGATATAAAATAAATTCAGTGCATTCATCTGCTGAAAGTATTACATGCTTCAAGTACCTTCGTTTTGCACTTAATGTAAAATAAAGTGCAGAGTGCTTTAAGATTGTGAGTTCATGTATGGTATGGCTGAAAAAGAGCTGCAGCTCTGCATTTCAGACAGGTGCACTCCATCCATGTTCCCAGATTTTATTATCACAAAAAGAAAAAAAAACTGGTTTGGCATGTGACTTGCCAACAAGGATTAAGACTTTTTAGGGCTGCATGGGCGGAACCTGCAGTCCTTTTATGAACAGAGTGAGGACTCTGCATTTTTTTCCTTAATTAAAAAATTAAAAACAGATTCTCTCTGACCATCACAACCCCACTCCTCTCTTGTGCCCCTGCTCTTTTACTGCAGCTCCTCCCCACCAAGCTCTCAAAACCTTCCCACTTCAGCCCACTATGTACTGTACCGCTCCCTCCACTCTATTCCCGTCCCCTTTATTCTGAACATCACACTTAGCCAAATCTCATAGTGCTATCGTTACAGCCATTGATAAATCAATTACAGGGAACTTTGATCCCAAACAGATGTTTTCCATCTCACATTTGAGAACAGTAATAAAACAAAAGTAATTTAGTGCTATCGTTACAGTCATTGATAAATCAATTACAGGGAACTCTGATCCCAGACAAATGTTTTCCGTCACACATTTGAGAACAGTAATAAAACAAAAGTAATTGAATGTTTTAAGCAAATGACCTATCCATTTAGCAAGGCTAAAGAAACAAATGAAACACTTATTAGTTCTGCTCTTATTGGATGCAGCTTTAAATTTAATATACAATCCATTGTACTAGCACGGCAAGTGTGCATTCCATTTGAAAACATGATGTCACACAGCTTGCAATAAAAGTGCTGATGGTAGCTGCAGGGCCAGGTCTTTCTGAAGTGTCATTTTCTTGTCTGTCAACTTCCTATTGGGGCATGGTTTTTTGTAGGAGCCACTATTTCGCAGGGTGGCGGCAGCAGCAGCGTGAAGTGCACTAGCCCTTCCACTCATATAGGTGAACATTTACAGAAAGACTCTGTTGCTGTTGGATGTATGTATGGGTAATGAAAGGGAGTCCAAAACATGGTGAAATACCTGTTGTGTTGCCCTGAATGATCTCACTGACATGGCAGTACCTGCAACTCTCAAAATAAGGACCAGAGCACACTGAAAATAAAATGTAAGTAGACAGCCAGCTGTTTTCCTTTTTTGTCAACATTTCATTATGGGAACAGATGATATAAAGGAGATGACATCTGCGGTCTATAAACGGTCGTGCACATGCACAGTCTGTACAGAAATTGTAACTTTATAACCAGTTCAATGCGACCTGTTACGTGATGTGCTGCTATTTGACGTGTGTCTTATAAGGTTAAACCCGGTATATTATTTTTAGACTGGATGCTTAAAGAGTTTCGTAATTGGTGCTTGTGTTGCGGGGTACCTCATCAGGTTCACAGGTGTTGTAAGTGATCTTGAGATTGGTGCTAAATGATTAATATGGAAGCTTTTTAACAAATTAATCTGATGATGAAGCCTCTTTTGTTGAGTTATACTTTTTTTGTGGAACTTTAATTAGGTTCTGTGTTGGTTGGATGGCTTAGTGATGTTATACGCTCTTCAAGATGCAAATGTGTGGCAACACAGGACATTTTACTGCAGTCTTGCATTTATTAGAGATGCAGGAGAAGGCACCTGCTGCAAGGCTACCAGCACATCTTGCTTTCTTAATATTTGCATGTGGTGTGTGTGTGTGTGTGTGTGTGTGTGTGTGTGATTGCAGGCATACCGTCACTTCTTCGCTGTTAACTGAGTTTTGTATTCAGAACCTGTTTGTCTGGGCACTGTCTCAGAGCAGGTAATGCAAGCCCTGTCATACCTGTCAACAGCCCTTGATAGTTAGGGATTTCACTGAATTTTTCCCCTCAGAATTTTCCTCTGTCCCTCATAAAATTTGTGTTTTTTGTGACTGAACAGCAGGGATTGTAAGCACAACATAATGTCCAACATTAAAATTACTGACTTGTTCTTCAGAAAAGGTATCTTACACCAATTGATCTGCATGGGGTCTTCATAGCAGAACACATACTGTCAGGGTGACAATTAAGTTCTCCTTGGAGGGCCAAGAATTATTTTCGATTTCATTTGCATATTTGTGTCTGCAGCAGAGTAAGCCAGTGCTGTTCCTATTTCTGACCGAGCAGAACACATACTGTCAGGGGGACAATTTTCTATTTCTTTTGTATTTATTTAACTACAGCCTCAAATGCATATTTGTGTCTGCAGCACAGTAAGAGTCAGTGCTGTTCACATTTCTACTGCTTTGCATATAAATCCATTCTGTGAAGCAGAACTGAAGCTCTCTGCGAGGATGTTGCTAAACTTGTTAATGTTCTAAACTTCTTCTCTCTCTGTTTCTGAAGCTGCTGTGGTGCATTGTATCTGTTTGTTACATTTACAGTATATTATATATACTTTTATAATTCATCTTGCTTGATAATGACCTGTGCCTGTACTGTGCTTTCAAGCAGAGTTAGGTAATCCATCTCAGTGGGCTATCCAAAGAAAAATGCATTTGAAGCTGCAGTTAAATCTTAAATGCATAAGAAAATCAATCACAACAATGTCCTTGTAGCACAGTGTACACCTTCATATATTTTCCTAATAATGTGTATGCCTTCCTTAGAACAGAAACTAAAAACAAATCTTACTACTTACAAATCATTGTGTTGTTTCTCCATACCTCCTTAACAATTCCACAAAACTTCACTAACTTCATAATGCAGCCCTGGTGGATCAGACCAGAACATGTTTTAGCATTGGGATATACTTCCCTCCTCTTGTTTATAACAGGGAACCTTCTGTAATGAGCCCAAACCAATAACATCAGTTTGTGAAAAGAAACCAGGTTACAACCCCAAATTTCTCACATATACTACTTTCATGTCTCCTGCCATACTTTAGCCAAACTGGTCAGAAAGTAAACACATCAGAAAGTACAAATGTCTCAGCAAGTTACTTTTTCTGAGTAGGCTCTCATCTTTGGTTCAGTTCAGCTTTCCACTCATGGTGCACATTACATTTTTACTTATTGACCTATTTGGCTAAAGTATGGCAGGAGCCATGAGAGTAATATCTGTGAATAATTTAGGGTAGTAGCACCATTTCTTTTCACAAATTGATGTTACTGGTTTGGGCTCATTATGGAGGGTTCCCTGTTATAAACAGGGGCAGGGAGGCATATTCCCGGAACTAAACAAGTATTTGTCAATGCTGAATGTTGTCTTGATGGCATTGGCACTGGCAGTGCAGGAGTTCGAGAGATGCATAATAGAAACGGCAGTGACGTATTGAACTGACGCCAACCCATCCTCACCTTGCAGAGACTGACAGGCATTTGGGTGTGTCTTTGGTCGTTGGTCATAACATGCACACTATTTCACCTCACCCTACCCTGCAGACACTGACAAGTGTCATGGTGTGCCTTGGGGTCTACAGGCCTTATGTTAACCCCATTCCATAAGGAAATATGCTGAGATGGGTGCAGTTTAGGAGAATGGGGTGAACTCTGGGGCTGAAGACTCTGAGGCACAGCTCGATACCAGTCACTGGCTGCAGGGTGGGGGTGGGTGGAATGGCATGAGCATTATAGCCGACGATTGCGAGTCACATCCCTGATGCCTGTCAATCTCTATAGAGTGGGGCGTTACGGTTGGAAACCCTAATACCGCAGGCATTTGTTGGTATTTTCACTCCAAATTTTCAACATGGGCTTTCTGTGATCCCACCTCATGAACAGTGGCACTATCAGTTTGTTAGCGGAAAGGTGATTTTGCACAGAGACTGCGCCATTTGGCACCACAGGTGCAAAAACACATTTCAGATAGGATGTGAAAAATAACAGCTGCACTGTTCATGAGGAGGTGTAAAAAAATGGCAATGCTAAAAATCTGGAGTGAAAATATAAAAAAATTAAGTCATGAGTGTGTGTAGAAACTGAACAACGCACGCCTGTAACGCAATTATTTTTTGGATGTTTTTAACCAAATTTTTCACATATGCATTTTGGGACCGCCACTCATAAACAGTGGCACTGTGATTTTGTTAATCTGTCCAGAAAATTGATTTCCCACAGCGACTGCGCCATTGTGTGCCAGATGTGCGAAAACACATTTTGGGCAGGATGTGAAAATGACAGCTATACTGTTCATAAGGAGGTGTGAAAAAACAATGTGGAAAATCTAGAGTGAAAATATTAAAAATTGTCAAAGTTATGAATGTGAGTGGAAACTGCACAACGCACGCTCGTAATGCAGCCATTTTTTGGAATTTTTTCACTAAATTTGCAACATAGGCTTTTTGGGACCCCACCTCATGAACAATTGGCACTGTCGTTTCATTAATTGATCCTGAAATGTGATTCTGTGCAGTGACCATGAAATAACCTTTTGGGACTGAATAACGAGATAACAGAGCATGTGTTGATGAGGTGAATGTATAATCCGAACTGGTAATCCCAAAACTAGTAAATGTATATTATCTCTTGATTATAAAAAAACAGATTGGAACAAAATTAAGGAGGTATTTGGAAATCTAGATTAGGGGGATGCATATTGTAAACTGGGAGTTAATTCCATGCGGGAGGATTTGAAAAATAAGATACAAGCAATTATAATGAATCTTATTCCTAAACGCAAAAACTTGTACCTCACTGGTTTAATAAAGATATAAAAAAACAAATTAGAAGAAAAAATAAAGCATTCAAGAAACACAAAAATCATTCTACAGAAATTAATCATATTAAATATAAACATCAGCAGCGTTTGCTTAAAACCATTATTAGGAAAGGTAAGATTAAATTTGAAAATAACTTGGCAATTAATAAAAATCCTAAGGCTTTTTATGCATATATAAACAATAACAAACAATGATGCAAAAAGATTGTCTCAGTAACAGTAAATGGGGAGACTATAATAAACAGCAAAGAAATAGCTGACAGTTTTAATTATTTCGTAACTACGTATCAGGTCCACAATATTAAAAGAAATGTTACAGGAGAAAGTAACAAAGTTCCTTTCAATGTCAGTCAAGATTCTGTTAGACATGAACTATCAAATATAAAAACATCATCTTCCTCAGTTCCTGACAATATTGATACGATTATTTGGAAAAATCTTGCTGATGTACTAGTTGAGCCATTGACAATAATATTTAATAAATCTATCTCTACTGGTGAGGTACTCTTGGATTGGAAAAAAGCTATAGTTGTACCTATTCATAAAAAGGGTAACAAATCAAGTTTGTCAAATTATAGGCCTATTAGCTTGACATCTGTCTGTTGTAAAATTTTGGAAAGATTAATCAAAATCAGTATTGAAAAAGACATATCAAGATTAAAACTACAGGATATTACACAACATGGTTTCAGAAGAGGGCTTTCCTGTAATACAAACTTATTGGCCTTCTACAATCATATTAGTCTCAGTTTGGATAGAGGTAAACCTATGGATGTAATTTTTTTGGATTTGGGAAAAGCCTTTGATACCGTCCCTCATTATAAATTAATAAATAAATTGATAAAACTTGGTTTAAACATAACTATAATAAGGTGGATTGGTAATTGGCTGTCCGACCGGACACAGAGGGTGCGTATAAATGCTGTGCTTTCAGACGAGGGGGTGGTGGCGAGCGGTGTTCCCCAGGGATCGGTGTTGGGTCCATTATTGTTTGGATTATATATCAGTGATGTGAATGAAGGAGTTAAATCCCATAAAACTAAATTCGCAGATGATACCAAAATAGGTGGGGAAGTTATGACTTTAGGTGATTATGAAGAACTAAGAAATAGCTTAAGTACAATAGAAGAATGGGGCAAATGAAATTGTATGACATTTAATGAAAATAAGTGTGCGGTTATTCATTTTGGAAAAAATAACACCAAGTATCCTTACTTTTTAAATAACAAGATAATAAAAAATAGTAACCTTGAGAAAGATTTAGGTATTTGGATAGACTCAAAACTATCATCAAATATACATATTTCAAAAACAATAGGAAAATGTAATAGTATCATTCATTCTATCAAAAAAGCATTTATATCAAGGAATAAAGAGTGTGTGCTTAAACTTTACAGGACCTATATACTTCCCCATCTGGATTATGAATCCCCTATATGGAGCCCCTATTTAAAGAAGGATATACTCAAGGTAGAAAGAGTCCAAAGACGTTAACAAAATCCATAAAAGGTTTACAGAATAGGGAATATGCTGACAGATTATTAGAATTAAATTTGCATCCCTTGGAATTAAGACGAATTAGGGGAGATTTATTATTTTTATATCATATTTTAGAAGATGAAACATTAATGACGCAATGTAACATAAGGAATTATAAAACTTTCAGTTTAAGATCTCATGACAAACAAATCCTTATGAATATAGCAAGAACAAATAGACATTTAAACTTTTATAATATACGGATTCCCCATATATGGAATAGTCTACCAAAACATGTAGCAGAAGCCACTTCATTTAACTCATTTAAAAGAGAGTTAGATACATATTTGTTTTCAAATAGTAAACACTGTATTAATAAATAAGCCCACTAGGACTGGGAGACAATTAAATGGGCCTTGGCCTACTTTGTCTGTGCTTACCAAGCTACCAAGGTGGAATCCCAAGAACCCCATGTGGAAAATTGAAGCCAAAATTCAAGAAAATGGCTGAGCTATCTAGCTAAATTGAACTCCCCCCATTGATGCCATTATTTAGCTTACCAGCATTTCTTCATTTTGCAGTTTGGCTTTGAAGAGTCCAGACGTGTCCCACTCCACAGACGATTGCAGTGCCTGACCTCCTGAGGTAAGTATGGGATGAAGGGGGTGTGGGGAGATGGGGTGCACAGAGGGTGGGTGCAGGTTGGGGAAGGGGGGAGCTGGGCACTATGAGGGACCATTTTCTTTTTTACAGGGAAAATCAAAAAATGGACATTGAGGGACAGTTTTCTTTCTTTACAGGTGAACTAAAAAAATGTTGGATGCACTGGGGTGGGCTCCCAGCATGCCCCATGACTTTCAGGGGGGCTCCCAGTGTGCCCTATGAGTTTCTGGGGGGGGATGTTGGACACACTGGGATGGGCTCCCAGCATGCCCCATGAGGGTTTTGGGGGTGTTGGGCACACTGGGGTGGGCATCTAGTGTGCCCCATGAGTTTCGGGGGGATGTTTGGCACATTGCGGTGGGCTCCCAGTGTGCCCCATGAGTTTGGGGGGGGCTGATGCCGATATGGATTGGGCCCCATTGGCAAACAAAGTGTGTGGGGTGGGGAACATGCCGACACAGGGGATTGGCCATCCCCGATGTCGGTGTGGGGATTTTGTGTGGCAGACGGCAGGAGCCACCATGTTTATTGAAAAGTTTCACCAAGAAAGGCACGTTGGGGAGGTGTGTCATCTGCCATTGCATGATGAACTTGTCTTTGATTGCAGTGGCAGATTTCTTTCAACTTGCTGGCACTTTCCATAATTTCTGCATCAACAATAGCATGCTCGCTAATTGGGGGATGAGGGATGCACCTACAGTACTGAAGCGTACCCTGCATTCGCCAACACTGACATACCTGTCAATGTGGTACTACTGCAAGATGTTGCTTGCGTCTGCGAGAAAGACAGCTTAAAAAGTCTTAACCCCTGTTGGCAAATCACATGCTAAACTATTTTTTGTGTGAAAATAGGATGGAGGGCATTTGTCTGTCATGCAGAACCACAGCTCTTTTTCAGCCATACCCAATATGAACTCGCAGTGTTATAGCACTTTTAAGGATTCATTGATACAGTTCATGTTTGTCTAAAATTTTTTAAGTAGGAGAGATTATGCTGAATAAACATAGAAAGTAAGTCTCCTTGCAGTATCTGTGTATATGGTTAGATGTTTTTTGAAAGAGAATTGATAGACCAGTGCCTCTCTTTCTTCATTTCAGACCAAGGATTTGTGGAATCATTGCATAAGACTAAAATTAGTGCTGAATAACAGAATGTGAACTGCATTATTTCAAAGGTCATGAATATTAGAAATGAACTGTGATGTAGAAACAGATGTTGCAAGTGTTTCAAACCAGGTTAGTTTGAGAAGTGTGAGAAAAGAAAGATATGGAAAATAACAAAAAATAATATTCTCAGACCTCATGTGTTGAAACCTAAAACCTCTGTGGCTCTTTTTGGGAGAGAGAAGTGAGCTCTTATGATTTGTTTTGGTATTGTGCCCATTTGGGTAGAGTGCACAACAAATAGCCTCCGTGGAACTTTGCTTTCCTCTTCATGGCTACACACTTATCTCTGCTAAAACACATTCCATTTGTGTTCTGCCAGGTTGCCATTTTGTTAATATCATTCTGCAACCTGTACAATTAGTTGCAACCTCACCACCTTTCCAGTTCCTGTGCTGTGAGCAAGCTCTCTATCTATGACTGTGGCTCCCTGCACAGCCAGCCACAGTCATCATTTCCAGCCCATCTGCCCAAAGATCTGAACAAGTTACTGTGCCTTGAGCAAGCTCTCCATCTATGACTGTGGCTCCCTGCACAGCCAGCCACAGTCATCATTTCCAGCCCATCTGCCCAAAGATCTGAACAAGTTAGTGTGCCTTGAGCAAGCTGACCATCTACGACTGTGGCTCCCTGCACAGCCAGCCACAGTCACCATTTCCAGCCCATCTGCCCAAAGATCTGAACAAGGTAGGCTCCTGCCCGACTGAAAGGCTTCAAAGCCGTTGCTCCCATTGGTGCACTCTGGCTGCTTTCGGGCACTAATTGGACACTTCGACACTGGGAGCAGCTCTTCATTGGACTGCACTGACTTCTGTACTTAGCTGCTGCTTGTTTCTAAATTGCACTTGTCCTCTTACTTGATTTTTCAACTGCCTGCCTTGAAATCTAGCACTTTGCAACCAGCGTAATTTGTTTTGGGATTTGCTATTTTTTTAACATTGTTTAATTGTACCCAGCTAGTTGATTCTGTAGTTAGCCAGTAATGTATTGTGCTGAGTTCCTCATTGCTCCTCTTCTGCATGTTCTGTGATCCTCTTTCTTCACCCCTCCCCACACTCTCTCTCCCTCCCTATTCCATTGTTCTGACTCTGTTTGAGTAGCTCTTTCTGGTTCCTCAGGTCAGATACCCCCACCCAATTTCTCCCTGTTTTGCTCTCCACCCCTTTTAGCACCTACTGCCCTGTGTAGTCCCACCTAATCTTTTGTCCTACTCTCATCCCACCCACTGTCGCAGCCCTGATCTCTACTATAACTAGCTGTAGCTGTAATCTCTCTCCCTCTCTTTCCAGTTCCTGTGCCTTGAGCAAGCTCACCATCTATGACCATGGCTCCCTGCACAGCCAGCCACAGTCACCATTTCCAGCCTGTCTACCCAAAGATCTGAACAAGGTAGGCTCCTGCCCGATTGAAAGGCTCCAAAGCCATTTCTCCCATTGGCACACTCAAGCTGCTTTCAGATGCTAATTGGACATTTCAGCACTGGAAGCAGCTCTTCATTTGACTGCACTGACTTCTGTACTTAGCTGTTGCTCATTTCCAAATTGGACTTGTCCTCTTACTTGATTATTCGGCCCACCCATGCACCCCCATCCCAGACCTCTTTTAAATACACTAAAACTCTGCCCATCTACCTGCTTCCACCCATTAGCTTCTTTGTGTTAGTAAAACCTCCAAACTCTCGTCTGTCACCATGTTTCTATTACAGACCAGGAAGCTACTCCTTCTGAGTTCCATTATGGCCTGTCTCCATCTACTCAAACCATTTCCTTCCAGCGTGGTTACTTCTTCCCCTAACCAGGCACCCTCCCTGCTCTCATCCCCCAACAACCCCCCTCCTCTCCCTTTAACAAGGCCCCCCCATACCTTCAGTGGTTTGCCTTCTCCCATCATGAAAAAACAATCCTGCTAGTCTCACAGACCAGGCATTTTTATGTCACCCTTTCTCCATCCCCCCTCTATTCGATCTAGGCTATGTTTGCTCCTTTTGTCAGGTGTCATTGAACTGAACCCAAGCCCCCTCATGAACGCAAGCAAAATCTCTTTACCACGGCCTCTTACTGGTCAAACTTAAAAGGGCTCAAGATTGCCCATATGAATGTGCAAAACATCAGGTGTAAAAATGGCTGAACTGGAAGTCTGGGCTCTTCACTTCAAGCCAGATGTCCTCTGTATTATTGAAACCTGGCTAAAACCTTCAATCCTAACACATGAGGTCTCACTACCCAGCGTCTCCTCTTTTAGATAGATTGTCCTACCAAGAAATGTTGGGGGTGTACTGATATACACCAAGACTGAACTGGATGTTAGTGAGCTTAATGATATATGGTTCAACCCTAATATTGAGCAGTTATTTATCTCAATTTCCCTTGGTCGAGTCTTATGCCTAACTATAAGATGTGCTTACCTACCCCCCAGGACTGCTTCAGCATCCTTTTCAGACCTTCTCTCCTGTCTCGACTCTCTCCCCCCAATGATATCATACTCTGTGGTGATTTCAATCTTGATTGGACGGGACTAAATTATGCCCAATATCTATATGCTCTCAGAGATGTCAGACTTGAGCAACTAATTGATCAGCCAACTAGGCTTAATCAAAAATCTGAAAACCACAGTCTTCAGGATTGGATGCTCACCAATAACAAATCCCATATCAAAATTGCAGAGACACTTCCTGATGTGCTCAGTGACCACTGTACCACTTTCTGTGTTTGGAAAAACAACTTTCCTCACATACCTCCTAAACTTATTAAGTCAAGGGATCTATCTAATTTCAACCACATGGATTTTTGGAAAAGCCTGGCTTCTGTCAATTGGTCCCCCATCACCTCCTTCCCTTCCTAATATAAATCAGGCCCTGGAATGCCTCATTACCACCTTTAATGCAATCCTAGACTCCCATGCCCCCTACAAACTCAAGTGTGCCAAAGGTACTTATTCCTCCTGGCTTTCTCAGGACCTGAGGCACCTAATGCACTCCAGGGACAAAGCTTGGAAGTCATTTAAGAAATCTGGTCTACAATTGGACTGGATTATCTACTGCCAACTAAGGAATACATGCAAGGTCAAAACTAACAAATCAAAGAGGGACTATATGCTTTCGATACAATGTTCAAGTCTCTCCAACCCCCAAAGTTTTTGGACTCAAATAAATGTCCTCCTCATGGGCAACAGGAGGAACACGCCACATACCATGAATCTGAATGGCAACTTAACACATTCACCTCTGGAGATAGACTCTGGTTTTTAATCATTTCTTCACCGACCTAGCAGTGTACAAAACGGGTTTACCAATTTCCCACTCTGCTCCACTCCACTCGCCTCTAGAAGCCTCTCATCCACTCTTCCACTTAAAACTCACCTCAATTATGGAAGTCCTCAAAATCCTCTCAGGCTTCAACCCTGATAGCTCTCCAGGATTTGATTCCCTGCCACCTAAATTCCTCAGAATTGGAGCCACCGCGCTTGCTCAGCCGATCGCACAGTTAATTAACAGATCCTTCCTAACCTAATCTATCCCCAACAAGTGGAAAACCACAATTGTTGTCCCAGTTCATAAAAGTGGCCCAACAAACCTTCTTGGGAACTACCAACATATATCTAGCCTTTGTCCTATTGCCAAGATACAGGAAAGAATTATATACAACTCTACTCTTTTCTCAAGCAAACCAGTGCCCTCACCAAACACCAACATGGCTTTCAAAAATCACATGGGACTGAATCCGCCCTTCTGAAGGTCACCTCAGATTTATATCAGGTCATGAATCTTAGATGGGCCACAGGGGACTGTCTTTATTGACCTTACGAAGGCCTTTGATCTAGTTAATCACCCACTCCTTCTCTCAAAGCTCCACTGTCTTGATCTTGATTCCACCTCTCTGACCTGGTTCTCTAACTACCTATCCAGTAGGTCACAATGTGTTAAATGGTCTGGTGTTCACACCTTATTATCTCCTATCACTGATGGTGTCCCTCAAGAATCAATCCTTGGGCCCTCCTATTCTCTATCTTCATCAATGAGCTGCCTATGAACTTTGGTGGGTCCTTGGTCCAGCTATTTGCAGATGATGCCATTCTATTTAGGTCTAACACCAATGTCTCCTCCATTAAGACTGACCTTCAATATGATTTCCAGAAGCTGGAATACTGGTTGAAGGAGAATCTGTTGGTCCTGAATTAAAAAAAAAACTAAAACCATACTGTTCCATCACACCTCCTTCGATATAACTTCACAGGTCCCCCCCCCAGTAATCTATACCTCCTCTGGTGAGCCACTAGAAGAAGTGAGCTCCTTCAAATACCTGGGACTGACTCTAGATGTGCATCTAGCCTTTGAATCACACACAGCAAACGTCATCAAGGTAATGAACCAAAAACTGGGTCTATTATACCGTGCAGCCCCCTATCTCTCACTTCATGCTCAAAAGACCATTGCCTCAACTACTCTTCTCCCTGGGCTCTTCTCTGCTGCCCCTATCACTCACTCAGCCAGGACCGCTATCCAGGCCAAACTTAAGCAGGTCTATCACAGAGTTGCCAGCTTTGTGGCCCACTCCTGCTCTCGGGCACACCACTGAGATGTTCTCTGCATACTGAATTGGCCATCCTTCGAGGCCAAAATGGATTTCCTAGTACTCTGTATTGTCTTCAAACTAATCCACCTTCCCTCCTCTCCTCCCATCCTTTCCAATCTCCTGTCACTGAAATCCTTCTCTAGGACACTTAGATCCTCTCATCTCCCCATATTAAGTATCCCCAAACCCTGCTTAGCCATAGGCAACAGATCCGTCCATGTTGCTGCACCTCAAAAATGGAACAAACTCTCACACAAATTACTCTCCTGCACTTCTCTTCCTCACTTTAAGAGACTCTACAAGGAAATCTTCTTTCCTCTTCCTACTTGCAGTTGTCACTAATTTGCAATACCTCTCTACTGCCTTCCCACTTTTCTCCCTTTCTCCCTTACCCCTGCTCTCCCCACTATCTTCCCCAACCCCCTCCATCTCTGGCTCATATTCTCTTCTGTTACACTGTAGGCTGAGTTGCAACCTACTATACTTTAGGAGGAGACTGAAACTCCCCCACCAGTATGAACTTGATGTTTTATTTAGTATTGTTTCTGTAATTTGTCTAGTGCCCACTGTTTATTTGCACTTTTTAATTGTTAATTGCTTATATGCTAATGCTGAAAAAGTGTCTGCACACACTCCCCTTTTACTTGTTCTTGTTAAGTGTCTACATACACTTCCTTTTGCTCCCCTTGTTACCCCTCCCCGGGTCACCCCTGAAAAAGGGACCTTATCTCAGTGGGCCCACCCAGTTACCAAAATTCAAATAAATAAATCTTGGTGTCATCTACAAATACATTTTATATCATGGTCCAAGGTACACACTCACACACACACACACACACACACAGACTTATTTATTTATTTTATTTTAGTCTTTGGTAACCAGGTAAGGCCCACTAGGCACAAGTGCCTGTTTTCAGGGGTGACCTGGGAGTACTGGGTGGTTACCAGAGTCACACAGTATGCAAGTGGAGGTTGTGAGAATCAAACACAGGTCTGATCTGTTGGATGTACCAAGCTGTTCATAGCTCATTACTCTAACCTCTAGGCTATACTGCCAGCCTAGAGGTTACCGTGATATATACATATATATATATATATATATACACACACAAACACACACACACATGTAACCCCTCACCCCTGCCTTTCTAGCAAAATGACAGGTGGCATGCTGTTGAAGCTGACAGCAGTACCTGGTGGGGAATGGGTTCGGGGAGGATGAGGTTACTCGGCACAGGGGACCTAGGTTTGGCTACTCTGAACAGGGGCACCCAAGTAAATCCGAACACAGGAAGCAATAACTGTAATGTCCAGAACCAGGAATGGGATTCTTCAGTGTGGCTTTTATTCACATACAAGCTGAACAAACAAAAGCATAGACGGACCCCCATGGGGCTACATTCCTGGTAATGCAGAGTAGAGACTACAGAACACTTTATCACTATTTCCAGCCCTCAGGCTCTAAACCCACCAGGCACACAGCCTGGACTTGCACGCAGCTTTGGGTACACAGCCCGACTTGTACACTACTTGGGTTTTCCCCACTGACCCGGCTCCCCGGCCAATTGATCCGCGGTCCATTTGAGGAATGAACCAATTATCCTGTTGTGGCTCCCCAAACCACACTAGAGTCTTTGACTCCTAGAGAGAATTTTCCTTACAATCCCACATCTGGGTACTTCCCTCATCACTGGCCAAGTGCCTGAGGTAAAGTAGAAATACACAGAAGAAATCCATAGAGCTGGACCTGGTCACTAAAGATGGGGGGCCTCCCACCTCCAGCTCCCACAGCCCATACCCAGCCATTTCTCTGGAAACTGAACAATTCCTTTACTGAAAACTTTCAAATGTAGATTCTTGGGTAGACGTCTGTCACATCTCCTCTACATATCATTTTCATCCCAACAAGCTCTGGACTTGAACCTACTTTTACTTTGCTTAGCCCATTACTCTAGGCTTCCACTATTTTAGTAGTTCAATCCCCACATTGTCACACAAGTCCCAGGGTGAAAAACAGAGGCCTTTCAGGAAGAGCAAACACTCACGCTCCTGTTGCAGGTGCCCCACAGGCGATACACAAATCTTCTTGTTCTCCCAAATAAACTCTGGAACAAACAGGCAGTTTCTCCTTCACAAACAGAACTAGGGGATTGCACCAGGAATCTGCAGGGAAACCTTTCCTGCCCCCATCCCCAGGGGGAGGGGGCACTGAGACCCGAAAACAGCGGTCTCCACCACTTCAATTATCTTCTGTGTCTCTCTTTTGGTGGAGACACACACCCTTTTTACCTTAAAAGTAGCCGTGTGTCAGGGCTGAGGCTCCTAGAGGTTACACTGAGTTGCTGTGCTGCTTACTCAGCAAGCTCCCAGCACCAACTCCACCTTGAACTGACTCTGTTTAAACCTCCCAACGTTCTATACCAACTGCCTTGCTGCAGATTCCATTATGGCTCATGCAGCTGCGATAGTTCTATTGGTGATGTCATCCCTCAGTCTCAGCTGAGACTGAGAACAGAGTGAGACAGTGTGAAACCCATTTAACTGGAGTTTCACAAGCTGCCTTCCCTGCCTACCACTAGGTCTTACTGGGATTCTAGTAACCCCGGGTAACAAGGGGGTTACACTCGCCCTTGACCAGGAAAATGACTGTCCGCAGTCATTGTTTACTCGGCCTTAGGCCATCCCACCCTATGTGCTACCTGCGGAGGGGGGTGATCAGGCCCCCTCCTACCATGTGCAAGCACAGTCAGGCAACACTAAGGGCCTAGAGGCCTTTAGCTGATATATCAGCCTCTACACTATCCACTTACTATGGCCGTCTAGTGGCTCTGGTAGAACTATCCAGAGCATAGCCCTGATAGATCAACACTGCAGTCCCAGTGGCCATTGAGGACCACAGCCTGTCTATCCCCCCTAACCCTCTAGGGAAAACCTACCTGCCTTTAACCTAATACCCCCAAAACAAAAACAACCCGGGGACCTCCCCGACCTTGGGCAATCTGCAACCACACACCATTAAAATACCACATTTTATACCATTTTACTGCCTCCTCCCTACCCCCACAAGCACACCTGTGGAAGGAAAGGGTTAATACAGTAACAACAACCATAATAACACCACAGTACTTTAATTTTCTACACACTAAAGCACTGATGAGGAACTCCGATGAGCCCCTCCTCCTCTTCTTGTCTTCTCTTCTGTCTTCCCAGGAACACTTGTAAGATAAAGAAAGACAACACACACTCCTAATCTGCATACACAGTCTACCTAGACCCCTACCATCAAAACACTGAAGAATCCCAAGAAGATTTTTTTTTTTTTAAGAAAAAGGGTAGAAAGACAGTATATACATTAGAAAACAACGATATTATTTACAATATACATTTGGGGGGATGGAGTGCCCTAAAAGTCCCAACTAGTGACCACAATGCCCGAAGGCTAGTCCAATAAAGAGTCTCTCCTGGGCCGGAGCCCGGTGAAGCACAGTTCTAACAGGCCAAAGTCCCGAAGGGGAGAGTCTTTGCGGACAGTTCACACATTTTGAAGTCTGCTAGTGCAGGGTGTGTACTGCAATGTCATAAAGATAGAAAAGTTCGGACTTACCAGTCACTTGTAGTACGAAAAATTCTTAACCGACCTGCACCTCTGACGAAGACTCTCCCTGGCAGCATTTCTTCCGAAACAGCTGGGCGGACATCTTCCAGGAACCACAGGAGGGCACATCTGGGAACTGCTGGGCTGATGTCATCTCTGGAGATGGAACCTTAGAACAGGAACAGAAAGAAAACAGCTGGTCCGACGTCATCTGGTTACCAGGCGATGGCTCAGGATACAGCTGGGCTGGTGTCCTCTCTGGATCTGAAGTCATCTGGTGGGCCAGTCGATGGATTCTGGAAAGGCCAGCACACTGTAGAACTGATGAATGTGGGGCACCTGAGTCCTGGATGTCCACATTGGCGAATCAATAAGGCACTTCACAGTCTGGTGTGGCAGTATTGACTACCACTGCTTGGCTGTCCATTTAGTAGGCACGGGCACATTTGCTGGGAGGCCCGTGCACTGAGGCCAATAGTACCAGGGGTCAGGAGCTTGAATTATTACCCCATCTGGGCGCACATAATTCACACAGTGGGAGATTTCATGTCCCTCTCCATCCACTATTCACACTCTGTCTATAAACAGTGTCCTGCCTCTCTTCCACTGGGTATACTTCTCGAGAAACAGTCTGTTTTTCACATGCTTGTTGGCCCCAGGATGCACACTTTTCACTGCTTCATCCCAGATCCAGGATTTCCTGCTGTTCTCAGTCTCCTCCCAGACTATCTGAGGAAAGGTAGGAAAGGTCATACCATAGATCTCATTTGCCTTTCTACGAACCAGTCTCTCCTCTTTACTTACTTTGGTCAATCTAAGACCGCTGGCCTGGCTTGGGGGTGGCCAGTCCTGGTTCTGCCAGCTTCGCATCCTTAAAGAAATTGCAAACGGATCCCTGACTTCTTCCTCTTGTGAAGCCAGGGCAGTGGCATCACCACTTTCTTCCATGCATTCCTCCGAGGCAAGATCTTGAGGCTGTGTACCTGTTCCTTTTTCACAAGGCCACATAGGTTTCCCCTCATCTTCCTCTTCACTAAGGATCTGAGCCCAGGAGTGAGCAGTTGTTCTCACTCCTGAGACTATCCACTCATCACCAGGTGGGGAGGTTGACACCTCCCACTCAAAGACCTCCCACATCTCATCTTCGCCTAAGAGACTTGGGCTAGGCCCCCCCCTCCAGGGGTCTATTGATGCTTTATCCGAACTTTCCTTCTGGGATCCAGCATCCAAAACTTCAACTTCGGGTTCTGTCTCTAACTCTGCACCCTCTAGCTTTGTGCCACACTCCCCCAAAGGGTCTTCCTCCACAGGCTCCGCCTGGTGCTGTGTGCTGCCAACTGCAGATTCCTGAACCTTTGTCCATGTGGGAGCCAACTGGATTGGAGGCGCTTGATACAAGCCATATTTTTCTAGGCATCCAGCACAGTGAGGAATCATGAAGAAGTCCCTTCCAGCTGTCAAGCATATTTGACATACATGCACTGGATATCCAGGAACCGCCACATGAGGAGGCAGTTGTCCTCCATAGCACCACTTTTCAATATCCCTCAGTCTATTTACTGCTGCTGTTACTGCAACCCGGGCATGATCCGGATAGCGAGCTGGTCCTAAGGCCATAACTGCAGAAAACAAACAAAAGTTCACTGTAACTGAAAGTCCCACTTTACTGAACATACTTTTTAGTTGTAAGATGGCTCTTCTGCTGCTGTGTTTACTTTACTACCCCACCCTGTAGTGGCGGCGGCAGCACTCCTGTGAATCAACATTCAGAATCTGGGTCAAGCCACTGCGCACCCGATTTACACAAACTACTGATAACCTTTGCTCAAACTGCACAACTTACTCTGTTCTTGCTTTAAACACATTTACAGGATTTTCCACGGCATTTTTACTTGCTGGAACATTTATTTGATCCACAGTCCCTTAAAGCTTCAGGTTTTTAGCACAGGATTGCCTGTATAACTAGTGCTGCACATTGGCTACAACCCACAGTCTCACTCTGGCTTCAAACTTTAAACTGAGGCTGAATTCATTACTATGCACACAGTCAATGGCTTAACAGACTTGCACTTGCTGGCAGGACTTGACACAGTCATTACTTGCAAAGCGACTACACTGCTGCACACACATTTATATGGCATTGGGCAGAAAATCACTGTTTGAGCACTTTTCAATGTTGTTACTTACTGTTATCAGTAGCAGTTTGCTGCGATGAGGAAAAATGGCCTGCAGCCAGTTCTTGGAGGCCTCAGAACAGAAATGGGTGGGCAGTCCTACCGATCATCTTCTCGACCACCAAACTTGCAATTCCGACGATCAATTAGCGGGTTGAGCCTGATTTTAAACTAGAAAGTCTATTTTTACAAAGTTTACAGCGATTTTAACACTCTTCGACTCTCCACTAGCCAGTACACAGGTGTAACCCCTGCAAATGGGGGTTCCAAAAGACTTAGGAGCTTGCTTGAATGCTCCAAGCCTGAATGGTGTTTGGCTAGTTACCATTTATCAGTGAGTGTTTTAGAACCTCTGGTACTGTCTTTAAGAGCTGTCTGCTTGCAGACATAATTAGTTTGTATGGGGGACTGTGTGTTTCTTTGACTGAGTACCACTCAAGCTGCTGCCAATTCACTCCATTTTTGCAGTCACTAGAGTGCAAAGGGAACCTATCTGAAAGATGTAACTGTTTGCCAGAAATTATTTAGAGTAATGAAATTACAGTTTGTCTAACCTGCTTTCTTTGCAGTCAGAACTGTGTCTGCTAGTTCCCATTCTAGTTTTGAACTGCTGAACTGGACCAATCAGTGTGGGGTAAGCTAGCTCTAAAATGAGTGCCTTGGACGAATCAGAACTTGGACTCATAATCTGAGCCAGCCACAAGAGGATTGTATGGGCAGTGACTCTGGGAGATGTAGTTTAGACTTCAGTGCCTTTTTGGACCAACAGCAGCAGTCTATTGTGAGTGACAGCCAATCCAGTCAAGAACTGGGAGGAACTCAAAGGAAGTGCCAGGTTTTGTCGGTTGGAGTTTCAGTTGAGCTTTGGCAGTGAAGAAGGAAGGGCCCTGTGCTTTTCAGTGTGCAGTTTTAGTCAAAAGCGGTGTAAGGCCCAGAGTTCCGGTCTGCAGCTTGTGTAACAGCTTGTTAGGACTGAATCCATCCTGTGAAAAGAATCAAAGGATCTCTGAAGAGTAGAAACCAGGCTCACCCTGTAGAAGACTGGAGGAATTGCTGAAAATTGCACTCGGTCTGTCAGGAACTGAATCTGCTGTTGTTCTCCGAGTATTGTGCAGTAATTGCGATCGGGATACAGATCCAGCCTGCCTGGTATAGTGCTTTCTTTTATATGGATGTGTGAAGAGGTTTGTGTACCTCAAGTGAGCCCTGCTGACATTGAAGGACCCTATCTTATTTGGAGGTCGTGAGTACTAATTCAGGAAGTCCCCCTGTTGAATTGCCACATTAAATCCAAATGGAATTACTGTACTGCTGACTGTTTAATTCTCTTTTCTTTGTGTGAAAGGGCCCTACCAGCTGCCACGGTTTGGACTAGCCACTAGGGCTTGAGAATCCAGGACAGTAACTGATAGGATAGGCCTGTGCACAGAGCCATAGGTAGATTATTAGAGTGATAAGCTAATTAACCTGATTTCCCTGTCCTTGTTATATCCCCTAAATAAATCAGAGCTGCTTGTTTCAGCAAAGTTATACTGCCTGAGGTATTTGTTCATGTTAAAGTACTGTACTGTGATTGTTGCACTGTATCTCATTTCACAGGAGGTCCCAGTGCAGAACCAGACCTGGGGGTAAGTGTATACTGTGAAGGTAATTCTGATAATTGTGTGGGCCACTAGTGGGAAGAAAGGGTTGCAGTGTCCCAGAGGGCTGTGACAAGGTTAGTTTAACTATTGCAAACCCTGACCTCTGGGTGGAGGCACCCGCCATGGATCCGGGCCCTCAACCTGCTATGGCAAATCAGGCAGGGGTAGTAGCCCTGGGATAGCGCCATCTGGGGTTACATCTTGAGGCTCACCGCTGGGATTGTGTGTCCTCTTGTGGCCATATTTAGAACCACTGTTAAGAAAAAATGGGTACCCGACAGAAGTGGCTGTGCACCGGCTGGTGGAGTGGTGTACTGGGAGGAGATCGACCCCAAAATGCTATGCTTATCCTGGACATCCCCTGGGTATCAATCACGGACACTGTGCAGGAGTACTTTCCAAGGTGGAAGGTTTACAAAACCCTGTGGTGGTGGGTCAGCATGCTAATCTGCTCACCCACACTTTCCTGGCCCTAGTAGAGTTTAGGATCCATAGATAGCTCCAAAGTGCCACAGACCATTACCCCAGAGGGAGCCCTCACTGCTTGGAGAGTGATAACTAAGGACAGTAAAGACCCGGGGAATGAGCCCCACCACTATCTGAAACTTTTGAGGAGAAATTTGCTAAATGGTTGCTGGGGAAGGAAAACTGTGGAGGACTTGAAGAAACTATTCTTGCCACCTGGGGTGTTCCTCCCCAACACCTTCTCCCGCTCCAGTGCCCGTAATGGTGGCTGAACCAATGCAGACTCCAATTTCTGCACCTGCCATTAGTCACGACTCTCACGAAGGTTGAGGATCTTCTCTGGCACCCTCCCACCCCCAAGGGAGGATGACTGGGAGACCTGGATAGACTATGTTGCCCCCAAGTGCTAGAATGGCAATGCTCGGAAGGCTGAGAAAGAGGGTTAGTGAGAGCCTCCGAGGTCCCGCCCTGGCTACCATCCGTGCTAAACGGGCCAGTAACCCTGAAGCGACTGCACAGGCCTATCTTGAGGCCCTGGAGAATGTGTATGGAGCCCAGATTCTGATGAGGACCTATGGTGGAGAGTAAGAGATGCACAACAGTACCAAGGGAGTTGTTGTCTGTGTATGTATCTCGGCTGGAAAAATTGTTGCAAGAATGCCTCAGAAAAGGTAGTTTGCCAGCGATTGAACTGGACCGAACCAGGCTGGACAGGATCCTAAGTCTGCCCCTTCTCAGAACTGCTGTTGCTTCAGTTACGCCTGGAAGATCGACTGGAATCCCCACCCTCCTATGATGAGTTAATGAGAGAAATTCGAGGAGTTGAGAAAAGACGACCTCGGGAGGGACTTGCACCAATAGCTGCAGCTACGACCCGAGTGACTGAGGGTGACCCATCAAGTGAAGTTCAGGGGCAGAGGCTGGCAGTCAATGAGTGCTCTGACAAGGAAAAAGATATGCCACAATGGGGCGAACTGTTGAGAGAGATCCAGGAATTCAAAAACAGTCCCTTTATGAAGGCCACGCCTGCAAGTACGGGCCCTGACCTATATCCGACTGCATCTGCTATATGGGGTGGGGGTACCCACCCATGTATCTCCTGCTGATAACAGCTCCAAACTCAATTCCTTGACCATGGAAGTGGAGAAACTGACGAGATGTCTCAAATGCTTATCACGCTGCAGACAGAGATGGCACCCAGGTTTCCAGTTAGTAATACCCCCACCCCTGGCTCCCAGTGTGGCGCCCAGCCAGCTCAAACTCCAGAAAGTATGTTTTGCTATAATTGTGGGAAAGATGGGCACATGAAAATGGAATGCCAGTCCCCAAAAGACACTGACAAAGTTGCATATAGGCTACAAGGAGAGCTTGGAGAAGAAATCAGTGGTTAAGAGGTGCCACGACATGATCCCAGTGAGGCACCAAAATGCTAATTCACGTCCTTTTGTGGCAAGGTCAGTTGCCCAGGCCCCCACCACCGCTCCCAGAATGGTCCAGAATAGTGGGTCCCTCCATGGAGACCACTGTAAAGGTGAATGGAGTGTCTACAAGAGCTGTATTAGACAGTGGCTCCCAAGTGACAATTATGTTCCAGGATTGGTATCAGAAGCATTTGTCAGACGTCCCTTACAACCATTAGAAGGACTGCATGTATGGGGGTTAAGGTGAAGGCCTACCCCTATTCCGGTATATCCGAATTTGGCTGTCTTTCCCACCTCCGTGGCTGGAGTGGCTGAACAAGTAGAGACCTAGCCTTAGTGTGTCCCCCACTGGACTGTATGATGGTGTCCTTTGTTGATTGGAACAAATGCTCATATGTTCGGAAGGCTGGCACAGTTGTGTTATGAAAACAGGGTCAAAGACTAGTAGAGCTTTAAGAGTTCCGGCTTTAATTAAGAAGGCCTATGAGGCACAGAGAGATGCTGAAAAACAGAACCAGAGGAACCGGTCGGAATTGTATGGAAGAAGGATCCTGAGTCTCTGATCCTGGTGCCAAATGCCCAGTGTACCTTACAGGAAAGGTCCGTATCAGAAAGGATATTAAGAATAAATATTAATGTTGGATGCACCAGGCGATGGAAATTTGCCAGAGGACTGCTGGTCAAGCCTAGTATTTTGCCTGCTAGAGCCCATGCTTATGCCAGAAGGGTAATGGTCCAAGTTCATAATGTGTCTGAAAGAGACATTCGAGTAAACAGAGGTTGCATCCTGGCTAATGTGCATTGTGCAGACACTGCAGTGCTACCCAGCAGCAAGAGTTCAAGGAAGAATGACAGAGTACGCTGACACATTTGATTTGACGACTCCCGTGCCAGCTGGAATGGCAGCGAGGATCAGTGGAAGCTTGCACAGAGAACCAGGTGTTTTCTTTAAAGGAATTGGATGTAGGATGCGTGCAAGGAGCTGAGCACAATATCCGGCTGCATGATGAAAGACCATTTCGTGAGAGGTCTCGACGCCTGGCACCTGCTGACATAGATGATGTGAGACGGCATCTGCAAGAGATGTTAGCTGCTGGTGTAATACAAGAATCCAGAAGCCCTTATGCTTCCCCCATTGTGGTAGTGAGGAAAAAGAATGGAACAGTAAGGATGTGTGTGATTATCGCACCTTAAACCGGCGGACTATCCCTGATCAGTACACAATGCCCCGATTCAGGATGCTTTGGACTGCCTAAACGGGAGCAAGTGGTTCTCTGTGCTGGATCTCCTCAGTGGGTACTACTAGATCCCGAGCGGCCCCAGAGGACGTGAGAAGACGGCCTTTATCTGTCCGCTGGCTTCTATGAATTCATGAGGATGCCTCAAGGATTCCAGGTGCCCCAGCCACTTTCAACGATTGATGGAGCGTGCAGTGGGGACATGAACTTACTAGAGTGCCTGGTATACCTAGATGATGTTATTGTGTTTGGCAGCTCACTGGAGGAACATGAGAGCAGATTATTTAAGGTATTGGACCGACTGGAGGACTTTGGCCTTAAACTGTCCATTGATAAGTGTCAATTCTTTCAAACATCAGTAAAGTATGTGGGACACATAGTATCCACCGAGGAACAGGCAGACTGCCCAATAAAGTTGAGGCCTTGACCACCTGGCCACAGCCCAAAAATCTAAAAGAACTGCAAAGATTCCTGGGATTCTGTGGTTATTATCAGCGCTCATCAAGGACTATTCAAGAGTGATCCACCCTTACTTAACCTTACTCAAGGGTATCCCCAACCCACAAAAATACCAAAAGTCAGCGTCCCTCAAGACTGAAAGAGTGTATTTTCATCCGAGTGAAGTATTTGGGGCCCGCTGGACCCTGATTGTGAGACTGCTTTTCATGAGATCATATATCAACTTACCCATGCTCCAGTGCTGGCCTATGCCGATCCAAGAAAACCTTCACGCCCTGCACACTGATGCTAGCTTGCAAGGGTTGGGGCTGTGTTGTACCAAGAGCACGAGAATGGCCTGAGACCAGTGGCCTTTGCCAGTAGAAGCTGACCCCATCCGAAAGAACTATCCTGTACATAAGTTAAAGTTCCTAGCTTTGAAGTGGGCTATTGTTGACCAATTCCATGAGTACTTGTATGGGGCTAAAATACTAGTAAAACTGACAATAATCCTTTGACCTATGTGCAGACCTCAGCTAAGTTGGATGCCACTGGCCATAGGTGGCTTTCTGCA
Source organism: Neoceratodus forsteri (assembly GCA_016271365.2). Classification (NCBI taxonomy): domain Eukaryota; kingdom Metazoa; phylum Chordata; order Ceratodontiformes; family Ceratodontidae; genus Neoceratodus; species Neoceratodus forsteri. The sequence goes on from CM057455.1 coordinate 728,004,546, forward strand.
TTATCTACATATGACTATGTCTCGAATACCGAGCAGGTCTGAACCACATAGATGCTGATGCTCTCTCCCAGAGGCCTGTTCCCAGAATGATTGGGTCCGATTGGCAGAACCTGACATTCGGGCACTCTGCCGGACGCTTGACAGGAGGAACAAATGTCCACGGACGCAGTGGACTGCATGGTGGATTGCTTGGGAGCCTCTGAGAATTGCATACCTGCTGCTATTGCCACTTTTCTGCAATAGACATTGGTGCACTGCCTCAGCTGGACAATGACAGTATTCGGCGGGCTCAATCCGTGATCCCATGATCAAAGCAGCTTTAGAAGCCCTCTATGCAGGAAAAGATGTGTCCAAATTACGCTCCACTGATTTGAGAACTGCACTGTTATACAAAGAAGGTCCTAAGTTGAAACTGATCAATAAACTGTTATACAGAGAAACAGTAGACAGAGGGGACAAGTAGACAAACAACAACTAGTGCTGCCCACTGCCTTCGAGACTCAGTACTGAGGTCCTTGCACACACATGGGGCACCTTGGTATAGACAGAACACTTGACTTGGTGAGATCCAGATTCTATTGGCCTAAGATGGGGGCTGATGTGAGCAACACATTCGAACTTGTAGTCGCTGCTACAGAGGAAAGCTTGCCCCAGAGGGCTGCCCCCTTGTTAACATCACCACCAGTGCACCCATGGAGCTGGTCTGTATTGATTTTCTGAGTTTGGAGTCAGATCAAAGAAATATCAGTAATGTGCTGGTGGTCACTGACCATTTCACGAGATATGCCCAAGCTTTCCCACCAAAGACCAGAAAGCATCCACTGTGGCCAAAGTACTTGTAGAAAACTTTTTGTTCACTATGGGGCTCCACAAAGAATCCATTCTGATCAAGGAGAGACTTTGAGAGTCGTCTGATCAAAGAGATGCTTTCTCTGTGGGGAGTGCGAAAGTCCAGAACCACTCCTTACCACCCCAGGGGACCCACAGCCTGAACGCTTTCAACCGCACTTTGCTAGATATGCTAGGCACCTGCACCCAAAGGACAAGCCTAGATGGAGCCAACAAATTAGCACCCTGGTACATGCTTATAACTGCACCAAAAGTGATGCCACTGATTCTCCCCGACCGCCTGATGTTTGGAAGAGAAGCTCGACTACCAGTAGATGTGTGTTTGGGGTCTCTCCTGATGGGGTTCAAGCTGACAACTATTTACAGTATGTGCAAAAGTTAAAGGCCCAGCTAACTCATGCGTACTAACTGGCTCAAACCATGGCTGCCAAAAGAAATCTGGCTAACAAAGAAAGGTATGATAAAAGGTGAAAGCACAGGAACTCCAGGAGGGAGATCGGGTATTGCTAAGAAATCTGGGACTGCATGGCAAGCACAAGATTGCTGACAGATGGCAACCATCTCCTCACATTGTAGTGGGCAAACTAGATGATCTGCCAGTGTACAAAGTAAGGCCTGAGAATAATTCAAAAGATGTAAAAACAATGCATAGAAATCATTTACTGCCCATTGGACAAATCTTAATTGAGTCTGAGCCCTAGAAGATGCCCCTCTGGACCAGTGACTAGAGCTGCTGCTAAGAAAAGATCAAGAAAGTCTGTACCTACAGAAGCAAAGTTAAAGTGTTCCCCTCCACAAGTCCCAGTTGAGCATGACTGTCAGTCCATATCGGAAGAAAGTGAGAGTGACTTTGAATACTATCCTTCTTACGATCTGAGTCAATTGTTTCGGGGCAATCCCCTAGTCAATACTGGAGATGAAGCCGGGCCTTCTGGACTGTCTAAGCCCCCAGCTTCATCCCTGGAGCCAATGCTCCCAGAAAGTGAAATGCAAAGCATCAGATCAGATGAAATGGAATCATTGTGCATGGTTGAACTGTTTGAGCTTTCAGGGGAGGAAAATGATAGATTGGGGCAGACTGGTGATACACCCGAACAAGAAGAGTATTTTGAGTGCCCTGACAGTCCACTGCCAGTGTCTGAAAGCTCTCCATGTGAGCCAAATGTTGTGGACTCAGAAACTGTAACTCCTGGAGCTGAAAGTGCCCCAAGTTCTAGCCTCTCTACCCCCATGGAGACTCCCCTGACAAGTGAGGACAATGCTGAAAATGAGGCTCAGAGTGCTGAGACTATAACAGTTCCCCCTAGAAAGACTGGTCGAGCTGTAAAGCCTGTGGTGCACCTCAGTTATGATTCACTTGGGAGGCCTGTGGACTTGCCTCTCAATGTTGTCCATAAAGGAGTGTATGTGTCCCCAAGCTCATTGCCCAAACTGAGCATCAGTGCTAACTCCAAGTTACTTGTGTTGCCCTCTAAGTATGGTGCCCTTGCCCCATCCAGCCCCAAGGTAACTGATAGGGAAGGGCCCCCTCTCTTCAGGTTTCATGTACAAGAGGTAATAACTTGAGTTATGGTACAATGTGTATGTAATACTGTGTAAAGAGTGACGTACTGCAATGTTTCAGAAATGTGTTCTTGGTAAAATGATATATTGACTGATGATTACATGTGCGAGCCTAATGCAAATGTATATGGTTGCAGTTGAAACTTATGGGGGTACTTGCTTGACGCAGACGTCAAGCTTTCCCAGGCCAGGAAGGGTGTAACCCCCCTGCAAATGGGGGTTCCCAAAAGACTTCAGGAGCTTGCTTGAATGCTCCAAGCCTGAATGGTGTTTGGCGTTTAAGCCATTTATCAGTGAGTGTTTTAGAACCTCTGGTACTGTCTCTTTAAGAGCTGTCTGCTTGCAGACATAATTAGTTTGTATGGGGACTGTGTGTTTCTTTGACTGAGTACCACTCAAGCTGCTGCCAATTCACTCCATTTTTGCAGTCACTAGGAGTGCAAAGGAACCTATCTGAAAGATGTAACTGTTTGCCAGAAATTATTTAGAGTAATAATGAAATTACAGTTTGTCTAACCTGCTTTCTTTGCAGTCAGAACTGTGTCTGCTAGTTCCCCATTCTAGTTTTGAACTGCTGAACTGGACCAATCAGTGTGGGGTAAGCTAGCTCTAAAATGGTGCCTTGGACGAATCAGAACTTGGACTCATAATCTGAGCCAGCCACAAGAGGATTGTATGGGCAGTGACTCTGGGAGATGTAGTTTAGACTTCAGTGCCTTTTTGGACCAACAGCAGCAGTCAATTGTGAGTGACAGCCAATCCAGTCAAGAACTGGGAGGAACTCAAAGGAAGTGCCCGGTTTTGTCGGTTGGAGTTTCAGTTGAGCTTTGGCAGTGAAGAAGGAAGGAGCCCTGTGCTTTTCAGTGTGCAGTTTTAGTCAAAAACGTGTAAGGCCCAGAGTTCAGGTCTGCAGCTTGTGTAACAGCTTGTTAGGACTGAATCCATCCTGTGAAAAGAATCAAAGGATCTCTGAAGAGTAGAAACCAGGCTCACCCTGTAGAAGACTGGAGGAATTGCTGAAAATTGCACTCGGTCTGTCAGGAACTGAATCTGCTGTGTGTTCTCCCGGTATTGTGCAGTAATTGCGATCGATACAGATGCAGCCCGCCTGGTATAGTGCTCTTTTATATGGATGTGTGAAGAGGTTTATGTACCTCAAGTGAGCCCTGCTGACATTGAAGGACCCTATCTTATTTGGAGGTCGTGAGTACTAATTCAGGGTCGCTCCCTGTTGAATTGCCACATTAAATCCAAATGGAATTACTGTACTGCTGACTGTTTAATTCTCCTTTTTCTCTGTGTGAAAGGGCTACCAGCTGCCACGGTTTGGACTAGCCACTAGGGCTTGGGTACCCAGAGACAGTAACTGATAGGGATAGGCCTGTGCACAGAGCCATAGGTAGATTATTAGAGTGATAAGCTAATTAACCGATTTCCCTGTCCTTGTTATATCCCCTAAATAAATCAGAGCTGCTTGTTTCAGCAAAGTTATACTGCCTGAGGTATTTGTCTATGTTAAAGTACTGTACTGTGATTGTTGCACTGTATCTCATTTCAGGAGGTCCCAGTGTCGGAACCAGACCTGGGGTAAGTGTATACTGTGAAGGTAATTCTGATATATTGTGTGGGCCACTAGTGGGAAGAAAGGGGTTGCAGTGTCCCAGAGGGCTGTGACCAAGTTAGTTTAACTATTGCAAACCCTGACCTCTGGGTGGAGGCACCCGCCATTGAATCCAGGCCCCTCAACCTGTTAGTGGCAAATCAGGCAGGGGTAGTAGCCCCTGGGATAGCGCCATCTAGGGGTTACACATGCACTCCACTCACACTCCCTCTCGAATGCTGGGGCAGTCACTGTAGAGCTGGCTGAGGGGCAGGACTGATTGCAGCTGGACCAATCACAGGGTGCCATGCAAATGAGCCTCTTCTTCCTCGCGAGGGCTCTTCTCCTCATGGCGATCGTCAGGCAGGCAAATTTAAACTGCAGAATGCAACTTTTTTTTTTTCAACTGACTCCATGGCGGGAGCCCATTTCAGCCATTTAACATAGCCATTACACCTGCAAGTCTCTCATTTCTTTCAGAAAGCATTTCCAATGTCCAGGGCACAATTTTCCTGTTGCTACCCCTAGTCTTCCTCACTTTTCTTTACAACAGTTCATTTTAAAGCATTTCCAACATCCAGGGCACAATTTTCCTATTGCTACCGCTAGTCTTCCACACTTTTCTTTACCACAGTTCATTTTAAAAGCAGGCAAAAACGCTGTAAACAATTGATGCAGGACAAGGGCACACTCTTTGGCTTTACTGCTCCTTGGTAAACAGTTGGCATTTTAAACAGCAGCACAAGATCCATAGCACACAGCAACACACTAGGGAAATGCTCCTCCAGTTTTGCTACTCACGTTAGATAGCCAAAACGCTTACCCCCTTGCCCAAGCACCACCTCCCAGAACAAAATCCAAAGTGGTGCCTCCATTTTTGTAACCCCTCACCCCTGCCTTTCTAGCAAAATGACAGCTGGCATGCTGTTGAAGCTGACAGCAGTACCTGGTGGGGACTGGGTTCGGGGAGGATAAGGTTACTCGGCACAGGGGACCTACGTTTGGCTACTCTGAACAGGGGCACCCAAGTAAATCCGAACACAGGAAGCAATAACTATAATGTCCAGAACCAGGAATGGGATTCTTCAGTGTGGCTTTTATTCGCATCCAAGCTGAACAAACAAAGCATAGACAGACCCCCATGGGGCTACATTCCTGGTAATGCAGAGTAGAGACTACAGAACACTTTATCACTATTTCCAGCCCTCAGGCTCTAAACCCACCAGGCACACAGCCTGGACTTGCATGCAGCTTTGGGTACACAGCCCGACTTGTACACTACTTGGGTTTTCCCCACTGGCCCGGCTCCCACGCCGGCCACTTGATCCGCGGTCCATTTGAGGAATGAACCAATTATCCTGTTGTGGCTCTCCAAACCACACTAGAGTCTTTGACTCCTAGAGAGAATTTTCCTTACAATCCCACATCTGGGTTCTTCCCTAATCACTGGCCAAGTGCCTGAGGTAAAGTAGAAATCCACAGAAGAAATCCATAGAGCTGGACCTGGTCACTAAAGATGGGGGGCCACCCACCTCCAGCTCCCACAGTCCATACCCGGCCATTTCTCTGGAAACTGAACAATTCCTTTACTGAAAACTTTTAAATGTAGATTCTTGGGTAGACGTCTTTCACATCTCCTCTACATATCATTTTCATCCCAACAAGCTCTGGACTTGAACCTACTTTTACTTTGCTTAGCCCATTACTCTAGGCTTCCACTATTTTAGTAGTTCAATCCCCACATTGTCACACAAGTCCCAGGGTGAAAAACATAGGTTCTTTCAGGAAGAGCAAACACTCACCCTCCGGTTGCAGGTGCCCCACAGGCGACTCACAAGTCTTCTTGTTCTCCCAAATAAACTCTGGAACAAACAGGCAGCTTCTCCTTTACAAGCAGAACTAGGGGATTGCACCAGGAATCTGCAGGGAAACCTTTTCTACCCCCATCCCTGGGGGGAGGGGACACTGAGACCCGAAAACAGCGGTCTCCACCACTTCAGTTATCTTCTGTGTCTCTCTTTTGGTGGAGACACACACCCTTTTTACCTTAAAAGTAGCCCTCTGTCAGGGCTGAGGCTTCTAGAGCCTACACTGAGCTGCTGTGCTGCTTACTCAGCAAGCTCCCAACACCAACTGCTCCTTGAACTGACTCTGTTTAAACCTCCCAACGTTCTATACCAACTCCCTTGCTGCAGATTCCATTCTGGCTCATGCAGCTGCGATAGTTCTATTGGTGATGTTATCCCTCAGTCTCAGCTGAGACTGAGAACAGAGTGAGACAGTGTGAAACCCATTTAACTGGAGTTTCACAAGCTGCCTTCCCTGCCTACCACTAGGTCTTACTGGGATTCTAGTAACCCCGGGTAACAAGAGGGTTACACATATATCTAGTACGGTATTGAATCTTGACATCTAAAATCTCATCCGATGAGAGCCCAACACCACAATCCCAACTATGAAAAGTCCGACAAGTAGTTAATACCAACTGCTGAAATCCCAACCTCCCAGCAGTGTTCTTACATTTTTAATAAAGTAAACCAATGTTAGGGATGTCGGGATTTTGTACAGATCCAACTTTATGGATTTGTGGGAAGCAAAGGCATGAATGACATCTGAAAAGTCAATTTCCTGACACACATCAGACTCAATAGTCATCAGAGACAGAGCATTCAATATTCTTAAATGTTATGTTTTTAATTTAATTTTAATTAACTTTATGCTGTGTTGTGTTGCCCAATCTGTAGCCTATTAATGTAAAAAGAAAGGTTATGTCGTGATGCTGACATTAGCTACCAGCAGTTCTTACATTTAAAATGAAAAAAAAAAAGGTAGTGGGCAAGGCACAGATCGGCCAACACAACACACACAGCATAAAATAAATCAAATTAAATTAGAAACACAACTGCTGGTATTGCTGGGAGACTATTGAAATGCTATTTGTTGTGATTCAGGAATATGGTGTCAGGTTTTTAATTGTCAGGATTTTGTACAAATCCCTCTATCTATCTTTCTATCTATCTGTCTGTCTGTCTATCTATCTATCTATCTATCTATCTATCTATCTATCTATCTATCTATCTGTCTATGAGTGTCTGTCTATCTATCTATCTATCTATCTATCTATCTATCTATCTATCTATCTATCAGTGTCTGTCTATCTATCTATCAGTGTCTGTCTATCTATCTATCTGTGTCTGTCTATCTATCTACTGTCTATCAGTGTCTGTCTGTCTGTCTGTCTGTCTATCTATCTATCTATCTATCTATCTATCTATCTATCTATCTATCTATCTATCTATCTACCTACTTACCTATCTATCTATCTATCTATCTATCTATCTATCTATCTATCTATCTATCTATCTATCTATCTATCTATCTACCTGTGAGTGTCTGTCTATCTATGTATCTATCTATGAGTGTGTCTGTCTGTCTGTCTGTCTGTCTGTCTATCTATCTATCTATCTATCTATTTATATTTTTTAAAGTACCAGAGCCAGTGCAGATCCTTGAGGCACTGTACTGTCACTGTTACCTCTCCAGCCCATTTATCCTGAACCTCTGATTTCTATTCTACAGCCAGCCTCTGATCCAGTTTACAATTGATATGATGGATGTTAGCCTGAGACTTAGATTCATGATTTTCTGTGACAGAAGTACATGATGCACCAAATCAAAGGCCTTAGAGGTCTGTGAAGATGACCACTGTGAAGAGGGTATCCTGTGTACAGGTGACCGTGATTGAGTGCTTTCAAAGGCGATTCAATCAGCGCTTCGCCTGAGGCTACCTGTTGAGGCGACTAGATAGGGGTTCAGCTAATATAGCGACAGGATGTAGCTATGTATACATGCACCCGGAGGGGAACCACACCATGTGACTAGTGGAAGGTGGAAGGGGAGTGAGAGTTTGTGGGGTGTAGTGCAGTGGTGGGCTGCTGAGCTGGCCGTGTGGTGTGGCAGGTTGGTGGCAGTCTATGGTTGGGAGGGTGCTGAGTTTGTCCTGGGTGTGCTCATGGTTTTTACACTGGGTCATTTTCCTTTTTTTTTCTTTTCTTCCTCCCAGCACCCCCGTAGTTGAGAATCCTTAAGTGGGGTGGGGTGTGGGGGCTGTTTTTTTTTTACATACAAAATAGTACAGAAAATCTCCTCCATAGACTTCTATAGGGCATGCCCCATGCTCTCTCTGGTCAGATGTCACAAAATGTCTGAGCGGGGGGAGGTTGGCAGACCAGGAGGTGGAAGGGACTGGCTAGCCATGTGATCAGCATTATTTTCAATCCCTTCCTTCCCAAAGTGGGCTAAATGAAACATTTGCCTTTTGGGCTGAAAGGACTGTTGCCGACATAAGGTAATGGGTTAATGTATTAAACAAGTTCTTACCATAATCTTATAAATTCTCTTTAACAACATATAGCGCCTTGCCCCCTCGGTGACATCGTGTTTTATCTCAAAACTCCAAGAAATGGCTGCTGCCTTGATTACATTTATCACTGATTTAAATATTTATATATCAGGACTACGGACACATACAGATAAGCCCAATGCCTCACTTTAAAGATCTTTTCATTGGCTTTCAGAATACGAGTAACCAGCCAATGTTTCCTTACTCTTATTGAGTTGGACATCTGTGTACACAACGTATGCTTCACAACTGAGAAAGGCAAGGTTTCACAGGTACATTAGTGATTTTTGGGGTGGAGTAAGATCAATGGTGCATCAAGTCCATTCCCTGCTGTCCTACCAGTTTGATCCTCTGATGTTATTCCCCTTTTGGAACTTACCCAATTTTCACTTAAAGCACCTGAGTTTTATTCTATTGCCTCCTGTGTCAATCTACCCCACAGACTTACCACCCTCTAAGGGACTTAATACTTTCTTAGTTCTGTTCCAACCCTACCCCTTTAAAGCATTTGTCCCATTTGCTCTCTTTTCCAGGTATGAAACAACCTACAGCACCTGAGTCTATCTCCTCACTACCCTTTGCTCTTTTGACTAATGAGTATATAATAACAAACTCTGGCCAAAGCCGATACAGCTGCAGGTGAGCCCGTAGAGGTCCCGTTTGGCCCATTTAGTCACAGCCACTTTGGCCCAAGTCCCTGATGCTGCTAGAGTCTCTGTCCATCTCCAGATAAAGTTTGTCCTTCTAAAGAGGGGCTGGAGAAGCAGAGATGCAGAACCACTTGCAGCTGCACTGAGAATGTGCGAGCTAGGGGTCCACGCATGCACGGTGGTGCGCATCCATTTTTTCGCCATAATAGCAGTGCATCAGGAGCTCTTCCAGTGCTACTGGACTCCATGATCAGTTAGCTGGGGTCCAGAAGACATGAGGGCTACAGTGCAGAAGCTGCAAAAGTATTTGTTTAAAGAGCGCCAATAAGCAGAAGACAGGCAGGGTTCATTAATATTCATGAGCAAGTCATTATTATGTATAACTTCTGTCCCATAGTGCTCATTGAAATTAAATAAATACTTCCGTGGCTTCTCCACCGCTGCCCCCATGACTCTGTTACGTGGGGCTGGATGGAGGCTCAGCCAGCATCAACGACTCGGGCCAAAGTGGCGGTAAGCAAATGGGGCAAAGGGGACCTCGGCTGCATATGCATATGCATGCAGAACTAACAGGCTAAAAACAGTGCTGTGCCAAAAGTGAACTGAGACAGTGAAGTGCTTCACTAACCAGAAGGCAACTGTGAAGCAACTCCTAAATTGTTCTTCAGTCAGATGGTGAATCCTTTCTTGATTGCAAGTGTGCCTCATTCTCTGTTGATTTAATTAGAAAGGAAGGAATGTGGTGTAAATGATGCTTTATGTAAATAAGACAATTTATAACTGATTATGTACCTGTAAAATGTGTCATAGTACTATTATATTGTTCTATTTGTGAACTGTTAGGCATAAATGTTTAGCTATACTATATTGACAACAGAAAGATAGTCTCGAGATACAGCAGGGCTATGTTAATGAATGTATTATACAAAGAGAATACTGCCTAGTTTGCTTTTCCCATTATGTTTAGACATCATATACTTCTCAGTGATAATAACTGGCCATATTCATTCTGATCATTTGCATTCTATGTTGGGTATACATTCAAGAGATAGTGCTGATTTCTATCAGTGGGATATCCATTTCAGTATCATGTCATCAACTTCTGCTTGCATGAGGGGTTCTTTGAGAAAACCAACATAAATGCAATCTAGCTGGCTTGACTTCATGGGAGAAAATAGATCCTGTAATGGAAATGAGGCATAGTATCCAATATCTTCCTGGTGTTGGGACAATTCCTTATGTTCACTGGCCTCTGATGAAATGGTAGTAACACCCTCTTTGCAACAGTTTGCTGTTGAATACCAACTGGAGCCGAGACTGCTAAGTGCAGAGGAGGTGGAATAACTGTACAGTCCCACCCAGTTTGCATGTAATCTGTTGCATACAGCAGGCAGCTTAAGATCCTACCAACACTGATGCACAAAGCACCTGGATGCTGAAGGAAAATCTGTCTGAGAGGCTTCAGTACTAAAATATTATCTTGGAAATCAAAAGTCATTTTAAATACTGTACTGTAGGTGCATGTTATCTGCCACACAAGTATAGCAAAAGATACATGTGCCTACCTATATAATTCCAGAGCTTTTTCATAGTTTCTGGCATAAAAATGTGGCTCTACCCCAACTGCTCTCACGTCTGGATGGACACCGATGGCTTCCAAAAGAGCTGTGGTCCCTCCCTTCTTCAGATCTATAATGATTGCTTGTGGCATTCTTTTCTCCTCTAAATAATGGGTATCATTCACTTGCTTATTTAGTTCCTCATCAGTGGTGCTGAATTCCTGTTGATCCTTTTCCAACAAAGCATTCTGAATGGTGTTCACTTCTATGGGTACCAGTTGAGTCTGCACCCAATCTGTTGCCCCTTGGACAACATTCAGTGTAGCACTGGGGGCTGCATCATATTCTGTAAACACAGGGTCACTGATATTCCCTGTCCAGCTGCTGCCCAAAAAAACATTGCAGAGTAGCAGAATAAAGTTTCTCCCTCGATCTAACAATGAATGGCTCTTCCATCACCAGCTTCTCTTGGTACAGGTAGTTTTCTTGCAAAAGAAACTGTAGAGAATCGTAGCAGCTCATTAAGCTTTAGAAAAAACAGGTGACAGAGAGGGTCAGAGTGCACATGAACAAGATTTTCTCTGGCACTTTAGAGGTGAAGAATGGGGCACTGGCCCAAAATGCCATATTTGACAGCAGTGATCCTCAATAGGCAATGACTAGATATGTTTTCAACCCGACTCATATATGGACCTGTGCAATAATAAACAGTCACCCTGTAAATAATTTTTGCTGAATATGCAACTACCTTAAAAAAAAAAAGAGATGTATGCCTGTTAAGAAAAATCATTAAGATCCAAAAAAAAATCATTATGCATTCTTGAATATTGATTACTTATTCCAGTCCTGACTGCTTTTGTCACAAATTACAGGGATGGACCTTTCTATAAGAATGGCAGCAATCTTGCCTTCTTCCAATTGAACTCAACGTATACTTGGAGAGTGTTGATAGTCAAAGTTTTGACCTTTTGAAGGGGAGACACTACTAACTGCCAGTCTTAGGCATTATTTGCTTGGTACATCTTCCTCTGCTATTCACAGCCAAGTCTTTCAGTGAATGGGAGACAAACTTACAACCAGCCACCTTAGAATCTGATGACTCTTAATCATTATCCAGTGGCTGAGTCAACAAGAATCCAGCTTGGTTGACAGTTTTAATTCCACTTTTATAATCTGCTAACTTTGGGCACGTAAAAGTGAGCTGGGGTTGTATATTAATTTTTCTCTATTACACTAGTCCAGAGAGTAGCTGGCTGCCTGCGCCAGATGAGCTGGAGTTGATTGGTGGAGGTGCGCTGAGTATCAGTGGCAGCATCGGCACAAGCAGCATCAAGACCAGCAGCAGTGTCTGAGGGAAGTGTCAAACCTGTTCCAAGCGGAGCTTTTCCAAAGTGATGCCATGAGCAACACGGTTACTGATCATCCACTTCTCTCTCATCCTAGTAACAGTGTAGAAGGTGCACAGAGCTGAACCAACATGGGAGCTCTTCACATAGTACATAGATCTCTTTAAAATATTCACTTCAGATTATTTCTGCCTTGTGAAAGAAAAGCACATTAACCCTTTGGAGCACCAAAATACCTCAAAGCGTCCTCCACAACCCACATGCTGTAAGCATGAATGGCTGATACATGACACCTCTAGATGTTGATGCAATTTCGTCTAAGACACGGAGACCAAAACCCACCATCCCCTCCACAATGCCTCCCAATCCTCTTCTGATATTGGCTCCCCAGCTCCATCTCCCACTGAATCCTCAAAGCATTAGAAGGGTTAGGGCAAGTCCCAAACACTAAACTATATAACTGTGCGAGCCACCTCCCCTTCTCCTGAAGATGTGCAGCACAGTAAAAGAAATCCTCCAGGGGTGTCAGTGCTCAGGTAATGTTAGCCAAGCTGACTGTGGAGAATGGGTAGTGCTGAAGCTGTAAATACTAAAAGAAATCTGTCGTGGGAAGATTGTAGGTGGTCCTGAGGGCTTCAAAGGTGAGGAGGGTAGATCCCTGCACCAGTTGTCTATAGTGTGTGAGTGAGGCCTGGTTCCATCTTTCTAAACTAATGTCTGATTGGGGCGGATCAGGATCTCCTATGATTATGGTTAGAGGGTGTGGAGAGTCCGGGGTACTGGTGAGATGGTGAGCCTGTTGTAGGGATCACAGGGCAATCTTAATCCATGGATTAGTAATGGCAGTCCACGTAGTTGGTGAGAACTGGATAAAGGGAAGGGCATACAGGGGGGGCTGGCAGCGAAGGCAAATTTTCCTGGTCGTACCACCTTGAGTCTGATCACCACATCATTCAGGTGACACTAGGCAACAGCTGGCCTTCTAGGTAGTAATTCCTAAAATTTGGGAGTCCCAGTCCACCCTGATTCCATGGTTGCTCAAGCAACTTGAGGGACACCCTCCGGGGTCCACCCTGCCACAAAAACTTTAAGAGGGCCCCATTAAGAGTATGCCAAAACTTTCCTGGAATGTTACCTGGAAGTGTCTGGAAAAAAAAGAGAAAATGGGACAGTACATTTATTTTTAAAATGCCCACTTGGCCAGCCAAGGAACAGTGAGGTGCGTCCAACACTGCAGGTCCGACAGAATCTCCCTGCGAAGAGGTCCATAATTTAAGTTAAATAACCGATGCAGGGCCAGGGTACATTAAACTCCTAAATATTGGACTACACTGGGCTTTGCCCAAGTGAAAGGAAAATGATCTACGAAGCCCCCGGGGGGAAGGGGCAACCACTTAACCTCAGGGCTTCTGACATTTCATAATTTACTTTATAGCTGGAAATCTCACCATAGCTTTCCAGTACTTGACACAATTGTGGAACCAAAACTGATGCATTACTCAAGTGAAAAAGAGCGTCATTCACATACAGTGATACCATACATTCCTCATCAGGGCCTCTGATTTCCTGAGATGTTGGGGTTGCTATGGACTTCCACAGCAAGGGGCACAATAACAAGGGTGAAAAGAAGGGGTGAAAAGGGGCACCCCTGCTGTGTACCACATGTCAAACGGAAACAAGATGATCTAATCCCGTTGACCCATACCACCACCTCGGAAGACTTATAGAGCACTTTAATACAATTTTGAAAGCTGTCCGCAAAACCCATTTTCTGCAGGGTGCAGAGAAGGAAGGCCCAGTCCATCCGGTCAAATGCCTTTTCCGCATCCATGAAAAGGGCAATAGAGAACTGGTGGGTGTGTCGTAGTGCCACAATATTTAGCAATCTATGAATATTATCATTTAGTAGCTGACCCTTAATAAAGTCAGCCTGATCTGGGTGGACTAGGGCCACATATGCCCCTGCAGCCTTCCTGTCAAAATACCTGTGAACATTTTTTAATCTATGTTATGAAGGGAAATCAGACGCTAGGATCCGTAGAGAGTAGGGTCCTTCCCCGAATTGTGGATGACCGAGATTTGGGCTTGAGACCAGGAAGGTAGAGGATCCTCCCCCACCCGCATGTCCCGACATACCTCCAGCAACAGGGGGGGCCACCATCTCTTTAAACTATTTGTAAAATTCAGAAATATAGCCATCTGGGCCAGATGATTTGTTAGATTTGAGAGCCATGATGGCCGAATCCAATTCCCCCAAAGTGACGAGGTGATTGAGGTCAGCTTTGGCCTCTGTGGTAAGTTCAGGAAGTCTAAGGTTGGCAAATAAAAGATCTTAGTTATGCATGTGGTCAGGTACCTCTTGTTTTGTATACAGTTCTTGGTAATAGGCTGCAAAGTGTTCCACTACTTTCTGAGGGTGGATATCACCCCTCACAGAATCAGGGGACTGCTGAATTTTAAGGACAGCTCGGTTAGCTGCATCTTGTCGAATTTGCCACACAAGCAGATGGCCAGCCTGATTCCCTCCTTCATAAAATTGTTGCCTAGCATAGCGAAGTTCACCTTCAATCTTGTATTTGAGCAGAGCTGTGAGCCATGCTTGAAGGGTATCCAACAACTGTTTATATAAGGGGTACAGAGATATTTTATGGTCACACTCTAAGTCATAGATCTGATTCTCGAGATCTAGCCGCTGCCTGTCTCTTTCTTTTTTTTTGCCTGCTGCATAGCTAATGATGCGGCCCATAAGGGTGGCCTTGAGGCTCTCCCACCACATACCTATATTGATGTTATTGATCTTGCTTTCTGACTGATAAGTGTGGATAACCTCCTGGACCTGTGCGCAGAATTTGTCATCAGATAGTAGGAGGATATTAAGACACCAGGTGGGTGTTTTGAGGGCTGGCTGAATTTTCGGGTAGCCAATACTGGTCCGGGGTATAGTTGGACGTAGTAATGGAATGAATTCTAGCCTGAGCAAGGACATGTATCCAGGGCTTGGGGATGAATATATAGTCAAGTTGGGTGTTAAATGCATGTGGGATAGAGTAAAAATGTAGTCCCATGCCGTCGGGTGGGCATAGTACTATGTGTCAATCCACCCCAGCTCTTGCAATAGGGATCTGAGTACAGCACTGGACCTCCCCCTATAGTTGGCACCACAATCAGATCTATCCTCAACGGGAAACAGGGCAATACAAATCTCTCCCCATGATATATAAACAAGTTGGGTCAGCTTGCATGTCTAAAAGGTGCTTGTGGAAAAAAGGAACTTGCTCTTCATCCTTATTTGGGGCATATAAATTGAGAATAGTACATGGGGTACCTCTATTGGAACCTACAGTTTTTATAATCTGACCAGTATCATCTCCTATCACCTCCTCCACCTCAAAGGGATGTTTTTATGCAGTAAAACAGCTACACCTCTTTTGTGTGGGTGAGCTTGATAAGAGGATGCATATACTGCTCCCACTCATGATCTTTTCAATGTGGCATGTTCTGCAAGGGTGAGGTAGGTTTCCTGCAGGAGAGCCACTATTGTTCCTGTTTTTCCCACCTTCTGAAGAACACAGGCCCTCAAAGGGCTGTGGAGCCCTTTCACATTGTATGTAATCACCGTGAGGTCTACCATTAATGAAATGGAAATAGACCATGTTATAAATACTACCCAATGTACCCCTCACCCTGGCCAAAACTAACACATAAAGAACAAGACACAACAGTAGCTGAATGTAACTGTAAAACTGGAACCAACAATAAATAACAGTGAACATCCATAGAAATAACTTCAACGTTAAGACTGTTTTGAATATTGCTCAGCTGGTGTCTTAAGAGCAGACCAGTGAGGCAGTAAAACCTCAAACAAGAGAGTAAGGAAGAGATCACTGGGACAGGACCAAAATAATGATAATAAACAATAATAACTTTATTTATTAAGCACAATTCAAAATATCAGAGCGCTGTACAGAAATATAAAATCATAAAAAAACTTAAAAACAGTAGCAATTCAAATCCGGTCACATCATATCAACTGATTAATCTGAAGTAATAGCAAAGGCAAAAGTAAATACATGGATTTTCAGTGCCATTTTGAAGCTCTCTGTGGTCTGACACCATCGAACCCGACGAGGTAGAGAATTCCACAGGGTAGGCACTGCAAAGGCAAAAGAATGAGCACTAGATGTCTTCATTTGAACCCTGGGAACCTCTAGCAATCCCTCATCAGCGGAACGTAGAGGACGAGGGGGCAATAGGGGCAGAGAGGCTTTTGCAGGTAACTAAGACCCTGTCTGTGTAGGGCTCTATAGGTCGGCAAGCTGACCTTAAAGGCTATCCACCATTGCACTGGCAGCCAGTGCAGCGCATACAGCATAGGAGTAATATGGTTAGATCGAGAAAGCCCAGTCAGTAACCTGGTTGCTGCATTCTGTACTAGCTGCAAATGGTGGATATCAACCCCTGGTAGCCCTAGGTAAAGGGCATTACAGTAATCCAAGTGAGCGGTCACAAAGCATGGACCAATGTTGGAAGGTTGTTGGGCGGAACCAGGTGCCTAATCTGGGCGATATTCCTCGGATAGTAAAATGAGGTCTTGACAATAGATGACACCTGAGACTTCAGGGTCAATCCCTCATCAAGAATAATGCCCAAACTATGCTCCCGTTCAGAGGACCTCAGCTGGCAGTCTCCCAGCACCAAACCAGATGCTCTGTCTGCCGAAGACCCCACTACTCAGCAACCCGGGTCCACAACCAAAACCTCAGTCTTGTGAGAAATCCGCTTCAGCCAGTTGGCACTCATCTAGTCTTGGATGTCAGATAGGTAGTTGTTAAATACTGAGAGTGCAACATCCTGGCCAGGTGCAAAGGACATGTACAGCTGAGTATCATCTACAAAGCAGTGAAAACTCAGTCCGTACTGACTTACAATGTCCCCCAATGGCAACATGTACACCACGAACAACATAGGGGAGAGCACTAAGCCCTGCAGAACCCCACATGGCAGGGAGAAAGTATCACAGGAATAAATCCCTGACACTACTCTTGAGACCTGCCAGTGAGGAAAGAATGGAACCATCTGAGGACTGTACCAGACAGTCCACAGACCAACTGCAGGTGCTCAAGCAGTACCCCATGGTTCATGGTGTCAAATGCCACCGAGAGATCAAGGAGGATCAAGATAGTATAGCTCTTCCAATCTCTTGCAACAAGGAGGTTATTGAGCACCTGAACAA
The DNA here is from genome assembly GCA_016271365.2 of Neoceratodus forsteri. Taxonomy (NCBI): domain Eukaryota; kingdom Metazoa; phylum Chordata; order Ceratodontiformes; family Ceratodontidae; genus Neoceratodus; species Neoceratodus forsteri. The sequence goes on from CM057455.1 coordinate 728,021,748, forward strand.
GGGCAGTCTCAGTACTGTGCCTTTCCTGAAACCCAACTGGAAGGGATCATAGATGTCATGGATAGCAAGATGATCCTCCAACTGCAGCGTAACCACCTTCTCAATAACCTTACCCACAAAGGGAAGGTTAGAGACTGGCCTGTAGTTGGCAAGAAAATCTGGGTTGAGAGAAGATTTCTTAAGAAGGGGAGTCACCACTGCCTCTTTCAAAGAGTCAGGGAATTCCCCAGTCTCTAACGAGCACCAGACTATCTCTGCCAGGACCAGGCCGATGACATCCACACACCCCACAAGGAGACGGGTTGGGCCCTGATCCAAACTACAGTAGGTTGGCCACATACTCTGGATGATCCTCATGACATCTAATATCACCACTTTGCCACACGCCGACCAACCAGACAAAGTTTCTGCGACCTCCCACTGGTCACTGCAACCCCCATTAGAACCTGTCAAACAGATCTCAGTCCAGATGCCAGCAACCTTATTTGCGAAGACTAGAACAAACCTGCCACATTTATCTTGTGACAACGCACTTCACAACTGCAGAAAGGCTGGATTGCACAGTCTGTCCACAGAGCGAAAAAGCTGAGCAGGTTGATTCTGTGCAGCAGAGATCTCCCCGGACAGGAATTCTGCCTTCTTATGGGAGATTGCTGATTAATAATCCACATAATGCTCCATCAATCTAAGCCTGTCGGCCTCCAGGCCCGATTTTCACCAGCATCGCTCTTGCCTATGCCCCACTCTACTCATCTCCTTCAAAGTCCCATCAAACCATGAGGACTGAGGATGAAGGAAGAGGGGGCGAACCCAGACAGGAGCTATGGAATCCAGAGCTGCCACTACGGCCTTATAATAGGCCTGTAGTAGGATCTCTCGACTCATGCTTGCACTCGTACATCCCAAAAGGTCCAATATCACCATTAGGTCATCTGGGATCACATCCATCAATGGGCGGTACCGGACCATCTCCAAAGGGGCAGACCTATAGGGGGGTGTCTGAAGACTGAACCTAATAGCGTGATGGTCAGACCATCCAACTGGTTCCACCACCAAGTCAGCACTTTCTATACCCAGTAGGAAGACCAGATCCAATGACTGGCCTGAAATATGGGTTGCAGAGGAAACAACCTGTGTGAAGCCCAACGCATACATAAGTTGGAGGAAGTCCTGTCCAAAATGTGAGAGTTCGTTGTCAATCCAGGCATTGAAGTCACCCAGCACCGTCACTCTGGGCGACTCCAACACCGTGTCGAGGATGAAGTCTGCAACTTCCTGCAAAAATTACTTCCCATCCCTGGGTGGATGGTAAATGAGAAGAATTTTGCACCCCACAACTGTGTCCAGGATACACTCAAAGGATTGGGTCTCCCGCACCAACACATCTACCAGGCCTAGCTCCATTCTAAAACAAATGGTAACACCCCCACCCCTACGATCCAACCCTGGGGCGATATATCACAGAGAAACTGGCCAGCACCACTGCCTCAAGAACTGGGCCAGCATTCATGTCCAGTTAGGTCTTGGTGATGCATGCCAGGTCTGATGATGCAACAAGATCAGCAATCAAAGCCATCGTGTTTGTAATGGACCTGGCATTATAAAACATCGCCTGGGTAGGATGAGGTTCCGAGGCCACCCGAGGAGTCTGCCCACCTAAAGTGGAGCCCTTGGGTATGGGGACTAGACAGGGGGTCCCCTTTCCAGTCTCCATTTCACCCCAGGGCATCTTCTTGTCCCTACAACCCCAATCCAGCTGCTTCAGTCCTCTCCTCCGACCCTTCACACCTCCTACCCACTATCCCCAGCACCCGACAATGAATGTAAACCTCAGTGGGCAGAGCCAGACAATTAAAAGGGGTGGAGGCCCTGAAGCTCTGAGGAGGAGGAGGAGGAGTAGTGCCTCACTGAGAGAGCCCCTTGCCAGCACATACAGTCTTACAACCCAAAGCTAGCTGCCCAAAAAAATAAACAACAAATACGCAATCCACCCTCCCTTAAGAAAACTATCCCCTAACCCCTACTTTAGAACCAAAAACCTCAACCTAAATTAAATCCACCTCAACAAAGTCCCCACAAATTAAGTGCCAAAATGTTCAGAAGAAAAATCAGTACAAAGATAAAGTTCTGTGCCTATGAAGTACACCAGGGCTTCGAAAAATGTCTTTAGATGGGGCAAAGCTCTCACCCTCCCCCCAGTCCATGTAATCATAGACCAGGATGGCTCCTCTTTGACCAGCAACAACAGAAATTAATTCACTTCAAAATCAGCTCTTGGAGGTACTCTCACTACCTCCCCCAATAGGATATTGAGTTCTGTTTACTGTATAAAACCACAGGAAAGATGTTCAAGGAATTAAAGGAGCAAAAACCATATTGTAGCCACTAGGCACAAAGTCAGAGGGTAATAAACAGATTGATGACACAGTTACAAAAAGTGGTGCACTGAAACAACTCCTAGCTAGCTGTCTTCCGATCTTCACCCAGCTCCAAATTCCACCAATCTTCGGGATCGGGAATTGTGCCCCTATAGGTTGAGACCAGGGCAGACTGCTACCAGTAATCCAAGGTCCCTGCAAACTACCCCCAACTCAGAACACTGTCGTGAAAAGCTGCATATGAAGAAGAAAATAACAGTCAAATGATCAATGAATAAGCCCTCCTCAACCCCTTATGACTTTGTGGTCCCCATCTCTCTAAAAGGTGGGGTGGGGAAATGCCTTTGACAGATAAGGCCATTCTACCCCCTAGCAAAACACAAAAAGCTAGTGATGTGCCAACAGCTCGGAAGGGAGGGAGGGAGGGAAGACCATGCCGCTCCACCTCTGACGGTCATCCCCTTCCACCATCCAAGCCCACCAGCAACTGCTTTTCATCCTTTTACTGTATCACCCAGGGTAGTAGGTGCAATACAAGGCTGGCAAGGGTGCCGCTATGTCCCCCCCCCCACTCACACCCCAGACTACTCATATCAGGTATGGGTTTAAAAAGATGACCAAAAGGACTGAAAAATAAAGGAACCTAATGGTCTCCCTTCCCCCCAACAACATTCAGAGGAGGGGTAAGGAACTGTAAGAACAACAACAGGATTAGTTATTTAAATCAGTCCACAAGATTAAGTGAAAGTCCTGAAGGCAGCAGGACAAAGGGGAGTGTTGGGAAAAAGAAAAATAATAATTCATCAGTCTACCAATTGTAGTTCACATTGTACCAAATGTCCTGGGCTCTAGATCCGCTGCTTGTGCAAACATTTTATTCTTCCATATGGCTTGCCAGCTCTTAAGAGTATTCGATGATATGGTGGCTTGGTCTCTATGGCTTGTACCTGAGACAGTTGGCCAAGCATATTCTTTTGGAATGTCTTCGATGGTTTCTTTCAGTGGCTTCAGCAAGTTGCTCGGAACTCCTAGGTCCAGCAATAAGGAAGAAGCCTCCATCAGACTCAGGAAAAACCTGGGGCCATTTTGTAAAAAGATTTTGCATTGCACTGTGTAAAAAAGTTGCATCTTCACTTCTTTTTACTTAAGCCATTTCTGAATCTCTAGGAGACGACATTTGGTCAGGGTCTGGGAAGCATAGTCATGGTCAAAGAATAACCTAATATTTTGAAAGGCCACTTCTTTTTCCCCCATGCAGTCTGTAGCACCTTCAGTTTATCTTTGTAATTAAGAACTTTATGACTACGGAACAGGGGCATGCTTTGGGGTTGGGTGGGCATGGTGCAAACACCTGGTGAGCTCTCTCTATCAGGAGCAGGGTCTCCTTTGGCCAGGCAAACAGTTCTTTCAGTAATGACTCCATAAAGTGAGCCAATTCTCCCAGCTCTGTACCTTCTGGGAGTCCATGAATGTGGAGATTGTTATGGCTAGAGTGCAGCTCCAGGTCCCCCAACCTCTCTGTTACCACTCTGTCCAACGCAAGGCCATGTTGTGGTACTTATTCTGTGCAGCCATGTCAGAAAGCCCCCGCACAAGCTCAGTTGTGCAGTCCTTTACCTCCTGCAACATCTCCCTCATTTGAATCAGAGCTCCTTCCTTTCGTCTAATTGTGCTTCCCAAATTTTTCAGCTCTAGCATCAGTTGTTTGGAGGTTATGGTGCATTCCAGTTCATCATTCTCAAGGTCAAAGCAATTATCAGGACAGGCCAACGGCGTGTTATGGGGAGACATAGAGCGCTGCATCGACCAGCCAGCCCTCTTAGCTGAAGCCACATCTGGTAAGATATTTTTTAATTTTTGTTTAGCAGCCATGGAGATTTCCTCCAATTTTCGTTTGCCCAGCAGTTTGACCAAGCATTGCAGGAGAAAATATACAGTTTAAATTGGGGTCCAGGAGGGAGCTCAGTCCTCTAGCTTCCAAATGCAGCCACAGCGGAACCAGAAGTCCACAAATACTTTTTCTTCTGTAATTTTGAAGGTTTTTCTAAACTTTTTTATTTCTTAGCCTGTGACTCGACAGCATATGCATAAGAATATTATGTTTCATAACAAAATACACCTCTCAAATTAGTAGACATAATCCATAATTAGAAGAAATTACCTATGCCCTGTTAGTACTGAATATTTATAAATTAAACCATCAAATTTATAGTAAATAATATTGAAATAGCTGTATATTTATTTATGCAAAGGCTGTGTGGATCCTGGAAAGGGAGATGGAAAGCTCCTTTTTTGGAGACAGAGGCAGGAGCTGCAAGGTGCGAAAGCAATAACAGCCCTGTTAACTCTCTGCTCTTGCTGACTAGGTATCCTGTATTACATTTCTTGGTTATTATGATCTGTTTATAGTTCTTTTCTTTTCTTTTATTTTGGATATAGCAAGTAATATTTTTGTATTAGTCCCATACAGTATATGCTTATCGCGTTCATGATTTGTGATCAGGTGTGTACATTCTGTACATAAATCTGTGACTCAGTTTTTGTGCAAGGGTACAGGTGACAATTTACTGAGCCACTTCTGAGTTCTGAGACACAGTCCCATCACATTAGTGAAAAATAATTGGAATGTTAGGAGTGTACGGTAATTCCTAGGGCTCCACTTGCACTGACAAACTGGGCCACTTGGTTCAGTAGTCCCAGGAGTGCTTAGTTTTATGTCTAAGAAAAGGACACACCAGAAATAAAACCCACATTGTGACAACTGATAATTCTTAAAGACCCAATGATCGATACATCACTTCAAACATTATTTTCTATTTTCACTCCTCATTTAATTAAACCATTTTTATTTCAGCCTACACATTGATACAGTGCCCTATTTTTTTGTTAATATTTATGTTTCTTCTGCATCAGAATTTGAAATTATGGCACCATACATTTGTCCTCTTACTTAAGCACAGCAGATCATTTGGGTCTACTCTGAGTCACGTGAGTTCCAAATAAAATATATTAAACCCAGTGTATGAACTGTTCAGTAATAATAATTGATGAACATTGATGAACAGTTCATGGTCATTTGAATTGGTAGTGCAGCGCGTGGTGCAATAACTAACAATTACATAGTGAGACAGTATAATAATCAGAGCAAACACATATAGAACCACATAATTGGGGGATGGGTCAAGTGCAATTGGGAGGGTAGGTGGCAGGTATGGGAGACAGCAATTAGTCCATTGACTACAGTTCCTGCAGTTAAAACATATATATGGGCATGGAAAAGTAATGACAGTGCATACTGTCAGCATTATTCTGTGCCACATAGTCCAGTCAACACAAGAAAACCCCATATAAACATGATTATGCCTTTGGATATTAAAAAATGAAACTTAAATGTAGCGCTCCCTGAAAATCTTGTGGATGTCAATGAGTGTGCTTCCAGGTTTTGACATCCACAAGATGGTGGACTACTTCACGTACTGGCATTCGGCAGCTCTGATAGGCACTGCCATTCTAGTCTTCCTCTTCTAGGTCTGTGAGTGAACTGCAACAGCGGAGTGCTTCACAGACCTCGGAGGTGACTGTGATGCAACTCCTCAATTGTTCTTTGGTCTGAGGGTGAGTTCTTTTTTGAGCGCAAGATGCCTGCAGGTCTCTGCCCACTGTAGCCATAAAAAAGGACTATTAAAAAATCATCAAATGTGAAAAATCAGAAAATTTCCCTAAATGACTATTTGAAGTTCTGATCATGTCAATCAACTGTTCTTTTATAAAGCAACCCAGGCTGTTTTAAAAGATGATCAACCAAAGAACATCAATGACTGCTTATAGCTGTTGTTCAGTAGTTACAATATATTAAGAAGAGCAAGCCTACATTTTTAATGTATTACAAGTCAAGGCAGGTATGTAGATGCATTTTCATTCTTAACACATTAATGTCGTTCTTTTACTCACCCCTTCACGTAGATGTCACTAGACTTTTGACCTGTGATTGGATTGACATCATCTAAGATAACATTCTCAGTATTCCAGATTGTTACTCTCAACTCATAACTATAGACAGGAGACAGAGAAGACAGAAAATGTAAGTGACCTTCCAAAATATAAAACATGTCCTTATGTACCCTGTATTCTGTGTGTTAAAGCCTATCCTTAAATTCTCCCGTGATCTGTATTCTAAAATATATAGGAATCTAGGATAGTGTATGGTAGCCCATACAAAACAACACTATTCTTACACCAAGTGGTTACTATGACGTTAAGGACCTTGACAGCAAAGTTTGAAAGGTCCTTTTGACTTCATAGTAACCACAAGGCGTTAGAAGAGTGCTGTTGTGTATCGGGTCTTCCATACACTATTTCATATAGTGTATGGTATCCAAAAGTCAAGCCTAGAATTACTTACTTTTTTGGTTTCGGCACCCAGTCTGCCACCTGCACTTCACCAATGACAGCCTGCCGGCCAGCTCATGCATGCGACTCTTCACCCGCTACTGACCAATGAAAAATTCTGATGGGGTCGCTTGCATTGTGACATAGATACTAATGCAGAAATGAAAAGTTGTTCTGAATTAGTGTCTGCGTCAACATTGCAGCAGAACAACTTTTTACAGTGTATGGATCTCCATACACAATCGTGTTCCACCATACACTATATGTATTTTTTCAACTAAGTTTCTAGTATTGCCTTACTTCCCCTCAGCAAGTCTTCCTTCAGCCCATCCATGATGCCAAGATCTGACATTGTGTCTGAAGGAGTCACGTCTAGTCTACTGAAACTACTTAACACCCCTCTAAGCCCCTGGTCCAATCCTCAGCCATTGAGGTCTTCTCCAGAGCTGACCCACAGCTCTACAGTCACATCCCTTAAAGAGTAGTTAGGATCAAGGGAGGGGAAGGGGGAGGAGGATGAGCCAAGTGGACTGAATACTGCAACTGGACCCGCTGCAAGTGTGGTAGTATCATCTGCTGGGGTGAAGTATTTTCCCTGGTTTACTACCATGAGCCCATCCCATATGGAGGCATGAATGCTAGCACCTTTTGAATGCACTACCAACACACTGTGATCCACAGCTACAGTGCCACCTGTGGTCATCCATGCTGTAGTATTAAGCAGGGAACACAACTTTTTCACCACCTCCTGTGACCCTACTTATGTTCTGAGATCAGGATGAAAACCCAGATTGCCAGTACTGCCAGCTGTGCCTCTTGCAACCACTGCCAGCATTGAACTTAGCCACCTGTAGAAGCAGCAGTGTGACAGGAAATATCAAGAGCCATCTCATTGTCCATGTGTACAGCAGACTTGGCACTGTGTTTATTTCATTTGCAGTTTTGCATTTGATTAAATAGCAACTTACTCTGTCCCTGTACGTGTGTTGTTCTCCCTTTCTGGTTTAGAGTTTGATTGTTTGGGCCTTCTGTATGAGGGACAGCACCTGCTTATGTTGTGCAACCCATTGTCTTTAGATAGAAGCATAGAATTTAATGGCAGAAAAAGGCTTCATGGCCTGTCCAGCCTGCCCAGCCATACCTACAGTTGGATATGAGGGCCCTAGTGACAATTCAGTCCTCTTTCCCCACTCCTCTTTTCCAGATGTCCTTATCAGGCCCATGTGTCTGTCACACCCATGTCTGAATTCATCCACTGATTTTACATAGACAAATTCCATTTGTAACGTGTTATATCTATCTACCACTCTTGCAATGAAGAAATGTTTCCTGGTGTCTTGCTGAAACCCCTCTCTTGCCAGCTTCATTGAGTTCTCTCTGTTACCTACATTTCCACTCAGTGTGAAGATCTCCCTTTTCTCCACCTTGTTTATCCCGTGAAGGTATTTTCACTTCTCTATCATATTCTTCCTTGCCCTTCTTGCCTCCAGTGTGTACATACTGAGGTCCTTCAACCTCTTCATGTAGGACTTCCCTTGCTGTCCCTGAAATATTTTGGTTGACGCCCTCTCTACCAGCATTACCCTGGCCTTGTTCTTCCTCAATTGTTGGTTTCACAGCTGCACTTAGTACTTCAGGTGAAGTTGAACCAAGGATCTGTACAGTGGTGGGATTCCCTCTTCCCTCTTTCTGCTGATCCCCATCCTTTGCATTCTAGCATCCAATTTGCCTTCTGCACTGCCCTACTGTACTGTGCTGATCTTTTCAAATTGTCCATAATTATCACCCCCAGGTCACTGTCTTCAAGCATTCTCCCTACCTCTACCCGCCCCGTGATAGAGTGCATGTTTGTCATGCTCCTTTCACCCCTAAACCCCTTCATAACCCTGCAACACAGGTTTTTATTGGGGCTGTGGTAGGATTTGTACCCCTTTTGTTTTAAAGCTGGCCCTTTAAGGCTGCACTGCACTGAATGTTCAACCTGTTGACTATTTCTGAGGGGGAGAGGGAGTGTTAACAAGCAACTTCTGAACCCAATAAAGGGAGGAGGGTGAACAAGCAGAAGGAGGTTTCTATTTCAGTGAGATGCAAGTGAAGGTAGCAAGAGACTGAATTGTCAGAAGTTTCTGTTAAGCAGATTGTAAGCTGTTTGTTTCTTTTTCCTGGTAATGAAAGTAAAGCAGATTTCATTTACTTTAATCTGGTGGCTGGAGTGTTATCTTTGAGAGTGTTCCCCAGAAGTTGCCTGGTTTGCTACCTTACCACACACAGTGGCAGCGGTGGGATCGAACTCCCTCTTATCTAATTAGGCATAAGATGGACTCAGACAAAATACTGGAATAGCTGGCAAAACAGCAAGCACAACAGGCCCAGATGCAAAGGGGTTGGATGGCTCAGCAAGCACAACAGCAGGCTCAGACAGACCAGCAGATGGCACAACAGCAGGCTCAGAGAGACCAACAGTTGACACAACAACAGACTCAGAGAGATCAACAACTAGCATAACAGGTCCAATTCAGAGAGACTGAATGGCCCAGCAAATGCAATTGCAGGCATAGAGAGACCAGCACCAGCAGGAGTTTGTGAAGCAGGTGCTGAAAACACAAAAAGAAACTGCCTCAGCTCCAGGCCACAGGAAGAACAGTTGCTGTAGGACCCCACCCTATGCTAACAAAAATGGATCCTGAGGACAGCCCTGAGGCCTACCTTATGACTTTTGACAGTTGTCAGTACCACTGCCTAGCCACAGTAAGTTGGGCTACTTGCATTGTACCATACCTGACTGGAGATGGCCAAGCTGCATACAGAAGCCTAACTGATGCTACTGCCAGAGACTGTGATCAGGTAAAGGTGGTTATCTTAGACCAGGTCAGAATAACTGAAGAGAGTTTCTGATGGAAGTTTTGCAACTTGAGTTTCAATGTTGCAACATGACCCAGAGTGCTGGCACAAACATTACATGACTGGCTACTTGGTGGTTAAAACCAGATGCACACACTAAAGAGGTGATTATAGATTTGAATGTACTGCAGCAGAACTGGAAAATGTTATCAGAATGAGTCCATGATTGGGTAAGCCAACATGAACAGGCCAATCTGGCTGCAGCAGTGAAAATCATAGAACATTACCTGGAAGCTGAAAGACCAGAGTCACTAAGAAGAGCAGAACCCACAACAAACCTTGGGCAGTGACTCGAGGAGAAGATCCCCCAAAAGAGGGGAGAAAAGACTTTGGGGGGATAGGAACAAACGTGCCAGTAAGGATAAGTGGTCAAGTGGTGAAATATTGCTTACCCCTCCACTCCAAAAAGATATAACACCAGGGCCTTGTGTAATTCCCCCAGTCCCAAGACCCTGCTCTCAGGTGACCCAAATGGGGGGGGGGGGGTGCAGGTCATGGACCTGTTAGTAACATTGTATGTTTTTGTTGTGGTAAAGTGGGGCATATCAGTAAGGTTTGTGGCTGCATGGACTGTGATTTTGCAGCATACATAGCTACCATACACACACACTTTCAAAAACCTGTACATAGTAGCAGTGCAGTGGAGAACAAAACAGTTACATTCCTGGTGGATTTGGGATGTGGATAAGAACTGATTAAAAAAATCCATGATAGGACCCAAACTGGGTCAGTGGGACGATCCCATAAATATTGCCTGCATGCATGGGGATACCCATAAATACCTTACAGCCTCAGTATGGTTAGAAGTATACAACTGGGCAGGAATAATAATGTGGGAATTTCTAAAACCTTACCCAGATCAGTAGTTTTGGGGCGAGACCGGGAAGGGTCTCATACCCTCCTGCAAAACAATACTGAAAGTTCATGCTCACAGGAGGCCAAACAGTCAGGGGGACTAGAACATCTATTTATCTTTACCGACTCTGAAGGGAGAAGCCTAAAAAGGGAAGGGAAGCCTAAGAAATCCCAGGGTGAGAAACAGAGGGAGAAAAAGGAAGTGGACTCTCTTTCTGAGATTGCAGTGGTTGGTGACTGCAAGGACCCAGATTCAAGGAAGGTCCAAGGTGATTCAGATGATGACACAGCATCCATATCTAAAGGAGGTCACAAGATCCTTCTGGAGGTCAGACCAAACCTTTTTCAAAACTCAGCCAACATAATTTTTGAACAAAGGGCTGATGAGGTTCTTGGGGATGCCTACTAGAACTTAGCTGGGGTAAATGGCAAAGTGATAGAGGAACAAAAAGCATGGTATGATATCAGCCAATTTAAATGTAGGAAAGCAATGTGAAAAAGCAGCACTAAGGGCACACGGCATCCTTGGATGCATAGGTAGGGGTATTACTAGTAGAAAGCATGAGGTAATCATCCCACTGTATAGGTCATTGGTGAGGCCTCACTTGGAGTACTCTGTGCAGTTCTGGAGGCCACACCTAAAAAAGGACATGGACTGTTTGGAATCCATGCAGGGGACAGCGATCAAGATAGTACAGAGACTACACCACAAATTATGAAAATAGGCTCAGCCAGTTAAATCTATTCTCCCTAGAGCAGAGAAGGAACAGGGGAGACATGATAGAAACATTTAAATTTGTTAAAGGGATAAATGCAGTACATACTGGTATCCTCTTTCAGGAAAATAGGACTGCACATACAAGAGGGCACAACTTACTCCTGGTTGGTGGTAAATTCAGAACCAATGTTAGGAAATACTTTTTCACAGAGAGGGTCATGGACCCTTGGAACAGCCTGCCACCTGTGGTGGTGGTGGCTAAGATTGCCAGAAAATTCAAATGGGTATGGGACAGTCAATGTAGTCACCTCAACAAGAGCAATAGATGGGAGGGGGGGTAGACATCTCAGGCAGACTAGATGGACCACATGGTCTCCTTCTGCCAGCAAATTCTTATGTTCTTATAATGTTTTCCAAGGTTTTGAACTGAAAGATGATATTTTGTACCAGGTAGAATGCAAGAAACAAATTGGTCTGCAAGAAGGGAGTTACTGATGCTGGCCCACACTATACCTATTGCAGATCATTTTGGCAGGGAGAAAATTGAGGCATGCATACTTGCCCAGTCATTCTGGCCCGGTATATGGAAGGAAGTAGCAGACTTTTGTGTTTTCTGCTCTGAGTGCCAGTTGGTGGCCCCCAGAAACATAAAAAGGGCCCCTTTGATCCCTATGCCATTAAGAGACACCCAGTTTGAAAGAAATGTGGTTGATATGGTTGGACCCTTAATGAAAAGTACTCTGGGTATCAGTATATATTGGTTATATTGGATTAAGTTGCCCGTTGCCCTGAGGCTATTCCCCTACACTCCACTACAGCCTGGTCAGTGCCAAACGAATTGATAAAAGTGTTGTCCCAAGTTGGGCTGCTGAAGAAGATCCCAGATGATCAAGGCACCAACTTTATGTCAAACCTTATGAGGGGGTATGTGCTTTAGTGAAGGCTAAGTCCATCCAGACATCAGTGTATCACCCACAGACCAAGACTTAGTGGAGTGCATTAATAAACTGTTAATGGATATGCTGACTATATTTGTGTCAACTGAGGTAAAAAACTGGAATGAATTGCTACCCATTTGGGAGGTGCTACAGTCATCCAGTTGGCTCTAGCCCTTTGGATTGTAGTACAGGCAACAACCTTGAGGGATGTTGGATCTCGTAAAAGAGATGTGGGAAGAACAGGCACATAGTCCACCTAACGTGCTCCATTATGTATTAAAAATGAGAGAAAGATTGGACATGGTTGTCAGATTTGCTAAAGAAAATTTAATAAAAGCAAGCAAACCCAGGTAGGGCACTAGGACCAAGCACCAAGGCATTGGGAGAGTTCAATGACAAGTTCAGTTCAGTGACCGAGTACTCCTGTTGCCTAGCTTTAAGTGTCAACTCCTAGCTAAATAGAAGAGACCATATGAGGTCCTTTGAAAGGTGGGTCTGGTTGATTATGAAGTCTTACAACCAGACAGAAAGAAAGGAAAACATATTTACCATAGTAATATGTTGAAACCCTGGAAAGACAGTGAGGTATTACTCATTGACCAATAAGATCATAAAGGTGCCTCAAGTTAGGTGACGCATGATGACACTGATGTTGGAACCCTGGACTTAGGAGCTAAACTCGTAAAGGAACCGGGCACCACCCCAGTGGACAACTGGCTAAACCAGGTGTCTTGTCAAGTATAGTGAATGAATAATAGCAAATGAAATACAGTGAGTGTAATTTTTGCTATGTGGTCTTTATAGCGCACTGTTATTTGAACGATTATTTGATAGAAATGTTGTGGCTGTATTTTGTTTGACTTGTTTTGGTTATTGCTGTGAAAATAAAATTAAATGTTGAGGAGTATAGTTTCTTGGTGTTGTTTTGGTTATACTTGGTGTTGGTGTATTGAAGTTGCTTATTTTTTTCCCCTGTTATTTTCGCTATTTTGACTTTTCACTATTAATCCTGTTTGCTATCTTTGTTCACGTTAATGTTCATATGCTATTGTTTTCTTTACTATTTTAGTTTTTGTGGTGTTAACATAGCACCACTCAGCCAGACCCAAAAGCAAGAAGCCCAGAGACTGGTAGAGAATTTAGGGGACGTATTATCCCCAAAGCCAAGACAAACCCATGTGATTCAGCACCAGATGGACACAGACTCAGGTGTATGGAACCACCAACAACTATACATACTACTGCAAAGATTCTTAGAGATAGTACAGGAGGACATTTGTGTCATCTGAAGTAAAAAAAAAAAAAACTGGGATGAATTATCCTATTTAATGTTACCCTTTTGGGGTTATTATCCACTGGGTTCTTGCCCTTTGAACTGTTGTACGGGCAACAACCTTGAGGGAAGTATGACCACATGAAAGATATGTGGGAAGAACAGGCACATAGCCCACCTAATGTGCTACAACATGTATTAGAAATGAGAGAAAGATTGGACACAGTTCACAGATTTGCCAAAGAAAATTTAATAAAAGCACAGCAAACCCAGGCAGGGCACTTGGACCAAGGGGCCAGGCTATTAGAGTTCAAGTCTAATGACAGAGTACTGCTTCTGTTACCTAGCTGTGAGAGTAAACCCCTAGCTAAATGGCAGGGACCATATGAGGTGCTCAGAAAGGTGGGTCCGAGTGATTACGAAGTCTTACAACCAGACAGAAAAAAACCAAAAACAAATTTACTATGTTAATTTGTTGAAAACCTGGAAAATGAGGAGGTATTGCTTATTGACCTAGTTGATCTTAAAGGTGCCTTAAGTTCAGTGACGGACGAGGATATTGATGACGGAACCCTGGACTTAGGACCTAAACTTGTAAAGGAACCGAGCACTGTCCCAGTGGACGACCAACTCAACCACAACCAAAAGCAAAAAGCCCAGAAACCCAGAGACTTGTAGAGAATTGTGGGGATGTATTCTCCCCAAAGCCAGAACAAACCCATGTGATCCAGCACCACATAGACACAGAGCCAGGTGTCTAGATCCACCAACAACCATACAGACTACCAGAAAAAATATGAGAGACAGTACAGGAGGTAATCCAGTCTATGCTGGAGTTGGGAATCATTGAGGAATCCCAGAGTGAATGGTCTAGTCCTATTGTGCTAGACCCAAAGCCAGACAGGACCACCCAGTTTTGTATAGGCTTCTGGAAAGTTAATGCTGCATCCAAGTTTGATGCGTACCTTATGCCAAGGGTGGATGAGCTTTTGGAGTGACTGGGGAAGGCTCATTACATTAGTAACCTGGACCTGACTAAGAGATATTGTCAAATCCCACTAACTCCTGAGTCTCATGAGAAAATGGCCTTTGCACCCTATTTGGCCTATAATTTATCATGATTCCCTTCAGATTGCGTGAAACCCTGGCCATATTCCAGGGAATGATGGACCGCATTCTCCATCCCCATGGCCTGTATGCAGCAGTGTACCAGGACAATGTTGTCATATTTAGCCTTGATTGGGACAGCCACCTGTAGCAGGATGTGGCTGCAGTACTTCAATCACTCAGGGAGGTGGGTCTTATGGCCAATGCCATGGAAAAGTGCCCTATGGCAGCAGTAGATGAAATACTTGGGGTATATGGTTGGGAACTGCCACGTACTCCTGGTTATTAACAAAGTAAAGGCTCTAGCTGACTGCCCCATCCCAACTAATAAAAAGCTGGTAAGGCCTTTTCATGGACTTTCAAGCTGAAAAGGGTCACTTCTGTGAGGTAACGTAGGTGCTTGCAAGTCCAACACTGGTTAAACACAATCAGCCAGGACTCAGCACTCACTGCCTTGAAGAAAGACTGCAAAACTCACCAGTCCTTTTGCAGTATTCACCTTTATTGTGAAGCAAACAACAGCATGAAGAAGGTGTAGCCCAGGGAGGCCCACCAGTATCCCAACATTTCATGCCCATTACGGGTGCTTTGTCAAGGTGACCTCCCTGGGCTACACCTTCTTCATGCTGTTGCTTGCTTCATAATAAAAGTGAATATTGCAAATGAACTGGTGAGTTTTGCAGTCTTTCTTCAAGGTAGTGAGTGCTGAGTCCTGCCTGACTGTGCTTTTCTTGGACTTGCAGGATATTACCACTGGTTCATTCCAGAATTCTTTACCTTTACTATTCCACTGACTGACCTGACCAAGAAAACTGCCCTGCATAAGGTCCATTGGTCACCTGAGTGTCAAACAGCATTTTAGGCCATCAAAAATGGGCTGTATGAGGGACCAGTCATTTGAAGTCCAGATTTCAACCATCCCTTCATTTTGCACACAGAGGCCTCTGAGGCGGGGCTGGGGCAATCTTTCTCAAAATGTTTTTCCTTAGGAGCAGCACTATGCCATGCTGGAAAAAAGTGTCTGGCAGTAAAGAGAGTGGTGATCGCCCTATGCTACTACCTCTTGGGATGGAAGTTCAGCCTCATCACTGACCATGCCCCCCTCAAGTGGTTACATACTGTGAGGCATACCTATGCCTGTGTCACCAGATGGTATTTGGTGCTGCAGCCTTTATATTTGATGTGCTCTACTAGGCTGGTACCCAACATGGTAATGCAGATTTTTTCTTATGGGAGGGTGGATCTCTGATGGGCCACACTGAGTGTGCCATGGGCATGACTCTGAGGGAGATGGGTATGTGATGGAATGTATGTCCGTCATGCTCCTTTCACCTGTAAACCACTTCACAATCCTGCAACACAGGCAATGCAGGTTTTGATGGGGGCTGTGGTAAGATCTGTATCAAACATTTTTTGTTTTAAAGCTGACCCTTTAAGGTCTCACTGCACTGGATGTTCAACCTGTTGGCTATCTCTCAGGGGGAGGGGGAGTGTTAACAAGCAGTACCTGTGCCCAATAAAGGGAGAAGGGTAAACAAGCAGAAGGAGGTTTCTGTTTCAGTGAGATGCAAATGGAGACAGCAAGAGAATGAACTGTGAGAAGTTTCTGTTACAGGGACACTGTCCACTCTTTACTTGCTTTTCTTTAGGTACGTGCCTGCATTGCTTGCAGCAGTAGATATGGCAGAAATGTACTCCCATAAATAATATTTCCTTTTTTTAATTTATTTGACAAGACAAACTGCGACCATCTGCTCCTCTTCCCTCCACGCCCGATGCCAAAGAGTGCTCACACTTGTAAATGGTACTGAAGCACTGGAAGACTCATGCATCTATCATACCTGAGTTCAGCTAAATACATTTTCTAGTATGGGAAAGAAAGCTGAACTCAGGAAACTATTGCTGCTTTTGAAATGAACACTCATGTGGCTGGCCCGCCAGCACAGTGGTTGGATTTCCACTTGTTCCGACGACGACCCGGGCTCATGAATGGACCTGGGAAGTCAGAGGGCTGGTCAGGGGGAGAAGGATTGAGCATCCTAGGGACTGCTCTCCTTCTCCAGGGAGGAAGGGGGAAGAGTGTCCTGCACATTGCGAACCTCTGGTGGAGGCTGGGGTTACCACGGTTCTGACACAGTAATGTCAGGGGGCGGGGAGGATGCTGATCATCATTGCACATCCCCATCCCCTGGCTGCCACAAAAACAAAGATTACCAGTCCCCTGGGCATGAGGCCCTGTTCTTCCGCATCCCCACTGTTCCACTCACGTGGCACCACCCTGGGGGGTAAGCCAGGGCAAGCTACCAGTGACCATGGGGAGGGGGTGCCCAGGGGTAAGTCTGAGCATGGACGGATGGCGTGTGGGCATGGCCTGAGCTCCCTTCAGGGAGCAGAGGGTAAATGGACTGAAAAAAAATGAGCGCTCATAGTTACTTAAATCACGGTCTGAAAGTTGAGCCGTGATATTGAGTGTGCCGCATATGTGTGTGTGTGTGTGTATATATATATATATATATATATATATATATCTATATATGTAGTAGATAAACCACTCTGAGGTGTGCAGTTGTGCTCTGATATCGCATGCCTTGGTGTCGCGTCAACCACCCAAGGCGTGTGTATATCAGAGCACAACAGCACACCTCAGGGTGGTTTATCTATCTTATAAAATGTCACAATTGTTTTGGGAGGGGGGTAAAAGTGCAGGTGTGCGGTCGCACTCTGATATACACACGATCATGTGATGCTTTTCCTCCTATAAGATATCAACACTTTCCCTACCCATTTTATAACTATATATACACACACACACATATATACATGCATGCCCAGTATCATGGCTTGACTTTCAGGCCAATATTTAAGTAACTTTGAGTGCTCATTTTAAAAGCAGCAATAGTTTCCTGAGTTCAGCTTTCTTTCCCATATTAGGCAAACTCTGGTCAGAGCCTATATGGCTGTGCAGAGCTTTTGAGATGCTTTTACAAATTATTTCTATTGAAATTGCACAATGCAGATCTACTGAGAGACAGTTTCAATGTGGTCTTCCTTTTACACATTTTTTACAATGTATTTTCCTAGAATATGCCTGCTGATTGCTATATATTTAGCCTGGATAGTTCACAGAAGGAATGGCATCTTATTTTAGGGTGGCGGAGCACTGGCAGTAGGATACTAAAATGTGTCATACATAAGCACAAGCTGTATGCGGGTGATAATGCCCAGTGGCCATACACCTCAGGCACTTGTATGCAGATCCATTGCCACAGTGCCATTGCACTGCTCAGTGTGGGTGACAGCCAATGCTGTACCCACTCACACAGGTCCTGGAACAGGCATGTTACAGCCAACCTCCCATTTGTTTGTACAATCGGGGAAGCACAGATGCACTATCCATAGTCCGGAGCATACACTGCAAATGGCATTGCAGGATACTGCACCCCATGGCATCCAGGATACCTCAGCAGTCCGGAGGGTGGCATGTTACACAGGGGAATGGGGGAGAGTGTGGGCCTGCAGCGGTGTATGACAGCAGGAAGATACAGCATCAACAAGGCATTCATTGGAGGTATGTCAATTCCCTCTTATGATTTGTTAGGGATATACACACAGCTGCATACACTGGAAGGTCCATAGCTTGCATAGTACCTAAATGCACAGTATGGTCAATTGGGTCATTCCGGAGTTCAGGTCCTTGGCTCAAGTCCAGTGCAGTTGGCGGCTGACCATGGCAGGGTGTGGAGGGCAGTGCCAGTCTCCGCAACAGGTCGGGTATTGGAGGAGTGGGGGTGTCTATGTATCGAGGTGGTGGATGGGGTCCTCTATGCTATGGATAGGACTGTAGTTTCCTCTGATGTGATTGGGTTCATGGGGGAGCCCTACTCTATGGAGCTCTTAGAGGATGGAGTTGGAGCGATTGGGGATGGGAAGGGGTACCTCTAGTCCACCAGGGCTGCCAGGCTGCTATGCATCTGGGTGCACTTCTGCAGCCCGCCTGTGGGTGGGTGGCTGGCTGAGTTAGGCCAGCTATTCATGGCCTAACTGTGGGCCATGCTGCTCTGGACTGCGAGGGGTGCATTGCCAAAGAGCATGCCGCAGTGTGGCATATGCATGGGAACACACCCTCGACTTGCATGGCATACTATTCATGTGCACCCTGGCCCATTCCCTTGGGGCTGGCACATCCCGTGTGTTCTAATATTATGCTGCAGCATATTGTTGGAGTTGTGTGGCACATCTCCCTTTTCCACCGGAATGCACTGTACATCTCCTTTGAATACAGGGGCCCAGGACTAGGCTGCCCTGAAGAAATACATTATCAAAATGGTAAAATCGTTACCCCACTGAAAACAAGATATTGCAAATAATCTGGGACAGCCTGAGTAAATACAGTGCAGAAATGCGTAAATAAAGATCCCTATGACAATGAGATGTAGTATCTCCCCTGCGCTATCCAGGATACAAAATATAGGATAAGAAATATTTAAAGGAAATCTACTCTAAACTGAACTTCACTGTGTTCACTGACATAAACAGACAGTTTCTTTATTGTTTTATATCATATTAGAATGCAGTATTTATTTTGAATGTTGTGGCCATGAGGATGGTGTGTACAGAGTGAGTGTGTGTGTGTTTGTGTTTGCTGTAGCTCAATATATTTTTTTCCAAAAAGTATAGTAGAAAATGCCTGCTGATTGCTATATATTTAGTAGTTCACTGAAGACCTGGCATATGTCTGAGACATTTCTTATCAGATAGTGTCTTTAGAGGTTAAAAAAAAGTGTAAATTATAGATTTGCTGGGAAAAGGTGACCTTTACGAGGTATGAATCTTTTCATGAAAGACAATACATTTCCAAGTGAAATTAGTTGCAAGAAGCTGTTTAAATGCTAAGTACTTGAATGTGCAAATTGTTGCATTCCAAAGGGGTAAACAAATCTCCAGTTTAATAAGTAACCAATATTTAACAAATATTTAACTAGCTGTTTCAGATTCCTAATGGCATCTGATAAGCAGCTTGGAGTTAAGTCTCCAACATTCTTAACAGAAATAAGGGAGTATTTTATTTCAGTTGGCATAGAAGGATACATTAAAAAGTCCAAAACATGTATTCCACGATACTCCATTTTCCAGCTACAGATAGCAAGATGGCTGTAGGCTTTGCCCACAGCCATAAAAATGAGCTGAACTTGGGTACACGGATAAGTGAATGAGACTTCTGGTGTTTCAGTGTCATTTGCAAGTGTGAGCTTGCTTTGTCATCGGACACGGGGAAACAGGAGCAGGCTATCATAGTTTGGCTTTTCAAGTAAATAAAAAAAAGGAAATATTATTTATGGGAGTACATTTCTGCCATATCTCATATTACCGTGCAAGAGACAGACTGCAGCAGGCAGTGCAGGCACGTTTGGGTATCTCTGAGGAAAAGTAAGTAAAGGGTGGACAGTGTCCCTTTAATTTAAACTGGTGTCTGGAGTGTTCTCTTTGAGAGTATTCCCCAGAAACCACCTGGTTCTCTACCCAGAACCCCCCCCCCCATTGTGTTTTCTGTTTTCAGGTTCTTGGACCCTATGTGCATAACCTTATACTTCTTTGCATTAAACTTCAACTGCCATACCCTTGACCATTTCTTTAGTCTTTCCAGATCTTCCCTCATGGTTTTTTTGCCCTCCTTGCTGTTAGCTCTTCCATAGAGCTTTGCATCGTCTGTAAAGAGCATCTTCCCCTGCATTCCTTCCCCAGTGTTACAAATTAAGTTGTTAAAGAGGACCAGTACTAAGACTGATCCCTGAGGCACCCCACTGGTAACTTCTATGACCGCTGAGTGCTACCCATTGAGAGCAATCCTGTGAGTTCTTCCACGTAGTCAATTTCTTACCAGTTGTGTAATCCTACCCTCCACCCCAAGATTACTCATCTTCTTGGCCAACCATCTATGTGGGACAAAATTAAAGGCTTTGCTGAAGTCCAGGAACAGAATGTCCACTGCCAGCCTTAAGTTAAAGGCTTCATTTAAATTTTAAAATTAACCAAAAATTCTTGAAATATTATAAATCATTCCAGATAACGTGAGTGATTTATAATAGGTTGATAGTTCCTTTGCTGGGTGTTTCTTATGGTAAAAAGATACTCTTCTCATAAGGTTTGGGCAATCAGAGCCATTTAGCTTTACTTCACAGTTCTGTCACCCAAACCTCACTATCAGAGTTTCTTATACCACAAGAGACACAAAGCAGAGGAACTATTAACTTATAGACAAGACACCCAGTTTGAGCACTTGACAGAAAAAATG
The DNA here is from genome assembly GCA_016271365.2 of Neoceratodus forsteri. Lineage (NCBI taxonomy): Eukaryota > Metazoa > Chordata > Ceratodontiformes > Ceratodontidae > Neoceratodus > Neoceratodus forsteri. The sequence goes on from CM057455.1 coordinate 728,042,599, forward strand.
TGATGTCAAACAGCCAGTCACTGGATATTCAAAAACATGAACTTCAGACCTTAAAAGAGGAACAGAAACAGGTAAAGAAAAAAAGCAGGGTGCCCCAGTAAGTCTCATAGGAATCTCATTTTTATGTACATCTTTATATACTGTACCTTTCTGAATACATTGTAACTGCTACACTGGGCATTTTCCTTTGTCGATTATACTACTATTTAAATTGAATGTTTTGGCTTGTTTTTTCCAACCATATTATGGTGATCTTCAGAGAACCAAAATACTACAGCAACGCACCTCTGTTAAAGATTTACACATGCAGATTTGACCCTTCATGCAAGTAATTTTAATATAATCATCTGATTCACAAATATTAGTAGCTTTAAGTTTTTTTTTTGTGTGACTATTATCCCGCAAAATGCTGAACACTGGTGCAGATCAAAATATCTACTGCATAAGGACCCTCTATATGAAGCCTACTGTACATGCTGCACTTATACTTCACCAAATACAAGAAAACCTACTACAAATAAAGGGAAAGAAACACTCCTGACTGAGTACCTCTGCATGGCTACTCAAAAAACTTATTATAAAGAAATTATAGCCTATACTTAATAAAGATGGCGAGCTGTTAAACATATGAGCTGACCTACAAATTATAACGTACAAACAACCTCTTCAACATACTGATCTGAAGCAAGCTCCTACTAAACCAGAACAGTAATCCAGAAAGAACATTGAACTGCAACAAAATGATGCACTCTTGAGTTATAAATTTAAACGTAGGTGTAACCCTCTCATGGGTGGGACTTACCTTCCATTCCTCCTGACTGCTCTGTCTGACAATCCTAGTCCCTCAGTGTGCTCCTGCTGGCCCCCATTAATGTATTCCTGGGTAGGGGGACCAGGGAGCAGTGTAGAAAAAGATTAAAACTGAAAGCTTGGCATGCAGCGAGATGCCTTTTGGCTCTTCATGTGTGCATCTGAGCTGCCTGCTCAAATATGTGAGCTGGCTGTGGACAACTCAAAAGTTGAAAATGCTACAATTCTCAGATGTCAAAGCCACTGCGGTGGCTCTGCCAGCTGTTCCCTTCATGTGCTCCAATCCCCCATACCTCTTTAATGGTAATGGAGGGTTCTGGAGGCACCCATGGAGGTGCAGAAAAATGGAAAATAAAACTTTAAAGTAGCGCTCTTGAGCACTAGTTCAGTAAAGGGACTCTGTTACTTTACGAGCAGCTGAGGCTGCTACAGTATGTATTGAAATGCTCTACCTGACACCTGGGGGGGAGGGACTAGAACTACTGTGCTTGCAACAGGCAGGGATGGACTCTGCCATGCCCCACTCTGCTACCAGACAGTAGGGCAGAGGGGCAGCAAATGAACCTTGAGGACAATAAATTCAACACTATTTTGTTTGACTAGAAAATAAACTCAAAGGTGGGACTCTGGACTGTTGTTTCATGTGTAGCAGCCATATTTGTTACCTGTGACCCGTAGTCCAGACAATCAGTGATCAAGGAGCCCAAGGACCTGCAGCTATAGCTCCTGGGAAGGGGTGAGAACTGTGCCCTTGGCATCTAAATGGGTAACCAATCAGTCATCAAAGGGACTTAATGTTTATTAATTTTAGAGACTTACAGATGTGGCAACCAATCAGAAACTGCCAATTTTTCCTCAGACCACAGAGAAAGTTACAGATTGGGGCAGTTTTGGCCGAGTCTCTCTGAGGAGAGGTAGCATAGTGAGAGTGAGAGACAAGGCCTGCACAGCTGTGGCTTCTGTTCTGCCTGAGTATCAGAGATTTGTCTTCTGTAGGCTGGAAGCACCAGCTAAGTGTTCAGGACTGTTTTATGAACTAAACCTGTACTGTATGAAAGAGACCCCTTCAGTGCTAAAAAGAGGGGCTGAGACTGAATCTGTAAGAGACTGAAAGAGTTGCCTGAGACCTGCATCTGAGTGAGAAAAGCCCTTTGAGCTCCTGCTGCTGTTGGAAGCCCATAGAAGCGATGAAGGTCTGCAGCCTGGAAGCTGGGTCACTATGTCAGAGACTGTTTACTCCTCAGCCTGGAGAAGCCCATATTCACCTATGCATGTGCTTATGACTACATCTAGAGAATTCACAGACTGTGTGACTCCTGCATTACAAATAGGAGTCACTTCCAGAGGGACAGTCTGGGGAATCAACCCAGTAGTGCTACTGCTAGGCATTGCTGATCACCTCGACCTGGAGATGTGTAGTCCCTAGTCTCTCGAACTGGCCCCGTCCAGTGGCAAGTAGGTGACAAACTGCAAGACTCTGCAATCGAGGCAGAAGGTGACAAGCTGCAAGCAACCAGCCCCTGAGTCCAAGCTGCCATCCATAGCAACATTAAAAGCCCTGGAGCCCAACAGGCAGGGGTGGTAGCCCGATGTTACATGGTGCCCAAGTTGCATTTTTGGAGGCACTGCTGGGACCTCCTGTTTGTCACAAACGCACTCAGCAGGTCAGGCCCTCTGCTCCCACAGTGCGAATCTCACAGTGCAATAGTGTGAACAGGTAACAGACAGGGTAACCCTTCTGTCTGCTTTTGGGTCCGAATCACCTGTAGTCTCAAGTTCTGGGGGGGGATTCAAACTGTGATCCTTATGCTAACGTACCCAATGTACAGGCTCACATACGTACCCTCTTTGGGGATTGCGGTACAATCTTTCACCAGGGGCACCAAGCCAGGCTTCCAAAATGAACCCTTGTAACTCTATAAGAGACCTTAGGTATAGTCTTACCTTTTTACTCAAGCTCAGTAACACCATCAAGCTGTTGAATAATTATCAGACTTAATTATCTGTTCGTCACATACAAAAAAAAAAAAAGAACTGGAAGACACACAGGCAGTCTTTAAGAATATGTTTACTAAAAATGGATAAAAACAGTAAGATAAAATACAGAACAAATATCAAAGAGCATCACAATCACATAAAAGAAAAACAAGGAAAACTACAGAACAAACTCCTACCAAAATACATTTAGATATTTTCTGTCTAATGTATTACCTCTGTAAGTGCAGTTAAATTAGAAAACTGTGTCTCTTTAGAGTCCCAATAAATAATATATCTCAAACAGTTAAGATACAAGTATTAGTTTAACTCTGTCTCTCCACACCCCTTCTGTGAGTCATCTAGCTCCTCCTTTTAGAATATAAAAAAAATACAAACATGATGTCCTATCAGGAGTTATTTTAAATAAAGTGGCATCAGCAAAAACTCATTTCCCAAATTATGAGTCTTTGATCCACCAGTTCATTTGAGGTTTACAACCCTACAGTGCATCACCCAGGTGTGAGATAGTCAACAGGAATCATCTTAATGATGTCCTGTTTCTGAAGTCATAAAGTCACATTTGATTTACACTTCAAAACATGAGGTCATAAAAAGGTGATAAAATGCAAGAAAGTTAATTACATTACAGAGATCTTCTGGTCAATTTAATATATCCTGTAGCTTCAGTGAAATCTGGTTGGGGGGCACCCATGAAAGCACAGACTCACATACTATATTTTTATTTTACAAATATCATACAGAAATCATAACCAGCTGGCCAAGCGTCACACTCCTCCACACCTAGACTGAATTTAGCGGCTCTATCCCCTGCATGGGATGAGCTTCCCAAGTCAGTTCACTCCTCATATAGACATGATAAGCCATCTGCGTTCTGATTGGTTGCTCCAGCCCTAGGTAGGATCGTCATGTCATACCCTTGCAAGGCAAGATTCCATCTTAATAATCTATAATTAGTTTTTCCCATTTGGGTCAGCCAAACCAGGGGGCTGTGGTCAGTTTGTACCTCAAAATGCTGCCCATATAAGTATGACTCTAACTGCTTTAGGGCCCACACTATGGCAAGACACTCTTTTTCCACAGTAGAGTAAGCCTGCTCCCTGGGAAGTAGCTTTTTACTCAGGTACACTACAGGGTGATCTTTCCCTTGGTTGGATGTCTGATTCAGTACTGCCACAATACCCATGTCTGATGCATCAGTCTGGACCATAAAGGGTCTGCTATAGTCAGGAGCACAGCACAATGCCTCCTTCAATCTGGTAAAGGCTTTTTCACAGGCTGGCTCCCATGTAATTTTCTTAGGCATCTTTTTCTTTACCAGGTCAGATAGGGGAGCAGCCAGGGCACTGTAATTGGGTACAAATTTCCTATAGTACCCTGCTGTCTCTAGAAAACTCCTGACCTGCTTCTGCATCTCTGGTCTCAGCCATATCTTTATCACCTCTATTTTTACTTGGTTAGGACAGAGCTGTCCCTGGCCTACAACATGCCCATGGTATGCCACTTCAGCCATGGCCACCTGGCACTTTTCAGCTTTGACAGTGAGCCCGGCCATCTGTATCCTGTCCAGCACTTCCATAAGGTGGGACAGATGTTCCTCCCAGTTGGTACTAAATATGGCAATGTCATCCAGGTACACCATGGTGTACTCCTCAGCACCATTTAACACCTGGTTCACCAACCTTTGGAAAGTGGCCGGGGCATTCTTCATTCTGAAAGGCATTTCTTTAAATTCAAATAAGCCTAGCGGAGTGATGAAGGCTGACCTCTCCCTAGCTCTGTCAGTTAACTCTATCTGCCAATACCCCTCTGTCAGGTCAGTAGTCGTAAGGTATGTTGCCCCTCCCAACTTGTCCAGGAGTTCATCTGTCCAGGGCATTGGGTGGGCGTCTGACTTCATGACTGCATTCAGTCCACAATAGTCCACACAGAAATGAGTAGAGCCATCTGGCTTAGGCACAAGGACTACGGATGAGGCCCAGGGGCTGTGAGATCTCTGGATTACCCCTAAATCCAGCATTTCCTCCACCTCCCTCCTAATTTCCTTTTGGACAGCCTCTGACACCCAATATACTGTCCACCGTATGGGCATCTGTGTCCCTGTCTCCACATCGTGTGTCACTAAGGAGGTTAGTCCAGGTTTGGCGCTAAACAGTGGGGCAAAGTCTGCTAAAACCTCCCTTACTTCCTGGATCTTGTCCAGGGCCAGCTGGGGTTACAATTTAACTGCCTCCACAGAGGACTCCTGCTTGTGCTCTTCCAGAAAGTCCAGAAGGGGGTCTTCTTCGTCCGTCCCCTCCCCAGGACTACATACTGCAGACACCATGTCAGCCCTATTAGCATATGGCTTCATCATGTTGACATGGCACATTCTTTCTGTATGTCTTCTGTCAGGTAATTCTATGATATAGTTCACATCATTTACCTTTCTAACTACTTTGTACAGTCCTGCTCACTCAGCCCGCAGCTTGTCTTTCTGGACCAGAATAAGGACCATGACTTCCTGACCCACTGTGTAAGAGCAAGCTCTGGCTCTGTGGTTGTACCACACTTTTTGTTTCTGTTGGGCAGCTGATAGGTTGCTCTGGGCTGTCCCCATAAGCTCCTTCAGCCTTTCCCTAAACCTAAGGATGTAATCCACTATGGGAGTTCCCTGGGTGGCGTGCTTGCCTGCCCAGTCCTCCAGGATCAAGTCTAGGGGCCCACGTACCTGGCATCCATATAAGAGCTTGAAGGAGGAAAATCCTGTCGACTCTTGGGGCACCTCCCTGTATGCAAGCAACAGGTGGGGAAGGTATTTCTCCCAGTCCCTGCCATGCTGTTCAGCAAATGCTTGGAGCATTGACTTCAGGGTACTATTAAATCTTTCCACAAACCCATTGGCTTGAGGGTGATAAGGTGCAGTGCAGCTCTGCACCACCCCACACTTCTCCCACAAACATTTCATCAGGTCTGACATGAAGGAACCCCCTCGATTGGTGATAACCTCCTGTGGAAACCCAACAAGGCAGAAAATCCCAAATAAGGCATCTGCCACTTTGTCTGTCCTCAGTGAGGATAGGGCGACTGCCTCTGGATACCGGGTGGCATAATCCACCGCAGTCAGGATGAACCTCTTCCCGGAGGAGCTGTGGGTATTTAAAGGCCCCATAATATCCATCCCCACCCTCTGGAATGGCTCCTCCACTATGGGCAATGGAATTAGGGTGGCTTGGGTTTTCTTACCCACCTTCCCTATTTCTTGGCACCGGTGACAAGACCCACAATACTCCTTCACCTGCTGGGTGAAGTTGGACCAATAGAAATTCTGGGCCAACCGCTGCATAGTGCGTGCAATTCCAAGATGACCAGACAAGGGAATATCATGTGCAATCTTGAGCAACTGCTCATGGTACCCTTGGGGAATGACAAGCTGCCTGCCTATCACCCCTCCCTCTGTCTTTTCAGCTTGAGTATACATCAGTCCATTTTCCCAATAAACCTTATGTTTACCGTCACCTTCCTGTGCTCCATCAGAGTCTGTCCAAGCCCTCAGCTTCTCTAGATTAGGGTCACTTTTCTGAGCAGCTGCAAACTCTTTACACATTCCCAAGGCATGGGACAGGTCCCATTCACGCTCTAAACTAGGGTCCCTAGCACTAGCATCATGGCACTCAGGATCACTGTCATCCCTAACCCTCTGACAATGGGTCACCCCTCCTTCTTCGGAGTAACCTTCCATAGCTGTTTGGTTAACTGCTACTGGGAAAATTTCTACCCCCTTTTCATGAGTCTGCATATCAGGAGACACAGGCTAGGGAACCAGCCTCCCAGTGGTTTCCACAATGGCTTCTGTGGGGTCTAGGGAACTACAATTTTCCCTTGCCGCATGGCTACGGATAACTGCACACTCCATCCTCTGAGATTGTTGTCAAGGATGACATCAACTGCAAAAGTTTTGGCTACAGCCACCTGTTGCACAGTTCCCCCTGTTTCACCCCAGTCTAGGAGAACACTAGTGAGTGGCAATGTTTTCTCCTCTGCAGTGAAGTCTTGTACAGTTACAAATTCATTGGGTATAAGCTGACCAGGCTCTTCCAGATCCCCTTTTACCAATGTCAGGGATGCCGCTGTGTCCCTTAACCCTTATCTCTGTACACCATTCACCGTGACTGGGTGCATGTGTTCCCTCATGTTCACAGACATGCTTCCAGGGCAGGGGTGTAGCCAGGAATTTTAAACTTGTACTCAAAACTGATGCCCTGTTGCCCCCGTTATGTAAACATAAACCAAACTATGTGCTGCCACGCCACATCAACAATAGCCCCCCCACCATTTGCCATCTCTGAGTTCAAGTAATCTGTTTCCTCCTGTGATCTTCCTTCCTTTGTTTTCCCACCTGTCTGATAAATTGTTCTTGTTTGTGTATTTGGCTGGTGGCATCAGTGCCCTGTAGCAAACAACAACAAATTCAAAAGGGCCCAGCGCAACATGAACACAATGTGACTCTCAATGTCCTTGCTTTCCTCTTTTTGTTGCCCCTGCCTGATTTATTGCCCCCTGCCTGATTTCTTTTACTGTACTATGCTGTGTACAGTGCGTATGCCTGCAGACACCCCTGTTCCAGGGACACACAAATGACCCACTTCTTTCCTAGCCCCATTTTGCATATTGCTCATCCTTTTGGGACACTGTCTGGCAAAATGCCCAGTTTCTTTACAAACCCAACATTCATTTCTTTTCTCAGAGAAATCTTTTCTTTGAAACCTGGGGCTGACTGGTTTCGGTGGAAGCAGTGAGGGTTTTAGCTGCCCTGAAGGTTTGCTTTTCCCTTTCTGCACTACCATACTCACTTCATTCACTCTCAAAGCAGGTCTGCTCTTGGCATAGCAGTCCGAGAGTTCAGCAGCCTCTTGCACTGTTTTGGGATCTCGGTCCTCCAGCCAGGTTTTCAGCTCTGCTGGGCATGCCCCAAAAAACTGTTCTAACAATATAGCATTTTCAATTTTATCTACAGAGTTTGCTTCAATTCCTTCCCAACAATGTTTTAAAGACTGATGTTTCATGACTAGCTCCTCATAACTCATGTCAGGGCTTCTCCTGAGCTTACGGAATTTAGCTCTGTATGCTTCTGCAATTAAATCAAACTTTTTTAAAAGTGCAGCTTTAAGTTTGCTGTAATCATTACTGTCCTCATTGTCCATTTGACCCAATGCATCCTGAGCTTTCCTGGTAAGTAGCGGGGATAGCTGGAAGCTCCAGGACCCTCTAGGAATATTTGCCTGTATACAAACTTTTTCAAAGGAATTTAAAAAGGCATCCATATCCTCCCCCTCTTTAAATTCATCTATCAATTTGGAATTTAATTTATAACCCAGTCCTGTAGTTCCAGTTAAACACAAGCCACTTACCTGCTCTGGTGCTGGTGGTTGCAGCCGTAACTTCTCCAGTTCATGTCACTGCTGGCGCTCATGCTCTTCATGGTCTGCCTCTCGCTGTTCACGTTCCACTTCTCACTGTTCTTGCTCCCTCTTCTCCTATGCAGCTTGCTGTTCTCACTTCCTCTTCTGCTCTGTGGCTTGCTGCTCTCACTCCCTGTTCTCCTCTGTGGCTTGCTGTTCTTGATCTGTCTTCTCCTCTGCAGCTCACTGCCATCACTTCTCTTCTCTCTGGAACTCCAGCTCTATTCTGCACAACTCAATCTGCAGCCTGATTGCTTCTGGCTCCAGAATGCTGGTGACCTTCCCCTGCTGCTGTGGCCCTTCACTTGCACTGGCCCTGCTGTCCTCCTCACCGGATCTGGACACTGCACTGGCCACTGTCCCCTCCATACCCAAGGTTTGGTCCTTTACAGTCACAGTCTGTGACTCGACACTCTGTGCATCAGCAGCCATCAGAGCATCCATGAGGTCCTGCTTCGTGGCTCTCCCCTCATGCAGGACTCCTCTCTCTTTGCACAACTGCTTCAGGTAGTTTGCAGTGTGCTCACTGTAGTTGGAAGCCATATTCTTCCCTAACCATGGTTACACTAACTTGCACTTTGAAAAAAAAAATAAAACAGGTAGGAACTTGACTTTAAGCAAAATTATATCGTTCTGTTTTCTTTTTAAAAATAAATCACTGCCTTATTTTGCAAGTGAGCTGTACAGTATTAAGCTGACACACTGAACAGTTAAAGCTTTTGTTACCAATTTTTATCACACTGCTGCTAACCAAATCTGTCACAAACACACTTGTAGGTCAGGCCCTCTGCTCCCACAGTGCCAATTTCAGAGCACAATAGTGTGAACAGGTAACATACAGGGGAACCATTCTGTCTGCTTTTGGGTCCGAATTACCTTTAGTCTCAAGTTCTGGGGGGATTCAAACTGTGAACCTTATGCTAGCATACCCAATGTACAGGCTCAGATACATACCCTCTTCGGGGATTGCGGTACAATCTTTCACCAGGGGCACCAAGCCAGGCTTCCAAAATGAACCCCTGTAACTCCATAAGAGACCATAGGTATATGCTCACCTTTTTACTCAAGCTCAGTAATGCCATCAAGCTCTTGAACAATTGTCAAACTTAACCCTCTATACGTCACATGCAAAAGGAAAAAAAGAACTGGAAGACACACAGGCAGTCTTTAAGAATATGTTTACTAAAAATGGATAAAAATAGTAAAATAAAATACAGAACAAATATCAAAGAGCATCACAATCACATAAAAGAAAAACCAAGGAAAACTACAGAACAAACTCCTACCAAAATACATTTAGATCTTTTCTGTCTAATGCATTACCTCTGTAAGTGCAGTTAAATTAGAGAACTGTGTTTCTCTAGAGTCCCAAGAAATAATGTATCTCAAACAGTTCAGACACAAGTATTAGTTTAACTCTGTCTCTCCATACCCCTTCTGTGAGCCATCCAGCTCCTCCTTTAGGAATATAAAAAAAAAATACAAACATGATGTCCTATCAGGAGTTATATTAAATAAGGTGACATCAGCAAAAACTCATTTCCCAAATTATGAGTCTTTGATCCACCAGTTCCTTTGAGGTTTACAATCCTGCAATCTGTCACCCAGGTGTGAGACAGCCGACAGGAATCAGCTTAATGATGCCCTGTTTCTGAAGTCATAAAGTCACATTTGATTTCCACTTCAAAACATGAGGTCATAAAAAGGCGATAAAATGCAATTTTTCAAGGAAGTTAATTACATTACAGAGATCTTCTGGTCAGTTTACATATCCTGTAGCTTCACTGAAACTTGGGGAAGGGGGGCACCCATGTAAGCACAGGCTCACATACTATATTTTTATATTACAAATATCTTACAGCAATCATAACCAGCTGGCCAAGCATCACACTGTTTACTAACCAGACCCCAAATGGAGGATTCTGCTCACAAAGACAGTGATTTAGCTCACAAGCCCCCCAAAATTTTCTGGTGCTATGGACTGCAGTAATCTTATTGACTGGCATAAGGGTGAGGACCTGGACCCTCAAAAAGCCCTTCTGCTCCTGGGGGTACCACTCGAGACTGACAGGGAGAAACTAGAAGAGGCTCTCTCAGTAGTTAAATGCCTGGGCCAAGTCACTGTTCAAGGGTGGCATATAGACTCTGCCAAAGAGATGCTAATAATGTTAACTGAGTGCCAAAATGTAGCTGATGCCACTAGAGTGCCCAATGAACTGACACCTGAAGGTTTTGGTGCACTGTGGCCTACAGTGATGCAGGTTAGTGTGACTCCCAGAATGGAGGCCCCATCCAAGCCCGAGGGATTTGAGGAGAAGCTTACCAAGTGGTTTCTAGCTGAGTGGAAGTCAGTTGAGGAGGGTTGAGAAGTGTTCAGTGTCCCAGGGGACATCCCCCTGCAGGATGAGGGGTCAGACCAAGTTATGGACCACCTCCCTGAGACTTCTATTGCAGATTAAGAATATTTTGGGAAGTAAAGCCCACCCCAGTGGGTGAGGATGATTTGGAGACATGGATAGACTATGCTGCCATTTTAGTGCAGGATTGGCAATGCTATGAGGCTGAGAAAAGAAAACAGCTTGGAGAAAGCCTCTGAGACCCTGCACTGGAGATTATTCAATCTTTAAGAGCCACTAACGCTGATGCTCCAGCCCAAGAGTATCTGATGGCCCTGGAGAGTGTTTTGGGAAACACAGAATCCTGTGAGGATATTCTATGGAAATTTAAAACTACCAGGCAGTGAGAGGGAGAACCATTATCTGCTTTCTTGACTCATGTGGAGAGGGCTTTATTGACAGTATTCCACAAAGGAAGCATAGCCTCCAAAAACTTGAACTGAGTGCAGTTAAAGCACGTGTTCAAGGCTACCTCACTCTACTTTACTGATACTTAAGTTACATCTGACTGAGAGGATGGCTACCCTTCCCTCTCACCGGGCACTGATGAGAGACGTTAGGAGGCAGAAGAAGAAAAGGAATACTGGGGATCCTGTCACACCTCTGCAGCTGTTACACAAGTTAATGACAGTGCAGAGGCAAGTGAAATTCAAGAACTGAAGGCACTACTGAAAGAGTGCAAAGAAGCAGTAAACAAAGGAAACTGACCCCCAGTAATGGACAGTCTGATTCTCAGAGTCAGCAGGCAGCAGGTGTCAACCCAAACCTCTCTGCCTTGGGTGTGGGAGTGCAAGCCCAGGCACCACCAGTGACTCCAGAGCTTGAAACTTGCATCAGTGAATCATGCAGCATGGTAAGCAAACTGAAAAAATGCAGTGTACAACCTCAGACTGGGCAGGGGGATAGAGAGCTAGAACGAAGACCCACAGTTGTCAAAGCCCCTGTCAGGGCCTTTAACACTCCTGCTGCAAAACAAAATAGCTGAAGCTGGAGACCCCATGCTGATGTATCGCCCAAACCCAAGCAGAACTGAGAGGGCAATTTCTGTTACAACTGTGGTAAGGATGGATATGTCAAACACTAGTGTCAGTTTGAGAGTAACTGCCAGAGGGCATTGATAGGTTAACCAGAGAGAAACTAGCTCAAAACTCCCCGTTGCCTTTAAACTTCATTAGGCCCCGGTAAAGGAGTGCACTGGGGCTCCAGCTTAGCCCAGCTCCACTCCTTTTGTAGTCAGTGTTTCAGCCAAAGCATCTGAAGCTGCACTACCTGACCTCAACAAACTTGTTGGACCTTCCACTGAAACAACAGTCACCAATGAAGGCATGTCTGCTCAATTATTGAACAGTGGTTCCCAAATGAGAACCATTTTCGAGAACTGGTACAACCAGCACCTGTCTCATCACAAGCTACTGCCGGTGGAAGGCCTGAACATATGAGGACTCAGCGCCAAATCCTACCCATACCTGGGGCACATGATAGTGTGGATTGCCTACCTGTCCAAAGTAACCAAAGTGGGGGACCCTGTGGAGATGCTGGCATTAGTGTGCTTGGAGTCCAGAATGTATGATGGAGTACCCATACTTATTGGTACTAATAAGCACATGTTTGGCTGCCTAACTCAGCCTTGCCAGGAAAGGGAGACCAAGCAAAAAGGAAAAGTGTTACATGTACATGACCTAGTGCAAAAGGCCTACTAGCAACAAACTTAGACAACAACCGAAGTTCAAGACAACCCTACGTGTATAGTCTGGCATCATGACACTGAAGGGCGTGTGCTGCCCCCAATACTGAGTACAATATAAGTGGTGTGGTACACCTGAAGAAAGATTTAAAAAAACAGATCCTGATGCTTGATGTGCCAGAAGAACATGATCTGTCAGCAGGACTATTAGTAAACCCAGTGTGTTGCTGGTAAGGGCTTATTCCTATGCCAAGCGAGTTACTGTCCAGGTAAAGAATGTGTCAGATCAAGACATTGTCATCAGGAAAGGACACACTTCAGCTCAAGTTTACTGTGCAGACACTGCAGTGCCCTCTACTCCCACTAGAGATGGCACCCGACCTGGCATTGGTCCAGAACTGTTTGATTTTGGTGAGTCTCCAATACCAGAAGTGTGGAAGGCCCGAGTCAGCAGTAAACTATCTGAAAGAATGAAAGTGTTTTCACTTCATGAATGGGATATGGGATGTGTAACTGGAGAAGAGCACTATATCAGACTTAACGATGAGTGCCCTTTCTGGGAGAGGTCCTGGAGGTTGGCGCCCACTGATATTGATGATATAAAAGGACACTTACAGGAACAGTTGGCTGCTGGCATCATGCAAGAATCTTGAAGCCTGTATGCCTCACTCATCATTGTGGTGAGGAAGAAGAAGAATGGATCTGTATGCATGTGTGTCGATTACAGGACCTTTAACAAAAGAACCATCCCTGACCAATATACTATGTCCAGAATTCAAGATGGCCTTGATTGCCTTAATGGAAGTAAGTGGTTCTCTGCATTTGATCTTAGATGTGGCTATTATCAAATACCCATGGTACTCCAAGATAGAGAAAAGACTGCTTTCATATGTCCTCTAGGTTTTTACAAGTTTCTGCAAGTGGATCAAGGTATCTCTGGTGCCCTGCAACATTTCAATGCCTTATGGAATGAGCAGTCAGAGACATAAACTTGCTTGAATGCTTAGTCTACCTGGATTATGTAATAGTATTTGGCAAGACGCTGGAGGAACATGAGTGCAGACTTCTGAAAGTATTAGACCGTCTGAAGGAGTTTGGGCTCAAACTCTCCATAGACAAATGCCAGTTTTTTCAAAGCTTTGTGAAATATGTGGGCCGCATTGTGTCATCAGAAGGCACCCAGACTGACCCCAGTAAAGTGAAGACCCTGACCACTTGGCCAAAGTCGACCAACCTCAAAAAACTGCAGTGATTTCTGGGATTTTATGGGTATTATCATCGGTTTGTCAAAGACTACAGCCGAGTGGTGCAACCAAGACTGTCTAAGAAATCAGCTAAGACAAAACCTCATTTCAAGCCTTCTGGGTCTTTTGGGACTTGATGGACCTTTGATTGTTACAAAGCTTTTGAAGAGATAATACACAGACTGACTCAAGCTCCTGTCACGGTCTATGCTATTCCAGAGAAGCCTTATATCCTTTATACAAACACTAGCTTTAATGGGTCTCAGGGCAGTCCTCTGACAAAGTTATCCTGAGGAGCTGCACCCAGTCACTTTTGCTAGCCGAAGTCTGAATGGTGCTAAGTAAAAATATCCAGTTCATAATCTTGAGTTCCTTGTGCTTAAGTGGGCCATTGTGGACCAGTTCCACGAGTACATATGTGGGGTACACATCACCATGAAGACTGACAACAACCCTCTAACTTACTTTCAAACTACCACTAAGCTTGATGCTGTCTGCTCTGTCCACCTATGATTATTGTGTAGAATATCATCCTGGATTAAACCATATTGATGCAGATGTCTGATTGTGATGCCAAACCACTTTCAGTCTTACTCAGAGAGAGTAGGTATGCATACCTGAACAGGCCATTAAAGCCCTGTGTAAAAAATTTGATACAGATGATCAGATTCCTACAGCTGCTACTAAATGTCTACTGGATGCATTTGGTGCATCTGGTGACTGTTTGCCTTTTGTGTATTGCAACTTTGCTGCATTGGATTTAAGTTATCTACCTCAATTGACTGCACAGGACCTGCAGAGTGAACAAAGGTTTTATCCAGTTATTAAAGATGTCTATACACTATGCAAAATGGGTGTGATGCCAATCAAATTGCAACAACTAAATCTAATGTGAAGTTACTTCTGCGGGAATGGCCAAAATGAAAGATTAAAGGCAATCTGCTGTATTGAGAAATCAGAAACCTGACTGGATCTTCTCGACTGCAACTGGCCTTATCAGCTAAGTTCAGAAAAGCTGTACTGCATGCTCTACACAACAATATGGGACACTTGGGAAGTGAATGTACCCTAGACCTGGCCCATGCCCGGTTTTATTGGCCTCGAATGGACAGTGATATAAGAAGTTACTGCAGAAGCTGCTGGTGATGTGTCCAATGGAAAGCTCAGCCACATACGGCCACATCCTCCTTGCCAACATTGTAACTAGTGCATCCATGGAGCTCGTCTGCATCAATTTCTTCAGCCTGCAGACTGACTCCAAAAACATTGCCAACATACTGGTAGTCACTGACCATTTCTCACAATACATGCAGGCCTATCTTATCAAAGACCAGAAGACCTCTGCAGTTGTCAAAGTTCTCGTAGAAAAGATTTTGTTCATTATGGGGATCCAAAGCAGATTCACTCTGACTAGGGAAGGGGTTTTGAGAGTTGCTTGATCAAAGAACTGCTATCTCTTTGGGGTATCAGCAAATCACGTACTACCCCATATCACCCGCAAGGTGACCCACAGCCTGAGAGATTTAACAGAATTCTACTTGATATGTTGGGAACACTGAACTCCAGAGATAAAAATAGATGGAGTCAACAAGCAAGCATTTTAGTGCATGCCTACAGTTGTACCAAGAATGATACCACTGGCTTTTCATCTTCTAGTCTGGTGTTTGGCTGAGAAGCGAGATTACCTGAAGAGATCTGTTTTGGTGACTCTGCTGATGGCACCCAAGCTGAGTCCTACTTGCAGTAAGTAAAGCAATTAAAAGAACAATTAAATTCTGCCTATAAATTAGCTGCTGAAGCTGCTACAAAAAGAAACTGTGCAAACAGAGACTTGACAGGAAGGTGAAGGCTCAAGAGTTATTACCTGGTGACCTAGTAGTGATGAGAAACTTAAGACTTCATGGCAAACATAAGACTGCTGACAGAAGGGATATTACCCCCTATGTCATAACAGAGAAATTGCAGGAAATGCCTGTATACAAGATTAGTCCCAACGGACATATCAGTGGTTACGGAACAATTCACAGAAATCATTTGTTGCCTGTTGGTCAAATGGCTACTGAGAACACAGAGAATGAGATTGCACCTTCCAAAGCTCCTGAAACAAGAACTGTTGCATGCAGACAACAAAGTAAATGAAGTGCCTGACAATCTGGAGTTGTCCTAGTAACTTCTGATGAGCTACAGAATCAGAAAGTTCAGATTCCGAGTCAGAAGGAGAAGTAGTTTACCACCTAGTCTACCATTATCCCACCCCAGAACTTGCTAGACTGCTGCAAGAGATGCCTGAAACCACAAATAATGTGACAGATATGCTCATTGCAGAGTATCCTACTCCAACGCAAGACTCTGAAGTGACTCTATACTCTGAATCCACAGTCGAGATGGTACCATTGCATGATGAGCCAGAACCCGAAAAAGCAACTGAGCAAGAAAGTGGAGAACCTGCAGAACCTGAAGACATAGAAGAAACACCTGTGGAGACAGCCCAAGTACCAGAGGAGGTTGTGGCAACCATTTTGACTGAGGATGCTTCATTGGTGGACAATGAACCAGACCTGTGCAACCTGAATGTTGAAGAAGAAGTGCTAGTTCCACTGCGTCATTCTGAGAGAGCTATAAAACCTTTGCTGAAACTCACCTATGACTCTCCAAGGGCTCCCTCTGACTTGCTTATGCAAGTACTGTAGTTCACAAGGGCATATATGTCACCCCAAGGTCTCTATCCAGAATTATGTGCCCACATAATGCCAAACTACCCAGACAGGGTAAAGTTAAAAAGAGTAAAAGAGGTTGAAAAATGTACTTATGGTACTGGTCTGAAATTGCCCAATAACTGAGCTCAAATGGTGCTGCTTCTTATAGTGCACCATTTAATGTCATGACAGCAGTCCAAAACCTGAAAAGCTTTTCATTATTTATCTATTTTATTGTGTAAATAGTTGACATTTGTCTAGTCTAGACTGTACTGATTGTATATATTAGCTAGGAATCATTTATCTAGATAGACTTTGCATGTTTAAAATGCCATGTTTAATGTTTTAATGCATCAGGACCCTGGCATAGACTTGTCACGGATGCCAAGTATGTAGGCGGGGGAGTGTATAACCCCCCATGGGTGGGGCTTATCTTCCGTTCCTCCTGGCAGCTCTGTCTGCCAGTCCCAGTCCCTCAGTGTACTCCTGCCAGCCCCCTTTAGTGTATTCCTGGGTAGGAAGACTGGAGGAGCAGTGTAGAAAAAGATTAGAACCATCAGCTTGGCGGTGCAGCGAGATGCCACTTGACACTTCATGAGCACTTCCGAGCTGACTACTCAAACGTGTGAGCTGGCTGTGGCCAGCCTGAAAGTTGAAAGTGCTATGGCACTCAAATGTCAAAGCCATTGACTACAAAATAAACTCAAAATTGGGACTCTGGACTGTTGTTTTTGTAGCAGCCATATTTGTTGCCTTTGACCCCTAGCCCAACCAATCAAGGAGCCCAAGGACCTGAAGCTATGGTTCCTGGGAAAGGGGTGAGAACTGTGCTCTTGGCACCCAAACAGGCAACCAATCAGTCATCAAAGTAACTTCATGTTTATTAATTTTGGGGACAGACAGATTAGAAACCAATTAGAAGCTGCCAATTTTTCCTTAGACCCCAGGGACAGTTACAGGTTGGGGCAGTTCTGGCTGAGACTCTCTGAGGAGAAGTAGCATACTGAGAGTGAGGGACAAGGCCTGCATGGCCTGTGGCTTCTGATCTGCCTGAGAATCAGAAATTCATCTTCTGTAGCCTGGGAGCACCAGCCAAGTGTTCAGGGCTGTTTTTTTAATTGAAGCTGTGTCATCTGTAAGAGAACCCCTTCAGTGCTAAAAGGAGGGTTTGAGACTTAATCTGCAAGAGACTGAAAGAGTTGTCTGTGACTTGCATCAGAGTGGGAAAAGCCATTTGAGCTTCTGCTGCCTTTAGAAGCCCATAGAAGCCATGAAGATCTGCAGCCTGGAAACTGGGTCACCATACCAGAGGCTGTTTGCTCCTCAGTCTGGAGGAGTCCAGATTCACCTGTGCTTGTGCTTGTGACTACATCCAGAGAAGCCACAGACACTGTATGATTTATGTGTTACAAATAGGAGTCACTTCCAGAGGGACAGTCAGGGGAATCAACCCAGTAGTGCTACCGCTAGGCATTGCTGATCACCCTGACCTGGAGGTGTGTGATCCCTGGTACCTGGAACTGGCCCCATCCAGTGGCAAGAAGGTGACAGGCTGCAAGACTCTGCAATCAAGGCAGAAGGTGACAAGCTGCAAGCAACCAGCCTCTGAGTCCAAGCTGCCACCCACAGCAATGTTAAAAGCCCCAGAGTCCAACAGGCAGAAGTAGTAGCCCATTGTTACCCTGCACCCAGGTTACGTAGGCATATAGCTTTGAGTATGCAACCTCAAACAGCACACAAGACAAAGAATTGCATTTTGCTAAATTTATGGTGTCAAACAGCATAAAGTGCTGACAGTGCTCAAAGGTGCTCTCTTGTAAGTCTGCATATGGAAACAGCACATAAAACAAAGAACTTCACTTCGCTAAATTCATTGCATCAAAAAACAAAGTGCTGATAGAGCTTAGATGTTCTGTCTTATAAGTTTGCATATGGATTGCACAAAATGTACTAAGCAGTCTAATACAGACAAAATACAAAGGGCACAGTTGTCTGCAAACTGCAAATTGCTATTGGACCTCCACCACCATGTTTCCATATTGTGGTGCTTCTTTCAGCAGGAATTTTGTTGGAAGGCACAATGCCTTTCAACAGCACAAGGTACAATACCTGTCCTTACATACAGTATGCATACAACCCCCTACCAGAACACCACAAAAGAAAGTAATACAAATACAGTACATGGATCATACACTTGCAAACCAGGCAAAGTGGTCTACCACATACAGTGCAGAAAATGCCCAGTGATATGCTATAGTATGTGGGAGAAACTAAACATCCCCTTCAAACCAGGAAAAATTTCCAACGGCACACCATATCAAATAAGTAAACCAGTACATTGGCGGGAAACTGCTTCACCCAGTCTCATCACTCATTTTTGTACTTATCAGTACTGATGTTTAAAGACAGCTTCAGAACTGAACAGGAAAAAAGGACATCAGAGCTTAGGTTCTTTAAGTAACTTAATTCAAAATAAAATGGTCTGAATAGAGACATAAGGTTCATGACACACTATGGGGAACTGGCCCATTCAATTACAGCATTACTTACATAGTTAGGTGGCTCTGTTTATTTACTCACTTCGCAAAACCTTGTGCCACTCTCCCTTAAACATTTAACTTTTTCCTTTCCCTACCTTTGACCCTTCTCATACCTCTACAATTAAGCGATATCATGCATTTCAATGTCTCTGCATTAAAATGCACAATACTGGCCTTTAAAATTCAGAGCAAAGAATACTATGTCTAAGAATAGCAGGCCTCACATGTTTAGTGTTAAGGTATGTTTCTATCAGCAATGTTTTATAGTTTCTGTGTCCAGAACTCTCTCTAACATTATGAACATCAATAAACCTTTGTGGAGTTAGGGCAAATCTGAGTGTAAAATTCACAGCAGTTAAGAGGTCTGACCCTGATACAGCTACAGTTTTAAAGTGTCAAATTTGTGCCTGCCCTTTCCTATGCTAATTCTTTAACATCACCCTTTGGTATAAAACCTGCTTCCTATGCTCAGTCTGATACCTGATGAATGGCCTGTATGGCCCCGAAAGGTTGTGTGTTATAACATCTATGTACAGTTTCATCCATGGTCCAATAAAAGGTATCAGAACTGTACCAAATCAACTTCCCCAAGTTGAAGTACTTTGCATCTTTAGGCCAGTAATTCACTGCTCACTGGCATGCACCAACCCCTTTCTGCTAGATATACACAGCCTCCTTTGTTTGATCCTTTTACAGTTGGGGAGCTATGTTATCAACTGGGGTAGGTTGGGCCATAATAAGTGGCAATTTCAAAGCCACTTACCTGTGGCTACCAGCAGTCGGAAAGTACCATATACTTGGAGGGACCCTGAGATCACAGTGGGAAGGCTTTAAGTCTGAGGTTCAATGGGTGGAGCAACTACGTCACTCTCCCATTAGGCCTTTAAAGGCCACGCCTCCTGGACTGTTCCAGGATTCATTTCTCATTGCCCCACCATCCAACCCTCCTCCTCCGGTGGCTCATCTTTCTTTCCCGTGGGCTTCTTCCTAAGCTACCTTTAGTCAAGGGAATAATTCCCATGGCACCTATAGGGTGGGAACCTTCCTTTAGGGTTCCTTGCATCTTACTCCTACAGGGTGGTATTTCCCATGGATACAGAGGCGAACAGCCACAATGTATCAAAGTCACACAAGCATACATCTCATCCAGTTCCATAAGCACAATTGAATTACTATATGTCTCCCTTAGCAAGGCACATTCTAGAGCTGCGGGTACCCCAGTGTCCCAAGCTGGCATATGCCCAGCCCTTCTTAGTTCTATAATAGGCTGGGGGTCATGGGGACTAGGGACTGGTGGCACTTCTTTCTTTGACACTGTCATTCCCCTACAAATATATGGTAGGCTTGGCTGTGGGCAGCAGTATCCCATGATCCCTTAGTTATGCAAAGCCCAAGATCTACTTGCTATGTAGGCTGGGCCTCTAACTGGACTAACACAAGATAGACACTGCCCCCTGACAATATGAGACACTAGGAAGATCAGGTCTAAGTCCAGAACACAGCACTTAAGCTGTGGTGAGCACTGCTAAAGAGTGATCAGTTCTGGAGAAAGGAAACAGAAAAAGACAACATAAAAAGGCAAAGTTTAACTTATTATACACACAAAAACATGGAAATTACAACAAAAAGTTCCAGTGCCCTGTCCCTCTACTGGGACTCCTCAGACACCATGTTACCTGCTAGTCCACTCAGACACCTCCCAGAGTCCTGCACAGTGGTGGTCCCAAATTTCAGTGAACTTAATATAGTCTGTGATTTCCAATAAATCAAACTCTCACACTTTTATTTTTTTGCTTTGCCTACTGTAATTCTTTGTAAGTCTCCTTTATTCAAAGAGTCTTCACTGAGAACCTTTCAGGATTCCATACAGGTTACTATTTCCCCAACACATTTAGTCCATACAGGTAAAAAATCCTTGCTGCCACAGGTGCATATTGCGGAGAACAGACCAGGTGTGAGCATACAACTCACACATGCTCACATATGCTTATGTTTGGGCCACACCTTCCTCAGAGCTACCTGAGACCCCAGCCATTCATTTCTTATATACTCCAATAGGAGTCACATGCTCAGTGGCCAAATGGCATTCTAGGCTAATGATGTTAGCAGTTTGGCCACTGTTTTGGCATAATCCAGTCACACTTTAAAAACAGTTTGCAATACATACAGTGGTGTGAAAAAGTATTTGCCCCCTTCCTGATTTCCTCTATTATTGCATATTTGTCACACTGGATGTTTTCAGGTCTTTAGACACAATGTAATAGATAAAAGGAACCTGAGTGAACAAATAACTCTTGTTTTTGTTTACCTATTTCAGTTTTTAATGAAAACAGTTAACCAACACTAACTGGCACTGTGTGAAAAAGTAATTGCCCCCTTACACTTACTAACTGGTTACGCCACCTTTAGCTGCAATGACTGCAACCAAACGCTTCGTATAATTCAATATCAGTCTTTCACATTGCTGTGGAGGAATTTTAGCTCACTCTTCCTCACAGAACTGCTTTAATTCAGTAACATAGGTAGGTTTTCGAGCATGAACTGCTTGTTTCAGGTCCTGCCACAGCATCTCTATTGGATTTAGGGCTGGACTTTGACTAGGCCACTCCAAAACTTTAATTTTACTTCTTTTCAGCCATTCTGATGTGGACTTGCTTTTGTGTTTTGGATCATTGTCTTGCTGCATGACCCAACTACGCTTCAGCTTCAGCTGACGGACGGATGACCGGACATTCTCCTTAAGAATTTTCTGGTACAGAGCAGAATTCATGGTTCCTTCAATTAAGACAAGTCATCCAGGTCCTGAGGCAGCAAAGCATCCCCACACCATCACACTACCACCACCATGTTTGACTGTTGGTATGATGTCCTTACTGTGGAATGCTGTGTTTGCTATACACAGACATAATGGGATCCATGTCGTCCAAAAAGTTCCACTTTGGACTCATCTGTCCATAGAACATTTTCCCAAAAGGCTTGTGGATCATCCAGGTGCTTCTTGGCAAATGAGAGACGAGCATTTATGTTCTTCTTGGTTAGCAGTGGTTTCCGCCTTGCTACTCTCCCATGAAGCCAATTTTTGCCCAGTCTCTTTCTGATTGTGGAGTCATGAACACTGACCTTAGCTGAGGCAAGAGAAGCCTGCAGTTCTTTGGATGTTGTTTTAGGATCCTTTGAGACATCCTGGATGATTTACATGGCGCCCTTGGAGTAATTTTGGCAGGCCCCACTCCTGGGAAGATTCACTACTGTTCAAGTGTACTCCATTTGGAGATTATGGCTCTCACTGTGGTTCGGTGGAGTCCCAGAGCATTAGAAATAGTTTTGTAACCCTTTCCAGACTGATAGATAGCAACTTTTTTTCTGATCTTTTCAGGAACTTCCTTTGATCATGGCATAATGTGCTTGTTGACTCTTTGTGCTGGCAACGTGACTCTGATGGTAAGGGTCAAAATAAGTGAGGTTTATATTGAGCAGGGCTGGCTGTAATCAGGCCTGGCTGTGTTCAATCAGCTGACTCTACTTATCCCTTTAATTGGGTTGATTTAACTAGGGGGCAATTACTTTTTCACACAGTGCCAGTTGGTGTTGGTTAACTGTTTTCATTAAAACTGAAATAGGTAAACAAAAACAAGTGTTATTTGTTCACTCAGGTTCCTTTTATCTAATATTACATTGTGTCTAATGACCTGAAAACATCCAGTGTGACAAATATGCAATAATAGAGAAAATCAGGAAGGGGGCAAATACTTTTTCACACCACTGTATATACTGTTGCTGTATAATACGACAACCTTATTTTGCAGGATTTCATAGTGATTAACCATTGGGGCAGACAATTCTTTGGAAAGGAATGGATTACTTTTTCCTCAACCCTTGTACATTTTTAAATATTTACATTATATGTATTGCTTGCCCTAAACTTGTGCCTATGTATATACTATTACACCTCCTCCCCTTTGTGCTATCCTAGCAATTATTCTGACTGCACACTAAAAATGCCACTAGTTCCAAAGGTGGATATATCTTATCAGCACTCCACAGATATAATTATCCCACATTCAGTTTTCATTCTTTTAAATTATCTAAAAAAATCTCATATGTAACTATGTAATGGAATATCATCATTTAAAGCAGCAGTACTAGATTAAAAAAATTGTCTCTTTTACAACATTTTTTCCCCTGTGTTCTGCTGAGCACTTACTGTACCTGGCAATCTTTCTTAGTTTTGCTGTACTATCACCCTGTCATTTGTTCCATTTTTCTTTATTTTTGTTTACGTTTCACCCACCTGCCATGTTGAATTTGAGCCCTCTGCTGCCAACCGCACATGTGCATGACTCACAGTTTATACACAGGGACAGCAGGAATGCGCAGCTCAGGGTCCCACAGAAGTAAACAAAAGACATGATGTGACGTGAGTGGGGAGCTCTGCTGTAAATTAGGCACCAGCCATATTTTCTGTGGATCCACAACAATGGAAATTAATGTTAAATATCTAAAAAACTAAAGATCGCTAGAAAAAAATATTTATAGATATGGAAACTGGAACTATGGCTGAATGCTTCCAGCCAAAAAGCAGAATTTTGATAATCATTTCCTGATTGTCTAGTACTGCTGCTTTAAGGCCTTGGGGGTCTGTGTCCAGTGTATATATCCAGTACGCCTCTCTTTCTGTCAATTGTTTGATCAAATCATCCCCTCAAGTTCAGCATCACCTTCTTAATCCCAACGTACTGCAGGCTTGCCATGGATCCATGACCAGCTTCCAAGGAATGTCTGGCCACAGCATATGTTATGCTCTTAGTCTTGATCACAGCCTTGTGCTTGTTGGTGCATTGTTTCAAGCATTATTTTGTCTGTATCACATATGCCATTCTGCACAGGCATAGTAACATATAAATTACCCCAGCTGTCACACAATTTATAAAGTCATTGATTTCATATTCTTTGCCAGACCTCGGGTGCTTGAAGGTTTTACTGTCCCAAGTATTGCTGCGCCATGTGCAACTCACATCTGTAGTCGCCCTTTGTTTTTTTGAGGCAGCCATGTATCAGATCTTTGTGTGGTTGTGTAAAAACAGTGGGCCAGTCTATCTTTTATATTCTCTCCTCTTCTGAAGCTTGTTTGTGGTGCTATAATATTTTGAAATGCAGGATCTGTTTGTAGCACACCTGAATGTTTCCTCACACACTTTGGTATTTCCTAAGCTCTTATACTGTATGTTGTTTTAAAAGTGTACTGTTTTTGATCCTTCTCTCTTCTCAGCTGATTTCTGAGTAAATCTGTTCTGTGCAGAGCAGATGCCCATTCATGTGCATTGTTCACTGGTATTAGGTCATATTTTCTTGGTATGAATCTATTGCCCATCATCTTAGCTTTCTCATGGAAGTCCGTGTCAACACTGCAGTTACTGTATATCTCACATGCACCATTTGTCCAAATGGTATGTTGTTCTTTAGACTTTGTGGATGATAGCTTGAATATTCTAATAAACTGTTCCTCTCCAATGGGTTCCTATAAGTACAGTACTTGTTTTTAATCTGTTGTTGACTGTCATTATCCTGAGGAAAGTTAATTTCTGTCTCATTTGCTTCCTACGCAAATTTCAAGTTACTGTCACGGTTATTGATGCAATTCAGAAAATCACTCAGCTCCATCTCTGGCCCTTTCCACATTGGACAATGCGGCACAGGAGCTAGCACAACAAAACTCACCCAAATCAGGAACCAAAACAAAAAAAGCAAAAAGGAAATCCAAAAAACTTCTGATAATAGGAGACTCCATGATTTGGGGAGTTGATACCCATCTCCAGCCAGGGGTAATGGTCAGATGTCTCCCAGGTACATCAGCATGGAGAGACACTGACCGCATTGCTAAAATTGTTCACAAAGCAGGAGAAAACATTGATGGCCTAGTACACATAGGGACTAATGATCTCGCCAGCCGGTCAGTTGTGGAGACCAAGGAACACCTGACCAGGCTGGGTGACAAACTATCATCCATTTCGTCCGGCATCTCCTTCTCTGAGATCCTGCCAGTCTGGGAGAGGGGGGCAGATGGACGGAAGGTCAGAGAAGGGGAGATAGGGGAGCTAAACACGTGGCTCAAGGGTTGGTGCCAGGAAAAAGGACACAGATTTGTAGGGAACTGGCACTCGGGACAGTCAAGCAACTGAAGCAACAAGCTGCTCACCTGAGTAGCTGAGGAAGCCAAATCTCCATCTGCCCGGCCCGCCCCAACCACCCTCCCACCCAGGGGCGGCTGTCAATTTAAGGATCCACCCCGTGACATCACATCCGGTGATATCACGTCCTGTTGCCCAGAATCTATCTCCCCACTTTCCCATTTGCAGGTTATACCTGCTGGCCACTAGAGGACCTATGCTCCTCACTACTTCCTACTCCTACCTGTACAGCACTTCTTCCTGGGATCTTGCTCACCACAATGTATTGGCTCGCCTCACGCTCTGCCTGTGCCTATCCCCACTAGCAGTGCACTTACCCTTACCCATCTGCTAGTCCACACTGTGCCCTGGCCCCTCCCTCCCTTGCTCCTGAACCTCCTCTCCTGCCCTTGGGACCTCTGTGTCCCTGTCCCCCTGCCCTCCCCTAGCTTTCTCTTCACCTCAGGCACATCTGGGTGTCTTCTTATTCTTGCTTTCCCCTCCTGTACCTCCCTGCCCACCCCCTGCTCCCTTAGCCTCCCCTCCTCTCCCTCTCATGTCAATCGTAGGAAAACCTCTCACCATCTCCCAGCCAGGGTGTTAGTCATGCTACTACTCCTGTCAGGGAACATTCATCCAAACCCTGGCCCGGTTCCCAGGAGCTCCCCAACTCGCACCACAGGCCTATGCATGGTCTCCATGAATATCTGTAGCCTCCTAAAAAAGTTTGACTCACTACAATGCCTGGTCACATCAATTAACCCTGATGTCATCACCCTTGTTGAGACTTGGCTGTCAAAATCCTCCTGACTCCTAGTCTCCCTTCCTGGTTTCACCCTTTTCGGTCTGACCGTGTTGGGAGGAGGCGGCATGCCCTATTTATGCTGAGGAATCTCTCCCGTACTAGCCCTGCCCACTCCATCCTTGACCCAGGGCCCAGGCGCTACGCTGAAACTAACCTCTGACCCTTTAAAGGACCCCTTTATCTGACTACTGCATACATGCCCCCAGGGACATAGCAGAGCCATTGCCTCTCTTACAGAATACCTTACCTCTCTACCTCCTTCCGCTGATCAAATTCTGGTGGGTGACTTAAATGACAACTGGCTCAGCCCCTCCTCCTCCTCTACCGAGACTCCTTTTCTGCAATAGACCTAACGCAACTAGTTACCCACCCTACCAGGACTAACCCAAGAGAGGCTCCAGTACCCTGCTTGATGTGGTACTCACCAACCGCCCTAATTGGATCCCCAATGTACAAGTCCTCCCAGACTCTCTCAGCGATCACTCCCCATTCTATTCCACTGGTCAACCTCAGTCCCCAAACCCAAGCACAGTCCACATGCGGTGGCGTCTAATACCTGGTGGACTGATAAAACTTAAGGAACTTCTGTCCCAAATTGAATGGTCTCCTATACAGGCAACTCCTGACATCGACACAGCCTCTCTTCTTTACCCAAACTTTTAATAATGCCTGTGATATCTTTGCCCCAGTGTTGACCCACCGTTCTAAAAGGAAGAATGCCCCCTGGGTTACCCCAGCTTTGATCCACCAGCTCAAACATAGGGACAACCTATGGCACCGTGCCATTGAGACTGGCCGGCCCAATGACAGGCGGTTATATGCTGCCGCCCGAAACAAGTGCACTCGGGCCATCAGAAAAGCCAAGTCTGAGCACTATCGGTCCTCACTCACTGCCTCATGGGGGAATCCCAGAACCTTCTGGGATAACATTAAACAGTTAAATGGGAGTGCACACTCCCCCCATCCCACCAGATCAACATTAATGGTGTGATCTCCTGAGACCCAGCCCTCATAGCCAACCACCTCAACACCTCATTCACTGACCTTAGCCCTATCCTCCTACAAATTTTTTTGACCCTCCTCCCCCAGCACCTGCCGTAAATCTTTCTCACCCTTATTTTCTCCTCCATCGTGTTTCTGCCCAAGAACTTAGGCCGCACCTTGTCACTGCCCTCAAGAGTAATAGTACAGGCAGTGACACCCTGGATCCGTGTATCCTACGGCTGGTCTTAGACACAGTCCTTACCCCGATCACATGCCTCATCAACCACTCTCTTTGCCTGGGGAAGGTTCCAACTGCCTGGAAAGTCACCACTGTCACCCCTATCTTTAAAGGTGGTGATAGGACTGTGGCTGGAAACTATCGACTGATCTCCATTCTCTCTCCTCTCTCCAAGGCCTTGGAAAAAGTGGTGGCCTCTCAAATCTCTGACTACCTCTCCAACTACAATGTCCTTTGTCCTGAGCAGCATGGCTTCCGAGCGGGCCACAGTACCAACACAGCCCTCCTAGAGTTCTCCAACTTTCTCCACTCCTCCTTAGACACTGGTTCTCTGGCTGGTGCTGTCTTCATTGACCTCTCGAAAGCTTTGGCACTGTCTCCCACCCCCTCCTTCTTGATGCCCTTAGTCTCTCTGGTTTTGCTGCTGGGCCTATCTCCTGGTGCACCAGTTATCTGTCTGACCGCTCACAGCGTGTAAAAATTAATGGGACCTACTCAGACATCTGTCCCATCTTTTCTGGGGTTCCCCAGGGCTCCATTCTGGGCCCCTTACTATTCTCCCTTTACCTTAACACCCTTCCACGCTCTTGCTCGGGGAACATTCTATTGTACGCTGATGATGCAGTCATCTTTGCCTCAAATCGTAACCCTACTGCCCTGCAGGACTCGCTGCAGAAGTCCTTCACTGAAGCCGAGGGCTAGTTCAAGGAACATAGATTGGTGATAAATCTTAAAAAAACAAAAACCATGTTCTTCACTCATCCCCAAAACAAGTCCTGCAACTTCAAACTCCTCATTCACTCTGGGTCCTCATTCCCACTCGAACAAGTTTGCTCCTATAAATACCTAGAGATCCATTTTGAACCCCTCCCTCTCCTTCCATGGACACATCACTGCCCTAGCTACTGCCACTAATATCCGATTGGGCATCTTACATCGGTATAAACACTGCCTCCCCCCGGAGGCTCTTCGACTCGCAGTCACCTCCTCTATCCTGTCCCTAGTGGACTATGGACTGCCGGTGTATGGTGCTGCTGATCAGACCGCCGCCATAAAATTACGCACTACTCTGAATAAGGCCTGCAGGTTAATTACTGGAGCACCTAGGATGACACACACCTGTCTACTGTATGCTAAAAGCGCTGGTACTTGATCTCGATGGCGTCTCAAATATCTTACCTGTACCCTTACAAAAGACCCTCCTTGGGCTTTCCCACCAGGATTGACCACCACCATCCCGCTCTGTCCCACTAGTTCATACTCGGACCTCTGGGAAAACCTCTCTTGTTATCCTAGAGCTAGAACCTCTCACGGCCAAGAGCCTTCAGCTTTGGGGCCCCTCCTGGTTCAACACACTGCCCCCCTCCATCTCTGAAGCTCCAACTATATTGTGCTTCAAAACTTCCTTACGTAACCACCTTATTAACACCCGATGCTGTAACTGCCACTAGTCAAAGCCGTACTCAATACTTATGACAAAGCTTATTACTAAGCTGCTAAGGACGACATAACTCTGGTATTGTTTGCATCCATCCTACCTGTACCAGCTTGTTTGTATCTATGTCTTAATTTACTGTTATACTTATGTGTTGTACTGCTATACTGTGTATTTTGGTTTGTCTTACTGTGACAAGGTACCTTTGTAAATGAGCCTATGGCTCAAAGGTTTTCCAAACTGCTGTTTAAATAAAATAAAAATAAAAAAAAAAAACAGTTCTGGGAGGCGAAAGTTCTTTAAATTTGATGGATTGCATCTGACTAAGGAGGAGTCAGTGCATTGGGGCAGAAGTTTGAAGTCTTTGCAGAATATTTAAACTAGCAAATGGGGAGAGGTGCAGCGCCCATCGTCGAATGGGAAGAACACCTCCCCTCAGCTAGTGGTCAAACAGGGATTCAGCATGTTTGCAGTTCATTTGCATCACCAGGTAAGAAAAAGGTTTGTCTTCCCGGCCTTGCAGGTAATGCCAAACCTCACCCAACAACTAACACACGAAATCTGGCCAATGGAAAATCATGTACACAAATGCTCACAGCCTGGGAAATAAGATCCCAGACCTGCAGGCAATAATGTCAGAGGCTAAACTGGACATAGTAGCAATTAGTGAGATGTGGTTTACCAGTAACCACACTTGGGAGACTTCAGTACCTGGCTATGTATTGTTCAGAAGAGACGAGGTGCAAAAGGGGGAGTGGCCTGTATGTCAATGAAAATATCAAAGCTACAGAAATTCAGAATACATATAAGGAGCCAGAAGAACTGTGACTGTGGTCACCCTGAAACAGGAAATAGGACAGCCATAAGAACTGGGGTTGTCTACAGGCCCCAGACCAGGGGAGGACATAGACACATTACTGTTAGAAGATATACAAAACATGACAGCTAAAGGGGAGGTTCTGATAATGGGAGACTTCAACATGCCAGATACAGATTGGTCAATACCAGCAGGAACATCTGCCAGACCTAGACACATAGTGGATTCCCTGCAGGGGGAGGGCCTCAAACAACTGGTACAGTAACCCACAAGAGACAGGGCTATCCTAGATCTAATAATGACTAACAGGGAAGGGATCACAGATCTTTAGGTAGAAGGTCATCTGTGGGCCAGTGACCATCACATGGTATGGTTCAATTTGGCTACTACATCTAAATCTTCCCATTCCAAGGCAAAAATATGGGACTTCAGAGGAGCTGACTTTGATAAGATGGCCAACAGAGTTAAGCTAGCCCTGGCAAAAAGAAACACAGGTGAGGTGGTACAGGCAAAGTGGGCAAGCATTAAGGATGCAATACTTGAAGCAACATCCCATTGTGTTAGACAGAAAAGGAAGTGCAAAGAAGAAGGAAACCACTTTGGTTCTCAAATACAGTAGCAGAAAAGGTCAGAGCCAAAGGCTGGCCTTCAGGAAATATAAGGGAACACAGCGGGATGAAGATAGGGAGGCATACCAAACTGCCCTAAGGGAAGCAGGGAAGGCAGTAAGGCAGGCAAAGTCCCAAACTGAGGAAACACTAGCATGAACAGTAAAATATGGTGATAAGACTTTCTATAGATACATTAGTGAAAGGAGAAAGTCCAGAGGGGGTATTGCTAAGCTTAATGGAGAAAAGGGAGCATGTGAGGAGGAGGAGGACCATGTAAAAGCATGTATCCTAAATAGATACTTTTGCTCAGTATTTACTGAAAAGAAGGTAGGGCAGGGCCCACAGCTCAGCACCATGGACACAGGAGGGAGGGAGGTGAGCACTACTCCCTTCACAAAAGAAAGGGTCCTACAAGAGCATGCTAAGCTCAGGGTGGATAAGGCAATGGGACCTGATAGCATACATCCCAGGGTACTTAAGGAGCTAAAGGAGGAACTAGCAGAGCCATTAGCAGAACTGTTTAGTGAGTCTCTGAGCACAGGAGAGGTCCCAGAAGACTGGAGAAGGGCTCATGTGATCCTACTCCACAAGAATGGTAGCAGGGAGGAGGCAGGGATCTACAGACCAGTCAGTCTTACCTTAGTAGTGGGCAAGATTATGGAGGCACTCCTTAAGGAAAGGATAATGCAACACCTGGAATCCATAGGGGCACAGGATCCAAGACAGCATGGGTTTACAACAGGAAGGTCCTGTCAAACTAATCTCATAGATTTCTTTGACTGGGTAACCAGAGTGGTGGACCAAGGGGGAGCAGTTGATGTGCCTACCTTGACTTCAGCAAAGCTTTCGACACTGTTCCACATAGAAGATTGATAAATAAGCTGGGTAGGCTCGGGTGGGTCAGAAGTTGGTCAACTGGGTGGCAAACTGGTTGACGGCAGGAAACAGAGAGTGGTGGTAAATGGTATACAGTCAGAAGAGATGCAAGTCACAAGTGGGTACCTCTAGGGATCAGTTCTGGGGCCAGACCTCTTCAACATCTTCATTAGTGACCTTGCAGATGGACTAGAGGTAAGCTGGTCTGTTTGCAGATGACACCAAGATCTGCAACAGAGTGGATGATCCAGATGGGGTGGGCAGAATGAGAAGAGATCTGGATAAACTAGCAAAATGGTCAGAAGAGTGGCAACTGGGATTTAATGCAAAGAAGTGCAAGATCATGCACATAGGGAAGAGAAACCCTGAAGCCACCTATAGGCTGGGAGGGGAGTTGCTAGCAGTCACAAAAGAAGAAAGAGACTTGGGCATCATCATCACTGATGACCTGAAATCATCCAAGCAGACCTCTAAAGCAGTAGGTAAGGCTAGGGGGGTGTTAGGGTGTATTAGTAGGGGTATCACAAGTCGTAAGAGGAAGGTAATAATCCCTCTTTACAAGACACTGGTTAGGCCCCATCTGGAGTACTACGTGCAGTATTGGAGGCCACACCTTCACAAGGACATTAACCAAATTGAGGCAGTCCAGAGAAGGGCAACCAAAATGGTGCAGGGACTGCATCAGAAGACATATGAGGACAGATTAACAGAGCTCAATATGTATACCCTTGAGCAAAGGAGGGAGAGAGGTGATATGATCGAGGCATTCAAACACCTTAAGGGCATTAACAAGGTGAAAGAGTCTAACATGTTTAAATATAAGAAAAATAGCAGGACGAGAGGACACAGCATGAGATTAGAGGGGCCGATTAAGGGGAATGTGAGGAAATTCTTTTTCACAGAAAGGGTGGTGGATGCATGGAATGGCCTACCTCAAGAAGTGGTGGCTATGAATACAGTGCAGGGCTTCAAACAGGCATGGGATAGGCATAAGGGAGCAATACAAATGAGTATGAATAGATAGGCCACTGACAGAGCAAAGGCCGGTGGCACATTTATAAGGTAGAAAAATAAATGGGCAGACTGGATGGGCCTTGCGGTCCTTATCTGCCGTCAACTTCTATGTTTCTATGTTATTAAAACATCATCAATATAGAACTTTCATGTCAATATTGATGGTTTGAAGGAATTTCTTTTGCTGTTAATATTTGCTTCCTTCCAAAGTCCTATGTATACATTAGTGAGACTTGGGGCGAAACAGGTGCCCATCGCTGCTTCTTTTGTTTGAATATAGAAGCGCTTGTCAAATACAAAGTAATTATTTTGCAGTTCCATTTGCATAATTCCTAGAATTAATTCTTTGGGTGGTAACAGATTGGCATCTCTTGATGTTAGATAGTGCCCCATTGCTTGCATGCCTCCCCATCAGGAATATTCATATATAAACTCTCTATGTCCAGACATACCAGCCTGCAATTGTTTGGTATCCAAGACTTGTTAATTTCTTCCACAAGATTAAGCAAATCTTTGGTGTCCTTCAGGTGCAAATCCAATCTTGTTACCAGAGAAAGAAGTCCACATATTTGGAGACTGGCTCCATCACAGGACTGATACAGGCTACTATGGGCCTTCCTGGTGGGTTTGTGGCACACGTGTGTAATGTCAGCAATAGAAAGATTGTGGGTCTTACCAGATGGGTGACTGTTAAAAAGTCCTTTCTGTTTTTTTGTTATCCAGTTCTGTTTAAAAGTACATGTTAAAAACTTGTCAGCTTTTTGTTTTACTGTCTCCATTGGATCCATTATCAATTTTTGGTAAAAGAGCTCATTTCACAGTTGTCTAGTTAGTTCAGTTAAATATTTCTCCTTGCCTCAGGTGACAATAGTGCCCCCTTGTCTGCTGGTTTAATTAGCAGTTACTTGTCATTTTGTAATTCAATCAATGCTTGTCTTTGCTTCCTTGTTAAATTGTTTTTATTGGGTCTGTATTTTTATATTTTTTTATGATTTTGTCAATGTATTTGTCTACTAATGAGCAATAAGTTGATAGGACTGCATTTTGTGAATTTGTGGGGGTAAGTTTTGATTTTTTTCTACACAGCATCTGCTCTCATCAGTTTATTGTTTTCTCCCTTCTCCTGCTTCTCCTTCTATATCATTATTTCAAACTTGAATATTTCTGAGTGTAACTGGGGTAACATTTGAAGGAGTGTTTGAGTAGAAACTGTGGAGATGCAACTGTCTATAAAATATGTACAGATCCACTCTCACTTTGAAAGGATTTATGCCTTTTTTGGGGACATAAGATGGACCTTTTTGTAGCACCTCTGTTTGTGCTGGGGTTAATTGTTTATTAGTCAAATTAGCAGTGTCAGTGGCTCAGTAGGTTGCACACTCACCTCTAAGGCTGGCAGAACAGAAGGCTGTGGGTTCTATCTCCACACCAGGCACTTTGGTTAAATCACAATACTGACACTGTAGTGCAACATAAGGGGGGTGGCTGCACTCCTGAGGTACTATCTTTTGGATGAGACATTAAACCGAGGTCCCATCTGCCTGTTCTGGTGGTAGTTCAGGTGGATGTTAAAGATCTCATGGCACTTCTCGAAAAGAGTAGGGGAAAGGACTTGTTACAGTGTCTCGCCCTCCCATCCCCAACCCTCGAACATGGGGCACAGGCTTTCACTCTGAAAATCACTCTTACACCTAACAGAGCCCCCCTGTTCCTCTCCTCCATATACATTCCTCCCTGAAATCAGAAGAGTGCCTTCCACTCTGTCCTTGCCCACCTCCAGACACTCACTGACAGGGATGAAATCATTGCCCTTGGGGATTTTAGTATAAATTGGCTAGCTGACACATCGGCTCCCATTAGGGATGCTACAGCCTCTCAAAATCTGTCCCAACTTGTGACCACTGCCACTAGAATCAACCAGAAGACTGGTACTGCCACCTTCCTTGATCTAGTGCTCACCAATGCACCACACAAAGCAACCCAGATCAGGGTACTACCCAATGCCCTGAGTGACCACTCCCCAGTGCTTTGACACTGGTCATCTATTATTAGAAAGCCTCCCCCCAAAACTATCCTCCAACACCACCTCAAACCCGGCAAACTTCGGTCCCTTAGACAGTGTCTGTTAGCTAGTGACTGGTCCCCCATCAAAACCGCATTAGACATTGACTCTGCCCTCGACCACTTCATCAACACCTTCAACTCTGCCTGCAACCAGTATGCACCCCTAAGCAAAAAGATAGTTAAAGGGGTCGATGCACCTTGGATGTCAAAAGCCCTGCTGGACCAGATGCGTGAACGTGACAATCTATGGCACATTGCTCTGGAAACTGGTAAGCTCGCTGATAGGCAGTGCTACCAAGAAGCGTGTAATAAATGTACTTGGAATATTTGTAAGGCCAAAGCTGAGTATTACCAAACCTCACTCACTGCCACATGGGGCTTGGGGCACAAGTTCTGGGACTCCCCTCAATGAACTCAGTGGCAAAGCCTCCACTGCACCTCCCTTTCAACTCTGGGCCAATGGGTCTATCACCAAAGACCCTGCCCTGATTGCAAATATGTTTAATGCCTCCTTCTCCAACCTTAGTAGTGTTCTCCCCTCAATTTCTTCTCCCCCACCCCCCAGCACCACCTTGCTCCCTCTCCACCCCCCGTTCCGCTTTAAAGCAATATCTCAGTGTGAAGCTGCCCCCCTTCTCCTCAAGGCCCTCAGAAAATCATGTTTCAGCAGCTACACACTAGATCTTAAACTGCTTAGGCTCACCTTTAACGAAGTTCTCCCCCAACTCACCATGCTTCTGAACCACTCCCTATCTCTGGGCCAGTTTCCCTCTAAATGGAAATCTGCCCTCATCACACCCATCCTTAAAAGTGGTGACCCCACTCTGCCTGGGAACTACCACCCCATCTCAATCCTGCCTCCCCTCTCCAAAACCTTGGAGAAGATTGTGGCCACCCCAGCTTATGGATTACCTTTCCAAATATAGCCTGCTGTGTCCTGAGCAGCATGGCTTCTGCCACAACCACAGTACCACCACAGCCCTTTTGGAGTTTACAAATGCCCTCCACACATCTCTTGACACTGGCCACATAGCTGGTGCTGTTTTTATTGACCTTGCCAAGGTGTTTGCTACAGTGCACCACACACTACTCCTGGATTCCCTCACACAAATAGGCCTGTCTCCGGAGACCACTGGCTGGTTTGTCAGCTATCTGTCTGAGAGAACTCAGACAGTCAGGCTGGCCCAAACCCTGTCCTCCCCATCCAAGTCAGGTCGGGGGTCCTGCAGGGCTCTATTCTTGGCCCCCTACTTTTCTCCCTGTTCCTCAACTTCCTGCCCAAGGATTGCTCTAGGAAACTACTCCTGTATGTGGATGATGCCATCCTCTACAGCTCCCACACTGATCCCACAGCTCTCCATTCTGCACTCCAAAAATCTTTCATGGAAGCTGAATTCTGGTTCGTTCAACATAGGCTAGTCTTAAATAATAAAAAACAAAATCCATGGTGTTTGCCCACTCCCAAAACAAGAACATAGGACAACCCCTGCTCATATTGAACTCTCTAAATGACCCCCTTGAGCAGGTTACCTAGTTCAAATACCTGGGTATCACCCTAGACTCTGGGCTCACCTACCATGACCACATCTGAAAACTGAGCACTGCTGTCAATGTGCGAATTGGCTTACTTCACCGGTACAAGCACTGCCTCCCACCTGAAGCTCTCCACCTGGCTGTTTCAGCATCAGTACTATCACTCATAGACTACAGAATCATTATCTATGGTGCAGCTGACAACACACACCTAAACAAAATTAGGATGGCCCTTAATAAGGCCTGTAGACTAGCCACTGGCTGTGCTAGACTCACACATACCTACACCCTTTATGCCTTCACCAACTGGCTAAACTTTGACAGGAGGCTCAAATATCAGGCCTACCTCTTTGCTAAAAAAATTACAACAGGGCTACTCCCACCTGCTCTCACCCGCTACTCCAGACACCATTGTCCACCCACCTCACTTGGCAATCAACGACAACCCACTTCCGGGTACCTCGCTGCAAGACCACCTCGGGTCAAATAACTTTTAGGTACCTGGCCCCTAGCTGGCTTAGGTCCCTCCCAAACTCCCTCCTCACAGAACCCAAACTTGGACAGTTCAAGTCCCAGCTAAGAGACATACTCTCTCATGACACAGTCTGTGACTGTCCTTGATTGCTAGCCCTAACCACTCCCCCCCACTTAACTCTGGTCCTGCCACCCCAGGGCATGCCTATATTTGACAACGGACACCTCAGTCCAGCCTAGGCTTGCAAATAACCACCAGGGCATGGCTGGTGCCACCGCCCTGCAGTGTATGTTTTCTGTTACCTGCTACCATCTGTACTATGTACCTATGCTTGGCAACACTCTGAATCTTTGTATCACCAGCTACTTTACTGTGTTACCTGTAACCATTTTGTAACCATTTTTGCAACTATTGTGTCTAATTGTTGCCATTGTCCCCGATGTCTCTGTTCTCAATGACGTGGAACCTTTTAGAACATTCTTTGACTCAAAGGTATGTTATCAGATATCTTCAATAAATAAAATAAAAAAGTTTATTGAAATCATACACTATACATACATCCAAAAGCAATATCAATGAAAACAAAAGTGCACAAAATAACAGCCATTACAACAGTACAGAAAAACTAAGTTATGGCAAAATCTGAGTTTGTAATCCAAGGCATGTTCTTCCATGAAGTCAACAACTTCTGTCCAGGAACAATTTCTTGTTCTGTAGAATAAGCTAAACGTAGGCCATGCATGATTTTTCCTAAGAGCTCTGGATATGAACTGTCTTTTTGTTGTAGAGAAGAAAAGGCATCTAGCCATCCAAATATGCCATTTGATAATGATAAAAATTAAACACAAAGTATCACTATGCCATTTTTTCCGGGGTTCAGCAAAATATCCATACACCACATTTTGGTATGATACTGTCTGAAATATTGATTCTGCCCACTTTGTGCTAAATAGGCCCAGAATCTGGAAATGAAGGAACAGGAAAAAAATAAATGTTCAATGGTCTCAAATTGTTGGAAGCATTGTGGTCTATTGCACATTCTGTCTTGTAATTGTTTATGTTTATGATTCGTTTAACACAAAGCTTCTCATGACATGTAAGCCAGTGGACATCCCACATGTTGGGGGGGAGACATTTATTTAATAATAAGGTCTGGAGAGATTGTTTATATTGCAATAGACACTTTTCAAAAACCGTATCTGCTGTACAAATGGTGTTCAACAAGTGGTTATAAAACCCTTTTTGCATCATGGTCATAATCTGGTGACTGAAAATTCTCCATTGTTTTAATCTATAAAAAGTGTCTTTAAAAGACATTGGAATCATACTTGTAGCCTTGGAGTTTTTAAAGAATTAGAATCCCACTGTGTAAACCAGACTTTACAAGTTTCGTATACTCAGTGTTCCCAACCCCTATCACTATGTAGTAAGAGAGGTTTCAGATTGGCATAAAAGAATATGCTATTAAAGTATAATAAGGGATTAATCTTACCAACACCTCCCTGTGCCAGAGGTAGGTAAATAATAGTACGTTTGATAGGGTTAAGACAACTCCCCCATAAAGCCTGAAAAAATATACTTAAAAGGGTAGTCTCCAATGTTTTTGATGAGGGAAAACATAACTAATATAAAGAAATAGGGGAACTAAATAAGTCTTTATGAGATATACTCTCTTTATTTTTACTAAGCTTCCATGTGTTCCATCCTGCAACTTTTTGTTTTCCTTGATTTATTTGACGTTCCCAGTTAAGAGCAGCCATGTCAGCAGTACCGTATTGAATGCCTAAAATTGTAATTGGGCCAAGGTGTATGGTAACAGGTCCTACCGTGTCTGTGTGTGGAAAGGATTGGCCCAGGCAGTATCCTATACACTTTTGTACATTCAAAGAAGCTCCCGACAAGGCTTCAAATTCAGTACATAAGGCAAGAGATGTCAGGACTGATTGGTTATCTGCCACTAAAAGACATGTCATCAGCATACGCTAATGCTTTATTTGTAATGCTTCCTAAGTGATTCCGTAATGGCAGAATCTGTGGTGCATCATAAATTTTCCTTAATAGGGGGTCAATAAAAAAAGTACATAGAAGAGGGCTTAACTGACACCCCTGGCATACTCCCTGTTGGATAAGATCAAGAGGCCCTCTCCAGCCATTAACCAATGGAAAGACTGTTGCAGCTCTGTACAGTCCTCTAGGCTTTTTAACCAGGATGATTGGAACTTGATAATATTCAAGAGTGGACCACAAAATGGCATGATTAACAGAGTCAAATGCCTTTTTTTGATCCAGGGGAAATCACATATCCTGACAAAATGGTACTATTTCCACATTCCATAATTTCTCTTAACAAGATTAGATGGTTGGAGATATGCCTGTTAGGAATGGAGCAGGTTTGTGCTTTAGGTATAATTACTGAAGAAATTGGAAGTAGTCTCACTGTTAAAATCTTTGACAACATTTTAAAATCAGTGTTCTGCATACTAATGGGCCTCCTGTTTTGGAGATTACTACGGTCTCCTTTTTTATAGAGATAGATAAGAGTGCCCATGTTTATTTCTAATGGAATGGCATCCATTTGCAGGATATCATTAAACACAGCAGCTAATTCAATAGAAAGTTTAGGACCTATATATTTGTAGAGTTCACTAGGGAGGCCATCTGGCTCAGAAGTAGTGCCTCCTCTTAAGTGCAGTTACTACATCCAAAATTTCCTGATTGGAAATGGGATTGCTAGCTGCTGTTAAAATATCTTGAGGAACTCTAGGTAAATCAATGCTTGAGAGAAATGCAGAAGGAAAAGGAGACTGTGTAGGTAAGGGGCCTTACATACAAGTGGAGTAGTCCAGGACTATTTGAAAAATACCTTCTTTTTTGCAACATAAGATATTGTGTTCATCTAAAAGACTGGTCATTTCCTTTCTTTGAAATATTATGATAATTATATTCAAAAGGACAGACAGTTGCAGCAGCACCTTGTGTCTCATAATTTTGCTGGTGGTGTAAAGACCGGCCTTTTTGGATATGATAAGTCATCATATCCTTTTTAAGTTGATAGATTTGGGAAGTAAAATCTTGGTTAGTTTAATAAGAAATGGTAAGTAGAGTTTATAAAAGATGCTGTTGTTGTAAATACTGTAAGTAACCGGTTAAGCGATTATTGTACTTTTGCTATATTGTTTTAAAAAGATCCATAGGTTATGTTTTGTATCTTCCCACCATAATAGTGGATTGTAAAAAAAAATAAATACAGTCTTCCTGGCCTCAATAAATTGTGATAAGACAGTGATAAAGCGTATCCTGCAGTAAGGAGGTATTAAATGTCCAAAGACCTGGACCTTTTTCAAAGGTGTATACTCCCAATTTGCAAGGACAATAAACAGTGATCAGTAAATTCAACAGGTTGAACTTGAGCTGATCTGATAGTAATACCAGGGGAAATAAAAAATAGCCTATCCTGGTGGCTAAGGTCCC
Source organism: Neoceratodus forsteri (assembly GCA_016271365.2). NCBI lineage: Eukaryota > Metazoa > Chordata > Ceratodontiformes > Ceratodontidae > Neoceratodus > Neoceratodus forsteri. The sequence goes on from CM057455.1 coordinate 728,081,895, forward strand.
TTTATGAAATGTGGGGGTATGCAAATTTGTTTTAGTTAGGTTAGCATCCTGAAGTCAAGCCTTCTGAAGAATTTATAAAAGACAATTGGTGTCACAATAAAGTTTTTGTGTTCTTGACTGCAAGCTTCTGTCATGTTTAGAGAATCCACAATTAAAGTCTCCTCCAAAAATAATTGGCTGTGAGGTATGAAGAAAGGGTTGGATCTGACAAAATATTTCAATTTGTGCAGTTTTTGATTGTGGGGCATAAAGATTAATAAGTCTATATGAAGTGTGTTGAATGAGAACATCAAGGATCAAGACCCTTCCTGGGACTAGATCGTACAATTTCAGAAGTGTAAGTTTGGGCATTCTAAATAATATTCCAACCCCAGAACAGGTCTCTGGACCTACAGGACAGTAAGAAGGCCCCAAATACCAGTCATGCTGAACTTGTTGAATATCTGATAAGGAGTGGAATCTAGTACCGTATCCTGCAAAAAAATAATACCAAGGTGTAGATATTTTAAAAGAAGAATACTGCCTGTCTTTTCTCTTTACGTTTCACACTGTTCACATTCACAGTGTTAAAGGAAAAGGCATTGCACATAAGAAGAGGGTTTAAAATTACACCATACCATCTAGGAATTTCTACTTCTGCCTACCTTACCTAACACAAATCCCTTCATTTTGAAATAGTACTGTGACAGTCTCATGGGCTGGTTTCATAAGGGGGATTGCTAAAAATGGAGCCCATAAGGAAGAATGTTTCAGAGTAGAATATTTAGTCCAAAATCTTTCCAGACCTGCCATAGTTTTAAAACTAACATCAAACATCGTTTCCCCCAAAATATGAATGACAGCATACATTTCATACACAAATAAATTCATAGAGTCTTTAAGCAGGGTGTGGGCTACAAAAGTTCTGTCCAGTGGTTCTGGCATGCCTCCCAGGTATGAGAGCCTAACAGCATTGTGTCATTTGGCTGGTAGAATAGGCAATTAAACAAGGAGGCATACAGTTTAGATGTAGATCTATTTGGTATATTTAGAGGAGCCTGTACAGGAGAATTTGATGGCCCAGTACAGTCTCAGTAGATCCTTCTTGGGGGAGTTGTTTGGGCAAGCTGTTGTATGTAAATAGGAAACTGTAAGACAGTGTTTTGGGTTAGCAACAATTCAGACGGTATTGCAAGAGCAGCAGATGAAACAACAGTAGTACAGTTAGTTTGAGCTGAAGCAGGAAGATTATCTGTCATTGAAAAATGTATTTTTTATTTGAAAAGGTTTCACTAGGAAAGACAACATGAGCTTTAAACAACTCATTTCCAGAAGTGTTCTGGGGAAGGGGTTACATAAGTGTGGAGAGCAAGTAAAAACATATCCTGGCAGTATACAACCAGCTAATATACAGGCTATTATACAGGCAGGCAAGAATACAGAAAGTGCAATACATAGTACAGTCCATTACAATCCCAGACAATTGTTGAAGCATACAGTACATAGAGATGTTCCATATAGGGCATCAACCCCATAAGCAGAAATATAGTAATAACAAGTATCTAGGTAAGGTATTTGACCAGCAGCAGGAGTACGCCTTAAAAGTGCTAAGAGGGGCAGACTGAGTACAGGGGTTGGCAAGTGCATAGGTTACCTAATAGAAGGCAGAGAAGTAATGGGAGTGGCTGTGGGGAAGGGAAGGGGTAGGGGAGGGAGGAGAGATAGAAATGCTGAAAACAACACATCTTTAGGATGCTGAAAACCCTGCAAAGGGACAAGGACCCAGCAAAGATGGTGCGGGAGGGGGAAGAGAGACATGCTGAGAACAGCACCCCTTCAGGAGTGCTGAGAACCCTGCAAGGGGACAAGGACCCAGAAAAGATGGTGGAGGGGGGTGGAGGGGAGAGATACTTGGTGAGAACAATGCCCCCTCAGGATGCTGAGAATCCTGCAAGGGGACAAGAACCAGGCAATGATGGAGGGGAAGGGGAGTAAAGGGGGGTTAGAAGGGGAGAGGGGTAGGTGATAGGGGGAATTAGCAATCATTTGTGACCCTTGAATTTTTGGGGGGAGTAGAGAGGTGATGCTGAGGAGAGGGAGTTTGGCAGGCAGGGAAGTTAGGAGCAGGTGCAACAGTGAACTATGTGCTTCTTGAGGAGGATTGATAGTGAGTGATGGGAATTAGCCAACCAAATATCTAGTGGGAGGGAATTCCAGCTGCTAGGGAACTTGTATGAGACTGCAGCATGACCAGAGCAAGTGTGCCAAGGGGGCAGTGCAAGAGTTCTATAAGTGGATGCGCAGAGGGAATAATGGGATGTGGGTGGGCTTGATAAGATTGAGGATAGGTATGGAGGTAAAGAACTGAGCCAGAACTTCCCAATTAAATTAGCACTGTGTAATAGGCATCTGGCATTGAGGGAGGGAAAGGAGATTGAGGTATAAAGATCACAGTGGTGAGTAAGTGGGGGGCAGCCAGGTGCAAAATGACAGAAAGAGTTGAAGAGGGCGTCCAGTCTGAAGAAGGTGGTTTTAGGGGCAGAGCTGTAAACTATATCCCTGAAACTGAGGACAGGGAGAATCATCTTTTGGACAATTTCTTTCCTGGCTTGCAGTGACAAGCAGCTGCAGTGTCTGTACAGAGCACAGAGTTTGGGGAGTAATTTTTTGTGGATAGCGTCAATGTGGACCCCAAAGTCCAGATGCTTGTCTAGCCATAGTCCAAGGTATGTAAAGGAGGGGACATCCTCCAATGTTGCATCAGTGAAGGTGGTAAAGGCAGGGGTCGAATCAAGTCTGGACAGTTTTTCTTTGGAGCCAACGGTCATAGAGACCATTTTTTTGACATTCATTGAGAGTTGGTTTGCGTTAAGCCAGTGCTGGATGTTGTTGAAGTCCTTCTGAAGGTTGGACACTACTTAAGAGGGTGAATTCCTGGATGAGAATAACACAGTGTTGTCTGTATACATGTGGATACATGAAGATGAGCAGGCGGTAGGGAGGTCATTCAAAAAAATGAAGAATAGTATTGGCCCAAGTACTGAGCCTTGGGGGAGACACCTGTGTTGATAGGAAGGGGAGATGGAGTTACCAATTCTGACAGACTGAGACCGGCCTATGAGGTAGAACTGGAACCAGCTGGTGGCTGATTCAGAGAGGCCAGCTGTGGTTTGCTTACTTAGGAGAAGGGAGTGGGAGACAGTGTTGAAGGCTTTGGCCAGGTTGACAAAGATGGCAGTGGTGATGCATCCCTGTTCCATGCCTGTGAGAATGGAGTCAGTAAGCTGAAGGAGGGAAGTGGCGGTGGAGTGGTCTTTATGTGTGAAAAAGGAGGAGGAGTCAAGGAAAGAGGAGAGTTGCTCCAGAGCCAGGTGCTCTTGGAGCTTAGCCAGTGTGGGGAGTAGAGATGGGGTGGAAGTTGCCAGGGTTGGAGGGTTCCTAACCCTTAGGAAGAGGGACCACAGTGGTAGACTTCTAGGCATCAGGTGCAGTTGTGTGTAAGAAGGAGAGGTTCAATAGATAAGTCAAGGGTAGGGCAATGGAATAAGCTATAAGGTGGAGTAGTTTAGGGTTGAGGCCATCAGGGCTTTTTCCCTTATAGGGATTTAGGATTACCAATATGCACAGGGTGTCCTCAGAAAGTACAGGTTTAAAAGAGAAGCATAAAGCAGGGGGTGAATGGGCGTGTGGGGTGGCATAGATGGGACTAGAGGGATCATCAGAAACAATAGGAGGAAAGGCAGGAGAGGACACAAGTAAAATAGTTGTTGAATTCTGCAGCCATGGACAGAGAGTGCCAATGTGTGGGCAACTACTTTAGGATGGGAGAGGAGTAAGGGAAGTAAAATAGACATGGATAACCTTCCAGCATTTGAAGGATTGTTGATATTCTCAGGTGCAACAACTACAAATGGGGTTCCTGAAAGTCTTCCTTGGGCACCTAAATGCCCAATGAGCTGGCATCCTGTGTCTTAGCATTTAAAAAGTGCTGTATGAAAGTGCTTAATACCTCTGTACTCTATCTCTTTAAAGCTGCCTATAACGTGTGTATTTAATCTAGGAGGCTAGTGTTTCTGTACAAGGTCCACCTGGCTGTCAGGTAAGCTCCATTCTGTCATCGCTATTTGAAGGGAGCCTATTAAAACTGTACTTATTTGCTGATTATCTATTAGAATAGTAATGATATTGTAGTTTGTCTAACCTGCCTTCTTTGCAGCATGGAGAGTCTATATTAACACCACCATCTGATTCTGGACTGCCACAATGGGCAATCAGTAATTTGAGAACCTAAACGGAGTCTGTCCCAAGGGGCCTTGTGGGAGTGAATTTCTGCAGGAATTGTAGTTTTGAGACACGGTGCTAAATGCACTGGAGAGAGCCTGCTTTGATAACAGATGAATCAATGAATCAAACTTTGGACTGAATGAAATTCAACTGCCTGCTGCAGTGGTCAGTCTGGAGGGAGATTTGGAGTGAACAGCTCAATGATTCGAGCAGCTGTCATAAGTTCACGTGGAGACTGGTGAAAACGAATTGGCCTGTTTGCCTGCTGTCCCTGAGAGGAATCTCGAAAGTTTGCCATTGGACTGTATCCTAATTAAAAGTGACAAAGCCACTGAAGGTGACAGATTTAAATCTGAGGACAGAAGATTTGCTGTACACGACACTATCAGACTTCAGTTGCCACAAAATTCCTGGTTCTGCTCAGAGAAAATGATATTACTGCGGACTGCTATCAAAAGTGAATATAGTGATTGTTTACTATAAATGCTGTTGCTATTAGTGGGCAGCGCCTGTTCCCACTGTTTAATTGTGCCACGCTTGCTGAGCTGCATCAGCCTTCTGGACTGATATCCAAACTGTCTTACCCAGCCTGGGCCCCAAGACGGCTCAGCCAATACTCACATGGAAGACCATCATGAGAGATCGCCTGGGACCCCCTCAACAACACGAACAGAACTGCACCACGGTTAATCATGGGCCCTGCTTCTCCTGGAAAATCAGCAAGTCATCCCAGCCCATTCATCCATCCCAGTCCTGTACTGCAATGTGAGTAACACTAGGTAGCTCCCGCACAACAGCTCAATAAAGTGTATCATCTGATTTAATTGTTGTTTAATCATCACGAAATGAGCCCCTGGCTCCGGATTACAAATTGAGGTGGTTGTGCCCTTTCTTCATCACAGGGCCCAACCAACTGCAATGCAGGCCCCCCAGGCAATGTTCAGGCTAGCTCCCTCACTTCAACGGGGTACCCAGGCGTGTGATCAGCGGGACAAAGTTCAGCCATAATTTCGACCGTTATTTGAATAAATCAACCGATTACACCACCCTGATCAATTCCTGTACTGTTATTTGGCTGTGCTAACCTTGTTTGGGGGTCTCCAGGGTGAAATAATGGAACAGATCCAGTGGAAAATGCAAACAGTGTGGTGAATTGGAAGAAGAATAGAGCTACTGTGAAAGTGTTGATGAAGACTGTCTAGGCCACTAGAGAAGAAAGAGGTTACAGTGTCCGGAGGGCTGTACCCAGATATTACTACTATAACCCCTGTCCCAGGTGGAAGCACCCACTTAATAACCAGCCCTTAACCTGCTACTAGCCAAGCAGGCAGGGTAATAAAATGAGATAACACCATAGGGGTTACATTTGGAGCACCGTGGGATTTGTACTTCTAGTGGTCAAGTGGACTACAACCCCAGCTTAAAATTAGCAAAATGGAGCTCACCACACCCAAGTTATTGCTCACAAGCTGCTAGTGCACCATGATGGAGTGGAGGAGGCAGAGGGTGGACTCACAAGCTCTACATAATGGATGTCCCTCAGACCATAATGCCACTACTATGGAAGTGGTTGAACAAATAAGTGTTTAGGGAAGGTTGAAGGAAGGAAGGTCAGCCTGTTCCATCAAACTACAGGGCCTACTCTGCAGCTGCCCATTGAACCAGAAAGCATCCCTGTCACTTGCTTGAATGGCCCCAAGGGATGAAAGGTCACCCCTTACATAGCGACCAGCTGCTCCTGGAAGGTCCCCCAAATAGGGAGTTCAAAAAAAGCTGTTCAACTGTTAGCTACAGCGCTCTGCTACAAACTAGTGAAACGTTAGAGCTTCTGAGATGTCACTCCATACAGTACTTCTCCTGCCACCTACAGCTACTTCCTCCAGTGATACCCACTGTACATTTGGACCATACTGCAGACTTAAACTTTCTTGGGCATGGTCCTGGTGCCTGTGGGTAAGGACGATCTGAAACATGGACGGACTATGCCACCCTTTGGTCCAGGACTGGCAGTGTGCTGAGGGAAAGAGGAAAAGTCTCATGAAGCTTGAGGGCCTTGCACAGAGCCATTTGCTTCCCAGATCCACCAGCCTGAAGTCCGGACATAGAACACCTCTGTGCCTTGGATGGAGTATATGGTAGCACAGTGAGAATGATCTGATGTGAGTTTAAACTGCAAAACAGAGGAAAATGAAAAGTTATCAATGTTTGTCACCAGATTAGGAAGCCGGTAGGCCCACTGGAAAGGAGGGTACCCACTAATGAATTGACAGGGTCAGGCTAGATCATCTTAAAGTCAGCACTCTAAACGTGATGTTGCTGAAGCTAAACTGCAAGAAGACAACACCCCAAAACTGTAACCTAATGAAGAGACCATGAGTTGAGAATGACGAAGAGGGAGGGAGCCCTATGCAGGGCCACTCTCACCTGCCAGGCCTCCGAGGAGGATGAGGAAGAAGTGCAACAGTTACGAAGAGCAGTCAAGGGTTGACTGAGTTGAGGGTCAGCCAGCAAGCAGCCGAGGCTGCTAGAGATGCTAATTCCTGTCCAGCCACCCCTGAGGCTAAAAGCAAGGCCCTGCCAAGAGTGGTGGGGGTACACGTCATTTCATTCTAGCCTGGGCCTGGAAACAGCCTGCAGGAAGAGGTACGAGAACTGAGAGCTGTGGTGGAAGACCTACTCCGACTCTGAGCTACTCGAGATGCTGTCCCTTGGAGGTGCTCTGAGAGTCAGGAGAACAAAACCCTGACCAGAGAGAGACCCCAAGACTCTCCCACTATGTTCAAGTAGGGGAACAGCTCCTCTTCCCCTAGAGACTCTAAAGAACCTGTGTTCTGTTATTACTGTAGAGAGGATGGGCACACCCAGTTCACCTGCCGTTCACCTGAGACTCTGAGAAAAGTTACTACTAGGCTGCTGGCATTGATTCGATGGAGCAACATATGACTGCAAGGTGGGGCTGCCCGAAAAAGCTATTCAACCAAGGTAGCTGTAAAGTTGACACCCAAGTCCATGTCATCTGAGTGGTCTGAGGTGGTGGGCCCTTCAATGGAAACTACAGTGATGGTGAACGGTGTGTCTGCCCGGGCAATGCTTGACAGTGGATCTCAAGTAGCCATAGTTTTTCAAGATTGGTACCAGAAGCATCTGTCTGACATACCCCTACAACCCTTGGAAGGTCTGCACATGTGGGGGTTGAGTGAGAATTCCTATCCGTACTCAGGGTATATCCGGATCTGGCTGTCATTCCCTACCGCTGTGGCTTGGGTAAATGAACAAGTTGAAACACTTGCCCTAGTGTCTCCCCACTGGACTGTATAGATAGGCTACCCCTTAATTGAACAAAGCCCATGTTTGGGAGAATACACTACTCTGCCACGAGAAACAAGGACAACAGACTGGACAGGCTAAGAATTCAACATTAATCAAAAGGGCTTATGACTTAACAGAAACCCAATGAAGTGGACTGAGATAAGCCAGTGGGGATAGTGTGGAAAAAGGATCCTGACTCTTTGGTGTTGGCCCCCAATACCCAGTGTACGATCCATTGAGAAGTCCGCCTAAGGAGAGATGTAAAGAACAAAAAACTGATGAGAGATGCCCCCGGTGAAGGGAAGCTGCCAAAGGGGTTGATGGTTAAGCCCAGTATACTACCTGCACGTGCCTATGCCTATACTAGCCGAGTGATGGTGCAAGTGAGGAAACATATCAGACAGGGAAGTTCGTGTGAACCGGGGATGTCACGCTGGCTACAGCACTGCACAGACATTTAGCATTACTAGTAACAAGTACTCTGGTGAAAGGGAGAAAGTGACCCCAGACTTATTTGACTGATGATTCCTCCTTGTCCACCGAATGGAAGGCCAATTAGCAGAAACTTGCTCAGAGACCAAGTGTTCTCACTAAAAGAGTGGGATGTAGGAGTGTTTCCATGGTGCTGAACATAACATACTTACCATGATGAGCGACCATTTAGAAGGTCCAACGCTTTGCCCCAGTGGACACTAGGCAATGTTAGGAGGCATCTACAGGAAATACTACTATCTGGCATTGTTCAAAGCAATAAGTCCTCGCTTCCCCCATCGTAGTGGTGCATAAAAAGAATGGATCCGTGAGGATGTGTGTGACTATCAGACCCTAAACCGATGGACTATCCCAGATCAATACACCATGCCACGCATACAGGATTCCCTGGATTGTCTGAATGGGGGTCAGTAGTTCTCAGTACTGGATCTCCGCTGCGGAGATCATCAGATTCCGATAGCCCCAGAGGACCATGAGAAAACAGCCTTCATCTGTCCTGTGGGGTTCTACAAATTCCTGAGGATGCCACAGGGGATTTCGGGTGCCCCTGCCACCTTCCAGAGATTGATGGAATGTGCGGTGGGTGACATGAACTTACGAAGATATTTAGTGTACTTGGATGATTCATTGTTTCAGGCTGCGCTGGAGGAACATGAGACCAGACTGTTCAAAGTCTCCCGATCGTTTGGAAGAATTCATCCTCAAGTTATCCATAGTCAAGTGCAGTTTTTCAAACATCTATGAAATATGTTGGGACATAGTGTCTGTGGAAGGGATACAGACAGATCCCAGTAAGTTGAATCTTTGACCCCAGCTGGCCAATAACCTAAAAAGAGCTACAGTATTTCCTGGGGTTCTCGGCTACTAGAGATTCATCAAAGACTATTCAAAGGTGATTCAACTGCTCCTTAACCTTACCCAACCAACTGCAAATACAAAAAGGGGGCTATCAAAGACCAAGAGAAAATGAACTTTCTAACAGGTGAGCCTTTTGGGACTTGGTGGACACCCAAATGTGAAGCAGCTTTTTTTGAAGTCATATACCAGCTCACCCACATCCCAGTCCTTGCCTATGCTGATTCAACTAAGCCCTATGTTCTGCAAATGGGCGCTAGTTTGCAGGGCCTTGGGGCTGTGCTATATCAAGACTATGAAGATGGCTTGAGACCTGTAGCTTTCACCAGTAGGAACTTGACCCCCATCAGAAACAGAACTATCAGGTCCACAAGTTGAATTCCTCACCCTACAATGAGCCATAGTTGACCAGTGTTTGAAGTACCTCTATGGGGCAAAGATATTAGTAAAGACTGACAATAACCCACTGACCTATGTGCAGACTTCAGCTAAATTGGATACCATTGGGCACCATTGGCTTTCTGCCTTATCGACTTATGATTATGCTGTTTGAATACAGACCGGGACTAAACCACAAAGACGCTGATGCCCTGTCACAAAGGCCAGCTTCTAAGAGCAATTGGGACAGATTGTTTGAACCTTACATCAAAGCACTATGTCAAAAGTTTGATAAAGATGAACAAATGTCTGTGGACACAGTGGACTGCCTAGTAGATTGCTTGGGCCTTCCTGATACCTGCATACGTGCTGCCTATTTCCATTCTCTGCTCTAGATATTAGTGCACTACCTCAGTTCTATAATGACAGTATTCAGTGGGCTCAATCCCAAGATCCCATGATTCAACCTGCACTTGAGGCCCTGTGTGTGGGGAAAGATGTGTCCAAGTTGCATTCCTCTGACTTGGGAATTGCTCTATTGTTCAAGGAAGGCCTCAGGTTAAAGTTGCATGATCAGTTGTTATACAGACAGGCAGTGGATAATTGTGGTCAAATAGACAAGCAACAGTTGGTCCTACCCACGGCCTTTAAACAGCTGGTACTGAGGTCCCTCCACAATCACATGGGGCACCTTGGTGCTGTCAGAACTCTCGACTTGGTACGATCCCGATTCTACTGGCCAAAGATGGGACAGATGTTGAGCACCATATAAAGATCTGCAGTCGCTGCCTCCAAAGAAAAGCCCTGCCTCAGAAGGCTGCCCCCCCTTGTCAATATCACTACCAGTGCCCCTCTAGAATTGGTCTGCATATACTTCTTGTGTTTGGAACCCGAACAAAAGAACATTGGCAATGTGTTGGTAGTTACTGATCATTTTACACGGTACATACAAGCCTTCCCAACTAAAGATCAAAAGGCATCTACCGTGGCCAAGGTGCTGGTGGAAAAGTTCTTTGTCCACTATGGTGCCCCCCAGTGGATCCATTCTGACCAAGGCAGAGACTTTGAAAGTAGGTTAATCAAAGAAATGCTCTCTCTCTGTGGGGGATGCGGAAGTCAAGAACCACCCCCTGTCACCCACAGGGGGACCCTCAACCCGAACGCTTTAACCACACTCTTCTGGACATGCTGGGCACCCTTCATCCAAAAGACAAGCATAAGTGGAGCCAGCAGATTAGCACCTTGGTACACACGTACAATTGCACCAAAAGTGACGCATGTTTGGGAGGGAGGCCTGACTGCCAGTTGATGTCTGCTTTGGGGTCTCTCCAGATGGGGTCCGAGCCAAAAACTACTTGCAGTACATACAGAAATTGAAAGACCATTTGAATCATGCCTGTCAACTAGCTCAAACTATGGCTGCTAAGCGAAATCTTGCCAACAAAGAAAGACATGATAGATGATTAAAAGCCCAGGTGTTGTTGCCCGGAGATAGGGTACTGCTATGCAATTTGGGACTGCATGGAAAACACAAAATTGCTGCTAGATGGCACCATCTTCCTCATGTAGTAGTTGGTAAATTGGATGATCTGCCAGTGTACAAGGTGCATCCAGAAAATAATTCCAAAGCTGTTAAGGCCATGCACCGAAATCATTTGCTGCCCATCGGCCAAGTCGTTATTGATGCTGAACCCACACTTGACACTTCTTCTGGGCCAGTGACTCATGCTGCTGCAAAGAGGAAACAGAGCCCACCTGTCCATGTTGTTCCAGAACTAAGGCCTTCCCCTCAGCAGGCCCAGAGTGATAGTGATGACTGTTCATCTGTCTCTGATGAGAGAGACTGTGATAATGCCTATTATCCCTCATATGAACTGAGTCAGTTGTTTTGAGGAAATCCTCTGCAGAATTGTGGGGATGAAGCTGGGCCTTCAGAACTGCCAACTCCCCTAGCTTCTTCCTGGGACCCAATGCCCTCTGAAAGTGAGGTGCAAAGTATCACGTCTGAGGTTGCAGAATCTCTGTGTCTTGTAGATTGCCTGACTTGCCTGAAGAAGGGGCTGATGGTCTGAGTCTTCTTGGTGACCTACCAGAACTAACAGAGCCAAGAGAAAGTGAAGACAGTGCTCTTTCTGTGCTACAAAGCTCCAGTGTGTCCAGGTGTCCTGAGGATGACCAGTCAGAGCATTCTGCAGCAAACCTTAATGACCAAAGTACTTTGGAAACAGAAGCTACTGAACCCAGAGCTGCCAGTGCTCCCAACCTGAACCTCTCATCCAGTGCAGAGGCACCCTTCCTGAAAGAAGAAAACGAAGGGTCCAATGCACATGATGACAAGCCAGAGTCAGTGTCTGTCCCCCCCAGAAGGACTGGGCAACCTACTAAGCCAGTGCTACATTTCAGTTATGATTCCCCTGGGAGGCCTGTGGACTTGCCTCTCAATGTGATCCATAAAGGTTTTTACGTTTCCAAGACCTCACTGCCCAAATTGAGCTTGACTGCCATCTTCCGATTAATTGTTCTTCCTTCAGAACAAGGTGTCCCTGTTACATCTAGCCCCAAGTTAGCTGATAGGGAAGGGCCCCTTCCTACATTGTTTATTGTACAAGAAGTTATAATGTGAAGTCATAGGTAACTGTTCATAGTATGTTAATCATAATAGAATCAGTATTGAATGTATAAAACATGCATAAATATTGTCAATGAAGACATGGCATAGTGAAATATAGTGAAATGTATAGTAATGTGATAAGTTTACATTAACTGATGCATCAGATATTATTTCCATAGTATGCTAATGTCATGTATGTCTCATATATATTGCTTCTTCAATATTGTGATGGTGTAGACTTTGACACGGATGCCAAGTTTTTCCAGGCAGGGAAGGGTGTAACCCCCCTACAAATGGAGGTGCCCGAAAGTCTTTCTTGGGCTTGCCTAAATGCCCACTGCCAGGCTGGTATCCTGTGTCTTAGCATTTTAAAAGTGTTGCACAGAGTGCCTTAATGCCTCTGTGCTCTGTCTCTTTAAGAGCTGCCTATAACATGGTGCTTATTTAATCTGGGAGGGGACTGAGTGTTTCTATGCTTGAGTCCCACCGGGGCTGCCAGATAATCGCTCCGTTCTACCATCGCTATTTGCACAGAGGGAGCTCTATTAGAAGCTGTACTTATTTGCTGATTATCTATTAGAATAGTAATGATATTGCAGTTTGTCTAACCTGCCTTCTTTGCAGCATGGACAGTTCTGTTTATCACCACCATCTTGGTCCTGGACTGTCAGAATGGGCCAATCAGTACCTTTGGGGACCCTAAAATGGAGTCTATCCCCAGGGATCTTGTGGGAGTGAATTTCTGTAGGAATTGTAGTTTTGAGACTTTGGCACCTAAATGCACTTGAAGGGGAGCCCCTGCTTTGATAGGCATATGAATCAACAAATCGAACCTTTTGGACTGAAGGGAAATTCCCAAGCTGCCTGCTGCAGTGAGTCAGTCTGGAGGTAGAGTTTGGAGAGCAAACAGCTCGAGCGATTTGAGCAGCTGCTCCTACGTAGTTCGCGCGGGAGATTGGTGGAAAGGCTGAGTTTGGCCTGTTTGCCTGCTGTCCCTCGAGAGGGAATCCTTTGAAAGGTTTAGCAGTTGGACTGTATCCAAATTGCAGCGTGACAAAGCCACTGAAGAGTGACCAGATTTAAACCTGAAGAAGACCGAAGATTTGCTGTACGCGATCGGCCTGTCAGGACTTCCAGTTGCCACAAAATTCCCAGTTTTGCTCAAAGACACTGATATTGCTGCCTGACTGCTATCCGCATTGTGGTATGGTGATTGCTTTACTATAAATATGCTGTTTGCTATTAGTGGGTGGAGATTTGGTTCCCCACTGTTTAATTGTGCCACGCTTGCTGGAAGCTGAATCCAGCCTTCCCAGACTGATATCCGAACGGTCTTACCCGGCCTGGCCCCTGCCACTTTGGCCCAGCCAGCTACTCACACCACATAGAAAACCATCGATGAGAGACCTGCCTGGGGATCAGCCCCTGCTCAACATCATGAACAGGACCGGCACCACGGTGAATCGTGTGGGCCCTGCTTCTCCTGGAAAACCAGCAAGTCATCCTGCAGTCTCCATTTGGTCCATCCTGTGTCCTGTACTGGGCAGCGTGAGTAAACAACAGAGTAGCTCCCTGCAACTACAGCTCAATCAAAGTGTGTCATCTGATTTAATTGTTTTGTTTAATCATCACGAACTGATCCTCCTGGCTCCGGATTACAAACTGTATGTGGTTGTGCATGCCTTTTCTTTTCATCACAGGGCCCCAACCAACTATGATGCTGGCCTACCCCGGGCAACATTCCAGGCTAGCCCACTTTACTTCCAACTGGTACCCAGAGTGTATGACTGTGCAGGGACTAAAAGTTCATGCATAATTGCCTGACTAGATCATTTTCAGAATCAATCAACCTGATTACGGCCCCTCCCTTGTTCAATTCCCCTGAATAAATCAGATCTAATTCTCTGCATTTGATCTGACTGTGGTTCCAGTTTGTACCAAAAGCACTGTACTGTTGTTATTTGCTGTGCATAACTATGTTTTACAGGGGGTCTCCGGGGTCGAACTGGTGGAAGCAGCTCTGGTGGTAAGTGCAAACAGTGTGGGGAATTGTATGCTGAATAGGAGCTACTGTGAAAGTGTTTGATGCATATTGTCTAGGCTACTAGAGGGGAAAGAGGGAGGTTACAGTGTCCCGTAGGGCTGTACCCAGATTAGCCTTGCTACTAACAACCCTGTCCTCTGGGTGTAGGCACCCATTTCAGTACCCATGCCCCTTAACCTTCTACTAGCCAAGCAGACAGAGGTAGTAGCCCTTGGGATTGTGACACCTAGGGGTTACACATGGAGGGAGGCTTGGATGAACTCTGCCTTGGTGAGACAGATGGCTCTGATGCATGTTTTGTGGAGCGTGCGGTAGCACTGATGGTCTTGGGGGGTACCAGAAGTTTTGAACGCAGTTCAGGCTTGGTCTCTGGCACGTTAACATGCGATGAGTTCAGCAGAGACCCAGGGGAGGTGGTTGCCATGGACCCTAGAGTTTCTAAACGTCACATGCTGGTTCCAAACTGTAAGGAACTGTGAGGAGAAGTAGCTCAAGGCACCTTTGACAGAGGTGATTGGTGACCAGTCAAGATTGGACAGATCATAATGGAGGGAGGATAGGTCCAGAGAGCAGAAGGAATGAAAGTTGAGGATGACTGGAGGGGACTTAGCATGGTGGATTTTCCATACACAGAAGACCATATGATGGCTGCTGAGTGCATCAGGAAGTATACTAGAATTTACGACTCGGTGTGGATGCGAGGTCAGGATCCAGTCGATTAGTGTGTGTTTACCTGACTTGTGATTAAGGCGCATTGGGTCTGTAATAAGTTGTTTTAGGTTGAGTGAGGAGACGTGGGAGCAGACTTTGGGCTGTGTACTGGACAGCTAATTTATGTTGAAATCCCCTAAGAGATAAAGCTCCCCAGGGGCAGCAAGGGTGGAGATGGAGGAGAGGAGATCAGTGATAGAGGACAGGGAGGAGACAGGGAGGTTAGGGCAGCAGTAAGCACTGCCTCAAAGATATGAAGGGAGAAGGGAGTGAAATGTTTACTAGAAGCAGTTCGTAGGCAGAGGGAGAGGTTACGGAGAGGCACACAGAGTAGTTGATAGATGTAGATATGTACATGGCAACTTCCCGGCCCCTGGACTTATGGTCCTGGCCAATGAGAGAGTATCCAGGGATGGAGACAGCTGAATTGGGAATTCTAGAGCTGAGCTATGACTCAGACAAAGTAAGGATAGAGGGTTTAAGGTGTAACATGAGTGGCTGTAGAAGATCAATTTTGGGGAGAAGGCTTCTTATGTTAAGGTGAAGGAGTCTAAGTCCTTTTGGCAATTCAGGAGAAATGGAATGGGGAGGCCGGGGTTTGGTTCATTATCTCCTGCAGTGATGAGCAGATGTATTATAAGTGATCTTGTGAGGTTGACCAGCCATTTTTTAGATGGGGGGAGTAAATGGCTGGAGGCTGTGTAGGTCTTAGTGTTCGTGCTACAGGAGTGAGAAACAAGGGTATGAAGGGAGACCAAGTGGGATCCAGTTCTATAGATGATGATGGCTGCAGCACACCAGGGAAGTGTAAAGGAGGCTGACAGGAGGGGAAGGGTGGGAGGGGGAGGGTAATGGGGGTTATGGAAGTGAAGAAGGAGGAAGAGAAATAGGGTGAAAGCAGGGGAAGGCAAGGAGGAGGGAGGAACATGGCGCGTGACATGTAAGGGGGAATAAGACAGTGGATTAGGGAAAGAAGGGAATTTGCAGAGGTAAGAAAGAGGACACAGATTGGAGTAGGTAGGAGTAACTTGCTAAGTAGGAGGTTGGAGTGCTTAGCAAACTTTGATTTTGTCAGTGGCGAAATTATGCTGCGATAGCTAAAAAGCAAATTGGAAAAATGTGCTAAAATAGTGGAAAAACAGTATGTGGGAGGTTGAACAGAAAAGCAGCAGTTAATGTCCTTAAACACAGTAGACAAAGGATTGGGTGCATTGTACTGGATGCAGCCCACAGGAAGATGGAACGAATTTGCACACAATGGAAGGGTGCAGATATTAGTCTATAGGTTGAAAATTGCTGTCCTGGGTGGAGCCCCAAGTTCAGTTAGCCTATTAGAAGAGTGACATGGGCGGGCGGGAAAATAATTTAGCTTTTGTAGACCAGCCAGGGCTCTGTTTGAAGCCCAAAAATTCAAGCAAGTCCTTGCAAATAATCAAAGAACCATTATTTTTTTGTTGATTCACCAACTCCTGTGCTCTGACATGGAGAGGAGTATACTGTAGAATGAATTGCAGTGGGGCTGCAGAAAAGAGCTAAGAGCAACGAGCGAGTTGAAGCAGCTTGGCTAGAATACCAATGGGTAGCAACCAATGGGGAAGGGATTATATAGAGTGGGAGGAGTTTAACTATATTTAAAGAGTGCCGGGGGTGGGAGAGGGTTGGCGGGAGAAAATTCAAGATGAGAGGGAGCCTGGGAGCCTGGCGGTGTCCGCACCTGAAAGTGGTGGCCTGGAACTGTGGGTGGCTGACAGGATTCTCATCTGGCCCTCAGGAGGAGGTTGGCGGGCTGCTTCAGGGCTGGACTGTGTCTGAGCCCACTGCTGCTCAATTTGGCCACCTGAAGAAGAAGGGAGAGAGAAGGTTTATAGTTAGACTGACTCTGGTCGGGTGGAGGGACTGGTCAGGAAAAAAAACAACTAACAAAAGCAGGAGCCAGGGGAATAAATCTGGGGGTGGGTAGCAGACTAGTGGAAAGCACCAGCTGCTGCAGAGGGGTCTGTTTGAAACAAAAGAGAGAAAGAAAGGTGTTTAAATCGGGGGGTGGGGGTTGCGGATTAGGTGCTAGGTTCAGGATAGCAGGGTAGAGTAGAAAGGAATACCTAAGACTGAGCAGTAGTTTTAAACAAGATTAACCTGAAACAGTCCTGTCTGCAGTAAGAATTGCATTAATTAATTAACTGAATTAAACTGAAACAGACCTGTCTGAATTAACCTGAAACAGACCTGTCTGCAGCAACAATTACATTAATTAACTGAATTAACCTGAAACAGTCCTGTCTGCAGTATACTGATTAAAATAATTAGCCAAGAATCTGAGTTCACTGAGTGCAAATAACAATAACTGGCTGAGACAGAGTGCAACTGACTGCTCTTACAATATGGCCTCTAGTTGTAAGGCTAAGGCAGTATAGCACAGTGGTTTAAGGCTCTGAGCTGCAAACCTGAAGACCTGAGTTTGAATCCCACAGCCTCCACTTGCATGTGTGACCCTGCGCAAGTCACTTAACTTCCTTGTGCTCCCAGGTCGCACCTGTAACAAGCTTTCAGCTTAGTGTGGCTCTTCTGGTTAAAAAAATTAATAAATAAATTTACTGCTCTCACAATATGCACTTACGATCTGGCACTAATTGTGAAAAATGTACAAGATACAAAAGTACTGGTTACAATAGTACTACATCTGTCTCAATGCTGGCTACAGTAAAGCTCAGTTTGACTATTGCTCAACTTGCTAAAAAAATAAAAAGTCAAGGGGGGAGAGCCAAGGCATCGGCTGGACTGAGCCAATAGCAGTGCTCCTCTACACTGAGGGACCAATAGGCTCGCAGCACAGAGAAGGCACCTTCCACATGGAAAATTCAAGATGAGAGGGAACCCGGGAGCCTGGCAGTGTCTGTACCTGAAAATAGGAGCTGGGAACAGTGGGTGGCTGACAGGATTCTCGCCCGGCCATCAGGAGGAGGCAGGCGGGCTGCTTCAGTGCTGGACCATGTCCAAGACCACTGCTGCTCACTTCGGCCACCTGCTGACTTCTGAAAAATCTGAAAATCCCAAAAATCCGAAGCAGTTGGCATTCAGATAGGAGAAGGGCCCAAAGTCCAGGTTCCTGTTATGGGGTCTTGTTCCCATCCAGTACCTTGAAGTGCAGCCTGTACAGACCAAAAGTTAGAGGCAGACAGGATTTCAATATTTGGCTGCACTATATTCATAGAAACAAGGGCTCACTGTGTTACTGTGAAGACAGAGATAAAACCTCGTTGGTCCTGGTATCCTGAAGCCAAGTGCTGACATTCGCTGTAGTCACCGCCTTGTCATTCGTCGGTTCCTTTGATTTGACAGATTCCACCTTCAGCCATTCTGACATAGTTGAGCAGTTGTCAGTTTCAGCCTGCAGCTGCTGCAGTTGTTCAGTATGCCTCTTTTTGGTAGCGAGAAACTTATGCTCCTCATCTTCTAGAAGTTTAACCAGTTCTTGTGTCTCCGTGGCAGAAAAGTGAATCGGGTCAGAAATTGAAGCAGTACATAAGTTTTTAACTGTCTGTTCTCCATCAGACATTAAGGTCAAAATCTACATAGGCATCTCCAGACCATAAGGTATGTT
The DNA here is from genome assembly GCA_016271365.2 of Neoceratodus forsteri. Classification (NCBI taxonomy): domain Eukaryota; kingdom Metazoa; phylum Chordata; order Ceratodontiformes; family Ceratodontidae; genus Neoceratodus; species Neoceratodus forsteri. Next base: position 728,100,156 of record CM057455.1, read on the forward strand.
CTAAACAAAATCAAAAGTTTGAGAGATATTTTGAGAACGTGGAATATCGTGCTCGGGAAACTCAGTGGATGCAACCGCAGCCTCTGAAACTGTGGTCTCTAGCAAGGATAAGGTAGGAAAGGAGACCCACTTTCCTACCTCCATCTCCTCCAAACGACCATCCACCATCTTGGCAGGCAGCCGAGACAGTAAAGGGGCCCCCTACAGCAAGAGATGGGGAATTTCCCCGGTGCCCTGGCCAAATTTCCCCCATTCACTAAAAATACGACCAGCAGCTTAATCTGGTTCAATGTTAGTTGGCACCCATCTGTATCCCCCTCCTCCCCCGGGATGAGGCTGAAAATAAGCAGAAGTGTCTAGTCCTCCTTTCACAGTCAACAAAAGCTAAATAAATAAATAAATTTATGACTGCCACTTGTTCAGTCTTGAGAATCTCCCTGGAGGGCCTGTTTTGCCATGGCTTCCACCCTCTCCCTCAGTCTCTTCTTCCTCCCCTGCCCTCTGCTTGTCCTCTTACCTTTTGTAACTCTTAGGTGATGTAGATGGACCCCTCCTCCACATCTCCTAAAAAAGGCATCTGTGCATTTTCAGTCTCAGCACGTTCCATTTCACTTCCAGATGATGAAGCAAATTCAGGGACTGAATCATAATCTCTTTGCTCCCTCTCATGTTTCTTTAATTTATATGCTTGCAATTCATCTTTGAATTTTGTCATATCTGCTTCTAAACAACTCTCTGCCAATGTGAAATCTGGACTGCTGTTTACTTTTTTATTCTCCTCCTCCATTTGTATAATATCAGTGCTATTTTTTGCCAAGATATATCTACCTTTGGAACTAGTGGTATTTTTAGTATGCAGTCTGGATAATTGCTATGATAGTACACAGGGGAGGAGATATAATGGTATATGGATAGGCAAAAGTTTGGGGCAAGCAGTGTATATAATGTAAATACTTTGAATGTACAGGGGTTGAGAAAACATAACTGGTGCCCCCCAAAGAATTCTCTGCTTCCCTCATAGTTCATCACTATGAAGCCCTGCAAAATACGGTTGTATGCATTATACAGCAATGATGTATATGTGTTGCAAGTTGTTTTTAAAGTATAAATGGATTATGCTAAAACAGTGGCCAAACTGGGAGCTCCATTAGCCTGGAATAGTCAATTAGCCACTGGTCCCATGACTCCAATTGGAGTATACAAGAAGTGAATGACTGTGGTCTCAGGTAGCTCTGAGGAAGGCGTAGCCACAATGTAAGCATATGTGAGCGTATGCATGTTGTATGCATGCACCCGGTCTGTTTCCCCCCCCGAGTCAACAAGGTCACAATATGCACCTGTGGCAGCAAGGATTTTTCACCTGTATGGACTAAATGTGTTGGGAAACAATAACCTGCATGGAAACCTGGAGGGTTCTCACTGGAGACTCTTTGAATAAAGACCTACAAAGAATAATGGTAGGCAAAGTAAAAAGATAAACAAGTGTGAGAGCCTGATTTATTAGAAATAACAGACTGTGTCACGTGCACTGCAATTTGAGACCAACACTGTGCGGGACTCTGGAAAAATATGGAAATGCCAGCAGAAGAAGGTCAAAGGGCTATCAAGTCTCATTGTTGTGGATCTCATGCACATTTGCTACATGTTCCTCTTCTCCCCCTCCCCCTCCCCTGTTGCCCTAACCTTCCCCTTGACTTGAATTCTCTTGATTGCCCTTCTCTGCACTTCCTCTATGTGGTTAGAAACATAGAAACATAGATTTTGACGGCAGATAAGGACCGCTTGGCCCACCCAGTCTTCCCATTTCCCTACCTAATGGATAAGCTGCAGATCCTAGTTAACCAGCAGCCTACTTCTTCCTACCCCCACCCCCTAGAATTGCCATGTCCTTCTTGGTGTAGGGGCTCCAGTACTGCATACAGTACTCCATGTGTGGTTGCACCATGGATCTGCATAGTGGTAGAATTATGTTCTTTCTTTTAATTTTTTATTTTATTTTATTTAAACAGCAGTTTGGAAAACCTTTGAGCCATAGGCTCATTTACAAAGGTACCTTGTCACAGTAAGACAAACCAAAATACACAGTATAGCAGTACAACACATAAGTATAACAGTAAATTAAGACATAGATACAAACAAGCTGGTACAGGTAGGATGGATGCAAACAATATCAGAGTTATGTCGTCATAGCAGCTAGTAATAAGCTTTGTCATAAGTATTGAGTGCGGCTTTGACTAGTGGCAGTTACAGCATCGGTGTTAATAAGGTGGTTACGTAAGGAAGTTTTGAAGCACGATATAGTTGGAGCTTCAGAGATGGAGAGAGGGCAGGTGTTGAACTAGGAGGGGCCCTAAAGCTGAAGGCTCTTTGGCCGTGAGAGGTCCTAGCTCTAGGGATAACAAGAGAGGTTTCCCAGAGGTCCAAGTATGAACTAGTGGGACAGAGCGGCGATGGTGGTGGTCAATCCTGGTGGGAAAGCCCAAGGAGGGTCTTTTTTGTAAGGGTACAGGTAAGATATTTGAGGCGCTCATCGAGATCAAGTACCAGCGCTTTAGCATACAGTAGACAGGTGTGTGTCATCCTAGGTGCTCCAGTAATTAACCTGCAGGCCTTATTCAGAGTAGTGCGAATTTTATGGAGTGGGTCTGATCAGCAGCACCATACACCGGCAATCCATAGTCCACTAGGGACAGGATAGAGGAGGTGACTGTGAGTCGAAGAGCCTCCGGGGGGAGGCAGTGTTTATACCGATGTAAGATGCCCAATCGGATATTAGTGGCAGTGGCTAGGGCAGCGATGTGTTCCATGGAAGGAGAGGGAGGGGTCAAAATGGATCCCTAGGTATTTATAGGAGCAAACTTGTTCGAGTGGGAATGAGGACCCAGAGTGAATGAGGAGTTTGAAGTTGCAGGACTTGTTTTGGGGATGAGTGAAGAACATGGTTTTGGTTTTTTTAAGATTTATCACCAATCTATGTTCCTTGAACCAGCCCTCAGCTTCAGTGAAGGACTTCTGCAGCGAGTCCTGGAGGCAGTAGGGTTACGATTTGGGTTCTGGTGAGCCTCCTTGTATGTAACCCAGAATTCTGTTTGCCTTCACCACCACTTATTTGAATTGCATTGAAGATTTCAGGTTGCTTATGATTGCTATCCCCAGATCCTTCTCTTCTTCCAAGACTGTGACTGTCACACCCCCAAGTCTGTACTAGGCCTTGGGGTTGTTGCTCCCTATGTGCATTACCTTGCACTTTTTTTAACTGAACCCCAGTTGCAAAATTCTGGTTCATGTATCTGACCTGGCCAGGTCCCCCTTCAGATCCCTTTTGCCTGCCTCAGTGTGTCCACCATTCTGCAAAACTTGATGTTGTCCTTGAAAAGGCATATTTTGTCTTTGATGCTGTCCCTTATGTCACTAATGAACACATTGAACAGGACTGAACCAATCACTGACCCCTATGGAACCCTGCTAGTCACCTCCCTCCTCCCTGAGTGCCTACCCCCCACCACCCACTGTGATCTCTCCTCTAGCCAGTTTGCCACCCACCTGGTCAGTTTCTTCCCTCTCCTCATGTCTCCCAGCATTTTGGTCAACCTCTTGAGGGGGACTGAGTCAAAGGCCTTGCTGAAGTCCAGGTATAGTATATCTACTCCCTGGTCCCTGCCCACCGCCTTAGTGATCCAATTGAAGAAGCTGAGAAAATGTGTTTGGCATGGCCTTCCTGCCATAAACCTGTGCTGCCTGTCATCCTAGATTCTATTCACCTCAAGGAACTCAACCAACTATTCCATTAGAATGATCACCATCAGCTATCCAACAATTGATGTCAAGCTGGCTGGTCTATAGTTCCCTGCTTCCTCTCTTGGACCACTCTTATGAAGGGGCACCACATCAGCTGTCTTCCATTCATACAGAACCATGCCTGTGTCCAGATAGCAGTTGAACAGGCCAGTCAGGAGTACTGCAAGAACTGATGCCAGCTCTCTCAGCCCCCTAGGGTGCATGCCATCCAGCCCTGGGGCCTTGAGACCTTTAAGGACTCTGTCCTCTGTAATTGTTTACTCACTTTTCTCCACCACCCTCATTACTGCTTTTCCATGTGGAAGTGGCCCATACTTCTCTTTCATTAAAACTGAGAAGTTGTTCTCATTTAGTACTTCCGCCTGCTCCCTGTTTTCTACTACCCATTCCATTTCCCTTTTCGGCTTTCCTACACCTTCCTTTGTTGTTCTTTTCTTCTGGATGTATCAGAAGAAAGTCTTAACACCCTCCTTGACTCCCTCAGCTATTTGTAGCTCTGTTACCATCTTGGCCTGATAGTTGACTTCTGCTGCCATACATATTCAGGTCTGTCTTCTTCCCTCTAGGTCTTCTTGTACTTTCTGCATGAAGCCCTTCAGCTGGATGCGGCAAGAAAGGAAATTGCCAGGCTGCATCATCAACTAAACTGGGGTGCCCCCTCCGTCCTCTCCCCCAGATGCTCACTAACCCAGAGGGGTGGAGAGTGATGGGACAAGAGGGAAGCAAGCAGACAAGGATGGAGTATGTGAAACCAGTTTGACCAAAGGAAATCTCGATCACTAATTGCTTCACAGCCCTGAAGATATTACAGGACACAGTTACTGAGAAAGCAGATACTGAACCTCCCAAGGAGACAAGGCAGAACTCTGAAAAGGCAACAGACGGATGCAAGGGAAAGCAGAAACAAAATAATTGGAAGCAAACACTCATACTGGAGGACTCTATAATTAGAGAAGTTGAGTCCCATTTAAATAAATCTATGGTGAAGGTCCAATGCCTCCCTGGTGCCTCAGCCAAGAGAGACGCTGAATGAATTAGGAGGATCACAGACCAAGCAAAAGAGGGAATTAATGTTCTGATCCATCTAGGCACCAATGACCTAGCAAACCAAATGGTGGAAGAGGCCAAGCAAAACTTCAAAAAGCTCGGGTAGTGATTGGAGGCACGGTCATCCTCCCTGACATTCTCTGAGGTACTGCCAGTGTGAGAAAAAGGTGACTGCATGAACAAGATCAGAAAGAAAGAAATAGATAAATTCAACATTTGGTTATGTGAATGGTGTAAGGAAAAAGGTTATCATGTCATAGGTGGCTGGGGGTGTTTCTGGGAGAGAAGACTTTTCAGGTTCAGCGGTCTTCACTTAAACAGGCAAGGAATGAATGCAGTGGGATAGAAGTTCGCTGTCCACCTCAGGTGTTTAAACTAGGCAAGGGGGAGTATGGTGCTAGGAAACCTATCAGCGATAGCATAGAAGATGGGAACTTAGCTGCCACTCCCCCACAATCAAGATATACTAGATTGCACCACAAATTCAATTATAGTAAGCAGAAAAAGGCTCTAATGGACCAGAAAGGGGACCAAGAATGCAGTAGACACAGGAACAGACCAGCAGGTAGAAGAAACACTTCAACTACTAATTCTTGGACTGGGGTGTGCCTTAATGCCAGAAGCCTAGGTAACAAAATCAATGACCTTCACACATGGATGTCAGAGTCCTGTATTGACCTGGTGGCTGTCACAGAAACCTGGGCATCAGAAAATAATGGTTGTGATCTCTCGGCTCTGGGTTATATGTTCTTTAGAAGGGATAGGAGAGGAGCTGGGGTTGGGGTAGTGCTTTATGTTAAAGAGGGAATATATGCCACTGCATGTGATGTCTGCATTAAAGAAGGAGTTGAATCCCTGTGAGTACAGCTTAGTTCCACCTCAGGGAAGAAGATCCACATCGGGTTGGTATATAGGCCTCCAAATCAAGAGGAGGACAAGGACAGGGAGCTTTTAGAAGAACTTAGAGGAGTATCACTGAAAGGGGAATTAGTGGTGGTAGGAGACTTAAACATGCCCGATGTAGACTGGGGTATCCCAATGGCTAGATCAGCTAAGAATCAATCTGTGGTAGAAGCCTTACTGGATTGCTTTCTCACACAGTTGGCCACCGATCCAACTAGGCAGGACGCCATCTTGGATGTGCTTCTCGCCAACTCAGAAACAGTTGGGGCAGTCAAGTTTGGGAAGCAGTTGGCTAACAGTGGCCACAACTCTGTTTGGTTTGAATTATCCCTGAGGGAGGTCAAATCTCCATCCAGGGCAGAAGTCCTAAATTTCAGAGGGGCTAATTTTGACAAAATGAGGGATCTAGCCAGAGATAAACTAAGATACATGAGCAGTTAGACATAGAAGAAATTTGAGTATCAATTAAACAAACCATCTTAAAGGCCACAAAGATCTGCATAAAGACTGTGACAAAAAGGAATAGACACAAATGCTCTGTATGGTTTACTAGTGAAGTTAAAACAGCCATTAGGGCCAAGAGAGAGGCATTCCTCAACTTCAAACGGAAGCAGGGAAATGATCTATGAGAAGATTATGCACAGAAGACTAAGGAGGCTACTTTTACAGTGAAGCAAAGAAAGGCAGCGGTGGAACATCAGATAGCAAAAGGAGTCAAAGAGGGGGACAAACAATTCTTCAGGTGTTTACAGGAGAAGGGAAAGAAAGGAGAGGGGTAGTTAGATTTGAAGATGAGGACAAGATTGTGGAAGAAGACAGACAGAAGGCCGCTGTTCTGAACAAATACCTCTGTTCAGTGTTCACTAAGGAACACAGTGGCCCAATGCCTGAAAACATAAATTATTTACCACAGGCAGGGTTAGGGAGGTGCTTGACCATATAAAACAAGACAAATTTATGTATTTATTTAGTTATTTAGTTTTTGTTGACCGGGTAAGTGCACTAGACAAATTCTGCCTATTTTCAGGCATGACCTGGGGAAGGGGGATACAGATGAATGCCAACTGACCTTGAACCAGATTAAGCTGTTGGTGGTATTTTGTTTTTTAAGTGAACGGGGGAGATTTTGGCCAGGGTACCAGGGAAATTCCCCTACTCTTTTCAAGAAGTGCCATGGGATCCTTAACATCTGCCTGAACTACCACTAAACAGGCAGATGGGACCTCGGTTTAACATCTCATCTGAAAGACGGCACCTCAGGAGTGCAGCACCCCCCTCATGCTGCACTACAGTGTCAGTATTAGGATATCAACCCAAGTGCCTGGTGTGGACCTCTTGGACCGGATGGAAAATATCCAAGGATACTAACTGTTTAGCCATTCACATCAGATGGGAGTCATGCCAAGGGACTGGAAGAGGGCTGATGTGGTGCCTCTACATAAGGGCAGAAGTAGGAAGGAAGCTGGTAACTACAAACCAGTTAGCCTCACATCATGGTTAGGAAAACAAATGGAGGTCTTGATTAAACAAGACCTAGTGGAACACTTGAGTAAGAATGGCCTTTAGGATGACAAACAACATGGTTTCGTGGCAGGCAGGTCATGCCAAATGAGCCTGATAACATTTTTTGATTGCGTAGCTAGGAAAATGGATTGGGACCATCCAGTGGACCTCCTCTATTTTGACTTCTGCAAGGCCTTTGATTCCATGCCACATAGCCACCTTCTGAAGAAGCTAGAGGATTTGGGCATAGCAAACTGCATTGTTAAGTGGGTGAGTAACTGACTGTGGGGCAGGAAGTAGACAGTAGTTGTCAATGGGGAGAAGTCAGAGGAGGGAGAGGTGATGAGTGGGGTTCCTCAGGGTTTGATCTTAGGACCAGTCCTGTTTAATGCATTCTTCAGTGACATAGGAGTAGGTATCCAGGGCAAAACTGCACTGTTTGTGGATGACACTTAACTAGGTGGTAGGGTGGACAGTGAGGAAGCAGTATGGAACCTACAGAAACATCTGAAAAAGTTGAAAAAATGGTCTAGTGTCTGGCAGCTGACATTCAACCCCAAGAAGCTTAAGGTGATGCATCTAGGCAAGAATAACCCAAAGACAGCCTATTGGCTCAACAGGGTCAAGCTCAGTGCCTCACAAGTGGAAAGGGATCTAGAAGTTATTATATGTGACACCCTAAAACAAGTCAGCCAATGCAACGCAGCATATAGTAGGGCCAATAAATTGTTGTGGTATAGGGAGAGGATTCAACAGTAGGTATTGGGAGGTGATACTGCTACTTTACAGATCCCTGGTGAGACCCCGCCTGGAATACTGTGTCCAGTTTTGGAGCCCACACCTTAAAAAGACCAGGGACAGGCTAGAAGCTATACAGAGAATGGCGACCAAAGTGATACGGGGACTCCAGAGGCTACCGTATGAAGGGCATTTTGAGGCATTAAACATGTACTCACTGGAGACAAGAAGGGAAAGGGGGGTATGATAGAAACCTTCAAGTATATGAGGGGAGTTAATGCCGTGCCCTACTCTGAACTATTCATCAGGGCATCCGCTCAAATAAAAGGGGGCATGGAAGGAAGCTGAGGGGTAGGAAATTCAAAAGGGATCTTAGGAAACACTGTTTCTCAGAAAGGATAGTGGAGCCATGAAACAGGTTGCCCGAGGATGTAGTGGGAGCTAAGACCATATCAGCCTTCAAAAGGTGATGGGATAAAGAGTATGTTCGAATTAAATCCTCAGGTTAAAGTATGGGCTAGGTCCTGTGATCTCCTATGGTCTCGGGAACTCATGAGCAGACTTGATGGACCTTTGGTCTCATTCTGCTGTCACCTTTCTATGTTTTTGTGTTTCTTTGAGTGCTCTGCCCACTCCTTTGTAAACTACAATGGCTTTCTCTTTTACTCTTTTTACCCTTCTGTTTAAGGCAGGTTGCAGTGCCTGCTTGTACCACCTCCCTTATCAAGTGTAACCTTGTCTTCCACTCATGTCTGCCCTGAGCTCCCTCATCTGTTCACCTAATATACAGTATGCATGCAAAATCTGCCTTCTTGAAGTCAAGAAAGATGTTTTCGTGTTCAGAACCTGATTCCCATATCCACCTGAAACCAAACAGGTTGGCAATCACTCCCTCCCAGGGGCTCAGTGACTCTGATGCTTTTGACATGATTGCTGTTCATCAGCATTAGGTCCAGGATGGCCTGATCCACCCATCTGGGAACCCATCTAGGGTCACTTGGCTCCTACTGCCGCTGGCCTCTGGGATGATCCAATCCACATCAGGCATGTTAATGTCCCCCACTATTACCACTTCCCCCACCTCCTCAGCCTTCCTTATCTCATCCCACTACTCTCTGTCTGTGGTTTTATTCTGATTTGGTGATCAATACACTACCCCATCCTTATTTTCTTCCTCACCCTTGACTGAAGTTGCACCATAACATCTCTGTACTGCCCCCATGTCTTCCCTTGTGATCTTAATCCCCTCCTTAACAGAGCCCTCCACCCCATTACTTTTGTTCTGTCCTTCCTATAGACGGTGTATCCAGGAACTGGCAGATCCCAGCCATGGTTGAGGGTAGCCCAGGTCTCAGTGACCACCACCAGATCTGTTTGGCCCTCCATCTTCATGACCTGGAGGTCATACGTTTTGTTCCTAAACTCCAGGCATTTATGGATATCCTCTTCACAGCCCATGTCCCCCACTCCCTTCCCAGCCCACCCCTATCCCTCTAGTTGCCCCACTGGTTACCCTCTTCCCTGTCTTGTACATTCCTTTCCTTCCCACCAATCCCTCACTGTATTTTCCATGCCCATTCTACACCCCCCACCCTCCGTTTGCTTAATATGCTGGGGGGGAGGCCTTCCTGCCTCTTCCTGTTGTGAACCCTGGGTTCCACACTCCCAGGTAGACTATTCCACTCAGTTTAAATTTAAACTGCCCATGATGTGCTACTCTGTCATGTCATTGAGGACTCTGGTTCCTCCCCTGCCGAGGGGTAGCCCATCTGTGAGTACAGGGATTTCTCATCCCAGTCTCATCCCCAGTCCCGCATGCAGCCAAAGTTATCATTCTTTTGTACAGTTCTGCTGATACAAAATAAATAAATCAATAAATAAATAGAGCTCAGAAAACACTCTTGGATCAGTTCCACACTTGTGGCAGCCTATGCATGATTTGTGAATTTCCAGCCCACATACTGTGTGGTGCCAGATCATTAGAGCAGCTTGTGGTTGACATCTACAAGTCAAGGCTTTCCTTGCATGCTGCTGTGGAATTTCTCATGGAGAGAGCATGGTAATGGGGGTGGAGCTAGGCAGATATGGTGTTTCCAGTAGAAAACCCAACCTAGTCATACAGTGGATTTCTTGCTTCTCGCGTGTGCATAGAACTGTGGAATATGGCAGTCAACTTAGGACTTGCAAATCCAATTTGGCAAACATTTTGATTTTTCAATTGAAGACACTGTTCTGTGTCCCTTCTAGTCATTCAAGGCTTAGCCAGAGAGGCTAGCAATCTGTAGTGAGCTGGCAACCCAGGTTCAGAAAAGAGCCCAGGGCATTGGAGGGCCTGGGGCAGAAGGTCATAGCACCAAGGAGAAAGTCCTTTCCTTCTTGGTGGGAAGGTTGCTGCCCCTGCTGCAACACTGCTACCTGGATGACGATGTATGGCAGTGCAGTGGAGTTACTGTGGGAGAGATGATGCTGGCCAGGTGCTGCACTGTTATCCTCAGCAGTAGAGCCTTGGAGCCCCTTGCATGCCAATCTCTTGTGGTTAGAGGAAACACCTCGGAACCTCCTCACAGTGCAAACTGGATGGCATAGAGCACCCTGTGGTTCCACTACAATTAAAAGGCCATCACCAGAAAAGAGTCTTCAGTCAAGGAGATGCATCCTAAGGGGCTTCTGCTTACCTGGAGAGCCCCACCTTAGTGGTAAGCTGGGAGGGAATATAGGGAAGAGCTGCAAGTGCCAGATATGTGGCAGATAGGGCTGGGATGTCACCCAGCAGAGGGAAGCAACACTGGAGACAAGGGGGGAAATTGCAATCTAAAAAAAAAATTTAATTTGGAGTTGTTAGGTTTTCCAGTCTTTTTTTTTTTTTTACAATTTATTTTGGCCCAGCTGAGATGTCACTTCTGTTTCCAGTGGGGTCCTGCTTTTAGCCATTTCTGCAGCTGGATGGACTGGAACCCTGAGAGGTTAAGATACTTGCCCAAGGTCAAACAGTAAGTATTTGACTCTAGTGGGGTTTAAATCTGCAATCTCCTTGTTCCCAAGCCAGCGCTCTAACCACTAGGCCTCACTGTCTCTCTACAGTCTGAATGGCTGCAGACCTGTGATCTTTAGGTCAGCATTAAGCACTGAACCGCACTGAGGTGCAAAGATAGAGAGAGCCTACATTGTAGCCATCACACAGTACCTAACATTCTGTATGAATAAACAAATCACATCTGTTTCTATTGCCCTTAATCCCAGATTTTTGCAGCCTCACAAACTTCACTTTTTGGTTTGTTGATCTATTTTTAGATAACTGCATAGATTGTGCATATTTTTGCACCTGCACAATTTTTGTCCATGTGGTTAATTTGTTAATCCACTTTTGCAGGTAATGTAGAAATAGGTAAGCAAAAGTATGTCTAACTTTTGCAATTGTAAGCCACATTTTTGTGTTGGCGCGCTTGCGTAGCCAACATCTTGCAGTAGTGCAGATTTGGAGGCGTGGTCACTGTTGGGCGAATGCAGGGCACGCATCAGTAGGTGTGTCCCTCATTCCTCAATCAGCCGGCATGCCAGCACCACACCATGCATACATAATGTGGCAAGCACATCTAAGGAAAGGTCCGCTGCAATCCAAGCAAAGCTCGTCAGACAGAGCGGACCGCTCTATGTGCTCAGCCACATTGTATACATGCCGGCAGCCGACTTCGGGAGTGCCCAATCCCCCTGCTGGCTTAGAGTAGCCCCAATGTATGTGCCGATGGGGGAGCCTACTCCCCGTCAGCATAAAGCACTCCCCCCCACTTGTCATATGCCAAGGGGTGTGCCCAATCCTTCGGCTCTGCCCCCGCTTTCCTTCTTGTGTGCCGACGGGGTGCCTAATCCTCATTGGCATAAATTAACCCCCTTGTGTTGTAAGTGTCGACGAGGGTATCCAATCCCTGCTGGCTGCAGCACCCCCCAAACAGATAGGTGGCATGCTGGGAGCCCACCCCAACATGCCAAAGCTCCAGCAATAAAAAGTCCCCCGATGTTTACTTTTTTGAACCTATAAATAAGAAAACTGTCCCTTGTGGTCTCCCTGCCCGCCTCCCACAACCCGCACCCACCCACTGTGCATCCTGCCTCCCCACACCCCCCTCACCCCATACTTACCTCCGGAGTCTGGCGTGACGATCTTCGGTGGACCGGGAACACGTCTGCACTCTTCAAAGCCGACCATGAACTGAGAAAATGCCGGTAAGCTGTATAATGGAATAAATAGGTATTTTTTCAACTTTGATGCAGATCTCAGGCATTTTTGGAATTTTGGCACCAAATTTTCAACATGGGTTTTTGGGACCCCTCCTCATGAATTCTTGAATTGTCATGGTTTATTGGTCCCGAAAGATGATTTCACAGTCACTGTATGGAATCACCTTTCGGGAGTGAGGAATGAAATGACAGTGGCAATGTTCATGAGGGGGGCTCTCAAAATACCTGCATTGCAAATTTGGTGGGAAAAATCCAAAAAATGACTGGTTTACAAGCGTACATTGTGCAATTGCTATGCACGCTCATAACTTAGAAAATTTGCAATATTTTCACACCACATGTTCAGCATTGGCATTTTTCCACACCTTCTTGTGAACCGTACAGCTGTCATTTTTCACATCCTGCCCACAATGTGTTTTCGCACTTCCGGCACAGAATAGTGCGGTCGATGTGGGAAATCAGTGTTTGGGACAAATTACAAAAATGACAGTTACACTGTTCATAAGCAGAGGTCCTAAAATGCCTGTGCTGAAAATTTGCTGACGATACTCCATAACATGACTGTGTTATGAGTGTGCGTTGCGCAGTTTGCATGCACACTCGTACGGTCGCGAATTTATAATATTTTTACTACAGATTTTCAACATTGCCATTGTTCTGCACCTCCTTATGAACAGTATAGCTGTCATTCTTCACATCTTGACCAAAACGTGTTTTCGCAGTTCCGGTGCAGAATAGTGCGGTCACTGTGGAAAGTCCATGTTCGAGACACATTATGAAAATGACAGTGACACTGTTCATTAGCACAGGTCCTACAATGCCTATGTTGAAAATTTGGGGTCGAAAGTCCATAAAATAATTTTGCTCTGCTACTGTATGTAATCCATGCCCGGGTCGCCCCTGAAAAAGGGACTGTACTGTCTCAGAGGACTCACCCAGTCACCAAAACTCAAATAAATAAATAAATAAAATTAGTGTTTTAAGAGCATGTGTTGCACACTTTGCACGCATACTCGTGACTTTGTGCATTTGTAATATTTTCACTCCAGATATTCAAAACCGGCATTTTTTCACACCTCTTTCCGAACAGTACAGCTGTCATTTTACATATCCTGGCTGAAATGTGTTTTCGCACATCCAGGGCAGAATTGCATGTTTGCTGTGTGAAATCAGTTTTTGGGACACTTTGAGGAAATGACGATGACACTGTTCATGAGCAGGGGTCCTAAAATGCCTATGTTGAAAATTTGGTGCCGAAAATCCATAAAATGACTGTGTTGCGTGCGTTGCGCAGTTTCCACGCAGCCTTGTAACTTCATAAATTTGCAACATTTTCTTGCCAGATTTTCACCACTGGCATTTGTGCACACCTCCTTATCAACAGTACAGCTGCCATTTTTTAAAGCCTGCCCAAACCGTGTCTCCGCAACTGTGGTGCACAACGGCGTGCTCATTGTGAGAAATCACCTTTTGGGACACATTAACAAAATCACAGCGCTACTGTTCATGAGGGGAGGTCCCAAAATACCTATGTTGAAAATGTGCCTAAAAAACTCCCACAAATAATTGGGTTGCGGACGTCTGTTGTGCAGTTTGTATGCATGTTCATTGCTTCAGCAGTATTTCATATTGCCACTACAGATTTTCAACATTGCAATTTTTTACGCCTCCTCATGAAAAATACAGTTGTCATTCTCCACATCCTGCCCAAAACTGTGTTTTTGTCCCTCTGTTGCTAAATGGCACAGCCACTGTGCAAAACCATGTTTCAGCTAACAAAGTGATTGTTCCACTTTTCATGAGGTGGCCTGACAAGCAGCCCATGTTGAAACTGTGGAGTGAAACTACCACTATATACCAATGGTGTTAGGGTTTCCAGCTGTAGCACCCCACCTGGTATGGACTGACAAGCATCAGGGGTGTGACTTGGGATCATCGGATGTAATGCTCATGCCATTCCACCCCCCGCACACCCTGCAGCCACTGACTGGCATCGTGGTGTGTCTTGCACTGTTCAGCCACAAACTTCACCCCATGCTCCTATACTGCACCCTCATCAGCATATTTCCTTATGGAATGGGGTAAGTATAATGCCCAAAGACCCCAAAGCACACCACAACACTTGTCAGTATCTACAGGGTAGGGTGAGGTACAATGCCATGAGCATTATAGCTGAGATCCCAAAGGCACACCCCAATGCCTGTCGCTCTCTACATGGTGGGGGTGGGGTTGGCGTCACTTCAATACTTCACTGCCATTCCTATTGTGCATCTCTAGCTCCACCACTGCCAATGCCAATGCCAGCCCGACAACATTCGGCATTGACAAATGCTTGTTTATTGAATATACAGTATGTGAATTCTAACTCTGTAGTGCTCATTTTTTTGGAACTGAGAGTGACTGGTGTTGCTTTGATTTTTAAAACACAAATTTTTAACTACTTACAAAATTATTTTTTGTACTACAAAATTATTTTTTGTACCTATTTTTAATTATAATTTTCTAGTTAGCAACATTAATTGAATAGTCTTGCAATAAACATTGTACTGTATTCTTATGTGTGTATTTTATGTGCCGGGTCATCCCTGAAAAGGGGGTTGTAAGTCACTGTGGAGTTGTGAAAGAAAGAAAGAAAGAAAGAAAGAAAGAAAGAAAGAAAGAAAGAAAGAAAGAAAGAAAAATCAAAATTGCCAGCCAAAATAAAGTGGTACTTGAAAAATGAATGCTTTGTGGTTGGTGGTCAAACAAATGATCTGTACTTAAAAATAAAAATTCTTTGGTAACACCCACTAGGCACAATGTCTGTATTCAAGGGTGACCTGGGAGCACTGGGGAGGTTAAATGGTCGCATATTATGCAAGTGGAGGTTGTGGGAATCAAATCCAGGTCTGCTGGATGTACCAAGCTCTTTCACAGCTTGTTACCCTAACCTCTCGGCTATATTGCCAGCCAAATGTTTACATAAGGGCACTAGGTAAGCACAACTGATAATATTGCTTGTGCTGTCAAAAATCTGTGCTCAAAAGATGGAACAAATTGTTGACAAAAAGAATTTAGATTAATGGTAAGTTTTGAAATCCATCTCCTAGTACCAAACAACTAAAAACCAATAAAAATAGCCTTATGCTCAACAGAAACTGTAAAGACCAAAGTGTTGTAAGGAGAATGTCTCAGATGTCTTATCTTAATTAAAACTATAAACTCTTCCATAAGCAGCACGTCTCTTAGTCTCTGGAGCTTTTTCTATCATGGCATGTTTTTGTTGTTCTCTGTCCTATTTTCCCTTTACCAGCCAGCCATCAAGCAAGCTTGGGAGATAGTGTCAGAACATATGATGAGTTTTTTCCCCAATTAAGATGACATTAAATTTGTACCAAGCCATTTAATTTAACTTGTAAATACTACTGGTTTAAATTAGTGCCAACTCACCCAGCTTTTATTATACATGTGATACAGGGATGTTTTAAGCATTCTAAAAGAAAAGACTGTTACAGTTATAAACTTAGCAATATTTTGCCATTTATACACCTGTACAAGACTGTGAGAAGCTTGACAAGACCGTGAGAAGCTTGCAGTTGTATAACTACAACTACAGTACATAAATTAGTGTTGTTTCCTAACTACTGCAGTATTAATGCTTAGTGCAGTGTGAACCTACGGCAAGTGGTTGACCCTGCACTGGTTGTTTAATGTCACAAAGTCTCACATAAATTGTGTTTCAGCCTACCTGGTGTGAAAAAAGAAAGCTACTTGAATGCGCTGGCTGGATTTGTAATGAAACTTCCAAACCTTATTTTTCCCTAAATATTTTTGTGTTGCAATAGTGCACCACATACAATAGTCATACTTCAGCAGTCAATCAAAATGGTAAGATACTTTAATTTACTTGTACACATCCAGCACTGTTACTAAGATAACAGAAAGAGAGAAAGTGGATTTTGTGAAGGTTACCTGACAGCTTTTCTTGCTGACACATCGACTGGTGGTGGAGGCAGCACTTCCTTTGGGAACATGTCCACCCACATATGAACTTTGCCCTTTTGAAGACAAAAAATGATAACCCAAAAAGTAAGTGCACTTATTTGAGTTTGATAAATCTAACATATTTCAAACTTGCATTTTGAGGTATTGCTCACAAAGAATGAAGCTTCACATAGATTCATGAAGGGGTTTGATATATTCACTGTTCTAATATTCACTTTATTAAATGATACTTTACATGGTGAGTATAATGATTTTATACTGTGTGCTCAAGAGAGCCATCATCTAGTGTCTTCCTTCATAGGCTTACCAGCATACATTAGTAATGGCAGATCATCAAGCTTCCAGGTGTAGAGATGTTGTGAATTTTTAATTTGCCAATGAAATTGGTGTGAATCTGCATTACAGGCAAATTGCAAATAATTAAATTCTGCAGCAGAACTGCCTGCTTCACGGGTGTTTTTTTTTAATAAAACCTCCTCTACTTACTGTGCTGTGAAGCCAACCCATACCCCCACCCAAGAACATACAGATGATCATTATACCCCCTCTCACACCCCGTCGTGCACCCGCCTACCCTCTACCCCAGTGAAAATCACCCTGCTGTGGCTGCCTGTGGCAGTTACAAAAGATCATCCCTTCCCCCCATGTGCAAAATACACTTCACCCACCTCCCCTCACCAGAGTCCCAATGTTTTTAAGAAAATGGTGATCTGGTGCAGAGCAGCTGCTCTGTTCAGTGCTGACTCCCATCTTGGAGTGGCAGAAATGAATGAATGGTGACATCTTTGCTCCTACTGTAGTAATACCTGATTGGTTGAATTCTCAACCAATCAGGTTTTACTAAGAGCAAAGATATAACTATTTATTCATTAAAACCATTATGAGACAGGAGTTGATACTAAATAGAGCAGACACTCTGCACCAGGGGACCGTTTTCTTTATTTACAGGTTGATTTTTGGGTGCTGGTGGGGGGATGATGGAGATGGGGACCAGGGAGAGAGGGGACTGGATGAGGACAGGAAATTTGTATTAAAGACAGTGGGTCTCAGATGGGAGAAGTGGGTGGAGTATATTTGGCATGTGGGTGGGGTGAAGGGATTATCTTTTGAAACAACTACAGCAGTGTGAAGTTCACTGGGGTGGGGGGAAGAGGGAGGAGGGTGCCAGCAGGGGGTTAGGGAGGTTGGTTTTATGATTGCTACACAGTTTGTGTTTTTATTTGCTAGGCAAGCTGGCCATTAGACATGCAAATTTGGCCAAGCCGCCTGATGAATAACAACACAAACTGCAGTCCTCAGCTCCAAGAATTTGCCGAAATTCATTAAATTTTTTTCACAGAGTGAATATTGTCAGCTTCAAACATCTCTAATTAGGTGGCAGTCCTACACTTACTACTACTGCGAGGAACTTCCTAGTGGTAGATTCATTGCACTTCATGGGATACCAGACATAGTTTAGAGGTTTTGAAAAAAATTTGGTATTTGCAAAGTCAGGGTAGATATTCCCAGTACCTCACCAGCCTGAGGGCATTCACATATGGAGTGACCAGAGCTGCTAATACATTACCTTTTGTAGCCCACCTGGCGTTCTGATTCAGCGAGTACACAAAATTAAGTGTGTCTTTCGAAAGCTTGGAAATGCATGCACCAACATATAAATTACTGATGTGTACAGAGTTTTGAAATGCCAGTACAGTTCATAGAAGCAAAGTAGAAGAGTTAATGCAATAGCAATTGTGTGTTTTATTGATAACAGTTAATAACTCAGTGACACCTTGGTGTCATCCAGTTACAATCTAGTAGCAAAAGAGAACTGTGTTGGTCTACAGGTTAGAGCACTGAACTGTGAAGCCAGAGACCACAGGTTCAAATGCCACCACAACCACTGACTCACAGTGTTGCCTTAAACAAGTCACGTGACAGATATTTGGATCAGAAAGGGAGGTTGTACGAGGAAAATCTGGCAGACCTTAACATGTACACATTGGAGGTCAGGAGGGAAAGGGTAGATATGACTGTGACATGCAAGTTATTTTGCGAAGAAAGAACATGGTAAATCATAAGGACATCTTCATGAGGAATGAATGCATTGTACTGTATCTAGTGGGCATGGGTGGAGACAGGTGGTGGTGGTGGGGGTGGAGATTCAGGAGAGATGTGGGGAAGTTCTTTAAAGAGCAGGTCATGGACAAATGGAAAGACTGCCCAAAGAGATAGATGAAGCCAAGACTATGTCAAGGTTTAAACTTGGATGGGAAACACACAGTATAGGGACTAGTGAGAACCACAGGCAGAAGAGGAAAGAGTTACCTGGGGAAGGGTGTGACAGTCTACTAAAGCTGTGCACACACCATTTTTTGAGAAAATAGAAGGTATTTTTATTTTATAGCATACTGTGGTGTTAGCCCAGGTGTCTGCCGTGTTTTTGCAGTTTGCTATAAAATTAAAACAACGTCTGTTTTCTCAAAAAATGGTGTGTGCACAGCTTTATTATCTTTCTACATTCTGCAACTGTCTTTGGCTGCAGCACCCTTATGGAAACTGATGTGCATTCATTTGTTGTGTCTTTCTGCATGTGACAGTCTACTACTAGGGCTGTCAGATCTCTAAATCCCGTCTGGTATTAGGCTGAACATAGATCTAGGAAGGGAAAAGGGTAGCCCAGATAGAGCTCTGGGCCTTTTTCTGCTAACCCAATATGTGTTTCTATTTGACTTCCTAATGCTTCCAGTCCTCTCAGCTGTATAACTGGATATAAACAGGACTCCACTGTATATGAGATGTTATATATTAGGTAAATAAATTACTGTGGTAGCTAATGCCAAAACATCTATTTTGTCGCTCTCCATCTGTTAGGTTGAATCCTTAATTAGGATCCTTTATATTCTTTTAACAGTAATTGAATTGCTTTAATTAATTAAATAATTAATTAATAAATTAAAAAGCATAGCTTGTTCTTAGTATACTATATTAGCATCAGTATTGTATTCTTATGTAATTTTTCAGAATACTTAGAAAGGCCTGAGCAGACCAGTTGAAAAGTGACTTCTGGACGATCTTCAAACAGAAATATAGCAACAGAAACATCACAGGCAGAAAACAGTCTGAAGTCCATTGTATCTGCTCTGTGGATACTGCCACAGTGAACAGTGAATATACCTGGAGAGGTTATATATCTCACTATGTTCACTAGATTAATAGTATTACTTTTATTAGCTGCTGATTTTTAAGTATCTCGTCAAT
The DNA here is from genome assembly GCA_016271365.2 of Neoceratodus forsteri. NCBI lineage: Eukaryota > Metazoa > Chordata > Ceratodontiformes > Ceratodontidae > Neoceratodus > Neoceratodus forsteri. Next base: position 728,119,608 of record CM057455.1, read on the forward strand.
TTGTTGTCTGCATATAGTTACAGTATATGATGCATGTTTATTTGCCATATTCTGCATGCATTGTTTGCTTCTGGGGATTTCCCTTGCTGATGGCGTGCACTGCTTTATGGAGAATTGGTACTGGATTAAATATTAAAATGAAAGGAGTAGCCTAGGGGCTGTTAGTTAAACTAAGGTACAGATGCCGGGCAGCATTTTTGAAGCTTGAGCAAAGCACTGGGCAAAATCCCTTACCAGTGTGTAAAGTAGCCCAACATGCTCAAAATGGTATATCCGAACATGTGCTGAGCAATGTGTACGGTGCAATGGATATTCCAATATACCCTGTTGTGAGCATGGCACAGTGAAGGTGCAAACTGCAAGCAAACCCCCCTGCAGGCCTATGAAGGGGATGCAGTTTGGGTCTAGTTTGGGTCAATAAATAGTGTTCCACATGTGGGAACAAAGAAGTCACCTGCATTGGGCAGAAACGTTTGCAAGACACATGGAAACACAAGTGTTTACAGGCTGCAAAAGGCCCAAGGTCCCTCTAGTCTGCCCAATTCCTACCTTGGTCCATAACAGTTTATCAATGGTTAATTTTCTTTTGTTTTCAAAACTTAGAATTTATTAGAAGTTTTTATGGTACATCTTACAGACAACAATACAGCCTAATGTTTGTCACAGAAGGATCAATACAGCTATACGCACAGTAGGTCAATAGAAAAATGAAAATATATTTTTGTGCTAGGAGAGGTGAAGAAGCTGTTGTGTAAGTGGAACTATAGGCATTGGGAGGAAAGGGTGGTCAATGACTGTGTGGGCTGTCCAGTCTGGCCTTGTCCTTACAATAGTAACTCCGGGGGGGGGCAGGCTGTATGTGGTTATGGCACTGCATCTGCAACTGTCCTCTGGGTCATGATATCAAGGAGCCAAGTGTTCCATCTGTTTTGCAGAATCAGAACTGCTCTGCAGCTGTGCCATCATTTCCTCTAATTTATACAGTTATATCTAGTATTGTATCTGCCCACTGAGTGGTTTGTCATGGAGTAGGTTGGAGCCATACACTAGTTATTGCTTTTTTAGCATCTGTAAGCAAGCTTCCTATAATGTAGATATAATGTTTGTTCTTGAGGTGTGGTGGGTAATGTAACAGGAGTGCTACGGCCAGGGTGAGGAGGCCGAGTCCTGGGATCAGTTCTTGTACTATTTGTTCCACTAATTGCCACTATGTGGCTAATTTGGGGCATGTCCAGAGGATATGGGTGTGGGTGACTACCTTGTGGCCAAATTTTCCACAGCATGATGCATCGTGAGTGGGGCTATACTTGGCTGTGATCTGGGGTATGGAAGTACTCGCTGACCAATTTCCATCCATATTCTTTCCATTGGTAATAGTTTGTTATCTTATACTACCTCTGTCAAATCATAGTCCAGGCCTTGCCTGAAATGTCAGTGCTAAGTTTGGCTTCCATGGTGAACTTGATAATTTCTGTATTGATAGGGGTTCCGGCTCTAAGGGCTTGGTAGCATCTGGATATAAAGTGGGCTGGCTTTGTTTCTGTGGTTGCCTGTAGCAGGAAAGGAAAAAGTGGTGGGATGTTATGCATATCGACCTTAAATCCTATTTGTTTTTCCAGGTGTGCCCTGATTTCCAGACACCTGTGATGGGCCATTCTATCGAGGTGGAATTCATTTTATAGCTGCTCAAAGGTTTTCAAAATACTGTTAGAGTAAAATTGATAGGTGTATGTTAGACTACCTCTCACCCATATTTTGAATTTGTGGTCTCACTGAGCCAGGAGAAAAGTGGGGTTCAGGGCCAGGCACTTACCCATTTGGTCCCTACTTTATGCTTTTTTGAGGTAAGGAATGTGTACCAGTTTTTGAGGATACTGGTGAATAAGGAAAGATGGGTGGGACTTCATTTGATTGCTACTGGAGTTGAAAAGAGACAGGGTATCGATGTCCTGTTGAGAAGTGTCTTTCTTCTAACGTCACCCGCTGTGATGTTGGCGGAGGTTGTAGCCAGTGATGGACATGTTTTATTTGTGCTGCTGTTGCATATAAAGATTAGTTTGGGAGGGCAAGTCCATCTTTTGGTTTAGGAAGTTGTAATTTCTTGTAGGCTATTTAGGGCCTCTCCCCACTCCATATGAAAATGGATTTATTCCATGTTTGAAATTCTGATTGGTGGGGCAGTATGGGTAGGGTCTGGAAATACATCTAGGGAGGATGTTCATCTGCATTGCCTGTATCCTGTTTAAGAGGGTTAAGGGCAGGGGTTGCCATCTTTTGAAGTCTACCCATACTCCTTCTACTAGTGGGGATGGGGGGATAGTTTTAGAAGGCAGAAGGTCTGCTGGTAAATGGATACCCAGATACTTAACTGTGGGTCTGTCCCACCTGTAGGGGTTCAGAGTCGTCAAGGGGTGAAGGCCTATCTTCAAGACCTCTGCATTGGTTTCATTCATTTTGTATCCCTCTGTTTGCTCCATTGTGTGTAGGCATTGGGTGAAGGCTGGGATGGAGCTGTCTGAATTTGTAATACAGAGGAGAAGATCATCAACATAATATGCCACCTTGTAGCTGTGTTTTACCACTGTATACCCCTGTATCTCTATGTGTTCCCAGAGAAATTGGTCCTGGGGTTCTGCGTACAGAGCAAGCAGATAGGGTGATAAAGTGCATAAAGGTGAATCTAGCGAAGTATGAGACATGGCTTTTACAGTAGCTTGTGGTAAAGTGTAAAGTCCTGTTAAGAGGTTTAGGAAGTCATCTGGGAAGGTACATTTTTTAAGTTCTTGGTATAGGAATGCCTGGGAGACCCTAGCAAAGGTCTTTTGTGTCTCTATGCTAGGTATTAGTAGAGGATTCCTGTTCTTGGATGCATGATCGATCAACAGTATGGTCTACTTTATATAATCCATCGTTTGTCTCCTCCTGATAAAACCTGACTGATCTGGGTGGATTATTTCAGGGATGATATTGTATAACCCTCCGGCATCTGCTAGCTTTCCCATACAGCCTGCTACACTGGTTACTGGACTTTTAGATGGCAGTGAGGGGATTAGCAGCATGAAGGTGGATGTACATAAGCTGGAGCAGTGATCCAGAATTTGGCAATCAAATGGAATGCAATGGCAAAACATTTTAAGTTTCCACAAGGTGTAATAATGCGGCCTTTTAAGGCCGAGTGTGTAAAATAAATAAAATATACTGAATGTAAAAAAAAAATTCAGTTATGTGCACTGTAAACAAAAATTGAACTACAGAATGCTATATTATTAATGGGGCATGGTAGAGCACTCAAAGGAGGAAAGGGACCTGGACATGCTAATTAACAATAGTGTAAAAGCCTCTTCCAGTGCAGCACAGCATATGGACAGCACATACCCTGCTGAATTGGTTGCCAGTTCTAAATTATAAGGGGATCCTAGTTGAAGCAGACCAAACTACAATCTAAAGAAACAAGCATTTGTCAATGCCGAATGTTGGCTTGCTGGCATTAGCAATTGGCATTGGTAGTGCAGGAGTTAGAAATGCAAAATAACAATGGCAGTGAAGTATTGAAGTAATGCCAACACCCCCCCGAGACTGAAAGGCATTGGGAGTGTGGCTTTGGGTCAGCCATAATAAGTACGCCATTCCACCTCACCGCACCCTGCAGAGAGTGACAGGTGTCGGGGTGTGCATTGGGGTCTTTGGCCTTTATGCTCACCCCATTCCATAAGGAAATAAGCTGAGATGGGTGCAATATAGGAGCATGAGGTGAATGTTAGGGTGACAGAACCCAAGGCACACCTCAGTGCCTGTCAGTGGCTGTAGGGTGGATGGGTGGGGGTAGAATTCTGCGAACATTATGGCCGACGAACCCAAGTTACGTCCCAGATGCCTGTCAGTCTCTACAGGGTGGGTGTATGGTTGGAAACCTTAATGCCCTGGGTGTTTATTGGTATTTTCATTCCAAATTTTCAACAGTGGCTTTTTGGGACCCCACCTCATGAACAGTGGTGCTATCATTTCGATACTCAATAGTGAAAGGTGATTTCGCACAGCAACTGTGCCATTGGGAGCCACAGGTGCGGAAAAACATTTTGGGCAGGATGCAAAAAATGGCAGCTGTACTGTTTATGAGGAGGTGTAAAAAAATGGTAATGTTGAAAATCTGGAGAGAAAATATGAAAAATTTGCAAACTTAGATACTGCGCAACGCAGATCCGTAATGCGGTCATTTTTGGAATTTCTTTTACCAGATTTTCAACATGGGCATTTTGGGATCTCTCCTCATGAACAGTGGCACTGTGATTTTGTTAATCTGTCCCGAACATTGATTTCACACAGCGATCGTGCCATTGTGCGCCACATGTGTGAAAACACATTCAGACAGGATGTGAAAAATGACAGCCGTACTGTTCATAAGGAGGTATGAAAAATGGCAATGTTGAAAATATGGAGTGAAAATATTAAAAATTCTCAAAGGTACAAGCGTGCAAGGAAACTGTGCAATGCTCGCTCATAACACAGTCATTTTTTTTTGAATTTTTTCACAAAATTTACAACATAGGCTTTTTGGGAGCCCACCTCATGAACAGTGACACTGACATTTCATTAATCAGCCCCGAAAGGTTATTCTGCACAGTGATCGTGAAATCACCTTTTGGGGCTGAATAATGAAATGACAGTGACCAATTTCATGAGGTGGGGTCCCAAGAACCCCATGTTAAAAATTTGGAGGCAAAAGTCAAAAAAAATGGCTGAGATATCCACCTAAGTTGAAAATTTCCCATTTATGCCATTATACAGCTTACTGGCATTTCTTCAGTTCGTGGTCGGCTTTGAAGACTGCAGATGTTTTCCTGCTCCACCGAAGATTGCCGCACTGACCTCTGGAGGTAAGTATGGGATAAGGGGGTGTAGGGAGGTGGGGTGCACAAAGGGTGGGTGCAGGTTGGGGGAGGGGGCACCGCAGACAACAAGGGACCATTTTCTTGTTTTGCAGGGAAAACAAAAAAAACTTTGGGGGAAGGTTTTTGTTTTTACAGGTGACACTAAGACATTTGGGCACACTTGGGTGGTCTCCCAGTGTGCTACCTGGGTTTTTTTGGGGGGGGGAACTGGAACCAATGTGGATTAGGCACCCCATCAGCAAATAAAGTGTGTCTGTGTTGTGGAGGGCTAATGCTGAGTGGGATTGGGCACCCCCATCGGCAGACAAAACTGGGGTTGGGGGGCATTATGCCGATGGGGATTGGGCACCGCCATCAGCAAATAAATTGAACTGGGAAGGGGGCATGCCGACAGAGGGACTGGGCACCCCCAAAGTCGGCTTTCTAGGGACTGCTGGAGGCGGACGACAAGAGCCGCCACCATGTTTATTGAAATATTTCACCAGGAATGGCACGTAATGGAGGCATGTAAGACCTGCTGCTGTAATGACAAGCCTGTTTCTCATTGCAGCGGTGGATTTCTTTCAGGTTGATGGCACTCTCTGAAAGTGCTGTCATTGGCAGCATGCTTACTGGTTGGCGGCTGAGGAATGCACTGGCTAAAGCATCCCCTGGATTCGCCACAACACCGACACACCTTTGAAAGTGCTAATACAGTGCTACTACTGCAAAATGTTGCTTGCGCATGCACGCAAGCCAACATAAAAAGCATGATTTTAAACAAAATAGGTAGATTTGCCTTAATGCTACCATCCTAGACTCAGCATTGTCTAGTTTTAGATAACTTGGATTGGCTATCACACGACCTAAATTCTAAACTTGTTAAGCTTAATTTACTGTGCACAATTTTGCACACAGGTCTGCCAGCCTCTATCTGTAGATCTTAACTTTGTAAACAAGTTAAGATCTTCAGAGTAAGATTACTGAATAACTAAATAATCCAGTTACCACAAACACATACATCTATTGGCCAGATTAATTACAGTTCGGTGGAAGCATGGAACAAATTTCCTTTTAGTCTGAAAGAACTAACTGATCATAAATATTTTGCTGTTTCTCAGAAAATATATTTGAAAGAACAATGCAAATGCTCTTATTACATTTACCTGCTACTTGGACAGTATGTGTGTCTGTTGTAAGTTATTTATTACATCTTATACAGTATGTATTGTTTATTGATAGATTTTATGTGATCTTATGGTATGGTATGGTATGGTAAAACTTTGTTTTTATACAGGAATTTGCCATTTTGGACTTTATTGGTTCAATTCACAAGACAGTCCTTTAATTATCTAAGTTACACATAAATAAATAAATAAAATATGAACAATACAAAAACTTAGTCAATAATAGAAACACACAAACATTATATCATGTTAACCAATAAAACATTAAAGACAGAGTGACCAAATATAAACACATGGGGGGAGGGATGAGGAAAGAAAAAGAAGCACTACAATGGAATTGGGCAAATGTTTAACCCCACCTTTGTTCGCTATAAAATATTCCAAGCTTCTTCCAGTTTTATGACCTAGTTCCACCAAGTATGAGTATTTTATAAATGTTTTAATTTATTTTTTTTCTCAAGAAAAAAAGATGGCCACCACATTTGGCTTAGAAACAGCATTCCAGTATCAACACACTTGATAGCACTGAATCCACTTCAGGGCCACAGGCGTAACAAAATCTCATGAGTTCAAAGGAAGCCAGGCTCACTAAAATAAGCACAAACTTCAAAGTTTGAAGAAAAGTTAAAACATTTATTAAAAATACCACAGCAGAAGCACCTCCTGCCGCCACTGTTTCACACAAAATTAGTGCTTTGTCACGGCGCCTTGCCAACCACGATAATATTGTCATTGTCACCCATAATAATATTAATTAAAATCCCCCCTGCCCTGGTGGTCTAGTGGCCCCCCTCCCTGATCCCCGATGTTGCCTGTTATATTCATAATCAATGCTCCCCCTGCTCTGGTGGTCTAGTGGCCCCCCTCCCTGATCCCCGATGTTGCCTGTTATATTCATAATCAATGCCCCTGCCCTGGTGGTCTAGTGGCCCCCTCCCGATCCCCGATGTTGCCTGTTATATTCATAATCAATGCCCCTGCTCTGGTGGTCTAGTGGCCCTCCTGATCCCCGATGTTGCCTGTTATATTCATAATCAATGCTCCCCTGCTCTGGTGGTATAGTGGCCCTTCCCATCCCCAATGTTGCCCATAATATTTATAATTAATGCCCCCTGCTGGTGGTTTAGTGGCCCCATCCCATCTCCAATGTTGCCCATAATATTTATAATTAATGCTCCTGCCTTGGTGGTTTAGTGGCCCCCATCCCCATCTCCAATGTTGCCCATAATATTTATAATTAATGCTCCCTTGCCTTAGTAGTATGCGGCCCCCTCCCATCCCCAATGTTGCCCATAATATTTATAATTAATGCTCCCCCTGCCCTGGTGGTATACTAGCCTCCCACTTTCAAGTACTTGAAAGGGATAAATAAGGTTGATGAGGAGAGTCTCTTTAAGCTGAGCAGCAACCATAACACGAGGGGGCACAGTCTTAAGCTGGAGGGTGGAAGGTTTAGGAGGGAGGTCAGGAAGCACTTCTTCACAGAGAGGGTGGTGGACACTTGGAATGTGTTGCTGGAAGAGGTCATCTCATTGAAGACAGTGGGCAGCTTTAAGAGAGGCTGGGATAGGCATGGGGGAAAGTAAGGATCATGGGTAGGGAAGATGGGAGGAGTGGTGAGGGAGGGCAGGGACATTAGCTCAAGCTGTGGACCCTGCAATATAAGCAGACTTGGTAGACCAAATGGCCTTCTTCATATGTTCTTATGTATGTATCTATCCATGATGATCTGCTTTTGTGGAATTATTATTAAAGCAACTGTTTCATTCACTGTTTTCTGCAACACCATACACTCCATCCCTACCCCACAAAGAAAGTCTGCTGTGGACTGGACCAAAAAGAGTCTATTTATGTTTACATGTCTTGTTATCAGCATATCTGATAATGTATAGAAAAGTAATTGGAACAGCACTGGGAAACATATTATGGCTTCCATCTCAACACAGTTAATTTCCCATTCTGGTGGGACTGGTTGAGGTAATAGTATCCACAACAGATAACTGCATATACAAGTCAAACGCAACCCTCTATCACTGGACTGAGGCAAAGTAATTTACAATAAATGCAGAGAGTTTGAAGTAGCTTATGTTATTCAAGCATGCTGGATGCATAAATTATGCCCAGACCAGTGGAAGAGAAGTGAGGTCACCTAATAAGCAGGAATCAGTTTAATTGGGTTTATGCAGTAGCTGGCTCTAGAATTTTGAAAAGCTAACAGTTTTAGCTGAAAATGATCTTGCTGCACAAAATATTTAATGAATACAGTACCAAAAACTGACTATTAATTTGGGGCAAACACAATCTCTCACTTTGTATTTACCCCAAAGACAGCTAAAACAAGAAGCAAGCAGCATTTGATAGGTACAGTGAGAATTAGGCTAGCCATTTTAAACTGCCTTATTTGTTTACTGTGAGTAACCTACCTGTTCGAGTCCAGGCTTTTCAGGTTTGTACAGAGCTCGGATTTCCACATGTTCAGGCACCAGTTCAAAGCCTACTGCTGGCATCTGATTCCAGTTATGGAGGACAAATAGGGCCTTGTTTTCTTCTTTCTCCTCTGTAGTCTTACCTGTAATAAAACAAGTCTGAGCATTCAGCTTTAGCTAAAACTTTATTTTCTGACACTTTTTATGCGAGTAGCATTTTCAGAAAGGTTTTTGGATGTGCATGAAAAATCTTAGATGGTCAGTGGCTTGTAACCAATGGCTTGTGAGCACAAGCAGAAGTTGCATTGCTATTTTAGAACAAACATGCCCCAGCCCTGGTTGGACCAGGTGCCTGAATAATAGACATGGGTCACCAATGCCTTCCTTTCCTCCCTCCCTCCCTTCCTGACTGATATGAACTCCACAACAGAAGCACTTTCAAGTATTTTTCATTTAAAATATCATTCAGAATGCAAATCGATAAGGCTTGCATATTAAAACCCTTCAGGCCAGATATTCAGTGGGAGGCACAAACGTGGTGCAAAGGCTTGCATCATGTTTATGTCTACACCTGACCCAGTAGCTGCTATATTCAGTCGGACAGCAGACCGGCTCTATAAAACTGAATACTGGCCCATGCTAGCACAATGCTAAGAGAAATTGCACTGCTCCCACATGGACCTGGGCTGTATTTAGCTCAAAGGGAATAGTGCTGCTGGAATGGATAGTGCCGGGACCCCTGTGGGCTATATTCATCCACAACATGCAGATGAACCCATTGGGCATGCAAGGTGCTAAGGGGCCATTTGCATGCAATTGTGGGCTCATTATATGGTGTGTGCTGTAGCCCATTAGCAGCCATCCTGTGTGTGCTGGAAGAGATCTCTGGTGTCTAGTGGAACTCCCCACCCCCAAAAACCTGTCTCATGTAAGCATTACATATTCCAGGTGTCTCGTGGTACCCCCCCAACCCCCGAACACCCATCCCACATTTGTACTACATACCCCTTGTGTCTAGTTGCACCACCCCATTCCCCAAACACCTATCCCATATACTGTAAATATCCCTGTTGCCTAGTTGCACCCCCATCCCCGAACGCCTACTCCATGTACTGTAAAATATCCTTGGTGTCTAGTGGCACCTTCCCACCTCTGAACACCTGTCCTGTGTAAGCGTTACATACCCCAGGTGGCTAGTGCCACCACCACTCCCAGAACACCAGTTTACAGTGAGATGGAACATGTTGGAGTCCAGCGATACCCCTGCCCTCACCCCCTGAATGCCCATTGACATACGTCACAGTATACATTGGTGGTCCAGCATCCCCCGATCTGTCCCCTCTGTTCCCAGAACACCACCCATTCAATACCCCCTTACCTGGATGTCTGGGGATGTGTTTGGAATCCTGATATAGTGACTGGCACAGCCCTCTTCTCACCTCAGCTGGCCTCCACATGAGCTAATGGTGAAAATGCGTACAGTATATTGTGTACTGCTTATCCATGCCATATACTGTACATGTGCTCAGGGTCAGCCCATACAGCAGCTGGCTGCAGGGGTAAAAGAAGGGTTGTTTCAATCACCACATTGGGATTCCAAGCATATTCTTGGACACCCTGGTAAGGAGGGGATGGATGGGTGGTGTTCTGGGAGCAGGTTGGGGGATGCTGGACTGCCAATGCATACCATGATGTACTGTATGTTGATGGGCACTTGGGGAGTGGGAGAACCACTGAAAACTAGGGCATTCTAGCTCATTGCATGCAGGTGTTCAGGGTGGGGTTGCCACTAGCCACTAGGGATATGTAATGCTTACATGGGACTGGTGTTCGGGGGGAGTGCCACTGGACACCAGGTGTATGTACTACCTACATAGGAGAGGTGTTCAGGGGTGGGGATGGTGCTAGACACCTGGGATAGTGTACAGTACATGGAACGGGTGTTTGGTGGGGTGTCAATAAACACCAGGGGTATGTAGAACATACATGGGAGGGATGCTCGGGGTGGGGTGTGCGCTAGACACCAAGGATATTTTACAGCATATGGAACAGGTGTTTGGGGGTTGGGGTACCACTAAATACCAGGGATATGTAGTACATACATGAGATGAGTGTTTGGGGGTGGGTGGTGCTGCTAGACACTGTGGATAGTTTATAGTACATGGGATGAGTGTTTGGGGTGGGGGGTGCCAGAAGACACAAGGGACTGCAGCCTCTTTGGTGTGACAGGTTACAGGGGTGGGCAGCTGCACTATAGCTGCCCTACCATTGGTGAGGTGGCATAGTGCCTGGGTAAGTCATGGTTTTTGGTGGTGGTAAATAGAACTACCTTGGGGGCTGTTTACCACTGTCTCAAACCTTTAAACATGTCGCTGCACCTATCTGCAGTAGGGGACCCCCCTCATTAGCATTGGTGCAGTATTATGTTAGCACCTGGGCACTAATGGATTTAGGGTATGCAGCCTGGGCCTCTGAATATGGCCCCCACTAGCACAAGCTGCAAACCCAGGTAGTGCCAAGGAAAGCCTCATTGTCGCTGGTGATAAGATTTGAATATCTGTCACTTAATGCATTTATTATCTTCAGATGCTTTTACAAGTGAAGTCTGGTGGTGGTAAAATCAGCCAAAGTTTGGTAAAGTCATGTCAGTGCACTGCAAATATCAAATCTGTTTTTAATGATTGGACCTCCTATAGGACATGTTTGGATACTGGGATTATTTATATGCTGATAGGTTTTGTACGCTGTATATTTTAGTGTAATACATTTCTTATTCACTTTCACATGCACTATTAGTGCTGCAGTTGTATTATACATGTGTCTTTAAGAGACCTGTCTTTAAAGTAGCAGTGCAATGAAACTGAGTAAAACATTTGACTCTACATATTTTTCACTATAAAAGATTCCAGGCATCTTCCAGTTTTATTTGGTGGTAACATTTTCTAGTTCCACCAGAATTTGGGTATTTTATAAATTTTTTTTTTCACAAGAAAAAAAGCTGGACACTACATTTGGCTTAAAAATAGCCTTGTAGACCTGCCAAGGTTTAGAATCAAGAAAATAAAAAAATACTCATCTTGCGCAGTATAGGAGGTACCTAGAAAAGTGTAGTTGACAGGTATGCTAATAGTTTTATTAATTCTTCCTGAAGCTAGCTTTTTGGAAAAACATTTTCCATTGCACTGCTGATATATCTTTGTGTCCTTCCCTTGAAATAGTGAGTGCACAAATTCTTTGTTTTGATATTTATTTTGTTTATGATTACCAGGTAGGTATACAAGACAATTAAATGCTTATTTACAGGTATGACCCTGGAGAATAACATTGGATGTGGAAAGCTATGAAGTATTGGGCATAGAGATAACACATAACAGTAGCATACACAAAAGCAGAAGCAAAATAAATGTAACCCTGGTGCCATTATATTGAGGGCTACTACCCCTGCCTTGATGGACACTAACAAGGTTGAGGGGCTTGGGTTCCTAACATTAACTTTAAAACTGGTTCTTCCCAAGATACCACATTATACAGTGCCTCCACCCAGAGTATACCTTTTCGTGGGCTAGAATCAACCTGGTACAACCCCTTTGGGATGCTGTACCCACCCAGATTACCATAAAGCCACCCCAAGCATGACCTAATAGCATTTCCCAACATTAAAGACAACCTTTATTGTGCTCGGCCTGCAGTGAGCAGGGCGAGCCGGAGCAGGGTGAGCGTGCATTGCCACACGCGAAGAGGTGCACAAAGGCATGCATGTTTGGAGGGTAACAGCATTTCATTATACAGGCCAGCCTATTGCAGGCACTAAGTGTTTCAGGAATTGATTAAGCTTCTGTCCTATTATTTTAGCCCCTGCTGTATATAAAATTGAATGATACTCTTATAACTAGAGACAGCAGGGTTCTGCCTAAGTGTAATACATGTAAAATGTACTGTATAGATTCTGATGTTGGGACAAATAAACAGTTCTGTTGTCCAAAATGTAAAGAGAATGAGGACATGGCACAGGAAATCTTTATGTTCAATAATTGATTAACTATACTTGAAAAAAAGTTATACAGAAACTATTGAATGCCTGAATAATACGTGTCCATGCAGTGAGGCCTCTGCTACTGCTGCTTGTGTAAATTCCTCCCATACATCCAATAATAGGATTCCAGAAGTTATTATAAATTGCAGTGATTTGAACAATCCTGTTAATACCCCTAACAGAAAGCTTGTAAGGGAAGACGAAGATTCTCCAGATAGTGAAAACCATTGGTATCAGGTTCAGAACAAAAAAAATGAGTAAAAAGGAAAGGAAAGCAGCCCAATTCCACATTTCAACCCCAAACAGTTTTTATCCATTAGTAGATCTATCTGATGAAGTTAGCCTATCACACCCAGGTTACAAGCCTTCTATAAATCAGTTGATGGATTCTGAGAATAACATCTCTGATACGTCTGTCCCACGTTGTATGAATACACAAACAAATCTTAATAATCTTATGGATTTGGATGCTACAAATGTGGCAGAGCCCAGATTAATATAACCAAGTTGTAACCCCCCCAAACCAGACAATGAATTCTGAGCAAAATATTATTGATACCTCATTTCATCTGATATGAATATACAGGTCAGTCCTAATAATCTTATGGCCCTAAATGTTACTAATGTGGCAGAGCCTAGACAAATATATCTTTTAGGGGCTGGATTATTAAGAATTTAGATAGAGTGATATGCGATCAGGACAAGAGGAACAGGACGGTGTCTTGTTTTACAGGAGCTAAGTTGTTGGATATCACTAAAATGTCCAGAAACATCCTTAAGTACAGTGGGGAAAGACCAATTGTAATTATTCATGCAGGGGTAAATAATGTTTTTAATCAAAATCTACAAAGTATTAAGGAGGAATTTGTGGGGATGTATAATGTATTGACAGACTTAGACTGTCAGATTGCATTTTCTGAGATCCTTCCAGTCCCAAGGGCAAACAGGTGCATTAACGACAAAATTAAATCACTAAACAACTGGCAAAGATGTTGGTGTCTCAAGCAAAATGTACAATGTATCACTCACTGGGAAGAATTTGCAAATAAAGATGAATTAGTTTGCAGGGATGGTCTACTGCAGTGCCCTATACCTAGGGTTGCTGGGGGTGGACCTTTATCACCTACAGTTGGTGCAGAACGCTGCGGCCAGGTTGTTGACAGGGTTGTCAAGAACTAGCCACGTCACACCTGTACTGTGTGAGCTGCACTGGCTGCCGGTGCAATGGAGGATCATCTTCAAGGTCACGTTGCTGACCTATAAGACCCTACATGGTCAGGGACTGGGTTACATGCAAGACCTCCTTCGGCCCTACTGCCCCTCCCCTCACTCCATTCTGCTGATGAGGGATTGCTAGAGGTTCCAAGGGTCTGTTTGCAGACATTGGGAGCTAGGGCTTTTTCCTTTGTAGCCCCGACCCTTTGGAACATTCTACCTTGTCGGATTAGAGAGTGCCTGTCCATCAAGGCCTTTAAATCACTTTTGAAGACTTATTTATATGAAAAGGCCTTTGGGAAATTGGGCTAGCTCTGGTATTACTACTATTTATTTTATGGTAATTTTAATCTGTGTGTACATTTGATGGTTATTGTTTAAATTTGATGTTTTTATATTGTACAGGCGCTTTAGTTTTGGAAAAGCGCTTTTAAAAAATAAATTTTACTTGATTACATCTGAACAAAATTGGAACCAATTTGTTAGGAAAACACATTAATGATTACATTTCTTCTAATTTAAACTAGATAAAAGAGGGAAGGGACAACAAATGTTCACCCACCGTACTTCATTGAAATGAATATTAATAAATCTAGAGCACAATATACTAGTTCCTCTTATACATTAAAAAGTACTATTCCTAAAGTGTGTTGCAAGGACTTGAATAGTGTATTGATTAAAGCTAGAAGTCTGAATAATAAATTAGATGAGCTAAAATATATTTTGGACTATGGACTACAGGACCCAAGGCAGCATGGTTTCACCAGGGGGAGGTCATGTCAGATCAACCTCATTGAATTTTTTGACTGGGTGACTAGGGAGGTGGATCAGGGAGGGCAGTGGACATGGCCTATCTGCACTTCAGAAAGGCCTTTCACACTGTGCCACACAGAAGACTATTACACAGACTGGGGAATATGGGTGTGAGCAGGACAGTAGTGCAATGGGTAGGTAACTGGCTGGGCGGCAGGACACAGAGGGTGGTGGTAAATGGCTGTCACTCCACAGAGGGAAGAGTGACCAGTGGGGTACCACAGGGATCAGCTCTGGGACCGGTCCTATTCAACATCTTCATCAGTGACATTGCGCAGGACCTAGAAGGCAGAATTTCCTTGTTTGCTGATGACACAAAGCTCTGTAACAGAGTTGACACACCAGAGGGTATAGACAGAATGAGAAGGGACCTGCAGAAACTTGAAGAATGGTCAGGGGTTTGGCAGTTGAAATTCAATGCAAAGAAGTGCAAGATAATGCATATGGGGCACAAAAACCCTAGCACAATATATCAGTTGGGGAGGGTGAGGTTATAGCATGCACCAAGCAGGAAAGGGATCTTGGGGTTATCATCTCTGATGACCTCAAGGTAGGGAAACAGTGTGACAAGGCAGCAAGTAAAGCAAATAGGATGCTGGGATGCATAGGCAGGGGCATCACCAGCAGGAAAAGGGAGGACATAATTCCACTATACAAGACACTACTGAGGCCCCACCTGGAGTACAGTGTACAGTTCTGGAGACCTTACTTATGTAAGGACATAGACAGGGTAGAGAAGGTTCAGAGGAGGGCAGCAAAGATGGTGCATGGATTGCCTCACAAGTCCTATAAGGACAGGCTGAAGGAATTGAATATGTACTCCCTGGAGGAGAGGAGGGAGAGAGAGGATATGATAGAGACATACAAGTATCTTACAGGGAGGAACAGGGTGCAGGAATACACTATTTTTAAGCAAAAAAGATGTTCCAAGACTAGAGGGCATGGGATGAAGTTGGAGGAAGGATAATTCAGAGGAAACATGAGGAAGAATTTCTTCACAGAATGGGTGGTGGACAAGTGGAACACCCTGCCAGAGGAAGTGGTGGAGGCTGAAACAATCATGGGATTTAAGAATTCATGGGATAGACATAAAGGAATTCTGGAGGTCAGGGTCAAGGGGCAACAGATTTCTAGGAAAACATAAAGTTACAAGCTCAAATGGGCAGACTGGGTGGGCCATAGGCCCTTATCTACCAACACTGTCTATGTATCTATGTATCTATCTTACATAAAGATAAAATTGATATATGTGGCATCACTGAAATGTGGTTCTCAGATACTAGTTGGGGTATAGAAATCCCTGGCTATTCAGTTATTAATAAGAACCATCAAAAATCCAAAGCAGCTGGAATCGCTTTGTATATAAGCAAACATTTAGATAGTCTTGCAATTCCAATTATTGTAAACGCCAAAACTGATACTGAAATTTTATATGCTAAAATATGTACTGATAGAAATATAACAACAGGTCTGTGCTATCGTTCTCCAAATTTAGATTCTATTGGCAACAATTTATTTATGCAAGCTCTTGAGAATCTGGAAATTTATGATGATTTAATTTTGATGAGGGATTTTAATTTTCCATCCATCAGTTGACAAACATTAACGGGGAATACCCAGTTAGAAAAAAGATTTATAGGACTTACTCTGCGGCACGATGTAGAACAACTAGTAACAGAACCGACTAGAAAGGATAACATATTGAATCTTATCCTAACTAATATAGAAGATATAGGGGAACTACCTACGGTGGTTGCACCTCTTGGGGATAGTGACCATAATATGGTGTCCTGGGGAATTAAATATTATTCTGTAGTTAATGCTGGTACCACAAGGTCTAAAAATTTTCATAAAGCCAACTATGTAGCAGTAAAAAATTTCTTATAACATGGAAATGGAAGGCTGAACTAAAAAATCTAAATTGTGATCAGAGATGGCTAGCTTTATGGGAAAAAATTTATTATTGTATTAATAATTGGGTCCCTGAATACAGAAAATAAAATAATAATAAAAGAGTTCCATCTTGGTTGAATGGTAAAATTAAAAGATTGATTAGAAATTAAAAAAGGTATTTAATAAATATAATAAGGACTGAACTCCAGAGAAATGGTTAAAGTTTAAAGCTAAGGCTAAACAGTGTAAAAAAGCTATTAGATCTGCAAAGAAGAATCTAGAATTAAAGTTTGCCAACTTAACAAAGAATAATAAAAAACAATTTTTCAGTTATATTGGTTCACTAAAAGGGAATGTACTGTCTGTTGGTCCTCTACTTAAAGATAATGTGCCACTGGCCAATGAATTAGACATGGCAAAGGAATTTAATGATTATTTTCTGGATGTATATAAAACAAAGGATAAACATGTCTAGAAAATCTACCATCTAAACTTCCATATCCAATAATTACTCCAGAGGAAGTTAAACAAGCTATCCAGGCCACCAAAGTCAATTCCTCAACTGGTCCTGATGGAATTCCAGACAAATTTATAAAAGTATTGGAATACGAACTCTTAGAGATCCTTATGTTACTACTTAATGCATCACTACATGAAGGTACTGTCATATCAGAGTGGAGATTAGCTACTCTAGTGCATATTCATAAAGGAGGTAGTAAACATCTCGTGAAAAATTACAGACCTATTAGCCTCACCTAATGCTTAGGTAAATTAATGGAAAGGATCCTACAACAGAAAATGACTGTCCACCTACAAAATACACACATTATAGATATCTCACAATACGGTTTTGTAAGGGGAAGATCTTGCCAGCAAAACCTAATACACTTTTTTGAAGCTGTGAGTATGACATAAGACCAAGGGCTCCCAGTTGATGTTATCTTCTTGGACTTTGAGAAGGCTTTTGATTCCATTACCCATGGAGTTTTGATTGAGGAATTAAAGGGGTATGGTTTTCATGCCAACATTATCAAATCGGTAAATTCCTGGCTGAATAAATGGCTGTAGAGAGTGAGTATTAAAGGGCATTTTTCTGACTGGGGTGCAGTCAGTAGTGGCATTCTCCAAGGCTCTGTCTTGGGCCCCTTGTTGTTTAACATATTAATTACTAGTATACAAGCAAATAATGATATATGGATACATAAATACGCTGATGACTGTAAACTTGGTTGCATTGTTAATAATTCTGAATCAGTTAATTCCCTACAATTAAATTTGGATAATCTTGTTGGCTGGTCAGTAAGAAATAAAATGACATTTAATGCAGTCAAGTGCAAAGTGATGCACTTGGGCAGGAATAACAGGTTAGCTACCTATAATATAGAAAGTAACATATTACAAACTATTAAAACCGAAAAGGATTTGGGAATTACTATCACTAATGACCTAAAGTTTACATCTCATACTAATAACATAATCAAGAAATGTTATGGCATACTTTCTTGTATACTGAAATATATTAAGAGTAGGCAACCAGATGTTCTAATCCCCCTATATACAAGTTTGGTTAGGTCACATATTGACTACTGTGCACTGTTTTGCACCTCCTCTTCCTTGGGATGTAAAGCCTCAATAGAAAAGGTACAATAGAGGCTTACTAAGAAGATCAGGGGTTTGACCAACATTGACTATAATAGTAGGCTACAAAACCTAAGCCTATTTTCATTAGAATATAGATCTTTAAGGGGTGACCTATGCCTAGTCTATAGAGCATTCCAAGATCTTGCTTTGTGTGAGGCTATATGCCTAAAAAAAAAAACGTAGCTAGTTTGAATGCCAGATCACATATCTTAAGGCTAAAAACCATTGTTAACAAAACTTCACAAAGGAATAATTATTTTACTCGGCGTGTACCTGCTCTTTGGAATGCATTACCACTAAATGTTGTTACAAGTAATAGCTTTGATAGAATTTAAGCAACGATTGGATGAAATATACATTTTATTTTCACCACTAAGCAACGAATTCTATATGGGCACGTCCCTCGAACTCATATAATATCTATGAACCTAAAGACAATTTGCCATTATTAGCTATAACAATATGCTCACAAGACAGGATTATGCAAAAACATCAAACAACACTTTATTTACAGGGCTAGGAAGGGTGAATTGGAACAGAGGTTAAGATATTTACAACATTTATGATGGATTTGTATTGGTTAGTTTGCATAAATCACTTAATCATCAGTATTATTGTTCTTCTGATCATAATTCACAGTGCCGCCCAGCAATCTCTGTGATAGTCAGAGCCCTGAATATATAACTAGCTGCATAAATCAGTTTACACATTACCCGTTATTATAAAAAAGTTCTCAGAAATGCTGCAATCTGAGTGGCTGTTAGGATTCCAACAGCCTTACATTAATTCATGTTACACTGTCATGTACATCCTGATCACAATGGCACATGAATTCTTCCTGTCAGCATTCCATCCTCTAGCACTGCTGAATGACTGGATTTTGAATCAGCATTCCTAAACTGATTTTGAACCAGCATTCTTAAACTGTTGGTGGCAGAACTATGTTATTAAAAAATCTCCCTCTAAATGAGGAAAACATAAAAAAATACATTTTAAACACTTTCTTTTGGAATTTTTTTTATAATAGTAATAAGGCAACAAAAGCAAAAGGGAGTTGGCAATTGACCAACAGCTGTGCAGTGGTTCTATTTAACAGCTGGAATGTTGGATGTTTGCAGGTAAATTTTGATGTCCTTGCAGCATTTTCTTTTAATGTTAGTTGACAAGAATCACAAGATATTTTTCTTTTTTGAGGAATGTATATTTTACTCCTTTTTATGTTTGTTTGCGCGCATGCACAAGAAACATTATGTGACAGCTTAGGAGAGAAGCGGAGTTTTGGAGGTGCAGCACTGTGGCGACCCATGACCCACTGCATTCTGAGGCTTGGCCATGTTTCCCCAATGCGGTAGCATGCTACTGCTGACTCTAGTTCAACAAGTGTGCCACCAACTTGAAACTAATTCACCGCTACAATGAGGGAGTGACCCATCATTGCAGGGTGTGCCTTGCCTGCTGTAACATTTCAATAAATGTGGTGGGTGGCAGCTCACTGCCCACCACTCACAGTCCCTAGGAAGCTGACTTCAGGGGTGCCCAATTCTTCTGTCAGCATATGTGCCCCCTTTATTGTTGTGGTCTGCTGAGGGGTGCCCAATCCCTTTCGGCATCATGCCCCCAGACAGAGACATGCTGGCCGATGGGGGTGCCCAATCCGCCTGTCGGCATGTTAACCCTCCCATCACATTGGCATTTTCCTGGCACTGCCCAACCCTGATTGTGTGCCACACTGGGAGCCCACCCCAGTGTGACTAACATGACCCCCCCAACCAAATGTGCTACACTGGGAGCCCACCCCAGTGTGGCCAAAACCTTTAAAAAAACAGAAAACAGTCCACGGTGATTTTTCTTAATTTTGTTACCTGAAACAAAGGAAACGGTCCCTAGCAGTTGGGTCCCTTCCCCTAGTCTGCACCCACCCTCTGAGCACCCTGCATCCTCACACCCTGACCTACCTCCAGAGCCTGGCATGGCACTCTTTGGTGGATTGGTGGACTGGGAACACATCTGCACTCTTCAAAGCTGACCGCAAACTGAAGAAATGCCGGTAAGCTGTATAATGGCATAAATGTTTTTTTTTTCAACTTAGGTGGATATATTGCCCATTTTTGTGAATTTTTGTACCATATTTTCAACATGGGGTTCTTGGGACCCCACCTCATGAATTCAGTCACTGTCATATCATTATTCGGGCCCAAAAGGTGATTTCACGGTCACTGCACCTTTTGGGACCAAGTAATGAAATGACAGTGTTACTGTTCATGAGGTGGGCTCCCAAAGAGCCCATGTTGCAAATTTGGTGAACAAATTTAAAAAAATGACTGTGCTATGAGCATGCGTTGCACAGTTTCTATGCACGCTCGCAACTCTGAGAATTTTTAATATTTTTAATCCAGATTTTCAGCATTGCCATTTTTTCAAACCTCCTTATGAACAGCACAGCTGTCATTTTTCACAACCTGCTCAAAATGTGGTTTCGCACATGTGGCATGCAATGGTGCGGTGGCTGTGGGAAATCAGTGTTTGGGGCAGATTAACAAAGTCACAGTGCCACTGTTCATGAGTGGAGGTCCCAAAATGCCTATGTTAAAAATTTGGTGAGAACATTTCACAAAATGACTGTATTATGAGCGTGCATTGTGCAGTTTCCATGCATGCTCGTAACTGCAAGACTTTTTAATATTTTCACTCGAAATTTTCAGCATTGGCATTTTTTCACACCTCCTTATGAAATGGACAGCTGTAATTTTTCACATCCGGCCCAAACAGTTTTTTCGCACATCTGGCACAGAATGGTGTGGTTGCTGTAGCAAATCAACATTTGAGACAGATTAACAAAATCACAGTGTCACTGTTCATGAGCAGAGGTACCAAATGCTTTCATGAGGTGGGGGCCACAAAAAGGCCATGTTGAAAATTTGTAGTGCAAATACCAACAAATGCCTGGGGTATTACGGTTTCTAACCATAACATCTCACCCTGTACAGACTGACAGGCATCAGGGGTGTGCCTTTGGATTGCTGGCTGTAATGATCATGCCTTTCCACCCCCATCCTGCAGCCAGTGACAGGCATTGAGGTGCGCCTTGGACTCTTCGGCCCCAGAGTTCACCCCCATTCTCCTATGCTGCACCCATTTCAGCGTATGTCCTTATGGAATGGGGTGACTGTAAAGCTGAACACCCCAAGGCACATCTCAACACTTGTCAGTGTCTGCAGAATAGGGTGAGGTGAAATAGCGTGAGCGTTATGCACAATGACCCAAAGGCATACCCCAATGCCTGTCCATCTCTTCAGGGTGGAGGTGGGGCTATCATGAAATTCAATACTTCACTGCCGTTCCTATTCTGCATCTGTCTAACTCCTGCACTTCAATGCTAATACCAGCAAACAAACATTCGGCATTGACAAATGCTTCTTTTCATGTGAAGTAAGGCAAGGCAAGGCAAATTTATTTAAAAGACGCCCAATTCCAGAGGCTCTGGGTGCCGTACAAAATTTAAGAGCATTTAACAAAATCATTCATACATAAATGAAATAATAAATCACAAACTAAAGATAAATCATACTCTAAACATCAAATGCTTGTGAGAATAGTAATGTCTTCAGGCGAACCTTAAAGACATCTATGGTGGGGTCCTCTCCGACCAGAGCTGGTAGTGAGTTCCATAGAACGGGAGCCACAACACTGAAAGCTCTATCACTGGCTGATTTGAGCCTCACTCTAGGAACGGTAAGGAGGCTACCACTGGAGGATCGAAGAGGGCGGATAGAGGGAGTAGGTGTCAGGAGGACTGACAGGTAACCAGGGCCCTGTCCGTGTAGAGCCTTAAAGGTGAAAAGACCCACCTTAAAGAGGATTCTCCACCTGACTGGCAGCCAGTACAATTCATGCAGTACCGGTGTAATATGACAAAATTTTGGTTGCTCAGTCAGTAACCGGGCAGCTGCATTTTGCACCAGCTGCAGTCTGCGGAGAAGTCCCCCAGTGACCCCGAGATAGAGTGCATTACAGTAGTCCAGCCTAGATGTGACTAAGGCATGTATCAGGGTAGGGAGGTCCAGAGGCGGAACAAGGGGCCTAATCCTGGCAATGTTTCTGAGATGGAAAAAACAGGTTCGAACCACTGAAGCTATTTGAGCCTCCATGGTCAGATTCCTGTCCAGAATCACTCCAAGGTTACGCACCCAAGAGGAGGCCTTCAATGACACAGCTCCAAGGACAAGTCCAGTTGCTGAGTCAGAGGCCATCCTATCACGAACTCTGTTCGACTCCACTACCAATACCTCCGTCTTGTTAGGGTTCAGTTGCAACCACCTGGAAGCCATCCAGTCATTTATCTCAGTCAGACAGATGTTTAGCACATCCACTGTGTTGGCTGTTCCTGGGGCGAAGGACAAATATAGTTGAGTATCATCTGCATAACAATGAAAACTCAAGCCATACTTCCTAATGATCCCCCCCAGGGCAGCAAGTATACTGCGAACAACATTGGGGCCAGTACCGAACCCTGAGGGACTCCACAGGGAAGGAGACAGGGTATAGATGAGGAATTACCCATCATAACCCATTGCCTCCTGTTGGTAGGAAAGGACTCAAACCAGTTGATGACAGTACCAGTGAGTCCACACAACTCCCTGAGGTGGACAAGCAACACACAATGGTCCACAGTATCAAATGCTGAAGAGAGATCGAGGAGAACAAGAATTGTCCTGTCTCCTCGATCGCTAGGCCTGAGGAGGTCATTCTGCACCCGAACAAGTGCAGTTTCTGTGCTATGTCTGGCCTGAAAAGCTGACTGGAAGGGATCATACATCTTGTGAGTCACGAGGTGCTCTTCCAATTGAAGCGCTACCACCTTCTCCACCATTTTCCCCAAAAATGGGAGATTGGAGATAGGACGGTAATTTGCCATGATCTCCGGGTCCAAAGAAGATTTCTTTAAAAGGGGTCTCTCCAGAGCCTCCTTCAAGACATCTGGAAAGACTCCCTCAAGTAAGGAACACCATACAATCACGGCAAACACCGGGCCAACAGAGTCAACGCATCTCATTAAGAAACGCGTTGGCACTGGGTCCAGTTCACAAAAGGTGTGCTTTAAATTGACTGCCACCTCGATAACCTCACTCACTTCCACTGGTCTAAACTCCCCCCAGCTTGGCGGAGTGCACTCAGAGCACATCTGGCGACCACTGTCAGCTACAATATTGCTAGCTGAGGAAGCCTCCCGCCGGATCAAGGACACCCTGTCCAAGAAAAAACAAGCAAACTCCTCACAATCTTCATTAGAAAAAACCCTCCCGGGCTGCAAACAGACTGGATGAAGAAGTCTCTCTACAGTCTGGAAGAGTGAAGCTGGTCAGTTCCTCCCAGCAGCAATCTTCCTGGACAGGAACACTGCCTTCTTACGGTTGATTGCCTCCTGATATGCACAATAGTGCATATGCAGGACCAGTTTGTCTGCCTCCAAGTGGGACTTTTTCCAGCAGCGCTCTAGTCTCCGACCCGTCTTCTTCATCTCCCTGAGGTCCCCATCAAACTATGGGGACCTCAGATATGAAGTTCTGGGTCATACACGGATAGGTGCGAGGGAGTTGATGGTGTCAGAGAGCACCTTATTATAGGTGTCGACCCTGGCACCAACACCTCCGACGCATACAGCACCCACACTTGATAATTTAACTGCCGCCAAAAAACCCTCAGGGGTAAGACCCCACAAAGGGAGACAGCTAATCATCTCAGCAGGGGAAGGGCTTATGGTGGGAGCCCCAAGTATGACCCTCACTGTGCAATGATCGGACCAAGAAACCAGATCAATCCAGAGATCAGTGATCTCAAGCCCAAGTGAAAACACCAGGTCCAGTATGTGGCCATCCTGATGGGTGGGTGCAGCAATGACCTGCGTCAGTCCTAAATAGGACATAACCTGCAAGAAATCACTGCTGCATCTTTGATCTCTATCATCCACCCAAACATTGAAATCCCCCAGAAAAACACATCTAGGGGATCCCAATGTTTCACCTGCGATGAACTTGGCAGACTCCTGCAGGAAATTCCCCATCGGGCCAGAAGGGCAATAGATGAGGAAAATCCTGCAGCCCATGCCGAGACCACCTCGGATAGCCACACACTCAAAGGAACCTGGAGTTTCCACTGGGTGCACGGTGAAGGTCAGGCTGTATCTAAAGCAGATGGCTACACAACCACCCCTGCGATTCACTCTGGGGCTGTACACCACGGTATACCCGGGAGGGACCGCGGCCTCAAAAATGGGGCCTGCATCATCACCCACCCAGGTCTCTGTGATACAGGCCAGATCGACCGATGAAATCAAGGCAGCAATAATTGCCGTCTTGTTTCTGATCAATCTGGCATTGCACAGCACTGCCATCAGAGGACTGGAGGGTGGTGCAGCCCCTCGGGTTACCTGACCACTCAGTCTGGCGGACTCCCTGGGGACGGGCACAAACCATGTCTGGCCTCTCCTAGATGCCCGTCGTAACCCAGGGCACCTCCTGGATCTAACAATCTCTATCCTACCATCACCCATACCCAGATTACCCCACTGCCAATACTCAACACGACCCCCCACAATCCCTACTTCCCGACAGCGTCTAACCGTAGTATCAGACACAGGAAAAGGGACGGAGGGACATAAAACATATAGCAGTGAATGGGTATAGGTAATCCTAGCCCCCATGGATCCTTCCACATAATCCCTGCGTATTCCAAACAATAAACACAAACTACTAATTAAATACAAACTAAATAACAGCAAAATAACTACCTAGCCTACTTAATCCAACAAACCAACATATTAAAGCATAAACTCTAATATTAAATTTCTTACCACAGATAAATAAATACAAATTTTAACTACTTAACTAACTAAGACACATCAAAATCGAGTCATAGACCAACCCGTTTCACTTCTACAGTAGAAGCAGAAATTTCAATACAGAGTGGCGCTGGCGCCACTCACACGCTCACACTTGCGAGCGGCGCTTCACTTTTATCATAGCAATGTCCCCGCCCCTTCAGCAACAGTCCCAGCTCCCCCTCACTCACACCTCCGGCCAGATGAAAACAGTTGACAACGTACAGTCTCTCACACCGTGCAGGTCACCACAAGAGGGCAAACGGGGCAGGTTGCCCACGAGCAGGGGAGCAATAAAACCAAGATGGTCCGAGTGCAGGCAAAGAGCAGGCAGCAGGTAAAACAGAACGGCAGTCCAGACATTCGGCCACATAAGAGCGGCGTTTCAAAGGCTAGCTAAATCCCGCCAAGCAGAACACAAAGTACTACTTTAAGATTTTGCAGTACTTGATGGTGTCAGAAGAAAATAATCTATGTTTGCCTGGGAAGAGCGCAAGGACACATCCAGTGATTTAATGTCAGTTCCTGCTTCCAGTTTGTTATCACTGTGGTCACTGCCACCACCACTTCCTCCACTACTACCCATACCAACTACACTGCCCCTAGCCTTGCCCCACTCTATTGGGTGTTTTGCCTTTGCATGTCATATCATTACTGATGTTCCAAAATTTGCCACTTTGCCTCGACTGATGCTTTTTTTCCCACAGGTTGCATACTGCTGAAGACTCAAGAGTTGTCTACAGGGTCAATATAAAATAAATTCCACAATAAATATTCACTTTTTTGCTTTGTGCCATGGTGCACAGTCAAGGGACCTGGAGGAAAACCAACACTGCCATTTCCTTGTTGAGATGAATTGTTGTTATTCATGCCCATTGTCTTATTCTTATAATTAGCATATGATTTTTTTTCTGCACTTGCTTCTCATGCCTTACAGTGGCATCCTCTCCTACTCTTTTATTGAAACTACATACCTCATCGCCACAAGATTCAGAAGAACTAAAAGTGCCATTACTATCATGTGGGACATAGCCTGGGCTATCCCATTCCCATTCCCAGTCCACACTATCACCACCATCTCTATCAGCATTTGCTGCTTCTGCATCTGAGCTTATATTTGAGGAGGATGACTCCTTGCATGCTGCTTTAGCAGCTGGAAGTATCCTGGCACATGTGACAAAATGTTCAGTACCTCTATGAGTAACTCCAGTCAGTTCTTTCCGAAACTCTACTATCACTTCATTGCTAACATGCTTTTTTGGTTTAGGAGGACATTTAGTGCCAGTCCTGGTGATATTATTGTTATTGTCACTATGTTTTTCATTAGTGGTATGATTCATATTGTCCGTATCATTAAAAGTTGCACGTGCAGCAACACTGTGCTTTCTTTTAGTAGACTTAGACTGGTAATGTGAGACATAGTAGACACAGCCATGAAAGGAATAGATATTATTTCACTAACTGTTGCAGAGACACACAGTGTAGCTATCTCACAGCAATAAATGACAGGGCTCAGGGCACCCAACAAACAGTGTAATACAGCCTAAATAGCTTTCTTTATGCTGCAGAGATATACAATGTAGCTATGTCACAGTAATAAATGACAAGTCTCAACAAAGGTCATCTAACAAACAGTGTAATACACAGCCATGCAAGTGTTTCACTGTGCTGCACAGACACAAGTGTAGCCGACTTTACAGTAATAATTTAATGATAGGGCTTAGGGTCACCTAACAAACAGTAAGACTTTTTCAAACCAGCTGCTAGTGCCTTGTCATCTGTGTTTTTGTCCCCCCCCACCCCTGCTCCTTCTCTGTTCTCTCCCCAGCACCACAGCATCCACTTCCTCCACTGACGCTGATCCCCTGATTTCCCCTTCCCTGAGACTGTTTCAGTCCTCAGTCCCAACCCCCACTCCCTTTGCTCCTTTGTGGAGGTTTTATTTTTATTTTATGATTTTTTTTATTCAACTTTTAGTTAAATTATCACCGTGCTTTAGCTGCGGACTGCGGAGCAAGCACCCAACCATAGACACAGAGCTGCTTCCACTCTACACTGCTGCTGGCTGCTATCTGTGCAGCATGGGCTCATAGAAGATGGACCACAGACACCACTGACCAATCAGGTTGCCAGCCCAGTGTCATGTACTCCTATTCTTGCTGTAAGCTCATGAAGGACCCCACAGGCTGCTCTTTAATGCCTGTTTCCAGCCTGGAAGTCCTGGTAGGAGTCCCAGGACCCCCACAGGCTGACTTGGCTGCCCTGTAATGCTTGTTTCCAATTACCCATTACTTCTTACCTGTGTCAAGACTACCTGACCCAAGAAGTGCACTTGCACTGTTATGTTGGTTAGGGTAGTACATTATCAGAACAACCATACCAGGCCAAAAATCACTGATACTCAAAGTACCTGACCCAGCTACCCATCAGGTAGTCGATGCTTAGTTCTGTCTTCTTCGAGGATATCTCTTCCATTGGGCCACACCTTTGGAATGAGTCTCAAGCAGTCTGTAAAGCTGGTTGGTTCAGTGTGGCTCAGGACAGCAGGCCCTGTAGAGCAGCAAGGCCAAAACCTGCTCTTCTGTGACAAACAATGTCCAGACTGTAATGCTTGGTAAAGATGTGGACAGAACTCCATGTGGCTGCAGCACAAATATCAGCTGCAGCGATGTTTCTGAAACAAGTAGCAGAAGTGGCCACATCTCTGGTGGAATGACCACGAACTGCACCAGGAAGTTCCTATAACAGAATATAATACAATGCGTTAGCTATTTGGATAAGTACTGTTTTGACACAGAACACCCTCTTTCCCAGGGGCAAATGAAAAAAACAGCTGAAAGGACTTTCTACAGTCCTTGGTGTGATCCACATAGTGTCTTAGTATTCTACTCATGTCCAGAGTATGGAGCAATGCCTTCTACTGATTGGCATACACAGGATAATAAACAGGAAGGTGAATGGTTTGATTTAATATAAACTCAGGCACCACTTTTGGCAGAAAGTAAGAATTTATACATGAAGACACTCTCTTTGTGGAAAATCTGCACTGAAATTCTTCGAGCAAAAGTAATTGCAACTAAAAAGAACACTTCCAATGATAGAAAGTGTAGGCCAAAACTCACAGCTGGCCTAAAAGGAGCCACAGTAAGCTTTTCAATAACATACTTCAGGTCCCATGGTGGAAACAGATTACAAATGGGAGATTTTATGCGCAGAATACCTCTCAAAAATGTAAAGGAGACCGCCTGTTGGGCAACTGTACACCCATCAGTAAGGGCATGGAAAGCTGATATAGCAGCCAAATGCACCTTTAGTGAGGAATACAGCAGACTAGAGTCTGATAGTGACAGCAAGTATTTCAGCACCACATTTACCAGACAGGTGAATGAGTCCATATGTCTAGAAATGGCCCACAAATTGATACACTTCTACTTCAAAGAATATGTATGTCTCATGGAAGGCTTTCTGACTGCGACCAGCACATCAGCAACTTTAGGTAACACAACAAACCATGCAATGGCTATGTCTTCAGAAGCCAGGCATGCAGTGGCAGGGACTTCAGGTCTGGTTGGACCAGAGATTCCTTGGCCTATGACAACAGGCCCTCACACAGTGACAAAGATACTGGAGGCTCCACTGCTAATCGTTGGAACAGTGGACACCATATTTACCAAGGCCATAGAGGTGCAGTGAGGATGAGGGTCACTCCCTCCATCTGCAGTTTCAGTAATACTCTCTGTATTAATGGAATGGGAGGGAATGCATACAGAATCTTCCCTTTCCAAGAGAGGGACAATGCATCTTGTCAAAAAAACCTCCAGGCCCTGGAATGAGCAAGCAAAAACACAAGTTTTACATTGTGTAGGGATGCAAAAAGATCAAACTCTTGATTATCCCACCTTACAAAGAGGTCCTCTACCACTGAGGTCAGCAGTTTCCATTCATGTATCTTCCATTTTGACCTGCTTAGCCTGTCTGCTAAAATGTTTAAGACACCTGGGAGATGCAGCTCTAGGCCATGTTCCAGCACCCTGTACCAAACTCTCATAGGTTCTAAACACAGGGGATTGGAATTAGTCTCCCCTTGTTTGTTTATGTAATGTATTACACTGATGTCTGTCTGCATTAACTGAGGGACCAGAGTCAGATGCTCCTGAAAAGACTGGAGACTAAATACAACAGCTTTCATCTCCAGGACATTTATATGGAATTTGGTTTCCATCTAGGCCCAAGAACCTTGTGTTCCATGTCATAAAATGTTAGTCAGAAAAAAGAACATTATGAACAGGATGGATTTAATAATACTCCATTGAGCAGAACCTCATTTCCATGGAGATCCCATGTGCAATTTTCTAAAGAATATTTCAAAATACAAACATTTTTAAAATATAACATTATAACAAGTACAAGGGACAATTAACATACAACTTTGACATTGGCAATATTACAGATACATAAGTTATGAATACAAGCAAGTTATAACTATACACCAAGATTTAGAGCACATTGCAACATTGCTGTGGTTTCATTGATTTTTCACAGAACCATTTTTTAATCAGACACGGTTTTATGGTTTGATTTGCCAGTCTAAGATGAATTGGGATACTATTCCATAGCAGCGTTCCCCTGCACTGGAATGTTGATACTCCTATTTTTAAATTACAGTGTGGAACTTCATACTCCAGAACCTGGACAGATGTCAGATTTTCTCTGGGCTTCCTAATTTCAAAATTTTACAGAATGTATCCTGACAGTTTTCCTTGTTGTACCTTACACATATAGGTTAAAGTATGATAATCTCTCCTATCATTAAGCCTCATCCAATTTAATGATTTATACATCTGACAATGATGACTTCATCTTGGGGCATCAAGTATAAGATGGGCCATTTTGTTATACATTATATCTAATTTATTCAGTCCCATCTTGAAGGCCCCAACGTAAATAGTATCCCCATAATCTAACACTGGCAAAAGCATCATATTTACTTCCCTTAACCTTGTTTCCTGTGACATGAAATGTTTTATCCTATAGATCATACCCAACTTCTTTTCTAGGTTATGGATTACAGTTTCCAGGTGAGGCACCCAATTCAGTTTCTCATCCAGGGTGATATCTAAATACTTGTACTTATCTACTTGATGAATTTGTATACCCTGTAGAGATTGAATAACTAAAGGGGCCTCTGTATGTTCAGTCCAGAAGAACAACATAGATTGAATCTTTTTGGTACTTAAACATAATTTATGTTCCCCAAAAAGCTCTGCAGGCTATAAAAAGCCTCTTGTATGTTTTCTTGTATATCTGATACTTCTCTCCCTGCTGTATAAATGACTGTATCATTAGCATAAAGATGGTATTTTATTGTGGGATTTTTAAATGTTAAATCATTTATGTACATGTTGAAGAGCAGGAGACCCAAAATTGATTCCTATGGGACCCCTGTTCCAATCTGTGCTGGCAGAGATCTAAATGGTCCTATCTCTAGTACTTGTTTTCTACCAGTCAGATATGTTTTAAACCATTCTAGTTCCCCTTCCCTTACCCCCATTTCATGGAGTCTGGACGGGAGAATGCCACGGTGCAAGATATCAAAAGCTTTTGATAGATCTACAAACAATGTTCCCATGGATATTCTCCCATCCAGATTCTGCTGTACATCCCCCACCACCTTCAACAAAGCTGTATTGGTGCTATGAGTTGTTCTAAATCCTGATTGGTAGGTATGCATTAGATTATTTAATTCCAAGAAATTTTGCAATTGTGAGGCAACAAAACTCTCAAAATCTTTGAAACTATCAGCAAAAGAGAGATAGAGTGATAATTGATATCATGTTTTATACCACCCTTAAAAATTAGTATCATCCTAGATAGCTTCCATCCCTCAGGAAACTCACCTGTTGCCAGGGAGAGATGAAATATATAGGTCAATAGGAATGCAATGCAAGGGACTGCATACTTCAACATTTTATTCTGTATGTTATCTAATCCTGTAGCGTTTTTGATATCCAATTTCAAAAGGGCATCCATCACCTCCTGAGCTTTTATATTAATACATTTAAAGTGAGTTTGTCTGACTGAGTTATGCAATTTCTGTTTATCATTCTTTTTGGTGATCATTAGGAAAATCTGTCTGCAACGTATTTGTACCTATTTCAGAAAAAAATTGTTGAAATAATTCACTATAGAATTATTTATAGGGGCCAGATGGCCATATAATTCTATCCTTCTATCCTTTTTACTTGATCTTTTATTGCATTGCCCATGAGATCTGCTACTTTTTCCCCAAAAGTCTGGGATTTTGATTTACTTGACTATCCAATTCAGATCTGAAAAAAGGTTTGGTTTAATTGTCTAATCTAATCTGATTTGTATATTTATTTCTACCCTGTCTATAAAGGTTCCAGTCCATTTGTACCAGTTAATTTAGCTCTATGCCATTTTCTATTTCTGTTTTTAATTTGTGAAGTGTAACATTATGCCACCTTGAGTTATTAGCTCTCACCCTCCTTCTACAATCTGGAACATGAAAGTTACAGATCTTCAGAAACTCTTCCTGAAAATATAATCATGCTTATGAAGCTGTAGATATCAGTTCCAGTCTGTTCCATGCTATGTTCTCTAAGTCAAGCATAAAGTCAGCATAATTAAAGTTTTCAAAATTTCTCCATTTTACTGTCTGGGCATGTTTGATGATCTTTAGATGCTTTCTCAGAATGAAAATAACTTGATGGTCTGAGAAGACTTCGGGCAAAACGTCACTCAGAATATGCTGATTGATGATTAGTAAAAACAAGATCTAATAAAGCTGAATTCTGTATATTTTTACTATTTATGCTGGTTAGTTCCTTCAAAAGCTGACTGAGTTGCAGGCTTTCCTGAAAAACAGTCAAGCCACTCGTAGGATCAATTTGGATCTAGTTAACATTAAAATCATCTAAAATTAATAATTCATGTATAGATTTATAATGTTCCACAAATTCCTGTAAACTCTGAATAATATTATCTTCTACTTTAGGAGGTTTGTATAAACCTGTGATTAGTATTAATTAATAAATTCATTATTATAAGTATTAATTAAGTAATTAGTATTAGGTTTAATGAAGGTGATTCTTACTTCAACAAAAAAAACTCCAGCCCCTTTTCCAGAAGGTCACAACTGATTTCTGATGTTTCCAAATCAATAGTGACATACTGTATATCAAAACTCCCCCTCACATTTTGTTCCTATTCTTTCTAAAGTATTGCTACCCTTCAATTTGTAAAGATTCCTCTGGAATTCTTTTGTGTAACCAAGATTCTGTTATGATTATAACATCTGGGCTATGCTATCCTAGCCAGTCTTCAACTGTATCTAATTTATTCCACATGATTCGAGCATTAAAGTGAACAATCCTAAGGTCTGTCCCTTTCAAGATTTCAGCATTTTTATGGTCAATTGGTCCCCAACTACGGTGAACATCTCCACTCATCATTAATGGAAGAATTAGTGCATAATTAAATAAAACCACACACCATTTCTTTCTGTGTTTAAGATGGAACTACCTAGCTTGCTCATACAGCATTTTTATCAATTTAGTGTTAAGGAAGGTGAATATCTATTTATAGAGTAATGGTCCCACATAATATACATTGATTTGATCAAATCTGTACACAAAGATGTCGTTATCAGTTCTGTATATACAATTCCAATGCTTGGTAAAATATATTGCAATTCCCTATGGTTGTGCTTCCCGAAATCTGTGTATCTATGCCAGTATAATATGTGGTTGCTGCTGTTTTCCACAGGCCCCCAATTTGTGATAAACACAGGAGAAGCACCAGCAGCCAGTAATTATTCATAATGCTAGGTTGCAAGAAAATAAAACACCCCTGTGAAATGCTAGGCATTATGAAAAGGGAAGGTCCAGGCAAACAAGCTCAAGCATCTAAAATCACACTATTTCTGTATAATTTAGTGACTACTTCCTGCACATGGGATTCATTTTAAAATTGAGGCTTATCAAAAATTACTATATAGCTATTTAATAACTTGAGTAAAACTTTCTAACACTACCATTTTAAAATTACTACAATCCCCCTTACTTATTTTTCCAGGTACAAGCTCTGATGTTAAAGTGTATGTTTTACCCAGTGGCGCAGCCACTCACGCTCATGCCTGAGGGCTTGTACCTCACTCAGACATGAGCCTTTAATGTTGCCCAGCTCCTCCCCTTCTTGTCCCAGCAACCAATCAGCTCGTTGCCAAGCTTCCTCACCAGCCGTTACAACAGCAGCTGTTCTCAGGCACAGGGGAATGCATTTTACCCAGCAGTTACTGAAATGGTGACTGAAAGTGCTATTAAAGTTCACTATTATAGCAAAATTAGCAGTATACTTGTAGGGTGGGTGATCTAATTAAAAACCCTGTAGACACCATGGATTGCAACTTCCACCCTTGCTTCTTCGGCACAATACAGTTACACAGTTCTTTGTTTTTTGTGTTCTTTGCAGGGTAAAAGCAAATAACAGGGCAGCCAGATGACAAAATGGCAGATCTCTTGGTGGTGCAGTTCATGCTGTTTGGCGTCTATCTTAAAACTCAGACATGAGCCTTTTATGCTGCCTGGCTCCTCCCCTTCTTGCCTCAGCAACCAATCAGCTCACTGCCAAGCTCCCTCACCAGTCATTACAATAGCAGCTGTTTTCAGGCAGAGGGGAATACATTTTACTCAGCAGTTACTGAAATGGTGACTGAAGGTGCTAGTAAAGTTCACTATTATAGCAGAATTATCAGTATACTTGCAGGACTGGTGATGTAATTGATGACCCTGTAGACACTGTGGACTGAAACTTCCACCCTTGTTTCTGTGGTACAATATAGTTACACAGTTCTTTGTCTGCAATGTTCTTTGTAGGGCCAAAACAAATAGCAGGTAGCCAGATGACAAAATGGCAGATCTCTTGGTGGTGCAGTTCATGCTGTTTGGTGTTTAATAAGGGCTCAGGTGTGCCTCCACCTGGATCTGGGTGCATCTGAAGTGAGACTCTTAGTTGGCGTTAGTATTAGAAATGTAGCTAAGAGAGAGAGAAGGCAGCCATCAGCTTCCTTAAATCAAGGAGGTAATTTAAATAGACTACACTGAACTGAATTATTAATTTTGGGGCCTGTGTAAGTAAGTAGGAGTCAGTATTTTGATTCTCTGTTTTTAGGGTTGACTTTTCTTAGTTTAACTTGTATTTGCCAGGGAGGAAATCTAGCTGAGAGATATTTGCAGTCATTTGTGACTAGACCTGTTACTTAACCTCTGCGAAATAGGTGTCTGATAAGGTGAGGAGCTGAAAAGGGCCTGGGAAACTGTGGATTTAAAACAGGAGTTGTTTGTGGGCTATTTCTGCTCTAGCTAAGAGAGAGAGAAAGCAGTCTCTAGCTTTCTTAAATCAAGGAGGTAATTTAAATAAACTACACTGAATTGAATTATTAATTTTTGGACCTGTGTAAATAAGTAGGAGTCAATGTTTTGATTCTCTGTTTTTAGAGTTGACTTTTCTTAGCTTAACTTTTATGTACCTGGGAGGAAATCTATCTGGTAGATATTTGCAGTCATTTGTGACTAGACCTGTTACTTAACCTCTGTGGAACAGGTGTCTGAAAGGAAGGAAGGCACTCCCTGGGGTGGAGGGTCAGAGTTGTAGTTGACTGTTTCTGGAAGCATGGGTTTACTCCCACCCACCCTACCCCTCACCCTGCCCCCAAGCACATAATTTCTGTTATATCAGGGGTTCTGACATCACTTCCCCAAAACTGTTAAGAACATACACCTGTTCATATCCTTAAAGGCACAGCACACTGAATAGGGGGTAAAGACACTCACAAGTTTGCACACACTAAAACAAGAACAAAAAATTAAAAAAAAACATTTTAAACAAGAAGGGAGACAAACATGTGGGGAGTGGAGCAAGGCACTGGCTGTGGAGCAGCAGTCTTCTGGGAGACATTCTGGTGACTGCATTGCTGCCCTATTTGCAGGCATCTCTCTAATCTGAAGTTGGAAGTTGCTCATCTCCATGCTGACCTGGCAAGGATTCAGGAAACCTGCTTCCTCACCCAGGGACCACCCAGGCCACCACCACTACCTCAGAGGTTGCCAAAAAAGAGGAGTGGGTGGACCATGGTGGGCTTAGGAAGGGTGAGGGTGGTGGGACAGCGGTGCATCCCTCCATTTGTGCATCTCCACAATTCATTCACCCTTCTGGTGGAGCACGGTTCCTCTATGGAGGCACCCACAATGGAGACTAAGGAGGATGCTGGGAACCTCCACAATGGAGATCCACAGGAGGGTGGCACAGGATCACACAGGGGAAGGAAACAACTCCTGGTGGGGGACTCAGTCATTGGGGTAGATTTGGAGGAGGGAGGGGAAAGGGAGGCAAGGTGCCTGCCTGGTGCCATGGCTTGGAAGGACACTAAATGAATCCCCAGGATCGTGGGAGCAGCTGCAAGGGGGAGTGAGTTGGATGTCATTATCCACCTAGGGACAAATGACCTGGCTGGGAATGGGATCAGAGCAATGCAACAGGAGTTTATGGAGTTGGAGAGGGGCCTTAGACAAGTAGCACACATGGTAACTTTCTCAGAAGAGCTACCTGTCAATGGCATGGATGAGTCTAGGGTACTCCACACTATGGGATTCAATGACTGGTTGAAAAACTGGTGCAGAGCTCAGAGATTTGGCTTCATTGGGGACTGGGGCTCCACTTGGAGGGATACAGGCCTATACTGGCACAAAGATCTGCATGGTTCAGGAGGGGAACCAGGATCCTAGGTGATAGGTTTAAATGCTTCATTGGCAAACATTTGAACTAGCCAAGGGGAAGGTACTGAAAAGAAGAAGGGAAATCCTAGCCCCCCAAAACAAATCAGGGTGGTTAGTGAGGTAAACACTAAGATAGAGCAGTTGATAGGGAGAAGGGCAGGGGTAAATGGAGAAAAAGACAAAGGCGGTAAGGACAGGGATGGGGCAAGAAAGAATAAGGCCATCAAAAAATGGAGGGAATGAGTACCAATGCCCATAGTCTAGGTAACAAGCTCCCTGAACTGGTGGCCTTGATGGAAGAGGAAAGCCAGGATATCGTGGCAGTCACAGAAATATGGTACACAGAGAACCTTGACTAGGATGTCAACATACCAGGGTACACAATCTACAGGAGGGACAGGGAGGGTAGAAGAGGAGGAGGAGTAGCTATGTAAGGGAAGGGATCAAAGCAATGGAACTAAAGGGTAAAAAGGGAGGAAAGGAGGCACTGTGGGTCACTCTGGAGACTGGAAATGGCACCACAATCCTCACAGGGGTTGTATACAGACCCCCATCTCAGGTGGATGAAATTGAAAAGAAAATTATAGCAGACATACTTAGGATGGAAGAGAAAGGGGAGATATTGCTGATGGAGGACCTGAATATGCCAACTGTTAACTGGAGCACCTTTGCTGCAGCCACATCCAAGAGCAGGGCCATTCTCAATGCTCTACAGGGGGCATTCCTCAGACAGCTAGTTTTGGAACCCACTTGGGAGGGAGCAATCTTAGACCTGGTACTTTCAAATGGGGACAGAGAGAGGATCTCAGATCTAGAAGTGGGTAGCCATCTGGGAACAAGTGACCACCAAACAGTGTGGTTCACGATAAACTTGGCTGTAGAATCAAGTCATACAAAAGTGAAGGTACTGGACTTCAGGAGGGCTGATTTTGTTAAAATGGGAGAGCGCCTCAGAAAAGCACAAGCAAACAGACAAGAAGGTGGGGCGGAGCAACAATGGGGAAACATCAAAACTGCCATCACAGAGGCAACAAGCCTTTGTGTGAAGCAAATAGACAAATCAAAATGAAAGAAAAAAACACTATGGTTCTCAAAAGAAGTGGCGGGGAAGGTTAGGGAGATAAAGACAGCATTCAGGAACTATAAGGAAACACATAAGGAGCAGGACAGAGAACTATATCAGTTAAAGCAGTAGGAAGCGGGGAAGGCAATCAGAATAGCAAAGGCCCAAACCAAGGAAAAGATAGCCAACTCAATTAAGAAGGGGGATAAAACAGTTTATAGGTACATTAGGGAGCAAAGAAAGACTAAGGCAGGGATACAGAGGCTGAATAAAGAGAAGGGTGGTTGGGTAGAAAGGGACAGTGAAAAAGCAGGGATACTGAATGAATACTTCTGCTCAGTATTCACAAAGGAAGAGCAGGGGGACATACTTAATCCTGTCAATAGAAGCACTCTGAATAGGGGGGTTGATATCAGTCCTTTCACAGAAAAAAGGGTTCTGAAAGAACTCCTAAAACTGAAGGTGAATAACTCAATGGGGCCTGATGGGATTCACCCCAGAATTCTGAAAAAAATAAGGGGAGAACTAGTAACACCACTGACTACCCTGTTTAATAAATCATGGGAGAATGGTGTGGTACCTGAGGACTGGAGGAGGGCACATGTGATTTCTCTTCACAAAAGTGGGAGCAAGACAGAAGCAGAAAACTACAGACCTGTCAGTCTGACCTCAGTGGTAGGGAAAATGATGGAATCACTTCTGAAGGAAAGAATTGTTGAGTACCTAGAGGCCAGTGGGGAACAGGACCCAAGACAGCATGGATTCACAGCAGGAAGATCATGTCAGATGAATCTAATCAATTTCTTTGACTGGGTGACCAAAGTAGTAGACTAGGGAGGGGCTGTGGACATTGCCTACCTAGACTTTAGCAAGGCATTTGACACAGTCCCAATTAAAAGATTAATAAACAAATTAGCCAGCCTGGGAGTGGGTCCCAGGGTGGTAACCTGGGTAAAACATTGGCTGGACAACAGGACACAGAGGGTAATACTAAACGGAGTCCACAGTGAAGAAAGGGGGGTTACTAGTGGGGTAACGCAGGGTTCAGTACTGGGGCCAGTCTTTTTTAATGTCTTTACAAGTGACATTGCAGAGGGACTGGAAGGAAAAGTATGTCTCTTTGCAGATGACACAAAGATCTGCAACAGGGTTGATGCACAAGGTGGGGTGGAAAGGATAAGAAGGGACTTGACAAGGTTGGAGGAATGGTCAAATGTATGGCAGCTTAGATTCAATGCAAAGAAGTGTAAAGTAATGCACCTGGGAAACAAAAAAACACTGGGGAAGAGTACACAATGGGGGGCACGATACTGACAACAATAAATATGGAAAGGGACCTGGGGGTAGTTATATCAGATGACCTTAAGGTGGGCAAGCAATGTGAGAAGGCAATAAGGAGGGCAGGGGGGAATACTAGGATGCACAAACAAACAAAACTTCACTGCACTTCTGCTTCTTGGTTGTTGCTGCACCACGGAATGAGGCGGCTAACCTCTGCAATAGTAAAATCCAACAAATGGCATTGTGCAAAGAACCATAATGCACTGATGCACATAATGCAAAAAAGTTTTACTAAGTGTTCAAAAGTGCACAAAGCAAATTACAAGGCAGGAGTTCAGTGTAGCTGCATCAGTGCATCGTGGTTCTTTGCGCATTGCCAATTGTTGGGATACTGGGATGCATGGGGGAGGCATCTCCAGTAGAAAACAGGAAGTTGTTGTCGTTCCTCTGTACAGACAGTTGGTAAGACCCCATCTGGAGTACTGTGTGGAGTTCTGGAGACCCCATCTCCCAGACAGTGTGGAGTCTCTCTCCAGAGGAGGGCAACCAAAATAGTGCAGGGTCTGCACCAGAAGACATATGAAAAGAGACTAAAGGAGCTTAATATGTATAGCCTTGAGGAAAGGGGGGCGAGGGGAGACATGATAGAAACTTTCAAGTACCTCAAGGGAATCAACAAAGTCCAAGAGGGTGGCATCTTTCAGAAAAAAAGATGTGCAAGAACAAGGGGGCACAATTTGAAGATAGAGGGGGGACAGATGAGAGGTAATGTGAGGAAGTATTTCTTCATGGAGAGGGTTGTAGATACATGGAACAGCCTTCCTGAGGAGGTCAAGGAGTCAAAAACAGTGGGGGAATTCAAGAATACATGGGACAGACATAAGGCAATTTGAGTGGGGGGTAGAAGGAAGTAGGCTGTTGGTTAAATAGGATCTGCTGCCTATCCATTAGGTAGGGAAATGGGCAGACTAGGTGGGCCAAGTGGTCCTTATCTGCCATCAGATTCTATGTTTAAATGTCTCTTAAGAGGTTGTGATGGTCCATCCACCACATCAGTGTTTTGTGTAAGGGGGGACATGACAAGCACCTTCTGGTCCATGTTGTCCATCAACTGGTCCTTTTGCACTCTCAGTTTCCATTTCTTTTTTGTTGTTAAACCTTTTTATTATTATTGTTCTTGGACAGAACACACACACAAAGGCAGAGTATTGCACATACAGATCTGACTCATACCGCAACATTTGATATGACCAGTTAATGAAATTAACAAAGTACTCTCTCAGTTAGCAGCAAACCTTAAAGGGTATGACTTAAAATACTATCCATATTACAGACCTTGTAGCCAGAGGTTAATAAGCCAATGTAAAGTCGCTCCCCACAGATGGAGGAGAGCCTAGAGCTGCATACATAAATTACACAAAACAGAAAGATATGACAAAAAGGTCGGAGTAATATTTTAACTACTCTACCTACGGTATGTCCTACTACCATGCAGATTGTAATATCAACTATTTACAAAAAAGCAATCTTTTTTTTTTTCAAAAGCATAGATATGATCGGAGTGGAGAAAGGGAAAAGGGGACTAAAAGAAACAGTACCCAGACCTTTATAATGAAGGGGAAAAATCTAAGAAGTGGAACTGGAAGGAGTGTTATGACAATACTTGGACCTTAAATAAGGCTGCCAACATTTGTCATACCAGGTCAGAGAGCCTTGGGCAAAGCTGGAGATCCTCTCAAATGTGACCCCTTGGGCGAGAGCCAAAAGGAACTCATGAAAAGTAGGAATCTCTGAGGTTCTCCATCTCATCAGTATGAGTCTCTTGGCCAATGCCTTGACCAAAGTGATCCATTGTGCCTCTGGACTACACTTCAGCATCTCAGAGCTACCACAGCCAAGAAGGAGTAAAGTGGGGTGCGGAACAATATTGGGGAACACCTGTTGGCACATGTTCTGATTTGCTTGCCAGAAATGCTGAAGGTTGGGACAGTCCCAGAATATATGGAACAGATGAGCACCTTGGTTGCCACATCTCCAGCA
Source organism: Neoceratodus forsteri (assembly GCA_016271365.2). NCBI lineage: Eukaryota > Metazoa > Chordata > Ceratodontiformes > Ceratodontidae > Neoceratodus > Neoceratodus forsteri. The sequence goes on from CM057455.1 coordinate 728,159,741, forward strand.
AGTGTTAGCCGAGATGAGTCCCATCTTAACTAGTTTAACCGGGTCTCTATACCATCTATGGAGGGTCTTATTCATAATAAGTCACCTACGCCCATCCCGGCAGGCCAAATGGATTCGTATCCAACCTTGTTCCCATTGTTGTTCTGAAATAGAGGTCTGTAATTCTTTTTCCCATTGCAGTCTGGCTTTTTGGGAGGGATCTGGGGTGGAGTCTCTGAGGGCATTATATATGATGCTAGCTTTATTCTTGGTAAGTTTACTCCATGAAAGTATAGGGTGGGTTTTTTTTTGTAATGAATTATTATAGGGGGAATTTGGGAGATGAGATATAACATCTCTTAAGTGAAGGTATCTCCAAAAGTGAGAAGCAGGGAGATGATATCTTGCCCTCAGAGATTCAAAGGAGTCTACAACAGTGGTCCCAGGGAGTAGGAGATCCTGTATCAAGGAAATGCCCTGTGCCTTCCAAATTTTCCAGTGCAAGGTGGACTCCCCTATTTTCAGGGCCTGATTGTCCCATAGAGGCATATATTCCCAAGGGGCCGAGTCATGGCCCAGCAGAGCCATTGCTTGCTTCCAATATTTTACTGATAATAATATAGAAGGGGAAAGGCCCGCGGGCAAATTCTTCTTACCATATAAGGTGACCGCTGGGGAGGGGTGTGAGTTAGGGAGGCTTCTAACTGGAGCCAGTGTGGGGAGGCCTGTCGAATTTAGAAAACCATCTAGAGTCCGAGCCAGAACAAAGGCCATATGATACCGCTGCAGCCAGGGAAGTCCCCAACCACCCCTTTTCCAGTGTTGCCGAAGTTTAAGTTTACTTTATCGAGGGGGTGCGCCTTCCCATATAAAATTGCCCATCAGGGTCTCCAATTTCTGAAACAACTTCTGGGGCATAGACAAAGGTAGATGAGCCAATAGATAAAGCATCTTAGGAGCAGCCATCATTTTGATTGAATCAATTTTCCCAGCTAGTGAAAGCTTCAATGCTTTCCATCTTTCTATGTCTACCCTAAGTGTATGAATCAGGGAATTGAAATTAGCGTCAAGCATTTTAAGTGGATCCAGGTGTAAATTAATACCAAGGTATTTTATACCTTGAGGGGACCATTTTAGCCCCATGGCAATAAACTCTTCTCCAGAGGCTAAGGAATTCAGCGGAAGAATTTCAGTTTTGGACTGATTTAATTTTAGACCCAATATCTTAGTAAAATCAGTCAAAATGCTAAAGATTATCTGAATCCCTAGTGTAGTATGTTCAGTAGTAATAAGGAGATCATCTGCATATAAGAATGTTTTATAGTTGGCATCACCCACCTGAATACCAGGGATAGAGTTGGAGGACCTAAGTGCAATGGCCAGGGGCTCCATAGCTAGAATGAATAGGAGAGGAGAAAGAGGGCATCCCTGTCTCATACCCTTCTGTAATTGGAAGGGCCGAGACATGGTGCCATTAGTCAAAACCGAGGCTAGGGGGCTAGTATATAAAAGCTTTATCCAGGCAATATATTCTGGGCCAAAACCCATAGTGGAGAGAGTATGAAATAGATAAGCCCATTCGACCAAATCAAAGGCCTTTTCGAAGTCGATGGCCAAAGCTACTGAAGGGATTAGTGAGACTTTGACAGAGTGCATTAGAGACCCTAGGGTTCTGTGGTGGTCCAACCCCAGACGGCACTTAAAAAAGCCCGCTTGGGATGGGTTAACCAAGCCCTGCAAAAGGGGTTTAAGCCGGCCAGCAAGAACCTTGGCCAATATCTTGGCATCTGCGTTAGAGAGATGGGGCAATAACTACCTGGAGACAATGGATCTTTCCCTTTTTTGGGAAGCACTGTAATAGTGGCTTCTCTCATGGAGGGGTTGGGGGCAGATGTCCATTAAGTAAAGAATGTCGGAATACCTGAACCAAATAAGGGGCCAGGTTAACACCCCGAAGTCTAAACAAATCTATAGGCAATCCATCTTTCCCAGGGGTTTTACGTGGATTCAAAGAGTGAATCGCTTGATTAACTTCTTCAGCTGTTATCGGGGTTTCTAACAGTTTGGTATCACAACCGGAAATTCTGGGAATTGGTAGTGAGGATAGGAAAGCTTGGATCTTAGCTGGATTGGGGGGTTCGGAGAAGCATATAAATTTTCATAGAATTGGGACATGATTAAATTTATCCCCGAGTTCGTACGACATGGGATCCCTGTCGTGTCTACCAGTGCATGTATCACCTTAGAGGCTTGCTGGCATTTAAGTCGGTAGGCCAATAGCTTGCTGGCCTTTTCTCCCCCTTCCCAGAAAGCATGGCGCACGCGTCTGAACTTTAGCTCAGCCTGCCGAGATAAATGGGTGTTAAGGGAGATTAGTGTGCTGGCTAATTGCGCTAATAGAACTGAAGATGGGGACTGATTTTTAAGGGCCTTATACTGGGATTCCAAATTGTATAGCTGCTTCTCCAATGCCCTCTGATCAGCTGCCCGATGGTGCCTCCTGGCAGCAGCAAAAGCTATTATCCTACCCCGAATGGTAGCTTTAAAAGCCTCCCATAGAGTCGAGTCGGATACTTCCCCATTGTCATTGTCCGTCCAGTATTCTGATACTGCCAGGCCAATCCAATCTAAAAAGGTTGCATCTTCTAGCAGGAGAGGGTCTAAACGCCATGCATTGGACTGGTAGGGATCATGTCTCCTTTTGACAACTAATTCCAGTAGAGCATGATCAGAAACATAAATTGGGTGCATCAAGGCCCTAACCACCTCTTTGTATAACCCAGAAGATATGAGCCAGAGATCTATCCTGCTGGACAATCCATGGGTTGGGGAAAAACATGAATAATCATGCATTCCTGGGTGTAATGTCCTCCAAACATCCAGTAATCTGAGTTCGGACATTAGTTTCTCTACTGCTCTCCTAGCCTGTCTGTGGGGTTCAGGGGATTTATTGCTTCTATCTATAGTATGATCTAATGTTAAATTAAAATCCCCTCCTGAAAGTATTGGGGCTCTATTTTTGTTGAAGTCCAACATGGTCTGATTAACTGTGTGAAAGAATTGCAGGCAATCCTGATTGGGAGCGTATATGTTAGCCAGGACCAAGGGGCCTTCAGGGGTTTCAACTTCTGCAATAATCCATTTCCCTTCCTGATCTCGTATGTAGTCCTTTACCTTCCATCCCAAATTTTTATGAAAAAGTGTGGAAACTCCCCTCTTATGGGTGGGTGCCGCACTGTGAAGTTCTTCAATCACCCAACTCTGTTTAAGCTTTATGGCTTCCTTAGCAGACAGTTTAGTCTCTTGTAAGAAAACCACCATAGGGCCTAATTTTTTTAAGTGGATTAAAATCTTCTTCCGTTTGATGGGTGAATTAAGCCCCCTCACATTCCATGAAATTAGCTTAGTCTCCATTTAAACCAACAGTAAAACATGTCAGAAGGAATATGTGATGGGAAACGATATGAAGAGGGTCTGAGCCTAGCACCATTCCCCTTCTTACTTCCCCATCTAGTATTTGCAGGGCACATCCTCGCCCCATTAAAAAGATTGCCATAAAAGAGTTAACACAACGCCATAATACAAACATTTTAACCTGACATAGAAAAGTACTAACATACACAATCCCTAATGGCTGAGGGATATTTAAACCACTTTTATTAACAATACCCAACCCCCCACCACTCTGATCACTACTTTGCAATCCCACACACGACCAGCATCCACTGTATGTGTCGGCTAAAAAAAAGCCCAGACACCAGTAGAAGTCGCTGGGAGGTAGGCGGCCCCAGGAACCCATCTTAAACAAAGTAAAACAATTCTCCTTGTAACCCCCAGTAAAAAAGAACTATATAGGGAAAGAAAAAAAAAAAAGAATGAAGCTTCCAAGCAACAATGGCCTAATAGACTGTCATCCATCATACTAGTAAGTGGAAGTGATAAAGGCCGACCCCAGTCCCTCTAGACACTTCAAGGTATTGCCAAGAACAGGTATGCATGGGTCCTAAATTAAGATATGGGCAACACCATGGATCCCCCAATTCCCTCAGGCATCACAGCAGAGGCTAACACATAAAGAGCCTGATCGCCACCATGAAACAGTAGGGAACAAGCAAAGACCCTGGATAAATGACCAAGTATGGACCTAAGGGCCAATCGAAGCCATCCTCTGAAGGGATAGGTCACCTTTAACTTGGGGCTCGTGGGTATCATCCCTAATTAGAGGAGAGGGCTGCTTTATCCTCAGACAAGCATGGCATTGAAAACAAAAAAAAAATATGGTGGCAGCAGTCAGCCTACTGATTCAGCAGCAGTAGTGGGAGTAGCCATATCGCCTGAGGTTAGTTCCAGAACTGGCACAACTGCCAGGGTCACAGAGTCTTCCAAGGGAGTACCAGCTGATTCCTCAGCCCAGAGAAGATGCTTTGCAGCTGAAGATTTCGAGCCCTCCGAGCGGAAGCGTCTGAGAGGGAGAGGCAGGTCGTGGGGAACATCTTCAGTAGGGAGATCCATCAGTGCCTTATATTGATTATTGCTCATATCCGGGATTAGTGAATCCTGAGAGACATTGGGATCTGGGCTACCACTTCGGCTTCTGCTTCTGGAACGGAGCCGTGGAGTTTTATCTACGTGCCCTCCTTCAATCCTCGCCCTTCTCCTATTCTTTTTTTTACTACCAGGAGATTTTTGGAAAGATGTCCGAGTGGGGGTCAAAAGTTGTTTAACTGCATGGGGAATAGAAGCTGCTGGAGCATTGAAGAACATAGGTTTGTCAGTGTCCATCGTGGCAGAGTGAACAAGCAGGGCCCCGGGGCTGTGGGTTTCACGTAATTTACCCCAATTTAATTTAGGAGCTTGAGATGCTATAAAGTCCTCAGCAGATGCCGGGTTATCAAAGACCCGTGGTGACCCATTAACCACAATTCGGAGAGACACAGGGTAACACAGAGAGTATTCGAGACCCAGCTCAGCACACACTCTACGAGCCACTGTAAAGGCCTTTCACCTGTTAGTAACCTCCTGTGAGTAATCAGCAAAAATTTGAATTTTATGCCCCTTCCAAAAGAGTTCTTTCTTCTGCCGAGCCAGCTGGGTAATCCGTTCACGGTCCTGGAACCGGAGAAATCGGGCTAAGATAGTACGAGGATGCCCACCGGGAGCCGGCCGTGGAGCCAGGGTTCTGTGTACTCTGTCAAGCTCCCAAGGGGTCTTACACCGACAGTCTAACAATGGGGGAAGCTCTTTTTGTAGAAAAAATATAGCATCATTCCCCTCACAGCCCTCTGGAAACCCAACAAACCTGAGGTTGTTCCGGTGGCTGCGATTTTCAAGGTCTTCCACCCGGGCCCAAAGATGGTGAATTAACTGCCCCATATCATGTAGCTTAGCCCCGGCCCCGTGCCAGCCATCTTCAACCTCTGCTAGCTTATGCTTGGAAATACAAGCCCGTTGCGAAAGATCTACAATGTCTTCCGTGTTCTTCTTTGTGGCTACGCCCAGTCTGTCCATGTGATGTAAGATTTTGGCAAACATTTGCCGTGTTTCTAATAAATTATTTTCAGATGCCATTGGCGTAGAGACAGGCTCCATACTGATGAATTTTTTTAGGCCGGTGGCAGAGCAGGACACAAGTTATGCGGCTGTAATCAAATAAGCGTTTTATTTTTTTTTTTCATGCGCCAGTCGAGAAGCAGATACCAGGACGACCACCGGTAAGTTCTGAGTATTAATCTTATACCATTGTGCAGGAACGAATCTGTGGAAGCAGGATTTAGGGGGTTACATTCAGGAGCTAGACATTTAGGCATCCATTCGGTTCGGCTGTTGGTCACGCCCCCCCCTCAGTTTCCATTTCAGTATCCGCACGTGTAAGTGGGTCAATGGCACAGTAACAATGGCTGCTGCCATGAGTCCCAGAAAAATATTGAAATGTTCTGGCTAGGACTTGATGACTACTGTATATTAGTTTTGATTGTTCATTGAGTCATTCTGCCCTATAAAGGGGCAGGAATGCATAACCATCCTCTGTGCCCAAGACAGCACCTGTGTATTGCAGTTTTTTGACAAGGAGTCAGTACTGACTTTGACACATTCACTGTAACCCTCAGGTCTTCGAACACTTGCCTTGTTTGGGACAGGGTATGCAGGAGTTGATTCCTGGAGCTGGCTTTTAAGAGTCACTTATCCAAGTAAGGGAAGACATACAGACATTCCCTGCAAAGGGCTGCTGCCACCACTGCCAGTCATTTGGTGAAGACCTGTAGCACAGAAGACAAGCCAAAGGACAATACCCTGATCTGGTAGTTCTTCCCTTCCAGTAAAGATCTCAGATATTGTCTGTGAAGTTGCCTGATCTTGATATGAAGATGGGCATCCTTTATATCCAGGAAGCAAATCCAGCCCCCTTTTTGCAACAGAGGAATCGCAGCTTGCAGGGTGACCATGCAAAATGTCATGTAGTCTATGCAGAAGTTTAGGTCTCTCAGATCTAACACAGGCCTAAGATCTCTGGTCCATTTGGGGGACTGGGAAGAATCTGGGGTAGAACCTTTGTTCTTCTGATGAGAAGGCATTGGTTCTATTTCATGACTGTTTTGCAAAGCTTGCACTTCTTCTTTCAGCAAGCATAAATGTCCCAGAGGTTAAGTGGAAAGAGGTGGAGGGTACTCTTGGGAAGGGGGTCTCTAAGACCTCCAGGCATGTCCCTTTGCAATTATCTCCAGAACCCCTCTGTGGTAATCTCCCTCCATTGTGTCAGATGAAGGAAGAAACAGCCACCTACAACAACCTCTGGAAGCAATAGTGGAGTGGGGTCAGTCCAATTCACGTCATGCTGAGTTGGTGGGGGAAGAGAGACCAACTTCACCAGCCTTTGATGCTTTGGAATGAACTCCTGAGGGGAGGAGACCTGGCAAGGCTCCACCACCCTTACCCCGGCTTTGCTGACAGTAGATTTGATGACCACCTCTGACAGCAGGCTGATGAAAGAATCCCCTGCCATGATCCCTACCAGGTGTGGGATACAGGGATTTGACTTACCTTAAAATCATTTTAGAGACTTGAAGGCCTCTTAATGCCTCTTTCACATGATAGCCAAACCATTTTTTACCTCTAAAAGGGGCATTCAGAAACATTTGCCGCACATCGGTTACAAACTCAGCAACCCAAGAATACTGTCTCATGCAAATACCAGTGGAAGCTATCCTGGCAGATGCATCAGAGACGTCATATGCTGAGCACAGCAGATGCTTGCTAACCTCAGCCCCAGAAGTAAGATTTTTAATTAACTTTTGGCATTTCCTTCTGGAAGAGCCTGAGCTGCAGCTTTAGCAGCCTTCAATAGGCTATTCTGATACTTTATCATGTGGGCCTAGTAGTTTGCAATATGAAGGCCTAGTGAGACAGAAACATATGTATGATTGCCCATGACATCTAGGCTCTTGGATTCCTTATCGGGGCAGAATACACATGTGTTTAGATGCCCTGGATCAGTCCTAGGCAGCCATTATAACCACTGAGTCTGTCTCAGGCTGGTTGGCATAATAAGGCTTCACAGCAGGAGTAGGGTACTGCTTGTCAGCCTTTCTAGGTACAGCTGGTATTGAATTTGGCTTGCATCATGCAATAAATGTGGCATCCTTCAATGCAGGATAAATTGGAGGAACTATGATGGAGGGAGTACATGTTATAGTACCTCCAAGAAATCCATCAGGTTCTTTTTAGTAGAATCCTCTTCTTCCACAGCAAAGTCCATTGCATTCTACATTTGCTGTATCACAGTTTGGAAGTTAGGGTCTTCAGCAAGAGAAGTGTGTGTGTGTGTGTACATCACAGAATCCTCACTGCAAGAAGATACAGTGAAGCTAGAATATGGCTGCATATTGTTCTTCTCCATAACCCTCTTCCTTTTCATAATCCTTCTCCATTATGAGGTCTGGATTATATTCAGCCTCCTCGTCAATGTCCCTGTTGGTGACAGGAACTGATGACCTCACTGGTAATGACAGAGGCCGCTGCTTAGGAGGTATACACTGTGAACCATCCAATGATGTCGATGGAGACCTGCGATGCAGGAACACTAGTCGATGGCAGTACAGGCTGCATAGGTAAGCCTGGGGGTATACGCTGTATCATATCTGAAAATAATGCCAGTACCGCCTACGCATTGACAGAAATACAGAAAAGGGGGACGAGAGGCTATCTACCTCCATGAGACAATAGAATGTGAGGAGATTGCAACTGACACAGGTGATACTGAATCAATCTGGGTTAAGCTATCCCCCAAGGAGACCCCCTCACTTACTATCGGCTTAGTTTACAGACCCCCATCAACAACTTTTGATATTGATAAGCAGCTGCTAAATTATATTGCAAATCTTGAACCATCTAACAATATAGCAATTTTTGGGGATTTTAATCTATCTAACATCGATTGGATATTGGCAACAGCAACTACTGAAAGTGATAGATTATATGGAAACTTTTGATCAGCTCGGGTTAGAACAGCTGGTCCTACAACCTACCAGAAATGATAACATTCTAGACTTGATTCTAACTAACACAGTGAATTGTGTATCTAACATTTCCATTAGCACACCCTTGGGGAACAGCGCCCATAATGTAGAGAAATTTCAAATCCTAGGTAATCAAATGAAAAAGGCCACTGGCTCACCTGAAATATTAAATTTCAGAAGAGCCAAGTCTGACAAAATAAAATCCAGCCTGGCTAGCTGGGACCAAGCTAAAGAGTTTACCAACCTTTTGCTTGAATCAAAATGGAACTTATTGCTTAATAAACTGAAAAATCTCATTAAAACACATATTCCAACCATAAAGAAGTATGATGTAAACAAAAGACTAACACCTGCTTGGATGAGCCCCTCAATAAAGAAACTAATTAACAGGAAAAGTAAAATGTTCAAGAGTATGAAGCGTGGTAAAACTCAACTTCTCAATAAGTATAGGGAACTAATAAAAAAAGTGAAAACCAAAATTAAAAATGCTAAATCACAGTATGAGTTCAAACTGGCTGGTAAGGTTAAAAATAATAAAAAAGCCTTCTTCTCCCATATAAATCAATTAAAGGGAAGAACAAACAGCATAGGCCCCTTTTTAAATGAATCTGGACAAATTGCTAACAACAAAGAAGCTGTGGATATACACATGGCTGGATTAACCTGTATGCTAATTACGCCATGGCGTAGGGCCCCGAGGTTCAGGAGGGACCCCACTGTTAACTAATTTACAGCTACTTTCTTTAATTCTGGCTGTACCGGACAACCGCTGACAGGCCGAATTGCCCAAAAAGCAGCCTCCTCTTTGGAGTCAGTCAGCCCCCCTACCTCACTGAGTCAGCCTGGTGAATGATGACCCCCCCCCGCAGCTGCTCTGAGCAAGTGAGCCTCTCAATTTCTCTGACGGCTGCTCCAGCTTCACCTCTGATTCACCCTGACCCCACCAAACACAACTAATCATGTCCATCAGAGGTCCTCTGGAAGTGTGGCTACTGGGGAGTGGGAATCAATGTGTGCATGTGCATGGCGTCAGGACATGTGGCCGGTCAGTAATGAGGAGTAGAGGAGGAGAACAAGAGAGAGCTGTGGCGGTCAGTCGTCGGTGCCGGTGGTTGGTCTCGTCTATCAAAGAAGAAGAGTCTCTGTCTAAAGACACCAAAGTAGAGAGAGTGTCTGAGCAGGCCACGGGGGGTCACCCGGAGTCAGATTTGGCTTCAGTGCAGTGTCACGTGCTGCTGCTGTTTTCAGCATAGCCACTAGCCAGGGTCAGTCAGTGCTGCTGCTAGTTTGGCCTTTGGTCCTACTGTGACTATGAGGAGTCCTCCCATGCTGGGCCACGCTGCAAGGCTGCGTCGTGTCACCACCGCCTGTGTGATCTTGAGGAAACAATCAAGAGGACAGACTGGACTCATCAAAGTCACATTCACATCAGTCAGGCCACACAGGTATGTTGTGTTGACTAGTCGTCTGCGTGCTGCAGTGTCCAAGTCATTTGTGCTGCAGAAATAACTAGTTTTATTACATTAGAGAAACAAACTAAACTGTGGTTGCCTCTGGTCATGGTCTGTCTATGAGTGTTCAGTAACCTGAGCAGTGTACTGAGTCTTTAATAACATTTAAGTTTGGCACTGAGTGGACCATGGGATGCTAATAAGTCACCTGAGGGGAACTAACTTGTGCGACTTGCTCTTGCTGGCACAGTTTTGTCTTGGTTTGATTTGAGTCATATACATTACTGGGAAGTTGCAGCAGGTTGCTCTAGGAAACTTAATTTCTGAAGTGACTGCAGCCAACACCTGCAGGTCCTGCAGGGTTCTTAAGGCTCAGTCTTTTTGGCACAACTCTGTTTAGCTGCTTTGGCATCAATGACTTGGAATAGGGGCAAGGATGTGGCAACTCAGCATTGGCAGCAAAGCAACTTTTAGGTTGATAACAAAACTATAAATGACAATGGAGATGGAGGAGAGGGGACAGTGGGAGAACAGACAGAATTGAGGACAAAGACAGCTGCACAGAGGGTGATTGTGGCAGATGCATTGCAGAGGCAAGGAGCTTGAGCATGTCTCAGGTTTGGAGCTCGAAGGAGTCCTGAGTGGAGAAATAATGGGAGGGAGCTGTGAACCCCACTAACTGCTTCAATACATGCTTCAGTTTTTTGGTTTTGGCAGAAAGAATAGGTATTCAAGGAGACGTGCAGGGAGATCGTGGCAGCTACAATCCCAATTTTTATTAATTTATTTATGTGGAATTTGAATTTGATATCTGGGAAAGCAGGGAACACTAATTGAAGTCTAATGTCCAGGTGTGTCTCAGGGAAGGGAAAAAAAGAGGAAGAAAAGAGGATCCATAATTATTAATGACAAAAATAGTTGCAAGGTACACTAGTGGCAAGGGAAAAACAAGACGAGTTAAAGGTAACTAAAAAGTGAAAATTTACAAAATGTTAATATTGTACTGATAAAATGTTTCTTTGTGCAGTAATTGGTCATTCTGAATTGTGTTGTTTATAATCAAGGGCATGTGACCTGTCAAGTCATGTGGCATAACACATAGCATTATAAACCACATCCTGCTGGAGTACCCCGGTTGTTACTGCAGAAGAGTGGAATGTTGGCATTTAGGGGCCCCACGGGCCACAAAATATGACTTGGAGTAGGGCCCCCACATCCACTAATCTGGCCATGGATATACAGAACAGATATGTATGTACTGTATTTAACAAAGTTAATGCTGGTCTTTCAAAAACAGTCCCAACATCATCTCCTGGTCAGGTAACCATTGAACCCAAAGAGGTACTTAGTAGACTAATGAAACTTGATGTGAATAAATCACCAGGACCCGACGAGACCCATCCCAAGATTCTTAAAGAGGTAGCCGAGTTCCTTTTTCTGTCCCTAACTAATATATTCCAACATTCTATAGACACTGGGGAAATCCCTCACAAGTGGAAAATTGCCACAGTTATACCTATACTAGAAAAGGTACCAAAATTAAATCCTGCAAATTTTAGACAGATAAGCTTAACTTCACTCCTATGCAAGATGCTTGAAAGTATTATCAAAGACCACATCCTAAAATTCATCGAACAATCTGGGCTAACTGATCCCTTGCAACATAGGTTTACTAAATCTAGGTCCTGCCAAACTAATTTGCTAGCTTTGTATGATTCTGTCAGTACGTAAATAGACATGGGGAACTCTGTTGACACTGAGTTCTTAAATTTTGCTAAGGCTTTTGACAAGCTCCCACATATAGAGCCTGTCGATACCCTTGCATCCTACCAACTAAATACTAACATACTAAATTGGATTACTGGTTGGCTTAGAAGAAGGAAACAGAGGGTATGCATCAATGGAATATTGTCCGATTGGGCCTCAGTCACTAGTAGGGTCACTCAGGGGTCTGTTTTGGGCCCGTCTCTTTAATATTTACATTGCTTCACTCAAAATTGATATACCCAATATACGGATTTTGAAGTTTGCGGATGATTGTCGGTTAGTTACTGTGGTTAATGTCCCTGAAAATTATGCCGCCTTCCAAATAACCCTCGATAGAATTCTCAGTTGGACAGACTGTAGTAAATTACTCTTAAATACTAATAAATGCAAAGTTATGCACCTGGTAACACATAAGAATCATTATGTGTATAAGCTAGGGAATAATGATCTCGCAGTAACATACCAAGAAACAGATTTAGAAATAACTGTTACTCCTGACTTGAAATTTAGATCCCACTGCAGTACCAAAATCAAAAAAGCCAACCAAATACTAAACTGTATCCTCAGACACATTTCTAGCAGAAAAAGGGAAGTAATTCTCCCACTGTACACTGTCTTGGTCAGACTCCGCCTAGTGTATTGTGTCCAAGTATTGTCAACTTATATTCAAGAAGATATTACAAGGCTTGACAGGTCCAATGTAGGGCCACTAAGGCCATAGCTAGGATGAGTAATAAGACCTATAAGGATAGACATTTCACTAAACATGTACATGCTCTGCTACAGGAGACTTAGAGGGGATATGTGCCTCCTTTTCAAAGCTATGATTGATCCAACTCTCCAGGATGATCTGGGGATTATACTGGTGAATACAGAACAAGTACTAGAAAACAGAATAAACAACTAGTCTTCGCTAAATGGAATACACTGTGAAGAAAATATTGGTTTAGTAACAAAGTTGTCCAAATATGGAATAATCTCCCACTTGCTGTAGTAAATTGCCCTGATATGGATTCTTTCAAATCAAGCTTAGACCTAGCTATCACAGACAACGTGAAATTTTGTTTTGGGTAACACACTTGGCAAGCACCATGGACGTATTGTCCATTTTTGCTTGAATCTACCTATGAAACCTGGCCAAGGGCCATGACCTCTAAATTGATGATGGGCCTGGAACTATTGATGATGGTGATATACCATCTGTAGTAGATATGGTAGTGCCTGCACTAAGTCCCAACCTTGGTGTCTGGTCGATGGCCAGGGTAGCTAGCATCACCACTGTCAAGGTGGATAATGACAAAGAAGGTAAAGTTCAGTACCTGCAGGCTGCAATGGCAACCTAGACCTCACCAGGGAACCAGACTTGTCTTTCCCCTATTCTTATGCTTGTGTCCTGACCATTGGTCTTTTTCATGGTCTTTTGGTTTCAATTACCATAAGTTGGTCGATGGGGCAGGCAACACTGCTTTCTGACCTTGGGCTTTTTCTATGGCTGCTAGAGTTTCTTCCAGCAAAAACTTCTCCAGCACCTTTCTTGTATGTCAGCTGGTCCCTTGACTGAATCCCTGGCAAATTTCATAAGTCCTGATGTTGTGAGAGAGGCTTAGACAGCAGACATGCACTTAGTGTACATTGTCCTCATAAATCTTTTCTCCACACTCACAGTACCAGAACAATGTCATGGGTTTTGGCAGCAGACAGAGGTGGCAATAGCACTAAAATGTTAGTGATTCCCTTAGATAAAAATAATAAATGTCAATGGCTAGTTGGTCGGTGTTTCCACAGCAGGTCCGATGAGTATGACTGATGGCAAGAAAAGAACTGAGGAAAGATGGGGCCATCCATGTTTATGCAGATGCTGATGTCATGGGCAGCCCAGAGTTAACAAAAGTTTGTGTGTGGTCCTAGCACTGATGCTGGTATAGTTCCAAAGGTGTGGCCTAACAGAAGAGGTATCCTCAAAGAAGATACAAAAGTAGCATTGCAGTGCCTTTTAAATATGCTTCTCTATGATCACAAACAGCAATTTTGAGGTCAGTTGGGGAGTGTCAGAGTCTTTCTGAAAGACAAAGTGAAATTCAGTTTAAGACAATGTGTCCTATGCACAAAGGCCCAGTGGGTGGTACATGGCATATAGCACAGGTGTGCAGGCCAGTATGCCCCCCACACTGCCTGGACAGTTGTACGTTGCATGCACAACAGCCATAGGCCCTGTGTGCAGGTTACAAACACACCACTATGTGGCAGATGCTGGCACGCGGTACAATGGGATGTATCTGCTGAACTGCAACACATGTGCACTACAGTGTGTATAGCTGTAGATGGCAACATAGCATGGTTTAGAACACACCAAGTACTGCATGGCAGGGAGGATAACCTTGAATACAGGTACACATGTGCAACCCCCCCCCTTGAAATAATCAGAGGACACAGTTCAGGTGCAGGTGCAGGCAAAAGTGTGTATTACCCAACACGAACAAAGAAGTGCCGTGCTCACCGATGCTGGTCAGGGTGCAGGTTCAGGGCTACTAACTCCTCTAATACTGATGAACCACACTTAAGGACACAGAGTTGTGAGTGTGTGTAGCAGCAAGTAAACAGAGACACATTACAGTTATGCAATCCAAAGGTGTTTATTACCGCATACTAATTAGTCAAATCATGTACATACTTAGAAAACAAAACAAAGCAAACAGCCACCAATTGTTTACCAGGCACCCAGGTGCTTCACCCTGTTCGAGCTTCCTCAGGGGGCCCAAAACAACAGCATAATACAGCAACACAAAATGTACAAAAGTAAACATGAACTATAATAACGGGCTACATATCTTATGTGCCCATTGATGCACAAGTCCCATAACTATCTGGCACAACCCATGCCTCAGGGTAGCAGCTAATGGTACACATGTCACCCGCTACTCCTCCAGCGTGGCATGGACAACATAGTACCACTAGTATATGGGAATGGCTGCCTATTCCCTGATGTTGAGGGGCCTCTTTGGGGTCTTGGGGTTCATGTCAATCTCCTCCCATCCTCCTGGTGGAGGCATAGTGCATCGAGTGGTTCAGATGTGTCCTGCAGGGGGGGAGAGAAGGCAGGGATGAGCACTATATATACTGTATGCCTGCAAGCCCTGCTTCCCATGCCCCCATGCTGCTCCTGCATGCCTCACTCTGCCATGCCCCAATACAGTTCCCCCACTTGCCTCAATCTGCTATGCCCTCATTCGGCGCCCCTGTGTGCCCTGCCCTGCCATGCTCTCATGAATCCCCTCACATGCCCTGCCCTGATGCCATGCATACCCTCGCATGCCTTGTCCTGCTCTGCCCCCATCAGCTCACCCTCATGCAATGCCCTCGTGCAGCCTCCGGCCATAGGCACAGGTGGTACTCACCATAGCTTGCTCCACAATGAACCAGGACATGCCGTACTCATCCACATAGTTGGCATCTACCCACTCCAGCCCATTGGACAGCCACATCACTCTTGCCAATGCTGCCATCCACCACGTTTGCAAGAGAAGAGAAAGAAAGGGTCAGGGGTAGTTAGACTTTAAGATGGGGACAGGATCATGGAAGAAGACAGACAGAAGGCCACCATTCTGAGCAAATACTTCTGTTCAGTGTTCACCAAGGAACATAGTGGCCCAGTGCCTGATAGTGGCATTACAGGGCATAGCAGGGGTATCCCACAAATGGAAATGCCAATTATTATCACATGCAGGGTTAGGGAAGTGCTTGAGCATATAAAACAAGCCAGATCTCCTGGACTGGATGAAATATGCATTCAAAGATATTAAAAGAGTTGGCAGGTGAGTTAGTGAACCCCTTGGTGCATCTATTTAATTATTCTCTTCAGATGGGAGTCATGCCAAGGGACTGGAAGAAGCTGACATGGTGGCTCTCCGTGAGGGTGGAAGCAGAGAGGAAGCCGTTAACTACAGACTGGTTAGCCTCACATCAGTGTTAGGAAAACAAATGGAGGTCCTGATTAAACAAGAACTAGTGGAAAACTTGAGTAAGAATGGCTTTCAGGATGACAAGCAACATGGTTTTATGGCAGGCCAGTCATGCCAAACATACATGATAAAATGTTTTGATTGGGTAACTAGGGAAATGGATAGGGGCCAGCCAGTGGACCTCCTCTATTTTGACTTCAGCAAGGCCCTTGATTCCGTGCCATATAGCCACCTGCCAAAGAAGCTAGAGGATTTGGGCATAACAAGCTGCATTGTTAAGTGAGTGGGCAACTGGCTGGGGGGCAGGAAGCAAACAGCAGTTATCAACGGGGAGAAGTCAGAAGAGGGAGAGGTGATGAGTGGAGTCCCTCAGGGCTTGGTCTTAGGACCAGTCTTGTTTAATGTGTTCATCAGTGACATAGGAGTAGATATCCGGGCAAAACTGCACTGTTTACAGATGACGCTAAGCCTGGTGGTAGGGTGAACAGTGAAGAAGCAGTTGGGAACCTACAGAAAGATCTGAAAAAGTTGGAAAAATAGTATAGTGTCTGGCCGTTAAAGTTCAATGCCAAGAAGTGTAAAGTGATGCATCTAGACAAGAATAACATGAGAACAGTTTATTGGCTCAATGGGGTCAAGCTCAATGCCTCACAAGAGGAAAGGGATCTAGGAGTTATCATATGTGACACCCTAAAACAAGCCAGCCAATGCAACACAGCATATAGTAGGGCCAACAAAAAGTTGTGGTGTATAGGGAGAGGATTCGGCAGTAGGTATCGGGAGGTGATACTGCCACTGAACAGATTCCTGGTGAGATCCCACCTGGAATACTATGTCCAGTTTTGTAGCCCACACCTTAAAAAGGACAAGGGCAGGCTAGAAACCATACAAAGAAGGGCAACCAAAATGATACAAGGTGCTCCAGGGGCTACTGTATGAAGGACGTCTTGAGTTGTTAAACATGTATTTACTGGAGACAAGGAGGGAAAGGTGGGAATATGATAGAAATCTTCAAGTACATGAGGGGAATTAATGCAGTGCCCTACTCTGAACTATTCACCAGGGCATTCAGCTCAAAAACAACGGGGGGAGAAATTCAAAAGAGATCTTAGAAAACACTGTTTCTCAGAAAGGATAGTGGAGCCATGGATTGGGCTGCCCACAGATGCAGTGGGAGCTAAGACCATATCAGCCTTCAAACAGGGTTGCGATAAAGAGTATATTCGAACTAAATCAGTGGGTAAAAGTATAGGTTAGGTCCTGGGATCTCCTATGGTCTCGGGAACTCACGGGCAGACTTTATGGTCCTTTGGTCTCCTTCTGCTGTCACCTTTCTATGTTTCTATGTCCATGGAACAGCAGGTGTGTGGTACCTGGTCCAGAGGAGGATCTCTGCCAGGCAACCCTGGAATGGCTGAAATGACAAACTGAACAGGCATCAGTGACAGGCACAGAGCAATTCCATACTGCAGCATGCAGCAGCTTTGCAAACGGTACCCCACAAACCTATTTACCCTAGACGGGTACACAACAGTCCGGAAGGTGTCATCCTTACTCATGCACAGGAGGGAGCTAACCCACCCTAAGGCATAGGGGTGTTTATTCCATGCCCTGTTGCAACAGCAGATGCGTGCCATGCACTGATGACCAGCAGGGAGCAGTGTGCACATGAGGGGCACAGGGTGGCACCCCACCATGCCCAGTGCTTCCTGTAGGATACAGATGTTTTTAAGGGGGTACACATACCATCAAGGGATACTTATCAAAGCATAGGATGGGACAGGTGGAAGGTGGAAGGGGGGACATCATAAAAGGTCATCCTGCCATGGTCCCCTAATGGTAAGGATATGCCTCTTGATTTGATGTGCACTCTACTGTAGGGTGTGAGTGCTGCATTGAGGAAGAGGACTGTGCTGGTCCCAGGCCATGCCTCTTCAAACCCTGTGTGTCACTCAGGGACATGCGTGATACCCACTGACTGAAACTATTCCAGCTTGGCCAGGGTACCATTGGTGAGCTATGTGACCTGATCTGGGGTGCTATACAGTACACCACCCACAGGTCTAGGAACATTTCTGTGAAGAACAAGGTGATACATACCCTTGCCTACTATGCCACAGACTCCTTCCAGTGGGTTGCAGGTGACATGACAGGGATGAGCCAGTTCTCCGTGTCATGCACCCTATAGCAGGTGACTGCAGCATTGCTGGCACATTTGGAGGACTACAACAAGTTCCCCGCAGACTACTAGGCATATAGACAGTACAAGAGGCATTTTACAAGTGGTATGGTTTTCCAAAGATCTGAGGTGCCATAGACTACATCATGTGCTGGTCCTGGTTCCCCATGTCAATGAGGAGAACAAGAAGAACAGGAAGGGTTTCCACAGCATCAATATAAAGGTCATTGTAGATGTGGAGGTCATTGTCAGTATCAAGTACCCAGGCTCTATGTATGACACCTTTATATTCCAGCAGTCATAGCTGAAGCCAGCAATAGCCAGTACTAGCTGCTGATAGATGCAGGTCAGGGTGGCTGCTAAGTACATATGATATGGGCCATGAGGGCATGAAGCATGCTGTGCTGTGTGTGTGTCAGTACTGACACACATTTCCTTCCTGTCCCATTCCAGGCCTCTGCAGGGGAGGCAGAACAGAGTTACAGTGACACCCACAGGAGGGCATGGACGGTGGTATAGTATACCTTCAGGCAAATAAAGATGCAGTTCAGATATCTGCACAGGACAGATGGCACAATGATGCTTGCACTGAACAGGTTGTGCAGTGTGTTTATTAAGTGTTGTATGGTGCACAATATTGCCACAAGGAAAAGACTGCCTTTATCAGAGGACCTACTTGTGAATTAAGACCCCTCAGCTGGGAGGAAGCACAGCAGGAGCCAGCTGTGGGAACATGGCCAGGGGAGTGGGGCAGGCAATGCAGGTGGTGGGCTGCCACCACCACCATCCTGGGTGATTACTACAGGTACCCTAGAAAACCTCAGAGCAGGACACCCACCCTCTTGATCTTTGTATGGAGCCACTGCACCTCCGTTGTAAGAGTACATGTTCTCCCTGCTGGCCTGTAGCAGGTCTTGCTCTATCCACTGCACCTATGGGAAATACTGAGTTGGTGTGCAGTGGCATTACAACTTCTGTTCAGCCCTGTCCTGTAAGACGATCCTCATTGCCACTGCTGGGGCCGGGGTTGCTTGCTACTTGACACCATGCTAGTGTTGCCAGGTGATCCTGCCATTGGGTGCTGCCCAGCTGTTCAGCACTGCTGTGTACAGGGGTTACAGTGCTCATGGCAGTGATGGTACCCAGTGCTGTGACTGGCTGTGTTGCATGACCTTGCCTGTCCATGTTTGTGCCTTCTCCCTGCCACAGGTGGTGCACGGGGCTCCTGGTCTGTGGTTCTGGGAGAATGCAGGATGTCCTGCTTGGGGATAGGTGACTGGATTACCTGTGCTTTGGCTGGCTTGCACCCCCCCACAATGTTGTAGGTCTCCTCCTCCTTCTGTAGGTCATGTCCTATACTGGCCTCACTGTGGAAGTCTGGGAGTACAGTTAGTGAATAGTCAGGGCACTGATCTGGGTGTTACACAGCACCATCGTGTATTCACTATTGCGTTTGAGCAGGGCACTGTCCTGGTTGTTGGTGTCCAGCAGGTCGGCTGTGTGGACAGCAGTCACCATTGTCATGTTGTCCCCATCTTGCTTCTCCATCAATGACATGGGCAGATCCACTGCAGGGGTAGAGGGAATGCCACAGTCACTGCTGTCAGTGTCACCCTACTATGCACTGTGTGTATGGCTATGTAGGTACACTCACCTGGCTTGGTATCTAGATTTTACTCTTTGCCATCCATAGTTACCTGGCTGATGGTCTCTGCCACCATGTGCTCCATGGAAATGAGCTCCAGGGATGGTGGTGGGCTTCCACTGGTTGCATTCCATGCCTCCCACCCACCTGTCAACTTCTTCTGGACCACCATCCTCAAGTCCCAGCATTTATGTCTGATGGTCTTGATGGACTTGGGTACCAGCCATGCCATTTTGGCAGTGATCTATACAGTCTTTCAGATGTGGTTCTTGATGGGTCAGCTATGCTTACAGGGATGCCCACCAATACAGCATGTCATAGTTGGCTCCACTGTGAAGTTGCTGGCATGGCATTGCTAGTACAGACACTGCTGCTGCTGGTGCATGGCTATGCTATCCGGCCAGCAGGGGACTCGCCCTGTGGTGCCTGCCCAGCACCCCTGTGTGCCAGGGGCTCAACTTCCCCACTGTCCACTTCTGTGATTGGGGGAGGTGTGTCTGGGTGTTCCTGGCTCCGACTGCTCTGCTGTACCACTTCCAGTACCAGCCCCTGAACCCCTGTGCTCCCCTTCAATCCAGCGACTCATATCTGCCCTCCTGGCTTCCTACTTCACATGATCACAGCTGGCATTTCTTCTTTAGTGCCACTAGTATTTGGCATATCAGCACAGTAGGTTTGAACATTGCACCATGGATATCCATTTATGGTTGGGTCACGGGATGTTCCCAGGTCAGAGAATTCCACCTGTCCTTCTCTGCATACAGCAATATGTGTAATTACATGGCCAGTGCACACCCCCAGTGGTCACCTTCCTCTCCATAGTGCATGCCACCGTGGGAAGTAAATTTTCATTCCATGTAGTTGCACACCTGTTTTACACAGCAATGCTACACCTAAGGGCGCTGTTCTTGCATATGGGCCGGTTGCAGTAAATACTATTGCCTTTAGCTGTTTTTTCTTTTTTATTTATAACGTTTTCATATGAGAAATGCTTTTAGCTTTTTATTTTAGTAGTTACTTGCTCTTCAAATGGAAGTAAGTCATTTTTGTCTCCCCATCGTTATAAATGAATAAGCAAATGTATTGATATTTGTTAATATTTACTCCACCCTCGGATTGCTGGTAGATTTAGAATGTACTGGAATTCAGGACATGTACAGATGTCCTCTGTACTTAATTTGCATTTATAAAGGGCCTTTCTATAAATTCTACCCAATATGTGATACAGCAGTCAACTTAAGTATGATGCATCACACTTGGGCAATGGCCCATGAGGCATCATAGTACACTGACACACTATGACCAGTGCCATTCCTATCAATAAAAAGCTGACCTGTCAGAGCTCACAATTGTATTGCAGCTTTGCTTGCTTCTGAGGCCAAGGAAATGCATAGCTTGGAGGAAATAGGGTACCATCAAGAATCAGTCCCCGGAGAATCAAATAGGAATGTGTGGGTTAATGTTTCCAGTTCTGATAGGTCAGGTAAGGAAAATCAAAATCAGAACCCAAACCAAAAATGTAATATATTGTATAGTAAAAAAAAAAAATGTTACAATCCGTTTAAAAACTTGCAGTAATGTTACATAGCAGCTCTGGATCTGCTGAAATGATAAGGCCAGTGTAAACCAGTAGCTTCATTTTCTTCTGCATCTATTCCTCCCCATCTATAGTACCTCTGCTCCACTGGTATGGAAATATTCGGACAACTGGATTGCTACAACTGTAAATTCACATGTGGCTGGTAACTGGAGTAGCAATTAACTCTCAGACTGACTGGCTCCCACACAATGTACTGCACTGCATGCATTACTGACAATAATGAAGAAAAATTACATCAGTAACTTAACAGCAATTAACCATCGTGGCAACTAGCCAATGGAGCACAGAAGTATACTACACCGTCTAGTAACTGGAATGGTAACTGACAGGCTGACTGGCTCCCACACAGTGTACTGTACTGCATGTATATCTGATGATAATGAAGAAAAAAATATACTGTGATTTAACAGCAACTAGCCCTTGGGGCAATTTGTCAGTGGGGCACAGAACACCACCACCACTGTCTGGTAATGGGAGTGGCAACTAACTGACAGACTTACTGGCTCCCACACAATGTGCAGTACTGCATGTGTTTCTTTTCTCTCTCTGTATATCCCCATGTTCCAAGTGACCCCCATCTGCCAGTCACCCCACCTGACTTCTCCCAGTACTTACCTCTATGTCTTCCTCCAGAGATTTCATTCACTCATGGGGTTAATGGCATTTTGCAATCTCAGCAGTCAAACAGGGTCCAGTTTTGTGACTGGCCTGGGTTGTCAGGTGCGGGGCCTGCTGGTGGCTAGAGTCATTCTGTCTGCCAGGATTTTCCAGTATTCTCCACATCTTGGAGGAGAGGATGTGCAGTGTGACCATGATGTGGAATGTGCATTGATGGCTGTTGCTCTTCCATCCACACTGGTGGTCCTGAACTGCCCTCCTCTTTGCCTCCCTTAGGTGCCAGGCGTATGTTGGGGTGCATCACACCCCCAGAGGAGGAGAACAGTCCTAGAGATGCTCAATCCTCCTCTCTCCTGGCCCTCTGATGTCCTGAGCTCATTCCTGAACTGGGGCCATCATTCCTGCAAGTGGTAGCTGTACCTTTGTGCCAGCTATTTGGCTACTGCATGTATCACTGATAATGAAGAAAAAATGCACAAGTGATTTAACAGCAAATATAAAATGGGTAACAGAAATACAGTACTGTGATTGGTGAAATCCAGTCACATGACCATGCTGTTATTCCAACACAACATCACAGATCAGAAATACTTAACTTTCTGAATCTCATTACTTGGTCCTAAAATAAAAAAAAAAAAACAGGGAAGCCATTTTATAATCACATTAAGGCATTCAAGGGTGTGCATAATTGAAGGATAATGGCACTTCTCCTTTGCATAAAACCCTCAGCTTCACCTTGGGCTTCAGTTCCCAAGGTGCGTCATTATCCCACAATAATGCACACCCTGTCTTGCCTTATTGCTTAATTAGCCCTCTGAGTAACTAGCCAACAGGGCACAGAACCATACCACTTTCTGGCAACTGCAGTGGCATTATGATCTAGCTGACTGGCTGACTGGCTTCCATACAATGTACTGTACTGCATATATTTCTGATGATAATGAAAAAAAAATACACCAGAGATTTAACAGCAGTTAGCCTTTGGAGAAACTAGCCAACAGGGCACAGAACAGCACCACTGTTTGGTAACTAGAAATAGTACAGGAAGGGTTCTATGTCATAACGGCGATTTCAAAACAGTGATTACTGTTAGGGAGAGTGTACATTGCCAAAAATAAAAATGGCAATGTACACTCACAGTGAAGCAACTTGCTTTTAGTATTTATACGAGGGGCCCCTCACTAAGCATAACAAATTAGGGGCATGTCTGGGAGGGAGAACTGCTCCCCCCCAAAAAAATTAACATCCACTCAAAAAAAAAAAAAACACAAAATACTGTGCTCCTCTCCAGTCCCAAACCCTGCACCCACCCTACTGTAGCCAGTCACCCTCACCACCACTCAGACAGCTTGGTGGTTTCCTACCTCACCACCCCTCACATACCTACTCTCCTCTTCCAGTATGCTTGTTGCTCTTCCCTTCACCATGTCCTTCCCAGTCACTACCCTTTCAGGATCACTGACACTACAGGCACTGAGATTGGGTCGCTCAAACCTGAGTTGCTCAATCTCAGTTGCCCTTTTCACTGGATGCCTACAGGAAGCAATTAGAAGAAAAATGCAAGTTTTTTAGGTTCAATGATCTGATATAAAAGGTGTTTTTGCTGGAAAACCTGGGAAAATTCCACAATTTGGACTGCCTGCACACTGGTAAAAACACAGAATTCCATGAAATTTGGCATTTTATACTGGCACTATGTCAAGACCATGACAGCAAAAAAGTGCAGTCAGTAACAGTGCCACGCAGTGAGTACAAAACAGCACAGTCCAAAACTACGCTAGATTATATATACTAACTACAAAACCGTGCGGTACTGTTCTGACCATGCTGTTTTTGACTGCTCTTACAGTATTTACTGTCACAGTTTTGACTAGACACCACTGCCCACTATGCACTTGCTCCCCTTCTCCCACATGATATGCAGTTTCTTGATTGCCTGTGGCTGGATGGGAGAGAGCATGGAGGTGTGTTCAGCAGAGGCAGATTTTGCAGCATTTTTTGGTATCCTGTGAAAAGGGTGACTGAAATTGAGTGACTCGGATATGAGTGACTTCATTTCAGTGCCTGTCATGTGAGCTACCCTAAAAGGGTAGTGAGGGGAGAACAGCAGGGTGAACAGAAGAACAGCAGGGTTCGTGGAAGAATAACAGGGAGCACGGAAGAGGAGGGATGATAGGGAAGGTATGTGGGAGGTAGTGCAGCATGAGGCTGCTAAGCTGGCCATGTGGTCTGGTGTGGTGGTGAGGGTGGCTGGCTATAGTGGGAGGGTGCAGGGTTCGGGGTACAGTTTTTTGTGTTTCACGTACATGAGTACATTTTTCTGATTTCTCCCCCCTCCCCGACATGTACCTCGAGTTGAGAATCCATAGTAAAGGGGGGTGTGGGAGTGCAGCCCCCACATAGATATATTTGTTTTTGCCGGTGTTGCCTTGCTGGGAGTGTACATCACCGTCTTGGTTTTTCAGCAATGTACGCTAGCTGTAACAGCGATTGCTATTTGGTGATTGCCATTATGACATGGGACCTAATTTCTCATTCAGATGGGCTGGATCGTCATTGCTTGCCTGGAATCAGGTTAGACTGTCAGATTTGGTCTTCCCCAGCTGGACCTAATAAAACCCGCTGGCCCACATCTCTCATACTAAGGTTCATACTAAGGTTAGAAGAAAGAGCTAGTAGGCCAAAGTCCATAATGCTCCTATGCTAGGCCATAGAGTAGAACGTTAAGTCATACCCAGACATAATTAGCATGTTGAGACGATGTTTAAAAATCTCTTTAGTATTACTTGTTGCTACATCAGATGGAAGTCTATTCCAAGGCCCAATAGTTCTTACAGAAAAGAAAAACTTACGATTATTGTGTTTAAAAGATTTACCAGTTAACTGGAGGACATGACCTCTAGTATTATGTATTGATGACTTAAAAGAAAATCCTAACTCAGTCATGATATAGGGGTCATGAATAATGTCATATAGGAGGAGAAGGTCACCTCTAATGTGTCTGATAGTAAGAGGCATTAGTTTCAATGTATCCAATTTAAACTCACAAGATGAGGATTTGAGACCAGATATTTTTTTAGTGTATTTTCGCTGGACCCTTTCAAGAGAGTGACTATCTGACTTTTTAAAAGGACACCACAACTGTGAAGCATATTCAATATTGGGACGGACATAGGACCTGAATAAGGGTAACAACACCTCCTGATCTCGAGATCTAATATTACGCAAAATAGACCAAATAATTTTATTAGATGTACTAATAACCGAATGCATATGCTTGGAATATGTTAATTCATCTGAAATGTTTATACCCAAATCCTTCTCATCATTAGTGGCACACAATGGTAAATCATCCAGAATATACTGGAAATTTAAATTATTAGAACCCAAATGCATTACTTTGCATTTTGTGGAGTTTAACTTCATGCCCCATTTATTAACCCAGCTACTAATAATATCAAGATCATGCTGAATACAAGATATTTGGTCTAAATTAGAACATGGTCCTCCGATCTTCACATCATCTGCATATTTAATTGTAAATGAAAGGCAGGAATTAGTTAAAGCAGATATAAAAGCCTGAAAAAGACAGGGGCCGAGAACCGAGCCTTGTGGAACACCACTTAAAACTTTACCAGCGTTAGTAAATGCCCCATTAATCATCACCTTTTGAGTTCTGTTTGAAAGCCAATTATGAATCCATGTAATTATATGACTATTAATACCAAGACCTGTGAGTTTTTGAATTAGAGCCCAGTGTGGCATGGTGTCAAAACCTTTACGGAAATCAATAAAGACAATGTCACAGGCTGACCGGTTATCCAAACAAGAACTAAAATGTTCATAAAAGCAGAGCAAATTTGTTAGACAGCTTCTACCCTTCTTAAAGCCATGTTGTTCCAAATCAGATGCATCAATAATATGGGCAATAATATCCTTTAGTAGACTTTCTAACACCTTACATATGGATGAAGTCAAACTAATCGGCCGATAATTTTCCCATAGATGTCTTGATCCCTTCTTATGTATTGGTACCACAAATGCCTCTTTCCATTCACAAGGGATAAAATTATATTGTAAAAAAAGGTTGAATAAAAGTTTGAGTGGAAAGGCAATATGTTTAGATAATATGTGCTATATTGTCTGGGCATGAACAAAATTTACCTTTTAGTAAGTGTAGTTTTTTAAGAATAGACTCAACAGAGAATGTGATAAAAGTATCTGATGGTGAAATCATAGGCACAGGTGATTGAACTCTACCTTGGCTTGTGGTACCCTCCTAAAAACAAACTGACTTTCTCTTTGAAACTGTGAAACTACAACGGGAATTAGCCAAACCATATATAGTCTTTCAGCAAATGCAATGATATATTTATTGGGAGGAACTGTGGTCCTACAGGTCTAGAATACAAACTGTTGCACAGGGAGGAACTCGGTAATAATGATACCTTTTATAAGAGAACTGTTTCTTTTTGTTCTAGTTTGGCCCCTCAAATTCTGAAATAGCATATTTGGTTCAATGAAAGTGGGGGCAACCCTGACTTATTAAGGTACAGACTAGTTTGCTTTTCCTAGACCTAGGAAGAAAAGGCACTATGGCAAATATGAGCGTGTACATCTTGCACCTGATTTATGGAAAAAAAGCAAGGACCAACTGTCTGTGCCTTCAGAAACTTGCTCCAGAGGTAACTTGTCTTAAATAACTCTGCTACTGCCCTGAAGACAGCTAGGGGCAGAATTTCTATCTCATCCTATAACAGCCATGTTCGCACTACTGTAACAGCCCAATAAATAATGTACTGATTGTATGTCCATACTGCCTTATATTGTCACTTAAATTGCAATTTGTCTTATGTCAATCACCCCATGTACCTACTTGTGTGTCAGTTTGCTGTTTCTGAGGGACTCTAAAGAAAATGAGGTGCTGTCATCTCATAAAGCTATCTTATAGAGCAACATTTTAAATAAATAAAATGCCCTGCAATAAATCCACTGGGTGGGATAAAACTGAAAAAATGAAGGCCGGAGTAGAACATATAGAGGTAATATAGTGCTGATATGAAGCAGGAAATTACAAGCCCCCCCAAAACAGGGTAGTTAGTGAGGTAAACGCCAAGGTGCAGAGGTCAATTGGGAGGAGGACAGGCATAAATGGGGAAAAAGGCAAAGGCAGTAAGGGCAGTAAGGGCAGGGAGGGGGCAAAAAAGGGTAAGGCCATCATAAAATGGAGGGCAATGAGTACCAATGCCCATAGTCTGGGTAACAAGCTTCCTGAGCTAGTAGCCTTGATGGAAGAGGGACACCTAGATATTGTGGCAGTCACTGAAACATGGTACATGGAGAACCATGACTGGGATGTCAACATACAAGGGTGCAGAATCTACAGAAGGGACAGGGAGGGTAAAAGAGGAGGAGGAGGAGCAGCTCTCTACATAAGGGAAGGATCAAAACAATGGAATTGATGGGTAAATGAGGAAGAGATGAGGCACTGTGGGTTACCTTGGAGACAGGTAGTGGCACCACAATCTGCACAGGGGTTGTATACAAACCCCTGTCTCAGGGGGATGAAATGGACAAGTAAATGATAGAAGGCATCCTCAGAATGGCAGAAAAAGGGGAGCTATTGTTGATGGGGGACCTGAATATGCCAGATGTTAACTGGAGCACATTTACTGCAGCCACATCCAAGAGTAGGATCATTCTTGATGCCCTACAGGGGGCATGCCTCAGACAGCTAGTGTTGAAACCCACTTGGGAGGGAGCAATCTTGGACCTGGTACTCTCAAATGGGGATGGAGAGAGGATCCCGGATTTAGAAGTGGGTAGCCATCTGGGAACAACTGACCACCACACAGTGCGGTTCACAATAAACACAACCGTGGAGTCAAGCCATACAAAAGTGAGGGTACTGGACTTTAGAAGGGCTGAATGGCAAAATGGGGGAGTGCCTAAAGGATGCACTAGCAAATGGGCAGGAAGGAGGGGTGGAAGAACAATTGGAAAAATTAAAAACTGCCATCATGGAGGCAACAAGCCTTTGTGTGAAGCGAATAAGGAAAACAAAATGAAGTAAAAAAACACTATGGTTCTCTAAAGAGGTGGCAAGGAAGGTTAGGGAGAAAATTATAGCATTCAGGAAGTATAAGAAATCACAGAAGGGAGCTGGCCTGCCAGCACAGTGATTGGAGTTGCTATTGTGATGCCAGTGACCCAGGTTCAGGAACAGACTGGGGGAGTCAGAGGGCTAGCTGGGAAGAGAAGGATTGAGCACCACATGGACTGCTCTCTCCTTCTCTGGGGAAGGAGTGGGGTGGTGTATTGTGCTTGATGAACCCCTAGTGGAGGCTGGGGGTACAAGCTATCAATTGAAACATTGAGGGCAGGGGCGGATGCTGGATGTCATTGCACATCCCCACCCTGGGTAGACCAGAAAAATACTACTTAGGCACTGCTCCGGATGATGCTTCCCCAGCACCTGGCCTCTTTAGCTCCGCTGTTCCTTCGACCAATTACGGCTCTGCAGTGCCACAAGCCCCAACACCACCTGGTGAAGCCAGGAGCCAGCCGCTGCTACTGCCAGCACCTTCCACCATCATAGATGGGTATGAAGTTGTGCTGTGGCCCCTCCCTGGGGGGTAAGCCAGGGGGATATCAGTGGAGGCAGCTATTGGAGAGCGAGGTATGTGCCTGAAGAGAAGCTGAGGGTACAGTGGCTGACAGACAAAAAAAAAGAAATCACAGATGGAGCACAACAGAGAGCTGTATCAGCTAAAGCAGAGGGAAGCTGGGAAGGCTTCAATAATGAAGCAAAATGTCAGGGAGAATTTAAAATAATAAAAGAAAGATTTTTGGAACTGAAACATGGTTTATTCTTGCATTTTTTTTGACAAAAAAAAAAGGCTTCAATCCAGAATTTACCTCTCAGCCTAAGCTGGGAAGGCAGTCAGGATATCAAAGGACCAAACTGAGGAAAAGATAGCCAGTTCAGTTAAGAAGGGGATAAAACCTTTCATAGATACATTAAGGAGCACAGAAAGACCAGGGTAGGGATAGTGAGGCTTAATAAAAGGGAGAGGAGGTGGGCAAAGAGTGACAATTAAAAGGCAGAGATACTGAATGAAAACTTTTGCTCAGTATTCACAAAAGAAGAAGAGGGGGAAGCACCTAAACCAAACAACAGAAGCACTCTGGGCAGGGGGGTTGATACCAATCCATTCACAGAATAAAGGGTCCTGAAAGAAATCTAAAAACTCAAGGTGGACAAAGTAATGGGACCTGATGGGATTCACCCCAGAATTCTAGAAAAACTAAGGGGAGACCTAGCAACACCACTGACTATCCTTTTTAACAAATCATGGGAGGATGGTGTGGTACCTGAGGACTGGAAGAAGGCAGATGTGATCCCCTTCACAAGGGTGGGAGCAAGGCAGAGGCAGGAAACTACAAACCTATTGGTTTGACCTCAGTGGTAAGGAAGATGATGGAATCACTTCTGAAAGAAAGAACTGTAGAGTACCTAGAGGCCAGCAGAGCACAGGACCCAAGGCAGCATGGATTCACAGCAGGAAAGTCATCTCAGATGAATCTAATAGATTTCTTTGACTGGGTGACCAAAGTAGTAGACCAGGAAGGGGCTGTAGATATGGCCTACTTAGACTGTAGCAAGACATTTGACACAGTACCACACAAAAGATTAATAAACAAGTTATCCAGAATGGGACTGGGTCCCAGGGTGGTAGCCTGGGTAACAAATTGGCTGGACAAAAGGACGCAGAGGGTAATAGTAAATGGAGTACACTCTGGAGAAAGGGGAGTTACTAGTGGGGTACCACAGGGTTCAGTACTGGGACCAGTATGCTTTAATGTCTTTATAGGTGACATTGCAGAGGGGCTGGAAGGAAAAGTATTCCTCTTTGCAGATGACACAAAGATCTGTAACAGGGTTGATACACAAGGGGGGAGTGGAAAGGATAAAAAGGGACTTGGCAAAGTTGGAGTGATGGTCAAGGGTATGGCAGCTTAGTTTCAATGCAAAGAAGTGCAAAGTAATGCACCTGGGAAACAAAAACCCGGGGAAGAGTACACAGTGGGGGGAGGTAGTAACAACAACAAAAATGGAAAGGGATCTGGGGGTACTCATACCAGATAACCTTAAGGTAGGCAAGCAATGAGAGAAGGCAATAAGGAGGGCTGGGAGGATTCTGGGATGCATAGAGAGGGGCATCACTAGTAGAAAGCAGGAAGTTGTTATCCCTCTGTACAGACAGTTGGCGAGACCCCATCTGGAGTACTGCATGCAGTTCTGGAGACCCCATCTGTGCAAGGACATAAACAGGATGGAGGCAGTCCAGAGGAGGGCAACCAAAATGGTGCAGGGTTTGCACAAGAAGCCATACTGAGAGAGACTAAAGGAGCTTAATATGTATACCCCTGAGGAAAGGAGGGAGAGGGGGGACATGATAGAAACCTTCAAGTACCTCAAGGGTGTGACGTAGACAGCCAGTTCTGAGTGCTGTATCAATTTTTTTATTACATATAAAATATGTAATGGGAAGGTCAATTTGAGGAAACTACAGTCTCGCTGAACTGACACATCAAAACCCCCCAGGGATAAGTTCAAAGGACAGGACATAGCTAAACTGCAGATAGCTGGGGTGCAATTATCTTGTCAATTTGCTTTCATCCCAGGAAATAAAATTGGCCATTCATGACATCCTCAGGGAAATCCTTTGATGTGCCGTAAGTGTCCTGAGAAAAGGGATACTGGCCAGTGTTATGAATAACCTTCCAGGAAACCAGCTCATTTCATCAAAGAGGTTGATGTCTGGGCCAAGCAGGACCCAGACAAATTTGGAAGGTCCAATATCCATTCCCGGGAAACCCTTGAATTACATCAGAGGGACCTTTGATGTGTAGATTCCAAGGCTCAGATGGGATTAAAGAGTCAAATACACTTTTGCTTTGAATACAGTGACTTATATCGAAGAAACTTTTAATATGTATGTGTAGCAGAGCACAAACCAGTTTTGTCTGGTTAACCTGAGGAAAGGAAAGTCAGTGAGGTGACCTATAATGTTTTTTTAAATATCTTATTTAGACATCCTGTGTTATAAAACATAGATTTTGTTACACCAACGTGGAGTTAGGTGACCTCAGAGAGAAGGCCGGCTCAAGACTGTTCTTAAGCCTACTGCAAACCTTGAAAGACACATTCATTATCTGCCTGAGAGAAGAGAGAGACCATCAAAGCACTGAAGTAAGGACCTTAGACAAGATTAGTCTGAAGTTATTATTTGTAAGAATTTGCACTTTAAACCTGTTTGTTTTAAGGCTGTATGTGTTGGGATATTTTGTTCTGTAATATTTTCTGTTTTTCTATTTTAAAGTAAAGATATATATTTTAAAATGGAAACTGCCTGGAGTGCCTTGACATTTCTTTTTATTTAAGTGGAGCTTTTAAAGGTTATAGTTAACACTGTGTGTGGGCTTATTGTTATACCAAACTGGGAAATGGATAGAGGTCTCTAAAGTCTTGCTTAGAGTGCTAAGGGTTCATTTTGTAGACCTGGTTAGGTGCTCATAGTCAAAGGTATCTGGCCCTCTGAAGACAGAATTATCTGAGCCTGATAATTGGGTACTCTAACAATAGGTTATCAGTTTGAATCCCTCCAGAACTTGAGACTAAGGTGACTTGAACCCACAAAACAGACAAGAGGATTACCTTGTACTGTTCACTGTCCACAAATCATACGCTCAGTGGTTGGCACTTTGGGAGTAGAGGGCTGACCAGTTGAGTGAATTTGTGACAGATTGGTTGGCAGTGGTGGCATATAAAGTTTGGTGGTATAAGCTTGATTGTACAGTGGGTCAGCTTGAGACCGTTCAGCAAGAAAGGTAGTGTTTTTTATTCAAAAGGAAACAGAACTATATCTCTTGGCTTACAGTTAAGTTCCTACCCATTTTATTTTTTTTTCTAAAGTGCCAGTCAGATTAGCAGTAGTCAGGAAAGATGGTGTCCAACTACAGCAGACACACTGTAGAACACTTAAAACAGTTGTGCGAGGACAGAGGAGTCCAGTTCAAGGTGACAGCCAAAAAGCAGAACCTCATAGAGGCCCTGATTGTAGCAGATACCCAGAGCAATGAGTCACAGACTGTGACTGAAAGGGACCAGACCTCGAGTGTGGCAGGACTAGAGGCCAGTGAGGGGTCCCGAGCCAATGAGGAGGATAGCAGGGCCACTGTCAGTGAAGGGCCACAGCAACAGGGGAAGGTCACCAGTATCCTGAATCCAGAGGTACTCAAGTTGCAAATTGAGTTGCGCAGGATGGAACTGGAGGCAGAGCAACAACAGAGGGAGGCGGACCGTGAGGCAGAGCGACAATAGAGGGAGGCAGACCACGAGGCAGAGTGACAAAAGAGGGAGGCAGTCCGTGAGGAGCGTGAGCGCCAGTGAGCTGCAGAGGAGAAGAGGGAGTGAGAGAGATGAGAGGCAGAGAGAGAACGGCGAGCTGCAGAGGAAAAGAGAGAGGAGCACCAGTGACAGCACAAACTGGCGAAGCTACGACTCCAACCAGTGGCAACAGGGCAGATAAGTGGCTTGGGTTTAACTAGGACTGCCGGATTGGGTTACAAATTGAACTCCAAATTAATAGCTGAGTTTAAGGAAGGGGAGGACATGAATGCCTTTTTAAATTCTTTTGAAAAAGTTTGTATTCAGGCTAAAATTCCTAGAGAGTCCTGGAACTTCCAACTATCCCCGCTACTTACCGGGAAAGCTCAGGATGCATTGGGTCAAATGAACAATGAGGACAGTGATGATTACAGCAAGTTAAAAGCTGCACTGTTAAAAAAGTTTGAATTAACTGCTGAATCATACAGAGCTAAATTCCGTAAGCTCAGGAGAAGCCCTGATATTAGCTATGAGGAGCTACCCACGAAACAACGTCAGTTTTTAAAATGTTGGTGGGAAGGAACTGAGGCAAATTATGCTGATAAAATTGAAAATGTGATTTTATTAGAACAGTTTTATTGGGCTTGCCCAGCAGAGCTAAAAACCTGGCTAGAGGACCGAGATCCAAAAACAGTACAAGAGGCTGCTAAACCCTTGGACTGCTATGCCAAGAACAGACCTGCTCTGAGAGTGAACGGTGCTAGTGTGGCAGCACAGAAAGGGAAAAGTACGCCTTCAGGGCAGCTAAAACCCTCACTGCCTCCACCGAAACCAGTTAGCCTCAGGTTCCAATGAAAAGATTTATCTGAAGTAAGAAATGCATGTTGGCTGTGTAAGTAAACTAGGTATATTGCCAGACAGTGCCCCAAAAAGGTGAGCCATAATACACAACAGGATGCTAGAAAAGAAGTGAGTTGTTTGTGTGTCCCTGGGAGCATGCCAGTGAACATGAGGGAACACATGCCCCAAGTCATAGTAAATGGTGTACAGACGCAGGGGTTAAGGGACACAGGGGCATCTCTGACATTGGTAAAGAGGGATCGGGTACAGCCTGGTCAGCTTATACCTAATAAATACGTAACTGTACAAGGGTTTAGTGATGAAGAGAAAACATTGCCACTCGCTAGTGTTCTCCTGGACTGGGGTGAAACAGGGGGAAATTAGCAACAGGTGTTGTAGCCAACAGTTATTAGTGGTGGATGTGATCCTGCAACAATCTCCAGCAGGGGTGGTATGTGTAGTTACCTATAGCCAAGCAGGGCAAGGTTAGTAGTCTCCTGAACCCATGGAAACCAGTGTGGAAACCACTGAGAGGCTGGTTCCCAGCCCATGTCTCCAGATGGGGAGACTGATAAAAAGGGGGTAGAAATCTCCCCAGTAGCAAGTAACCACACAGTTACAGAAGGTTACTCTGAAGAGGGAGGGGTGACCCCTTGTCAGAGGGTTGGGATTGACAGTGATCCTGAGGGTCCTGATGCTAGTGCTAGGGACCCTAGTTTAGCGATGGAAGGGGACCTGTCCCATGCCTTGGAACTGTGTGAGGGGTTTGCAGCTGCTCAGAGTAGTGACCCTAGTTTAGAGAAGCTGAGGGCTTGAGCAGACTCTGATGGAACATAGAGGTGATGGCAGACATAAGGTTTATTAGGAAAATGGACTTATGTATACACAGGCAGTACAGACAGAGGGAGGGAGGGATGCTAGGCAGGCAGCTTGTCATTCCCCAGGGATATCATGAGCAGTTGCTCAAGATTGCCCATGATATTCCCTTGTCTGGTCATCTGGGAATCACTCACACAACGCAGCAGTCAGCCCAGTATTTCTACTGGCCTAACTTCACTTAGCAGGTGAAGGAGTATTGCAGGTCTTATCACTGGTGCCAAGAAATAGGGAAGATGGGCAAGAAAACCCAAGTAGCCCTGATCCACTTGCCCATAGTGGAGGAGCCATTCCAGAGGGTGGGAATGGATATTGTGGGGCCTTTAAATACCCCCAGCTCCTCAGGGAAGAGATTCATCCTGACTGAGGTGGATTATGCCACCCGGTACCCAGATGTAGTTGCCCTATCCTTTCTGAGGACAAAGTGGCAGATGCCTTACTTGGGATTTTCTCCCATGTTGGGTTTCCGCAGGAGGTAATCACTGATCAAGGGGGTTCCTTCATGTCGGATCTAATGAAATGTTTATGGAGGAAGTGTGGGGTGGTGCAGAGATGCATGACACCATATCACCCACAAGTCAATGGACTTCTGGAACTATTCAACGGTACCCTAAAGTCAATGCTCCGGGTGTTTTCTGAACAGCATGGGAGGGACTGGGAGAAGTACCTTCCCCACCTGTTGTTTGCATACAGGGAGGTGTCCCAAGAGTAGACAGGATTTTCCCCTCTTCCAACTCTTATATGGACGCTGGGTACATGGGCCCCTAGACTTGATCCAGGAGGACTAGGAAGGCAAGTACACCACCCAGGGAACTCCCATTGTGGATTACATCCTTAGGTTTAGGGAAAGGCTGAAGGAGCTTATGGGGACCACCCAGAGCAACCTGGAAGCTGCCCAACAGAAACAAAAAGTATGGTAGGACTACAGAGCCAGAACTCGCTCGTACATGGTGGGACAGGACGTCATGGTCCTTATTCCGGTCTGGAAAGACAAGCTGCAAGCTGAGTGGGCAGGACCGCATAAAGTGGTTAGGAAGGTAAATGACGTGAACTACATTGTGGAGTTACCTGACCGTAGACAGACAGAAAGGATGTACCATGTCAACATGATAAGCCATATGCAAATAGGGCTGACATGTAGGTTTGGTGTAGTCATGGGGAGGGGACGGACAAAGGAGACCCCCTTCTGGACTTGCTGGAAGACAGTAAGCAGGAGTTCTCTGTGGAGGCAGTAAAATTGTCTCCCCAGCTGACCCTGGGCCAGATCCAGAAAGTAAGGGAGGTTTTAGCAGACTTTGCCCCCTTGTTTAGCACCAAGCCTGGACTAACCCCCTTAGCAACACATGATGTGGAGACAGGGACACAGACACCCATACGGTGGACAGCATATCGGGTGTCAGAGGCTGTCCAGAAAGACATTAGGAGGGAAGTGGAGGAGATGCTGGATTTAGGGGTAATCCAGAGATCCCACAGTCTCTGGGCCTCCCCCATGGTCCTTGTACCCATGCCAGATGGCTCAACTCATTTCTGTGTAAACTATCATGGACTGAATGTAGTCATGAAGTCATTCACCCACCCAATGCCCCAGATGGATGAACTCCTGGACAATTTGGGGGGGTGACCTACCTTATGACCATTGACCTGACAAAGGGGTATTGGCAGGTAGAGTTGATGGACAGAGCTAGGGAGCGGTCGGCCTTCATCACTCCGATAGGCTTATCTGAGTTCAAAGTAATACCTTTCAGAATGAAGAATGCCCCAGCCACTTTCCAAAGGTTGGTGAACTAGGTGTTAAATGGTGCTGAGGAGTACTCCATGGCATACCTGGATGACATTTCCATCTTCAGTACCAGCTGGGAAGAACACCTGTCACACCTTAGGGAAGTGCTGGGCAGAATACAGAGGGCCGGGCTCACTGTCAAACCGAGAAGTGCCAGGTGGCCATGGGAGAAATGACATACTTCGGGCATGTGGCAGGTCAGGGACAGCTCTGTCCTAACCAAATAAAGATAGAGGTAATCCAGGCATGGACCAGACCAGAAACTCAGAAACAGGTCAAGAGTTTTCTCGGGACAGCCTGGTACTATAGAAAGTTTGTACCCAATTACAGTGCCCTGGCTGCACCTCTATCTGACCTGACAAATAAAAGGATGCCCAAGAAAATTACCTGGGGCCCAGCCTGTGAGGATGCCTTTTCCAAACTAAAGGAGGCACTGTGCAGTGCTCCTGATTTGAGAAGTCCCAACTATAGCAAACCTTTTATAGTTCGGACTGATGCCTCAGATGTGGGTATTGGGGCAGTACTGAGCCAGACATCCAGAGAAGGGAGGGACCACCCCATAGCCTACCTGAGCTGGAAGTTGCTCCCCAGGGAGCAAGCATACTCCGTGGTGGAAAAGGAGTGTATTGCCCTAGTGTGGACCCTAAAGAAATTGGAGCCATACTTCTATGGGCAGCCTTTTTTGGTGCAGACTGACCACAACCCCCTGATTTGGCTGATGCAGATGGGGAAAAACAATGGCAGACTGCTCAGATGGAGTCTTGCTTTACAAGGGTATGATTTGAAAATCGTACATAGGGCCGGAGCCAAGAATCAGAACTCAGACGGGCTGTCCAGGATCTATGAGGAGTGAACTAATTTGGGAAGCTCATCCCATGTAGGGAATAGAGCCCCCAAATTCAGTCTAGGTGGGGGGGGGAGTGTGACGTAGACAGCCAGTTCTGAGTGCTGTATCAATTTTTTTTATTACATATAAAATACGTAATGGGAAGGTCAGTTTGAGGAAGCTACAGTCTTGCTGAACTGACACATCAAAACACCCCAGGGATAAGTTCAAAGGACAGGACATAGCTAAACTGCAGATAGCTGGGGTGCAATTAACTTGTCAATTTGCTTTCATCCCAGGAAATAAAATTAGCCATTCATGACATCCTCAGGGAAATCCTTTGATGTGCCCTAGGTATCCTGAGAAAAGGGACACTGGCCAGTGTTATGAATAACCTTCCAGGAAACCAGCTCATTTCATCAAAGAGGTTGATGTCTGGGCCAAGCAGGACCCAGACGAATTTGGAAGGTCCAATATCCATTCCCGGGAAACCCTTGAATTACATCAGAGAGACCTTTGATGTGTAGATTCCAAGGCCCAGATGGGATTAAAGAGTCAAATACACTTTTGCTTTGAATACAGTGACTTATATCAAAGAAACTTTTAATATGTATGTGTAGCAGAGCACAAACCAGTTTTGTCTGGTTAACCTGAGGAAAGGAAAGTCAGTGAGGTCACCTATAATGTTTTTTTAAATACCTTATTTAGACATCCTGTGTTATAAAATATAGATTTTGTTACACCAAGGCGGAGTTAGGTGACCTCAGAGAAAAGGCTGGCTCAAGACTGTTCTTAAGCCTACTGCAAACCTTGAAAGACACATTCATTATCTGCCTGAGAGAAGAGAGACCATCAAAGCACTGAAGTAAAGACCTTAGACAAAATTAGTCTGAAGTTATTT
This sequence comes from Neoceratodus forsteri, assembly GCA_016271365.2. NCBI lineage: Eukaryota > Metazoa > Chordata > Ceratodontiformes > Ceratodontidae > Neoceratodus > Neoceratodus forsteri. The sequence continues at coordinate 728,197,068 of CM057455.1, forward strand.
ATAATAATTTGCACTTTAAACCTGTTTGCTTTAAGGTTGTATGTGTTGGGATATTTTGTTCTGTAATATTTTCTGTTTTCATATTTTAAAGTAAAGATATATATTTTAAAACGGAAACTGCCTGGAATGCCTTGACATTTCTTTTTATTTAAGTGGAGCTTTTAAAGGTTATAGTTAACACTGTGTATGGGCTTATTGTTATACCAAACTGGGAAATGGATAGAGTTCTCTAAAGTCTTGCATAGAGTGCTAAGGGTTCATTTTGTAGACCTGGTTAGGTGTCCGCAGGGAAAGATATCTGGCCCCCCGAAGACAGAATTGTCTGAGCCTGATAATTGGGTACACTAACAATAGGTTACCAGTTTGAATCCCTCCAGAACTTGAGACTAAGATGACTCCAACCCACAAAACAGACAAGAGGGTTACCTTGAACCGTTCACTGTCCACAAATCATATGCTCAGAGGCTGGCACTTTGGGAATAGAGGGCTGACTGGTTGAGTGAATTTGGGACAAAGGGAATCAACAAAGTCCAAGAGGGTAGCATATTTTAGAAAAAGAGATGCATGAGAACAAGGGGGCACAATTTGAAGATAGAGGGAGGATGGCTCTGGGGCAACATGAGAAAGTATTTTATTCACTGAGAGGGTGGTGGATACATGGAACAGCCTTCCTGAGGAGTTTGTGGGGTCAAAAACAGTGGAACAATTCAAGAATGCATGGGACCAACATGAGGTATTTATAGTGGGGGGTAGGAGGGGGTAAGGAGGAAGTAGGCTGCTGGTTAATTAGGATCTGCAGCTTATCCAATAGGTAGGGAACTGGGTAGACTAGGTGGGCCAAGTGGTCCTTATCTGTCATCAGAGTCTATGTTTCTATGTTTTTAGAGGATACTGCATGGCCAGCCATACACAACAAGCCTGTGTCTGCATCAAGAAGTTTCTGTGGCAACCAGGGACATCAAGAGTGAAGCTTGAGAGGTTCCCTGGTTGCCATAGAAAGTTTGAGATGAAGAAACAGGCTTGTCTGTGTATGGATGCCCATGCATTGTCTTTTATAGTATATGGGCATCCATGCCCATTTTAGACACTCCATTTTTCATTGCAGTGAAATGGCTTCATTGCAGTGAGCTGGCAGTTGGGTGGAGGCACTTGAGGGTTGGTAGTAGGCTCAGATTACTGATTCAGTGTGCAACAAGGGACTGCAGCTGTTTCTTTAAGCTGAAGCTTAAAGAAAAGAACAGCTTCCAGCTTGATAGGCTGAAGAAAAGTAACTGTGTTGCTGCATTCTAAGTTGTGCTGCAGTTGTGACATTACTACAGCAGCATAACAATATACGGATGCCACAATTGTAGCACAACAACTCTCTTCTAGCTATGGATTTTCATGCAAAACAGCATTCCACTACATACTATTCAAGCAATAATATCCAACAGAGTGGGCAGTATTGGACTGTACCAGACTGCCCAAGGGGGTAATGAGGCCCAACATTTCAGGCAGAGTGCCTTATAGCCCCTGGAAGGTCTGCTATAGTCTATACCACCCACCCTGGTGGGTATTATTATTGTGTTTAGAAAATGTGATTTAGGCTGCATATTAGAAAATAATGTTTAAAAAAATTAAATTATTGTAAATAATTTTAATGAATAAAAACATTGTATGAGAAGTAGACCCTGTATTGCTGTCATTGGCACTAGAGGTCACTGTTGTGTTGTGTGTTGTGCCAGTCTATTGAAGGCCTTATCTTACCCCCAACAGCAGTCTCTACCCTCCCCATGCTCACCCTTAACTATGGGTTTACAATTGTGTTTGATATTTTTGCCAGACAGAGTAGAAATTGGTTATGGCATTTCTTTTTCTTTCTTTCTTAATTCTTTCTTTCTTTTTTATTTTTTACTGTATTAGGGTAACCCCCCCTACAAATGGAGGTTCTAATAAGTCTTCCTTGGGCTTGCCTAAATGTCCACCGCCGGGCTGGTGATCTGCGTCCTAGCGATTTAAAAGTGTTTGCATGTGAGTGCCCTGTTAGCCTCCTTGCCTGTCTCTTTAAGAGCTACCTATTTTGTGGTGTAACATTAATTTGGGTAGGGACCGAGTAGTTTCAGGCTCGAGTCCTGCCCTAGCTGCAGTGTTATCGCTCCATTCTGCCATCGCTATTTGCACAGAGGGAGCCATGCTAGGAACTGTGGCTGTTTGCTGTTTATCTGTTTTAATAGTAATGATATTTTAGTTAGCCTAACCTGCCTTCTTTTGCAGCCTGGACATTTCAGTATTGCACCACCATCTTGGTTCTGGACTGCCTATTGGGACCAATCAGTACCTTTGGGGACCCTAAAATGGTGTCTGTCCCCAGGGGTCTTGTGGGAGTGAAATCTCTGTAGGAATTGTAGTTTTTGCACTTTGGCGTCTAAATGAACCTGGAGGGGGAGCTCTAGCAGTGACAGACAGATGGATCAGCCAACCATACCTTTTGGATTTCCAAGGAAGTCCCAGTGCTGCCTGCAGCAGAAGTCATTCTGGAGGTAGAGTTTGGAGAGTGAACAGCTCAAGTGATTCGAGCAGCATCTCCTGCGTAGTTCACGTGGAAGATTGGTGAAAAGGCTGAGTTTGGCCTGTCTGCCTGCTGTTCCTTGAGACGGAGCCTTTGAAGAAACTGGATTACATCCAAAATTCAGTGTGACAAAGCCACTGAATTGTGACCAGACTTGAATCTGAAGAAGACCAAAGATTTACTGTATGCGATCGGCCTGTCAGGACATTCATTCACCACAGAACTCCCAGTTTTGCTCAGAGACACTGATATTGCTGCCAGACTGCTATCCGCTTTGTGGTATGGTGATTGTTTTACTATAAATGTGCTGTATGCTATTAGTGGGTAGCAATTTGGTTCCCCACTATTTAACTGTGCCATGCTTGCCGGAAGCTGCATCCAGCCTTCCCGGACTGATATCCGAACTGTTCTACCCAGTCTGGGCCTTGCCATACTGTCCCAGCCAGCTACTTCAGGTGCAGAGAATGCCATTGACAAGAGACTCGCCCCGGGGATCAGCCCCCTGCTCAACATCTCGAACAGGAATGACACCTTGGTGATTCGTGTGGGCAGTGCTTCTCCTGGCATACCAGTTGTCAACCTGCAGTCTTCATTTCATCCCTACTGTGTCTCATGTGGGTAGCATGAGTAACAATCAGGGTAGCTCCCTGCAACATCAGCTAAATCACAAGTGTTGTCATCTGATTGCACTGCTGTTTTTTTCCTTTCACGAACTGAGCCTCCCAGCTCCAGAATACAAATTGTGTGTGGTTGTGCATGCCTTTTCTTTTCCTCACAGGGCCCCGACAAGCTGCAATGCCGGCCTACCCCGGGCAATGTTCCAAGCTAGCCCACCTTACTTCCAACTGGGTACCCAGAGCATGTGACTGTGCAGGGACTAAAAGTGCATACATAACTGCCTGACTAGACCAGTTTTAGAATCAATCAACCTGATTACACCCCTCCCTTTTTCAATTCCATTTTGTACCAAAAGCACTGTACTGCTGTTATTTGCTGTGCCTAACCTTGTTTTTCAGGGGGACTCCAGTGTCGAACTGGTGGAACCAGCCCTGGTGGTAAGTGCAAACAGTGTGGGGATTTGTATGATAAATAGGGGCTACTGTGAAAGTGTTTGTTGCATATTGTCTAGGCCACTAGAGGGGAAGGGGGGGGGTTACAGTGTCCCGGAGGGCTGTACCCAGGTTAGCCTTGCTACTAACAACCCTGTCCTCCGGGTGGATGCACCATTTCAGTACCCAGGCTCCTTAACCTGCAACTAGCCAAGCAGGCAGGGGTAGTAGCCCTTGGGATAGCGCCACCTAGGGGTTACATCTGGAAGATGCAGTCGTTATGTCACCTGCACAAATGTGTGCTGTAGCACCCAAAAGTAGAAAAACAGTGAGAGGCTGTAGTGCACCAACTTTGGCTTCTTTTTTTTATTACATTTTTTTTAGGCTTGCCATTTATACTTTTAGCCCATATGAGTTTACACTTGGATCCCTTTTCCATCCCTGGCCACCATGTATGGAGATATGGTAATGAGGCATGTTACCTCTTGCCTGTTCAACACTCCTAACCAACACAAGTTGATCTGATTGTGTTGGTCCAGTGCTGTGGGATCTGCACTGTTTCCCAAAAAATCTTGCATTAATATCCTAATTTAATTGCGTACTTTTACTTAGGGACCCAAGTGAGGAGAAACATGATGTCCTACTCCAGAATGGACACCTGTGGGAGAGCCAGGAGGTTTCTTTATGTATGATACCGCTGGTGGTGCCGTATTGAGAATGAGGGGGAGGCAGACACCAGATCAATAACCTAGGAAGTCTAACAAGCATGTAAGTATCAAGGGAAGGGCATCCTTGTAAAAAATAGAAAATCAGCTCAGCAGACAACCATGCCTCCCACGCAGCCCTCTACAGCCAGTTTTGAACCCAGTGTGGCTACCTCCATTAGAGGTCCCCAACTCTCCACCACCACAAGGTCGATTAGTTTTATCATTGTGGTGGTGGTGGTGGTGGGGAGGGGGGGCAAACTATGGCCTGCTGAACAATGCTGGAATTGGGGTAGTCTCAAAGTGCAGCATGGTGGGGCAAGTGATATGGCTGAGCAGAGCAAGGCAGGGATACGATGATATTGAATGAGGAAAAAAATGCTTGTGACAATAAATAAATGTGCAGCAAAATTTTGAATCAGCCGCAAGTATTGCTTCTGTTTCAAAGAAAGAGTAACAATCATAACACTACAGCAGTAAAATTTTGATGTAACAAATGCTTAAAAAATGTTGCAAACACATCAACTGGAAGGTAAATTTCCAGTCTGGCACATTTCCAAAATGGAACAAAACACTCACAGTAACTGCAGCCTTGAATTCCAGATTCAATCTGCTACCAGGGGGATCACTCAAACTGCACACTACCTTCACCCTCTGCCACTTCAATAACTAGGAGATTCTGTGTATAGGGACATGCCATTCCCCTCTGAATTACTACCAAGGTGTGTGGTACTTAGTAACAGGACCTCTGCTCTCTTAGCTGAGTTCTCTCTTGTTTGTTTCCCTTGAATCACTGATTCTGTTTAGCATTCAGTTTCATTGGGTGACAGCAGCCAACCATCTATTATTAGTTTCTGTGCACAGCAAGAAATACAGTACACATGAGCCACAGCCTCACAAAAGCAAGATATTTCAGCTGATGAGGCTATTTTGCTGTTCAAAAATAATAGATCCATCCATCCATCCATCCATCCATCCATCCATCATGTACAGAGACCAGTTGTGGCATTTGAAAATGTGTTGTGGTTCTGAGAATTCTGAGCAGTGACACTGAATCATAGAATCATAGAAATCCGATGGCAGTAAAGGACAACGGCACATCGAGTCTGCCCCTTCCCCCCCTACTCATCTCCTTTTCCACAGGCCCTTCCAGTCCCCACGCATACCAGCCCCATATGTCTGTCCCATGCCCTCTTGAATCCCTCTGTTTCAGCCCCCACCACCTCCTCTGGTAGTTTGTTCCAGGTCTGCACCACCCTCTCTGTGAAGAATCGCCCCCCTCACATTGCCATCATCCTCCCTTCAATCTTAGGCTATGCCTTCTAGTTTTAGCCCCCCCTTCCTTTTAAATAAGCTCCCCTCCTTCACCTTAGTGATCCCCTTTACATACTTAAAAGTTTCAATCATGTCCTCCCTCTGTCTTCTGGTATCCAATGGGCACATATCCAATTCCCTATACCTCTGCTCATATGGCTTCCCCTGCATACCACACACCATCTTGGCTGTCCTTCTCTGAACCCTCTCTATCCCATTTATGTCCTTGCCTAGGAGCAGTCTCCAGAACTGGACTCTGTACTTCAGGTGTGGCCTTGCCATGGCTTTGTAAAGAGGCATCAGTACTCCCTCCTGCTAGTTATGCCCCTCCCAAATGCATGCCAACATTCCATTTGCCTTCCTCACAGATTTGCCTTTGGATGTTATCACTTTTGGGACCTCTCATGGCTGGTCAGGTTACAGTATTTTTCTATCCATTCAATAATCTACAACCAAAGTCATCATCCTCTGCTTGTGGCATCACAATCATTTTTCTGGCAGCAGACTGAGATGTTACACGTCAAGGTTTATGACTTTGGGGGGGGGGGAGTGAGCAACAAAAGTAGTAGAACTGTAAGGGGTAAAATTATTATGTTTCCATGCAAATATTCTTGTAACCCCCCTGCAAATGGGGGTTCCCAAAAGACTTCCAGGAGCTTGCTTGAATGCTCCAAGCCTGAATGGTGTTTGGCATTTAAGCCATTTATCAGTGAGTGTTTTTAGAGCCTCTGGTACTGTCTCTTTAAGAGCTGTCTGCTTGCAGACATAATTAGTTTGTATGGGGGACTGTGTGCTTCTCTGAGTACCACTGAGCTGCTGCCAATTCACTTCATTTTGCAGTCACTAGAGTGCAAAGGGAACCTATCTGAAAGATGTAACTGTTTGCCAGAAATTATTTAGAGTAATAATAAAATTACAGTTTGTCTAACCTGCTTTCTTTGCAGTCAGAACTGTGTCTGCTAGTTCCCCATTCTAGTTTTGAACTGCTGAACTGGACCAATCAGTGTAGGGTAAGCTAAAGCTAAAATGGTACCTTGGACGAATCAGAACTTGGACTCATAATCTGAGCCAGCCACAAGAGGATTGTATGGGCAGTGACTCTGGGAGATGTAGTTTGAACTTCAGTGCCTTTTTGGACCAACAGCAGCAGTCTATTGTGAGTGACAGCCAATCCAGTCAAGAACTGGGAGGAACTCAAAGGAAGAGCCGGTTTTGTCGGTTGGAGTTTCAGTTGAGCTTTGGCAGTGAAGAAGGAAGGAGCCTGTGCTTTTCAGTGTGCAGTTTTAGTCAAAAACGTGTGTAAGGCCCAGAGTTCGGTCTGCAGCTTGTTAGGACTGAATCCGTCCTGTGAAAAGAATCAAGGATCTCTGAAGAGTAGAAACCAGGCTCACCCTGTGAAGACTGGAAGAATTGCTGAAAATTGCACTCGGTCTGTCAGGAACTGAATCTGCTGTGTGTTCTCCGGGTATTGTGCAGTAATTGCGATCGGGATACAGATGCAGCCTGCCTGGTATAGTGCTTTCTTTTATATAAATGTGTGAAGAGGTTTGTGTACCTCAAGTGAGCCCTACTGACATTGAAGGACCCTATCTTATTTGGAGGTCGTGAGTACTAATTCAGGGTCGCTCCCTGTTGAATTGCCACATTAAATCCAAATGGAATTACTGTACTGCTGACTGTTTAATTTTTCCTTTCTCTGTGTGAAAGGGCCCCTACCAGCTGCCACGGTTTGGACTAGCCACTAGGGCTTGGGTACCCAGGGACAGTAACTGATAGGGATAGGCCTGTGCACAGAGCCATAGGTAGATTATTAGAGTGATAAGCTAATTAACCTGATTTCCCTGTCCTTGTTATATCCCCTAAATAAATCAGAGCTGCTTGTTTCAGCAAAGTTATACTGCCTGAGGTATTTGTCTATGTTAAAGTACTGTACTGTGATTGTTGCACTGTATCTCATTTCACAGGAGGTCCCAGTGCGGAACCAGTCCTGGGGGTAAGTGTATACTGTGAAGGTAATTCTGATATATTGTGTGGGCCACTAGTGGGAAGAAAGGGGTTGCAGTGTCCAGAGGGCTGTGACCAGAGATGGTTTAACTATTGCAAACCCTGACCTCTGGGTGGAGCACCCCCATTGGATCCAGGCCCTCAACCTGTTAGTGGCAAATCAGGCAGGGGTAGTAGCCCCTGGGATAGCGCCATCTGGGGTTACATCTTGGAGGCTCACCGCTGGGATTGTGTGTCCTCTAGTGGCCATATTCACGAACCACTGTTAAGAAAAAATGGGTACCCATAGAAGTGGCTGTGCACCGGCTGGTGGAGTGGTGTACTAGGAGGAGATCGACCCCAAAATGCTATGCTTATCCTGGACATCCCCTAGGTATCAATACGGACACTGTGCAGGGAGTACTTTCCAAGGTGGAAGGTTTACAAAACCCTGTGGTGGTGGGTCGGCACCAATCTGCTCACCCACACTTTCCTGGCCCTAGTAGAGTTTAAGGATCCCATAGATAGCTCCAAAGTGCCAGACCATTACCCCAGAGGGAGCCCTCACTGCTTGAGAGTGATAACTAAGGACAGTAAAGACCGGGGAATCAGCCCCCACCACTATCTGAAACTTTTGAGGAGAATTTGCTGAATGGTTGCTGGGAGAGGGAAAACTGTGGAGGACTTGAAGAAACTATTCTTGCCACCTGGGGTGTTCCTCCCCAACACCCTCTCCTGCTCCAGTGCCCGTAATGGTGGCTGAACCAATGCAAGACTCCTATTTCTGCACCTGCCATTAGTCACGACTCTTACCGAGGTTGAGGATCTTCTCTGGCACCCTCCCCACCCCAAGGGAGGATGACTGGGAGACCTGGATGAACTATGTTGCCCCAAGTGCTAGAAATGGCAATGCTAGTAGCTAAAAAGCGAAGAGGGTTAGTGAGAGCCCCGAGGTCCTGCCTGGCTACCATCCGTGCTAAACGGGCCAGTAACCCTAAGCGACTGCACAGGCCTATCTTGAGGCCTTGGAGAATGTGTATGGGGCCCAGATTCTGATGAGGACCTATGGTGGAGAGTAAGAAATGCACAACAGTACCAAGGGAGTTGTTGTCTGTGTAGTCTCTCGGCTGGAAAAATTGTTGCAAGAATGCCTCAGAAAGGGTAGTTTGCCAGCGATTGAACTGGACCGAACCAGACTGGACAGAATCATTAAGTCTGCCCTTCTCAGAACTGCTGTTGCTTCAGTTACGCCTGGCAAATCGACTGGAATCACCACCCTCTATGATGAGTTAATGAGAGAAATTAGGAGTTGAGAAAAGGCGACCTCGGGAGGTACCTGCACCAACAGCTGTGGCTACGACCGAGTGACTGAGGGTGACCCATCAAGTGAAGTTCAGGGGCAGAGGTTGACAGTCAATGAGTGCTCTGACAAGGAAAAGATATGCCACAATGGGGCGAACTGTTGAGAGAGATCGGAATTCAAAACAGTCCCTTTATGAAGGCCACGCCTGCAAATGCAGGCCCTGACCTATATCCGACTGCATCTAGCTATGGGGGTGGGGGTACCACCCATGTATCCTCCTGATGATAACAGCTCCAAACTCAATTCCTTGACCATGGAAGTGGAGAAACTGACGAGATGTCTCCAAATGCTTATCACGCCGCAGACAGAGATGGCACCCAGGTTTCCAGTTAGTAATACCCCTGCCCTGGCTCCCAGTGGCGCCGCCAGCTCAAACTCCAGAAAGTATGTTTTGCTATAATTGTGGGAAGATGGGCACATGAAGGGAATGCCAGTCCCAAAAAGACACTGACAAAGTTGCATATAGGCTACAAGGAGAGCTTCGGAGAGAAATCAGTGGTTAAGAGGTGCCACGACATGATCCCAGTGAGGCACCAAAATGCTAATCACGTCCTTTGTGGCAAGGTCAGTTGCCCAGGCCCCCACTACCGCCTCTCCAGACTGGTCCAGAATAGTGTGGGTCCTCCATGGAGACCACTGTAAAGGTGAATGGGTGTCTACAAGAGCTGTATTAGACAGTGGCTCCCAAGTGACAATTATGTTCCAGGATTGGTATCAGAAGCATTTGTCAGACGTACCTTACAACCATTAGAAGGACTGCATGTATGGGGGTTAAGTGAGAAGGCCTCACCCTATTCCGGTATATCCAATTTGGCTGTCTTTCCCCACCTCCGTGGCTGGAGTGGCCGAACAAGTAGAGACCCTAGCCCTTAGTGTGTCCCCCACTGGACTGTATGATGGTGTCCCTTTGTTGATTGGAACAAATGCTCCATATGTTGGGAAGGCTGGCACAGTTGTGTTATGAAAACAGGGTCAAAGACTAGTAGAGCTTTAAGAGTTCGCTTTAATTAAGAAGGCCTATGAGGCACAGAGAGATGCTGAAAAACAGAACCAGAGGAACCGGTCGAATTGTATGGAAGAAGGATCCTGAGTCTCTGATCCTGGCGCCAAATGCCAGTGTACCTTACAGGAGAGGTCCGTATCAGAAAGGATGTTAAGAATAAAATATTAATGTTGGATGCACCAGGCGATGGAAAATTGCCAGAGGGACTGCTGGTCAAGCCTAGTATTTTGCCCGCTAGAGCCCTGCTTATGCCAGAAGGGTAATGGTCCAAGTTCATAATGTGTCTGAAAGAGACATTCGAGTAAACAGAGGTTGCATCCTGGCTAATGTGCATTGTGCAGACACTGCAGTGCTACCAGCAGCAAGAGTTCAAGGAAGAATGACAGAGTAACGCCTGACTTGTTTGATTCGACTCCCGCTGCCAGCTGAATGGAAAGTGAGGATCAGTGAGAAGCTTGCCCAGAGAGACCAGGTGTTTCTTTAAAGGAATGGGATGTGGATGCGTGCAAGGAGCTGAGCACAATATCCGCTGCATGACGAAAGACCATTTCGTGAGAGGTCTCGACGCCTGGCACCTGCTGACATAGATGATGTGAGGCGGCATCTGCAAGAGATGTTAGCTGCTGGTGTACTACAAGAATCCAGAAGCCCTTATGCTTCCCCATTGTGGTAGTGAGGAAAAAGAATGGAACAGTAAGGATGTGTGTGGATTATCGCACTAAACGGGCGGACTATCCTGATCAGTACACAATGCCCGCATTCAGGATGCTTTGGACTGCCTAAGCGGGAGCAAGTGGTTCTCTGTGCTGGATCTCCGCAGTGGGTACTACCAGATCCCGATGGCCCCAGGGACCGTGAGAGACTGCCTTTATCTGTCCGCTTGGCTTCTTAATTCATGAGGATGCCTCAAGGGATTTCAGGTGCCCCAGCCACTTTTCAACGATTGATGGAGCGTGCAGTGGGGACATGAACTTACTAGAGTGCCTGGTATACCTAGATGATGTTATTGTGTTTGGCAGCTCACTGGAGGAACATGAAAGCAGATTATTTAAGGTATTGGACCGACTGGGACTTTGGCCTTAAACTGTCCATTGATAAGTGTCAATTCTTTCAAACATCAGTAAAGTATGTGGGACACATAGTATCCACCGAGGAATAGAGACCGACCCAAGTAAAGTTGAGGCCTTGACCACCTGGCCACAGCCCAAAATCTAAAAGAACCACAAAGATTCTGGGATTCTGTGGTTTTATCGGCGCTTCATCAAGGACTATTCAAGAGTGATCCGCCCTTTACTTAACCTTACTCAAGGGTATCCCCCAACCCACAAAAATACAAAAGTCAGCGTCCCTCAAGACTGAAAGAGTGTATTTTCATCCAAGTGAAGTATTTAAGTTCGCTGGACTCCTGATTGTGAGACTGCTTTTCATGAGATCATATATCAATCACCCATGCTCCAGTGCTGGCCTATGCTGATCCAAGAAAACCTCACGTCCTGCACACTGATGCTAGCTTGCAAGGGTTGGGGGCTGTGTTGTACCAAGAACACGAGAATGGCCTGAGACCAGTGGCCTTTGCCGTAGAAGCCTGACCCCATCCGAAAAAGAACTATCCTGTACATAAGTTAGAGTTCCTAGCTTTGAAGTGGGCTATTGTTGACCAATTCCATGAGTACTTGTATGGGGCTAAAATACTAGTAAAACTGACAATAATCCTTTGACCTATGTGCAGACCTCAGCTAAGTTGGATGCCACTGGCCATAGGTGGCTTTCTGCATTATCTACATATGACTATGCTCTCGAATACCGAGCAGGTCTGAACCACATAGATGCTGATGCTCTCTCCGGAGGCCTGTTCCCCAGAATGATTGGGTCCGATTGGCAGAACCTGACATTCGGGCACTCTGCGGAAGTTTGACAGGAGGAACAAATGTCCACACGGACGCAGAGGACTGCATGGTGGATTAGTTGGGAGCCTCTGAGAATTGCATACTCTGCTGCTTATTGCCACTTTTCTGCAATAGACATTGGTGCACTGCCTCAGCTGGACAATGACAGTATTCAGTGGGCTCAATCCCGCCGATCCCATGATCAAAGCAGCTTTAGAAGCCCTCTATGCAGGAAAAGATGTGTCCAAATTACGCTCCACTGATTTGAGAACTGCACTGTTATACAAAGAAGGTCCTAAGTTGAAACTGATCAATAAACTGTTATACAGAGAAACAGTAGACAGAGGGGGACAAGTAGACAAACAACAACTAGTGCTGCCCACTGCCTTTCGAGACTCAGTACTGAGGTCCTTGCACAACCACATGGGGCACCTTGGTATAGACAGAACACTTGACTTGGTGAGATCCAGATTCTATTGGCCTAAGATGGGGGCTGATGTGGAGCAACACATTCGAACTTGTAGTCGCTGCTTACAGAGGAAAGCTTTGCCCCAGAGGGCTGCCCCCCTTGTTAACATCACCACCAGTGCACCCATGGAGCTGGTCTGTATTGATTTTCTGGAGTTTGGAGTCAGATCAAAGAAATATCAGTAATGTGCTGGTGGTCACTGACCATTTCACGAGATATGCCCAAGCTTTCCCCACCAAAGACCAGAAAGCATCCACTGTGGCCAAAGTACTTAGAAAACTTTTTGTTCACTATGGGGCTCACAAAGAATCCATTCTGATCAAGGAGAGACTTTGAGAGTCGTCTGATCAAAGAGATGCTTTCTCTGTGGGGAGTGCGAAAGTCCAGAACCACTCCTTACCACCCCCCAGGGACCCACAGCCTGAACGTTTCAACCACTTTGCTAGATATGCTAGGCACCCTGCACCCAAAGGACAAGCCTAGATGGAGCCAACAAATTAGCACCCTGGTACATGCTTATAACTGCACCAAAAGTGATGCCACTGGATTCTCCCCCTACCGCCTGATGTTTGGAAGAGAAGCTCGACTACCAGTAGATGTGTGTTTTGGGGTTTCTCCTGATGGGGTTCAAGCTGACAACTATTTACAATATGTGCAAAGGTTAAAGGCCCAGCTAACTCATGCATACCAACTGGCTCAAACCATGGCTGCCAAAAGAAATCTGGCCAACAAAGAAAGGTATGATAAAAAGGTGAAAGCACAGGAACTCCAGGAGGAGATCGGGTATTGCTAAGAAATCTGGGACTGCATGGCAAGCACAAGATTGCTGACAGATGGCACCATCTCCCTCACATTGTAGTGGGCAAACTAGATGATCTGCCAGTGTACAAAGTAAGGCCTGAGAATAATTCAAAGATGTAAAACAATGCATAGAAATCATTTACTGCCCATTGGACAAATCCTGATTGAGTCTGAGCCCCAGAAGATGCCCCTCTGGACCAGTGACTAGAGCTGCTGCTAAGAAAGATCAAGAAAGTCTGCACCTACAGAAGCAAAGTTAAAGTGTTCCCTCCACAAGTCCCAGTTGAGCATGACTGTCAGTCCATATCAGAAGAAAGTGAGAGTGACTTTGAATACTATCCTTCTTACGAACTGAGTCAATTGTTTGGGCAATCCTAGTCAATACTGGAGACAAAGCTGGGCCTTCTGGACTGTCTAAGCCCCCAGCTTCATCCCTGGAGCCAATGCTCCCAGAAAGTGAAGTGCAAAGCATCAGATCAGATGAAATGGAATCATTGTGCATGGTTGAACTGTTTGAGCTTTCAGGGAGAAAATGATAGATTGGGGCAGACTGGTGATACACCCGAACAAGAAGAGTATTTGAGTGCCCTGACAGTCCACTGCCAGTGTCCGCTCTCCATGCGAGCCAAATGTTGTGGACTCAGAAACTGTAACTCCTGGAGCTGAAAGTGCCCCAAGTTCTAGCCTCTCTACCCCATAGAGACTCCCCTGACAAGTGAGGACAATGCTGAAAATGAGGCTCAGAGTGCAGAGACTATAACAGTTCCCCCTAGAAAGACTGGTCGAGCTGTAAAGCCTGTGGTGCACCTCAGTTATGATTCACTTGGGAGGCCTGTGGACTTGCCTCTCAATGTTGTCCATAAAGGAGTGTATGTGTCCCCGAGCTCATTGCCCAAACTGAGCATCAGTGCTAACTCCAAGTTACTTGTGTTGCCCTCTAAGTATGGTGCCCTTGCCCCATCCAGCCCCAAGGTAACTGATAGGGAAGGGCCCCCTCTCTTCAGGTTTCATGTACAAGAGGTAATAACTTGAGTTATGGTACAATGTTATGTAATACTGTGTAAAGTGTGACGACTGCAATGTTTCAGAAATGTGTTCTTGGTAAAATGATATATTGACTGATGATTACATGTATACTGAGCCTAATGCAAATGTATATGGTTGCAGTTGAAACTTATGAGTACTTACTTGACGCGGACGTCAAGCTTTCCCAGGCTAGGAAGGGTGTAACCCCTGCAAATGGGGGTTCCAAAAGACTTCCAGGAGCTTGCTTTGAATGCTCCAAGCCTGAATGGTGTTTGGCATTTAAGCCATTTATCAGTGAGTGTTTTAGAGCCTCTGGTACTGTCTCTTTAAGAGCTGTCTGCTTGCAGACATAATTAGTTTGTATGGGGACTGTGTGCTTCTCTGAGTACCACTCGAGCTGCTGCTAATTCACTTCATTTTGCAGTCACTAGAGTGCAAGGAACCTATCTGAAAGATGTAACTGTTTGCCAGAAATTATTTAGAGTAATAATAAAATTACAGTTTGTCTAACCTGCTTTCTTTGCAGTCAGAACTGTGTCTGCTAGTTCCCATTCTAGTTTTGAACTGCTGAACTGGACCAATCAGTGTGGGGTAAGCTAGCTCTAAAATGGTGCCTTGGACGAATCAGAACTTGGACTCATAATCTGAGCCAGCCACAAGAGGATTGTATGGGCAGTGACTCTGGGAGATGTAGTTTAGACTTCAGTGCCTTTTGGACCAACAGCAGCAGTCTATTGTGAGTGACAGCCAATCCAGTCAAGAACTGGAGGAACTCAAAGGAAGAGCCCGGTTTTGTCGGTTGGAGTTTCAGTTGAGCTTTGGCAGTGAAGAAGGAAGGAGCCCTGTGCTTTTTCAGTGTGCAGTTTTAGTCAAAAAACGTGTGTAAGGCCCAGAGTTCCGGTCTGCAGCTTGTTAGGACTGAATCCGTCCTGTGAAAAGAATCAAAGGATCTCTGAAGAGTAGAAACCAGGCTCACCCTGTAGAAGACTGGAAGAATTGCTGAAAATTGCACTCGGTCTGTCAGGAACTGAATCTGCTGTGTGTTCTCCCGGGTATTGTGCAGTAATTGCGATCGGGATACAGATGCAGCCTGCCTGGTATAGTGCTTTCTTTTATATAATGTGTGAAGAGGGTTGTGTACCTCAAGTGAGCCCTACTGACATTGAAGGACCCTATCTTATTTGGAGGTCGTGAGTACTAATTCAGGGTCGCTCTCTGTTGAATTGCCACATTAAATCCAAATGGAATTACTGTACTGCTGACTGTTTAATTTTCCTTTTCTGTGTGAAAGGCCCCTACCAGCTGCCACGGGTTGGACTAGCCACTAGGGCTTGGGTACCCAGGGACAGTAACTGATAGGGATAGGCCTGCACAGAGCCATAGGTAGATTATTAGAGTGATAAGCTAATTAACCTGATTTCCCTGTCCTTGTTATATCCCCTAAATAAATCAGAGCTGCTTGTTTCAGCAAAGTTATACTGCCTGAGGTATTTGTCTATGTTAAAGTACTGTACTGTGATTGTTGCACTGTATCTCATTTCACAGGAGGTCCCAGTGCCGGAACCAGTCCTGGGGGTAAGTGTATACTGTGAGAGGTAATTCTGATATATTGTGTGGGCCACTAGTGGGAAGAAAGGGGGGTTGCAGTGTCCCAGAGGGCTGTGACCAAGTTAGTTTAACTATTGCAAACCCTGACCTCTGGGTGGAGGCACCCGCCATTGGATCCAGGCCCCTCAACCTGTTAGTGGCAAATCAGGCAGGGGTAGTAGCCCCTGGGATAGCGCCATCTAGGGGTTACATTCTTATTAAGACAAAATGATAGGAAGAGAAATTCATAAACGTGTGCTGTAAGAATGAATGCTCATAGCTTCCCTTCTATCCTCTCCTCTTTCTTCCTCCTGTCTTCTCCGCAACACTAATTCCCCTTCTCTTTCTATTCCTTCTAGAAAATCTACTGTTGATCAATCTGCTTTTTCTTACTGATTTCCTAAACTTTGGTTCTCCCTTCCCCTTTCTATTTGTCCTGCCTCTTCTCCTTCCCTCTAAAGTCTCTTCTTTATGACTTTTGTTTTCCTACCTGCAACTGTCTATAATCTTCTCCTCTTCTTATTCCCTTTCTGTATACATATGATTGCGTTTTAGTTTCTACTTGCATTCATTTATTAATTTGCCTCTGATTATTTATATTTCTGCTTAATTTATTACTATATTGCTGTAATTGACTTTTTATTTTCATCAGCTTATTGTTTAGCTATCTCCTTCTCCCCTTTCCCCCAGGACACATCTGGAAATGAGCTGTTCTCAGCTCAGTATATCTTTTCTGGTAGACATTTAAATAAATAAATAAATAAATATCAATACTAGTATAACTAGACACATTAAATAATGTGATACCTTTTATCGGGCTAACATAACTATTGTAGACAGATGTTCCAGTGCACAAACTGCTGGGCAGGTCCATTCATCAGGTGTCTTGCCCTTAAAGCACTCCTACTATAGCATCTATGTGCAGTATCCACTGTATGTTGGTGTCAGAGGTATCACACTAGTAACTATACTTATGAAATGACTTTGATCAAGCAAGCAGCTTAATTGGTTAGAACCGGTCACATGACCATGCAATAGTTTTTCATTACTGCAAGATCCAACTTACTTTTTTTTTGTCTTTTTTTTTTTTTTTTAAACTTTTAAAACTATTTTATAAGCACAATAGCAAACTGCAGGGTGTGTGGTAATGCAGTTAAATTACTACACTTCCCAGGAGGTTGAAAGCACTGGGTTGCACCTTGTGACTCACAAGTTACCTGGGGCGTACAGTAATTTAGTTTATCACACACTCTGTCATGTGTTACCTACATAACTACTATGGCCTGGATATTCATAGGGGTTGCACCTGGCTTAACAGAGTTGCGCCAGCGCAACCCCGCATTATACCCTGGCGGGATATTGAAAGGGCTGTCCGGCGCAGCGCAAATCCTGATGTGTCGGGGCACAATGTAATCCTATGCAGTGCAGATGCAGGGGGCATGCCCATGCAAAAGCGGCATATCCCGATATTCAGCCTGGGTTGTGCGGCGCATATGCTGGCACAGCCCTGCACTGCGTTGCATAGGGGAGCTCAAAGTTGAGCCCATGCAGAGTAGGAACATCTCCCAGCCACCCACAGGCAGGCTGCAGTATTGCAGGGTGCAACACAGCAGCCCAACCATGGGTGGCTACCCGCCCGCACAGAACACCGTCCCCAAGCACACACTGATCCCTGGTGGCCAAGTGGAACCCCCCCACCCGTAGCCACGATCACATAGTATATGTTGAAAGATATATCCCTGGTAGTCTAGTGCCCCCCCCCGAGTCCCTGATATATAAAAGACATGACCATCCCTAGTGGTCTATGAGTCCCCCTCCACCGAGTCCCGATTCCCCAATCTATGTCATAATGATGCGTCCCTGGTGGTCTAGTGGAACCCCTCCACCCATTGCTGCAATCACAGTAAAACCTGTAATGAGATGCCCTGG
Organism: Neoceratodus forsteri; assembly: GCA_016271365.2. Taxonomy (NCBI): domain Eukaryota; kingdom Metazoa; phylum Chordata; order Ceratodontiformes; family Ceratodontidae; genus Neoceratodus; species Neoceratodus forsteri. The sequence goes on from CM057455.1 coordinate 728,214,730, forward strand.
TGATCCAGTGGCACCTCCACCCTCCACCCACACAGAACCCCTTGCCCACCCTGCTCCCACCCATCATTGGCAGGCGGCAGCATCCCTCGCATACCTCCTGGACACCCATGGAACGACAGGTACAGTATGGGCTGTAAGCCATTGGTCCCAGTGTGGACCAATGGGCTTGCAGGGCATACTGTACTAGGCAGTCCCAAATCTGTGAATGACTTCATTGGGGCCAATGGCCTACAGTCCATACTGTACCTGTCATTCCCACGGGCGTCCAAGCAGTATGTGGGTAGGATGCTGCGCACCGATAACAGGGGGACGGGTGGCAGCAGGCTTCTGTGGGGTAGGAAGGGTGGGGTGCCACTGATCACCAGGGCATTTCATGATGGGTTTTACTGCGATCATGGCAACAGGTGGGAGGGTTTCACTAGACCACCAGGGACAGTCATCATGACATAGATTCGGGAATCGGGGACTCAGGTGGGAGGGGGGCCCTAGACCACCAGGGATGTCATGCTTCTTACTGGGAACTCGGGGACTGGGGGGGGCCACTAGACTACCAGGAAAATATCTTTCACCATATACCATGCAATCGTGGCTATGGGGCAGGGGGATGCCGCAGTGTCCCCACTGCCCACGTCATGTGTGCAGGGTGCCAGGCACAAGTAGCCGGGCTGCCCTGCACAAGGCATGCAAATGAGGCCATAATGACATACAAATGGCCCCATTTTCACCTTGCATATATTATGGCCTCATTTGCACGTCCCCGGCTGAATATCATGGGTGATGCGCCTAGTGCAACTGCACTTGCGCTGGCGCATTCCCATGCTCCCTATCTGTGGCTTGAGCCAGCGCAGTGCCACTGCACCATGTGCAGTATGTGCACTGAATTTGCCATATTCAACGGTGCTGCACCATGGTGCATCACCACTGAATATCACCTGGTCCTGGCCCCGGCGCATCCCAGTTGCACTGTGCCCAGGCTTGCGCCACTGCCTGGTGCAGTCTGAATATCTGGGCCTATATGTACTGAATTGCGCATAAGTAATTGTGCTTTTCAAAGTTGCTGCTGAGATATAAGTACCTATTTAAAATGCTGTGCAGGCTACCTTACCATACAAGAAGCTCCTTACAAGATCCATTTTTATTTAAAAAAAAAAAAATTGAGTCCAATGTGTTACATATGGTGCAGACTTAATCACAGTGTCCTGCACTCTGTATTTAAAGAAGAAACATAGAAACATAGAAGTTGTCAGCAGAAAAGGACCTCTTGGCCCACCTAGTCTGTTTTAGTTCCCTACCTACTGTGCTACTACAGACTCTACTCAATGTCTGGCCTTCACCCCCACCCCCCAGCCCTGTTATTAAGTTCCCCTTGTGTCTATCCCATGCATGCTTCAATCCTACTACCATTTTAGTACCCACCACCTCTGCTGGGAAGCTGTTCCATACATCCACCACCCTTTCCTTGAAGAAGTACTTCGTCACCCCCAAGTCTCCCCCCCACCTCATATCATGACTCCTTGTCCTGGGGCATCTTTTTCTATGTAAAATGTCACTCTTCTGTACCTTATTAATACCCTCGAGGTATTTGAATGTTTCTATCATGTCTCCCCTTTCCTTCCTTTCCTCCAGAGAGTACATATTTAATTTCTTGAGTCTTTCCTCATAGGACTTCTCATGCAAGCCATGCACCATTTTGGTTGCCGTCCTTTGTACTGACTCCACCCAATCTATGTCTTTCCAGAGACGGGCCTGCAGTACTGGACACAATACTCCAGGTGGGACCTCACCATCGATCTGTACAGGGGTATCATTACTTCTCTCTTTTGGCTGGTGATACTCCTCCCTATGCACCCCAGCATTCTACTTGCATTTCCCACTTGCCTTATCACACTGCTTTTCTAACTTTAGGTCATCAGATATGATGACTCCCGGGGTCTCTTTCCTGTTTTGTGGTTGTCATCACCCCCCCCCCAGTTTGATACATTGACCTTGGGTTTTTGTTGCCTATGTGCATAATTTTGCACTTTTTGGTGTTGAAGCCTAGTTGCCAAATCTTTGAACGAGTCTTCCAACTTTTTTAGATCTTTCCTCATTCTCCCCCTTCCCCCCTGGTGTTTTTACTCTGTTGCAGATTACTGTGTCATCTACGAACAGGCATAGAAACATAGACTTTGATGGCAGATAAGGACCACTTGGCCCATCTAGTCTGCTCATTTCCCCACCTACAGGATAGGCCGCAGATCCTAGTTAACCAACAGCCTATTTCTTCCTAACCCCCACAAGAATTGCCTTATGTCTGTCCCATGCATTCTTGAATTCTCCCAGTTTTAGACCCCACAACCTCCTCAGGAAGGCTGTTCCATGCATCCACTACCCTCTCTGTGAAATAATACTTCCTCACATTGCCCCTGAACCGCCCCCTCTATCTTTAAATTGTGTCCCTTGTTCTTGCGTCTCTTTTCTGAAAGATGCTACCCTCTTGGACTTTGTTGATTCCACTGAGGTACTTAAAGTTTCTATCATGTCCCCTCTCCTTCTCTCCTCAAGGGTATACATATTAAGCTTCTTTAGTCTCTCCTCATACGGCTTCTCTTGCAGACCCTGTACTATTTTAGTTGCCCTCCTTTGGACTGCCTCTATCCTATCTATGTCCTTGCGGAGATGGGGTCTCCAGAACTGGACACAGTACTCCAGATGGGGTGTCACCAACTGTCAGTACAGAGGGATAACAACTTCCTGTTTGCTGCTGCTGTTGCCTTTCCCTATGCATCCCAGTATACCCCCAGCCCTCCCTACTGCCTTCTCACATTGCTTGCTAACCTTAAGGTCATCTGATATGATTACCCCCAGGTCCCTTTCCATTTTTGTTGTTGTTACTACCTCCCTCCACTGTGTATTCTTCCCCTGGGTTCTTGTTTCCCAGGTGCATTATTTTGCACTTCTTTGCATTGAATCCTAGCTGCCATACTTCTGACCATTCCTCCAACCTTGCCAAGTCCCTTCTCATCCTTTCCACTCCTCCTTGTGTATCAACCCTGTTGCAGATCTTTGTGTCATCTGCAAAGAGGCATACTTTTCCTTCCAGTCCCTCTGCAATGTCATTTATGAAGACATTAAAAAGGACTGGACCCAATACTGAACCCTGCAATACCCCACTAGTAACCCCTCTTTCTTCAGAATGGACTCCACTTACAATTACCTTCTGTGTCCTGTTGTCCAGCCAATGTTTTACCCAGGCTACCACCCTGGGACCCACCCCCAGGCCGGTTAATTTGACTATTAATCTGTTGTGTGGGACTGTGTCAAATGCCTTGCTAAAGTCTAGGTAGGCCATGTCACAGCCCTTCTCTGGTCTACTACTTTGGTCACCAGTCAAAGAAATCTATTAGATTCGCTCTGACTGACCTTCCGCTGTGAACCCATGCTGCCTTGGGTCCTGTGCCCCACTGGCCTCTAGGTACTCAACTATTCTTTCCTTCAGAAGTGACTCATCACTTTCCCTACCACAGAGGTCAGACTGACAGGTCTGTAGTTTCCTGCCTCTGTCTTGGTCCCACTTTGTGAAGGGAATCACATCCGCCTTCCTCCAGTCCTCGGGTACCATCATCCTCCCATGATTTATTAAAAGAGTTGCCAGTGGTTTCACTAGTTCCCCTTAATTCTTTTAGAATTCTGGGGTGAATTCCATCAGGCCCCATTGCTTTGTCCACCTTCAGTTTAGGAGTTCTTGCAGAACCCTTTCTTCTGTGAAGGACTAGGATCAACCCCCTATCAAGAGTGCTTCTGTTAATTGGATTAGGCACTTCCTCCTCTTTTGTGAATACTGAGCAGAAATATTAGTTCAGTATCCTGCTTTTCACTGTCCCCTCTGCCCACCCACTGTTCATTCTATTCAGCCTCACTATCCCTCCTTTGTCTTTCTATGCTAGCTGATGTACCTATAAAGGTTTTATCCCCTTCTTAACTGAGTTGGCTATCTTTCCTCAGTTTTGGCCTTTGCTATTCTGACTTCCCTCCTGCTTCCTTCTGCCTTAACTGGTACAGCTCTCGTCCTGCTCTTTCTGTGTTTCCTTTTACTTCCGGAATGCTATATTTTTCTTCCTGACTTTCACTGCCACCTCTTTTGAGAACCATAGTGGCTTTTTCTTTAGTTTTGATTTATTTATTTACTTCACACAAAGGCTTGTTGCCTCTGTGATGGCAGTTTTGATGATTCCCCATTGTTGCTCCACACCTCCTTCTAGTCTGTTTGCTAGTGCTTTTCTGAGGCACTCTCCCATCTTGCCAAACTCAGGCCTCCTGAAGTCCAGTACCCTCACTTTTGTATGGCTTGACTCTGTAGCTGAGTTTAACGTGAACCACACTGTTTGATGGTCACTTGTTCCCAGATAGCAACCCACTTCTAGATCTGAGATCCTTTCACTGCCCCCATTTGGGAGTATGAGGTCTAAGATTGCTCCCTCACGAGTGGGTTCCAAAACTAGCTGTCTGAGGCCTGCCACCTGTAGGGCATCAAGAATGGCCCTGCTCTTGGATGTGGCTGCAGCAAATGTGCTCCAGTTAACATCTGGCATATTCAGGTCTCCCATCAACAGTATCTCCCCTTTCTCTGCCATTCTAAGAATGCCTTCTATCGTACCCTTGTCCATTCCCTCCCCCTGACATGGGGGTCTGTACACAACCCCTGTGCAGATTGTGGTGCCCTTTCCAGTCTCCAAGGTGACCCACAGTGCCTCCTCTCTTCCCTGTTTACTCTTTTGTTCAGATGCTTTTATCCCTTCCTTTACATAGAGAGCTACTCCTCCCCCTCTTCTCCCCTGCCTGTCTCTCCTGTAGGTTATGTACCCTGGTATGTTAACACCCAGTCATGGTTCTCTGTGTACCATGTTTCTGTGACTGCTACGATATCCAGGCATCCCTCTTCCATCAAGGCCACCAGCTCAGGGAGCTTGTTGCCCAGACTATGGGCACTGGTACTCATTACCCTCCATTTCCTGATGGCCTTACTCATTTTTGCCCCATCTCTGTCCTTCTTGCCTTTGTCACTTTCTCCATTTACCCCTGCCCTTCTCCGTATAGACACCTCTATGTTGGTGTTTACCGCACTTACTACCGTGATTTTTTGAGGGGGTCTAGGATTTCCCTGCTCCTTTCCAGTGCCTTCCCCCCTTGGCTAGTTTAAATGCTTGCCAATGAAGCATTTAAACCTATCTGGGATCCTGGTTCCCTCCTGGACAGATGCAACCATCATGCCAGTATGGGCTTGCATCCTCCAGGTGGACCCCCAGTCCCCAATGAAGCCAAATCCTGAGCTCCACACCAGTTTTTCAACCACAGATTGAGATCCCATGGTGTGGAACACCCTAACCTCTCCTCGCCATAGATGGGCAGCACCTCCAAGAAGGTTACCGTGTGTGCTACTTGTCTAAGGCCCTCCCCAATTCCACAAACTCTTCCTGCATTTCTCTAATCCCTTTCTTAGCAGATCATTTGTCTCTAGGTGGACAATGACATCCAGATCCCTCCCTGTGCAGCTGCTCCTGCAATCCTGAGGATTCGCTCCCTGTCCTCAAGCCATGGCTCCAGGCAGGCACCTTACCTCCTCCCCTTCCTCCCCAGTTCTACCTTCCTAACAATGGAGTCCCCACCAGGAGTTGTTTCCTTCCCCTGCGGGGTCCCTGCCACCCTCCTGTGGGTCTCCTTTGTGGAGGTTCCCAGCATCCTCCTTGGTCTCCCACTGCGGGTGCCTCCATGGGAACCACACTTTGCCAGAATGGCATAGGAATGTGGAGAGGTACAGCTGGAGGATGCACCTCTGTTCCACCACCTCACCCTCCCTGGGCCCACTGTGGTCCAACCGCTCCTCTTTCTTGTGCAACCTCTGAGGCAGCGGCAGTAGCACTGGTGGTCCCTGGACGAGAGGAGGTCCTACAAATCCTGGCCAACTCAGCCTGGAGATGAGCAACCTCCTCCCTCAGCCCAGAGAGGTGCCTGCAGATGGGACAACACCGCATCCTCCAGAATGTCTCCGGGAAGACTGCTGCTCCACAGCCACTGCACTGCACCACTCCCATCATGTCTTATTTCTGGCCCCTTAACTGTTTGCAATCCTTACTCTTTCCTCTGTTTTTTTTTCTCTCTCTCTCCTTACTTTCTGCCTGTGTGCCCTTTAAACTCCTGATTGTCCTGTTCTGAGACAAGAATATCCTATATTTCTCAATAGACCCCCTACTTGCTCAGAGGCAGACCTTCAGCAGCTAGAGGGGGCCGGAGAGCTACTCTTGCCCTTCTAAGGTGGTGGGTCTTTGGTGGCTCTGTGATCACTCACTTCCTGCTCCCAAACAGGAAGTTCCTGTTTTCAGTCAAATTCTGTGCCTATAAAAGTAGAACTAGCTTTGGGTGGGAGGGAAGGAGGGCAATATAGTCCCAGTAGAGAAGTCCAGTCACACAGCAGTCCTTTCTCCTGGTGTCTTCTGCCAAGCTACTAGCAAAATCTTTCTAAGGCAGTCTTTCAATGTAGCTTCCTTCTAGCTAAGTCACTCCCCCTACTTACTAGATCTTTCTACAAGTAATTTAAACCTCACAGCTATCAAGTCCTTTCAATCACCTGAGATTTACACCTAGATAACTGTTCAGATAACCATTCAGTTCAGTTAACTCAGACAAACACACACTTTATTTTTCCCTTCCAGCCCTTCTGAGATGTCACTAATAAAGGCATCGAAGAGGGCCAGTCCCAGTACTGATCCCTGTGGCACCCCACTGATTACCATGCCTTTTTCTGACTGAACCCCATTTACCACCACCCTTTGACTCCTGTTACTTAGCCAACTACATAATCATTTCACTATATTTGGACCCACTCTCAGGCTGCCCAACTTGCTTACCAGTCTTCTGTGTGGAACGGTGTTGAAGGCCTTACTGAAATCCAGGTAGGCCACATCCATCGTTCTTCCCTGATACACTTCCCTGGTTGCCCAGTCAAAGAACTTGATCAGGTTTGTTTGGTAATATCTCCTCCCAGTGAACCCATACTGCCTCGGATCATGTAATCCACTGTCACCAGATATTTCCCAATTTGTTCTTTTAGTAGTGTTTCCACAACTTTGCCCACCACTGGAGTCAGGCTCACAGACCTATAGTTTTCTGCCTCCTCCCTATACCCACTTGTGTGAATTAGGACCACATCCACCCTCCTCTAGTACCCTACAACTTCCCCCGCATCCCTCAGTATGCTGGGGTGAACTCCATCTGGCCCATTGCCTTATCCAACTTTAACTGTGCTAGCTCCCTGTGGACTCTCCTCCTTAAAAGGGCTAGTGTCCACCTCCCTTCCTTTAATGCCCCTTTTCCCTACCTTTGGCCCATCACCTTCCTATTTCTTCATAAATACTGAACAGAAGTACTTGTTCAATATGTCAGCTTTCTTCTGGTCTTCTTCCACACAATCCCTACCTTCCCCTTTTATTCTTACTGTCCTTGTTTTGTTATCTCGCTTTTCACTTACATACTTAGAGCATGTTTTATACCTTGTTTTACTGACCTGGCAATATTCTCCTCCATTTGTGCCTTTGCTCTCCTAACTGCTTTCCCTACCTCCCTTTGTTTCTCCTGATAACACTGTCTATCGTCTTCCTTCTGCACTGACTCATACCTTTTGAATGCAAGTTTCTTAGCCTTTATTTTCTTTATTACTTCCTTGGAGAACCATAGCAGTCTCTTTTTCTCCTGCTCTTTTTAACCTGCTTGACACAGAGGTTTGTTGCCTTCTCAATGGCCTGCCTTATTTTTGCCCACTGTTCTTCTACCCCATCCCTTTTCCCTGTCCCTGCTAGGGCTTCCTTGAGGCACTCTCCTATTTTCTTGAAATTAGCACTGCTGAAGTCTAGGACCCTCATCTTAGTGTGGTTTGATTCTGGGCCAGTTCCTATATTAAACAATACCATATAGTGAGTGCTGGTCCCCTGGTGGTTCTCCACTGTGATGTCAGCTACACTGTCCCCATTTGACAGTACCAGGTCCAGTGTCACTCTTCCACGAGTGGGTTCTTTAACTAATTGCCTGAGGAATGCCCCTTGCAGGGAGTCTAGGATTTTCCAACTTCTTCCTGCTGCTGCTGCTGCAGCTAAGAGGCTCCACTCCACATTAGTTCCCTACCAGCAATACCTCCCCCTTTTTTGCCATCCCTTGGATAACTTTCATCAACTGCTTATTACCCTTCTCACCCCCTGTGCTGGAGGTCTGTAGATCACCCCTTCCTTGTCTCCGGGATGATCCCCACAGTACCTCTGCCTCTCCTTGCATTTTGGTTATGACCTCCTCCAGCTGATGCAATCATGGATGCAATCACTGGGCCTGTCACAAGCAGTTGCTGCTGCTACCCATCAACATGGCCACACATTCGATCTGGTGTTCAAGTTGAGTCTTGAGACTTACAACCTCAAGACTGATCAGGTCATTAGGTCTGACCACTGCACCGTGGAGTTCAGCTTTGGGGCCCCCGCTGAAAGTCCTTCCCCTGTGGAGATGGTCAGCTATTGTCCCTTAAAGGGTGTTGACCCAGAGGGACTATTGGCATTAGCTTACCTATCTAGGGTTGACACAGCATGTGCGATTGGCACTGGAGAGGCAGTAGCCACCTATAATAGGGTGGTTACTGAAGCTCTAGATGCCATTGCACCAGTCCGTATATGATCCAGATCCTCTCACTTTAAATCCCCTTGGTTTGATGGGATCTCAAGACGATGAAGATCAGGGGTCAGAAGTTGGAGTGTTGCTGGAGGAAGACCTGGCTGGAGGCCGACAGGCTGGCCCTGTGTTCTCACTATGTTGAGTACCAGGGAGCAATTTCCTGTAAGAAGGCAGCATTTCTGTCCAGGGAAATTGTTGTGGGGAGAAACAGACCATCTCAGCTGTTTCGGACCATGGACAGACTTTTACATCCTGCCTGTCTCTGGCTGAAAAAAGCTTTGTCAACCACTTTATGTGAAGAGTTTGCTCTGTTTTTCTCCAATAGAGTGTTGGCCATCCGGTTGGGGATTCTGACAGGGAGACTTGTGTCTTGCAGTGATTGAGTTGGGAGTTTCAGAGGCATTCAGTCTGCCTGGGAGGAGTTTAGGCCATTGGAGGTGTCTGAAGTGACTACGGTGATCTTGGAGCTGAAGCCCACCTTTTGTGAACTGGACCCGGCACCGACGCATTTCTTAATGGGATGTGCCGATGCCATTGGCCTGGTGTTCACCAGGATTGCCAGGTGTTCGATGGCAAAGGGGGTCTTCCCATTTGCTTTGAAAGAAGCACTGGTAAAGCCCCTCCTAAAGAAATCATCCCTCAACCCAGATGTCCTGGTGAATTACTATCCGATCTCCCACCTGCCATTTTTGAGCAAGGTTGTTGAGAAAGTGGTGGCACATCAGCTTGAGGACTGCCTGGTGTCCCCGGATATCTATGAATCATTCCAGTCAGGTTTTTGGGACAGACACGGCACTGAAGCTGCTCTGGTGAGAGTGCATAATGATCTGCTTAGGGCTAGAGATAGAAGACTGGTCAGTTCTTGTGCTCCTGGCTCTCTCCTCAGCTTTTGACACTGTAGATCACTTCATGCTTCTTGATAGACTCTGTGAATTTTGTGGACTTGCTGGCACCATCATCAAATGGTTTGAGTCCTATTTCTTGGACAGAGTGCAGCATGTGGTGATGGGGAATTTCTCCTCCTCCCCCATGCCTCTGTCTTGTGGAGTACCTCAGGGTTCAGTCTTGTTGCCGAAGTTGTTCGCAGTGAACATTCTGCCCCTGGGTGAGGTCATCCAACAATACAGTGTGACGTTTCACTGCTATGCAGATGATACCCAGTCCAACTGTATTTGTCTTTTGCACCCAGAACATTGGGAGTGGTTGATGTGCTTAACAGCTGTCTGACTAAAATCAGTGACTGGATGGCTTCCAGCTGGCTGAGACTCAACCTGGCTAAGACTGAGGTGCTGGTGATCGAGCCTGGTAATGGGTGATATGGGATACTACTGGGGGCTGACTCTGGACTTGTTCTGGGGTCTACTCCATTGGTGGTTTCTTCAAGGGTGAGAAATCTGGGCATGATCCTTGATTGCAGATTGACCTTCGAAGATCAGGTGTCAGCTGTAATCAGCAGTGGTTTTTACTACTTGTGGAACATTGCGCGGATTAAGCCTCTCATTCTGCCTGAGGACCTGCCAACATTAGTACATGCCTTTGTGACTTCTAGGCTCTATTTCTGTAATGCTCTGTACTTTGGGGTCATGGGAGGGACCCTCCGCAGGCTGCAACTAGTGCAGAATGCAGTGGCCCGGTTACTGACAGGTCTGTCAATGTCCAGTCATGTGACCCCAGTTCTGTGTGCTCTGCACTGGCTGCCGGTCAGGTGGAGGGTCCTTTTCAAGGTGGATCTTCTCACCTTTAAGGCTCTGTATGGGCTGGGTCCTGGTTACCTGCCTGGGCTCCTGACATCTGTGTCCTCTGTTCGCTCCCTCCACGCCTCCTCGAGGGGCCTCCTGGACATTCCCAGGGTTCAGCTCAAGACCTCAGGAGATCATGTTTTTAGTGTCTCTGGGCCAACCCTGTGGAACTCACTTCCACCTGCAGTCTGGGAGGCTCCCTCGATTGAGGTGTTTAAGGGGAGGCTAAAGGCCCACTTCTTCAGTCTGGCCTTTGCCTGCTGATACCATCTTTAGCTTATTTTTATTTATTTTATTTTATTTCTGATCTCGGATTAACCATTTGAGCTCAGAGCTCTTTACATAGGTTCCATGTTAGTACATTTAGAACAAGTAGGTGATTATACAGAGGATTGAGACAAACAAGGCAACAGAATTAGAATGAGAACATTTAGGTACATTTGGTCTTTGAACAAAGGAATGCAAACACTACAGTGAAAACTAAAACTGGAATAGATAAACACAGTCAGATACATGCAGGAACAGACTAAATAACTGTGCCCAACAGGGAGCCTGTTAGTTGTCAGCAACCCGAGGGTGTTAGCGCATAGAAGTGCTGGAGACACGGGGTGGAGGGTTGAGCCCCAAGTGCAGGGTGTCCGAGAGAGAGAGAGAGAGAGGTCTGATTGGCAGAAGGCAGATGGTAGGAGATGCCTTTGCTAGGTGCTAGCGATGGCAGACACATTGAGATTCCTGTATTAAATGGTTCTTTAGGTTCTTTCTGAAGGTCCACAGAGTGGGCAGACTAATGTTCTCATGGAGGGAGTTGAACCACAACAGTGCCCAATAGGCAAAGGACCTTTGTCCTTGAGATGTCCGACATTTTGGAGTCAGGAAGGACTGCCATTCTGAATTTTGGGTGGGCCTAGGATTAGTGCTGGGAACTAGAAGTTGTTGGACCCCAGTCAGGAGCTGACCAAGGCAGATCTTTTTGGCCAGGAGGCAGGATTGGTATTTTAAGTGACCAAATAGCATTAGCCAGTGAGCCTTTGCATAGAGATCGCAGGTGTGGGTTAGTCAGTGTGCCCCTAAGGTGAGCCTGAAGGCACTGTTAAGGGCAGCTTTTATACATCAGAGGGCAGTATTTGTGGCAGAGCTATATACTGGCAGTCCGTAGTCCACTAGGAAACCCACTGAACTGTGGACTGCTATGCTAAGGGTTTCAGGGGTCAGTCTCTTTCTATGGCGATAAAGTAGCCCTAAGCGTTTGTTGATTGCTTTAGCTGTGATGTCTATGTGGAGAGTGTAGGAGAGCGAGCTGTCAAGAGTAATTCCAAGATATTTGAAATGATGAACATGTTCAAGAGGAACACCACCCCTATCACATATTGATAGTGGGTAGTTTTTGCGCTTGTTCTTAAGGCTGGTGAACAACATGGTTTTTGTTCTTTTGTAGTTCATTATCAATTTATGATTTTTGAACCACGACTCTGGTGAAGTCATGTTGTAGCTGTTGCTCAAGAGCAGCGGGGTCAGAGCCATTATAAAAAATAACCGCATCATCCGCGTAGAGGAGGATATGGCACTGACTAGCTAGAGGGAGGCAATTCAGAAATAGGCTAAAGAGGAGGGGGCCCAGTATTGACCCCTGTGGAATGCCTGAGCACACAGGCTTGGTGTCAGAGAGAAAGGTATCTATCCTGACTTGCTGTGTTCAGCAGTGTAGGTAGCTGCAGAACCATGCAGCCACCTCAGGGACAAGACCTAAGGCAGTGAGTTGGTCAACTAGGAGGGCATGTTTGACCATGTCAAAGGCCTTTGTTAGGTCAATATAGATAGCCCTGATTAGATGGCCAATACCAAGGGATTTGTGGATGAAGCCTGTGAATTACAGGAGAGCTGTAGTGGTGCTATGCCCAGCCCTGAAGCCATGTTACTCTGCGCATAGGAGCATGTGCTTGTCCAGATATTCGACAAGTTGGTCGGTAACAATTCGTCCAAGGGCCTTTGAGAGTGGTGGTAGTATAGAGATAGGTCTATAATTCCCAGGGAGAGCACAATCCGCACTCTTGTACACAGGGGTGACCACTGCAGCCTTCCATTTTTGGGGGAATACTGCGAGATGGAGCGAGAGGTTAAGGATATGGATGAGAGGGGACAGGATTTCTTCAAGTGAGAGCGAGATTAGTTTCAGGTCAAGGTTATCCCCACTGAATCTCCCCTTCCCAAGCACTTTGCACAGATATTTCCTTGTTTCTCCGAAGGTAATAGTCTTGAAGCAAAAGGGGGGATGCGATGGGGATTGTGTGGGTGCAACAGGGATGGTAGGGGAGAAGAAGTCGGAGAGGACAACATGCTGCAAGTCAGTGAAGGCATTGTTAAAGGTGTTGGTGATAGATTTAGGGTCAAGGATATGGAAGCCATCAACGCAGAGCATGGCAGGGGCGGTTTTGGGTTCTCGCCCAGTGACATCATTTAGGTTAGCCCAGAATTTGCGCCCATCATTCCAGTTCTTGGTTAAAGCATCTTTATAGTATATGTTTTTGGCTAATCAGATGGTTCTGGTACAGTTGTTCCTCACACGTTTGTAGTTCAGGATATCAGACTGCTAGCCAGTGGCTCTAGCTATGTGCCAGAGGTGGTCCCGTTTTTCATTAGCTTTGGCCAGTCCCTTGAAGATTGAATTCTGGAAATCTCTGTATTACTGAATTTTAATCCTGTTATGTTTTTAATGAGGTTTTATTATGTTTTTATTTACTGCTGCATGTCCTTGTTTATGTTCGATGCCCAGAGCATCTGGGATTGGGTGCCTTTTAAATAAAATCGTCTTGCCTTGCCTCCAAGTTCCTACTCTATTTCTGTGGCTTTTATGTTTTCCCCTCACATAAAGAGCCACTCCTCTCTTTTTTGCTACTCGGTGTCTCCTGAATAGAGAATACCTTGGTATGTCTACATCCCAGTCCTGGTTTTCATTGCACCAGGTCTCTGTAACTGCTACTACTTGCAGGTCTGCTACTGCCATGGTTGGCCTCTAGGTCTGCAATCTTGTTACCCAGACTTTGAGCATTTGCACACATGGCTTTCCAGTTTGTACTGCCACCCTCTCTCATTTTGTACTTTTGCCCTTCACTATTTCCTCCACTGCTTCCTTCTCTCTTTCCCCTATACTCCCCTACCTGGATTCCTATTTGTACTTTTTCCTTTTGGGATTTCTCACCCTCGGGATTCCCACTGCTGCTCATGTGAGTTGGGGGGGCAGTCTATGTCTTTCTACCTTGTTCCACCCCCCCCGGCTAGTTTAAATGCTTGATAATGTAGCCTTTAAACTGTTCACTGAGGATCCCAATTCCCCTCCTGGATGGATGCACGCTATCGCCCCTGTACAGGCCTCTATCCCTCCAGGTGGAGCCCCAGTCACCAGTGAATCTGAATCCTTCTTCTCCACACCATTTCTTCAACAACTCAGAAAGCTAAGAGGCTCAGGGGTTAGAGCACAAGCTTGGGAAAGAGGAGACCCACGCTACATCCTGGCAGAACTAGTTGCTCAGTGTTTGTCCTTGGCAAGTCCCTTGACCTCCCTGTGCTTCAGTCCTCCCAGCTGACAAAATGGATAGAAGCAGGACTACCATTGTAAAAGACATGCTGCATCTCAGCTTGGTTATCCTGAGTAAATGCACTGGAAAAAGCTATCCATGACGTGATCATTTCCCCTCAAGTAAAGTGGTGAGGGAGACACAGATGCAAAAATTATTTTGGAACAGACATTTATTTTCTTTTGCAAATTAATAGACACTATACAGTTGCCAGTGTTTTGTGGGGCTGCAGCCACTTCTTCAGGGCCCACAATGGTGTTAAAAGATTTCTTATTTAAACTTTTACAATGAGCCTCTGAACTTAATTTGCCATGAAACTTTGGTGATTGTACAGTAGCTATTAATTTATTGAAGAAAAACTGATTTATTTATTTTTGAAATAATTTAGGAGACTGAGTCTCTCTCCTCACTTTACTTGACTTGGAAGAGTGCAACAGAGGTGGACTCCTCCGAACAAAACTATGCAGTAGTTTCCAAACAGAGGGGAGAGGGCATCAATGTTCTACTCTACTGGCATGATACATGCAACTGACAGTAAGATGTGAATGTTGTATAGCTCTTTCACTGTAGAACACACAGGGAAGCAGTATGGTGTTGGGATCAGAGCATAGGCTTTGGAACTCTGATCTAGACTCAAATCCTACCAGAGCCACTTATAGCACTTAAGTGAGACCTTTCACAAATCACTCAAAGAGCTAAAACTAAAAGGCAGCAACCTATGATGTTTCTAACAATGATTTTTTTAAAATAGTATACTTTATTGAATTATTCAGAATACAGAGGCTAAACAAAAACTACAATAATAGATACAAGGTGTACAAGGTTACAAGGTTGAGGTACTGTCAGGATTGTATTGATGACTAAAGTCCAGTAGAGTCCAAGTGGTTGAGTTGGCGGTTTTCTGGAATTGCAAACGGTCTAATGTTGTAGAGGATTGTCCAGATTGAGTTTAGGTGGGGCTAGGTCTTCCAGCCCTCTGTAAGTGAGTCCGTGCTCTTTTCATCTATTGGTGGTCTCATTTAGATAAGGAATAGTGCTTCCACTGCATTCTATCTGCTCTTGTATTTGTGTAAGCAGTTCCGGAGTGAGTAGATCATCTTTTATGTTCTTAGGTCACTGAGAAAGGTGCTGTGTCATTCCTTGTAGGATGGAGTGATATCATCTAACCAGTGTTTCAGGATAGTCTGTTTGGCTGTGGCTGCTATGAGGGAGATATGGAACTTCCTGTCACCAAAGATTTGGTCCAGGCCATGGCCTAGTATGCAAATTTCCAGTGTAAAAGCTGAGTCTAGTCCCAATAGGGGGTCTAGTTTCTGTTGAATGGCTTGCCAGAGTGGGGCAGCTTGTTGCAGTCCCACAAAATTTACTTCAGGTCTCCAGTTTCCTGGTTACACCTCGAGCAGAGAGCTGAGGGCAGTTGGCTCATCCTATGTAGTCTCCGTGAAGTGAGGTACATGTTGTGTATGATTTTCAGTTGAGCTAATTTAAGACTGTCAGCCTTGAGGCACCTGTGGACGCCTGCCCAGTCTGTGTCCTGTTTGATGGCAGATTGAGGTCCAGGAAGATCCTTGACCAATATGGGCAGACATCCAAGTTGCTCAAGGTTGACAGTTTCATAAGCTTTTTGTAGAGTTTGGATGTGGAGTGATGTTGAGTTGATAGGGCGATTCATTCTTCCTAGGTTGATGGGTCATAGAGCCACCAAGGCTTGGGAAGGAGTACTACTATAATTGTGTGATGGAATTGGAAGAAGGTGAAACGGGTTATGGTAGTTCCTGGGATGCGAGATCTGAAATCTTCATACCTGGTGAAACAGCCATCCTGGATTAGGTGTCCTAGCCTGATTTGTTGAGCAGAGTTGAGGAATGTCGGGGAGATGTTATTTTTTTGAATTTTGAAGTTAGGGTTCCAAGATGGATTGATTGGGGTCAGGGGTGGCTGGGTTTTTAAGGTATTGTGAAGCTGGAAGCTGATCTGGTGGGAAGTGCCAATTGGGGTGGTCTTAAGAAGCGCTGGGACTTTGGAGTGTGCAATCTGGATTAATGACTTGATGTTTACGCGAGCGGAGTTGCACAGGATTTTTTCGATGTGGTGCCACTGTGGGGTATATCCATCTGCGTAGGGGACTGAGTTGGAAGTGGTCAACCATAGGAATTTCCTGGCTTGGACCACCACATAAAGGAGGTGGAAATTTGGGAGTCTTAGACCTCCCAGTTCCTTGAGGAGCATCAGTTTTTGGTAGGCTCTGCAGGGTTTTTTTTATTGGCCCAGAGGAAGTTGTTGAAAACTGATTCCAGCATAGTGAACCAGCTCTTCAGGATATACAGGGTAACAGTTTAATTGGGTATAAGAGTCTCAGCAGCACATTCATTTTAATTGTATTGATTTGGCCCCAGAGGGACAGAGGGAGAGCCAACCACCTCACCAGACCCTGTTTGAAGATCGTTAGGAGGCTGTCTGTGTTTTTAGTATATGTATGCCATTTGCTGGTGGAGATGTGTATTCCTAGGTATTTAATAGATGTTGGACACCACCGGGTGCCCCAGTCTTGTGTGTAAATCTTTGTAATTTGAGGGGCATGGTGCATGATTTGTCCAAGTTTAGCCTGTAGCTGGATACATCGCCAACTTCCTTTAGTAGTGATAGTGTGACCGGGACGGTGGTGACAGGGTCTTCCAGGTGTAGAAGAATGTCATCAGCATAG
Source organism: Neoceratodus forsteri (assembly GCA_016271365.2). Lineage (NCBI taxonomy): Eukaryota > Metazoa > Chordata > Ceratodontiformes > Ceratodontidae > Neoceratodus > Neoceratodus forsteri. The sequence goes on from CM057455.1 coordinate 728,231,433, forward strand.
GTAGAGAGTTTGTAGGTGGACCCCCCTATTTGGATTCCTTTTATTCTCTCATTTAGGCAGATTCTTCTGGTCAGGGGTTCAAGGTACTGTACAAGTTAAACAAGTATGGGGAGAGATGGCAACCCTGTCTGATTCCCTTGTAGAGGTTAAAGATTCCGGAGATGAGTCCGTTACATCGGATTCAGGCTGAGGAGTGGGAGTATAGAAGTTGGATACTGTCAATGAATTTGTCTGGGAATCTGAAGTGGTGGAGGGTGAGAAATAAAAAGTGCCAGGATACCCTATCAAACACCTTTTTGGCATCCAGTGATAGTAGGGTTGCTGGGCGTCTAGAGTCTTTGGTTGCCGATATCAGGTGTGTCAACTTCTGAAGGTGGTCCGCAGATTCTGTCCCTTCATAAATCCTACTTACTCTGGACCTATAAGGTGGTCCCAGATTTTCCAGTCTGGATGCTAGTATTTTGGCAAAGAACTTCACATCCATATTGAGGCATGATGTTGGCCTGTAGCTGTCAAAGTGCTTTGGGTCCTTCCCCAGTTTGGGAAGTAGTTTGATCAGGGTTTCCTGTAGAGTGGGATCTAGGTGGTGGGTGTCTGTGGCTGTTTTGAAGAGCATGGCCAGGGGTGTGGTCAGTTGGCTCACAAAGGTTTTATTGAAGTTGTTGGAAAAGCCGTCTGGCCCTGGGGCCTTATCCATAGGTAGTTCTCTAAGAGCCCATTGGACTTACCATGTGAAGATTTCAGCACGGAGTTGGGGTAGATTTTCTGTGGGCAGGTGCTGAAGTTGAGAAGTGTAACCCCTAGATGGCGCTATCCCAGGGGCTACTACCCCCGCCTGATTTGCCACTAACAGGTTGAGGGGCCTGGATCCAATGGCGGGTGCCTCCACCCAGAGGTCAGGGTTTGCAATAGTTAAACTAACTTGGTCACAGCCCTCTGGGACACTGCAACCCCTTTCTTCCCACTAGTGGCCCACACAATATATCAGAATTACCTTCACAGTATACACTTACCCCCAGGTGTGGTTCCGGCACTGGGACCTCCTGTGAAATGAGATACAGTGCAACAATCACAGTACAGTACTTTAACATGAACAAATACCTCAGGCAGTATAACTTTGCTGAAACAAGCAGTTCTGATTTATTTAGGGATATAACAAGGACAGGAAATCAGGTTAATTAGCTTATCACTCTAATAATCTACCTATGGCTCTGTGCACAGCCTATCCCTATCAGTTACTGTCCCTGGTACCCAAGCCCTAGTGGCTAGTCCAAACCGTGGCAGCTGGTAGGGGCCCTTTCACACAGAGAAAAGGAGAATTAAACAGTCAGCAGTACAGTAATTCCATTTGGATTTAATGTGGCAATTCAACAGGAGCAACCCTGAATTAGTACTCACGACCTCCAAATAAGATAGGGTCCTTCAATGTCAGCAGGGCTCACTTGAGGTACACAAACCTCTTCACACATCCATAAAAGAAAGTACTATACCAGGCAGGCTGCATCCTATCCCGATCGCAATACTGCACAATACCGGAGAAACACAGCAGATTCAGTTCCTGACAGACCAGTGCAATTTTCAGCAATTCTTCCAGTCTTCTACAGGGTGAGCCTGGTTTCTACTTTCAGAGATCCTTTGATTCTTTCACAGGACGGATTCAGTCCCAACAAGCTGTTACACAAGCTGCAGACCGGAACTCTGGGCCTTACACACGTTTTTTGACTAAAACTGCACACTGAAAAGCACAGGGCTCCTTCCTTCTTCACTGCCAAAGCTCAACTGAACTCCAACTGACGAAACCGACACTTCCTTTGAGTTCCTCCCAGTTCTTGACTGGATTGGCTGTCACTCACAATAGACTGCTGCTGTTGGTCCAAAAGGTGCTGAAGTCTAAACTACATCTCCCAGAGTCACTGCCATACAATCCTCTTGTGGCTGGCTCAGATTATGAGTCCAAGTTCTGATTCGTCCAAGGCACCATTTTAGAGCTAGCTTACCCACACTGATTGGTCCAGTTCAGCAGTTCAAAACTAGAATGGGGAACTAGCAGACACAGTTCTGACTGCAAAGAAAGCAGGTTAGACAAACTGTAATTTCATTATTACTCTAAATAATTTCTGGCAAACAGTTACATCTTTCAGATAGGTTCCTTTGCACTCCTAGTGACTGCAAAATGAAGTGAATTGGCAGCAGCTCAAGTGGTACTCAATCAAAGAAACACACAGTCCCCCATACAAACTAATTATGTCTGCAAGCAGACAGCTCTTAAAGACAGTACCAGAGGTTCTAAAACACTCACTGATAAATGGCTTAAATGCCAAACACCATTCAGGCTTGGAGCATTCAAGCAAGCTCCTGGAAGTCTTTTGGGAACCCCATTTGCAGGGGTTACACCCTTCCTGGCCTGGGAAAGCTTGGCGTCAGCGTCAAGCAAGTACCATAAGTTTCAACTGCAACCACATACATTTGCATTAGGCTCGCACATGTAATCATCAGTCAATATATCATTTTACCAAGAACACATTTCTGAAACATTGCAGTACGTCCTCTTTACACAGTATTACATACACATTGTACCATAACTCAAGTTATTACCTCTTGTACATGAAACCTGAAGAGAGGGCCCTTCCTATCAGTTACCTTGGGGCTGGACAGGGCAAGGGCACCATACTTAGAAGCAACACAAGTAACTTGGAGTTAGCACTGACGCTCAGTTTGGGCAATGAGCTCGGGGACACATACACTCCTTTATGGACAACATTGAGAGGCAAATCCACAGGCCTCCCAAGGGAATCATAACTGAGGTGCACCACAGGCTTTACAGCTCGACCAGTCTTTCTAGGGGAACTGTTACAGTCTCTGCACTCTGAGCCTCATTTTCAGCATTGTCCACACTTGTCAGGGAGTCTCCATGGGGGTAGAGAGGCTAGAACTTGGGCACTTTCAGCTCCAGGAGTTACAGTTTCTGAGTCCACAACATTTGGCTGCATGGAGAGCTTTCAGACACTGGCAGTGGACTGTCAGGGCACTCAAAATACTCTTCTTGTTCGGTGTATCACCAGTCTGCCCCAATCTATCATTTTCCTCCCTGAAAGCTCAAACAGTTCAACCATGCACAATGATTCCATTTCATCTGATCTGATGCTTTGCACTTCACTTTCTGGGAGCATTGGCTCCAGGGATGAAGCTGGGGCATAGACAGTCCAGAAGGCCCAGCTTTGTCTCCAGTATTGACTAGGGATTGCCCTCAAACAATTGACTCAGTTCAAGAAGGATAGTATTCAAAGTCACTCTCACTTTCTTCTGATATGGACTGACAGTCATGCTCAACTGGGACTTGTGCAGGGGAACACTTTAACTCTGCTTCTGTAGGTGCAGACTTCCTTGATCTTTTCTTAGCAGCAGCTCTAGTCACTGGTCCAGAGGGGCATCTTGCGGGCTCAGACTCAATCAGGATTTGTCCAATGGGTAGTAAATGATTTCTATGCATTGTTTTACATCTTTGAATTGTTCTCAGGCCTTACTTTGTACACTGGCAGATCATCTAGTTTGCCCACTACAATGTGAGGGAGATGGTGCCATCTGTCAGCAATCTTGTGCTTGCCATGTAATCCCAGATTTCTTAGCAATACCGATCTCCCTCCTGGAGTTCCTGTGCTTTCACCTTTTATCATACCTTTCTTTGTTGGCCAGATTTCTTTTGGCAGCCATGGTTTGAGCCAGTTGAGTACGCATGAGTTAGCTGGGCCTTTAACTTTGACATACTGTAAATAGTTGTCAGCTTGAACCCCATCAGGAGAGACCCCAAACACACATCTACTGGTAGTCGAGCTTCTCTTCCAAACATCAGGCGGTGGGGAGAATCCAGTGGCATCACTTTTGGTGCAGTTATAAGCATGTACCAGGGTGCTAATTTGTTGGCTCCATCTAGGCTTGTCCTTTGGGTGCAGGTGCCTAGCATATCTAGCAAAGTCGTTGAAGCGTTCAGGCTGTGGGTCCCCTGGGGTGGTAAGGAGTGGTTCTGGACTTTCGCACTCCCCACAGAGAAAGCATCTCTTTGATCAGACGACTCTCAAAGTCTCTCCCTTGATCAGAATGGATTCTTTGTGGAGCCCCATAGTGAACAAAAAGTTTTCTACAAGTACTTTGGCCACAGTGGATGCTTTCTGGTCTTTGGTGGGAAAGCTTGGGCATATCTCGTGAAATGGTCAGTGACCACCAGCACATTACTGATATTTCTTTGATCTGACTCCAAACTTAGAAAATCAATACAGACCAGCTCCATGGGTGCACTGGTGGTGATGTTAACAAGGGGCAGCCCTCTGGGCAAAGCTTTCCTCTGTAAGCAGCGACTACAAGTTCGAATGTGTTGCTCCACATCAGCCCCCATCTTAGGCCAATAGAATCTGGATCTCACCAAGTCAAGTGTTCTGTCTATACCAAGGTGCCCCATATGGTTGTGCAAGGACCTCAGTACTGAGTCTCGAAGGCAGTGGCAGCACTAGTTGTTGTTTGTCTACTTGTCCCCTCTGTCTACTGTTTCTCTGTATAACAGTTTATTGATCAGTTTCAACTTAGGACCTTCTTTGTATAACAGTGCAGTTCTCCAAATCAGTGGGCGTAATTTGGACACATCTTTTCCTGCATAGAGGGCTTCTAAAGCTGCTTTGATCATGGGATCGCGGGATTGAGCCGCCGAATACTGTCATTGTCCAGCTGAGGCAGTGCACCAATGTCTATTGCAGAAAAGTGGCAATAAGCAGCAGGTATGCAATTCTCAGAGGCTCCCAAGCAATCCACTATGCAGTCCACTGCGTCCGTGGACATTTGTTCCTCCCTGTCAAACTTCGGCAGAGTGCCCGAATGTCAGGTTCTGCCAATCGGACCCAATCATTCTGGGGACAGGCCTCGGGAGAGAGCATCAGCATCTATGTGGTTCAGACCTGCTCGGTATTCGAGAGCATAGTCATATGTAGATAATGCAGAAAGCCACCTATGGCCAGTGGCATCCAACTTAGCTGAGGTCTGCACATAGGTCAAAGGATTATTGTCAGTTTTACTAGTATTTTAGCCCCATACAAGTACTCATGGAATTGGTCAACAATAGCCCACTTCAAAGCTAGGAACTCTAACTTATGTACAGGATAGTTCTTTTCGGATGGGGTCAGGCTTCTACTGGCAAAGGCCACTGGTCTCAGGCCATTCTCGTGCTCTTGGTACAACATAGCCCCCAACCCTTGCAAGCTAGCATCAGTGTGCAGGACGTAAGGTTTTCTTGGATCGGCATAGGCCAGCACTGGAGCATGGGTAAGTTGATATATGATCTCATGAAAAGCAGTCTCACAATCAGGAGTCCAGCGGGCCCCAAATACTTCACTCGGATGAAAATACACTCTTTCAGTCTTGAGGGACGCTGACTTTTGGTATTTTTGTGGGTTGGGGATACCCTTGAGTAAGGTTAAGTAAAGGCGGATCACTCTTGAATAGTCCTTGATGAAGCGCGATAATAACCACAGAATCCCAGGAATCTTTGCAGTTCTTTTAGATTTTTGGGCTGTGGCCAGGTGGTCAAGGCCTCAACTTTACTTGGGTCGGTCTCTATTCCTCGGTGGATACTATGTGTCCCACATACTTTACTGATGTTTGAAAGAATTGACACTTATCAATGGACAGTTTAAGGCCAAAGTCCTCCAGTCGATCCAATACCTTAAATAATCTGCTCTCATGTTCCTCCAGTGAGCTGCCAAACACAATAACATCATCTAGGTATACCAGGCACTCTAGTAAGTTCATGTCCCCCACTGCACGCTCCATCAATCGTTGAAAAGTGGCTGGGGCACCTGAAATCCCTTGAGGCATCCTCATGAATTCATAGAAGCCAAGCGGACAGATAAAGGCTGTCTTCTCACGGTCCTCTGGGGCCATCGGGATCTGGTAGTACCCACTGCGGAGATCCAGCACAGAGAACCACTTGCTCCCGTTTAGGCAGTCCAAAGCACCCTGAATGCGGGGCATTGTGTACTGATCAGGGATAGTCCGCCGGTTTAAGGTGCGATAATCCACGCACATCCTTACTGTCCCATTCTTTTTCCTCACTACCACAATGGGGGAAGCATAAGGGCTTCTGGATTCTTGTATTACACCAGCAGCTAACATCTCTTGCAGATGCCGCCTCACATCATCTATATCAGCAGGTGCCAGGCGCCGAGACCTCTCACTGAATGGTCTTCGTCATGCAGCCGGATATTGTGCTCAGCTCCTGCACGCATCCTACGTCCCATTCTCTTTAAAGAAAACACCTGGTCTCTCTGGGCAAGCTTCTCACTGATCCTCACTTTCCATTCAGCTGGCAGCGGGAGTTGCGAAATCAAACAAGTCAGGCGTTACTCTGTCATTCTTCCTTGAACTCTTGCTGCTGGGTAGCACTGCAGTGTCTGCACAATGCACATTAGCCAGGACAACCTCTGTTTACTCGAATGTCTCTTTCAGACACATTATGAACTTGGACCATTACCCTTCTGGCATAAGCATGGGCTCTAGCGGGCAAAATACTAGGCGACCAGCAGTCCCTCTGGCAATTTCCATCGCCTGGTGCATCCAACATTAATATTTTATTCTTAACATCCTTTCTGATACGGACCTCTCCCTGTAAGGTACACTGGGCATTTGGCGCCAGGATCAGAGACTCAGGATCCTTCTTCCATACAATTCCGACCGGTTCCTCTGGTTCTGTTTTTCAGCATCTCTCTGTGCCTCATAGGCCTTCTTAATTAAAGCCGAACTCTTAAAGCTCTACTAGTCTTTGACCCCTGTTTTCATAACACAACTGTGCCAGCCTTCCGAACATATGAGCATTTGTTCCAATCAACAAAGGGACACCATCATACAGTCCAGTGGGGGACACACTAAGGCTAGGGTCTCTACTTGTTCGCCACCCAGCCATGGGAGGTGGGGAAAGACAGCCAAATTCGGATATACCCGGAATAGGGGTAGGGCCTTCTCACTTAACCCCCATACATGCAGTCCTTCTAATGGTTGTAAGGGTACGTCTGACAAATGCTTCTGATACCAATCTTGGAACATAATTGTCCCTAGGGAGCCACTGTCTAATATAGCTCTTGTAGACACTCCGTTCACCTTTACAGTGGTCTCCATGGAGGACCCACTATTCTGGACCAGTCTGGAGAGGCGTAGTGGGGGCCTGGGCAACTGACCTTGCCACAAGGACGTGAATTAGCATTTTGGTGCCCTCACTGGGATCATTTGTGCACCTCTTAACCACTGATTTGTTCTCGAAGCTCTCCTTGTAGCCTATATGCAACTTTGTCAGTGTCTTTTGGGATTGGCATTCCTTTTCATGTGCCCATCCTTCCCACAATTATAGCAAAACATACTTTTGGAGTTTGAGCTGGCCGAGGTGCCACACTGGGAGCCAGGGCGGGGTATTACTAACTGGAAACTTGGTGCCATCTCTGTCTCTGGCGTGATAAGCATTTGGAGACATCTCGTCAGTTTCTCCACTTCCATGATCAAGGAATCGAGTTGGAGCTGTTATCAGCAGGAGATACAGGGTGGGTACCCCACCCTCAGCAGATGCAATGATATAGGTCATAGTCTGCATTTGCATGCATTTCATAAAGGGACTGTTTTGAATTCCGGATCTCTCCAACAGTTCGCCCCATTGTGACATATCTTTTCCTTGTCAGAGCACTCATTGACTGCCAACCTCTGCCCTGAACTTCACTTGATGGGTCACCCTCAGTCACTGGGTCGTAGACGCAGCTATTGGTGCAGGTCCCTCCCCGAGGCTGCCTTTTCTCAACTCCTCGAATTTCTCTCATTAACTCATCATAGGAGGGTGGGTATTCCAGTCGATCTGCCAGGCGAACTGAAGCAACAGCAGTTCTGAGAAGGGGCAGACTTAAGGATCCTGTCCAGCCTGGTTCGGTCCAGTTCAATCGCTGGCAAACTACCTTTTCTGAGGCATTCTTGCAACAATTTTTCCAGCCGAGATACATACACAGACAACAACTCCCTTGGTACTGTTGTGCATCTCTTACTCTCCACCATAGGTCCTCATCAGAATCTGGGCTCCATACACATTCTCCAAGGCCTCAAGATAGGCCTGTGCAGTCGCTTCAGGGTTACTGGCCCGTTAGCCGGATGGTAGCCAGGGCAGGACCTCGAGGCTCTCACTAACCCTCTTTCGCTTTTCACCTTCCGAGCATTGCCATTCTAGCACTTGGGGGGCAACATAGTCTATCCAGGTCTCCCAGTCATCCTCCCTTGGGGGTGGGGAGGGTGCCAGAGAAGATCCTCAACCTTCGGTAAGAGTCGTGACTAATGGCAGGTGCAGAAATAGGAGTCTGCATTGGTTCAGCCACCATTACGGGCACTGGAGCAGGAGAGGGTGTTGGGGAGGAACACCCCAGGTGGCAAGAATAGTTTCTTCAAGTCCTCCACAGTTTTCCCTCTCCCAGCAACCATTCAGCAAATTTCTCCTCAAAAGTTTCAGATAGTGGTGGGGGCTGATTCCCCCCCGGGTCTTTACTGTCCTTAGTTATCACTCTCCAAGCAGTGAGGGCTCCCTCTGGGGTAATGGTCTGTGGCACTTTGGAGCTATCTATGGGATCCTTAAACTCTACTAGGGCCAGGAAAGTGTGGGTGAGCAGATTAGCATGCCGACCCACCACCACAGGGTTTTGTAAACCTTCCACCTTGGAAAGTACTCCCTGCACAGTGTCCGTATTGATACCCAGGGGGATGTCCAGGATAAGCATAGCATTTTGGGGTCGATCTCCTCCCAGTACACCACTCCACCAGCGGGTGCACAGCCACTTCTGTCGGGTACCATTTTTCTTAACAGTGGTTAGTAAATATGGCCACTAGAGGACACACAATCCCAGCGGTGAGCCTCCAAGATGTAACCCTAGATGGCGCTATCCCAGGGGCTACTACCCCGCCTGATTTGCCACTAACAGGTTGAGGGCCTGGATCCAATGGCGGGTGCCTCCACCCAGAGGTCAGGGTTTGCAATAGTTAAACTAACTTGGTCACAGCCCTCTGGGACACTGCAACCCCTTTCTTCCCACTAGTGGCCCACACAATATATCAGAATTACCTTCACAGTATACACTTACCCCAGGTGTGGTTCCGGCACTGGGACCTCCTGTGAAATGAGATACAGTGCAACAATCACAGTACAGTACTTTAACATAGACAAATACCTCAGGCAGTATAACTTTGCTGAAACAAGCAGTTCTGATTTATTTAGGGGATATAACAAGGACAGGGGAAATCAGGTTAATTAGCTTATCACTCTAATAATTCATTTATGGCTCTGTGCACAGGCCTATCCCTATCAGTTACTGTCCCTGGGTACCCAAGCCCTAGTGGCTAGTCCAAACCGGGGTAGCTGGTAGGGGCCCTTTCACACAGAGAAAAGGAGAATTAAACAGTCAGCAGTACAGTAATTCCATTTGGATTTAATGTGGCAATTCAACAGGAGCAACCCTGAATTAGTACTCCGACCTCCAAATAAGATAGGGTCCTTCAATGTCAGCAGGGCTCACTTGAGGTACACAAACCTCTTCACACATCCATATAAAAGAAAGTACCATACCAGGCAGGCTGCATCTGTATCCCGATCGTAATTACTGCACAATACCGGAGAACACACAGCAGATTCAGTTCCTGACAGACCGAGTGCAATTTTCAGCAATTCTTCCAGTCTTCTACAGGGTGAGCCTGGTTTCTACTCTTCAGAGATCCTTTGATTCTTTTCACAGGACGGATTCAGTCCTAACAAGCTGTTACACAAGCTGCAGACGGAACTCTGGGCCTTACACGTTTTTGACTAAAACTGCACACTGAAAAAGCACAGGGCTCCTTCCTTCTTCACTGCCAAAGCTCAACTGAACTCCAACTGACTAAACCGGCACTTCCTTTGAGTTCCTCCCAGTTCTTGACTGGATTGGCTGTCACCACAATAGACTGCTGCTGTTGGTCCAAAAGGTGCTGAAGTCTAAACTACATCTCCCAGAGTCACTGCCCATACAATCCTCTTGTGGCTGGCTCAGATTATGAGTCCAAGTTCTGATTCGTCCAAGGCACCATTTTAGAGCTAGCTTACCCACACTGATTGGTCCAGTTCAGCAGTTCAAAACTAGAATGGAACTAGCAGACACAGTTCTGACTGCAAAGAAAGCAGGTTAGACAAACTGTAATTTCATTATTACTCTAAATAATTTCTGGCAAACAGTTACATCTTTCAGATAGGTTCCTTTGCACTCCTAGTGACTGCAAAAATGAAGTGAATTGCAGCAGCTCAAGTGGTACTCAATCAAAGAAACACACAGTCCCCCATACAAACTAATTATGTCTGCAAGCAGACAGCTCTTAAAGAGACAGTACCAGAGGTTCTAAAAACACTCACTGATAAATGGCTTAAATGCCAAACACCATTCAGGCTTGGAGCATTCAAGCAAGCTCCTGGAAGTCTTTTGGGAACCCCCATTTGCAGGGGGGTTACAGAAGCATCTAGGAATTTGTGTATTAGCTCGACCAGAGGGACCTGTTCTGTGGTGTATAGTGACTAACAGTATTCGGCAAAGGCTGTGGCGATGTCTCTTGGGTTGGTGATCAAGGAGCCTAGAGGGGAGTGATGCACTCCTTTTATTTGTCTAGAGGTTTCCTGTTGCTTCAGATGTAACACTAATAGCTTCCCTGCCTTTTTGTCCTGATCTATGTACTTGACGCGTGCTTTGAGGATGTCATGTTCTGCCTGTTCCCAAAGAGTTTCGCCATATCGTGCTCTAAGAGTGTTGAGGCAGAGCCAGTCCTCGTCAGTTGAGGTACTTGAAAGGGACTTTTCCAGTTTCCTGATATCGGCTAGAAGCTGCTTCATTTCAGCTTCTTGTTTCCTCTTCTTAGTTGCTGTCAATCTGATAAGTTCTCCCCATATTGTGCACTTACAGAAAATGTGCACCATACGTTCTGGAAGTTTGCCACTGTATCCGTGTTCTCTTGAAAGAAATAGTCAATACAGGTGCCAATCTTCTTTTTAAAATCTGTGTGTTGTAGTAGGAAGTTATTAACTTTCCACAGTCTGTCACTCCGATTTGTTGCTGTTTTAGGGGCCAGGTTAAGGAGCACGGGGGTATGACTGGAGATCACCATTGGTAGGATCTCACAAGTGAGTATATTGGAGAACAGTGTCGGGGAGACAAGGAAGTAGTCCTGTCTGGATTGGGTCTTGTGTACTGGGGAGCTGAAGGTGTAGTCCCACCACCCTGGGTGCAAGGCTTGCCAGGACTTTTTAAGGCCTAGGGAGTCATGAAGTTCCAACAGCACCCTTTGGTTGGGATTTAATCCACCCCGGCACTGTCCTGACCTGTCCAAAGCTGTGTCCTGAACTGTGTTCCATTCTCCCGCGAGTATTACAGAGAGATGTTTATAGTTGAGGAGGTCTGTTAAGAGGCTAGTGACGAGTTGTGGGTGATCCCCACTGGAGTCGTATACGGATGTCAGGACAATGTCCAATCTCTCAAGTGTCCCCTTGATTATGATGTCACATCCCTGTGGGTCTGTTTTTATTTGGTGAATTTGGAGAGGGGTATTTCTGTTTACTAAAATTAGCACCCTTGTTCTTTTGTTATTGAGCCCCACCACGTGGACTTGACTGACTTATTCCCTATGCCACAGATTGGCTTGTGAAGTGAGGGTGTGTGTTTCCTGTAGGAAGGCTATGCCTGAGTACTTGGTGGTGCTTCTCTTTTGTCTGTGTCCCCCTGATGTTCCAAGTTACAAAGCTGTAAGTGTGCATTGTCATAGCAGTATATGTGGATGTGTGTGTGTGAAAGCGGTGTTTGGTCCCTTGGAGTTGTGTTCTGATTTGGTCAATCTGGAACTGCCTCTGGAATTGCAGGAGTGGTTATATACAAAATGGTGACATGATCGATCCTGTCTCTCCCATGTACCAATGGGAGAACACTCTGGCTTGAATAGGTTGCTACAAGCATAACATCATCCTGACAGTATATTCATCATTAAAAAAAACACATACAAATACACATATCTATTATATTTAACTACCGCTACTACAATTATATACATTACATTCATGACAGTGAGTGATGCTTCTAAAATCTGTTTTGGCTGTAGTGGAGCTGGGGTTCCTGTCCTCTTCTGAGGGTATGAACGGCCAGCAGGGACAGTGCCCTTATAACTTTGGTCTGCTGTGGGCTCTCATGTGGAAGTTTCCGGTCCATGAGATTGGCTAGTAAGTAGGGTAGATAGCTGGGAGGTGGTGTTAATCATGTCCTAGGGCATCAGGTAGGAACTGCTGGAGGATTGGTGTTAAGTTAGGATATTTGTGGACCCAGTCAGGGGTGAAATGGGTATCTGAGCATGAGGGGTCCAACACATTTGGTAGGAGCATGAGGGGGGGTCATTTACCTCTCCCATGGCATCCTCTAGACTGCGGTGTAAGGTGGAGGATGGGAGGTTGATTGTCTTCGTGTGGTTGTTTTGGAAGTAGGTGAGGTGATATTCTGCAGTAGGTTTGAGCTGGAAGCTAGTTCCGCTCAATGCAGCGAACCCTTTAAGACCTTAAGTGAGGCACCTTATGTAGGTGAGAAGCATTTGCGAGAAAGGAGAAAATAAATAAGTAGTACAACACAATCTTAAATCTGTCTGGTTAAGGACAGTACATATGTTGCATCGGCTGGGGTTATACACTGTCCTGCAAGACAGTCAGATTTAGTAAAGGATGCCTCTGTTCATACGTTTTAAAGGGTGGTACCCCTGCCTTCAAGTTTGCTTGTCTGGATGTGATGCAGTTCACATCGCAAGGCAGTTGCGGTGTTAGGTGGGTGGTGGTGGGAGTGCAATTGGAGGTGGGTGGTTGCTGACAGCTACTGCATGTCCACCTGTAAGGGCCATTGTACCAGGGGGTGATTGGAGGTTACCCTGTGTTGACTCTAGCCCCAGACTAGGTTAATTAATAGGAGGCATTGGTGGAGGCGGAGGGTCGAGTAGTCCTGCATACGGATATTTGGTTTAGAAATGCGGGAATTCCATAACTGGTTAGGCCTGATTTGGGGGGGGGGGAGTGGAGGCAGGATCTGTTTGATTGTAAAATAATCAAGTACTTACATTGCATGCACATGTCCATGATCGTAGGAAAAAAGAAAAAAATGTCCCAGTCATTGCAGCAAGTGTGGTAGGAGGCAGAATGTCCTGGAGCTGTTGTCCCTGTTAGCCAGCTCTTAAGAGATTGGGAAGGGCTTGGACTGTCCATGCATTATGCCGAAGTCTTCCTTGTGCAGTTGCTTTTCTGCACTGAGAAGGTTGGTAGCTGTTCAGATTGACTCGTGCTTTCCTACTGTGTCTTGCAGCCAGGACAAGGGCTGACCCAGATGGGGCTTGGGGGCTGCGGGAGGGCTGCTGCTGTTTGCAGTTGTGTGTTTAACTTGTTGGCACTGATGTGGACTGATGATTTTGGTTGGAGTGGTAGTCCTTCTGATCAGATGCTTGCTGCAGTGGAAGACGGTTGTGGGGCAGAGGAGGATTAGTACTGGAGGATCGCCCTAACAGTGAGTGCTCATGTGGGTTTCAGTCTGTGTGGTTGGCTGGGGTTGCGGAGCAGGGATGATGGGTTTAAATTTTGTTGTGCGGTACATATAGAAGCTCCATAGATTGTGCCCCTTCACCATGTCCCCAACTGGAGACATATCCCATGTGCCGCCCTGCAATCCACTGCTGGCCCCGGTGTCTAGAGGTGCATTCAGTGTGCTTTTCAGTCCTGGACAGTTGGGGAGTCTTTTCAGTATTTTAAAGAGATGAACTGGGGTTTAAGCTGAGGTTTTTGTTGGGAGGTTGAGTTTTAGAACACTGAGCTACGGGGCATTGATTGCCATTTCAGATATGCTGTGTTGTTGTATCTGGGTCTGCAGGACAGGGTTGGAGCAGTTTGTGAAGGGTGCGTCTTCACCTACTCCAGCATGCTGTCCTGGGACTTCTGCTGAGTAATTTATGAGCATGCTGTGGTGGGAGACAACAAAGAGGGAGGAAGAGGAAGGTCATCCAGACAAAGAAAGGAAGGTAAATGTATATGCAACAGATCTGGCGCCCATTTTGTCCTCCACCGAGTCTCTGAAAATTTTCTATATTGTTTGATTGTAACCCCCTCTCCCTTTGCTCCTTATCCCCACAAGCAGGTCAAGATGTGTTGCATCTCTGGTGTTAGATTCATCATTATAGCAGTTTGTAGGCAGGCTGTATTTGACCCAAATTCCTCTTAAGGAAATTGAAGTAGTTAATTGTGAGCTTTGGTTGAGAGCAGGAGGAAAGGTTAGCAGTACAGAAATGGAGCGAGGTCTGTAAGAGTAGTTTGTTGGTTAGTTAGGTGGTATAGCTACAGTAGTAGCACCAAATTAGTCAAAGGATTTTTAAGGATTTTTAAAAATCCCTATTGAGAATTGTGAAACCTTTAGTTAGGGATTTTGTTTTGTTTGTTAGTGTGTTCACTGCTACACAGAGAGGGTTGTCTCATCTGATAGTGTAGTTGAAAATCTAGCAGATGGCACTTAAGTATTGTAATAGCAACTAGCCTCTTTCTGTAGGTATAACAAAAAGAATTTTAGAGGATTTTTTTCCCCAAATTTTGTGAAAGATAAATAGGGAATCTCACAAAATTGTTTGACAAATTTGGCGGTAATACTGTATACTCACCAGTTAAAGTTTTTCTGGGTTGTGTTTGCCATGCAAGGACTGGAGAGCTGTGCCTGAAGGAATAGTGCTGGGAGATGTTTTACGAGGTCCTTTTTCTCTGTGTCCATGTTGGGGAATTCAAAGCTGCCATTTTCTGTTGTGACAATCAGACATGCAGGGTGCAGCATTCTAAAGGGAATTTTGGCTTGATGGAGAGCTGCCTTAATGGGCTGGTATGCCCTTTGCTTGTCCCACACTGCTGGTGTAACATCATTAAAAATGAAGAACTTCTGGTTCTTCCAGAGCAAGGTGCCTTTCCTCCTCACTTGGGACAGGATGAGTGCTTTTTCTTGTAGGTTTTGGCAGCATGTAATGCTAGCTCTCTGCCTTGTAATGCTGGTTTGAGTGCATTGTGTTCTGGCAGAGCAATGTGCCCATTCCAGTAGGGGGACAGGGGCACTGGCGGGTGCCAGATTACTTCTACTAGTAGCTTCTGAACAAACTTTGCGACATCATAGCCTTTGACTTGTGCAGGAATGCCAAGTACCAGATTATTCCTCCTGTATCAACTTTCTTGTTCTTTTATGCGGTCCTTGAGTTTATTCAACTTCCTTTTCATGGTGGCTATTTCAGTATCATCTCTGGCTTGTCGATCCTCTGCAGAGCTGACTCTGGCCTCAATGTCGGTCATCCATGCGGTCAGGGATTCAAGCATGGGTCTCATGGTTTTAATGTCCGTTGCTGAGTCTCCAATAGTGATTCTGACCATCTCAAAATCGAGGAAGAAGTGTTCCAGTTTATCTGCTAAAGAGCTGTCCTCCATTGCGAAGTTTAGGTTGGGTCCGTTTAAAGCATCCTGCTTAAACCTTTTTGCTGCTTGTGAGTGGGTTGTCTGGGGTGTTGGGTTTGTATCCATTTCTTGCTGTCTTAAGTGGACACATTACAATCCCATTTAGAAATTCGTTCCATGGTAGTATTACAAAATGAAATTTCAGCGACTGAGTGGAGTTTGAGGTATATTTAGACAGTTTGCCACAAATTTATTTAAGGCTACTCACAGAGCCGATGAAAACTCAACCAATCACTCTGAGCTCATGTTACTACCCTCTAACAATGATGTTTAACTGTAGTGCTTTCTATGTGTTTTGTACATACTGCTGTTATCAATATTCTTTGAATTTCACAGAATGCAGCATTTCATTTTACTGTGTGTAACCCCTAGATGGCGCTATCCCAGGGGCTACTACCCCTGCCTGATTTGCCACTAACAGGTTGAGGGGCCTGGATCCAATGGCGGGTGCCTCCACCCAGAGGTCAGGGTTTGCAATAGTTAAACTAACTTGGTCACAGCCCTCTGGGACACTGCAACCCCCCTTTCTTCCCACTAGTGGCCCACACAATATATCAGAATTACCTTCACAGTATACACTTACCCCCAGGTCTGGTTCCGCACTGGGACCTCCTGTGAAATGAGATACAGTGCAACAATCACAGTACAGTACTTTAACATAGACAAATACCTCAGGCAGTATAACTTTGCTGAAACAAGCAGCTCTGATTTATTTAGGGGATATAACAAGGACAGGGAAATCAGGTTAATTAGCTTATCACTCTAATAATCTACCTATGGCTCTGTGCACAGGCCTATCCTATCAGTTACTGTCCCTGGGTACCCAAGCCCTAGTGGCTAGTCCAAACCGTGGCAGCTGGAGGCGCCTTTCACACAGAGAAAAGGAGAATTAAACAGTCAGCAGTACAGTAATTCCATTTGGATTTAATGTGGCAATTCAACAGGGAGCAACCCTGAATTAGTACTCACGACCTCCAAATAAGATAGGGTCCTTCAATGTCAGCAGGGCTCACTTGAGTACACAAACCTCTTCACACATCCATATAAAAGAAAGTACTATACCAGGCAGGCTGCATCTGTATCCCATCGCAACTACTGCACAATACCCGGGAGAACACACAGCAGATTCAGTTCCTGACAGACCGAGTGCAATTTTCAGCAATTCTTCCAGTCTTCAGGGTGAGCCTGGTTTCACTCTTCAGAGATCCTTGATTCTTTTCACAGGACGGATTCAGTCCTAACAAGCTGTTACACAAGCTGCAGACCGGAACTCTGGGCCTTACACGTTTTTGACTAAAACTGCACACTGAAAAAGCACAGGGCTCCTTCCTTCTTCACTGCCAAAGCTCAACTGAACTCCAACTGACGAAACCGGGCACTTCCTTTGAGTTCCTCCCAGTTCTTGACTGGATTGGCTGTCACTCACAATAGACTGCTGCTGTTGGTCCAAAAAGGCACTGAAGTCTAAACTACATCTCCCAGAGTCACTGCCCATACAATCCTCTTGTGGCTGGCTCAGATTATGAGTCCAAGTTCTGATTCGTCCAAGGCATCATTTTAGAGCTAGCTTACCCACACTGATTGGTCCAGTTCAGCAGTTCAAAACTAGAATGGGGAACTAGCAGACACAGTTCTGACTGCAAAGAAAGCAGGTTAGACAAACTGTAATTTCATTATTACTCTAAATAATTTCTGGCAAACAGTTACATCTTTCAGATAGGTTCCCTTTGCACTCCTAGTGACTGCAAAATGAAGTGAATTGGCAGCAGCTCGAGTGGTACTCAGAGAAGCACACAGTCCCCCCATACAAACTAATTATGTCTGCAAGCAGACAGCTCTTAAAGAGACAGTACCAGAGGCTCTAAAAACACTCACTGATAAATGGCTTAAATGCCAAACACCATTCAGGCTTGGAGCATTCAAGCAAGCTCCTGGAAGTCTTTTGGGAACCCCCATTTGCAGGGGGGTTACATGTGTCTTTCAAAAAGTTTCTGGATTGTCCACAACTTACCTCACAATTGTTGCTTGTGATATCACAGTTGTTGACACGGTGAGCACTTTGACATTATAAACAAAAGGCACTATGAGGTCAGTAGGGGACAGTAAAATGCTTATTATACTGTACACATTTCTCAGACAGGCTACCAGCATATGTTATGAACACAGTAAAGGAAAGAAAACTGAAACTAGAAAAAAATGTATTCTCTAGTGAATTGTAAAACCTGATGCACTACGTTTATGAAAGTAGTGCATGTGCCAAAGCACAGCTACTCTTTAACCAATCAGTGCTCCAGTTTACCCAGCTGTAAAATTGTTTAGAAGCAGGACCTTTACTGCAAATAAGATGTTGCATCTCTGTTCTGCTGGCCTGCACAAAAGTACAGTATAACAGAATTTTCTAATTTCATTTGTGTAGCTGGTAAAAAAAAAATGTATGTAAATAGTTGATTACCAAATTTCAGTGCATGCTCTGGTATTTGAAAGACTTGATTTCCGATTCTGACTTCTTTTTCTGTGTAAATCGGTTCTGGCAAATCATGATCTTTGCACAGTTTTGCTAATATCTGCCTGGGTTTCCTTGAATCACGCCAAGCATTGTATCCTGACCTGCAAGAAAGACAATTTAAAAGAATTAACTTCTTTAGAAAGCAGAAATATTGCATCACATACAAACACTTTAGGATGCCAAAATGAATCTCTGTGAAAGGCATCTAATAAGACACCATCATCAGAAACATTGAGACAATTGTATCCCACCTTAATGAGACTGAACTGGATACAGTGCTTGACCTCCTCTTGACCTCAGTTTATTCATGAGCACCAGTACTGTATGTCAGTGTTTTGCTTCTATCTTCACCATGTCACAGAAGGATATTTCAACACTGTACTCTTGTTAAACCAAACCAGGACACTGGGAAACTACTGCTACATTGATTTAATTCATTTTTTGGGGTCTAAAATTGTGCAATACAATGGTAAATGCTGTGTTGGTAACTACACTGGTTAAAGAAATGTAGTATTTTAATTAAATGGGATAAACATTTTGAAAGTGAAATGTCTCTTTTTCTGAAAATTTGTAAAAAGAGTGTTTCTCAGGCATAATGGGCCTTAATAAAACATGATTCATTTGATAGTTTGATACCATCTCTTACCTGTGTTAATCCAAATAAGCATAGCTGCATTATCCAATGAGTCTGCAGAAATTGGAACATTGTATACACTACCAGCAGTTAGAGTAGCAGTGCACTCACAGTGGAAAGACTAATGGGTGCAGTTTATCTGTTTTATAAGGTAAAGAGGGACTGATACACCAGCCATTTCCAGCAGGAGACTCTAGTAACCCAGGTCACAGGAGAAGGCTAGATGGTTTCATTCTGAGTTCTCAGTGGACAACAGTCCATGCAACATCTCAGTACAATAAGGCAACACGTCAGGCAGACTTTGCCTAGGATCAAATGAGCACAGAGCAGTTCTTCAACAAAGACTCTATATTCTGCCAGTTTAATGTATTAAACTATGTTCTACATCTACACAGTAGTTTTTCTTCATGTACAAACTGTATTCACCGACAGATTTGTATAAAGTCTTGCCTTTGTGAAAGCATTAGTGTTGGCAGGTGCGTGGGGATGTAGATGGATTTTTCCAGCATGGATACTTTATTGTTTTATACACCAGGCCATGTGTTGTGGGCCGTATAGGGTCACAGTTTTCAAGTCAAGATGGAACCTGGATTGTTGTCTTTACATTTATTTTTCTTCTGCCTATAATTTTCATAGTTATTTTATTTATTTATTTGCTTTTGTTGATCAGGTAAGCACACTAGACAGCCAAGTGCCTATTTTTAGGTGCGACCTGGGAGATTACAAGGTACATACTTGAACATCAGGCAAGTCAAGGTACAGTACAAGAGCCCCAGGCATATACATTACATCAAGAGGTAGATAACAGCATAGTACAGGCATGGACGACAGAAGTCTACATGTAGGGTCAGCCATACCCTCAGGTGGGTATGGGTACTCAATAACACGAGTAGTACAAGTTGTAGGAGAGAGGACAGGGGAAACATGTAATAGAACTGCACAGGTATACTTTACAGGGACAGATTGGGCAGAAAAGGGGCCCAATTCGAATAGTACATCAGATAGCAACGAGCTCTCCAGGTGAACAAAGTGCATTCAGTATTATGGGACTCACCTCCTAACAGTTGAGTCAGATTTTGGCAACTCAGGTGCAGAGACAGGTGGAGGCCAATTTTAGGAAGCCCCACAGGGAGGCTTTGAAGCAGGGATGGGAGGGGGAGGAACAAGTGCTGGCAGGAAGAGAGTTCCACAACTTGGGCACATAGGCAGCGAAGGCCCGATCACCCATTTGGGTGTGAGTTTTTGGAACCAGGAGGACCTGAGAGTCACTGGATGTTAAGTGGTAGGAGGGGTTAGCAGGTTTGAGGGATATCGCGAGTGCAAGAGGGGTGGCAGTTCTAACAATGTTGTCAATGAAGTTGCCAAGGACAAAGGTGCAGTGGTTTTCCGGAGGTAGCCACTCAAGCCGGGAATATAATGTAGCTTACAGCAGTGCATGAGGCGAGGAGCAGAGAGTGCAAATTGGCATACATTGTTGTATGCTATGTCCCATTAAAAGAGGCTGGTTTTTGGGATGTGGGCAAAGGATACCAGACAATAGCAGGACCCCCTGGCTAGGGTGAGACATGTGGCTGGGGTGAGACAACTTTTTGCTCTGTATGTCAGGCCCAGCTTGCAGTTAGTTGCCTTACATGTGTTGCGAATATGCAGTGTGAGGTCCAGTTGCAAGTCAAGGGTTACCCCCAGGTACTTAACAGCATCCGCAATGTGCAGGAGGGAACCATCAGCTCCTGATACTTTTAGAGGATCAGGGCAGGCTTTTGTCTTGGCCATGAAGCCAAAGAGCATGGCCTGAGTCTTTTTTTATCTATTTATTTACGAGATTTACCAGGAAGGCATACTGAGCAACATGCTTGATTCCAGATGTGACCTGGTTAAGGTTGATGGTTAGCTTGTGGTCCTCGAGCCAGATTTGAAATTGGTTGAAGTCAGAGTTTAGCCAGGTGTTGATGGCATTCATGTCCTGAGAGCTAGCCAGGATGAAGAGGTCATCCATGTACAGAATGGAGCACTCCGTGGGCTGGGGCCAAGGGCAGCTCATTTATGAAAAGGGAAAACAGAATGGGTCCAAAAATGGAGCCCTGGGGGACCCCGCAGATCACTGGAGAGGGATCAGAGAGAGAGCCTTGTTAAAGTTGGTGTATTGCTGTCTGCCAGAGAGGTAGTTTATGAACCAGGCATGGGCGGGGGGGGGGAGTCAAGAGACCAGAGAGTGGAGCACAGGAGCGAGTGGTCAGCACAGTCAAAGGCTTTAGAAAGATCCATAAAGATGACTCCAGTCAGTTTGCCTTGATCGGGAGCGGACCTGATCTCGGAGGTGACCACTGCAAGGGCAGTAGAAGTGCTGTGCCCTTTTCTGAAGCTGTGCTGTGCTGTGGAGAGTAGTTCAAAGCTCTGAAGATAGTGGGTGAGCTGTGAGGCAACCACATTTTCAAGTAGCTTGCTGATTGCAGACAGGATTGCAATAGGCAGTAGTTCTTGAGATTTTTCGTGTCAGCTTGTTTGAGGACAGGGGTGACCTTGGCCACCTTCCATACATCAGGGATGGTTCCCGAGATTAAGGAAGTGTTAAATATATGAGTGACGAGCTGGGCTAGGAGGGCTGCCCTCAGGCAGAGCAGTTTGGGCTTGAGGATGTCATGCCCAGCTCCAGTGTGAGGGGAGAGGCCAGCAAGGAGTCTCTGGGTCTCCAAGACAGAGACTGCCTTTAAGTAGAAGGGAGGTCGGCTGGTTTTCCCGTTAAGGGAGGGACCTTGAGTCATTGGGTCAGGGGATTGGGAGGAGAGAGCAGGCAGGTCAGAGAACTGGCAGTTAAAGGCATTGGTAATTGTATTGGGGTTGTTGCAACTAGCCCCTCCAATATGCATGTCAGTGACCTGGGCTCTGGCAGACCATCCAATCACATTTTTAATGCTTTGCCAGAACCTGCTCGGGTTCCTGGCCAAGGAAAGCAGGGCAGACTGACAGAATTCACTATTGGCAGTGTGGATAGCTCTTTTATAAGAATTTCTCAACTGCCTATATTCAAGGAAGTCAGTACTGGAGAGGGAGGTCTTGTATCTTGCCCAGCATTTGTCCCTTTGCTTCATGAGGGAAAATAGGTCACAATGGAGCCACTTGGTTATGGTGCCTCTCACCCTCCTTTTCATGAGGGGTGCATATTTGTTTTGCAGAGGACTAAAGACAGCGAGAAAGTTGTCAAGGGCCTCTGATGGGTCACTCATGGCAGTGACCCAGGTTCAGTCAGTTTGTCGTAGGTCTGTGTAGTAATCATCAGTGTTAAAATTGGAGTAGTCCCACTTCTGGATCACTTTGCAGGTGATTTTGGGAGGGGAGATGCCCCAAGTACAGTAGGTGGGAAAGAGATCCAAGATGGCATCAGGAAGAATTCCTGAAGAGACTATTCTATCGGGTCTGTTACTCAGTACCCAGTCAATGCGGGAACCTTTTTCTCCATGGGAGGAGAACCTTGTGGGTTCAGCAATGAGTTGGCTGAGGGCAAGACCAGACAGCAGGAACTCATAATGTTTGGTGTTGCACCCCCCATCCAGTTGAGGTTGAAGTTGACCAGGACTAGTAACTCATTTGACCCTACCTTGTCACAGAGACTGTCAAGTAGAGAGGAGAGCCCAAGCATTCCTCCCTTAGGAGGGTTGTAGGCACAAATTAGGTGTATCTTTTTAGTATTGCCTAGCAGAAGGAGGGCTAGCAAGAACTCACAGGCAGAGGGGCTGTGGGGGGGTATGACCGATGACAGTCACATTTAGATGCGCCTTATGGTAGAGGAGCACTCCCAACCACGTTTGTTCCTCACTTGGTCTTGCCTAATGAGGTTGTAGCCCGGGAGGGAACATGTGGAGTCTGGGGTGTGCGGCTTCAGTCAGGTTTCTGTGAACCCCCATAACATCGAGGTTGTAGTGTGCCACCCAGGCAGTTAGCTCTGCTAGGTTTGGTAGGAGACTATGCACATTCAAGCGAACCATTTTTATGTCTTTGGCAGATTGCCAGGAAGGGGAGACTTCAAAGAGAGCACAGCAGCTGGTGATCCAGGGGTTTGAGCTGTGTCCCCAGCTGGAACAGGGATGACCGAGCACCCACTCAGGGGTGACATCCTGTTTGGCCACAAGGGGAGGAGTGCGCTGGTCTAGTTCAGGATTGTTGCTGCCACCTAGCACTAGGTGGAGGGGTGGACTAGTACCGCAGCCCAGTGGAGTTAGCAAGGGAATAGGCTAGGTAGGATTATATATGGCAATTTAGCAAGCTGCAAATCCTGGATAAGGCTAAATAGGTTACTTTTAGAACTCATTATTGTGTGCTATATCAAAATTTGGGTCTTCTTTCATTATTTGATAGGAGAGATTATCATTGGAATTTACTTGTGTATAAGTTTGTACAATGGTCATTGCCTATTTTTTTGTTAAATATATTGCAAGTAAGAATACAGAGTCAATATAATTTAAGATCTTCTGTCCGGAAAGATTTTATTAGATCTAGAACCAGAACAGAATTTGGTGATAAAACAATCTCAAATTTAGTGCCTAAAACTTGGGAGCTAATATCCAAAAGGTGGAAATGCACAGTATTGCTACCATTTAATCATTTTGAATCTTTTTTAATGACTTTATATAGCAAACACTGTAATTGTTATGGATAAATTATTGATATTTGGATTTGTGTATAACTAAAATTAATCAATATTATATTGAAACTGAAATTATGTATGTATGTCTGTTTATATGATGTTATGTTAAATGTGGATTCAATTGCAAAAGAGATAACTTAATCTCAATTTGAAATCCAATAAAGTTTGAAAGTTTGAAAGAGACAGTCTGTGAACATCAACTCACTGCTGTGACAGGTTATATAACTCTAAAGACAGTAAGCTGCAATTTTTTGCCCTAGGTTGCCATCCTGGCTCTATAAGACAGTAGGTTGCATTTGTTAGCTCTAAAAATAGCTATGCTTGCACTAACTCTGTAAGACAGTGAATTTCATAAACTTGTTCAAGTAAGACTGAGATTTACAGGCTCTTAATAGCACCAATAATCATTATTGCATTATATTCGGCATGCAGGGCTAGAGGTTGTTACTAATAGCTGGACAGTTCGGATGAGACTGATTATTGCCTTAGCTAGTCAGGAGAAGAGACTAAGCCCACTGTTTGGCCACTGCAGGACAGATTCAGAGGGAAAAATTCCCTGGAGTAGCTCTAGGAACTCTGTGAGATGATGCACTGATCAGGTGGCTGCAGTGGTGCTAAAGGCTCCCCCGGAGCTAGTGGGAGGGGCTACAGAGCTTTTTACGGGAGGAAGGAGTGGGGAGGGTGAGTGGGAAAAAAAAATCCCCCAAACCACTGTGCAGCCTCTGAGATCCATAGGAGAAAAACTCCCACCAAGCAGTCCAAGATCCGATGAGTTGACACTGATTTCTTTTCTCAAAGTCCCTGCAGAAGTTCTAAGTGTCTAGGTGCCAGGGGGAGGACTGTCTAGCGAATGCAAAAAGCCGGCGCCTCAACCCCGTGTTGTCCTGTGCTGTGTTGCGGCATCTGGAGGGTCATTGAGGGGGGACCCACTGAGTAAAGGGTCTCCCACACCTCCCTGGGTCCACACAAAGCTATAGTGAGCTGCGGGGCTCAGAGAGCAGCCTTTTGTTGGGCTGACCGAGTGTCACGGCAGGACAGAAAAGCCAAACAGGCGCACGTGTGGGATTCGAAGTTGGCATCTAAACTCCTCTGCCTCCAAGGCCCATGTGCAGGAATTGGGATTTTTTAGGTCTGGTTTATTTTCCCCAGGAAAAATTATTCCCAAAACCACTGTGCAGCCTCCAAGATCCGCGGGAGAGAGGCTCCTACCGAGTAGTTCAGGATCCGGTGAGCTAACACTGATTTCTTTTCTCAAAGTCCTGGCAGAGGTTCTAGGTGTCTAGGTGCTGGGGGAGGACCACCCAGCAAATGCAAAAAAACAGTGCCTCAACCCTGGGTCGTCCGGTGTTGTGTTGTGGCATCTGGAGGATCATTATGGGGGCGGGGACCTGCTGAATAAAGTGTCTCCCACACCTCCTTGGGTCTGTAAAAAGCTGGAGTGAGCTGTGGAGCTTAGAGAGCAGCCTTTTGTTGGGCTGGCCAAGTGTCACAGCAGGACAGAGGAGCCAATCAGGCACGCGTGCGGGATTCAAAGTTGGTGCCTAAACTCCTCTGCCTCGGAGACTGCTATGTGGGATTTGGGCTTTTTTTAGGTCCAGTTTATTTGCCCCCCAAAAATTATCCCCAAAACCACTGTGCAGCCTCCAAGATCTGCGGGAGAGAAGCTCCCACCGAGTTGTCCAGGATCCAGTCAGCCAACACTGATTTCTTTTCTCTAAGTCCCGGCAGAGGTTCTAGGTGTTTAGGTGCTGGGGGAGGACTGCCCAATGAATGCAAAAAGCTGGCGCCTCAACCATGGGTCATCCGGTGCTGTGTTGTGGCATTTGGAGGGTCGTTATGGGGGGGACCTGCTGAGTAAAGGGTCTTCCATGCCTTCCTAGGTCCATGCAAAGCCTGACTATTGAAGTCTATGTTTAGACATGCATTTTGTTAAACTCCTTGTTTTTCAAAGTCATGCTCAGACGTAATGTCATCTCAAACTTTGTTTAAGACAACACCAGATAAGTGGCACTGAATAATGCATAAACAAGTGTGTCATATGTTATCAATTTTTGTTAATTAACGTTTCTTAAGACACAGACCCCATCTAGTGGCGCTTGTTATGAAACCTATGTGAGTTAAAATGTTGAGTCATTTCTTTTATATAATGTATTAAGTCTTACACTGAAATGCCTGAGCTGTTTCAGCAATGTCTGGCTTTGAATCTTCTGTTAAACTGGATTAGTGGGGTGTATGCATTTCATTTTATAATTGGATTTTATTTATGTATTAATAGTGTTGTTGAATTTTGTATGGTGCCCAGAGCCTCCAGGATTGGGTGCCTGGAAAAATAAAATTTACTGTACCTTACCTAGGATAAAACTCTTGTTATTTGTATTCCTACTAAAAAAATACTGATTCTAATGAACTAGGACAGAGTTCAAATTCATCTTTCTGACTTTGGCAACAACATTGTCAAAAGTTGCTAGCTGAAATGTAAGCAACATTCTACATAGTCATCTGTCTAATGATGTTAGATGAAAAAATGTTTTTTTCTGTATAATGTACTGTATAAAAATGTGACCATTTTGAGAGAAAGTGAGTGTTAGAGAGATGGTATTTTCAACATTCAGCAATGCCATGAAGATGGTATTTTCAACTATCATCAAGGCATGTGTGAGATCTTTCAAAATCTAGATACTGTGCTCCCCATGTTCACCACAGTATCCTTGACATGTAAGGATGCCATCATGTCAAGTGTAGGAAACAAGTCTGTCTGCAGCAACTTCAGAGCTATGGGACCACAGAAGAGAAACAACGTGCAGCCTCCTGTGCTATCTATCATACCTCAAAATCATGTGGTGACTCCCAGAAGCTTCAAACACCTACCATGAGACTGGATCATTGAGGGGAGAGAATGCCAGCAGTCATCATACCATCCCCCATGGACCAGGTAAAAACAAATATTTGTTAAAGCAGCAGTGAAACAATCTGGTGAAAATTTTGACCTATACTTTTTTATGCTTTTTTACATAGCCATTTACCTCCTGACTTGTATGATACCATTCTTTCCGCTATTTGAGTTTGCTTTAGTACTTTTTTTCATGTCTGAAATAATAAAAGGATCGCTCCTTTTAATACGGTGCGGACCAGGTCTTCAACAGTATTTTCAGCTGTTTTTGTTAATTAGTTATTTATATATCACTTCTGTTGTGACTAAAATTAATAATTATGCAGCAGGCAGTGTTGTCTGACCTTACAGAACAATATTTGTTCAAAAACAGATGCAAATACTGATGAAAACCTGATCTGAGCCATATTAAAAGAAGTGCTCCTTTTAGTTTTTCAGACATGAGAAAAAGTACTAAAGCAGACACAAATTGTGAAAAGAAGCGTATCATACAAGTCAGGAGGTAAGTCGCAATCTAAAATAGCATAAAAAGGTACAGGTCAAAATTTTCACAAGATTGTTGCACTGCTGCTTAATTATTGCAAACCCTTGCCAAACAAAATGTTCTAATTAACATCTCATCTTTGGCAACTGAATAAAAGGAATGGGAGTGAGGTTTTCCCTGTGGGGCTGTAGGTTCTTCTAGTGGCTAAGGAGTGTGCCTATTTAATAAGACCTTTCTAATTGGTTATATGCAAAGCAGAAACTGGGACTGCTGTAATAAGGGTATTGATTAAAAGGGAACTGTTCTAAGAATATCCATATCTCATACCCCCTCTACATGGAACGGAAAATACTCTTGACAATTTTTTGGGCTTCTGTCAAGAAAGTCCTGATACCAATGTATTTGGGACTTCCTTAATTACTTTCAAAATGCTTCTATAGCATCCTTTTCAAGTCTCTGTTTGTTAAACACCACTAGAATAACTGAATATTCTGTTCCATCGAATGGTATAGGATGGATAGATTGTTTCTTATTCTTGTCCTGTGAATCTCATGACATTGATGGATTATATAAATCATGTAAACTGGGATTAAGATTTCCGCTTGGGCTAGTTTAAATCAATCAGGTTATCTCCCACATAAATTTCAGTTTAGGTACTGTAAATTGGGTCATACTGTTCACACAGGATGCAAAATTATTGTACTGCATACAGTGAGTTTTTGTTCAAGATAAATGACCCTATAAAATAAATTTATGGTGTGTAGAGAGCATTATTGGAACACACATGTCATTGCCCACCTTTGTTGGGCTCCAATTTGATTACCAGGATAGGGCAGTTGAGATGTAATGCCAAGAAATGTAAGGTAATGCATACTGAGAAACAATACAAAAATTAAATACCTGATGGGGAGTGTTAATAGAGAGCACAACTGAGGAAAGGCAGCTAGGGATTATAATATTGGAAAGACTGAAAACTACAACTCAGTGCAATGTAGAAACATGGAAACAGAATCTGTCAGCAGAAAAGAACCACTTGGCCCACCCAGTCTGCATAGATGCTTCCTACCTAATCTGTCTCTGCAGACCCTATCTGGTCTATGGTGGCTATCCCTCCTCCCTGCTTGTTTACTAATATACCCTACATGTATCCCACACATGTTTGAAGCCCCCCACTGCTTTTGCCTCCATCGATCACCTCTGCTGGCAGTGTGTTCCAGACATCTACCACCCTTTCAGTGAAGTAGTATTTCTATACATCCCACTTAACCCCCCCCCCCAGATTAATCGCATGCTTCCTGGTCCTGGTGCTCTTTCTCAATTGAAAGAGACTCCCCTCCTGTACCCTGTTCATCCCTGTGAAGTACTTGTAGGTCTTAATCATGTCACTTCTCACCCTCCTCTCTTCCAGTATGTACATGTTGAAATCTCTCAACTTTTCTTCACAGGGCTTCTTGTGCAACTGCTGCACCATTTTAGTTGCCCTCCTCTGGACTGCCTTCACACTATCTATATCTTTTCTGAGGTGTGGCCTCCAGAAATGGACAAAGTACTCCAGTTTGGGTCTCACCAGTGAACAATACAGTTACAACACCACCTCCTCTTCCTGCTAAAGATACCCACCCCTGTACACCCCAGCATTCCACTACCCCCCACTGCTTTGTCATAGTACCCTGCCACTTTGAGGTCATCAGTTATGATAACCCCAAGACCCCTTAATGACTGTCAGTACCACCCATTCCAATACTCAGTTCCTGAGTTCCTATGCTCTATATGTATGATTTTGCACTTTTTGCCATTGAACCCCCCTACTGCCATGCTCTTGACCACACCTTGAGTTTCCCCAGATCCTTGCACATTGTCTTCGCCCCCTCCTCTGTGTCCACACTATTGCTGATTTTGAGATTATCTGCAAAAATCATACTTTCTTTGCCAGTTCTTCTACAATATCACTAATGAAGACATTGAAGAGGACTGTCATAATACTGAGTTCTGTGGCACCCTGCCAATCACTCTCTCGCCATTAGAGTGAGTGCTGTTGACAACCACCTTCTGTTTCTAACCCAGTTCACCACTTTGGATCCCATACCTAGGCTGCCCAACTTTCTTATCAGTTTACTGTGTGGCACAGTGTTGAAGGCCTTGCTAAAGTCCAAAGAGTCCACATCCAGTTCTTCTTCTGATCTATTTCCCTCATCACCCGGTCAAAGAAATCAATCAGATTCATCTGGGATGACCCCCACCTTGTGAATCCATGCTGCTTATTATCATGCAGCCCACTGAATTTAAGACAATCTACCAGTCTTCCTTTTAGCAGAGTTTCCATTAATTTCCACACCACTGAAGTAAGACTGACTGGCCTACAGTTGCTAACCTCCTCCTTGCTGCTGTTGTTCTTATGTAAAGAAGAAGAAGAAGAATCAGCATTTATATAGCGCTTTTCATACACAGTATCCCAATGCGCTTTACAAGCAATGCTAGACTGGTAGAGAAGTGACTGAATGTATGGTGGTGGCCATATCGCACACACAGCCTGGATAATTGCATGAACTGGTTTATGGGAAGGGAAATGTTGGCCAGGACCCAGGAATGTTCCCTGCTCTTTCCAAAGAGTGCCCTGAGTTCTTTCACTTCCACCAGGACACCCACCAGGACAATACCAGGATGGGCAGAAGGGACCTCGGTTTAACATCTCATCCGAAGGACGGCACATCCCAGCAGTACAGCACCCCCCAATACTGCACTCGGATGCCAGTAATTTTAAGGTGCAAGCCCAATCCCGGTGTGGGATGAGAACCCATGACCTTCTGGTCCAGAGGCAGATGTGCTACCAACTGCGCCACGCTGACATGCACATTGAGGGACCACATCATCTCATTACCAGACGTCTGGAACCATGTGCTTCCAGTGAACTATTTAATAAGGCTGTAAGTAGGGCAGCTAGCCCCTCTCTGTTTCTTTAGTGCCCTTGTGTGTATCCCATAACCTTGTCCACCTTCAGAGATGCAAGTCCCTTCAGGACTCTTTCCTCTGAAAATGAACTTGTGTCCACCTCCCTTCCCCTCTATTTGGCAAGATTCAGGATCGGAGCCACTATTTATACAGGGTTAATATACAGATCTCCAATACAGGGGGGGGAACTGCATAAGGCACTGGGGAAGCCATCAGCACAATGGCAGAAAACAATGAAAGGTGCTTTTGGTGAGGGACTTCAGTCTGCTAGCTGCGGGGCTAGCTGTAGATTGCAGCTTCCCAGTCATAGCCTCAGCTTGAAGCAGAAACATCCTGAACTCCCTGCAAGGGGTGTTCCTCTGGTTACTAGTCAGGGAGCCCACTCATGATGAGGCAATACTGGATCTGGTGCTTACTAACAGTGCAGTGTTCCAGACATCAAGATGGGAGGCCACCTGTGGACCAGGGATCACTGGAAGCAAACCACACAAGTACAAGGGTCCTGGACTTTAGGAGACCAGATTTAAAATAATGGGTGAATACCTCAGTGACAACCTTGTGGGGGGTAGGGGTGGGCTGGGTGAGATGGGTGACCAGTGGACCAAATTAAGGGATAGCACAGTGAAGACAACAGACCTCTGCAAAAAAGAAGTGAGGAGAAACAGGAGGAGAAAGAAACAGCTGTGGTCTTCAGAGGAAGTGTCTGAGATAAAGGCAAAAAGGGTAGCATTCAGGATGTACAAATAGGAGGGCCTGCAGTGAAGGTAGTCACAATGAAAAAGGGCAGACCGGATGGGTCAAGTGGCCCTTATCCGCTGTCAGTTTCTATGCTTCTAGACTCAGAGGGAAGAATATAGGGGGTACCAGGAGAAGCAGAGGGAAACAGGGAAAGCAGTGAGGGGTGCAAATGTGCAAACTGAGGAAAGGTTAACCAAAGAGGTAACTAAGGTTAGCAAGACCTTTTTTCTATACATTACCAAAAAGAGGAAGATAAGGGGTGGGATTGTAAGGCTAAGAGGGGAAGGGGGGACTGTACAGAGAAGGATCAGGGAAAACAGTGGAAAGGAAGGGGGAATGGACCACATAAAATTAGCAGGAACACTGGGAGGATGGAGGTAGACACAAGTCCAGTCACACAGGAGAGAGTCCTGAAGGTATTTGTGAATCAGAAAGTGCACAAAGCTATGGCGCCAGATAGATCACACCAAGGAGTGTTGAGGGAGCTCAGGGAGATACTAGTTATTCCTCTGACAGCCCTATTCAACAATTCAGTGGAAACAGGAGTAGTTCTGTGGGACTGGAGGAGAGGAGATGTAGTCCTGCTTCATAAAAGAGGCAGCAGGGAGGAGGCTGACAACTATAGGCCAGCCAGTCTGATGTCAGTGCTGGGGAAGTTAATGGAGATACTTTTAAAGAAAAGGCTTGTGGAGTATCTTGAATCCAGCACGTTGCAAGACTTGAGGCAGCATGGATTTGTTGGGGGGAGGTCATGTCAGATATACCTGATTGATTTTTTAACAGATTGACCAGGGCAATGGATCAGGGTAGTACAGTGGACTTGGCCTACTTAGATTTCAGCAAGGCTTTCGACCCCGTACCACATAGGAGGCTCATAAATAAACTGGTGAGTTTGGGGTTGGGTGCTAATGTGGTAAACTAGGTATGACATTGGTTGATGGATAGGCGGCAGAGGATAGTGGTAAATGGCACTCACTCTGGGGAGGGCAGAATGACCAGTGGGGTACCTCAGGGCTCAGTACTGGGACCAGTCTTCTTTAATGTCTTTATAAGTGACGCTGCACAAGAGCTGGAAGAGGACGTACAGTATGACTTTGCAGATAAAACCAAAATCTGCAATAGGGTGGACACTTTTGGGGGACTGGAGAAAATGAGCAGAGACTTAAGAAAACTCCAGGAGTGGTCTAAGGTACGGCAGATGGGTTTCAATGCGAAAAGTGGAAAATCATGTATCTATTTATTTATTTATGACTTTTGTTACCAGGTAAGTGCACAAATCTAAGGGACTGTTTTAAGGTAAGACCCGGGCCATAGGAATAGCACAGAAAACATACAATACAATCGTGATAAGCAGCAGTACAAAACTGAGTGCACACGAAAGTCAGTTTAGCACAATGGTTTAAGGCTCTAAGCTGCCAACCTGGAGACCTGGGTTTGAATCCCACAGCCCCCACTTGCATACTGTGTGACCCTGAGCAAGTCACTTAACGTCCTTGTGCTCCCAGGTCACACCTGGAAACATGCTTTTGCTTGGTGTCTCTCTTCTGGTTAAAAAAAAAAAGAAATTAAACACTGTTAAAATGAGAAATTCAAACATACAAGTGGTACAGACACATCCATTAAATAATAAATAATGGCTTGCAAAAAAAAATTCCCCCCACCCCACCAGCATACAGACAGTGTTACAATATCCATCACAGCTAATAATAAGAGCAAGAGGTGAGCAGCAAAGGGATGCACTCCCAGATAGTGAGCTAGAGAAAGTGGGGAAAAGGATGTGAACACAGGGAGGGGCTACCCAAGTGAGCAGAAGCAGCTAGCTTTCACCATGAGCAAGGTTTTGAAGTCAGATTTGAAGGTGAGATGCATGTTAGATGAACGGAGTGGTGCTGGAATACTATTCCACAGAGAGGGGGCCACTACTGATAGGGCTTTCCCTCTCATGTTAGTAGTGACTCTGGGAACCTCAATAGGTGGGACAGAAGATGCATGAAGACTCCTGGGTAAAGTTCTGATCTTGGGGAAGGGTAAGAATGGAGACATGTTCCCACCCCTCAGGGTGTTATCCATAATGTGCTGAGGGCAAAGTCAAAGCAGCCTTGGAGTGGAAGCTAGCCAAGCGATCAATAGCGGTCACAGTGATGGGTTGAGAATGAAGCCAGGAGAGAAAAGCAGCAAGCACTGTTATAGACTGATGTGAGTCTAGTGTGTAGGGGGGAGGACCCACATGAGTAGATGGGGGTGCAATAGTCGATGATGGGGAGCAGATTTCTTTGGACGATACCTAGGTGAGCCTCTGGGGTCAGGCAAAATTTTAGATGATAGGTGGTCCCTAGTTTTTGATTTGTTTTGGACAACACCCTGACTGCATCCCAACCACCTCCAACTCAACAACACAGAAAAAAATTTAAACAAGGAGGGGCAATGTGGGGGGACAAAACACAGGAACAAGAACCAACATAAAATTAGTAGACAACTTGAGGAGTCAAAGTGCAAAGTCGTGAATTTATCAAACTTCCAGCTCACTGGTTTGCAACAAAAATTGCATAATAAGGGCTTGCCATTTGTGCCAGATCCGACTGTTGATTGTTCTGGAACTTATATTGACATTACAAACATTCTTTAGGAAACTTCACTTGAGGAACTTTTACTGTAAACAACCAAAAATGGACTTCGGTAATCCATCCATCACTTTTCCATCTGATGAGGATGTTCAAGCACTTTTGAACTTGTCTGCAGAAATTGATGATACCCTAGATTCCTCTGATATTTCAATATATGATATTAATATTACATCAGAAGCTTCCATATGGCCTATTGAAAGAACAACCCTGTTTAGGGGACCATCTACTTTTAACCCTCCACCTTTTAATAGTCCAGCATTAAAACATTTGAAAATTTGGTTCAGCAAGATCTAGAAGATTTGTTTAATACATGATGGACCTACCATAATCACAACCAAACTATAGAAGAATTTTCTGCTTTGCAAGATCTGGGGGTGGCTGTGCTATCTACACCAGGGACTCTCTCACTGGGCTCACCCTCCCTGCTCCGGACCTTGTAAGTGGGGCACAGGCCCTTACCATTAAGCTTACCCCGGACCCCACCAGGGCACCCTTTTATCTCACCGCTGCCTATATACTGCTCAGGAACCAAAACCCAGCACTATTATCATTAACTGACTATCTTGCCACCCTCCCTCACAGTGCTGAATTGTGGGGGACCTTAACATGAACTGGCTGAGCCTCCTCCATCCCCACCCGGACCCTTCACAGCCCTTGATCTAACACAACTAGTCTCCCAACCCACTAGAGTGAACCCTATGAGAGGTACCAGCACCCTCCTAGATGTCATCATCACAAACCGCCCCCAAAAAATTCTGGACATCCAAGTCCTCCCTGATTCACTCAGTGACCATTCCCCTGTGCTGTTCCGCTGGATGACCACCTCACCGCAACCCACTGCCCAGTGCATGCCCCGCCGGTGTTTCAGACCGTGTGGTCTGAAAAACCTTAAACAATATTTTGCCCAACAAGGCTGGTCCCCCATTCACCGTGCTCCTGATATAGACACTGCCCTTGCCTTCTTTACCCAAACCTTTAGTAAAGCCTGTGACCTCTTTGCTCCCCTCTCAGCTGTCCGAACCAAAAAACATAACCTGCCCTGGATTACTCCTGCCTTTACAGCTGCTCAGGCATAGGGATAATTTATGGCACCTTGCCATGAAACTAGGCGACAAGCAGACAGACAGGCCTACTAGCACTGCATGGAATAAGTGCACATGGGCAATCAGGAAAGCCAAGGCCGACCACTATCAGGCCACCTCACCGCCTCCTGGGGTGCGCCGATTCTGGGATAACGTCAAACAATTGAGTGGGAACACTCGCCTCCCTCCCATCCCAGATTATTACTGACAACACCACCATAATGGACCCTGCAGACATTGCAAACCTCCTAAACACCTCCTTTACTGACCTTAGCCCTATCCTCCCAGTAACTTCTTTGACCAACCACCCTCCAAACCTGCCCCTGCCCTCCAACGCCCTAGCTTCTACCTGCATAGGTTACTGCCCAGGAAGTCCACGCACCTGACCCATGCACTAAAAGGCAACAGTCCTGTGACAACTCCTGGACCACAGAATTCTCAGGCTGGTACTGGATCAGGTCCTTACCCCACTCACCAGCCTTCTCAACAAATCCTTCTGCCTGGGACAATTCCCCACTACATGGAAAACCGCCACTGTTACTCCTATCCATAAAGGGGGTGACAGGTCCTTAGCTGGGAACTACTGACCTATCTCCATACTCCCACCCCTCTCCAAAGCCCTTGAAAAACTGGTTGCCATGCAAATCACTGAATACCTGACCAAACACAACATCCTCTGCCCTGAACAGCATGGATACCATGCAGGACACAGTACTAGCACAGCTCTTGTTGAATTCTCATCATTCCTACACTCCTCCATGGACACAGGCTCCCTAGCCAGGGCCGTGTTCCTCGACCTCTCAAAGGCCTTCGACACGGTCTCACACCCCCTCCTGCTGGAAGCCCTCTGTCACTCAGGCTTCACCACTGGGCCACTTGCCTGGTGCTCCAGCTACCTATCCGCACGCTCCCAACGTGTCAATATTGGTGGGACACTTTCCAATCCATGTCCTATCCTCTCTGGGGTTCCACAGGGCTCCATCCTGGGACCCCTACTCTTCTCGCTATACCTTAATTACCCTGCCCAGTGCATGCACTGGGAAAATTCTGCTGTATGCGTGATGCCGCCATCTTCACCACCGACTGTAACCCTCCTCCCTCCAGGATTCCTGCAACGTTCCTATAATGATGCTGAAACCTGGTTTAAAGAGCATAGACTGGCATAAATCTTAAAAACTAAAACCATGCTCTTGCCCACCCCAAAACAAAGCATTCAAATCCCTCCGTATCCTCTCCTACTCCAAACAGCAACTGGAGCAAGTCCACTCCTATAAGTACCTAGGGATCTCCTTTGACTTAGCCCTCACCTATCACACCCACATCGATGCACTTACCTCTGCTACCAATATACGGCTTGGTATCTTATACCGCTACAAAAACTGTCTCCCCCCCGATGCCCTCCGGCTTGCAGTTACATCCTCCATATTATCCCTAGTTGACTATGGGGTACCTGTCTATGGTGCTGCCAACACGACTGCCCTAAACAAAATCCGCCTCGTCCTAAATAAGGCATGCAGGCTAATCACAGGGGCCCCTAGGCTCACATACGTGTCAGCTTTATGACATGGCAACAGTACTAAACCTTGATGAACGGCTGCAATATCAAACTTGCCTTATAGCTAAAAACCCTGCTAGGACTGTCACCACCGGCTGACAGCCTCCCTCCTCTAGCCCAACCCCTAGTCAGTACTCGGACCTCCTGCAAGGCCACCTTCCTGGTTCCTCGATCTAGGACCTCGCATGGACAGAGGTCTTTCCACCATAGAGCCCCTTCTTGGTACAACACGCTTCCTCTCTCCATCTCAGAAATCCCCACTATCTCCAAGTTCAAAACTGCGCTCAAAAGCGAGCTAATCAACACGCACTGATGCACCTGTGCATAACGTGTGTACAACACGCTTTGCCGTGACAATGCCCACTGGGCTGCACCCTCGCCATACCGCCTTAATCCTACCTCCTCGACATTACTACCATATCCGACTGCCTACCTTCTCTCAGTTTTCAAGAATGTACCATGTATGCTAGAATCCTAATATACTGCTTACTCAATTGTCCTACTAGAATGCACTACCGTATCCAAATCAAACTATCTGCTGTGTTGGCTCGGTCGCATGCTCTGCTAACTCTGTAACCTGTACCATGGAACTTGTTACATGTTTCTTTTGCAAGTATCATTCCACTATGCTGCTAAACTCTGTAACCTTCCTTTTGTCTACAATACCTGAATCTGCACCTTGTAATGCAAACTGTGTAACCTATACCCTGGATCCATGTAAGCCTGCATCTTTATGTATTATGTTCTCTTCTCTTTCTACCACACCTGACGAGGTACCTTTGGAAATGGCCTCTGGCTCAAAGATTGTAAACTGATTGCAAAATAAAATAAAATAAAATAAAAATAAGATCTGAAGAACACTGAATCTATTATAATTAGGGAAGCGGACAAAGGTGGTAAAGTGGTTGTTATGAATGTAACCCAATATGAGGAAGAAATACGCAGACAGTTGGATGACACTTAAAATTATATGAGATTACAATCGGACCCTACAAAAAGCTTTAAAAACAAACTTGATTCATTTTTGCAAATGTCTTTCTCTACAGGTAGCATTACTAAGAAAGGAATGGAGTTCATGCAGATGGAATTGCCTACTGTACTTACCATTTATACACTATGTACGAGTCACAAGGACCAGACAAACCTCCCTGGTAGACCTACAGTATCAGGCTGTGGAAGTCTTACTGAAAAGTTTATTGATCATTTTCTAAAACTGATTGTTTTTTGGCAACAGTCATATATCCTTTATAGTATAGATGTACATAACAAACTGGGGGGTTGTCTGGTCCCCTGATCTTAGGTGGGTTATGATAGACGTAGAAAGTCTTTATAGCAGCATTAGGCATGATCTGGGCTTATATCCCTTGGATTTTCATTTGCATAGTACAAATATTGCTAGAGGTGTACTGGCAGCTTTCATTTTGAAAGCTATGGAACTTATACTTACTACTAACTATTTCCTTTTTGACAATAAGTACTATCTTCAAACATGGGGCACTGCGATGGGAACCACAATGGCACCCTCATATGCCAACCTTTTCATGGCTTGGTGGGAGGGTGCCACTGTGTTTGACCCTGTTCTCAACCCCTTTCTGCCCCACATAGTTATGTGGGGCAGATATAGAGATGATATCTTGCTAATATGGCAAGGTGATGAAATAACAGTGGATAATTTTCTTCAGTTTTTGAATTGTCAATGATGTAGGTCTGAAATTTACCTAGCAAACTAATTCCAATGCCATTTCATTTCATGATTTGAACTTACGAAGAGCAGATGGACAACCCATTTCACGTTCCACCCACAGGAAGCCCACCTCTGCTAATGTGCTCTTGCATACTTCCAGTGCCCACCCATTACACCTTTAAAAAAGCTATAACTTTTGATCAGGTCACTAGATTGAGAAGAAATTGCTCAAATTTGACTTCTTTTGTGGAATAGGCCCATGACCTTAAAATGCATTTTCTAGAAAGAGGCTATAGTCTAAATTTGGTAGAAGAGGCCCTCAATAAGGTTAGAAATGTGGATTGGAAAGATCTTTTAGCAGTAAAGGATAAACTCAATCAAAATGAACAGCCTATCACACTAGTGACAACTAATAACCATGTATCAAAAGATGGTTAAAAAAGACTGGAATGTTTTGTGGGGAGATCCCTTACTTTATAATGAAGTGGGGACCTCTTCACGAATTTCTTTGCACTGTGACCCTAATTTGAGAGATAGCCTAACATGTAGTCTGTGTGTAAAAGAGAAAATAGATTTAAGACCTGCATGGATGCCTCCTCATCCTGTAGGCTGTTATAGATGTGGCAATTGTAATATCTGTATGTACTGCACACAGACTAAAGTTTTTGAACATCCCCTTACACATCAAGAGTTTAACATTAGGGAGTTTATTAATTGCTCTACTGTCTATGTAATTTACATACTTTTCTGTACCTGTCCAAAAATATATGTGGGGTGTACAACTTGACCCCTCAAAGTATGTGTGGAGGAGCACGTTTGTGGGACAATAAATATTGATTTGGACAGCCCCCTCAGGTTACTCTTTGCTTCATATCATGATAGCAGAGTGGATGATTTTTCTTTTATTGGTCTAGAACAGGTGCAGGCCTATCCAAGCAGGGGAAATAGACACAGAATTCTACTGCACCATGAAACAAGATGTATTTTTAATCTTAAAGGCCACACTGACATGGGGCTTAATAGCAATCATATAGATATTGTTCCTTATCTATAAGATATTTCATATCTCAATATGACAATGATAAATACTTTTGCATTTTGGAGGCCCTTCTATTTGCACCTTGTCTTTTATACAGCCCTAGAGAGTCTGTTTTTGAATATAAATTTGAATTTTTTTCTGATATATCTCAGCTTTGATAGTGTATATATCAATAATGATTTTGATTTAATTATGTCAGTCTCTAAATAACATCAGTGGATTGCTTGCTGTATTTTAGACATTTGCTTGCTTGTAATTGTATTCATTTATAATTAATAAAAAAGTTGTCCTCTTTATATTATTTATATTAAGCAAACATATGGGCCCAGATATTCAAAAGGGTTGCGCATGGTGCAACAGTGTTGCACCATGCACAACTCACTGATGTACCCCGGTGCGACATTAAAAAGGAAAAAGTGGCGCCTGCATGAAACTCCGGATGTGCCGGGGCACATCAGATGTATGCAGGCTCAGGTGGGGGCGTGACTATGCATAAACTGCACAGCCCAATATTCAGCAGGGCCATGCAGAGTTATGCAGGTGCAATCCCCTACCTGCGCCTGCACAACTTTACACAAAAAAAAAGGATCAAGTCGAGAGCCACCCACAGGTGAGCTGCTGCATTGCAGGGTGCAACACAGCAGCTGCCACTTGGGGGTGGCCCTCCACTTGTTCCCAGTGCCCCCCATGTCCCGATCGTGGGCATAATGTAATTCTCCCCAGCAGCCCAATGGCGGGCATAAGCAGCGTCCCCCACCACCCGAGAAGCCCGATTGCGGCATGAATTGAAACTCCCTCCTCCCCGAGTAGCCCGATCGTGGGCATGAATTGAAACTCCCCTCTCCATGAGTAGCCTGATCTCAGGCATGAACTGAAACTCCCCAGCAGCCCGATCGCGGGCATGAATTGAAACTCCCTCACCCGAGTAGCCCGATCGCGGGCATGAATTAAACTCCCTCCCCGAGTAGCCTGATTGCGGGCATGAATTGAAACTCCCCCAGTAGCCTGATCATGGGCATGAATTGAAACCCCCCAGTAGCCCGATCGCGGGCATGAAGCCATCCCCAAGTCCAAGATCCCTGGTGGTTCAGTGGACTGCGAGAAGCCAGATCGCTGGCGGCATCCACACCCCACGTCCACACTCCCTGGTGATCTAGTGGCCCCCACCCTCCTGCCCACGGAGGTCCACCACCCCGCTCCCCGTCAGCCAGTGGGTGGCAGCACCCCACCCGCCTGCCGGCTCCATCCCATGACTGCCAGCAGTAGGGCTGCACACCCATTGGTTCAGAGCATGAGCCAATGGGCATGCAGCCCATACCATACAAGGTAGTCCAGATATGTGAATGAATGGGGTGGCAGGCGGGGGTGCTGCTCGCCCGCTGGCTGGCGGGGGAGCGGGGTGGGGGCCCGTGGGCGGAGGGGTCGGGGGCCACTAGATCACCAGGGAGTGTGGGCGGGGGTGTAGATGCCGCCAGCGATCTGGTTTCACGATCCACTGGACCACCAGGGATCTTGGACTTTGGGGGAATGACTTCATGCCCGCGATCGGGCTACTGGGGAGCTTTAAATTCATGCCTGTGGATCGGGCTACTGGGGGTGGAGTTTCAATTTATGCCCATGATTGGGCTACTTGGGGGTTCAATTCATGCCCGTGATCGGGCTACTGGGGGAGTTTCAATTCATGCCCAGCGATGAGCTACTCGGAAGTTTCAATTCATGCCGCGATCGGGCTACTTGGGGAGGAGTTTCAATTCATGCCAGCGATCGGGCTACTGGAGATGACTTCATGCCCGTGATCGGACTACTCGGGGGCGTTGCTTATGCCCGCGATCGGGCTAATGGGGAGGATAATGTTATGCCCGCATTCGCTGCTGAGGGGTGGGAAAGACTACTGTGCTGCCCACGATCGGGCTATGGGGGAATACTGTTATGCCCATGATTGGGCTGCAGGGAGCGTTGGTCCCCGATGGCTGCTGCCTGGCAGGGGGTCAGGCGCAAGCCATCGGGGATCGGCACACCTGCATGCTAATGGCATGCAAATGGAGCCATAATCAGATGCAAATGGCCCCCTCTGCGCCTTGCATAGATTATGGCCCCATTTGCATGTCACCCTTTGAATATCACAGGTGCTGTGCATGGCGTAATGGAACTTGCGCCACCGCATCTCAATGCTCCACTCTGACCACTTGCGGTGGCGCAGTTCCACTGCAACATGCACAGTGGGTGTGGCCAGGGGGCGATATTCAAAGAAGTTGCTCAATAGCGCAACTCCATTGAATATCACCCTGGCCACACCCCTGCGCAACTTTTTTGAGCAGTGCAAGGGCTTGCGCCTCACAATGGCGCAGTTTGAATATCTGGGCCATGAGGTTTAAAGAGAAATATTTAACTAGGTACTCTAACTTTATTGTATTATAGAATTTGCACTATTTTTAGTATATATCTTATCTTTTATTAATTATTGGTGTCTTACTGCTTGCTTTTGAGTGTTATCATTGAGTATCACGCTCTGAAGATGGCTGAGAGTGTGGTCGATACATAAGCGTGTCAATTTGCCTTAGCGGCAGGTTTCACTGCCCCCCACTGCACCACGTGTTTTTTTGGCATCTTCTGTCGATGTTGTGCTGTGCTTTGCACGAGACTGTTTGTCCGTGGCATTTTTGTCCCTTTGCAGTGGATTTGTATAGCCAAACCGATGGTCCACTAACAGCAAAACTGGAAAGGTGAAAACTAGCACCTGACTATACTCTGAGCAGGTTTGAGTAAGCCATTATTGTCAGTTAAGCACATAGCCTACCACGGAGTTCATTCTCCATTTTGGTTTAGCAGCAGTTTGGGGGACAGTGTGTTTTTTGCCTGCTTTGTCAGCTTTTTACACCTTCTTTTGCTTTTTCTTCCGTGGGCACTTTGTATGCTTTTTTGCACATAATGCACTGTTTGCACAATAAAGTATACTGTGTACCTGTAGGAAGTTGGTATTACTGTTGATGCCCTTTCTTAATATTTATATTTTTTTATGATTACTAATAAAGATGTGCTTTCTTTTGGCTTAGCCTTAGTATTGGCATATTTTTTGTATATTGTGCTGACCTCAACTGAAAGAAATCTTTCTTTCTATTTTTTTTGTTTACTAGTCCTAGCTCTTGAGGTAATTGGTGCACATTCCTGTATTTGAGCACCCCAGAGACATGCTCTGTCTGTAAATTTTCTTGTTTTTTTTGTTTTTGAGTGCCTCACTTTTTTTCCTCAAAGTGTTCCTGTATATTCATTTTTTGTGATCCTGAGCAAGTCACTTAACTTCCTTGTGCTCCCAGGTCACATCTGGAAACAAGCTTTAGCTTAGTGTGTTACTCCTAGTTAAACAGTGTTCCCTAATAGAAAGTGATTTGAGCACTATTAATTTAAGCAACTCTTTAAAAATTTGCTATTATGAACTTTTCATATATTATACATGTATTTATGCAAGACATGATATAGGAATGCATCTTACTAACACTGTTTCTTTAATTGTGCTCTTCAAATGGCATATGTGTTGCTCACTTGCTCCTCCTCCTCCTGATGAAGCATTGCGTTTAGACACAAAGCGTCTAGGGTTTGAGACTCACCAGGGTCTTCTCGCAATAACATTTTTCTGTTGCTTTATCTGGCATTTTGCTTTTATGAGCCTTTATTTTTGTACTCAGTGCAGGCAGTGTGGCCTGTTTGCCTTTTCTGGTTTTTGATTAACCCTGCAAATGACAATGTTGA
This sequence comes from Neoceratodus forsteri, assembly GCA_016271365.2. Classification (NCBI taxonomy): domain Eukaryota; kingdom Metazoa; phylum Chordata; order Ceratodontiformes; family Ceratodontidae; genus Neoceratodus; species Neoceratodus forsteri. The sequence continues at coordinate 728,273,569 of CM057455.1, forward strand.
TGTGTTGAGAGAAGGAGAGGGAGGAGTCAAGCGTTGCCCCCAGGTATTTAAAGGTAGCAATGTTCTTGAGGGCTGTACCATCTGGGGAGCGTACTGAGAGGGAAGAGTTAGATTTTGGAACTTTGGCAAGGTTAGGTTTGGACTCTAACAGCGTGGCATTGTTCTTCTTTTCATTAACCAAAAGTAAGTTAGATGTGGGCAGAACCATAGTTCTGGGTGAGGACAGAGGAGATGCAAAATAGGTGCTTGTTGCTATGAAAGAGGACAAGATCATCCTCGTACAGGAGGGCATTACAGTTGAGGCTGATGGAGGGGAGGGAACTGATAAAAACAGAAAAACGTAAGGGGCCTAGAATGCTGGCAGAATGCTAGAGCACAGAAAGGCAAGGCAAATTTCTTCTATATAGCATACTATCCAAGGGCTCAGAATGCTTTACAATAAGAATAACCCCCCCCCCGGATTAAAATCAACAATTCAACGTGTGGTACATAGCTCAGTGCTTGTGTATACTTATGAGCTTGAATGTTATGTGCTTGATGTTTATAGACTTAGACTTTGGCTTTTCTCTGTTTCCCACCCTCGGTGGAATGCTGGGAAGGTGTAGGAATTAAGGCCCAGAGGTGAGGGTGAGATAATGATGCCAGAGGAAGAGGAGGATGGGGGGTGTTTCTGAAATGCTCAAAACTGAGCAGTGGAGGCGCTGAGGGTTAAGTAGGGGATGTGGGAGGAGATATTCCCCACCCCTTGAACCTCAGGCTATAGCCTTCCCATTCAATGTGTGGTACACAGCTCAATTCTTGTGTATACTAATGAGCTTGAATGTTACGTGCTTGATGTTTATAGACTTAGACTTTAGCTTTTCTCTGTTTTCCACCCTCAGTGGAATGCTGGGAAGGTGTAGGAATTAAAGCCCAAAAGATTGTTACCATATTGATTACCTCCACCAACTCCGGAGAGTGTGACCAGTAGCACACAGGAGAGAAAAAAATCCAGTGGGGGAAACCTCTGAGGACCCATGGCTACCGACCTGCTCATCCTCTGGCCATTCTAAGAGGCAATAATCCTAAATGTGGGTTGATGTTTGGTTCTAGTTATATCCAAGAGTTTAAATCTTAATCCTGCTGGTTGATGAGTCAAGTTCTCTGAATCTTGGTGGTGAGAAGAAAGTCAATACTGGAGTATGAAGATTCCGCAGATGAAGAAGTGTCCAATTCATATGTATGTCCGGATGAGAAAGAATGATTAATCCATGTCCAGGGATTCTATGTAGAAATGAAGAATTGTAAACCAAAGATAAGGATAGTCCAGGGAGCAAAGTCTAGGGATGGTTGAGCATTAGACAGTATCACCCTGTTTGAGCAAGTGGGGGAAAGTCTTCCATGGAAGTTGGAGAGTGGGTCCTTCACGGAGGCCCTGAGATTACTTCAGCCAAGACCTCTACATAGATAAGGCAGGGACACAAGCCATGATGCTGGAGCTGTTTTGTCAAAGGCGGGAATAGCAGATATGGGAGCAACTGATGAAGTTGCTGAAATTCAGGCAAGAGACGCATGATGCTGAAGTGCCATGACATGGTGGTGTGAGATGAAACGGGAGATTTTGGAAGGCAGTCCGATGCAATAAGCAGCAGAAATGAGAATCCAGTGGCCGGTTAACACTAGGAAGCTAGATGAGGACCCCATGCAGGCCGAGCAGGGAAGCTTGATTGATAATAATAATAATAATAATTTTATTTATATAGCGCCTTTCGCTATATCAAGGCGCTGAACAAATTGATTAAAAATTCAACATTCCATACAAAACATCAAAGACCACAAACATTATAAAATACATCATAAAAACATAATAAATTACAATAAAATTTCAAACACATTGCAGTACACTGATTGAAGAGACCCTGTGCGGGTCATTGTTGGAGATCCTTCCCAGAGGACCTGAGAAAAGTACAAGATGACCGTGATAGTCCAAAAGCTGGGGATCCAGGTGCAGCAAAGAGGAAGCGGTGAGGATGGGCACCTCCCACAGGTAGTCCGTGAGATCAGTCATCAGAGTTTCTGGGACCAGAAATGTAAGTTATGTTTTAGTATGGTAAGGCAGGACAGGGCAGTTGCCCAACATGAAGTAGCAAAGATGGAAGACTAGGACTCCAGAGTGGACAAGCTATGAATCCTGGCTTCTTGAGGCAAGACCAGAATTGGAGGGACCCCTACAGGTCTATCACAGGTGGCTTCAGGAATGGTTCAGCTGGAAGCTAGGTCCCCATGTAGGCCGAGCTGAACTGACAGTATCCCTATGTGGGATCACCAGAAAAGGAGTTGAATTATGGAATCACGAGTCAGATTTCTGTGTAAACTGACTAGAAGGTGCGACCCTCATGAGGGGGTCATGAGAGGAAGATGCACAAGGTACTTATGCTGGTTGCTTGGCCTGGGGACAGTCTGCCAAGGTGGGAACGAATCTGGAATGTACTTTACGAGTGATCAAGTGGCGAGTGAAGCCCTTAGGCGGGCTAGCTGGAGGGATGAGACCTCCATGTAGGTCTGCCTGAGGAAGGAGTACAGTTGGGTGATTCAGTAGTGAACTAGGCCCATACGTGGGCTAGCTGGAGTGGTGAGACATCCATGTAGGTCTGCCAGAAGAAGGAGTGTGATTGCATGATGAAATAGCGAGCTAGGCCCTGTTGTGGACTAGCTGGAATGGCAAGACCCCCATGTAGGTCTGCCAGAGGAAGGAGTACGAATTTGCGATCTAGTAGTGAGCTAGGCCCATATGTGGGCTAGCTAGAGTGGCGAGACCCCCATGTAGGTCTACCGAAGGAAAGAGTAGGATTGCATGATCATGTAGCGAGTTAGACCCTTACGTGGGCTAGCCAGAGGGGCGAGACCCCCATGTAGGTCTGCCTGAGGAAAGAGCATGCCTGCTTGAGTCAGCTAGGCCCACACTTGGGTTAGCTGGACCAGCAGGTCTGCCCAGGGGAGTAAACTGAGTGAGGCAAACTAGGCCCCCGTGTACACTAGCTAGACGGGTAGGACCTCCACGTGGGTCTGCCCAAGGAAGGGGTAGAATTAGGTGAGTTGGGTTAGGCCCCCACATGGGCTACCCAGACAGGCATGACCAGATGCCTCTGGGTTTCTTAAAGTAATTCAGGCAATGTAAGCAACTGCTCCATAGATGGCTGATTTCATTGAAAGATACAGGAACTTGCATATGTATGGGAGTCCTGAGGTTGGTTTCAATTAGCAGCAGTCAAGGGAGAAACATTAGCGAGAGACACTGAAAATCACTCAGCAGGAGAAGTTCCTGGAGAGTACTCCTGTGATGCAGCTGTGCTGGGAAAGTTGGTAATCAGCCCCCCAAAAGTAAGGAGAAGGCAGGCAAAATGGACTAGAGTGGGGCCGGGGGCACCAGGTGGGCGGGGGCAGCAAGCAGATTGGTGAGAATCTGCAAATGAAAATCCAATGATAGTCAACAGCAGCCTGCATAACAGGAAATGACTGTATAAGAGAGGAGGCAAGACTAGCCACTGACATACCTCTGAACTGCTATGAACTATGCAGATTGCTATGAGATTCACACTCAAATTACCCATGCCCTGCAGAGGTACACTGATGGACAGAATAATGTCAGAGCTAGTTCAGTACACACAAAGCAGTAATTCCCATTACCAAGAGGATGCAAACATTCCTGAACATGACCAGTATTGGGCCCACCAATTGTAGACATAGGAATGTGAAAATTAGGAAAGTGCCACACAGTCCAGTCATATGCTATGATTTTGAAGGCCAGTGCAAGGAGCTGGATGCTGAGAAGTTGAGAGGTACAGTCAGGTACAGGCAATAGGACAAAAAGGAGTCAGCGTGGTCCAGGGCAGCAGACTGGAAGAGGGAGAAAACTCAGTTCGAACAGCTGAATTGCCTAGTGAGGTAGTGAAAGCCAGAAGACCCATGTGGCGTGAGCTTGAGAGAAGCACTGCAGGAATAGTGATCATCATCCAGCAGAGGGCGCAGAATGTCCGGAGTGCTTTCTGGCCCAGATGACAGTCCAGGAGTGGGTCAGGGGAGCATGGAGGCAAGCAGCATGTTGGCCGCATGGAACTGGTGTGAAGAGGTGCTGCAGGAGTCCAACAAGGAAGAGGCTGGGAGCAGCAGTGCCAGCAGATCTGAGAGAAGATGGTGGTCCACAGCACACCCTGATGCAGAGGCAGGGAACTGAGCAGAGGCTGGCGAGGCAGGAGGCAGCAGAAAACAAACTAAACAAAGGAAGAAAAGCACCCAGGAGGTACTGGGCAACATGGGGGGGGGGCGAAGAAGCCAAGCGGGGAGAATGAGAAGGGTGGAGAGGGAGACAAAACATCAGGAGAGAAGGAGGAAGGGGGAGACAAACAGGAAACATGGAGGCGCAGGAGAGTGGAGAGGGAATGAAGAGGGAGAGAAATCAGGAAAGCAAGGGAGAAGATACGGAGGTGGGACAAAACATGAAAGAGCCACACCAGCCATGCAGCTCAGAATCCCCAGCATTTCTGAAACGCTGAAAACTGAGCAGCGGAAGTGCTGAGAATTAAGTAGGGGATGTGGGAGGAGCTATTCCTCACCCCTTGAACCTCAGGCTATAGCCTTACCATTAAAAAAAGCTAAAAGCTTTTTCAAACAGAAATGTTTTAAAGAGGCTTTAAAAGCTTCCACCGAGCTGGCTGCACTTACGTAATGTGGCAACGAATTCCAGAGCACTGGTGCAGAAACTCCAAAGACTCTGTTGTCTGAACTCCTGAGACATGAAGAAGGCACCACAAGCAGGTCAGCCTCGGTGGAGTGTAGGGGACAGAGTGGCCGATAGGGGACCAGGAGCTCATTAAGGTATTCAGGTCTCAAACCACAGAGGGCCTTGTATGTCAACACGCAGATCTTGTAGGTGATGCACAAACTCACAGGCAGCCAGTGCAGAGCACGTAGAACAGGAGTGTCATGATCCCTCAGAGAGGCACCTGTCAACATCCTGGCCACAGCATTCTGAACTAGCTGCAGTCAATGTATCAATCCTCCAGACAATCCTAGGTATAAAGCATTGCAGTAATGAAGTCTGCTGGTTACAAAAGCATGGATGACTGTAGCCAGGTCATCAGGTATCAAGAACAGCTGGATCTTGGTGATACGCCAGAGATGAAAGAAACTGGATCGAACAACTGATGACACCTGCTGTTCGAGGGTCAGTCAGTCATCCCAAAAAATGTCAAGATCTCTAACCACCCTCATTGCTGACAGGGGCTGCCTGCCAACAATTGGGGTGAGCAATCTCCCGTCTGTAGAAACACCCCCACAGCCGGGCTCAATCACCATAACCTCTGTCTTGCCGGGGTTGAGACATAGCCAGTTGGCAGTCATCCAGTTGTTTATCTCAGGCAAACACTGGCTCAGTGTAGTTGAGACAGAGAGGTCAAACACTGGCTTAGTGCAGATGAGGCAGAGAGGTCATCTGAGGTACAGGACAGGTATAACTGGGTATCATCTGCATAGCAGTAAAACACCACATTGTACCGCCTAATGATCACCCCCAGCGGCAGCATATACATGGAGAACAACAAAAGGGCCAAAATAGAAAGCTATGGAACACCACAGGGCAATGTGAAATGTCCTGAAGAAAAATTCCCAAGGACTGTGTGCTGCAATCTCCTGGGTAAGTATGAGCTAAATCAATGCAAAACTGCGTTAATCAATCAATCAAATTTTATTTGTTATAGTGCACTTCTCATTTTGATTCAGTGTGCTTTACAGTAAAACAACATTTAAATATCAGTAAAAATAAACAGTGCAGCTTCACATAAACAAATCCAATTAAGAGTCTATAAAAGCTTAATCAAATAAAAAAGGCTTCAGCCCCCTTTTAAAGATTTCAATAGATATACTATCACGCAATGAACAAGGCAGGAAGTTCCAAAGAACTGGGGCTGCAAATGATAAGGCGTGTGCTCATGAACATTTTAAACAAATCTTGGGAACTTCTAATAAGCCCTCATCTCTGAAGTGAAGGGGGCAAACAGGGCAGTAAGGAATCAGGAGGTTTTGCAGGTAACCTGGCCTATGGCTGTGCAGGGCTTTGTAGGTCAGCAAACTGTCCTTGAAGGTGATCTACCACCTAACTGGCAGCCAGTGCAGAGAGTGCAGCACAGGCATAATGTGACCTGAACTTGGTCAATAGCCTGGCCGCAGCATTCTGCAACAGCTGCAAGCAGTGCAGATCCATCCCTGCCAGCCCCAGCTATAGGGCATTACAGTAGTCCAAACGTGAGGTCACAAAGGCATGGACCAATGCTGGCAGATCTGCTGGGAGAATCAGGTGTTTCACTCTGGCAATGTTTTTAAGATGGTAGAAAGAAGCCTTGACCACGGCCGACACCTGAGATTTTAGCATCAGCTCACAGTCAAGAACCACGCCAAGGTTCTCACCCAATCAGAGGTAAGCAACTGGGAATCCCCTAGCCTTAGCCCTGAGACTCAGCAAGATTTTTCTCCCATCCCCCGGTGTCTAGATTCCAGCATTAGAACTTCTGTCTTATCTGGATTCAACTTCAACCAGTTCGCCCTCATCCAGTCCTGAATTTCATCCAGGCAGTTGTTAAGCACCAAAACCAACCCTTGCTGCTTGGGTGCAAAGGACGTGTAGAGCTGAGTATCATCTGCGTAGCAGTGAAAACTCAGCCCATACCACCTTAGAATGTTCCCTAGTGGCAGCATGTACACTGTAAACAACATGGGGGACAAAATGGAGCCCTGCGGGACCCCACAAGGCAGAGGCAGAGGGCCTGAGGAATATACCCCAGACACCACATGTTGCAATCTACCTGTGTCATAAGATTTTTTTATTTATTCATTTTTATTTATTTGTTAAAGTCTCAGAATTACAAACCTTTGCATCGGAGACTTCTTTACAAAGGCTCCACATCAAATAAACAACAGTGACAAACAAGGTGCAATAACAGAATAAAAGATGCGGTAACTGTTAACGTACAATATACAAGGAATCAATGTGGTTACTTGCCATACAGAGCAAGTTACAATCAGGAGTAGGAATCCAGGTGGGCAAAGGTTTAGGAATAGCAAAGAACAGGGGGGAGCAGGGGAAATAAGGGCAGAAGACAGGGGAAGAGAGGATAAGGGGACAGAAGGGGAAATAAGAAAAGGGGATGATGGTTGACGGGAGGAAATAGTACATATTGCAGTCAGTATTGACTTTGTCATATAAGATGTGGCTAAGGGGTCAGGGGCAAATTAGGGAAAGGGAAAATTGGACAGACTAGTAGCAGTCGCAGCAACTAGAGGCAAAGAGGTACTGTCGACGTTTTAGTTTGAAAGGGTCTATTTTATTTACAGAAGAAACCTCAGGGGGCAGACCATTCAGCCAGTGAGGAGCCCTATACATGAAAGCCCTCTGCCACAAGGAGGTCTTACAAAATGGGACAAGGAAGGTAGCTTTGGATGAGCTTCTGGTAGCCTGAGTAGTTGAGGTAGGAGTTAGGAGATGTTGAGCAGTGGGAGGAGAGAGTCCAGTGGCTGTCTTTTTGGCTAACAGACTGGTCTGATAAAGCCTACCATTAAAGTTTAACCAATTAGCTTTTTGGTACAGGCCACAGGTGTGTGTGTATCACTCACAAGCAACCACAAGCTGACAAGCTTTGTTCAAGGCCACCAAGCCATAAATAACAATACCATAGTCGACTAACGAAAGGACCAAACTAGTTACCGCCAGGCGAAGGGCATCTGATGGCATGCAGGACCTTTGTCTGCAGAAAAGACCAGTCCTGGTGTTGACCGCCTTCAGACCAGGTTTATGTGCTCGTGGAAAGAGAGGGTGGACTGTTCCCACTAGCCCACAGCATCCCCACAGACGCTCGAGACATCCAGTGACTCTTGAAGCTGGCGAGGCTCCAATTTATTTTTTGGATGACACTGGATAATCTCCGTAGAAGGGGTTATTTGACAGGGGGCCCCACACAGGAACTCTATTGCATGATGATCTGACCAACAGACCGGATCAACCTTGACAGCTGTAATGTCAAGTCTGAGTGAGAAGACTAGGTCCAGAATGTGGCCATGTATGTGCGTCTTGGAGGTAATCACCTGAGACAATCACTTGCCTAACACTACAGGATTCAAAGTCGATCCAGTCATTAATGTCCCCAGAACCAGAATCGTATGGGACTACAACACCTCCTTGGCGATGAAGTCTGCCAGCTCATGCAGGAAGAGACTCCAACCCCCTGGAAGCCGGTAGATGAGGACTATCCTGTCATGGACTGCCAAGGCACACATGGCAACCACACATTCAAAGGACTCTGGTGTTCTCACTGGGAATGCAATGAGGCCCAGGGTGGATCTAAAACATAAGGATTTTCCACACTATCTACAGTCCCTCCTCAGGCAATGCAATACTGAATAACCAGGAGGAGCAGACACCGCCAGCATTAGGCCAGCATCGTCGCCCACACAAGTCTCAGTAATGCAAACAAGGTCAGCTGAGGAATTGGCAATGAAAGACTCCATCAACGGGGTTTTATTCCTCGGTGACCTTGTGTTACAAAGAATGGCCCAAAGGGGACAAGCCGTGCAGGCCTGACAGACTACCTGTTGTGCAGAGCCCTAGGGAGGGATACCCGGTGTGATGTTCATCTAGTCAGGGACCTTCTCCTCCCTGGATATCTCCTGGGCCACATCACACCAATCCTACCCCATCACCAAGCTGAGGACCCTCACTGCGGATGGTGCTACCCCCCCAGAACTCCCAGCTCCCAGCAGTGGCTTAGCACCCTTGCTGGTAGAGGCAGAGGAAGACCCAGAAAAAGGGCAAAGTGACCGCTGGAAGTCCACTGAGTAGGTGAGCCTTAAAACCTTAGCACGTCTACATACAGTACAAAAATGCAAGACAATAAAAATAATAATATAAGACACAAAATACTCACACATACTAACCCCCCCTACACATACACACACCAACATAAATAACTGTTTTAAAATAAAAAAAAAAAAAACAGAGGTGGAGTATAAAATGGGGAAGTGGCACTGACAGTTACAAATCCAGAAAGGGACCTTTCAGTAATCATACTGGATGACCTCAAGGCCACCAGACAGTGCAACAAGTAGGTAGGGTCAGTGAGATGCTGGGGTGTATAGGAAGGGGTATTACCAGCAGAAAGAGGGAGGTAGTGTTACCACTGTATGGATCGCTGGTGAGGCCCCACCTGAAGTACTGTGTCCAGTTCTGGATACCACACCTCAGGAAGGTCATAGGGTAGAGACTGTCCAGAGGAGGGCAGCTAAAATGGTGCAGCGGCTGCATCAGAAGCCCTATGAGGAGAGACTGAGGAATCTCAATACATGCACCCTGGGGGGGGGGGGGCATGATACAGATCAATAAATACATCACAATGGTAAATAACATGTAGGAAGGGAGCATTTTTCAATGGGGAAGATCCACAAGAACAACAGGGGTCATGAAATGAAGCTGGAAGGGAGAGAATTTAGGAGGGATGTGAGGAAGTACTTTTTCACTGAAAGAGCGTTGGATGCCTGAAACAGACTTCAGGCAGAGGTAGTGAGAGCGAGTGGGGGCATACGGGAATCTTGGTATGGAAATGGGTGAGGGGGTTAGCCGGAGACCAGCCAGGGTCTACGGTGTCAGTATAGGCAAGGCAAAATGGGTAGGCAAGGTGGACCAAGCAATCCTTATCTGCCGACATATTCTATTTTCTATGTTTAATGATTATTCTTGAATACAAATAGATTACTGCTTATTGTGTTGCAACAGAACTAATAATTTGTAATGTTTCAAAGTTCAGGTCTACAAATAATTAGCTGTTTAATCTGGTCCCTCCTCTCAATAAATAGAACTTAGCCTTGTTGCCTATATAAAGAAATAGGAACTATTCTTTTGATTGTTTACTTTTATTTTGTGAAGTGTAACATGATGGAGTCTGATGATACTGTATTTATGTTATAATTAAGCAATAAGGCACAAGAGGGAGTGTACTGGTTAAACGATATGCCTTGGATGGGTTGAAGCACATGGCTGAAGGCCAAGTACTTCCACTTCCTGAGAAGTGCTGTTATCCCAGTACAACTCAACCCCTGGATGCCTTACTGCAATTATGAAATGGGTCTAATGTAATTTGTTAATAAGCCATTTAAAGCAAATAGCAATTAAATTACAAAAAAAAACAACAAAGAAACTAAAATAAATATTTTAAAAGAAAAATGTTCTATTCCATCGTGTCACTGTTGTGAGTTGGCCAGTAGGTGGCACCAACATTTCATGCAAGTAGTTTCCCCTGTCAAACTCCCTCCCCCTTGTTAAGTAAGGGCAAAATTAGGGCACACGGCAACTTCAATATAGAGTGTGGAAGGTGCATTGATTCCTGGGATGATTCCTCATTCATTATAAATGCTGGTGCCACTGCCACAGTCAGTGTCGCGGGCCAAGCTGGGAGCTTTTTGTGACAAAATCTGGCCCCATAGTGGCAGTGTTGCTAACCTCACTGGGTTCTTTTTTAAAGAGCTGTTGTCAGCTCACTGTTGCTAGTTCTGTTAGGGCTCTTTTCAAAGTGCTGTGGTTGGCTCAGTGTTGCTAGCCCCACTGGGGCTTTTTCCAAAGAGTCAGTCATATCACAGTGTTGCTAGCCCAACTAAGGTATTTTCCAGAGAGCCATGGTTGGCTCGCCAGAGAGCCACAGTTGGTGTAGCGTTGCTAGCCCTGCTGGGGCCTTTTCCAAAGAGCCACAGTCAGTGCAGTGTTGGGAGTCCTGGTGGGGGCTTTTTGTAACAGCAGCAGCATGATGAGCTCTGTGGGGTGGTTTTAACAGTCAGTATCACAGTGTCAGGAGCCTCCGTCAGTTAATTAGCATGGTGGATGGGAGCATACAGCATCTGTATAACTTTGATGCCAGTGGTAGTGTGGCAGCGAGAGCTTGTGTGAGAGCATCAAGAGAGGCTCCTTTAGCAGGGTGGGTGGGGCGGAGATGACAAACATCATCAGTAGGGTAAGAGCAGTAACTGAGTTAGCATCCCAACTGCTGTAGAGACAGATGATGGAGAAGAGAGGTATTTTTATTAATGGTTTGGAATGGTAGTTCACCTGTTCAGCCTGTCTAGCTATTGGTTGTGGCACGTGAGTGTAGTAGCAGTTACAGAGCAGATAATATTATAAATTGGGTAAGAAATATACTGAACCCAGAACAGGGGCTCTTCTCTACTATGAAGGAGGAAGATAGTTTTGAAATGTAACTGATTTTTTCTTTTTACTTTTATGTGAGCCTATGCCAAGATATAAATGTTTGGTCTGCACACTACCTGGTAAGGGGCAGTGAATCGATTGTGTGGGTCAGCTACTGTGTGAAGAGGTCACAGATCTTTTTCCAGTGCTGTTGTGCTGGGATGCTGGCACTGGGTTCTGAACTCTTTGGCCAATCAAATTTCAGTATTTTTCCTACCAATTTCATAATGCATAATCATAAATAAAATATTTAAACATGGAATCAATACAGGAGCATGCAGTAATATGGCATACAAAATGGTACAACGTGCATTAATGAGAGGTGGCAATTAAAAGTAGTCTGGAGGCAAAGCAATGCTAAAACAAAAGCATCCAATGCTATAAGCCCTGACTGGTCCTTACTTTACAAGGAGGTGTGGCACCTTCTACTGCTACCAGTGGTTGCTGGCATTGATTTCAACAGACAACTGGGGTAGCCCAATGATCTCTGGGTTCACGGTCTCCTTCACAAACAAGATGGTAGCAACAGCCACATGGCTTCATGTCTGGCTCCAGTCATGACTTATATTCCCCTAGTTTCCTACCACTTAGATCCGTACTCCCCAAACAGGCCTTAACCTTTCTAGGCTAGACTGTATCCACTAAAAGAACTCCCACTGGCTCCCTGGAGGCTTGGAACAACAGCCCTCCCTTTGCTAAAAGGAAGGTGGGAGGTTACACAATAAAAAGCTACCCATTAGCAAATACAGCACTAACAAATTTTACAGCAGACACAGAATAGAGGATTACAGAAGGAGTTAGGATGAATAATTAGTTTATTCAGATACATTGGAGAGCACAGAAACACTAAGGAGAGCAAGAGGAGTTAAATAATAAGGTATGCTTCAAGGAGGATTGGGAAAAGTTACATACTAAATAGAATAACTATTTCAGTTTGATATTCACAGCAGAAAGAGATGGGCTATGAGAGAGACAGAGAGAGTGAGAGAGATATACCAGAGAAATATTGGGGGAGGACTGGTTATCTAAAACATTGCTAAGGGTTATAGCAGAACATGAAGGGGATAAATTCCCCTATCAAGTGTAAATCAGTTTTAGCTCATCTCTCCAAGCTTAAGTGTTAGGTAACCCTTCTACAGGAGATAAAACTGATGGAGCAGGAGACATAGAAGTTGTGTAGGGAATAGGTTGGATTGGAGGTGCACTGTTGTGCCCCATTGTCTAAATGAGGATCTCCATCTTGGTCCACAAGGCCCTTAAATAGTCTATCCAATCCTAGCTCTCACATAGTATGGGGAAATGACTTGTAGTTAAGGTTACCACTCCAGAAGGTCCCTTGATTATTGGTTAAGTGTATAGTCCCAATACTGACTTTCCTGACTTTTTTGCATCTCTGATGCAATCCTTTGTGGACCTTACCAAGGGGTTGGGGGTCGCCTTGCATTCTGGAGGGGGAGACTTTAATCTTATGCTAGACCTGCTGCTTGATAGAACTCTACAGGGGATGGAGGTGCATCTGTGTGCTGCACAAATGATGAATATGTTGATACTGTAGTGGAACTCTCTATGTCAGATGTCTGGAGCCTGCTTCATCCAACAGACAGGAACTACTCATGAATTTCCCTAGTTTAGCATCGACAAACCAGTTGGACATTTGGCTAGTTTCCCTTCAGAGCCATCATGCTGCTGCTAGTTTTGCCACAGAGTCTAAAGTGATATCGATCATGCTAGTTTCCCTGTCATTGGTCTGTGGAGCCCCTGTCTCTCTCGGTCAATGTCCTGGCACTTGGACACCTTACTCCTAAGAGATAAGGATTTCCAGCAGTGGATCCCACAGACCACCATGGAGTACTTTGTGTGGAATGACATGGGAGAGGTGAGTAAAGCTTCCATGTGGGAAGCATACAGTCACCATCTGAGATCATATCACGCAATACACCTCGAAAAGATGGAAAGCCATGGGAGGCTGAAGTTAATCTTCTTATGTAGAAACTGGTTGAGCTAGAGAAGTTGGTTAAGACTGCTCAGATGGTCTGCTGGCTGAAGAAGCTCTATACTGAAATGGTGGGAGCTAAGATACAGTTCAGTACTCTTTATACCTCTCAAGCTGAACTTGCCCTACATAGAGCCAAATTCAATTTCTGGGTGGCAGGTGAGAAACCATCCACACTTCTGTCCTACTAACTGAAGAAAAGGCAACATCATGTTCTGGCCCTTCAGTGCCTGTCAGAGGCTATTTTAGCGACTCAGAGAACATTAATTGCATGATGTCAGATGTTTATGAGACTCTATACATCTCTCAGGAGCATTTGGATGAGATTCTGATGGAGGCATTCTTCTCCAAACTACCTCCTCCTAAACTTACTCCAGATCACCTTAGTTGTCTTGAGTTCCCTTTCACTGAGCAGAAAGTAGCTGCTGCTATTATGGCCAAGGGTAAAACATAAGGCTGTGGGCTGTGATGGCCTTCTTGATTATTTTTAACAAGAAGTCTTGGCTCAGATTGCTCGTCCATTACGCAACATGTTCTTTGCTGCCCGGGTTCAGAAAAAGCTTCCCCCATCTCTCAGTGAGGAAATTATAACAGTGTTGCCAAAGGAGGGTAAAGATCTGCTCAGTCCTGCCAGCTACAGACCCATCTCTTAAATAAAGGACAGAAGTGAAAATTCTTGCCAAGGCTCCAGCAAGTCGACTTGAACATATTCTTCTTAACCATATTCACTCTCATTACAAGCCTGGGTTTCGGTGTCTGGAGCACTGTTACCAATTCATCAGCATTCTCTATCCTTTTGGTTTTAGGACTCATGGTTTACTGAATAGCAATAGCGAGGGTAGTTCTTTCCCTTCCTTTTATAAAATGTTATTTATATTAACATTTTTAGCCTTTGCTAGCTTCCAGTCTTGCAATGGCAACAAAGTAACTTTCTATAATTCACCAGTGCATTTGTATGTTTATTTGTCCATTCAATACCTGTTTTATAGTTTATTTAATGGCCTAGCACCAATTAGGTTTGGGAAAACTTAAATGTAGGTGCATAGCTGATATGACTCGATGCTTTTGAATGTTTTCAATGTTAGGATGTTACAATGATCTAACAATTTAAAGTTATAAAACCAGTGATTACTTCCTCTGGCTCATTTTATATTTTGTCATATAATTTTTTTTGCCACTTTTATATTTTATCCAGAGTTGTGCATATTTGTTTTGTAGTGCCCCACATGACTTCAAAAGCTGAGGAAAAACACAGAGAAGGAACCTCAAACTGCTGGCATATTTGCTTTATGTATAAAAGTCCACATAAGGCCAGATAGAGAGCATGAAATCCTGAGTGGTATGAAAGGCTAGAGTGAAACAAGGTCCCTAGGTCTAAACAACTGAAAACTGAGACCAGAGACTTGAGACCTGAGATCTAAGGCTTAAAGCTGACAACCTGAGAATGGAAAATTAAGAGAAAGATCAGTATGAGTTGATCCTTTTGAACAAATCTGTTTTAAGACTTATTATATTGTTGGCTCAGAAGTAAAGACTGGAGGTATCCAAACTATTCTAAACCTAAATCATTTTAAAATTGAGGAGCCAAGGTGCAATAAAGAAACGGGGAAGACTGGAAGAAGGAACCCATGGCATCTCCACCTGAATATTAAGTTTCCAGTCCCAAGATTGCCAGTCTTTGACTTATTTTGACTTATATTATAAGGACATTTTGTAGGTTTATTGCAAACAGAGGCAGATTACAACAAGTACCATAAGTATCAGAAGGTATATAGAATTACAATAATTATATACACAGTTCCTACCTTTTCATCTTTTAATTATTTTGAATTCATCCTGAATTTTATTAAAGTGATGTACTGTACGTATTTACATACTTTTAGTACCTATAATATTTATAATACAATATTTACAATATGACTGCTGTCTATACCAGTTCATATTAATCTATTTAATATCCTATCCAACAAAAGTGAATATAATTTGCCATTCTTTGAGTAATAAGGGATTTGACTTAGTTTGATCTGGACATATACTAGTCACTTTGTGAGTTGTGTGGGGTTTGTGAGACAGCCTCATTATTACTAAAGGGTCATTAAATCAGCCTTTTCCCTCACCTTATCCTGCATCCACTTCTATATGCCTGGATACATATTTGGACACATTTCTGTGGGAAGAGATTAATGAATGATTCACTGAAATGCCAGTCTAGACTAGAAGCCAGTCAGTATTGGAAAGTTTAAATATTTCAGCACCAGTAAAATGGGCTAAGAGCCCTAAAAAACTCAAAGTTAAGGGAGATAAAATATCCAGAAAGGGTAAAGGAGAAGGAAATATAAAAGGGAAAAAGCAATTACAGATAACTTCATTTATCAGTAAGTACAATGGGGGAATGGGTGGTGGGATAAGCAATCTGAGTACAGAGCAGAATAAAACATCTATTCCCAAACCAGAACCAATTTCATTGGAGATGAAAAGGAGTGTGAGGAAACTCAATGAGAGAACAGTACTAATTAATACACCACAAAAGATGGTAAAGGGTAGGAATTTTGAGTATAATTCTAGAGAGACTAATCCTGAGTTTGAAAATAATCTAATCAAAGATAACACCCTAAATGAAAGTGTAATTTCAAATTGGGATAATTCTAGCAAACAGTCACCCCAAATTTTACATAGCTTTTTTTCTTTACAAAATGTATCTTCAAAACTTGACCAGGCTGTACTGAAAACCGAAATCCATCCAGACAATGAGAAGGCCAAGAACAAAGTAAAGAGAATTATCGCACCAGTAGGTCAGATTAACCAAATAAGGTATTTTTTCAGTTTCAACACACTATTTCTGGCTTAAAAGAAATAGAATTTAAAAATATAGATAAGACAAAAATTAAAGATTTTATTAGAACAAGTCCTGAAAAATTACAAAAAACAGAAACTTGGAAAGAAAGTTATTCACAGTATACAAGCCAGGAAAGTATATCTGTACCAGATTATAAATCAATTTCAAAAGATCTAGCTAAGGCTTTAAAAGACCCTTACTTAACAAACCTTCTACTGTTTGAACAATTAACATGCATTAAACAGGACCTATGCTATATTAAAGGCATAACAATATAAAATAAAAAAAAAGATATAATTAGTTCCAAGCCTTCTTTGGAAGCTAAAATAGAGCCAAAAGGTATAAAAGAGGTCAATGAAGAAATACCACATTTTAGTAACATGATTTTGGTCTATACCACAATAGACAATACATCAGAGGATGTCAAAGAATCAGAACTAAAAATGTTGCCACCCAAAGAAATATGGGCTGACAGTGTAGGAGTGTTAAGGTTGTCTAACTTATCTTTATTGGAAAAGGAGGAAAAAGAGAACACCAGGAGGGGGGAAAACAATGAATGGGATCAGGTTAAGGAAAATATAACGCAAGTTGGATCTAACACATTGGCTCCCATAAGTACTTTGCCAATGATTAGCAATGATGGAAAAATTAATAATAAATCAACAGGAGCAAAATGAAAGGAAGGAGCCAAGAGGAGGATAAAACACAAACATATTTATTCATTTATTTATTGATACTCAGAATTTAGTACCTATGAGCTAAGAGCTCATTTACATAGATTCCACGCCTGAGATATACCAGCAAAGTATAATTACAGTGAGAAAAAACAACAGTATTTGCAAGCACAAAGCAATAGAGTACATTTAGGTAGACATTTACAGTTAACAATTAGTTGCTGAAATAAATTTTTTTTTGACAAACACAGTCCAATGGTACGATGGGTAAACATGGGATACATATCAAAGCGGATGAGACAACAGCGATAAAAGGGGACCATATAGAGTACCTGGAAGGGGAGGGTAGGCGCATGGGGGAAGTAGGAGGGAGAAAAGGAAAAAGTAAAGGAAGAAAGCAGGAGAAAGAGGGAGCTGAGAGACAGGAGCTAAACATCATGGGATGTTGGTTGGGCTGGAAGAAGAAGATGGAAGGGCAAGAGGTTAGCAATGAAGAAGCCTAGACATGTGAGAGCAGTGAGAAGGTAAGGAGGAGGGTAGTGAATCAGAAGGTAGAGGTGAAGATAGTAATGTGGGGGGAATTAGCAGCACAGTGGCCTTGTCTGTGTAGAATGGGGAGAGGAGCAAATGGTGGGGGGGTGGAGATATGCAACTCACAGTCTTGTCAGTGGTGAAGTTGGAAGAGGAGGGGACGAGGAAGAGGAGGAAGGTAGAGATGCAAGAGTTAAGAGTATGGTGCTAAATAGGAAATAAGTTTGGGAATAAGCGGGGGGTGATTCCTGGGAAGCACCTGGCAGTTATGGGGTGAGAAGATGGATTAGCGCTTGCAGTCACACTTCAAGTTATTAGCTGCAAGGTGGGCTCTTAGGTAGGTTTCAAATTGCCCAAGTTTGGTATTGGAGATGAGGTCACTGCAGAGGGAGTTCACCCATTTAGGTGCTCTGTAGGTGAAAGAGCATTGCCCTTGGGCCGTTCGTTGGAAGGGAGTTTTTAGTGGCTGTCTGTTACCATTTCTTATACTCCTGACACAGTTGCTGTTTGGGAGAAGACCAAGTACCCCAGGGATAGCAAGGCCTAGGGTGGCCTTAAAGCAGAAAATTACTGCAAACAATGCATTATGAATAAAGCCAAAAACAGAAAGAAAAATAAGAGTAGCACTTGTAAAAATTTGAAAAATTCTGACACTATCAAACAAAAGAACACCTCAAAAAAACAAAACAAAAAAAAACCCCACTGAGAATACAGGAAAGGTGACTCAGGAAAAAAAAAAAACACCAATGGAAAGTATATTGTGGGAGATAAAGAAACCTCTGAAAGGGATACTCCAGGGAAATGATAAAAGTGGTCAAGAGAGCATAAAAAACAAACTTAACCTAGAACATTTTAGTAAATTTAAGAGGAAGACAAAAAACACCAATTATGCATTACCACTTTATAAGGTGGGTATCCTCCCCAATGAAACCGAAACATCCTTAAACAATGACATTAAATTACTTTTGTCTAGTATAATAGAGGGTGATCAACAGCTTGGTTATTACATAAGTATTGTTAGACTTATACCTGATGATGAGTTGGTTCTAGTTGTCTCCAATCAGTTCTTCATTTTAAAGGCCATTGAATGTAATAAAACTAAGTTACATCAGATCGGTATAATTTGAGATAAAATTTTGACTCTTGCCCAGTTGTCCCCAGAAAATTATAAAAACATGAGGATGAAAGAGAAAGGAAAACATATTAGATCTATACAAATCTTTGGAGTAAACCAACTACAGAGTGAAACAAAATACGATTTGAAGAATAAGATTGGTGAGATTCTAGAATCCACTTTAAAAATCCCCAAGTTGGTGAAATCCATTTATAAGTCTACCAGATGGAAAGCTGATCGACAAATAATACCATGGATAGAAGGGGACGATACCCATCAACAAATAACATCTACAATTAGGGAACTTGATTCTCTTGGGATCTTTCTTTATGAGGAAGCCAACAAAGAAAGGGCACCTGCGCATATTGATAAAGCACCTGGATGGTTATTTGATTGAAATAGCTAATGGATATACAGTATTAATAATAATTGAATTTCTGTAGCCGAAATGTCTGAGGTTGTTGCCGGGGAGGGGGGACCCAGAATCTTATCCTGAAACATTTCTGTATTAAAAAAAAAAATCTGGCCATTAAAGATTTTGTTCTTTACATTAAAACTTTGATGTTGTCAGTGTACAAGAAACATGGTTTAAGGAGAAAATAAATATAGATGGATATAAATGTTATTCTAAACTAGCCAAACAAAGCAAAAAATATGGTAGATGTTCCAGGGGCCTCCTTCCATTGTGTAGATTAAACAGGTATTACTCAACTGAAGAATTAGAAATTCAGTGATAGTATACTAGGGATTAGAATCCATGGCAACAACAAAACAACTTTAATATTAAATGTACTGTATATCTCTCTCCATCTAGTAATCATAATAAGTGGGAAAAATATTAACCCAGATTGGACACTTTAGATAAAGATATAATAAGTAACCATCTACGAGATACATAGTTTTGGGTGATTTTAATGCACAGGTTGGGCATCTTCAGTCCATCCCTCAAGATGCAATCGATCTACTATCTAACTTTGACATGGCCAGATACTGTATGTAGTACTAGAAATAGAATGGAAACAACAGACAATGAAAAAGGTAGAAATGTATGCAAAATGTTTATTGATAGTAGTTTTACATTGATAAATGGTCAAACTGTTTCAGATGGAAGGGGTAATTACCTCTTCATACTGTAGGTACTAGAGGGGTCTCCATCATAGATATGGTCTGAATAAGTCTTAATCTAACCCTGGACTGCCTGAATCTAGCAGTGGGAGATAGAGGTGAGAGTGAACATCTGCCACTGGAGCTCATAATTAATATAGGATCAGAACAGGAGCAATCTAACACAAACAGGATCCAATATATGGTGAAAACTAGAAAAGGAATCAGTTGGAACATGAAAAATAGGAAAAGACTTATAGAGACTGCGATAGAAAAAGGTTTATTGCATAAAATTATTGATTCCTTGAATATTGAAGAAGACCGAATTGCATTAATCAATATGACATTATAGTAACCCAGTGGGCAACTGTAATAGGAATAGAGACAAAGATATATGAAGGTAAGGGAGTACCATGGTTTAATACTAGTTGTGCTGAGGATAAGCAAAAATTAAATCAACACCTCAGACTACTTAAAAATATCCTAGTAAAGAGAATAGAAGAGAATTAAACAAATTAAAGAAAAATTATAATGAAAGTCACCACCCTGAAAGAAATATATATATATATATATATATATATATATATATATATATATATTATGGTAGCACGTAGTGCTACCATAGTTAGGTTGAGGAGCCATTTCTATGTTAAACCCCAAACTTTGCACCTTAATAACTTTGCAACCGTTTGACAGATTTGGCTGAAATTTGGAATACATGATCAAGAACCATAGGCCTTGGGATCTGCCAAGTTTCGTAGTGGTCAGATATACGGCTGCGGAGGTATTAAGCATGATTTGTGCGAGCATTTACGCTTTTTCTGGAATTCTACAGTCGCGCGTACAGGTCGCACGGTTTATGTGACCAGCCCAAAATCTTCAGGGAACGTGTAGCCAGGGTCCCTGATGTGCATTTTGAAGATTTGGTGAAAAAATATTAAACAGTTCAAAAGTTATTCAAAAAACAATTTCCCACTATAAGTCAATGGGAAAAGTTAACAAAAAGTTTGACAGTGTCGCAAATGCATTTTTACTTTCGCAAATGGGCCTGTTACTTTCGCAAATCAGCCATTTTGTTTTCAGTTGGTGATCAGAAAAATGGTTGGCATTTAAATTTGGGACCCTCTAGCAACCTAATTATTTTTGTATTCACCTAGTCGGACCCTGAGGATGCTTGCCATGTCTTTATTTTTTGGTAAAACACCCCAGAAATTGGTTTTTCAAATTTCTGGAAAAGCATTGAAATTACTTTCGTGTTCACTTAAAGTATCGAACTTTTTGTGAAAAGCTTCGCAAATTGCGATAGTAGTTTTCATCTGTGGAAAGTGACAGTGATTCTTTGCACTGCGCTGCAAAAGAATGGTTGGGAGTTTGGGGCTGAAATTTGAAGGGAACGCAGCTGACATCTCACAGATGTGCCTTTCAGTGTTATATTGAAAACATATTACATGGCGGCAAAGTTACAGCACTCCAAAGTTGACAGTTTTTCCCATAGGATAACATTACGGCGCCAGACGCATTACAGGAATCCTTTGGCACCCTGCTGCAAAATCATGGTTTCCTGAAATTTGGAGGGATGACAGCCAACAGCCCACAGATGTGCCTTTCAGTGGTTTGGTGAAAAAATATTATAGGGAGGCAAAGTTATGGTGCTCAGAACTTCTCTTTTTTTCCCATAGGATAACATTACGGCGTTCGCCGCGCCTTTCAGGGCCTGTATCTCGGAAACGGTGCGAGATACGGACTTTTCATCGGAAAAATGCTTAGCCCCCTACTGGCTGAAATTTGGAATACATGATCAAGAACCATAGGCCTTGGGATCTGCCAAGTTTCGTAGTGGTCAGATATACGGCTGCGGAGGTATTAAGCATGATTTGTGCGAGCATTTACGCTTTTTCTGGAATTCTACAGTCGCGCCTACTGGGGGCTAAATATAAAACTAGCCAGAAAAGTTGTAAATCATATGACTTTTAAAATTTTTTTCTACGCGTCGTACGGTTCCTGAGATATACGCTATTTATTATTCCAACTCCTCATTTTCTGCTCCGAGACCCATTATTATGCATACGTTCTTTATACTCACTGTCTTTCTCTATGCAGCTTTTGGGGAAAACCAGCCTGTGCACTTACATTACTGTTACTGTTGCCCTTTCTGCTTGTGGTTCCATACCCGTTTCACTTACCGTTGACGTCTACGCCACCATGTGCGTTATCCTTTGCGTTTTCATTTGCGCTTGCATTTCTGTTATTTTTTGCCATTTGTGTCTACAGTACTATTTCTCTTTCTGTTTCACTTTGCATCACCATGCCCATTTACATTTCCGTTTGCAGGCACCATGTTACTATGTGACAACACATCACGTGGTAGACCGTTCCCGTCTACGCCATCGTGTGCATTACCCTTTCTGTTCACATTCGTGCTTGCGTTACCATGTGCGTCACTGTTAATGCTTCTGTTTGTGTTGCTGTTCCTGTTACTATGCCACAAGACATCATGTGGCGGGAGCGTGGGGCCCAAAGGGCCCCGCGCTCCTGCTGCCGCTGCATTACATTCACTATTTCTCGTTATCATTCTCAAAAAGAAGGGAAATTAGAGGCAAAAAAATCCATTTAATTCATTAGTTAGGTTGTTCCACAGCGACAAAAGTAGGAAATTCGGTGTTAGGGTTGAAAACACCCCAGCCGCCTCAACCGCATTGGAGTGCGCACTGGGTTGTCTGGTCCTAACTCTCACCCCATTCTCCTATACTTTTGCTGCTTTACACATGTGATGGGGTGAGAGTTATGGCTGACCCCAACGCGCACCTCAATGCTGGTTGGGGGTCGCTGGGGTCCAAGGGTGTTTTCAACTCTAACACCGAATTTCCTCACTTTTGTCACTGTGGAACAACCCTAACTAATGCATTAATGGAGTTTTTTGCCTCTAATATATATGTATATATATATATATATATATATTTATACATATATATATATATTTATACAATGGCAAGAACATTTCCTGGGCTCTGATTGGTCAGTGTGTGCCTGGGACAGTGATGTTATTGAACAATAACACCACTGTATTGAGTTCAGGCACACAAAAGACCGCAGAGCAGTGAAACAAATCCCTCCTTCCCCACGCATGCCACCGGGAAGCCGACAGTCCCTAAATCGGTCGCACCTTAGCCTTGCTTGCCACCTCTCCACCCCCCCACCCACAAACAAGCACACATTCCCTACCTAACTGCCTCAATCCTTCACACAAGTACACAAAAGCTAAAATATTTAAAAAAAAACAGCAGCTGTCCATCTTTAAGTTCACAGTAGCTGCCTGTGACTGTGAAACTGCTCGCTCTCGGCCATTTAAACAGAAACCCACAAATACTCCCGATTACATTTGAAACGTTCCCCACCTTCTCAGCAAACAAACTTCATCAAAAAGCATTTTAACAAAATAAAAAAGACCTGTAACTTACAGGTTCTGACTCATGTCCAGTTACGGAGCGAAGCGGGAAACTGGAAGTAACCGCTCAGCTTCGGTGTTTTCTTTCACGCTCTCCACATGTTTTTCATAGGGCTCAGAAAATAAAAAAAAAATCTTCAACTGCTCCCAGGACAAGCAGCAGGAGCACACTGATAACATATTATTCACCCAAAGATTCAAGACGAGTGAGTGTCTGTGTGTGTGTGGGGGGGGGGGCTCACCATGCACAAGAAACGCAGATACTACCTACAGCACCAACTACTGGACTACTTTTTCTTTCAATTCTAAAATATGCCTCTCATACAAAAAGCAATACAAATATAACAACATTTTTTTTTAACTTTTTAATATTATTTTAAAACAAGCCATTGTATAATAGCAATAAGGCACTCCAGGGTGTGTGTTATTGTGTAATAACATCACTCCTGGTGGTGGAAGCACAAGGCTTCACCTTGGTGCTTCGACCCACCCCAGGAGTGATGTTACACAATAACACACACCCTGTTATGCCTTATTGCTTAAATATATATACACATTGATAATTTCTTGTATCAATGAATGCACTATCAATGTACTGCACTTCCCAGGTTGCCTCAGAAAAAGGGATTGTCTTGTCTCAGAGGGCTCACCCGGTTACCAAAATTCAATAAATAAATAAATATAGAACAGAAATTTGGAGAAAACTGGAAGAGGTCATATACAAGAAAGATAACAGAAAATTGTGGAGAATTGTGGCCAAAGCGTGTGATGAGCACGTTGATAATATATAAACTTGTACTGAACCCGCTACATGGGTCCAACTTTATAGAGAACTACTTTTTAACCCTGAGTCAATAGAAGATAGGAGCCCAGGAATAGATGCTTGGATTCCATTGGAGAACAAAATTAGTATAGAGAATGTGGTAACCTCTATACAAGCATAACGGACTGGGAGCCTGCCTGTCAGCAGAAGCTGCTAAGGCTTGCCCTACCAATAGCTCCCACACAGAAATGGAGCTCAAATGGACTGGGAGCCTGCCTGCCAGCAGCAGTTGCTAAGGCTTGCCCTCCCAATAGCTCCCACGCAGAAATGGAGCTCAAACGGACTGGGAGCCTACCTGCCAGCAGTAGCTGCTAAGGTTTGAACTCCCAATAGCTCCCACATATAAACAGAGCTCAAATGGGCTGACAGTCTTCCTGCCAGCAGCAGCAGCTGCTAAAGTACCTTGCACTGTGTTTAAAATGAATTTTTTACTACTGTACTGAGCTGTATGAGGACATACACCCTATGTCTCTGCTAGCACCTTAGAAATGTAGCTTGTCCGTTTTATCTTGGCCAAGATCAACTCTTAGTTTTTTTCTGCCTCTAATTTATAACTTTTGCAACATTTCTCAGTACCATTGTGCTGTTACTTTAATTGTGCCAGACCATGTTTGTTAAAGCCTAGCTAGTGCTTTTACTAGTGTATCTCTGAGCTTAGTTAGTTTGTGATGTTTTAGTTATAGTATCTTTAAGCTCCTTCTGCATCTCGGCTCGTCTTTCTTGCTCTGCATTTTATTCCTGCACCCATTCATCCATCTTTTCCACCTGTTCTGCCCATGTGCAGTTCGAGGTACCCCCCACATCCATCTGCTATTCAGCTTCCAGTTCCCGCTCTTGAGATCCTGCCTATTGTTCTTTGAATTCTGCATATCTTTCCCCTACTCCTGAACCATCTAAGGGTCCCATGGCTGAGGCCAATATATTGTAATTTATTAATCAAGACATCATGTTTCAGAGTGTTGAAAGCTTTTGATTAATCTATAAATATGGCCCCAACCATGAGACCCTTGTCCATGGCCATCTGTATGTCCGACACAACTTTTACTAGTGCAGTAGAGGTACTATGAAGTGCTCTAAATCTTGATTGAGAGATATTGTACAGTTTGTGATCCTCTAAATACTGATTTAGTTGATGAACTAGTAGTTTCTTTTAAATTTGAGACAACAGAAAGTACAGAAAGGAGTGATATTGGCCTATAGTTGCTCATAATATTTCTCTGGCCACTTTTATAAATAGGGACTACATTTGCCCGTTTCCAGGCTTGGGTGAAATCCCCAGTTTGCAGAGAGACACTAAAGATATCTGCAAGGTAAGGAGCAATCACTAGGGCAGCCAGCTTTAACAAGTAGGCTGGAATGCTGTCCTCACCTTGGGCCTTTCTATATATCTGTTTTCAATAGTTCTTTTAAAACTTGACTTACACAAATGAGTGAAAAGGAAAAACTAAAGGGGCAGGGGTCATTTACCTCTATTTTTGTTTGATCTTTTGGTTTACCTCCTGTCTACAGGGAAAATGGCATACCATCGACTATTAGTTTACTTCCTGTCAACACAGTAGTTGGCAAGCCATCAGCCAAGGATACTCCCATGTTAACATACATTTCATTAAACGTATTTGCTACTCTATCTGAAGTAACTTGTGGGATTCCATTCACCAAAAAAAGAGCTAGGCAACTCAGTTGATTTGTTGCCCTGCAGTTTTTTAACTATTTTCCAAAAATCTCTTGGGTGTTTGGTCTTATCCAACCTAAAGTTTAACAGAAAATAATCTGCTTTTGCTTGTCTTATTTTTTTAATATAAATATTTCTAGCCTGACAATAGTTATCCCATAATGATCTTACATTGGAGTTTTGTTTCACAAGTTTCCAAGCCTTGTCCCTAATCTTACAAAATTTTCTTAAGTCTGAGGTATACCAAAGAGAGTTATAATGTTTAATATTTATGAAATGAATTAGAGCATGAACATCACACACTGTCACAAATTCACTTCGAAAATAGTGCCAGGCATCATCAGTGTTTGGAATAAATGCTGATCTGTTCCAATTTCTTGTTTCTAATTCTACCATAAAGGCAGTATAGTTGAAGGAATTCAGGGCTCAAAATGTTTTAACTTGCACTAAGCTAGGTTTATCAATTTTCTGTCTTACACAGAAGGTGATCTGGTGGTTGCTAAAAGCATCCGGCAGCACACCATGTAAAGGGTATTTATGTGGGGCAGAAGTAAATATTAAGTCCAAGGTAGAAGAGAGATTTGGATTCTTTGGATTAATTCTAGTTGGAAAGTTAATTAATTGGGAAACACCCAGGGTAAATGATAAATCCAATAATTTGCTTGTACTAGGAAGGAATGCTCAGTTTGTATCTAAGTCACCTAATTGCATAAGTTCATGACTATCCCTGTATGGAAGTAATAGTTTACAAATATTAAGAACAATATGGCCATTACTCTTGGGGAGAGGTAACAACCCATTAACAGAATGGGCTTCTGGTGTGGAATTTTTATTTCTATTACTAATCTTTCCATACATTGGATCTTGATGTTACATTCAATACAGTTTACATCCAAAGCAAGGGAGCCATGTGCCAGAACCCCCCTCCCCTTTTGGTGTGATCGTTCCTCCATAATTGATAACCAGGAATTGAAATGCCAGTGTCCAATACTTTCTTGTTTAGCCATGATTCAGAAAATTAATAATCTACTCTAAATTCCAGGACCCGTTCTTTAATAATGTCAAATTTTGGGAAAACACTCCTAGCACTGAAGTGGACAAAGTTAATTCCTTTGCTATTCAAAATTTCTGATGTATGGGTTGCATTCTAGTCTGGCCCTGGATTTAGATGAATATCCCCTGACAAAAGAAGATTAAGCATGATTAGAATTTTCAGTTTAGCCATGGACCCACTTCTTCTCAACAATAATTTCTTTATCATACAGTGAGATGATTGTTTATGTATTGATGGTCTTACAAATTTGTATGGATGGCTAGAGGATAATAGAGCAGATATTTTACACAGAGCAAAGGTCTGAAGCTGACCAAATAACTGTATAGTTATGTTAATAAGAATAGGTTGGTGCTCAGAGAAATGGGGCATAGTATCACCACCTATTTTACTTTGTGTTTGATTTAGAGTTGTCCCAGTTAAATTATTACTTGCAGACATGGCCATCATAAGGCTAGTGGCCCAAAGAATAACTACACTTTTCATTGACCACATGGTGGAAGACAGGAAGTAAATCGGTGCAATCTCAAAAAGTGGTTAAAAGTAACTAAATTTCTATATCTTAAAAATGTTTGCCCACGGGTAACTTATGAGATCCAGTAATATTAACAAAGGTATAAAAAAAAAACTTCTTTACTATCTAATACCACTAGTCTTTACTATCTGAGACCACTAATCAATAAGAATTAGCCCAAACCAAGTAAAAGTTCTACTACTAAATACTCCTAGATAAGCTCCCAAGGTACATCTCCTCCCTCATCTATATTTCCCACAGTACTTATTCCCTAAGGAAGTCAGCTTACATCCACCTGGACATGCCTAGGACACGAACTTCCATTGGTAAAAGCGCTGTCCTCATTCCTCCTTACAGTTTGGAATAGTTTACAGGAAGTTCTCAAGCTGACCAGCATTGTCTTGGTTAATTTTTTCAAAGCCTTAGCTGAAAGAGAGTTTAAAAAAGTATATAATTGCCACAGGACCTAGTCCCTTCTTTCATCACCTCCTACCTACCCTTCTATCCCCCTGGCTTCCCCATTCCCTTCCTCCATCCACCTCTCCTCCCCTCCTCCCACCTGACACCCTTCCATACCTTCTTCTGCTTCCCCTACTCCCTTTGACCATTGTCCTCACGCTCCCTTCCCCTTCTACTATCCTTCCCATGCCCTCTCCCCACTTCTCCCTTCCCCCACCCTATCTCCAACCCATTCCCACCTCTACCCCAGACATTCACACACACTTGACTCTGATCCCTTGTCTACCCCTACCTTTCTTTCATACCTTTCTATCACTCTCCAGCCCACTGTCTCCATCACCCCAGGCACTCTTGCATGGCTCCCATGCACTTAACTTCTATCCCCATCCCCTCCTTCCTCTCTTATCATATTTCACCATCTCCTTATCCCACCCTCACTTACCTCCATTTCCCCTCTGTCCCACTCTCAGACCCCTAGCCTAACCTGACATTCTCCCTTCTAGCTACGCTCTTACCTTCCTTTAATTTATTGTCTCCTCCAGCCCCACCCCAGTATGTCTCTTCATGGTCTACAGGTAAACCACCCCATACTGTTGTCTAAGTCTCCCCCTTCCATACCTAATTCTCCCTATCTTACATAATACTTTTCTATAAATCATTAGGCTACCTTACACTTACTGCTATGCTGTATGTTGTATGTTTTATGCACTGTGTTAGAGTCCTCCAGACCCTTTCTCTGTTCACCATAGTAATATGTAATGCACTGTAATTTCTGATACTGTCATGTAATTATACCACATGTTGTTACAACAACGTTTCTTTGTTACTAAGCGTGTGTGTATACCACCTACCCTTGTTGTTCCTATTTTCATACCACTGCTTTTTGTAACCAGGACCTCCTTATAAATGAGCCTGCTCAATGGAGTTTTTCCTGTAATAAACTTGAATTGAATTTACGAGACATAAACCAGATGACATCCCTATCCACTCCATTTTCAATCTAATGGATTATTGGGCCCCTGTCCTTCATAAACTGAATACATTACCACTTTTGCTAAAATTCCAAAATCCTAGTCTGAGGCAATAATAATTCCTATATTCAAAAAAGGAAATAAACAAGATCCTGCATGTTATAGACCAATCAGTTTAATTGATACAAACTAATTTTTTTTTTTACTAGAACTCTAAATAGTCAAATTTTGAATTGGATTTATGAAAACAACCTAATAGATGAACCACAGGCTGGTTTCATGAATCAGCATTCAACTATTGATCAGTGTTACAATCTGTCATATCTAATCTATAAATATTCAAAGATCAAGGACCAAAAACTTTTCTATTTCTCAATCTTAAGGCTGCATTTGACAGCATAAGTAGAATTTTTCTATGAAATACTTAGGACAGAATTGATAAGGATAAAGCAACATTGGGGTTATTGATTACACTTTACAATAATACCCAGATACAGGTAAGATATAACTCCAATGGCGACAGAACTCCAAACCTTTAGGGCAGTAGCGGGGTAAGACAAGGATGTGTCTTATCCCCAATTCTCTTTAATCTCTTCCTTTATCAAATTTTGATCAAGCTATATCATCCCAATATCATATGCCAAAGACTGGTGAAAGACACTGACCCTATTTAGCATTCACCGATGACATTGTCCTTATTTCGACTAGTTTATTGGGGACCAAAAGAATATTGACAGATTTCAAGCAAGAGTGTATCAAAACCTCGCTAAATATAAACTTTGAGAAAACTAAGTTAATGATATTTTGAAAAGATAATAAGAAAACATACACACTCAGAATAGGGGAAATCTAAAATAGAACATGTAAAGGTGTTTCGCTATTTAGGAGTAACTATGACAAGCAGTTTATTCTGGGATAAGCACACCGAGGATCTTGAGATTAAATCTAAAAAATTTCTACTGGCATTACTTCATTTTTTACACAAGTACGGAGGGAGCTCAGTCAAAGGCACCTTAAAAGTAATCAGTGCTAAAATTAGAGTACAATTGTTATATGATGCTGAAATATGGGGTATCAACTATAATAATGATGTAGAAAAACTCATGAATGCGTATTATAAACAATCACTGGGACCACCACAATGTGCCCCCTTCAGCCTTGGTGTGGGCAGAGTTAGAGCAGATCCCTTTGGAGTGTCTTATCCAAGAAAGAATTAACCTATATTGGTTAAATGTTTACAACATGCAGGAATCAAGATTGCCATGAAATTGTCTGGAAGAAGAACTAAAATATCAAGACAACCATTTTACCTTTCCTTTGATTAAGGTGGTAGAAAAGTGGATAAAACCATACGGCCTGCTCCAGTGTATCCCTGATGCACCGAGAAAACCATTTGGTGAAATTCAATTAATTATAAAAAAGAGAATTAGAGATATATTTCACCAGTCTATGCTGGAAAAATGTTCTAAGTGCAGAATTAGTAAGTGGTTGGCTAAAAATAAACATGAATTCAAATTAGAAAATTATTTGCTGCTTATTAAATGTCAGTCCCATAGAAAATTATACACCAAATACAGGTTTGAGTACCATAAAAGTGAACACTTGAAACACATGATTTACAAAAGGGTTCTGAGCTCCAATGACAGATGTTGCTGCAGTCAGGGAGAAGATGACATTATCCACTTATAATGTATGGTAAGTGCCTATTAACCACCATAATCAACAGTTACACAGCTTTGTTATGACTGTTTAGAATTTTAAAAGTTGTTAACCACACTTTGGCACTTCCAAACAATGGCATAACAAAAAAGAATGCACCAGAGTTCCATAATTCTCACATAGAATGCAAACAGTGTTTTTGACCATACACTAAAAGATGATGGCTGGTGATCGAGTGACAACCACACCAAATCCTGTTGTTTCTGGTTGCACACAGTAAACCTCTCGTGTTGTGCTCTCGAGGTTTACCATGTTGCCCTAGCAACCACTTGAGGTGATTACAGCATGGTTATCACCTGATACCCAGCCATTATCCTCTATATTAATTATTTGCCCACTATACAATAAACATAGAGAGATATTTCTGAAGGACATAGAGTTAGTGAATCAACCTAATCAGAATCCACACAAATTGATGGACCAACTTTTAAATTTAAATTCTGCTAAATTACTTGAAAATATTGTTTTATTTTTAAAAATTATAGATATACAGAAACTTCACTTAGAAAATAAAGAATAAGGAGATCCTCTGGGAACCAATCGAACAATATGTATTATGTATCAGAAGATAAGAAAAGTAATTTGTCACTGTGACATGTAACTACAATGGTGCTAAATTATAGTCATGTTGCATGTGTCTTGATCTATGCATCGAGTAATAGTTGTAAAGTAATAAATCACTGCAAACAATATGATTTAGGAAGAAAGCTAGTAGACACTGTCAATATAATAAGTTAAGACAATAGTGCATAATTTTTATGAAGTATGTGTGTTTTGTATTGTGTAATGATTTTAATGTGTTTTGTAATGACATAACCTGTCACACAAAAAATGTTTTTATGTATTCTATGTAATTTGTAATGACATAACTTGTCATACAATAAATATCTACTACTACTACTACCTTATTCATGCATCGCAAGTTGGTTTGGTAAAGGGCCGACTAAGTCCCTATCACCTGCAGTCCTTGGTGATCCAGGTTAGCGCCACTGCAGCCATGACTATTGACTTTGAAAAGGCTTTTGACTCAATGGAGTAGGGCAACCTGACCAAGGTGTTGGAGAGAATGGGGTTCAGTCCTAGTTCTTTGAGATGGGTAATGATTTTGTATGCATGCTGTACAACCAAAGTACTTATGAACTGCATGTTGTCCTCTCCCTTTTATCTGTTTAAAGGGACTCGACAAGGATGCCCCCATCACCTTTGCTTTTTTTTTTGTTGTGACTGAGCATTTGACCATAGCTATTTGAACACACCCCCTGATATGGGGCATAGAGATGGTAGAGGGGAGTATCAAACCAAGCTATATGTGGAAAACTTGCTTGTCTTGCTTGTTGACGCCCAAGTGAGCATCCAGCCTCTATTGCACCTCCTAAAGCAATTTCAGGTTCTTTCGGGTGTTAAGGTCAAATCAGCCAAAACTGAGGTTCTACCCTTGTCATGCTGTCCTTAGGCTCCTTTCTCCCATTTGGGGCTATGTTGGTCCCCCCAGATCCTCCGGTATTTGGGCATCCAGCTGTCCCCAGATCTCTCCAGTTTGGTAAAATGAACCTAGACCATCTATTAGAGGGTATACAATATGACTGTGATAGATTGAAACATCTCCCACAGAGACACAGAGGTTGGTGGTAAATGGCTGTCACTCCACAGAGCGAAGAGTGACCAGTGGGGTACCACAGGGATCAGTGCTGGGACCGGTCCTATTCAATATCTTCATCAGTGACATTGCACAGGACCTAGAAGGCAGAATTTCACTGTTCGCTGATGACACAAAGCTCTGTAACAGAGTAGACACACCAGAGGGTGTAGACAGAATGAGAAGGGACCTGTAGAAACTTGAAGAATGGTCAGGGGTTTGGCAGTTGAAATTCAATGCAAGGAAGTGCAAGATAATGCATATGGGGCACAAAAACCCTTGCACAATATATCAGTTGGGGTGAGGATATAGCATGCACCAAGCAGAAAAGGGATCTTGGGGTTATCATCTCTAATGACCTCAAAGCAGGGAAACAGTGCAACAAGGCAGCAGGTAAAGCAAATAGGATGCTGGGATGCATAGGCAGGGGCATCACCAGCAGGAAAAGGGAGGTCATAATTCCACTATACAAGACACTAGTGAGGCCCCACCTGGAGTACACTGTACAGTTCTGGAGACCTTACCTATGTAAGGACATAGACAGCGTAGAGAAGGTTCAGAGGAGGGCAACAAAGATGATGCATGGATTGCATCACAAGTCCTATGAGGACAGGTTGAAGGAACTGAACATGTACTCCCTGGAGGAGAGGAGGGAGAGAGGGGATATGATAGAAACATACAAGTATCTTACAGGGAGGAACAGGGTGCAGGAATGCACTACTTTAAGCGAAAAGATGTTCCAGGACTAGAGGGCATGGGATGAAGTTGGAGGAGGACAATTCAGAGGAAATGTGAAGAAGAATTTCTTCACAGAACGGTGGTGGACAAGTGGAACACCCTGCCAGAGGAAGTGGTGGGGGCTGAAACAATCACGGGATTTAAGAATGCATGGGATAGACATAAAGGAATTCTGGAGGTCAGGGATAAGGGGCAACAGACTTCTTGGAAAACATAAACTGAACTTACAAGTTCAAATGGGCAGACTGGGTGGGCCATAGGCCCCTATCTGCTGACACTGTCTATGTATCTATGTATGTATCTATGTATCTCAGTCGTTCTCTGGTTGGGAAAATATCAGTCATAAAAATTACTATGACCCCTAAATTCCTGCACAGACTCTCTCATCTTCCTATTGTCATTGCACCCTCCTGGTATTGGAAGATAGATGCCCTGATTGACCATGTGGGAAGGGTAGACCCCACAGTCTGGTAGGGCCAAGCTTCACTCTCCTGATCACTTTTTGTGGGAAGGGAAGACCCCATGGTATGGTAGGGCCAAGCTGCATGCTCCTTGGTGGCACAGAGGGTGGAATCTCCCTGGATCTATTAGTATCATATGGCTTTTGGACACTGAGACTGCCGGCCTCCTTTGGCTGGTCATGGAAAGAAGTCTGTATACTGGGCAAGTTTCCAGTATTCTGCCATATAACTGCACTCCCTCCCTACTGCACCTGTGGCCCACTAGTAAGTCCTCAGTGCAGGCTTGGAAACATTTAACCAAACTTATCCAGCTTTCAAAGATCCTGGTGTCTTGGGCCCCCTTGTGGAATAATACCTCTTTCTGTATTGATGAGATGCCAGTGCTCTGGGCACATAGACGATGAGCAGGTATTTGGCTGGTATAGTACATTTCTGTCCCAGGATCTCTTATTCTAGAATCCTTTGAGACCCTCAAAACCCACTATGGACTACAGCAGCAGGATTTCTGGCACTTTCTGCAGTTTAGGTCTCTTCTGCAGCCCTACCTAATGGTAGCCTCCAGTCCCTCTGTGCCTCCCTCTCCCCTCTCAAGTTGGTGCTACCCCTCTAAAGGTGGTACCACTAAAATCTATTATGCCATAATTCAGGCGATCATCCCTAAACCCTAAAGTCTTACCAGCAGTGGGAAACTTCCTGAACAGGATGATATCAGATCAGGAGTGGGAATGGTGTTGGATGACTGCTAGAAAAGCATGTTGTGATGTTTGTGGTCTCTTAATTCAAACTAAGGTGTTACATTCCTGGTACTGAACCTCAGACAAGCTTTTCTGCATGGGTCTCCTCACAGATGACAAATGTTGGCATTTGGATGGGATGCTTTTCCATGTGCTCTGAAGCTGTCCCTTGCTCCATACATTTTGGCAGACTTTCATCCATGATTGTGCTATGGTCCTTGGCCCCACCCTCCTCTGACTCTGGTGACAATCCCATTGGGTATTCCCCTAGCAGAGTGGTCCCCTTACGACTCTCGGTTGGCATGGCTGGTCTCCATGAGTAGAATCATAG
This sequence comes from Neoceratodus forsteri, assembly GCA_016271365.2. Taxonomy (NCBI): domain Eukaryota; kingdom Metazoa; phylum Chordata; order Ceratodontiformes; family Ceratodontidae; genus Neoceratodus; species Neoceratodus forsteri. The sequence goes on from CM057455.1 coordinate 728,307,632, forward strand.
AATCATGTCAGCAGAAAAGGACCCATTGGCCCATCTAGTCTGCCCCTGCCTTCCCCTTACTCATAGCCCCTATCACTGACTCTCCCCTTACCCCCCTTTCCAACCCCATATGTTTGTCCCATGCCATCTCGAATCCCTACACCATATCAACCACCACCACCTCTTCTGGCAGTTTATTCCAGGCCTTCATCACCCTTTCCATGAAGAACTGTCCCCTCACATTCCCTTTGTATCTTCCTCACTCTAACCTTAGGCTATGCCCTTTTGTTTTTGCTCCCTCCTTCCTTTTAAGTAGACTCCCTTCCTTTGCCTTATTGATCCCTTTTATTTATTTAAGTTTCAGTCATGTCCCCCCTCTTCCTCCTGGTCTCCAGCATGTACAGCTCCAGCTCTTTACACCTCTGCTCATACAGTTTCCCCCTGCATGCCCTGCACCATTTTGGTCACTCTTCTCTGAACTCTCTCTAAGCCCTCTATGTCATTGTGTAAGTGCGGTCTCCAGAACTGAATCCAGTACTCAAAGTGCGGTCTCACCATGGCTATGTAGAGAGGCATCAGTATCTTCCCCTTCTGTTGGTGATGCCCCTCCCTCTGCATGCCAACATTCTGTTTGCCTTCCCCACTGCTTTGCTGCATTGGTTCTCTACATTGAGGTTGCTGGATATCATGCTCTCCAGGTCCCTCTCCTGCTGTTTTCTTGATCCCCCCCCCCCAGAGTATATACTGCCCATGGATTTTTACATCCTAAATGCATCACAGCACACTTTTTGGCATTGAACTTTGGCTGCCAAGTCACTGACCACTCCTCCAGTTTCTTCAGGTCCTGCCTCATGGCCTCCACTCCTGCTAGGGTGTCCACCCTATTACAGATTTACATATCATCCACAAACAGGCACACCCTACTTTCCTCTGCTGAGTCACTGATGTAAATATTGAAAAGGAGGGGCCCTCCATCCAGCTTTCCATGCACCTAGTTATTTTACTACCCACCCCTAACCTATTCAGCTTACTTACTAGACTTCTATAAGGGATGTGTCAAAGGCCTTACTGAAGTCCAGACAGACCACGTCCACCTCCTCTCCCTAGTCAATCTCCTGCATCACCCCATCGAAGAATTCAATCAGGTTGGTCTGGCATGACCTCCCATTTGTGAAGCTGTGCTGGTGCTCATCTTGTAGACCACTTCTCATCAGGTATTCCTCCACCCTTTCCTTTATTAATGCCTCCATCACCTTCCCCACCACCGAGGGGAGGCTAACCGGGTGGTAATTTTCTGCAACCTCCCTACTGGCCCCCTTGTGCAACAGTACCATATTTGCCCTCCTTCAGTCCCATGGCACTCTCCCAGTGTCCAGTGATAAGTTAAAAAGCCTCATAAGTGGGTCCACCAGCTCTTCCCTCAGTTCCCTAAGTACCCTTGGGTGTAAGCCATCTGACCCCATTGCCTTGCCACTCTTAACCTAGTTAGCTCCTCCTTGACCATGCCTATGCTGAATTTGTTAGAGTCTACTGTTATGTCCTCCCTTCCCCGTCCCTCAACTTAGGACCTTCCCCCCATGAAGACTGAGCAAAAATATTTATTCAGTAATTCAGCCTTCTCAAGGTCCCCCTCCATTTGCACACCCTCCTCCTCCCTCAGTCTCACTATCCCTGACCTTACCTTACTTTTTTCTCTCACATATTGAAAAAAGTTTTGGCTCCCCTTTAGCCCGCTTTGCTGTCTTCTCCTCTGTCAGCTTTAGCTCTCCTTATCTTCTGCCCTACTAACTTCCTCTTTTCTCTATAAGCCTCCCTGTCCTCCTCTCGTTGTGTCTTTTTATATTTGCTAAAGTCCATTTCCTTTCCCTGACTGCTTCTGCTGCCTCCCTTGTAAACCAGAGTGGCCTTCTCTGTTTCTTCTTCTTCCTCATCTTCTTTATGCAAATTTCCATGGCTTTTAGTACCCTGCCTTTGATGGCCTCCCATAACTCTTCCATATTCTCCAACTCCTCAGTTCCTGCCAGCTCCTCCCTAACTATCCTCCTCATTTTGTTGAAGTCTATCCCTCTGAAGTCCAAGACCTGTGTTTTGCTCCATTTTGCCTCCCTCCCTGTCCTTACACTAAACCTTATGATCATGTGATCATTAGTACCTAGCCCTTCACCCACCACCTCTTCCATGCTATCTCATTCTTGAGGACTACATCCAGCAGGTTGCTCCCCCTTGTGGGCTCCCTGAACAACTGTTGCATGAATACACTCTGCAGTACTTGTAGGATCCCCCTGCTCCAAAATGAGGCTGCAGCCTGGATCTCCCAGTCTATGTCTGGAAGGTTTATGTCCCCCACTATCAGGAGCTCCCCCCTGCAGGCCATCTCCATAAATGCCTGTATCAACTGCCTATTCCCTTCCTCCTCCTGCGTAGGAGGCCTGTACACTACTCCTAGTCTTGGGGATTCCCCTGTTCTCTTATCCAGTGTAACCCACAGAAGTTATGTCTCTCCATCCTCTGTCTGTCATTCCGTTGCCCATATGTTCTCCATTATGTGTAAAGCAGCCCCTCCCGCCCATCTGTCCTGTCCTGTCACTCTGAAACAGTCTGTAGCTTGTGATAACCATATCCCTGGTATGTTTCTCTGTTTACCACATCTCACTAATCACTACAATGTCTAGTCCTTCTTCTCCCATGGTGGCCTCCAAGTCCACCATTTTGTTCCCCAGACTTCTGGCATTCATTGACAGTACCTTCTACCATGAACCTCCCCCTTCCCTGCCTGCCCTTGCAATCCCCTGTTTATGTCATCTACCAGTATTTTCTCATCCTCTTGGGGGGGAGGCTTGTGGCTCCCTTCCTCTCCTGGTCCCACAATTGATCCTTTACTTAACCCCCCCTCGTTCAGTTTAAATTACATGTTTCCTCTATGAAATTCCCCAGCTTGCTTATTAGCACCTTCAATCCTGCCCTTCTCAGACATAATTTATCCTGGGCATATAGGTTGTTGTCCTCCCACATTGCCCCCCAGTCCCCCACTAGTCCATACCCCATCTGTTTACACCAATCTGCTAGCCATTTGTTAAATTCCCCAATCCTTTGTTTCCTCTGTGTGCTTGCCATAGGCAATGGCAACACCTCTGAGAAAGCAATGGACCTGAAATTAGTTGTACCACAGAACCTATTCAGCTCCCTGAACTGGGCTTGCACTTCCATTAGCCCCTCCCCCGCCAAGTTCTTGGTGCCCAGATGAAACACCAAGTTTGTCCTCCCATCTTGTTCCTTTCCCCAAGAAAGCATGTGTTGTCTTACATTGTGTGCTGTCATTCCTTGCAAGCACTCCACCCAGATTGCATTGCTCCTTGCACCTTTGCCTCCCCAGCTGACTCCTTTTAACGGCTGTGGCCAGAGCCTACAGCTGTTTTGCGAATGATCTGTTGCTCCTAAAACAGCCGATAGTGGCACCTTCCGTTGGACATTTGGAAGTATCCTTCCGAAAGTCCAATGGAGTTCGTAACACTCCACCACAATTGGCTGTTATGGAGTAAGAGCCACACTATTTCAGTTGATACTTCCGTATTCCTGGCACTGCTGTCTTGTGAACCATAACTATGCATGCACAAACTCCACACATGCACAGTTGCATAACTTCCACCATCTTGTGGATGGCATTCCTTTTACACTCTCCCACTGCTCCTGTCCTTCCTACTCCCTCCCAGCTCCTGAGGGTAATAAAACCCTCCCGCTCCCTCCCATACCTGCAGTCCTCCATGCTCCCTCCATTTCCTGTTCCCATGTCAACAACAGGGTGCCCAGTTCCTGTGTTGGCATCATGTAAACCCCTCCAGCTCATGTGGAACACCGGGAGCCTACTCCAGTGTGCCCAAATTAATTTTTTTTGTTTGTCTCTCACACCGACATTGGGGAGCCCATCCCTATATCAGCATCACGTACCCCCCCCACCAAGTCATGTGGCACACTGGGAGCTCACCCCAGTGTGCCCAATATTTTTAATTAATTCCTCCCCCACCGATGTCAGGGTGCCCAAGCCCTGTGTCAGCATCATGTCCATCTCCCCCACTCATGTGGCACACTGGGAGCCCACCACAGTGTGCCCCAATTTGTTTTTTTCCCCCTGAAAATAAAGAATACAGTCCCCCAATGTCTTTTTTTACCTGTAAAAAATAAATTGGTCCCTCATCATCACCCAGTCCCCCCTCCCTCACCCTCCCATTGAGCACCCACCTCCCCTTACCCCCCCCTTACCCCATACTTATATTCGGAGGTCGGTGCTGTCATCTCCTCTGGACCGGGATACATCTTCACTCTTCAAAGCCAAACCACAAACTGAAAAATCAAAGGTAAGCACCATATAATGGCACTCAATGGGGTTTTTGACTTATCTTAATATATCAGACATTTTTAGGAATTTTTGGCTCCAAATTTTCAACATGGGTTTCTTGGGACCCCACTTCATGAACAGTGCCACTGCGCAGAATCACCTTTGGGGACCGAGTCACAAAATGACAGTGCACTGTTCATGAGGTGGGGTCCCAACAAGCCCATAAAAAGTCATAAAAGACTCTCTGTCTTTTAAATAGTTTTTTATTTTAATGGGTTCACCACAACATAATCCAGACAGACCTTCTTAGGGTAGCTGGTTCATTCCACTGGGGTGTCAAACAGACGAGGCATACTGATGAGTCCTGATAGGATGAAACACGTGTCTATGTCATCTGTTAGCACCTTTTGCAAACTGTGTGAGGGGCCTTTTGGCACCATGCAATTTTGCTTAAAGTTGAACCAGCATAACATTCGGTGGTGATTTGCATATGCAGCCCATGATGCTTTGCATTGTGTGGGCATGTGTAATTTTGTATTTTCTTGAAACTTGGCTTCCCAGCCAAATGCCCTTTGGGGTAACCCTTGCCTCAGTGTTTGCACACAGAGGTTCTTTGTCATATATATATATATATATAAAATATAGGGGCACAGTCACACCCCTATATTAGGGATCAATCTTTAGTTCTATATTAAACTCAAACTTTTGCACTTTAATAACTTCATAACCGTTCAAATTGATTTGCATGACATTTTGCATGCACGATCAGAGACCAAAGGTATCTTGATGTGACAAGTTTTGTTCCCATTGGATGTGTAGGTGTCCAGATACAGAATGTCAAAAAAATGTGAAAAGTATCATTTTGGGTGAAATTCTTTGTCACGCTGCTGTGCAAAAATGGTGTGGAATTTTGGTCTGAAAATTGGATAGACAGGGAGCAAATCTTCAGGATCACGGGCGCAACTGCACAGGGGAGGGAGCTGGATGTCATTGTCCACCTAGGGACAAATGACCTGGCTGGGAAAGGAATCAGAGCAGTGCAGGAGGAGTTTGTGGAGTTGGGGAGGGGCCTTAGACAAGTAGCACACATGGTAACCTTCTCAGAGTTGCTGCCTGTCTATGGTATGGGTGAGGCTAGAGTGCACACCGCACCATGGGATTCAATCAGTGGTTGAAAAACTGGTACAGAGCTCAGGGTTTTGGCTTCATTGGGGTCCACCTGGAGGGATGCAGGCCTGTACTGGCATGATGGTCTGCATCTATCCGGAAGGGGGACCAGGACCCTTGCTGATAGGTTTAAATGCTTCATTGGCAAGCATTTAAACTAGCCAAGGGGGGAGGCACTGAAAAGGAGAAGCGAAATCTTAGTCCCCCCCCAAAAAAAATCAGGGTAGATAGTGAGATAAACACCAAGATAGAGAAGTCGATAGGGAGAAGGGCAGGGGTAAATGGAGAAAAAGACAAAGGCAGTAAGGACAGAGATGGGGCAAAAAGGGTTAAAGCCATCAAAAAATGGAGGGTAATAAGTACCAATGCCCATAGTCTGGGTAACAAGCTCCCTGAACTGGTGGCCTTGATGGAAGAGGGATGCCAGGATATCGTGGCAGTCACAGAAACATGGTACACATGGAACAATGACTGGGATGTCAACATACCAGAGTACACAATCTACAGGAGGGACAGGGAGGGTAGAAGTGGAGGAGAAGTAGCTCTCTATGTAAGGGAAGGGATCAAACAACAGAATTAAAGGGTAAACTTGGAGGAGAGGAGGCACTGTGGGTCACCCTGGAGGCTGGAAATGACACCACAATCCGCACAGGTGTTATATGCAGATCCCTGTCTCAGAAGGAGGAAATGGACAAGGAAATGATAGAAGGCATCATTAGGATGGCAGAGAAAGGGGAGATATTGCTGATGGGGGACCTGAATATGCCAGATGTTAACTGGAGCACCTTTTCTGCAGCCACATCCAAGAGTAGAGCCATCCTCGATGCCATACAGGGGGCATGCCTCAGACAGTTAGTGTTGGAACCCACTCAGGAGGGAGCAGTCTTAGACCTGGTACTCTCAAATGGGGAAGAAGAGAGGATCTCAAATCTAGAAGTGGGTAGCCATCTGGGAACAAGTGACCATCAAACAGTGTGGTTCACGATAAACTCAGCGGTAGAGTCAAGCCATACAAAAGTGAAGGCACTGGACTTCAGGAGGGCTGATTTTGTCAAAATGGAAGAGTTCCTCAGAAAAGCACTAGCAAACAGGCAAGAAGGAGGGGTGGAGCAACAATGGAGGAAACATCAAAACTGCCATCACAGAGGCAGCAAGCCTTTGTGTGAAGCAAATAAACAAATCTAAGCGAAATAAAAAAACACTATGGTTCTCAAAAGAAGTGACGGGGAAGGTTAGGGAGAAAAAGATAGCATTCAGGAACTATAAAGAAACACAGAAGGAGCAAGGCAGAGAACTGTACCAGTTAAAGCAAAAGAAAGCAGGGAAGGCAGTCAGAATAGCAAAGGTCCAAACCAAGGAAAAGATAGCCAACTCAGTTAAGAAGGGGGATAAAACCTTTTATAGGTATATTAGGGAGCGAAGAAAGACAAAGGGAGGGATACTGAGACTGAATAAAGAGGCGGGTGGGTGGACAGAGTGGGACAGTGAAAAAGCAGGGATACTGAATGAATACTTCTGCTCAATATTCACAAAGGAAGACGAGGGAGAGGTACCTAATCCAGTCAATAGAAGCACTCTGGGTAGTGGAATTGATATCAGTTCTTTCAAAGAAGAAAGGGTTCTGAAAGAACTCCTAAAACTGAAGGTGAACAAAGCAATGGGGCCTGATGGGATTCACCCAGAATTCTAAAAGAACTAAGGGAAGAACTAGTAACACCAATGACTACCCTTTTTAACAAGTTATTGGAGGATGATGTGGTACCTGAGGATTAGAGGAGGATGGATGTGATTCCACTTCACAAAAGTGGGAGCAAGACAGAGGCAGGAAACCACAGACCTGTCAGTTTGACCTCAGTGGTAGGGAAAATGATGGGATCACTTCTGAAGGAAAGAATTGTTGATTACCTAGAGGCCAGTGGGACACAGGACCCAAGGCAGCATGGAGTCACAGCGGGAAGGTCATGTCAGATGAATCTAATTGATTTCTTTTACTGGGTGACCAAAGCAGTAGACCAGGGAGGGGCTCCGGACATCACCTACCTAGACTTTAGCAAGGCATTTGACACAGTTCCGCACAAAAGATTAATAAACAAATTTGCCAGCCTGGGAGTGGGTCCCAGGGTGGTAGCCTGGGTAAAACATTGGCTGGAAAACAGGATGCAGAGGGTAATAGTAAATGGAGTCCACAGTGAAGAAAGGGGGTTACTAGTGGGGTACTACAGGGTTCAGTACTGGGATTGGTCCTTTTTAATGTCTTTATAAGTGACATTGCAGAGGAACTGGAAGGAAAATGATGTCTCTTTGTAGACGACACAAAGATCTGCAACAGGTTAATACACAAGGTGGGATGGAAAGGTTGAGAAGGGACTTGGCAAGGTTAGAGGAATGGCCAAATGTATGGCAGCTTAGATTCAATGCAAAGAAGTGTAAAGTAATGCACCTGGGAAACAAAAATCCAAGGAAAGAGTACACAATGGAGGGTGAGATACTGACAACAACAAAAATGGAAAAGGACCTGGGGGTAGTTATATCAGATGACCTAAAGGTGCGTAAGCAATGTGAGAAGGCATTAAGGAGGGCTGGGGGATACTGGGATGCATAGGGAGAGGCATCACCAGTAGAAAACAGGAAGCTGATATCCCTCTGTACAGACAGTTGGTGAGACCCCATCTGGAGTACTGCGTGCAGTTCTGTAGATCCCATCTCCGCAAGGACATAGATAGGATGGAGGCTTTCCAGAGGAGGCTAACAAAATGGTGCAGGGTCTGCACCAGAAGATATACAAAGAGAGACTAAAGGAGCTTAAAATGTGTACCCTCAAGGAAAGGAGGGAGAGGTGGGACATGATAGAAACTTTCAAGTACCTCGAAGGAATCAACAAAGTCCAAGAGGGTAGCACCTTTCAGGAAAAGAGAAGTGCAAGAACAAGGGGGCACAATTTGAAGATAGAGGGGGGACGGCTCAGAGGTAATGTGAGGAAGTATTTTTTCATGGAGAGGGTTGTGGATGCATGGAACAGCCCTCCTGAGGAGGTTGTGGAGTCAAAACCAGTGGAGGAATTCAAGAATCCATGGGACAGACATAAAGCAATTTTATTGGGGGGAAGGAGGAAGTAGGCTGTTGGTTAACTAGGATCTGCAGCTTATCCATTAGGTAGGGAAATGGGCAGACTAAGTGGGTCAAGTGGTCCTTATCTGCCATCAAATTCTATGTTTCTGTTTCTATGATGAGAATACCTGGACGATTCTGTTCCTCGAAAATGCTACTGAACTGCGAGTACAGACACAATGATGTCTGAACAAAGCAGGTTATAACCTGTGGGATCATACCCTTGTGGTAGCTGATGAGATCTAGGGTGCCAGTTGAGGAATGTGCACATTGTTGGCCCTTGGGAAGTTGACAGATGATTGTACCTATGGGGTGACACCTGCAGGTACATGTTCTCCTTTGTGGAGGCAGGACTGGATTACTGAACTACCAGCTAAGAGCCCTAGGGTGCTCCCAATACTGAACTGCATGTTGAAGGGGAAGTTGTTGGGTATGCTGTGTTTTTGAGTCCAAGAAGAAATATGCATACCCCTGATCTGGAAATCATTCTTACGGGACTTCTTCCTTGTAGGGCCCAGTGATGTGACAGGTGGTAGGCAACAGTATTGCTGAAAGATTGGTTTAAAAGTTTGAAAAAGCTTTTACATTATACCACTGCATAGAAAATTTTATTTAATTATCAAAATGCTAAATATCATTCTACTAGGGAAAACTCAGCAGAATTGTTCTTAGGTTCACACCCGCTTGTCTCTGGTTAAACTGAAACTGAAAATGTAAAGGCAAGCAGGTACAGCAGAAGGAAAAAATCTGTGGCTAAGCATACACTTCATTCATTCTGTTAGTTTTGATTGACACAACCTGTACTAGTTCAGAATTACGGGGAGGAGAAAATGAACCGAAATTAATCACTGCCATTGAAAAGGAGTATTGGGTCCTCTATCATACTTGTTTGACTTACAAGAGAGATTGAGGAAGACACATGTGAATCAAACCATTGAATCTCAAGGAATCTGACTCTAATTCAGAGGAAAATATACACAGTGACTGGGAAATGTCGACAATCTTAGATAATGCAAACATGCAATTAGATGACATACAGACTCCTTTTAAAATGTCTGAGGAACATAGAAATGTTGAACTTATGCTAGAACCTTAGTTAGTTGCTTTTAGCCCAAGATCAAAATGTGTCAGGAATCCCTGAGAGTGTTGCACTAATATTACGAGACAATTTAATGAAAACAATTGTTTTAATTTACAGGGGAGAGAGACGTGTCTTTAAAAGCTTTATAGGTTATAACAAGGTAATTTAAATTGTTTGTCAGATTGTTCTGTTTAGCTAAACAAGATTAATAACTTTGATAGATTTCACATCCTGCATTCAGTCCACAGGCTTCTGCTTGTCTTGTTTAGCAGCTAAAATATAGCAGTTTCTGTGTCACACAACTCTTTACATTCCCAATTACAAAGGTAACAGAATATGTCATTTTTATCTAAAAAAAACTCCAATGGTGATACATTCCAAGAGAAAATACAGCAGGTACTTGAGTTATTGTACACTGCATAAAAAAATGTGTTATATCTGGTGGCTTGGCATGAACAAATATTTAGTAAGGCCACCAGTAAGTTCTGGTTGCCACACTTTTGAGGCCACAAGTATTTGAGCCTTGAAACCCACTGTGTTAGAATGATTAACAAAAGCAGTTATGACTAAAGATGCAGTTCCCAGTATATAATTCTGTTGAATTATGAATATTATAAAATATAGAGAATACTAGTTGAGCAATCATACACAACCAGCCTGTGCTGCCACAATGGGATTCTGATTCCATCAGACCTCAAGTGTGACACTCGAGAGGTCCAATGTAATCTGAGGTCTGAGGTGGCAGCACAGGCTGGTTGGGCATGTGGTTGCCCAACCAGTATTTTTTATAGGGTATAGTTTTTTTGTTTAATTTTTTCTTATTTCTAAAATGAAAGTATTTTCACAGGCCTTCATGAAAGCAGAAAATGTGCCGATGGTTTCAGTTTAGAACTCAAACTGATTGCTATGTGTGCGGCAATACTGTGAAAGATACAAGCTGCCTAGATTTTTTCCGATCATCTGGAATGTTGTTGTACCACAGAAAGGTACAGCCGTGCTCCACGACCTTTGAACTTTGGTACAACAAAGTTTTCAACTTGCATAGAAATCCATGCAGACTAAACACTCACTATTAAGCAATAAGGCATGACCAAGGGTTATGTTAATGGTCTGTTAATCACCTTCTAGGGGTGTACTGTGGCACAAGGTGTAGCTGAGGGCCACATGCCCCTAGAGGGTGATTAACTGACCATTAACATAATCCCTGGAAGTGCCTTAATGCTATTATAATAAAAAATGTTTTAAACAGTGTTAAACTTTGTTCAGCATATGGTTAAGCTCTACATGTATGTTAATAAAAGATTAACATAAGGCTGTTAGAATGTTTGCAGCCAATCAGAAAGCTCCATTTCTCAGACCCTTTTTATAATGCAATATAATCATGTTTTATGAGAGTGGCTAATTCTTCAAACACATTAGCCTCCCTTTGGAGGCAACAGCAAATGTCATCACTTGGGACAGATACTCCCATCTAGTCTCATGTTTGCCAATGGCTGTGTGAGTACTGTATATTAGTTCCAGAATACCATGAATCGGCTTCTCAGTATGCAAATCTGAGCATTGAGTATTTTTCTCTTTTGGGAGAAAAGAACTTGAGGCATTAATACAATTTAAAAGGAGACACTTTCCTTCCCAGAAAGCCAGATCTAGTCTCCTGGTCACCCTTTGCCTCACCACTGTCATTTCTCACCCCTAACTCCTTTTTATGTTGCTTGCACGCATGTGCAAGAAACATAGTGCCATCATCAGAGATTTCGGAGGTGTGTCACCTCCTCCTCCAATTCAGGCAGTGTGCTGGCAGGCGCGGCCCCTGTAAGCCAATGCATTTTGGAGCTGTCTATGACACGCTCCAAAATGCAGTGGCATACAGTTGAAAGGGGTAGCTACGCTTGAGTGAACAGCGATAAGAAGCTGCTCACGAGCAGCTACCCCCACCTGCCGGATGGCGCCATCCAAGACAAAGATTGCATAGCCGACGGGTGCCCAATCCCATCGGCTGAGCGCGCCGTTTCCCCCCAGTAGCTGGTGCTACGCTGGGAGCCTACCCTAGCGTGGCAATCAGTCCTTTTGCCGATGGGGGTGCCTAATCCCCGCTGGCTGAACGCCTTAACGCCCTTGTGCCATGCTGGGAGCTCACCCCAGCGGTGGCAAACGATCCCAGACGTATTTTTATTTTTACCTGTAAGACAAAAGCGGTCCCGCGTGCGTCTCCGACCCCACAACCCGCACCCACCCAATGCGCACCCAGCCTCCCCACACCCCCCCTCACCCTATACTTACCTCCGGACTTCGGCGCGACGATCTTCGGTGGACCGGGAACACGTCTGCACTCTTCAAAGCCGATCGCGAACTGAGGAAATGCCGGTAAGCTGTATAATGGGCTAGATAGGAGGGTTTCAATTTTGTAGCATATCCAGCCATTTTTGGGAATTTTTGCACCAAATTTTCAACATGGGGTTTTGGGACCCCTTTTCATGAATGATGTCACTGTCATGGCGTTAGCCGGGCCCGAAGGGTGATTTCGCGGTGACTGTGCATTGACTGCGAAATCGCCTTCAGGCCTGAATACCGCCATGACAGTGACATCATTCATGAGAAGGGGCCCAAAACCCCATGTTGAAAATGTGGTGCCAAAATTCCAAAATGACTGTTTTATTTAGCGCATGCTGAGCAGTTCCTATACCGTAGGTTTGCGAATTTTCAATAGTTCCACTCCAGATTTTCAACATTGCCATTTTTCCACACCTTCTTGCGAGTAGTACAGCTGTCATTTTCGATCTCACCCAAAACGTGTTTCCGCCCATGTATCGCACAATGGCGCAGTCGTTGTGCGAACTCAGTGTATGGGACACATTAAGAAAATCACAGTGTCACTGTTCAAGAGCAGAGATCTTAAAATGGCAATGTTGAAAATTTGGTGAAAGAATTCTTAAAAATGACTGTTTTACGAGTGTGCATTGCGCAGTTCCTACGCACGCTCGTAAGTTCGCAAATTTTCAATATTTACACTCCAATGACTTCCAAATACCTAAACAGCACATAGAAGCAAGCAACATTCGGCATTGACAAATGCTTGTTTGTTCTCCTACAGAGCATGTAAAAGATTTTAGCCTATTACTAGCTTCTGGCTAGAAACTAACACTGTCTTAAAAGGGACTTCCATCATTCTAGCCCACCCCCACCCTGATTTCCAAAGTGCTTGAAGGTCGTCTGCCTTCTCAACCTTGATCCACAATGTGGGGGCATAGTTGCTTGCAGTCTAGCTTTGTTGTGCCTCTTGCAGTGTGCCACTGTTTGCTCATTATATCACCTGGTCTCATACAGCATGGGGTAAGCACAACAAGGAGGGAGGGAGTGCAGAGGTGTGTATCACTGATCACACTAGGCAGACTGACTGGTCAGTCTGAACAATCATCAGTGGTGCACACTGCTCCACCACTCCCTTTCTGACTCCACACACCTTGCACTGTTTCAGATCAGCTGGGTAAGTAATCAAAGTAAATGAGTATATATACTCAATTTTCCATTAGAGACAAAAAAGGACATCCCATGATGAGTTCAAGATAATACAAATGTGCTAATGAATCAATTCTTTCTGCGTAACAAATCAGGCTAGTGAGCCAGTACTATCACACATTGTTCCTTGCACTGTGTCACCATGGGTTCTTAGAAACATACTGTTGCTGTTTTTGTATATTCATATGTTTGTACATATTTTATAAACTTGCTGTGAGAATACCTGTTGACTTTTTAAAGGCTTGTGCTGACTTTCCCAGAAACAAGAGGGAAAACGGTTTCCAAACAAGATGGTGTCCTGGCCCAGGGTAGGGACACACATTATAATATAGAGCCAGCACTGGTTAGACTAACAGTTACAGTTCGCAGTTAGTAATGCATAAAGAGTAAAGACAGGATTTCTCTGCTGTTATAAAGCACTCAAACTACCTCCACCAATCGGAGGCCAGAATTACTGTACCTCTTATTCAGCTTACAGTTGCTGCCTTGTGCTCCTCCCCACAACTAATTCTTGCCACGGTGATGCTGGCATGTCACACTGTTCTTGTTAGAATCACTGTGGTGGAATTAGGTGTGAGAGTAATCCCAATCTAAGTAAAAGAGATCTAACAAGCATTTGTCAATGCCGAATGTTTGCTTGCTGGCATTGGCATTGGTAGTGTAGGAGTTACAGAGCTGCATAATAGGAATGGCAGTGAAGTATTGAACTGAAGCCAACCCCATCACCACCCTGCAGATAGTGACAGGCATTGGGGTGTGTCTTTGGGTCATCAGGCATAACGGCCACGTCATTTCACCACACCCTACTGTGCAGACACCGACAAGTGTCACGGTGTGCCTTGGGGTCTTTGGACCTTATGCGCACCCCATTCCATAAGGAAATATTGTGAAATGGGTGCAGTATAGGAGAATGGGGTGAACTTTGGGGCCGAAGAGTCCAAGGCACACCTCGATGCCTGTCTGTGGCTGCACGGTGTGGGTGGGGTTGGAATGGTATGAGCACTGCAGGTGACAATCCCAAGTCACAGTCCTGATGCCTTTCATTCTCTACAGGGTGGGGTGTTATGGTCGGAAACCCTAACGCCTCAGGCATTCGTTAGTATTTTCACTCCAAATATTCAACATGGGTTTTTTGTGACCCCCACCTCATGAACAGTGGCAATATCAGTTTGTTAGCGGAAAGCTGCTTTTTCACAGCGACTACAGCATTTGTCACCACAGGTGCAAAAACACATTCTGAACAGAATGTGAAAAATGACAGCTGTACTGTTCATGGGGAGATGTAAAAAATGGCAATGTTGAAAATCTGCAGTGAAAATATTAAAAAAACTGGTGAAGTCACGAGCGTGCGTAGAAACTGTGCAACGTGCACCTGTAATGTAATTAGTTTGGGAATTGTTTACAGCAGATTGTCAACACAGGCATTTTGGGACCTCCAGTCATGCACAGTGTCACTGTGATTTTCTTCATCTGTCCCGAACAATGATTTCCTACAGCGACCACGCATTTCTGTGCTGAAAGTCTGAAAACACATTTCGGCCATGTTGTGAAAAATGACAGCTGTACTGTTCATAGGGAAGTGTGGAAAAATGCCACTGGTGAAAATCTGGACTGAAACTATTACAAATTCATGAACTTACGAGGGTGCGTGGAAACTGTGCAATGCTCACTCGTAACACAGTCATTTTTAGGAATTTTTTCACCAAATTTTCAAAATAGCCATTTTAAGACCTCTGCTCATGAACAGTGTCACTGTGATTTTCTTAATGTGTCCCATACATTGATTTCACACACTGACTGCGCCATTGTGCACTACATGGGCGGAAACATGTTTTGGGAAAGATGTGAAAAATGACAGCTGTACTGCTCATAAGGAGATGCGGTAAAATGACAATGTTGAAAATCTGGAGTGAAAATATTGAAAATTTGCGAACTTATGAGCGTGCGGAGGATCAGCCCAACAAACGCTCGTAAAACAGTCATTTTTAGGAATTTTTCCACCAAATTTTTAACATAGCCATTTTAACAGTTCTGCTCATGAACAGTGTGACTGTGATTTTCTTAATGTGTCCCATACATTGAGTTCGCACACCGACTGCGCCATTGTGCGCTACATGCGCGGAAACACATTTTGGGTGAGAAGTGAGAAATGACAGCTGTACTCTCATAAGGATATGTGGTAAAATGGCAATGTTGAAAATCTGGAGTGAAAATATTGAAATTTGAACTTTACGAGCGCATGAGGAACAAGCCCGCAACGCATGCTCGTAGCTGTCATTTTGGGAATTTTTTCACTAAATTTTAACATAGCCATTTTAACACCTCTGTTCATGAACAGTGTCACTGTGATTTTCTTAATGTGTCCCAAACATTGATTTCACACCTGACTGTGCCATTGTGCGCTACATGGCGGAACACATTTTAGGGTGAGATGTGAAAATGACAGCTATACTACTCATAAGGAAGTGTGGTCAAATGGCAATGTTGAAAATCCAAGTGAAAATATTGAAAATTTCGAACCTATGGTGTGCGTGGGAACAGCGCAAGCACGCTCGTAAAACAGTCATTTTAAGGAATTTTTTCACCAAATTTTTAACATAGGCTTTTTTGAGAGCCCACCTTATGAACACTGGCTCTGTCATTTCATTAATCGGTCCCGAAAGGCGATTTCACGCAGTGACTGTGAAATCACCCTACGGGCCTGATTAATGCCATGACAGTGACAGAATTCATGAGGAAGGGTCCCACAAACCCCATGATGAAAAGTTAGTGCCAAAATTCCAAAAAATGCCTGAGATATGCAGCAAACTTTAAAAAACCCTATTCATTACATTATACAGCTTACCGGCATTTCCTCAGTTCGAGGTCGCCTTTCAAGAGTGCAGACATGTTCCCGGTCCACCGAAGATCGTCGCGCCGAGCTCTGGAGGTAAGTATGGGAAGAGGTGGGGGTGTGGGGAGGCAGAGCGTGCAGAGGTGGGCACGGGTGGGGAGGGCAGGGGATAACGAGGGACCCGTTTTGTGTTTTCAGGTTTTTTTAAATTACGACATGGCGTTTGCCATGCTGGGGTGGGCTCCCAGCATGGAAATTACACGATGCAGGACATTTGCCACGCTGGGGTGGGCTTCCAGCATGGCAGCCGGAAAGGTTTGGGGGCAGTGGAGCCGACAGGGATTGGGCACCTCCGTCGGCCATTCTGACTGTTGCCACACTGGGGTGGGCTCCCAGCGTGGCACTTGGTAATCTCTTGGGGGGGACTGTGGAGCTGACTGGGGATTGGGCACCCCAGTTCACCAAACACATTGTTGCCATGCTGGGATGGGCTCCCAGCGTGGCACCTGGAAGACTGTTTGGGGGATGGGGGGAGAACACTTCAGTGAGCACTTCCCTTATCTGATCGTGCTCACTGAAGCGGCTTTCTCCCTTTCAACTGTAAGCCACTGTATTCTCGATTGCTGTCATAGACAGCTCCAGCATGCATTGGGCAACTGTGGCTGCGCCTGCAAACACACAGAGGGAATTAGAAGAGGGGGTGCCACACCTCCAGAAACTCGGATGATGGCACTACGTTTCTTGCACATGCGTGCAAGCAAACATAAAAAGCAATGTATTTAGCCACAAAAGTAGCAGACAAGCCATCAGTGCAGGTTCTAAAACAACTAGTCCTTCAGCCACAGAACTGAATGAGCAATTGTAAGTGGAATGAGAAACTTATAAACAAATGAAAATACTGTGCCTTGCAGTTTGTTTTAACCGAAGTATACAATGCAAAATCCTGATAGCCTCTTTTTACAAATGCAGAATAAAAAATATAAAGAAAAACTTTCAAATGAACATGAAAGTTCTTTTATCTGAAGTCAGTCCCTGCCGATACAATTACACAGTGTGACCGCTCATGAAATGTACCACTATTATAGCCAAAGAGAGGGGGAGACCAGCAGAAATCGTACACATAAATCGACATTCTCATCAAAATTAAAAAAAAAATTTTCTCTGAAGGTAGTTTGAGTGCTTTATAATATGTTAACATGTATAGTGTGGGGTGTCTCTTACAGGATAAGAACGTTATCCCGTGCTGTTTTGGGCTGACAGAACTGCTCAGCTTCGCTTCATGGTCCTCTCACCCAAAACAGCACGAGATAACATTCTTATCCTATAAGGGACACTCCTCACTATACATATTAACATATAACAGTGGCAGTCCTTTATCCACTGTCTCAGGATACAGGCTGGATAGTGAGAAACAACTGGCACATCATAGGCACAAACACTGCATTAAAAGATTTACAGGGGTCCCACCACCAATGGTTTTCAGGAGGGGGGGAAAACCTAAGGGATCATGTAGTCCATTCTGTTCAGCCTTTGGAGCTGAAACCACTTATATGACTACCAGCACTGAATGATGGCTGCTCGAAGTGTGGCATCTAATTATTGTTCACAATGCTGTTTCGAAGCTGGATATGTCAGCCATCTTTTTTTTTCTTGCGGAAAAAAACCCAAACAAAACAAACATAAAATACTCATATTTTGTTAGAACTAGAACATTTTACAACCAAATGAAAGTGAAAGATGTCTGGAATCTTTTATACTGAAAAAAGATATGGTCAAAATGTTTGGCCTATTTCATTGCACTGCTGCTTTAAAGGGGAACAGTCAGGAATAAGAGACCCCTGGTCACAATTTGCACTCTATGCAACAAAACAAAATAAAAACAAAACAAAAAAAATCTGATATTTATTGTAACCAGAAATCCCAGGATCCCTTGTAGCTTTCAATACTGTTCCATGTAGAAGATTGATTAATAAGCTGGGTAGGCTCAAGGTGGGTCAGAAGTTGATCAACTGGGTGGCAAACTAGTTGGGGTGCAGAAAACAGAGAGCAGTGGTAAATGGAATACAGTCAGAAGAGATGCAAGTCACAAGTGGGGTACCTCAGGGATCAGTCCTGGGGCCAGTCCTCTTCAATATCCTCATCAGTGACATTGCAGATGGCCTGGAGGGTAAGGTTTGTCCATTTCCAGATGACACCAAGATCTGCAGCAGAGTAGATGATCCGGATGGGGTGGGCAAAACGAGAAGAGATCTGGATAAACTGGCAAAGTGGTCAGAAGAGTGGCAACTGGGGTTTAACGTAAAGCAGTGCAAGATCATGCACATAGGGAAGAGAAATCCTGAAGCCACCTATAGGTTGGGAGGGGAGTTGCTGGCAATCACAAGGGAAGAAAGGGACTTGGACATCATCATCACAGATGACCTGAAATCATCCAAGCAGACCGCTAAAGCAGTACATAAGGCTAGGGGGATGTTGGGATGTATTAGTAGGGGTATCACATGTCGTAACCTCTTTACAAGACACTGGTTAGGCCCCATCTGAAGTACTGCATGCAGTACTGGAGGCTGCAAGTGCACAAGGACAGTAGCAAAATGGAGGCAGTCCAGAGAAGGGCAACCAAAATGGTGCAGGGACTGCATCAGAAAATATATGATGACAGATTAACAGAGCTCAATGTGTATACCCTAGAGCAAAGGAGGGAGAGAGCTGATATGATCGAAACATTCAAACATCTTAAGGACATTAACAAGGTGAAAGAGTCTAACATGTTTCAATATAAGAAAAATAGCAGAACAAGAGGACACAACATGAGATTAGAGGGAGGCCGAATAAGGGGTAATGTGAGGAAGTTCTTTTTTACAAAAAGGGTGGTGGATGCATGGAATGGCCTACCTCAGGAAGTGGTGGATATGAATGCAGTGCAGGGCTTCAAACAGGCATGAGATAGGCATAAGGGAGCAATACAGATGAGTATGACTAGAAGGCCATTGACAGAGTAAAGGCCTATGGCACATTCATAAGGTAGAAAAAATGGGCAGACTGGATGGGCCTTGCAGTTCTTATCTGCTGTCAACTTCTGTGTTTCTCTGTTGTAGCTGATGTCAGAGTCGGGCTGCATCAGTGGGAGATTTAATATGCTGCAGTGCATGCTAGAGCTTTTATAAGCTCAGAAAAGATGTTTGCCAATCCAGCTGTTCTGAAGGGGCTAAATGTTGTCCTCTGTGACTGTACTTAGCCCACAGGAGGACAGTGGGAGCAGCAAAAATCTCTAGCATGCACTGCAGGCCATTGAATCTCCCACTGCTGTATCCCAGCTCTGATGTCACCTGCAGTGGATTCTGGAATTTCCGGTTACAGCAAACATCAGGTTATGGATTAACAAGTTCATCCAGATGCAATCTAATATACTGCAGTAAACAGTAAGTAATTTTTTGTAACACAAACTCCAGACTGGGACCAGCCCTACACTTAGGTGTGGGATTCCTAGTGCTGACTTTTCACCATTAAGGTTCAGGTTGGCAAACATATTAGAGTAATGGCACAAGGTGATCCTGAAAATACACTGACCCAACATATTGCACCCTCTGGGAATGAAGCAGACCTTAAAGGTGTCTTTTGTAGGGATGCAAAATCCTGTGAAATCAAAGAATGGAGACTTTAATAACATTTTATTGAAAAGGGAAAATTTCTGAATTTTTTGTATGGGTCCACACGGTCATGGCTCACTGATGAGACTGAAATCACACCATTTTGTAATTTCATGTAGAGTTCTCACTCAACAGGGATTTCTTTTTTTACCACATTGGTACCCCTGCCCCCTTCTATAATTCACAATAATTTTCTATCCATAAAATTGCTTTCATATTTCTGAAAAATGTATAGATAGAATTCATTTTGTTACTCTATCCCCCCTGCCTGGATTTCTTTTGTTTGTCACAGCTGTTTTATGTTTTTTTATTACTTTTTTCCCCTCTCTCCAGGACCTGTGAAGTTCCCCAGTAAATATTGCCTGCATCTTGTTCACTGATTTTAAATTATATGGTACCCGGTTAGAATAGCGCTACCAGAATAGCACAAGGAAAGAGTGCGCTAGTCTGGATAGTGCTGTTACGGATAGCGAGAGGGGACTGATGGCGCTTGCAGTAAGCACTCCCCAGGTTGCTATCCATGATGCTGCCATGGGACAAGGGCACAGACATTCTAGAAGTTAGCTGAGCTTCTCCTGTGGCATGGAGGGCTGAGGCATGGATTAGATTAGCTGGGTTGTAGTGAAGACCAGGGTTCTTATCCTGATCTCCCTTGATTTTACTGATTGGGACTTTACTTTTTGTACACGGGGCCACAATTTTCTCCTTTCCCCATGATCAGCTCCCCCTGGAGTTAGTATCCATAAGTACTGGGGGTGCGGGGGGGCAGAACACCCCCCCTCCAAAAAATGACAGCATTTTTACCGCTCAGTTCTTGACCACGTGATACATGCAAGCATAGGGGCAAAGTGTCAGGCCTTACAGCCTCTGGAAGTGTGGGTATCCGCCAAAACCCCACTCCCTGAAGGATCATATTGCACTTAAAAAATAGGTTGTGCAAATTTAAAAAAAAATAACAATCTCTACAAAATAACAAAAGACACAAAAAAGCAATAAAATATTGCTTAGAAAATGTAAATAGTCCCTCCACAGAGGGTTTCAAACTGTCAGTCATTTGCCTTTTTACACGTGCAGTAGAAGGTTTGTTTGTTTACAATGAACACAAGAACACAATATTCTGCAGTATTCATCTAATAGAATGCTCACTCAAATTCAAAATTCTGTAAAATTCCACTGGCATACACTCACACAGACACAATACAGGCTTCCTATAAAGCCAGAGGCTAAACTTTTCTGGGGCAGGCTTAGCAGCAGAGACTGCTCTCTCTCAAGCTGATTAGACTACGGGTGAGTTTTTTCATGATCATCAAAGAAACACCAGAAATAAAAAATCACAATATTATTTGATTTTTTTTACATGTGTTTATGAGTAGAAGAAAGAATAGGTATGCATGAGGGGGGGACCTTGGCCTCCCTGTTAAAAGTCTGACCCCCCTTTTTTTGTTTACAATAAAAATAAAACTGTCCCTTTAAGTCCCTGCTTTTGCCTGCGGTGTCCTCTGTCTGAGTCAAGTAAGTTCAACTTCTGACTGACAGCCCGAGCTTGCCTTCTAATGGATAACTTTTTGAAGTCCTGTTATGTCCCTTCCCTCCTATGAGTTCTAGAGGGTGGTCTTGTAAACCCTGCCCATTTCTGATGTTCTCTCCCTGACAACAAGTTCTCAACAGGGCAGGCTGGTTTTGAATATGAATGTGGTCGCACATGTGACAATGGGTATCCGCGGGGCAGCAGCGGGGTTCGGGAGCCCCTGGAACCTGATGATCCTGCAGGAGGCCATGCAGGCTTGTGGTGGAGAGGCGCTTTGCCAGACACACTCAGGACTAGCCAGGGAGAGAGGTAAGAGGATGAAGATGACAAAACTAAGTATTATTGTAACTGTTATGTGCTGTGCCTTTTCGCCTATACTGATAAATTTGGTTGGGATTTGCTTGCCCCTTCAGCTCCCTGCAACTTAAGTTCACTTCCCTTGTACAGCTGTCAGCCCCTTAAGGCCAGTGATTCCTGTTCGGTTATTTTATCAGAGGGAATCAATTAGGAGATTGCGACTGGTACAGTAGTCTGCAGTGACCTTCACTCAGCTTTGCTCTCCATAAGAACGGTTGAGGACCTCAACCATGCTCATGGAGTGCAAGGCTGAGTGACAGTCAAAGATGCTCATGGAGTGCAAGGCTGAGTGACAGTCAAAGAGCAGACAGAGACGTTGTGAGGAGGAAGACCCTTGATTCAGATGTCCCATTCCTCGTCTGGCCCCTTGTAGTACGGTTGTGCACATATTTCGAGAAGTCTTCCCATGGTGTCAGTTGTGGCTACAGATGGACTCCTGCATGCGCCCATGGTCCACCCTGTACCTGGCAAACATTAGTGTGATCTGCTAACTGCCCTTTGATCAGATTAAGCATAGTATAACCCACGTTTGATCCTGGTAAGATATAACGTAGCTTACTTACCTCTATAATGCTGGAAAAAGCACCACTTACAGTGATTTTTGAATCTTGGTTCTTAAGACCTGTAATACACTGAAGGGATTGTACTAATGTGTTACTGTATTAATGTAATACACTGAGGGGATTATACTAATGTGTTACTGAGTAAAGGCCATCAAATGAGGACCAGGGGGTTAAAGAAGGACTGATATTGGACTAGTAATAGAGCATATAAGTACGACAGTAAGGACTGGGGGACAGGTGTGGGGATACGCTTAAGCCAATCACGGGGGACAGGTGTAGGGATACACTTACTCCAAATGCAAATAATGGGGAATAAGTGTGAAGGGCTTCAAGGGGGAGAAAATGTGGGGTGGTGGAAGTGAACAGATATGGATAAGGGTCAGTGGAGGCTGCAGAATAGAGGGTGGAATGATGAGTACTGTGGAGGGAGGGCAGCAGGCACAGGGAGAAGAGTGAGTTGCAATGGGCAGCTGTTTGGATGAATTTATTATGGCAACTGGGAGGCTGTCCAATTTGCTGCCAGCTAAAGAAATTGGAAGATGAAGTAATGGGGTTATGGTGGGAACTAAAGAGAGTGGGGGGAGAGCTGAGGCAGGAGTGACCCCACTAAGGAGGGGTGGGGAGATGCAGAGAGGGAACTGCAGAGCTAAAGATGGGGATATAAGGAGGTTGGGGGTGAGCGGAGGTGTAGTAGGTGGAGGGACGGATCAGGGAAGGAGGAAGGAGGCGATGGGTTCTGAAAGAACTCTTAAAACTGAAGGTGGACAAAGCAATGGGGCCTGATGGGATTCATCCCAGAATTCTAAAAGAACTAAGGGTAGAACTAGGGATACCACTGACTACCCTCTTTAACAAATCATGGGAGGATGGGGTGGTACCTGAGGACTGGAGGAGGGCAGATGTGATTCCCCTTCACAAAAGTGGGAGCAGGGCAGAAGCAGGAAACTACAGACTTGTTAGTTTAAGCTCAGTGATAGGGAAAATGTTGGAACCACTTCTGAAGGAAAGAATTGTCGAGTACCTAGAGGCCTGAGGGGCACAGGACCCAAGGCAGCATGGATTCACTGCAGGGAAGGTCATGCCAGATGAATCTAATAGATTTCTTTGACTGGGTGACCAAGTAGTAGATCAGGGAGGGCTGTGGACATGGTCTACCTAGACTTTAACAGGCATTTGACTCAGTCCCACACAAAGATTAATATACAAGTTAGCCAGCCTGGGTGGGTCCCAAGATGATAGCCTGGGTAAGAATTGGCTGGAGAATAGGACACAGAGGTAATAGTAAATGGGTACACTCTGAAGAAGAGGGTTACTAATTAAGTTACCCTTGAGGTTCAGTAATGAGACTGGTCCTCTTCAATGTCTTTATAAGCAACATGCAGAGGACTAGAAGGAAAATATGTCTCTTTGCAGATGACACAAAGATCTGCAACAGAGTTGATGCACAAGGTGGGGTGGAAAGGATGAGAAGGGACTTGGCAAAGTTAGAGGAATGGTCAAATGTATGGCAGCTTAGATTCAATGCTAAGAAGTGCAAAGTAATGCACCTGGGAAACAAAAACCCAGGGGAAGAGTACACAATGGGGGGTGAGATACTAGCAACAACAAAAATGGAAAGAGACCTGGGGTAGTCATATCAGATGACTTAAAGGTGGGCAAGCAATGTGAGAGGGCAGTAAGGAGGGCCGGGAGGATACTGGAATGCATAGGGAGAGGCATCACCAGTAGAAAACAGGAAGTTGTTATCCCTCTGTACAGACAGCTGGTGAGACCCCATCTGGAGTACTGTGTGCAGTTCTGGAGGCCCAATTTCCACAAGAACATAGACAAGATGAAAGCTGTCCAGAGGAGAGCAACTAAAATGGTGCAGGGTCTGCACTGGAAGATGTATGAAGAGAGACTAAAGGAGCTTAATATGTATAGCCTTGAGGAAAGGAGGGAGAGGGGACATGATAGAAACTTTCAAGTATCTCAAGGAATCAACAAAGTCAAGAGGGTAGCATCTTTCAAAAAGAGGCTGCAAGAACAAGGGGCACAATTTGAAGACGGGGTGGGCGGCTCAGAGGTAATGTAAGTATTTTTCACAGAGAGGGTTGTGGATGCATGGGATGGCCTTCCGGAGGAGGTTGTGGAGTCAAAAACAGTGGCTGAATTCAAACATGCATGGGACAGTCATAAGGCAATTCTAGGGGGTGGGGGTAGAAAGAAGTAGGTTGCTGGTTAACTAGGATCTGCAGCTTATCCATTAGGTAGGGAAATGGGCAGATTAGGTGGGCCAAGCAGTCCTTATCTGCCATCAAATTCTACGTTCTTCCTGATGAGCTCTCCCAGGGGCAGCATATGCGTGGCAAACAGCGTCAGCGACAAGACCGAACCCTGGGGAACTCCACATGACAGGTGGCCAGGGGAGGAGGAGAATTTCCCCATCACTACCCTCTGCCTCCTGTTAGATAGAAAAGACTCAAACCATCAGATGACAGTGCCAGCGGTCCTTATCTGCCATCAAATTCTATGTTTTTATGTTTCTATGGGCACCATTGCGGGGTTTATCAAGCAATATGTTTGCAGCGTTGGCAGAGGAAGGGTAGGTATCGGAGCTGCGAGAGAGGGGGAAGAGGGGTAGGGAAGGTCCAAGAGGCAGGAATTACAATGGGAAGCAGAGATGGGAGAGGAAGGGTAGGGTAGAGGAAGAGGGAGATGGTAACAGGAGGGAGGCAGCAGGGGAAATGATGCAAGGAGCAGGAAAGGTGCAGATGAGGAATGTAAAGGGGTTCAGGGAGTGGACAGGGATCACAGTGGAAGAGGTCAGGATCAGAATGATGGGGGTGTTGGTGCTGGGGACTCCAATACCAAGGGGATCAGATGGGAGGAAGGGGGGAAAGGTACAGTCGTATCTGGGTTGAGGCAATTCCTGGGTTGACCGCAGACAGGGCAGGGCAGGCACTTCTCAAGTGCGAAAGGAGAGAGAGGATGAAACCACACGTGGTGGTGCACATGGGAACATACAACTTGGCCAGGGAAACAGTGGAGGTGGTAAAGGGGAGGTTTGAGGAATTGGGTAGGCAGTGTGAGGAGGTGGGGGTGTCGGAAGCATTCTCTGAGGTGCTATCGGTACCATGTGCAAGTACAGGGTGAAAAAAAGGATAGAGGAGTTCATTGGATGGCTGACGGACTGGTGCAAAACCAGGAAATACGGACTGGTGTCAGACAGGGGCAGAATCTGGGACAACAGTGACCTATACACAGAGGACAGGTTACATCTGAGCAAGGAGGGGAAGAGCGTACTCAAACAGGGAATGGAGGGGTATATTCCAACAAGGGTGGATTTAAACTAGGAAGGGGGTGGCGAGGGGACCGTTGCTAGAAACAATGTCCAGAAAGGGGAGCATATGGTGCTCACCCCCCCATTAGAGGTGAAGGCAGTCAGGAGGGGGCACAGAGAGGACCAAAGGGGTAAAAGGAATGGTAAGGTTGGGGAGGCAACAGGCTGGAAGGTGGTCTCACTGAACACAAGAAGCTTAAGTTACAGAACTGCAGAGTTACAGGCTCTCTTGGTGGTGGAATTGGTGGACATAGAGGCCATCACGGAAACATGGGCTGCCCAGTACCAGGACTGGGATATGATGATCCAAAGGTACATGCTATTCAGAAAGGATAGGGCCAAGGGGAATGGGGGAGTGGCAATCTTTGTGAGGGTGGGGATTATGTGCATAAGGGAGGAAGGGGAAGAGAGAAGGACGGAAGCTCTGTGGAAGCTCTGTGGAGGCAGTTCCAGGTTGTGAGGAATAAGACACTGAGGATGGGGGTATTGTATAGGCCACCATCACAGGGTTGTGACCTGGACTGGGAACTGGCAGATCAAATTGGAGGGTAAGCAGAAAGGGAAGCATGGTGGTGGTGGGGGATTTCAACCTACCGGTGGTGGATTGGAGCACACCTGCCACCACGAGTGCAAGAGAGAGGGTCCTGTTGGAAGCTTTTCAGGACAGCTTCTTGACACAGCTGGTGCAGGGGCCAACAAAGCTGGAAAGGACTTTGGACCTTGTACTGGATAATGGGGAAGCTGTAAGGAACCTAGAAGTAGGGGAACCGCTTGCTGGGAGTGACCACTACTCGGTGTGGTTCACACTAAACATGGGGAGGGACATAGGAGGCATGGGTACAAGGGTGGTTGAGATTATGGGGTGGACTTTAGGATAGTGGGGGAAATTCTGAGCAAGCACCTGGAAGACATCCAACAACACATGGATGCAGATCAGAAGTGGAATATAATAAGGGGAGGGCTGGCGGAGGCAACAGAGACCTGTACTAGGAAAAAAACCAAAAGCGGCAGGGCAAAGAAACCCTGTTGGCTGTCACTGGAGGTCAGGTAAGGGGTGAGAGCCAAGAGGGTGGCATTTCAGAAGTATAGGAAAATGGGGAGGGGAGAAAATAAAGATGTATACAGAGAAACGTCTAGGGAGGTCACCAGACTGGTCAGGGGGCCAAAGTGTCTAGAGAGCTGAGACTGGTGCAGGGGATTAAAGAGGAAAAGAGGCTTCTTCCATTACAGGTGAGAAAAGGAGAAGAACCAGCCAGCTGAGGATCAAGAAAGATGGGGGTGGGTGGGGAAGAGGCGGAAAAGGCAGAGGCACTGAATGAGTACTTCTGCTCTGTGTTCACGCAGGAGAAGGGGGGGCAAATATCTCAGGCAAGTGGGGGGGTGGGTAAGGGGGGAGAGGATGACAGATGTAGGGAATACAGTTGGCAGGGTGCTGGAGGGGTTGAGGGGATTAAGAGTGGATTAAGCTCCTGTGTCAGATGGCATTCACCCTAGAGTACTGAGGGAGCTGGCAGAGGTCCTTGCGGGACTGCTGTCAGACCTGTTCAATACCTCCCTGGACACAGGATGTGTGCCACAGGACTGGAGGATGGTCCACGTGGTGCCCATCCATAAAAGTGGGCCAAAGGGTGAACGAGGGAACTACTGGCCAGTGAGCCTCACCTCGACCATGGGCAAACCCATGGAGATCTTTCTAAAGGAGAGACTTGAGAGCTTCTTGGAGGCAAATGGTATCCAGCATGACCAGCAACACTGTTTTGTCATGGGCAGATCGTGCCAGACAAACCTGGTAGAGTTCTGACTGGGTGATACGGGAACTGGATAAGATCTATGCTGTGGACGTCCTGTACTTGGACTTCAGTAAGGCCTTTGATTAAGTGCCGCATGGGAGATTGGGGGGAAGCTGGAGTATGTGGGGGCAGGACCAAAAATGGTGACCTGGACCAGGAACTGGCTGAGGGGCAGGCAGCAAAGGGTGGTGGTGGTGGAGGGGGGAACTCTCATCACCGAGAATGGTGACGAATGAGGTACCACAGGGATCTGTGCTGGGAACAGTACTGGTTGGGATTTTCATTGCAGATATCTTGAATGGGATCCAGAGCAAAATCAGTCTATTCGCAGATGATACCAAGATCGCAGCTGTGGTAGATGACATGGGGGAAGGGGAGTGGTTGCAGGAGGACTTGAATAAGCTGCAGGAATGGGCAGATAAATGGCAGCTGGGGTTCAACGCCAAGAAGTGCTAGGTTCTGCACTTTAGAGCCTGGAACTAGGGAAGGGATTATCACTTAAATGGGGTTCAGTTGGGCTGCTCCACAGAAGAGAAAGACCTAGGGGTGATCATAACAGAGAGCATGAACAACTCTGTTCAATGCAGAAGGGCAGCGGCAAAAGCCAACAAAATGCCGGGGTGTATAGCTAGAGGGATCTCCTCCAGAAGTAGGGAGGTTATCCTGACCCTCTATAGATCGCTGGTCAGGCCCCACCTGGAGTACTGCATGCAATACTGGTGCCCATTCCTGAAGAAGGACATCAAATTGTTGGAGGGAGTACAGCATGGAGCTACAGGGATTGGAGGGCAAGCCAAATGAGGAAAGGCTGAGGGAGTTCAATATGTACTCTCTGGAAAAGAGGAAGGACAGGGGAGATATGATTGAGACCTTTAGGTACCTGAAGGGAAGAAACAAGACTCATACAGAGAGGATTTTCCAGAGGAGAAAGGGGAGGGACACGAGAGGACACCAACTGAGACTGGAGGGGGGGTGGATTCAGGAGAGAGATGAGGAGGCATTTTTTCACAGAAAGAGTGGTGGACAAGTGGAACTCCTTGCTGGGTGAGGTAGTGGCCTGCAAGACAGTAGACAGCTTCAAGAGGGGTTGGGATAAGGGAAGGGGAAGGGGTAACAGGATGGAGGTGAAGGGAGGGGCAGCAACATTATAAGGTGCTAGCTGTGCACTCGAGTAGACTCAATAGACCGTGAGGCCTGTTTCTGCTGGCATTTTCATATGTTCATGTGTTCCTATGATGTTTTAAAAAACTTGCCTGGGGGACATGCCCCCAGACCCCTTGCTTTCTGAGGATTCTGGCCCCCTCCGGTTCACTGACTGCACACACCTCTGGAAGAAAGGGTTCACGAGTAGAAAGAATATTCAATTATTTATGCATTTTTTTACTTAAGGGCATTTTATTTTAAGGGCCTAATTAATGGTTTTTATATAAGAGTAAAGGTGGCAGCCATTTTTTTGATGGAAATCAAGAATAAGAGACATGGTTCATGAATTCAGTATGTGATATCTTCACATTCCAGATCACATGTTGAACCTTTTTCTTTATGGGGGTATTTGGCACATAAACATATGCCAATGGAATGTCAACAGGCGCTTAGACTGCAGTATTTAACAGGCCCATTTTATAATTCGCATCATAAAATGGCAAGAAAAATTCCTGGTCTCTGATTGGTCACTGTTGACATTCAACAGTGATGCTATCCTAGCAAAACATCATGCCTATTCAAAAAGTAACTAAAAGTGTTATTTTAAAAATGTATTTTTCACCTTTTTTCTTTCTTGTTTTTATTTTTAACAAAAGCAATCCTCTTATAATTGCAATAGTACACTCCAGTGCATGTGTGTCATGGGGATAATGTCACTTCTCAGGTATTGGATGTACTAGACCTGTGACCTCTTGCCCAACCACCCAAGGTATGATGTTATCCCAACATAACACATACCCTGTTGTGCATTATTGCTTAATTATGAACTGAGGACCATAAATGAAACAATCTGATTGGCTGACAGCTCTTTAAAGCCGTGATAATATCGGGCTACATCATCATGGCTTTAAAAAAGCTCTGGCCACCAGCCTCCTCACTCTCCATGCACTGTTCTCTTCAGCTGTGCCCACAACACAAGGCAGCAGAGTGAAAGCTGCTGACAGAAATAATGAGCGAGCGCCTCTTAAAAAAAAAACACTCTCTTCATTTCCCCGCCAGCATCCATGTAACCTAACCAAAAATCAGTTAGAATCTAAACAAAAATCAGGATAAGTCCCAACCCGTCATGGCTGTCTCGCTCGGACGCTCGTTTTTTTTACCTCAGTTTGGTCCAAACACTTCCGTGTGCTCAGCCACTCCTGTTTGTCTCCGACAGTGAAATCACTTTTTTTTACCGGCCATAACCCGAACATAAATATCAGATTCTATGTTCACATTGATGTTGAAAATGTAGTTTATTACTTGAAACAAGGCTTATTTTAACCTGGAAACTGCTATTCAAAAACTAAAGCTTCAACGCCGAGCACCCACAACTGTGTCAGACGCTAATGCACATACTCACAATCACAGATGTAGCTTTTGAAAGCAGTTTCCAGCTAAAATAAGCCTCGTTTCACACAATAAACTAGTTTTTCAACATCAACGTGAACTTAGAAACAGATTTTTATGCTCGGATAGCACCCATTAAAATAAGTCATTTCACAGCATTCACGCCCACACTGGGTTGCCGCTGCCACTTCTTACTCGGGATGCAAAACCTTTTCACTCTCAAAACAAAGCAACTACAACTTTACACAAAACAAATGAAAGAAAAACTCATTTAACTACCAAAGCATTACAAGTAGGACACCTGCTGCCCACAGCAAAAAAATAAATGAACTATATTTTATCAATGTATCCCTACACATTAGAAAATGTAATACTAAAACAATTTAAAACATTTTTTTTATATTTTATTCACATATATGTGGGATCCAGTTCATAATAGCAATAAGGCACTCCAGGGTGTGGTATATCATGGGATATAATCACTTCTTGGATGGTTGGACGCACTCGGCCTACGGCCTCATGCCCAACCACCTGAGGCGTGACGATATCCCATGATATACCACACCCTGTCATGCCTTATTGCTTAATTATATGTATTGTATAACTGTCATATGCAAGTGTCTATGTGGTCCTGGGTCACCCTTGAAAATGGGAAACTACTTTTTTCGGTCTTACCCAGCAAATACGTTTTAAGTAAGAAAACAAAGAAATTTTGGGAACTTGTGATCTGAAACTGTGACTTAAGTATTGGATGTTAAATTGTGTCATTAAGGTTCCTCAACTCAAAGAGGACGATTGACTCGGAATTGTGAAATGCAGTATGGAGATGTACAACCTTTAATTTTGCAAGAGCTGTCTACTGTGTAACCTTACCAGAATGAACATATCCTCTTTGGGTTATAACATTTATAACTGGTATTTTATTATAGTACAAATTCAATAATGTAAAAAAGGTACCATGATTCTTTGCTGAGTGTCTAGAAACTGGAAAAACTTCAGTTTCCAAAAAACTGATACATCAGCACAGTTGCATACATTTTTGATCTTGCACTCTCAATGGGATGTCCTTTTGTGTATCTACTGGAATCTTGAGTTTGCACTGTATGTTCACTTACTTCAGTAGTGCACTGTTTTACAAAATGGTAGAGGCTAGTTTTTAAATGCCCTTCTACCAACAGCAAAGAAACTATGACTATGTTTATTACTATCAAATAAGGGGATTTTGTGAGCATCACATTTTTGTTTTTAGAGTCTACCATTCTATATTTCTGCACAGGAAGTTTTGGGTGTGTTTTGAACTTGTGGTATGCGCCCCCATTTATTTTAAGTTCCATTGTACCTTTAAGTGACTGACTTCATTGCCCTTACATGGGGCTGAACTTTTGACAAAGTACTGTTACACATGAAACACATCCAGAAGTTTAGAGTGAACGGGGGACTGTAACGCATACATGGATGTATGTGGACACAGAACGTAGATGCACTAATTCTGCTGATTGCTGCATTTTTGCAAAAATTAAAGGACTGGCATGATTTGCAGGTAAATCCTGCCTCTACTCTTTATTTACTGCTAGCCAATAATTCATCTGTTAGTCTGACCGGTGCCAGTTCTTTTTTACTGTGTTTGTCTTTTCCCTTGGGTTGGGACACAGTCTTCCTTGAAAACAGTTTTCTCTCTTGTTTCTGCTCCCAATTTTTGTACTGATACAGTTCTTTCTTCATATTTTTCTTACAAAATACCACTGCTTTTCAACTTCTTTTTTACCAGTATTTTCTGTACAAGTCAGAAGTGATAAAAAAGCTGTCTGTGGTATTCCACATCAAACTAAAATGATTTTCCTTTTTTAATGCTGCAAATGTACAGTGGCCCTGATGTGAATGTTTCCAGTCTAGAAGGTGTACTATTACCACATTTTTCGTAACCCATGCTCCCAACACACAACTATGCAAGAAAGTGGCAATATAGTGCAGTAGTTAAGGGCTCTGAGCTGTGAACCGGGAGACCTGGATTTGAATCCCATCAGCTCCCTCTTGCATATTGTGTAACCCTGAGCAAGTCACTTATCTCCCTTGTGCTCCGAGCTCGCACCTGAAAACAAGTTCTGGCTTAATGTGCCTTTCCTGGTTAAACAATTTCGCCTTTCCCTATACATACACACATACATCCTGTACAAATACAGAACTGTATAGTTCTAATACTAACATTGAAAATATCCGCTGTAGGCCACAGGTTGCATAGTGTTTAGTGTAGTAGCGACTTTCAAGGTCAATCATTGTTTCTCCAATGAGGTCATCAGTGCTCACTAAATCATGATCTATAACAGAAACTCTCAGCTCTGTCTCTTGTGGAAAATCAGCAGTCATTTCAAAGAACCTGTGTGGAAACAATAAATTAGATATTAGTGTCTGTGAAATGGCCTTAAAATCTTTAGTACAACCTCTGACGTATCATTAATAGTAAACATGCCACAGTAAGAAGGTTGCAGGGATGACAAGCACTTACACTATAGTTCCTGATCCTTGTCCTACCTGGAGAGGGTCCTCCCAACATGGCATTTCTGTGCTCCCTGCAGCACTTTTGATACATCACTACCTGGTGGCCTAAGCCTCCTTTCCAAAGAACCCACAATGACCTTTGCAGGTACATGGGAAAGGGCCACAGTGATGCCCATTGAGAAAGGCTTAATTAATTTATTTACTTGAAACTTTTTAACAAAAGGAGCATACCTTGCTGATATACTGTAGTTCGTTTCCAGATGCATCCTGGGGAAGGGTACAATGAAGGTAAACACAAGTTTACAATATCCAATAGCACAATAACCCAAATGATGCAATAAAATGTACAACAAGCAGAATAAATGGGAGCAGGCAAGAATCAAGTGTAAATGATGTTCAGATCGCATATTACACAACAGTAGCAACAGTAATTAATTCTACTTTAGGAATAACCAGTGGTACTTTCTAGTGAGAAGAGTACCTTTTAAAGTGAGTGAGGGGTAAGGGAGTAGACATGGGCGGGGTAGAGGAGTGAAATGAGTAGTGAGGGTTAGGCACAGGAGCAAGCAAGTGTACAGTACTGAAGTCCTGAATAAAACTGTAGGGTGAAAGGGGAGGAGGAATAGCAAAAGGGGAAGGGATGTTAGACCATAGAAACAGAAATGTGTAGGAGTA
The DNA here is from genome assembly GCA_016271365.2 of Neoceratodus forsteri. Taxonomy (NCBI): domain Eukaryota; kingdom Metazoa; phylum Chordata; order Ceratodontiformes; family Ceratodontidae; genus Neoceratodus; species Neoceratodus forsteri. The sequence goes on from CM057455.1 coordinate 728,340,559, forward strand.
ACCAGCTGTCCCTGCTGAGGGCTTGGGGTGGTGACGGGAAAAGAAGCAGCAGCAGTCAGAGTTTCTAAGAAATTACAATGGTAGAAGTAGGAGTGAGCAGGCAAAGAAAGAGTTTAGATAGCAGGGGAAGGAATCGAACCAGAATTTGGAATTGAAAGAAACACAGTGAGAGAGGAATCTACCCTCAAGGGAAGGAAAGAGAGAGGGAGGGTGGAATAAGGGGTAAGTTGATTTATTTTTCTAGTTCTTACGGGATGGGCTGGCTTAGGCTGAGACAATAGAATCACAACCAGAACCAGAATCAAAACTGTTGCCTATAGGAAAAATTGTGTTAATGGCACAATCAATATAATAACAAAACAAGAATAATTTTACCCGACAGGTCAGGATCTGCTGCACTGAAAAGACCAGTGTGAACCACTGACTGTTTTCTCCTCCATCTGTTCCTTCTTCCCAAATGGCTGCTCCACTAGTACATTTTCACAGGTATTATATTTTGACCTGATCAGTCCAACAAATTGTACTCTTTTTGTGTAATGTTTTTCTTTTAGTCAGATTTTCGACAAGTTACAGTTCAAATACATAACAAAACACAAACAAGGACAAGCATTTTTCAAGTACATTCAATTTACATTCCTTTGTAGCTGCCTTAATTGAATATTTTGTATTGCCATTTATATACACTTTCTTATAGCAACAATTACCTGGATGGCCACTGTATATAGGCTATTAACATGGAAATGTACTTATTGTCTGACTGACAATTGCGTTCCACATGCCTATCCTGGCAAGAAGTAGAATACTATTACTTTGCTAGTTAGAAATCTCTCTGTTCAAAAAAGCACTCATGACAGTATTACTTCCTCAGTGATCACTTTTTCAAATGGTTCCATATCTTCCTGAGCCTTTGGACTTCTCCAGTAGATTCATACTGTGTCCTTTCCAATAACATGCGGCAAAGCAAACTGGCTCACCACTGAGCTATAGCGGCTTGTGACAGACTCAGTCAATGTCAGATCTCCCAGACCTACAGGGATTCCTGTATTTCCCAAGGAAATGGAGCCATTTACAGGAAAATTGTTCCCATAGACTTGATTTAGGTATATGGGAAAGCACAGCCATTTGACTTCCATAGGAAATATTGTAATTTACAGGAAAACACAGGAAAATTGCAGTGGAGTTACAGGGAAAATGCCAAATCAATCTGGGAACACTGCACTTTGAGCTATTGTTTTGTTTGCCATAGAGCTTGACAATGTCAAGAAGTCTGAGCAGTTTCTGCCTGGGTCAAATGGGAGACTCCTTCACCCAACAGAAGGTGCATGGGGTCACTAGTTAGGTAGATATTCAGTACCCTCTGCATTATTGTGTGAACTTCATGCCAGAATGGCACAATACTTGGACAGCTAAGGGTCTGGTGATAAAAAGTGTCTGCTACTTTTTTTGCATTTGCAGCAAATGTCAGGTTTGTAAGGTTCAATTCTATGCAGCTTAGTGCAGGTGCAGCAGACTCTGGGCCCAATTTTCAAAAGCAAAACTATGACATAAAGTGTCTGCAACAAACGGGGATGATGCAAGTGGCACCTTGCATCATAGTTTTATGCAATCATGATTTTCAGATGCATGGTTGCGGTGACATTGGGATGCCGTGCGGCAAAGTCCCCTTGTGACACCCTCGCGGCAGAAGTGCCTATGCACCAGATCGCAAGGGGGCTTGCACCATGGTGGGGCTGTCCAATTCCCTCTTTTTGTATTCTGTAAGTCCCACCATGAGCGTAGCAAGGGGCTCGACTTAGACCACCCATGAGGTGGTCTGAGTGTCATGCATCAATGTTATGAATTGGTTGACTCTGAAATCAGGTCTGGGGGAAGAAACAGCATGGAGGGTGCCATACAGGGTGTTGGGGAGATGGTGGGCATGTGAGAGGGTGATGTGGCACCTGGCGGGGGTCCTGTTATATAACTATTAAGCTACTGGATGGTACTCCGGGGGAGGGGTCCAGAGACAAACAGTGTCATGGCCCCAGGTGGGCACAGTCCTGCTAGCAGCCCCAGCCTCAGGCACTGTTTGTTCCTGGACCCCTACAGTACCATACAGTAGATTAATAGTTATATAATGACACAAGTACCACATCACCCCCTCACATGCCCACCATCTTCCCAACGGGGCATCCCTTGTGCCCCTTCTGCACCCCAGATCCCTCCTGGCAAACATGTTTCACCCCCCGCCATCATCCCAACCCCTCTAGTGTTTCACCAGCTGGGGGAGAGCTGGATCCCTGTGTCAATTCCCGTAGGTGCACCAACATCCGGGTTTTTGGTGCAGAGGCTGCTATTTTTCCAGAATTGGGAGCAGGGTCTCTGATGCACCCAGAGTTTGCCACAGCCCTAGATCACTGCAAACGGTGGTGATCTAAGGGCTCTTTGAAAATTGAGCCCTCTGTGTAAAACGTTTAATTGGATCTGTATAATCCTGTTATTTATTGAGCATGTTTTAATGAATGCAATTGCTTCACCCCATTGATTATCTGAGATTTGGGCCCCCAGAGCCTGTTAGCAGTGGTGTCCTGTCTTCAGAGCACCATTTTACATTGCTGCCACTAATTATTGTAATATTTTGTTTATTAAAGTTAATGGTTTATCCCTTATTTGTTGTTGATAATGGCAAGAAGCATGGCATGGAGACTGACCCAGGTAAGTAGTTCAAGACCTGGTGTCTCACTAAAGGTAGACCAAAGATCTTTTGGACTGAGGTCATAATGCAATTTTAAAGTGTTTAAAGGGCGACATGCCCCTCTTCCGTACAAATGACCCATTGTTAAGATCCCCTTTTCTTTCCAGTGCTCCAGGTCTTATGTCACAGACAAGTTGGTTAGTCTTTGAGTATTATTTCACCCAGATTAGCCTTTGGTGACAACAATGCAATGTGACTGATTTGGTTATGAGCCTCTGACCCCAGATTTGCCACACACTATTTGATGTAAATGGGTTTAGATGTTTCTGTACTCACCTGTTGCACAACATGGGACTTAGTAGCCCCTTTAGAAGTTGTGCTTCTAATTGTTCCTCATCATAAATTTCCATGCCTATTGCTGCTGTGCAGCTTAGCAGGGCAGATCTGAGCCAGTTGTGAAGTCATCTAGCAACTTTTAAAGTCCGGCAAAGCCAGGCCTCCCTCATTATTCAAGACACATACAGTTGCAACAATAGATACAGTCAGATAGTTCCACAGACTTCACAGTATTTGAATAAAGGGTCTTTCTGGTGGTCCTACAGTGGTACTGCAGGTAGACAGGGCATTCCTCTATACATCTTATAGAAATTTCAGTAGTATCTGGCCATGTCCATTGCTGCAACTATAATAACTCTTGTTTAATATGTACTACTCCTCCATTCCACAGAAACACTGCTACAGTGGATCTAACTTTTTAAAAATAGGATTTGGAAACTTTAGCTGGGAGAGATTGAAATAAATACAGCAATATGGGAAAAATACACATTTTTATCAGATTCACCTTCCCTGTCAGCATTAGTGGGAGTGTTTTCCACTACTCACAGTCCTGCTTGATTTGTTGCAGAAGTGTGATATAAGTTTCCAGAAATTTACCAGAAGCTTTGGAATCAATATTCCAAGTTACATTTTTCATATTTTTCACTTTCAGAGAGATGGATTGGTTGGATTTAGGGTCCCTTTCCATTCACATCAATTCACCCCCCCAGTCTGTTATATGGCCTGATAAAGGGCCATATACTTGAAATAACTGATTTAGCACAGCAATCACTTGACTCTGGGTTGACAAAAAAAATGTTTCTGCAAAGAGGAAAATTATGTGATTTATTCCTGAAGTTTGCAGTCCTTTAATTTCTGAATGTTTATGAATAGTTATCACTAAAAGTTCTATGGATAACATAGAAACATAGACAATGATGGCAGAAAAAGTCCAACGGTCTATCCAGACTGCTCGAGTTCCCCATTTAGCCCTGGGACTTAGAATCCCTCCGGTGTCCTAGCCTTCCACATCCTTCCCCCCATTCTCCTCCCAGTTTCAGCTACCCCTAGCCCTCACTATACCCTTCATTCTGTCCCAACTGCTTAAAACCACCAATAGTTTTGGCACCCATCACTTCGGCTAGAAAACCGTTCCATAGCTCCACCATCCTTTCTGTAAAATAATACTTCCCCATGCACTTCCTGAACCTCCCTCCTGTCAGTTTTCACTCATGTCCATGTGACCTCGAACTAGTATTTAACCTAAATAGTTCCATACAGTTCACCTTGTTAATTCCCTTTAGGAACTTGAAGGCCTTTATCATATCTCCCCTCTTACTTCTTGTCTCCAGTGAGTACATGTTCAGTGTTTTCAGTTGCTCCTCATAGGACTTGCTCTTTTGGCCCTGAATCATGTTTGTTACCCTGTACTGCACCATCTCCACCCTATCCCTATCTTTCCTGAGGTGAGAGATCCAGAATTGAGCACAATAGTCCAGGTGTGGCCTCACCAAGGAACTATATAGTGGAACTATTACTTCTTCCCTTCTGCTATCAATACCCCTCCCGTTACATCCCAGAATCCTACTCGCTTTGTTATATTCCTTGCTGCACTGCCTCAATTGTTTGACGGAGTCACTGATGATAACTCCAAGTTCCCATTCCTTAGCCGTAGTGCTAAGTCTTACCTCCACCTCTCCAGTAGTCTGTCCTGGGGCTCTTGTTCCCTAGGTGCATTTCCTTGCACTTTTTGGTGTTGAATTTCAACTGCCAAACCTTAGACCACCCCTCTAGCTTTTGTAAGTCATTCTACATTTCCGTGATTTCCTGATGTTGACATACATTGATTAAATTAGGTCATAAAGTAAATTTCACTAGGATTTTAAACATGAATTCCCATTCAACCTGTTGAATGCCTTCTCCACATCAAGTGGGAGAAAACATGACTGAGTATTCTTTTTGTTTGGCCCAACCTCAAGCTATTGTTCAATGTGAGATTGATGCTGTTTTTTTTAAGAATCTCTCTTGAACAACTCCTGCCCGATCTTGTGGATTAACAGGGGCAGATTCTAGTCTGGTGGATATAAATTTAGCAATGGCTGTAGTCTGCATTTGGAAGAGAGATTGGCCTGTAAGAGTAACACAAGCATCAATCTTTCCCAGTTTTGGGAGGACATTAGGGATGCCAAATACATAGGGGGAGAGCTCCCTACTCCAAGGTCTCTCTCACCACATTAGTTAATGGTTCTTTTAGGGTGACAATGAAGGAGCAATAAAACTCAGTCAGGTGACCATCTGAGCCTGGAGCCTTCCCAGTGGTCAATTTTTTAACTGCCTCTTCAACTGCTACAAACTGAGATGGTTGTCCAGTTTCCTTTTATTGGCTTCAGGTGTCATAGGGAAGGGAAAAGAGTGTAAGGAAGTTTCCAGTGGTTGGGTGCTCTGGTCATCCTTTGTAGTATATAGCTGTTGGTAAATCTTTAAATGTCTTGTTTATTTCAGTTTTGTCTGAGCTGGGACTTCCCCCTCTCTCTGGATGGAAAATATTTTTAACTGCTTTTTTTGAAGTTGCCTCATGAGGAATCCTTCCCCCTTCTCTCAAAATACCCCTTTGTATTGGATAACAACATGGTTTTCTCTGTTTTGATCATATTTGAGGTATTATATTGAATCATGGCATGTTATAAACCATTATACACCTGAGGAGTTCTACTCTCATGATAAGAACATATGAAAGAACCAGCCAAAGATAGCCACATTGGTCTATCTTATGCTCATAGAAACATATAATTTGATGGCAGATAAGGACTGCTTGGCCCATCTAGTCTGCCCATTTCCCTACCTGATGGATACGCTGCAGATCCTAGTTAACCAATAGCCTACTTCCTCCTACCCCCCCACTAGAATAGCCTTATGTCAGTCCCTGCATTCTTGAATTCCCTCACTGTTTTTGACTCCATGACCTCCTCAGGAAGGCTGTTCCATGCATCCACAACCCTCTCCATGAAAAAATACTTCCTCACATTACTTCTGAGCCATCCCCCCATTATCTTCAAATTGTGCCTCCTTGTTCTTGCACATCTCTTTTTCTGAAAGATGCTACCCTCTTGGACTTTGTTGAGTCCCTTGAGGTACTTGAAGTTTCTACCATGTCCCCCTCTCCCTCCTTTCCTCAAGGGTATACATATTAAGCTCCTTTAGTCTCTCTTTGTATGTCTTCTGATGCAGACCCTGCACCATTTTGGTTGCCCTCCTCTGGACAGCCTCCATCCTGTCTATGTCTTTGTGGAGATGGGGTCTCCAGAACTGCATGCAGTACTCCAAGATAGGGTCTCACCAACTGTCTGTACAGAGGGATAACAACTTCTTGTTTTCTACTGGTAATGCCTCTCCCTATACATCCCAGTATCCCCCCAGCCCTCCTTACTGCCTTTTCACATTGCTTGCCCACCTTTAGATCATCTGATATAACTACTCCCAGGTCCTTTTCCATTTCTGTTGTTGTCAGTATCTCACCCCCCCCCATTGTGTACTCTTCCCCTGGGTTTTTGTTTCCTAGGTGCATTACTTTGCACATCTTTGCATTGAATCTAAGCTGCCATACATTTGGCCATTCCTCCAACCTTGCTAAGACCCTTCTCATCCTTTCCACCCCAACTTGCGTATCAACCCTGTTGCGATATTTGTGTCATCTGCAAAGAGACATACTTCTCCTTCCAGTCTCTCTGCAATGTCACTTATAAAGACATTAAAAAGGAGTGGACCCAGTACTGAACCTGGTGGTACCCCACTAGTAACCATCCTTTTTTCACTATGGACTCTGTTTACTATTACCCTCTGTGTCCTGTTGTCCAGCCAATGTTTTACCCAGGCTACTACCCTGGGACCCACTCCCATACTGGCTAATTTGTTTACTAATCTTTTGTGTGGGATGTTAACATGTCTTATGTTTGTTTTCCAAGTCTTTGATCTCTGTCATTCATGTATTCCAATTGTGCCTGACAATTTTTTTCTAGGCTGAGTATGAGATCACTTCATCCCTTAAAAGGGCTTTAAGAGTGTCCTAATGAAGAGCTGGTGGGGTAGTATTTTAGGGATTATAGACATGGAACTCCTCTAAAACTTCATTTACTTTATGTTCAAACTGCGACCCAGCTATTAGTGTGGGGTCCAGTCTCAACACTCTTTGTGGTGGAGTTGTCTGCCCGTACCCCAGGCTTGATAAGAGAAAGGTGTGATCTAAAATAATTATTATTGGCCCTTAGTCATATTAAGGTCTTTGCACTGATGGAAGGGGGGGATCCCGAGATCAGCAAATGGTCCAACCAGAAACAGGTATTATGAGTGTAAGAGAAGAAGGAAAATTCCTTACTTGTTGGGTGCATAACTCTACACCATTTTTCTGTGTCAGGACTTGTAAGGCCTGGGCTGCTTTGGACAGGGTCCTGGGTGTGACTGCTGATCTATCTAATATGGGGTCCAAGATACAATTCATATGTACTCCTGTTACGAGGGGCTGGAGTATGATGCCACAGCCATTGACAAATGATGGAAGTATTTTAGCATCATCTATAGTTGGACCAAATAGTGATCTTAGTGTTACTGTGTCCTGCCTAATTTTGATCTGCAATGTGGTACTGTAAGCCTGCCTCACAGTTCTGATGTGGTATCAATGATCTGTATTGAAATGTTAGATCTAAACAAAATGGCCATACCCTTAGCCTTTGCATTAAAACAGGAGGATAGCATTGTGCCAACCCCCCCAGCATTTCCATAGCTTCTCTAATTCTTTTGCAGACATATGCATTTCTTGTAATAGAAGTGCATCCACTTCTAATTTTTAACATGCATTAGAACCCGTCTCCAATTAGTAACATTTCTGAGACCATTAATATGGGCTGGCAGTATATCCTAGAGGTTAGAGTAATGAGCTGTGAATGAGCTTGGTACAGCCAGCATCGAGAAGACCTGGGATTGAGTTCCATAACCTCCACTTGCATACTGTGTGACTGGGCAAGTCACTTAACCTCCCTAGTGCCCCAGGGTTGCCTCTGAAACAAGCACTTGTGCTTAGTGGACCTAACCCACTAACCAAAAGAATAAAAAAAATATATATACAGTATATATTCTATGACATTATATTTAAATGTGATCAGCCATGCAACTTCTACGTAACAAAATGTGGTAAACAATGAATAACCCAAGGCTGATCAATTCCTCTGTTTATCACATACTGGGTGACCAAGGAAGTAGATGAGGGCCACACTGTGGATCTGCTGTACTTTGACTTCAGCAAGGTTTCTGATTCAGTATCGCACAAAAGGTTGCTCAAAAAGATGGAAGACCTGGGTGCAGCTAAAATCGTAGTGAACTGGGGGAGTAGCTGGATAGAAGGGATGCAGCAGAGGGTGGTGGGTAGGGGGGTTAAATCAGAGGACAGAGAGGTTACAAGCGGGGTTCCACAGAGCTCTGTCCTGGGCCCGGTCCTCTTCAACGTGTTCATTAGTGACTTCGCTGAGGGAATCCAGGGCAGGCTGTGTCTCTTTGCAGATGACACAAAACTATGTGGAAGGCTGAATAGTGATGCGGGAATAAGGGATATGCAGAGGGACCTACAAAACATACAGGGATGGTCAAAGGTCTGGCAATTAAACTTCAATGCCTAAAAGTGCAAGGTACTGCACCAAGGGCAAAGGAACCTCAAGGCAGAGTACTGGATGGGTGGGGCGAGACTTTGTACTACAGAAGAGGAACAGGATCTAGGAGTTATCATCAGTAACTCCCTTAAACAAATGAGACAGTGCAATGAGGCCTATAGCAATTCTAACAAAATGCTGGGATGTATTGGGAGGGGTGTTGATAGCAGAAGAAAAGAGATAATACTTCCCCTATACAGATCCCTGGTGAGGCTTCACCTGGAGTACTGTGTCCATTTCTGGAGTTCTCACCTCAGGAAGGACAGAGATAGGCTGGAAATAAACTGAAGGATCTATAGACTAAAGGAGCTTAATATGTATACCCTTGAGAAAAGGAGGGAGAGGGGGGACATGATAGAAACTTTTAAGTACCTCAGTGGAATCAACAAAGTCCAAGAGAGTAGCATCTTTCAGAAAAAGAGATGTGCAAGAACAAGGGGGCACAATTTGAAGATGGGGGGCGTTTCAGCGGCAATGTGAGGAAGGATTTTTTCACAGAGAGGGTGGTGGATGCATGGAACAGCCTTCCTGAGGAGGTTGTGGGGTCTAAAACTGTGGGAGAATTCAAGAATGCATGGGACAAACATAAGACACTTTTTGTGGGGGGTAGGAAGAAATAGGCTGTTGGTTAACTAGGATCTGTAGCTTATCTTGTAGGTAGGGAAATGGGCAGATTGGGTGGGCCAAGTGATCCTTATTTGCCATCAAAGTCTATGTTTCTATGTTTCAAAATGGTGCAGTGCAGAGCAACAAAAAGGATTCAGGGCCAGCAAGGCAGATCCTATGAGGAGTGCTTCAAAGCACTAAAAATGTACTCACTGGAAACCAGAAAAGAGAGGGGAGATATGATACAGACCTTCAAATTCCTTAAAGAAATTAAGAAGGCAAACTGTGGGAAATTATTTACCCTGAATATCAACTCGAAGTTACGTGGTCACGAGTGGAAATTAAAAGGAAGGAGGTTCAGGAGGGACATGAGGAAGTTCTTCTATATGGAAAGGGTGATGGGACCTTGGAACAGTCTGTCGGCTGAGGTGGTGGGTGCAATCACAGTCAGGGGGATTCAAGCAGGTATGGGATAGAATGAAGGGAATAGTGGTCACCTGGGTCGACAAGGCTAGGGAGGAGAATGGGGATAGGATGGGGAGGGTTAGTACCCTGGAGAAACAATAGGTCCCAGGGATTATAAGGAATATGGACAGACCGGATGGATCTCGTAGTTTATGTTTCTATGTTACTAACATGAGTCACTTCTGTTTTTTTTTTTACATTTTTTGGTCTTTTTTTCATGGTTTTCACCCTTCCCCTTCCTTGGGCATGCACATGCACGTGTGGAGGTACATGCACGCTGCATTCTAAGATGCCTCCCCCTCCTACCTGCACTGCTACTGGACCTCCACCCGGTGGCAACAGAACTACAAGGGGGGGGGTGATAACCTCCCAGGGAGAGGAGAGTTGGCGTTAGGCTGCTCAGTCCTGCTCCCTCCCTCCCTCCCAGCCTGGTGCCATGACGACCAAGTCATTCCCAAAACTGGGTCACTGGCGTAGCGTGAGGTAAGACATAGCACCTCAGTTCTCTTTGCCACTGGGCTGGCTGGCACTTCTGTTTTATTGGATTACTGTTGTACTGCCATTCAGTATTATTTACTTAACTGTGCAAATGCATTTTGTAAAACCTGCTCAAGACCTAGAGGTTTAAACCCTCTATCTAGTAAGAACAGAACTGTAACTGGGAGTGAAACACCACGTGTAACCACTTCCCACTCCCTGCCTACCTCTTTCCCACCAAAGCACCTGAAACTTTGGTATTTCCCTCCCATCCCAGTTCACCCTTTCCCTGTTACAACTTACTGGTAGGTGTTGTCTCCCCCCCCCCCGGGGTCAGCTACCCACTGACCATCATTCCCCAGAAAACCTTGGTGGTATTTTCAGTTCGAAGAATTATCTTTATATCAGATTACCATTCCTAAAAAAGTTAATCATCTCAGTCAGTGGGCAAGAGTTATCCAAAGTTCATATAATCCAGCTTGGTAACTTTCTTGGCTCTCTTTGGCTAATATCTGCACTTACTGCACTTTCAATCACATAAGCCCCAAATAGGCTGTAGCTTCTACTACTAAGAGCAGGATGTGCAGTTCGGGTTCTGGTCCCGATTAGGTCCACTAGTGATGAGTACTGATAATTTACCATATTCTGCACATTCTGCATATTCTCCACTGCATGAACAGCAATTTAAACACTAAGTGATCTTTAGTTTTTGTACTTGTTGACAGTAAAGGAGGGCTAGACAATACTGCTTATTTTTAGCATTGTCCCGGGAGGATTATGACTTTTAGCATTAAGAAGAAGCCAGAAGGGGAAGGAAACATAGTCAACTCAGTGCTTTACAGTAACTGGTAATTGCTATTTTTCTTTTAAACTTAGATTGTGGGCGTTTAGTGACATTGTACTTTCTTTGTTGTCTTTACTTATAATTGTTTTTGGGCTGTTGAAAATTTAAAATGTAATGGTGGTGTATTTCTTTGCTGTCTTTAATTGCTGCAAATTTTCGCTCCCCCTTCCCCCAACTCATAATTATATGCCCTGTTAAATCTGATTGACAGGAGCTAAACACAGGGTATAGTAAGGGGTGTGGAGTAGGAGGGGCATAAGGGTGAAGAAGCCCACCCTCAGCACAAGTGTTTTGATTCATTTATTTATTTCTTGGTTTATTTTCTTTTTTTAAAAAGAAAAGTATCTGAGGATCAGTGGCTGGATTTTTAGGACAGTAAATTAATAAAAAGGGAACTAGGAGAGCTTCAGTAGCAGACAAGTAGTGGAATAGCAGTATAATTGCAGTATAATGTGGGGAGTGGTGCAATGCAGTGGCTGTGGGGCAGCCATATTCAGGCAGATCTTCTGGACATTGAGGTGCTGCCCTATCTGCATGCATCTCTCTGGATTGCGGGCTGAGGTGGCCAGACTCAGAGTGGAAGTAAACTGGGTCAGAGTACCATCACCCTATCCAGAGACCACCCAGTCCAATGCAACTGCCTCAAAGGATGCCGAGAACAAGGAGCACTTGGATGACAGTGGGCTCAGGGAGGGTTAGAGTGGTCAGGCAGAGGCACATCCCAGATCCTATTCCACTCAAGAACTCATATGCCACACTGGCAAATGGGGGCAACCAAATAGTGGTACCCAGTGAAGTGGAAGGAAAGGATGTGGAGGTTTGCCAAGGAGGTGACCTCACCGGGGAAAGCAGTGGACCCCAGAGGAGGAGGAAGCGAATCCTGGTGGGGGATTCCATCCTAAGAGGGATCCGGCTAGGAACACAGGAGGGGGAGGACAGGGAGGTGAGGTGCCTACCAGGTGCCACATCATGGAGGGATGGAAGGAAGATCCTGGGGATCACTGGGAAGGCAAGATGGGAGGGTGAGCTGGATGTCATTATCCACCTAGGTACTAATGACCTGGCAAATGCAGAGCCAAAGGAAGTTCAGGAAGAGTTTAGGATATTGGGGAGGGGTCTCAAGCAAGTAGCTACTTCTATCACTTTCTCAGAAGTACTACCTGCATGAGGCAAGGGAGAGCATAGGGGTGCATGCACCAGGAACTTTAACTCATGTTTGAAGAACTGGTGCTGTGAGGAAGGGTTTGGATTCATTGGTGACTGGGGACCCACCTGGAGGGATGGAGGATAGTTCAAGCCTGACAGCCTGCATCCATCCTGGAGGGGAATCCAAGCACTCAATGATAAGTTTAAATGCTATATTGACAAGCATTTAAACTAGCATGGGGGGTGGCAGGCCAGCAAGGAGGATACCTACTTGCTCACCCCCCACAGCTAACAATGGAACCAGTGAACCAGAGGAGTGGCTCTCTCTACAAAGCAGTATGCAAAAGATGGAGATTAGCGCCCAAGAGGTGGATAGGCAGAAAAGGGGCAAAATTCAGCAGAAGGGCAGACAGCAAGGAGAACCAGGGATACAGGACAACCAAGGAAGGGGCTGGAGTAGAACAGCAAAACAGCCTAGGGAGGTCTAATCATGGAAAGCCATGTGTGCAAATGCCAGGAGCCTTAGCAACAAGATGGAAGATCTGGAGGCTGTCAAGGTGCAGTCAGACCTGGACATCGTGGCCATCACTGAAACCTGGTGTAATGATAACCAGGACTGGGAGATGGCCATACCTCGCTACAACATATTCAGAAGAGACAGGGCAGGCAGGAAGGGAGGAGGAGTGGCACTGTATGTGAAAAATGACATAAGGGTCACAGAGATCCAGGAGGAACAAAATGGGGGAGAGATACTGTGGGTTAAGCTGGAAAGGAAAATGGGGACAGCCATCTGCACAGGTGTGGTCTATAGACCACCAGCCCAGGAGGAAGAAACAGATAGAGAGCTGATGATAGCCATCCAAGGATGGCAGACAAAGGTGAGTAGTACTGGTTGGAGACTTCAGTATTCAGACATGGACTGGAGCATCCCAGAGCAGCATCAACTAAGACAGATTTATCTTGGACTCCTTCAGTTGCCTTCCTCAAGCAACTGGTCATGGAACCAACTCGGCAGAAGGCAATTCTGGACCTTGTGCTCTCAAACAGGAACAGTGTGATGGGGGTAACAGTGAGGGAGCAACTGGGGAACAGTGACCACCGGTCATTGTGGTTTGAAATCACAGAAAGAGCAGAATCAAACCACACAAAAACACGTATCCTGGATTTTAAGGGGGCAGACTTTGGGAAAATGGGGAGATACTTGAAAGAGGCATTAAGGGGAATGGGACAGGAATCAGGGGTTGAGCAACAGTGGGCAGTATTTAAAATTGGAATTACAAGAGCAATAGAATTATGCATTAAGCAGGTTAGCAAGAGGAAAAGGAAGAGGAGACCATTATGGTTTTCCAAAGAGGTAGCAAAGAAAGTGAAAGCCAAAAAGATTGCATTCAGGCAATACAAAAAGATACAGGCAGGAGGGGATAGGGAGAAGTACCAGGAGAAGCAAAGGGAGGCAGGGAGGTCAGTAAGGGAAGCCAAAGCTCAGACAGAACAACACATTGCAAAATCAGTGGGTAGAGGGGACAAAACCTATTACAGGCACATAAGTGAAAAAAAAAAAAAAGGCAAAGGGAGGGATAGTGAGACTGAAGGGGGAGGATGGGGGCCGCGTGGAGGATGACAACAGTAAAGCTGACATATTGAACAGGTATTTCTGCTCAGTCTTTACTGAGGAAGAGGAGGGTAATGGGTCTGAAGGGAATACAAGGGGTGAGAATGGTGCAGAAATGGACACAAGTCCCTTTACATGAGAAAGGGTCCTGAAGGAACTGGAAGTAATAAGAGTTGATAAAGCAATGGGGCCATATGGGGTGCACCCCAGGATCCTTAAAGAACTAAGAGAGGTGGTGGCTGAACCTCTGGCTATCCTGTTTAGCCGATCACTGGAAACAGGGGAGGTACCCAAAGACTGGAGGATAGCAGATGTAGTCCCCTTATACAAAAGTGGGAAAAAGAGCAAGCAGAGAACTACAGACCAGTCAGCCTCACCTCGGTAGTGGGGAAGATCATGGAAGCACTACTGAAGGAGAGATTGGTGGAACATCTGGTTGTCAATGGACTACAGGACCCAAGGCAGCATGGTTTCACCAGGGGGAGGTCATGTCAGACCAACCTCGTTGAATTTTTTGACTGGGTGACTATGGAGGTGGATCAGGGGAGGGCAGTGGACATGGCCTATCTGGACTTCAGCAAGGCCTTTGACACTGTGCCACATAGAAGACTATTACACAAACTGGGGAATATGGGTGTGGGCAGGACAGTAGTGTGGTGGGTAGGTAACTGGCTGGGCGGCAGGACACAGAGGGTGGTGGTAAATGGCTGTCACTCCACAGAGGGAAGAGTGACCAGTGGGTACCACAGGGATCAGTGCTGGGACCGTTCTATTCAACATCTTCATCAGTGACATTGCTCAGGACCTAGGAGGCAGAATGTCACTGTTTGCTGATGACACAAAGCTCTGTAACAGAGTAGACACACCAGAGGGTGTAGACAGAATGAGAAGGGACCTGCAGAAACTTGAAGAATGGTCAGGGGGTTGGCAGTTGAAATTCAATGCAAAGAAGTGCAAGATAATGCATATGGGGCCCAAAAACCCTGGCACAATATATCAGTTGGGGGGTAAGGATATAGCATGCACCGAGCAGGAAAGGGATGTTGGGGTTATCATCTCTGATGACCTCAAGGTAGGAAACAGTGTGACAAGGCAGCAGGTAAAGCAAATAGGATGTTGGGATGCATAGGCAGGGGCATCACCAGCAGGAAAAGGGAGGTCATAATTCCACTATACAAGACAATAGTGAGGCCCCACCTGGAGTACAGTGTACAGTTCTGGAGACCTTACCTACGTAAGGACATAGACAGCGCAGAGAAGGTTCAGAGGAGGGCAACAAAGATGGTGCATGGATTGCATCACAAGTCCTATGAGGACAGGTTGAAGGAACTGAACATGTACTCCCTGGAGGAGAGGAGGGAGAGAGGGGCTATGATAGAGACATACAAGTATCTTACAGGGAGGAACAGGTGCAGAAATACACTATTTTAAGTGAAAAGATGTTCCAGGACTAGAGGGCATGGGATGAAGTTGGAGGGAGGACGATTCAGAAGAAATGTGAGGAGAATTTCTTCACAGAGCGGGTGGTGGACAAGTGGAACTCCCTGCCAGAGGAAGTGGTGGGGCTGAAACAATCACAGGATTTAAGAATGCACGGGATAGACATAAAGGAATTCTGGAGGTCAGGGGTAAGGGGCAACAGACTTCTAGGAAAACATAAACTGAACTTACAAGCTCAAATGGGCAGACTGGGTGGGCCATAGGCCCTTATCTGCCGACACTGTCTATGTATCTATGTAACCTGTATACAGTAGTTCAGCCATTTCTAGAGTACCAGAAGGCAGGGGTTGCACTTCAACAACTGTTTCCACTATCAAGCCAAGCTTTCAGCCCCCAGAAACAACCTCCACCTCTCAGGTTCCTAGCAGGGCTTCTCTACATGCTTGGATCTACTGGCCCTTCAGAATGATGCACATAGAGGGTGGGATATGTCCTTTCTTTTCCTCCTTGATGGATAAAGGTACCAGTGACTATGCTCTGACTCAAAGATAGCTGTCCCCATGTATATCATGAAGACTTGGGATTCCCCACTCTTACCTGTACCAAGGCTTTATCTAGTAATGGGAGAGCAGTAAAAAGCATTATAATAATGTCCTACCTAGAAAAACACACTGTCAGCATAAGCTGGAGTAGGCTGGCACTCTAGAAGGAAACGGTTAATGCCTTTGTTGAATATAGAAATTCCATTGTATTTCATAAATACCAGCATAAAATATATACATCAGTATAGTTCCACAAAATAGCAAAACATTGCCGGCCCGGTTGCACTGAGGGTTGAAGCGCTGAACGTACACGGCGGCCCAGGTTCGGGGAATGAGCCCAGACTGTCGGGGTCAGCAGGGAGGAGAGCATTGAGAGTCCAGAGGACAGCTCTCCGCTCCTCTCCTCTCCTCTCCCTGGGGTGGGTTCTGGGGATCCACAGTGCAGTAGTGACACCCGGTGGAGACTGGAGGTGCTGCATGTGCCTGAAACGTAAGGGGTGGAACCTGGCGGATGCTCACAGCTCCTCCGTGCAGGAATCACTGCACATCCAGCTCCAGGTTCAACCTAAAGCAAGAAAACCCCGGGCTGAGGATAGGCAAAGGCTCCTCCAGTCTCAGCCACACTCCCACCATCGGGCTTGGCTTCCAGTGGGGCCCACCGACTCCAGCCGGCGCATTAGATTGTAGATAGAGTGCCAGGGTGGGCAGCCCCACCTCAGGGGGCAAAGAGCTGGGGGATCCACTGGTGGGATCGGCCTGGAGAGTCGAGCTTCAGACCGGGAGGTAGAGCCAGGCAGGTAAGGTTGCTGGAGAGAGAGAGAGAGAGTTCCTTGGTCCCGGCGAAAATAAAGTTTACAAAAAAAAAAATAGCAAGACATTGACTGTGTTTATAGAAGCACTTTAGGGAGTCCCGAGCATATCTTGTTCATGGGATTATTGTAATGTCAATGTCATTTAATAAATGACAAATACGCCTGAGAAAACGTATGCTTCAACTCCTAAAATACTTCTAGTTAAGTAAAGCTCAGTATCAAGCTAATTTATGTTCAAGCCACCAGTAAAGAAGTCTAAAGAAGTTGGCAGGAGCATCTGACACAGTCCCAAAACAAAAGGTGTCTTGCATTAGTTCCTGGTGAAGTATTTTAGCAGTTGAAATATGATTTTTATCAGGCGTTTTTGCCATTTATAAAATGACATTGACATTGCAGTAATCCCATGAACAAGGTGTGTTCTGGAGTCCCTAAGGTGCTTTTACAATGACAGTCGATGTCTTGCTGTTTAGTGGAACTGTACTGATATATATGTTTTATGCTGGTATTTATGGAATAAAATGGAATTTCTTCATTCAACAAAGGTATTTACAGTTTCCTTCTATATCCTACTCCAGCTTTTGCTGACAGTGTTTTTTTTTAATATTATACACTCCCAGGTCGTGTGCACCTACTATAAGCTGAAGCCCCAACCCCCCTGTGCTCTGCCCATATCCTACCCCACACAGCAAATTATTGAATACTGTGGTAAACTTTGGACTTTGAAGGCATTATGCATGTGTGATTTTAAACTGTAAGCTCTTAGAACTCTGACTTCAGTACTTTCTTCTAATAGAGGTCTATCTATTCTGCCTCCCTCCAGAGAGCTATTTAACAGACAGTCACAGCTTTGCTCCTGTAGTGATCAGGGAGTTTGCTGCTTGGGTTGTTAATAAAAGCACTGTGGCTGTTTTGTTTCAGTTAGCTGGAGAGGTGCAGCGGTCAGTGCTTCTCCCTTCCAGTTCTTCCTTAATCCATTTTAGCACATCTCACTGCCTCTAATACATCTGTGAAATACCTGGGAGGGTAACCAGGATGCTGTATTCTTAGTTTTGATTTGAGAAAGTGAGCAAAAGGCCAGTTCTGACTGTGAAGTTTTTTCTTTACCTCACTGAAAGCCACCTCATTTTTTATGTTGTTTTGCACGTGCAGCGCAAGCAACATTTTGTGGCAGCTTGCTGGAGTAGCAGGTTGTGGAGGTGCGGAAGTGCTGTGGCCAGTGGAGCCACTGCTTTCTTGGGCTGGTCTGCGTGGCACCAATGAATGAGCATGCTGTCTATGACAGCAGTTCAGAAGCATGTCACTAACTTGAAAGAATTTCGCAGCCGCAATGAGGGAGTGCCCCGTCATTGCAGGGCATGCCTTGCCTGCTGAAATATTTCAATAAACATGGCGGCGGCTGTCACCATCCACCTCTCACAATCCTCACAAAGCCAACTACAGGGGTGCCCAATCCCCCTGTTAGCATGTTTATAACCTCCCCTCAAGATGTTGTGGCACACTGGGAGCCCACCCCAGTGTGCCTTGTGTTCCAGTATTCTCCACTATCACCCCGAAGCTGACTGCGTTGGCATGTTCCTGTCTCCACCCCAACCCATCCCCATTGTGTGCCACACTGGGAGACCACTCCAGTGTGGCCAACAGAACCCTCCCAAAGTCATGGAACACACTGGGAGCCCACCCCAGTGTGCCCAACGGTGGGTTTTTTTCACCTGTAAATAAAGAAAACCTATCTGAGATGTCTGTTCCTAAAAAAAAGAAAACTGTCCATCACTGCGTCCGGAGCACCCCCATTCCCCTAACCCACACCCACCCTTTGCGCACCCCACCTCCCCGCACCCCCCTCACCCCATACTTACCTCCGGAGCCCAGTGCGACAATCTTTGGTGGAGCAGAAGATGTCTGAACTCTTCAAAAGCCGACCACAAACTGAAGAAAATCACGGTAAGCTGTTTAATGGCATCAATGAGGGGTTTCAACTTAGGTGGATATCTCAGCCAGTTTTGCGACTTTTGGCTCCAAATTTTCAACATGGGGTTCTTGGGACCCCACCTCATGAACTCACTCACTGTCATTTTGTTATTCGGTCCGGAAAGGTGATTTGGTGATCACTGCATGGAATCGCCTTTTGGGACTGATTAATGAAATGACAGTGCCACTGTTCATGAGGTGGGCTCCCAAAAAGCCTATGTTGCAAATCTGGTGAAAAAAATTTCAAAAAATGACTGTGTTACGAGTGTGCGTTGTGCAGTTTCCATGCACACTCGTAAGTTTGTGAAGTTTTTAATGTTTTCACACCAGATTTTCAACATTGCCATTTTTTCACACCTCCTTATGAACAATACAGCTGTCATTCTTCACATCCTGTCCGAAATGTGTTTTCGCACTTCTGGTGCACAATGACATGGTCGCTGTGGGAAATCAACGTTCAGGACAGATTAAGAAAACCACAGTGACACTGTTCATGAGTGGAGGTCTCAAAATGCCTATGTTGAAAATTTGGTGAAAAAAATTCCACAAAATGACTGTGTTACAAGCGTGCATTGCGCAGTTTCCACGTAAATTTGTAACTTCGAGAATTTTTAATATTTTCACTCTAGATTTTCAACATTGCCATTTCTTCACATCTCCTTATGAATGGCACAGCTGTCATTTTTCACATCCTGCCCAAAATGTGTTTTCACACATCTGGAGCAGAATGGCGGAGTCGCTGTGGAAATCAATGTGCGGGACAGATTAAGAAAATCACAGTGCCACTGTTCATGAGCAGAGGTCCCAAATGCTTTCATGAGGTGGGGGTCACAAAAAGCCCATGTTGAAAATTTGGAGTGCAAATACCAACATACGCGCAGGGCATTAGAGTTTCTAACTGTAACGTCCCACCCTGTAGAGAATGACAGGCATCAGGGGTGTGACTTTGGATTGTCGGCTGTACACTCACCATTCCATCCCCACCCCACCCCACCCTCAGCCAGTGACAGGCATCGAGGTGTGCCTTGGACTCTTCGACCCCAAAGTTCACCCCATTCTCCTATACTGCACCCATCTCAACATATTTCCTTATGGAATGGGGTGAGCATAAGGCCCGACAACCCCAAGGCACAAAGTGACACTTGTCCGAGTCTGCAGGGTAGGGTGAGGTGAAATGGCATGAGCGCTATGGCCGACGACCCAAAGGCACATCCCAATGCCTGTCAGTCTCTGCAGGGTAGGAGTGGGGTTGGCGTCAGTTCCATACTTCACTGCCATTCCCATTATACATCTCTCTAACTCCTGCACTACCAATGCCAATGCCAGCAAGACAACATTCGGCATTGAAAAATGCTTGTCTTTTGCAAGCAGTGGCTGTGATTTTGGAAAACATGAATGTAATAATTTTCTATTTTAACTCCCCCTTTCTTCCTGGCTGCTCATCATGCTCTTGTCTGGAAATCATAAAAATGCATAATGGAGGTGTGATAGGGTCGGTGGCCCTATCTGAAGGTGGGGCTATTCACACAAGCCCTATTCAGTACTGGTTACTACAGTATAATAAAATAATGAAACTTAGCTAGCTTAACAGTAACAGAAGAGAACAAGAAAAGGTTATTCCTTTCTGGTGTCCCCTTCATCTTGGTGTGTTGCAACTGCCACTTATAAGCTTTTTCTTTCACTCTGTTCTATCCTTCCAACTGGCATTTAGACTGGCCACCTGGATGCAAAATTCCCTCTTCAGTCTTACCCAGTTCTTCCAAACTGTTTTCTACTCTGGCAGTCTCCTTTTCCTTAAAACAAGTCACAATACCAGCCTAAAGGATCAGGCTACACTTGATGTTTATAGAAAAGGGTTGTAAGCTTCATGCAAGTTTGAAGATAAGGGAGCTTCCAAAGGAAATGTTTTTCTGCTGTGGAAAAAAGTCCGTTTTATGCCCCCGTAAGGAAAATTGATAGCCTTAGTTAAACTCTCAGAAAAACACTAGTAATGCTAACAGGATGTGCTTTAAGTTAACAAGATTCATCTTTTCTAACTGAAATTGACCAAATGAGCTCCCGCTGCAAAAGCAAAGGCAGCTCTAACAGTTTGTGACATGCCCAGCAACAGAAAATATTTTTGTCTGAAGTTTAGCATAGAAAATGCCCTATATAAGCTCTAGTGGGTAAGAGGTTCAGATTCATATTAAAGGGAAACATCCACCTGAAATCAAGCCCCACCTCAGTGTGAGGCAGGGCCCAATTAGCATTTTCACAAAAAGTTATTTTTCTTATTATTTACTGTGTCTTCTTTTATTTGGAATTTACCTGGTTGATTCTGCATCCCTTCCCACCGGCATTTTAAATCCAAGCACCTCTAATGGCACGCCCACAACCACCTGTTGCTGTCCTAGGAATGACATATGATGTGAGGAGCAGTCATGGGAGCATCTGTAGGTTTATCATATAGCCAGAGCTTTCAATAGCTCTGCTTTGAAATGTACATATCTCTGTGCTATACCGAGACCAGGTATAGACTGACAGTCGACTGCTATTATTGTATGTATTGAAATGTTTCTTGGTGTGTGTCACTTTAATTCACTTATTTAAAAGTGGGGTATGTCTGTTACTCTCCAGACCCACTCCCTGACGAAGATCCCATTTTGGGTTGAAGCACTGGGGTTGTAGGGTGTTTGGGCAATTATTAATACATTAAATCACTCTGCACTCGCAAATCTGACTTTGGCTCTACTTATTTGCATTAGTGGAAAGCACACACCCCCTGCATCAGTAGCTCAAAAAAGGCAGTCTTAAACATGAAGTAATGTTAAGGTTTTTTACTCTCAATTACATCTTCATCAATGCATACAAGAGGCTTGTGTTTCGCCCTACCACTCGGGCTTCATCAGAGCTGACTTTGGTTCCTCTGTCCACAGGTGCTGAGTTTCTGTTTTTTGTACTGAGTTGGGCTAGCTGCCTTTATCAGCACTGCCTCCCCTCCTCAGTCAGCACACCAGTTCTCCTGTAAAACCTGCAGGCCCTGCCTGAAGAAAGCATATCACATGACACCTTGTTTGATCATGGAATGGGATGAGTGTTAAGGTTGAGAACCTCAAGAAAGACACCACTCATGATTTGTCAACAGTTAGGACAGCTAAAACTGTATTTTTTCTTTTACCTTCTGGGGGTGGGGCAGAGAGTTAGGGTTGGAAACCCTAACTCCAGATTTCCTAACTATTGTCGGCTTGTCACTTTATCTGAACCCTAACTAGTGCATTAATGCAGTTTTTTTGCAAAGAATGTCCTTACTTTTTGAGATAGTAGAATCATATCCTTATTCGTGCAGGTCCCTTCAGGACCTGTGTGAACACATCCATCCGGCTATGTCCATCCCTCCATAGATGCACACATCCATCTGGCTGTGGAAGCACAGGACCCTGTGCTTACATGCCTCCAGAAAAGTAATTTATGTGCTTGGTTGTAATTGTTTTTTGTGGGACTCACTTCAAAGGAAAAAAAATATATTGTGTCCCTCTTAACTGCCAGCAATTGACTGAATTTATTTTATTCTTTGTTAACCAGGCAAGGCCCACTAGGCACAGGTGCCTGTTTTCAGGGGCGACCAGAACCACTTGGGAGATTAAGTGACTTGCTCAGAGTGACACAGTATGCAAGTGAAGGTTGTGGGAATCAAACCCAGGTCTGTCTGCTGGATGCATCAAGCTTATTCACAGCTTGTTACTCTAATGACAATTACAACCAAGCACATAAATTATTTTTCTGGAGGCATGTAAGCACCCACATGTCAGTAAATGTTTTGTTGGTTTGCTCTGAAACTTGCAATGGTTGTTGTGGATGATACTCAGCCCCATATGCTTGTCCCACGTCCTCTTGAATTCTTCCACTGATTTAACCACCACCACTCCATCTGGTAGACTGTTCCAGGGCCCCTGTATCTTTTTCCCTGCAGTCTGAGGCTGTGCCCTCCCTCCTTCCTCTTAAGTAAACCCTCTTCTCCCACTTTATTGAGTCCCTTTACATACTTAAACATTTCAATCATGTCTCCTCTTTCCCTTCTTGTCTCCAGCATGCACAGATTCAGCTCCTTACAGCTCTGCTTGTATGAGTTTCCCTGCATACCCTGCACCATATTGGATGTCATTTTGGAGTGCAGTGTGTACCCCATGAATGTTTAGGAGGGGATTATATATTAGTGTTGTAAAACTCATTGGCACCTTTTTTGATATACTGTATACAGTATCCCTGCACTTTAATTATTGATGGACTTATGGCTTGTTAAAGTTGTAATGCTATCCTATGGGAATTTTTATTTTTTAATTTTTATGTTTTTTTTATGAGGCCCCTAAAGTTTTTTGGAGGGAGTATTATGTGTCAGTATTGTAGTACTCAAGATTGTCCCTTAACTCCAAAGAGTGACAGAGTTATGGCTTGCTTGAAGTTGCATTGTTATCCTATGGGAATTTCAATTTTTTATTTCATTTTTGAATTTTTTTATATGGTCCTTAATTTTTTTTGGGGGGGGGTATTGTGTGTTAATGTTGTAATAGTAATTGAGCCACTTTTTCATATATATGTATTTTCTCTTAATTCCAAAGACTAACAGAGTTACAACTTGTTAAAGTTGCAGTGTTGTCCTGTGGGAATTGTAATTTTAATTTTTTTATGTTTTTATATGGAACCTAGATTCATTTTAATTTTGGGGGGGGGGGGTTATTATGCATTATTTCTGTAGTACTCATTGAGACCTTTCTTTTGATAAACAGCTTGTCCCTTAACTGTAAATATTGACAGTTATGGTTTGTTAAAGTTGAAATGTGGGAAAATAACTGTGTCCAAAATCTTTTTTCCTATGAAGGAATATTTTTCATGAGGGTGTTTCCATTTTCACTAAATAGAATTCCTTCATATGAAAAAAAAATATTTTTTGTATGAAGGTAATCTTGTTTTGTGTGGTTTTAATTGGCTATGAAAAGAAAATTGTGTCATGAAAAAAGTTTTTAAAATATGATAAAAACACATTTCTGGATCATTTTTCCCAAAAAACTAAATGCAGAAAACAGCTAATGGGGTCCCAGTTATTAAGATATGTACTAATGTCTTTGTATGATATGATTTTTATGGATTTTCAAAAAAATATATTTTTTGGAAAAAAAAAATGGAAACAAGATGGCCGCCATACAAAACAAGATTTTTTTTCTCACTAAATCATATTACTCCCCCATACAAAACAGAATCCTTTTTTGTGTGCCTAAATTCTTTGTTCATGTGAAACAGCTATCCAAAGAGCATATTAAGCATGTTCATAACCAAAATTTGAAATTGTTATAACTCTGGAGCAGATTGATATTTTCTCACCAAATCAATGAAAGGCACCAGTCTGGGCCAAGCCCTTTCTTCCCTGAAAATTTCAGACCAAGATTCCAAACAAGCTGGGTACTAGGCAACCCCCCCCCCCAATTTTTTCAGTCATTTCACTATCTGATCATGGAATCCACACATCCGACCAGAATGAAACTTGGCATGTCAAGGGATCATGTCTCTAAGACTGCACATGCAAAATGTTGTACAAATCCATTGAATGGGGGTGAAGCTATTAAATTGCAAAATTAGGGGTTTAACATTAAACAGCCTATTCAACCCTAACTATAGTGGCATTATCACAGCACTATGTGTGATAATGGAAAAAAAGTAAAATGTAAAAAAGTAAATGATTTGATACCTTTTATTGGACCAACTAGTGTTCAGTACACACATTTTCAGACCTACAGTACAAAAAGCCATTTTTCAGGTACTAATAATGGTGACGATGATGAAAAAATACACATTTTAACAACAGTAACTAACCCTTTGGGCAACTAGCAGTGGCAAGTTACTATACCACAACACTGGTGGCTGGTATGCAACTGGAGTGACAAGTGTTCAAGTGACTAGGAGGCTAAAGCCACTAAAAATGCTTACATTAATTGTCTGTTCTCTTGTGAATTAGCCTCACAAGGGTTATTTCATTTGTATCTGCACCCCTTAAATTACAGGAACATCTTGTAAATAGGACTCTGTCCTAATGGTATGTATTTTGTCACCCAAATCATGTCTAAAAATAAAGCTTTTTACTATTACTTACTAATTTTCCATCAGCAGTATAAATTTGCTTCTCTCCTTCTAGTCCTCTCATAAAGGCTTATTATTACAATCTGCTCCTCTCCCTCAAATGGCCCTCAGACAGGTTGTTTATAAGGCCGATCCAGTGGCGCAAAGGTGCTAGGTGCCTTACCTCTTACCATGCCAGTGACCCATGTTCGGGAACAAGCATGGGTTGCCAGGGGTCAGCCAGCAGGGGGAGGGCTAGAAGTGGATAAAGTGGCCACTAGGCAGCTCTTCTCTCCCATGCATTCTTGAATTCCTCCACTGTTTTTGACCCCACAACCTCCTCAGGAAGGCCATTACATGTGTCCACCACCCTCTCCATGAAAAAATACTTCCTTACTGAGATGTCCCCCTTCTATCTTCAAATTGTGCCTCCTTGTTCTTGCACATCTCTTTTCTGAAACATGTTACCCTCTTGGACTTTATTGATTCCCTTGAGGTACCTGAAAGTTTATATCATGCCCCCCCCCTTTCCTTGAGGGTATACATATTAAGCTCTTTTAGTCTCTCTTTGTATTGGCTTCTGATGCAGACCCTGCACCATTGTAGTTGCTCTCCTCTGGACTATCTCCATCCTGTCTATGTCCTTGTGGAGATGGGGTCTCCAGAACTGCATGCAGTAGTCCTGATGGGGTCTCAGCAACTGTCTGTACAGAGGGATAATAACTTCTTGTTTTCTACTGGTGATGCCACTCCCTATGCATTCCAATATCCCCTAGCCCTCCTTACTGCCTTCTCATATTGCTTGCCTACTTTTAGGTCATCTTATGTGACTAACCCCAGGTCCCTTTTCATTTTTGTTGTTGTTAGTACCTCCCCCCCATTGTGTACTCTTCCCCTGGGTTATTGTTTCCCCGGTGCATTACTTTGCACTTCTTTGCATTGAATCTAATCTGCCATACTTTTGACCATTCCTCCAAACTTGGCAAGTCCCTTCTCATCCTTTCCACCCCCCCTGTGTATCAGCCTTGTTGCAGATCTTTGTGTCATCTCCAAAAAGGCATTCTGTTCCTTCCAGTCCCTCCACAATGTCACCTATAAAGACATTAAAGAGGATCAATCCCAGTACTGAACCCTGCTGTACCCTGCTAATAATGCCCTTTCTTCAGAGTGGACTCCATTTACTATTACCCTCTGTGTCCTGTTGTCCAGCCATTGTTTTACCTAGGCTACCACCTTGGGACCCATTCTCAGCCTGACTAACTTGTTTATTAGTTTTTTGTGTAGGACTGTGTCAAATGCCTTGCTAAAGTCTAGGTAGGCCATATCCACAGCCACTCCCTGGTCTACTACTTTAGTCACCCAGTGAAAGAAATCTATTAGATTAGCTACAGCTATAATGTAAGTTCCCATCAAAGTAAAGGAATGGGGATAGCAGGGTGGTAATGTGAGACAGAGGTATCGGTATTAGGTACATGGCTTGCAGGATGCATAAGTTAGTACAGAAAGTCCGGTAAGGGAAGGGGAAGGATTTCTGTGAATAGGTACAGCTTGGTTAGCACTTTGCAGGAGGAGATTACAGATACAGGATCTGAGAGATAGATTGGCTACAGTGCACTATATTAGGGAGTTGAAGACAACTGTTAACCAACACCCAGCTGATCATGCATGGAGAGGAGGGAGGGGTGGAACTTTTAACAGACATTGTGGATATCAGGATAAATGATGGAGGACAGAGAAAGAGACAGAGAGAGGAGGATGAACAGGATGATTCTCAGGAGGAGGAATGGACAAGAGTGCAATGCAGGAGGAAGAGGAAGGGGCATAGAGTGCAGTGTCTAGGACCTAGTATTAGGAAAAGTTTTGAGACAGTAGCTGAGATTGAGAACAGAAGAGAGGAGGAGGGAATCATGGGAACTGGACAAGGGGAACTACTAGTGGTGAAGTAGCAGAGTGGCTTGCATAGGAAAACAGGTTCTTGTCAGTTAGTGGTTAAGGTGACTATTGTTAGAAACACTGATGGTTCAGTTTGCAGAGGAACAAAGAGAATAGAATGTAGTCTATTTCCCAGGAGTGAGGGAAGAAAACCTAAAGAGTCTAGCTGATGTGATTCTCAGGCGGGGAGAAGCCAGTTGTGGTAGTCCACATGGGAACAAATGAAAATGATGAATATATGAGGACATCAGGAAGGACCTCTTGGAACTGAGGGTGGACCTTAAGAGGACAGGACAGGACATGAAGTAATCATTTCAGAGATCTTACCTGGACTGAAGACTGGTCCAGGGAGGCAGAGGGCAATATGACTAGCTAATGCTTGGTTGCATTATTGGACCATTAATTAATTAATTTATTTATCTGAATTTTGGTAACTAGGTAAGCCCATTGAGACAGACTGCTCCTTTTTCAGGGGTGACCGGGTGACCGGGTGATGGTACAATGGGAGGTATGGAATACAATGATACCAGTAATTGAGGATTGTATACAAACAGTTAATCAATAGTTCCAACTATATAAAAAAAATAAAACATAAATAATATAAGTTTCGAGTTACACAAAAAACCTAAGATGATGATAACAACAGTAAAGGAACATATACAAGGCATGAAAGCAGTAGTTACAAATGTGTAGTCAGTTAAACACAATATAGCATACATTATGAATCACTCAGGAATAACCAAAGAGAGAAGATTTAAGTAGGGAAAAAAGTATGGGCAGATGAAATGTGAGTAAGACAGCAGGACATAGGAAGGTAAAGTTGATAGGGGTGAAGCAAATAGAGGAATAGGGCAAGACATGGTGCCAGAGAGCATATATACTGTGTGTGTGTGTGTGTGTGTGTGTGTGTGTGTGTATATATATATATATATATATATATATATGTATGTGGTGGGAGGGGGCAACACATGTAAGAGAGTTGAAGAGGGGAGGTGTGAGCAAAGGGCTATAGGTGGGTAATGAAGGGTTTTTCTTCTTGATGAACTGGGATAGCTTCTGGCACAGGAATGAACTCTATAGGGGAAGTTGGTTGTACCTGAATAGGTAAGGGGCATGGTTACTGGAAGAAAGGATGAATAGAATCATGGGGGAAAGTTTAGTTGTGACTCCAATAATGTGATGTACTTGATCAGATGTAAAAAGTGTACAGATGCCTGGTATGTAGATGACTCCAGTCCGACACTAAGAGCTCAAATGAAGTTACACAGATTCACAATATGAACAGATAAAATGCCAGCACAAAGGCACAAATTCTAACCTTCTGCTTGACATTATCTCACTCCCTTTTGAGCCCTTCCCCCACTGTACCTCAAGTACCACAAGGGAATCAACAAAGTCCAGGAGGGTAGCATCTTTCAGAAAAAGAGATGTGCAAGAACAAGGGACACAATTTGAAGATAGAGGGGGAAGGCTCAAGGGCAACGTGAGGAAGTATTTTTTCATGGAGAGGGTGGTGGGTGCATGGAATGGCCTTCCTGAGGATGTCATAGGGTCAAAAACAGTGGGGGAATTCAAGAATGCATGGGACAAACCTAAGGCAATTCTGGTGCGGGGGATGGGGGAGAAGTAGGCTGCTGGGTAACTAGGATCTGCAGCTTATCCAATAGTTAGCGAAATGGGCAGACTGGGTGGGCCAAGCAGTTCTTATCTGCCGTTAAAGTCTATGTTTCTATGTTTTGTGATTGACTACAATGCAACACAGACGTGCAGGCACCAGTGGGAGAGCATTTGTCTCAGAAACCACAAATACTGCAGGACTTGACAGTCACAGTGCTAAAAGAGAAATTTAAAGACATTCAAGAAAAGAGACTATGGGAAATGAAATTCATAACAATGTTCAAAACACATTAATACTGTATGTGCCAAACAGAGATGTAGGGTTTATTACCCACTACAGTCTGTAGGCTTCTAATTTCCAGGATTTAAACATTCAGAATTTCTAGACTACTTCAAAGCCTGTCTTTAGGGTGGCTCTTGTAATATAAACATCTAACAATTTATAGGCATCCTTTTGTCACATTCCTGCATAAAAGATCCTGGGAAAGGGGTCTGCATCTCCAAGCTGATTTATAACCTAGTATTTCAGACTGACATTTTGTCACTGCATACATCAAATTACTTATAGTTCTCTTGCTATGATACTTCCTTATCAACAGAACTGTCACATTCATGTAAAAGTTTATATACACCTGAAGAATTAGAATTTCTTTGTAGATGTAGTAACATAGTAGTAAATATCTTTATTTTTAAACAAGATAGGATGCTTAGGACCCTAAGGCCCTGTTTATAATGTTGCCCTGTGAGATTTCATAACCAGTCTCATGTTTAACAATGATCTCACATAACACATACACATGAAACAATCTCAAACATTTTTTACATTTCACATTTGCAATCATAATACTGTACTAAACAGCAACGTAATAACAAGTACATTCAAACCTCATACTCTCATTAAGTGCATATTTGAGAGCTCTCTGTTTTTCCAGGTTTCTAATATTGGAATTCATCTGATTCCAAATTTTAGAAATCAGATAATTTAGGATAAGGAGACCATCATTTGTTCACATTTTGGGGAACAAAAGCCCTTTGCTGTGAAGGTCCCTCAACTGGTATTTTTGTGAATAACTATTCTGAAAAGTAAATGTAATTCCTGAGACTAAGTCCTTTAGAATTTTATAAAGAACTGCTGTTTTCTGTTTATCTCTTCATACAGAA
Organism: Neoceratodus forsteri; assembly: GCA_016271365.2. Lineage (NCBI taxonomy): Eukaryota > Metazoa > Chordata > Ceratodontiformes > Ceratodontidae > Neoceratodus > Neoceratodus forsteri. The sequence goes on from CM057455.1 coordinate 728,369,953, forward strand.
AGACAATTCCAGGTCAATCTCCCATACAACTCACAGTGGTTACCGTCTAAAGAACTACATAGAACAAACCAAGCCAATTTAGTATAGGCTACATCAAGCTTATTGACCAGTTGCCTGGATGCATGTCTGTGAACCAGACTGCCAGATTCAAGCATGGGCAAGATAAGATGGGAAGTTATAGCAGATCTGGACTTACTTCTAAGTGTACGCGCATTCCTTCTAAGTGTGCTAATCCTAGAATTAACCTTTTCTACTCTACCTACTACGTATTTATCAAACTGTAATGTACTTCAACCAACACTCGTAAATATTTGAACTCATTTACATTACATATGTGTTCACTTGTTAATAATGTACTATTCAGATCAAGATCATTGTCAGTTTTACAAACATGCATATAGCAACAAACAGCATAGATATGATTTTCCCCAGAATTAAAACCAATTTAGATTCCTTGAACCAATCTTCTAATCTATAAAAGTCTTCTTGTGTTTTTTGGTCCATATCTATTTTATTTTTTGCTGTGGTCATGAGGACAGTATCATCCACATGTAATCTAATTTCTAAATGAATTATGGCATCTGGCAAATGATGAATGTATATTAAAGACAGCAAGGGTCCCAAAATGGATCTTAGAGGGACTCCTCTGGATATTGAGCCTGTTTAAGATGCACACTTTTCAACTATCACAATTTTGGATCTCCTTGCCTGCTAATCTTGGAACCAGCACAGTGTATCTGGGGCCACCAAATGGACCCCATCCTATGATGCAGAATAGAATGGTCCTCCAGATCAAAGGCTTTTGAGAGGTTGATGAACACTGCACCTGTGTACTCCTCTCTATCCATCGCTCCTGCCATTTTGCTAACAAATTCCACTAGTGCAATGCCCATCAACCTCCCAGACCTAAATTCCAACTGCTGATTCACCAACAGAGACTAGGATTACAAATATAGAGTCAACAGGTTGCTAACCATCCTCTCCAATAATTTGGAGAGGATTGACAGTAAATCCTACAATTAGAAGGAATTAGAAGGATTTCTTTCCCCTTCCGTAAATATTGGTACCACCTTGGCACATTCATATTGCTGTTGAAATCTACCTTCCATGAAGCTTCTATTAAAAAGTTTTGCTAGCACATGGGATAAAATATGAGTTGATGTTTTTAAAAATTTTGCTTCAGTTTGGTTGGATAAAAGAGACTTATTACAATTCAACATTTTTTTTTAATTCAGTTGTTTGCTCATCCATCACCACCTACTCCTGCATTCACGCCCTGGCTTGGAACCCCCAGTCCCATCTGCCAGTCCCCCAGTCATTGGGCCCACCAGGATCCACATGGTGTGGGACCCAAGAGTCCAGAGTGCCATCACATACAATGATAGGGGGATATGTTTTTTCCCAATTTTTCTCCCCTTAACTCCCTGGAGCCTCAGCAACATGGTCACACATGCATATCTGTGCATATATGCCAGAACTGGCAACCCAGTTCCACCCACCTGGCCTAGCCCCACCCCCCTCATTTGCCCAACACTACCACTGAGCCTCCATTTGGTAACAACCAAAAGCCAGAAAACTTACCTCCCCAAACCTGGAGAGGAGAGCTGCCAAGAGGCTGCTTGGTTCTCTCTCAGCCCTGTCCCTTGGCTGACCCTCGAGGACCCATGCTAATTCCCAAACCTGGATTGCTGGGGTGAGAGAGGTAAGGTGCTTAAGGTGCCTCAACCCTCTGCACCATGGGGCTGGCTCTTGCAATTCAAATTTTTAATTTCTTCCAAAAAATCTTTATTCTTGATCAACCAAAATCTGAAAGGAGGAATAACCAAATTACCAGCATTAGCCTGTAAAACTCCAGGATCCAGATTATTATTTGGTATTTTAATATCTGGAAGATGACAAAAGTAATAATTTAAAACATTAGCTGTAATAAAGTCTTCTCCATGTAGTTCATTTATTACCATGCTCGATGAAGGGGCCTGTGTGGTTTGGAAAGCTTATATAATAAAATTCTGTTAGTCAATGAAATGTTAGTACAACTTGCTTGTTTTCTTTTTTGGGTAAGATTCAGAAAGAAGTAGGGGCAAAAATTAAGGCTTACAGACAGTCAAAACAAGAATGTAGAAGAGAGGCAAGGGATAAGTACAGTGAGAAAGTCAGAAAATGCAAGAAACTGATAAATAATGAAATAAAAAACAAGATTGGAAATGCGCTTATCAACAGGAAAACATATGAATGTATAAGAATTGCATATGTATGTGAATGTGAAACAAAAAAAAACAAAATGTAGTGGGTTCACTAAAAGAGGAAGGGGAAATAAATGACCAGAAAAGGAAAGAAGATGAGATAAATACTGTAGATTCTTATGTTCAGTATGGGGGAAAATTACGTGATAAAGGACATTGTTAGAAAGCCAAGAAATGAAGAGGAGAAAGATGAAATCAGAAAGATGTTGACCTGCAAGAAGATAAGCTATTGGGCATAAAAGCAGATCAATCAGTTGGGCCTGACAACATTTACCAGATGTTCCTAAAGAACTGGCCAAATAATCAGTGGAACCGTTAAACTTATATATGCTGTTACTGTCGCTTCAACAGAGAATGGGGAAGTATTGGAGGAAGGAAGGGAGGGAGGCTATGGTGATACCACTGTTCAAGAAGGGAGACAGAGCAAAGATCATGAACTACAGACAAGAAAGCCTTCCTATTATCCTATGCTAAATTATGTAATCCTTCATAAGGGAAAAAATAATGAAGGAGCTGAACAATTTGGGGTACAGAGACTTAAAACACAATGGCTTCAGTAGCGGGCACTGATGCTTAATTAACGTATTTAACTTTTTACAAGCCAGTTATTTAAAACTTGGATAAGGGAATGCCAGTAAATATTTTCTTTGATTTCAGCAAAGTGTTTGATATGGTATCACATGGGAAATTGCTTAATAGCCTTAACAGCATGAGGATTAATATGAAGATAATTTGTACTGGCAGCTGGTTATCAGGGAGAAGTAAGAGGGTAAGAATAAATGGCCTTGAATCAGAAGTGGGAAATGTGACAAGCAATGTGCTACAGGGATCTGTGCTGGGCCCCCTGTTACCCACCTCAAAAATTGGGTTAGTAAGCTTACAGACGACACCAAAATGGGGGCATAACAGGTAGCAAACAACATACTGTACTGTAGGTATCCAGAAGGAACGAGATAAAATAGCAGATTGGGTGAAAGGGTGTGACATGAAGTTTAACGATGGTAAATGCACAGTGTTGAATCTAGGAAAGAACAACAACTGTAGTCCTTTAATGATGCTGAACTAAGAAAGATTAACAAAGAGAGGGACTAAGTAAGCAATAACCCACGGCAGAGTGTGCAGTTAGCGGGGATTAATCAACACCTAGGGTGTATTGTGAGGCATGAGGCCGCAGGCCGAGTGTCCTCGCAGCACACAGGGGGTTGATTAATCCCCAATAACTGCACACCCTGAAGTGGGTTATTGCACTTATAACATGGGCCACATGTAGACAAAAATGGACAAAACACAGTGGAATAGGAGGCAGAAAATGTGGGAACTATTTAGTGTTCTTCCACTATTTATGGTTGCAGTACCACACTGTTCTGTGTTCTGCCACAGAAAAAATGTTCTAGAAACAGCAGTTTGTGGTAAACAGATGTACAAAACACAATCAAGGAGCAGCCCAACCTTTTTATTATACTGTCAAAACTACTGCATCTGTCCCCGAACTTACTCATGCCGGTGTGCTGCTTTTCAGTGAGTAGACAGAGAGATAGAGAGAGACACAGTAACTACTACCACAACAGAGAGACTACTTCTACTGTGCCTACTTGCTATTGTTTTAATTTAAACTTTATTAAATTTTAACAACAACCAACCACAAACCAATGCCAATTAACAAAGAAAGAAAAGTGAGGGGGTACCATAGAAAGTACAGGTAATAAACAAATAACCAGTTAAACCCCCCCTTCTGACCAACTAGACCCGTCCCACCTCCCCACATTGCCTACTTGCTTAACTTACTGACATCATTGTAATAAATGACAATTGACACTGTTACTATATATAGATGCCCCTCAACTATTACTATTTTTGTGCAGTGCGCACCCGTATATGGTGAACCTACATGAATCACTAGTCGATTCTTGGGCTCCGTTTCCAATATAGCAGTCAATGTGCCACCAGATGCCAGAAACAGAAAGAAGATGACATCACAATAATAAAAATGTTTACATTGAATGACAAAATACTGTGACTACTACGATAAAATTAAAGATGACGATCAGCGCCGCAGACACTCCTTAATATGCGACACTCCAACATACCCACTGATCCTGGTGACTCTACCTGTGATGCTCGCTATAAGAAAAAAAAAAGCAGGAAACTCAGAAACTCCTTTCTGATCTTATTGCCATGTGTGGCTGCTGCACTATGTTGCCTGTTAACAGAAATCTGCGGGGCAAGCACTGCTGCTCTCACTGTTGCACTGCCATATTTTATTTATTTAGTTTTACTGTCACCTGGGTGGCTGTGTCAGGGGTCTGCTTCTTACCTTCTCTGCATTGGTGTGGCAGGTGGGGAGGGACGCAATGGAGAACAAGCAGGAACGGAGTGACTAACACTGTATTGGGGGTCTACTGCTCCTTCTGTGGCTCTCAATCTCTGTCGCTGACAACTGTGCATGAAGTCGGGATTGCTGCAGCAGACGACAGTGAGCATGTATGTGGTGGGGCAGGGGGCATGAAGGAGAAGCAGGAGTGCAGTGTAGGACCATTCCCGGACATCACACAGTTTGTCTCTACCACTACACCGAATAGCAAGATGACACTTGCCGCTTGGTCCTCAGAGGTCCACGGGGTAGGGGGTGGGAAGACAGAGAGTGCAGATGGGTATTGTGTTCTTATAAGATAGACAAGGAGACATCTGTTATGTAACGTGGAGATGGCCACCAGCTCACCATTCATTAATCTCTCTAGAGAAAGTCATGCCACAGTGTTTAGCTGAGGACGTCTCTCTCACTTAGTGGGGGGTTATTAATCACTGCCTTGCAAACTGTGTGTCAGGCACAATAACAAGTTCCACCAGAACTTTTTGATCACTTTTCTGGGGCCGCTTCACCACTTACTGTGTGGATAGCAGAGATTAATGAATGGTCAGGTGGTGGCCATCTGCCAATCAGCTCACAGATAGCTCCTTGCCCATGTTATAAGGTATTATAATAACATCAGACTTCAAACAAGGGTGCCAGTACACAATAGTTTCAAAAAAGGCTGCACAAATATTAGGCTATGTTAAGAGAACATCTGTAAGCAGATCAAGGGAGGTTATGAAGCCACTGTATTGGGCTTATGTGAGACCTCATTTGGAATATTGTTGCCAGTTTTAGAATCCTTGTTGCAAGAAGGAAATAGATAGACTCAAAAGAGTCCAAAGAAGAGCATCTACATCAATAATAGCTGGAGAGAGCATGAAATACAGGGAGAGACTTGGTACCAATAACATATTTAGCTTGAGGCAAAGAAGGCTAAGCTGAAACTTGATTAAGCTGTATGGTTTCCTAAAGTATCTGGAGCTAGACAAAGAACTGGAGCAAAATAATAATAAAAAAAATAGATAAAGCACAAGGGGGTATAAAAAGCAACACAAGGCTTGCCCGTCAGCTCAGTGGTAGCGCTACCATTTGTGACACCAGTGACCCGGGTTCGGTAGTAAGCCTGGGCTGCTGGAGGGCCAGCTGGGGGGAGAAGGATTGAGTGCCCGACGGGCTGCATGCCCCACTGCTTTACTGCCACCACCTGGGTGACCATGGGTGGTGCCAGTGCGGTTAGGGGAAGCAGATGGCAGGGGGAGGGGCTGGCATTGGCTTGGGACCTGAATGGAGGTGCATCTCAGTGTGAGTCCATCTCATTGGTCCCCCCCCTCGAGTGCCAACGTCAGAGGGGGTGGGACCAGAACAAGGAAATACGCTGCCCTTGATCCAGGAAACGAACCCCCCCCCAACACCACGTCCATGGAGGAACTGGGGGCAGACTCCACAGTGCATGCTCCCTTGATGTTCAGAGGGAGGTTTGGGGAGCCTCCTCTGCCCTGCCTGGAGGGTAATCGGGAAGCCCTGAGGTATAATTGAAGCATGCTGCACCTTAGGAACAGACTCCTCAGTCCTCCCAGGGACGTTTCTGAGAGGTACATGTAGAGGGTTCCAAGAGAGGGATTGAGAGCATCGAACAGGAGGAAAAAAGAATAAGTAAAAAAAAAAAAGCAACACAAGGTGAAAATTTCCATGGGGGACTGGAGGAATTATTACTTTTCATGGAGTGTGGTGTGCAGATGGCGTTCACTCCCAAGTAACAGAGTAAACTCAGAAGGAAAGGAAAGATTTAAGGGATGATTAGATATATATTTACAGGAGTCAAAAATAGATACTACCACTGAGAAGTGTGTGTGTGTGTGTGTGTGTGTGTGTGTGAGAGAGGGGGGTGGTCTCGATAGGCAACGCACCTTCTTCCATCCCACCATTTCTATGTTCACATGATATTTCCAGATACTATACTTCTGTGGTAAGGCTAGAGAAACTTCCTCTCTGCCTGCAGTACCACTGTTGGGCCACCAGAGAAATTTCCTTTAGGAATACTGCAAAATATTTGGACAACTTGATGGCTACACCTGTAAATGTTAGGCTAGGCTGTCAATTTGTAATTGACTTATATTGCAGCCGACAGATAACAGATCAGCCTTATTCTGCAGCCAGGCACACTCTGTGTGTCTCATTTGTTCCCTCCCGTGAAACCTAGCTGCTTGAATGGCTGTGACTGGGCAGGATGGCACATAATGAGGCCATGGCTCCATGGTAGGAGTGCAGTTCCCTTCAGTAGAGGGGGCATTTCACATCATTTCCTTCAGACATCATCATTCCAGGTTCAGCTTGGCTAAGGTCTGGTTTTGGTCTGTCTTGACAAGAAAGACCTAGCAAAATCTTCCCTGACCAAATCTCCAGCTTGGCATGGTGCACACCCCCAGCTGGAATATAAGGTACAGTGGGGTTACCTGGTGGCAACTTAAGGGCAAAATGACAGAAAGAATGAAGGATTGGGTTCACTATGGCCAGGGTAGCTTTAGATGCAGCACTATAAACCACATCTGTGTAGTCAAAAGTAGTGAAAATCACAATGGGTAGGGAAGGAATATAATATATGTTCCGATATAACACATGGACATGCAGCTTGATATGGATTTTGTTTTAAATGGCATCTATGTGACTGGAGAAGTTAAGGTGATGATTCAGACAGAGACCTACTTATTTAAAGAAGGGAAGTTCCTCTGGTGGGGAGCAATCCATGGGTAAGAAGGCAGGGTGGACTGGAGCATTGCCAGATGCTGTCTAATGCAAAGGCCATGGAAATTGCTTTTTAATGTAACTGGGTCACAAGCGGGCATTGGCACTAAGTGGTCTTTGTGACTTAGGGACAGCCCTAGTAGTAGCTAAGTACTGGGCCTACAATATCTGTAAGAAATATTTTCACATATTCACATCAGAGGGTGTTGTTAAACATTAGAACATCGGGGCCAGATATTAAATAAATTGCACCACATGCAAAGTGATTGCGCCCCAGTTGCACATGTTTTGCCCCAGAATCCCATATTCAAAGGGGGCACAGTACATGCTAAAGCAAATAGTGTGTGCTCACAAAGAAAATGTATGCAGCATGCAAGGAGGGGTGGGACCACGCATACCGATGCAGCGCAATATTCAGTGTGGTAGCACCACGCTATGGATTTAGCACAGGACAGTCAGCACCATGCTGTTACCACCTATAACAAAGTTCTGGTCAGAGCCGATATGGCTGTGGAGAGCTTTTGGGATGCTTTTATGCATTATTTCTAATGAGTCTGCACAATGCAGATCTGCTCAGAGGCAGTTTCAATGTGGCTTTTCTTATACACATTTTACAATGTGTTTTCCTAGAATGTGTCTGCTGATTGCTATATATTTAGCGTGGATAGTTCAAAGAAGGCACAGCACCTTATTTTCAGTGGGGCTCTACATCTACACAACATTATGTTGCATTGTGTAAAATCAGAGCACACTGAAAACAATATTTTACATCTGGACTAGGCTACCCTGAATAAATACAATAACAATGGTAAAATCATGACTCCACTGAAAACAAGATATTGCATTTAATCTGGGGCATCCTGAGTAAATACAGTGCAAAAATGTGCAAAATGAAGATCCCTATGACAATGAGATGTAGCATCTCCCCTGTGCTATCCAGGATATAAAATATAGGATAAGAAATATTTAAAGGAAATCTACTGTAAACTGAACTTCACTGTGTTCACCAACATAAATAGTTTCTTTATTGTTTCAAAACATATTAGATTGCAGTATTTATTTTGAATGTTGAGGCCATGAGGTGTGTACAGTGTGTGTGCGTGCATGTGTGTGTGTGTGTGTATGTTTGTTGTAGCTCAATACAATTTTTTCCCAAAAAGCATAGCAAAAAATGCCTGCTGATTGTAGCCTGGATAGTTCACAGAAGGCATGGCATTGTCTGAGACAGTGCTTATCAGATAGTGTCTAAAAGGTTAAGAAAACCAGTATAAATCTTTTTAAATTATTTGCTGGGAGAGGGTGACACTTATGAGGTATGAATCTTTCTTGAAAGACAATGCCTGCCCAAAATGAAGCTAGTAGCAAGAAAATGTTTAAATGCTAAGTATTTAAATGTGCAAGTTGTTACATTTCAAAGGGGGTAAACAAATCTCCAATTTAATAGGCAACCAATACTTAACAAGCTTTTTCAGTTTCCTATTGGCCATCTGATAAACAGCTTGGAGTTCTGTCTCCAACATTCTAAACTGAAAGAAGGGAGTATTTTATTTCAACTGGCATAATGATTTATAGTTGTGGAAGGATACATTGAAAATTCCAAAAATGTGTTACACGGTATTCCATTTTTCCAGTTACAGGCAGCAAGACAACTGTAGGTTCTACCCACAGCCATAAAAGGCAGACTTAAACCCAGCAAACCTCAGAGGTGGGTGGAGACACTGCAGCCAACAAACCAAGATGTTGTTAAGGGGAGCACACCTACTGTACATGCTGCAGGTGGCTATACAGCAGAAGGACAGGGCAGATGCCCACCTTGGGCTCATACATAGGCTGCGGAAGCACACAGACAGTACCATCCATAAATCACATTCCAGGTCTTAAGTGACCACTTCGTGGGCCGGAACAGACTCAAAAGGCACATGCTAAGGCAGCTCTGTGAACTCCTGCATGACCAGCTCCAGAGTAACACCCAGCACTGCAATGTGTTGTCCGTGGAGCTGAAGGTGATGATTGCAATGTATTTCCTGACCACAGGAACATTCCAAACACCAGTGGGGGACACTGCAGGCATCTTGCATTTGGCCACTTTGCACCTGTTGGTACAGTTCCTAGACGCACTGCTGGAACATGCTGGCAAGTTCATTATACTGCCGAGCACCGCAGTGGAGTGCACAGCAACCATGCAGCAGTTCCAGTGAGTTGCATACCTACCAGCTATACACAGTGCCATTGACTGCACCCATATTGTCATCTAGGCACCCACTGGTGATGGGGTGGATGCCTACCTGAATAGGAAAGGATATCACTCCATCAATTGCCAGGTGGTGTGTGTGATGCAACAGGACTCATCACCATTGTCCTGGGACGGTATCCTGGCTGCGCACATGACACCTTTATATGGCACAAATCCATCCTGTGCCAGAGATTTGAAGGGGGTACATCCACAGTGGACACCTTGTTGGTGAGTATATGCCACAGGACCCCAAGCAATGCCCCACATGGGGCATGAAGATCTAGAACCACACATGGATGGCAGGGTCTGGCTATGTTTGGGTCGAGAGGCACACAGGGTGGACCAATGGGTGGTGGGGTCGAAACTGTGCAAGTGGCTAAGCTGTCATATCACACTTACATATGCCCTTCTCTTCACAGGGGACAGTGCCTCTCCTCTGCAGCCCTGGTTCCTCACACCTGTCCTCTGCCTTGCATCCATAGCAGAGGACAGGTACAGTGCAGCACACACTGCCACACACAACATCATAGAGTACGTCTTTGGCATGCTCAAGATGCACTTCTGGTGCCTGGACTGGTCTGGTGCTGCCCTACAGTATTCCCCTCACAAGGCCTGTGCCATATTCCTAGCCTGCTACATGCTACACAACATGGTGCTCACCTGTGGAATATGCCTGCTGGTCACAGAGGTTCAGAGTGCATCAGATATGAAGCCAGAGGAGTAGAGGATACTGGAGCAGCTTGACAGGTGAGATCCCAGAATGGCTAGGAGAGCCCAGGAGTACAGAGCCCACATCAAATGTGACATCTTTACAAGGGTGGTGAGGACCATGAGATGCCTGGGAGTGAAATGGGACTGAGTGAGATGCCAGACATGGTTGGTCCCCATGCCCAGGGTTCCCACTGAACTGAGTGGACAGGTAGCTGGTAGACCAGCAGTCTTCACTCGTCCCCTACAGACAGTGTCATGCAATGCCAGACTGATGGGAAACAAGTCTGAGATTATATCGGACTTTATTTTCATGGTTGATCTGGCTTGCATCATAGAGATTTAGCTGTGTGATGACGTTGGGCCAATTCTGGAGGTTTCAATCCCAGCTGGCTTCTCTGTGGTTCACTGCCCGCAGAGGGATTGCAGGGATGGGTGGGTGGCCATCTGTTTTAGGTCTGAGTTGAACTTCACAGTGCACCCAGTGAAGGACACTTCATCATTTGAATGTGTGGATGCACATGGGGGTCCAGGGGCTGGTTGTAGGATCCTTCTTGTGTAATGGCCTCCGGGACACAAGGGAATTTTCCTACAAGAAATCATGGACTTTGTCACCAAGAGGGTTTTGGAGTCACTCAGATGGTTAATACTGGGTAACTTCAATGCCTGGATCAATGATGAAGTCTTGCAGTTGTCAAGATTTCCTCAAGTTTAATGTCCTCACTGGGCCTTGCACAAGTGGTTACTGCTGCTACCCACAAACATGGTCACAGTTTGGGACCTAGTATTCTAACTAGGGCTTGAGATAAGTAACCTCTAGATTAATTTGGTCAGTTGGTTGGATCATTGCACTGTGAGGGTTTCATTCGGCACCCCCACAGCTGTCCTCCACCTTTGGTGATGGTCTGCTGTCGCCCTTTAAAGGGGTTATCCACGGCAGAACTCCAGGTAGCATTGAACCTCTCAGGTGTGCTGACTATGTGTGAGACTGCATCAAAGGAAACAGTAATAACCTATAATATGGCTGTTATCTTAGCCCTCTATTCAGTCACACCACTTTGTGTGCAATCCAGGTCTTCTTGCTTGAGATCCCTGTGGTTTGACTGGGAGCTTAGGGAACTGAAGGCTTTGGGTCTCAGATTAGAGCATTGTTGACAGAAATCTAGGGTTGATGGGGACAGACTGGCTCTGTGAATTCACTATGGTGAACATCAGAGGTTAGTCTCTTGTAAGAAGGCAGTATTTTCTGTCTGGGGAGATTGCAGTGGAAAGGAACAGACCAGCTCATCTGTTCCAGACAGTGGACAGGCTGTTACATCCTTCCTGTCTCAAGCTGGTGGAGGTATTTTCATCCACACTTTGCAAAGAGTTCATTCAGTTCTTCTTGAACAGGCTGTCTTCCATCAGGTCCGGGATAACCTCAGCTGGACCGGTGCAGCCCAGCTGTGTTCGGCGGGTTGTCTCAGGGAGCACTTCCCCTGTTTGGTATGAGTTTAGGCTGGCTTCGATGGAGGAGGTGTATGGGCTGATTTCTGAGCTGTGGCCTGCTTATTGTGAACTGGGTATGATGCACCTGCTAGTGAGTTGTGCAGTATTTTTGGGTTCAGAGTTTGCTGAGAGATAGTCTAGTGCTCCCTTTTGAAGGAGTCCTTTTAGGCACATTGAAAGATGTGCTTGTGAGATGCCTCCTGAAAGAAAAGTCTTTGGATCCCAACTGCTTTGTAAATTTTATACTAGTCTGTATGCAGCTTGAGGCCCACCTCACAGGCTTTAACATCTATGAGCCACTCCAGTCTGTATTTAGGTCTAGACATAGTACTTAGACTGCATTAGTCAGAGTACATAATGACCACCTCATGGCTAGAGATAGAGGGGAATGGTCAATTCTTGTTCCACTCGATATCTCATCAGCATTTGATATGGTGGACCATTGGTTGTTGGATCATCTCAGGGAGTACTGTGAACTCGCTGGCAGAGTCATTGGCTGGTTTGAGTCCTTCCTCAGTGGCAGGATGCACAGGGTGCTAATGGAAAATTTTTTCTCACTCCCAAAATCCTTGCTCTATGGTGTACCCCAGGGTTCAGTTCTCTCACGTATGTTACTCACTGTATACACGCTGTCCCTGGGTGACATCATCAGACGGCATGGCTTGGGGTTTCAGTGCTATGCAGATGATACCCAGTTGTACCTGTCATTTGCACTTGAGATGCCTGGTCCAGTCAATGTACTTAATTTATGTCTGGTCAAGATCCAGAACTGCATGTCCTTTAACTAGCTATGGCTTAACCCAGACAAGATGGAGGTACTAGTGATTGAGCCTGGTTGATGGCAGAGTAGGGGGGCAACAGCAGAGAGGACTGGTTTGTTTCTTGGTAACTCCAGTCTGGTGGCCTCTTCCAAGGTGACGAATATGGGCATCGTTCTGGATGAAAGACTAACACTAGAGGCTCAGGTGTCATCCGTGATGTAGAATGGATTCTACCCTCTTCGTAACATCTCCCAGATAAAAGCCTTGATCCTGATGGAAGACCTGCCCTCACTGGTGCATACCTTCATGACATCCAGGCTCGAACACTGTAATGCTCTGTATCTGGGGTAAATGGAGGGGTCCTATAATGCCTACAGCTGGTGTAGAACACAGCAGTCAGGTTACTGATGGGCCTTCCCAGGTCATGCTATGTGTTCCCAGTCCTACGTGATCTGCTCTGGCTACTGGTGATGTGGTGAATCTTCATCAAGGTCGGTCTGCTGACATATAAAGCCCTACATGGACTGGGCCCAGGTTATCTTAGTGAGCTCCTGTCTCCTTACTGTCCAGTTCGCCTCTCTGCTCCTCCAAGGAATGCCTCTTAGTGGTTCCCAGGTCCAGGTTGATGATATTAGGAAGTGTCTGAATTACCCACCTATTTAGACAAGTATTTAATTTAATCCACTAGTCTCTGTATTTATCTGGTCTGCAGAGCTTATATTTTTATATTTTTGTTTCTAATTTATTTATTATAAGTTCTTTGTTATTTCTGTTTTGTTCTTGCTCTGTTGTAGAGTACCCAGAGCCTCTGAAATTAGGCACTAAATAAGAAAAACCACTGCTACATTTATGGTCCTGGCAGGTGAGTACAAAACACACAGGACACTGTTGCATGGTTCAATGATGTTTTATGAGACAGACAAGGCACCGCTAACAACATCATCATCAACAGTGCAGGCACTTCAGTATGCTGAACAAAGGGGAAAACACGGTGTGCATAACACAAAAGACCTTGATACCAGTCAAGGTGGAGTTGGCAAAAGGGAACACAGATCATGCCTGCCATGGAGGCCAGTGGTCCAGGGCTACCAACACAGAAAAAAAGCACGGCAGGCTGGGGGTGGGGCTGAGTGCAGGGCAGTACTGGTCCACCGTAGTGGGACTGCCATGTGGGGACACACAGACATAGGGAATGTGGGGGGTAAACAGTTGACAGGAATACCCATCAGCCAGGTAGGGTTGGGGCTGTATGCCAAGGCAGCCATACCAGGGTTGGACAGTCATGGCCACAACACATGGCAGCTAGAGGTGTGGCGGGGTACTGCAGGGCAGGGGGACACTCTGGTGGCAGGAAATGGCCATGTACCACCTACATCTGTCCCTGAGCACTACTCCAGGTACTGACTTACTGCCTGTGCAGCCCCCGGTATGACGAGGGGGTGGACCGCAGCAGCATTATGGGAGATGCCTGTGGCAACAATGTCACATGCCCTTGGGTGCAGGTTCATGGGGTACTGTCCCCTGCCAGGGTAAGACTGCAACCCAGTGTGTGTGGTGTCCTTGTGGATGTGGTTGTCTTGGGCATACTGACACAGGAGGGGCAGGGACTATGGTCAGCCTTCACAGTGTCTGCCACCATGGCTGAGACTTCCCGCACATCATTTCACAGGTCCTGTAGGGCAGTCACAAGCATGGTTTCTCAGGACTCTGCCTGTTGCTCAGCCAGCTGCATGTCTCCATGCAACATGTGGTGGAGATGTGTCATGTCCTCATGCAGCATGTGGTTGTCGGAACTTGCTGCACTGCGGTCTGTGTGTCCACGGCAGTCCTCAGAAGCTGTCTCATCTCCAACGCATCCCAATTTCACAGAGAACTGTCCAGTGGGACAGGGTCAGGCTGTACCCATGGGCATTGTATGGACTGGGGTTGCAACATGAAAGGTGTCATGGATTGACTTCTGGTGATGTCATCAGCTGAATGGCAGTGACCTGAAAGAGCTCTTGACCAGATAACCCAAATATCACTTCTTCTAAGGCACAATTGAGACTTAAATTCCTCATATCATTACAGAAGAGGTGCCTTCTACTACAAGGAAAAACTTAAAAGTCCAAAGAACAGGGTGCATTCATAGACACAAGGAAATTGTCAGCAGATATGGACCAATAGGCCCATCCAGACTGCCTGTAAACCCTACTCTTGTTTACGGGCTCTGACCCTACCAGGTCAACTGCTTTCTACCACCCCTTCCCACCTCTGAGGTTCCCTTATGCCTATCCCATGCATGTTTAAATCCCTCCACTGTGCTCACTCCCACCACCTCCTGTGGCAGACTATTCCATGTGTCCACCACCCTCTCCGTGAAGAAAAACTTCCTCACATTTACCCTCAATCTGCCACCCTCCAATTTCATAGCATGCCCCCTCATTCTTGTACTCGTCCTATATTGAAAGATATCTCCCCCTGCACCTTGTTTATGCCCTTTAACTAGGATTCATGGCTGGTGAAGGATCTGAGGTTGAACACTCAGATTCTGCTCTCTCCCAGGCCTCTGGCATGGTTGAGGCCCAGGGCATCTCTCCAGCCAAACAAAATAGAACACTGAAAAAATAAATCTGAATTAATTCTCCAAGAACTATAGGCAACCCAATGAGGACTCAGAGACCTGAAGGAAACAAAGGAAAAAGCAGAACAATTAGAAGCCAGAGCAGAAGAGACAGACATCCACATTAGTGCAGCTGACACCAGGCTGGATAAACTACATGCTACTATTGAACATGTTCTGAAGACCCAGGTGGCAATATAGGACTGACAAGAAAACATAGAGGGCTGTGACCATTATAAATCCTATACAAAATACTGGAGTCCATTGAGGGCACCGACCTTCACAAATTTCTGACAAGCTTCTTCAAGGAACTACTTCATCTGGATCCAGATTTTGAGTTCAGGATCAAACAGGCACATGGGGTGCTGGCACCTAAGCCTACCTCTCCCAAGTAACATCCTTGCCTATTATTGTCGGCTTCTACAAACACACTACAAAGGAGGAGCTGCTCCATCAAGCCTGGCATCAAAACTCTATACGTTGGCAGGACTTTCGTATCTTTATTGACAATGACTATCTAACCAGGGCAATGCAGCTTAGAACAGTGCATATTCCTCTGTTCCCAGCCCTACAGCAAGCTCAACTCTACTTCAAAACACCGTATCTAGCTAAATTGGCATTCTGGTACCTGGCTTGCCAGTGCACATAGGACTTGGCTCAGGAGGTATGGAAGGACATGCAGGAGAGAGGGCTGCCAGTATTGCAACTCCATGCTGATAACTGTGGCTACACTGCTCCCTTCTCTAGTCCGTCTCTCTTTTTTTTTTCCACCCCCCGAGCAAGCACAATACTGTATCTACCATGGAATTGGGCTTGGATTCCTGATCAGGCTGCTGCCCTCTTCTCTGCCCTATCCCAGTCCCAGGATCTTCTATTTAGGTTAGTCCTTTAGTTGTATTGGGCTAAGCTGGAGAGACTTTTGCATCGGATAGGGAAATTATCTTACAGCCTCAAGGTATGTACTAAACAATCTCCGAACTGTATTCTCTACCCACCAAAGATTCACATTTGGTATGGTTAAAGAAAGACACCGAACTGATGATTCCACCTTAGGATAGGAGCCTGAGGATTGATACTGTGCCATTTCAGCAGAGACTATATTATTTGTCACCCCCCCAGTAGATATGTCCTACTCTCAGATGTTATCCACAACTGGATAGGGTAAGATGGGCTCCATTAGACATAAGGACAATAATGGACAGTCTTCCTTGTCAAATTGTTCTTTAAGTCACTGTATATACATGCCGGGGTCAGACAGTAGTGGTCCCCAACAGCGACTAGAGGTGGACAAAAACACTTACGATTTATAAATGTGTATTTCTTACTTGGCACTAAATGACAGTTATGTGAACTGGGTTATGGGATTTTGGGGGGATAGGGAGCCTTCACACTATATGAACATACAAACATATGAATCTGCCAGCAGAAAAAGGCCTCATGGTCTATCAAGTCTGCTCAAATGTGCAGCTAGCCCCCTATATTGCAGCTGCCCTTCCCTCCCCTTCCCCCCTCACGTTTACCCCCCTCTCACCCTGTCCCATCCCCTTTAAAACTACCCACCATCCTACAGGATACCACCTTCTCGGGCAGAGTGTTCAACTTAGCCATCACTCTCTCTGTGAAAAAATGTCTCCTCATCTCTCTCCTACATCCTCCCTCCTCCAATCTGAGACCATGCCCTCTTATGTCCTTCCCCCTCCTCAACTTAAATATCCCTTCTGTACCTGTCTTGCTTATCCCCGTCATGTATTTAAAGGTCTCAATCATATCCCCCTGATTCCCTCTCTCCTCCAGTGAGTACATATTCAACTCTCTCAGCCTGTCCTCATAGGGTCTGTCCTCCAAACCCGGGATCATCTTCGTTGCCCTGTGCTGCACCCCCTCCAGTAATCTGTCATCCTTCTTCAGAAATGGGCACCAGAACTGCACGTAGTATTCCAGGTGTGGTTTGACCAGTGACCTGTACAGAGGCAGGATCACCTCCCTCCTTCTGGAGGAGATTCCTCTCGCAATACACCCCAGCATCCTGTTGGCTTTAGCTGCTGCCTTCCTGCGCTGAGCTGAGTTGTTCATATTCCATGTTATAACCACCTCTAGATCCTTTTCTTCCTCGGTGGTACCTAACTGAACCGCTCCCAAGAGGTAGCTCCTCCCAGGGTTCCTTGCTCCGAAGTGCAGTACCCTGCACATCTTAGCAGTGAACCCCAACTGCCACATATCTGACCACTCCTCCAGTTTATTGAGTTCGTCCTGTAGCCCTTGCCACCCTACTATGTTGTCCACCACCTCACCCATCTTGGTATCATCAGCGAACAGACTGCTGGTACTCCTGATGCCATGTGAGATATCTGATATGAAAATCCCAAACAACACCGGGCCCAGTACTGAGCCCTGTGGAACCTCATTCATCACAGACCTGGGGATGAGAGTCCCCCCCCCCACCACCCTTTGCTGCCTCCCCTTCAGCCGGTTCACAATCCAGTTCACCATCTTTGTCCCCACCCCCACATACTCCAACTTTCCCCCCAACCGCCCATGAGACCCCGAATCAAAGGCCTTGCTGAAGTCCAAATACAGGACATCCACTGCATGGCCCTTGCCCAGTTCCTTCATCACCCAGTCATAATACTCAAATAGGTTGTTCTGGCAGGCTGTCCCTGAGACAAACCCATGTTGCTGACTGTCCTGGAATCCATTGTCTTCCAAAAAGGTCACCAGCCTCTCTTTTAGAATTGTCTACATTAGTTTCCCTACAATGGATGTGAGGCTTACTGGTCTGTAATAAAACTGCCTGGTTCATCCTTTGGGCCAGTTTGTGGAGGGGCACCACTTGAGCCATTCTCCAGTCCTGTGGTACATATCCTGTGTTCAGGGAGGTATTGAACATGTCTGCCAGTAGCCCCCTTGGACCTCAGCACCCTAGGGTGAATGCTGTCCAGTCCAGGTGTCTTATCCACCCTCAGAGCCTTCAGACCCTCCAGCACCCTGCTGTTTGTAATGACCTCATCTGTCACCCTTCCCCCCTTGCTCACCTTCCCCATCCCCTGAGGTAGCTGCCCGCCTTTCTCTTTCGTGAATACAGAACAGAAGTACTCATTTAGTATTTCTGCCTGCTCCACCCCTTTCTCCACCCACCCTCCGTCCTTCCTAATCCTCACTATCTGGTCCTTGCAGCTCCTTGTCTCCCTTATGTACCTGAAGAAGTAATTTTCCATGTCCTCGATGACCTTTGCCAGCCTCAGATCTCTGGAAGCCTTGGCCGCCTTGACTAGTCTGGTTGCCTCTTTGAACTTCCCCCTGTCCTCCCCCCTCCCAGATTTCCTTAACCTCCTAAATACTGCTTTGTTGACCTCACCCCTTCCAAGACCTCCTGATTCAACCAGCTTGGTTTCTTGGCCCTACCCTTCTTGCTCTGTGTCTTGGTACATGACCCAGTAGCCTCTAACAGTCTCAGCTTAATGATTTCCCAATTTTGGCAGGCATCCAAGTGTGGATGAATTCCTGCCAGGTGCCTGTCCAAAATTTCCCCTATCTTAACAAAGTCAGCCTTTCTGAAGTCAACCACCCTGGTTCCTGTACCTACAGCATCCTTGCTGGTGTTGAGCATGAACCACACCGAGTTATGGCAAGCGGGTCTTCCACTTCCAGCTCCCTTATGGCATCCCTGTTAGACAGTACTAGGTCTAGAGTTTTTCCCAACTGAGTCAGATTGTTAACCATCTGTGCCAGGAAGCTATCCTGGAATGCATTCATTTGGACTTGTTTCATTGCATTCGAGGTGGCTGGGGTGCTCCAATCCACTCCTGGTAGATTGAAGTCCAACCCCCCCGATCACTGTGTTCTCCTTCTCTCAGACCCTCCTGATCTGCTCTGCTAATTCCCTGTCCAAGCCCTCAGCCTGAGCTGGTGGCCTGTACACCACTCCCATCGTAAGTGTCCTACTTTTTGAATCCTGGAACTGCATCCATAATGTCTAAGTCCTCCCCTCCCCCCCCTTCCCTTACACACCTTATCCCCTTCCTTATGTAAATTGCCACCCCACCCTTTCCCTTGCCCCTATCCTTTCTGTACATTCTATACCCAGGGATCATCAGATCCCAATCCTGGTATCGGGTGGCCCAAGTCTCTGTGATGGTCGCAATGTCCACCACCCCCATTTCCAAGGGAGCCTGTAACTCAGCTGCTTTGTTCCCCAGGCTTCTTGAATTCAGAGAGACGACCCTCCAACTTGTTCCCTTCCCTTCCTTAACCTATTTCTTTCCATTCTTGCCCTCCACACGATCCCTCCCTGGTACCATCCTTGTTAGCTTGGGAGGTAAGCTAGTTCAGCTCCGATCTCCAGCGGCTCTGCAATCCTACTGTACACTCGCCTCCCCACCACTTAGTTTAAATCCACCTTAGTTGCCACGTATTCCCCCAGCCTCTGCTTTAATACCCCCTGTCCTCTGCGAATAGGTCACTGTTGTCCCAAATGTTACCCCAGCCTCCCACTAGCTCATACCCTTTGGTTCAACACCACTCTCCCAGCCAAGTGTTGAACTCTTCTATCCTTACTTTCCTCTCTGTGTTTGCCCTGGGTACTGGGAGCACTTCTGAGAAGGCCACTGATCTCCCTGCCTCCTCCCACAACTTCCCCAGTTCCTCAGACCTCTCCCTTACCAACCCGACTGTGCTACCCACCAAGTCCTTTGTGCCCAAGTGCACCACTACATGTGGTTTCTCCCATCCTCATCTTGCACACTTGAGAATAGACTGTCCCTCCCTATCTGCTGTCAGTCCAGGTACTGATTCCAGCCATATTCGACTATGCCGCTCTCCTTTGCTTCCCCTGCTGACTCCTTTCAGGACTGAGTCACCCAGCACTAAGACTCTGCACCCCCTCACCTTTGTGACCCCGTACCATCCTACCTTCCTTGTACCTACTTTCAGAACCCACCCCATTTTGCATATTTGCAGCTTGATCTGCCCCCTCTGCTATGTCCCCTGCCCCTACCGGCCGATATGTCCCCTCTGCTTTGCCTCCAGCTTCTACCCTAGTCCTACCCCTTCCCCTATTGCTCCCCTCATCTGACTTGCCCCCCCCACACCCCAGTGCCCTCCCCGCATCATCCTCCTTCCCATCTTTACAGGGCCCCATTTCCCCTTCTCCCTTCTCAGCCTTATCCCCCTTGCCTTCCCTTTTACCCTTATCCCTTCCCCCCCCGCTCCCCCTACCCCTGTCTCCATTGCCTGTCTGAGTGTTGCCCTCTGGACTTACACTACCCCTCTCCCTCCTATTCATACTCAGAGAGCCCCTCTCCCATCATCCACTATTGAGGCCAGCAAAGCAAACTTATTGCTGGACCCAGTGCTTCTACTGTTCGCCTCTCCCCTTTTGCTATCCCTAGATTCCCCCTTGCTGCTTCCGTAATTGTTTATCCTGTTCCCTGTATTCTTTGTTTCTACTGGTTCTGTGCTCCTGATTCCCCGAGGGGGGGCCATCCTGTACCAGTCACCCCTCTCCTTCCCCCAACCCTCGCTAACTTCTTTCCTAGCCACTGTACTTCTGTTTCTAGACTCCTCAGCCTGTGACAAATTGGACACCCCCCAGCTTCCATAATGTCTCCATCCACATAGCCGCCCCACATCCATTGCAACCCACTATTCTTCCCATCCTGGATTGTTTTCGGTCCTCCTGCCCCCAGAACCAGTCCCCCTTTCCCTGCTGCCAACCCCTCTCCTGCAGCCATAATCTCCCCTATTGTAACCTCTGATAGTGTGCCACATTGTTATTGTTCTAGTCCCCATACCGGTACTCCTAATTTCTGTGCTGTATCCCCCTACACTGCAGTGCCTCATATAGTATAGATGAGTCCCTTAGCTCTAACCTAACACAATTACATCACCTGTTTCTATTTTCAGTTTTTTTGTTGCAGTGTTTTTTTTCTTTTGTTATCTACACGTGAATTACAGGGATAACCAGGGTCAGCTACTGTCTGCACTTGGCTGTACTATCCACCTATTGCAATGTGGCCCCTCCCAAATAAATGTGGAGTAGCTGGGTTATGTAGTGTTATGTAGAGGAGTGGGCTGTTTCCCCTCAACAAAATTCAGGAAGTTGTGTGACTTGGGTGCCTGTAAGATAAACTGAATAGTCTGTGGCATGACCCACAATCACCTACTAGAAGTGGAGGGGCTTGTTCTATGCATAGGCAATAAAGACCATTGCATAACTGGTGGTCTAGCACAATATACTTAACCCTGTGAATTACAGTCCTAGTTCCCTTTCAGGATTTCTGGGGACAGAGCAGCTAGAATTCAGACAAACTTAGCCACAGTCAAAGTGCATGTTACCTCCACCCCGCTAACCCTATCCTATTATTTTTTTACGATCTTATGGACATTCCCTGGTGTTTCAACAACCCCATGTCAAATTCATAATTTTCTACCCAGTACATGATGGCCATCTAAACATTTGGAATCCACAGCAAAACACATGGGTTGCCATGCTAGTTTTTGAGCTACGTGGTCAGACATAATCCTCTTTGTGGGAAAGATCTGTAAGGGGTCAGATTGTTGCATATGCAGTAGTTACGACAGCATTGTTTTAGGTATCAACATGAATGTGAAAGCAAAGGTGACAAAAAGACACATAATTAGCCAGGATGTTTGCACTGTTTTTTTTTCCACAAATGCAATAATAAGGAGTAAATTACCAATAATATAATACATTCTTGAACTAATAGTCAAAAAATGGTGGAAATATTTGCATGTTTTTATGCATAAAGCCATTAAAATCCATGTCATTTTCATAAAACATTTTTGATAGATGTAGAATATGGTTGTGAATATATCAAAAGAAAGAAATACATATATATATATATATATATACACATATGTGTGTGTGTGTATATATATATATATACACACACACATACAGTATAACCTTGATTATCCGACCCTCTATTATACAAACCTCTGGATTATCCAAACTCATACCATGTCCCCTGAGCTAATAGGAACATGGTGTGAGTGACCCTCGATTTTACGAACTCCTCGATTATTGAAACTGATTTTATGTCCCCCAGTGAGTTCAGATAATAGAGGTTCTACTGTATATATATTATGGTGGCATGGTAGTGCCACCATAGTTAGGGTTGAGTACCCCATTTAAGGTTAAATGGTGAAATTTTGCACCTTAATAACTTTGCCACCATTCAATGGATTTGCCTGAAATCTTGCAGGTGTGGAACCTTAGTGTAGATCTTAGGATCTGCCAAGTTTTGTACCAGTCGGATTTACGGTTGTGGAGTTATTAAGCACCATTCCGTAGCACATTTAGGCTTTTTTGCGCATTCTTTGCTCGCACCTACAGGTTGCACGGTTTGCGCGACTGGTCCAAAACCTTCAGGGAACCTGCGACTGGGGTCCCCGATGTGCCTTTTGAAGATTTCGTGAAAACATATTGAACAGTTCAAAAGTTATTCAAAAAACAAGTTTCCCATTATAGTCAATGGGAAAAGTTAACAAAAAGTTTGACAGTGTCGCAAATGCAGTTTTTAGTGTTGCAAATGACCCCTGAAGTGTCGTGAATCAGCCATTTTTTTCCAGTTATTGATCACAGAAATGCTTGCCATTTAAAATTGGGACCCTCTAGGGTCACAATTCTTTTTGTGTTTACCTAGTCGAGCCTTAGCCATGTCTTTATTTTGGGGTTAAACACCCCATAAAAATGTTTTTGAAATTTTTGGGAAAAGTAGTATCTCAAAGTAGTGTCACACCTGTGACACTTTCGTGATTTTTTTTGCGAAAATGTCGCAAATCACGACACTACTTTGCAACACAATGGCCAAAATTACAGGAATTGTTTGCCACCCTGCTGCAAAAAAATGGTTTGGTCTTTTGGGCTGAAATTTGGAGGGAAGAAAGCCAACATCCCACAGGTGTGCCTTTTGGTGGCTTGGTGACAAAATATTGCAGGGATGCAAAGTTACAATACTCCAAAGTTGACACTTTTTCCCATAGACTAACATTGCGGCATCTGCCGAACCTTTTGGAGCCCGTATCTCGGAAACGGTGCGAGATACGGACTTTTCGTCGGAAAATGGCTTAGCCCCATAGGGAGCTAAGTGTTAAATGCAAACATAGCCAGGAAAGTCATGAATCATTTGACATTTAAATTTTTTCATACATCATATGGTTCGTGAGATATAAGCAATTTAGTATTCCAAGAGCTCATTTTCTGGTCCGAGGCCCATTATTATGCATACATTCTTTGTAGTCACTGTGTTTGTCTATGCATTTTTTGGGGAAAACCAGGGTGTGTGCTCCAGTTACTGTTACACATAGTGTTTCCACTTGCGTTTCCATACCCGTTTGCATTAGCGTTCCCGTGTACGCCACCGTGTGCGTTACCCTTTGCTTTTTCATTTGCGCTTGCGTTTGCATTACTGTTACCATTTGCGTCTCCACTACTGTTTATGGTTGCCTTTCAGTTTGCATCATCGTGTGCATTACCATTTGCGTTTGCGGCCACCCTTCCGTTTGCATTTGTGTTTGTCTTTCGTTTTGCATCATTGTTGCAGTTACCGTTACCATTTGTGTTTCCAATTACATTACTGTGCCCATGTGCGTTACGGTTTGCGTTTCCGTACGCGCTTGCGTTTGCCTTTCTATTTCCTTTGGTGTTACTGTAGCTGTTACCATTACCATTTACGTTTACAATTGCGGTACCATGACCGTGCACTTTACAGTTAGTGTTTCCATATGCTCTTGCGTTTGCATTTCTGTTTCTTTTCCTTTGGCATTATTGTTGCTGATACCATTACCATTTGCGTTTCCATTTGCGGTACCGTTACCATACATGTAACGGTTTGCATTTCTGTATGCACTTACGTTTGCGTTTCTTTTCCTTTGGCATTATTGTTGCTGTTACAGTTACCATTTGCATTTACAATAGTGGTACCGTGACCGTGCACATTACCAGTTGCATTGCCGTACATGCTTGCATCTCTGTTTGCATCACTGTTCGCTTTGGCGTCACTTTGCGCCTGCATTTCTATTAATGTTTGCATCACCATGTGCATAACCGTTAGCACTTATGTTGCAGTTACAATTACTATGTGACAAAAAATCAAATGGTGGGCCCCCCGCTCCCACCACCACATTCCATTCCCTATTTATAGTCCTCATTCTCAAAAAGAAGGGAAATTCATGGCAAAAAACTCTGTTTAATGCATCAGTTAGGGTTGCTCCACAGCAACAAAAGTGAGGAAATTTGGTATTAGGGTTGAAAGCCCCCCCTTGCACCCCCTAGCCCGCCCCCAACCGGCATTGGGGTGTGCGCTGGGGTCGTCTGTCCTAATTCTCACCCAATTCTCCTATACTTCACCACCTCAGCTTGTTTACACATGGAATGGGGTGAGAGTTAGGACTGACTACCCCAACACACACCCCAAAGCTGGTTGGGGGGTGCAGGCTGGGGGGTGCGGGGGGGGCTTTCAACCATAACATCGAATTTCCTCCTCCTCCTCCAACAAAGAGCAATGGCTGGATATCATCCCCCCAAAATTAGCAGTTTTTTGTAGTCTTTGGTAACCGGGTAAGGCCCACTAGGCACAAGTGCCTGTTTTCAGGGGTGACCTGGGAGCACTGGGGAGATTAAGTGACTTGCTCTGAGTCACACAGTATGCAAGTGGAGGTCGTGGGAATCAAACCCAGGTCAGCTGGATGTACCAAGCTCATTCACAGCTCATTACTCTAACTTCTAGGCTATACTTCCAGCCCCGGCCCCAGCCATGTTTGGGGCTCATTGACCCTACAGTATATATTACCACCCATTGCTCTTTGTTGGAGGAGGAGGAGCATACCTCTCAACCTGTTGCCTCATAAATCAGGGACAAGGCTGAAGAAAATCAGGGACAAAGACCCAAAATCACATTTCAAAAACTGGTAATATTCATTAAGAAAGGTAATAGAATAAGGGGATTAGGGTAAGGTGCATTGTCTGAAGAAGAACAAGTCTGTAACTTTAAAGAGTCCCTGACGCCATTGCGACAACTTTGAAAAATTCTGATTTTAAGATAAAAATTCAGCTTATATTTCATATATTTTCTATAAACTGTACCCTTATTTATTTATTGCTTAGGAGATTCGCATCAAAACAGAATCTCTTTCCTATGTGCTCTGGCTGCTTGTTTGCACCTGACATCAGAGTTTTGTTTATGACATCACAATCTATTGCTGTGGAGATAAATATGATGTCATAAACGGAGGATTATGATATCAGGTATAGATAAGCTGCTAAAGCAGATAATGTCCAGTGGACAGTGATCCTGTTTTAATGCAACTGTCATCAGTAATAAAAAAAGGGGACATAATTGCAGAAAGAAAATTAAATGGAAACTGAATTGTATCTAAATGTCACATATTTCAAAGTTTTCTGACTGGTTTCAAGAGCTCTTTAATATTTGGGATTATTTTCTGCTTACGATCCCCACTAATAAGTCACAAAAACACAAATCTGATGAGGGACAGATGAAAATTCTGAGGCAAAATCAGGGACGTCCCTGAAAATCAGGGATGGCTGAGAGGTATGCGAAGGAGGGGGAGCTGTGGAGGTCCATGTCAATACCAAATTCTGGAGGGGGGGCTGCTGTCAGGGATACAGACCATGGATTATTTGTTGAATTGCAGATGATATGCGACTACTGTCAGTGATTTTCTTGCCATGGTTTTGTATTTCTAATTTTGCTTTTTATTTTACTATATTACAGGTGAATTTGCTGATGATTCTGCTGTAATTGTTTGCATAGATATGATTGTTATATACTGTTTCCTAAGTCCTTGAAAACTTTAATAAATTTTAAGTTTAAAAAAAAAAGTGTGGTGGATTGAGTTGGTTGTGGCGAGCTGGCTGTGTGTGGCCTGTTGTGAAAGGAGCAGGGTGACAGAACTGTGGATGTGCCACTGTAGCCCTCCTGGGGAGGAGCACTGGCAGCATGGTCAGCATTGCCAGTGGGGTGAGGCAGGGTGATGGATGTGATTGATGAGGGACCCTGGGGTGTCCTGGTCATGGCTGTGTCAGGGACTATGGTGGGATCCATGTGGCCACCGAGCTACATGAAAACTGTGGCTGGTCCCTGTTGGAGTGGGGACTGGCTCTGAGGGACTACCTGTCCTGGTCTGGGGCTGGCCTTGTCTGCTCCAGGCTCTCAATGTAGGTCTCATTGTCATCATCTTTCAGGTCTTCCTTGTTGCAGTCCTTTGGGTAGTGTAGACTGGTGGGTAGTGGGAACAGCACACACCAGGATGGTCCTGCGGTATCCTCTTCTGTATCTGACTCCATGGGCTGTGCAGTAACAAGACAACAGGGGAATTAATCAGGGTCACAGCAGCCACAATGCTGTACAGGCTGAAGCAGCATGCATGCCTTGGTGGATGATGCCATGCACCAATGCAGTGTGTGCAATGAAGAGGCTGGACCCTGCAGGGAGAGACACAAACCTATCCACAGTGACCACACTCTCAACAATGGGGGAGCTGGCAGTGCACCAGTGCCACTATGGCCCATTACCAATGTGCGTACACACCCCTCATGTGACAGACAGCCCACACCCTGGTGAACACACCCCACCACCAATGGCCACTAACTATCAGTGGTCCTGCACTCCAGCACCAGTGGGAACACACTCAACGGCAATTCACCCAAATCTCAGATGACCCAGGCACACCCCACCATCCCAGGATGTACATATCCCTTCCCCCAGGGGGGCAGATGGCTGGCTTGCTGTGGGGCACAGCTGTGGGCATGCACACAGTTGGTCACTGTGTGGCTGTGGGGACACAGTTTTCATGTCCACACCCCATGTGAGCCACACCCATGGCTGCCCCATGCACCCCAAGTGGTGGAAAACCACCCTGCCTCCCCTGTCCATGAGATGGTGGCACATGAACATTCTCACATGTCTGGGCGGGCCTGACCTCAAATTCATAACCATCATCCAGCATTCCTGTCACTTTTAAGGGCTGTAGAGTGGATGCTATGGCATCCTCCTCAGGATCCAGGGACCAGGAGCCACCATTGCTCATGGGCCACTACCCGTGGCATGCAGCTCTCGGTGCTCCATTGCTACTGCATCCTTTGTGTGCCTCCTCAGGTCCTGGAGTTGCCTTCTTACTGCCTCTACAGGCCTACTCCAGCCATCTACAGCATTCACCTCCTCCATGATCACCTCCCAGGCCCACCAGGCATGGGAAACGGTGCTCGTGTAGCAGGATATTACCTCCTGCATGGCCTTGTAGGCCTGTGCCAGTGCATGTAGTTCTTCCATGCTGAAGTGGTGGGCCTGCAGTCTGTCACCATTTTACCTACCAGACAGTGCCACACAGCCAACCAACCACAACCTGGCCACCCCACACAGTGTACACCGTGGATGCGTCCCATGCATGCCTGCCCTGCTGAAGCAGGAGTCCAACCAAATCCAACCCATCCATGTGTGCATCCAGAACTGTTGCATGGAAACATAAAACATTAAATTTGATGGCAGATAAGGACTGCTTGGCCCACCTAGTCTGCCCATTTCCCTACCTAATGGATAAGCTGCAGATCCTAGTTAAACAACAACCTACTTTCTCCCACCCCCCACTAGAATTGCCTTATGTCTTTCCCATGCATTCTTGAGTTCCCCCCCTTTTTTTGACTCCACGACCTCCTCAGGAAGGCAGTTCCATGCATCCACAACCCTGTCAGTGAAAAAATACTTCCTCACATTACCTCTGAGCCATCGCCCCTCTTTCTTCAGATTGTGCCCCGTTGTTCTTTGCACATCTCTTTTTCTGAAAGATGCTACCCTCTTGGACTTTGTTGATTCCCTTGAGCTACTTGAAAGTTGCTATCATGTCCCCCCCCTTTCCTTGAGGGTATACATATTAAGTTCTTTTAGTCTCTCTTCGTATGTCTTCTGGTGCAGACCCTGCACCATTTTGGTTGTCCTCCTCTGGACAGCCTCCATCCTGTCTGTGTCCTTGTGGAGATGGGGTCTCCAGAACAGCACATAGTACTCCAGATGGGGTCTCACCAACTGTCTATACAGAGGGATGACAACTTCCTGTTTTCTACTGGTGATTCCTCTCCCTATGCATCCCAACATCCCTCCAGCCCTCCTTACTGCGTTCTCACATTGCTTGCCCACCTTTAGGTCATCTGATATGACTACCCCCAGGTCCCTTTCCATTTTTGTTGTTGTTAGTATCTCACCCCCTATTGTGTACTCTTCCCCTGGGTTTTTGTTTCCCAGGTGCATTACTTTGCACTTCTTTGCATTGAATCTAAGCTGCCATACATTGGACCATTCCTCCAACCTTGCCAAGTCCTTCTCATCCTTTCCACCCCGTTGTGTATCAACCCTGTTGCAGATCTTTGTGTCATCTGCAAATAGACATACTTTTCTTCCAATCCTCTGCAATGTCACTTATAAAGACATTGAAGAGGACCATTCCAATAGCCGAACCCTGCGGTACCCTGCTAGTAACCCCCTTATTTCAGAGTGGACTCCATTTACTATTACCCTCTGTGTCCTGTTGTCCAGCCAATTTTCACCCAGGCTACCACCTTGGGACCCACTCCAAGGCTGGCTAACTTGTATATTAATCTTTTGTGTGGGACTGTGTCAAATGCCTTGCTAAAGTCTAGGTAGCCCATGTCCACAGCCCGTCCCTGGTCTACTACTTTGGTCACCCAGTCAAAGAAATCTATTAGATTCATCTGACAAGACCTTCCCACTGTGAATCCATGCTGCGTTGGGTCCTGTGCCTCTCTGACCTCTAGGTACTCAACAATTCTTTCCTTCACAAGTGATTCCATCATTTTCCCTACTACTGAGGTCAAACTAACTGGTCTGTAGTTTTCTGCCTCTGTCCTGCTCCCACTTTTGTGAAGTGGAATCACATCTGCCCTTCTCCATTCCTCAGGTACCATCCCATCCTCCCAAGATTTGTTAAAACTGGTAGTCAGTGGTGTCACTAGTCCTATCCTTAGTTCTTTTAGAATTCTGGGGTGAATCCTGTCAGGCCCCATTGCTTTGTCCACCTTCAGTTTTAAGAGTTCTTTCAGAACCCTTTCTTCTGTGAATGGACTGGTATTGACCTCCCTATCCAGAGTGTTTCTCTTGTTTGGTTTAGGTACCTCCCCCTCCTCTTATCTTGTGAATACTGAGCAGAAGTATTTATTCAGTGTCCCTGCTTTTTCACTGTTACCCTCTGCCCACATTCCCTCCCCTTTATTAAGCTTCAGTATCCCTCCCTTGTTCTTTCTTCACTCCCTAATGTACCTATAAAAGATTTTATCCCCTTCTTAACAGAGTTGACTATCTTTTCCTCAGTTTGGGCCTTTGCTAGTCTGACTGCCTTCCCTGCCTTCTTCTGCTTTAACTGATATAGTTCTCTGTCCTGCTCCGTGTTTCCTTATATTTCCTGAATGCTATCCTTTTCTCCTTAACCTTCTCTGCCACCTCTTTTGAGAACCATAGTGGCTTTTTCATTCATTTTGTTTTGTTGATTTGCTTTACACAAAGGCTTGTTGCCTCTGTGATGGCAGTTTTGATTTTTCCCCATTGTTCCTCCACCCCTCCTTCTTGCCTGTTTGCTAGTGATTTTCTGAGGCACTCTCCCATTTTGCCATAGTCAGCCCTCCTAAAGTTCAACACTCTTGCCTTTGTATGGCTTGACTCTACAGCTTTGTTTATTGTGAACCACACTGTTTGGTGGTTGCTTGTTTCCAGATGGCTACCCATTTCTAAATGTGAGATCCTCTCTCCATCCCCATTTGAGAGTACCAGGTGTAAGATTGCTCCCTCCCAAGTGGGTTCTAACACTAGCTGTCTGAGGCATGCCCCTGTAGGGCATCGAGAATGACCCTGCTCTCGGATGTGGCTGCAGTAAAGGTGCTCCAGTTAACATCTGGCATATTCAGGTCCCCAATCAACAATATCTCTCCTTTTTCTGCCATTCTAAGGATTCCTTCTAGCATTTCCTTATCCATTGCCTCCCCCTGAGATGGGGGTCTGTAAATAACCCCTGTGTGAACTGTGGTGCCATTTTCTGTCTCCAGGGTGACCCACAGTGCCTCCTACCTTCCCTGTTTACTCTTTGGTTCTGTTGCTTTGATTCCTTCCCTTATGTAGAGAGCTACTCCTCCTCCTCCTCTTTTACCCTCCCTGTCCCTCCTGTAGATTGTGTACCCTGGAATGTTGACATCCCAGTCATGGTTCTCTGTACAATGTTTTTATGACTGCCACACCATCCAGGCATCCCTCTTCCATCAAGGCCAATAGTTCAGGGAGCTTGTTACCCAGACTACAGGCATTGGTACTCACTGCCCTTCATTTTAACCATTGACAGACAGCCTGGGTGGACAGTGCCAGGGACCCATGTACCCCTGGACCTCCCACATGGGTGTCTGTGAGGGGAGTGACCCACCTGTGGTGTGCAGCATTACTGGAGGGGGCCACTGACATCCCACAGCCCACATTTGGGGGTATGCAGCACCACAATGCGATACTCAATGCTCACAGTTCACCTGCAGTAATTGGACAGACAGTGCACACTGCATGGGTGTCCCAGGGCCTCTGCTCTCTCATCACATCAGCAGCTGGCTGTCATGGCTACCACCGACACTTCACAAGTGTCCCAGTGCCTCTTTTAAAAAGCTATGCTGTAGCTTAGTGCGAGCACGAGTGGTGTACCGCCATTCGGTAAAAATCTTTGTAGGTTTAGCCCCACCACAAGCCCATAGGCTTGCAACTAGCCATGAATTGAGGGCCTCAGACACCTGTTAAAGGTAAGGAAAACAATTTAAAATATAACTACTGACAGGCTCTTTTGGGGGCTCCGCAGCAATGGTAAAAAATTTGTGCTTGTGTGCCTGAGGCTCCCGGTGCTGCTTCTAGTTTTGCAAATTTTAATGAAATCTTTGTCTTTGTTCTTGCCATTATAAATAGGGAAAACAAAGCAGTTTGAAGTCCTTGTATAGCACAAAGTGCCTATTTTTGTTCCTAAAATGACAGTGTACCTCTAGAAGAAGTTTAATGACAATCATTTATTTATTTATTCCAACACATTTTTAAAGGATAAATGTGCTTATAAAGGTAGCCTTTTTTAAATATTGATTCTTTTCTGGGGCATTTAAAGTCTGCTGTATTTCTATTAAAAGGTCAATATAGATTGTGCATCCTCTTCCCCTTTTTGGTAACTAGAAACTGTATAACCTACACTTAAATCTAACTGCTAATTGAGATGGGATGAAGGTTAGTTGTATCATTTTTTAAAGGGCCTGTTAATTGTATAAACCCATGCTCACAATGAATTTCTCTGCCATTTGGCTGGGGTTAATAATTATTATAGTGACAAACACACAAAAATCAGCGGTGCAAATTAAAAATGAACAGAGAATGCGTAAATCCCTGGCAATACTGCTTGCAAGCTTCAAATCCAAAGTTAAGCAAAGAATACCAAGTAGAAAAATACAAATTTAAAAGCTACTACAATAATAAATACACCAACATATCATAAGGAACAAATCAGGTATGCCCTGGCTTGAAGCTTGTAGACATAAATTTCAGTAGGGGGTTGCTTTTTATCTTAATTTTTGCATTGGTGATTGGAGATATTGAGACCAACCTGGGACTAATGCAGCAGACTGGCATTGTTAAAACAGCACATGACAATGCCAGAAATCTTGTAAGCAAAAAAGTTTCTATTAGAACATTGGATAAACAAAGGGAAATATGACATGGTAGGAGTTTCAGAAACATGGCTCAAGCAAAAAAATTATTAGATACAATATTCTCTACAAATATTTATGAACTAATCAGATATGACAGACCACATAGAGGGGGGAGGGTAGCATTTTATATTAAACGCAACCTTGGACAATTGAAAATCCTTTTTTCAGGTAACATTGAAGGTGTAAAACTGATTCTAGTTCATATTATTAAGCTGAAAATGTGTGTTGGGGATGATTTACTGTCACCCTAAAGTAAAGATTTCAGCCTTTGAGACCTTGGCTGTGAAAATGAATACTTTAATTGGACAAAAAGAGGCTATCTTAATTGATGATTTCAATGCAGCCTGGGGAGCAGCCACAGGCCTCAGACTTGAAACTGAGTTTCAGTCTCCGGGATTAACACAGATAATAAATAATTCAACACACAGAAGCACTCATTGAAGCCATGGGAATGTATTGGACCCAATCTGTTAGACTAGAGGTATTAACTTGTTAAACCACAAGGTAGGGGCACACAACCTAGGGGACCATTGGTACATAGAATGCAGTATGGAATACAGCCATGAGAAAGTAAATCTGGTGCAAAATAAATATGTTAGAGACTTTAAAAAGTTTAATAGAACATCTTTCCAAAAACAGTTAGAGCAAATAAAATGGGAATGTATAAATCTGATACCAGATATAGACCTAGCAGTCAGAGAATTCATAAATACATATGTAGAGATATGCAACAACAATGCCCTCTTTAAAAATGTGAAAGAATGAGAACAACACCATCCTTGGGTAGCTGAGAAAATTAAAAAACATATAAGATGGAAGGATAGGGTCTGGAAAAAGGCAAACCAGTCTCTGAAAGCTGATGACTGGGAATTGTTTAAAAAAATCAGAAACAAATGTAAAAGTATGATTAAAAAAGGCAAGGAAAAGATATTATCAAAATAAAATAAATCAGACAAGTAATTCTGCTCATTACTGGAAACTTATAAAACAGCTTGAAGGTAACACAAAGAAAGAAATGGATATAAAAATACAAGATGAGAAGGGAATGGACATGACTACCTATCAGATAGCTAACAACTTGAAGTAATACTTTTGCCATCTTCCAGATATAAATACAGACTATTTAGCAGATAACAATAATCTAACACACAGACTCCCAAATAAAGAATCACAATCTGAGAGCAAACCACCACAATTTTACTTTTGGTTATAAAAATGAATGAGGTTCGGAAACAAATTAATTAAATTCACAAAAGGCCACCGGGTTGGACCAGGTAGAAATAACATTTCTGAAATATTCAGTAGAACAAATAACTCCAATATTGATTAATTTATTCAATGCAAGTTTACAACAAAACATATTCCCTGATTTCTGGAAAAACTCCAAAGTTGTACCAATTTTTAAGGGAGGTGCAAGGGATAATTTAACAAACTACTGTCCAATAGCTCTGTTATCTACCATTTCGAAGGTTTTTGAAAGATTGGTATGTGCACAAATATATGAGCACCTTGAGAAATATAAATTGCTAACAGACATCCAGGTGGGTTTTAGGGCAGGTAGGTCGATGGACACCACCCTTGCAGACTTCATCGACACAGTATCTAATGGACTGGAGATGAGGGATTCTGTTGGTGCGGTGTTCGTCGACCTTTCCAAGGCCTTTGACTTGGTCAACTATAACATCTTGATGGAATGGTTAATGTTTGTTGGACTTTCTGAACAAATGATGACAAGGATGCTCTCTTATTTAATAGAATGTATGCAGCAGG
Organism: Neoceratodus forsteri; assembly: GCA_016271365.2. Classification (NCBI taxonomy): domain Eukaryota; kingdom Metazoa; phylum Chordata; order Ceratodontiformes; family Ceratodontidae; genus Neoceratodus; species Neoceratodus forsteri. Next base: position 728,403,615 of record CM057455.1, read on the forward strand.
TCTGCATAGATGGAACTTTGTCAGATAGGGAGGGGGTCTATAGGGGGTGTGCCCCAGGGCTCAATCCTGGGCCCCCTACTTTTTCTTATATACAGTATATATATATATATATATATATATATATATATATATATATAAATATCCCTGACACAATTGATAGAAGAAGTAAGATCTATCTGTATGCCGATGATATGGTACTAATAGGCAAGGCCAAAGACAATGTGGAGTTGCAGATCACCCTGTAGACTGACTTTGATAACCTGCAGCACCGGCTACAAAACTCAAAAATGGTTCTGAGTAAGAGAAAAACACAAGTAATGCTGTTCAACCCTAGATGTACAGAGAGAAATATAAACTGGAAGAGGTGACATCTTATAAGTATCTGGGGGTGCATACAGACAACAAATTTACTTTTGAGGACCAGTATTGCGGGAAAAGTCAGTGTCAGACTGGCGGTACTTCAAAGGAGAGTTTCAATTCTATCCAAAGAAACCAGAAATAGGGTTGCTGTGCAACTACTACTTCCCGTACTGGAGTACAGGAGTCTAACATATCAACACACCACAAAAACCCTGCTAAGTAGGTTGGATAAAACATACAACAGAATTGCTTGATTTGTATTAAAATGTCAGTATTCTACACATAACGGTAGCCTACTGCGACAACTCAGTTGGGACTCCCTTGAAACCTGGAGGAAAAAACGGTTAGAGTTAAAAGCATATGTAGAATTCGGAGGTGAAAGTACAAACAAAGCCAAAAATGAACAGAACTCACATAAATACAATCGGAGCGATCTAAAACACAGATGTTTAATGATTGCCTTTGAGAATAATGTATACAGTAGGTTGCAAAGAAAGTATTATCTTTCAAAGATCTGGAATGAGATAGATTCTGAAATTTGCAATGCAAAAAATGTAGAACAGTTTAAAGCAGGCATAAATATAATGTAGAAAGATAAATGCCTCTGCCTAGTGTAGTATAAAAAGGATTTCTCTGTAATCTTTGGGAAGACTGCAATAAACTATTTCTCCCTCTGCAACTTAAATAAAACTTTTGAACAAATATCTGCAACCCCTTGTAGAAACTGTAGACACCGGGGTCTTACCTCTGTGCCACCTAAAGTCTACTCTACATGTTTAGGAGGGGAGGGGGAGGGAGAGTTTGGTGAGGAAAGGGTTGCTTGCCATAAACCATTTCCCTTTTAAGTTTAAAGTCTGTTTTATATGGTTTTTTTTTGGGGGGGGGGTTAGGTGAGGTAAGGGATGACTGTAATAAACAAATTTTCCCTTTTTGTAACTTAGATATATCTCTTAAACTATACCTGTATTTCCTTTTAGAATTTGTAGAAACTTAGGCTTACCATATGCATATTATTACTGTTTATGTTTTAATTGTCTATCTGCTAACCAGGGATATACAACAAATTTAAAACTGACACTTCTCTTAATGTAACTGTAATGCTTCAATTGTTTACTTGTCAATGTGGAACCACGACAAACCTAAGTGTGAAACTCTTTTAATGTAACTGCATGTTTTCAACAGGACAACTTTGAAAAACAGTGCCTCACAGTCCTAAAAGTTATCTCCTGTCAAACAAGCATTTGTCAATGCCGAATGTTGTCTTGCTGGCGTTGGCATTGGTAGTGCAGGAGTTAGAGAGATGCAAAATAGGAATGGCAGTGAAGTATGGAACCAACGTCAACCCCACCCCACCCTGCAGAGACTGACAGGCATTGAGGTGTGCATTTGGGTCGTCGGCCATAACACTCATGCCATTTCACCTCACCCTTCCCTGCAGACTCTGGCAAGTGTCACGTTGAGCCTTGGGGTCATTGGGCCTTATGCTCACCCCATTCCATAAGGAAATACGTTGAGATGGGTGCATTATAGGAAAATGGGGTGAACTTTGGGTCTGCAGAGTCCAAGGCACACTTTGATGCCTGTCACTGGCTGCAGGGTGGGGGTGGGGGTGGAATGGCATGAGCATACAATCGACAATCCAAGGCACCCCTGACACCTGTCCATCTCTACAGAGGTGGGAGCGATTATGTTAGAAACCCTAATGCCCCAGGTGTTTGTTGTTGCATTCCAGATTTTCAACATGGCCTTTTGTGACCCCACCTCATGAAAACATTTGGGACCTCTGCTCATGAACAGTGGCACTGTGATTTTGTTAATCTGTCCGGAACGTTGATTTCCCACAGCGACCATACCATTCTGTGCCAGATGTGTGAAAACACATTTTGGGCAGGATGTGAAAAATGACAGCTGTACTATTCATAAGGAGTTGTGCAAAAATGGCAATGTTGAAAATCTGGAGTGAAAATACTAAAAATTCTCAAAGTTATGAGCGTCCATGGAAACTGCACAATGCACGCTCGTAGCATAGTCATTTTGTGGAATTTCATCACCAGATTTTCAACATAGGCAGTTTGGGACCTCCGCTCATGAACAGTGTCACTGTGATTTTCTTTATCTGTCCTGAACATTGATTTCCCACAGCAACCATGCCATTGTGCGCAGCTGTGCGAAAACTCATTTCAGGCAGGATGTGAAAAATGACAGCTGCACTGTTCATAAGGAGGTGTGAAAAAATTGCAATGTTGAAAATCTGGAGTGAAAATATTAAATATTCTCAAACTTAGGCTGCACAATGCATGCTTGTAACACAGTCATTTTTTGGAATTTTTTCACCAAATTTGCAACATAGGCTTTTTGGGAGCCCACCTCATGAACAGTGACACTGTCGTTTTGTTAATTGGTCCCAAAAGGTGAGTCCATGCAGTGACTGCAAAATCACCTTTTGGGACTGAATAATGACATGACAGTGAATTAATTCATGAGTTGGGGTCCCAAGAACCCAATGTTGAAAATTTGGAGCCAAAAGTCACAAAAATGGCTGAGATATCCACTTAAGTTGAACCCCCCCATTGATGCCATTATACAGCTTACCGACATTTCTTCAGTTTGCAGTTGGCTTTGAAGAGTGCAGGTGTGTTCCCGCTCTACCAAAGATCATCGTGCTAGGCTCCAGAGGGTAAGTATGGGGTGGGGGTGCAGGGAGGTGGGATAAGCAGAGGGTAGGTGCGGGTTGGGGAGGGCACTGGAGACAACGAGGGACTGTTTCTCTTTTACAGGTTAAAAACCCAAATGACATCAGCGGAAGGTTTTTCTACAGGTTTGTCTTAGCACACTGGGGTGAGCTCCCAGTGGCCACTGTGTTTTGGGGAGGGACTGAGCCAATGGGGATTGGGCCCCAACAGCACAAAAACATGTCTGTATTTGGGGGTGCATGATGCTGAGGGGATTGTCACCCCATGGCAGACAAATTAAAATAGGGGACATTATGCCATGGATTAGGCTCCTGATTGGCAAATGAACTGGGAGGAGGCATGCCGATAGGGGATTGGGAACCCCCGACATTGGCTTTCAAGTGGGACTGTGAGAGGTGGATGGTGACAGCCACCACCATGTTGATTGAAATGTTACACCAGGTAAGGCACGCCCTACAATGACAGGTTGTTCCCTCATTGCAGCAGCGAAATTTTCTCAAGCTGATGGCACACTTTTGCAGCACTGTCATAGACAGTGTGCTATTTCATTGGTGCCACAGAGCCCAGCCCAAAAAAACAGTGGCACCATTGGCCACAACACGACCACACCTCCAAAATCTGCTACTCCAAGCTACCACAATATGTTGTTTGCTCTTTCATGCAAGACAACATAAAAATAAAGGTTTTATCTATCTATCTTTATCTGTCTAACTCTACTCCCACATCACATCAGCACCTAATTTTCATGGCTACCACTGTCAGCATGCAGCACCACATACTCTGAAAAGGCATGGAGGACACCCCCTCTGGACAGGCGCCTGTAGACAATAGGGGTTGGAGTGCACCCTCAAAAGCAATGCCACTGTGGTAATGCCCACACACCTGCACAGTACAGCCCTAACTGTATAGGGCCTGGGCTGGGGGCCCATGGACACAGGTGCTATGGTGATATAGTGCATACATGGGGATACTGGCCACACAGGTCAGCAGTACACAACATGGAAGATTCTGGAACACTGCAGACCCAGTCCCACTGATACAGGAGCACTGCACCAATGTAGCTGCATCACACATACTGGTGACCAGTAGCACATGTACAGAGGCCATTCACTGTGGACACACAGGAATGGGCAGCTACTGGTCCTGTTGCCCCATCCACCCCTGCAGAGTTGTGGGGCTGGGTGTCTGCCCCCTCTGGCATGGGCAAGTGCAGTCATGATGCAATGGCAGATGGCAACCCCCCCCACTACACGCAGAACACATTGCTACTGATTTCCTGGATGTTACAAGCCTGCTGTGGTGTCCACAAGGAAGGCTGTACCCTACAGCTGCTCTGGCAACCTGGGTCAGTTTGGGGTGGTGGTTGGGGGAAGCCTGCCTGTCCATGCCATGCAAAACTGCTCACCAACTCTGAGCACAGGTCCAGTTACGGATCATTCTGTGGGGTTCAGCTCTGCCCATACTTCCCTGCTGTCTCTGTGTGTGGGGACATCCCTGCTGATGCCTCCTCTGGCCCTGTGGGCCATGGACCAACAATGTGTGTCAGATGACACTGTGTGGTATTTACACACATTCATCCATCTATTATGGCAATAACAGGCACAAAACACTATACCTCACAACTGTCTCGCAGGATGGGGGACATTGCCACATGTGAGGGTACCACGCAACCCTCAGCCATGGTGCTGGGATATGCCTCCTGCACAATGGCCCATGTATGGGAACCCATGCTCAGGATGGCAGTTTACATCATCACACATCTGTAACACACAGCTGTGAGACAATCATGGCACAGGGGATCACTGTGGGTTCAGCATCCACATACACACACACCCGTGCTGTAGTGTCTCTGAGTGGCATCCTATGTGCCCTGGTTGATGGTGGACTGTTGGTATGGTATGTCATTGGCCCTACACAGCCCATAGTCTGCCATGGGACCAGAACTCTCAAATGTCCCTGATTGTCAGGGATGTCTGTGATTTGGCCTCAAATCTGTCTTCTGTCTCATGTGAAGATGTAGTTTATGTCAATAACAGGTGGGCTGTGCAGCATTAACTGATGCAAACAGTCTTATAATCTGGAATTCCATCGGACAGTGCTGTTTATGTTAGGCCACACTGTTTAATGGGCTTTCTGAGCTGCTATGTTCATTCGTTAAGATGTGTCTTTGACTGTGATCATTTGTCCCTCATTTCTTGTTGCTTTGTCCCTGATCTCTGGGGCAGGTAGTTGAGAGGTATGCACAGCACTATGGCACTGTGTCTGCTGCAGCCCTGCATGTGGGTCCATGACCCTTCAGTCATGGGCTTTGTTCCTGCTGTGTGTAAGAATTTTTGGGGTTGTTTGGCTCTGGCCATGCATTTGGGGGACATGTGTGTGTACCACAAACACATGGTCAACCACACACACCACATATCCCCATGCACTTCCCTGTACACTTATCTTCATTGGACTATGGTTCCATTGTGTTGTCTAGGTGGTGGTGCAGGCTCCCTTTAAAAGCCCACACAATCAGACATGATAATGTATGCAAGCCTGCATGTAATGACATGCTAATGTGGCCTTTAGCCTACGGACTGCCCAATGACCTCATTTGCATACACTGGCTGAGTATTGCAGGTTTGCGTGCAGCACTAACCAGACTAGTGCCTGTGCATGTTGTTGCACCATGTGCATGGTTATGCTCCCTGTAGTTGTTTCGCAGTCATGATGAAGTGTCCCACCTATGACGTCAATGGGACTTGTGCATGTCAGTGCCATGCATGTGTGGTGTGCAGCATGGTGCATGCGCCGGCATGCATTCACAACATGCATACATGGTGCCCCATGCCAGCTGCGTGCCACAGGCACACCCCAATTGTACAAGCTGTACTATGCAACACTGAGTAGCACAGCACAACAACTGAAATGTGCTGTGCAATTGCAGCATTGGCCTATGACAAGAAGCAGCATGTCTGCAGCCTGTAGCAGATTTCAGACCTAAACAACATGTCTGCCAGGTGACACCTGTTCAGAGTGATCAATGCTGGTCCCAGGTTGAGGTAGCCAACCTGGTGGACCTAGTGGTCACCAGGGAAGACCAACCCTTGGGGGAGGCAAGCTAGAGTGGACAGATCCCACTGTGAAGTATGGGCCTCTGTTGGCTGCCACTTAATGCGTCACATGGGGTTGTGTGTGTAGGTGACCAATGTTGCCACAGGTTCAATGACTTGCAATGATGAGAGCCATGTTGCCTGCATGACCTGTTGGACATGGTAACTGGGGGCACTGTCACCAGATCAGGTAAGTACTGTGTGATGTGTCACAGGTGCATGTACAGGAATACGTGCAGGTGTGTAACATGACATGTAATGTACAGGATAGCCCCCTCTTGGCAACATGGCCCCCACCTATGTGCACCTGGTATGCTCCTGTGTGCAATGGGACCAGCCCCCCCACAAGGCGGGCCTGCCACTTGCAGGGCACAAGACACCCTAGGTCCTGGGACAGCCCATGTGCCCATGCATGCCTGAACCCAACCAGGATGCCTAGGGGTGTACTAGCCACACCCGCACTGTTAGGACCACTGCCAGGGATATGACAACACTGTTATGGGCATGGTAGCTCACGTATAATGGTGTGGCATGTCCATCAGAATCATGTGGTAAGGTGTTGTGCACCTGACACATACATGTCATGTGCCATGGAGGTATAGCATGACTGCCATACACATGCGGCCATCCTGGGAGCTATACACTGCAAGACATGCTAATGTGCTGTGACTATGTCACACATGGAGACCCACTACACGACCATGTGCCTGCATGTGCCGGGAGCTGCACTGGGGTGAGGGCTGTCTGCCCAGGGTCTGGTCATGTACAGGACACTGTGCTGGCACACACCTACAGTATGCTGCACCCCAGGATGTCACAACAGAGTGCAGTGCTACCATTGTCACGTGGTACCTGGGGTGACATGCATACCCATGCCTATGATGCATGGACAGGGGCTGTGGTTAGCATGTATGGGTGGTGACACAGGGGCTGGCGGGGTGAAGCCCCAACATGGGGCAGGGTGCACTCTAGTTGTCCCAACCCCAACAGGGGTGTGGCCCATACCCGATGTGCATGTGCCACAGCCCACTGTGTGTGGTGACAGTGGTGGTGTCATGGGTGCCTTGCAGAGCTTCCCAGCCTGGCCATCCACAACTGCTATGGGTTGTGGGTGGCCCATGTTACAGACAGCTATGAGCTAGTGTAAGGTTGTGTGTACTTGCATGCGGTACTTTGCACCACTGTGGGGAACTACAGTAATCACACCTCTCTCTTCCTTCCCTACAGATCTCAATGCCCAACCCAACCAGCACAGGACTCAGCCGGCATGGGACTGGCAGTGAGGGAGGGTGTCCTAGGAGGTGTCATCGGGCTGTGATGGGGCCCATGCCAGTACCACAGGGGAGCAGCAGACAGGTGAGTACCCTGTATTGTGTGTGGCAGCCAGGGTACATGTGTACACGTATAGGTGCCAGTAGAGGTTGTGCTGCCGTGGCCATGTCTCTACCATCATCTTGGGTGTGGGCCTGGCCTTCTCTGTTGTACACATATCTATATCTGATACTGGCCAAGTGTGTCTTGCCAATGGCACACATGCTATCCAGGGAGATACAGACACTGCACCGTCTGTGTGGCCTGACAGGTGACACCAGCATTGAGGATGGTGATGCCCCCAGGGTGCAGTTGGGAATGGCCTTGGTCCTGTCCCACTGAGACATGACACAGTGGGTGGATATTCATGGTGCCAATGATGTGCCAGGCCTTGGGGGGGGTACAAGCACAGAGTATCACAGGTGGGTGCATGGGGAAATGCACCATCCCGGTCACCCACTTGGCCTGGCCCTATGAATGTTGGCCATCCTTATAGCCCTTGACCTGACAGTGAGCTGACCTGTCCACCACGTCTCCACTATGCTGCCTGTGTCAGTGTTCAGTGACAAGTGTGTCTGTGTGGACCACCATTCTGGATGCACCCCTGGGGTATTGTTTCAGGAATTCTGCTGGTGGACACTCACCCTGTACCTATGGTGGTGGGCCAACAGTGCCACGGGGCTGTGCCACATCTTCTGCAGTCTACCATGGTGCACGTATGTGCCACTGGAAGGCTGCCCTGTGCCTGACTACCATGCCAGCCATGGTCCATGTGGACTCAAGCAATGCTCACCACCACCGCAGTGGTTTGCACCATGTCTGTTGCACACAGTGCTGCGTGCTGGTCCCAGCTATGTTCCGCTGTATTGTTTGCAACATGTGTGTATGTCTCTGCCCCATCCCAGCAGCAACCCAGGGAGGAACCTTAATGTCTGTGTCTTGCATGCCAGGGTTGGCTTCTGAGCTGGTTGCCTTGTCAATAGCCACCGGTTGTGTGTGCACCTCTCCCTGCCAATTGAGACACATTGCTGTTCAGCCTCTGGTGTGATGCTGCTGGTGCATGTGCCAGAGGCAGAACCCTGCAGTGACTGCTGGTGGTGTGTGTCCATGCCATGGCTGGGCCTGCTCTGCTGCTGCATGGTGTGGCCATTTCATGTGAACCCCTCCAGTGTATGGGTCCACAATGCTGTCCCTGGTATGCAACACCCAATACCTTGCAGGATGAGACTGGAATATGGGGGGCACACCTGGAAGGTTGCTACAGGAGCCCCCCTGCAACATCAATAAGGGTGGGTCTAAGGTGACACATTCTTATCAGTGTTCTATGTACATCTGCTACACTACTGTAGCTCTATGTTTGCATCTTGTCTTGCAGTGGCCACACTACTCCATTTAATAAGGAAATTGATGACAAATGATATGATTTTCAGTGTTCAGAAGGTGGCAGGTATCCAACATGGGGTGGTCACCTGGACATTTTCAGGTGTCTGGATGGGCCAGTCTAACTCTGATTCATTGTGAGTATCAGCCACCCATCATCCCTGTGTGGCATGGTGGTGCATGCACTGGCTGGGTTTACCATGGCTGTGTAGGATAGGCAACACCTGCCTGCTCCATCCTTTGTGCACAGCTGACAAAGTACATTTTCTTTCTGGCCATAGGTGTCCAAGGAGTCCAACCCATTGCTGGAAGCCAGAGGGCTTTGAGGGCCAGGGTGACCTTCTGTGCTGGCTGTTGCACCAGCAGTGCCTTGTCCTGAGGCACCTTGAAGAAATCTGAGGCTGTACAGGAGATGGAGGTGGCTCGGTGCCAACATCAACCACCACCTCTAGCACCACCCCCTCCACCAGCAGCGCAATGACCTTGCCTGCATCTAGGTGTTAAGGTGTTCTTGATGGACTGTTTTTACCCCATTTTTGCAATCCACCCCCTTTACCTTCCCCTTTATCTTGTGTTTTGTTATGGCCTGTTGCCTTTTGTTAACAGTAAAGTTTATTTTTTAATATTGAAGCAGCTGTGTTGTGTGTCTGTCCTTGGTGCCCTCTTGACGCACCCACAACCACCCCCAGTGTGCAGCTCTGTACCCAGTGCCCTGGACAGGGCTCCACCATTGCATGCTGCCTTCATGGGCTGTGCCATCATTCATGCTATATTCAGTGTTGCGCTGGTGCATTGCGTTGCACTGTCACCTGTCATTTGCATGGAGTGCAATCAACCCTATATTCAGAGGGCTTAATGCCGGCGCTATGCCTCTGAATATAGCAGGCAGTGGTACTGGCACAGGCACAACCTGTGGCACAGCTCAAACTTTACACTAGGGCTGGGTGGACTCTTCCATGGGAGATCTGGACCCCCAGATGGAACCTACCATCAACGGACCTGGATAAATACGGATATAACCACAGAAGTCCGGTTCTGGGTTCGTGGAGATGCCATTTCCCCGATTTTGTTCTCTATTGCCATGGGGATGCCGTCGGCACGTACAGGTGGCCTGCAGCATCCAATCAGGCAACAGAAGGTCACGTGATGCAGTCACGGTATATAACCATGTTGAGTGTGCCACATGGCCCAGAAGAGCAAAGAGGCCCAGAGAAAAGCAGGAGCAGAGCTGTGCTCAACAGCAGAGAGAACAAAAATGCCAAAAACCAACACCACCAGAAAGAAAAGAAATCAGTTGAGGAGGGGAAGGGGGGGACAACAACAGAAAGGGAGGAGAGAAACCGATCATTGGGGTGGGTGAGGGTGGGGTGGGTGAAGGTGGGTTGGGGACTCAGGAGTTGGGGACTGGGGAGGTAGTAGTGGCCGGCGGGGGGGAAGCAAAGTATATTGTACTGTGTGACTGACTATGTATGAGGGCAGGCTAGCAAAATCTTTTGCTTGTCCCATTCCATCCAGATCCAGAGGAGAGAGGGAGAGACTACTGGGGGCCCAAGAGAGATTACAGTTACAGAAAATCCCAAATGAAAGTTTTTTTTTTTCTTGGCCTCAGATAGTGTAGCTGTGTGTACAAAAAGGGCAGGCTGGCAAAATCTTTGACTTGTGCTATTCCAGATCCAGAGGAGAGCAGGATAGACTACTGCAGGTCCCAGAGAAACCTTACAGTTATATAAAATCTCCAGTTTTTTTCCTGGCTTCAGTGTGACTATGTGTACAGTGCAAGAGCAGCAGGGTGGCAAAATAAATCTCTGACTTTGACTTCCGGGGGGGGGGGATCCTGCAGGGTGGCCCACAATAAATGTAACAGTTCCAGAAATCTGAAATATTTTTTTTTTCTGGCTTCAGTGCAGCTGTGTGTACAGGCAAGGGCATCAGGGTGGCAAACTAAATGTTTGACTTGTGCCGTCCAGAGGGCGGAGAGAGAGAGAGACTGCAGGGGGACCCATGAGAAATGTAATAGTCCCAGAAATCCCAAATAATTTATTTTTCCCTGGCTTCAGTGTGGCTATGTGTATAGGGCAAGGACAGCAGGCTGGCAACATAAATCTTAGAAACATAGAAACATAGAATTTGATAGCAGATAAGGACCGCTTGGCCCACCTAGTCTGCCCATTTCCCTACCTAATGGATAAGCTGCAGGTCCTAGTTAACCAACAGCCTACTTCTTACTGACTTATGCCATCCAGAGGGAAGTGAGGGAGACTGCAGGGGGGCCCCATGAGAAATTTAACAGTTCCAGAAATCCCAAATAAATGTGTTTCCTGGCTTCAGTTTGGGTGTGTGTACAGGGCAAGGGCAGCAGGCTGGCAAAATAAATCTTTGACTTGTGCAGTCCAGAGGGGAGAGAGAGAGAAACTGCAGGGGGGGCCCACAAGAAATTTAACAGTCCCAGAAATCCCAAATACATTTTTTTTTCCTGGCTTCAGTGTGGCTGTGTGTACAAGGCAAGGGCAGCAGGCTGGCAAAATAAATCTTTGACTTGTGCCATCCAGTCATGATCACTTGTTAAAGTTTATTCACAATTTCATGTATTAACAAAAAGTTCTGTTCAGACAAACACCATACAAGTTGATGTGCTTGTGCTGCTGGCTGTGGGTGGCCCAGGAGATAAAATCTGACTTTGTGACTCCTAGCAGGCTGTTTACACTACTACACAAGTAAAGTACAACTACACACAAGTGTCATCATCATCATCACTCATTTCCCATTATTCCTCCTTATTGTCATTAGTTTTATAGTATATTGCATTACATTACGTATAAGCATTGACCAACCCCAGTGTAGGACTGTGCTGTGTGCGGCGAAGCACCAGATGTGTCTGCATCTCCAATTCAAATTCTGAGGCACATAACAGTTGCTGAATTTGGTCACTTAACAGTAACGGTACTGTGGGAGTCAGTCAGGTAATCTTGGAAGGAAGTGGTGGTGGACTGCTGTGCTGTCGGTGTGCTGTGTACAGTCACAAGTCGCAAGAGTAAATTTGTCCCTGGCCTGTGGGTGTGAGTCATCAGAAGGACATCATGTTAGTTACAGGGGTCTTAGTTTTTTTACAGGTTAGAATACTAATGATATAGGTATATGCATCTGTCTGTCTGTCTCTCTCTCTCCGTCTGTCTCTGTCTCTCCCAGCACACTCACGTCACGGACCCGAGCAGGATATGCCACCATTACAGGCCAGCCATGCAGGAGCTAGTAGTGAATGACTGTTTTTTTATTTAGCAGTTTTACAATAATTTTTACACAGATAATCAATTACATTATTTTCTTTTGGCCTCTGTGTCAAATGTGACCGCTTTTGGCCACTTTTATGCATTTTTTTGCATTTTTTCAAATATTTGTCAATAAATCAGAATTAATCAGAACAAATCAAAACTTCACTGTGTTCCAGTTCTTATTTAATAAGGGTCAGAACTTCACCGAGCCCTACTTTACACATGGGCAAACTTTTGAATATTTGACACATGGCTTTTCGTATGAATTTCTGACACATTTTTAAAGTTGTGTTCACCTAAACGTTATTATCCATGGAAAGATGAAAGCTAAATCAGAACAAAAGTTTAGGTAAATTAGATGACTGTATTTTGGTAGTATGGTTATCTAAAATGCACATTATTTCTTAAGGTGTATACTGCACCACTACTTTATCTAATTTTCATTTAGTGTGGTTGACTTTAAAAGAGAACCTAATTTTACTCAGAAATTAGCAACACTTTAATTCCAAATGCATTATGAATAGTTAATTAGAAATTTATGAAAATGTTATAATACATACTTGGGAATGATTTTCGTGTATATTTTCAAAGTTTTTTTTTTCTTTATTAAAGTACTGTGTAGACAGACCAGACTATAATGAGATACAGTATGAGTCATTACTTCAGCAATAAGTGCTGCATGAATTAATAAATGGCAAGAGCAGTATGTCGGTGCATAGCCCACACGAAAAGGAATCTATTGCTTTTGCAAACCAGCAATATTTTAATTTAAAAAAGAGATAAGGCTGCAGTCCTAAAGTTTGCTTATCATACCATTTTGAAATTACTGCCAGTTCTATGTTGCCACAATAAGTAGAAATGAAAATGGCAACTCTGTAGTGAAACTATTCATGCTTTTTATGTTATATTTACAAATTGTATGTATTTTTTATTTAAAAAAAAGCTTTACTGTATACAAAATATAATTTACAAAAACTGTTTTTCAAGACTAGAATTTCATTTATATGTAAGCCCCCCAAATGGCCTTACATTTGAGCCCACGGCTCCGGTGCTCCCCTGCGCCTTCTGGTGGTAGTCACTCCTGGAGATCCCCCGTTGGTGTGGCTTGAGGCTGTGGCTACTTTCTCTGCTGTCTCAGCCTGTTGGGGGCTGGGCCAAGCGCTGGGATATATGCAATGCCTCGGGGGTATGGGGAGTGGTCTCAGGTCTGGTTTTGTGGTTGGCAGGGCTCGGGACCACTCTGCAGTAAAAAAATAAATGAATGTAAACAAAGATGCCAATGGGCAATGTGCATGCAAGGCTGCCTTTGAAGGGGAAAATGTAAAGGAGTGGCTGCTCCTGTAGTTTCGTTGCCGGCTGGCACCTTTTGGGGGCAAATGTAGATAGTTAGTTTGGGACTATGTGTCCCAGGGGACATTGGGGAGCGGAGTGTTTGGTGGTGCCCTTAAGCTGGTCCATGTTTGGACCTCAGGGGGTTTTGGCACCTGGGGAGTTAGGGGATAAAAGGGGAGTGCAGGAGAAGAGTAGGGGATTCTACAGAGGAGAGAAGAGAGAGAAGGTGAGAGCTGAGCACTCGCCTGCTCGGCCATTTGGGCGTGTGTTTGTTTGTTCTTTTTGGGGCCGAGTCAGTGAGTCTGGGAAAAAGGACATGATGGCAGCCATTGTCCAGTGAGCCTGGTTTCTGGCTAACCTGCCTATTCTGGGCCCCTAGGAAGGGACAGAGGGAAAAATCTGCTGCCAGAAAGGGATCATGTTTTGGAGGCGGCAGAGACATGAGGAGGCCTGCATTGGAAGGGAAGACAAAAAGCCTGCACACAGAATGCCACATGGATTGGGTTGTTTTCTGATGGCTCAGTGACCCAGCTCAGAGTGGCACCAACCTTCTAGGAGGAAGTTGATGGAGATAAGGAGAAGGCAACAGAGAGGTGAGGGGGGCCAGGGATTCTGGCTCTGCCCCTGGTCCCAGAGACTCTTTGCCATTTTGTTTTATGAAGAGACAGTGAATGGGGTGCCAATGGATTCTGGGGGTCTGGTGACAGCCTCCTGGTTCAGTTTGGCTCCCAAGATTGTTCAGCTCCATGTCCAGGGAAGAACTAATGCTGCTTGTGTTTAAGGCCTGATTCGGCCACAAGTGGTGCTGCCTGCATTTGGACTGTAGCTGTCTAGGCTATGGGTAGCCACCTGCACTGACTTACTCAAGATGTGACCTCCATGGTCCAGAGCATAAATTAACTTATGATATGACCTGCATGGTCCTAAGCAACCTATTTGTGTTCTCCTGCTCCATGGAGTGACTGTTGCCATTTTATCAACTGTTCATTAAATAGGATCTCCTGTTTTGGCATTTCTGATGTTTGCCTCATTTATTGGAGAAACTGTTTGCTGCTAAAAGAAGTTTGCTTCCACAGTCATGTCCCGGTGTGTTTCCAGGGTGTCATCCCATGGGTCTGAATCCTGATCACCACAAAGGAAGACATCGAGAGGCCTGCCTGGTGAAGACAGTCTACAAAGGCCTGCGGGCAAAGTTGGCGAGGCGAGGCAGGTGAAGAGTCAGTGTTCTGCATCCCTCTTGTGTAACATCTTTGCACCTGGAAAGTCCGAAGGCACCCCGATGGAGCTAATCCATCACCTGCACCACCCAAGGGAATCCAGATAGTGTTTTCCTGTATTATTTCTGGACTGTGTTTCTTGGCTGTACAGTGCCCTTTCCCCGGACATTTACTATTTGTCATACCTCTAGACACGAGGAGGGTGGTGCAATTTGGGGGCTCATCTGGGATTTAATTTTGGGGTGCCTCGGCTGTGGTGGACTTAAAATTGGGTGCTGGGCAAATTGTGAAAGTCCTATTTGATTGCACAAACAAAACGGAGTATGGGACTGGGACCTTTTTGCACCCTTTTCTTGAAAACTGCACTGCTTTGTTTCCATCTGTGGCTGGGACTGGAGTAAGGATGAACTTTGTGGGAGCAGAGACTGTGCCGTCGGCCTTGCCTCTTTTGCCTAGAGCTCGGGTTTATGGGTGGATTGCCTGACAAATATTCAGCGCCCCATGTTTATGAACTGAAATGCAGTTGATGCAGATACTTTTGAACTGTTTGTGGACAATAGGCTTTTTTGGGGAAATTGTACCTTATTTGACTGGAAAAAAGGGTATCACTGTTTATGCACTGCTGGGTCTAGGTATACTGTTTAAATGTTGCACTTACAATGCTGAGTAAGGATGATGTGTATGCTGTTTAAAATGTATTTGCTGGTGTAAGTGGGATATTGCATTCTGGGGAGTTTCAGAAATGTTTTGTGAAAATGGTTTTATTCAGCTAAAATGATTTTCTCTAGCTTTAGTAATGTCGTATAGGATGTTGGGAACTGATCAAATGTTGCACTGATGCTGCTTTAGAGTGGTTTGGTAAATATTGCTAACATTTTGGTTTTGCTATAAATGTATTTTATTAACATTTTCCAGACAGTCTAATGCAGGCAGATGGCAGCAATAATGGGGTAAGTGGAACAGTTGTTGTAGAGTGTGGGAACCTGGAATGCCATCAGCCAGGCTGAGCTTCTGGTCCTCTTCATAGGCTTGGTTGGCAGGTGGTCAGGTAGGGATTACTTGTGAGACTGGGGACACCATCAGGTAAGCTGAGTTTTTGGGGTCTTTTGTAGATCTGGTCGGTGGGTGGACCAGTGGGGAAAAGTGATTCCCGGGTGGTTTAGTGAGCCAGGTTAGTGTTAGACTAGGCAGTGTTAGTGTAGATTTAGAGTACTGTAGGTATAGTGTAAATAGTATAGGGCAAGTCTTGGCTCGCTGGGGTGGCAAGCATTTGGCGGGGGAGTGTGTAAGCTCTTCAGATATGCTTACATTTGGAGTCCCACAGCTCTGGTGCTCCCCTGCGGTGCTGCACCCTGTGACTCATAGTGGGAGTCACTCTTGGAGACCCCTGTTGATGCAGCTTGTGGTTGTGGCTGCTTTCTCTAATGTCTTGGCCTGTTTGAGGTCAGGCCGAGCACTGGGATGTGTGCAATGCCTCAGGGGGTGTGGGAAATGGTCTCAGGTCTGGTTTTGTGGTTGGCTGGGCTCAGGACCACTCTGTGATAAATAAAAAATTAAATGTAAATAAAGATGGCAGGCATTGCACTTGCATGGCTGCCTTTGAGGGGGAAAACATAAAGGATCATCTGCTCCTGTAGTTTCAGTGCCGGCTGGTGTCATTTGGGGGCAAATGCAAATAGTTAGTTTGGGACTACGTGTTCCAGGGGGCATCAGGGAGCACAGTGTTTGTTGGTGCCCTTAAGCTGGTCCATTTTTGGACTGCAGGGGTTTTTGTCACCTGGGGAGTTAGGGTATAAAAGGGGAGGGCAGAAGAAGAGCAGGGGATTCTAGAGAGGAGAGGAGAGAAGAGAAGAGAGAGAAGGTAAGAGCGGGGTGCTCGCCCGCTTGACCATGTGTTAGTTTGTTTTTTCTGGCTGGAGTCAGTGAGTCAGGGGAAAAGGACGTGGCAGCAGCTGTTGTCCAGTGAGCCTGGTTTTGGGCTAGCCTGTCTATTCTGGGCACTAGTAAGGGACAGAAGGAAAAGTTTGCTGCCGGCAAGGGAGCACGTTTTGGAGGCAGCAGAGACATGAGGAGGTCTGCCTTGGAGGGGAAGACGAGAAGCCTTCGCACAGTATGCCACATGGATTGGGCTGTTTCCTGATGGCTCAATGACCCAGCTCAGAGTGGGACCAACCTTCTAGGAGGAAGTTGATGGAGATAAGGTGATGGCGCCAGACAGATGAGGGGGCCAGGGGTTCTGGCTCTGCCACTGGTCTCAGAGACTATTTGCCATTTTGTATTATGTAGAGACAGTGGATGCGGTGCCAGTGGATTCTGAGGGTCCTAGGACAGCCCCCGGTTCAGTTTGGCTCCAGGTTATAGATTGTTCAGCTCCGTGTCAAGGGGAGAACTAATGCTGCTTGTGTTTAAGGACTGATTCTGCCACAAGTGTTGCTGCCTGTGTTTGGACTGTAGCTGCCTAGGTTATGGGTAGCTGCCTGCACTGACTTGCTCATGATGTGACCTCCATGGTCCAGAGCATAAATTAGCTTATGATGTGACCTGCATGTCCTAAGTAACCTATTTATGTTCTACTGCTCCATGGAGTGACTGTTGCCATTTTATCAACTGTTCATTAAATGGGATCCCCTGTTTTGGCAGTTCTGGTGTTTGCCTCGTTTATTGGAGAAACTGTTTGCTGCTAAAAGAAGTTTGCCTTCACAGCCATGTCCCAGTGTGTGTTTCTGGGTGGCATCCCATTGGTCTGAATCCTGATCACCACCAAGGAAGATGTTAAGAGGCCTGCCTGAAGATAGTCTACAAAGGTCTGTGGGTGAAGTTGGCAAGGCCAGGCAGGTGAAGTGTCAGCATTCTATATCCCTCATGTATTCCATCTTCTCACCCGGAAGGTCTGATGGCACTTCTGATGGAGCTAATCCATCACCTGCACCATTTGAGGGAATCAGGTAGTGTTTTCCTGTATTATTTCTGGACTGTAATTCTTGACTGTACAGTGCCCCCTCCCCAGGACATTTACCATCTGGCATACCCCTAGACGTGTGTGTGTGTGTGTGTGTGTGTGTGTGTGGGCTTGCATATGCGAAACCACTGTCTTTTTTTCATTTATATCATTATAACTAGGGCTCTCAGTTCTCCGCAGGACTTCTGTCCTAATTTCAGCATCAGCGCTCCTAGGCTTTTATGCATGTTTTTTCATTTTTGCTGCAGAAATGATTTACTTCTGTGGCATATTTCTGTCCCACCATTGGCTAACATACTATGTGATATAATCAATGATATCATATATTGAGGTAGGGGGAGGTCTGTTATGGGAGATGAGGAGGGAAACAGAGCTTTGAATTGTGCAAAACTAGTATTTTTAAATGAAAATCACCACAACATGGGTAATTCTGTAACACCAGTGAAGGTCTTTTAAACAAAAATCCTCGAAACACCACTGAAGTTATGTGGCAGTGTCCGAATTCTGCAGCTACTTGTGTGATCCCAGAACCACAGGATTCTGAAGGCTTTGATCATAACTAAGGGTGTGAGAATGTGGCTAGACCACTACTTCTCCCAATGCGGTTACTGGCATGGGGTAAAGGAGACTGGAAAAGGGTAGTAAAAGCCTTGAGGTCAGCAATGAGTATTTATTACTCTAGCTTCCTTGTGGCAGTTGGTGTTGGTGTGCCGCTGCTGTGGATTACAATGTTTGTGGTGTTATGACAGAGTTTGCAACCTGCTAAGACTGCCATGGCACCATGGTGAGCCACAGTAATACTTAATATTCACAGAAACATAGATTTTGTTGGCAGAAAAGGACTTTTGGGCCAACCCAGTCTGCCTTTGTCCCTGCCTGTTCTGTCACCATGATCTTATTTATTTGTTTATTGAAATGTTTCACAGGATGGCACGCTGAGCAACAAACAAGTTGCTCGTCTCCTGGTGTGACCTGGGGGGGGGAGAAGGGAACATGAAGATGGTATACAGAGATTGGATTTACAATATAGATATACAATTTGATTACATTCAATAAAGTGAGTAGGCTATACAGAAGTAATGAGAAGGGGGAATGCTAACAGGTATGAACTAGGAGGGATACAATGTTAAAATTTTTGAGCTAAATAGGTATGATAGCACAAGTAAACATTTGGCAAACACTTGATAGTTTTGTAGTTGGAAAAAGCTGGAAGAGAGCTAGGAGTAATTGAGCTAAGGCAAGATTGTGACCGTAGCTGGTCACAGGTGTTTCTCCCTCCTTCTGTTCCTCTACCTAATATGCCCCTGTGCCTATCCCATGCATGCCTGATGCTCCCCACAGTCTTTACCCCTACCACCTCCTCTGGCAGGTTGTTCCAGTCGTCCAGCACCCCTTCCGTGAAGAAGTATTTCCACACATCTCTCCTAAACCTCATCTTAGCTCCATTGCATGCCCCCTTGTTCTAGTGCCTTCCATTCTCTGAAAAAGACCCTCCACTTGCACTTTGTTCACTCATATGGAGTACTTGTAGGTTTCACTCATGTCCCCTCTCGTGCTCCTCTCTCCCAGGAAGTACATTTTGAGTTCCTGCAGCCTTTCCTTGTACGGCTTCTCATACAACCCCCTTGCTATTCTGGTTGCCCTTCTCTGTACTACTTCCACCCTTTCAATGTCCTTGCAGAGGTGCAGTCTCCAGAACTGGACACTGTACACCAGGTGGGGCCTCACCAGTGAGTGATACAATGGCAGCACCACCTCCCTCCCTCCTGCTAGAAATCTCTCTCCCGATACACCCCAGCATCCGGCTAGCCTTTCCTACTGCTTTATGACACTGCCCAGCCACCTTAAAGTCATCAGATATGATGATCCCCAGGTCTCTTTCTTGTTTGGTGGCTGTAAGCTCCACTACCCCCATCTTACACACAGTCCCTGGGTTCCGTGGCCCTAAGTGCAGAACCTTTTGGCACCACTTTTTCTTTTGAAAACCAGCTGCCACTCTCTAGACCATTATTCTAGTTTCCTCAGATCCCTTTACATTCTCTACACCCCTACCTGAATTATCAACCCTGTTGCAGATTTTTTTATCATCTGCAAAGAGGCACACCTTTCCTTCAAGCTTCTCTACAAAGTTGTTATGGAGACACTGAAGAGGACCGGTACCAGCACTTAACCCAGTGGCACTCCACTGTTCACTCTTCTATCATCCAAGTGGCTACCGTTCACCACTACCCTTTGTGTCCTATTCCTTAACCAGTTTGATACCCAGATTGTGACTTTCTCCACCTCCTCCAGGCTGCTTAGTTTCTTAACTAGCCTCCTGTGTGGCACAGTGTTGAAAACTTTACTGAAGGTCAGATAGGTCACATCGACTGCACTCCCTCAATCCACCTCGATGGTAACTCAGTCAAAAAAATCTATGAGATTAGTTTGACATGATCTCCCCCTGTGAAATCATGCTGCCAGTGGTGCTGCAGCCCTTTTGCTGCCAGCTGCTCCACAAGCATCTCCACTGAGGTGATGAAAACTGCTGCCAGAGGGGTGGCCAGCAACGTGCTGATTTCCTTTCGGACTCTTGGATGAACCCTTCTGGCTCCATTGCCTTATTTTCCTTTAAGACTTCCAATCCTTTCCAGACTCTCTCTACTGAGAATGGACTCGTGTCCACTCCCCCCGTCTCCCTGGTGTTTACTACAGCATGCTGGTCTGTCCCTCCCAACCCTCTCCTGTGAAGACTGAACAGAAGTAATTGTTCAGTATTTCTGCTTTCCCATGATCTTCCACTGTGTAGTCTTCCTCTGCCCTCCTGATTCTTACTATCCCTCCCCTTGTCTCCCTCTTGTCCCCCATATACCTGAAGAAAGGTCTTGTCTCTATTTTTATTCTCCTTCGCTATCCTCTCCTCTGTTAGTGCTTTTGCTGCCCTCACCCTTCTTCCTGCCTCCCTTTATTTTGCTAGGTATACATCCCTGTTTTCATCCTTCTGGGTCTCCTTGTGCTTTGTAAATGCTGTTTTCTTCTTCACCGCCTTTGCCACCTCCTTAGAGAAACATAGTGGCCTCTTTTTCCTCTTACATTTGCTCACTTCCTTCAAACAGCATGCCATTGCCTGGGCTTGTGCCCTAAATGTTTCTCCATTGAGCCTCCACTCCCCCTCTGCTTTCACCCTTTCAAGGCATTCTCTGAAGCAGTTTCCCATTTCTTTAAAATATGTCCTCCTGAAGTCCAGGACCCTTGTCTTAGTGTTTTTTTTTTCTCCTGTCTTATCTGTATGCCAAACCACACAGCCAAACTGCAGCAGAAACTAAGCTATAAACTTCTGAAGGAATATCTCTACCGCATAACCCTCCTGCTACTTTCCCGGTAATATCCACCCCATCCCAGGACTTCAAACACCATGGGCAGGGACACAAGAAAATGTTGGTCAGCTTACAATTGGATCACCAAACATTTGTAGCCTCCTCCCAAAAATGGACAACCTGTATGCTTGGACACAGCAATATAACCTGGACATCCTGTCAGTAGTAGAGACCTGGCTCTCCCCCAATATTGTGGATGCCTCAATCTCGATCCCAGGTTATACTGCATTTAGGGCTGATTGCCTTACCAAAATAGGTGGTGGCTGCGTAATCTGCCTCAGGGATTATCTTCAGGCTCACTCCCTACCCCTACCAGACACGGGGACTAGCATGTAAGTCCTAGCAGTAAAGATATTTCTAGTGAATAACAACAGAACCCTTACTGTCCTCTCTGTGTATATCCCTCCTGGCCAGAAAACCTCTGGGCTTGACTCATTAATGTTGTGTCTCAGCACACTAAACCTTAGTACAGAAACCCTGCTACTGGGCAATTTCAACGCCAATTGGCTCTCCCCAGTGGTAACTCTGCTCGGGGACGCAGTGACTGCAGTACACCTTTCACAACTAGTCACTTCACCCACAAGGGTAAACTACAAGACTGGCACATCAACACTACTTGACTGGGTTCTATTTGATAGGCCAGAATATATTTCGAAGACCACTGTCCTCCCTGATGCCTATCGTGATCACTCGCCTGTACTGTGTCGCTGGTCCTGTACCTACTCCAACCCCCTAGCCAAAACTGTCATAAACAGAGTCCTTAAACATGGCCACCTGGACCAGCTTAGAGCAGACCTGCATCAACAGGAATGTTCCCAAGTATACTTCTCCAATACTGTCGATGCAGCACTTCAGTGCTTCATCCGACTATTCAATGAGGTTTGCGACAAGCATGCCCCTTTAAAAACACAAAAATTAAAAGGCCACAGCAACCCCTGGTTCTCCCCAGAGTTGCTTGGGAAGTGCAAAGCAAGACAGCGCCTATGGTATAGATCCCAGGAGTCAGGTTCAACGGTCAATATACAGATCTACAAAAAGGCTCGCAATGGCTGCACTAGGGCAATACATGCAGCAAAAAAACACTACTACCAAGAAACGCTCACTCGGTCTTGGAGGCACGGCAGAAAATTGCGGGCTAACCTTAAGGAAGTCACGGGGAAAGATAGTAAGTCAGCCCCAATGATGCTAAACATTGACTTACTACCAACTACTAACCTGGAAACAATAGGAAGTGCCTTCAACAAAGCCTTCACAGACCTAACAGAAAAGCTAGCCACTGATTTCTTCCACCCCTGTAATTCTTCAACCCTTGTGCAAACCAAGGACCAGCAACCCCCAACCCTTCATTTCACTTCAGGACTATCTCTATAAATGAAGCCAAAAAAGCCCCGTTACAGCAGTGACTCCCCTGACCTTAAATTTGTAGCTCTCTCCTTGGAAGAGGTACAGGTGCCCCTTACTCACATTCTCAATGCTTCACTAAGATTCTCCCAAATCCCTCACTTATGGAAAAAGGCACTAATGACTCCTGTGTTCAAAAGTGGTGATCAAGCCTCAGTTGGAAACTATAGAGTGACCCATTTCGATTCTTCCGCCCATATCAAAGGCACTTGAGAGGATTGTTGCAGACCAAACAGTCAACTTCCTGGAAAAATATAACCTACAGCGTGTGGAACAACATAGCTCCCATAAAGGTCATAGTACCATCTCCGCGCTGTTAGAGTTCACAGGTTATATTCACAACTCCCTTGAGCAGGAAGATCTGGTCGGTGCTACATTCATTGACCTGTCAAAAGTGTTTGACACAGTCAATCATAACCTCCTTGCTAGCAACAAGCTGCTCTTGGTCTTTCTGATGACACAGTTGCTTGGTTCATGTCCTACCTCTCGAACCGGTCACAGCAAGTCAGGATTGACAATGTGTTATCTGTCAGCAGTCCAGCTCTCTCTGGTGTTCCCCAGGGCTCAATACTGGGTCCCCTGATGTTCAGCATATTTCTTAATCAACTCCAGCGAGCCTGTTACTGCAAAAGTTTGCTCTATGCAGATGATGCAGTTATATTCTCTAATAACACGGACCCTGATACCCTGGAGCGCACACTACAGGACAGTTTTACTGCAGTTCAGAGCTGGTTCAAGGATCATAAACTTGTAATGAACTATAAAAAAACTAAGGCCATGATGTTCTCTAGTTTACAGAACAGGCACCGAACTTACCCTCTCACCCTTACGAATGTCAATGGTGTGCCGCTGGACCTGGTACAACAATTCAAATACTTAGAGGTTACAACTCAACTGTCTTTCGTTAACCATAATGATAATATTGTATAGGCCCTCAAAGTATGTATCGGCCTCCTTTATAGGTACAAGCATAGTCTCAATTCTGAAGCTCTCAACCTGGCTATTAGCAGCTCTGTTGTCTCCATTCTTGAATATGGAATTGTAATCTATGGGGCAGCAATGGACTCTGCCCTTAAATGCATTAAAGTTGCCTTAAATAAGGCATGCTGCCTGTCCACCAGTTCTGAGTGATTTACTCACACCTGTGACCTTTACGTCTGGGCCAACTGGCTTCAATTCGAGGACAGACTTAAGTTCTAGACCTGCCTGCCAGCCAAAAAAGCAAGCCTAGGTATGCTACCCTCTGGGGTCCAGAAGCTTCTCACCCACTTTGAAAGTGTCCGCCCCACAAGAAGCTCTGACAGTACGGTCTTCAAGGTCCCCAGATGCCGAACCTCTCTAGGACAAAGAGCTTGTGCCCACTGAGCACCCAAATGGATGAATAACCTGCTGACAAGCATCTCTGCTAAATCAACATTAGGCCCCTTCAAAAGAGGAGCTAAGAACCCACCTGGCTGCTGTTTCCAATAAGGCCAGGCTACCTGTCTATAGCCTTACCATATATCAACAACTGCCTCCTTCCCGCTCCTTACTCTCTCCCCATCACTTCCTGAACCATCCTATGTCCCTCTCTACTGTCCCATCCCTTCCTAACCATCCTACCTGCCCCTACTCCCACCTTTTTCTCCCTGCCCCTCTAGATCCCCCCCTTCCAGGGTTCACTGGGTAGCTCTTAATCATTTACCCCCTGAATTCTTAATTGCCACCTTACTATTTGGTCCTTTCTACCCCTCAACCGACCTGCACCTTCCAGTAATCTTCATACCTTCAACTTAGCTCCTGTTTGTCCCACCCATTGCCATGCTCCTCCAGCCAATCCTGTCATTTCACATGATGAGGCCCACTCCTGGGCTGACTTAGCAGTACACCTTCTCTAGCAACTTGACCTCCCTGTGCTGCCCCTCTGTCTGTGCCAACCTCTCCTGGTCACACACCCCGACCCCCCCTCCTCTTTTCTTTCCCTTAAGCTCAGTCTGTTTAGGATTTTATGATGTTTCCCATTTGTTCTATTGGTACTGCCCTTCTGCTACTTATTGATTTAAATGCCCATGCATTGTTGACATTCCTTTTATTCTTATGGTTTAAAGTTACTAAGTGAATTTTTGAAATTTTTGTTGTTATGTCTCTTGTCTTACCTTGACGTGGAACCTATGTAATGAGCCTGTTCTCAAGGGTTGTAATCCTAGATTATCAATAAATAAATAAAATAAAATACAGTGATCACTTGTACCCAGGGACTATCCACTGTGACATCAGCAATGCTGTCTCTGTTTGTAAGGACCAAGTCCAGCACTTCCCCATCGCAAGTGGGTTCCAAATGGGGTTGAGGATGACCCTGCTTCTTGATGTAGCTG
Source organism: Neoceratodus forsteri (assembly GCA_016271365.2). Lineage (NCBI taxonomy): Eukaryota > Metazoa > Chordata > Ceratodontiformes > Ceratodontidae > Neoceratodus > Neoceratodus forsteri. Next base: position 728,428,339 of record CM057455.1, read on the forward strand.
TGGTGAGAATTCCCCAGTTTATATCCTGCAGATTAAAATCCCCCATAATCCAAACTTCCCCCTTACTGGCCATTTTGCTAATGGCTTCCCCCCAGTGTTCTGTCTAAATCCTCTCCACTGTGTTGGAGGTCTGGATACCACTCCCATGCAAATAATGGCCCATGATGCATCTCTAGACTGACTCATAGTACCTGCAGACTTTCACTGTCCCCTGCTGTCCCTGTATTTCAGTGACCCTTATACCATCCTTCACATGTAAAACAACCCCTTCGCCTTTCCTCCCTGACCAGTCCTTCCGGTACATGGTGTAGCTTGGGATGGCCACTTCCCAGCTGTGGTTGTCCATGCACCATGATTCTGTTATGGCCACCAGATCCAGGTTTACCTCTGCAATGATTGCCTCAAGGTCAGGAATTTTGTTTCCAAGACTCCTCGTGTTTGCACACATGACTCTCCATTCTCATTGTCCCTCTTTCCTTCTAACCTGCCTCTTCTTCCTGCTTCCCCCTTCATTCTCTCAGCTACCCTGGTCCTGCCCTCCCATGTTACATTGCCGTCTTGCATTTCCTCCTTCCCCTCTCTTCCAGCTGAAGTTCCTCCTCCAGACTTGCCTGCCTTGCCCTTGTCTTTGCTTCCATCAGTCTCCAGGGACTTTCTTCTCCCTGGGTTAACCTTTTCTGTTGCACTAGACTCTGGGAGGTGCAGTCTCTGCCTCCCTCAGTCTTTCTGCCTTCCCCTTTGGCTAGTTTAAATGCCCAACAAAGTAGTATTTAAACTGTCCACCCATGACTGCTGTTCCCCTCCTGGATGGATGGAGGCAGTCTCCCTTGCACAGGCCTCCACCCCCCCAGGTGTGACTTGAGTTCCCAATGTAGCCAAAACCCTTCTCCCTTCACCATGCCTTCAACCACTTGTTTAAGGACCTGGTGTGGAGTTCCTAGCCTTCCCCTGACTGTGCATGGGTGACACCTCACTGAAGGCTACTGTGTGAGCTGCCTGTTCAGGCCTCTCTCCAGCTCCCTAAACCTATCCTGCACTAACCCTACAGCGTCCCTTGGCAGATCATTCATCCTTAGGTGGACAGCGACATCCAACTCCCTCCCTACCCCTCTTTCCTGGCACTCTCCAAGATCCATCTTCCAGTCCTCTCTGACGAAGTGTCTGGAATGCACTGTACTACCCTGTCCCTCTCGTCCCCTGTCCCTACTCAGTCTTTCTGACTATGGATTACCCCTCTCGCAACTGCCTCCTTCTTGACTGGTGGACTTTTCCACCCTCCTTCAGGCCTGCTACCTTCGAGACCCCCACCTCATTTCTTACTCCTGCCTTGGGTTCCTTCTCTTGGCTCCCTAATCTTGCCAGAATGGTGAAGGAATTGTGCAGCAATAAGGTCTGAGGGGTGCTCTCCCTCCTTCCTCCCCTACCCTCCCAGACTCCACAAAGGTCCAGCCACTCAGCCTTCTTGTTGGCATCTATTAAGGGAGCAACTGCAAACTAGGTGACCTCTAGGTGAGGCAGATGGCACCTGTACTCATGCCAGTTTGGCCTGGAGTCCAGTGGCCTCTGCTCTCAGCCCAGAGAGGGTGCCTGCATATTGGGCAACTCCTCAGTCCCCAGAATGTGTCTCTGAAGATTGCAGCCCTGGACCTATCACACTGCACCACTCCCATGTCTGATGATTTGTTTATTCTCCTGACTTTTTGCTTCCATGCCTTTCCTTTGCCTTTAGGCTTCACTTATTACTAACCCTCTCTTGGCTTCCCTTTACCTTTCCCCTTCTGAGTTTGTGTTCAACCTCTTACTCTAGATAGGATTTTTCTTCAGTTCCCTATTTTTGGTCCCCCTTGGTAATTTAGGATAGCTGACTTACTATACTGATTTTCTCCCCCTTCCCTAGATAAAGTGTTACCTCTAGTTCCACCCTACTGTATGTTTCAGTTATCCTTAGCATGACCTTTGTATGTCTTACCCACCCTACCCTACACCATTGTTTACCCCATACCATTGACAGTACAACCTTTTAAACAGGCAGCAACCAGTACACAGGCAGTCTTACCTTACTGGAGCCGTAGAGTACCTTGCATGCCTGCTGTCACCTGCTGACGCATTAAATGCCAGTCCCACTCCTTCGCTGTTCCACTCACTTGCTGGGACACAAACATGCTGGACACATTTGGAGGGAGTCCTTTAATAGAGATCTTGTAAGAAGGCTAAGGAAGTCTAAGTGCAGGCAACTGCTTCACTTCTGCCTAAGCCATGCCTCCGAAATTCACAACTATCCTCCAAACCCAGCTAGCTGCAAGGATGATTTATCAACTTCCTTCACCCAACTCAGACTAGAACACTGGTAACTTCTGTGTTTCTAATTTTATCCTGACTGACAGTCCCAATTACCTTGCAGACCCTACACTTCTAATAAAGTATCTGTCTACTTACCCTCTAGTTAGAAATGTTCTAGTCACTACTGACCTCAAGGCTTGTACATACATACATACATACATACATACAAACAATTGCTGTCAGATAAGGACACATATGGCCCACCTAGTCTGCCCTATGATACTCCTATCAATTGAGTACACCTGTAGTCTCTGCTTTACCATCATATCAATTACTATATTTTCCCTGACCCCACAGATTTTTTAATTATGACCATATTTCCCTTCATTCCTCAAAAATGCATCAAGAAACATAAAAATAACTTAAAAAATGTAATTTATGGCATTGTACGACCATTATTTATTTATTTATTTATTAGCTTTTGATCACAGGGTAAGTACTTTAGGCAAAAACCCTACCTATTTTCAGGTACAACCCAAGAGAGTACAAAATACAGCTATTACAAACTGACAACAGAATCCAATACAAATCAACAACATGACAGCATCTAGCAGCTATCCATGCAGGGATAGTTGAGAAAATTATACATACAACTCCAAACACATCCATGCAGGGATGAGAAAGTCCAATACTGGCAAGTCCAGAGGTGAACATGGAGTAATAGAGAAACAGTTGTCCAGGCAAAGGCGAAGGCAAGAGGATAAGGCAAAGCTCGATTGGTTACAGTCACAAGTATCAAGTGCATCGAGGTGACAAAAAAGTGCAGTTTTAGAGGAGGAGTGAGATAAGGAGCATTTTAAGTGGGAAGGTAGGGAATTCCAATATTTGAGAGCGAAATGAGAGAACGCTTGTTCACCCATTTTGGTTGAGCAGTACAGGACAGAGAGTAGCTGAGCATCAGAGGACCTCAGCAGATGGGAGTACTGCACGGGGAAAGCATAGCCCCAAGAGAGTCAGGTCAGGGGTATCTAGTCAAGGAGTTGATGAAGCATTCCAGTGAGTGTGAGTAATGGGAACTGGGTGACAGCCAGTGCAATGCGGAGTAGAGCAAGCAGTGGTGTATAAGGCGAGAGGCTGATAGAGCAAATCTGCAAATGTTGTTGTAGGCGGTGTCCCATGTTTGTAGAACACTGACATTGGCCTGGGACAGGATTGGGAGAGCATATAGTAGCCTAGGGAGCAGGACCCCCCTAGCTACAGAGATCCTGGCAGCTGGGGTTAAGGAGTGATGCACACGATAGGCAGCACCAATCCTGAGGTTAACAGATTTGCATACCTCATTTATATGAGACGAGAAGTCAAGCATCGGATCAAGAGTCACCCCCAGGTATTTAAAGGAGTCAGTGGTACAGACTGTATACCCATCATGACCTAGTACATGAAGCTTGGGTGAAATGGCTTGTACTTTCCTAGAGGACCCAAACAGCATTACCTGGGTCTTAGGTAAATTGAGTATTAGGGAGTTGGAGGCAAACCAGGATTGGAGATGTATGAACGCTGATGACAGATAAGCATTGAGGTAATTGATGGACCTAGATGCTGCATAGAGTACCAGGTCGCCTGCATACATGATGGAGTGACAGTGGGGGCTGGAGGTGGGGATATCATTAACAAAATTAGAGAAGAGCAAGGGCCCTAGAATGGAACCTTGGGGGATGCTGTGAGAGATAGGGGCAGGAGATGAGAGAACCTTGCTGAAGGAAACAGATTGCGACCTGTTGTCCAGGTAGGTCCAGGTCCAGGACAGGGTGGATCCAGAGGCACCAAGGGTGTGCAGTTTATTGAAGAGCAGTGGGTAATTCACCAAATCAAAGGCTTTGGTGAGGTCAATGAACACAGCACCCGTGAGCAAGTCTTTGTCCATGTTGGATTTGACCTCGCTAGTAAAATGAATGAGGGCAGTGGTGGTAATATGTCCAGCCCTGAATTCATGCTGTATGGGGGACTGAAGATTGAATTGGAGTAAGTGAGCTGATACCTGGCCATGGATTAGCTACTCAAAAATCTTGCTGACCATAGGCAGAAGTGAAATGGGCCGATAATTACACAGGAGTTTGGGATCACCTTTCTTAAACACCAGGATTGTCCTAGCAGATTTCTATGCCAATGGCACCATGTAGGTGCTAATGGATAGGTTAAAAAGCAGGGTTAGTGGAGTAGCTAGGAGAGGGGCAACAAGTCTCAGGATCCTGGGATCTAACCCATCTGGCCCGGCACTGCCATGGGTGGGAATGGACCTCAGTAGCTTTAGGACCTCAAGACGCACGACTAGGGAGAGCATCAAAGCAGGAGGAGCATCAGATGGAGCAGGAGGTTGGGTGCTGCCAGATATGAGAGGGGAAACATTAGGAACCTTGGTAAAGAGGGAATTGAAGTCTTTGGCTATGGTGTGGGGATTATTGCAATGAATGTTATTAATGAGCATATCATTGGGAGTCTGAGACTTGGTATTCCCCAGGATCTCATTACTTTGTGTCCAGTATCTCTTAGGGTTGGAGGTGGAGGATTTGAGGAGTTCACAGTAGTAGCTGCTCTTGGCGGAGCGAACCTCCTTCTTACAGGTATTGTGCAAGGTACGATACGCATCGAAGTCGGATTGTAGAGAGGAGTATTTCCATTTAGACCATAGTTTGTCCCGGTTCTTAAGCAATTTTAAGAGACCATGTTAATAAACATCTTTTAAAGAGGACAAGGATGAGGAGTACTAGTTTCGTAAATAATATTCATGAGAGGATGAGGTAGTTATCGGCTGTGGTCTAAGAGTAATAAGCAATACAATACAATACTATGATAATATGATATAATATGAAGATATGATTATTTGGTAATATGATAATATGTAAAATGATATAATGACACACAGTGCTATAATTTTTATTACTTTTTATTTATCTTCTGCAGCTTTCACAAGCTTTGTCTGTTAAAGCCATGGAACATATTAGGATCACTGAACATGAAATGAAGAATTTTGCAACTTTTGTGACATTACTGTAGTATTTTTCCAATGAACTATGATTACCAAAATGAGTGGAAACATTTTTATTATCTGTACTTTTTCATCCTGGCAATGCTCCACAATTAGCCTCAGACAACATCCTAGCCTTGTCAAGCAAACCTGTGGCCCTCCTTCCAACTCTTTGACTTTTCTCCAATGTAGGGCTGAAGGGGGTGAGACCACCCTCTTGAGACCCACATGACTAGAGGGATAAAGGAAAGCTGTGCAGGACCTGAATGTCCTGGTGTCATCCTCATAGGCTAGGGAATTTTCCCCACTGTTCTCCCTTCCCCAGGACATTGGTTGTGACAGCTCCAGTGCATGTGCATGCACACAGATGTGTGACACCTTGTGGAGCCAGACGATGTCCCTTTCTCCCTACCCAGTCACTTTAGCCTGCACTTCCACCACTGGTCACCCAGGTGGCAGTACTAGAAAATGGAAACATGGAAATATGATGAACAGAAAAAAGACCTGAACAGTCCATCTGCTCTGTCTCAAGATTCCTTTCTTGAGGATACTCTTGTCTCTGTCTTCCCACTCAGTCTCTCCTTCCTGTCCCTCATCTTTCAATCTGATGACTCCTTCATGGGTGTCCACACTTCTTTTGAACCCCACTATTGTCTTTGCTTCCATAACCCTGTCAGGAGGTTTGTTCCATCCATCTACCATCCTTTCAGTGAAGTAATAACTCCTAATATCCCTTCTGAACCTTCCCCCTCCAGCTTGAGTGCATGCTCCCCGGGAGATAACTGCTTCACAGTTTGAACAAACTTACTGGAGATGGTCAGGGGCATGGCAGCTAAGGTTTAATGCAAAGAAGTGTAAAATTATGCATGTGGGGAGCAGGAATGCTGGGGTGAGCTACAGGATGGGGGGGTGCTGACAGTAACTAAGGAGGAAAGGGACTTGGGAGGGTCATAGCTACTGATGACTTGAAGGCCGCTAGGCAGAAGGCAAAGGTGGTGGGAAAGGCCAGTGGGATGTTGGAGTGTATTGGAAGGGGAATCACAAGCTGAAGGAGGGAGGTAATAGTTCCACTGTACAAGACCCTGGTGAGACCTAACCTTGAATATGGTGTACAGTTCTGGAGACTACACCTTCAAAAGGACATTGACAAAATAGAAACAGTGCAGAGGAGGGTGACCAAAATGGTGAAGAGATTACATCTCAAGCCTTATGAGGAGAAAGTGAGGGACCTCAATTTATACACATTGAAACAAAGAAGGGAGAGAGGTGACATGATAGAAACATTCAAGTACCTCAAGGGCATTAACAAGGTGAAAGGGGACAACATATTCCAGATTAATAGTAGTGCCAGGACAAGAGGACATGGCATGAGACTGAGGGGTGGCCACATAAGTGGAAATGTCAGGAAGTTTTTTTTTTATAGAAAGGGTAGTGGATGCTAGAAACAGCCTGCCCCAAGAGGTGGTGGCAGCCCATACAGTGGCAGGCTTCAAACATGTATGGGACAGAAACAAAAGAATAATAGAGATAGGAAGAAAAAGCTAAAGTCAATGACCAGATGGTCTCACTGGATGCTTCGTTAGGCATCTTAAACAGGTAGACTGGATGGGTCTAGTGGTCCTTACCTGCTGACAGCATCTATGTGTCTATGTATCTATTACTGTGCCTACTCTGTTATCTCTTTTCATGAACTTACATGTCTCTAACATTCCCCACTCTCCCTTCTGTCCTCCTGTGAATACGTGCTGAGACCTCTCAGTTTCTCATCATACACCTTGCCCTGCTGGCCATGTATCATCTTTGTGGCCCTTCTTTGCACTGTCTCTAATATATCCTTGTCCTTCCGTAGGTGTGAACCCAAGAAATGGGCACAGTATTCAAGACGCAGTTCTACTAGTGATCTGTACAAAGGCAGTATCTCCTCCTTCCTTCTGCTAGTAATTCTTCTCCTTGTGCATCCCAACATTCTGTTAGTACTCCTACATACCCTGTTGCACTGAGCAGTCAGCATTAGGTAATTGATCACCACCCCCTGTTTTCTGCTCCTTTGTGTTCTCGACCTGCGCCTCACCAGTATAGTACACTTTTCCTGGATTTTTCCCTCCTGTGTGCATCACCTTGCACTTTTTGACTTGAAATTCAACTGTCACATATTGGACTTCTTCTCCAGTATCCACTTAGCCTGTCTTATAATGCTAATCCCTTCTTTACAGGTGACCCTCCCACAGATTTTGGTATCATCTGCAAACAGATCCATCTTGTCCTGGTTACACTCCCCTATATCACTGCAATGAATGGTCTCAGGACCAATCCCTGTGGTACCTCAATAGTAACTCCCCTATATCACTGCAATGAATGGTCTCAGGACCAACCCCTGTGGTACCTCAATAGTAACTGCCCTGTCTTCAGAGAATTTCCCATTTAAGACCACCCTCTGTGTCCTATCTGTCTGCCAGATTTTGATACAACCAGTTTTTTTTTTTGCATGGTCCCAGGTTACTCATCTTCTTATCCAGTCTCCTATATGGTACCAAATCAAAAGCCTTACTAAAATCCATATACAGTACATCGATTGGCTGGCCTGTCCTGTCCACTGTTTGTGTTGCTGCATTAAAAAAAGTATATCAAGTTGGCTTTACATGACTAGTCCCTTGTGAACCCATGCGGGTTCCCATCCATTAAACCTTTTTCCTAGCTATGAATGTGACTATTCCCTCTTTAATAATTATCTGTAGACATTTTCTGACTACTGTTGACAGGCTCACTGACCTGTAGTTTCCGAGATTTTCCTTATCACTCCCTTGTGTAATGGAACCCATTTGTCACCTGTCAGTTGTCAGATGCTACACTTGTTGCTATTGATTCTCCATAGAGTTCTAACATCAGCTCTGCTAGTATCTGCCATGTTTTCTTCATCATTGTAGGGTGCACCCCACCTGGCCTTGGTGATTTATCATTTTTTTAGGTTCTTAAGTCCCTTTAGTTCTTGTTCCCTTGTTATCCTCCCTAATTCTGTCTGGGAGTGGGTCTGCCTCCTTGACTGTGAACACCAAACAAACATATTTGGTATACTTGCCTTCTCGCGATTGTCCCCTTTACTCACCCAATCCTTCCTTATCCATTCAATGATGTCCATTGTCTTTTTCCTTTCACTAGTGCCTCCAAAGAAGGATTTGTCATTTTACTTGACTCTTTTCACTAGCCTTGATTTTGCCGTTGTCTTCTTGATAAGCATTTTACTTATTTCCAGTTTATCCTTATACTGTGCCTCTCTCTCTCTCTCTCTGTTTGACTACTCTGTTCCTTCCTGTAAATTTTAAATGCCCCCTTTTTGTTCCCAGCAGCCTGCCTTACCTGCTTTACCTGCTCATGGAACCATATGGGTTTCCTCTATTTTTGGGAATTTCTTAAGGCCCAAACAGTCTTGGGTGTCATCTGTTATAGCCTCCTTCATTACTGCCCACTTTCCATTTATCCCTTGATCATTTGGAAGTTGTTAAGTCTTTCCTGCATTTCTCCCCTTTTTTCTTGAAATCTGCTTCCCTGAAGTCCAGCACCCATCTGCTGGAGGTCAGTTGCTGAGATCTCTGCTTCATGCTGGATTTCTCCATGTAAAGTTCTCTCTGATCAATTTGTGGTTCCACTTCAATGTCCCCAATAATGTCTCAATTGGACATCACCTGGTCTAGTACTGCCTGTCCCCTTGTAGCCTCACTGTGCTGAAGCAGTCAGGAGTAACATGCACAAATATTTATGCCTTCTAGCTCCCATCCACCTGTTTCTCCAGTCTACAATATGTCTGGTAGGTTAAAATCTCCCACTAACACTATTTCTTTCAAGCCAACCACTTCTCTTATCTCCCTCTCCTGAGCCTCATCTATTCCAAAAGTTCGATTTTGAGGTCTGTACACTACCCTTTCCTATGCTACCTTCTTCCCTTTCATTCCTTGAAGCCACAATGACTGCCCTTTCCCCTCCTTGATTGCCATATCTTCCAACACCCTATTATGTTCCCTCATGTACACTGCCACTCTTCTTCCTCCTGTTTTCCCTGTCCTTCATGAAGAGCTTGTAATGCAGAACATTTAGTTCCCAGTAGTGGTCTGTTCTGGTAATTTCCACTGTGTCTATTTCCTCTTTAGATATTACCACCTACACTTTATCCATGTTGTTGCCCAAGCATCTGGCATTTTCATACACCTGCCATCAGTCCTCCTTCTTCCTTCTAGGACTCCTTCATTTTGTCCCCTCTGCTTTATTCTTTGCTTTCCCCTTTCCCACTTCCCCTAGTAGTCACAACTGTCCTGTTTGTTTTGTGGGGCAACAAGGCTCCCATAGGGATCTGGTTCTAGTCCCTGAATCTTGCTACAGCTCTTGACTTCACATAGTTTACTGCAAACTCCTTCCGATAAAAACATCTAAGCTCTGCTCTAGTGCACTGGTTCCCCCTCTGCTCAGATGCAGACTGTCCCTCCTGAACAGCCTGCTATCATCCCAGAAAGAGCCCCAAATGTTAAAATCAATGGTCATGTCCTTCATATTTTTTTCCTGTGGGTGGCGATTGCAGTGCATTCTTTTGCTTTTTTTTCATCCAGTTATTTATGCTCCCTAAGGCCTGGCAGGGACTTTGGCCCTCCAGAGGAGGGACAGTCTTTCTAGTCCCCCTGCACCACACTGGCTTGCCCCCCTTGGCGGGGCTGGGGAGATGCCCCCCCGGAGACCCAATCCAGAAACCAGGGTTAACCTTCAGCGTGGCGGATCATCATGTAGCCCTGTCATGCTCCTTTTCCTTCCTGTTTCTCCTGTCCCCCTTCCCCACCAATGTAACCATGTTGGAGCATGCCTCCCAACCCATATTACCCTCTAGTCACCACTAGAGGGAATCAGCAAGTGGGACGATGTGGGACCCTCTCCCTGAGAGAGGAGAGCAATCCTCTGGATGCTCAATCCTCTCTCCCCCCTGACAACCCCTGGCAGCCCAGGCTCATTCCTGAACCCGGGTCACTGGTGTGGCACAAGGTGTGGCATCCAGCACCTCAACTCTCAGCAGCACTGGGCCAGCTAGATTGCAATGCTTTCACGAAGGTTACCGTATCTGCAACCTCTCATAGCTTACTCACTAGCTCTCCAAACATTTCCATAACCTGATCTACACTACAGTGCGCCAGTTCATTGGTTCCATCATGAATCACAATGTTTGGCTTGCACCCATACACAGTCACTCCACCCATAGAATTAACTTCTCAGTTGTCGCCCCTTGGAGACATATGACAGATCTTTCCCTAGAGTTAAGCCATTGGTCAGACTTCCCATCCCTTTGACTACAGAGTCCCTAATCACTATCACACCAGTGCTGCCCTTGATTTCCACTCTCCTGCCTGTATCATCACTCCTCGATGGAGCCTCCTCCCTGGGAGTACTGCATGACCTTTGAGGTTGTGTCTGTCATCTTAAGACTCTACCATCAGACTGCCCAAGTGGTTCTGAGTAGGCATTCCAATAAACTCTATCCAATTTGAAGCAACCCACCTCCCCCTCCTCACTGCAGTCTGTCAACCAGAGCAGACCCCTAGGGGACTCTGGGGTAATGAAACAGGAGATCCCAGAGTCATGTATGCTTGGTCTCCCCTCAGGTGCTGAACATCTGCACTGGTGTGAACAACCCTGGCCATAAAGATCTCAAGCCTCCTACATACCTGGCACCCTCAAATTCCAGAACACCCTCTGGAAAATTGGCAGTATCAAATCCCCTGCAACTGACTACCTCCTACCTCTCTTCCACCTGCCAGTACATGGTGTGGTGAAATAAGGCCATATCTTATTATTTTGGGCATGTTTTATATCTTTTTTTTATGTGAGAAATGCATCAGATACCAGGGTGGCCCAATATAAGTGCAAGGGATCATGGGTATAGACCATGGGCCCTGTAGATTGATGTGATTTTCTGGTTACTACAGAAAAAACTGTTTTCTGCTAGAAGAGGCTAGAATTAATTAAATTATTTAAAAGAAAACAAAAGAAATAATTAAGCTGAGTTGGCCAGCTGGCAGGTCCATTTGTGTCTCAATGGACCCCAGCACATCTGGTGCTTCTTCATCTACCTTTCCTTTGTTTTCAGTAGTCTATTCTCAGTAAATCTCATTACCAATAAATGGGCTACCGTTTAAGTAAATGACTGCATTGAGCACAGTTTAACTTCAGCTATGTCCCAGCAGGAAGGCTGGAATGTTCCCCTAGAAATCTGGTTTCAGTTGGCTTACCTCTGAGTCTTTTTTTTCCTTATATTAAGAACCTCATATCAGTGATATTGTAATAAAATACTAAAGACGGATTGATTGGGTAACCATAGAAACAGAATGCTAGCCAGTCACAGGGCAGCCACTGTCCACTGGATCTGCCCTTTTGAAACCCTTTAAAACTAGAATGCAGAGGGGTGTCTGAGCCTTTTTTTTTAGCTTTTGCCTTTTTGCGTGAAGACTTTCCATTGTTGTATTTGGGACCCTGACTGTCTGTCTGCTTAGCAGAGCAGAGACAATTTCTTTTCAAGAACATTCTCCTGGACTACCAAGAAAGAAGATCTTCAACTGTCACTTCTAAGGACTTTGCACTTACAATTTCAACCACTAAGGACTTGAGGTAGATTTTAAATCTCAGAGTTTTAAAGTGTAGGTTTTTATGTATATTTTCCATTTTATTTTCAATACCTTGTAACCAATGTCTAAAATTATTTGTCTTTATGTTATTTATTGCATTCATTAATTTAACGAGTAAAGCTTTTGGGTTTTGGGCTTATTTTAAAAATAATTCTGCCTATGTCTGTTGTGTGGGTTGCCTTGGTAAGAGTTTTTCAAATGATACCATGCCTGTGTGGCTGGTTTAATGCCTATCACTACCAAAAGTGAAGTGTCACTAGGGACTTCATGATGAAAGGAGGGGAGGAAATATGTAGGGTCTCAAGAGGAGCCTGTGGGGGTTTGAACTGAGTGATGCATTTCTGGGGAAAGACATAGTAATAGGGTGTATAGGGCCCCCAAAGGCTATACATGCCTGTGGCTTTCTGGTTCATGGTACAGTGGCCGAGAGAGTTCTACCACAGGAACACAGACTCGAGACTGTATTTATATCCCCTTGCACAAGAGAAGGGGTATCTCTGACCCCATCCCCCATCACAAGAGGGATTTCCTGTGATGCAGAGAATCCCTCCCCTTGGGAGTGGACTTGTGCCAGATTTGGTGGCAGTGGTGGGATTGGTGAACTCTTTGAACAACCACACACAAAGAGGGCAGAAAACTGGAAAAATGAAAATTGGTTACAAGATATATTTCCCCACCCTGATTTTTTTTTTTGTTGCAAGTAAAAAGCAGACTACTGGTTATGCAGGGAAGAAAGATGACTTCCAAGTACAGTGACTACACTGTAGAAGAGCTGAAGCAGCTGTGCCAGGAAAGAGGGGTCCATTATGAGGGGTGAAGCAAAAAGAACCTCATGGAGGCTCTTGTGGCAGTCAATGAGCAAGCAACTGTCCAGGGCCTCGAGTTATAGCTGGTGACTGAGAAGGACCAGACCTAGGACATGGGGTGCCAAGGGACGTCGCAGTGTCCAGTCCCAGGGAGGAGGACAGCAAGACCAGAGGGAACCCAGAGTCAAGGCTCCAGGAAAAGGGCACCACAGAGCTGGAGCTGGAAGGGATCAGGCTAGAATCTGATCTGAGGAAATCGGAGCGGCAGCAGAAAAAGTTCAAAGCCCAGCAGGAAAGAGAGCAGAAGATGTTCTAACTGGAGATGCAGGAACAGCAGCACCAAAGAGAGGCCACGGAAAAGGAAAAGCAGCTTCAGAGAGAGGCAGAGGAAAAAGAAAAACAGTGACAAAAGGAATTTGAGCTGAAGAAGCTAAGACTCCAATGACCAGTGGTAGTGGTGAACCTGAAACTCCAGGGCTGGGGTATAAATTAAATTCAAAATTAATAACTGAATTTAAAGAAGGGGAGGATATGGATGCATTTTTGAATTCATTTGAAAAGGTCTGTATACAGGCCAAAATACCCAGGGAGTCCTGGAGCTTTCAGCTATCCCCACTACTTACTGGTAAATTACATGAGGTGCTAGGCCACATGGACAATCAGGACAGTAGCGAGTAAGAAAAACTTAAAGCTTCTTTACTTAAAAGTATGAACTAACTCCTGAGGCCTGCAGGGTGAAATTCTGTAAACTCCAAACAATCCCTGAGATGAGCTTTCAAGAACTAGCCACAAAGCAGTGGCAGTTTTTAAAGCATTGGTGGGAGGGGGTGGAAGCAACTCTGTGGGGAAAATTGCGGAGGTCATACTTTTAGAACAGTTCTTTTGGGCTTGCCCAGCAGAGGTGAAAACCTGGCTAGAGGACTGGGATCCCAAAACAGCACAGCAAGCTGCTGAGCTCTCGGATCACTATGTCAGGAGCTGGCCTGCTATGAAAGGAAGTGGGGAAGTAGGGGCTGCAGCACAGAAAGGGAAAAGTGCACTTTCAGGGTATCTAAAAATCTCAGTGTCTCTGCGGAAAAGGGGAAGCCCCAAGTTACCAAGAAGGGAGGTCTTGGAAAAAAAGAATGATGAATGTTGGTTTTGTAAACAGCCAGGGCATCTGGCTAGACAGTGTCCTAAAAAGGTAAAGAGTGGGCAAAATGGTCCTCAAACAGAGGTGGGTGCACTGTGTATCCCTGAGAGTATGCCTGTGAACTTGAGGGAGCACATACACCCTGTTACTGCAAATGGGATGCAGACCCATGGGTTAAGGGACAGAGGGGTGTCTTTTCCCCTGATAAAAGTGGATTTGGTTGAGCCTGAACAGCTCATACCTATTCAGTTTGTCACTGTGAGGAGATTCACAGGGGAGGAGAAAACCCTGCTACTAGCTAGTGTTCTCCTGGATTGGAGTGAGACAGGAGAGAGGGTACAAAAAGTGGCAGTGGCAGACAACCTCACTCTGGATGTGATTATAGGGAAAAATATACAGCACAGGGTTATGTGTGGTTACCCACAATCAGACAGTTAAGGCCCCATGTATTTCCCTGAACCCTACAGAAGCACCTGTGGAAGAGAATAGAAGGCTGGTTCTCGAGCCTATCTCTCCTGAAATGAAGAATAGTGAAAGGGAGGTAGGACTTCCCCAAGTAGCTGTGCACCAAACAGCTACAAAAGGTTACTCTGAGGAGGGAGGGGTAATCAATGATCAGAAGGCTAGGGATGGCAGTGAATCTAAATGCCCTAACACTAGAGCTATGGATCCCAGCTTAGGAACTGAGGGGGACATGTCCCATGCTTTGGGAAAATGTAAAGATTTTGCAGCTGCTCAGAGGACTGACCCTAATTTGCAGTGGTTGAGGGCTTGTGCAGAATCTGATGGGACACAGGGAGGTGACATGAGACATAGGGTATTTTAGGACAACGGACTGTTGTATACACAAAACATGAGGACTAAGGAAGGGGTGATGAGCAGGCAGCTTGTCATTCCCCAGGAGTATCATGAGCATGTCTGGATATCTGGGAATCATGCACACCATGCAGTGATTGGCCCAAAATGTCTATTGGCCCAACTTCACCTAGCAGGTAAAGAAATATTGCAGGTCTTGTCCCTGGTGCCAACAGAGAGGAAAGGCAGGTAGAAAAAGAAAAGCTGCCCTACTTCCCCTGCCCATTGTGGAGGAGCCATTCCAGAGGGTAGGAATGGATATTGTGGGACCCATGAGTACCCCAAGCTCCTCCAGAAAAACATTTATACTGATGGTGGATGATTACACCACCCAATACCCATAGGCAGTCACCCTCTCCTCCATTAAAGCACCCAAGGTGGCAGATGCCTTGCTAGGGATTTTCTCCCATGTCAGGTTACTGCAGGAGGTTATCTCTGACCAAGGAGCTAACTTCATGTCAGACCTGATGAAGTCTTTGTGGGAGAAGTGTGGAGTGGTGCACAGATGCATGACACCTTATCACCCACAAGCCAATTGGCTCATGGAAAGATTCAGGTTGGGGTGCCCCATGTCCTGTGGTTGGTGGTAGGATCGAGGTAGTGGGGTTCAGAAGGCACTCTGGGATTAGACAGGTTCTAGAGAGTGGTCTGATGTGTTTAGTTCCTTTCACCAGGGTTCCCATCAAACCGAGTGGGCGGTAGCCAGAGGAGCTGCACTGTCCACCAATCCCCTGAGGGCAGTGCTTTGCATGCCAGATCAATCAGAAACAAGACTGCAATTATAGCAGACTTGGTTTCTTCGGTCGATCTGGCTTGCATTATGGAGACCTGGATTGGTGATGATGCTGACCTGGTTTTAGAGGCTGCCGTCCCATCCTGAGATACCATAGTGCACTGCCCCAGAGTGGAATGCAGGGACGGGGGGTAGCCATCTGTTTTATATCTGAGCTAGGCTTCCCCCTGCACCAAGTGAGAGCACCTCATTCATTGGAATGTGTGGCCATCTGTGGGGTTCCAGGCGCAGGCTGCCTGATCCTCCTGATTTACCGCCCCTCCAGGGTGGCAGGAGATTTTCTGTAGGAGATGGGCGATTTCATCATTGGGGAGACGTTGGAGGCTCCCAGATGTTCGGTGCTGGGGGACTTCAACATTTGGGCCAAGGATGAATTTTCTCGGCTTGGTTTTAATTTTCTTCAGATGACTTCATCTTTGGGTTTTGCACAGGGTGTTTCCTCCGTAGCCCATTAGGGTGGCCACAAGTTGGATCTGGTGTTCTCACTTGTGCTTGAGATTAATAATCTCAGGACTGATCAGGTCATTTGGTCCGATCATTGCATGCTGAAGTTCTTGTTCGGGGGCCCCCCAATAGCCCTCCCTCTGCAGAGATTGTCAGCTATCGCCATTTGAGAGGGTTGACCACTGAGGGTTTTCTGGCGGTGGTTGACCTATCTAGTGTGGACAGTGCATGCCTTAGGGGTGTGTACGCAGCAGTGGATGCCTATAATAAGGTGCGGACTGGTGCGCTCGACTCCCTCACACCAGTCCGTGTACAACCCAGGTCTTCTCACTTGAGGTCCCCTTGGTATGTTGGTGAACTCAAGGTGATGAATACCTTGGATCGGAGATTAGAGCACTGTGGGCAGAAGTCTGGCCTGGAGGTAGGCAAACTGGCCCTACGTGTGCACTATGGTGCATACCAAGGGGCAATCAACTGTAAGAAGGCACAATTTCTGTCATGGGAGATTGCCACCAGGAGGAACAGACCAACTGTGCTCTTTCAGACTGTGGACAGGCTTCTTCATCCTTCCTGTCTACAGTCAAAGGTAGCTTTTTCTAAAGCATTGTGCGAGCAGTTTGCTCGGTTCTTCTCGGACAGGGTGTCTGCCATCAGGCAGGGGGTTCTGTTAGTGGGCCAGAGTTTGGCTGACAGTGGTCACCATGGGTGACTGGAGAGCACTCCATCTGGTTTGGGTGAGTTTAGACTGGTGGAGGTAGCTGAGGTCATTGAGATTGCTTCCAAGCTTTGCACACCTTTTGTGAACTGGACCCGGTGCCAACTCGTTTCTTAATGAGATGTGTTGACTCGGTTGGCCTGGTGTTTGCCTTGATTTTCCAGTGTTCCTTGTCAGAGGAGGTCTTTCCTGATGTCTTGAAGGAGGCATTGGTGAGACCACTTCTGAAAAAAACATCGTTGGACCCTGAGATCAAGGCAAATTACCGTCCCATCTCCACTGTTCCATTTTTGGGTAAGATTGTTGAGAAAGTGGTGACGCTTCAGCTTGAGGAGCATCTTGTGACCCATGATTTATATGATCTGCTCCAATCTGGGTTTTGTGCAAGGCATAGCACAGAAACTAAGCTAGTTCAGGTGCATAATGACCTCCTCAGGGCTAGAGATCAAGGGAAGGGGACAATTCTTGTTTTCCTCGATCTCTCTTCAGCATTTGACATGGTGGACCAGAGTGTTACTTGACCACCTAAGGGAATTCTGCCGACTTGCTGGCACTGCCATCTGCTGGTTTGAGTCTTTTCTATTTAACAGGAGACAGAGGGTAGTGATGGGGAATTTCTCCTCCTCCCCGGCCACCTGTCATGCGGAGTTCCCCAGGGTTCAGTCTTGTCACCGATGCTGTTTGCCATGCATATGCTGCCCCTGGGAGAGCTCATCTGGAAGAACATAGAATTTGATGGCAGATAAGGACTGCTTGGCCCACCTAGTCTGCCCATTTTCCTACCTGATGGATAAGCTGCAGATTCTAGTTAATCAACAGCTTACTTCCTCCTACTCCCCACCCCTCACTAGAATTGCCTTAAGTCTGTCCCATGCATTCTTGAATTCTCCCACTGTTCCTGACTCCACAACCTCCTCTGGAAGGCTGTTCCATGCATCCACAACCCTCTCTGTGAAAAAATACCATCTAACATTACCTCTGAGCCATCCCCCCTATCTTCAGATTGTGCCCCCTTCTTCTTGCACATCACTTCTTCTGAAAGATGCTACCCTATTGTACTTTGTTAATTCCCTTGAGATACTTGAAAGTATCATGTCCCCCCTCTCCCTCCTTTCCTCAAGAGTATACATATTAAGCTGCTTTAGTCTCTCCTCATATGTCTTCTTGTGCAGACTCTGCACCATTTTGGTTGCCCTCCTCTGAACAGCCTCCACTCTGTCTATGTCTTTGCGGAGATGGGGTCTCCAGAATTGCATGCAGTACTCCAGATGAGGTCTTACCAACTGTCTGTACAGAGGGATAACAACTTCCTGTTTTCTACTGTTGATGCCTCTCCCTATACATCCCAGTATCCCCCCAGCCCTCCTTACTGCCTTCTCACATTGCTTGCCCACCCTTAGGTCATCTGACATAATTACTTCTAGGTCTCTTTCGATTTTTGTTGTTGTTATTAACTTACCCCCATTGTGTACTCTTCCCCTGGGTTTTGTTTCCCAGATGCATTACCTTGCACTTCTTTGCACTGAATCTGAGCTGCCATATATTTGACCATTCAACCTTGCCAAATCCCTTTTCTTCCTTTCCACCCCACCTTGTGTATCAACCTTGTTGCAGATCTTTGTGTCATCTGCAAAGAGACATACTTTTCCTTCCAGGTGCTCTCCAATGTCACTTATAAAGACATTAAAGAGGACCGGTCCCAGTACTGACCCCTGCAGTACCCCGCTAGTTACCCTCCTTTCTTCACTGTGGACTCCATTTACTATTACCCTTTGCATCCTGTTGTCCAGCCAGTTTTTAATCCAGGCTTCCACCTTGGGACCCACTCCAAAGCTGGCTAACTTGTATATTAATCTTTTGTGTGAGACTGTGTCAAATGCCTTGCTAAAATCTAGGTAGGCCATAGCCACAGTCCCTCCCTGGTCTACTACTTTGGTCACACAGTCTGGGTTTTCATTGTTATGCTGATGATACCCAGCTATATCTTTCCTTTGCCCTGGAACATCTTGTGCAGTGGAAGTGCTGAACAGCTGCCTTGTTGAGATCAATGGCTGGATGGCCTCCAGCTGGTTGCAACTGAACCCCGATAAGACGGAGGAACTGGTGGTGGAGTTGGACAGAGGGCATGATAGGTTGGCCTCTGGTGCAGAGACAGGGCTTTTTCTTGGCTCTGTACCATTGAAGGCCTCCTCTAGGGTGCGGTGTCTGGGCGTCATTCTTGACAGTGGACTGACACTTGAGTCTCAGGTGGCCTCTGTTTTCCATACTAGTTTTTATCATCTGAGAAATGTTGCCAGGATAAAGCCCCTAGTTCTGCCACAGGACCTCCCCACCTTGGTACCTGCCTTCATGACATCCAGGCTTGACTACTGTAATGTGCTCTATCTTGGAGTCTCTGGGGGTACCCTATGCCAATTGCAGCTGGTGCAGAATGTGGCAGCAAGGCTGTTGACAGGACAGCCTAAGTATTGTCACATCACTCTTGTGCTGCATGAACTGCACTGGCTGCCAGTTAGGTGGAGGGTCCTCTTTAAGGTGGGCTTGCTCACCTTTAAGGCCCTACACAGCCTGGGCCCTGGTTACCTGATGGACCTCCTTACACCTGCTGTCTCGGTCCGCTCCCTTCACTCCTCCTCTATGGGCCTCCTTGTGATTCCCAGAATGAGGTTAAAAACAGCTGGCGAAAGAGCATTTAGTGTCACCACCCCCGTCCTATGGAATTCGCTCTCTCCAGCTGTTAGGGAGGCCCCTTCTGTGGAGGTATTTAAAGCCCACCTCAAGGCCTTTTCTTGTATAAGCAGGACTTCCAAGACAGTTTCTTATAGTCCTTGCCTGTTTTTTAGAACCATATGTTTAGATTAGCCTTGGCTTTTTAAGTAGTAGCTGTTGCTGTTCAGGGTATTATTTAAATTTTCCTTAATTAATGAAATATTGTATGTTTATGTTTAATTATATGTTGTTATGCATTTATTATGATGTTTAGTAAGCATTTTTAAAATGTTCAGCACCCAAAGCCTCCGGGATGGGTGTCTCTTAAATAAAATTTGCCTTGCCTTGCCTTCAACTGTACCCTAAAAATGATGATCCAAGCATTTGCTGAACAGCATGGGAGGGACTGGCAGAAATACCTTCCCCACCTCTTGTTCGCATACAGGGAAGTGCCCCAAGAGTCAACAGGGTTCTTCCCTTTCAAACTCTTATACAGATGTAGGATGCATGGGCCCCTAGACTTGATCCGTGAAGACAAGCATGCCACCCAGGGGACTCACATAGTTGAGTGTGTCCTTAAGTTCAGGAAGAAGCTGAAGGAGCTTTTGGGGGTGGCCTAAAGCAACCTGTCAGCTGCCCAGCAGAATCAAAAAGTCTGGTATGATTGCAGAGCCAGAGCTTGCTTGTACAGCACAGGCCAGGAAGTAATGGTCCTCATTTCAATCCAGAAAGACAAGCTGCAAGCTAAGTGGGCAGGACCATACAAGGTAGTCCAACATATAAATGGCATGAACTGCCTGACAGGAGACATATGCATTGAATGTACCATGTTAATATGATGAAGCCATATGTAAATAAGGCCAACATGGTGTTTGCTGTTTGTAGTCCTGGGGAGGGGATGGACAAAGAAGACCACCTCCTGGGATTGCCAGAGGAAAGCAAGTGGGAGTCATCAGTGGGGACAATCAAACTGTCACCCCAGTTGACCCCAGAACAGAGCCAGGAAGTAAGGAAGGTTTTAGAGGACTTTGCCCCTTTATTTACAGCCAAGCCCGGATGGACCCCCTTAGTTACCCATGTTGTGGATATGGAAATGCAAATGCCTATATGATGGACAGCCTACTGGGTGTCTGAGGCCATCCAAAATGATGTTGGGAGGGAGGTGGAGGAAATTATGTAGTTAGGGGTAATCCAGAAATACCACAGTCCCTGGGCCTTACCCGTAGCCCTTGTCCCAAAGCCGGATGGGTCTACCCACTTTTGTGTGGACTATCGTGGACTCAACACAGTCACAAAGTCTGATGCCCACCCAATGCACTGGATAGATGAGTTGTTGGACAAATTGGGTAGGGTGCCCTACCCGACAATCATAGATCTGACAAAGGGGTACTGGCAGGTGGAATTGACTGCCAGAGCTAGGGAATGCTCAGCCTTCATCACCTCAATAGGCCTCTTCAAATTTTTTTTTTGAAATTCAAGTTTATTGATTTTAGCAAAACCATATGCAGACAGGGCATTGTATACAGATGTCGAATATCAATTTGTGGTATAAATAAATAGAAAAATAACCCCAATCCCTCTCCCACCCACCTTCCCAATCAACCCACCAAAACCCTCCCTACAACCACCCATATTATGCCCACCCTCCACCCTACTAAAACCCTTATAGAGTGTACCAAAGTAGTTGTATGCAAGTTCTATTGTCAAATCCTGAGGTAAGTAACCTGGTCATGAAATCAAAGCCGAAAGGAGTGGGTGAAAAAAAAAGGAAGCCTTGTTGGGCATCAGAGAAGGAACCAAGAGGTCAATGATGCAGATATAATGCATATAGTTTGCCCCACCTTTTATGGAACAGGTCCATGCGATTGCGAGAACTGGCTACAAGTCTCTCCGTATTGAAGCACATTGAAAGTTCTGTTAGCCATTCAACATAGGTCAAGATCAGCCGATCAGTCCAATGCTTGAGGACCAGCCTTTTGACTACTATGGACAATAAGGCCATATGATATTGACGTTCCAGGCAATCTATGGTGAAATAATCACCTAGAATACAGATATCGGGCATAAAAAGGTTAAGGCCGAGTATGGGATCTAGCTTGTCCTGAATAGAGGTCCACAAAGGGGCAACTTTGGGACATGGCCCGAAAATATGGAGCGAGTTCCCCTCACTATGTGAACATCTGGAACAAAGGGGGAGAGATAGTTTATTGAGGCGGAACAGTTTAGTTGGGATGTAATACATATTGTTTAGTATGTAATACTGGATGAGTCTAAATCTGTCCTGGGTGTGGTATCTGTGTAGGTCTTTCCAAATTCGAGGTCCAGTTGGGGGTGGAATCTGGAAGTAGAAAGCCAAGTACAAGGAGCCCTCGGCGAATTTGGGAATTTGTAGTCCAGTAGGTAGGAGTATATTAATGAGATGGAATGTGGTTTGGCAAGAGGGTGAGAATATGAGAGAAAAGGACTGACCTTTGAGTCCACAGATTCTGGGCCAAAGTTAGTAATAATGAGATGCCTCAGTTGGTATATCTTAAAAATCTTATTGTTAGGAATATCAAATTTAGTTAGTATGTTTGAAGATGGGAGGAGGGAACCTTGGTCATAGTAGTGTTCTAGAGTAGTTTCATTGATTTGTGGGAGCCACTCGGGGGTGATTATCGAGTTGCCCAGTTTAATGTTGGGATTGAGAATGAGGGGTTGTGCTAGGTCCATTTTAGGAAAGATTTTGAGGAAATAGAGGCATTGAAAAAGGGATTTAAGAGATGTAGTGATTGTTTGATTGGATAGCCAGGGTGAGAGCGCCGAAGTGGGAGTAAAGAAGATTGCTTGGGGATATATTTTAGCCTCTGAGAGGATCTGTCTCTCAATCTGGAGCCAGATCGGAGGAGAAGCATCAGTGGAGGTTGAGTACCATTTACCTAGCTTGGAGAGGTGAGCAGCCCAATGGTAAAGTATTAGATTGGGGAGTCGAAGATCACCCTTATCTTTAGGAAGGGATAGCTTGAGGAAGGAGCGCCTAACCGCTTTCCCCAGCCAAATAAACTTTGAGAAGATTGTGTGGAATTGACGTAGATAAGAGAGTGGTAGCCAGAGACCTAATAGATTGAGAGGGTAAAAGATACAGGGAAGAATGTTCATCTTGATGATATTAATTCTGCCCCATAAGGAGATGGGGAGGTTAGACCATCTTTGAAGGTCTAGTTGGATATGAGCTTTAAGGTCATCCAGGTTGAGCTTCCTAAGTAAAAAGGGGTC
Organism: Neoceratodus forsteri; assembly: GCA_016271365.2. Lineage (NCBI taxonomy): Eukaryota > Metazoa > Chordata > Ceratodontiformes > Ceratodontidae > Neoceratodus > Neoceratodus forsteri. Next base: position 728,451,006 of record CM057455.1, read on the forward strand.
TGAAGTAAAGTGGATGCCTAGGTATTTGATCGATTTGGGGGACCATCTCATACCGAACTTAATGAGTTTATGTTTATACGTAAGGGGGTTCAATGGAAAGATTTGGTTGATATGTTCAATTTATAGTGAGAGAGGTTGCCGTGTTGGGCTATGATTTGAAGTGCATGTCCTAGTGAAGTGGCAGGGTGGGCGACATGAAGTAAGATATCGTCAGCATAGGCTGAGAGGACTAATTCCTGCTGTTGTGTCAGACAGCCTTGAATGGATGGGGAAGACTTAAGTTTGAGGAGAAGAGGTTCAAGATACAGGTTGAACAGGAAAGATGAAAGAGGGCAACCTTGTCTGGTACCAGTATGAAGGTGGAAGATAGAGGAAAAGACACCGTTACAATATATCTTGGCAGAAGGGGATTTATATAAAACCTGGATCCATTTGAGGAAAGAGGGTGGAAAGTCCATTTTGGCCAGCGTAGCCCAAAGAAAAGACCAATTGACTCTGTCAAATGCTTTCTCTGCGTCTAGCGAAATCAGGGCCATTGGGGAATGGGATAATTGGGCAGCATGAGAGATATGGGAAAGGGTTCTAAGATGATCTGCTGGGGAGCGAGATTGGACAAAGTCAACTTGTTCCGGGCTGAGAAGGTGGATCCAGACTTTTTTAATCCTTTCGGCCAAAATCTTGGAAAGGATCTTCATATCACAATTTAGGAGAGAAATGGGTCGGTAGCTCGCTGGGTCTGTGGGCGTTTTATCGGGCTTGAGGATTAGAACAATAGTGGCCTCGAGTAGAGTGGGGTCCAGAGTCTCGGCAGTGAACATGTAGTAGTATAGCTTGAGGAGTAAAGGGGCAAGTTCTTTAGAAAATACTTTGAAAAAATTTGAGGGATAACCATCTGGGCCTGGTGCTTTGTCCAGGGCAATGGAAGCGATAGCCTCTTCTATTTCGGAGAGACAGATAGGGGAAGTCAGGGTATCTTTATGGGAGACAGAAAGTTGGGGAAAGTTGAGGTCTGCCAGATAGGTTGATATGTCTAGGAAAGATACAGAGGAGGGAGGGCTTTTGTAAAGATTCCTATAGAAATCTTCGAAGATCTGTGTGATTTCTCTGGGGGAGGTTTTAATGAGGCCTTCGGGGATTGTAGGGCCGAGATTAATCTGGAGCTCTCTAACATACGTAATCTTAAAGCCAAGGGTCTACCTGCCTTTTCACCTTGCTCGATGTATTTAGATTGGGTTTTAATTAAGCTATATTCAGCTTTTTCTTTAAGGAGATCTGTATATTCATTTTTGGCTGCTAAAAGGGCTTCAAGGGATGACAAGGGGGAGGAGAGGGAGTAAGAACTTTCAAGCTCCTTGATCCTGGCCATTAATAGGAGTAGCGGGCTTGTCTAGTTTTTCCCTCGTTGAGGCCAACCAATTAATTCACCTCTTAGGTAACATTTCAGGGAGCTCAGATAATGTCGAGACAGCGGGGTAGAGTTAATATTGTTCTCGAGAAATTGGAGATGGAAGTTTAATGTGAGCCACAGTCTGGGAGTCTTTGAGGAGTTGGGTGTTGAGTTTCCAGGCTGTGTCCTGCTGAGAGTGGGATGGGAAATTCTTGCCCATACTATGGCGTGGTCGGAAGCACAATGTTTCAATACCGGTCTGAGAAGACATGGAGGAGGATTTACTAATAAAATGTAGTCTATTCTAGACCAGGAACCATGGGGTTGGGAAAAGAAGGAGAAGGACCGAAGGGAGGGATTGGTGAGGCGCCAGGAGTCGCACAACCCTAGAATATGTAAAAAGTCTGATAAGGATCTTTGAACTGGGGTAGGTGGGTGACTTGAGTCTGGAGCTTTATCTAGGGGGTAGGATGGTGGAATGTTCCAATCCCCACCAAGGATAAGCTGTGAGGGGAGTAGGGCACTTACCTTGTCTGCCAGGGCCATAAAAAAATCAGAACTACCACCTACTGGACCATAAATTGAACCGAGAACAGTTTCACAGTTATTGAGGGATCCTTTGACCAGTATGAATCTTCCATCTAGGTCAGTCACTGTTACGTCTACCAGGAACGTAACATAGTTTTTAATAAGGATAGCCACACCCCTACTAGATCCTGACCCACTCGCCACAAATACTTGTGAAAAGCCAGATCTGAACAACCATTTAGCCTCTGTATTGAGTAAATGAGTTTCTTGTATCATCAGTATGTCAGTCTGGATTAGGTCACAGTGATTAAATACTTGAATTCTCTTGGTTTTCTCCCTGAGCCCACGTACATTCCACGATGTGACTTTGACTGAGTGCATAGCCATTTCAAAAACAAAAGAATATAAGGGCAGACAATAGAACTCATACCAATAACCCAGTAGAGATAGCACACTCTAGCCCCGAAATCCCAACTCGCTGTAAGCTGCCAAATGTCACATACCAAATGTTGATGTGTCATGAGCAAATGGTATAAGTCAAAACTGAGATGAAACATAGGAAATGTAGGCAGCTCAACTCCCCAACCTCCACCCCCTATAACCCCTAATAAGCCTATCAAACTATATACACCCTGGTACCAGGCATAGTCAACAAAAATGGTAAGATTCATGACAGAAGCCTGAGATCCAGGACCCAATGGTAAACCCAGTGTTCAGCCTGCTACTAAAATCAGGTGTAATGAGGGGTCTCTGGGGCCTGAGTATAAAGGATAGCTTTAAGCCAAACAGAACTAACCAGAAGCTCGCATGTGAAACTGGGTCTACATACCCCTCTCTATAAGCTCGTGAAGCAACTTTCACGCCACAAACGTCTGCAGGAACCCCCCATCAGCTCTCCATCGCAGCACTGGCAGTCAGGAGATTGCGCGAGGATCTGAAAAAAAGGGGAACACCAGAATGGAAAGTAAAAAGAACCCAGGGGGAAAAACTCTATGTGGAGTGGCACCCGACCCTTTACAAAGGGAGAACCCCAAAAGGTTCACTCACCCCCTTGTCAGGGCGATTATAGTCTACTGAAGGATGGCAGGTCGACTCGAGAGGTGGAAGCCCAGGCCTGACACTCTATTATGCATGTTGTTTCCCTGGGGAATGGTTATGCGGTAGAACCAAAGTGGTCCATCACTAAAACGACCAGGCATAACATTGCAACCACTTCCCTTTGGTTCCGGTGAGTTTACGAGGGCCAGAGACGCCGCGGCCCACCCCGACCTCCGCCTGAGCTGCCAAGGACTCTCCACCCATCGGGACAACAACGGAACCACCCATCAAGGTAACTAAGATTAACAAACACAGAATTCAGACTAAAACATCACCTTAGTTGTGAAACTGGTAACTGAGAGTTCAGCTATTTTGTTTTGAAGAGATTAGGGAGCTTAGAAGTCAGGTCCTTGGAAGCAGAATCCGGGGAGTCGTAGTTCATGGAGATGCCCTCAATTGTGACTTTGAGGGTGGCGGGGTACAGCATTCTAAAAGGGATGCCCGCCGCGATGAGCTTCTGAACGATGGAATGGAATGCTGTTCTCTTCAGCCTGGTCTCCCATGGAAGATCTTGAGCAATGCGAAGTTTGGCAGGTCCCCACATGATTGCTCGGAGTTCGTGAGTTTTAGCAAGAACATGCTGCTTCTCTAAATAGCTGAGAAACTTGACTATCATTGGTCGCGGGGGAGAATCTGGACGGGGCCTAGGTCTCAGGGATCTATGCGCTCTTTCCAGATGGTAGTGGGGATTAAGAGGTGATGGGCCCACCGTTTTAACTAAAAACTTTTGGAGAAAGGCAATAGGATCAGATCCCTCTTCAAGTTCAGGAAGGCCCAGGATAAGGAGGTTGTTCGCCTGCGACCTTCTAGGTCCTCCGTTTAAGTTGTAATTTTTAACCTGTTGCTTTAATGCAACCAAATTGGATTCGTTGTGGCTCTCCATTGTTCCTGGGAATGGATTCTGGCTTCGAGTCAGACACCCTAAGTGCGAGAGAGGAAAGGTCTCCCCGGATAGATTTGAGCTCAGAGGTAATGTCCTGTAGCACTTCTGTCAGTGGTGTTAGCTCTTGCAAGAACTTTTCTTCAGTGAGAAGGTTTGTCGAGGGTGCTTTATCGCCCGTTTTGTCGGGAGTGGTGCTGAGCTGGTTCCTCGCTTTTTTAGGTAGCTTCTCAGACGTGGCTGGTGGTGTGTGCCGGATCGCGGCCTGTTTCTTCTCTGCCTCCATCCTTCTTTATGTTGACAGGATGTGAATAGAAATTGCCCTGGGGCTGAAAGGCAGAGTGAGATAGATCGAATGGTATAGGAATTGTTGAGATTGTTCTTCTAGAATCACAATTTGAAGAGGATAAGGCTGATGGGTGCCGGGAGCTCCGAGACACTGCTGCTGCTCAGAAAGTTAGCATCACGTGACCTCTGCCGCCTCTTCAAATTTAAGGTGATGCCTTTTGGGATGAAGAATGCCCCTGTCACATTCCAAAGGTTGGTCAACCAGGTGTTACATGGTACTGAAGAGTACATAGTAGCTTATCTGGATGATATTGCCATCTTCAGTACCAGCTGGAAGGAACACCTGTCTCATCTGAGGGAAGTGTTAGGCAAGATACAGAAGGCAGAACTCACTGTAAAGACCGAACAGTACCAGGTAGCCATGGCTGAGCTCTCATATGTGGGACATGTAACATAGATCTGCTAATGTCAATGCAGATGGCCTATCCCGCCAGTCGGAGTAAGAGGCAGAACTGGTGGGAACTCTTACTAGAAAGGGGCGTGTTCCCCTCAGGTTCTGTTAAGGAGGGACGAGTGTGGCGAGATAAGGCCATACCTTATTACTGTATTTTGGGCATTTTTTTATATATTTTTATGTGAAAAATGCATCAGATGCCAGTATGGCCCAATGTAAGTGCAAGGGATCATTGGTACAGACCATGGGCCCTGTAGACTGATATGATTTTCTGGTTACTACAGAAAAAAAACTGTTTTCTGCTAAAAGAGTCTAGAGTTAATTAAATTATTTAAAAGGAAACAAAAGAAATAATTAATCAGAGCTGGCCAGCTGGCAGATCCATTTGTGTCTCAATGGACCCCAGCACATCTAGTGCCTGTTCATCTACCTTTCCTTTGTTTTCAGAGGTCTACTCTCAGCTAATCTCATTACCAATAAATGGGCTACCATTTAAGTAGACGACTGTATTAAGTATGGTTTAACTTCGGTTATCTCCTAGCAGGAAGGCTGGAATGTTCCCCTAGAAATCTGGTTTCAGCTGGCTGACCTCTGAGTCTTTATTTCTTATATTAAGAACCTCATATCGGTGATATTGTAATAAAATACTAAAGTCGGATTGGTTGGGTAACCATAGAAATAGAATGTTAGCCAGTCACAGGGCAGCCACTATCCACTTGACCTGCGCTTTTGAACCCCTTTTAAACTAGGATGCAGAGGGGTATCTGAGCCTTTTTTGTATTAGCTTTTGCTTTTTTGCTTGAAGCCTTGCCATTGTTGCATTTGGGACCCTGCCTGTCTGTCTGTTTAGCAGAGCAGAGACAATTTATTTTCAAGAACATTCTCCTGGACTACCAAGAAACAAGATCTTCAATTGTCACTTATTAAGGACTTTGCACTTTAAAATTCAACCACTAAGGACTTGAGGTAGACTTTAAAACTCAGAGTTTTAAGGTGTAGGTGTTTATGTATATTTTCCATTTTATTTTCAATACCTTGTAACCAATGTCTAAACTATTTGTCGTTATGTTATTTACTGCATTCATTAATTTAGCTAATAAAGCTTTTGGCTTATTTTAAAAAGAATTCTGCCTATGTCTGTTGTGTGGGTTGCCTTGGCAAGAGTTGTTCGAACAATACTACACCTGTGTGACTGGTTTAAGGCCTAACACTACCAAAAGTGAAGTGTCACTAGGGGGCTTTGTGATGAAAGGAGGGGAGGAAATACATAGGGTCTCAAGAGGAACCTGTGGGGGTTTGGACTGAGCGCTGCATTTCTGGGGAAAGACACAGTAATAGGGTGTATATGGCCCCCGAAGCCAATACATACCTGTGGCTTTTTGGTTCGTGGTGCAGTGGCCAAGAGAGTTCTATCCCAGGAACACAGATGCAAGACTGCATTTATATCCCCACGCACAGAGAAAGGGTATCTCTGACCCCTCCCCCCGTCACAAGAGGGATTCGCTGTGACGCAGATAATCCCGCCCCATGGGAGTGGACTTGTGACACATGGCAACAGTAATCTGTTATTCTTTTACTTACTTCCCTGAAATGACCTACCATATATATGGAATTTTGCCAAAAAATTTTGATTACTCTGTTATAGTCTACCTGCCTGACACCCCTAAGATTTTTCCCTAGTACACCCTAACCAAGACTGGGAGTTTGCTATGGCTACAAAATAAGGAATAATCTATTGTGGGCTGTGCAGCAATATTGTAACAACTGAACAGCCTGGGTATGTTGTGAGGTTTGAGGTGCAGCCAAGGGCCTTCAACCATCGAGGAAGTGAGGTTATTACATCACTGACGCACAACCAGAGTGGATTATTTCAGCTAGAGTAGAATATTCATAAAATGGTCAAAAGTGTTACAAATTATGCTAAGTACAGTTAGTCATTCAATAACTGCAATGTTAATCTACCCTAGATAGGGAAACCCTATAACTATTACTTTACACAGTAACACTATCACTCCTTAATTACAGTGTTAACCAACCTGAGAAAGGGAATGTCTAAAATCCCTTGCCCTTCCTGCTAATCAGTTTTATTTAATTTTATTAGTAATAGTCACTACAGTCAGTCTTACATTATAGCACTTTATTGATGCACTACTCTCCACAATCAGCAGACAGACACAATACTATGGTGTTTTGTATCTTGTAACTGAAAACTGTGATCTGTAACTTAAATAACATAATATAAACAGGGGTCCATATGCTGTTGTGTTAGCTCTGATAAAGCCCCCCCCAGGCACAAAAACATTAGCATGTGTCAGTGAAGCTTTTCACTGATTGTTAATGCCTCACGCCATATCTGTACAACAAATAAAAAGAACTGTTTTGCACAATATCCACAAGGAATGTTTCCTGGTGCATCATATTTGTCTGCATTCTGCAGCAGTATACTGCAGAGCCAGCCAGAAGGCAACCCAATGCCTTGCAGTATTATTGCAGAGTTCTGCAGTATTTTGCAGGAAACAATGCAGTTCAGTGGCAATTAAACCCTTTTGCCATGTAATATTTTGTGCCATATCATTTACTGCAGGGTATTGTATTACATCCTGGCTGGTTTTGTTGTATGTATTCAGTTTGGTTGCTGTGAGTGCCACCATCCCTTTTGATATTTCATTGTAACTGGCTGACAGCTTTCTTGAAAGGTTACATCAATATTTGGAAACCAATATACACCATGCAGCCCTCCATGTTGCAATGCAGTGTCACAGATTTCAGCATAACAAAGGGGATTAACCACTGCCATTGAAACTGTATAGTTTCCTGCAGTAATTCTGCTGCACTATTCTGCAGAAAACAGTCACTGTAATTTTAGCTATAAAACCATTCATTTTAAAACATATGAAAACAGCTTAGTTTAATAATTGCATTAAGACACTCAAGGGGCTGGATTACCTTTGTAAAAGCAGTAGTGCAAATTACAATTACGTTTTTAGCATTTTTTTTTGCATTTTAGATTGCCCCTTACCGCCTGTCTTTTATAATACCATTCTTTCCCCATTGTGAGTCTGCTTCAGCATTTGGTTTTCACATTTGAGACAATAAAAGGGGAAATCTTTTTAATATGACTTGGACCAAGGTTTTATAAGTATGCTCAGCTGTTTTAGTACACTGATTGTCTCATAAGGTTAGGGAGCATGTCCCATAAGGTTAGGAAGCAGTGTCTGCTGCATGCAAGTTCATTATAGTCACAAAAAAATGATGTTATACCATGGGTGTTCAAAAACAACATAGAATACTGATGAAAACCTGGACCAAGCCGTGTTAAAAGAGTGTGTGTCCTATGTCGTAGGTGGGTCACAGCAGGTTGTTCTGAGTAATTCCATGTCTGTAACTATCTTGAATGGCTATGCTCTACTGTAGCGTACCACAGGGCTCAATCCTCACTCCCACATTGTTTGGTGTGTACATGCTGCTGCTGGGTGAGACCGTGAGGTGGTATGACTTGAAGTTTTACTGCTATGTGGATGATACCCAGCTGTACTTGTCTTCTGCACTGAATGGGGATGATGCAGTCTCTGCACTGAGCTAAAGTCTCAGGAGATTAATGACTGGATGGCTTTCAACTGCCTTGGTCTCAACCCATGGAAGACAAAAGTGTTACTTGTTGAATCAAGTTCATCTGGGTCAGCAATGACGAATGATAGTAACACTTTGCCATCTTAAAAAGGTACCACAATCAGACCTGTGAATGGTGACAAAAATCTGGTGTCCATTGCGGACTAAAAGCTGACACCAGACCATCACATGTCAGTGATAGTCTATAGTGACTTTTTTATTTATGGAATATTGCTCGGATTAAATCATATCTTGCACCACTTGACTTGTTTATGGTAGTACATGGTTTTGTTACACCTAGCGAGGATCATTAAAATGCTTTTTAGAGTACCTGGGGAAATATGGAGGTCGGATGTGTCGTCTGCCGCCAGTACAAAATGCAGCAGCCCAGCTGATTATTGAGACATCTCAGTCAGAACATATCATACTGGTGCTGTGTAACCTGCAATGGCTTCCAATTTAGTGATGCATCAGCTTTAAGACAGCCTTGCAGACTTACAATGCCCTATGTAGTTTGAGCCCTGGCTACTGAAAGATCTCCTGTTTATATAATATATGCCCCTGTCCACCCTCACTTTTCCACAAAGGGGGCCTGCCTACTTTCCGTTCCATGGTCAAGGCTGAAATTATCTGAAGATAGGGCCTTTGGGGTGGCTTCTACTTTGCTCTGAAATTCTTCGGCAACCCTTGTTTGGGATGGCCCCTCAGTGTAGGCCTTTAAAACAGTTTTGTAGCTGGCCCAGTGGCATGAGGGCTGATGCATCATGCTGTACATCCTACCACACCAGCGACCTATGTTCATGTGTGGACATGGGTTGCTGGGGGTCGGCTGGAGGGGGCAGAAAGAGGATCAAGCATCTGGAGGATGGCTCTCCTCTCCCGGGTTAGGTGGTTTAGCATTCCTACTGCATGACTGCCCCCAGATGGAGGTCTGAAGATAGGACGAGTTGGGGATGCCAAAAGAAGGTAGGGTGCTGCAGGATTCTGTAGTGTGCGCATGCCTCCACGTACACACATTGGCATGTTATGCCCCAGCAAAGGGGGAGAGAAGGGAGAAAATGGAGGAAAAAAAACTCCCAGGCAGCAGGATGATCTCTCGACCCTCCGCAGGTCCTGCACCGGTGGCTAGGGAACAGCCATAGTCTTCAGGCTGAGGACAAAGGCAAAGTTAAGCCCTGGAGGAGCTGGGTGATGGAGCTGGGGGAGGTCGATCAGGAAGGGGGCCACCAGGGAGCATAAGAGGCTAAAACACAATTAAAAAAAAATTTGTAGTCTCATCTGTTTGAGTTAGCCTACAGTAAGTGTGATTATATGCAGATAGTTATTATTGATATTATTTGTTGGTTTAATTTTGTTGTATGTTCATTTGAGTCCTCTGTAAGGTATACTGAGCCCCTAGGATAGGGTGCTTATCTTTCCTTAAAAGCAGCACTCCCTGTATTTCAAATGTAAAAAATAAGTGCCAAAGCAGATTCAAAATGGGAGAAAAGGGTATCATACAAGACAAGAGATAAGGGGTAATATAAAACAAAATAAAAAAGGGATAGGTCACTGCTAACATGCACTGCTGCTTTACTCTAACCCTAGGGTCATAAGGCACTCAGCTTTGCCTCAAGCCTCACAATTCTCCTAAGGTTAGTCTAAATAAGAAATAAGCTATGACAAGCTGTGCATTTTTTTCTTCTGTTTTTTTCAATAAAGCTTTTTCTGCATTGGCATGTGCAGGCAAACTATCAACCCTGCCTCCAATACCCCCTGATTAGTGCGCACCTCTCCCATTACTTGACATAGCAGGGTCTCCCATGGATTGCCATCTATGTGGAGCAAGGAGTGGGAGGGCCATCCCCCCATCACTTACATAAGATTCCACCAGTAGTCTGGGCTGTGGTGCCATTGGGAGGCAAGTGGACAGGGCTTCATGAAGCCTCCATGGCCATTTGCCATGCTCTCCTAAGTCCCCAGCCATGGAGACATGTAAGGGCATTCGTGTGGAGGCACACATGCACTCCAGAACTGCGGTTCCTCCCCTTGACACTGGTTGAGCCTGTAGTACCACCAGGCCTCCACCTGGTGACAGTCAGAGGCTGAACAGACGTGCCTCTCCACCCCGGGAGAGGAGAGCAGTCTTTGGGACACTCGATTTCCACACCCACTGGCTGACAACAACAATCTAGGTCCACACTCAAACCTGGGTCATTGGCATGGTGGTTGGTAGCTCTACCATTGTGCCACTGGGCCAGTCGACAGGGTGTGCTTTAAAGGATTTTATAAAATGGGTAGGAAAAATCCTGTGGCCTGATTGGTCAGGACCCACGTCCTTATAGGACAACAGCCCTGTGGCTGACACTTTTTTGTGCACCAGGGTGCAGTACATCCCGCATCAGAAACATTTGAAAAAAATTTCTGACAGCCATGTTAGCCCTGTAAAAACAGTGAACACCCACTACTAGGTTACTAGGTGTATAAGACACAAGAAGGCCAGGGCCCATCGAGAGTATCTCCCACAACTTTGTGGGTGAATCAGTCTTGTCCTGTTGCTCATTTCAGATGTCTGTCTAGCCTGTCCTTAAACTTATTAAAGTTTTCTGTTTCTACTACATAATGCAGCAGTATGTTCCATTGCTTAGAGTCCCTGATTGTGAAATAACTATCCCTTTTATATGTGTTGACTTTTGGGATTGCTAACTGATTATGATGGCTTCTTAGATTCACATTGCATTCCAAAACCTGAAATCCACATTGTGCTATCTACTTGCACTAACATATAAAAAACATTGTTTAATACTTTTGACTCACTCCCCGCTCCCACACCACAACTAACAAACAGTACACTGCTGTACAAACTATTTAAAAAACATCAGCTCAACTTTTGTTTTGCTTCTTTTTTTATTTCTTTCTTGTAGGCCTGTAATCTACATTTCTAAAGCATCAACTTACAGGCCAGTTGCTGTTAATTCCAGCTCTGTGCAGAGCCACATTCCCTCCCCTTTCAGGCCTGGCCTCTCGCTCACTTTCTGCTCACCCCCAACCCACAAAGGCACTATACGTAGCACCAATGTCATATATTTCTCTATTGTTTCCACAGCAAATCACTATGGAGCAAGTTACTGTTTTCTTTTTGAGAAAAAAAAAACAACTAAAATCATACGCCTTCAGATTGGAGCACACCGATTTACTGAGTGTTTTGATCAGCAAATCGTGAAGTTGTGCCCCTAAAGCTACCGAAAGCTCCTAGTGGATGGAATGAGTCACTAATTTCTTAAAACAAAAAATACGGCTACCTGATGTGGGGCTAGTGGGGGTACAAAGAGATACAGTGTGGGGACTAGCCTAACTTATGGGGATTTCTACAGTACAATACAATGCACACATTACAGTGACCCTCCACTGGCAACCAACCAGTTTTACATTATGAATTCATTGTTTTGTTTTTTTTTTATTATTATTTTATGCTCCTGCTCCTCGGCCCTCTCAATCAGGGCGGGGGGAGCCCCAGCCCCATCACCCTGGCATCCACCCACCAGCACAGTACCCCAGGGATTACCCCCCTGGCAGGGTCAGCAGAGGGGGCCCTTCCCCTACCAAAACTGGTTCCATTTGCGCCGTGGCTAGCCAGGTGTGGGGCCTGCGAGCTCCCCCTCGTCATCCTCTGGGAGCCTTGTTTTTCTTGATTTCCTCCGTCTGCGGGAGAGCGGCGTGCAATGATGCCAGTGACTGAGCCCGCACATGCTCCCATGCATGAACCAGTCAAGTTTCTGCCACTCCCCGCCCCCTGTGGTGCAGTTCCATGGGTCGAGCCCCAGCTTCCGCTAGGGGTCAGGCGCGCACCGGCTGCTGTACTCTCCCTCCATGGAGATGGAGAACATTCCATAGAATGCTCAATCCATCTCCTCCCAGCTGACCCATGGTGGCCCGTGCTCGTTCCCAAACATAGGTTGCCGGCGTGGCGCGAGGTGTGGCGTTCAATGCCTCAGCCCTCAGTGCCACCGGGCTGGCTATGAATACATTACTTTTAATGCAACAGGCAAACTGGTTTACATTAAAAACCAACAAAAAACTAGTTTTAAAATATTTTGCACCTTTTTTGTTCCTTTTCTATTTTTAATTATTGACTTGTGGGACCCATTTTATAAGAGCAATAAGACATTCCATGGATGTGGCTTCTTATCTGATAAACACACATCCCAGGTTCTGAAATTACTCTGTGCAAATGCCTCCTACCTCACTTGCAGCTGGATCATGCATTTATCAGAGAACAACCCACACCCCATTGTGTCTTACTGCTTAATTAATACAAGCCCCAGAGAAATGGTGCATGGGGCCAAAGGCCGAGTATTTTTATACCCCTGGGGGATGCATTGAAATCCTTTAATGCAAACCCTGGAGTGGCTCATTAAGCTTACAAAATGGCTTGCTGCTCTCTTTTTACTAGCTTTTTGTACATAAATCATGTGTTTAAATTAATTTTAAATAACAACATATATACCTGAAACAGTCCCTGATTTTGAAGGTAATGACACTTTTTTGCTTAGGTAATGAGATCAAGCAACTGACTGTGCAGTGCTAGGAATTTCATGAATGGTCAGGTGATGTGTCTCGGCCAATGAAGTTTCTAGATATTTTCTTACCATTTAATAATGGATGGTGACCCAACCCCCGGTCATGCCTTAATGCCTAATTACACTGAGTGTGAAGCATAATGTTTAGTGATTTTCCATCCTAAATGGCCATGAATTCTCAGCCTATTTGTATCTTATATTTTTCCATAATATTTTAAATAAATTAACATTTATACATTACATGTACAGTATATACAGATCCAAACCCTTTCAAACCCATAATAAAAAAATAAAATAAAAGCAATTTATTTTAGTCTTTGGTAACTGGTTAAGGCCCACCAGGCACAAGTGCCTATTTTCAGGGGTAACCTGGGCACACTGGGCAGTTAACAGACTTGGTAAGAGTTGCACAGTACACCAGTAGAGGCTGTGAGAATCAAACCCAGGGTTGGTCTGCTGGATGTTCCAAGCTCATTCATAGCTCATTACTCTAACCTCTAGGCTATACTGCCAACACAGTATTTTCACTCTAAGCAGTAAGTTAGCAAGTCACTGGAAATAAAGTGTAATGTTGACTGTGCTATGCTGGTGTCCACCTCCAGATCACTGTACTCATAATAGTTGTTCAGATCTTAATCTACTGCCCTCTTTTTGACTGTAATGCTAAGGAACTGCAGATGGCAATCCTCACGGAACTGTCCGAGCTATTTTTCTTGTTGAACTCTTCAAGCAGTGTAATGTTCTTTTCCACACAATAGGAGACTGACTTGACAGATGGAATGTGCAAGAGAGTTTTTTTCTTAACTGGATTCTGGTGTGATCACTTCATGAGGTGGGGACACACACTCACACACACACTCTCTTATATTTATCAGTGCTGACACTATTTTTCATATTTGTTATAATGTTTAATGTTTGCTAGCCATTGCGTAAAAGAATTTTAGATGTTCTTTTCTCATTGTACAGGAACTACCATCCAGATTTAATGATATGGCAGAGGAAAGAAAAGGTTGGAAGCTGTCATTTTATTTCTTGAAATAATTATTTTAAACATTTTAGAATGTGTTTCCATCTTTGGAAGATTTCCAGAACATACAAGCAAATGAAACTGGAAGAAGTCTAAAATATTTACAGTGAGAAAGGTTTGGTCTCCATTTTATGCATTACTGCTTTAAGACAGGTCATTATGCTGGCTCCATGGTGCTGAGTTATGGGGCATTACTCTGGCACACAGCCAACATGGGTGCACACTGACTCCAGGGTGTCAGGAGCAAAGACCATCTGGGCAGGATTCAAAGTGCCCATTGGACAATTTTCTCCTGCACCCTTCCTCCAGGCCTCCTGTACCTTCGTCATCAGGCAGATCCGACTTATCAGATTCAACTTCAACAGCAGCTCCTGGTGGTGGCTTTGAGGAGGCACTCTTGGCAGTGTGGCTGACCACATGCTGCCAAGTCTTCCTGCCCCAGTACACTGCTGCATTAGTGTGCATGTGACTGATGGGCACAGCCCCAAACATGGAAAAGGATTGTGCTGGGCACAGTGCATAACAACCTCCTTTACAGCCCTTCACATACTACCAGGTTCCCAAAGCAGGCTTGCCCTTCCAACTCCAGCTATTGCAATTGCTTTCCCCCTGGTGCCAACAGGAGGGTTTGATCCACCTAACAACAGAGGTACTGGAGACCTGGAGGAAGGGTCCAGCTGTGCAGGGTGAGTCTGGTGGTACCAGGAGTGTGTTCTGTGGAGAGACTGAAAGAGTGGGTATTGACAGTAGAAAGAGCAAATAAGCAACTGGCCAACCAACCAAACAAAAAAAGCCATTAAAAACATTAACAATTGTTGAAGGCTTCCATTAATGTTAATAGTACTACAGCCTAGCTTTGTTCTTGATATAGGGGATACTGTGATTTTGCTAAGGCAGTCTGATCCAGGGTTTAGAGTGCAGAACCTTTTATTTTTTGGTAACGGGGTAAGGCCCACTAGGCACAAGTGCCTGTTTTCAGGGGCAACCCAAGAACACTGAGGTGGTTAAGTGACTTGCTTAAAGTCACACAGTATGCAAGTGGAGGTTGTGGAAATCAAACCAAGTGTGCTGGATATACCAAGCTCATTAGTAGCTCGTTACTCTAACCTCTAGGCTATACTGCCAGCTGCTTACCCAAGTGCTCCCAGGTTTGAATCTCAACATAGCCACTGGCTCTCTGGGTAACCTTGAGCTAGTCACATGACCGTCACGTAAACCAGTACTTTCAGCTGTAAAACTAGTAAGAAGCAGGAGTCTACTAGAAATGAGAAGTTACATTTTAGTTGGTTATCACCCAATAAAGCATGCTTTAACAACATATTTAGTAGCATATTTATAAAGGCAGTGTGGTCTAGTGGTTTGGTCACTGGGTAGGGAACCAGGAAACTGCAGATTCAATCCTTGCTTGAGTCAAATACTGACAGTGTGATATTTGGCAAGTCATGTAACCTCCCAGTGTTCCAGTCCACCCAGCCATGGGAATGGGTAGAAGCAGGACCCTACTGGAAACAAGATGGTACATTTCTACTGGGCTATGCTGGGTAAATAAATCATTAAAAAAATGTCTTATCAATCCATATATAATGATTACATGAAATAAAATATTACCAAGCAATCATTCAGCTGTAAGGTAGGTTCTTCAGAAACTCACAGTTGTGAGATATTCTTTTTACTCACAGATTAATAGATATGTTTTATGTCCTTAGAAATCCCATGCTATTTATCAGAGTGCTGACTTTTCCAGGACAAAGAACAAGACATTTGTGGCACAGTATGGCCTCTGTACATACCTCTGTGATGCAGAAGATCAATAGTCTGGGATAGAAATATGGTAATTTTAGAATTTTAATATATTTTTAAATGTAATTTTATTTTACAGCTCATGTACTGCTGAGAGAAAACATCTTGTTTTCACTGGGGTCCTGGTTCTAATCATTTCCATAGCTGAGTGGAGCACTAAGAGGTTAAGTGACTTGCTCAAGGTCACAAAATTGTGTTTTTTTGGCTTTTGTGGGTTTTCTAACTGTGATTTCCCAGTTCCTGAAGCTGGGGCTTTAACCAGTAGGCTACACTGCCTCCTATAAAACAGTACAGACATATAACTATAGAAGTTACAGTGGGGAATAATTTATTGTCCTGGTAGTATTCAAGGGCTTGTTTTGCCTGTTAAATCTTGAAAGATCATACATGTTAGGTGTGGAAAACCCACGCCTACCATTATGAGCAGGACTTTGCAGTCGAAATCAGCTGTAAAATCACTCATAATACACAAGGTCTAAATGAACTTTCAAGATTAAGCAAAGGTTAAAAACACAAGCTGTCTTCATATTTTACACCTTCTGGACATCAAAGTGCTTTGGAGGTCATGTGTCAGGTAATTTGAACCACAGGTTATTAAAATGGAAGTGCCTATGTGAGATGGACACAGATGTACATACATTTGATAGATACTTTATTTATAGAGTGCCCCTTTCCGAAGACTTCGGGTGCTGTACATTCAAAACAATACAATTCGTAAAGAGCTACTGAAGCCCCAAAGAAGACTTTGAAAAACATAATAATCAGATACAATTCTGCTTGCAATTTTTATATTTTATATATTTCTCCTTCTCATGATTTATTACTAAAGAAATGTGTATGAATATATGACTGTTGTCCCTTACAGTTCATTTGGAGTTCATCTGCCTCTATAGCTTACTCCCTACTTCAAGTCATGATCCTCTGTTGTGACATCATAGCCTGTTGCGATGGGAGTAACTGTGATGTGTCAAGCAGTGCTCTATGACTTCAGGTAGGGAGAAAGCAGCAGGGATAGATGAACTCTTGAGGAGCAAAATCATGTTTTCATGCAAATGACCTTGATTTCAAATAATGAGGAGGAGGAATACAGAACTAATGGGAAATAAAAGATGGACAGTACCTAAATATTATGTTTTGTTAAAGTTCTCCTGGACATGTCACCAGCTCCTTAAAATCATACAAAATAAATAGATTAACTGGGAGTCAGCAAACGATCTATCTATCTGAATTTAAAACATTACAGTACGTATTTTAACCATTAAAAGCCTGTTGAAACAAATAGGTCTTCAGACCCTTTTTAAAGGCTTCTACCGAGGGAGCCTCCTTCAAATAACCAGGTAATGAGTTCCACATGGTAGGCACAGCTACCGAAAATGCCCGGTCCTCCGAGTGCCACAACCTAACAATGGGAACTCCAAGGAGGTCTCCCTCAGCAGAACGGAGTGCCTGAGGCAGCCGGTAGGGGACAAGGAAATCTTGCAGATTAACTGGCCCCCTTTCATGCAGGGTTTTATAGGTCAGGAGCCCTATCTTGAAGACAATCCTCCATCTGACCAGCAGCCAGTGCATTTTGCAGTGAACCAGGGTAATATAGTCACACCTTTTTGCACCTGTCAACAATCTTGCCGCTGTGTTCTGCACCAGCTGCAGCCTGTGAAAGTTGGCTCCAGGTAATCCTAGGTACAGGGTATTACAGTAGTCCAGCCTGGATGTGATGAAAGCATGCACCAGCGTAGTCAGGTCCTCAGGCGGAATCAGGGGCTCAGATCCTAGCAATGTTCCTAAGATGGCAGAATCCACTTTTGACAATGGCCAACACCTAAGCATCAAGTGTCAGGCCATCTTCTAGGATCATGTCCAAATCCTTCACCCACCTAGATGGTGCAAGGGGAATCTCATCCCCAGCACTAAGCCTGGGGGTATCCCCTCACCCCCTTCCACCCTGATGACCTGGATCCACCACCAGTACCTCAGTCTTGTCTGGGTTAAGCTTAAGCCAGTTCTGAGTCATCTGAGTATGGATTTCCTCTAGGCAGCTATTAAATACAGAGGCCACTATCTGGGTATCGGGGTGCACAGAACAGGTATAGTTGGGTATCATCTGCATAACAGTGAAAACCCAGCCCATACCACTTGATAATGTCTCCCAATGGCAGCATATACACCGTGAATAACAAGGGCAACAAGACCAAACCCTGCAGAACCCCACAGTGCAGAGGCTTCGGGTTAGATGAGGTCAACCCCATTGTCATGCTTTGCACTCTGTCTGTCAAGTATGACCTGAACCAGTTGATGGCATTACCGGACAGGCCACACCAGAACCACAGGCAGTCAAGTAGCACCTCATGGTCCACAGTGTGAAATGCCACTGAAAGGTCCAGGAGGACCAAAATGGTATGGTTTCTCCTGTCTTTCACCATTCGGAGATCATTTAGCACCCTCACCAGAGCAGTCTCCATACTATGCCCCACTTGGAACCCAGACTGAAAAGATTCATAGATGGAGGAAGAGGTAATATGCTTCTTGAGCTGAATGGCCACCACCTTTTCTATAACCTTCCCTAAAAATGGGAGGTTAGAAACCAGCTTGCAGTTGCCGAGGCAGTCCGGATCCAAGAAGGACTTCTTCAGAAGGGGTCTGACCAAGGCCTCTTTCAAGGCCAATGGAAAGACCCCACTCCTCAAAGAACTCTGGACAATCTCTGCAACTACAGGTCCAATCAGGTCCAAACATACAAAGGTGAGTCGGACCTTGGTTCAAATCACATTGTGCTTGTCATGGCTTCAAGACTATTTCCACCACCTCCTCCACCCCCAACTAGTTCAAACTCATCCCAGGCAGGAGGAGTGTTTCAACATAGCTCGGCACAGACCCTGCATCCCTTTCGAGAGATGCTCGATGAGACCTTGGCCCTGATAGAGGACACTTTGTTGGAAAAGAACAGAGCAAGCTCCTCGCTCCCATTGCTAGAACCTGCCCCACCAACACGGAGACAGGCAGGATGTAAAAACCCATCTACCATGCAGAAGAGCTGAGCTGGTCTCCTTGCCACAGCAATCTCCCTAGACAAAAATTCTGCCTTTTTTCCAGAGATTGCCCCATTATAGTCAGCATAATGTGACTTGAGGGCCAATACATTGTGTAAATTGTGACTTCAGTTGCATTAATTTTATCCCTCTGTAGCTGTACTTACTCTCCAAAGATTGGGTGAAGTTGTTTTGGGATGTAACGTTCTTTGCTAGAAAATTCATGCTTGCCTAATGCGACAGTGACATATGGGTCAGCTTTTCCATTTGGGTCTGCAGGAGTCAAGTTGGTTGCCTTCGAGGGATGAAAAATAAAAATTAGATTCATGACTTAACATACAACAATTGTATAGAATATGTTACAAAGAGAATTTTGTGTCATGGAAAGCAGCATTCTGCAAAGAAGGTGTGGCTAAAGAATCACAATACAAACTGTTGTTTAATTTAAATAAGACACACTGTGATGGCAATTGGGGTTTGAAGTCAAACAGTATTAGACAACTTGACAAGTCTGTCAAAAGTTCAGAGCTGCTCTCTATGGACCAATGACTTTGGACAGCTTTTTCTTACAGCTGGGTAATGCTGTGCAATTTACAAGCTAGAGGATTTCAGCCCAAAATATCTGTACATGCTTTGTTGACACTAGCAGCAGTGCAGGGTAACACACATGGTCATGAATAATTTTAGACTTTAAATTTCTGTCAAGAAAAACACAATAGAATGCAATACATTGGAAGAAGACTTCTTGTTACCTGATGTGTGTGTGTGTGTGTGTGTGTTTGTTGGGGGATTTTAATAATCTCTGCTAATTCATTCTGAAAATATTAGCAGTGGAAAAATCCCTGCTGTCATCTACAGCAAAAGGCTGTTCAGCAGTTCAGTATAGATACAAAAAATGTCTGTAAGGACTATAACCTGTAAGATGCAAATGGCCTTTGGAAATATTCAGCAGTTTGTGGCACATAGCAATCCTTGAACATATCTAAATAATTTGGAAATCTGTGCACTTGAGTAAAATAATTGAAAACGTGACATATTATAACTGTAGTTTTGTTATTTTTCTCTGATGGGGGTGTTTGTTTTGGCAATGACTCCAGGCAGATAGAAAAAGCTGGTATAACAAAGGGATTTGTTCCATCAAATTAACGTCTGTGGAATGAAGCCTCTTGTTCACAGAGTAGTTACTCTGATATACCGTATTCTGGTAATTGGTGTAAGATGTATGATTACTGATGAGGCCTAATGGTAGTCTGCAAACATAGGTTCTGTAACAGTTCCCTAATCAAGGACAACTCAAACAAAATGTCTTATTTGCCTTGCTTGATTTGCTATTTAAAATTACTGGTGCAATTGCTAGACTTTAAGCTACCATAGAAAATTTCATTCTGTTCCAACAAAGAATGACATTTCCATTAGAAAAAACAACTCCTCGGACTGTAATTTATAATAGCAAATTTTGTTTTCAGCGGTAGGTTAATCTGATTTTCTAAGACATGGCATATGCACTACAGTGATAAACAGTGTACATTTTTTAAACAGTGACAAAATGTGTATCTGGAAATATCAGGGAAATACCACAGAAACCCTATTGAAATGAATGAGGATTTCCAGTTATATACTGGGATATGTCTCTGTATTCTTCATCATGGCACTGGCTACTGCTTACTATGTGGGTAGGTAATTTATGGCAAAATGTGTATGCTTACAAATCAGATAATTCTAGCAAGGTTAACAGGAAACATTTTACCCCTGAATTTGAGCATTTTAGTTTTCACTCATAAGTTTATTTTTTATGTTTTCTGCTGTAGAAAGCAATTGGAGATTATTTTGTTTGCAGAGACTCTTTTTTTGTCCTTTGGCAACCAGATAAGGACCACTGGGCACATGGCCCATTTACAGTGGTGACCCAAGAGCACTGAGGAGGTTAAGGGATTTGTTCAGGGTCACAAAGTATGCAAGAGGAGGTTGTGGAAATCAAACCCAGGTCTGCTGGGTGCACCAAGCTCATTCATAGTTCGTTACTCTAACCTCTAGGCTATACTGCCACTCTTCTCTCTACTATTCTCTTTACTTCTCAAACTGCCAGTTGTAGTATTTCTTCATCATAGAAAACATTTTAAACAATGCCTCCTTACCTGAATTACATAAACTCTGACTAACACCTGCAGTGGGCTGTTAGACGGAATTCCCTTCAAGATCTTGTACTGCTCTTCCTGATACATCCCGTTTGGGTAAATGCAAAAGGAACCCTAAAGAAAAGCCAAAACAGACTGTCACATTTTCTAAGAGTCTTGCATTTAATGAAAAAAAATGCATTACAATTATTTGAGGTACAAGGATATGAAGCTATCTTGAATATCCTCAAACTGAGGACTGCAGTTCTTACAGGAGCACATTGTCCAGCAAATACAGTGGGCTGATTCAGTTTCTAACTCACAAAGGACCAATCAGTTGCTCATGCTTGGATCTTTTATGCTCCCAATAGGGTGAATACAAACTACCCCTGTATCCTTTGAATTTTAAAGACACAGTATAGGGCTTGCCAGTGAAAACATTTGCTTATGCAGTTGCGTTGCTCCTTTATATTAAAAAAAAAATTGCTTGGCTAAAAATGCCTGTTTAGTCTTCAGAGACATCATTAGAATTCATAACTTTTAAATTATGATGACATCTTCAGAAATTTTGGATCAGCATTTTTTTTTTTTTGCTAAAAGATTGCCAGAGCAATCTATGTACATATACTTAGGATATATAAAGACAAAGTAATCTATATGCCCATTTAATTTTCTCCCACACCATAGTGGGCGAATTAGCTGGTTTCATTCATAAGGAAAGTATCAAGCCTATTTTTGAAGGATTCAAATGATGGGGCTATCAATATGTTGTTGGGTAGAATATTCCAAACTCTTGGTGCTCGAACAGTAAAGAAATTATAATGCCTGACAGTGTTGGATCTAGGTATTAATAATTGCCTGTTATGGGATCTAAGATTATATTATTAATAGACTTGAATGTTAAGCCACATTGGGACATTAGTTCCATGTTTTGTAATATTTTATAATGAAGTCACAAGTCACCCCTTAACCAATGCTAATGTAGTGGGAGTAAATTAAGAGAGTTTAGCTTGTCCTGGTAACTGAGTGATGCTAAGCTGGGGAATGATTTTGTTATTCTTCTCTGGATCCTTTCCAATAAATTTATATCACACTTAGGATAGGGATTCCAAACAGGAGAACCATAATCTAGGTGTGGGATAACATAGGTCTTATAAAGTCTCATAAGACAATGACTATTTCGAGATCTGAATGTTGGTTTGATCGAATAAATCAATCTGTTGACAATAATGGATACATGCCTACAATAGTTTATCGAAGTAAGGTAATTATTTATTGAAATTCCTAGGTCTCTTTTGTTAGTGACCGATTTAATGACCTGACCACCAAGGGTATACAGTACACAGATTTGTGATTTTTATGTCCAAAATGCAGAACTATGCATTTTGAAACATTAAAATCCATCTTATTTTCTTTTGCCCTCTTTTCAATAATCAGTAAGTCTTGACTCAATGTCAGATGTCGATCTGGAGTGCCAACTACATTACCCAGTTTGGTATCATCAGCAAATTTAGAAACCAGGCTAGTAACTCCCATACCCACATCACTAATAAACAGATCGAAAAGAGTTGGAACCAAAACGGAGCCCTGAGGGACACCGCTACCAACATGTATTGCTTTGGAGAGCTGATCACTTACTTTAACCACTTGCTTTTTGTTTGATAACCAATTTAGTATCCAACATACCAACCCTTTATTAATTCCCATTTTGACTAACTTATCTATTAACAAGTCATGGGGAACAGTATCAAAAGTTTTCTCAGTGTCTAAAAGGATTACATCAACTGGTTTGCCTTTGTCTATGTTTTCACTAACAAAGTTGTAAAAGGTGATCAAGTTAGTAGTACAAGACAACCCTTTACAAAAACCATGTTGAGTGGGATCCTGGGAATCCAAGTGCTTTGATCTCCTTCTCTATTTCCTTCTTATTTAGTCTTTCCATCAGTTTACAACAGACCGAAGTTAGGCTTATCAGTCTGTAATTTGCTGCATTGGTTTTTATGCCCTTTTTATGTATAGACATAACAATAGCCTATTTCCAGATTGAGAGAACCAGACCAGTATTCATGGATTTGTTAATGAGTAAAGTTAAAGGGAAAGACAGGTGATAAGTCAGTTTTTTTAAGAATATAGAAACATAGAAACATAGAAGTTGACGGCAGATAAGGACCGCAAGGCCCATCCAGTCTGCCCATTTCTTTTTCTACCTTATAAATATGCCATCGGCCTTTGCTCTGTCAGTGGTCTATCTATTCATAGTCATTTGTATTGCTCCCTTATGCCTATCCCATGCCTGTTTGAAGCCCTGCACTATATTCATATCCACCACTTCTTGTGGTAAGCCATTCCATGCATCCACCACCCTTTCTGTGAAAAAGAATTTCCTCACATTCCCCCTTAATCGGCCCCCCTCTAATCTCATGCTGTGTCCTCTTGTCCTGCTATTTTTCTTAGATTTAAACATGTTAGACTCTTTCACCTTGTTAATATCATTAAGGTGTTTGAATGCCTCGATCATATCACCTCTATCCCTCCTTTGCTCAAGGGTATACATATTGAGCTCTGTTAATCTGTCCTCATATGTCTTCTGATGCAGTCCCTGCACCATTTTGGTTGCCCTTCTCTGGACTGCCTCAATTTGGTTAATGTCCTTGTGAAGGTGTGGCCTCCAATACTGCACGCAGTTCTCCAGATGGGGCCTAACCAGTGTCTTGTAAAGAGGGATTATTACCTCCCTCTTACGACTTGTGATACCCCTACTAATACACCCTAACACCCCCTAGCCTTACCTACTGCTTTAGAGGTCTGCTTGGATGATTTCAGGTCATCAGTGATGATGATGCCCAAGTCTCTCTCTCCTTTGTGACTGCTAACAACTCCTCCCAGCCTATAGGTGGCTTCAGGTTTCTCTTCCCTATGTGCATGATTTTGCACTTATTTGCATTAAATCCCAGTTGCCACTCTTCTGACCATTTTGCTAGTTTATCCAGATCTCTTCTCATTCTGCCCACCCCATCTGGATCATCTACTCTGTTGCAGATCTTGGTGTCATCTGCAAACAGACAAGCCTTACCCTCTAGTCCATCTGCAAGGTCACTAATGAAGATGTTGAAGAGGACTGGCCCCAGGACTGATCCCTGAGGTACCCCACTTGTGATTTGCATCTCTTCTGACTGTATACCATTTACTACCACTCACTGTTTTCTGCCCGTCAACAAGTTTGCCACCCAGTTGACCAACTTCTGACCCACCCCGAGCCTACCCAGCTTATTTATCAATCTTCTATGTGGAACAGTGTCAAAAGCTCTGCTGAAGTCAAGGTAGGCGACATCAACTGCTCCCCCTTGGTGCACCACTCTGGTTATCCAGGCAAAGAAATCTATGAGATTAGTTTGACAGCACCTTCCTTTTGTAAACCCATGCTGTCTTGGACCCTGTGCCCCTATGGATTCCAGGTGTTGCACTATCCTTTCCTGAAGGAGTGCCTCCATAATCTTGCCCACTACTGAGGTAAGACTGACTGGTCTGTAGTTTCCCGTCTCCTCCCTGCTACCACTCTTGTGGAGCGGGATCACATAAGCCCTTCTCCAGTCTTCTGGGACCTCTCCTGTGCTCAGAGACTCACTAAACAGTTCTGCTAATGGCTCTGCTAGTTCCACCTTTAGCTCCTTAAGTACCCTGGGATGTATGCCATCAGGTCCCATTGCCTTATCCACCCTGAGCTTAGCAAGCTCTTGTAGGACCCTTTCTTTTGTGAAGGGAGCAGTGTTCACCTCCCTCCCCCCTGTGTCCATGATGCTGAACTGTGGGCCCTGCCCTACCTTCTCTTCAGTAAATACTGAGCAAAAGTATCTATTTAGGATAGATGCCTTTACAGGGTCCTCCTCCTCACATACTCCCTTTTCTCCATTAAGCTTAGCAATACCCCCTCTGGACTTTCTCCTTTCACTAATGTATCTATAGAAAGTCATGTCACCTTCTTTTACTGTTCATGCTAGTGTTTCTCAGTTTGGGACTTTGCCTGCCTTACTGCCTTCCCTGCTTCCCTTTGGGCAGTTTGGTATGCCTCCCTATCTTCATCCCACTGTGTTCCCTTATATTTCCTGAAGGCCAGCCTTTTGGCTCTGACCTTTTCTGCTACTGTATTTGAGAACCAAAGTGGTTTCCTTCTTCTTTTGCACTTCCTTTTCTGTCTAGCACAATGGGATGTTGCTTCAAGTATTGCATCCTTAATGCTTGCCCACTTTGCCTGTACCTCCTCACCTGTGTTTCTTTTTGCCAGGGCTAGCTTAACTCTGTTGGCCATCTTATCAAAGTCAGCTCCTCTGAAGTCCCATATTTTTGCCTTGGAATGGGATGATTTAGATGTAGTAGCCAAATTGAACCATACCATGTGATGGTCACTGGCCCCAGGTGACCTTCTACCTGGAGATCTGTGATCCCTTCCTGTTGGTCAGTACTAGATCTAGGATAGCCCTGTCTCTTGTGGGTTGCTGTACCAATTGTTTGAGGCCCTCCTGTGCAGGAATCCACTATGTGTCTAGTTCTGGCAGATGTTCCTGCTCGTATTGACCAATCTGTATCTGGCATTTTAAGTCTCCATTATCAGAACCTCCCTTTAGCTGTCATGTTTGTATATCTTCTAACAGTAATGTGTCTATGTCCTCCCCTGGTCTGGGGCCTGTAGACAACCCCAGTTCTTATAGCTGTCCCATTTCCTGTTTCCAGGGTGACCCACAGTTCTTCTGGCTCCTTATGTGTATTCTGAATTTCTGTAGCTTTGATATTTTCATTGACATACAGGCCACTCCTCCCCTCTTTTGCACCTTGGTCTCTTCTGAACAATACATAGCCAGGTACTGAAGTCTCCCAAGTGTGGTTACTGGTAAACCACGTCTCACTAATTGCTACTATGTCCAGTTTAGCCTCTGACATTATTGCCTGCAGGTCTGGGATCTTATTTCCCAGGCTGTGAGCATTTGTGTACATGATTTTCCATTGGCCAGATTTTGGTGTGTTAGTTGTTGGGTGAGGTTTGGCATTACCCCTGTACGTCGTATGGGGAGACAAACCTTTTTTTCTTACCTGGTGATGCAAATGAACTGCAAACATGCTGAATCCCTGTTTGACCACTAGCTGAGGGGGAGGTGTACTCCATTCAACGTGGGGTGCTGCACCTCTCCCCATTTGCTAGTTTAATATTCTGCAAAGACGTCAAACTTCTGCCCCAATGCACTGACTCCCTCCTTAGTCAGATGCAGTCCATCAAATTTAAAGAACTTTCGCTCCCAGAACTGTTGCCAGTTCCCTACAAATCTGTGTCCTTTTTCCTGGCACCAGTCCTTGAGCCATATGTTTAGCTCCCCTATCTCCCCTTCTCTGACCTTCCGTCCATCTGCTCCCCTCTCCCAGACTGGCAGGATCTCAGAGAAGGAGATGCCAGATGAAATGGATGATAGTTTGTCACCCAGCCTGGTCAGGTGTTCCTTGGTCTCCACAACTGACTGGCTGGTGAGATCAGTAGTCCCTATGTGTACTAGGACATCAATGTTTTCTCCTGCTTTGTGAACAATTTTAGCAATGCGGTCAGTGTCTCTACATGCTGATATACCTGGAAGACATCTGACCATTACCTCTGGCTGGAGATGGGTATAAACTCCCCAAATCATGGAGTCTCCTATGATCAGAAGTTTTTTGATTCCTTTTTGCTTTCTTTGTTTTGGTTCCTGATTTGGGTGAGTTTTGTTGTAGCTCCTGTGCTGCAGTGTCCTGCTCTGCAGTGTCTTCTGCCTCTTTGTTTGATTTCAGAGATAGAGGCAGATACCTCTTTGTAGTGTTTATATGGTTTTTGGAGG
Organism: Neoceratodus forsteri; assembly: GCA_016271365.2. NCBI lineage: Eukaryota > Metazoa > Chordata > Ceratodontiformes > Ceratodontidae > Neoceratodus > Neoceratodus forsteri. Next base: position 728,477,631 of record CM057455.1, read on the forward strand.
TAATATGTTGGAGAGCAGAGAGTGATGGGGCACCCAATTTGCCCCTCCTAACCACCTGCCAACCTCCTGGACCAACTACCCTCTGTGGTCGAGGTTTTTTTGTTGGATGCTGGGGAAATGGCGGGTGGTTCTTATAATGTATTTCCTCTTGAATATGAAATTTGAGGCATGCAATTTCTGCTCATGCTGCCTGAAGCTGAGTCCTAAGATCTCCAAAGGCCCAGCATGTAGGACAGTGTCCTAAATCCTGTAAGACTGTCCTTCTGAAAATTGTTCCACAGTACCTGCAGTTAATGATATCCATTCCAGATAAGTTGCTGGGTTTATAACCTAGTCAGAGTAATTAGAAGGAAAAAAAAAAGGAAAAAAAAATTGAAGTAATGGTTTGATTGTGTTTTGTTTAACTTGTTATAACAAGTTAAATTACTAGTGCCCCTGTAAATGAGCTCACCTTGTGGAGGCCCCACTGATCCACCCCCTTCCTGCTCTGCCACAGGAAATGTCACAACTGTGCTACCCTATGAAAGGAGTGTAGTGTGGGGTGGTTGGGGATGGGGGGTGGGTGGTTGGGCCCTTCCCCTGCCGAAAAAGAAGAACCACGGACGAAAGAACAATGAGGTAAGAGCAGAAACAATCAGTCAACAACAAATGCAGTAACCCTGAAAGCTTATCCTAATGTTAGATAAAACTGTAAAACCTGTAAAGCACCACCTGTAGTAGTACTGGTTGGAGACTTCAATATACCAGATGTGGACTGGAGCATCCCAGCAGCAGCATCAACTAGGAGCAGATTTATCCTGGACTCCCTTCAGGGTGCCTTCCTCAAGCAACTGGTCATGGAACCAACTCGGCAGAAGGCAATACTGGACCTTGTGCTCACAAACAGGGACAGTGTGATGGGGGTAACAGTGGGGGGAGCACCTGGGTAACAGTGACCACCAGTCATTGTGGTTTGAAATCACAGAAAGGGCAGAACCAAACCACACAAAAACACGTATCCTGGATTTTAGGGGGGCAGACTTTGGGAAAATGGGGAGATACTTGAAAGAGGCATTAAGGGGAATGGGACAGGAATCAGGGTTGAGGAACAGTGGGAGTATTTAAAATGGGGATTATAAGAACAACAGAATTATGCATTAAGCAGGTTAGCAAGAGGAAAAGGAAGAGAGACCATTATGGTTTTCCAAGAGGTAGCAAAAAAGTGAAAGCCAAAAGATTGCATTCAGGCAATATAAAAGACACAGGCAGAAGGGGATAGGGAGAAGTACCAGGAGAAACAAAGGGAGGCAGGGAAGTCAGTAAGGGAAGCCAAAGCTCAGACAGAAGAACACATTGCAAAATCAGTGGGTAAAGGGGACAAACCATTTTACAGGTACATAAGTGAAAAAAGAAAGACAAAGGGAGGGATAGTGAGACTGAAGGGGGAGGATGGGAGCCGTGTGGAGGATGACAACAATAAAGCTGACATATTGAACAGGTATTTCTGCTCAGTCTTTACTAAGGAAGAGGGGGGTAATGGGTCTGAAGGGAGTACAAGGGGTGAGAATGGTGCAGAAATGGACACAAGTCCCTTTACACGAGAAAGGGTCCTGAAGGAACTGGAAGTAATAAAGCTGATAAAGCAATGGGGCCAGATGGGGTGCACCCCAGGGTCCTTAAAGAACTAAGAGAGGTGGTGGCTGAACCTCTGGCTATCCTGTTCAGCCAATCACTGGAAACAGGGAGGTACCCAAAGACTGGAGAACAGCAGATGTAGTCCCTTATACAAAAGTGGGAACAAAGAGGAAGCAGGGAACTACAGACCAGTCAGCCTCACCTCGATAGTGGGAAAGATCATGGAAGCACTACTGAAGGAGAGATTGGTGGAACATCTGGTTGTCAATGGACTACAGGACCCAAGGCAGCATGGTTTCACCAGGGGGAGGTCATGTCAGACCAACCTCATTGAATTTTTTGACTGGGTGACTAGGGAGGTGGATCAGGGGAGGGCAGTGGACATGGCCTATCTGGACTTCAGCAAGGCCTTTGACACTGTGCCACATAGAAGACTATTACACAAACTGGGGAATATGGGTGTGGGCAGGACAGTAGTGTAGTGGGTAGGTAACTGGCTGGGTGGCAGGACACAGAGGGTGGTGGTAAATGGCTGTCACTCCACAGAGGGAAGAGTAACCAGTGGGTACCACAGGGATCAGTGCTGGGACCGGTCCTATTCAACATCTTCATCAGTGACATTGCACAGGATCTAGAAGGCAGAATTTCACTGTTCGCTGATGACACAAAGCTCTGTAACAGAGTAGACACACCAGAGGGTGTAGACAGAATGAGAAGGGACCTGCAGAAACTTGAAGAATGGTCAAGGGTTTGGCAGTTGAAATTCAATGCAAAGAAGTGCAAGATAATGCATATGGGGCACAAAACCCTGGCACAATATATCAGTTGGGGGGTGAGGATATAGCATGCACCAAGCAGGAAAGGGATCTTGGGGTTGTCATCTCTGATGACCTCAAGGTAGGGAAACAGTGTGACAAGGCATCAGGTAAAGCAAATAGGATGCTGGGATGTATAGGCAGGGGCATCACCAGCAGGAAAAGGGAGGTCATAATTCCGCTATACAAGACACTAGTGAGGCCCCACCTGGAGTACAGTGTACAGTTCTGGAGACCATACCTACGTAAGGACATAGACAGGGTAGAGAAGGTTCAGAGGAGGGCAACAAAGATGGTGCATGGGTTGCATCACAAGTCCTATGAAGACAGGTTGAAGGAACTGAACATGTACTCCCTGGAGGAGAGGAGGGGAGAGAGGGGATATGATAGAGACATACAAGTATCTTACAGGGAGGAACAGGGTGCAGGAAAACACTATTTTTAAGCGAAAAAGATGTTTCAGGACTAGAGGGCATGGGATGAAGTTGGAGGGAGGACGATTCAGAGGAAACATGAGAAAGAATTTCTTCACAGAACGGGTGGTGGACAAGTGGAACACCCTGCCAGAGGAAGTGGTGGGGGCTGAAACAATCACGGGATTTAAGAATGCATGGGGGATAGACATAAAGGAATTCTAGAGGGCAGGGGTAAGGGGAAACAGACTTCTAGGAAAACAAACTGAACTTACAAGCTCAAATGGGCAGACTAGGTGGGCCATAGGCCCTTATCTGCCGACACTGTCTATGTATCTATGTATCTATGTAATTTCAGAGAAGATATACGCTGTAAGAAACACTTTACTACAGAGAAAAATAAAACAATGAAATGTTAGCAACAAACAGCAGCAATCCTTGTGAGTAAAAAATGAAAACAGCACCACACAGTAAATCTGCTTAGCCAAAATAAGTCTTAATCCTTTTCCCTTGCTCTGGGTAAGTTTCTCTACTCTGCCTTTCAAGCAGTCTTAGAAGGAAAGAGCTCAGGTGAAGCTAGGTGCCTTGGCCAGCAAACCAAGTCTTCTAGTCTTCTAAGGGTGTAATGGAATCAGGACCTGCTCAGGATGTACTTTTAAGGTTAAGAATTTCATTTAACACATCATTAGTAAATTCTATGTTAGGACTTGTATCGCTATTTACCAATGAAGACTGGGGTATGTGGGTATTAAAGACCGAAACAAAATAATTATTAAAGTGTTGGGCAATTTCATGTTCATCAGTGATAATATTATCGTTGGCATTAATGGATCTAATTTTGCTTGAATTTTGTTTGTTTCTGTCTATGTAAGCATAAAAGCCTTTACTATCATTTGTATGCGAAAGCTTAAACTCTAATTTCAGCTTCCCCTTTTTGATTAATTTTTTAAGTTTAGACTGTTAAATTTTGTAGGTAAGTTTGTATTTTAAAGATGGATTCTTTTTCTACCTATAGAAGGTTTAGGTTTTCTTATTTATTTGCCTTTTAACCTCCTTGGTAAGCCATCTGGTTATTGTACCCTTTTTATTGGATTTATTACATATTAGCATGAATTTCACCTCGAATCTCTGGCCACATCGATCCTCCTCTACCTACTTCTAATCCCCTATCTACATCTCCCCCAGCACCCACCCCATAGTTCACCATACATCCTGACCCCCAGCCTCACCTCCTAGCCTATACCCTGTGATCACTAGGAGTCACTATTTCTCACCCTGTTTCTGGCCCCAACCCAGCGTGCCTCAAGCCCCAGAACATAGAGCTCAGCTCCCACCCTGGTCCCTTCTCCAGCCGCCCTGGCTGAAACTTGAACCTGGTATCCTCTGTACCAGAGTCTGGGACACTACCACTAAGCCAAAGTGGTATCTACGCTTGCTGAACAGCACCCAAAATACTTCTACCTTTCTGCCCTGCTGCTACGGCAAGCACCATGTCAGCCCACCTCCTCTTAATATGCCTCCCCCTCATACTTACTCTGGTACCTATAACCCAGCAGCCAGGCAGCCTACCCAGAATGCCAGCCCTAGCATCAATTCCCCCGGACACAATAAGATCCCGCCCTACAATGACCATGTGCCCCTACCCACAGCACCCATATCCAGGTTGCCTCCCCTCCGCCTACCCTGGCACCCACTGGCAGCTAATCACCCCTGCCTTCCCGACCGTGCTGACCCTACCCATCCCCTGCTCCCTGACGGCCTCCCCCCACCCCTGAATACCCACCGAAAGCTTGCTAAACTCCACCCCCTAGCTAGAGCCATGATCCTCCTACTACTCCTCACAGGCAATATACATCCCAACCCAGGCCCCACCCAGACTAGCCCCTCAACTGGGACTGGCGGTCTCTATATAGCCTTCATGAATATATGCAGCATACTCAAAAAATTTGATTCCCTCCAATGCTGGTCATGCTGCATAAACCAGATGTCATAGCACTGGTAGAAATCTGGCTGTCAAAATCCACCCCTGACCACTTTGTCTCACTACCAGGATACACCCTATACCTAGAGGATCGTGTTGGCAAACTTGGGGGAGGCTGTGCTATCTATACCAGGGACTCACTTACGGGACTAGCACTCCCTGCCCCAGTTCTTGTAAACGGGGCTCAGGCCCTCACCCTTAAACTTACGCCTGACCCCACCAGGGGCCCCCTATATCTCACTACAGCATACATTCCTCCAAAGCACCAAAATCTGGCAATGTTATCCTTAACCAATTATCTTGCTACCCTCCAACACAAGGTTGATCACATCCTTGTGGGGGACCTAAACATGAACTGGCTCAGAGCCTCCTCTTCCACCACCCGAGATACCTTCACGGCTATGGATCTGAAGCAACTCATTTCCCAACCCACAAGAGTAAACTCCAAGAGAGGTACCAGTACCCTTCTAGATGTAATCATCACAAACCGCCCCCCAAAAAATCCAAGATATCCAGGTCCTCCCAGACTCAGTTAGTGATCACTCTCCGATTCTATTTCGCTGGACGACCCCCACACCCTAACTTAAAGCCCAACCCACACTCCGCAGGCACCTCAGACCTGGTGGGCTAAAAAGTCTCAAATGACTTCTTGCCCAGATAAACTGGTCACCCATACAGCATGCTCCTGACATAGACACTGCTCTCACCTTCTTTTCCCAGACTTTCAACAAAGCCTATGACCTCTATGCACCTCTTACCAGAACACGTACCAAAAAGCTCAGTGTGCCCTGGGTTACCCCTGCCCTATGTCAACTGCTCAAGCACAGGGATAACCTATGGCACCTTGCCACTGAAACAGGTCAGGTAGCTGACAGACAGGCTTATAATGCAGCATGGAACAAGTGTACCTGGGCTATCCGTAAAGCAAAGGCGACCATTACCAGGCCACGCTCACCTCCTCCTGGGGGTGTGCACAAACCTTCTGGGACAACATTAAACAATTGAATGGGAGTGCACGCACCCCCTCCCAGCCCAGATCACCATGGATGGCTCTACCTTGACTGACCTGGCCTGCATTGCCAAATTCCTAAACACTACCTTCTCGGACCTTAGCTCGGTCCCCCCCAGTAATTTCTTCAACCCTCCCGACCAGTCCCTGTCATCCAATGCTCTTGTTTCCACCTATGCAGGGTACCTGACCAGGAAGCCAGACTGCACCTGCTCAAAGCTTTAAAGAGCAATAGTCCCGGCAGCGACTCCCTGGACCTCAGCATTCTCCGTTGGGTGCTGGACCAGGTACTTGCTCCACTCACCACCCTACTCAACAAATCCCTCTGTCTGGGGCAATTCCCAACTGCATGGAAAATGGCCATAGTTACACCCATCCACAAAGGCGGTGACAGGTCTATTGCAGGAAACTACAGACCTATCTCCATCTTCTCACCCCTCTCCAAAGCCCTTGAAAAGCTGGCGGCCTCTCAAATCACTGAGTACCTAAGCAAGTACAACATCCTTTGCCCAGAACAGCATGGCTTCCAGCAGGGCACAGTGCCAGAACGGCTCTAACTGAGTTTTCAAACTTCATACACTCCTCCCTGGATGCCAGCACCCTAGCCGGTGCAGTGTTTGTAGATCTCTCAAAGGCTTTCGACACTGTCTCCAACCCCCTCCTGCTGGAAGCCCTCTCCCATACTGGCCTATCTACTGGGCTGATCTCTTGGTGCACTAGCTACCTATCTGACTGCCTTCAACGTGTCAAAATCAATGGGACACTTTCCACAACCAGTCCCATCCGCTCAGGTGTCCCCCAGGGCTCCATCCTGGGACCGCTACTCTTCTCAATCTACCTAAACACCCTACCCAGTGCATGCACTGGTAGAATTCTGTTGTATGCAGATGATGCCATCCTCTTTGCCACCCACCGCAACCCCAACGCCCTCCAGGACACCCTACAACTCGTCTTCAATGATGTAGAAACCTGGTTCAAAGAGCACAGACTTGTCATCAATCTCAAAAAAAACAAATCAATGCTCTTTACCCACCCTCAAAACAAAGCCAGTAACTTCCCACTACACATCCTCCCCAACTCCAAGCAACCCCTTAAACTAGTCCGCTCGTACAAGTATCTTGGGATCAGCTTAGACACAGCCCTCTCCTTCCACACCCATATTGATGTACTTGCCTCTGCTACTAATGTGCGGCTAGGTATCCTCTACCGCTATAAAAACTGTCTCCCCCCATTGCCCTCCGACTAGCAGTTGCATCCTCGATACTATCCCTGGTGGACTATGGCCTACCTGTATACGGTGCGGCTGACTCGACTGCCCTCAATAAAATCCGCGTTGTCCTGAATAAGCCATGTAGGCTTATTGCAGGGGCCTCCAGGCTCACTCACACATGTCAGCTATATGACTTGGCAAAGCTGCTAAATCTGGATGAGCAACTTCAATACCAAACCAGCCTCATTACGAAAAAAGCCCTTCTCGGGCTATCCCCCCTGGGCTGACAGCCTCCATCCACCAAGCCCAACCCTTGGTTAATACCCAAACCTCCTGCAAGATCACCCTTCTGATCCCTAGAACCAGGACAAGCCATGGACAGAGATCTTTCTGTTATAGAGCCCCAGCCTGGTTTAACGCGCTCCCACCAGCCATCTCTGACACCACTACTATCTCCACCTTCAAAACCGCACTGCGGAACCAGCTATTTAATGCACGTAATTGCACCTGTCGCTAGCTGTGACTTAGTCCACCACATACTGACAAAGCTCACATGAGCGGCACCACTGTAACTAGAATGGTTCCTTCGCTCTACAAATATTTGTAATTATATATGGTTGTCAATATAAATGATTGTCATTTTACTACAGTTTGAAACTCTGTGATGTAACAATAAGCCTGTAATGTAATGTATTTGACCTCAATGTGATGTAACAATGAGCCTGTAATGTAATGTATTTGTCCTCAATGTGACGAGGTACCTTTGGAAATGAGCCTCTGGCTCAAAGGTTGTAAACTGATGTTCAAATAAATAAAATAAATAAAATAAATAAATAAAAAAGTAATTCATTCAATATCTGCTGAAAGCTTACCCGTATTTTTTCCATGTTCGAGACATTAAATACATGATCTCAGTCTATCTCTTTTAATGCCCAGTACTACTATTATTTGAACAATTTATTTTCTTTATTTCTTTTTGCCACTCCTCTATGATTTACAATGTATTGTTTCATGTTTATCTAAGTTATGTTCATAATATGTATCAAGTTGAATATGTTGTTCAAGGGACCTCCTTGCAAATGAACTTGCTCAATGGAATTTATCCCTTCAATAAAATGAATTGAACTGATGCCAGTCAATGCTTTTAAAGTCAGAGATTTTAAGATTTTTCCCATAGTTACTTATGTTTAACGAGATGGTGTACTTGGCCATACGGTGGTCGCTATTACCCAAGTGGGGCAACGCTCTTGGACTGTGAACATGACCCTGCAAGTTGGTAATTATCAAATCCAGCAAATCTGATTCTCTAGTTGATTCAGACACAGCTTGTTCACAACCACATGCAGTTATGGTATCAAGCGGTTCTATGTCATAAGGGCGATTGCTGAAAGGTGATCATCCTTATGGCGAGTGTACATTGCCAAAATTCAATTTTGGCGATGTACAACCCCAGTGACAGAGAAAATGGAGCATGGAATAATGATTTTTACTTTTATGCAGGGAGCCGCACCCCCCAAACCCCCCGCACCCACTACTTTAGGATTCTCAACTCCTGGGGGGTGCATGTCAGAGGGGTGCAAATTCTAAAAAAAATCTAAATAACACTACTTGGGCTGGGCACAACAAAACATACCTGTGCCTGGACCTGAACCCTGCATCCCAACCCACCACAGGCCAGCACCCACCCCACCATGCCAGGGAGCCAGCTCGCCGGCTGACCGCAGCACCACCCCTCACAAACCCTCCCACTCCTCGATCGGTGTGCTCACTCCCCCACGTGCACGTGTACATGAAGCAACATCCCATCACCATTCATGAACCCTCCCCATCCAGTCACCTTCCCTACTCCCTCACTGTCTGGGTATGTGCCGCAAGTGGGTTACCATTTCCGTAGGCACCCATTTGCGACATGCCCAGATCACAGCATACCATATCAAGCAGATCTTTTTCAAAATCATTTTGGCCGCTAAGTCTTGTCCAATTTTTTTTTGTTATTTATTTATCCCCTACTGACCATCCCCCTTCCACTGGCCTCCCCATCACCACCACCAGGTAATGTGCTGGCCATCACCTCTCACCAACTGAGGCACCAGCTGACCAGGTGCAGTGGGGAGACTGGCTTCATCCCACTGGTCAGTTTCTTTTCTCCTCTAGTTTTTGTCCTTCCTCCAAGTGTGGAGCCAAGGTGTGCAATGCTGCCAGTGGCTGAGCCACGCATGCTTCCATACACAGCATGCTGGGCATCTTGCTCAGCTCCTTCCCCTTGTGTGGGTCCATTGCACTGGACCCCAGCCACTGCTAGGGGCCAGTCAAGCAGTGGATAACCATCCCAACCCCTCCCTGGGAGAGGAGAGGAGAGCGTTCCTCCAGATGCTCAATCCTCTCCCTCCCCTGGCCGAACCCAGGTGACCTGCTCGCACCATGCACATGGGTCACTGGCATGGCAGGAGGTAAGGCACCACTGCCTCAGCCCTCCACACCACTGGGCTGGCTAAGTGTTGTCCAATTAATTCCTTGAGCATTAAAATCACTCACTACAATTATATTCCCTGAACTAGAAGCAAGTTCCAGTTCATATAGTATTGCATTATTGCACCTTGTATCACTATTTGGCGGTCTATAACAAGTACATAGGGTAATGTTTGGAGAATTTGGGTAGTTTAAGGTTAACCAGAGGGTTTCAATTTTGACATTGTATTCATCACTAAAGGTGATCTCACTGCATTTTATATTATCTGCCAAACAGCAACAAACACCTCTGCTTCTCTTGTTTTCTGTATTTTTATAAAACAGCTACTAGCCAGGAATGTTATATCCCAACATATTTAATTGGTCCTACCATGTTTCAGTAATACAAGCAATATCAACATGATTCTTTTTTAAGTATATCTACAGTTCCATAAGTTTGGTATGATTTAAGCTCCTTGCATTAATATTTAAAAGTTTAAGTTCAGATACTTGTTTTTGTTAGTTAGTAAGGACACCCCTATTCCCCATCTTAACTAGTTTAAATTCTTGGACATTATTTCATCAAAGGACTTCCTAAGTTTTGTAGCACTAAATTTACTTAGATGTAACCCATCCCAACTACTGTATATAATGCCGGCTTATTATGAATAAATCCCAAATAATTCCCAGTCTGTGATACATGAATATCCTTTGCTCAAGGTCCATTTACTTAACCATTCATTAAAGAATTCAATTTTGTATTCCTTATATTTGGTGGCCCTCGGCAAGCAAGAATTCCAGAGAGGTAGATTTCACAACCCATTTGTTCCAGAGTTAAGCACAAGTTAACCATTTCCTGTTTGATCTCCTCAATAGTTAGTCTGTTAATATCATTAGTGCCACCATGCATTATAACCAGTGACTTCTGGCCAGCATTTTGTAGGATGTTTTTCGCCATAGTGTGAATGTCTTTGATACCCGCACCTCTAAAGGAACTGCAGGTAATATGGGATATTGTGTTTGTCTCAGAGGCAGACAATTTTGTCAATGTATGTAACTACAGAGTCACCCAGTACATAAAATTGTCTGGGTTATGGCATGGTATATTCAGTAGAATTTGAAGAATTAGTATCTGTAATAATGGGAGAGGGCACAATAAGATCTTGAGTGTTTTTTTTTTCATATCTGTCCAAGAGTCTCTGTACACAGTCACAGTGAATCCACTAATATTTATTAAAATAGGACCTATGCTGGACCATCAGTGCAGCAGTTGGATTTCCACTTGCTATACTGGTGACCCAGGTTTGGGAATGGACCCGGTTCACTGGAGGGCCAGCCGGGAGGAGAAGGCTCGAGCATTCAATGACTGCTTGCCTTCTTCCGGGGGAAGGGATAGGATGTGGTTCACTGTGTGCCACCTCCTGGTGGATGCTGGGAGTGCAACAGTTCAGTGAGCCCCGCTGAATGCAAGGGGCATGGTGGATGTTGACATATGCCTTGACATCTGTGGCACACCACAGCCCCGGGGAGCAAACAGGAAAAAACAGCTTCTCGGTCAGCCAGATGATGGCTGCCAGCTACCACCACCGTGAGTGCCCTGAGTCCCTGAAGCCACTTCAGCAGCACTCAGGGACCGAACAGTTACTGCACTGGTTGTCCCCCCCAGTGCCTTCTCCCTCAGAGGAGAGGGACCCATCTGGTGAAGGGATGCACCAGGCTACCCCTCGGATGGCTGCAAATATGAGGTAGGTAGGGGGAACAGGAGTGAGGGTGCTGATGGGGTCCATGGCTGGCTGGAAGGAGAGGTGGGCTGGGAAGCCTAAAAGGGAAGGAGAAAGAAAAATAGGACCTGCTGATCTACAAGTAGTTCTTTTCATCAACCACATCACAGTTTGGGGCCACCTGAGGGTCTAGTGCATAATGTGTCATGTTTCCATGCTGGCAACTCAGGTTTGGGAACAAGCCCAAAATGCTGGCAAACAGAGAGGTTGATCAAGGAGTGATGCCAGCAACAGTTCATCCTCAATCAGGAAGGTCAGCACTGCACTTCCGCAGCATCAGTGACAGTGACCCCAGCTGTAGGGCCCTGGGAGGTTCACCTTCCAGCTGCAGGGGAAGCTGTATGCGCGTTAGGCCTCCAGTTGCTATAGGACACACCATGTGGTGTTGGAGGCCAGAATTACAGGGGAAGAAAACAGCCAGGTAGACTCGGACATGAACCTATGAAGCCCCACTACCTGCTGTGAATCCTAAGTAAGTCACCCTGGGACAAATTCCTTCCCCTGTAGACCCTGCCACAGAGGAAATAACCATGAAAACTGGCTGATGTAGGGTGGTTAGTGACATAATATAGTAATACATATAGTGGTGTGTGTTTCTTACAGCATAAGAACATTATCTTGTGCTGTTTGGGCTCACAGAACCACTCAGCTTCACTTCCTGGTCCTCTCGCCCAAACAGCATGGCATAACTTTCTCATGCTGTAAAAAACACCACTATGTATATTGATAAACATAAAACAAACAAAAGAATAATATTGCAGTTTAGGTCTGATCAGCAGGTACGCACATTGTATTCTGATGTCTGAAGAGACTCGTTTCCCTTCTAATATAAGTAACACCTTCATTCTAAATTACAGTTGAGACACTTTGTTTTAATACAGGTGAGTATACAGTTTACAGTTTATAGAAGGACTAAGATAACATGTTTTGAAGAAGAGAGGACAGTCTAGTTTGTATTTGCTATCTCTTTTTACAGGGCAAAACATCTGTGTATAATCAACAAAAATAACACCATTCAGTATATATAGAATAAATGTATGGACGTCAGTGTCTTACAAGATCTTTTTTACGCCCCTGAGGTGTGTAATACTACATAAAACATGAGGGTGAAGCTTGAGTTGTTTATTATAGTAACACACACTGAGGTGGTGTCAAAAAATTGACAATACTTATGTCTGTTACTTTAATTTTTATAATTATTGGTTTGAAAAAAGAGACATTTTGGTAAGTACGGGAGAGAGAGCTCATGGGGCTGAGCTCCTTAATACAGGTTAATGAAGTCACAAACACGTATTACAAAGTTTGACAGTAACTGGTTTTAAGTTGATATCAACATGAATCAGTAATTAAAAGCCAACTGTTCATCTGATGGAAGTACGTTTGTAGAACATTACTGAAATTAGTGTACGCAGTAAAAAACTATAGTGCATTCCTACTCATAGTTTATTTTAAAGGACACACTGAAGATCTCTGCTCTTGTGGAAACTGATGGGTAGTGCAGCAGTTCTCAATCCCTAATAGCTGGTGGCCCCAGGTTGCTGCAACTAGAAGTTAATGATCTGAGCATACCATTTCTCACATTCCAAACTACTGATTATAACTATATTTGTAGTTATATACTTTTTTGTATAACTCCATATTTGTATTTGACTAGTATGTGTGTAGTAGTGTAACATTAATAAGCTGACCTTAAATTTTCCAGCTGTTCGGTCATCAGCGTCTTCCTCCTCGTCAATTTTTCCCTTGTACAAAGGAAAACTGTGAAGCCAGTCTTCAAAATTATCAAACTCCTTTTCTAACTCATGTTTGTAGAGCTGTGGAGACATATACCTGTCAGTATGCCATAGACTCATTACAGCTTTCAAATCCAGTATATAATGAGCAGGTCAGGAATTTTCTGCATAGTTGTAATGATGGAAATACAACATGTTTTGACAAGTTTCACCTTTAAACCTCAGCGCATCACTGACAGACCCCATACCGTGTACTACAGCAATCTTTTCAGATCTTGTAGAACAAAAGAACTACAGTTTGACTAGTTTCTATTGACTGTTGCAGGAGATCTCTGCCTAGCAAACTTAGTTTTTGTTGTTGACCGGGAAAGAAGGACAAGGCAATTCTGCTTATTTTCAGCCACATCACAGGGAAGAGCAGGAAGATACAGATGCAAACTGACTTTCAGAACCAGATAAAGTTGTTCTATAAGGGTGTGTGCGTATACATATACAGACAGATATATAGATAGATAACTAGAGAGACACTCTTAGACAGACAGACAGACAGACAGACAGACAGACAGATAGATATTTTATAACAGCCTTAAACAAAAGTACCAATTTGTTGGTCTAAGCCCATATGAGTGACAGTGACACCTGAATCAACAAGCAAAAGAAACAAAGTGTGAAGCATAGAAATCCATCTCTTTTCAGTTAAGGTAGGTTTAATGGGAAATGCCATGTCAATAAGGCATGACAGGGTGTGGTATATCATGGGATATCGTCATGCCTCGGGTGGTTGGACATGAGGCCACAGACTGAGTGAGTCCAATGACCTGAGAAGTGATATATCCCATGATATACCACACCCTGAAGTGCCTTATTGCTATTATGAAATGGATTGAATTTTTTTTCAGTAAAAAAAAAAATACTTTTAAAACCTTGTGAAATTGTTTCATTTAGGATGTTGGAAAAGTTTGTCTTCACAAAATAGTTCCTAAAGGGCTAAGAGTAGTAGGTGGCGCTGTTGTAACTAACACTGTCTCACTTTGGTAGCACTGCTCCTTTGTTAATTATGTTCTTCATGTGTTTCACCAGGTCCTGCTGCTTAGTCTGGGACTGGGTGAAGACGTGTTTGATTTCCAGTTTCTTTTCGGTAGTCAGCAGTTAGAGCTTGTCGGTGCCGCTGTGACTGTGATTTTCATTTTTTTTTTTTTTCTAAGAAGAAAGTTAAGCGCTGTGATGCTATGGAAATGGCCCTAGTGCAGGCTCAATATTTACATTACTTGGGCAACATATTGGTCAGGCATTTGGCTGCGGTAGGAAAATCTATGGCAGACTGTGTTACATAAATAATACTGGCAGTTGCAGCGGTTGTAGGAAGGATGGATTTTTTTTCTGTTTTTGGAGCATGGCTCCATTGACAATTGTGCCTTTTTCACAGTTTTGTGAGAGGTCGAAATAGTGGCATAGTGGAGCGATGTGTGGTGCTGCAGGTGAGGAGGCTGGTGGCCGGAGTTTTTTTTTGAAGCCATGATGATGTAGCCCGATATCATCATGGCTTCAAAAATCTCTCAGCCAATCAGCGTTCTGAATTTACGATCTCCAGTTCATAATACAAAACATGTTATGTTCAACATGGATATTGTTGTCCCTGGGAGGAGTGAATCCTTAGGCAGTAGGTTGCTGAAAGCCTTGCATCTTCTAAGTACTCCACCAACTAAGAAAAGTAAGTATATTTTGGTACAGAGAAAACCAGGGATGGGGTGGTGGGAATAAAAAGGGTTCTGGAGAACAGAAAAGATTGGACGATGCAAATGGTGAGTGTAATTAAAACCTGTATGGGGTCCTACAAATGCATGGTCATAACTGTGAGAACACAGGACTGTGGATTATCTACTATTAGAAATATGTAGCCTTTTGGGAAGTAATTTCAGAAATATAAAACTTTATTTTTATACTTGAAGTGTAAGCGATAGATTCATAATTCACATTTTTATAAACAATGAACATAATCAAACAACATAATTAGCCAAAAAAGTTATGTAATCCACTGCACACCTCCAAACATATTCTTTTATGTTAATTAACCCATACAATAAAAGCAATATATAGATGTGAATGTTTCTCTTATATGACTTACTGAGCACATACAAATTTGTTTGATATTTATGGGTTAATAAACAGAAAAGAATCAACAGTTTAATGGTGTAGAGTAGAATATTACATACTCTGATTACATTCAACAGAATACAACACACCTGTATCATTTATATTCAGGGAAATTCAAGTTAGACAGTGAATTCATATGGTTTGCTTGTTTTGTTTCTAGGATGTAGAATCTTTCAGAAACATAGACCATAGAAACATAGAATTTGATGGCAGATAAGGACCGCTTGGCTCACCTAGTCTGCCCATTTCCCTACCTATTGTATGAACTCCAGATCCTATTTGATCTGTAGCTTACCGTCTTCTTCCTACCACTAAGGTTGTCTTCTGTCTGTCCCATGCATTCTTGAATTCGTCTATTGTTTTTGCCCCTACAACCTCCTCAGGCAGGCTGTTCCATGCATGCACCACCCTTTCTGTGAAAAAAATCTTCCTCACATTGCTCCTGAGTCTTCCTCCCTCTAGCCTCATATTGTGACCCCTTGTTCTTTCACATCTCCTGTTCTGAAAGATGCTGCCCTCCTGAACTTTGTTAATCCCCTTGAGGTTCTTGAAAGTCTCTGTCATATTTCCCCTCTCACTCTTTTCCTCCAGGGTATACATATTGAGCTCCCTCAGTCTCTCCTTGTATGGTTTTTGGTGTAGTCCCTGCACCATTTTCATTGCCCTCCTCTGGATTGCCTCTACACTGTTTATGTCCTTTCAGAGATGAGGTCTCCAGAACTGCACACAGTACACCAGATGAGGTCTTACCAATTGTCTGTACAGTGGCATCACCACCTCCTGTTTTCTACTGGTGATACCTCTCCATATGCACCCCATCATCCCACCAACTTTCCTCACTGCTTTCTGACACTGTTTGGCTGCCTTTAGGTTGTCTGTTATGACTATCCCCAGGTCTCTTTCCAGTTTGGGTGTTTCTAGTACCCCCCTCATTTTGTAGTCCTCCCCTGGGTTTTTGTTCCCCAAGTGCACGATTTTGCACTTCTTTCTATTGAAGATGCCACACTCTTCACCACTTTTCCAACTTGTCTAAGTCTCTTCTCATTTTCTCTACCCCCCTGGAGTGTCAATCCTATTGCATATCTTAGTGTCATCTGCAAAGAGGCACACTTCTCCTTCTAGTCCCAACTCAATGTTGCTTATAAAGACATTAAAGACGACTGGCCCCAAGACTGAACTTTGGCACTTCACTGGTTACCCACCTCTCTTCAGACTGAACTCTGATTACCATCACCCCCTGTGCCCTATTGCTAAGCCAATATCTGACCAAGTTTACCACCTTGGGACCCACTCTTAGATTGCCCTGCTTATTTGCTAACCTCTTGTGCGGAACTGTGTCAAATGCCTTGCTAAAGTCTAGGTAGGCCATGTCCACCGCCCCTCCCAGATCTACTACCCATGTCATCCATGAATGCAAACATGAATAATCTTCAGAAGTTTTGAGAATCTGGAAAAACTAATATGAAAGGCTAGATAAAAAAAAAACATAGGGAAAAAAGAGGCACACTAAAGCCAAATTGCTATATCAACATTTATAATAGTGCATAATGCCACTAAAAGGCATGCAATGAAAAAGCTCTGAAAAAACTCAGACTGATGGAACTCCCAGTTTTTAGTGTGCACTGTTTTTCCCTACTCCTTTAAGATTTTACTTTTTCCACTGAACTTGGCTTTCATGCTCATGAAATTTGGGGAGAGCATGTGCCCCCCAAAAGAAAAATTCTCATCCAAATATTGCATTGTGTGTAGACGAAGGTTTATGAAAGTGTGAATGAATGCCTTCCCTCAATTAATTCTAATTGTGTGCCTCCTCCTCAGAAATTCTTTTGGCATGACTTCTCTAGCAAGGAGCACGTGTAGATCATGAGTGCCCATCTCTTGCCTCTGGCTGTGATAAATTTATTTATTTATTTGAAAATTGGTGACCCGGAAAGGCATACTGAGTGAAGGCTCATTTCCAAGTGTGACCAAGGGAAAGGGAACAGGGGAGGAAAATACATAGCATGGACACAGTACGCTGTTAATACAATTACACATCACTGACACAGTTTACAATTACAGTAAAGTGAAATAGAATACATGATTAAAACAAGATTACGTGGTTAGATGAGTACATGATTAAAACAGTAATAAGATCAGTTAAGATGCTTTATCAAAAGTCTTTGATAAAGGATATTAACTGATCTGAAACATGTCAGGAAGGAGATCAGCAGTGTTTTTGTATCCAGCACCTTGCGCAGCAGTAAAGAAACACATCATCTGAACCATGCATCTGAGTGGTGTCTTTTTGAACTTGCTTGTGAGTGCCCGATTGTTCAGTGTATAGTGTTGTGATAGTATTGTGAGCACCACTGACCCAGTGTGGTCTTTCCTCTGTGTGAAAGAAATAAGAACTAAAATAAATAACATTTTCAGCCTGTTAATTTGGTACTACTAGACCTTTAAAGTTACAAATAAAACAAAGGCATTTAGGCTGGATATGTTATTTGCCAGTTTGTAAGGCTCCAATCCTGTTGTAAGGGACAGCCTTGTGCCTGAGGAAAAAAAAAACATAACTAAAATGCTTCTTTCAAAGCTCAGTACTATGGGAGCAGTGATCATAAATTCCTGCATGGTGGGCTAGAGAGGAAGGAACTTTGTAATGACCCTACAGGTTGCAGGGCTGAAGCAGCTTGTGGAAACTCCTACCAGAGATGAAGCTGTCCTGGACTTGGTTTTAACTAACAGGGACATGGTAAAGAAGGTAGAGGTAAGGTGCCATTAAGTGATATCCCATGAGGCGGGCGCATGGGAAAGGGTGCCATCCGTAATGGCGAGTCATTCCCCACAAAATCCCTCATGGCGATGAGAGGGTAGGGTGACCGGATGGGGGGGTGGGCAAAATGGGTGACAGGATGTCGCTATATGTATGCGTGGGAGGGGGAAGCGAGCATGGTGAGCATGGGCAGGGAGGCGGCAGAGGAGCTGTAGGGGGTGGCACTGTGATAGGTTGCTGAGCTGCATCGTAGCATTGGGGGTTGGCCTGTACTTGGGGTGGGTGAGGGACCGGGTTTGGGTCCAGGCGCTGGTGTAATTTTATTGCGCCCGGCCTGAACCTTTAATTTTACATGTTTTCACCCCCCTGACATGCACTCCCCTGGAGTTGAGAATCCTTTAGTAGGGGGGTGCAGGAGGAGTGTGGGGGGGGGGTCTCAGCCCCCTCACAGAAAGCATTGGAATTTATGTCCCCAGTGCCGTTGTCCCAGGCGCCAGGGTGTCAGATTGCTGAAAATGTTTTTGCACTCTGATGCAGTAACGATAACCGCGTATTGCCTTTTAAGCTGCCGCTATCACAGAACCCATTAAGTAAATAGCGAACACCGCATGGTGGTAAACACTAGTGATGACATTAGTTATTCCAAGATCAGGGTTTTAGATTTCAGAAAAGCAGACTTTTGGAAGATGAGAGACAGCCTGGTAGAGAGTTTTAGATATAGGGGAGAAAAGGAGTAGACTAAATGTGGGAGTATCTCAAAGGAGCTATCACAGAGGTAACTGAACAGTGTGTCAGAAGGGTGAGCAAGGCGAATAAGAAAAGGAAACCCCTCTGGTTCTCCAGGGAGGTTGTTGCAATAGTAAGAGAGAAAAAGAAGGTGTACACAATGTTTAGGGTGTCAATGAAAGATGAGGATAAGGAAACCTATAAGGTAGCACAGAGGGAAGCTGGTAAGGCAATAAGGAAGGCTAAAGCCCTGACTGAACTGAGGATTGTGCAGGGGGTAAAGGAGGGAGATGAAGCCTTCTTTAGGTATATAAGTAAAAAGAGGAAAACCAAGGGAGGATAGTTAGACTAGCAGATACTGGAAGGAAAGTGGTAGAAAAAGATTGCAAGAAAGCAGAAGCCTTAAATAAGTACTTCTGTTCTATGTTCACCAAGGAGAACACAGGGGAGGGGCCAAGCCTGTATAGCAGCAACACCCAGGGACTGGGGGTTGACACAAACACCTTCACATAGGCTCAAGTCTTGGATGTTTTAAATAAACTAAAGGTGGACAAGGCCATGGGACCAGATGGGATTCACCCTAGAGTTCTCAGGGAGCTGAGGAATGTACTATCAGCACCTCTAGCAGAACTATTCACCAAATTACTAGAGAGTGGGACAGCACCAGAGGACTGGAAATGGGCATCAGTGGTCCTGCTCCACAAAGCAGGGAGCCAGGAGGAGGCTGGCAATTTGCGTCCAGTAAGCCTCACGTCGGTGGTAGGGAAGTTGATGGAGACACTACTCAAATAGAGAATTACAGTGTATCTGGGAATCCAATGAGCAGCAAGACCCAAAACAGCATGGGTTCATGGCAGGCAGGTCTTGCCAAACTAATCTGGTTGACTTCTTCAACAGAGTTACAAGGATAGTAGATCAGGGAGTGGTGGTAGATGTCGTCTATCTGGACGTTAGCAAAGCCTTCAACTCTGTTCCACACAGAAGGCTGGTAAGGAAGCTGGACTACATGGGTGTGGACAAGGAGGTGGTTGAGTGGGTGAGTAGCTGGCTGAGAGGAAGAACACAGAGGGTTCAGGTAAACGGGGCATTTTCAGCTGAGAGTGACGTGACCAGCGGGGTACCACAGGGTTTGGTACTAGGTCCCCTACTCTTTTTGTGTTCATAGCAGACATTGTAAATGGGCTAGAAGGTAAAATGTGTCTATTTGCTGATGACACCAAGATTTGCAAAATAGTGGGCTCCCTTGAGGGTGTGAGGAGTATGACTTCAGACTTAAAGAAACTGGAGGAGTGGTCAGAAACATGACAGCTGAAATTCAATGCCAAAAAGTGCAAAATCATGCACTTAGGCAGAAACAATCCCAAAGAGGATTACTACCTGGGAGGAGAGAAGCTAGTCTCCACCAGCCAAGAGAGGGACCAAGGGGTTATTATATCAGAAGACTTGAAAGTGGGTAAACACAGAGAAAAGGTGGCACTAAAGGCAAGTGGCATGCTGGGCTGCATCAGGAGGGGAATCATGAGTCACAGGAGGGAGATGGTGTTACCATTCTACAGGGCACTGGTGTGCTCCCACTTGGAGTATTGCATACAGTACTGGAGACTGCACCTCAAAAGGGACATAGACACAGTTGAGATGGTGCAGAGGAGGGCCATGAAAATGATTCAGGGACTGTACCATATGGCTTACCAGGACAGGCTAAGGGAACTCAACATGTACTCCCTGGAACAGAGGAGGGAGAGGGGTGACATGATTGAGACTTTTGTTTCAAATTAAGTAAACTTTATTGAAAGAAACGCAGAGAAATACAATACAATTACATTGCAACAACATGTGAAAGTGTTGAGAGTGCAAAGTTACAATGAATTAAAAGACAATCTAACTAAACCCCCCAAATCCTTGCCTCAACCTTCTGGCTGCACAAGCAAAACATGTTAAATAATAAAAAAAAAGTAAGTAATTAAAGAATTGAGAGGACTGGCTACATTATAAATTTATTACAGTCTGTATAAATCAAATGTAAATCAAATAGTATGTCAGACCAAATTTAAAAAGTTAAATTAGTGAGCCAGGTCTCCAAAGAACCGCAGTGTCTATTATAAGTAAGAGAAGCATTTCGCGTAGATGCTAGCATCTTTTCAAATCTTAAGATCTGAAGCGTTTCTTTATACCACTCAGAAATGGTAAGGACAGGTTGATCCATCCAATGCCTGAGCATAATCTTTTTGACTACCATAGTAATTAACATGAAATGGAAGCGCCTGTTACCTATTATTTTCTTTTTTTTTTTTTTTTATAGCCCCTCTCCTCTGCCGTGGTGGAACTTCTTTGTGGAATCCCTAGACTGTGCTCCCCTAGTCCCTCCCCGGGTACCTACCGTGGTGTTGCTCGGACCTACCTCCATGCTGCCTCGGCCTACCCCCCCCAGCGGGGAGGAGGGGGGAGACCCATTTAACCCCCTCCAGTCCATTAGTGTGTGTCAGGAGGTCCATCTGCGGCATCCAACGATAGCCCAGTTATGGGTTATCTGGGGCAGTCGGGTCCCGTCTCCGTCCTCGACAGGTTCCTTTTTCCATTTTTTTTTCTGTCCCCTCCCACAGGATGTGAGCACGCTAGGGAAACCTAGGGGCGACGCATGTCGAGACATGCGAGTGCTCCAGTCTCCGGCCCATGTCCTCCTTCCCTTCTGTATGCAGTCAAGCTACACCTCCACCCGTGGTCACCCAGGTGGCGGTAGAGCTGCGGGACAAGCATCCCCTCCCTCACCAGAGGAGGAGAGCAGCCACTGGGTGTTCAATCCTCCTCCCCCCGGCTGACCCTCCAGCTGCCCGAGTCCATTCCCCGAACCCTGGTTCATTATGCCATGAGCGGTAACTCCTATTTACTGCATCGGCAGGCCGGGTTTATTACCTATTATTTCTGATGAATTGTGCCTAGAATCCAGTTATCTCTGGAAAAATAATCTCTAATTCCCAAGTCAGATGTTACGGAGTTTATTATACTTGTCCACAAGGGTCGTATTTAAGGGCAGTCCCATAAAATATGAGCAAGTGTACCAGTCTTGTTAACATTTGATACAAGTAGGAGAGCTTGATATTCCCCAGTTATATAGCTTAGATAGAGTATTGTAAATTGCATGGTTTATTTTAAATTGAGTAAAACGATATCCTTCAAATTTAGTAAGCTTGTGAATATCCAACCACACTGACTGCCATTATAATTCAGTTAAGGATAAACCCAGCACTTTAGACCAATATGTAGGTGAGATATTGTTTCTGTAGTTCCAGTGCTGCTGTATTTCTTTATACAGTTTGGAGACACAATGCCACCCTATAGACAAAATAGGAAGGATTATTAATATTAGGTTTGGAATTACCCAAAACTGAGTAAATCAAACAATAGATACCGTGATAATCCATCAAGACTTTTAAATATATAAGAAGTATAAATGAGGTTAATGTTCAGGAGCTTTTCCACTTGAAAGAGAGTGGGAGAATGAGAGTGCATGACATGAGGCTGAAGGGAAGGAGGTTCAGGAGTAATACAAGGAAGTTCTTCTTTACAGAGAAGGTGGTGGACCCATGGAATAGCCTACCCAAGGAGGTAGTGGGGGCCAAAATGGTAAACAAGTTCAAGAACGCATGGGATAGACATAAAGATAGCATATGGAAAGGCAAAGGAGGGGAGGAGGACTAGCACCAGGTAGATTATTGGGCAGACTAGATGGTCCTTGCAGTCTTCTTCTGCCATCACTTTCTATTTTTCTATGTAAGAGATAGCTGCTCTGTTCCTGTTGGCTGGGACACAGACCTGCTTAGTTTGTTTTAAAGAATATACTGTCTTTGAAAATACCCTCAGACATCAACAATGTGCCTTGATTTCAAGCTTGTTTACCAAAGGCTTTGGGTGGGTTAGAGGCAACAGGCCAGGAATTTTTTTTTCAGCTAAACATCATCATGGGTAAGCCATAAAGACAGAAGAAGAGAGGGGAATTGGAGTTACAACATGAAAAGATTCTGGCAGCAGTAATAGCTGCTCAGCCAGATTCTTAATGGATGGAAAGGTTGGTAAAATTGATTAAACTAAACAAGACTGTACCTGCATTAAAAAAGGTGTTATCTTGAGGTCCAGAACTGTACATTAGAAATGGAGGAGAAAAGATTTACAAGAATGAAATCAACAGCAACAGCAGCGGCAACAGCAACAGGGCTAAAACAGAATGTTGCCAACTGTCAACTTGAGAGGCTTATGATGCTGCAGCATGAGTCTATTCTGGGAATGAGAAACAGTCCATCCATGAAGCCAGTTGTGATGCACTTTAACAGCACCAGTTCAGTACCAGCAATTTACTATGACCACACACTAACCAGCCAATCCTACCATATGCACAAAACCAATTAATTCAAGCAAGGAAAGAACTGTATATTTTTAATGTTTCTTGAGGCAAAGACGTGATGAAGACCTGGCAGAAGACAGCCACGCCTAACAGAAAGTGTGACCCAGAGCAGCACAAAGCCTAACCACAGTGTAGTCTTTCTGATCAAGAGAGGAAACACAGTAGCACTAGTGCACTGTGCAAGACTTGCAAGGATTCTTTAAGGAATCTAAAACCACATTTTTCTTCTGCCATCAGAAGGTACGTACTTAATAACTGGGAGCGTGAAACCAGGTGAGTATTCTAAGCTAAAAAAAGGCTGACTAAGATGACCTCAATAATTCCTACTTGATATGAACTGTATTCTGGACTTTAAATGGGTATGATGATCTCAGCTTGTTTATCAAAAGATGGTGAGTAGCCCTAAATAACTAATTAAGGATTACTTGAAAAAATTGCTTCTTACAAAACCCAAAGGATACATCAACATGTAACACAGCTCAGTCAGTCTACTAGAATTACACTAAAGAAATGGGCACAAAACTTTAAAGCGAGAGGGACCCACTCCAAGATAAATATGGAGAAACCAACCTAAGCTTTTCTTTTCTGGACTCCTGCCAAACCCCTAGTCTTCCATCATCCTAAGGAACAAAATGTATGCAATGGCCCAACTGGTACAACACCCATCTACACCAACGGAGGTCAAATCTTTCTACCTGATCAGCCAGTCTGGCTGAAAGTCAATCCAGGGTGTAGATCTCCTTGGCTAATGCCCGCCAGGACTCCTTAGTGGGCACCATTTTGATATGCCATAGTCGAGTGATATCCTTATGGGAGGCCATCGTAAGTAGGGTGACTTGCCCATAGGGAACCCTGTCGACCCAAACACCCTATAGGATTGTAAAGGTCAAAATATAGACCAGCTGGAATAATTCAGGACATTCATAGACAGCCGTCAGTTCCTGTATCACCTCCCCCAGTAATTATTCAAGAGTTCGCAAGCCCATAAAACATGGCTTTGGCTCACCAACTCACACCCACAATCCCTTCAGCACCTGCCTATGGCCTCCCAAATACTTAGACAACACTGCAGGGGTGTGAAAAAGTCTGGTCCTCAGCTTCCATACATATTCTCTCCAATATGGTGAAGTAGAAACTCTATGTAGGGAGAGAAGACCCCAACCATCCCTGGCTGGGTAGTTTCTCCTGCAGTTCCCTGGACCATTTATTTGTTTATTTATTTGTGATCTAGGATAACATCATGTGAGAGCAAGCTCATTACATAGGTTCCATGTCATTTACAAAAAACAAACAAGACAATACAGTGTAGATTGAGAACAAGCTTGTTACCTAGGTTCCAAGATAGTGTAAAAAAAAACCCAAAACAGTACTGGCGTACTGTAGATACAGATAGGAAAGAAAAACAAGACATAAGTGTAAAACTGGTTTGGGTAAAAAGGAAACTAAACTTCATGCCTTCAATCAGAACTGAAGGCCAGGATTCTGACCAGACAGAGTACGAAGCTATATTCACTGGGGTCAAAAATTAGGAAGTCAGGCGAAGTATAATCAAGAAGGGAAGGGGACAGCGACAGAAAATTAAGTGCATGAGAAAAGTGAAGGTGGGGAAGAGGGGGATAAATTCAGCCCATTAAAGTCCTTATCTGCATTGACATAACCAGCAGGAATGTAGTTAGAAAAAAGATGCAAAGGTGCTACAATAGTGCAAGGTCATGTGTGGGGTAAGGCCAGAGCCTTATTAGGCCATAATCCATGGTCTAGTGAAAACAGTCGTAGCTGGCTTGGACAACAAGGTATTTTCTGTGCTTCTGCTTGAAAGGGCCCATCTTGGATTCTACAATTAAAGTAGGTGGAAGAGTGTTTATCCATTTCGGAGTGCAGTGGGCAAAAGCTCTTTGACCTAGGGAAGAGCGACATTGGAGGATCTTAAAGATCATGCTGTTCGGGCTTCTCTTGGGGTGGTTACATTCACAGGAGGAGAGGAGCTTCAGTGCCCCAGTTGGCAAGAGGCCCAGGCTAGCTTTCTTTGCCAGGAGGCAGTTTTGGAATTTGAGCCTGCCTGAGAACTGGAGCCAGTCAGCCTGGGCATACAGATCACAGGCACAGACTGTGCAAGCATTTTCTTGACTCGAGTAGCTGTATGTGCCCAATGCTAAACCAATGCACACCACAGTAATCTGCCTCTAGCACTGTATCCCCACCTTTGTCCACCCTGGATTGCCCAACTGCAGCACTTGTTTCACCGCCCTACCACCTTTTGAGCACTGCCTCCATGCCCCCCTTGTGCCTTTCCTTCCCAGCTTCTCACCCTGTTCTTTTGCACTGCCCCAGCATCCCTCCATTTCCCTATGTTGCCTCTCTCTCTTCTCTGTTTCTCATCCTTGACACAGGCATACATTGCTTTTGTTGAATTTTGTACCTTCTATGTATATTGTCCCCAGTTTTGTACCTTAATGTGCTATGTAACAGATGTGGAACCTTTTAAAGAGCACTCGCTCACAGGTGTTATCCTAGATCTCAATAAATAAATAAATGTGTAAGCCGTGTGGGCCCAGTTAAGAGGCAACAGGCTTTATTTAAGGTGACTGTGATTCAGTGCAGGGCTGAGTCCATTGCAGAGCTATAGATTACTAGCTCATAATCGACCAGCGGCACAATGGAACAATGTATTGCACTGTTGAGGGCTTCAGGGGTAAGACTCTGCTTGTGCCTATGAAGCAGACCTATACAGGTGTTGGCAGCCTTGGCAGTGGTGTCTATGTGATTGGCACATGACATGGTGCTGTCGAGTGTGACACCCACGTATTTGAAGTTATGAACTTGTTCCAACAAGGCACCAGACAGGGCCGAAGTTTGTTATTTTTACAGGAAGGGCAAAGTAACAAAAAAGTCCTGATTTTTGCGTATCACGACAGTGAAGAGGGCAGGTGGCTTGCGTAATACAAACAAATCAACCAGCATCAAATAATGCCCAAAAAACATTTAAGACTACAGCTGAATAATTCCTGGGGGGGACCAGCCCAGGCCAAGTCAGAGCACTTCCCCATCCCACCAGTTTTACTGCAGCCTGCTCTCGGCCCCACTCCTCCTGAGACCTGAGTCGAAAAACTGACCTAGATCGTTTTGTATTCAGTTCTTCGTTCTTCTGCCTTGGGAGTGAGGACTTACTTGTAAAGTTGAAAATATGTAAGGAACTTAACTTCCTTCTCAAGAGGACAGGACCTCCCCTCAGCTTCAATTCAAATCAGTCTTGACCTATTTTGCCCCACCTGAACCTCCAGGTGGATAGCTCACTAGTCTCTGACCCCTTTGCTGCTTACATAACCCTTCCAAGTCCAGTCCTTATAGTGGATCCTGAACTTCTTGAAATGTCTGCTTGAGCTAGCCCTCCCACCCTCGAGGAGTGCAAAAAGCATGTTTCAAGGAAGTGCAGCAAATGGCTGTGCCATCTCAGTATACTTATAAACATGGATGGTATGGGAAACATCCAAGCATGTGCATCCTCACAGCATGAGCCCTTATTTACATAGATTACATAAAAAAATGGGATTATACAATGACAAGAATGAATGCTGGCCTCTGATTGGTCAGTCTTGGGCTAGACCCATGATGTATCCCAGTACATCCAATTCATCACAGGTCTAGTCTCAGCCTCTCTGTGAACCTCTTGATGATTGTTAGCATTAGTGTGGTTTTTTTGTATCTTCTCTTAAAAATATTTTTCCACACCAAATAAAACATCTTTAAAATTATTTTTTTAAATTCTGTATAACAACACGCCATTGTATTATAGTAATATGCCCTCCAGGTGTGTGTGCATGGAGGATAACGCCATGCCTTGTGTATTGGATGCACTTCGTGCCCAACCACCTGAGGCGTGACGTTATCCCAGCATGACACTCACCCTGTCGGGTATTATTGCTTACTTGCACCCAGTGTTAACACTTTCTTTGTTATAACCAAGTTAATTCATTAGTCTCCCATCCATCCCATCCCATCCCATCCCATCCCATCCCATCCCATCCCACATTATTCAATGTCACATGCCTGAATCTGGTTAGGTAAGGTAGCGAAGAGGATAATGCTCTCCTCAAGCAAGCAAGCAAGCAAGCATTGCATACATAAGCATGGGACTTGCTGATATCCCTCAGGCGGTGCTCTTAACAAGCATGCTGATGTACCTGGGACAGTGCAACAGAACAATGTAAACCCCCTAATTGTTCAAGATGATCATGGGCATGGTGTGGTCACACCACAACCCCTACCACTCTCCTCCCCATGGGCTCCTAAGAAATATGCAACTCTGTCCATGCCCAGGGTTACACAACCCCATCCAAGCAAACATGGACTGCCCTGGCACAAAAGTGGTCGCATCACATAACCTAAGAGAACAGACGCCACAGGAAGTTTGCTGGAACAATGACTCCAGATACCTGTGCACAGCCTTGCAGGACCCACCCTGAAAGGTAAGTACTTGGTTGGTGGTTTTTATTAGCATCACCTATGACAGTGTGTGGTGGGCCGGTAGTGGTAGCCCAGGTTGCTGTGGATGCCCCCCCCCCCACAGACTACTTCAAAATCATCTCATCTGACAGTTTTGAAGGGCACAAATGAAACATGGTTGCTTCAGTTTGATGTGGTTTAATACAGTTTTTTTTTGTCCGAGCGTGTGTCTCTATTCTTCTACACACAGACACAGACAGACACACACACCACCAAAAAATGAAATTTTTTATACCATGTTTACATTCAGGATAGAGACAGGGTAAAGCAGGTCCAGGCAGTACAACACAGTAAATGAAAAAATGCATTTTACTATGCCCAGTAAACCACCAAAAGACCACAAAACAACAGACCTTCCCCCCGCCCTGGGGGGGGTGGCTAGGTCACAGGTCATTGTGCTAAATGAGGAGGAGAGACCACAAAACATCTTGTTGAACCACACAATAAGGTGAAACTACATAAACATGCACAATTTTTATACTGTAGGATTTCATACTTTCCAACAGATCCTAATTTTGACACAGAAACTTATCTTTAGTGCTCAGAAGCCCCTTGTACGAGGGAGGTAAGCATGGCATGGACCCAGCAGACTGGCATACATGTTGAAAAAAATATTTATGTGCCAGTATGCCCGTCCACCCTTCCCTCCTCCATCACCAGTGGCCAGAACCAATTTTTTCAGCATGTGTACCAGTCTGCCCTGGTCAGCACAGCAGCACAAAGCTGGCAGGGCAGCAGAAGTCACAGCAAGCAACAGTGAATTAAATGTCCATGCAAAAAGCTACAGCCCACTCTCCCACCCCAGACCTGCAAGGCCACTATCTCCACCCAGACTGGCCAGCTCAGCTACTCTCTGCACCCTGATGGACTTGCACAGCCACTCTCCACACTCTGTGTCCACCCCACCAGCACAGCCACTCTCCCCACTGCACCAGCACAGCCACTCTCCCCAACCCACCCAACCAACACCATTTCCAGCTCCATTTATCTGGTATCTGCTCCAGGCATCCAGGTCTGTGCCTCCCCATCACAGGCACACAAAAATAAATAAAACCACATTTTATACTGCATTTTGTTTATGTTTCTTTCATTGTCTGGAAAAAGAGATGTTGAGCTACCGGTCAGCACAGTTTGCCTGGTATACAATTACAACCCCGCCCCACCGACACAATGCCAGCGCCTCCACCCACCCACACAACAGTACCCCCACAACACCCACACAATGCCTGTATCTCCAACCCCACCCACACAAAAGACCAGTGTCCGCAACACCACACACACACATGACCAGCAGTGTCCCCAACTCCCAACACACACACGACCAGCAGTGTCCCCAACCCCACACACATGATCAGCAGTGTCCCCAACCACACACACACACACACACACACACACACACACACACACACACACACAATCAGCAGTGTCCGAACCCCACCTACACCCATGACCAGTGTTCCAACCCACCCCAAAAAATCATGGCCAGTCAGTAGTCGCTATAACAATAGCCAGGTAGTAGTATAATCATTTCTTTAGGGTGCATGTTTTAGTGCAAGTTTTTTTAGCTAGTCTTGTAATACTGTACAGGGGAGAACACAAAAAGCTACCCCTTTGGTTGTGTTTGCCAGGCAATGAAGACAGAGACAGCAAGGCCAAGGAATCTGTCTGTTTCACCCCTCCACAGTGGACGATCGGAGAAATCAAAAAAAGTGAAAGACTGCTTTTATAACCAGGTAAAGCATGAGGGGGAAATAATGTTTCAACATTTACTAATGTTCGTATGCTAGCTGCGGGCACAGGTCAGTGAGATACATCCCTTGACAGGTAAAGGATGAGGTGGAAATTACGCTTTAACATTTACTTATGTTTAGATGCTAACACCCAGTCAGCAAGCACAGAATGTCCCCTCCTAACCAACATGGACAGTCCACCAGAAACCCAGTCAGCAAACATGGACAGTCCCCCCTTCACCCCACCTACAAGGACAGTCCCCCCAGACACCCGAACAGTCCTCCCCTCCCCACCAGACACCGGGCCAGTGAGCATAGAATGCCCCCTCCCAACAGACAAGGACAGTCCCACCAGACACTCAGGCAGCCAGCAAACATGGAAGGTCCCCCATATCCCACCAAGGACAGTCCCACCCCCACCGACACACAGCTAGCAAGCACAGTACTCCCTGCACCACCAACATGAACAATCCCCCAAACACCTGGCTAGCAAACACAGAGAGTTCCCCTCCAACAACATTGGTAGTCTGTCCTAGACACCTGATCAGCAATCACCGACATTCACCCCATAACCCAACATGGAAAGATCTCCCCAGACACCCGAAAATAGTCAGACAACCAGCAAATAGTTCCCCCTTCCCCACAAGATACCCGGCAGGCAAACATGGACAATCCCCCTTTTCCACCATCATGGACAGTCCCCCCAGACAAATGGCCAGCCAAGTCCACCAAACAATGGCTAGTGTCACCACCCCACCATCACAGCCAGTGTCCCCACATCACCATGGCCTGTGTCTCCACCACACCAGATCCCAGAATAGAAAACAGACTGTTCCCCCAGCTCCACCAAACACTGACTGCCCTCCCAGTCCCAAACACTAACCACCCCAGCCCCAAACACTGATCGTCCCCCCAGCCCCACCAAACGCACGCCTTCCCCCAGCACCAAACACTGACCATCCTCTCAGTGAGTCAGCCCCAAAACACACAGACTGTCTCCCGACCCCAACCCCACAAAACAGACCATCCCCCAGCCCCACCAAACACAGACCGTCCAGTGAGTTTCCCAACAAACCCCACCACACCAGTAGCACAGTAACTGAGTGTCTCCACCCACCAACATGACCAGCATCCACACCATACCAAACAAATAGGCCCCCACCCACCCCACCAACATGGACAGCCTCAACAGCCAGCAAATCCTCTCCACCCAAAGAAGCGCAAGCTGACGGCAAACCTTCCACCCACCCCAAGACACATGGCCATGGCAAAGACAACCCCCCCCAAAAGACACATTTCTGGGGTGTGAATGGTATTCATTTCCAACAACCAGCTTGCAGCACAGTTACTCACCAAATCAGTAAGGGCACAGACAGGGCAGCATGCAGCAGGGCACAGCAAGGCCAAGAAGGCAGGTCAGGTAGCCGAGTCTTTCCCAACAGTCCCGTTCCTTTCCCGATTAATCCCCCGACGAGACAATAACTCGTTTTTTTCTGACACCAGATGAACGTGTAGCATTATGGGTCTGCTATAGCCTGCATGACCGCCGGCTTCTTCACTGTTCTGGGCCTGGCTGTTCACTGACCTGAATAATCCCTCTCGGTGGACCGTGGAACTGGTGGGCAATGGGCGTGGTGTGGGACTCGCCGATAACATGGTAAATCTTTTTCTGGCCTGCTGGACACAGGAGCTGGGTGTGCAGGCAAGCCTGGCTGTGCCTCAGACTCACTGTAATTGTACTACTCACTCCTCCACCTGGTCTGTCTGGTGGTAGAGGCCTTATGGCTGCAGGCCTCCTAGGCTATCAGGGATGGGAGGCTCAGGTGGCAGCGGGAGAGAGCAGAGCGCAACTGGCTGCACTGAGAAACAGAGAGTAGGTAGTCAGAGGACTCAGGTGAGGTATATTTAAACTGGGCTGTTCAGGACAGGAGGAGAGTGGGAACACTTCACTGACTGAGACACTGGTGACACCTGACAGACAACCAACGACTGCTGCTCGGCATCCTCGAATAGCTATCTCTCCTCAGCCCTACACTATATGGATGCTGCTGCTGCTCCTTCATGGAAGGCACACAGACAACTAAATGGCGCCACTAACGGAGTACTGCTCACGCGATGGCGCCAGCTTGTAGCACTCTCTGATTGGCTGTAACATGCAGGCAGCTAAGGTTGCAGGCTTGCAGCCAATCGAAAAGGGCATAGTTTTTGTTTAAGAGACACGGTGTCGTGCCACCACCCCTCCTCCCCCGGAGAGGTGCAGGCAGTCCGGGCATAGCCCTGAGCCCATTCAATATTAAAAAAAAAAAAAAAATGATAACCGGAGAATGGTGGCTGGGCTCCTAAAAAGTCCTGGTCTAATTTCTCAGGGGGGGCAGCTTGCCCCTCTGCCCCTCCACAATCTACGCCTATGGCCCCAGACTCATTTGTTATGCAGAGAGGGAAGGAGCGGTGCCTGTTTTGAGGACTGAGGAACAACATAGTCTTGGTTTTCTTGTGGTTCGTGGTGAGTTTGTGGTTCTTGAACCATCTTTCAACTGCAGAGAAACTATCCTGAAGTCTATGTTCAAGAACCAGAGGGTCAGTGTTACTCATGAACAGGACCATATCATCTGCGTAAAGCAGAATTTGGCAGTGACTGGCAGATGGAAGTTGATTCAGGTATGTGCCAAATAATAGGGGCCCCAGGATTGACCCCTGGGGCACTCCAGAGAGGACTGGTTGGCTGTCCGATAATACACTGTCAATCCTAATTAGCTGAGAATGGTTGGAGAGATAGCTTTTGAACCAAGCAACTACATCCTGGGAGAGCCCTGTAGCTGCCAGCTCGTCTAGCAGTAAGACATGGTTAATCGTGTCAAAAGCTTTTGACAAATGAATAAATGTTACACCTGTGAGTGCTCCATTATCAATAGAGTTGTGGATCTACCCAGTGAACTCCAGTAGTGCAGTTTTGTGGTGCTGTGTCCTTGACAAAACCCATGCTGGCGTGGGCACTGTATTTTATACTTATCTAAGTATTCAATCAGCTGATCGGTGATTATTTTTTCAAGGGCCTTCAATAGTGGTGGGAGAATTGAGATGAGTCTGTCATTTTCCCATAGGGCTCTATCTCCACGTTTGATGACAAGTGTAACTAGAGCTGCTTTCCATAGCTGAGGGAATTTTGAGAGTCTTAGAGAAGTATTTATAATGTACCTCAGTGGTCCAATTATGTAGTCCAAAGTGAATGCAATAAATTTGAGGTCAAGGGAGTCCCCACTGAAATGTGACTTGCCTAAGACCTTTAGGAAGTACTTCCTAGCTTCACTTGTGGTGACAGCTCTGAAATGGAATGGCGGATGGGAGAGTAGTGAGTTATCATAGCTGGTTCTCAGAGGGGTGGAAGCAGGGAGGAAGAAGTCTGGTGGGAGCACACTGCTTAGATCAGTGAAAGCATTATTGAATGAATTTGCTATAACAGTGCAGTCAGTGGAGGGTTCACCATTTATGCTTAGCACTGTGGGTGCTGCCTTCCAATCTTTCCCAGTGACTTCTTTGATGTTATCCCAGAATTTCCTGCCGTCATTCCAGGATCTGTTTTGGGCTTCCTTGAAATATTGATTTTTTGCTGCATGTATGGCCCTTGTGCAGTTATTGCATGCTGTTTTGTACATTTGAACATCAGCCTGCTTACCTGATGCTCGGGCTCTGAGCCACAGGTGGTCCCTTATTTTCATTTGTTCAAGAAGGTCTGGGGAACACCATGGGTTGCTTTGGCCCTTGACTTTACGTTTCTTTATGGGAGCATGCTGATCACAGATGCCATTAAATGGCCAGATGAATTGATCAACAGCTGCATCAACAGTACTAGAGGAGTAGATATTATCCCACTTTAGTTGTCTGAGGTCTGCTTTCAGCATCTCAAGGTGTCCAGGACTCTGTTTAGAACCATTCTGGATGGAGATTTGGTAAAATTGCTAGCCCATCTAAACAGAACAGGCGAGTGATCACTATAGACATCAAGAAGAACTGTGGTCTGAGAGATGTGCTCAGACCAGTTGGACAAGACCCAGTCCAGTAGTTTGGAGGTGCCAGTTTTGTAATTCATCCTGGTAGTTGAGGTGATTAGCTGAGTGAAGTGCACTGCAGATACGGCATCCCTATTAGGGCTAACATCTGAGGAGAGCCAGTTTGCATTAAACTCTCCCAGTATCACAATTTCAGTGTGAAGCTTCAGAGCATTGAGGCACTTCAATAGCGAGCCCAGTCCCGGAGTCTTTTGACCAGGCAGGATATATACTGTGAGAATAGTGAGAGTGTTATTGGACTTCTCCAGTAGTATTTGTAATGCTATAGCTTGCACACTATTGTCAGTGCCAGGTAAGGGAATTGCATGTGCCTGGAGGCTGTCTCAGATGTACATAGCACACCCACCACCGCGTTTGTATAGGCGATCCAACCTATATACGGTATAGCCAGGAACTGAGACTGACGCATCCACAACTTTAGTGGAGAGCCAGGTTTCTACCACTGATTGAATATCTGGATTGTGTAGTTGTATTCAGGCATTTAATCAGTCCATCTTAGGAAGGAGGCTACAAATATTAATTGAGCCAATAATAAGCTGTCCTATGTTATGCGGAGGGTTAGTGGAGATAAGTGGAGGGCCTGGATTAGGGTGAATATTCCCAGATAGCAGCAATAGCAGGAGTACTGAGCAGGAGAAGTATTCCTTTAACTGCTTTTTGCTATATCTGCTTTGCCTACCATGGATCTGGGATGATGAAATTATATCCTGAATGTTGAAAATCCCTGGGAAGAGGGCTAGAGGGTGCAGCCACTCTGGGCATTGTTGCAGTGGCCATCTAGGGCATATTGTAGGCAATGCCTGGGGCAAGATTTCATTACTTTTTCCTACTGACATCGTTACCCTGCAGTAGGAGCTGAGGGGTGGGTCACTCAGTGACAGGGCAGCAGGTGCTTGAGTACTGTTTCTGTGGTGCATGTTATATGTGACCAGGATGAACAGCAGGGCAGCTCTGAAAAACAGTGCCCCAGGATGGTGCATATTAGCAAGTAGGTAGTAGGGAAAATGTTGTAATGGAGCAGCCCTCTTAATGGGAGAGGCTGAAAAGGAGACATCCCCTTTCATAGGAATCATAGGAATTTATACAGAGCCAGTGGACTTGCATCCTAAATGCTCTCCAACTATTTCCCTAAACTCTGATTTTATTAATGTATACAACCCAGTTATTTTTGAAGGCCGTGGTTGATGGACTTGCAACAAGCTCCAATGGTAGACTCTTCCATACATGTACTACCCTTTGGTTAAACCAAGATGTACTGTGTGGTGCTGTTAACTGTAAAGGGTGGGACCTGGTATTATAAGTATTTGTATTGCTTTCTAAGCCAGTAATATCCCAAATATCGTTATTATTCCATGCTCTGTATACCTGGCACATATCACCCCTTTTTCTCCTTTCCTCCAGGGAGTACATGTTCAATTCAGACAAATGGGCCTCATAGTTTTTACCAGACATATCATGTATTGCTCTGGTTGCTCTTTTTTGTACCTTCTCCAACAATTTGATATCTTGTTTTTTATACGGTACCCATACCTGGGCACCATATTCTATAACTGGTCTAACCAGGGATGTGTATAGAGGTATTCTAACATCTCTACTTCTAGATGATATGTGTCTTAGTATACAGTTTAGAATACTATTTCCCCCGTGCTATTTTTTTACAATGGGGTGTAAAGGACATGTCCCTAGACACTATGATACCCAAGTCCCTTTCCTGATCTATTGTTTTTAGAAGATTATTGCCAAGTTTGTAAGGTATTCTGGGATTATTTTTCCCTAAAATGCATAATATAGCATTTATCCTGATTAAATGATAAATTAGTTGTCTTAGTCCAGGTAAGTATATGGTCTATTGTTGCGTGTAAGTCAGATGTGTTGTGTTTAGTGTTTATTTCTGCCCCTATCCTACAGTCATCTGCAAATTTCTGAAGCAAACAGTGCTGCGATTTATTTGTAGAGATGTTACATACAAATTAAAAAGACAGTGGCCCAATACTGACCCCTGGGGAACCCCGCTAGTCACCTCTGTCTGGTCAGAAAACTCCCTCCTGATGCATACTCTCTGATGTCTTTTTTTCAGCCATTTGTCGACCCAATTAATAATTGTTGGATGAATATCTAGTTCAACCATCTGATGTATAAGTTCTTGGTGTGGGAGTTTATTTAAGGCTTTTGAAAAGTCAAGAAATAGAACATTGACTGGGGTACCTATGTCCAGTCTTTCCACCACTGTATTGTAAAATGCCAACATATTAGTCTGACATGATCTTCCCTTTACAAACCCATGCTGTGATTGGTCTATAAGATGAGCTGAGTTCAGGTGCTGGATAATCTCATCCTTTAATATTCCTTCCTATATTTTGGAAGGAATAGCGGTAAGACTAATGGGTCGGTAGTTTATAGGATCAGACTTATTTCCTTTTCTGTAGATGGGGATGACTGTTGCTGATTTTCAGCAATCAGCTACTTCCCCTGTGTCCAGGGATTTTGGAAAAATGTATGTTAGGGGAGGGGCTATTATTCTTGCTAGTTCTTTGAGTATTCTTGGGTGTAGTCCGTCAAGTCCTGGGGATTTATTTGGGTCCAATTTAGCTAGCCTTGACTCAATATCAGTAATTTCCAGAACTATTCTATCCTTTGGGTGATTACCTTGGATTGATAATATTGGGGGGGCTCCTCTGTTTTATATTGTACACTGTTGAAAAGTAACTATTTATTATGTCTGCCATTTCTTTATTATCTGATGTTAGATCACCATAGGTTGTTTTAAAGGGTCCTATATTATTTGATTTCCCTTTGCTATTATTGATGTAAGCATAAAAATGCTTTGTGGTTTCCCTTTACTCTGTCAGCCAGTTTTATTTCATGGCTCGCCTTTGCCTGTTTGATATGTTTTTTTTATGTCATTGGATAATTTTGTATATTGTAATCTGGTTTTCTCAGCTTTTGTTACATTCCATTTCTTGAATAATTTTTTCTTTTTGTTGATTAATTTTTTAATTTTTGGTGTCCACCATTGTTTGTGTTTGTTCTTTGGTTGATATTTTTGTTTCTCAGGAATATTATTGCTTATTTGTTGTTTAATTTTACTAACAAAGATTTCCCACATATTATTTAATCAGTTGTTACTGAAATCATTTTCCCACTGCCAGGTCACAAGATTTGCCCTAATTTTATTGAAGTCAGCCTTACTGAAATCAGAGATAATGTAATCCCCTTTTGTTCATAGAGTAGTTCGGCTAGCTTGAACTCTATTTTAAGATGGTTACTGGTTCCCAGTGGTGTGGTTGTTTTAAATTCGCTTAATGTATCCCCCATATTTGTTAGGACCAGGTCTAGCATATTATGTCCTCTAGTTGGATATTCAACTCTCTGAATTAATCTTACTTGATCACATGTTTCCAAAAACTCTTTCTCAAAATGGGTTGTTGTTATTGATTGATTCCATTTTATGCCAGGCAGGTTTAAATCACCTAGAATTAGGATACTATCCACTGGATTTAGTGATGAAATTTTATTTAAAAGGGTCCTGTTAGTTTGTAGGGTTGATGCTGGGGGCCTATAAATAACACCCAATATTATTTTAGTTTCTTTACCGGTGTAATTTTAATCCATAGTTGATCCTGTATGTCAGAATCCACAGATACCTCTTCGGATTTAATGCTATTTGATACATACAAAGCTACCTCTCCCCCTTTTCTGTAAACTCTCGACTGTTTATAGAGAGTAAATCCTGCTATCTCTTGGTCCCAATTATCATTTGCATCCCACCATGTTTCTGTGACTGCTCCTATATGAATATTGAAGGACATAATGTTCCTGAATTCATCCATTTTGTTGTGTAGACTCCTTGCATTTAGATGCATACAATTCCAAGCTGCAGAAATATTTGTTCCCCGAGTGTTTTTTCCTGTATCAGTACTTAGACCTACATAACCCCCAGGCCCCCTATTGATTAGTTTAAATGAAGCCTAGTTACTTCCTGGAATCTATTGGCTAGATATCTTGTGCCTGCCCTATGGAGATGTAATCCATCTTGTTTAAATAGATGAGGGGGTCCTAAATACATCAGAATTATCAATGAACTCTACTCCCTCCTTCCTACATAATTCTCTCAACCATCTATTTAACATGTTTATTTTTGAATTTTTACCTGAATGGTGAGCAAACACTGGTAGTATACTAGATAATATGATATGTCCCCCCTTTGGTTTTATAGCAGTTATAGTGGCCTGGAAGTCTGAAAATATGTCCTGTAAGCTTCTACATTGAATATCATTTGTCCCCACGTGCAACAATACTACAGGATTTATGGTATTCTCCATTAATCCCCCTAGGAGTAAGTGTACATTTTGGGCCTTAACCCCCTCGTAGCACACTCACTGTGGTATGTTCATTTCTCTCTTTGCATAGTATTTTATCCATGTCCATGCACAAGATGGGGTGGAAAGGATGAGAAGGGCCTTGGCAAGGTTAGAGGAATGGTCAAATGTATGGCAGCTTAGATTCAATCCTAAGAAGTGCAAGGTAATGCACCTGGGAAACAAAAACCCAGGGGAAGAGTACACAATGGGGGGGTGAGATACTAACAACAAAAATGGAAAGGGAGCTGGGGGTAGTCATATCAGATGACCTAAAGGTAGGCAAGCAGTGTGAGAGGGCAGCAAGGAGGGCTGGGGGGATACTGGGATGCATAAGGAGAGGCATCACCAGTAGAAAACAGGAAGTTATTATCCCTCTGTACAGACAGCTGGTCAGACCCCATCTGGAGTACTGTGTGCAGTTCTGGAGACCCAATCTCCGCAAAGACATAGGCAGGATGGAAGCTGTCCAGAGGAGGGCAACTAAATTGGTGCAGGGTCTGCACCAGAAGACATATGAAGAGAGACTTAAGGAGCTTAATATGTATAGCCTCGAGGAAAGGAGGGAGAGGGGGACATGATAGAAACTTTCAAGTACCTCAAGGGAATCAACAAAGTCCAAGAGGGTAGCATCTTTCAAAAAAAGAGGTGTGCAAGAACAAGGGGGCACAATTTGAAGATGGGGGGGTGGCTCAGAAGTAATTTAAGGAAGTATTTTTTAACAGAGAGGGTTGTGGATGCATGAAACGGCCTTCTGGAGGAGGTTGTGGAGTCAAAAACAGTGGTGGAATTCAAGCATGCATGGGACAGTCATAAGGCAATTCTAGGGGTTGGGGGCAGGAAGAAGTAGGCTGCTGGTTAACTAGGATCTGCAGCTTATCCATTAGGTAGGGAAATGGTCGGACTGGGTGGGCCAAGCGGTCCTTATCTGCCATCAAATTCTATGTTTCTATGTTTCTATGTCTCTGATGAGGGAATCCCCTATGACCAATAAATCCCTGTTATGGTGCACATGATTGATTTCTTCAGGAATTTGTATTGGTACTGGGGGGTTTGTTTTGGGTCTAGCCTCAGCTGTAATGCAATCACCTTTGCCAAATAGATCTCTATTATGGTCCACATGGTTAATTTCTTTAAGGCCTGGGTCAGTGCTGGGGGATTTGACTGGGGTATAACCTCAGCTGTGCTACTATCAACAAATTCATTTAGCAAGGGTGCATATTTATTCTGTAATATTATGAGGATGCTGTTATAAATCTGACCACCTCTCTTCCTGGTTCTGGTTTTAATTACTTTTGCCTATTCTTGTATTTCCTGATGTTGACTAGCATTGGTGTCATTTAAATCCCCTTGTTTGCAGCTGCTAGAGTCCTCTTCTTGGCTTTCTATTTGGGAAACCATGGAGTCAATAACATTTTCCAGACTCTCGATATCCTCTTCTCCTGTTTTCCTCTCTAACAGTCATGTAAACTCTTCCTGTAGCATGTCTACTACGTTACATTTCTCACATATAAATGACTCTTTGTGTGTTCCTGCTACAAACATGTGGCACTTTACACACATTTTTATGGGGCCCTCCATTCTATTTGTAACAAATGAGCTACTTACAGTTGGATATCGTGTCTCACAGCTCCCAGCCTCCCCAGCTGACACAGCAGACACGCACTATGATGCGCATGTCTCAGCGTGAGTCTCAGCATGTGGTGATGTGCGCTCACCCACTCGAGCTCACCCCGCTCGCTCTGGTGAGTGGTTTAGTAGCCAGCAGACTGGAAGTCTTGCTTGAGAATTGGTCAGCGTCAGTAGTTGGGAACACCAAATAGGGAGTAAGAGGAGGGGTTAACAACGGGGATGAATATTTAATAAAGGCTGGGATGGGGGCGGGTGAAAAATTCAAATTCACACCAGCAGACGGCAAAGAAGCCAGTGGCAAAGGCACACTCAGTGGCTGATGTGGCACCTTCACAGTCTGGGGAAGCAATGCAGTCAGGGCAGCTCCTCGCTCAGAGGTCAGGGAGCCAATGCAGGCAAAGCACCAATGCCGGGCATCCAATAGGAGATGCAGCTGGCAACACAGCTGCCCAATCAAACTTCAAGCTTAGAAATCCATGGAGAGCTGTACCTTGTAGCTTTAAAGCTGGGTACAATGAGTCAGGAAGGTGGCCAGTCAGAGGTATCCTTGCCATAGCTCGGTTGGGGCTGAAAGATCTGTAAAAGGAGGAAAGGTACAGAGTTAAAATAAGGGGGAAGAGAAAAAAAGCCGAAAAATCGACGAGGTGAGCAGGGAAGGGGCAGTGAGGAAAGCAGACAAAAGAGAGGTAGGCTAGGATTGAGCACCATAGGACTGGTGATGGGGTGAGAAATCTGGGTCTGATTTGGGTGCAAGAACAAAGGAAAGATGCAGATAATCACAGAAATAAAGGGAGAGAAAAGATGTGCAAAATCAGGGGGGCTGACAAAAAAACAATACCAACCAGAAAAAGAGGTGCGAGAAATTAATGAATTTGCAATACAATGCGGGGCCAGGATCAGCTGGAGAGGGTGATATCTGCATGAGGGGTGGGGTGGGGGGAGGCCTAGCTTGGCAACCACAGAGTAATGCAGATCTATGTGATAAGGGCGAAAGCCCAATCCTGATCGGTGGCAGGGCGAGCGTACATCACCAAAAATCTAGTTCAGCGATGTACATCCCTAGTGCACAAGAAAACGGTGCCAGGGACTTAGATTTTGATTGTCCATGTGGGGGGCTGTGCTACTTGTTCACCCCTGCACCACCCTACTAAAGAATTCTAACTCCAGGGTGCATGTTGGGGGCAAAATCTTGAGAATAAAGTTTGGGTCAGGCACAAAAGAGGTAGCAACCGACCAGAACCTGAACCCTCGCAGCATTAAGCTGCCAACCACCCTGCATGCTACGGGGCCAGCTTGGCAGCCCCATACCAACTGTGCCAGGCCAACCCTCCCTTCCATCATGCTCGCTCCCCCCAATGCGTGTATACATATAACGATATCCTGTCACTATATACGCTCACCTCCCCCATCCAGTCCCCCTTCATCAGTGGTAGCCCCATCAACATGCGCCGGGATTGAGTCACCGTTATTGCAAGCGCTCAGTCACCAACACCCATATCACGGGCTACCGAGTAATACAGAAAGACAGGAAAATATGGAATAATAAGGGACAGCAACAGGGGCTACAGGATTTAGAGAATAGTGCAGTCTAGGCAAGAATAAGAATTTGGTTGGACCACCACTGAAATCCTAGGTCATATGCTGTAAAACACTTGGATCTAGCCATAATCAAAAAAATAGAAATAGTACCCAGAACATTGCCGATATTAATGTATAACAGGAGGACTATCAGTTACAGTTTAAAGCAGTTTTAACACATTTAAGCATGAGGCTGACTGCCTAAATAGCTATTTTTAAAAGTTAAAACACGCAGTCTCTCTGTTTCTGGTAACAATGAGAAGGCAGTCTTAAACAATGAAAAAGGCAGTCTTAATGCAATTTAAGCATCTACTGAGACTGCCTATGGGTTAAAAGAAACATTTTAAAAAGAGAGAAAAAGAAATCAGACATTAACGCTATTTAAACATCTACTCAGTCTGCCTATGGGTTCTTAGAGAAAAATTAAACAACTGGTGAGGCTAGCAGTTTTGAGCAAAAACCAACAGAAAGCCCAAAAAAAAAAATAAAAAATTAAATTCACACCAAAAGAAGACAAAGAAGCCAGGGTCAAAGGTGCACTTAGTGGCCAATGTGGCACCTTCACAGTCCAGGGAAGCGATGCAGTCAGGGCTGCTCCTCGCTTGGAGGTCAGGGAACCAATCCAGGCAAAGCACCAGTGCTGGGCATCCAATAGGAGATGCAGCTGGCAACACAGTTGACCAATCAGACCGTGAGCTTGGAAATCCATGGAGAGACATACCTTGGAGCTTGAAAGCTGGGTATGATGAGTCAGGAAGGTGGCCAGTCAGGGAGACCCTCACCTCAGCCCAGTTGGGGTGGGAAGATCTTGTAGCTTGCAAGCCAGGTATGATGAGTCAGGAAGGCGGCCAGTCAGGGAGACACTCGCCACAGCCCCATTGGAGCTGGAAGATCTATGACCATTTTGCCCTAAGGGAGTCAGTGGAGTTCCCAAGCTTCTCCCTGAGCACCTGATATCACTGTCTAATTAAATGTTCCACTGAAGTCCCAAACACATGTGATTGAATCAGGGAAACCAAGAGAGAAAGCATTTCTGCTATAAAGGGCAAAGCCTCTTCTGACTGGTGAAGGTAGGCTTTTAATCGTATGTAACCATGAAAAACCCTTGAGGGAGCTGACTGCTTGATTGCATAGAAACAAATGGAGGAA
The DNA here is from genome assembly GCA_016271365.2 of Neoceratodus forsteri. Classification (NCBI taxonomy): domain Eukaryota; kingdom Metazoa; phylum Chordata; order Ceratodontiformes; family Ceratodontidae; genus Neoceratodus; species Neoceratodus forsteri. Next base: position 728,519,683 of record CM057455.1, read on the forward strand.
TGCCAGTGGGCCCCACAAGCTGAAATACATGCTTGACAGCATAACCGAACCATCTCAAAAAAAACTCTTATCCATAGAGCTAGGTAAGAAAGCGGAGCCACAGGCAAATGCCCTTAAATATAGAACTTCCACCGGGGCCAAATATGAATGGCAAACCTGAAGCCACTGTCGTAGAGGCTCCCTGGTATACAACGGAAATTTTGAGAGCAGGATACACTGTGAGGGATTCCCAAATAGATAATTGAGGGACATCAAACAAATCACCCCATGTGAGTTCTATGGCCTTCTGATGGGCCATATACTGTGGGTTTATCCAACACAGAAAAATTTTCAGCTGGGCAGCTATTGCATATTTCCATAGGCCTGGGAGGTTAAAGCCTCTCTTCTCCCGCAGCAACTGCAAAAGGGAATATCTCATCCTAGGGGGCTTACCTCTCCATATAAAATGAGATATCAGCCTGTCCTAGGCTATAAATTAGGTATCTATTTGCATCATTGCGAGCATCTGGAGAGAAAAATAGAATATAAGGAAAGACATTTTGTTGGATGGTCTCAACCTTCCCCAAGAAGCTCGAGGGAGCTGAGACCATTGAGAAAGATCCTCTGTCAATTGTTGGGTTAAGGGTTCCAGAGTAAGCAGCTCAACATGTATGTTTTTTTTGGTAAATTTAATCCCCAGCTAGTGCATGGTCTGCTTTTGCCATTTGAATGGGAATCATCACTTCAGTCAGTCTGAGGGGATGTAATTATAGAGAAGGACTTCTGTCTTTTGTGCATTCACCTTATACCTGATCAGCTCTCCGAATAAGGTGAGCTGATCCCAAACCTCGGGAATTTAAAGCTCCGGGGAAGTCAAACTGAACAAGATATCATCAGCAAATAATGACATTTTATGCATACAAGCCCCCAGTGGAATTCCCTCCACCCTCAGATTAGTCCGTATGGCCACCACCAAAGACTCTAAGTAAAGGGCAAAGAGCAGTGGGAACATGAGGCATCTCTGCCGGGTCCCTCATGAAAGTGGAAAGGGATCAGACAGTGAGCCATCCAGTCTCAGATAGGTTTGAGGGGAGCTATAAATGTTTTGGAGTTGCTTAACCAACTGATCATGGAAACCAAACTGTGACAGGGTTGCCCAGAGAAAAGACCATGCGACCCTGTCAAAAGCCTTCTCCATGTCTAAGCCCAAAAGAACCAAGGGTATTTTTTTGGAATGGGCACAGTCTACCAATAGGTAGGTGCACCAAACCATATCCTGTGCCTGTCAGGTTTTAATAAAGCCCACCTGATCAGGGTCAATGATGGAGGAGAGCATAGTTTCCATTCTGGATGCCAACATGGACATAAAGATCTTATAATCAAACTTAAGCATCAAAATTGGGCAGTAGGATGTGAGGTATCTAAGATCTCTCTGTGGTTTAGGAATGGCTCTCATGACTACATACCACCACAAAGGAGATGGAGGGTCACCCTGCTAAACTGTGTGATAGGCCAACAATAAGGATGGAATTAATAAATATTTAAAGTGTTTATAAAACTCATATGGGTAACCATCCGGCCTGGGGGCCTTAAGGGTTTTAGTTTTATTTAACACCCGGTCAATCTCTGCTCCTAAGATTGGGGCCAAAAGAGATTGAGCTTGAACTGGGGTTATTTTAGGCAAGGGAAGTGCCTGTAGATAAGCCTCAATCTAAGTTTGGGATGGACCTGGTTCTGCAGTATATAGTTCCCTATAATATGCCTCCAAAGTATTTCTAATTTACTGAGGTTTAGTGAGCAATACCCTAGTCTAGGGGTCATACATGCTGATCACACATGCCCTTGTCTTACATTCCCTAAGTCTACAGGCTAAATTCTGCACCCACTTGGTACCCCCTCATGATACGTATGCTTGAGGTAGAACAGTTGCTGTTCATTTTTCTGATCAAGGTACTTTTGAAGTTGTTGCTTAAGTGATTGAATTCTGCTTTGAAACGTTCGGTTCCCGTGCATTGAAAGCTATTGCAACATTCGAAGTTCCTTCTGCAATGCCTTAAAGGAGGCCTTCCCTCCCCTTTCTTCTGTGCAGAGTACCTAATCGTGTTCCCCCAAAGAGCCACCTTCAAGGTGCCCATAAAATCATTGGTGAAACTGATGACTCCACATTTTCAGAAAGGATACGAGGGATGGGCTCCTGCACCAGTTCTTTAAACATGAGGTCTCTAAGATGAATAAGGCTGAGACAGCAATGGGATACCGTAACATCTGCCCCAAAGAGAAGACTGGCATAAACCAGTGCATGATCAGATAGGAGGGTTGCCGCATGACAGACATCATACAGGGTGTCCAAATGTTTGGCAGTAGTGAAAAGATAATCTAGCCAAGAGGAGACCTCAGTATGTGCTGCTGTATGGATGAATCCCTGGGCCATGGAGAAACAATCTCTCCAAGTGTCCACAAACCCCAAGAAGGAAACAGTTTGTCTAATGTATTTTTGTAAAGTTAGTCCTACGAACCAGGGGCATGGAAGCATCCAAAGAAGGGTTGAGGGTAACATTCAAATCCCCCCATTAATAGCTGACCTTGCATGACATTTAGTAACTGTGTAAAAAACTGAACTGCCAGGGATTTCAGGGACCACAGAGGAAAATATACAGATGCCAGGGTGACTGGGTGAGCATAAAGCATTCCAGAACTATGACATACCTGCCCTCCATATCTATAGCCCTCTCCTGCACCTCAAACGATATCCCCCGGGAATCAAAACTGCCACCCCCTCCCCTGTCATCTACCTGATTTATGTGCAGCCACTACCACCATCTCAAAACCAAACTTTTGGAATTTAACATGTTCCTCAGGGAACATATGCATCTCCTGCAGGAATATGATATCTGACCTGTCTTTCTGAATAAATTGCAAGAATCTAGAATGTTTAATGGGATTATGTATCCCATTAATATTTAAGGACACTTTTAATGATTGCTTGGTCATAATCAATTGGATCACTACAAAATAACTGTCTAAGACCCCTCTCAGCTTAAAGACTGACTGAACTGAGGAAAAAGAGAACAAAACATACCATCCCAGGAAGAAACCATAATAAACTTCAACCGTGTTGGTATGTATGTAGAACTTAACAAGTTGAGCCCTAGAAAACCTGACCAATAATAAACAATCCAGTGAACATGTAAGGATGGAAACATATCAAAATAGGGCTCTATGATGCCAGTTCGACACCACTTCTTTGTCGCACTACATCATTAGTTTATCGGACTATGTCGACTCACAAGTTGGTTTATTATAATTCCTGAATGTCTCCCAGCCCTTGTTTCTATTGTGGGGCTTTGCCTCAAAACCCCACATGGGGGGGACTATACCCCCTGTGCCCCCATACTTTTAATAATCAGTTCCAAGTTGGAGTTGATTTGGGAAGGGGGCACAAGACCGGGAGACAGTGTGCCCCTGTTTCAGGCACACCAATACAGTGACCTGTCAGTGAGCTGTCGATTTCTTCAACAGCGATGTAGGTCACTGTGTTGGTGTCGCTGTACAGGGGGTATACCTCAAAATAGTACTAGCCAAGTGGCTATCAACAATTAAAATGTAAAATAACTAGATATCTGAATTAACACATTAGGAATTGTAACAGCAAAATAGTAACAACTAACCATGTTAAACTAACTAAAAATGTTAAATAACTGCCTACTTGGCCAACTGGTCATATAACTCAAACCCCTAAAACCACAATAGGCTAGAAATATGTGAACTAGGTAAAATAAACCTCTGCTCAGAGCCCAAACCAAAAAGATCTTGCCTGGAGTGTGGCTTCCAAGGTAGGGAGAACCCAATTAGTTCTCCTACTAAGGGAAAGGTGTTAGCCCCCCCAAGAGGGAAAAACATGGCCAAGCCATGATCTCCCTGTGCCACCGGGTTTAATTAAACCTGCAAAGACTGGGACCAGTCCCACAGGGAGCACTGTGATGTACCACAGAATAAGAAATATGCTGCTATTCAGTGTCCCTGGACCAGCCCTGGCAATTGCCAGGCATGTGCAAGCTGGTTAATAAAAAGAAAAAAAAGACAAAAGCATATAAATAAAATATGTCATGGAAAGTAAGGGATGTCATGCAAAAATAAAATTTAGAATTCTCCCATCATCCCCCTGATCAACCTCCTCAGTAGAAAAGTAAAAATGTATAAGTCCCTCGAAAATCCCCCCCAGAACAAATACTTAACCCCAAGAGTATAGACACAAAAGCAAGGGACAGATCTACCAGAGGATACAATTCCCTTAAAGGGATTCTCTGGTTTAAAATAACAGACTCAGATATCCCAATAATTCAGGAGAACAAATTAATAATGTCCTAGGTAAGGTGATGATCTGCAGTGGCATTCCACAATTCTGGAACACGCAATAAACCTAATAAATCACTGCAGCCATAAAAATAAATGGCAATTCTGGTAAATGACCACAGGAGGGAGACAAAGCCTAAGGATATAATAAGTAACTGCACAGGCAAATAGAACAAGCATTTGTCAATACCAAATATTGGCTTGCTGGCATTGGCATTGGTAGTGCAGGAGTTAGAGAGATGCACAATAGGAATGGCAGTGAAGTATTGAACTGACGCCAACCCCACCCCCACCCTGCAGAGACTGACTTAGTTAGCAAGCTTCACCTAATTTCTCATGCTGGTGTCTTCTTCTTGGATATTAGTGACCACTGCCTCATTGCATGTGTAAGGTCAACTCATAAAATTACAGAGATTCCCAAGTTAACTATTAAAAGATGTACTCGTAACTTTGACGGGTGGTGGTACATTTTAGAGCTAAGGGACTCTCTGCACTGGCAAGACTTTTATTTAGCTAAGTCCTTGACTGCAGCTTATGACATTTTTTCAGATATTGTGCTAGGGGCCATAAACAAATATGCTCCCTTGGTGAAAGTCCATACCAGGGGGAAAAAACTGCCGTTGGTTCACAGAGAACTTGAAGAGTGCCCTGAGGAGCAGGGACATGCTCTGTAAAACTGCTAGGAAATCAAATCTCCCTAATGATTGGATTCTATTCAGAAGGGCTAGGAACCATCGCACTAAGTTGATTAGAGAAGCTAAAGCACATTTTTACCGTACACAGCTAGAGCTAGCTTCCAATTGCTCTTCTAAATTTTGGAATACAATCAAAGGGATTGAAGGCTGTTCTTCTGGAAATTGCATTCCTGCTAACATCTTAGTTGGTGATTCTGTAGTCTCTGACAGACCTTCTATCCTTGGCTCTTTTAATAATCATTTTGCCACTGCTGAACTAGCCTTCGACTCTTCCACCACTTGCTCGTTCCGTCAACAACTTGCTGAGGATACTCAAGATAAACCTATCTGCAGCCCATCTTTCTCATTCCAGCCCACAACCCTGAAAGAAGTTCAAGACCTCCTCCTTCAGTTAGACTCCAAACAAAGTGCTGAAACCGACTTAATGGACCCCTACTTCTTAAAGGTCGGATATCATGTCCTAGCAGTTCCAGTTACACATCTCTTTAATCTATCTTTGTCTCAGGGTGAACTTCTGCCCATTTTGAAGTCTGCCCTTGTGGTCCTGTTGTTTATATCAGGTGATCCTAGGGATCTTAATAATTACAGGCCAATCTCATTACTTCCAACTCTGTCCAAGTTGTTAGATAAAATAGTGAATGTCCAGCTACGAAATTACCTGGAATCAGAAAATCTGCTTAATCCCCTACAGTCCGGCTTCAGAGCACAGCATAGCACAATATCTGCCCCAGCTAAAGTGACCAATGACTGGCAAACAGAGTTGGACATTAGGAATTTTATCTGTGTGGTGTTCCTGGACCTAGGTAAGGCATTTGACACTGTGGACCACAACCTACTTCTTTCATCCCTTTGGAATTTGGGCCTAGATGCCCTTTCCTTAAAATGGTTCACAAACTACCTCTCTGGTCGATTTTGGCAAGTAAAGGTTGAGAGGGAAGTCTCTCCTTTAAAACCTCTGATGAGGGGCATACCTCAAGGTTCCATCCTGGGACCCTTGCTTTTCGCTATCTATATTAATAAAATTGATGATACCATCAATGAAGCTAAAAATGCATTTATTCGCAGACGACACAGTGATCTATATCAGCAACCCTTCCCCTGATGCTGCACAGAAAACCCTTCAAAGTGAATTCCACCTGCTGTAGCTACAGTTACTTAACCAGAAGTTACTTCTTAATGCCAAAAAAACTAAAGCATTCCTCCTCTCACCTCTTGCTTATGTTTCTAATCCTGCGTCTGATGAAACACTTCCACTTATCACCACCATTCTTTGGGAGCAGCTGGACTATGTAACAAAATTCAAATACTTGGCAGTTTGGTTAGACAACAAACTCTCGTTCACTGACCATATTGATGAGTTGTTAAAGAAACTTAGGCAGAGACGTGGTCTCTTTTTTAGGATAAACAACCTACTTACTAGAGATGCCAAGCTGAAGTTGGTCCAAACCACTTTCTTTACTTGACTATTCAGATTTCTTATATGGCCAGAGTACTGCTGCTGCCCTTGCAAAACTTGACACACTTTATCACCGTGCCTTAAGATTATTACAGGTCTACCATACTCCACCCATCACTGCTCACTGTATACGGCAGTAGGATGGACATCCCTCAGCTGTAGATGAAAGAGAAATGCTGCATTCTGGACTTATAAAGCGATTATAGGAATGCTGCCCCAGTACATCTCTGTCTGCCTCCCGATATGTACTCTCGGTAAGTATGCCTTGAGAAGCGCCTCCTTCATTGTTCTGTATGTATATAAGGCAAAATCACTTTTCGGCAGAGCAGCCATAAGCTATGTACTACCTCAGATGTGGAATAAATTGCAAAGGACCCTTAAACTAACCCATCCTATCTCCCTTTCTACCATCAAATCTCTTTACCTAAGTCATAACAAGGACCCATGCACCTGCTTTACTTGATGTCGTTATTTCTATAACCCTGGCCAGATGAGTCCTGCCTCCACAGTTATACTGTGTCTGACATTTATAATTCAGGGCTCCCCCTCCCAAGCTGCTGCCCCTGCTCTCGCCTCTTTATTTACCTGTCATCCTCCTACCCTTCCCCCCACAGTCTCTCTCCTTCTCCCACAGAATCCTTTTGTTGGCTGAACCTAGATCCCTTGCTTCTGCAATGGTTCATATATTAACAATATGTGTTTCTTTTCTTCATTCAATCCCTCATTGTCCGTATTCCAGATTGTACCCTTACTCTATTGTTATTACCTACTCACAAATTTCATCTAGAGTAGCATTCTAACACTTACTCCTACCCTGGATCTTTATTTACAGTGTATGCCGGGCGCCCTTATCTACTGTTCCCATCAATTGTTATATCTGTTCATGTATAATTTCACATATACTTGTATGCTGTGTTATTAGTTAAATTCCCTATTCCAGATTCCAACTGTCCTTCATCACTGTATATGCCTTTGATGTTATCTCTGTGTATATTTTTTATTTGTACTGTATTTTATTCCTGCCTGTATATTGTTCATTGTATCTTTCTGACCTGTCTCACCCTGTATACCCCAGGTCCACCTCAAAAATGAGTTATGCTCAATGGTGATTGCCTGGTTAAATAAAGATTTTGATTGATTGATTGACTGACATAAAAAAAAAAAAATAGTCACACTGTGATGGGCTCCCAGTGTCCCACAATTATGGGGGGGTGCTGACAAGGGGATTGGGAAAACCAATGTTGGCAAGGCATATGGGGGGGCGCATTGAAAGGAAAGGGGAAACTGTTTAACCAGGAAAGACACAGTAAGAGGAGGGATGCCGACACAGGGATTGGGCACCCCGATGTCAGCTTTTCAAGAGTGTGTGGCGGGTGTCATGAGCCACCATGTTACAGTGTGCCACATAATGTGGGGGGCTGGGGACATGCTGACACAGGGATTGGGCACCCCGATGTCGACTTTCTGGGGATTGCGTGGTGGATGGCAGGAGCCATCATATTTACTGAAATGTTTCGCCAGGAAAGGCATGTAATGGATGCATGTTATCTGCCTCTACAATGACGAGCCTGTCTCTGATTGCAGCGGCAGATTCATTTCAACTCTGTGGTTCTCTCTGAAACTGCTGTCATTGGCAGCATGCTGACTGGTTGGGGGCTGAGGGATGCACCCACTAAAGCATCCCCTGCATTCACCACAACACTGACACACCTCTGAAATGTGCTACTACCACAAGATGTTGCTTGTGTGTGCGGGCAGGCCAACATAAAAATAAAAATAAAATTAAAAGAGAACTCTAAAAGTGGAGCCCAAGGGCTACTAATAATAGGATGAAAAATACTCTAAATAAAGAAAACATAAAGGATAATGGAGCCAAATGGACAAAATAGTAGATTCCTGGAGGAGATAGAAATCTGAAACATGCAATGAACAAAATAAGTCACTTCAGCTATAAAAAAAGGCAATAACATTACTTAGTAGTCACATAATGAAAACAAAAAACAGACAATAAAATGAGTAACAGGGAAGACAAGTAAAGAAGTAAAGACAAAAATAAAAAGAAGTCTGAAAATGAAACTGGGAAATTGCTGAGAAATGAATTTAAAAGACGATCTGAGTAAAAAGAACACAAACAGCAGTAAAGCGTGAGTGCCAGAAATACACTGAAGCCCATTTTGGATTACCAAACCAGAGAAGTCGATAAATACAGAACTACATGGGGCCATGCTAGGAAGAAAGCAAAACAAAAAAAAAATAAGGGGTTAAGTTACGTCATAAATGTCAGTAAAAGTAAAAGAAAAGGGGGGAGGGGGACCAGGAAAAAAAACAACTTAACATGAGGACTAAGCATCTATAAAAAGTGGTAAGAATAAAAGACACAAAGAAAAGAAAGATTCAGGGAGCAAGGGAGAAGAAAGAAAGAATATATAAGGTTATCAGTTCACAGGTGTAGCCTAGATTACAGCGTCTCCAGCAAGTCTAATAAACACAGAGAACAAAGATTACCCAAAAAGGGCAAAAAACCTCTCAATAGTATGAAAGTCCCCTAGATCATGATGGGTTTTCATGCTGGAATGTCTGTAGCATGGCTTTAATTTCTTCCAAGTGCTGCTCCTGACATCTCTTCTTGCTGTGAGGTGATACCTTATTCCACTGCTCATTCTGAAGTGCCTGTTTCTTCCAGTTCTTGTCAAAGTCTATTCTTCCTGCTGGACAATATGTCTTCTGTGGAGCTCTTGGAAAGCAGTGGCAGGATCCTCGAAGGTAAGGGTACCATCCTGAAAATGTATCTTCAGCTTGGCCGGGTATGGTGTGGCAAATTAAATTTTCTGTTCCCGGAGGATGTGGAGCACTGGAGCATAGGCTCGGTGTTGGGTCAGGATAGCAGGGGAATAATCATTATCAATGTAAATCCTCTGCCCAAATAATGTATTTGCCCCTTCATCTGGGCACAGGCAAGGATCTCCTGTTTAACAGCATAATTAAGAAATCTGACCACAATGGACCGGGGCCTTGTCGAGTCTGTAACAGGCTTTGGGGCTAATGATCTGTGGGCATATTCAAATTGTATGGAGCCGAGGTCTTTAGTGTCCAGTTGAGAGGTAAAAAAGTCCTGCAGGAAAACAATCATATTACTACCCTCTGCCTCCTCCTTCACACCGTAGAGCTGCAGGTTATTTCAGTGGGGGTCTGTTTTCCAGGTCCTCGCAATGTTCCTGGATAGTCTGTTGGTCCTGAAGTAGCCTGGCTAGCATCCACTCTAATCAATCTATGAGTGTGTCAGTGCTGGGTGCAGCCTTCTCTAACTCCAACACTTGACCTTCTAAGGCAATAAACAAGCTTTTAAAACCCTATTGGTATGTCCGAAGCTCTGCCTTGAAATTCTCTAAGCTCAGAAAGAATTTCAGCTGTGGAAGGCTGTGAGGGAGTCTTGGGGTTGGGCCCCTCCATAACTGATTGCGCCATTTTAAAAGTGGAGCTGCTCTACTGGTGCTTCACTAGGTCCGAAGTACAAACAGGTGAATTTCTTCTAGGTTCTTCTTCTTCCTCTCTTTCTCCTTCTCCTTCTTCTTCTTCCTCTTCTTCTTCTCCTTTGCTCCCATACAGGACTAAGCCAAGTAGTGTAGTATATGCATGGATATGTATGGTAGTCTATACATGAATATTAATTGCAAAAACTTCGTTACTGCTTATATTAGGGTTGAACCACAAAAAGCAGGGAAATTGAAAATAAATCATTAGGGGTTAGGTACAGTATATATGAAATAAGATATCAGTCCTGTGAAGCCCTTGTTTCTGGTAAATCTCAACCATAATCCCCACCCACCCACCAGCCACCAACAGAACCACTCCACCTACACAAAAAAATACACTTGTGATCCAAGTATAACATGCAGATGCTCAGCATGCCACACACAGTCTGACCTTGCTGAAATGCAGATAAAGCAACAGTTATGTGTTGTACCATATGATCTGTAAAATATTCAGAACTGGAAGGTGACGGCATGAAGAAAGAACACTATAGGGTAAGCACATTTGTTTTTTTCCTGACTTCAGTGTGGCTGTGTGTACAGGGCAAGGGCAGCGGGGTGTCAGCATTATTTTTTTATGACAGCCAGATGGGAAAAAGAGAGAGAGAGAGACAGAAAGAGAGAGAGAGAGAGAGAGAGAGACTACAGGATGGCCCATAATAAATGTTACAGTCCCAGAAGTGCCAAATAAAATGTTTTTTCTTGGCTTCAGTGTGGCTTTGTGTACAGGGCATGGGCAGCAGGATGGCCAAATAAATCTTTGACATGTTATGACGTCCAGAGTGGAGAGCAAGATACACTCCAGGGTGGCCCACGATAAATGTAACAGTCCCAGAAATCCAAAATAAAAAAATGTTTTTCCTTGCTTCAGTGTGGCTGTGACATCCAGAATGGAGAGAGACTGCAGTGTGGACCATAATAAATGTAACAGTCCCAGAAATCCCAAATCTGGATGTCAAAAAAAAAGAATGTAGACACCCTGCTGCCCTTGCCCTGTACACATAGCAGCAATGAAGGTGGAGTGGTTCTGTTGGTGGCTGGGGGGATTCGCGGGGATTAGGGTTGAGAATTACCAGAAGCAAGGGCTTCAAAGGACTGATATTCTATTTCATATACTGTATACCTAACCCCTAATGATTTATTTTTGATTTCCTTGCTTTCAGTAGTTCAACCCTAATATAAGCATTAACAAAGTTTTTGCAATTAATTTCCTTTCTTTTAGTGATAGTGGGACTGTTTCCTCATTTGCATGGGTCCCTTTGGGACCCGCGTAAAATGAGGTTACTACAATATTGGAAACAGTCCTGGAATAGTATGCTTATTTTGCGCAGGTCCCGAAATCACAATATTGGAGACAGTCATACTGTGCAACGCACACTGATAACATGGCCATGTTTTAGAATATTTTCACCAAATGTTCAACACAGACTTTCTGGGAACCCACCTCATGAACACTGCCACTGTCATTTCGTTAATCAGTCTCAAAAGGTGATTCCATGCAACGACTCCGGCATTCCATGCCACAGGTGTGAAAACACATTTTGGGCAGCATATGAGTAATGACAGCTGTTCTGTTTATAAGGAGGTGTGAGAAAATGGCAATGCTGAAAATTTGGAGTGAAAATATGAAAATTTGGCAAAGCTACAAGCGTGTGTAAAAAGTGTGCGATGCATGCCGGTAACACAGCCATTTTTTTTACTTTTTTCACCAAATTTTCAACATGGGCTTTATGGGTCCTCCCCTCATGAACATTGGCACTGTCATTTTGTTAATCCATCTCAAAAGTTGATTTCACGCAGCGACTATGCCATTCTGCGCCACAGGTGCGAAAACACATTTTTGGCAGGATATGAAAAATGACAGCTGTATTGTTCATAAGGAGGTGGTGAAAAATGGCAAAGTTGAAAATCTGTAGTGAAAATATAAAAAATAGGTGAAGTTACAAACGTGCCTAGAAATTGCGCAATGCATGCTCGTAACACAGTCATTATTTGGAATTTTTTCACCAAATTTGCAACATGGGCTTTTTGGAACCCCACCTCATGAACGGTAACACTGCAATTTTGTTAATCAGTCCTGAAAGGTGATTCTGTGCAGTGAACACGAAATCACCTTTTGGACCGAGAAACAAGATGACAGTAACAGTGTTCATGAGCTGGGGTTCCAAGAACCCCATGTTGAAAATTTGGGTCAAAATTCCAAGAAATGGCTGAGATATCAACATAAGTTGAAAATCCCATTAAGTAACATTATACGACATTTACTGGTATTCCTCTGTTTACGGTTCGGCTTTGAAGAGTGCAGATGTGTCCCGGTCCATAGAAGTTGACAGCGCCAGACCTCCGGTGGTAAGTATGGGGTGCGGGGGTGGGTGCGGGGAGGTGGGTGCACAGAGGGTGTGTCAGGATGGGGAAAGGGGTGCCAGAGACGATGAGGGACCTTTTTCTTTTTTTCAGGAAACCAAAAAAAAAAGAAAAAAGATGTTGAGGGGCAGTTTTCTTTATTTTTACAGGTTTTCTTTACAAAATACATATGGGCACATTGGGGGTGGGCTCCTAGTGTGCCACATGGGTATGGGGGGATTGCATGCTGACACGGGGATTGGGCAGCCCGATGTTGGCAATCCGATACAGGCTTGGGGAGGAGGGCATCCGGCACTGGGAGTGGGCATCCTGGTGTTAGATAAAACATAAAAAGCAATTTTGGCACACTGGGATGGGCTGCCAGGTGTGCAGAGAACAGGTCACTAGCTGTCAGGCTGGTTGGGCTACAATGACAGTAGTCCCATCTCTGACCTAGTGTGCCAATGGCAACTACACGCAGGAACCCACCTGCACTATATGGCACAGCTGTCTTTAATGAATGACAGCTGTGTCATATAGTACAAGTACTATGCGACAAAGTTGTTTATTAAAGAGAGCTGTGTCATATAGCACTTGCACTATATGGCAAGTTGTCATTTATTTAAGACAGCTGTGTCATATAGTGCAAGTACTATATGACACAGCTGTCTTTATTAAACAGCTGTGTCGTACAGTGCAAGTACTATATGACACAGCTGTCTTCATTAAACAGCTCTGTCATACAGTGCAAGTACTATATGACGCTGCTGTCTTCATTAAACAGCTGTGTCATACAGTGCAAGTACTATATGACGCAGCTGTCATTATTAAACAGCTGTGTCATACAGTGCAAGTACTATATGACACAGCTGTCATTATTAAACAGCTGTGTCATACAGTGCAAGTACTATATGACACAGCTGTCTTCATTAAACAGCTGTCATAATATGCAAGTACTATATGACACAGCTGTCTTATTAAACAGCTGTGTCATACAGTGCAAGTACTATATGACACAGCTGTCTTCATTAAACAGCTGTCATACAGTGCAAGTACTATATGACACAGCTGTCTTCATTAAACAGCTGTCATACAGTGCAAGTACTATATGACACAGTGGTCTTTATCAAATGACAGATGTGCCCTACAGTGCAGTGCAAGGGGCAAGATCATGACGATGGTGAGCGGGGATAGCAAGGGACAATTTTCTTTTCTTTTAGGTTCAAAAACAATAGACGTCAGGGGACAGTTTTTTCTTTGCAAGTACTATTAAACACTGCTGGGGGGCATGTTGACACAGGGATTGTGCCCCCCAATGTCGGCAGTGAAGAAAAAATAATAAACAAACAAAAAAAATTAAAAACAAAAAATAAAATAAAAATAAATAAATACACTACCACAGAGGATTGCCCCCCCCCATGTGCAGACACAGTTTAAGCACAGTCAGGCTGGGAGGGCTACAATGACAGTAGCCCCCTCCCTGACATATGAGTGGCGAAAGCAGCAGTGGTTGCACTATACAACAGAGCTGTTGTATATTAAAGACAGCTGTGTCGTATAATGCAACAACTGCTGCTTTCGCAAAAATTCGGTTATGAATAGAACTTTCATTTTTTTAACTGTACATGCTTAGAAACAGAATATTTTGATTAAATATTTTAAAAACTACTGAAGTTAGGGACCTAAAAACCACAATAGAACACACCTTGGACCAACCTCTATCAAACCTGAGAGTTTCATGTTTCAAAACCTCATATTTTTTAAGTTATTGGGTGGCAAAAAACGTCTTAATATTTTCAAAAAAAATTGATTTTTAAGTTTTTATGCACCTCTGTAACTTTTCCTCCCTCGAACTGATGTACATGAAATTTACAGGACTAATAGATCCTGGCACAGAGGCTGTGCTTTCCAAATGTCATGAAAATTGGTTGAACAGGGGCTAAGTTATTAAGAGGAAAACATTTTGCTTTAACATAGAAGTGCTTATGCAACCCTAATATACAGGCACTACTGCGCCTGTATAATGCAGTATACGGTAGGAAGTGGATTAGAGTTATAGTTTATACATATGGGTATTGTAGTCCATTATATCTGTAAGTTCCTGTCATGCACAGTAATCTTTTCTTTGTGTATGTCTAGTGATGCAAGACCTCTATCACTGAGTAGAATAAAAGATGGCCACTGAACTGACACACTGTGTACAAGTCTCTACTGCACTGACCCACAATATATCACATTGGTGACAAAGGATCAATACCAAAACTCCTACGAGTGCAACTGAAGGCTCATGTAAACTAATGCATGTTTTTTTATATTTAAACTGCTCTGTAAATCTTTCCAGCTTACTAGTGTCTAGCTTCTGTTCGCCGCAGCTTCCTTATCTCTCACTCTCTGCCTGACTACTTAAAAAGCACCTTTCCCAGTCCTTTTGACTGGCATGCATAAATTACCCCTTCTTGCATTGACTCTGGAATTGTATTTCATTACTGTCCTCTGCAGTTAGTTTGATGAATCCAAGAAAATGTCCGATTTATATATAGAGCGTTTCAAGCGCTGGCTTAAGGCAAACAAAATAGCAGAAGATGAACAACTAGATGTCTACCTAGTAGTCTTGTAACCACAGATTTATGCCCTTCTACATAATTTTACAGCCCCTGCTGACATCCTGACCCTGACATATGCACAAGTCACTGAGGCACTTGCAAAGCATTTCAAACCCCAGCTCCTTCTCGTTGCTGAATGGTACACCTTCTATCAGTGTAACCAAGGGAAAGGGGAACCTATTGCTGACTACATCATTGCATTACAGCATCTAGCACGCGACTGACCAGTCCCTGGATGAAGCCCTTCGGGATCGCTTTGTCTGCAGTCTGAGAGGGAAAGTTTACAGAAAAAACCTTTTGCAAGAAAAAAAACTAGACTTTAAGACAGCTTGTGACATTGCAATTGCTATGGAACTCACTCAAGAACGCTCCCAAGCACTGGCAGGACATTCTGAACCCAAAAGAAGTGAAGTTCACAAAATTACCCATACCCTAGAACAAAAGGGACATGCCACACCACACAGTGGTCCATCACACATTTGTCAGCAACCCCAGACATTTAGGAAGCCAGCACCACAGGGCACTTCCACAAAGTCAAAATTGTGTTACCGATATGGAGGTAACCACCATCAAAGCACATGTTGCTCTCGACACGAGAAATGCCACAGCTGCAGAAAAGTGGGTCACATACAAAGGGTGTGCAAAAGTACATCATGGACTGCTACTGCACGGTATGTCACAAATGACACTGCAACCAATGAAACAGTAAATGAGGCACTACGCCTGTTCATGGTTTATGCAACACAGGCACAAGCAGCAGAAATATGCCTCCAGCTTGAGCTAGCAGGAAACCTGGTGAGCATGCAACTAGACACTAGAGCTTCAGTATCTCTTGTGCCAGAGAACAT
Source organism: Neoceratodus forsteri (assembly GCA_016271365.2). NCBI lineage: Eukaryota > Metazoa > Chordata > Ceratodontiformes > Ceratodontidae > Neoceratodus > Neoceratodus forsteri. Next base: position 728,535,490 of record CM057455.1, read on the forward strand.
CTACGGAGAGAAACTTCATAAGTGCCCATTGCAACCATCATCTATTCAGCTCTCCACTAACATGGGAGAGCAAATCCCCGGCTAGAGGAAATCCAAATGCCAGTCACCTATGAGAGATGAACATGGACCTTGCCTCTGGTGGTGGCACAAGGAGAAAGACCTGCATTACTATGCAGAGACTGACTCATGAAGATCAGATTGAACTGGGAACAGATCTCTAGCTTAAATATGGTGACCAAAGCACCACAAGATGAGCTAAAGAAAGTATTGGACAAACATGGTTCTATTTTCCAGGACAGTTATGGCACAATCCAAGATTTCAAGGCAAAGATCCGAGTGCAACCGGGAGCCATTTCAATTTTCCACAAGCCTCGACCAGTACAGTGTGCTTTAAGGGAAGCAGTAGAGAAGGAACTGGACCGTCTTGAAAGCCATGGTATCATCTCACATGTAGAGAGGAGTGACTAGGCTGCCTCTATCTTTGTGGTACCAAAACAAGACCAAGCAATTAGGTTGTGTGGTGACTACAAGGTTACAGTAAACCACTGTATACAGCAATATCCATACCCATTACCCAATGCAGAGGATTTGTTTGCTACACTCTCAGGGGACAAGTTCTTTAGCAAGTTGGACTTATCCTTTGCATACCAGCAATTGGAACTGGAACCAGAATTGGAACCATATCTAACCATCAACACCCACCAGGGACTTTACTGGTATCATCGCTTGGCATATGGAGTTTCCACAGCACCAGCAATTTTCTAGAACACAATGGAACAGATACTGCATGGACTCAACCATGTAGAATGCTTTATGGATGATATCTTGGTAACAGCACCCACAGTGGAAGAGCATCTGACAATCCTGGACCAAGTTCTGAGCAGACTGCAACAGTATGGACCAAGAGTACAGCTAGCAAAATGCCAATTTCTGCAAAATTCTGTTGAGTACCTAGGTCACCGGATCGATGCCCAAGGCCTACTCCCAACAGACAGCAAGGTGGATGCTATAGTCAAGGAATCTGCACCAAAAAATGTGACAGAGTTGAGATTATTCCTAGGTCTCTTGAACTATTATGGATGGTTCTTAGCTCATCTGTCCACATTGTTGCAACCACTCCATGATTTGCTACAGAAAGAAGCTGAATGGAATTGGTCACCACATTGTGAGAAAGCATTCTAGACTTGCAAGAAACATCTTCTAGGCAGCAAATGGTTAGTGCACTATGACCCAGCCAAACCTCTGAGGCTGGCATGTGATGCGTCACCATATGGAGTGGAGGCTGTCATCTCACATGTGTTACTTTCTGGAGAAGAACACCCAATTGCTTTTGCTTCCCAGACATTGTCCCCAAGTGAAAGGAACTATGCTCAGATCGAGAAAGAAGCCTTGACCATAATTTTTGGTGTCAAGAATTTCCATAAGTACTTGTAGGGATGGAAATTCATTCTGCTAACAGATCCCAGGCCTCTACTGGCAATTTTGGGGCTAAAGACTGTAATACCAACTCTCACAGCACTCCAAATGCAGTAATGGGCCTTGATTTTGTTGGCATACGACTATGACATCGAATACAGATGTTCTCAAGATCATGCAAATGCAGATGCATTGCCGAGGCTGCTATGCAAGGATGCTACTGTGAAGGAAGATGATACAACAGTATTGTATCTTTCACATCTCAAGAACTTACCAATTGCTTCACAGGATGTTTCAGCAGAGACACAGTGAGATCCTGTCCTCTCTAAAGTCCTCGATTTCACCCTAAATTGTTGGTCTAACTTCATGAGAGGCCCAACTCTCCAACCTTTCTTAGACAAGAAGGACCAGTTGTCCACAGAACAATGCTGTGTTCTGTAGGGAGCTCGAGTTGTGATACTTCCAAAGTTCTGCAAGAGGATACTTTCTGACTTACATGACAGTCATCCCAGAATCTCTCAAATGAAGGCATTGGCCAGAGGATACCTCTGATGGCCAGAACTTGATCAAGATATCCAGCATCTTGTCAACCAGTCTGCGCCATATGTGGCTGTCTGCAACCAACATGCTACCGCACCCCTGCACCCTTGGTCCTGGGCTACCGCACCGTGGGACTGCATCCATGTCGAAAATGCTGAGGTGGACAAACAACACCTCTTGGTAATAATTGATGTCCACTCCAAATGGCTGGAAGTATTGCCCATACAAGTCACAACTACTGAAAAGACTATTGACCTTCTGAGAAAACTTTTTGCTTCTTATGGACTACCATAGGAGTTAGTGTCGGACAGTGGTCCACAATTTTCTTCCCATGTCTTTTAATTGTTTTTAAAGCAGAATGGTATCCAACATATTTTGACTCCACCTTACCATCCAGCATTAAATGGCGTAGCCGAAAGAGCTGTACAGACTTTCAAAAAAAGCTTGGAATAAACCAGATTCATGGCAAGTACCTATAACTCAAAGGCTGGCTTGTTTTCTGTTTGCTTACAGAAAAACTACTCACACAGTCACAGAGCAAACATCTGCTGAACTGTTCCTAAAACATCAACCTCGTACCCATTTGCCATTGCTCAAGCCAGACTTGGCTGACACTGTCGCAAAGCATCAACTACAACAGCAAAAGGGTTATGACAAGTCAGTAAAGCCAGTATGGATTTTTCATCCTGGGGAGAGGGTGATGGTTCGAGATTGTAGATATCCCAAGATTTCTTGGATTCCTGGGGTGGTGATTGAAACACGTGGACCTTTGACCTATGCAGTTCGCATGAGACAGTGATTTGTTCACATACATGTGGATTATCTGCTGCATTCCAAGGTTCCAGCAAATACAGCAGAAGACGTCACTCCAGCTGAGGATAGCGACATAGAGGACTTTGCTTCTACCTGTGAAGTTCCACCGGAGCTGGTGCCAAATAATAATGAATCACTTGTTCCACAAGCAGTGGTTATTCCAGCTTGCAGATATCCCATGAGCCACCAAAGACCTCCACAAAGATTTGACCCTTAAAGTCATGTAATGAACTTGTACCTCTGTGTAACCAAACTCTTACTTGTACTGTTACTTAGTTAGTGACAAGTTCTACCCAAGGGGCAGAATAATCCCCTGAACTTGTTTCTGGGTACCAAACAGGCTACTTCGGCCCGGCAGTTAGAAATGTTACTGTTGAAGTATTTTAGACAAGTTTCTGTCTAAGGGGGAGGAGTGTAGTGTATGCATGGATATGTTTGGTAGTATATACATGGATAAATATGGCAAGAAATGGATTAGAGTTGTAGTTTATAGATATGGATATTGTAGTCCATTATATATGTCATGCACAGTAAGCTTTTCTTTGTGTATGTCTAGTGATGCAAAACCACTATCTCTGAGTAGAATAAAAGACAGCCACTGAACTGACACACCATGTACAAGACTGTTCTGCACTGACCCACAACATATCACAGGTACCAGGTAAAATTTCTACAGTTCAGGACTTGTTGCTAGTGCAGAAAAAAGCTTTTAATGGCGAGAGGAGATGGAGCTAAAGTTCAGCCATACATACTGGGTAATTGCGTCACTGGAAGTCCACAGCTATGGGTTTAATATGTCTAGACAATGGTTTCTATGTGATTGCCACTTTTTCTGGCCACCAATTGTTGGTTAGTGAATAAAACAAAATGCACTCCTGGCTCACTGGTGCCAGCAGTAGCATGTTGTGAAACCAAATGGGAGACTTGGGTAGGCTTTGAGAGCTGGACCTCTTGCTCTGGGCTGGTGCAGTCTAGGGTGCACTGCTAAGGCAGAATGTTGAGCTCCTGGAGAGGGAGTGGAGACACCCATTGCAGCAGGACCTTCTATGCTGAGGTTATACAGCCTTGATGGTGTGACTGACCATGTACTGTTGGCTGGGCTCCACCTATGGAAGGGGCATTAGAGGCATCTCCAATCATGTTGAGGTGGTGATGGGGTATCAGTGGGATAACAGGAACATTCTAACCCAGTGCATGACAGCACAGGAGTTCCTTGACATTTATTTATTTATTGAAAACTGGTAACTATGAAAGGCACACTGAGTCAAGGCCTGTTTCCAGGTGTGACCCAGTAGAAGGGTACAGCGAGTCAAAAAACATGCATCATGGTAAAGTGCACTCAGTGCAGACAAGAACAGTGTACAGGCAGCAATTAGCTGTTAAGGCATAGTGAATCAAAGGGTTCAGGCAAATTACAATAAAAATGAACAGGCAATAAACATAAACCATGGTAAGATGCACAGTGAATAACATTCTGACAAAGAAGGCAGGGGAGGGCTCAATAAGCAAAAACCCAGTACATAGGCCTTAAATGCTCCTGAAGGACTGAGGCACCAATGTATGTGTGGGATGGGACCAGGGGGGTGAAAAAGAAATAAAACAAATACCATGGACTGCCAGTATAACCAACATGTTAGAGTAATGAGCTGTGAATGAGCTTAGTATATCTAGCAGACCTGGTGTTGATTACCGCAGCCTCCACTTGCACACTATGTGATCCTGAGCAAGTCACTTAGTCTTCCCCAGTGCTTCCAGGTCGCCCCTGAAAACAGGCACTTGTGCCTAGTGGGCCTTACCCATTTACCAAAAGAATAAAAAAAAATTGGTCTCAACCTGATGATGAAGTTAGGGTATTTGCAAAGGTTGGTCCTAATTAGGAGTCACTTACAGTTGTAGCCATAGACACGGACAGATCTTTCACAATATTTCTAAAGAGATTCTCTCTCTGGTGGCCTATACTGGTACAGCAGGCAGGCAGGGAGTTTCTCCAGCGATATAACAGAAATTTCATATCTGGCCATGTCTTTGGCTGCAACTGTCTGTAGGGACAAAGTTTTTTTCTTCAAAGGCACTTAACACAAAGATGTATGGATTCACCTTTTTGGCATGTAAGGAACATGTACTTTATGGTAGAGAAACTATTCAGCTCTAGCCATTGAATTATAAGGTAGTTCCAATTTCCAACTCAAAAGAATGGACCCAGAACACCAAAATGCAGATTTTACACCAAGACTAACTGTACCACTAAAGACAACAAAGGCTAGCTTACAGATTCATGTCTTTGGGTTTTCACTGGCTCAGCTCTGGCATAAGGCATAATGTGAGTGCAGCATATCTTAGCTGTATTTACACAGTATGTCAAAATGGGTCTCACTATAAAAACATTTGTGATACTTTCATGCGGTAGACTTCATTTTAACATTGATTATCTGTACCATGATTCAACCTGTGTGAAGTGGCTTGACTTGCCCTGGTTCAGACAATTCTATTAAAACTGACTGCAAATGTAAAAAAAGCAAGCAAAAATAACTCAACCCACAATTGTTTTAACAGCTGGCTACAGTTTCTTAAACTTTATTTTCTTTTTTCGGGGTGGGGAGGGGAAATCCATCCCTATGAAAAGAACAGCACCTTTCTTCACTTTTCTACCAGACTGGCCATAACTGTGAACTGAAACGGTTCCCACAATATTTAGTTCTAGCCTGGCCTGGATAATTTGCAGTGTGGGAATAAGTTATGACTTTGGCGCTGTTGCTGAAAAAAATCAAAATAGTTACATGCAAATACAACATTGCTTTGTAGTGAAGACAACATGTTGTTCCATTATTAGACATGGAGGTAAAAAGGAATGCCTGATAAAAGGTTTTAAAAGGATTTTCTACCTGAAGTGTGACAACAGATGCGGCTGCTGATTTTTCGTTTTGTTGGGTTTTAGTTTCTGCCTTTTCTGTTTCCTCTTGTTCTTCATGTTCTGCTGTTTGAAAGGGAACAAGAGTATTGTACAATATTAACAGTATTCAGCGTCACATGTTAATGCAAGTGTTGCATAAGGACAGCAAGTGAGGGAGAAAGAGAGAAACGAAGGGAGAGAGAGAGAGAGAGAGAGAGAACTGCTGGAGGAAAGGAACAACATAGCAAAAATAGCTTCAGATGATGCAGCATCCTGCTACCACCTTTGAAATAAAACATAAATGCACTAATCCAAGAGTATTGCAGTATGCCCGAATAGTTTGTGCTTCATGACTACTTTGACGTATAAACGTTGGCAATACCTGTATATCTCACCATGTCAATAAAGCTAGTTTGGAATGACAGAGAATGAGAGAAAGGGAGAGAGAGATGAAGAGAGGGAGGGAGCGAGAGAGAGAGAGAGAGAGAAAGGGCATGAATGAACAATACTTGCCTCCTCTGTAACTTTAATGCCTTGTCCACTGTTAGGTGCTACCAAATAGTCTGTCCAATGCGCTGTATGTTTCCTGAACTAATACTAATTATGAACATGTGAACATACAGTTTTAGAAAAGAAAGAATGTTATGTTTCTGTTTTCCCTTTTCATAAATGAAAGTGAGTGAAGTGTAGTGAGCCCTCCGTTGCAACCTACTGGCTCACTACACTATATGCAGATGACCTCATAGTTTTGTCTAGTTCCCAGGACATTGCAACCATAAACTCCTGACTTAATATAGACTTTGTTCGTATCCAGAACTGGCTTGTGGGACACAAGCTCACCGTAAACCTGGACAAGACCCATGCCATGTTATTCGGATCAGTGGCCAAAACCACTTCCTGCCCTACTCCTCTAGCTATCCTTGGGGCTAATGGCTCCCTCCTGCCGGTCATTGACTCCATCAAGTACCTAGGTGTCACCCTTGATCCTCAACTTGATCTCACCGAGCATCTCCGGAACATTTGTAAAGCCACGAACAGCAAGCTAGGACTTGCCTGCAGGCTAAGGATTGCCTCACTCCGGCTGCTCGGCTCACCATAACCAGGGGGATTCTCCTTCCCACGCTCTGCTATGGGCTTGTAGCCTTTGCCCCAGTTCCGAATTCCAGTCTAGCAAAATGGGATACGGCTTACAACAACATATGTCGCTTCGCACTCTCTGCACCTCGCCTTACGCATCGCTGTGAGCTCTATTCTTGACTGCAGTGGCTCCCCCCTGAGAAACACCAAGCCTTTGTCCTCAGCAACTTCGTCGATAATATAGTCTGAATGGCTACCCCCTCTGCTCTTGCCCTACCCCTCAAACATGGAACCCCTGCCTACCACTTAAGGTCTAGCTCTGCCCAGGTCTGCCTGGTCCCATGGACACGCTCCCTCACTGGTGACCGGGCCTTCTCCATCTATGCGCCGAGACTATGGAACTCCCTTGCCACCCCTGTTCGCACCTCCCCCTCACACCCCTGCTTCAAAACATCCCTTTGGAATTTCCTCAAAGCGGCTTCCACTTGTCTATGTGCCATTTAGAAAATGGGCTAAGAAAATACTGGGCTCTGATTAGCTGATATACCTGGCAAGCTGGGCGTCTATCAGGCAACAGAGCCCAGGTATTAAAAGTGCCAGCTTTGCCACAAGCCACATCACAAAGATCATCATGCAAACAGAATGTTGTGTGTTAAAACACTGCCATGTTTTTTTTCTCAGCGCTTAGCTGGAGAGTTTGCGCCCCCCCCCCCCAAATTCAGTAGTATGTCACAATGCCAGAACAAAAGAACATCACATCCCCATAAATAAGATATCCACAACCATAGTGATTGCATGTGCTTAGCTTAAACAGCGCCATAGTATCAACAGAAAACACATCATCTTGCCCCAGAAAAGCCAGCGGCTCAATTTGAAATCCCAAGCCAGCATTAGACATCTAGAAATGGGTCACAGAAGCAGGCGGAGTCCCAAAGTCATGTCGCATGCTCCACACCAGTGGTGACAGCTGCTCTAGACTCTCCTTGCTTCCAGCCCCACTCAACTGAAGAAAACAATGAAACGCATACAAATCTGTCTTTTTTTTTGCACTGTACAACCAGTACCTTAATGTTTTCTTTTTCTGTCTTCTTCAGTTACACTCCCCGATGTGCTCCAAAGTCGCGAGCTGGCACATACATTTTCTCATAGGGACAAGCATGATGCGGGGGGGGGCTTGCTGATATGAATGGGGTATAAAAAAACATTGCTTCATTTAAAAATAAACAAAAGAAAGGTCCTTTTCAGGGAAAAACTTCACTGAGCGCTACCACTGCTTCTGTAAAAACTGCTCCTCAATGCACTCTCAGTAGTGCTCATTCCCCCGGCTTACTCACCGCAGTGCCTGCTACAAGCAACAAGCTAATATAAATAAAGAATACTTAATGGTAGTCTTTTCTTGCCTTTTGCCAGTGCATGTGTGTGTGTGTGTCTGTGTGTGTGTGTGGGCGGGGGGATATCTTTCAAAAGACACCAAGAAAACTAGAAGAAAAAAAAACTCAAACACAGTATTGCCTTCTAAGCATCATTCTAATGCAGGCGGAGGAACTATTTTATTACAAAACTAACTTTCTCCTAATTTTTCATTAACATTTTTTATTCAACTTATTTTTTTTACAGTGCCCATTTTCTAAGTGCAATAATACCCTCAGGAGGGTGATGTGCTATCTGACCTTCAGGGCTATAAGGCCCTCCATGCAGCGTTGGGCCTCATTATGCCCTAGGCGGTCAATGTAACTAATACCGCTTCTCCCTGTTGGTATTATTATTACATAGACTCAGGGTAGTCTCTCCCTCACCCCCGACTCCTCTCCACCCTGGGTGTTGGTGTGCTGACCCACCGGCCTCTGCTACTCTGTGTTGAAATTCCTGCCTTAAGCACTTTCTGCCCGTCTTCTGGAGAGGCGCTCCCTGACATATTAGCTCCCTCTCTAGCTGCACTTTGATGCCCCCACTTTCTCATGTTCTGCCCTCAGGTCATGCAATTGTATGTCTGTACTTTCTTTTTTGTGGAAGTTGACTCCGCCACGTTATCTGCCTCTCAATACTATTATGCATCTTGCTGACGTACTGCCTTCTCTCTGCCTTGATGTTACCTGTTGATTTTTTTACCTCTCCATGCTGCTAAGTACCCTGTTGATGTACTGCCTACTTTACTGTATAATGCCATGTGTACTGTTTGCTGTCCCACCCATTTGTATGTGGGCCTGTATGTTACCCTGACAATGTAGAATGTTTCTCTTGTACTCTGTAATCTCCCACGTCGCACCTGAAAGTAGGCACTTGTTGTCTAGTGTACTTACCTGGTTAACAAAAACAAATAAATAAATGTCTGTCCCTCTACTTAGGCAGATGCACCTCCAACCTGAAATTAAATATGGGACCCTGAGTTTGGAAGGTAGTAGCATTAACCATTCAATGAATTCCATGTGCTAGGTGTCAGGCTCTGTTGAAGGTGATGCTGTAACCTCCCCCATGTGAGACTTACCTGTAGGAATCCATGCAGTTAGCACATCAAAGGCTTGACTGCCACCAGTGGAGTAAATACACGGCTGCTTTGACTGAATTGGAGATCCCTTGATTGTGGCCCTGACTGAGCTTGATATTTAAACATCACTAGGGGTACAGTTACCCCTCCTGGCTGCCCCAGTGTGAATAATGTTGCTCCTCCACAATCTTTATTCACAGTTCGGTGCCCATTGTGGAGCCCATGGTTGACTGAATGGTTTCCCCTGGCCCTAAAACCTGGCTGGGCTACTAAGCACAGACTCGCAATCGAGAGCAGCTCTGAGTCTGGGGAGCTGCCCAGCTATCAGTACTGGTGGTCACAGTACACACAAGGATTGGATGCCATGATGTGGTGTACTTGTCTGATAAGGTTGGGCTTCACAGGCTGAAACTGCACTTGTGACCTCTGAGTGAGAAATCCTCTGCTGCATGCAAAGAGGAGAAGAGGATTGACAGAGCCTGCAGAAAGCCATTTCACACATTATCATGGAGACCTGTACTAAGAAAGAGAAGCCGAATCCACCAAGGAAGGATCTGTTACAGCTGCATCCCTACACATTGCACTCAAAGGGATAGTCCATTAGACTGGGGGACTGTGAGAAAATCAGGGCCTTGTCTCTGCAGCCCACCCTTTCACTGTTACTTAATTTGGGAATTCAATAGTCAAAGGGTGGCTGTTGTATGGAATGCCCTACCAAAGTGAGTAGTGTCTAAAGTAATAGCTCAATACAAATGTTCAAAAAAGCACTAGATGATTACATGGGTAATGAATGAAGCAAACACTGATATGTGACGAGTCTTCAAAGGCTTTATGTCTCCTGACTCAGTTTTCACCTACAATAAATGGACAAGGCTATCCACCCAGGAATTACAAATACCCTGCTGGGCTTTGCCTTGGGTTTTATTGCCACTAAATAAAGTATTCAATGGCCTGATCTTCAAGGGCACCCAAGATATGTATGAATCATGCATATCTGGGGTGTGCTTTGAACCACCCAATCAGGAGTTAAACGACCCAGGCTGCTCAACATTGTTAGAGCCCACAAGGAAGTGACAGTAACTGTCAACATCCATGGCCTCCCAGTTGCATTTCATAGCACAGTTGGTAAAAGAACCTACAAAACAGGGGGCCTGATTTGGTGCTCTCAGAGACATCATTGATGATGCCAGGGTGGAGGACCCACTAAGAACCAACAACCACTACTCAGATTGATTTAGTACAGTGCTAAAAACCTATTAATCTAATTCAAGGATACTATTCTTGAACTTCAAGAGGACAGATTTTGGGCAGATGGGGGTAATGCTTAGCAAAAAACTGAAAGGATTAGGGAAAACAGGAGGAACAAATGCCAAATGGGACATCATCAAGAAGGGGTTAACCAAAGTAGGAACACTAATGTTCTCATATAGAGGTAATTAATGCAGGCTGACTATAAATAAAATGTAATAAAAGGTTATACACAAAAATTGATATTGCTGCCCTTAAAGTGCTCTCATTGGAAATAGACACAATTCTTAACATGAGAGAAATACTGTTAAAGTACACAGTACTGTGATAATCACAAGAAACAGTGAGATCACACTTCCTCTGAAATGACATTCTATCTAGAGATGCAGCGAAGTTTTACTTTGCCTGCGAATTATCCGCAAAGTCGCCAAATTCTCCTCCGTGGATCAATTCACAAAGTTGTCCCCTTAAGTGATAATTCACCATTTGTAACTTCAACTTGCTTTTGGGGTTTTTAAGTGCAAATTGCACTTAAAAAAAAAACAAAGCATGGAGAAGTTATAAATTCTAAATCCCCCAAATCCCTGGTGTCTAGTGCCCCCCCCGATCACCAGTCAAAATGTAAAATATATATTTTAAATCCCTGGTGTCTATTGGTCCCCCCCTCATGCTATCGCTGATCACTGGCCAAAATGCAAATATATATTTTAACTCCCTGGTGTCTACTGCCCCCCCAATGGATCACTACTTGTTGGCTAAAATGAAAAATATATATTTTAAATCCCTGGTGTCTACTGGTCCCCCCCTCCCACCGATCGTCAGCCACGGTGTAAAATGTTTAAATCCGTGGTGTCTAGGAGATTCCCCACCCTGTCAGGTACAGCACCTCCACCCTGCCCCCACCACCCCTCACCCGATGTAAAAAAAAAAAATACCGTATGTTAGATTCCTGGTGTGTAGTGGTCCCCCCTTCCACTGATCACAGGCCCCAGTGTAAAAGAAAATCATTTTAAATCCCTGGTGTCTAGTGGACCTCTCCTCCTCATCCCATCAGGTAGTGCCCCCCACCCCAATCCCGAATGGGCCACTGGCACAGCCCTCTACTCACCTCCACAGATGGCAGCCCAACTGAGTTCTCAATGAATGAGCACATGCTGCACATGCTCATTCATTGAGAGCTCAGTCAGGGTGCCATCTGTGGAGGTGAGTGGAGGGCTGTGCCAGTGGTTCTCTCAAAGTTGGGGTGGGGAGCGGGGTGGTGGTGCACTACATGAGGGTGGGGTCCACTAAACACCAGGGATTTAAAATTATTGTATTTTTTTTACACTGGGCCAGTGATTGTGCGGGGGGCGCTTAGACTCCAGGGTTATAATATAAGTATTTTTTTTACATCAGGGTCAGGGTGGGGGTGCAGTACCTGATGGGCTGGGGGGTCCACTAGACACCATAGATTTAAATATCATTTTGCACACTGTGGCTGGCGATATGTGTGGGGGGACCACTAGACACCAGGGATTTAAATATATGTTTTACACTGTGCCAGCAATTGGTGTTGGAGGAACCACAGGCATTTAAATACACATTTTTTACACTGTGGTTGACGATCGGCGGGGGCACTAGACACCAAAGATTTAAATACATATATTTTTCACACGGTGGCCAGTGATCTGTGGGGTGGAGATGGGGCGCACACTAGTAGGCACAAGGGGGGACATTGTTGCGTGAAGTGTGGAATTTCGCCTGTGAAGTTCCACATTTTGCAGTCTGCCCGCACTTCACAAATTTCACACCATTCATGAAATAATTAGTGCAGCGAATTTTGCCGACTTCACACATCTGTAATTCTAATTCTCTGTCAAGCCTCTATAAGTGTTTCTTGAGATTATCACAGCATAGTGTACTATAAGCATATTTCTCTCATGTTAAGATTTGTGTTCATTTTTGATCAGAGCATTTCAAGAGCAGCAATATCAACGTTTGTGTATAATCTTTTACTGCATTCTATTTATAGTCAGTCTGCATTAATTACCTCTATGTGACATTATTAGTGCTTGGCTAATATTAATTGAGATAACTTGCCTTACACTAGTCAGGTTGAGCTTAAGGATTTAAAATGTTTGTTTTCTGCACTCCTGTTTTATGCACTCCAGCACTTTGATATCACTGTATATATTTCACTTGTGCAATTCTTGTATTCCATGGCCAGATATTCAAACTGCGCGATTCTGTGGCGCAAGCCCTTGTGCTGCTCAAAAAAGTTGTGCAGGGGTATGGCCAGGGCGATATTCAATGAAGTTGTGCTATGGAGCAACTTCTTTGAATATCACCCCCTGGCCACAGCCACTGTGCATGGTGCAATGGAACTTGCGCCACCAAGTGGTCAGGTGGAGCATTCAGATGCGTTGATCGGCGCCGGATTCCATTCGCCATGCGCAAACCTACAATATTCAAAAGGTGACATGCAAATGGGGCCATAATTTATGCAAGGTGCACGGGGGCCATTTGCATCTACTTACGGCCCCATTTGCATGCCATTAGCATGCGGGTGCGCCAATCCCCAACGACTTGCGCCTGGCGCCTGCCCAGCAGCAGCCGTTGGAGCGACACTCTGCAGTTGCAGATCGGCATAATAGTGGCCTCCATTAGCCCGATTGTGGGCAGAATGTTCCGCCCTCATTAGCCGATCGCAGGCATAACGTTATTTATCCTCCCAGTAGCCCGATCGTGGGTATAACATTATTTACCCCCAGTAGCCCGATCACAGGCAGAACGTTATGCCCTCAGAGCCTGATCGTGGCATAACGTCACCCCCAAAGTCCAATATCCCTGTTGGTCCAGTGGACCGTGAAGCCCGATCGCAGGCATAATGTCAAACCCACACCCCCAAAGTCCAATATCCTGGTGATCTAGTGGCCCCCACCCACCACCCACAAAGCCTGCCACCTGTCAGCCGGTAGGCGGCAGCACCCCACCCACCTGCCGCCCCGCAGCCTGCCAACTGACAGCTCGGTAGGGCTGCACACCATTGGTTCAGAGCAAGAGCCAATGGGCGTGCAGCCCATACCATACAAGGCAGTCCAGATATGTGTTGTTACAGTTGATGTTTTGCTATGGTATTGGACAAGTCCAGCTTGAGCAATGCCAAACGGGTACAGGGTTGATGTTTGAGGAACAGTTTAGCAGTTGTTTGTTCTGTTACAGTGTGAGGAGTGTTTCTATAAGTGAACAAGAAACTAGCCAACCTTTGGGTTTCAGGTATTGACTGAGAATTTAGCTTCATCCAGGCTGCCTGGAATGTCTGTACAACCATCTCGGCTGCACCATTTGATGCTGGATGGTACAGTGGGGACAAAATATGTCAGATCTCATTCCACTATGAGAACAGCTGGAACTCTTGTGAAGAAAACTGGGGACAATTGTCTGACACTAGCTCCCATGGTAGTCCCTAAGACAAAAAGAGATGTCTTAGAAGACTCACTGTCCTTTCTATAGTTGTTACTTGCGTGGGAAGCACTTCGATCCATTTGGAGTGGATATTGATCACTTTTATGAAATGCTGTTTGTCTACTTTGGCATAGTCAACATGGATGCACTCCCAAAGTGTGGTAGCCCAGGACCAAGGATGCAGAGGTGGACTTACAGGTTGGTTGTAGACAGCTGCACAAGGCATACATTAGCTGACAAGATGCTGGATGTCTTGATCAAGTCTTGGCCACTGGAGGTATCCCCTGGCCAATGTCTTCATCTGAGGGATGACTCTCATGTAAATCAGCAATTAACCTCCTTCAGAACTTTGGAGGTACTCAGGTGCCCCACAGAATGCAGCCTTGATCTGTAGACAACTGGTCCTTTTTATCAAAGAAAGGTCAAAGAGTTGGGTCTCTCGTGAAGTTGTGCCAACCATCGAGGGTGAAATCCAAGGTCTTTGAGAGGACTGGATCCCATCTTGTTTCCTCTATTATATCCCAAGAAGCAATGGGTAGCTCCTTGACATGTTAAAGTTGGAACATTGTCCCATCATCTTCCTTTTCTGTTGCATCCTTCCATGGCAGTCTTGGCAGTGCATCTGCATTTGTGTAGTCCTGAGAATGGCCGTATTCAGTGTCATAGTCATAGATCAACAAAATCAAGGCCCATCGCTGCATCCTTAGTGCTGTAAGAATTGGCGCTGCAGACTCTGGTCCCAGAATGGCAAGTAGAGGTTTGTGATCTGTTAGCTAACTGAATTTCCATCCAGTATTTCTGAAACTTCTTGACCCCGAAGATTATGTTCAAGGCTTCCTTCTTGATCTGAGCATAATTTCTTTCACTTGGAGAAGATGTTGTTTTCTTTTTTTTTTCTATATAGATTTTTCTCCCTGTCCTGCGGAGCTGACAGGCAGCTCCAGCCCCTCCCTCAGAGGGGCTTGTTCTCCAGTCCCCTGATTCTCCCATGCCTGACCCACCTGGTAGGTCCCCCATGGGTTGCCCCCCATGACAGGACTGAGGTGAAGGGCATCAACTATTCCTCCCCCAAGAGACCAATATCTAGACTCTGAGGGGGCCAGCATGGGTGCTTTGGGGGCCACCATGGAGCCTTCCAGCTCCAGTTTCACTTTTTCTTCCTCCCTTTGCCATGGTCGCTTGGGTGCGTGTGGAGGCACGCACGCACACTGATCCGCAGCACCCTCCTGACTCCTTCCACTCCCATCTGCACTACCCTTGGGCCTCCACTAAGGGGCAGCCCTGCAGAGGTCATGACTGGGTCCCCACCCAGGAGAGGTGAGCTGCCTGGCAGCCACTCAATCCATCTCCCACCCCCGATGACCCAGGCTCTTTCCTTATCTTGGGGCACCGATGTGACCTGAGGTGTGGTGTCCAGCCCCTCAACCTCAGCACCACTGGGCCAGCTGCCAGGAGACAGGGTTCTTGAAGCAAAAGTGATTGAGTGTTCCTCCCTTGAAGGTAACACATGAGAGACTACTGTGTCCACCTCATATGGGGACATGCTACCTGTCAATCTCAATGGTTTTGCTGTGTCATAGTGTGCTAGCAACTTGCTGTTCAGATGTCTTTGCTTGTATGATTGGAATGCTTCTTTACACTGTGCTGACCAGTTCCATTTCACACATGTTTGCAGCAAATTGTGTAGTGGTTGCAACAATGTGGACAAGTTTGCCAGGAAATGTCCATAGTAGTTCAACAGGCCCAAGAGTGATCTTAGCTCTGTCATATTTGTTGGCTTGGGTGCACTGACAAGTGCTTCCACTTTGCTTTCAATTTGGTACAGGCCCTGGGCATCAATTTGATTGCTCAGGTACTTGACAGAATCCTGTAGAATCTGACATTTGGCTAGCTTCACTCTCACTGCATACCACTGTAGTCTGGACATGACCTTGTTCAGGATTGTCAGATGCTCTTCCACTGTGGGTGCTGTCACCAAGATATCATCCATAAAGCAGGCTACACAGCCCAACCTATGCAGTATCTGGTCCACTATGTGCTGGAAAATTGCTGGCACCATAGAAACTCCATAGGCCAAGCAATGATATCTATAAAGTCCCTTGTAGGTATTTATGGTAAGACACATCTCTGACTCTGGCTCCAATTCCAACTGGTGGTATGCAAAGGATAAGTCTACTTTTCTAAAGAAACTTCCATCTATCAGGGTGGCAAATAAGTCCTCTGCACTGGGCAATGGATATGCTTCTGGTTATATACAATGGTTCACTGTAACCCTGTAGTCCACACACAGCCTCACTGCTTTGTCTTGCTTTGGTACCATGATGATAGGGGCAGGCCAGTTGCTCCTCTCTACTCGTGACATGATACCATGCACCTCCAGATGATCCAGTTCTTTCTCTACCACTTCTTCCAAGGAGTAGGGTACTGGTTAAGGCTTGTGGAAGATGGACGTGGTTATCTTTGTCTTGAAATCCTGTATTGTGCCATAGCTGTCCTGGAAAATAGGACCGTGTTTGTCCAACACTTTCCTCACTGCATCTTGAGGTACTTTTGTCACAGTTCATAAGGTGATGATCTTTCCCAATTCAACTTGATATTCTTGAGACAGTTTCTTCCCAGTAGTGCAGGTCTCTCTTCTTGCACTACCACTAGAGGTAGGGTCCATGGTCTTCCCTCATAAGTGACTGGTACCTGTATCTCCCCCAGAGCAGAGATTTGGTCTCCCATGTAAGACCTGAGCTGAATATGTGATGGGTGCAATGGGCAATTCCTGAGATTCTCCTTGTAGATGTGCTCTGGCACAAGGCATACTGATGCACCAGTGTCAGGCTGCATGCTACGTGGTTTGCTCGCCAACTCAATCTGGAGGTAAATTCCTTCTCCATATCCTTGAGTTGTGTAGACAGTAAACAACTCCAATGACCCTTCTTCCAGTTTGGTCTTTGGCATGGTATTGGTCACATACTGTGCATGAGCTGCACGTGATGCACTTTTGCTCTCTCTGTACAGATGACCCACTTTCCCACAGTTGTGGCATTTTTCTTGACAAAATCTGCATGTGTTTTGCTGGTGGTTACCACCATAATGGTAACAAAGTTGCTTGGACCTTGTAGAACTGGCCTGTGGTGCTGGCTTCTGATGACCTTGTGGTTGCTGACAAAATGGTGGTAGACCACTTCATGGTCTGGAATGTCCCTTGGTTCTTTGTGCATAGGTGACTCTGTGAACCCCATGCCTTGGTGGTTCAGAATGTTCCTCTAACTCCCTGGTGTCCTTCCAGGCAAACTCCAAAGTGAGTGCAATATCGCAGGCTGAATTTAGCAGCAGCTGCTTCTCCCTCCCAAAGCATCCTATAGGTGTTGCATAGTGTAGCTATGTATGTGTGTGGGTGGGGGGAGTGTCTAAGCTATTGTTCAGTTGCATCCCAAACTGGTTATGTGTACTAACTTATGCCAGGAGGCAATGGGGTCACCACAACGGTGGTAATGTCTGCAGAGTTGGGGACAGGCATATCCTTCTCCTCCAGCTCAAGAAGCATCCTTATTCCAGCAAAGTGTAAATGCCATAAACATGTTCCAGCCAGAGCAAATATTAAACATACAGTGCAGTACAATACTCTGTCCTATTATCACAGACAAATGCAGTAGGATACGTCTGCTGAGGGCTGGTGGGAAGCCTAGAGGCTCTGCACCCTCAATCCAGGGGCCAGTTTGACTACTTATAATTAAGCATAACTTCCTGGTTAAGGAAAAGAAAGACCCCAAAGTAAACAACATATTGAGTGAGAGTCTCAGTACTGATTATAGTACTTTGTCTTGGTGAGGAGCAGATTAGACTGTGTTAGGTGGTATAAGTTTGGTTCCAGAGAGGGTGTGTTACCAAGCTACAGTGGA
Organism: Neoceratodus forsteri; assembly: GCA_016271365.2. Classification (NCBI taxonomy): domain Eukaryota; kingdom Metazoa; phylum Chordata; order Ceratodontiformes; family Ceratodontidae; genus Neoceratodus; species Neoceratodus forsteri. Next base: position 728,553,296 of record CM057455.1, read on the forward strand.
CAACACAACTGAAATTTAAAATAAATTGACAAGGTAAGGGCCAGCATCAGTGACCTCCTTCTGGTTCCCCTGCCCCACAGCCCCCATCCCCATTACTCACAGAAAGGAATTAATCCAATTACAGTTTGTTTCTTCTTAGTTCAGGGAGGTGCGGCCAGAGCTCCACCCATGATTGACTGCGACTGCTGAGGGGTCATCGCGTTGGTGGAATGAGCTGCCCTGGAGGGCCTAGATGAGTGGCCAGTACCATGTTCATCACAATTGTGGCCCAGGGAAGATGAGAGGGGAGTGACCTAGTTGACATGAAGCTGGTTGCACTTACTCTAAATGAGTTTGCCACTCCACTCACTAAGGTATTTAATGCCTCACTAAGATCATGTGTGTTCCCAGACAGATAGAAGGCAGCACTGGTCACCCCATCTTTAAAGCTGGAGCTAGCACCAACCTGGGCAATTATAGGCCCATATCTATCCTCCCCACTCTCTCCAAAGCCCTGGAGCGAGTGGTCTCTGATCAGCTCACAGAATACCTGGAAAAGCACAACTGTTTCTGCATCCAGCAACATGGATTCTGTAAAAATCACTCCACCAATACTGCCTAGGTTGATTACACCTCTCAGATAGATAACAGCCTGGCAGTGGGGTCTACCTTTATAGACCTGATCAACGCTTTTGGCACCGTTAACCATCAACTACTCCTGAACTGTCTACTATCCACTGGCCTATCCACTGACATAGTGGTGTGGTTTGGCAGCTACCTCACAAACAGGACAGAGTGAAAATAAATGGCAACCTCTTAGAACCTAGGGAGGTGAACTGTGGTGTCCCTCAAGGATCAATTCTGGCGCCACTACTGTTCAGCCTCTTCATTAACTCCCTACCCTCAGCCTACCCAGCACACATTGTGCTATACGCTGATGATACCATTATCTCAGTACCCAGCAGCAATCAGTCCTTTATCACCACAGAACTGCAAACAAACCTCTTTCTGCTGGAATCATGGTTCACACTTAATAAACTATTGCTCAACTACAAGAAGATGAAAAGCATGCTCTTCTCAGCCCCACAGAGCAAGAAGAAATATGAACCGTTGCTGATAAAGAGTCACAAAGGAGATATCTTGGAGCATGAGAGCACCTTTATATACCATGGTGTACACCTGGATGACACCCTCACCTTCTCATCGCACATCGACCAAGTCATCAAAATGGCAAACACAAAACTGGGTGTTCTTTACAGGCACAGGCACTCCTTGACCCTGGATGCCTTAAAACTTGTTACTTGCTGTTCGGTTTTGCCGACCATCAATTACAGACTTGCGATCTATGGATCTGGCTCTGATACCACCCTAAAAAGGGTAAAAACACTTCTCAATAAGGCCTGCTGCTTGGTCTTGGGAGCCGATCATTTGATCCATATGTGCACCCTCTACAATGGAAACGGATGGCTCCCCCTCCACCTCAGTACTCAATACCAGTCATGCCTACTAGGAAAGAAGTCAATGTTAGGACTCATGCCGAACTCAACCTCTAGGCTGTTCAAAAATACATAACCTACCATCAACACCAGAAGTGTGACTAAAGGGTGTCTGCAGGTGCCTTTCAGGTGCACAGCGTTAGCTCAGAGATCCTTATCCTTCCAGGGACCGAAATGGGTCAGTGAACTACCAATCACCCTGACTGAGTGTAACAATCTCTACCAATTCAAAGCTGGGCTCCATTCCCACCTGGACCACAAAAATGTCTGTGCCTGCTTCTCCTAATGCTGCCTCAACTGCCTCAACCTGACCATCTTTCCCTCCACTCCTGTCCAGCCCCCCCATCTCCACCCCTTGTACCCCCTTTCACACCTCCCCAGTTCTTACTCCTCACACTCCCCCACTACACCTTTAACGAAGCCTACCCTTGCTGCTCCGACACCTTCCCAGAAGCCCAAGCCCCACTCCCTTCCCTGTCTCTCTGCTCTCCCCACTGCCTGCCTCTCTTCTCCTCTAACCCATCCTTTACAAAGCCTACTCTGGCTCCTGATCTCACTGTCCTCACCACTACGGACCCACCCCTGACAAAGCCTATCTACCCCATAGTAATGAACCTGTGTGGCAATCTCAAAGCGCTGTGACTTACTCAATCAGTGATGTCACTGTTAGCACTTACATGACGTAACTATTTCCCCTATTTGCTGTTGCAACATCACCAGTTTGTACTGTGTAATCTATGTTAAGCAGTGTCATGCCATGTTATGCCATGTCTTGTATTGTATTGTACTGTATTGACTGACTTGGATCCTTTGTAAATGAGCCCTGGCTCAAAGGTGTTAATCCTAAACTTACATAAATAAATAAATAAAATGCCAGAGTAGCTGCTGAAAGAGATGCAGAAGAGTGTTCTGAGGAGTCAATAGTTTCTTGGTTGAGCCTGGGAATGCAGGTAATCCTGTCAGGCTGGAGGCCATCATGGGGGGGGGGGGCAAAGGGGTTGTTAGTTAAAATATCTGATACCTCCTCCTCTCCTTCTGTCAAGTCGGGGCTGTCGCTGTGGCTTCTTGACTGGAGTTGCTGTTGAGAACTGTCCTTTATCTTGCCCCTGTGTTGATTGCACCATTTCACTTTAGGCTTCAGGAGCCAGAACTCATCATCTGAAGACTGCCTAGGGGGGACAACCTGGCCAGTCTAGAGATGGTTCTGTGATGTCCATCTTAGCAGTTTTTGTATCCCCTGAGGGAGGGTAATTATGCAGCTGGGAGTGAGGGGGTAAAGCTGTCAACCAGTGTTGGGTAACATATTGCATGAACGCCTCAGGAGTGCTGAATGTCAGTGGGATACCATTATGCGTGATCTGCAGAAGGGCTGGATAATGCAATGAAAATGGAACTCCGGCTCGGTGGAGGGTTTGGCTGGCTTCAGTGTATTCCCTGTGCTTCACAGTGAGGTCCCTTGAGTAGTTTTGAAACACCATTATTTGTCGCCCTGCCAGGTTATGCTTTGCAGATCTCTCACCTGCCAAAGTATGTCTTCTTTGACCTGAAAACAGAAAATGGGCTAGTATAGGCCTAAGTTTTTTGCCCTGTTTTGATAGTAGGATGAGAAACCAATAGGTCCTCTCAGTCTCAGTCCTGGGATCCCCCAGGAGTTTTAGAACCACTTGGAGTGCATGGCATAGAAAAGTAGTGCTGTCCTGTTGCTCCACTTTCTCTGGGTAACTGACAAATCTTAAATTGTTTAATCTGCCCCAATTCTCAAGATCATTAACCTTCTATGTGGAGCCTGACTTGCAGCTTCTGACAAAGCCCCTCAGTTGCTATACATCTGGTCTCTGTGACTTGTAGTCTGATATCTAGCTGGTCTACTGCTTGGGAGTTAAGGGCAGTGACTGCTTTCAAGTCCTTCATTTCTTGTAGGGTCTGAGCAAATATGGCCTGGACCTGATTGGCCAACAGAGATGCTGCCATCTTAGTTGGAGCCACACAGGAAGGAGCTTGGTGATTGGGTGGACTTTCAGTAACACAGCACAGGCATGGTAGGTCTGAATGGCAAGATACTGGTACCAGGTGTTAGAGGGTGGTTGTTCTATCTTGTGGTGGTAACAAATTAGGTCAAAAGTAGCAGAAAACAGCCAGATGCCATTCAGTAGCAGAAATAGGAGCCATTGTACACAATTAGGCTGCCATCTTCTTCAAGCCAACGCTGTACTTTTCCTTCCTATAGCTTCCTTAACCTCCCTGGTGAACTAGATAGACCTCTTTCATTTCCTGGACTTTTGTACTGTCCGCCTACAGGTCTGTGAGAACTCCGGGGCTGATCCCTTTATGGCCTCCCATTTGGCCTCAGCCCCTTCCAGTGTGCTCACTCCCTCGATCTGCTTCCTCAATAACCTAGTCATTTGAATGAAATCTGCCTTGTGGAAATCCAAGACCTGAGTCCTGGACTTGGTGAGTTTTGGCATAAGGAGTAGGGAAAACCACACCATGTTATACAGTAGTTTTATTCCCAAGAGGGGCCTCAACCCTAGCACTGTCTGAGGTATACAGATTAGTGAACATTAGGTTCAGATCAACTCCCTGCCTGGTGCGATCCTTGACATGCTGTGTCAGGAAGCAGTGCTAGAAGGTGTCCACTAATGCCTGATTGCAATTACTCTTAGCCACTGTAATGGTCTAGTCAGTGTTTGGCATATTTAAATCACTTACCAGGATTACATTTCCCATCACAGCATTCTTTATCTCCTCCTTCAGTAGCTGGTCTCCTGCATCCAACTGGCCTGAGGCCTGCAAGCTACTCCTATCTTAGTAGTAGTAATATATTTTATTCAGGACAATGCCATGAAATGGATAAAACACCATTGAGTGAACTCATTTTCAAGGTGATCCAGTTACACATTCATGTTTCCATGCCTTTCCATCAATAACTGTACCTATAGCATCTCCATGTTGCCCAGCAGACTTCTCTTCTATAATCCTTTTGTGTTTTTCTGTGTTTATTCTGACCCCCCTTTGCCTGTTTCGCTGTCCCTCCAGAAAATGTTTTAACTTGGGATTGGAACATTCTAGTCATGGTTTGGTGAGGCCCATATCTCAATGACATCTGTAATATCAGCATCTACCTCTGTGGTTAGTGCCTGCTGGTCACCCATAATGTTCCCTAAGGTTTCTGGCATTGAAGAGGACCACTGTCCAAGCTGCTTTCTCCTCCTTGTGCACTGTCTTATGTTCTTCCTCAGTCCTACCCTTTCTTGGCTTCCCCCTCCTGCTTGCACTCTTCTGCCCTCTACACATTGTCTTTCTCTCTTTTTGGTAGTGCACTAGCAAGTTCCCTACCATTCCACCCACTAGAGGAGCCCTCAGCCTAAGTCCCCCCCCCATGGAGATGCAGGCCCTCCTTCTGCCTGACCACATGCCCACTTACACAACACCTGGATAGCTTGCCACCTTGACCTAGCTAATCTCATCTGTAAATAAACTTTAAAGAGCCTCCTTCCCCACCAGTGAGGTCCCAGTGTTCAGAACAGGATCTAGATCTCGAGCTAATAAATATGAGAGAAGCCCCAAACCCAGTAAAGATTCGAAAGGGATATCTGCAAGCACTTTTTCATGGAAAGAGTGGTGGACAACTGGAGTAAGCGACTTCAAGCAGGGATGGGTCTGACATATGGGATTAGTTAGAAAAGGCAGGGGCAGAAACAAAAGGGTGGGATGGCCACTAGGGCCAGTGCAGAGTAGTTATGTAGAGTGTGCAGACTGAATGAGCAAACAGGCTCTTTTCTGTTATCATTGTCTATGTATCAGTGGGATGGGATTTGTGACAGTGTCATCCACGTGAGTTTACCACAGTTTTCTCCCCTGTCACTTGGGGGAGGTGAGGCTACTAATAGACTGTCCAGCAGCATCAACAATATGACATGAGGGCAAGCCAGCACAGCCACACCAGCTTCAGCCATGATTGTGCTGTGTTCTCCTTTGGGCAGCCAGGGGCCAATTGGCCAGTGGATCACTTCACTTACAGTGGAGCTAGCCAGTATGCCGTTCAGTGTCTCTGGTTACTGCATGGCAAAAGGGATTAATTGCTATTGAAATTGCTTTGTTTACTGCAGTAACTCTACTGCAGTTTGCTGCAGTTTTGTGATGCATCCTGGCTAGCTCCACTATACCATCCCTGGAAGAGAAGAGCATCCATTGGGATGCTACTCCCAGCTTCTAGCTGCCCTCAGCAGCAGCCTGGATCAGAATGTAATCCGGGGTCATTAGCATGGCAAGTTTCGTGCCTTACACTGTACTTTCAGGGCGGACTGAAGGGTTAGAACTTTTAAGAAAATTGAATCAAATGCTTATTGTTCACCACAGCATTATCAAGATGAAGGGAAGCATTAACAACCGTAAACATTTACATTCAGTATCATGAAAAACCCATCACACCCTTACCTGTGGCACTGCCCATGTCCTTTTCAAAGTTGTTTTCAATGCTAAACTAAAAAGGAAAAAACATGTAATCAGCCAAGATGTTTCATTCCAATGTGTTGTGTCTTAGATTACAGTGGCTGCAAGCAAAACATTTAGGGCTGCATATTACCAGCAAGGGCCACATTTAACCTGAATGCAACTTTTCTATATTTAGATGCCTCTCTGAGTTTGATATGCACAGGTATGTATTTTAGGTGCACTTATAAAATGGGTAAGGAAAATCCTGCATCCTGATTGAGTGTCAGCCATACATTATAAATGTCTAATGCACAGCTAAAAACAAGTACAGACAAACTGGATATAACACACATTACAGAGCAATGTGCACATTTCAGAACTTTCAAAATATTTTAGCATTTAAAGAACCACCATTTGTTTTTAAACCTCAAGCATACTCACAGATTGCCACTGTCCTAAACAAGCCCTCTTCTCTCCTCTCCCAATGTCTTTTGGTAACTCAGTTTATGAGTTTAACTGTTCTGAACCTAGCTGTCATATCCTATATGTTGATTTCTTTGGAGTGCTTGCTATGCTCTGCAGCATCCCTACCCTCCTCGATGTCTGTCTTAGCCACTGTACTTCTCACACAAAAATATAAAGAAATATGAAGAAAGCACCAAGAAAAGTAATACAAATACATAGGTTAGATAGGTCAACACAGAGCATTTAAATATGAATGTCTGTTTAGCTCGCCAACATTAATACCTGTATCCCCTGATGTTATTAATCCTACAAAACTCACTCAATGTATTTTTAAATTCCTGCATGTTTCTGCTACCTGCCAATTCCTGCAATAGTGAGTTCCAGAGTGAAACAACCCTCTGGTTGTACCAATTGGGTCTCTTATCTGAATGGCATAGTTCCCATCTCAGTTGTTGTGTATGAGCTTGTGTATAGTGTGTTTGTTCTCTCAATCCCAAGCCCAGGCAATCCCACAGGTCATGATTAGTTAAAGCTCAGTACAATAGACACATGTCTCCTGTCAATCTTCAAAGTTCATGTGTAAACATTCCCAGGTGTTCCAGTCTAGTCTCATAACCATGACCTCTAAGATCCCTACTTATTCTAGTGGCCCTTTTCTGTACTTTCTCAAGAGTCTGTATGTCTGATTTTTTATTTGTTGCCTATACCTGGGCACAATACTCTAAGTGCAGCTGAACCAGAGATACATACAGTGGAACTATGACGCCTCAGTCCCTGCCTTTTATTTGTTTGATTATACTATTTAATATATCATTTGCCTTTTTATGGCTGTGGGCGGAGCCTACAGCCATCTTGCTGTCTGTAGCTAGAAAAATGGAGTATTGTGGAACACATTTTTGGAGTTTTCAATGTATCCTTCCACATCTACAAATCACTATGTCAATTAAAATAAAATACTCCCTTCTTTCTGTTTAGAGTGTTGGAGACAAACCTCCAAACTGCTTATCAGATGGTCATTAAGAAACTGAAACAGTTTATTAAATATTGGTTGCCTATTAAACTGGAGATTTGTTTACCCCCTTCAAAATGCAACAATTTGCACATTTAAATACTCAAACAAGTACAGCAAAAACAGCTCTACCACTGAACGAGGGTGCTCGAGTCAAAAACATAAGCATAAACAGAACAAGACTCAGCACTCCTCAACTAGATGTAAAACACTGGCATAATTTATTAAAGCAGATGCCACAGAATGCCTTGAAGACTCAAAGGCTCAAAACAATACAAGGAAACTCCAGACCAGTTTATTATTCCATGGTTTACATGACTCGTGGAAAGTTATTCCTCTGTTTCCATAGAAATTATTTTCTGAATTCTGTGAAATTGAATAAGAAATTCTGAAAAGCATTTAGGAAGCAGTATTGCCATTGTACATGAATTCTGCCAATGGAATTCTACATTCCTTACAGCGCTACTTAACAGACATTGAATTGCACTGTTTCCTGCAACAAACTGCAGCATTCTACAAAAATATTGCAAAGTACCACATTGCATCCTGGCTGACTCCTCTGTATGTGCCCAGTGGACCACAAGTGGATATGTGTTTTTAGTATAAGTGTGTTGTTTTGAGGGGGGCAGGATACATTTTATAAATCAGACTTTAAAACTAAATGGGTGACCAATTCAGGACTGACAGTTCTGACTGCGAGTTTGTTGATTTTATAAATGTTGACTATAAGTTGTACAGTTTATGTATGATGATATACTGTATGACTTTTGTATGTTATGTCTAGCCCAGCTGGATGCACTTGAAAATGGAATGATTCTCCAGGTAGTTGGTAGTCAAAATTAAATAATGGCTACTCCGAATGTTTTTATCTCTTGCCCTTTGTTTCCCCTACAAAATTCTTTCTCGGGTTCTAATGTTTTCCATACAAAATTCTTTATCGGTCATAATATAATTCTTTAAGTAGTTCAGAGCCTAAAATGTTTACAAGGCTAAGAAATAAAAATGTTGAAATGGGCGGCTAATTGAAATCTGTGAGACTTTGGATTTTAAGTTCATGTTCTTTTAAACACTGTGCAATACCAATTATGGTTTGTGATGTGTGTGTGAGTAGAGCTTGATTATGGGTAATTTAACTGAATGTACATCATCCTTAGCTTGTGATATCATAATCATTTCCACAGCAACAGACTGTGACATCATATGCAGGGGATTACCATGATGTCAACTTAAGCAATAAGCCGCTAGGGGGTGTGGGTTATCGGGGGATTTACCACGGCTGGGTGGTTTGCCCATGATGCGCAGCTGAGGGTAAATCAGCAGCTGTGGTAAATTCCTGATAACCCAGATCTCCAGTGGCTTATTGTGATTATACCATGGGGAAAATGAAGGATTAGAAAGAAATAGTAAAAGTGTAAATAAAATATATTTTTTATTGATTTTATGCTGTGGTATGCTTCCGCTCGGTTCAATAATCCTCTGTTGCTGGCCCAAATGTATGTGTGTAAAAGACATGCTGGGCAGCTAGTGCTGATGCATCTCCTCCTCACCCCCCCACCACTTCTGCGAAACACACACTGTAATGTGTTTTTTTTGTATTGAAAACATTCTGCAGTGCCATTTTTATTGAAGAAAGATCCTACCTTGTGTGAGTTAATTGTTGTTCTTTACAGTAGTGTGGTAGTGACAGTTTGTCTGGCTGGAGTGGTCATGGGGTGCCATCGTCAACATTTGTTTCCGGTTTGTGGTCATCACATCAGGAAGTACATTTTTGTACATAATCATAGTGCTGGAATGGACGTTTGCTTAATTAAAATTATTTTTTATGCAGTGGAGAATTGTTTTGTGGTCGGTGAAGGACTAAATGATTTATGGTGCTCCAATGGATTGTGGCAACGGACCAGAGGTATGGAGTGGAGCAGACAGTTAAGAAGGCTGTCAGGTGAGCCACGTGGAAGTGGTTGTGGGTATTTTTATATGTTTGGGCTGAGGTGTGGCTTGATGAAGTATTTAAAAAAATGTGAATGTTTTGAATTTTCTGGACAGTACAGAGCAGGAACGTCTGGTAGCATAACCTGTAATACTACTGAGCATCTCGCTATCGGGCTCGCCATCTTTGCTAGTCCTCAAGTTAATGTTACTCGCAGTGATTCCTGTGGGGGTCTTGCTGTGGCTGGCTGGAGGCTAGCACCTTTTCCCGTGCGTATATCATAGGATTTACCACAGGTAAAATGTGCCAGTGAGCCAATCAGGATGCATGATTCCAGGACCCCATTGTATAATAGAGAATATTCCATAATCTTAAGAAGCAGATGGACTCTGAGGGACAAGGATCCTGCTTTCAAGCAACTGTCCTAAGTAATAAATAATTGAATAACTTGAAACTGAATGTTTTAATGTTGTCTGACTGAGTCTTGCTGACACAATTCTGATTTTTGTTTGCTGGCTGTCACTGGAAGATGGCATTTTGTAGAATATTTATTTATCATTGTTTTTCAGTTCTGAAATGCTTGAAGCACTGTCAGTTGTAAAGTCTCATTTAATGACACATCTGATACAAGACTGGAAATCTTGTTCAGTCTGTTAGTGATTCAGACAGGCTAATGTAGTCCCTGCTGTAAGCCCTCTAAGAGACCATGAAAACGACTACCCCTGCCCACCAACAAGAGATCGCACATTAAAGCCTTCCATCTACTATCTGCTTAATAAGACCACTTCCTCTTCTGCTCTGGCTTTTGTAAGATCCACTTTACCAACTTCTCTCTACTCTGAGTCACTGACCCCATTCTTTTTGTTCATTTATTCATGATTTTTGACCAGACAAAGTACACTAAGCTATGATAACTTGTTTTCAGGTGCGTCCTGGGGAGTGGATTGCATGGACCTGTTTTGATTGATGGGCGAAATTGGGCCAGGACACCAGAGAAACTCCCCTGCTCTTGGCAGGGGGTGCTGTTGGCCCACTGTCCAAGATGGTGGACTGGTTCAGAGATGGAGGAGAAGGAAGCTATGCAGTAGACTGGCGAACTATCCTCACCCCCAGTTAGTGTACTGCAAGAGGACAAAGACATGGATATGGCTGACATACAGGATAACATGGCAATCTGTTGCACACCAAATGAGCAAGAACAGGATGTTACGATTGCAGACTTACAAGAAGGTACACATCATAACCAAACTGAAACAAGAGATTTAACAACTATCACTGAGCAGACAAGAGTACGAGTAATGAACTCGAAGGACCAACAGTCTGAAATAACAGCTATGGAAAAGAAAGCTACGAGTGACAACAGTAATGCCATGTCAGTTTTGAATTTGGTGCCAAATGCTACAGATAGGTTTGCCAATCAGCTGCAAGATACTGACAGGCTGACAGAAACTGGTAAGTACAAAGACTCTGACTCACAAAGGGACAAGCAGGAAAAAACGTCTATGCCAGAAAAACATTTCCTGTCAGACAACATATAAAAAAGCCTCTGCAGTCTCCAGACTGAATGCTTCTCATGATTTCACAATCTGGACTGCAGAAAAGGCTTTATCAGATGCTGGCTGGGTGAAATCTGCTACTATAAAATGGATACCTGACCCAATGTGGGAAACTTTCTAACCTGCAGACACTACCGCATTGGGGGCCCCCTTCACTTTGGATTCAACTATAGATTGGACGGCGATACCCTTGACAAGTTTGGGAGCTACCCATATACTGGCGGGTGCTAGACCAAAGGAATTTACTAAACAGGTACTGATTACAAATGCAACACACCAAGAACAAGTTACTATTAAAAAACTAAACAATGATTTTCTCAGTAAGACTGTGGTAGAAAATGTGTCTAGCACTGGTATACCAGCTGGTAGTTTATCAGATGGTACAAAGATGGCTTTGGATATAGAAAGAGAGCTTACAATGGGGACCCCAATTACTGAAACAACCAACAAAACTGATGCATGGGCAAACATGGGACCTGACCCCCCCCCCCCCGACTGGAATGAAGACAACAGAATTTCAATACTGATCCCACTCTTTCTGAACTGTTCCAAAATAAATGAGAACAGGGGTTAAGGTCTGCACCAGGGTCCTGTGCTCAGTGTTAAGCAGATGTAAATAGACAAAAATTAGTTTGCCAGCACCAGGTAAAATTAACAGAGTACTATATCCAAGCCTGCCAAGTAAGGTTGTGTGCTTACTGCCAAGTGAGATTATGTGCTAAATTATGCACCGAAGGGAATCCACACCATGCCACACGCGATTTCAAATCCAGCGTTCTTTATTTTTTCACACAACATTTGAGGTACAAGTGCTCCCACTCTTCAGAGGCTCCTTACAAACTGCAGGCTTACAGGCTGCCAACCTCCTCCATTACTCCATACACAGTGTCCTAACTCGTTTCATGCCACCTGGCGCTTAATCATAGGAATGACACCTTACAAAAATAATTCTCATTAAATAGTACTGCATGAAACAGAAATATATAACAATAAAAAAAGCGGACAAAGGGGGTTCAGTTGTAGTCATGGACACAATTAAATATGTTTTGGAGGTAAATAGACAATTGAGCAATGAAGATTACTATAAAAGGGTGTCCACAGACCCCACCACACTATTTAAGGCCGAAATAGATAAATACCTTGTAGACGTAAAAGAGAAAGGTTGGATCAGTAAAGACACTTTTTAATTTTTAACTGTACAGTATCCCACAAAAGCTTGGTTCTACGTCCTTCCTAAAATACACAACTGTCTCCCACATCCACCAGGCCGGCCTATTGTTTCAGGGAATGGTAGTTTAACTGAACCATTGTCACAGTATATTGATCACTATATAAAACCTCTAGCTCAAGCAGTACCCTCATATATAAAAGATACTGGTGACATGATTAACCTATTAGAAAATGTAGCCATTGAAGAAACGAGTTTGCTGGTCACTTTAGATGTGGAAGCCTTGTATTCAAATATACCGCATGAAGGTGGGTTGGGTGCCCTGGAATACTATCTTAATGGCAGAGAAATACAAGACCCACCCACAGAAATGTTGACTCAGTTTGCCAAGTTTGTATTAGAGTTTAACACCTTTTTCTTTTCAGATGGTCAATATATACAGAAAAATGGAACTGCGATGGGGGCTACTTTCGCCCCTAATTTTGCTAATCTGTACCTGAGAAAATGGGAAGAGGAGTCCATCAGGGATAGTGACAAAAATCCATATAGGAATAGAATAGACCTGTATAAATGCTTTATAGATGATATATTCATCATCTGGACAGGGACTGAGGACGAACTCTTTGACTTTTTTAAATATCTTGAAATAAGTGATTCCAACTTACGGTTCTCCCTAACTTTCAGTACCAAACAAATTAATTTTTTAGATCTAATTGTTCAGAAAGATGGTAAAGGGGGATTTGAGACAGATTTGTACAGAAAGAGTACTGATAGGAATACACTGTTACAAGCTGATAGCAGTCATCCACACCATACCATAGCGGGTATTCCCAGGGGACAATTTATGAGAATAAAAATAAATTGTAGTTCTGATTCTACATTTGAAAGAAGAGCAAATGAACTGGAGACAAGACTTAAAGAAAGGAAATATCCAACAAGTTTAGTGATACAAGCTAGAAAAGAGGTTAGCCAAATGGAAAGGTCAAAGGTCACAACAAAAGAAAAATCAGAAAAAATAAAAGATCAGACAATAAATTTTGTTAGTACTTACAATGCACAGTCTAATGAAATTAGTAACATTGTCAAAAAGAACTGGCATTTAGTGAGTCTAGACCCAGGCCTGAGGGACCTCAGTGAAATTAAGCCCAGGATAGTACATAGGAAAGGAAAAAGTTTAAAAGACACTTTAGTTAATTCAATACAACCGGGACAAGTACAAGGCAGAATGTGATTACCAAAACAACAAGATGGTTGCTACAAATGTGGTAATTGTAAATTCTGTAGTTTTTTGAAACAAACAAAAAGTTTTACAAATCCTAAAACACATAGGGAAACCAAAGTGAGAGGATTTATAACCTGTGCAACTGAAGGGGTAATCTATATGGCATCTTGTACATGTGGAAGTTTCTATATTTGTAAAACAAAAAGGAAATTAAAAGAAAGAATGGGTGAACACTTGAGGGCTATCAATTATGGTGACTAGAAAATGCTCTAGTAGCTATATGTTGAAAGTGAAAATGTAAAGGAACATAGTTGGTCATTTCTAGGCATAGAAAACCAATGAGAAGCCCCAGAGGAGGGAATCATGACAACGCACTACTTAAAAGAGAACAATACTGGATCTTTGCATTAGAAGGGTCCGAAAAACCTGGCCTCAATGAGAGGATTGATATAAAACCTTTTTTACAGAAATAAGAAGTGCAGGGTTGTTTATGCCTATGTATCATTAGCTGTTATGTAGTTGAATGTAGTTAGTACCAGATTATAATCTGTTTAACTTTTTTCCTTTTAGGTACTACGACCAATAATAATATTCAATGGATTCCTATGTCTCTCAATGGTGAAGAGCAATGGTGGACGCTGGTATAACAGTGGTAAAAGTAATGAGCTATAATCTATTTCATAATGTGTTTTAAAGTTATTAAATTAAAATTGAATTTTTAGGTAGTCTTTTCAATTTGGTGCACTGTCACTTTAAATGCAATACTATTTAATGGGAATTATGTTTGTAAGGTGTCATTCCTATGATTAAGTGCCAGGAGGCGTGAAACGCATTAGGACACTGTGTATGGAGTAATGGAGGAGGTTGGCAGCCTGTAAGCCTGCAGTTTGTAAGGAGCCTGTGAAGAGTGGGAGCACTTGTACCTCAAATGTTGTGTGAAAAAATAAAGAACGCTGGATTTGAAATCGCATGTGGCATGGTGTGGATTCCCTTCGGTGCATACCTTAGCACATAATCTCACTTGGCAGTAAGCACACAACCTTACTTGGCAGGCTTGGATATAGTACTCTGTTAATTTTATCTGGTGCTGGCAAATTAATTTTCGTCTGTTCCAAAATAAACTTGAACAAGCACCCAGAAGAAATGCTGTATGGCTAGGATACGGGGAGGACATGCAGAACATCCTGATAGAGTTTACGTCGCACATAAACTCCTAAAAGAATCTATGCATTTTCAAGCAGCAGATATTTATGCTCCCATTCATATCTTGGGAGAAGATGTTTTTGATATCAGTTTTAAGACTTTTGCAAGTCTGGACAAATTTTGGACAAAATGCAACTCACTAAATTCCATTCCTTTGTGGATACCTTTCTAGGCTATTCCTCTTACAAAGCCTTTAATTAAAACTGCTACTGTGATGTTTAGAAACGAGGGGGTAAATGCCAGTGACATACAATTCTGGTTACAAAAGAGATGCAATGTTCTAGGACCACCAGATGCTATAATAGACAATAAAGGGATCTGGACTCGGGGGTTACGATTTAAAGTAAATTTTTTTCAAATAGAATCAGATATCACACACATTTCAAACGTTTTTTTTTTTTCCCTGGGAAGAGATGGGGGCTGCTTTTATGCAGGCCAACCAAAAGTCTATTATAAATGCGGGTGCAGAACATATTTAAGCAATGCCTGTGATCTTTTAAAATGTGCTTTATGTTTGTATTTTGGACAGGTGAGCATGGCATGCAAAAAATGTTTTTAAATGCATTTTATGTGAGAAAATTGGACATGCCTACCATCAATGTCTATAGGCTGGACAGAACAGAACTGACTGTTTAAACCAGGAAACAGTCCAAAAAGCATAGGATATTAGCAGGCCTCAGAACCCTGTTCCTACTCAGGAACAGAATGCTCAGGGAACACAGGAGTTTAGGGATCCTGCAACTCCACCTAATCTGCATCAGATAATGTACCAGACCACACTGAATCAGGTCAGTTGAAAACTGACAGTATTGACACCTTAACATCCTTAGCTCAGGAAAGCACAAGACAACAGGAACTATAACCAAAACAGACAATACCACAGTCTCCTCCAACTGAAAATGAAATGCTCTCCCCTGCACAGATTTTAAGATTCCATGTCCTAGAAGATTATCTAGGGCACTATACAAACAATCTTCCCACTCTGATACTATTCCCTTACAAAACTCTTATCAGATTCTTCAGAGAACTAAAGACTGTGGAGATTCAGAGCCCGATTCAAACATTTCCTCAAAACCTGAGTTAATTTCAGAAATGGAAATTGAAAATTAACCAAACCTAGTAGGGCTAGAAATGAAAAAGAAAAAGAGGAGAAAGAGAAAGCTGCTAGCCCAGAAAAGAAAACCTGATAAGCATTAACATTTCTCTAACAATATGGCATCCCTGCATCTAGCCTCGATAAATGTGTACAGTATGAAAAACTACAAAAAAGGATTCTTATAACATCTTATTTTCGAATTCTTCATATGACATTATCATGTTACAAGAGACCAGATTAAAATCTTTATTTAATACCACACAAGCAAAAAGATGCTGGATGTAGGGCCCATCATATTGGTCCTTCCGCACAGACACAATAGATGGCTTAGGTATTCTATTTAGAGGTCCTTATTTTAAAGTACAAAAACTGGTTGATATTATACCTGGAAGGGCACTACTACTAGATTGTACATACAAAGGACTCCCAATAAGATTAATTAATACCTATACCTCCCAAACAAAGACTGCCAGGATATTTCTCTTTGAAAACACAAGACACTATTTATGCACATCAAGACATATTATCTGGGGAGGAGACATGAACTGCAGTCTGGACATAAAAACTAAAAATGCAATTTTTAAAAAGTGTATGCGACTTTCATGCACTGCAAAATATTATCTTTACTGCAAACCTGAAACATGCTGATAGAACAATACACAAGGATCCAGGTTATACTTATTTTAGAAGTGCATATGGTACTACAGTAGGATTGATTTTATATTCATATCAAAACATCTAGCTACGAGCTGTTTTAAGTTACATCCCTCTAAATTTTCAGACCATATCTTGCATAGAAACAGAAATTGATGGCAGAAGGGAACCACAAGATTCATATAGTCTGCCAGATATGGGTAACTATCCCCCTTCTATCATTTCTGTGAAATGATACCTTTGTGCCTGTCCCAAGCATTTTTGAACCCATTTATTATTTGGGCCTCTGCCACTTCTCTGCTCAGGCAATTACATGGGTCAACCATCCTCTCAGTGAAGAAGAACTTCCTAACATTGCTCCTGAATTGCCAACCCTTGAGCCTCATATCGTGTCCTCTAGTACTGAGGCTTTTCTTCTCCTGAAGGATCTCCTGTACCCATACCTTATTTATACCCTTGATGTATTTGAATGTCTCAATCATGTCCCCCTCCCCGCTCCAGTGAGTACATGTTGAGTTCCCTCAACCTATCCTCATATGCCATTTTATGCAGGCCCTGAATCATTTTTGTGGCTCTCTTCTGTTCCGTTTCAATCCTATCAATGTCTTTCCTAAGGTGTGGCCTCTAGAACCATATGCAGTGCTCCAGGTGGGGGCACACCAGTGCTCTGTAAAGTGGTAGCACCACCTCCCTTCTGTGACTTGTGATTCTCCTCCCAATGTAGCCCAGCATATCACTGGCCTTTAGTGCTGCCTTTTCACATTGCTTCCCCACCTTTAAGTCATCTGATATAATGACTCCTAGGTCTCGCTCCTAGTTGGGGCATGCCAGCTGCTCCCCTCCAAGGTAGTGGTAGTATCCCACCTTGGGGTTTCCCTTGCCTAAGAGCATAATCTTGCACTTTTTGGTGTGCACCCTGAGCTTGGTTTATTTCCCATCTTGATTTCTCTCAGCTCCAAAAAGATGGAGACTAAATGTCTCCATTCTAAACTCAGAAGATATAAAAAGGGAATTTCATAATTATTGGAATCTAGACACCCAGTTCTAAGTTGCTATGATGACTTACGGACATTGTGGACAGACACAAAAAAAAGATGTTGTCTTTTTTTTGAGCAACATGGTAGAAATAAAGCAAATTCAGAATATTTACAGTATCTAGACTGCAGACACCAGTTGTACAAATTTATGTCAGCACCTCTAACTGACAGACAAAAATACAAAACTCAGCTGGGAAAATCTAAAAACTAAGATGTTCCAATTTCAATATAACAGAGCAGTATCACTGGAAGCAGAGATGAAATATGGGACCAAAAATAAATCATAATTGGTCCTTTTGCTAGCCTGTAAACAGAGATTAAGTTCCACCATAATGAACAGCCTTTACGATGAAGAAGGAAACTTAAGAACCACAGAAATAGTTATGCTGAAAACTGTAAATAAATACATACAAAATTCCTTTGGAGCAGATATTCCATCAAATATCCCTTTTTCCAACTTTCTGAAATCTCCCCCACCCAAATTTAACTTTAGAACAAAAGAACGCTTTAGAAACACCAATTATGGCTGAAGAAATAACACAGGTAATTTCTTCCTTGACACCGGGCATTTTCCCAGGAATTGATGGGATTTCAAATGAATTTTATAAAACCTTTAAACAAGAATTAAATAAAATTTTAGTTAATCTCTATAACAACATTTTAACATTTACAAACTCATGGACAGAATTTGGGACATCAGTTATGATATTTTTCGTCAAAAAAGGAGACAGACATACTTTACAAAACTGGAGGCCAATCAGCATCTTAAATACTGATTATAAAATGTTATCTACAATACTATGTAAAAGATTAAAAACAGCAACCAAAGCTTTAATTAATCCAGTACAGACCTGCTCAATACCAAACAGAAATACAACAGACAATTTATTATTTTTGAGGGATGTTTTCAATAAGGCAAGCAGGATAAATTGACTGGTTAAGTTTTATCATTAGAACAGGCAAAAGTTTTTGACAGGGTATTACATAACTATCTAGTTCAGGTTTTGGAGGCTTATGGTGTCCCTGGGAAAATGTTAGCTTGGATAAAAACCCTAGACAGAGGTGCTTTAATTATACCATCTGTAAATGATTTACTAGGAGAAGAGATACCATTAAAAATAGGAGTGCATCATGGGTGCCCATTAAGCCCCCTGTTATACACATTCGCCATAGACCCACTAATAAACCAGATAGCGTGGGATACAAATGTAAAGGGAGTTTCTCCACATGAAGAAATAACTCCACAAAAAATTGCTGCTTATGCAGATGACGTATGCTTCTTCAGCAAGGATCAAGCTTCAGGAGAAAATGCACTCAAAGTATTTCAAGAACTCTCTGAAATATCTGGGGCCAAAATAAATATAGAGAAATGCACAGGTGTTAGGCTAGGATCTACATGGCACTGGGTCGGAATAGTGCTGACAATAATAGCGCGGTCCAGAACCGCACGGCAATAAAAAAGCCAATTTTGTTTTTGCGGGTGGCTATGCCCCCTACTCCACCACCGACTGAATGAATCTAACTCCGGGGAGGGGCCAATCATGGGGACAGTCAAAATTTGTGGGGCGGTGGAATACTGTTTCCACAGCCCCACAGAAGAAACTAAGTCTAGAGTGCACAAAAAAAAGTTGGAGACAAGGATTAGAACCCTGGTCTCTAGTATCACCAGCTAAGCTGCTTGATGCCCCAGCCCTCCACACCACAGGAGCAGCTTGGTAACCTCCTGGATTCTGGTGCCCTTGTGTGCTTTAAGCACCACAGGCAGCGACCAGGGGAGTGCTTACTGAAAGCACTATAAACCCCCTTTTGCTGTCCATGGTGCGCTTACCAGACTAGTGCTGTGAATGCAATGCTATTCTGGTAGTGCTTTTCTAACTGCGTACCGATCTACAGTACCACCTAGCCAGACTGTAGCAAATATCACTTTTTCTTCCACTCCAGTCAACATTCTAGGATTATTGTTTGGAGAGGGCAAACTTGCTCAACTAAACTGGGAACACCAAATAACTATAGGTGAAAACAAAGTGAAAATTTGGAAGACATAGAAGTTTTCTCAGAAAAAGAGGGTGCTTACAATAAAGACATTTTTATTACCCTTATTTACTTTGTTAAGTCGCATATATCCCCCTCCCCTTGGCCTAGATACAAGACTATATAGTGCTTTCTTTCAAATACTGTGGGAAGTAGACTCAACCCTGTTAAAAGGGACTACACATATTTACCCAGGGTTTTATTTAACTACAAAAATTGTTTAGCGTTTTGCTCATAAAAGTGCTAAAACTTTGTGAAAATGAATAGCTCTTGCCTCACTGTGTTTAACAAATGCAGCACTTCTAGAAAATGTATATAAATACTTTCTGTATAGTTAGTATCATCCCAAGAAAAAAACTGCTAATCAATTATTTAAAACCCTGTTTACCATATAAGGAAAGAGGTTTAAACATACGAACATACGAAATTTGCCAGAAGATAAAGGCCTAGAGGTCTATCAAGTCTGCTCGAATGTGCAGCTAGCACCCCTTATTCTGCAGCTGCCTGTCCCTTCCACCCTTCCCCTTCATTAACCTCCCCTTGTCCTGTCCCATCCTCGCTTGAAGCAGTCCACTGTTCTACTGCACCACTTCAGCAGGTAATGCATTCCACGAGCCACCACCCTCTGTAAAAAGTGTCTCCTCATCTCACTCCTGAACCTTCTCGCCTCCAGTCTCATATCATGGCCCCTGGTGTCCCTCCTCCTTACTTTGAACAGCCCCTCTGTACCTGTCTTGTTTATTCCTTTCATGTATTTAAAGGTTTAAATCATGTCACCCTGTCTCTCCTCTCCTCCAGTGAGCACATGTTCAACTCTTCAACCTCCTCATATGATAAGTCCCCCAGCCCTTGATCATCTTTGTCACTCTGCGCCTGCACCCCTCCAGTAACTTAATGTCCCCTTCAGACACGGACGCCAGTACTGCACGCAGTACTCCAGGTGTGGTCTAACTAATGACCTATACAGTGGCAGAATCACCTCCCTCCTCCACGAGGATATACCCCTTGCAATACAACCCAGCATTTTGTTGGCCTTTGCAGCTGCCTTTCTACATTGTGCCGAATTGTTCATTTACCCTGTAATGAGCAATACCCAGATCCTTCTCCTCCTCTGTCTGGGCTAGCTGCACTCCCCCTAACTGGTAACTCCTCCTTGGGTTCTTCATCCCAAAATGCAGCACCTTGCACTTTTGGCATTAAAGTTCAGCTGCCAGGTGTCTGACCAGGTTTCAAGCTTTGCCAGATCATCCTGCAACCCCCCATCCCCTAGGTCATCCACCACAGCGCCTACCTTGGTATCATCAGCAAACAGACTGATCTTGCTCTTGATGTCCCATGATATGTCTGCAATGAATATCCCAAACAACACTGGTCCCAACACCGAGCCCTGTGGAACACCACTGTCACTGCCCTTGGGTGTGAGAGCCCCACCCACCACCACCCTCTGCTGCCTTCCCTGCAGCCAGTTTCCTACCCATCTCACCAGCTTTGCACCCGCCCCTGTGCTACTAACTTCCTTCCCAGCCTTCCATGTGGCACTGAGTCGAATGCCTTACTGAAGTCCAGATACAGGACATCCACTGCATGGCCCCGTCCAGTTGCCTAGTTACCCAGTCAAGAACTCAACCAGGTTGGTTTGGCAGGATCTGCCACGTATGAAGCCATGCTGTCTGCTGTCCTGTAGTCCTTGGCCTCTTGAGGGCCACCAGCCTCCTTCAGGATAGTTCCATTAGCTTACCCACGATGGATGTGAGGCTCACTGGTCTGTGGTTTCCGCTCATCCTTGGGCCACTCTTGTGGAGGGGCACCACATGAGCCATCCTCCAGTCCTGAGGTACACAATTCCAATGTAGTGAGGCATTAAATAGGTCTGCCAAAGGTCCTGCAAGGACCTCTGCCAGCTCCTTCAGTACTCTGGGGTGCTGCCATCTGGGCCTGGCGCCTTGTCCACCCTCAGTGCCTTCAAACCCTTTCGAACTCTGCTCTCCATGATTTCCATCTGTCACCACTTCCCACCCTGATTCTGCTATTCTCCCACCTTGTGTCACCCTCTTCTTAGTAAATACTGAGCAGAAGTACTCATTCAGTGCTTCCGCCTTTATCGCACCCTGCTTCCACCCAACTCCTCCTTCCTAATCCTTGCTATGTGGTCCTTACAGCCCTTTCTCCTGATGTACTTAAAGAAGTCCTTCCCCTTCTAATGCCTTGTGCCAGCCTGAGTCTTTAGATGCTTTGGCTCCCTTACTGCCCTTGTCACCTTCTCATTCTGTCAAGTACTCCTCCCTGTCCTCCCCCCTGTTTTCTTGTACTTCCTAAAGGCAGCTCTTTCCTCCTTACCTTTTCCATGACCTCCTTGCTCAACCAGATTGGCTTTCTTAGCCCTAGCCTTCTTGCTCTGGGCCTTTGCAGCAGGTTTGGTTGCCTCCACTATCCCCAGCTTTATGAGCTCCCACCTCTGGTTAGTGTCCATACTAGATTGAATTTCTGGCCAGGTACCCTTTACCACTTCCCCATCCTCCCAAAGTCAGCCCTCCTGAAGTCCAGCACTATTGTGCCAGATTCCACCCTTCCTTGCCCATATCCAATGTGAGCCATACTGAGCGGTGGTCACTCCCTGACAGCGGTTCCTCCACTGTAAGTTCTCTCACAAAGTCCCATTTGCCAGCACAAGGTCAAGGGTATTCCCTAACCTGGTTGGTTCACTGACCATTTGCAGCAGGAAGCTGTCCTGAAGGCATCCAGCAGTACCTGCCCTTCTGTTCCTGGTTGTTGGGTGCTCCAGTCCACCCTTGCATGCTGGAAGTCCCCACAATCACCACACCACTCCTTCTCGTGAGGTCCTCCTGATCTGTCCCGCTTAGTTCCCTGTCTAACTCCTCCGCCTGAGATGGTGGCCTGTACACCACTCCCATTCTAAGAATCCTATTCTGGAATCCTGGATTTGCATCCAAAGTGACTCCATACTACCCTCCTCCCTTCCTCCTTACACTCAGTCCTTCCTTCACATATAGTGCCACCTCCTTTCCCAATCACCCTGTCCCTACAAAATAACCTGTACCCGGTACAGACAGGTCCCAGTGATTGTATTGGTGGCCCATGTTTCCATGATGGCTGCAATGTCCACCTCCTCTGCCATGAGAACCTGTAACTCTGCAGTTTTCCTCCCAAGACTCCTAGCATTATGGGTAACCACCTTCCACCCTCCCCATCCTGCCCTCCTTTCCTAGCATCACCAACAGTACTTGCCATTTGTCCTTTGTCACTGTTATGGGGGTAAGCTCATATGGTTTTCAACCTGTGGTCTCTGCATATCTCTTCCCAACTGCCACCCCCCACTCCTAGTTTAAATTCCCAACTTCCTATGTACCCTCCATCCTCTGTTTCAACACTTTCTTTCCTCCTCACTCAAGTGTAGTCTGTCCTTGCATAGAGACTACTGTCCTCCCAGGTCCCTCCCCACCCCCAACAGCCCATACCCTTAGCACAACACCCGGTTCTTAGCCATCCGTTAAATTCCTCTATTCTCAGCTTGTTGTGCTTGCCTTTTTGGCACCGAAGTATCTCCGAAAAGTTACTGATCTTTCTGCCCTCACTTAATTGTGCTAGTTCCTCAAACCTCCTCTAGACTGTATCTACTGTCTTGTCAGCCTGGTCGTTTGTCCCAAGATGTATAATTAAATGAGGCTTGTCCCTACCCCTTCTAGCATATTTTGGAACAGACTGTCCCACCCTTTCTGCTGTCATTCCTGGCGTGGCCTCCACCCAAATGTGACTATGCCTCTCCCCCTTGCTACCCCACCTAACTCCTCTTAGTATTGAGTCTCCCAGCACTAAGATTCCACCCCTCTTACTCCCTGCTTGCTTCCATTCATCTCCCTCTCTCATTTCCAGCTCTCTTCTTCCTCCTGCACATTATTTCCTTTTACACCTGTTGCAATTCTCCCAGCAGAACTTCCCCAGCTCCAGTTTGGTCCAGGCATTTATCAATTACCTCTACTTTCATCATTTCCTCCCTCCATCTCTTCCTCTCTAGCAGTGCACAACTATTTACTGAAGGCCCTTCACAAATGCCTGCCCTCTCTTCATAGTAACCTGTTCACCCTTTCCACTCCATGACTTTTGCCACTTCTTCGCCTCCCCTCACAAGTCCCTATCTCCTCCTTCCATTTGTCTTTGTCTCTGACCTGGTTTCCGGCAATTGTTCTTCCTGGCCTGGGCCTTTGTCTCTGCTTCCTCTTCTGACCCTCTCCTCACCACTGTTGGCTTAAATCACCCTCCCTCATCTCCCTTCTTCCTCACTCCAGTATTGGGCCAAACCCACTCCAATCTGCCTTGCCTGTCTTAGTTCCTCCTGCAGACCCTCAATCTCCTTTCTAAGTTTTTCTATGTGGTTGCACACTAAACATCCTCCCACACTCCAGGCAATTTTAGAAAGATTGGTGCACTGCAGTTGTTTCAGCCTCACTACCTCTACCCATTGCTGTCGCTGCCCACCAGCTCACTCCCCCACCCTTCCACATGCAGGATACCAAACACTCCCAAGTCTCCCTCTCCTCCTCTATCAGTGGAAAACATTTTCTTTATTTCCTTACCTCCTTTGTTGCACACGTTTAGATATATTGAGCAACTGCTTTTTATATTCCTATCCTTCCTATCCACACTCAAAAACAGACTTTAAGTAGCCATTGCACAACCTTCTTCAAACTCCTACTCCCCCTTTCCCCAATGCAATATCAATGCGAAGAAGTAATAATGAAAGCTCCTAGATTTGCATTTACTTCCCTTCCACTGAGAGAGCAGTCACCTCTTCACTTGCTGCTGTTCCTTTCCTGGTATGCCCCTCCTACTCCACACCCCTTACTATACCCAGTGTTTAGCTCCTGTCAATCAGATTTAACAGGGCATATAATCAAGAGTTGGGGAAGGGGAAATTTGCAGCAACCAAAGACAGCAAAGAATACACCACCACTATGTTTTAAATCCTCAACAGCCCAAAAACAATTCTAAGTAAAGACAACAAAGAAAGTACAGTGTCACCAAAAGCCCACAATCCAAGTCTAAAAGAAAAACAGCAATTACCAGTTACTGTAAAGCATTGAATTGAATATGCTTCCTTCCCCTTCTGGCTTCTATAACATTCAAAAATACATACATTTCTATCTCAGCTCTTTACCCTTACCATCAAAACCCCTTGGTTTTCTTCCACTCCTTTTTCTTTCTATCAACTATAAAAAAAAGGATGGAGCAAGGTAACATCTCCCTGGCAGAAGTGGAGCAAATTTCTTTTTGCCCCTACATAACAAAATGGGAAACAGATCCCCCAAAATATTAATTACATTGAATGTCCTAGAATTTGCAATATCTACTATTAGGAAAGCTAAACAATGGAAATTATTTATTTATTTCAATTTTGTTAACCGGGTAGGCCCACTGGATCCCAAAGGACCCTTTTTCAGGAGTGAAACTGAATTAGTTATATGTAGAGTAATTTGGAATAGATAGCAAATGCACATACAGACCACAGAATGGAAGAACAGTACCAAAAGTACAGAGGATCATACAATACAATTCATTAGTAAAGACAAAGTATAGAGTGACAAACATGATGAGAGTAAAAACAAGGCCACCTTCTAGCTTGGCAGGGGAGAGAAAAATAATAGACATGGCTAGGGGCTGACAAGACAACTCATTGACAATGGAGCTTTGGGTGGTAAAGTACCACTAGTCAGCTGGGAGATCAAGTGTGGGACAGCCAAGTTGGGCAGAGTGCTTACATACAGGAACAGGAGCTGCTTACTAGCAGGTGCTTTCATAGCCATTTTTGAAAGGATCCCAGGGAGCTGGAGAGCTGAAGGTAGGGAGGGAGCATATTTCAGAGCACTGGAGCTGAGTGGGTAAAATACTTACTCCCAGCAGCTGTCTTTATTTTAGGCACTTCCAGCAATGTCAAGCCTGTGGTGCACAACAGTCTGGAGTTTTTGTGTTGAGTAGGCCATCGAGTCCCTCAGGTGGAGGGCCCTTTGTCAGTTTGAAGGTAATGCACAAAAGTGGGTACTGGAGCTGATGACTAAGGGAAGGCCATTTTAAGGATGCCAGGACATCACAGTGGTGCAATCAAGGGTGTAAATTAGTGATAAACCTAACTGTCTTGTTATACAGAGTTTATAACCTACTGAGCTCTTGTTTCTGGAGAGAGTGCAGCATTGGTGCAGCATAGGCAAGGTTGGGGATTAGGATGTTGTTCGCAATGGTAGTCCTAGTTTTAGCAATCAACTGTGGGTTCAGATGGTGGAGAAGCCCCAGCTTTTGATGTATGGGTCTGGTGATCTTGTCAACATGGGGTTTCAAGGTGAAGCCCTGGTCCAGCACCATTTCTAAGTATTTAAACTGGGTCACGACCTCAATTACCGACCCTGAGGTGGAGGCGAGTGGCAGCAAAAGTATTCAGGTCAGGGCTAAGAAACCTTTGGCCTAACGTCATTGCTTTCATTTTGGTGATGTTTAGGAGAAGCCTGATGGCCTGGAGCCATCTCTCCAGGTACAGGAAATCTTTCTGCAGGTGCCGGCCAAGGTAGGTTACACTGCCCGAGGTTCTGTAGCACATGGCATTATCCCTGCATTGGATTACAGAACTTCCCACACCATATGCGTTAAGGTAATTTACAAATAGCAAAAACAGGAGGGAGCCCAGGATAGAGCCCTAGGGCATCCCTTCTTTAATGGGGAGCAAGTCAGATATGGCATTGCACCACTTGACCTGTTGTAAGTGATCGGATAATTAACTGGAGAACCAGTTAAAGGTGTGCCGGTCTAAATCAAAGCACTTCAGCTTGTCCATAAGAAGACTACAGTCCACCAAGTCAAAGGCCTTGGTTAAATCAATGAAAACAGCCCTAGTGGGGGTGCCATAGTTGAGTGCCCGGAGGACGTCAGTGGAGATTTTGATCAGGGCAGTGTCCATGCTGTGCTTTTTTCTGAACCCATGCTGGGTGCAGGCAAGCAATTTATTTCTTACCAACTAGTCTCGGAGCTGTCCATACACTACCTTCTCCTGGATTTTGGCTAGTATACACAGGAGGGATATAGGCCTGTAATTACTGATAATAATAATAATAATAATAATAATAATACTAATAATAATAATAATAATAAGACATTTTATTTATAGAGTGCCTTTAAAATTATCAAGGCACTGATCTGCTCTTTTGGTCCCCCTTTGTGTATAGGAACCACATGAGCTTGCTTCCATTCGGCTGGAACAGTCCCTTCGAGGGGGGATCTGTTGATAAGCCATGTGACCATTAAGGCTATGGCTGGGGCAGTGGCCCTCAACAGTCAGGGTTCAAGACCATCTGGCCCCACAGAGCCCCTGGCCTTAATTGTCTTGAGCAGGGGGAGTACATCTTTTGGATGTGCTAACTTCAGGTGGCACTCCGGATGGCTATGTTCAAGCCTTTTGGACCCCAGGTGTCCAGACAAGGGAGGTAAATTAGCCTTGTATTTATCAAGTTCAGTAAAACACCTGTTAAAGGTGTTAGAGAACTCCTGACTGTCACTGAGTGTTTGTTCCCCAGTGGTGATCAGTCTGTGTGTGGGGGGGTACCCTTTAATAGAGAGTTAATTTGCTCCCAGAAGGACCTTGGGTCAGAGGTTCACCTGTTGCAGGGCCTTAACGTAGTCCCTTTTAGGTGTCAGAGACAGTTTTTTACATTGGTTCCATTGCGCTCTACAGCATATGCTGCCCAGTCAGCAGGGAGACCAGATGCTTTATATATAGAAAACAATATATTCATAACTCTTACTAGGAAACAGAAATATACACATTATGGAAAAAAATCAGCTACAAAAACTGAATTCCCCATGTGTTCTACAATGAAAATAAAAACAGATCTAATAATGATCCTAGGATCCCCCCACCCCAAAAAAAAAACCTGGGACATTCTATGGCTATCGTGCCAAGGAAAACTATGAGTCAAGGGTAATTCAAAACACAAGGCTATAGATGAATGTCAATGTCCAAGAAATGAATGTAGGAACATAAAAGAAACCCAGGAACATTTTCTTCTGTAGTGTCCTTCTAGTTCACAATTTTGGAAATTGTTAGCCACCAGATGGAACTAGCCTCTCTTAACAAATCTAATTTATGAAACTCTAATCTTAGGGGAATATACTAGGTTAATGAAGAAATAGCGTCCTATCACACTTAATGTTATTTTTGCATGCATTAAATACTTTCTTTTGCAAGCCAGATGCCACTTTGCAACTGCAGGCTTAGTCTTTGACAATTCCCCAGTGAATTTGATATGCTCTCAGGTGGATAATCAAGGTGCAGATCCTAGTGTCACCGATTCAGTCTCCTCCTTGCATCCTACTACTCTGAAAGAAGTTGAAGACCTATTGCTAAAACTGGATGTAAAAAAAAGTGCTGGTGCGGATACCCTCGACCCATATTTTTTGAAGGTGGCCAGCCATGTGTTTGCCGTGCCCATAACCCATTTGTTTAACCTATCATTAACTCAAGGATCCATTCCTTCAATATGGAAAACAGCACACATCATACCCCTCTTCAAGTCTGGAAATCCCTATGATCTAAATAATTACAGACCAATTTCGATTCTTCCGGTCTTGCCAAAATTACTGGAAAGAGTTGTAAGTAACCAGCTGAGGCACTATCTTGAAGCTAATAACCTGCTTAATCCAGTCCAATCATGGTTTAGAGCTAAACATAGCACCATCACAGCACTTGCCAAAGTGACTAATGACTGGCAAAGAGAACTAGACAACAGGAATTACACCTGCACCGTATTCTTGGACCTGAGCAAGGCCTTCGACACTTTCGACCATTCTCTGCTACTCTCTTCCCTGACCTCACTAGATGTTGACCCATTATCTTTACAGTGATTCAACAACCACCTCTCTAATTGTTTCCAGCAGGTGAAAGTGGAAGGAGATCTCTCAACTCTCAAACCTTTCCTAAGAGGTGTTCCCCAGGGTTCTGTCTTGGGACTGATCTTATTTGCAATATACATCAACAGTACTGATGAAAGCATAACTAAGCAACATTCATCTGTTTGCAGATGACAGCTGTTCTTACGACGCTCATTATTACAATCTGTATGTAATGACCTTCAATCTGAGTTCAACCTGCTGCAACACCAACTCCTAAACAAAAAACTATTACTTAACGCCAAGAAAACAAAAGCAATGCTCTTTTCTTCCTCTGCCCAAATGTAAATTCTGCCCTATCAGATCCTGTGCCGTAGATTATTACAATTCTTGGTGAGAAGTTGGAATTTGTCCCTAAATTCAAATACCTGGGAGTATGGCTGGACCTTAGGCTCTCCTTTATAGAGCATGTTGAAGAATTACTCAAAATATTATGACAGAGACTTGGCCTGTTCTTTAGGATAGCCCACTTCTTAACTAGAGATGCCAAATTACAGCTGGTACAATCAACCTTTCTATCCTTGATAGATTATGCTGACATCCTCTACAGTCACTGTCCCATTTCCTACCTCACCAAACTTGACACATTATATCATAGAGCTTTGAGGTTCATCACAGGCCTGCCTTATTCCACTCACCACTGCTCCCTATATCAAACAGTGGGGTGGAGTTCTCTACAATTCAGGTGTGATAAAATGCAGCCTTATGGATCCTGAGAGCCATCTCCAAAAAAACTGCCCCAATACATTACAGACTGTCTTCCTATAAAACCAATAGGCAATTACACCCTGAGAAGTTGCAAATCTCACCTACTGATGGTTCCCAAAGTTAACTCTCACTTTGGCAGGGCTGCTATAAGCTTTACACTGTCCTCCTTGTGGAATAAATTGCAAAAAAAAATGAAACTGAGGTCACCCATCGGCATCTCATCTTTTAAGCTCTTATATTCATGTCTCAGAAATTATCAGTGCAATTGTTTCCCATGACCATGAATTGTCATCATGCTAACCTGTACCATTTAACCATGAACAAATTACTTCTAGTGCTTGTCTCCTCCTTGGCCCTGGTCTGTCATCATGCTTTCATGTAACACCTTGATGCCTCTGTCCTTCCTTTGATACTGGTCTATCTTCTCACTTTCTCCAGCCTTCTTTTCATAACTCTATACTGCACTCATCCACAATCTATATGCAATCATACTATAAAAGTCCTAACTCCCCTTTCCCTCTCCCCATAGGCCCCCACCGCCGCATCAGTTCAACCGACCTATCTTTGGGACTTCACTTCTCACAATGTTTATCCTTCGCTTACATATTACATACCCCTCCTGGTACCCCATCTGCCATTAGTTGGTGGTTCTTCAAGCCATTTTCATGGCTAGTACTAGTGACTGCCCCTGGTAAATGAACTAACTGGTACTTCTATACAGAGAACATGGTTTATATGCAGTTGCATGGTTCAGTGGTGGACCTGCCCCCTTGTATTTGAATCCTCCTCTGTTATGGCTTGCCTTGTCTTCCTTTTATCATTTGACTCCCCTATTACTGCACCATTGTGTTTGTGTTTATATACTTATTTACATGTATTTATGTGTTTTTATGATGGATGTTACCCGACCCTGTTCTAACCAGGTCCTTCTTGTAAAAGAGCTCTGCTCAATGATCACCTGGATAAATAAATATTTTGATTGATTGATTGATTGAATATCTACTACAGCATTTACATTCTACAGAGTTATGAATAACATTATTAATAGAATCCACACTACAACAAGTTAAGTCACAAGACTATAACAAATTTCCTAAAAGAAAAGCAGACTACTTATGGAAAAAGATAAATTAGATAAAACAGAATAGATTAACAACACAAAGAAGGGACACAATGAAATATGGAAGACTTTGTATAGTTTTTTAATTTTTTATTTTTTGTTTGGAGTTGTGGTTGATTGAAAAAAAAATGTATTCCTGAAATGATCCTGTTTCATTGAAATATAAACTTTCACTGTATGATGTATTGATTTGATTTCTAAATAAAATAAAATGCCCCTGGTCTTAGAAGAGGGTGCTGTTGGCCCACTTTAAGAATGGAGGAGTCGGAGGCTGCAGTGGAAAAGGAACTGCAGCAGGCTGTGGAGACATTCTCCCTTCTAACCAGTGCAAGCCAGGAGGATGAAGTTTCAGTGAAAAAGACTCTGGTAAATGCTGCAGCAGAAATTCATCAGGAGAGCCCTGCTGGTAATTTATCTAATGAAATGCTGCATCCTATGGATTTCATAAATGTTTCAGATGTAGAAGATATCACTGTAGCAAAGGCACAGCTGGAATGAAAACTGTCCATTAGCCACCAAACGTTGGAAGCGCTAATAGTGCAAGATGAAAAAAGGTGTTTCCAAATGAAAAAAACCCTGTATCGTAAAACATTTCAGCCAGATTCTACTTCTGAGCAAGCAAAGACAAACATATTAGAAAATTCTGAGAACTTGGATAAGGCAACTGAGACTGCAACTTTGACAGGCTGGGCTGAAACTGACAAGCAGCTGAGAGTGGAGGATCAGAAAAAGTCGACGTCAGACGGAGCTTGAATGGTGGCAGCATGTGAAATACAGGCACAATATCCTGACAAAACTGGTTGCCAGAAAGAGCTTTGAAAAATGCAGGATGAAAAAACACTGGACAATGGTAAATGGGTCCAAGACCCTGCCTGGGATGATGTATCTTTTTCTCAGCAGCAAGAATCTGGACTACCAGTGGTTTTGATGGGAGAATTGGGACAGAACAGAGTGAAAGATGCAACAGAACAATACATACAGCAGGATGAAATCACAACAAAAAATCAGGTACTTTCCGATTCATTAAACATTTCTGGGGAAATAGTTAAAAAATGTTTTCTAAAACAGCAGCTAGTAGCACTGGGGCTGAGTCAGATGGACACAGTGAAAGTACAAGAATGTCGGGTTGCCTCCTGAGGCTGATGCTACACAAAATAAGGGCACTGCAAAGATAAATGATATAACCCCTACAAATGTACAAAATGCAGATATTTTTACAGGGGAGATGCCCTCTGCAGAATAACCAGCAGAAGAAGGGAATAATTCTGGTGCCCCCCCCTCCCAGCATACTAAAAGCTTTTCAGATTTATTTAAAAACAGGACAGAACCTGCCCCAACAAAGAATGCAGTATGAACATGATATAAAGGATGTTTAGAACCCAGACCAGACAGAACTTATGTTGGCAGGAAGTTACTGAAAGAAACAATGAATTTTGGTCCATCAGAACTGTATGCATTAATCCATGTGTCTGGGGAGGATAATTGTGATGTAAGTTTTAATACTCCCCAAGGTGTAGAGCACTTTTGGATAAAGGACAACCAATTGAAACTTGCCCCTCAGTCGGTTCCCTTTGTTTTCATTCCCCTAACTAAGCCTATGATAAAACATGTCACCATTATGTTCAGAAACTAAGGAGCTGGTGATATTTTACACTGGCTACAACGAAGATGTGAGGTTCTGGATTCAACAGAGGCAATAGACTCAGAGGGACTTTGGACTGGTGGATGGTGTTTCCGAATAAAACTCATCAAAATGAGGATGGAATACTTCACTTACTCAACACCTTCTTTCTAGGGAGGGACAGAGGAGTGTACTTTGATTCTAGGAAACCCAATGCCTGCTACCAATGTAGAAAAAATGGAAGGCTATTTTCGCATTTTGGAAGGGAAAGGGAAAATTGTTTAACCAGGAAAGGCACACTAAGCCAAAGCTTGTTTCCAGGTGTGACCAAATTGAGGCGGTCCAGAGAAGGGCAACCAAAATGGTGCAGGGACTGCATCAGAAGACATATGAGGACAGATTAACGGAGCTCAATATGTATACCCTTGAGCAAAGGAGGGAGAGAGGTGATATGATCGAGACATTTAAACACCTTAAGGGCATAAACAAGGTGAAAGAGTCTAACATGTTTAAATGTAAGAAAAATAGCAGGACAAGAGGACACAGCATGAGATTAGAGGAGGCTGATTAAGGGGAATGTGAGGAAATTCTTTTCACAGAAAGGGTGGTAGATGGATGGAATGGCTTACACAAGAAGTAGTGGCTATGAATACAGTGCAGGGCTTCAAACAGGCATGGATAGGCATAAGGGAGCAATACAAATGACTAATGAATAGATAGGTCACTGATATAAAAGGCCGATGGCACATTTATAAGGTAGAAAAAGAAATGGGCAGACTGGATGGGCCTTACGGTCCTTATCTGCCGTCAACTTCTATGTTCTATGTTTCTATGACCTGGGAGCACAAGGAAGTTAACTGACTTGCTCAGGGTCACACAGTATGTAAGTTGGGGCTGATGGGACTCAAACCCAGGTCAGCTGTTCAGTGCCCTTAACCACTACGCTATACTGGCTGCTCAATGCCTGTTGAAGGATTATAATCATAATGTAATATTTTTTTAAGAAACTTGGATATCCTCTATATACCTTTTGACACAAAATTTTTTTTATTTATTTATTAAATTCTCAGATTACAAATAGCTTTGAGCAGAAACTGCTCGTTTACAAAGGTTCCATGTCAAAGGATGAGGGTCAACATACATACAGAGGTAGTAAAAGAATGCACAATAAACAACCAAAACAACTAAAAGAAAAAATAAAGATACTCAGTTATAACATACTTTGAGATAATATTCATATAACGAGCAGCTTGAGTAGGCAGCTGGCTGCGGTAACAATAAGAGATAGAGGACACCATAGGCAGTTAGTATTGCAGGCATGCGACCGGGAAGGAGTTGGCAGGCTAATGGGCCACTGTCCAATGGTGGTGGAAAATGTCTTTTACCAGTGGAGATGCGAAGCAGGAAAGGAGTCACAAGGAAGGCCCGGTGCCAGAGGGAATGAGACTGGGAAAGGGTGGGCTGTGAGACATGAGTGAGCTGGGAGGTGTTTAAAGAGATCTGTGTTCAGAGAAGCAGTCACATTGAGTGGTAGAGGTGAGGTAAAGTTTGAGATCCCTTTTGAAGGGTCCAAGTGTAGTAGAGGAAAGTGCTTCTTTATTGAGGGAATTGAACCATTGAGCGGCTTTATAGATAAAGGACCGCTGACCCATGGAGGTACGACATCTACAGTGCCCTCAGAAAGTATTCACCCCCCTTGGATTTTGTCACATTTTGTGATGTTGCAAACTCAAATTAAAATACATTTATATGGGATTTTATTGTCACATATCTACACAAATTACTCCATAATGTCAAAGTGGAATGAAACTTCTGGAATGTTTTGTACATGTAATTTAAAATGAAAACCTGAAATGTCTTGATTTGATAAGTATTCACCCCCTTTGCTATGACACTCCAAGTTGACCTCAGGTGCATCCAATTTCCTTGTGAGATCACTCTAAAACTTGAATGGAATCCACCTGTGGTCAGTTCAAATGGTTGACATGATTTAAGAGGAAATACACCTGTCTATATAAGGTCCCACTGTTGACAGTACATGTCAGAGCAGAAACTCTACCATGAAGACCAAGGAGCTGTCCGTAGAACTCCGTGATAGAATTGTGAGGAGGCATAGATCTGAGATGGGGTATAAAAACATTTCTAGGGTGTTGAAAGTTCCCAGGAGTACAGTCAAGTCCATCATTAGGAAATGGAAAGATTACGGAACCACCCAGACTCTTCCTAGAGCAGGCCGCCCTCCCAAACTGAGCAACTGGCATGAGGGACCTTGGTCGAGAAGTGACCAAGAACCCAATGACCACCCTGACAGAACTACTGAGTTCCATGGCTGAGATGGCAGAACCTGTCCAGAGGACAACAATCTCTGCAGCACTTCACAGATGTAGCCTCTATGGGAGAGTGGCTAGATGGAAGCCACTACTGAGAAGAGACCACATAATAGCATGCCTGGAGTTTGCAAGAAGGCATGTGGCAGACTCTGAGACCATGTGGCAAAAGATTCTCTGGTCTGATGAAACAAAAACTGGACTCTTTGGCCTGAATGCAAAGCGCTATGCCTGGCGCAAACCCGAACACAGCTCATCACCGTGTAACACCATCCCTACCATGAAGCATGGTGGTGGCAGCATCATGTTATGGGGATGCTTTTCAGCGGCAGGGACTGGGGCACTTGTCAGGATAGAGGGAACAATGAATGGAGCCAAATACAGGCACATCCTTGAGGAGAACCTGCATCAGTCTGCAACTGACCTTGGACTGGGGTGAAGATTTACGTTCCAACAGGACAACGATGCCAAGCATACAGCCAAAGCAACACTGGAGTGGCTTCAGAACAAGAAGGTGATGGCCTTGAGTGGCCCAGCCAAAGCCCAGACTTGAATCCCATTGAGCATCTGTGGAAAGACTTAAAGATTGCAGTTCACTGACGCTCCCCATCCAACTTGACAGAGCTTGAGCAAATCTGAAAGGAAGAATGGGGGAAAATCCCCAAATCTGGATGTGCAAAGCTGATACAGACATACCCAAAAAGACTCAAAGCTGTACTTGCTGCCAAAGGCGCTTCTACAAAGTATTGACTAAGGGGGGTGAATATTTAAGTAAACAAGATATTTCAGTTTTTAATGTTTCATAACTTTTTGTTACACAATAAAAAAAATTTTGCCCCTTTAAATTGTTGAGTATGCTGTGTGAATCAAGGGGGAAAAAATAATTTCAATGCATTAAAAATTCTGGTAGTAACACAACAAAATGTGACAAAATCCAAGGGGGGTGAATACTTTCTGAAGGCACTGTAGGAACCTGAAAGGTTAGAGATTGGGTACCACGTGTTTGTTGAGTGCCACTGTAGGTAGTAAGGAGTGAGCTAACACCAGGTGGCATGAGACCAAGGAGAATCTTTTTGGTAAGTAAGCAGGCCTGGTATTGTATTCTGCTGAGTAGGGGTAGCCAACTGGCCTGTGCATAGAGGTTACAGGTGTGAGTTTGTCGGGCCGCACCCATTAGTAGTCTACAGGCTTTGTTGAGAGAAACTGAGATCCTGCGGAGGGCACTTGTTGAGGCAGAGCCATAGATGGCAAGGCCGTAGTCAATGATAGAGGTGACAGAGCTGTAGATTGCTAGTTTAAGGGTATCTGCAGGCATACAGTGCTTGTGTTTGTGTAGTAGTCCAATCCATATATTGGCAATCTTGGCAACAGTGTCAATATGCCGAGTGTAGGAGAGGGTACTATCCAGGGTAATACCAAGGTACTTGAACTTCTTGACATGTTCGAGTGTTCCCAGCGTGGTTCTTGATGGTGAGGGACAGAGAGTTGTGCCCAGTTCACGATTACAGAAGGACATGGCTTTAGTCTTGCTGTGGTTCAGGACAAGTTTATGAGAATTGAACCAGTCTTGATGCGCTTGAAGTCGAGCTGCAGCTAGAATTCAAGGACTAGAATGTCATGGTGGCTGGAAAACAGGACTGCATCATCATGAGTATAGTAATATTTTTGGTGGCAGGCACTGGGGAGATTGTTGATGAAGAGGAGAAAAGTAGAGGCCCAGAATAGACCCCTGGGGACTCGGGCGGGCCGGTTTCTCATCCGAAGAGATCCCTCAACCTTACACGTTGGATCCGATTATCAAGGTAGCTGGTGAACCATGGAAGGGCATCACTGGAGATCCCAATGGAGGACAGTTGCTTGAGCAGGAGTGGTTAACTGTGTCGAATGCCTTGTAAGGTCTATAAATACTACCCCTCACAATTCCCTTTGTCAATCGTGGCATGGATGAGGATGTAAATTCCAGTAGTGCAGTGGTGGTGCTGTGCCCTTTTCTGAAGCCATGCTGCTCTGGGCACTGTACATTGTACTTATCCAGGAATTCAACTAGTTGGTCCGACACTACTCGCTCCAGCGCTTTAGATAGTGGAGGGAGGAGTGAGATAGGTCTGTAATTGGTGTGGAGCATCCTATCTCTGCTTTTGTGAACTGGGTGTGACAGTGGCTTTCTTCCAGAGAGAGGGAAAATGGCCCAGTCTAAGCGAGAGATTGAAGATCTTTGTAAGTGGTTCTAAGATTTCATTGAGGACTTGTGCCAGCAGTTTCAGGTCGAGGGAGTCGCCACTGTACCCTTGTTGGCCAATGACCTTTTGAATGTATTTTCTAGCTACTTGTGGTGGGACCTCCTTAAAAAAAACTTTGGGGTTGTACGTTCTAGTTGGGGGGTAACTTGGAAGTAGCTGGAGGGGAGGTCATCAAAAAAATTTGGTGGAAGGACACTGTCCAGGTTTGTAAATGCATTATTAAAAGTGCTGGTGATGGTACCTAGGTCGAGTGTAGGAGTGCCATGAAGGTTGAGCATACTGGGTGGTGCTTTAGGATCCTTGCCTGTGAGTTCTTTCATGTTGTTCCAGAATTTTTTTCCCTGGCCCCAAGAGTTGGTCAGAGCCTCTTTGTAATAGCTGCATTTAGCATTCCGTATTTTTCGAGTGCAATCATGTCTGGCTGCTTTGTATAATTTTATGTTTACTTGTGTCAGAGTTGCACAAGCACAATGCCAGAGGTGGTCTCTGTGCTTGAGTACAGTTAAAAGGTCAGTAGTAACCAAGGGGTCGGTCTGTCCTTTGACCTTCATCTTTTTCACTAGTGCATAGATGTCACTGGCTTCATTGAAACGTTTGATAAATAGGTCCAGAGCTTTGTTGGTGTCACTGAGGGAGTCAAGCACTGCCCAGTTCAGCCTGGTTAGATGGGTTTTAACAGTTGGAGGTGCCCTTGTTTGATAACCCTGACATAGATAAGCTTGGGAGGGGGCTTGTGGTATTTGTTTGACCAGGAGCAGATGACAGGCAAGTGGTCACTTATTGTATCCGGGAGTACAGAAACATTGGAGATGCATTCAGGGCGGTTAGATAGAATCCAGTCTAGAAGTGTAAGGAAGCCTGTCCTATAGTTACACCTAGTGGGGGCATTGACCAATTGAGTGAGGTGATGCACCGCGGCTGCATCCTTATAGGTAGTGGCCTCAGAGGAGAGCCAGTTGATGTTAAAATCACCCATGATTATGGTTTCAGAATTATGTTGCTGGACCCTTAGATATTCCATGATGCTATGGAAGCCAGTGGCCTGGTCTCTTGGGGGTAGGTAAACTGAGATGACAGTGAGTTCCTTATTACGTGCACCAAGGAGGATTTTGATTGTGAGGACCTGAGAGGAGTTGCTCAGGCTAGGGGATGGGATGATGTGACCCATAAGGGTATCCTTAAGATAGATGGTGCAGCCCCTGCCCCGTTTAGCAATCCTGTCTTGCCTGAAAATGCAGTAGCCAGGGATAGAGACTGAGGTATCGGGGATTTTAGGGTTTAGCCATGTTTCCACAACTGAGAGGACATCAGGGTTGTGCTGTAGGATCCATGTTTGGATGCCATGGTGAGTGTCCCTGTCCTTCTACTTGGTGCCACTGCTGTCTGCCCATGTGGTCCTGGGTTGGGGGTGAACATTTCATGAGAGCAGGAGCAGCGTAAGGAGAATTTGTAGGAGAAAGGATTTCAGCATCTTGTAAATACCTGATGGTTAAGTCATAAGCCAAAAGAAATTATCAACAGCTGAGGTCCAGAGTCACATAATGTGTTAGAATTAAATTAATAGATTGGGTCTGGGGTCCATCTTTTTGGTCCTTTGGAGAGGATAAAGCAGATGGTTTAGCCATCTTATTTAGCAGTTCAGGCTTCACCCTACATACTGTAAGTTAATTGATCTGATACCCTGTAGAGTGCTGATTTCAGATGGGATTTAGAAAGGGCAGCCAAGTATATTTATTAATGTTAATGCACCTCAAATTTAATCTGAATGGGTAGCTTTGTTAGAAAAACTTCAGCCTTTTTTAACTACTTCAAACAAGTATTTTTGGGAGACAACTTCAGTTGTACATTGGATTTTGAATCAAAATTAGCTGGGGGGAAAATATACTGCAATTAACTCTAAAAAAATTTCCATGTACAGATATGGCTGGATTAGTGGATTGCTACAAAACAAAAAGTACAGGATCTGGTAACACATATATAAGAGGAAACTTAGCTACCAGAATTGATTATGTATTTCTCTCCAGAAATATGAATATCATAAAGGCCCATACTGTACCTGAAGAATTTTCTGACCATTTAATCATAGTAGTAAAGTTAGGCATTAGGTTAAATAATTATACTAAGAATGAAAGATGGAGACTGAACGTCGACCTTTTTTTTCAGCTATTACTTTTTATCTCCTCCTGGCATACCTTAATCTGCTCCCACCTTCCTGGCAACCCATCCAGAACTCCAGCCATCATCCATCATCTGCACTCCATTAGAGTCTCATGCCTTGTCCCCTGTGGTTTACCCCTTGCAGCGGGGTGGTGGGCAGCTCCCAACTCACCTACCCATGTCAGATCCAGATTTAGATGCACACCTCAAGCTGGTGATTGTTGGATGACCATCAAGCCGCTTGACTAGGATGCCACTCCTTTTCTTATTTTACTCCCTGAAGCTAGGGGCATGCAGTGATGCCGGTAGAGGGAAGCGTGCACGCGTCCACATGTGCTCCCTCCAGGCGTCTGCTCCCAACTCCTCCCCATGCTGCTGCATGGCACCCTGTCCCCAAGCCTCCCCCAGGGGGAGATCAAGTGCCGACTATCAAGGACCCCCTCCCTGGAGAAGGAGAGCAGTCTGTCAGACGCTCAATCCTTCTCCTCCCCTGCTGACCCCCAGTGACTCATCTGCATTTCTGAACATGGGTCGCGGTGAAGGGTGAGGTAAAGCATCCAGCACCTCAGCTCTCAGTTCCACCGGGCAGGCTGAATGTTGATCTTTTAAAAGATGAAGCTGTGCAAACAAGGATTAGACTGGTACTGATGGCTAGAGAATCTGTTTTATGTCCCTATGACAGTCTGGGGGATGGGTGGGAAGATACAAAAATACAGATAAAAATTTGGCTGCAGAATTTTAGAAAGAACAAGCAAAGACATAACTTTCTTAAATACCTGCATTTAAGGAATCAGTTACAGAAAGCACATTCACTGACAGATAAAACCAGACAGGACTTCTCAAATCAGGTAAAACAATTAAAACAAGACATGCAGAAATATCAGTGTGACAGGTCACGCACTCTGCAGGCAGAATTGAGCTATGGTACTCAAAACAGACTACATAGAGACCCATGTCTTTCATGCAAAGAATTATTAAATGCCTCTACGTTTACCATGCTGCAAGACACTGCAGAAAATCTTATTTTGGACAGTGACACAATTCAGAATCTAGCAGAACAATATTTAAGGAAGAATAATAAGGTGGAAAATATTAAAACGGAAGATATGCAAACTTTTTAGAGAAAACAGAGTATAAGGTGACTCAGAAGGACAAAAACAAACTAGTACCCCCCTGTCAAGGTTAAAGAAGTTAAAATAGTAATACATTCTTTAAAGTTAGGATCATTACCTGGACGGGATGGGATTCCCAATATGTTCTACAAAACATTTTTTTCTATATAGTTTTTTGCTCCCGTTACCACCTCCGAATTACTTTGGCAATGGGGGAGACATTAGATTCTTGTTTACTCCCTGCTATCCCCGGACCCCAAATCCCATTCACACATGTGCATAGAGGCATGCATGCACTCCGTTGCCTCTGTAATGTTCCCCTCCTCCCACCCCTGGCCTAGTGCCCAGGTTCCTATGGCTTGGCGCTGCCACCTAGCCTCCACCAGGAGGCAGGCAACAGCTGGGGAAGCTATGCGTCCCTCCACAGAGAGCAAAACTTAATCTAGCTCTGCACCTGCCCCCCACCCCTGGCCTAGTGCCCGGGTTCCTGTGGCTTGGCACTGCCACCTAGCCTCCATTGTGAGGCAGCCAAGAGCCAGGGAACCTACGCATCCCTCCCCGGAGAGGAGAACTGCCTTGTGGCAGCTGGATCTAGCTCCACACCTGCCCCCCAGCTGACCCCTGGTGGCCTGAGTTAGCTCCTGCCATCTAGCGCCTCAACCCTCAGCACCACCGGGCCTGAGTTTTACAAAACTTTTAAAGAGGAGATGGCTGAGTTTCTAACTACAGTTTTCTCTTATTTTTATATCTAGTTCTAATATTCGAAGTCTCAGAACTTTGGTTTTACACTCCAAAATAACATTAATAACCCCTTCAAATTGTGGAAAGTTATTCATTCCTTTTTCTCCCCTCAGACCCAGTCTCCCCCTCCCACTCTTACAGTTGGTGACTCCCTTATCTCTGGCCCTTTCTACTGTTGCCAAGTTTTTTAACTCCTACTTTACTACCTGCACCCTTTCTCTTATCCCTTCCTCCCAATCCCCTTCCTTCTGTCTCTCTGCTTTCCCCTCCTTTTTCATTTTCTTTCTCTCCTATTACTCCCTCCCCCCCGCTTCCCCTAAATGCTCTACTTGCCCTTAATCCATTGAAAGGAGGTAGTCCTGATGGCTTTGACCCAAAACCTCTCCTTCTCTCGGCACCTGCAATTGTTCTGCTCATTACTTTACTTCTAAATCTTTCCTTCTCTTCTGCAACTGTTCCTGATGTTTGGAAACATGTGATTGTCATACCTTTACACAAAGGTAGTGACCCCACTTCTCCTGGCAACCTCCGTCCAATGTCTCTTCTTTCTACCTTGGCCAAGTTACAGGAACATATTGTTTTATTTCAGCTCACTTCCTTCCTTGATAACTCCTCCTTTTTCACTCCCTTCCAGTCTGGTTTTAGGTAATCCCACTCCACTTTCACCTCCCTCCTTTGGCTCACTGACTCCATACATTCAGGTATGGATCAAGGTCTGATTACTTCTGCCAGTTTTGTTGATCTTGCTAATTTACTGAGGTTTTTGACAATGTGGCATATCCCCTCCTTCTGGACAAACTTAAAGATGTGAGCCTTTCTGACTCTTCTGTAAGTTGGTTTGGCTCTTGC
This sequence comes from Neoceratodus forsteri, assembly GCA_016271365.2. Lineage (NCBI taxonomy): Eukaryota > Metazoa > Chordata > Ceratodontiformes > Ceratodontidae > Neoceratodus > Neoceratodus forsteri. Next base: position 728,594,394 of record CM057455.1, read on the forward strand.
ATTGACGGCAGATCTTAAACTGTCCAGATAGGAAAATCCATTTCATCTTCATGTCCCATTAGCTCAGGTGTCCCTCAGGGGTATGTCCTGAGTCTTATTCTCTTGTCCATATTCCTTAGCAACCTACCCTCTGTCTGTTCATCTGCATCCATTCATATGTATGCTAATGATACAGTTCCTTTTGCATCTGGCTCCTCTCTTTGTGACCTTTCCTCCCAGCCACAGTTAAGATTTTGACAACATTCAGTACTGGTTCAGGTCTAACCAATGTTCCCTTAATGCCAAAAAAAACAAACAATCTCAGTGACTTTTGCCACCAGTCGTAGGCTTCCCAGATTTACTTCTCTCCCACTATTTAAAACACTTGATGGTGCTAAGATTAAAGATGCTTCCTCCTTCAAGTACCTTGGGGTTTGCCTTGACCGGCATCTTGATTTCTCAGAGCATATTGATGCAATTCACCGTAAGTTTCACCCTAAGCTAGGTGCTTTGTATAGGAATAAAGTGAATGTTCCATTCCCTGCCTGCCGAGAAATTGTATTAGAAATGATCCTTCCAATCTTTGACTATGTGGACTTAGTGTACAGTAAAGCCCCTAAATCCTCCCTAGCAAGACTGGACCTCCTTTTTCATTCTTCTTTCATTTTGCTTTAGATTGCCCACCTTGTACTCACCATTGCTCTCTTTACTCAAGCCTTTCTCTCCCCTCTTGATGCTATGCTGCTTTTCCATTGTGTCTCTTTTTTATCCAAATGTTGGTTCAGCACCCTTCCCTCTTATCTCAGATGATCTCCTCCTTCTTCCTCCTACCCTCTCCATAACACTATTTCCCATTCGCTCTTTCTCCCTCTCTCTCTCTCTCTTTTCTTTCTAGAAAATCTACTGTTGGTCAATCTGCTTTTTCTTACCACTTTCCTAAACTTTGGTCCTCTCGTCCTCTTTCTATTCATTCTGCCTCTTCTCCTGCCTCTCCAAAATCTCTTCTTTATGACTTTTGTTATCCTTCCTGCAACTGTCTTGTTGCCCTTTCCTTTTTTACTCCCTCATCACTTGTTACTGGTACTCTTACTCCCCTTCTCTGGTTTTGCCCTGTTCATGCCGTTACACTTCTTTCTCCCTTCTTTTCAATAAAGGGGATTGTTATATTTTCTAATTGCATTCATTACTAAATTGCCTCTAATATTTATGATTCTACTTGTATTTCTATATCATTGTGTTTGACTTTTTTGTATTTTACTAATTCTATTGATAAGCTGTCTTCTCCTATCTCCCCCACGACACATCTGGAAACAAGTTGTTATATGTTCAATATGTATTTCCTGGTTAAACTTTTAAATAAATAAACATTACATCTACTTTTACAAGAGGTTTGGTAATTTTCTTATTTAAATCAGGAGACGGGAGATTGCTACAGAATTAGAGGCAAATTTGTCTTCTTAATTCAGATTTCAAGATTGTATCAACAATATTACACAACAGATTATGGGAAATTGCACAATATGTGATGCATCCAGCACAATCGTTCTCTTTACCAAATATGAAAATATAAGAAAATCTTTATATGAATTAGGCAGATATGGGAATACTACAAAAGGAAGAAATATGCTGGGTGTCTTTTATCACTAGACCAAAGTAAGGCTTTTGATAGAGTTAACCATACTTTTTTTTTCAGGTACTGTTGACATATGGGGTCCAAGAAGAATGTGTAAATTGGTTAAAAAATCTGTACAACACAGCAACAGTGACACCTTATGTTTTAGGGAAAAAGGGGACAGGCAGTGAAGGCAAAGGCTGAGGTTAGGCAATGTTGTCCACTAAGCCCTTGTTGTATATGTTTGCCCTAGACTCTTTTCTTAGGAAATGTAACCATAATGACAAGATAGAAGGAATTGCTATTCTCAGCCACCAGTGGACTCTTAACGTGACTGCATATGCAGATAATGTATGTGTCTTTCGGAGTAATACAAAAAGTGTAACAGTGGTATTAGAGGTTATGAGAACATATTCTTTAGTGTCAGGAGCTAGACTGAATTTGAATAAATGTAAAGGTATTCAACTGGGGTGCAATCACAGAAGTTATAGCAGGTTGAAGGCATCAAGATCTTTCGTGAACCAATGAAGACATTAGAAATGAAATCTGGTCCTGGTGAGATTGTTGGGTAGCTGCTCTAAATCAAAATGAACAGAAAAAAAAAAATAAATTGAAGGAATGGCGGATATCCAAGAAAAAAAAAAGAGTGTTCATTTGGAAAACATTTATAGTTCCCACTTTGCTATACTGTATGTAAGTTTTGTGTACCCTTTGCCAATCAGGTTTGAAACTAAATTATAAAGCATGTTTTAGGTGATCTAGGGGAGTAGATTAAACCTGATCAAAAGAGATATGACTTATCTCCTTGAAAAAAAAGGCAGTGTAAGTTTGCTGAACCCAGTGGCAATTGTACATATAGCACTTTATTTTGGTCAGGAACATTACAAATCACATTATAGTTGGAATAGTCTGTGCCAGAATTATGGATTCATGTGAATTTACAAACTTCACTGGATGTACAGAAGAAAAAACTTGTGAAAGTCATGCAAAGGTTACAAGTTCCTAGCTTTATGCTATCAACCATACAGAAAATCTGTAAATGGAAAATACAAAATGTTATCAAGAAGATAGCTATATAATTCAGTAATGGAAAATGCTGATCATACAGAACCAGAATTAAAACAATTGTATACCAGAGAAAACCTCATAGAAACATAGACTTTGACAGCAGATAAGGACCGCTTGACCCACTTAGTCTGCTCATTTCCCTACCTATTGGATAAGCTGCAGATCCTAGTTAACCAACAACCTACTTCTTCCTACACCCCACCAGAATTGCCTTATGACTGTCCCATGCATTCTTGAATTCCCCCACTGCTTTTGACCCCACAACTTCCTCAGGCAGGCCGTTCCATGCATCCTCCACCCTCTTTGTGAAAAAGCACTTCCTCTCATTGCCCCTGAGCCATCCCCTCATCTTCAAATTATGTCCCCTTGTTTTTGCACATCTCTTTTTCTGAAAGATACTACCCTCTTAAATTTTGTTGCTTCCCTTGATGTACTTGAACATTTCTATCATGTCCCCCCTCTCCCTCATTTCCACAAGGATAGACCCCCCAAAAAACAAAACAAAACAAAACTAAGGCACACAAACAGAGAAAAACAGGGAAGGGACAAAGGAAGCACACAGCCAGAGGCAAAATACAAACCAGAAGCAGAAGAACAAAACATAGAAGTTCAGCAGAAAGAAGCAGCAAGGTGGGGGTGGGGGAGGGCAGGACCTAGCTAGCTGCAGAGGACAGATGGACAGAGCCTCCATCTGACAAGAAAAAAGTGCTTCAGAGGGAGGCTGAGGGGAACTGTTTCTATAGCTCAGGAAGTGGGAGTGGCTGGCTACTTATCCATTGAACCATAGGCAGCGGAGTCTTCCAAATAAACAAATTAGACAGCCTGGGAATGGGTTCCATGGTAGTAGCCTGGGTATAAAATTGGCTGGACAGCAGGACACAGAGGGTAATAGCAAATGGAGTCCACTCTGAAGAAAATGGGGTTACTAGCGGGGTACTGCAGGGTTCAGTACTGGGTCCGGTCCTTTTTAATGTCTTTATAAGTGATATTGCAGAGGGACAGGAAAGAAAAGTATGCCTCTTTGCAGATGACACAAAGATCTGCAACAGGGCTGATACACAAGGGGGGAGGTGGAAAGGATGAGAAAGGATTTGGCAAGATTGGAGGAATGGTCCAAAGTATGGCAGCTTACAGTCAATGCAAAGATGTGCAAAGTGAGGTACCTGGGAAACAAAAACCAAGGGGAAAAGTACACAATGGGTGGTGGTGGTGGTGGGGGGGTATTAACAACAACAAAAATTGAAAGGGACATGGGAGTAGTTATATCAGGTGACCTAAAGGTAAGTAACCAATGTGAGAAGGCAGTAAGGATGGATGGGGGATACTCAGATGTATAGGGAGAGGCATCATCAGTAGAAAACAAGAAGTTGTTATCCCTCTGTACAGATAGTTAGTGAGACCCATCTGGAGTACTAAGTGCAGTTTGGGAGACCCCATTTCCACAAGGACATAGACAGGATGGAGGCTGTCCAGAGGAGGGCAACTAAAATGGTGCAGGTTCTGCACCAGAAGACATACAAAGAGAGATTAAAGGAGTTTAATATGTATACCCTCGAGGAGAAGATGGAGAGGGGGGACATGATAGAAACTTTCAAGTACATCAAGGGAATCAACAGAGTCCAAGAGGGTAGCATCTTTCAGAAAAAGAGATGTGCAAGAACAAGGGGGCACAATTTGAAGATAGAGGAGGGGATGGCTCAGAGGTAATGTGAGGAAGTATTTTTTTCATGGAGAGGGTTGTGGATACATGGAACAGCCTTCCTGAGGAGGTCGTGGAGTCAAAGACAGTGGGGAATTCAAGAATGCATGGTATGGACATAAGGCAATTCTAGTGGGGGGGTAGGAGGAAGTAGGCTGTTGATTAACTAGGATCTGCAGCCTATCCATTAGGTAGGGAAATGGGCAGACTGGGTGGGCCAAGTGGTCCTTATCTGCCATTAAATTCTATGTTTCTGTGACTAACTGCCAGCCAAGAAGGTGGATTCCAGTGATGAAGGTGAAGGAGATGCTGCTGTGATAAGTGATATGGCCTTCCCACTGCCCAGCACTGTCAGGAGGTCACAATGGAAATAAAGAAAAATTGAAAGTATGAGCTAACTGGTGCCTAAGAAACACAGCTATCAGCTGTAATACTAGACAAAAAAACCTGGCTGATGAATCTCATTGAAGAAGAAGAAGCAGAAAAATGTCAAAATGCAAAGGAACTGAGAGTGCAGAACCAGGAAATATAACAGCTCCCTGAGGGCACTATGCCTTCTGTAACACAGATAATGGATGAATTATTTGAAGTTTCCCATAAAACAAAAATATCCTCTACAGAAACCCATTTCAATATCCCCACAGAAGTCAGAACAAAAAACGCCTTGCCTCAAAATAACCTTCACAGTGGATGTCCAGAGAAGGACTTCATAAGGGTTTCCACAAGCACCAGAGAGTCATGGTAAGTGGACTCAGCACTCATTGCCACTGACTGGAAGAAGTCCCCAGATCAGAAGATATGGCTCTCAAACTATGATCCAGGAAACCTGGTGCCTCTGTAAATGTGCGAGCCACCTGTCAGCAGTGAGAGAACAGCAGAGTCATCAGCTGTGGAGTGGCCTGTCAAGCCACCAACACTGAAACTCGTGCTGAAGCCTGAGTTAGAACAGAACTACGGCCGAGCAGACTTACAGATGAACAGCTGGAGGTCTGGCTATGGTGAACTGTAAAACGCAGCTTCAAACAGAGAGCTGATCACTAGAGGGCAGAACAAAGAAATCTGGTATTAGAGCAAACTTCAACCTCAGCACCAGTAACAGATTCAGTGCAGCAGTCCTAACAACAACTGGTCAGTGAGCCTGACATAATTTCTGAAACTGTATATAACACTGACCAGGGAGTGACTGCTCTAAATAAAGCTCAAAAAGCTAATTCAGATAATAGTACCAGTGGTAACTCTCACAGCAATGCTGTACATAAAATATAGGGCATACAAAAAGAAAAAAGAAAAGATTAGAGGGAACTGAATTTTCAAAAGAAGTGCAAAAGACCATACAACAGGAAATCGAGGTAAAGGTGCCCCCAGTAATCCTGCTGGCAGAACAAACAGGACAAATATTTCAGCAGATAACCCTAACAGAGATGAGTGACCTGATACGTCTACACAAGAAGAGGCAGGCAGACAGAATCAAAACTGGAGGGAACAAAGGAATTTTAGAATGGCAGACCTTTTTTCTAGTAGTGCAGAACCAGCTTGGAAAAAAAACCACAGTAAGAACCAAATACAGAGGAGAACTAGACAATCCTTCTGACAGATTATATGTTGCCAGAAATTTATTGAAAAATTCCATGGACTTCATTTCATTACAAATATACACTTTAATACACTTACATTCGCTTGAGAGCCATAGAAACGGGCAACCTACTACTCTTTTATGACATAATGCATAACAAATACCTAAAAAATGAGTTGGAAGATCGAACTTAAGGATAATAACTCTACAACTAGAGGTCACTCATTACAGATCAGGGGCAGGATTCACAAAGAAAGCCAAAATTCCCACAGCTGCAGGAAAAAGGCTTGCTGCAGTGTGGAAACGCAGTTGCACTGTATTCCCAAAGAAAACCAGCATAGCTGCGGATTTCTGTAAAGTGCAAGTGCGCTTAGCTGCTGCAGGACTTGCGCAAAGGCTGTGAATCAGCAACTGCGGAGGCTGTGAAGGCACAGCAATAGGGAACCACAGCAGCTGAAGCAGCAGAATGTAACAGTGCTGTTATAACATGAAGCTGACAGCACACACAGAGACCAGCAACCAGTCTACAACTGGGACCACAGCAGCACCACAGGTACCAGCGATACCTTGGCACCACAGTGGCTGACTGTCCCTGCTGGTCATCCCTCCCTGAGGTGTTCCTGAGGCCTGCAGGGGTAGCACTCACTGCTGGCTGATCATGCTCCACTGCTTGTGGGGTTCTGTCATGGGCTGCACTGGGTCTAGTGGTTGCTGCCTGTTGCCATATCATGGCAATGTGTGCTTTCAGTGCTGTAACATCAGTCACTGCTATACTGGCTGAGATGCTATTACATGTGCAGAAGGACTTTGTGGAATTGGGGAGGGGCCTACGACAAGTGCAACACTATATCCTTCTCTGAGGTGCTGCCTGTCAATGGCATGAGTGAGGCGAGGGTACTTTGCACCATACAGTTTAATGAATGGTTGGAAAAATGGTGTGGAGCACAGGGGTTTGGCTTCACTGGGGACTAGGGTTCCACCTGGAGGGACACCAGCCTATACTGGCAGGATGGTCTGCATCTGTCCAGGAACAGAACAAGTCTTTTGAGCAATCGGTTTAAATGCTTCATGGCAAGCTTTTAAACTAGTCAAGGGGGGAGGCACTGATAAGCAGCAGGAAAATCCCAGCCTCTCCCTACAAAACAGGGTACTAAATGAGAAAAAGACTGAGGTAGAAAGGTCAGTGGGGGATGCTGCAAAAGAAGGTAAAGCCATCAAAAAATGAAGAGCAATGAGTACCAATGCTCGTAGTCTGAGTAACAAGCTTCCTGAATTAGTGGCCTTGATGGAGGAGGAACATCTGGATATCGTGGCAGTCACAGAAACATGGTACACACAAAACCATGACTGGGACGTAAACATAACAGGATACACTATCTACAGGAGGTACAGGGAGGGTAAAAGAGGAGGAGGAGTGGCTCTTACATAAGGAAAGGAATCAAAGCAACAGAACAAAAAGGAAAATAGGAGGAGCAGAGCTCTGTGGGTAAATTTGGAGACCGGCAATGGCACCGACAATCCGCACAGGGGTTGTATACAGACCCCCTTCTCAGGGGGAGGAAATGGACAAGGAAATGATAGAAAGAATACTTAGAATGGCAGAAAAAGGGGAGATATTGCTATGGGTGATCTGAATATGCCAGATGTTAACTGGAGTGCAGTTGCAGCAGCCACTTCGAAGAGTGGGGTTATTCTAGATGCCCTACAGGGGGCATGCCTTAGACAACTAGTATTGGAGCCCACTCAAGAGGGAGCAATCTTAGACCTGATTCTCTCAAATGGAGATGAAGAGAGATCACAGATGTAGAAGTGGGTAGCCATCTGGGAACTAGCGACCATCGAACAGTATGGTTCACAATAAACACAGCAATAGAGTCAAGCCATACAAAGGCAAAAGTACTGGACTTTAGGAGGGCTGACTTTGCCAAATGGGTGAGTGCCTAGGAATGCACTAGCAAATGGGCAGGAAGGAGGGTGGAAGAACAATGGGAATAATAAAACTGCCATCACAGAGGTAACGAGCCCTTGTGTGAAGCAAATAAACAAAACAAAACGATGTAAGAAACCACTGTGGTTCTCAAAGGAAGTGGCAGTGAAGGTTCAAGAGAAAAAGAAAGCATTCAGGAAGTACAAGGAATCACAGAAGGAGCAGGACAGAGAACTGTATCAGTTAAAGCAAAAGGATGCTGGGAAGTCAGTCAGAACAGCAAAGGCCCAAACCGAGGAAAAGATAGCCAACTCAGTTAGAAGGGGATAAAACCTTTTATAGGTACATCAGAGACGAAGGAAGACCAAGGAGGGTTAGTGATGCTTAATAAAGGGAGGGAGGGTGGGCAGAGGGTGACTGTGAAAGGCAGAGATACTGAACAAATATTTTGCTCAGTATTTACAAAGGAAGAGGGAGGTACCTAAATCAAACAGCAGAAACACTCTGGATACAGAAGTTGATACCAGCCCATTTACAGAAGAAAGGGTTCTGAAAGAACTCTTAAAACTGAAGGTGGACAAAGCAATGGGGCCTGATGGGATTCATCCCAGAATTCTAAAAGAACTAAGGGCAGAACTAGTGACACCACTAGCTACCCTCTTTAACAAATCATGGGAGGATGGGGTGGTACCCGAGGACTGGAGGAGGGCAGATGTGATTCCCCTTCACAAAAGTGGGAGCAAGGCAGAAGCAGGAAACTACAAACCTGTTAGTTTAACCTCAGTGATAGGGAAAATGATGGAATCACTTCTGAAGGAAAGAATTGTTGAGTATCTAGAGGCCAGAGGGGCACAGGACCCAAGGCAGCATGGATTCACAGCGGAAAGGTCATGCCAGACAAATCTGATAGATTTCTTTGACTGGGTGACCAAAGTAGTAGATCAGGGAGGGGCTGTGGACATGGCCTACCTAGACTTTAGCAAGGCATTTGACACAGTCCCACACAAAAGATTAATATACAAGTTAGCCAGCCTGGGAGTGGGTCCCAAGATGACATCCTGTGAAAGAATTGGCTGGAGAATAGGACACAGAGAGTAATAGTAATGGAGTCCACTCTGAAGAAATGGGGTTACTAGTGGGGTACTGCAGGGTTCAGTATTAGACGGTCCTCTTCAATGTCTTTATAAGCGACATTGCAGAGGGACTGGAAGGAAAAGTATGTCTCTTTGCAGATGACACAAAGATCTGCAACAGAGTTGATGCACAAGGTGGGGTGGAAAGGATGAGAAGGGACTTGGCAAGGTTAGAGGAATGGTCAAATATATGGCAGCTTAGATTCAATGCTAAGAAGTGCAAGGTAATGCACCTGGGAAACAAAAACCCAGGGGAAGAGTACACAATGGGGTGAGATACTAACAACAACAAAAATGGAAAGGGACCTGGGGTATCATATCAGATGACCTAAAGGTGGGCAAGTAATGTGAGAGGGCAGCAAGGAGGGCTGGGAGGATACTGGGATGCATAGGAGAGGCAACACCAGTAGAAAACAGGAAGTTATACCTCTGTCAGACAGTTGGTGAGACCCCATCTGAGTACTACGTGCAGTTCTGAGACCCAATCTCCAAAGACATAGACAGGATGGAAGCTGTCCAGAGGAGGGCAACTAAATGGTGCAGGGTCTGCACTCAAAGACATATGAAGAGAGACTTAGGAGCTAAATATGTAGCCTCAAGGAAAGGAGGGAGAGGGGACATGATAGAAACTTTCCAAGTACCTCAAGGGAATCAACAAAGTCCAAGAGGGTAGCACCTTTCAAAAAAGAGGTGTGCAAGAACAAGGGCACAATTTGAAGATAGAAGGGGACGGCTCAGAAGTAACTAAGGAAGTATTTTTTCACAGAGAGGTTGTGGATGCATGGAACGGCCTTCGGAGGAGGTTGTGGAGTCAAAAACAGTGGTGGAATTCAAGCATGCATGGGACAGTCATAAGGCAATTCTAGGGGTTGGGGGTAGGAAGAAGTAGGCTGCTGGTTAACTAGGATCTGCAGCTTATCCATTAGGTAGGGAAATGGGCAGACTGGGTGGGACAAGCGGTCCTTATCTGCCGTCAAAATCTATGTTTCTATGGTACACCTCCACCTTAATTGATTCCAATTGCTGGGGCACTACTGCAGTGTGCTGAGGGAGTTGTACACCTCATTCCACCGTGTGTAACATTCTTTCCTCAGCAGTGGAAAAACAATGGCTGTGAATAGACTTTCAGGGGCCATGCCTTACTTATCTCACATCTTTTTTTCCTGAAGGACTTCCGCAGCTGCACTTTTTTCCACAGTCCATAGTGGTTTGTCCCACAGCTGCGGAGGGTTTTGTGAATAGCACTTGGAGCAAACTCCCCTTTTTTTCCGTAGCTGAGGAAGTTTTGGGGACTTAGGGAAGGTTTTGCACCTTCTGAAAGCTTTGAGAATCCTGCCCCGGCGTAAAAGATTTAAATCAGACAAAAGAAAGTATTTTTACACACAGAGGGTAGTGAATCTTTGGAATGGTCCACCAGAGGAGGTGGTTGTAAGCAAGACAAAGGACACCTTTGAGAGGAGCTTAGATAATTACATAGCAAACAGGAAAGCTGCATTATTACACTGGATTATAACAAGCTACCTATGGGTATTTTGCCTTATCTTTCTTCTCAAACATTAGTGACATAAGCATCTTGGTGGACACCACATTCAATGTTAGTTTTAAAACTATGGCACTGTTTGAAAGATTTTGGGCAAAATACTGGAATCTTAAATACACTGAATTCTGGATGTTCTTTTATTGTCATTTCCCTGACGAAACCCATTCTGAAAACAATAACCATTCTTGCCAATACAAGAGAATGCAGAAAATGAAAAAAAAAAAAAAAACAGACCACAGAGACCCTTTTAGAGAAGATATAAGCCTACCCAGGGAAGAAATGGAAACCGAGATTATGCCACCACCACCTCCACAATTCACAGTGGTAACCAGAAGAAAATGGCTCTGAAGTGACAAAGCTCCATAACAAAATATTCAAAGACAGTGGAGGAAGTGACACTAAAAAATAAATTTCAAGGTTTATCTTTGAGAAAGGAATGGGGGGACTCAGATGGAGAGATGGACTCCCCCTCCCAGCTTCATCACGTACTTTCTGACCCTGGTGCTCTTTCTTATTTGAAAGAAATTTCCCTCCCTTACCCTGTTTACCCCTGTGAGGTACTTTAATGTCTCTATCATGTTCTTCCTGCTCTCCTGTCCTCCAGGGTGTACATGTTGAGAGAGATCCCTCAGTCTCTCTTCGTAGGGCTTTTAGTGCAACACCTACATCATTATAGCTGCCCTCCTCTGGACTGCCTCTACCCTGTCTATGTCCTTTCTGAGGTGCAGCCTCCATAACTGGACACAGTACTCCAGGTGGGGTCTCACCAGTGAGTGATGTACTGGCAACACCACCTCCCTCCTCCTGCAGAAGGTACCACTCCCTATGATTCCTAGAATCCCACTGGCCCTACCCACTGCTTTGTCACACTGCCCTACCACTTCGAGGTTATCAGATATGATAATCCGAAGATCCCATTCCTGCTTCATGGCTGTCAGTACCTCCCCCCATGTCATACTCAGCTCTTAGGTTCCTGTGCTCTAAGTGCATGACTTTGCACGTTTTGGCTTTGGACCCCAGTTTTCAAGCTCTTGACCACTCCTTGAGTTTCCCAAGATCTCTGCACATTTTCTCTATTCCCTCCTGAGTGTCCACATTATTACAGATTTTGGTCTCATGACCGGTGGTGGTGGGGGGTGATGTTTTGATTAATATGTACTGTTTGTTAATAATATGTGTTGGGTTGAGCTTGTTGTACATCTTAAACTCAATAAAGTATATTACATAGAAACATAGAAGTTGTCGGCAGATAAGGACCACAAGGCCCATCCAGTCTGCCCATTTCTTTTTCTGCCTTATAAAAGTGCCATTGGCCTTTGCTCTGTCAATGGCCTATCTATTCATACTCATCTGTATTGCTCCCTTTTGCCTATCCCATGCCTATTTGAAGCCCTGCACTGTATGCATAGCCACCACTGCCTGAGGTAGGCCGTTCCATGCATCCACCACCCTTTCTGTGAAAAAGAACTTCCTCACATTGCCCTTTAATTGTCCTCCCTCTAATCTCATGCTGTGTCCTCTCGTCCTGCTATTATACTGAAACATGTTAGACTCTTTCACCTTGTTAATGCTCTTAAGGTGTTTGAATGTTTCGATCATATCACCTCTCTCCCTCCTTTGCTCTAGGGTATATATATTGAACTCTGTTAATCTGTCCTCATATGTTTTCTGATGCAGTCCCTGCACCATTCTGGTTGCCCTTCTCTGGACTGCCTCAATTTGGTTTATGTCCTTGTGAAGGTGTGGCCAGTACTGCACGCAGTACTCCAGATGGTGCCTAACCAGTGCTTGTAAAGAGGGATTATTACCTCCCTCTTCTGACTTGTGATACCCCTACTAATACACCCTAACACAGAAACATAGAAACATAGAATTTGATGGCAGATAAGGGCCACTTGACCCACCCAGTCTGCCCATTTCCCTACCTGACGGATAAGCTGCAGATCCTAGTTAACCAGCAGCCTACTTCTTCCTACCCTCCCCCTAGAATTGCCTTATGACTGTCCCATGCGTTGAATTCCACCACTGTTTTGACTCCACAACCTCCTCTGGAAGGCTGTTCCATACATCCACAACCCTCTCTGTGAAAAAATACTTCCCAATTACCTCTGAGCGCTTCTATCTTCAAATTGTGCCCCTTGTTCTTGCACACCTCTTTTTTGAAAGATACTACCCTCTTGGACTTTGTTGATTCCCTTGAGGTACTTGAAAGTTTCTATCATGTCCCCCCTCTCCCTCCTTTCCTCGAGGCTATACATATTAAGCTCCTTAAGTCTCTCTTCATATGTCTTCCGGTTCAGACCCTGCACCATTTTAGTTAGCCTTACCTACTGCTTTAGAGGTCTGCTTGGATGATTTCATGTCATCGGTGATGATGATACCCAAGTCTCTTTCTTCCTTTGAGACTGCCAGCAACTCTCCTCCCAGTCTATAAGTGGATTCAGGGTTTCTCTTCCCTATGTGCATGATCTTGCACTTCTTTGCATTAAACCCCAGTTGCCACTCTTCCAATCATTTTGCTAGTTTATCCAGATCTCTTCTCATTCTGCCCACCCCATCTGGATCATCTACTCTGTTGCAGATCTTGGTGTCATCTGCCAACAGACACACCTTACCCTCCAGTCCATCTGCATTGTCACTGATAAAGATATTGAAGAGGACTGGCCCCAGGATGAATCCCTGAGGTACCCCACTTGTGACTTGCATCTCTTCTGACTGTATACCATTTACCACCATTCTCTGTTTTCTGCCCGTCAACCAGTTTGCCACCCAGTTGACCAATGTCTGACCCACCCCAAGCCTACCCAGCTTATTAATCAATCTTCTATGTGGAACAGTATCAAAAGCTTTGCTGAAGTCAAGGTAGGTGACATCAACTGCTCCCCCTGGGTACACCACTCTGGTTACCCAGTCAAAGAAATCTATGAGATTAGTTTGACAGGACCTTCCTTTTGTAAACCCATGCTGTCTTGGATCCTGTGCTCCTATGGATTCCAGGTGTTGCACTATCCTTTCCATATGGAGTGCCTCCATAATCTTGCCCACTACTGAGGTAAGACTGTCTGGTCTGTAGTTCCCTGCCTACTCCTGCTACCAATCTTGTGGAGCTGAATCACATGAGCCCTTCTTCAGTCTTCTGGGACCTCTCCTGTGCTCAGAGATGCACTAAACAGTTCTGATAATGGCTCTGCTAGTTCCATCCTTAGCTCCTTAAGTACCCAGGGATGTATGCCATCAGGTCCCATTGCCTTGTCCACCCTGAGCTTATCAAGCTCTTGTAGAAGCCTTTCTTTTGTGAAGGAACTAGTGCTCACCTCCCTCCCCCTTGTGTCCATGGTGCTGAGCTGTGGGCCTTGCCTAACTTCTCTTCAGTAAATACTAAGCAGAAGTACTGTATCTATTTAGGATAGATGCATTTACATGGTCCTCCCTCCTCACACGTCCCCTTATTTATTTATTTATTGAATTTTGATGACCAGGTTGGCCCACTGGTCCCCGAAGGTCCCTTTTTCAGGGGCGACCCGGGGAGCAGAAAACAGTAAAATACATACAGTCAGGTGATCCAGGGTAACAAAAGGTCTACACGGTTATGAGGGTAACATTACATGCAGTTATTCAATTAGTAGACCATAATTGCAACCCCTGAGTGAATCAAGGCAAGGTTATGTCCCAGTTAGGTACAAGGAGAAAGGGGTGAGTGTTGTGAATGGGATTGGAGGTGAATTATCCTATAGCCTCACAGTGGTAAGAACTTGTCCTGAGCAAATGGGCCTTGAGCCTTGTGCAAAAGTTTAACAGTGAGGGGGCTTCCTGTACCAAAGGTGGGAGGGCATTCCATAGTTTGGGAGCTATAAGAGCAAAAGATTTGCCTCCCATGTGAGTCTTGACTCTGGTGATCACCAATAGGGACTGACCCGAGGTCCTGAGCATTCGGGGTTAGGCTTGGGCATGATGATTCTTGTTAGGCTTTGTGGGGCCGCCAGGCTCTACAATTTGTAAGCTAGGCAGAGCAGGGGATACTGTAGCTGAGCCATGAAGGAAGGCCATTGCAGTTGGGCTAGTGAGATGCAGGGGTGGTTTCTTGGATGACTCACCGTTGCAAACCTTGCCACCTTGTTGTATAAGACTTGAAGCCTACCAACCTCACCCTTTGCCTTACCCTGAATTACCGGGGCAGCATAAGTTAATGTGGGTAGGAGGACACTACTTTGTCCTTTGGTTTGTCCTTTATCTTAGCAATACCCACTCTGGACTTTCTCCTTTCACTAATGTAAATATAGAAAGACAACTTCCTGTTGCTAGCCTTGCTTGTAGAGCAGAAAGCAGCTAACTAAAAGAAGCTACATTTTCTTATTAATTTAACACTTATACCTCAGCAGGAGTCAGTGTCTGTTGAGATTAAGCAGACAGAAACTTTATTAGAAGTAGAAGGGGTCATATTTAGGGTTAAAAAAAGAAAAGAAAGAAAGTCAGTGAGTGTTCTCTGCTGGGAAGGGTACTGTATCAACTTACTTTGCTAAATCAGTAGGAGGAGAGAGAGCTTAATTGGGGGTGTGTTTAGACAATATAAAAGTAGGTGACTCAAATTACAACTTCCTGTTGCTAGCCTTGCTTGTAGAGCAGAAAGCAGCTGACTAAAAGAAGCTACATTTTCTTATTAATTTAACACTTATGTCTCAGCAGGAGTCAGTATCTGTTGAGATTAAGCAGACAGATACTTTATTAGAAGTAGAAGGGGTCATATTTAGGGTTAAAAAAGAAAAGAAAGAAAGTCAGTGTGTGTTCTTTGCTGGGGAGGGTACTGTATCAACTTACTTTGCTAAATCAGTAGGAGGAGAGAAAGCCTAATTGGGGGCGTGGCTTAGTCAATATAAAAGCAGGTGACTCAAATTACAACTTCCTGTTGCTAGCCTTGCTTGTAGAGCAGAAAGCAGCTAACTAACAGAAGCTACATTTTCTTATTAATTTAACACCTATATCTCAGCAGGAGTCAGTGTCTGTTGAGATTAAGCAGACATATACTTTACTAGAAGTAGAAGGGGTCATATTTAGGGTTAAAAAGGAAAAGAAAGAAAGTCAGTGTGAGTTCTGTGCTGGGAAGGGTACTGTATCAAATTACTTTGCTAAATCAGTAGGAGGAGAGAGAGCTTAATTGGGGGTGTGGCTCAGACAATATAAAAGCAGGTGACTCAAATTACAACTTCTTGTTGCTAGCCTTGCTTGTAGAGCAGAAAGCAGCTAACTAAAATAAGCTACATTTTCGTATTAATGTAACACTTACATCTCAGCAGGAGTCAGTGTCTGTTGTGATTAAGCAGATACTTTATTAGAAGTAGAAGGGGTCATATTTAGGGTTAAAAAAGAAAAGAAAGACAGTCAGTGTGTGTTCTGTGCAGGGAAGAGTACTGTATCAACTTACTTTGCTAAAATCAGTAGGAGGACAGATAGCTTAATTGTGGGTGTGGCTTAGACAATATAAAAGCAGTTGACTCAAATTACAAGTTCCTGTTGCTAGCCTTTTTTCTTACAAATTGCCATCCATCCCACCCACCTTAAGCCAGTTCTACTTTTATAGCCACTGGATTTGACTGACAACAGGAACTTCTTGTTTGTCAGTAGGAAGGGAAGGATCATACAGAAACATTGGTTTTGTCAACCCTAAAGGAAAAAGTAGCTCGCTAACCCCCCCAGCTGCTGGTGGTCTGACACTGAGCAAGGAAGAAGGAAACTACTGAATAATATAGGAAGTTGCTGTCCCAGAACAGGAAGGGTGAGAGTTGTAAGGAGAGGAGAGAGTAAGCATCCAGAGAAACAGGTGAGGGGACACAAAATAAGACATGATAGGAGTGGTGCAGTGCAATGGCTATGAGGCGGCAGTGTTCCGGGAGACATTCTGGAGGCTGTGATGCTGCCCTATTTGCAAGCTCCTCTCTGGTCTGAGGGAGGAGGTTGCCCATCTCCAGGCTGACCTGGCTAGGATTCGTGAAACATCCTCCCCCACCCAGGGACCACCAGGGCCAATGCCACTACCTCAGAGGTTGCCAAAAAAGAGGAGAGGCTGGACCAGGGTGGGCTCAGGGAGGGAGAGGGTGGTGGAACAGAGTTGCATCCCTCCAGTTGTACCTCTCCACAATTCATTCACTCTTCTGGTGGATAGTGGTTCATCTATCGAGGCACCTGCAGTGGAGACCAAGGGGGTTGCTGGGAACCTTCACAAAGGAGGCCCACAGGAGGGTGGCATGGGACCCCACAGGGGAAGAAAACAACTCCTGGTGGGAGACTCAATCATTAGGGGGGTTGAAATGGGGGAGGAAGGAGAGAGGGAGGGAGGTAAGGTGCCTGCCTGGTGCCACAGCTGGAGGGACAGGCGAATCCTCAGGATCATGGGAGCAGCTGCTAACGAGGAGGGAGCTGGATGTCATTGTCCACCAGAGACAAATGACCTACTAGAAATGGGATCAGAGCAGTGCAAGAGGAGTTTGTAGAGTTTGGGAGGGGCCTTAGACAAATGAGCGCATACAGAAACCTTCTTGGGTGCCTGTCATAACGGAGTGATGCTAAGGTACTTCTCACAGGGAATTCAATGAATGGTTGAAAAACTAGTTGGGAGCTCATGGTTTTGGCTTCATTGGGGAATGGGAAACCACCTGGAAGGATGCAAACCTATAGTGGCGCGATGGTCTGCATCTGCCCGGGGGGGGGAACCAGGATCCTAGGTGAGAGATTTAAATGCTTCATTGGCAAGCATTTAATCTAGCCTGGGGAGGGACTGAAAAGGAGCAGGGAAATCCCAGCCTCCTCCCACAAAAGACGGTAATTAGTGAGGTAAACACCAAGGTAGAGAAGTCATTAGGTAGCAGGACAGAGGTAAATGTAAAAAAGGCAAAGGCAGTAAGGAGAGGAATGGGGCTAAAAGGGGTAAGGCCATCAAAAAGTGGAGGGTGATGAGTACCAATGCCCATAGTCTGTGTAACAAGCTCCCTGAACTAGTGATCTTGATGAAAGAGGGTTGCCTGGATATTGTAGTAGTCACAGAAACATGGTACAAAGAAAACCATGACTGGGATGTCAACATACCAGGATACACAATCTACAGGAGGGACAGGGAGGGTAAAGAAGAAGGAGGAGTAGCTCTCTAGGTAAAGGAATGGATCAAAGCAACAGAACTAAAGAGTAAACAGGGAGCAGATGAAGCACTCTGGGTCACCCAGGAGACAGGAAATGGCACCACAATCCACATGGGGGTTGTATACAGACCCCCATCTCAGGGGAAGGGAATGGACAAGGAAATAATAGAAGGCTTCCTTAGAATGGCAGAAAAAGGGGAGATATTGTTGATGGGGGACCTGAATATGCTAGTTGTTAACTGGAGCACTCTCTGCAGGCACATCCAAGAGCAGGGTCATTCTTGATGCCCTAAAGGGCATGCCTCAGACAGCTAGTATTGGAACCCACTGGGAGGAAGCAATCTTAGACCTGGTACCTCAAATGGGGATGGAGAAAGAATCTCAGATTCAGAAGTGGGTAGCCATCTGGGAACAAGCGACCACCAAACAGAGTGGTTCACAATAAACACAGCCATACAATCAAGCCATACAAAAAGCAAGAGTATTGGACTTTAGGAGGGCTAACTTTGGGAAATTGAGAGAGTGCCTCAGAAAAGCACTAGCAAACAGGCAAGAAGGAGGGGTGGAGGAACAATGAGGAGCAATCAAAATAGCCATCACAAAGGCAACAAGCCTTTGTGTAAAGCAAATGAACAAAACACAACGAAGGAAAAAAACACCATGGTTCTCAAAAGAGGTGGCAGGGAAGGTTAAGGAGAAAAGGATAGCATTCAAGAAATATAAGGAAACACAGAAGGAGCAGGACAGAGAACTTTATCAGTTAAAGCAGAAAGAGGCTGGAAAGGCAGCCAGAATAGTAAAGGTCCAAACCGAGGAAAGGATAGCCAACTCTGTAAAGAAGGGGGATAAGACCTTTTATAGGTACATTAGGGAGCTAAGAAAGACCAAAGGAGGGATACTGAGGCTTAATAAAGGGGAGGGAAAGTGGGTAGAGGGTGACAGTGAAAAAGCAGGGATACTGAATGAATATGTCTGCTCAGTATTCACAAAGGAAGAGGAGGGGGAGGTACCTAAACCAAAAAAGAGAAACACTCTGAAGACAGGGGTCGATACCAGTCCATTTACAGAAGAAAGGGTTCTGAAAAAATTAATAAAATTGAAGGTGGACAAAGCAATGGGGCCTGATGGGATTCACCCAAGAATTCTAAAAGAACTAAGGGTAGAACTAGTGACACCACTGACTACTCTCTTTAACAAATCATGGGAGGATGGGGTGGTACCTGAGGACTGGAGGAGGGCGGATGTGATTCCTCTTCACAAAAGTGGGAGCAGGATAGAGGCAGGAAACTACAGACCAGTTAGTTTGACCTCAGTTTAGGGAAAATGATGGAATCACTTCTGAAGGAAAGAATTGTTGAGTACCTAGAGGCCAGTGGGGCACAGGACCCGAGGCAGCATGGATTCACGATGGGAAGGTCATGTCAGATGAATCTAATAGATTTCTTTGACTGGGTGACCAAAGTAGTAGACCAGGGAGGGGCTGTGGACATGGCCTACCTAGATTTTAGCAAGGCATTTGATACAGTCCCACACAAAAGATTAATACACAAGTTAGCCAGCCTTGGAGTGGGTCCCAAGGTGGTAGCCTGGATAAAAAAATGGCTAGACAACAGGACACAAAGGGTAGTAGTAAATGGAGTCTACAGTGAAGAAAGGAGGGTTACTAGTGGGGTACCGCAGGGTTCAGTACTGGGACCTGTCCTTTTAATGTCTTTATAAGTGACATTGCAGAGGAACTGGAAGGAAAAGTATATCTCTTTGCAGATGGCACAAATATCTGCAATAGGGTTGATACACAAGATGGAGTGGAAAGGATGAGAAGGGACTTGGCAAGGTTAGAGGAATGGTCAAATGTATGGCAGCCCAGATTCAATGCAAAGAAGTGCAAGGTAATGCACCTGGGAAACAAAAAACCCAGGGAAAGAGTACACAATGCCGGGTGAGATACTGACAACAGTAAAAATGGAAAAGGACCTGGGGGTAATTATATCAGATGACCTAAAGGTGGGCAAGCAATGTGAGAAGGCAGTATGGAAGGCTGGGGGGATACTGGGATGCATAGGGAGAGGCATCAATAGTAGTAAACAGGAAGTTGTTATCCCTCTATACAGACAGTTGGTGAGACCCCATCTGGAGTACTGTGTGCAGTTCTGGAAACCCCATCACCGCAATTACATAGACAGAGTGGAGGCTGTCCAGAGGAGGGCAACCAAAATGGTGCAGGGTCTGCATCAGAAGACATATGAAGAAAGATTAAAGGAGCTTAATATGTATACCCTTGAGGAAAGAAGGGAGAGCGGAGACATGATAGAAACTTTCAAGTTCCTCAGGGAATCAACAAAGTCCAAGAGGGTAGCATCTTTCAGAAAAAGAGATGTGCAAGAACAAGGGGGCACAATTTGAAGATAGAAGGGGGACGGCTCAGAGGTAATGTGAGGAAGTAGGTTTTCACAGAGAGGGTTGTGGATGCATGGAACAGCCTACCTGAGGAGGTCGTGGAGTCAAGAACAGTGGGGGAATTCAAGTATGCATGGGACAGACATAAGGCAGTCCTAGTGGGGGGTAGGAGGAAGTAAGCTGTTGGTTAACTAGGATCTGCAGCTTATCTGTTAGGTAGGAAAATGGGCAGACTAGGTGGGCCAAGCTGTCCTTATCTGCCATCAAATTCTATGTTTCTATGTTTCTAAAGTCTTGTCACCTTTTTACTGTCTGTGCCAGTGTTTCCTCGGTTTGGGCCTTTGCCTGCCTTACTGCCTTCCCTGCTTCCCTTAGGGAAGTTTGGTATGCCTCCCTATCTTCATCCCAGCCTTTTGGCTCTGACCTTTTCTGCTACTGTTTTTGAGAACTAAAGTGGTTTCCTTCTTCTTTTGTACTTCCTTTTCTCTCTAACACAATGGGATGTTACTCAAGTATTGCATCCTTAATGCTTGCCCACTTTGCCTGTACACCCTAAACGGTATTTCTTTTTGTCAGGGCTAGCTTAACTCTGTTGGCCATCTTATTAAAGTCAGCTCCTCTGAAGTCCCATATTTTTGCCTTGGAATGGGATGATTTAGTTGTAGAGGCCAAATTTAACCATACCATGTGATGGTCACTGGCCCCCAGGTGACCTTTTACCTGGAGATCTGTGATCCTTTCCCTGTTAGTCAGAACTAGATCTAGGATAGCCCTGTCTCTTGTGGGTTGTTGTCCTAGTTGTTTGAGGCCTTCCCTCTGCTGGGAATCCACCATGTGTCTAGTTCTGGCAGATGTTCCTGCTGGTATTGACCAATCTGTATCTGGCATGTTGAAGTCTCCCATTTTCAGAACCTCCCCTTTAGCTGTTATGTTTTGTATATCTTCTAACAGTAATGTGTCTATGTCCTCCCCCCTGGTCTGGGGGCCTGTAGACAACCCCAGTTCTAATGGCTGTCCCATTTCCTGTTTCCAGGGTGACTCACAGTTCTTCTGGCTCCTTATGTGTATTCTGAATTTCTGTAGCTTTGATATTTTCATTGACATACAGGGCCACTCCACCCCCCCCCTTTTTGCACCTTGGTCTCTTCTGAACAGTACATAGCCAGGTACTGAAGTCTCCCAAGTGTGGTTACTAGTAAACCACATCTCGTTAATTGCTACTATGTCCAGTTTAGCCTCTGTCTTTATTGTCTGCAGGTCGGGGATCTTGTTTCCCAGACTGCGAGCATTTGTGTACATGATTTTCCATTGGCCAGATTTCAGTGTGTTAGTTGTTGGGTGAGGTCTGGCATTTCCCCTGAGCGTCGTATGGGGAGCTGGACCTTTTTCCTTACCTGCTGATGCAAATGAACTGCAAACATGCTGAACTCCTGTTTGACCACTAGCTGAGGGGGGAGGGGTGTTCTACCCATTTGATGTATGGGGTGCTGCACCCCTCTCCCAATTTGCTAGTTTAAATATTCTACAAAGACATCAAACTTCTGCCCCAATGCACTGACTCCCTCCTTAGTCAGATGCAGTCCATCAAATTTAAAGAACTTTCACTCCCAAAACTGTTGCCAGTTCCCTAAAACTGTGTGTCCTTTTTCCTGGCACCAGCCCTTGAGCCACATGTTTAGCTCCCTTATCTCTCCTTCTCTGACCTTCCGTCCATCTGCCTCCCCCTCTCCCAGACTGGCAGGATCTCAGAGAAGGAGATACTGGACAAAATGGATGATAGTTTGTCACCCAGCCTTGTCAGATGTTCCTTGGTCTCCACAACTGACCGGCTGGCAAGATCATTAGTCCCTATGTGTACCAGGATGTCAATGTTTTCTCCTGCTTCCTGAACAATTTTAGCAAAGTGGTCAGTATCTCTCCATCCTGATGTACCTGGGAGACATCTGACCATTACCCCTGGCTGGACATAAGTATCAACTCCCCAAATCATGGAGTCTCCTATGATCAGAAGTTTTTTGGAATGCCTTTTTGCTTTTTTTTTGTTTTGGTTCCTGTTTTGGGCGAGCTTTGTTGTGCTAGCTCCTGTGCTGCAGTGTCTGCTCTGCAGTGTCCTCTGCCCCTTTGTTTGATTTTGGAGATAGAGGCAGATACCTGTTTGTAGTTTTTATATGGTTTGCGGAGGTAATATGTTGGAGAACACCGAGTGATGGGGCACCCGATTTGTCCCTCCTAACCACCTGCCAACCTCCTGGACCAACTACCCTCTGCAGTCGAGGTGCTTCTGTTGGATGTTGGGGAAATGGCGGGTGCTTCTTATAATGTATTTCCTCTTGAATATGAAAATTTGAGGTGCGCAATCTTTGTGCATGCTGCCTGGAGCTGAGCCCTAAGATCTCCATTGGCCCAGCATTTAGGACAGTGTCCTAAATCCTGTAAAACTGCCCTTCTGAAAAGTGTTCTGCAGTACCTGCAGTTAATAATATTCACTCCAGATAAGTTGCTGGGTTTATAACCTGGTCAGAGTAATTAGAAGGAAGAAAATGAAGGCAAAAGTTTGATTTTGTGTTTTGTTTGTTTGTTTTTGTATAACTTGTTGTAACAAGTTAAATTACTAGTGCCCCTGTAAATAAGGTCACCATGTGGATACCCCACTGATCCGCCCCTTCCTGCTTTGCCACAGGAAATGTCATGACTGTGCTACCCAATAAAAAGAGTGTAGTGTGGGGTAGTTGGGGATGGGGGTGGGTGGCTGGGCCCTTCCCCTGCTGAAAAAGAAGAACCACGAACGAAAGAAGCAAGGAGATAAGAGCAGAAACAGTCAGCAACAAATGCAGTAACCCTGAAAGCTTATCCTAATGATAGATAAAACTGTAAAACCTAAAAGCACCACCTGTAATAATTTCACAGAAGATATACCCTGTAAGAAACACTTTGCTACAGAGAAAAATAAAGCAGTAACAGAAGATATACCTTGCAAAAGACAATTTGAATCAGAAGATTACAGCAGTAATCTGTTAGCATATACCTGTAGGCACACCTTGTAATAATGCAGCAGAAGGTATACCCAGAAACAACAATTTGAATCAGAGAAAATAAAGCAATAAAATGTTAGCAACAAACAGTAACAATCCCTGTGAGTACAAAATAAAAATAACAACACACAGTAAATCTGCCTAGCCGAAAGAAGTCTTAATCCTTTCTCTTGCTCTGGTAAGGTTCTTTGCTCTGTCCTTTCAAGCAACCTAGAAGGAAAGAGCTCTGGTGAAGCTAGGTGCCTTAGCCAGGAAACCTAGTCTCCCAGATTTTGGTCTCATCTGCAAAAAGGCACATCTTCCCTTCCAGTTCTTTTGCAATGTCACTTATGAAGATATTGAAGAGGACTGGTCCCAGTACTGAGTCCTGCGGCACCCCACTGGTCACTCTCCCATCAGCAGAGTGAGTGCTGTTAACTATCGCACACTGTCTCCCATCCTTTAACCCATTTCTAACCCAATTCCCCACTTTGGGACCCACCCCTAGGCTGCTTAACTTCAAATCTGTCTCCCATGCATCACAGTGTGGAAGGCCTTGCTAAAGTCCAGACAGATCACAAACAATTTTCCTGGTCACCTAGTAAAAGAAATCAATCAGATTAATTTGACATGACCCCCCTCAATCCATGCTGCCTGTCATCTTGCAGCCCATTGTATTCAGGATACTCTACCAACCTTTCCTTTAACAGAGTTTGCATTAAGACATTAGACACTAAAGAAACAAAGGAGTATTGGAGCAAGAGAAAGTCAAGGCTATACGAAGTTTATTGTCTGCTCGGGAGTCAGTTTTAGTATGTTATGGGTTGATACTACTCTAGAAGGGTGGGAAGATACAAAAATGGACATAAAAAACTGTCTTAGAAAATTGTCATACACGAATAAACAAAATATATAAAATACTTAAGACTATGACACCAGCATCTGAAATTGTTTGAAAGAAGTGCAAAAGGTGACACTCCCCTGACTGCACAAATAAGAAATATTAACAAGCATTTGTCAATGCTGAATGTTGTCTCACTGGCATTGGCATTGGTAGTGCCGGAGTTAGAGATGTATAATAGGAATGGCAGTGAAGTATTAAAATGATGCCAACCCCACCCCCACCCTGTAGAGACCGACAGGCATTCGGGTGTGCCTTTGGGTCATCAGCTATAATGCTCATGCCATTTTACCTCACCCTACCCTGTAGACACTGACAAGTGTCGTGGTGTGCTTTGGGCGTTATACTTACCCCATTCCATAAGGAAATACGCTGAGGTGGGTACAGTATAGGAGAATGAGGTGAACTTTGTGGCCGAACAGTGCAAGGCACACCACGATACCTGTCACTGGCTGCAGGGTAGGGGTGGGGGTGGAATGGCATGAGCATTACAACTGATGATCCCAAGCCACACCCCTGATGCCTGTCAGTCTCTACAGGGTGGAGTGCTACAGTTGGAAACCCTAACACCTTAGGCGTGTGTTGGTATTTTCACTCCAAATTTTTAAAGTGGGCTTTTTGTGAGCCCACCTCATGAAAGCAGCACTGTTAGTTTGTTAGTTGAAAGGTGGTTTTGCACAACATCTATGCCATTTGGCGACACAGGGACGAAAACACATTTTGGACAGGATGTGGAAAATGACAACTGTATTGTTCATGAGGAGATGTAAAAAAATGGCAAAGATGAAAATCTGGAGTGAAAATATGAACAATTGGTGAAGGTATGAGCATGCATAGAAACTGTGCAACACACATCAGTAACCCAATTATTTTTGGGATTTTTTTAACCACATCTCTAACATAGGCATTTTGGAACCTCCCCTCATGAACAGTGGCAGTGTGATTCTGTTAATGTGTCCGAAATGTTGATTTCGCACAGTGACCATGCCATTGTGTGCCACAAGTGCGAAAACACATTTAGGGCACAATGTGAAAAATGACAGCTGTACTGTTCATAAGGAGGTGTAAAAAAATGTCAGTGTTGAAAATCTGGCATGAAAATAGTGCAAATTTGCAAAGTTACAAGAATGCGTGGAAACTGTACAACGCACGCTTGTAACACAGTCATTTTATGGAATTTTGTCACCAAATTTTCAACATAGGCATTTTTTGACTTCTGCTCATGAGCAGTGTCATCGTCATTTCCTGAAATTGTCCCAAAAACTGATTTTGCGCAGCGACCACTCTATTCTGCGCCGGATGTGCAAAAACACATTTCAGCCAGGATATGTAAAATGACAGCTGTACTGTTCATAAGGAGGTGTGAAAAAATGTCAATTTTGAAAATCTGGAGTGAAATTATTACAAATTCATGAAGTTCATGTCTCTTCAGTTTGTGCTTTCATGCTCCTTACTGCTTTCCCTGCTTCCCTTTTTTCCTCTAATACACCTCTGTATCCTCCTTTCTCTGTATCTCCTGATGTCTTTTGAATGCTACCCTTTTAGCCTTTACCTTTTCTACCACCTCTTTTGAGAACCATAGTGATCTGTTTTTCCTTTTACTTTTGCTACCTTGCTTGACACACAGGCTTGTCTTCCCTATGGCCCACTGTTAATCCATCCCACCAAGCTCATTCCTCCCTGCCAGGTTGTCCCTGAGACATTCACCCATCTTTTTAAAATCTGCCCTCCTGAAGTCCAGGACCCTCAAACCTTGTGTGGTTCAATTCCACAGCCACCCTGATTTTGAACCACTCTGTATGGTGATCGCTGTTCCCCAGGGGGCCTCCTACCTTGTCTTCTGCAACACTGTCCCTGTTAGTGAGTACCTGGTCCAGTATTTCCCCATCACAAGTAGATCCACTAACTAGTTACCTGAGGAATGCCCCCTGCAAGCAGTCCAGGATGTCCCTGCTTCTAGCTAAAGCCACAGGTAGGCAGTTCCAATATACATCAGCTGGGTTGATTTTCTCCACCAACAGCACCTCCCCCTTTTCTGCCATCTTGCCAATAGCTTTCACCAGCACTTTGTCTACAGTGAAGCCCACCAGACTGAAGCACAGTGTTAGAGTTCCCTGCATGACAAAAGGCATTAGCTCCCATTGCCGTTGAAACTGCATTGTTTTGTGAAGTGACTGCTGCAGAATTGTGTTTCATTGGTGGGCTTCAGTATAAATCCTCCCTCTGTGCTGGAGGTCTGTAGATCATACCAGTGCAAATAAAAGCTCCATTCCCCATCTCTAGGGTGACCAGCAGTACCTCTACTTCCCCCTGTATTCCCAGTATCTCTGTTGCTTTTATGCTTTCCCTCACATAAAGCACCATACCCCCTCTTTTCCTTCTCACCTTGTCACTCCTGAACAGAGTATAGCCTGGCATGAGTAAGTCCCAGTCATGGTTTTCAGTGCACCATGATTCAGTGATGGCCACAATATCCAGATCAGCCTCTGCCATTATGGCTTCTAGGTCCAGAATCTTATTTCCTAGACTTCTAGCATTTGCACACAAGGCTATCCAGATTTTGTTACCATTCTGCTTGTTACCCCCTTTCTTTTCTTTCTGCCCTCCCTCCATCCCCGGTCTTTTTTAGTGCTTCTATTCCTATCTCTGAATGGCGGAGCAGCAGCAGGATGAGCCAGGGAGCCAATCAGGAGGCAGGTGTCTCCCAGAGTTCAGCTAAATCCAATCAGAGAAGGAGGTGGGAGGATTTAAACTGTGGCTGGGCTATAAATAAACCTGGGCCCAGCTCCACAAACCATACACTGCAATTCACTGACCTGGCACTGTGCCGCACCTGTGGCATGTATCCCGATCCTGGTGCCGCACCAGCACACCAGCTGTAAGTGGCAGGGCCACCAGAGGAGACCATCAGTCAGTTGGGGATCAGCAGGACTGCATCAGTGGCTGCAGAGGGGAATCTGAATGGCGGAGCAGCAGCAGGACGAGCCGGGGAGCCATTGGGAGGCAGGAGGCTCCTGAAGTTAAGCTTGAATTTTTTCCCCTACCCACCCTGCACTGCCACCAGTATTAAATGGGCTACTGAACCTGCCTATTTTAGCGCAGCACCAATAAGTAGAGGAGCAGGGGGTGGTGTTCCCGGTAGGGGTGTCACCAGGATGTACTTCAACTGGACCTGACTGGCGAGCTTGCAAGCTTGACCGGCTTAAGAGCCCAGATCAAATCAAATCAAATTAAACTTTATTTCTTTAAAAGGCATCTTTCTTAAACCAAGGTGACTGTACATAAATTATCAATCTCCAGTAAAATCATTTAAAACCATAAATGTAAAACAATAATCAAATTAATCTAAATCATAACTTTGGCAACACTATGTTAATCTTCATCCATAAATGCCAGGCTGAACAGATACTGCATACAGAACACTGGGGGCTGGGGGAGAGGCACATATTCAAGGTACAGTATAATCTAATTTGGCAGGAACTGCTAAGGACTCGGAGCACTAGGAAATAATCAGTACATGCCATCTGGGCTGTTTACATGTATTTTGGCTGGGTTTACTACTTGAGGGAGCAATTCTGTAGGTGGCTTGTACTGTACTGGGAGGGTGGGGGTAATGCTCTGAAACACTGGTCACTGCCGTTTTTTTGGAGGAATTGATAAATAGGGGAGTGCTGATGCAGGTGTACTGTCTGGGGTCTGTGATCTTATGGGCATTATTCTGATAGTTGTATATAACTGTTTCTTGTGTAAGGGAGTGTTCTGTAGGGCAGAGTGTTCTGGGGCGGCAGTGTTCCGGGAGACATTCTGGAGGCTGCGATGCTGCCCTATTTGCAGGCACCTTTCTGGTCTGAGAGAGGAGGTTGCCCATCTCCAGGCTGACCTGGCTAGGATTCGTGAAACCTCCTCCCCCACCCAGGGACCACCAGGGCCAATGCCACTACCTCAGAGGTTGCCAAGAAAGAGGAGAGGCTGGACCAGGGTGGGCTCAAGGAGGGAGAGGGTGGTGGAACAGAGTTGCATCCCTCCAGCTGTACCTCTCCACAATTCATTCGCTCTTCTGGTGGATAGTGGTTCCTCTATGGAGGCACCTTCAGTGGAGACCAAGGAGAATGCTGGGAACCTTCACAAAGGAGACCCACAGGAGGGTGGCATGGGACCCCACAGGGGAAGGAAACAACTCCTGGTGGGGGACTCAATCATTAGGGGGTAGAAATGGGGAGGACGGGGAGAGGGAGGAAAGGTGCCTTCCTGGCGCCACAGCTTGGAGGGACAGGAAGTGAATCCTCAGGATCGTGGGAGGAGCTGCACGAGGGAGGGAGCTGGATGTCATTGTCCACCTAGGGACAAATGACCTGGCTAGGAATGGGATCAGAGCAGTGCAAGAGGAGTTTGTAGAGTTGGGAAGGGGCCTTAGACAAGTAGCGCATACGGTAACCTTCTCGGAGGTGCTGCCTGTCTATGGCAAGGGAGATGCTAGGGCACTTCTCAGAGAATTCAATGAGTGGTTGAAAAACTGGTGTGGAGTTCAGGGTTTTGGCTTCATTGGGACTGGGGGCCACCTGGAGGATGCAGACCTATACTGGTGTGATGGTCTGCATCTG
The DNA here is from genome assembly GCA_016271365.2 of Neoceratodus forsteri. Lineage (NCBI taxonomy): Eukaryota > Metazoa > Chordata > Ceratodontiformes > Ceratodontidae > Neoceratodus > Neoceratodus forsteri. Next base: position 728,622,962 of record CM057455.1, read on the forward strand.
TCCAGGGAACCAGAATCTAAGCGAGAGAGGTTTAAATGCTTCATTGGTAAGCATTTAAACTAGCCAAGGGAAGCACTGAAAGGAGCAGGAAACTGGAGCCTCCCCACAAAACATGGTGATTAGTGAGGTAAACACCAAGGTACAGAAGTTATTAGGAAGTAGAACAAATTTAAATGTAAAAAAAGGCAAAGGCATTAAGGACAGAAATGAGGCTAAAAGGGGTAAGGCTATCAAAAAGTGGAGGGTGATGAGTACCAATGCCCATAGTCTGTGTAACAAGCTCCCTGAACTAGTGGCCTTGATGGAAGAGGTTGCGTGGATATTGTGGCAGTTACAGAAACATGGTACACAGAGAACCATGACTGGGATGTCAACATACCAGGATACACAACCTACAGGAGGGACAGGGAGGGTAAAGAGAGGAGGAGTAGCTCTCTGTGTAAAGGAAGGATCAAAGCAACAGAACTAAAGAGTAAACAGGGAGCAGATGAGGCACTTTGGGTCACCTGGAGACAGGAAATGGCAATCACAATCCACATGGGGTTGTATACAGACCCCTCATCTAGGGGAGGGAATGGACAAGGAAATGATAGAAGGCTCTTCTTAGAATGGCAGAAAAAAGGGGAGATATTGTTGATGGGGACCTGAATATGCCAGATGTTAACTGATCACCTTGCTGCAGGCACATCCAAGAGCAGGGTCATTCTTGATGCCCTACAGGGGGCATGCCTCAGACAGCTAGTATTGGAACCCACTCGGGATGGAGCAATCTTAGACCTGGTACTCTTAAATGGGGATGGAGAAGGAATCTCAGATTTAGAAGTGGGTAGCCATCTGGGAACAAGCGACCACCAAACAGTGTGGTTCACGATAAACACAGTCATACAATCAAGCCATACAAAAGCAAGAGTACTGGACTTTAGGAGGGCTGACTTTGGGAAAATGAGAGAGTGCACTAGCAAACAGGCAAGAAGGAGGGGTGGAGGAACAATGGGGAGTGATCAAAACAGCCAATCACAGAAGCAACAAGCCTTTGTGTAAAACAAATCAATAAAACACAACGAAGGAAAAAAACGTTATGGTCCTCAAAAGAGGTGGCAGGGAAGGTTAAGGAGAAAAGGACAGCATTCAGGAAATATAAGGAAACACAGAAGGAGCAGGACAGAGAACTTTATCAGTTAAAGCAGAAAGAGGCTGGGAAGGCAGTCAGAATAGCAAAGGCCCAAACCGAGGAAAGGATAGCCAATTCTGTTAAGAAGGGGGATAAGACCTTTTATAGGTACATTAGGGAGCGAAGAAAGACCAAAGAAGGGATACTGAAGCTTAATAAAGGGGAGGGAATGTGGGTAGAGGGTGACAGTGAAAAAGCAGGGATACTGAACGAATATTTCTGCTCAGTATTCACAAAGGAAGAGGAGGGGGAGTTACCTAAACCAAACAAGAGAAACACTCTGAAGACGGGGCTCAATAACAGTCCATTTACAGAAGAAAGGGTTCTGAAAGAACTAATAAAATTGAAGGTGGACAAAGCAATGGGGCCTGATGGGGTTCACTCAAGAATTCTAAAAGAACTAAGGGTAGAACTAGTGACACCGCTGACTACTCTCTTTAACAAATCATGGGAGGATGGGGTGGTACCCGAGGACTGGAGGAGGGCAGATGTGATTCCTCTTCACAGAAGTGGGAGCAAGACAGAGGCAGGAAACTACAGACCAGTTAGTTTGACCTCAGTGGTAGGGAAAATGATGGAATCACTTCTGAAGGAAAGAATTATTGAGTACCTAGAGGCCAGTGGGGCACTGGGACCCAAGGCAGCATGGATTCACGATGGGAAGGTTGTGTCAGGCAGAATCTAATAGATTTCTTTGACTGGGTTACCAAAGTAGTAGACCAGGGAGGGGCTGTGGACATGGCCTACCTAGATTTTAGTAAAGGCATTTGATACAGTCACACAAAGATTAATACACAAGATAGCCAGCCTTGGAGTGGGTCCCAAGGTGGTAGCCTGGATAAAAAATTGGCTAGACAACAGGACTCAAAGGGTAGTAGTAAATGGAGTACACAGTGATGAAAGGAGGGTTACTAGCGGGGTACTGCAGGGTTCAGTACTGGGACCGGTCCTTTGTAATGTCTTTATAAGTGACATTGCAGAGGAACTGGAAGGAAAAGTATGTCTCTTTGCAGATGACACAAAGATCTGCAACAGGGTTGATACACAAGATGGAGTGGAAAGGATGAAAAGGGACTTGGCAAGGTTGGAGGAATGGTCAAATGTATGGCAGCTCAGATTCAATGCAAAGAAGTGCAAGGTAATGCACATGGGGAACAAAAACCTGGGGAAGCGTACACAATGGGAGGTGAGATATTGACAACAGTAAAAATAGAAAGGGACCTGGGGGTAATTATATCAGATGACCTAAAGGTGGGCAAGCAATGTGAGAAGGCAGTAAGGAAGGCTGGGGGGATACTGGGATGTATAGGAAGAGGCATCAATAGTAGAAAACAGGAAGTTGTTATCCCTCTGTACAGACAGTTGGTGAGACCCCATCTGGAGTACTGTGTGCAGTTCTGGAGACCCCATCTCCGCAAAGACATAGACAGAGTGGAGGCTGTCCAGAGGAGGGCAACAAAATGGTGCAGGGTCTGCACCAGAAGACATATGAAGAAAGACTAAAGGAGCTTAATATGTATACCCTTGAGGAAAGAAGGAGAGAGGGGACATGATAGAAACTTTCAAGTACCTCAAGGAATTAACAAACTCAAGAGGTAGCATATTCCAGAAAAGAGATGTGCAAGAACAAGGGGCACAATTTGAAGATAGAAGGGGATGGCTCAGAGGTAATGTGAGGAAGTATTTTTTCACTGAGAGGGTTGTGGATGCATGGAACAGCCTCCCTGAAGAGGTCGTGGGGTCAAGAACAGTGGGGGACTTCAAGAATGCATGGGACAGGCATAGGGCAGTCCTAGTGGGGGGTAGGAGGAATTAAACTGTTGTTTAACTAGGATCTGCAGCTTATCTATTAGGTAGGAAAATGGGCAGACTAGGTGGGCCAAGCAGTCCTTATCTGCCGTCAAATTCTATGTTTCTATGTTTCTATGTAATGATCATTGACCATACCCACACACCTGGGTACTAGGACAGGCACACCAGACGTAGATTGAGGGGGAGGTTCAGCTACATCATGTATGGGAGGAAATTTGGGGACAAGATGGGTGGGTGGAGTGGGGGCAATGGAACTGATGGGGGGGGTCTGGGGTATTCGAGACAGCAGTACTGGGACAGATGGCATGGGAGGTGAGGTTGGTCCCAGTGAAAGGGGGGCTGGTGCAGCAGGCAGGAGGTCAACAGGGTATCCAGGTGTGACAGTCTGGTGAGCTGCAGTGGCTGTGGGGTGGCCGTATGGATGGGTACATTGTGGAGGCTGCTGGAAAGTCCCATTTGCCACAGGCCGAGAGCACTGGAGGAAGAGGTTAGTTGGCTGGTGGGGGAGATAAGAAGGTTAAGTGAGGAGAAGGGCAGAGTGAAAGTAGGTTGGGCACCCCCTTGGGTGTACAGGGAATCAAAGTTTGTGGCAACTTGGGGGAGCAGAACCCAGGCCGCAATGTGGGTCTGCAGTGGGGTGGCAATAACAATGCCAGTAGTAGAGGGATAGGATTAAGTAATAGGTATGAGGTTCTGATGTTGGTAGCAGAGGAGGATGGTATCCTCAGGAGTGGGGCAGGTGACAATCAGGGTATGAGAATGCTGGGGACAGTAGTCCAGATGGGGAGAGGGGGGAGGGTTTGACAGGTAGGGGTATGGGAGGGGAGACAGGGCTGGGGGAGTGGTGGGAGGATGCAGCCAAGGGTGAGTTGGATTGGCACTCGGCAGAGCAGGGGCAATCATAGATTGTGCGTTGGCCACAGAGAGAGGGGCGGCAGGAATGGGGGGAAAAAGAGGTCTAGCAGGAAGTGAAGGGGAGAGTGCAGGGGGAGAGGGTTTCCTGTTGCTGGTAGGCAGGGAAGGGTGAACGATTAATGGAGAGGCAGGGTTTGTAGGCAGTTACAGGCAAAAGGTGGGGAAGAGATGGGCGGAGTAGTAGTGTTAGAGGACTCTATACTTAAGGGGGTGAGATGGAGAGGGAGGGGTGAATGACACAGTTAGATATGGGTGGAATCCATACCAGGCTTAACAGTGGGTAGGGTGGGGAAGGCTTTGCTTAGGTGTGTTTGGGGGGAGAGAAAAACATCACATGGTGGTGCAGGAAGGCACCAGTGACCTGGGGGAGAGCCTGGTGGAGTTGGTTAGGAAGAGATTTGAGGAACTAGGGAAGTTGTGCATGGAGGTTTGGTGCTCGGTGGCCTTCTCGGAAGTGCTTCCTTTACCCAGGGGGAGCAGGGCGAGGAAGGACAGGGTTGTGGAGTTTAACTCTTGGCTGGTGGGGTTATGTCACTCTCATGGATATGGGCTGGTAGGGGATTGGGGGAACACATGGGTCAACAGTGACCCATACGCAGCAGATAGATTGCACTTGAGTAGGGCTTGGCAGGGTGTCTTGATTCGGAAACTGCAGGAATACATACAGTAGCTTTCAAGGGGTTTTTAATCTAGGAAGGGGGAGGCGAGTGTGCAACTAGTGTGCAAGGTTGCCATGTAGGAAAGTTGAACGAGCTGATCCTCCACAACAGCAGTGTTTGTAATGAGAGTGAGATGCAAGGGAAGGGTCAGGTAGAGGGGCTGGGGGTAGGGAGAAGGTGAGTACTGGGTGGAGGGTAGTCTCCCTGAATGCGAGGAACCTGAGTAACAAAGTAGCTGAGCTACAGGCTCTCTTAAACATAGAGATGGTGGATGTTGTGGCCATCACAGAGATGTGGGCCAGCCAACACCAGGATTGGGATCTGGTGATTCCCGGGTACAGGGTTTATAGGAAGGACAAAGGGGTGGGGAAAGGGGAAGGGGTGAAGATTTATGTAAAGAATGGGATTAGATGCACAAGGGAAGAGGGGGAGGAGGGGAAGATGGAGGCACTGTGGATGCAGGTCCTGGATCCAAAGGGTAGGAAATTGAAGCTAATGGTGGTGTATAGGCCATTGGCGCAGTCCGAGGAGTTGGATAGGGAGTTGGAGGATCAGATTCGATGGGTATGTAGTAAGGGGCGCATGGTGATTGTGGGGAACCTCAACTACCTGGGGTGGATTGGGGAACCCAAACCACCTCCAGTGCCAGGGAACAGGTACTTCTGGATGCATTCCAGGATAGCCATCTGATGCAGATGGTTGGTGAATCAATCCGGCTGGGTAATACACTGGACCTGGTATTATCAAATGGGGAGACGGTGAGGGAGTTACAGGTGGAGGGCCCACTAGCTGGGAGTGATCACCTTTCAGTGTGGTTCACCTTCAGCATGAGCAGGGAGGCTGTGGGGTCAGCAACAAGGGTAGTGGACTTCAGATGGGCGGACTTTGGGAGGATGAGGAAAATACTGAGAGGGCATCTTGAGGGGATTAGGTCAGAGATGGATACAAAACAGAAGTGGGATATCATAAAGTCTGGGCTGAAGGAGGCTACTGTAGCATGCACCAGGACACTGAGCAAAAAGACCAAGGCTAAGGTGCCATGCTGGATGACCAGTAGTGTGTTGGCGGGGGTGAGGGCCAAGACAGTGGCCTTTAGGAGAATGAAAAGAACTGGGAGGGAGGGAGGAGGACAGGGAGATGTACGTGAGGAGGTCCAAGGTGGTGAACAAGTTAGTAAGAATGGCCAAGACCTCCAAGGATTTGAGGCTGGCTTGGAGCATCAGGGAGGGGGAGAAGGAATTCCACAGATACATAAGGGAGAAAGAAACTGCAGGGACATGATAGTCTGGATCAAGAAGGGTGGGGGTGGGTGGAGAAGGAGGAGGAATAGACAAAGTACTGAATGACTACTTCTGCTCTGTGTTCATGAGGGAAGTAGGAGGTCCGCTGCCTCCGTGGACTGGGAGGGTGGGGATGAGGGGGGAGCAGATGACTGATGAAGTAATTCTGGAAAGCAAGGTATTGGAAGGTCTGAAGGATCTTAGGGTGGATAAGGCAGCAGGTTCTGATGGCATTCACCCTAAGATGTTGAGGAAGATGGCGGATGTGTTGGCCGGGCCGCTGGCTAACCTGTTCAACACCTCCCTGGACATGGGGTGCATGCTACAGGACTGGAGGTTGGCTCATGTTGTGCCTATCCACAAGAGCAGTCCAAAGGATGAGCTGGGTAAATACAGACCTGTCACTCTCACTTCCATAGTGGGTAAACTTATGGAAGCAATCTTAAAGGAAAGCCCGGTAACCTTCCTGGAGGTCAATGAGCTCCAGGATGGGCAACAGCATGGATTCGTCTCCGGGAGATCATGCCTGATCAGTCTGATAGAATACTATGATTTGGTCACAAGAGAGTTGGACAAAGGCCATGCAGTGGATGTCCCATATTTGGATTTCAGCAAGACCTTAGATACGGTCCCTCACAGGGGCTGGGCGCAAAGCTGAAATATGTGGGGTGGGAGCTAAGATGGCTAAATGGATCAAGAACTGGCAGGAAGATAGACTGCAATGGGTGGTTGTGGGGGGGGGGGCGATTCTCATCTCCTAAGCCAGTGACCAGCGGTGTGCCACAGGGCTCTGTGCTGGGGCAGGTATTATTTGGTCTGTTCATATCAGATAATGCACATAGGGCTGGGAGCAAGATCAGTTTGTTCGCTGACGACAACAAGATGGGGCTGTTGTGGATGACATAGAGGGGTGGCAGAAGCTACAGGGCAGGATGACCTAACCAGACTTGAGGAGTGGTCGGCAAGGTGGCAATTGGGTTTTAATGCAAAGAAGTGCATAGTTATGCACTTCGGGGGCAAAGAACCCGAGGAGGGAATATTGGTTGGGTGGGGTGCGGTTGGGTGTCACTGAAGAGGAGAAGGATCTAGGGGTCATAGTAATGAGGAGCATGAACAACTCTGCTTAGTGCAGGAAGGCTGCGGCTAAGGCCAATGGGATGCTGGGGTGCACTGCGTGGGTTTCTCATCCAGGCACAAGGATATAATCCTGCCCCTGTAGAGGTCCTTGGTCAGGCCACAGTTGGAGTACTGCATGCAGTACTTGCATCTGTATCTGATGAAAAATATCAGGATACTCGAGGTGGTGCAGCATAGGGTGACACAAATTATACAGGGGATAGAAAGCAGAACCTATGAAGAAAGGCTGAGACACTAGTTTGTACACCCTGGGGGAGAGAAGGGATTGAAGGGATATGATTGAGACTTTCAAATACTTGAGGGGAAGCAACAAATCTGGCACAGAGGGGTTGTTTAAGCTGAGGAAATAAAGGGACACAAGGGGCATAGGTTAAGACTGGAGAATGGCAGATTCAGGAGGGAGATGAGGAGGGATTATTTCACTGAGAGGGTGGTGTTGAAATGGAATGCTCTACCAGAGTAGATTGTGCTATGCTGGACGGTGGGAAGTTTCAAGAGGGCATGAGACAGGACAAGGGGGTGCTGGGTAAACAACTCTGTGCAGTATCCAGTGGTGAATGGGAGGTGGGGCAGCTGCAATGTAAGGGTGTTTGCTACGCATTCGAGAAGACTTGATAGCCTGTGAGGCCTGTTTCTGCTGGTAAGTTTCATATGTTCATATCTATCTTAATTTCTACTACCCTGCTTCCTTTATTAATTTCCACCCTGAGGAATTCCACTCCCCTTGGGTTTAACCTAATTTCTACTTCAGGCTGGGGGGAAGCAGTTACTGCCTCCTCAATTTCTTCCACTACTTCCCATGGTTAGTGTAAATGTTCATCAAAGTAACATCTAAACAACTGAGGTGGGTAATGCACCATTGTGCACATTGTTAAGAATGGGGTTTTGGAAGTAGTTAATAACTTCACCATCTTTATAGCTCTTCCAAAATCCTTGAAATAAACCACTCTATGAAAGAGGGTACCTTCATTTGTACTGGTGCAGTGATGTATTTTGTGCTATCAAGCTACCTATCGAACACCATGCCATGGGCTTCTTTAATTATGCGACCCCTGCCCCATTCAGACGCACTATGTCCAGTTAGCACAAAGCTATTCATGTTTGAGCAGTTCTAACCTCCTGAATACTGGGGTCACAGTGTTTAAATCTATGGAGCAGAAGATGGATAAAAAAGAATGTACAGATGTAGAGCACTACTTTGGGTTATTTGTGACTCTAATAACTTTTCTAAAATGTGTGACACTGAAACACATGCACTGACTGAAAAGCACACCTGAACTGGTAGTATTACAGGTTACATATATAACTGATTCATGGAAAGTATGCATTTAATAGAAACGTAGAATTTGATGGCAGAAAAGGACTGATTGGCACATTCAGTCTGGCTCCCTACCTACACTATTACATACGTCCATGCTCAATCTACAGCTCATTCTCCCTCTCCTCTTCCTTTCCACTATGATGCCTTATTGCTTCTCCCATGCATTCTTGAACCCCACCACTGTTTTTGCCCCTACTACCTTCCCTGGAAGCCTGTTCCAGGAATCCATCACTCTTTCTGTGAAGAAGTACTCCCTCACATCTCTCCTTAGTCTACCCCCTCCAGCTTCATAGCATGTTCCCTTGTTCTTGAGCACTTTTTTCTTCTGAAAAAATACTCCCTTCCTGTACCTTATTTATCCCTGTGAGGTATTTAAAGGTCTGTATCATATCTTCACTCTCTGTCTTCTGTTCCAGGGTGTACATACTGATGTCCTTTAGTCTGTCCTCTTAGAGCTTTTGATGCAGACCCTACACCATTTTAGTTGCCCTCTTCTGCACCTCCTCCACTCTGTCTATGTCCTTCCGGATATGTGGTCTCCAGAACTGGACATAATGGTCTAGGAGGGGTCCTGCCTGTGATCTACGCAGAGGCAATACCACATCCCTCTTTCTGTTGGTCATACTCCTCCGTTTGCATCCTAGCATCCCACTTGCCCTCCCTACTGCCTTGTTGCACTGCCTGGCCACCTTTAGGTCATCTGATATGATTACCTCCAGGTCTCTTTCCTGCTTGGTGGTTATCAATACCACTCCACCCATTGTGTACTCTGCCCCTGGATTTCTGTACTCTAAGTGCATTATTTTGTACTTTTTCACATTGAAACCCAGCTGCCGTACCCTTTACCACTCCTCTAGTTTACTCAGGTCTCTGCTCATCCTTTTCACCATCCGTGGAGTGTCTACCCTATTGCAGATTTTGGTGTCATCTACAAAGAGGCAAACCTTCCCTTCCAGCTCCTCTGTAATGTCACTTAAAATGACATTAAAGATATGTAACTTATATTTATTTGGTAGGACAATAGCACATGGTGAATTCATGCAAGTTTAATGTCTTGCTTATGCAGTGCTGTGGTGCTGTATTATAATAGACTAGGGCTACTGAAATACCATGGAATTACTGATGGTGGCCTTGCTGAGCCAACCATCTGCAGCAGAAGATGAGAGCAGCTTCCAAACATGTTTTTATTTGTATTTAACTCATTTCTGCATACATAGCTATAAATAAGTGGGCATTAGGGGTAGTTAGGGACTTACATAAGTTAGCAAGAATAGGACTTTTTTAACAGTTTTCCACCATCTGTGTTGCCTTTTACCTGGCATTGGCCATCTGTTTGGTCAGCAGTGCAGCTGTTCATGTTCAGCTACTGCTGACATTTAGACTGTGTTTTCCTTGCTTCTTGATTTAAATCCTGAGTACTGTCTGTGTTTGCATTTAGTGACCGGTGAACCATCGGAAACACCTACTTATTATAGATGGCAGCAGTCCATGGACCACACTCTGGTAAAGCAGGAATACGGGGTTTGTGGTATTATTTTACGTGGTGCAACTGAAGTGTTGTGAATGCTGCCTTTGACATGTGCTCTACTGCAGGAGTAGTGTTTAACTGGAAGCCACCTCCTATAATCAGATTAGATTGGGCAATGGGTGCAGAATGCTGAAATCAGCCACTGGCATCCCTTGGTCTCTTTGGTAGGAGAACTGAAGTTGGGAGACCAGTAGAATAATGTGGTGAGACAGCATTGCTGGCCAGAGATAGATAATTCTGGAGTGGAGCCACTGGAGCCTCTTGATGTGGGAGAGAGAAAGATTTTGAGCTGACTTGGACTGATGGTGATATTGCATTTTCTGACTTAAAGTGATCTTGCAGGAATCATGTGGAGATGGATTTGAGGTGACTTTGAATGTTTACATTTTGTCTGCAGGAGCTCTGGGGATTCCTGAACCTGGTCAGAATATCTGCACTCTGATTGTCATCAGTTGTTGACTGAACATGAGATATACTTATGATTATTAATGCCATCAAACTGCCAGACGACAAGCTAGCTATATTACTTGGTAGAGATTTATTTCATTTGAACTGGTACTTGAACTAATGTATCAAACAGTGGGCTTCTTGCTGATTAAGTATATGACAGTGGGTATGTGTCTGGGGAAGCAGTTTGCGTGACTGGTGTATGAATGCGTTGGGGGTTGGCTGGGGGGGTTGGTGTTAAAAATATTATGAGGGAGGTGAGTGGTATTCATTTTAAATTGGTTATAAATTAGGGGAGTTTTTTGTGGGAATTTAGTGGGACTGTGCTGGGATTTGAGTTTTTTTGTTGAGAAGTGGGTGGTATTTTATGTAGGGATGTGGGTGGTGTGTTACTGATACCATGTGTCATGGAGACAGTACCTCCTGGTACTCCTATTCCCCTGACCAACTTCATTTACTCCTCCCCTTTGTCAATCCCACAGTTTCAGCAGTTGCTCTTCACTGCTTTAGTGAGGTGGGGATTAGAAGAGACAGCGGCTTAGGGCTAAGGTCTGGATGGGGTTCAGGAGAAGGAGAAGATATGATCAGGAGTAGGACAGAGATACACCCTGAGAGAAAACAGAACCAGGATAGAAGCTGTTCCTACCCAATTCCCATCCTGATGGCTTCTGAAACAATGGCCCAGGTACAGTAGTCATATGAGCAAATAGGACGGCTTTCGCCTTTGGGCAATTCAATGTAATGCCAGGTCACTGAGGAGTTAGGCTGTAGTGATAGCTGATTTCATTGTGAAGCTCCTCTGCTGATCTTATGTGCATTACTGAAACCTGTCTAGGGAATGACTGAAGCCTGCTATCCCACCAGGTTATTTTGTTGTGCACTGACAAAGGCAGGGGAGCAGGGTCATGGTGTTTGAATGTGTGGTCATGAGAGGGGATACAAGTATGAGGGGACAGAATCCTGTTTTTGTACCGGTCACCTGGGTACAACAATAAGTTCCTGCAGGAATTTGAGGAGTTCAACGTTGACCTGACAGTGGAGTCCCCTAGGTGGTTACTGTTGAGGAATTTCAGTGTTTCAATCAGTGATGACTCCTCAGTGTTTGTCAGTAGTTCCTCCATCAAATGTGTTTTATGGGCCTCACACAGGTGGTTACCTCTGCGACTCACCAACAGGGCCACATCTAGGACCTGGTTTTCCCACTGCAGCTGGATATCTCTGATGTTAAGGTTGACCCACTTGCTTCGTCGGACCATCATGCTGCAAACTTTCTTAACAGTGGCCCCAAATGAGATCATCCCACATGTGAAATTAGTCTAATACCACCTGTAACATAGATGTGCCATGCTGTTCTTGGGGTATATCTATGACATAGTGGGGGAAATATTTCTGACACATTTCTCTCAGGTGGTCATAAGGGTTAAAGTATTTTCACAAAATCTGATTGAGTCTCAGGAGGGTCTCATGCTGTATTACATTTTTTAAAAGGACTCCTGTGGTGAACAGACTTCTTTCTTGGAGAGATAGCTCCTTCTCATTATGTGAATGTGAATGTCTATAGAAATCCATGCTTGTACCACACTCAAACTGCCTTGGGCCTGCTTCTGAAGCAAGGAGACAAAGACAGGCTGACCCTTGTGACTGAGTGGATGATGTAATAGGTGAGTGGACTCCTTGAGGTTTAACTTGGAAACACAAATCTCAGGCCAAAAGATTCTGTTTGGGAGCAGAACATATCAAAAGTTCAACTGTAAGAAAAGGGAATGTTCTGAGTCTGCTACAGTATGTCAGATGTTAGTGGCAACTTGGGGCCGGATTCACAACACGTCATAGGACTAAGTCTCACTCTGCAACTCCAGCTGCAGACTGAACTCTTTGCAGCTGTGGAGATTTGTATTCTCAGTCCACCTCAGCTGTGGGACATGTTATTCCTGGTCCTGCTGGACATAATATTTTCCACAGTTGCAGGGGAAAAACATCCACAAGATGTCGTAATTTGCGGAGCCAGTCATGAACCGGCTCCACCTTTTTGAATACCGTAGTCACAGGAAAAACTGCGGCACCACATTTTCAGGGGCTTTGTGAAACTGGCTCTTGGTTCCTAAAAGAGAAAAAGACACAAGAACTGGGGTAGGATCTTTTAGATTTTAGTCTAGAAACTAGTAAGATTTTTTATTTTGTAATATTTCTGGTTAAACTGTTTTTATTCTGAATTCCCTAGTGTTTTTCATCCCTTTGCATTCTACTGTATATACTTAATTTTGTAGTGTAAGTATTAAATATTTATATAGTCAACATTCTCTGTGATTGTGCAGTGTTTTATGGTACAGGCAATATCATTTTCTATTAAGCAGTTTGGTGTCTGTTACCAAAGAGCACATTGCCAACTATAAGAGTAACTTCTGTCTGATACAGAGTTGGTGAGTGGTTTCTGGTAGTGACCAAAGGGGTGGTTGTATTGCCTAAAAGAAAGGCATTGCACTGCATGAGCTGAGGCCAGTGGTGGGATGAGAACCAGATAAAGATACCAATAGCCTGGTGGTGAACCACAAGTAGCTGTCCGTGATGAACTGGTGACTCAGTGTAGATTGTCACATCACCCTAAACATAATCTTGAGCCTTCTATGCTCATGGCACTGTTTGAGCATGTTATAGTTTTGTGCAAGGGAGTTGAAGAAGTCATGGCAGACTAGGACAGAGCCCTTACAGCCACCCTCAACTCCCTTATACCCTGTTGTGTACACCCAAGGGTCTACTGCCACAGCATCACCTGTTATAATGAGAAGAAAAGGCTGTTGAAGTCCAAAGGGTACAGATTTGAGCATTCTTGGAGGAGGTCTGGATCAATGGAGGACAGACTAACCTTGATAACTCATAACAATAAGCATCAATGGGACATCACCCTAAACAAGGCAGAGTACTAGTCACAGATTATTGCTGTAGAGAAAAACAGCCATTCTCAACTCTTCCCCACTGTGGACAAACTTTTATATTCAGTCTGTTTACAGTCCAATAGATTGTTAACCACAGAAAAATGGGAGGATTTTGGTTGGATTTTCCCAAATAGTGTATCCTTTATTAGGTCTGATATCTGCACAAGTGGGCTGTTGCAGTAAAGCCCAGTTTTTGTCTGAGTTGAGCTTGAGCACTCCTTACAGTATGTCTGGAGTAACTTTCACCCAGTTCTAGCCGGGAGATGTACCCCACATGATCTGTGAGCTGCATCCCACCTACTGTTAAACTGAATCTAGGTATAACCCAACTATTGGTGGACTGTCAGGAGGTCTTAGGTCCAGTTGTCATAGAGATTGTTAGGTTCTCCTTAATAGAGGGTGTTTTACCAGCTGTCTTTGAAGAGATGATCATACAATCCCTCCTGAAAAGCCATCATTGTACCCTGATGTCCTCTTCAACTAGAGACATGTTTAAAACCTCCAGTTTTGGGGGAAGGATATTGAGAAGGCCATGGGGACCAAGCCTTAGGCACTTTGGAGAAATATAAGCCATTTCTACTAGGATTCAGAAGATGGCAAAGCACAGAGATTGCACTTGTCAGGAAACAAAATGGCCAATTGCTAGCTAGGGACAGAGAGGATTGATTTATTCTGGGTCGCCTTGTCAGCTTTTGACACAGTAAACAATCAGATTTTATTGGATCACCTGAGGAACTATGGAGGACTCACTGGCACTGTTTCATAGTGGTCTGAGTTTTTCCTGTTTGAGAGGGTGCAGCAGGCTGTGCGGGCCTATGTTTTCTCATACTCTGCTAACCTTGACTGTAGAGTACCTCAAGGCACAATCCTGTCTCCCATGCTGTTTGCAGTGCATATGCTGTCTCTTAGGTGGTCATTCAATGATTTAATTTGTGGTTTAATTGCTATGCTGATTATACTCAGCTATATCTGTCATTTGGCCCTGGGTAGGGGAAACCTGTCAACTTGCCTGAACATTTGTACAGTGTATCTGATATCAATGACTGGATGGCCTCCAGCTGGCTAAGAATGAATCTGGAAAAAATGGAGGTGCTATTGGTGGATGCAGGTTCTCAAAGGATGGCAGGAATGGCTGGAAAGATGGCTGGTTTACATCTGACTGCTTGCTTTCTCATGGCTGTGGATAGAGTAAAGAATCTAGGTTTCATCATGGATTGCAAGCTGACACTAGAATATCAGTTGTCTGCGGCAGTCCATGGTGGCTTTTTCCATCTGAGGAACACCACCCGGATAAAACCCTACATGGAACTGGAGGAATTGAAAACACTTATGCATGCTTTTGTTATGTCCAGGCTGGATTATTGCATTGTTCTTTTTGCTGTGCTATCTGGAGATTGTATGCACCATCTGCAGCTGGTGCAGAATGCTGCAGTCTGGTTGATTGCCAGAGTTTTCTGCTTTGAGACTATTACCCCAGTGTTGGGGTGGGGTTCAAGAATGCATGTGTAACCCCCTGTTACCCGGGGTTACTAGAATCCCAGTAAGACCTAGTGGTAGGCAGGGAAGGCAGCTTGTGAAACTCCAGTTAAATGGATTTCACACTGTCCCACTCTGTTCTCAGTCTCAGCTGAGACTGAGGGATGACATCATTTTAGAACTGTCGCAGCTGCATAAGCCACACTGGAATGTTGCAGTTGGAGGTTAGAGTAGAATGTTGGGGAATTTGAAGCCAGTCTGTGTGCAGTCAAAGAGAGAGACTGTAGTGCAGCAGAGTGTGTGCAGACTCTCAGAGCTTTAAGCTCTGTTTCAGAGCTACTTTTGTGTAAGGTGTGTGTTTCCACCTGAAGAGGAACACAGGAACTGGTAATTGAAGTGGTGGAGACCGCTTTCAATGGTTCAGAGCCACATCCTTGAGGGGATGGGGGAAGGTGTTTACCTGTTTTCCAGGGGCAACCCCCCTGAGTCCGGCTAAGGGAAAGAAGCTGCCTGTTCAAGTTGTGCTGAGGCACCAGAAGCTCTGATAGGAAGATTCCTTGTGGAGGAAATGCCTGTGGGGCACCTGCAACCAAAGGGTGAGTTCGCTTTGAAAAAGGGCCAAGTGTTTTCACCCGAACAGAAGGAAACTAAAGGGACTGTTACTGTGCGGTCAGGAAAAGACAGCCAAGTACAGTTGGATGATGTGGGGATTGGACTGCTTAACTTTGTGGGGGGTCTAGAGTAATGGACAAAGCCACTTATAAGTATGTTCAATTCCAGCACAAATGGGAAGCAAGACAAGTAGATGGAATGTGAAATACATTTAGCAAGAATCTACATTGCAAAGCTTTACAGGATGAGGTGTTTACTGTCCAGAGAAATGGCTGGGTATGAATTGTGGGAGTGAGAGGTGGGAGACCCCCCCCCATCAGTAGTAACCAAATTTACCTCTATGGATTTGCTCTGAGACACCTTTTGCTTTCTCTCAGGTACTTGGCCAGTGCCTGAGGAAAGTACCCAGACGTGGGATTGAAAGGAAGATTCCCTGATGGAGCTGAGGTGCTCTTAGGTGGTTTAGGGAGCCACCAGAAAATGTTTCCATGAAGTATGGAAGGTGTCCAAGTGACTGGCAAGTGAGCCGAGCCAGGGGAAAATCCAGAGCAGTGTACAAGTTCGGGCTCTGTAACCCAAAGCAGCGTACAAGTCCGGGCTGTGTGCCCAGTGTGTTTCAGAGCCTGAGGGCTAAAGTGATGAGGTTGTGTTCTGGTCTCCTTTAATCTGCATTACCAGGAGTGTAGCCCCATGGGGGTCCATCTATGCTTTGCTTATGCTGTTTGGATGTGAATAAAAGCCTCACTTTAGAATCCCACTTCTGGTATTGGACATTACAGTTATTGCTTCCTGTGTTC
The DNA here is from genome assembly GCA_016271365.2 of Neoceratodus forsteri. Taxonomy (NCBI): domain Eukaryota; kingdom Metazoa; phylum Chordata; order Ceratodontiformes; family Ceratodontidae; genus Neoceratodus; species Neoceratodus forsteri. The sequence goes on from CM057455.1 coordinate 728,639,050, forward strand.
GGAGTTACTTGGGTGTCCCTGTGCAGAGTAGCCAAACCTAGCCTTTGTGCCGCAGCATGACCTATTCCTCCCTGAACCCAGCCCATCTGGTATTGCTGTCAGATACAAACTGCATGCCGGACTGGGGTTACACATGGGATAAGCACAAAAGAATCATAGTGGAAAGGAAGGGGGGAGGGAGAAAGAACTGTAGATTGGGTACAGTCTGATGTAATAGTGTAGGTAGGGAGAAATGGGCAGACGGGATGGACCAAGTGGTCATTATCTGCTGTCAATTTCAATGTTTCTATGTTGCTGACATTGCACTGACTACCAGTGAGGTGGTGCGTCTCCTTCAAGATAGATTTAACATACAGTACAAAGACTCACAGAATACGGGCCCAGGCTGCCTGAAGGAGTTTCTTTATCCATATGTTCCTGCTCCTCTCCCATACTCCACTGAGGAGGATTTGTTGGTGAATCCCAGGTCATGATTAAAGCAGTGGGAGGACCATGACTTCTCTGTGGTGGCTCCACTGTTTTGAAACTCCATACCTCAACATCTAACGGAGGCCTCCTCAGTTGAACAATTCAAAAGAGGTTAAAAATGTTATCTATTTAAGATGGCTTTCACTGACTGAGTTATTCTTGATTGAGCTACAATTTATCTTTGGGATTGTGCAGTAGGTAAATTCTATGTATTAGTTAATTAGTACAGAACAGATAAATAATTTTAGTTACTGCTTAGGAGCTGGAATTTGTTACTGTGTATTTATTGTATTTTTAAGGATCTCTGAGCCCAAGCATAGCGTGCCTAAGAAATTAAATATTTTCTGAGGCATTTCTAATGGTGTAATACACACACTACTTTGTCTCAGTTGGGTAGCAGTTGCTCCAAGGAGCTGAGGAAGTAAGTAAGAATTGCAACAGTCTCTGTATGATGCACTGAAATCATCTCTTTTAGGCATCTGTTATTAAAGCAGTAATTCTTGTTGATATGTATATACTTTACTATGCTCAACTTTGTATCCCTGCTGTTACCCCTGCTGTTCATTTTTGTTTCTAAGTTTGCTTATATGGTTCTACATTTAATTCTTTGTTTACCATGTTAGAGCTGACGTTTTGCAGCCTGAAGTTAGTCGTGATGTCCCCCATGCTCCATAATGTCAGGGAGCGGCCTTTCTTGCATGCTACACTGGTACCAGTAATATGATGCAGAAAATCTAGACGTATCATGACCTAGCACAGAAATCCCCATTAATTTCAACTGTATCTCTGTGATATTTTCCAGTGTAGCCAGATACTGTACATAGTGCATCTTGTCACCTACTAATACAGCTGTATCTCTGTGATGTTTTCCATCATAGTCAGATACTGTACATAGTGCATCTTGTCACCGACTACCACAGCTGTATTTCTGCGATATTTCCAGTGTAGCCAGATACTGTACTTAGTGCATCTTGTCACCAACTACCACAGCTGTATTTCTGCGACATTTTCCAGTGTAGCCAGATACTTTACATAGTGCATCTCGTCACCAACTACCACAACTGTGTCTCTGTGATATTTTCCATTATAGCCAGATACTGTATATAGTGCATCTTGTCACCGACTACCACAGCTGTATCTCTGTAATATTTTTCATTTTAGTCAGATACTGTACATAGTGCATCTTGTCACCGACTACCACAACTGTATCTCTGTGATATTTTCCATTATAGTCCAATACTGTACATGGGGCATCTTGTCACCGACTACCACAGCTGTATCTCTATGATGTTTTCCATTATAGCCAGATACTGTACATAGTGCATCTTGTCACCGACTACCACAACTGTATCTCTGTGACATTTTCCATTATAGTCTGATACTGTACATGGGGCATCTTGTCACCAACTACCACAACTGTATTTCTGTGATATTTTCCATTATAGCCAGATACTGTACATAGGGCATCTTGTCACCGACTACCACAGCTGTGTCCCTGTGATATTTTCCATTATAGTCAGATACTGTACATAATGCATCTTGTCACTGACTACCACAACTGTATCTTGGTGATATTTTCCATTATAGTCAGATACTGTACATAGTGCATCTTGTCAATGATTACAACTATATTTCTGCGATATTTTTCCTTTATAGTCAGATACTGTACATAGTGCATCTTGTCACCGACTACCACAGCTGTATCTCTGTGAGGTTTTCCATTATAGCCAGATAGTGTACATAGTGCATCTTGTCACTGATTACAACTATATTTCTGCAATATTTTCCATTATAGCCAGATACTGTATATAGTGCATCTTGCCACTGTCTACCACTGTACTTCACCTTATTCACAGGAGAAGTGACGATGAACTATGGGTATTCAGATACAACTGAGAATATTTAATTATGCTCACTCTTAATGATTTCAAGTCTAAAAAAATTCAAAAGCACACAAAATGGGAGAAAAGGATACATGATGAGAAAAAAAATGGCTACTGAAAATAGAAAAATGTACATAGGTACAAATGGCTGGATTGTCAAATATCTGAACACAGCACTTGCATAATTTATTTTCACTGAGCTGCACTGCAATAAATGTGTCAGCATATCGGCACCCTATTTACAAGCATTTAGACACATTTAGAACACTTTACCTACTTTATGGCAAACAAATGATGTACGCATCAATATTGGGACATGTTTCATTTTTGATGAGCATCTTATGGTAATTGCATCTAGAAGATAACCATCCTTTTTGTGGTCTAACCTTCTTAATGGAATTAGCATAATTGTGTCACAGTCAGTGATGCAGGTCTCTGAAAATCCATTCCAAAGTGTTCATCATATCATTAACAGCATCTCTGATGTTAGTCTGCTCCATCTTCCTACCCTTACACTACACTTGTAATGCTAGGATGGGCACGTACCAGGTCCTTTGAGGCATGGTATTTGGACCACCAGTCTAATTCAGAATCATCAGTGTCCTCTTCATGATCATTGTCGGTAGTCTGTTCCTTCATTACATTTTGCTGGGCATCATTCTATAAGCAAAATATTATGAAACAGTGAACCATATTGATTAGAACTTTCATTTGCAACTATGACTCCTAATAGATCACCAGAGTGCTGTAGCTCTGATTTTACTTTGCTGATAAGGATGTAAATTGTCTTTCTTTGTAGTATGCAAGATTATAATAAGAACACATAAACTTACTTGGACAATAAAATATAATATTAGCTCAAGAAATTGTGCTGTAATGCTGCCTCTTAACAAGTCTTATGAAAGGCCACATCTTGATTTTTATTCTCAGCTGTGCCCCCCCCCCCCATACAAGTTTGGAGAAACCAGAGATATCGAAAAATACAGAGAAATTCACTGTCAATTATTGTATTAGAGGATATAAATTACAATAGCAGATTGAGCATATTAGGGTGAATGCCACTAGAAGTGAAAAGACACAGGGGAGATTTATTATTTATCTGGGACATCATAACAGATGGACTTTATTTATAGAAATGAGATTCAACGTTAAGCAAACTGCTATAGACACAAGGGGACATCCACTTCAATTAAAGGTGGCGCAGTGTAATACTACAGTATATGAAAGAAATATTTTTACACTAAATGAATAATTGGCATGTGGAATTCTCTGCCACTGTAGGTAATACAGAGTAAGGATAAAAATGAGTTCAGAGACTGGATAATAGGTTACTGTCTCAAATTAGAGGTCAGGTGATAGGAGCTCTTTTGAGCTTATGCCTTTGGCTCTTGTTCCTTGCCATAGTATGAACCATAGTAGGAACACAGTAGTGTTTTGGCATTGCCTAACTAAGGGTGCGAGAAGTTGGCCACTGGCGAATTTAGTTTGGCTGTGATTCATGTTCTGTGAATTTGGTTCATCTTTGATGATTCACCCAAAACATGTCCCAAAGCAATAATTGGCATGGGGCAAAGTAGACTACAAATAGAGGTTAATAAGCACCTTGAGGTCAGCAGTGAATATTTATTACTGTAGCATTGTTGTGGCAGGTGAGATTGGCATACCAAAAAAGCAAAGAACACGGCTCAGAACGCCATGGGAGGTGCCGAAATGCAACAAGTCAAGCCTCAATTACAGGAATAACTCTCGGCTGCCCTCCAGACTGAAGACAAATGCTGTCATGTAATAAACAGATATAACTTTTATTTAAAGCACAGAGAAAGCACCCCCTCACAATATGAAACGTTGACGTATGTTTCACATCACACTGGCGCTTTTTCAAGATGTCACTCAATACAACACGCTTCCCTTTTATTCAAGCACTCTTCACACACGTGATGCCAACTTCATGGAAATTAAAGGGGCAACTTACATTTACCAAAAAATTAAAAGCCTACCATAAATATTAAGTATTCTAACTACTTCCATCTTTTTAACATACATTCACTCACTGTGCACTCTTAATGAGTACAATATATAGTGATTCCATGATACAGAATTTAAATACAGAACAAATGCATTATACAAGTACTAATTTAAATACACAAATCCTTCTAAAGAATATGTCCCTTTCCAAATAAGAGAATCTTAGATACACAGACATATGCACCCCCATATAAATGTCATTATGGCAACATATTTCATTCCTTCCTAGACCAAATATCAGAGACTAAGTAATATAAGATATAAATAATAAACCAATACAGTGCAAATCTATTTCATTCTACCATCAAGCAGTTGACCAATAGACAATGAACAGTACTGAAATAATACTATTCATTTTTACTTCTTCAAAAAGGGGGCCAGTTGAAAAGAGCCATTAAGGTCTGGCAAGACCCCAGCCCTTAAATGGAATTGCCATTAGGTCTAAAGACACAAAATCAAGTTATTCAAATCTGCCCCCATCTCCTATTTTTACATGTTCCAGACCAAAAAACATAAATGAGTGTCCACTTCCACAATTTTTAATGTGCATTGCAAGGGCATTCTCAACTGAGCCCAGTCTTATGTGTCGAACATGTTCCAGAATCCGGGTCTTAAATCTTCTTTCAGTCTTGCCAATGTAAAATGAGCCACAATCACATAATGATAAATAAATCACCGTTTCTGTATTGCAAGACATAAAATCACTAGTGTACAATACCTGACCATTATGTGGTAATGTAATCTGATTGCCCACTTTCAAACCCCCATAGGCCACACACAGAATTTTTCCATCAGATTAAGGGGACGGCTATGGGGAAGGGGACAGTCATTTATGTTTTTTGGTCTGGAACATGGAAAGATAGGAGATGGGGGGATTTGAATAACCTGATTTTATGTCTTTAGATCTATTGGCAATTCCGTTTAAGGGCTGGGGTCTTACCAGACCTTAATGTCTCTTTCCAATTGTCCCCCTTTTTGAAGAAGCAAAAATGAATAGTATTATTTCTGTACTGTTCATTGTCTATTGGTCAACTGCTTGATGGTGGAATGAAATAGATTTGCACTGTATTAGTTTATTATTTATATCTTATATTACTTAGTCTCTGATATTTGGTCTGGGAAGGAATGAAATATGTTGCCATAATGGCATTTATGTGGGGTTGCATATGTCTGTGCATCTAAGATTCTCTTATTTGGAAGGGGACATATTCTTTAGGAGGATTTGTGTATTTAAATTAATACTTTTATAATGCATTTGTTCTGTATTTCAATTCAGTATTGTTGGATCACTATATATTGTACTCATTAAGAGTGCACAGTGAGTGAATGTATTTTAAAAAGATGGAAGTAGTTAGAATACTTAATATTTATGGTAGTCTTTTAATTTTTTGGTAAATTTAAATTGCCCCTTTAATTTCCATGAAGTTGGCATCACGTGTGTGGAGAGCACTTGAATAAAAGGGAAACATGTTGTATTGAGTGATGTCTTGAAAATGTGTCAGTGTGATGTGAAACGTATGTCAACGTTTCATATTGTGAGGGGGGTGCTTGCTCTGTGCTTTAAATAAAAGTTATTATATCTGTTTACTACATGACAGCATTTGTCTTCAGACCAGAGGGCAGTCGAGAGTAATTTCTGTAATTGCGGTATTGGCATACCGCTGCTGGGGATTGTTGTGTTTGTAGTGGTTTGATGGTGTCTGCAACCATTATGGTCTTAGTGAGCTAAAGTAATCCATTTTTATTGCTGACCTCAAGGCTTGCACCCCCCCCCATCCAAAATATTTTCTGCTTTACCTCCATAGCAAGTATTATATTTTCTATGGCCCTGCAGATTTTTTAAATTGTATAATATCCACCAACAGAAAGAAAGAATGCATCAAGAACATACAAAACAAATGAAAACAAAATGCATTTATTGCAGTATATTGCCCTCCACAATAATTTAGCATCCATCAATGGCACTGTTTTTTATTCTTACATTTATCTGTTACATATATGTATATTTTTCAATGTTTTAAAAAGTTTTAAATAGAAAGCAGCAGACTGTTGAGATGGAGGAGGAAGATGGAGAGGTAAATTAGTAGTAACCTGACCAGTGAAAAGTTGTAAAGTGGGGGGTCACTCATTATATTCATGGTGGAGCCATACTGATGATGATTCTGTGTGACACATATAACGACAAGATAATCTGTGATGACAGTATCATAGTAACACCACAAAGACGTGTGGTAGTGTTTGTCAGAGGAGTCTTTGTGTTGCTGCTGCTGCCGTTGCTGCTTCTGGGGGTGGTGAGCCAGACTATGTCAATGGTGCCAGTGGCAGTGGGTGTCTGGGAACACTCGCCACCAGGGGGTATGGGAGTGGGAATAGTAGATGTTACATGTTGGATATGTGAATAACCAGTGCATAGTTAAAGTTGATCTGTGGTAAATTGAGACTGAGACAGACTAAGAATTCAAATTCTGGGCCTCTAGCTTTGATTGATGTGATGAGGCAAGATTCACAGTTGTAACTAAAATGTTTTCCAAAGTGACAGATGTTGGAGGGCATCCCAGAAAATAAAATAATAATAAAAAAAAACACTTCAGCCACTGAAGTCAAAATGACTTGCAAGCATTGCCTGAAATGGATTGGATCTGCATTTCTTCCAGACCTTAGCCCTGCTAGGTAAGCCTGCATCATGTACCCAAATGACATGTCTGAGTCTCCCTACAAAATGTCTGAGTAGCACCACCATGCATTATCTAAAGTATGATGCTGCCACAGTGAAAACGTTTTGCTGATGACTATTACAGCGACAACAATGACAGGTCACTATAATGGTTGAGTGGGACCCTGGCACTGCTTCTCCAGATCTTGCGCCCCCTCACCAAAACAACTCTGATTTGAAGTTGATTATACAAAAGTCTGGGGTGTGCTGGGTGCACAATCCCCCCCCCCACTAAAAACAACTTTTGCTCCTGATGGCACAATGCTGACTGCAATTGATCGCTTCCGACATTGTGCCATCGATGTAATGCCAGTCAACAGTATTTCTGTCAAAAAGGTGTAATAGAACCATTATCTAGAAACTCTTAAATGTCATTAGATATCTCAGGATCATCACTTATGAAAGTCTTCAAAGTAACTGCCACCATTAAAAGAGAGTTGAGGCATAGTAGTATGACCAGGATGTTGTGTATGCACATTCTTGATGGTTTCCTAATCTATTTGTGCTGCTTTAGCATAAGCGTATGCAACCATTTTTGTTTGATATACTCCATCCATCCAAAGGAAATGAACATGTCTATTTCTGGGATCCAAAGCGTTGCTAGGAAAAAAATCACGTGTCCATTTTAATGCTGTCATACCTGTGAGACTCAGAAAGCCTTGATTTGAACTACTGCTCCAGCTATTCCAAGCACATCACCCCTATGCTCCTTCAGAAGTATCACACTCTGTATGCATACTGCCTCATACGTAGTTTGGAGAACATGCTGAGAAAATGTGAATCATGATGGAATGTTTTATGTGGGCTTGATGTCCTCCAAGAGTCTTCAAAAGCCAGTGTCCTCCCCATGGAGAATGGCTGAAGATCAAGGCCCATCAACTTTTTTTTATTTTTCCTCCTCACTGTCAGACTCCCTTCAGCCCTTGCAACTCTCCCAACCCCATCATCCACCATCCCTGGGACTTACCTGAGGGATGCTGTTCCTCCACAGATTCTCCCCTGTGGTGGGGCTGTCCAAGGTCCCCCAAGCCCTCTCCAGAAGCCACACTCAATCAGTAGTCCCCATGCCTAGTAGGCACTGTGGGTCTGTGAGGCATCATGGAGCATCATCCTGCCATCTTTGATGTTTTTTTTCCATTGTTCGTGGTCTTAACGTCCAGCATTTGCATGTTATGTGAACTTCCACCATCAGGGAATGTCCCCCACCTACAATTGCTGCCCAAGCCACACCACCAACTATGGTCACCTAGGTGGTGGTGATGCAATGGAGCAATCTGCCCACCCTCCCTGGAAGAGGAGAGAGTTCATCAGGACTATCAATCCTCCTCCCCACCGGCCGACCCCTGAGTGACCCAGGCTCATCCCCAAATACTGACTATTCAGGTGACAATTCAGGAATTGGTATCCACACAGCCCTTGTGGTTAGGCTCATTCTGAAGCACTGCCAGTAGCTGGGAATGCATCAGTTGAGGGTTGTCAGGGTGACTGGATGGCATGAAGAAACCATTTTATCCCAGTTACATAGCTGACCGTCCCTGTCCCTCAACCTGACACTGACCTGAATGGAGAATGGGCCTGGCTGTAAGGAGGATGCCATTTTCATCTTTTAAATGAAATGAATGAAATGAAATGACCTATTCACAAAGTTCAAATAGACTGACCTCATCTGATTATTTTACCACGGTGATTGCAACATGCATTAAGTGAATTTCTGATATCACTCATAAAGAATTCCCATGCAGTCGAACTTTTTTTGGGGGGGTTGTAGGAGGTACTTCTGGAAGAATTAGGCAGATAGTGAGATGATTGTTTTGGGGGCACTGGGGAGTGACGTTCCTGGGGATGAGCAGCAGCAGCAGCAGCATGATGAGGTGGCAAAGTACTAAGGTGCTGAAGTGTGGTGGAGCTTGGCTTTAGATTTTACTGGGTGATGAACGTCCTGCTTTTTATTTTTCATACTCTTTTTTTTAGTTTGCTCTCTCCTCCCATTATGGTCTTCATTCCTTGGTATCACATACATCACAGCTAGGCAGTGGTGTAACTGAAATCACACTTTCAAGCTCCTCTTGTTCTTTATCCTTCTTTCTTGCATTTACACCCCCATGCTCCTCCTGCTCTCATGCTTTTGCCCCTGCTCTGCCACCTTCTGTCACTCCTCACCTCTTGCTTTCTCTTCCCCATCCGCCTTTTGTAGATGTGCTTTCCCTTGGCCATTCCTCTCCTTTTTGCATGTTTCCATAATGTCTTTCTTCTGTATCCCTACATCTGTTCCCTGTCCATCTAACAGCTCTAGTACAGTATCCTCCTCTTCACTGGCAGTCTCCCTTAAGAGCTGCATTGGTACCACTCACTTTGTTTTGTAGAACTGTGGTATAACTATACCTGTATCTCACTCTCCCATGAACACCTGTTCTACTTACTTACAATTTCCTCTTAGTCCTCCCTTTCCCTGTACCATGTTCTCATTTCCCCAAATAAACCTTACCTGGTTTTGCATTTTCCTATTTGTGTACATTGCCTTATTAGCCAGATAGTCACTGATGTTGAATGGGGGGGCAGGTTTATGGACTATTGAATATGCTGTTTTTGTTTCTTCTCCTGAGTGCCAGAAGACAGTTCAATAGGCTTCCACAGGTGAAGGCATCATATCACTAATAACTTGCCCAGTTAACACACAGATCCAGGCCCCTATCCTCAATATTTAAAAGGGCCAAGCCTCAGCCAGCCTTCACAAGATGGAACTATGGGTTTTGTGGAATCAGAGTTATGGCAGCATGCAGTACACTGTTTTTGTTTTCCTTGTTGTCTTTACTTTTTCTGATAGTTTTGCACAGGCCCTTTCAAAGAGCACCATGTTGGATTTAGAGGGAAAATGCATTTCTGAAGTACTGTCTTTCGGATGAGATGTTAAACCGGGGTCCTGTCTGACTGTTCTGTTGGTTGTTTAGGTAGACATTAAAGATCCCATGGCACTTATTGCAAAGAGTAGGGACATCTATTTAAAACAGAATAATACAATTAATTCATTCTCAATTATGGTAATCCTCATTCGTATAGTGGTGATTATCCTCGCCTGTCACGTGGGAGAATGGGGTTCAGTTCCCCAATGGGGAGTTGTGTTTATTTCATAGAAAGAGTGTGGATTCCTGAAACAACCTTCCAGCAGAAGTAGTGGGGGCAAAAACAGTGGCGGGGTTCAAGACTACATAGGAGAAGCACAAAGGAATCAGAGTGGAAAGGAAGGGGGGAGAAAGAAAGAGCTGTAAGTCAGGCTCGGTCTGATGCAACAGTGTAGGTAGGGAGAAATGGGCAGACTGGATAGGCCAAGTGGTCCATAACTGCTGTCAAATGCTATGTTTCTATGCTTCTTAAAATGTCAAGACCTGGTGGCAGAACACTGAATCAAAAAAAGCACCATTATTTTTTGAAGACAGAGACAAGCCTTTTTTCATTTTGGTTTCTTGCTGAAGGACACCAAATTAAATGTCTTGTTCGATCTTGTTGATACCCTCGAGTGTCGGTACCCTTGAATATATAGAAAACTGAGATCATGTTCCTCCCAGTCTCCTTTTTTCCCACTGTGAACATGTTAAAGGCCACCAGCTTCTCCTCATAACTCTTGACTTTCATACCCCTGATCATTTTGGTGGGCCCCTAAACCCCTCCCCATGCCTTTTGACATTCACCGTCCCCTACCCACTTTCCCAATCCCTTTTGTTTCCTCTTCTCTCTCACACACTGGTCCATCCTAGTCTTCTCTCCTCCCCATCTGTAAACTTGAAGCACTCTAAGGAACTATCTCTCTCTTTTCTCCCCCAGACAGTTTCTCCTTTCAACCTTCCTGCAGACATAAATCCCAAGCCGTCATGCTTCGCACTGCCAAACACATCTACCCTCCTCTACCCTTTTTCTCAATTCCTTTTGTTTCACCTTCTTCTCTCTCCCACCTAGCCATCATAGTCATCTCTCCTCACCATCTGTAAACTTGAAGCACTCCAAAGAACTATCTCTCTTCTTCTCCCTCACACAGCTCCTTCTCTCAACCTTCCTGTGGAAATAAATCCATTTCCTCATGCTTCTCATCATCCACTGCTCCTGCTGTTGGGAGACATAGAACTAAACCTTGCCCCCCTTTCCTTCCTTCATTCCACAAAAGGGCTGAGCATTTTTGACGTTTACACCTGGAGTCTTCTCTCTAAGCTTGACCTGCTTAAGCTGTGAGTCCAGCATTTCCTACCCAATACCTTGGTTATCACCAAATCCTGGCTCTCTGCCCAAATTTGTGATGTTGATATCAGGATCAATGCTTGTGTGATTCACAGACAGGATCATGGTAAGTCTTTGGGTGGTGTGGCTATTTATATATAGTGAAGGCTGAAATGCAGTAATATTTCTTGGCCCACTGTTCTCCTTCCCATGAACTTCCAATGGCAAGAACAGGAAGCGCTGCCATCTTAGGTGGCCAAGGAAAACAGAAGGAGAGTGGGACCCAGGTGATCAGCCAGGACTAATCAGCTGACACCAAGAAGCTTTCTGGGGAGTGAAAAAAAACAGAAATTTCATTCAGAAGGTGCCCAGAGGTGTAGACGAACTGTACTAGACAGTTGGGAGCCTCTCAGCAAAAATGCACTGTTTGTGTCACTTTTCAACCTTTGTCTCATTTTTTTCAGGGGTTTGCTGTTAATCAGCCAGGAACAGGAAGCATGGCCATCTTAGCTGGCCATGGGAATGGAGAAGGAAAGACAGACCCAGGTGATCAGCTGGGACTGATTGGCTGACACCAGGAAGCTTTCAGGGGGAATAAAACATAGAATCTCATTCATAAGGTGCCCAGAAGTGTGGAGGAGTTGTGACAGACTGCTGGGGGCCTCTGAGCACAAATGTACCATTTGTGTGAATTTTTTAACCTTTGTCTTTTTTACTCCAGGGGTTTGCTGTTCCACAGGGAGGGACCAGAAGTGCAGCCATTTTAGCTTCCTGAGGGAAAGCAGAAAGAGGGATGGGACCCAGGTGATCAACCTGGCCCAATCAGCTGACATCAGGAAGCTTGCTGGAGGAATAAATACCCATCCACCCTTCTCCCAGCATGCTCATGTCCTAGCGAGTGAGTGGAATATCAAAGGTGTAGAACAGGAGTAAGACTGGCATCTTAGGCATTGGTAGGCATCAGCAAGAGGAAGCAGGGAAGTGGGAAACTCTGCCGATTAACTAAGGTAAAGCACCTGTTCACACATGTTGTTGCATTTACTGCTTGGAATGGCAGATGGTAAAAGGTAAACTTAAACTGGGACTAGGAGCAACACCCTACTCAGGGCAAGTGTACAAAGGGGAATAACAAACAACAAAAAGGGTAAAACTGAAAACATTGTAGCAGGGGTAAAGGGTACACAAGAGACAGGTGAAAGCTAAAGAGTAGTCCACAACTAGGAATAGGAGCAACACCCTATCTATGGTAGTTGTACAAAGGGGTATAAGAAGTGATATAAAGGAAGAACTAGAAACACCCTATCTAGGGTAAGGGTACATAAGTATTTCCAAGTAACACAGGGAGAGCAGAAACTGGGAATGCTAGGAGTAGTGCAGTGCAATGGCTGAGGGATGGCAGTTTTCAGAGAGATATTCTGGAGACTGTGGTGCTGCCCCATCTGCATGCACCTCTTTGGGTTGAGGGAGGAGGTCACCAGACTCCAGGCCATGTTAGCTAGGATATGGGAGGACCTTCTCCCCCACCCAGGGACCACCAGGTCTGCCAGTGTTACCTCAGTGCATGCTAGACAGGAGAACAGCTGGACTATTGTGGGCTCCAGAATGGTGGGGGTGGTGGGTTGGAGGCATGTTCCTCAATAGGTACCACTACAGAATTCCTACACACCTCTGGTAGGGTGGGACTGCCAGGATGAGGCATCTATGGTAGTAGCCATGGAGGATGTGGTGGTCCGCCATAATGGACACCTCAAGAAGGGTGTCAGAGGACCCCAAAGGAGAGAGGAGAAAGAAACTTCTGGTGGGTGACTCGATTGTCAGGGGGATAAGAAGGGGGTGGAGAAGGAGGTCAGGTGCCTACTTGGTGCCATGGCCCAGAAGGATGGGAAGCAAATCCTGAGGATTGCTGTGGCAGCAAGATGGAAGGGGGAGCTGGATGTCATTGTCCACTTGGGGACCAATGACTTGGCTACGGATGGGGCTGAGATAGTGCAGGGGGAGTGGTCTTAGACAGGTAGAGCACTCAGTAGCTTTCTCTGAGGTACTGCCTGTCTACGACAGGGAGGAGGACAGAGATCTCCATGTCAGGAGCTTCAACACATGGTTGAAGGAATGATGCAGAGAGGGGTGGTTCAGCTACACTGGGGACTGGGAATCCACTTGACTGGATAAGGGGCTATACAGGGGTGATGGCCTGCATCCTTTGGGGGGAAGGGGGTGACAAAAGTCCCTGATGGATGGTTTAAATGTTTCTTGGAACATTTAAACTAGACGACCTGGTGGCAGAAGGAATTGGAAAGGCAGAAACTGCCCCCCCTTCACAGGCTGAGGTAGAGAGTGGGGAGAATGCAAGGGGAGAGGAAACCCCCAAGGTGAAAATTAATAAACTAAGCAGGGGGATAGAAATAAAAGGGGAGAGGATTGGGAACATTAAAAAGAGAGAGGGGAAGGAGGAGGTAAAAAGGAGAAAAGGTGGGTAATAAGCAGAGTGATAACAAAATCTGGAAGGCTATGTGAGTGAATGTTAGAAGTCTAAGAAAAAAGAGTTCAGACCTAGAGGCCATCATGGCATAGGCCGACCTGGATATTGTGGCCATTAATGAGTTATGGCACATTGAAAAGCATGACTGGGACAGGGCCATAACAGGGTATACACTGTTCAGGAAAGACAGTGTGAGAAGGAAAGGGTATGTGTGGTACTTTATATGGAGGAAAGTATAAAAACAATGGAGATACAGGGAATACGTGGGGCAGAGGTACTGTGGGTCACCCAGGAGATGGGGGGCTGAGCCACTATTCACACTGGAGTAATCTACAGACCTCCAGCACAGGAGGAAGAGTTAGATAAGGCACTAATGTAAGCCATTAGCAAAACTGCAGAAAAGGGGGAGGTGCTGCTGGTAGGAGACTTCAATCTGCTGGATATTGATTGCAGCCTTCCAGCTGTGGCTTCAGCTAGAAACATGGACATCCTCAACTCCCTCCAGGGGGGTGTTCCTTAGGCAACTAGTCAGTGAAACCACTCATGATGGGGCAATACAGGACCTAGTACTCACTAACAGGGACAGTGTTGCAGACATCAAGGTGGGAGGCCACCTGTGGACCAATGATCACCATACAGTATGGTTCCACATAAAGATGACTGTGGAATCAAACCACACAAGAGCTAGGGTCCTGGACTTCAGGAGGGCAGATTTTATGGAGATCGATGGATGCCTCAGGGATGACCTAGCAGGGAAGATCACCTTGGGGGGGTGGAGAAACAGTGGGCAAAGATAAAAGGGGGCATGGTTAAGGTGACAAAGCTCTGCATCAAGTAAGTGAGCAAAATCAAGAGGAAAAAAGAGACTGTTATGATTCTCAAAAGAGGCGGCAGAAAATGTAAAGGCTTATGGGGTTGCTTTCAAAAGGTATAAGGAGACAAAGAGAGAGAGAGAGAGAGAGAGAGAGAAAGAGGAGGATAGGGAGGGTCAGGGGAAACAGAGGGAAGCAGTGAAAGCAATAAGGAGCATAAAGGTGCAAAGTGAAGAAAGAATAGCCAGGTGGTAACAAAGGGGAGCAGGACACGTTTTAGCTATGTAAGCGAAAAGAGGAAGTTTAGGGAAGGGATTGCAAGAATAAAAAGAGAAGGGGGTAATGTGCAGAAAGGGACCAGGAAAAAGCAGACATCCTGAACAAATACTTCTACTCGGAGGTGAACCCTAGTCCATTTTCAGAGGACAGAGTCCAGAATGGACTCACTAACCTGGAATTGGATAAAGCGATGGGGCCAGGCGGGGTGCATCCAAGGGTATTGAGTGAGCGAAGGGAGGTACTGGCTGCACCTCTGATGGCCCTGTTTAACAGCTTACTGGAAACAGAAGTCATTCCAGAGGATTGGAGGAGAGCAGATGTAGTTCCAGTTCTGAAGAATGATAGCAGGGAGGAAGCTGGCAATTATAGATGAGTCAGTCTGACATTAGTGGCTGGAAAGTTAATGGAAACACTGCTGGAGGAAAGGATTGTGGAATATCTTGACTCCAGTGGGTTGCAAGAACTGAGTCAGCATGGATTCATTGGGAAGAGGACATGTGAAATGAATCTGATAGATTTCTTTGAGTGGATGACTAAGGAATTAGATCATGGTGGTGCGGTGGATGTGGCCTACCTAGATTTCAGTAAGGCTTTTGACACTGTTCCACATAGGAGACTAGTAAGCAAACTGGATTGATTAGGAGTGGGTCCAAAGGTAGTAAACTGGGTATGAAATTTGTTAGGGGGGATAAGCGAAAGAGGGTGGTGGTAAATGGAGTTCACTCAGAGGAAGGGAGGATGAGCAGCAGGGTGCCTCGTGGATCAGTGCTGGGACTGGTCCCCATTACTATATTTGTAAGTGACATTGCAGAGGAGCTGGAAGGGAAGGTTTGCCTCTTTGTGTATAACACCTGACCAAAATCTGCATGCAACAGGGTGGACTCTCCATGGGGGGGGGGGGATGAAAGAGATGAGCACAGACTATATAAAACTTAAGTGGGCAAGGATATGTCAGCTAGGTTTTAATGTGAAAAGGTGCAAAATAATGCACTTTGGGCCTAGAAACCCGGCGGTGGAGTAAAAAATGGAGGGAATGGTATTGACCACCACCAAGTAGGACAAAGACCTGTAGGTAATCATACTGGGATAACCTAAAGGTGGTTAGTTACTGGGACAAAGCAGTTGGGAAGACTAGCAGGAGGCTGGGTGTGCATAGGGAGGGATATCACCAACAGAAAGAGGGAGGTGGTGTTGCCTCAATATAAATTCCTGGAAAGACTCCACCTTGAATACTGTGTCCAGTTCTGGAGACCACATCTCCAGAAGGACATAGACAGAGCAGTGGTGGTCCAGAGGAGGGCAACTAAAATGGTCCAGGGTCTGCACTAGAAGTTCTATGACAAGAGATTAAAAGATCTCGGTGTGTATACCCTGGAAGAGAGGAAGGAGAGGGGGGGTATGACAGAGACCTTCAAATACCTTACAGGGGTAAATAATATACAGGAGGGAAGTATTTTGCAGAAAAGAAAGAGCTCAAGAACAAGGGGACATGCTATGAAGCTGGAGTGGGGTAGATTTATAAGAGATGTGAGGAAGTACCGTACATCTTCACAGAAAGAGTGGTGGATTCCTGTAACAGCTTTCCACCAAAGGTAGTGGAGGAGAAGGCTGTGCTTGGGTTGAATAATGCATGGGATAAGCATAACGGTATCATAGTGGAAAGGAAGGAAGGGGAGGAGGGAGAAAGATCTGGAGGTTCTGCAGTGATACTGTAGGCAGGGAAAAATGGGCAGACTGGGTGGGCCAACCGGTCCTTATCTGCTGTAAAATTCTATGTTTCCATGTTTCCATGAACTTCTGTTGTGTAGGCTGTCTTCCCTTCTTCCCACACCATTTTTGTCAATGGTATCTTTGCTTCCTGAGTACCAAGTCTGACTCCCTGAGGTACTGGATTCCCTCTCCTATCTTTCCTTCTCTGGTGATATCCTGATTCTTGGGGACTTATTGTAAATATTAATTGACTTTCCCCATGTGTTAAACTTAATTCCTAAACTTCACTCAACTCATCACAGACCCTACCTGCTTCAATTCCTATTCCTCCAACCATTCTCATATCAACTGGGTCCTCTTCTCTTACCCCACCTGTATTTTTGCCACTCACACCCTACAGGATGCTGAATGGTCTACTGGGTTTGCAAAGTCTGCCACATAACCTCCCCAAAAAAATGTCACCTGGACTAGGTTATTTAGGTCTCTCAACATCATTCCTACTGGATGATCTTCACAGTACTGCCTGGTCCTTCCTCTCTATATCTACTTATACAGATAACTCCTTATCCATTTTCTAGACAAAATTCACTCCAGCTGGAGCAAAGACACCCCTCTCTGGAGGTCCTGTGTTCATGGGCTCCCACATTCTCTGGATCTCTGCACGATTAATTGACCAGTTACAAGCCTGTGAATCTGCCTGGTACTGTATCTCCACAAGGGCTTTAGCTCACTAGAAGACTTGCTAAGGTACAAAATGTTTGCCAATAGCAACAAAATACCACCAGGGAAGACACAGCATATTACAGTACTTCTCCACTATTTACTCCCTCCAGGGCCCCCTACTTATTAGTCTACATTATCTGTAGGTAGGTACTGTTCCATGAGGTATCTACTGATTTTAATGATTTATTCACTTCTTGAGATCTTTTACTTATTTCCTCCACTCAGCCCAAACTTTCTCCTGTTCCCATATGACCTCCACCCCCCCCCCCCCAACTCTCTGTTCTTCTCTTTACCATTTCTTGCCTCCTTCTCCCTCTCTGGCATCTCTTCTCCTGCCCTATAACTGCACTGCTCTCTCTAAGTTCCTCTAAAGGACATAGCCCTGATGGGGAACCCAAACACCTGCTTCTGTCTGCCTCAGCTTCAACTTGATACTGTCCTTGGTCCTGAAAGTAGGCTAAAATTCTACTGCTTGCCATAAGTGGTGACTTTGTTTCCCCTGGAAACTAACACCCCATTTTGCTCCATCCTGCACTGGCCAAGGTGCTTGAGAAGCTTGTTGTCTACCAGCTTTCCTCTTTCCTTTACCTCCTTCCTCTCCACCCTACAAGTCTGGGTTTTGTAAATCCCCTTCTACCATCTCTTCCCCTGCTCAGGGTCACTGATTCCATTCTTATGGGGTTGGAAAAGGGTCAGATTACCGTGCCCATTTTCATTGATCTGGCTTAGGCCTTTGATTCTGTGGCCAACTCTATCCTCCTGGATAAGTTTCGTAGGGCAGAACTAACAGACCTTACAGCTAGGTGCTTCTGCCTTGCTGACCAGTACCATTTGATTCAGGATGGCAAAGCTTACCTTTCCATCTTCTCATAGGATATAGTCACCCAGGGCTCTGTCCTGGGCACCATCCTCTATTCGGTTTTCATCAGTGGCTTCCCAACGATTTGTGTCCCCTTGTGTATCAATAAGTATGTTGATTACACTGTTCAATTGCCCTCTGGAGCCTCAGTCTTTGAGCTGGATCTTGTCACTTTAACATGACTTTGATTATGTCTAACTTTGGAGATGCTCAAATCAGCTCTGTCTTAATGCATAACAGATGGTTTCCATGACTTTGGCACTGCATAGAGACTTACTCAGCTTCAGTCTTTCCCTGTCTTCAAGATACTTGATGGCACCCCCCCTCCCTTGAGAGAGTTGCCAACTACAAGTACTTTAGTGTGTGTTTGGATCATTACATTGATTAGTGCTACCTCCAAAAGCAACATATCCAGACTAGACCCACTTTTCACCTCCTTTTGACAGTATGCTTTCAGTGCTCTGCCTCTTACCCATTATGGCCCTCTCTGTCTTAACCGTGCTCTCCCTTTACTTGATTCTCATTGTCTCTTTCACTCATTCTCCTTCCTCTCAAAATTCAAATACTCTAGTCTTCCTTCTTATCTCTTAACACTCCTCTCTCCTTTTATCCCCTCCTCCTCCTCCTCCTTCCTCCACTTCTCTGATGTGTGCTTTTTCCTTCTGCACTGCAAAACCTCTACTGGATAATCTGCCTTCTCTGTCCACCTCCCAAACCACTGGAACATCCTTCACCTCCCTGTCTACCTCTCCTCCATACCATTTTCTCTTTCTGTGGCTCATCCTCCCTTTATTCTTGCCCTCTGTCCTCTCCCCCTCCCTCTACCTGACCTTTTTTTATTTACTGTAATTTCTGCCCCGTGCAGCCTGACCAGCCCCTGTTAGTCATGCTGCTCCACTCAGCCCCATTACCCACCATCTCTGGGAATTATCTCCACTCCATGGTCCCCCATGGATGACTCCACACAGAAAGGGCTGCCAGGGCTGGTCTCTTATTGCCCTGGACAGAGTTACAATATGTCTTGGAGTGGACAGCCCAGTTGATGGTATGGGACATGTAGTGGGCAATGAACAGCATCCTGCTCAGTTGGAAAGTTTTCCATTTTCCTTGTCCCCACCCATGGACATAGGGAAGACCTGGCTGAGCCAGTGTGTCATGTCACCAAAATCCCCTCCAAAATCCCCCCCTCAGTCTTTGGCTCCAGCTTACAGTGCCACCTGTGGTCACTCAGGTGGTGGATCTGCAACACAGTCAAATCTTCCCCAACCCCCTGAGGAAGTTCCCATGGGACTTTCAGTCATCCACTCGTGGCCAGCCCTCTGATGATCCAGGCTCATTCTTGAACATGAGTCACTGGCGTTGCAAATGGTAGCGCTACCACCACACACTGGCAGGCCAGCCCTGATCTTTTCTATTTTCTCATTTTGCCTCTATGTTCCTCCCCTTGTAACCCTCTCCCCCCTTTTTTCTCCATCCCTTTCTGCTTCTTGTGTATTCTTTGGTACTTTTCCTTACCATCCCTAATTACAAATGATTTGCACAGGCTGCTTATTTTAGTGATACTGCAGCACCATAAAGGAGAACATTCATGAACCATACATATACCCGAAGGAGTCAAGGGAGATGACAAGGGCAGCCAGGTCATCCAAGTTGTCCAGGGAACTCAGGCTAGCACAGGGCATCAAAGAGGGGGAGAAGGACTTCTTCAGGTATATCAGGGAGAAAATGAGTTGTAAGGACCAAATAGGAAGGATAAAGAAGGATGGGGGGGTGGGTGGAAACAGAGGCAGAACAGGCAGAAGCATTAAACGAGTACTTCTGATCAGCATTTACTAAAGAGAAAGGGGGAGCTGTATCCAAGGGGGGTGGGAGGGTGAGCATGGGGGGGTGATATATGGGGAAATTTCAGTGGACAGAGTACTGGAGGACTTGAGGGACCTGAGGGTAGACAAGGCACCAGGGCCAGATGGCATACACCCCAGGGCGCTGAAGGAGCTGGCAGAAGTCCTGGCAAAACCCTTGGCAGATCTGTTCTATGCCTCCCTGGACTCAGGGAGTGTACCTCAGGACTGGAGGATGGTGCACACAGTACCCCTCCACAAGATCGGCACCAAGGATGAGCTAGGGAACGACAGACCAGTAAGCCTCACATCCAACATGGGAACGCTGATGGAGACAATCCTGAAGGAGAGGCTGGTTTCCCTCCTAGGGGCTAATAGGCTGCAGGACAGCAGACAGCATGGGTTTGTTTCAGGCAGATCCTGTCAGACCAACCCTGGTGGAGTACTATGATTGGGTAACCAGGCAATTAGACAGGGGCCATGCAGAGGATGTCCTGTACCTGGACTTCAGTAAGGCATTCGATTTGGTGCCACATGGGAGGCTAGGAAGTAAGTTGGAAGGCACTGGGGTGGGGTTGAAGATGGTGGGATGGGTAGTGAACTGGCTGCAAGGGAGACAGCAGAGGGTGGTGGTGAGAGGGGAGCTCTCATCTCCCAGGGTAGTGACAAGCGATGTGCCACAGGCCTCTGTATTGAGGCTGATGTTGTTGGAGATAATCATAGCAGACATCTCAATAGGCATCAAGAGCAAGATCAGTCTGTTTGCAGACAATAACAAGATGGGAGCAGTAGTGGGTGACTTAGAAGGGTGGCAGGGGTTGCAAGATGATCTGGCAAAATTGTAGCCCTGGTCAGATACTTGGCAGCTAGGGTTAAATGCCAACAAATGCAAGGTGCTACATTTTGGTGCAAAAAAAAACAAGGAGGAGCTACCAGCTAGGGTAGATTCAACTACCCAAGACAGAAGAGGAGAAGGATCTGGGGGTGATCATAACGGGAGCAATGAATAACTCAGCACAGTGTAGAAAGGCAGTTGCACAGGCCAACAGGACACTGGGTTTTATTGCCAGAGGCATATCCTCTGGGGGGGGTGACCCTGCTGCTTTACAGGTCACTGGTTAGATGACACTTGGAGTACAGTGTGCAGTTCTGTGACCTTACCTGAAGAAGGACAATAGGCTACTGGAGGGGTACAGCACAGGGCAACAAATATGATCGAGGGGCTAGGGGACTTACCCTACGAGAGCAAGCTGAGGGAGTTGAACATGTACTCCCTGGAGGAGAGGAGGGATGGGGGACATGATTTAAACCTTCAAGTACATGAAGGGAATAAATAAAGACAGGCACAGAGGGGCTTTTCAAATTAGGCGGGGTGGAAAGAATGAAAAGAGACTTGGCAAGGTTGGAGGAATGGTCACATATGTGGCAGCTCAGATTCAATGCAAAGAAGGCAAGGTAATGCATCTGGGAAACAAAAACCCAGGGGAAGAGTACACAATGGGGGGTGAGTTAATAACAACAACAAAAATCGAAAGAGACCTAGGAGTAATTATATCAGATGACCTAAAGGTGGGCAAGCAATGTGACAAGGCAGTAAGGAGGGCTGGGGGGATACTGGGATGCATTGGGAGAGGCATCAACAGTAGAAAACAGGAAGTTGTTATCCCTCTGTACAGATAGTTAGTGAGACACCATCTGGAGTACTGCGTGCAATTCTGGAGACCCCATCTCCGCAAAGACAGACAGAGTGGAGGCTGTTCAGAGGAGGGCAACTAAAATGGTGCAGGGTCTGCACCAAAAGACATATGAGGAGAGACTAAAGCAGCTTAATATGTATACGCTTTGAGGAAAGGAGAGAGGGGGGACATGATAGAAACTTTCAAGTATCTCAAGGAATTAAAGTACAAGAGGGTAGTATCTTTCAGAAGAAGAGATGTGCAAGAACAAGGGGGCACAATTTGAAGATAGAGGGGGGACGGCTCAGAGGTAATATTAGAAAGTATTTTTTCACAGAGAGGGTTGTGGATGCATGGAACAGCCTTCCTGAGGAGGTTGTGGAGTCAGGAACAGTGGGAGAATTCAAGAATGCATGGGACAGGCATAAGGCAATTCTAGTGGAGGGTAGGAGGAAGTAAGCTGTTGATTAACTAGAATCTGCAGTTTATCCATCAGGTAGGGAAATGGGCAGACTAGGTGGGCCAAGCGGTCCTTATCTGCCGTCAAATTCTATGTTTCTATGTTAAGAAGGGGGAGGAACACTCAAGGGCATGATTTGAGATTGGGAGGGGAAGCTTCAGGAGGGAAATGAGGAGACAATTTTTTATGGCAAGGGTGTTGTCTGGGTGGAAAGCATTGCCAGAGGAAGTGGTATCCTATAGAACAGTGGGCTGCTTTGAAAGGGGATGGGACAGGGTAAGGGGGAAGGTCACTGGGGGGGAGGGGGGAGGGAGGAACAGCTGCAGTATAAGGGGTGCTAGCTGCACAATCGAGCAGACTTGATATACCATAATGCCTTTATCTGCTGGCAATTTCATATATAATAGTTTGAAAGCCCATGGAAAGATTTTTTTCAAAGACAGTGTTGGTGGACCTGTGGCTAGCACTAGTCCAGAGATATCAGCGATTAAATCTGCCCCACATGAATACTACCTTGACACCATTTGTAGAACCTGATGATGTCACCAATGATCCGGCTGTGGCTAATCACATTGTAATCAAGAACAACTTGATCATCAATGAAATCACAAGGCTCTAAAAGTGGTTGCATCAATATGGGGCAGACTTAATCATCAGTATCTGTGGACTACTGCCAGTTACAGCAGAGCCCAACACCTTTTAAAATAACTTTTAATGGGCATTCAGACTACAATGGGCACTTTTTATAAATGCTCCCCTTTAACTTGACTATCATGTGTGTGTAACCGCATTCTAAGGATCCTGCTTTCTGAAGCCCAATTTGATATTTCATTTTTTTTTAATTTGATGGTATTTTAACTTTTGTTTATTTCAAAGTCTACACACCTGTGTCTGCATGTCCCAAATTTTTAACTGTGCAGCTTTTTGTGATCGAGGATGATTTTTGCCTGTATGTGTTTGATATTTTTACTTTCTCCTCTGTATCACTACCCCAGGGTTGCACCTGGTAATGAATTTCATCTTAGTGTGCCTTTCCCAGTCACCTATTTTCAACTAATGAATAGAACAAATAAGTATTTATCCAGGAATGCTCCAAGTTAGCTGCAATGTCCAATTTGTAGGGATATCCTGCTTCACAGACTTCTTCCTTATTTTAATACAGGGAGGGCTAAGCAGAGGGGGCTCAAGTGTCTTGCTCAGGCTGGTCACACAGTGAGCTGTGGTTTGGATTGTAACTTTTCTCATAGGTTAGCACACTCTTTCTGATTATGACACCAAATTGCCATCTCCTTTCATTCATTTCCATTATTTCTAACATTCCCAGAAGAACAAATTCCATCCTTTTACAGATCCTTTACACTGCTCTTCCTGCAAACTGCCTCTTTGGTATGCTGTCTCCGAGTATATTACCTCATCGCCTAGTTTCCACAAGAAAAAAAATAGGGGGGCTGCATCAGCACATGACTACAAATAAAAGTGTTACCTTTAATGCAAACAAAGGAAAAAAAAAGAAGGGGGCTACTTAGCATTACTCCAACTACACTAGCACACATGAGATCAGGTTAAGGTTAACAGAACCATAGGTATTCTGCACAGCAACACTGTTTGCATTTTCCACATTGGGAAGGCTATGTCTGAGGTTCAATGGGCAAAGCAGCAATGTCACCTACCCATCAGGCCTTAAAAGGCCACTCCTCCTGGACTGTTACAGGATTCGTTTCTTTGTTGCAGCCAGATGCACCACCCTATCTCGCTTGGGCTGTTGTCCCGTCTCTACTATGCCTCCTGCCACCGTTCCTCTCCAATCCACCACTTGTTCTTGCCTTCCGTTGTTCTGCCTCATCTTCTTTCTTCCCCCCAAGTTTTCCTCCCTTCCCCATTGTTGCTTGCTTCAGTTGTCACCCCAGTAAGTGTCTGCTCTCTCTCTCTCTTTTTGTTTGTCGTCTGCTCTTCATTGCACCCACCCACCTCGCCTTCTGGCACCATGGCTTCTCTAGGCTGCTACCACTCCATTGCAGCCTTACCTTCATGTCATCTGTTGCTTGGGGTCTGTACCACCACTTGCCCTCACTATGCTGGCTCTGGCACTCTCTTGTATCCTCTGTGCTGGTTCCAGGAGTACAGCTGTTCTGTCATTCCACCTCCCCCTGGTGTCCCTCTCTGCATTGCCTCATATGTGCATGTCACCTCGATGCTTCCAGATTGTCGATAGGCCTCCTGCTGCTCGTCCCTCATTTTCCTCTTGCCATCTGCTGTCCTTCATTTTCCACATGTGTACTCCTCTGTCTGTGCCTTTTCTGCTTCACCTCGCTCCTCCATTTTGGGACAGGGGCCTCCCATGTTGCCGCTTGAGTGGCTCTGTATCCCGCACCTTGCCTGGGTTTCTCGCCCCATCTGCCTTCACCCCTCACTCCTGCTACTGTGTTCCAGAGAGGCTTCTGCAGGCTGCATGGCTTTTTCCATCCTGCTCTCTCATTCTTTATGGGTCTCCCCTGGTCTACCTGCTTGGGCTGCGGCCCTACCATTTGAGTTGCTTACGCATCTATCCCTTCTGCTCTCGAGGTGGGGAGCAAGGGCCTGATTTTGATATTCCTTTGCCGATCTTGCTTGCCATGCCATTTTTGGTGGGTTCTCCTTCCCTGCTGCTTTCCTTTTTCAGTTTGCATTTTCTTGGCCACTTTGTCTCCATGTGGCTTCCATTCCACCCCCTGTTTCTCCCTCACTGTTTCTTGGAGGCCATTCCCATTTCATTCTGGGCTTGCTGTCCCTTCTTCACTTTAGGGGCTTTCCTGCCCTACCACTTACCTGCCCTGCCCGCCTTCCCCTTTCTCCTACATTCAAGACCTCTTGGCATGGGGTTACTCCAATGCCTCTGTCAGTCTCCCTTCATCTTGACCCTCATTATTCCCATGCAGACTTCTCCTTTCTTTGTTATGACCATCTTGCCTAGCTGCAGACTCACCTTTCATCCACTCTGCTGCCCGTCTCTCCCTAACAGTTTGGGAGCACACTTTGGCATTCCGCAGAACTGCATTGCCTCCCTCGTGGATCTCTGCCTGGGGGGACGGTGGAGACCTTTGTTGCTAGTCTCTTCACCCTGCACTTTTCCACTGGGAGGATGTCCACCGTTGCACCACCTCATTTTCTGCTTTCAATCCTCCTCAGGTGCTTTGGTTCTTCTCCAGCCTTCCTCTAATTTCTTCTGCTGGATCTGCTTCCCCTTCATAGTCCTCCCTGCATTTTCTTTCAGTACCTCTTTGACCTATTGCTTTTCCAAGTCGGATTCTCCAGACCACTTGATCCTCCTAGTTTACCTGTGTCCCTGCATCATACCTGCAGCTTCACACTTCATCTGGTTTGCCGTGCTCACCATGCCTGGCTTCTCAATGCCCTGGCTGGGTCTGTTCCCTGCACTGTCTGTGTTCTGTTGCAGGCCTTTCTTGCCCTCCTGGCTTCTCCCCTGTCCCTAGTATGCTGGCCTCTGCTAGCTTGCTGTCCGTGTTTTCTTTTTTGGCGTTCCTGCCCTACACTACTCCACGACTCACCTATCGCATAAACCCTTCACTTCATTCATCCCCATGCTTTGGTCCCTGCCAGTCTTTAAGAGTTCAGGACTTCAAGGCTTCTCTCCATCATCGTACATCATTCATTTCATATCTCACCTTAACTGTACCAGCCTCCATGGCTTCGCTCCATCATCGTACATCATCCATTTCATATTTTGCCTTACCATACTGGCCTTCTAGACCTCATTTCATATTCATACATCGTCTATTGCATTCCTCACCTTAAACCGTTCTGGCCTTCAAGGCTTCTCTCCATCATCGTATATCCCATGAAGTCCACCTCTAGAGCATGAGAAGCTCAGAGTGGGGCCCTTCTCCCTGGCCCATAGTGAGAATGTCTTTGCTTAGGTGGACCTTCAGTCGTCCCTCATTTCAGCGACACCTCTGGATATAGAATTTCTTACTTCAGGCTGCGAAGGGTGGGGGCTCTCATCTTCAGGTTTGGAGGCACTCTCTATGCCACTGTCCATCTGACCACCTCTGGTTCATCTGGTCTATTTTGTAGGCTCACATAAGCTGTCTGAGTGCCCCGGCGGTCTTTTCTCTCCTCCTTTGCTTTTGGGCTTCTGGTAGCAGAGCCGTTGCTCACAACCCTCCACAGCATTCCCATTACAAAGACAGAGTGAGAGCTTCGTCTCAATTGGAATCTTTTCCTCTTCCCCAATATCGACTCTAGTTGCAGTAGCTGAGCTGTCACTAATCAAAATGTCCTTCAGCCTGGAGGGAAGGTGACCTAGGCATTGTATCCTTAGTGGTTTTCTCCTCAAAGGGTTTTTTTTCTCTCCTCTGTGTCGATGGTCATAATATTAGACAGGGTTAGTGCTTTCATAGGTTCTGTAGTTAGGTTCCGCTGTTGGATGAAGTTGGATGGTGGCCCCGGCTGTTCCCTCTCTCTTTAGGAAGTCTGTCCTTCTGCATCTTGTCAGCTTTTATTCCATTCATTGTCCTCGTCATATCTCGTTCTTCTCCTGTCCTTCCGATCTACGTCTATCCCCTTACTTTCTGGTCTTGATATATTCTGATTTCTTGCCTCTTTGATGCGCGACACCATTTTGAGTATTCATTTTGGGCTTCTTCCTAAGTTACCTTTAGCCAAGGGAATTATTCTCACAACATCTATGGGGGGAGGACCTTCCTCTAGGGTTCCTTGTATCATACCCCTAGAGGGTGATATATCCCATGCATAGAGAGGAGAATAGCCACAATGTATCGAAGTCACACAAGCGTGCATCTCATCCAGTTGCGTAAGTACAATTGAATGGGAGTGCTATGCCTGAGGTTCAATGGGTAGAGCAACAATGTCACTCCCCCATCAGGCCTTAAAAGGCCACTCCTCCTGGACTGTTCCAGGATTTGTTTCTTTGTTGCCCCACCTTCCACTCCTCCTCCTCCAGCGGCACATCTCTCTTTCTCATGGGCTTCTTCCTAAGCTACCTTTAGCTAAGGGAGTTATTCCTGGGGTACCTATGGGGGGGGGCCCTCCTCTAGGGTTCCTTGTGTCATACCCTTACAGGGTGATATAACCCACGGATAGAGAGGCAAATAGCCACAATGTATCAAAGTCACACAAGCATACATCTCATTTAGTTGCATAAGTGCAATTGAACTAAAATTGTCCTGTGGGGAGCTAGTAACCAATTGTTTCATAGGTTCATTCAAGCCAAGGATAGATAGATAATCCACCCTATAAGGCTCGCCTTCCAATTTTATTGACATAAGAATTTGTTATCTCCAAGAAATAGATCAATCCCATTTTTGAATTCATTCATAGTTGTGCTATTAACAATTTTCATTGGTAAGTTATTCCAGGTTCCCACAACTCTTAAACTATACCAATATTTCCAAAAATTATGTTCCCGGGTTTGTTGGTGCAATTGTTTAATATGTTTTCTTGAATTAGCTCTCCCGAGTTTATATGTAAACCCCAGTTCTTTTAGTAACTCGTCATCTTCCATACTCTTATATAGAAAACATAGATCTCCCCTTAGTCTACGGTAATGCAGTGAATGAAGATTAGGACTAATCAGTCTATTGTGATATGTTTTGTTTTTTAATCCTTTTATTTGTTTGGTAAGTCTTCTTTGGACTCCCTCAATAGAAAGAATGTCCTCCTTATTATGGGGTGACCAGACCCGGGCACAGTATTCCAAGATGCGGCCTAATCAATGCAACCTACAGAGGGATCAATACATTCCTATCTCTACTTACTATGTGCTTAAATATACAGTTTAGAATCTGGTTAGCCTTTTTAAGCTGTTTTCTACAGTGCGCTCTAAATTTTAGGTCTTTTGTAACTGTGATTCCCAAGTCTTTTTCCTCTGTAACTACCCCTAGTGTAATGTTGTCTATTAGGTAGGTTGCTTCCTTGTTATTTTTTCCCATATGCATAACTTTACATTTGGTTTTATTTAGCACTAGTTTATTACAGTTAGTCCATTCGTGTATTGAGTCCAATGTGTACTGTAATGCTAATATTTGTTTGTCATTATTTTCGACCACCCCCAGTCTGCAGTCATTGGCAAACTTGTGCATCCATAGATTATTGTTACTAATCTTTAAAGAAGAAATATATATATTAAACAAACTAGGTCCCAACACTGATCCCTGAGGCACTCCACTAGTCACTGAGGCCCAGTCAGAATATTCCCCGTTATTGACCACCCTCTGCCTTCTATCCCCCAGCCAGTCAGAAATCCATCTGCATATGTTACTAGGCAATTTTACATTTTCCAACACTAACAATAATTCCTTATGTGGCAATTTATCAAAAGCCTTAGTAAAATCGAGAAAGACCACATCCACAGGGTTCCCAATGTCCAGTTCCCTATTTACTTTTTCATAAAAGGACAATAGATTGGTCTGGCATGATCTGTTCTTCACAAACCCATGTTGTATAGGATCCTTCATGTCCTGTCCCTCCAGGTGTTCTTTTAGAATATCTTTAATTATGTTCTCCATAAGCTTTCCCAGTATTGAGGTCAGACTTATGGGCCGGAAATTTTCTGGTTGGGTACTAGGTCCTTTTTTTAAGATGGGTACAATATTTGCTAACTTCCAGTCATAGGAAACAGAACCGCTATTTATAGATGTTTAAAATATGTGTGTTAATGGATAGGCCAGTTCTTTAGCCAATTCCTTCAGGATTCTAGGATGCAAACCATCTGGGCCTGGGGATTTATTGGTGTTAAGTCCAACTAACTGTTTAAATATATTGTCTGTATTCAGTATTATCATCCCTGGCATGAGAGGTCTATTTGTATTATATGCATTATTTTCATTAGGATTATAAACCAAACAGAAATATTTGTTCTGAATATTAGCCATTTGTTGATTAGAAACTGGGAGTCCATCTTCAGTAGGGAAGGGGCCTATACTGTTTGAAGTCTTCTTCCGGTTATTGATATAAGAAAAGAAGGCTTTTTTATTGTCCTATACTCTCTTAACAAGATTGTACTCATGTGGATTTAGCTTTCCTAATATTTATTTTAACTTTTTTATGACATTCCTTATACTCTGTATATAATTTTACTGTTTTGAAAACTTTTAACTTCTTAAATGGTCTATTTTTTTATTAATTAACTTTTTAATTGTTGTGGAGAGCCAGGCAGGTTTTATAGATCTGTCCTTATGGTATTTAATTATAACAGGGACGAATTCTGCGGTTAATTCCTCCAATTTAGTGTTGAGGGAATCCCACATGCTTTGTATGGATTTATTGTCAAATTCCAAACTCCAGTCTCAGCTGCCCAGTTTTGTTTTCATTTTTCAGAAATCAGCTTTCCCTATATTTAACTTTATAGTAGCTCCCATGGGTTTCCTAACTTAGGTTTCCTTAATATTAAATAATACAGTATTATGGTCACTGTTACCTAAGGGAGCACCAATTACCACAGAATTAACTATACCTCTCATATTGGTAAAAATTAAATCGAGAATATTATTACCCCTTGTACTCTCTTGGACCATCTGGTCAAGTCCCCTATGATCCATTGTGTCTATATACTGTCTGTCAAGGGGACAGGTACCTGTACCTTTTACTCAATCAATGTTGGGTAGGTTGAAATCACCAGTTATCAATAATCTGTTATTAGGGTCCAATTTCTCAAAAATATTCAATAAAGTCCTGTCATCATCATGTGACATAGAGGGGGGCCTATAAAGTAGTCCCAATATAATTATGGGTCTGTTAGTTGGTGATAATTGAACCCAAAGGAGTTCAATTTGCCCTATGTCCCATTTAATTTCTTCTGAGACAATATCCTTGTGAATATAAATTGCCAGTCCTCCCCTTTTCTATATTTTCTGCAATAAGAAAAGAGTTTATACCCCTCAATTTCCTTATCCCATTCATCATTTTCTTCCCACTATGTTTCAGTGACCAAGGCTATATGTATTTTGTTACTGTGTAAAATTATTTTAAGCTCATCATATTTGTTCTGTAAGCTTCGTGCATTAATAAGAATAGTACTCCATCCCAAAATATCTATAGAGGAAGATGAGGTTTCATTTCAGTTTTTATTATCCGTACCCCCCTTCCTAACCAGTTTAAATGGAATTTAACAACCTCCTGAACCTTTTGACCCAGAATCCTAGCTCCAGCATAGTTTAGATGGACACCATCATTTCTGTATAAGGAAGCTCTACTGAAAGTTTTTTCATTATCCATAAAGCCAGTCCCTTCTTCCACACAATATTCTCTAAGTTTACCATTGATTGTTGTTATCTGTTTGTTTCTAAATGCTTTATTTCCCTGCATGGGGATTATTCCAGAAATAATAATTTCCCCACCATAATTCCTTACTGCATCGACAATGTACTTGTAGTCTTTTTGCATAGAGTTCTAGTTTGTTTTACCTACATCATTAGTCCCCACATGTAGAATGACTAGAGGGGTAACTGTATTTTCAAATAGACCTTGCAACATACCAACTATGTCATGTATTTTACCTCCAGGTAAGGCGCTAACTGTAGTATGTTCATTTCAATTAGAACATACATAGGTATCTATACCCTTGATAATTGACATTAATCTGGATAACTCCACCTACCTTGTTGGAGTAAAACCACCTGGGGATAATAAACCGATAGAAATGGATGTTACTATCTTTTACCTTGTGGGGTACCTGTAGACATTCTGTGTTTTTAGATGTTTTCAATTTACTTGGTGAACTATTGTTAGTCTTATCAGGTTTATCAGATTCATCCATAGCAAGACACTCAAATCTATTCAGTAATTCTACTGTGTTAATTGGCTGAGATACTCCACTTATCTCATTTTTATCATTTGTACTTTCTTGGTGTACTGAATTATTCAAGATCAATGTTTGTCTAATGCTAACATCACATACAGCCTCATCAATATATTCTTCCAATTTAGATATATTCTTATAAGTTTGTATTCTGGCCTCAAGTTCAAGTACCTTCTTATTTAATTCAGAATTTTTAATACATTTATCGCACATATATTCTGTATTGGAGCCATCCTCCACGTACATAAGGCATTCCAGGCATGTTTTTTTGCCTTTCAATTTTTTTTGTCTTGTATAGGCCATTTTTTTTTTTGTATTTGAGTGTTAAAGACCTTATTAAATGTTGTAAACCTACTTACCAATTACACATTTCTTATACAACAAATCTAATAGTTTGTCCCCCAGTGATTCCCAGTGTCCCCAGCGGACACAGCAGACACGAGACCTATGTGTCTCTGTGCATGTCTCAGCATGCGACTCAGCGCTCACTCGGCTTGCTCCACTCGCCGAGTGGCCGTTTATATTGTGTGCACCGGAGTAGCCGGGAACCCCTTGTTTCGCAAAGTTTACTAAAGTGCTTTTTGTAGCCCACTAAGATGTTCAAAGGACTTTACTAAGGTTTTGAAAGTGTCACACAGCTTAATTAATTTAAAATATCTTAAAATCAACTAGTCAGTAGTTCGTTCAGTTTGGTCCCAAACTACAAGCTCTCTTCCTGCTTCTGGTTGGTCACAGGGCTCAGTTTACTCAAAACAACATAATTCTTTGTTCATTAAAATTTTAATCAGCCCAACTACTGATATATCTTATACAGTTCACAGATATATTTATACCACATTTCATTTAGTTTAACAGCACAGTATTCTCTATCGCTCCGCTCGCCGGAGTGGCCGTTTATATTGTGTGCACCCGGAAGTATCCCAGGAACCCCTTGTTTCGCAAAGTTTGCTAAAGTGCTTTTTGTAGCCCACTAAGATGTTCAAAGGACTTTACTAAGGTTTTGAAAGTGCCACGCAGCTTAATTAATTTAAAATATCTTAAAATCAACTAGTCTGTAGTTCGTTCAGTTTGGTCCCAAACTACAAGCTCTCTTCCTGCTTCCGGTTGGTCACAGGGCTCAGTTTACTCAAAACAGCATAATTCTTTGTTCATTAAAATTTTAATCAGCCCAACTACTGATATATCTTATACAGTTCACAGATATATTTACACCACATTTCATTTAGTTTAACAGCACAGTATTGTGAGGTCTATTAGTGTCCTGCCAAGAATGTATACATTTGTCATTCTAACTTGGGGGGTATTTAAAATTCATTTGGGAATGTTGCTTTATGCCCTCTTTCAAGGAGTGATCTGTCCTAAGGATATCACTGTTATTTTGAATTATATCCCATATATGTCATACATGGACAAAGTGGGTGGTAACAAAAAGAACTCGGTCATGTATAGCACGCTCAGATTTTTCTTTTTCTCTGAACAGCTCTTCCCTTGCAGTGTTGTCAGGATGTGCTTTGGCAGCCCTGACATACTCCTCAGTGTAATGCCTCTCTAAGAAACAATGAAACTGTCTCACCTAACTTGATAAATAGTTTCATCGCTACAATTGTTTGCAATTCTAATTAACTGTCGATGTGGTACAGTACGTTCCATACAACATGTCACGGGTGGCAAATGCTGGCCTCAAGGATCATATTACAGTCAGTCGGCTTTCTATAAAAATCAGGACCGACCTCACCACTGTCATGTTTAAAAGCAAGATACAAAAAAATCCAATCTTTATGGACAGTACCCAAGGTCATGAGCAGAAAATAGCAGGGGGAAAGTTTAAGAGGGATGTGAGGAAGTTCTCTTTTTTATCACAACATTGTTTTTGCCACCACTTCCACAGACCTGGCAGGGGCTATGACCCCCCCACGGGGCCATCATGGGTCCTGCTGGGTCCCGATATTTTTCCTCCAGTTTTTCTCCCACACCCACGCTTGTGCAATGGGTGCAGCAGCTGTCTTCACCTCCATGGAGGCAGCCAAGCACCCTTGGTGTGGGCCGAACTCCTCTTGTTGTGCTGACGCATGCAGCACAAACCCTCCTCCCTGAGGAAGGAGAGCAGTCCTCTGGAGGATCAATCCTTACCTTGCCAGGCTGACCCCCCAATGGCCCAAGTCCGTTCCCAAACCCAGGTCACTGGCATGGCACGAGATGAGGCATCCAGCACCTCAGCCCTCAGCACCACTGGGCCAGCAGGAAGTTTTCTTTCATGTAAAGTGTTGTGGAGCTGTGGAGCAGTCTGCCAGTGGAGGTGGTGGGTGCCAAGACTAAATGGTTTCAAGCATATCTGGGAGAGAGTGAAAGGTCTGGTGTTTGCTCAGGTCACTAGCAGTGGGGGGGAAGAGGTGGATAGGAAGGGACACAATCCCATATGGGCAATAGGTCCTGGGGCGGACACAGAACTCCAGGCAGACTAGATGCACCTTTGGTCTTTCTCTGCCATAATTGTCAATGTTTCTATATTCCTGTGTAGTAATTTTATAAACTTAAGGTGCTAATTTAAACAGTCTTAATAGTAAACCAGTTCATTAAGTTTGGATATAGAACTCCTTCAGACAATAAACACATCATTGATATAGCTTCCATACAGGTCACATTTATGATAAACGGGTTCCAGTCTGGATCTTAAATGTAAGGGCCTTTTGAAAATGAAGGTACACATTTGCGAAATCGAGGGTGAAAGTAACTACTTTTGTTGTCCTCTTGATTTGTAATTTAGCACACTTTCTGTCAATTTCAGAGCAAAATGCTTATGTCACAAACATAGAAATATAGAAAGTGACAACACAAAAAGACATGAGGTCCACATAGTCCATCCAGAATAACAGCCTGATACCCATACAGGCACAACAATTATTCGCTGTCAATCCTTCAGATTGTGGAATATTCACATATTATAATTCTATATCAAGACACCACAGATACCACAAATCTTCAATGTCAAAATCATTAATACTGAAACATAGAAGTTGACGGAAGAGAAATACCACTGGTCCAGCCAGTCTGCCTGCAATACTCTATCCTACCACCATGACCTAGTGTCTATATGAGGTTTATGCCCTCACTATCCACCCCCATGTTCTCTGACTTGTTGCATCCCCCTTGGCTGACTATTAAGTCCTTCACTCTGCCCAATCATGTTTGAAGTCGTTAATGGTCTTGGCACTCACCAACTAAGCCAGCAGCCTCTTCCTCAGCTCAACCACTCTCTCTGTAAACACCTTCCTCATGTCCCTCCTGAATTTCCCTCTCACAAGCTTCCACTCATGTCCTTGTGTCAAATAGTTCCTTGCAGATTACCTTGTTCCTGTACCTTTCAGGAACGTGAAAGTCTCTGTTATATCACAGCTGTAAGTATGTATTCAGAGCCCCTAGCCAATAATTGTAGGATTTATCCTGCAGGCCATAAATCATTTTTGTTACTTTTTGCTGCACCACCTCCAGGCTGTCTATCTTTCCTCAAGTGAGGGCTCCAGAGCTGGGCACAGTACGCTAGGTGTGGCCTTATCAGTCATTATTAGAGAGGTAATGATACCGCTTTTATTTTCCTGATATTAAATCCCCTCCTAGTACACCCCAACCTCCTAGTTACTCTACTGTAGGCCTTGCTACATTGGCTAGATTGTTTAAGGGAGTCACATATGATGACTCCTAGGTCCCTTTCATCAGTAGTAGAGTCCAGCTTAACCCCTATCATTCAATATTCTGTCATATTGGGGTTCATACTGGAAAGATAAGACAGTAGGAGGCAACACTCATATAATCTGTCCCCACTACTCAGTGGTAATATTCTGTACATGTTCCCATGTCCATGTATCTATTGAGTGCAAGTTTAATATTGTTACTTTTGACAGGATCTTTTGGCAGCAAGTTCCAAAATGGTAGCACTCTTTGAGTGAAGAATACCTTCATTTTGTTAGTTTTGAAGGTCTTTGTTTTTAGTT
This sequence comes from Neoceratodus forsteri, assembly GCA_016271365.2. Lineage (NCBI taxonomy): Eukaryota > Metazoa > Chordata > Ceratodontiformes > Ceratodontidae > Neoceratodus > Neoceratodus forsteri. The sequence goes on from CM057455.1 coordinate 728,673,988, forward strand.
GGTAATTATATCCCCAGTATCATATACCTGCCTCTTTATTTCCATCCCAAAAGAGGTTAGATATTTCCCAGTTACTGTTTTGTATACTGTACAGGAGTAAAATGTCATATCTTATTCTCTGCCATTTCAAACTGTAAAGCCCTACAGTCAGTAGACTCTACTAATAGGATTTGTATCTTAAACCTGTAATCATTTTGGTGGTCCTTATTTGTATTCTCTCTATTTTTGTTTATTAAATATTCAGTACAAGGACCCCACAATTGGATCTCATAGTCAGTATATGGTCTAATATGTGTTCTATAAACAGGGGCTATCACATCGAGAGCTTCACTAACAAAGAATATTATTATCAGTTTATTGTCTTGGTCACTTTAATAAACACTGTATCACATCTTCTGCTGTTCTTCAGATCATTGATTACCATGATCCCCAGATCGGTTTCCTCTGTAATAACCTTTTACATTTTTCCTCCTAAAAAATATGTGTGGTTAGGATTATTTATCCCTAAATGCATAACCAAACACTTGTCTAAATTGAATTTCGTGTCCAATCTATCGCCTATTTGTCAGATTTTTCAAGATCTGATTGTAAGCTCAGCTTGTCGTTGCCTGTGTGTATTTTTGTTCCCAGTTTAGTATCATCTGTGAACTTGGAGCACCAGTACACCAGATCTCTATAGGTCTCCAATGTAGATATCAAATAGACACAGACCCAGGACAGAGCTCTGTGGTGATCCTACCTTCTCCAGATGTGAATCCATTTATTAGAACTTTCTGGCACCTATTTATTCAGTTTGCAATCTATGCAACAAGTCTCATATGAACTCTGAGATTATTAAGCTTTGTAACTAGTTTGACATGGCTGATAACATCAAATGCCCTGTAGAAAATGAGATATATCATATCTACAGGCACCCCAGTATCTAGCGATTCACTGATAGGCTCATAAAAGGCAGTCATGTTGGTAGTACATAAGTGTCCCATGCTAAAGCCATGTTGAGTGTGAGTCACATATCCCATTTTCCCCAAATACAATATGATTTGATCTTTAATGAAATGTTCTAATATGTTACACCCAATTGATATAAGGCAAATGGGTCTATAGTTCTTAGTTTGTGCTCTGCTGCCCCGCTAATAGATTGGGGTCTATAGTTCTTAGTTTGTGCTCTGTTGCTCTTCTAATAGATTGGCATCAAATTGGTTGTGTGCCAATAATCCAGAGCCACACCCATCTCTAAAGACTCATTAAACAGTGCAGTTGGAGGAGAAATCATTTCAGCTGACATTTCCCTCGGAAGTCTAGGAGGAAGATTATCTATTCTCAATGATTCATGGATATCCAGGGTTTTTAACTTACTAAGGGGCAAAGTCAGACTCATTTTCTAACATGTTATTGTTACTGTTAGGGTCTACAGGTTTTAGTCATTCTTCCCCTTCATTCTTTAAATAGACAGAGCACAAACACTAGTTAAATTGGTCAGCCATGACATTAGGAGCTGCTATTTTGATGTATTTTGGCCTGAAAGGTCTTACTTCATTCCCGGATGCCTTTTTCTTGTGGTTGACATATCTATAAATGGTTTAAAAATCCCTTTTAGTGGTTGTTAACCTAAATTCATATTCACTTTTGACAGCTTTTATGTTCTATTTAAATGGGTGAACAAACTGTTTGTAGTTATTAACACTAGCTAGCATGCCTTTGCTACCCATTTCTTTGTATGCTCTTTTTTTGCTAATGAGGGTGTTTGTATATTTGTTAAGCCACAGTGGAATTTTACCCATGATGTTAAAGGTATCCTTTGTTGGTAGAGGTACATACATATTTGAAAGGTCTAGAAGCTTTGTTTCAATTTTTCCCAGCAATCATTAGCATCCAACCTCCTTAAGTGAGCTTGCCAGTCTCAAGTTAAGATTTCTTCCTTGATCTTATTACAATCAGCCTTATTATAATTATAGCTTTCCATGGTTCCCTTAGTCATTCTTGTACAGAGCTCTATGGTTGTAGAAATCATATTGTGGCTATTTGATCCCAGGGGTTCCTATCCCCAATGTCCAGCACGTTATACTTTTTGATGTTGAACTTTAACTGACAAACCCTGAACTACCTCTCCAACATTTTTCAGGTCCATCTTCAACTCATTTAACCCCTTCTGATTGCCTACCTAACTTCAAAGCTTCATGGCATCTGCAAAGAGACATGTCTTGTGCTGAACTCCCTCTTCTATGTGACTGATGACCACACTGAAAAGTACTGGACCCAAGACTGAACCCTGTGGCTCCCCACATGTGAACCACTACTCTTTGCTGTCTCCCCCCCAACCAACTACCTATCTATGTCCTTCGTTACACATAGATCCTTTAGCTTCTTTAGCAACCTTCTGTGTGGCACGTACTCAAATGCTTTGCTGAAATCAAAGTAGAATAAATCTACTGCTTTTCCCTTATATACTGCCCTAGTTACCCAGTCAAAAAATACTATCAAGCTGGCCTGACAACACTTTCCTGCCATGAACCCTGCTATTTATTATCCTGAATCTCATTATTCTTCAGGTAATCCACTAGCTTTACTTTGATTAGTGTCTCCATCAGTTTACCCACAGCAAAAGAAAAATTGACAGGTCCACAGTTATCCAGTTGCTCCTTGTCCCAACACTTATGGAACAGAACTACATCTGCTACTCTCCAGTCTTCTGGAATCACCCCCAACTGAATTGAGCTATTAAGTAGCCCTTCCAGGGTTTCCAACACTTCTGATGCCAGTTTCCAAACTACCCTTGAATTCATCCCATCCGGCCCCAGGGCCTTCTCTACCTTCAGGAATGCCAGATGTTTTCTGATCCTTTCACTTGTTAATTTCTTCTGCCTCATTTCTGGGATTCCTCCTATCAGCAGCCTTTATAGTACTTGCCAGCACAGGCCCACTGTCCTCCACTGTGAAAACTAAGCAGAAGTAGTTGTTAAAAATGGCTGCTTTCTGCATGTCCTCCTCTACTACCTCCCTCCTCCCATCTTTCTTTTTCATACGTAGATCTAAAAAACTGTTGTTTTCTGCTGTTAGCCCACTCTACAATATGTGGCTCTGTGTCTGCTTTTGAATCCCTAACTACCCTCTTGGCCTCCCTTGATTTCACTGCTCCTTTGATTTCAGTGCTGATAATATCTGGAATGTCTCTGACGTATGACCTAAGAGATGTGACATGAGGTTTTAAAAAAGAATCCACATACTATACATGGATAAAGAGCCTGTGAAAAACCCAACCCCCCCCCCAACATGACTGACCTCTGGTGGGTCTCTAAATCTGTATACACCTTCGGAAAGACATCAGTGGTTTGCTTACTGGGAAAAGCATTTGTTAGACGTTGTTTTACATGCAGGGAGATGACTGTCAAGTCAAAAGTTTGCTGAATTGTATTGCCAATCACAGCCTTGAATTCATGAGTGGGGTCATATGGGAGTTTATAAATTGAGGAGAGAAAATCCTGTGCTGTAATTGGTTTCTACCTCTGCATCAAATCTGTCCAATGCACAGGTAAAAACAAGTACTCAAAAGCAGGGCCACATTGCAAAAAACCAAAAAACAAAATGACAGTGTGCTGTTAGAACAATCATTTTGAAAGGCTGCCATTTTATGTTAGAGAGGAAAACATCATTAACCAGAAAAGCTGCTGCCCACATCAGTCAGTGTCATATCAAACAGCAGCACAAAATGTAGGCATTTTAAATTGTAATACAAAAACTACTGACGTGTCCTGTTTCTCTGACAAGAGGATGATCCCGCTGTGCTCCCACCGCATGCCTGCTCACACTGTGTTAAGTAGCAATCACGCTACTGCCCCAGCAGCTGTGAAACTAAAATTGGCTTCGATAACATCTAATATTACTTTTTTTTATATTTTCTTATGCTCAGGCTAACTTGTTGTAGGCAAGGTGACAGCGAACAGAGGAGAAATACTTCTGATTCCTCATTCACTGAAATGCTGCCTCTTCTGGGAAGGGAAGGATCTGCTGGGTGTTGAATGTCTGCTTACTGGGGTCATAATTGTTTACAGAAAAAAGAAACAGTTTCACCCTAAACATCTAGTCATTCTCCCATCCCATAGTCAGAAAAGAATGATGGCGTCTCCTTCATTCCAATACATGATGGGAGGGGGAAGGGGAGGGGCTCCTGGCTGCAACAGTGTGAAAGTACAGGAAAAGACAAAAAGGTAGTCTAGGGAAAAATATGACTTCATATACTAGGTGGTGGAAGAACTATTTTATGACAAAGTCTGATAATAATAACATACACACATACATATATATATATTGAGAGAGCAAGAGAGAGAGAAATTCATTTTTTCTTACATTAAAAAGTAAAAAAAAAAGGTAGCCCATTTTACAAGTGCAATAAAACACTCTGGGGTCGTGCACTGAACAGATAGTACCACACTCCAGGGGCTGAAGGCACATGTCCTGCGGCCCATACCTCACTACTCCCTTGAGCGAGGAGTAGTATCTGTTCAATGCATACACTGTCATGTCTTATTGCTTACTTATTGTGAAACTTGGAGTCCCTGAGTTGTTCTTCCACCACCATAATCCATTCATCAGTGTCCATAACTAAAAGGGCCTCACCCTTTTCTGTTGGCTTAAATACTATTTGATCATTTGCACACAGTTTTCTGAGAGCATCTTTTTCTTGATTACATATGATGTTATAAGTAATTCTTGGTTTGTTTTCAAATACTTTTTTCATTTCCAATTCACAAGAACCGGCAAAAATGGCAATCACTGGAATCAGTAGGATAAACCCTGGATTTTTTCTTAAATTGTCCAGCTGAATCTGTATTACTAGCAGGTCCCCCTGATTTACTATCCACATGGGAATTATTCTCTGTTTAGAAACTGGAGACAAAAATATTTAAGACTCAAATTTCTAACCATTTTTGAAAGGCTACCACAGGTAGAAATTCAGCAATCCCAGCTGCTGGAATGAAAGACAGTCCCTTATTTAGCATATAAATATCCCCTGAGCTCAGTAGTTTAATAATATTGGGGGAGGGGGCAAAAAATTGTGGGTTCTACCTCCCTGACATATTTGCAGCCCCTCTTGTATGTGCTGTCTTGTTTTCTTGCCCCACTTGCTCTCCTCTCTCTGGATTACTGAAATACCTGACCTATTTGGTCCATCTCAGATTGGTGGTGGGGGGGGGGTGCAGGACTGGGACTTATCTAAAAAATAATATCAAATGGTTCTATAATTATTGCTTGGGTATGTGCTATTACCCAGTGGTGTTTTGTCATTTAAGCAATAAGGCATGACAGGGTGTGGGTTACTGGGGGATTTACCCACACCTTGTGTGGTGTGTCACGAGGCGCAGGCGAGTGACTTAACCACACAAGAAGTGGGTAAATCTCCCAATAACCCACACTGTGGAGTGCCTTACTGTGATTATACAATGGACCCATGTGTAAAATAAATTTTAAATGTATTTAAATATGTTTTTTATAAATGTCATTTCTCAGCCGTGGGTTATTGCAGGATATACCATGGTCATGTGATGTGTTTTGACCACTGAGGTTACAGGATTTTCATACACCATTGTATAATAGACTTTAACAAGCATTGTCAATGCCGAATGTTTGCTTGCTGGCATTGGCAGTGGTAGTGTAGAAGTTACAGAGCTGCGTAATAGGAATGGCAGTGAAGTATTGAACTGAAGCCAACCCCACCAGCACCCTGCAGAGAGTGACAGGCATTGGGGTGTGTGTTTGGGTCGTCAGGCATAATGGCCACGCCATTTCACCACACCCCACCCTGCAGACACTGACAAGTGTCACGGTGTTCCTTGGGGTCTTTGGCCCTTATGCGCACCCCATTTCATTAGGAAATACGGTGAGATGAGTGCAATATAGGAGAATGGGGTGAACTTTGGTGCCGAAGAGTCCAAGGCATACCTCTATGCCTCTCACTAGCTGCAGGGTGTGGAATGGTATGAGCATTACAGACAAGAATTCCAAGTCACACCCCTGATGCCTGTCATTCTCTACAAGGTTGGGCGTTATGGTTGGAAACCCTAATACCTCAGGCATTCATTGGTATTTTCACTCCAAATTTTCAACATGTTTTTTTTGTGACCCCACCTCATGAACAGGGGGATTATCAGTTTGTTAGCTGAAAGCTGCTTATGCACAGTGACTACGGCATTTAGCACCACAGGCGCAAAAACATTCCGAACAAGATGTAAAAAATGACAGCTGCACTGTTCTTGGGGAGGTGTAAAAAATGGCAATGTTGCAAATCTGCAGTAAAAATATTTAAAAAAATGGTGAAGTCACGAACGTACATAGAAACTGTGCAATGCACACCCGTAATATAATTAGGTTGGGGATTTTTTACAGCAGATTGTCAGCTCAGGCATTTTGGTGCCTCCGATCATGAACAGTGTCACTGTGATTTTCTTTATCTGTGCCGAACAATGATTTCCCACAATGACCACGCACCTCTGTGCTGAAAGTGTGAAAACACACTTCAGCCATGTTGTGAAAAATTACAGCTGTACTGTTCATAAGGAAGTGTGGAAAAATGCCACTGGTGAAAATCTGGACTGAAAATATTACAAAGTCATGAAGTTATGAGGGTGCATGGAAACTGCGCAATGCTCACTCGTAACACAGTCATTTTATGGACTTTTGTCACCAAATTTTCAACATAGCCATTTTAAGACCTCTGCTCATGAACAGTGTAACTGTGATTTTCTTAATCTGTCCTAAACATTGCTTTCGCACACCAACAACACCATTGATCGCTACATGTGCGAAAACACATTTTGGGCGACACATGAAAAATGGCAGCTGTACTGTTCATAAGGAAGTGTAATAAAATGGCAATGCTGAAAATCTGGAGGAAAATATTAAATTATAAAACTTACGAAAGCGTCGCATAGGAACTGCTAACGCATGCTCGCCAGAAACAGTCATTTTAGGAATTTTTTCACCAAATTTTCAACATAGCCATTTTAAGACTTCTGCTCATGAACAGTGTCACTGTGATTTTCTTAATGTGTCCCATACATTTGATTTTGCACATCGATCATGCCCATTGTGCACTACATGTATGGAACACATTTTGGGCAAGATGTGAAAAATGACAGCTGTACTGCTCATAAGGAGGTGTGGTAAAATGGCAATGTTGAAAATCTGGAGTGAAAATATTGAAAATTCATGAATGTAATGAAGGCATGAGGAACTGCGAATGCACGCCAGTAAAACAGTCATTTTTAGGAATTTTTTCACCACATTTTCAACATAGCCATTTTAAGACCTCAGCTCATGAACAGTGTCACTGTGATTATCTTAATTTATCCCGTACATTGATCTCGCACACCGATTGCGCCATTGTGCGCTACATGGGCATAAACACATTTTAGGTGAGATGTGAAAAATGACAGCTGTACTACTCATAAGAAGGTGTGGTAAAATGGCAATGTTGAAACTCTGGAGTGAAAATATTGAAAATTCGTGAACTTACGAGCCTGCGTAGGAACTGCACAGCACGCTCGTAAAACAGTCATTTTTTTGAATTTTTGCACCAAACTTTCAACATGGGGTTTTTGGGACCCCTTCTCATGAATGATGTCACTGTCATGGCGTTATTCAGGCCTGAAGGGTGATTTCATGCAGTGACTGCGCAGTGACTGCGAAATCACCCTTCGGCCCGAATAACGCCATGACAGTGACATCATTCATGAGAAGGGGTCCCAAAAACCCCATGTTGAAAATTTGGTGCAAACATTCCAAAAAATGCCCGAGATATGCAATAAAGTTGAAAACCCCTATCTAGCCCATTATACAGCTTACCGGCATTTCCTCAGTTCGCGGTCGGCTTTGAAGAGTGCAGACGTGTTCCTGGTCCATCGAAGATCGTCGCGCCGAGCTCTGGAGGTAAGTATGGGGTGAGGGGTGTGGGGAGACAGAGCGCGCGCAGTGGGTGGAGTGCGGGTTGTGGGAGGGCTGGAGAAGCGTCGTTGGACCATTTTATTTTTCAGGTAAAAAAGGCGGCGTGGGCGTTTGCCACACTGGGTGGGCTCCCAGCATGGCACAAGGATGGCTGGGGGCGTGTGGCCGATGGGGATTGGGCACCCCTGTCGGCCATATGATCACTGCCATGCTGGCGTGGGCTCTGGCGTGGCACCCAGTACTCGGGGGTGGGGACAGTGGGCCGATGGGGATTGGGCACCCGTCAGCTATTCTATGAGTTGCCATGCTGGAGGTGGGTACCTGGCGTGGCATGTGGAAAAGCTTTGAGGGAGGAGGCGCAGCGCGGCCGGCCGAGTTGGGCACCCCTCGGCTGCTCGTGTGTGTGTGTGTGGGGGGGGCAGCACGCGGTATCGTGCATTTCTGTGTGTGTGTGTGTGTGTGTGTAGGGGAGCTGCGCGTGGTGAGGCGATATCTTATCAGCTGCTCACTGAGCGTATGCTCCCCTTCAATCTATGCCACTGCATTTTGGCTTGTCATAGACTGCTCCAGCATGCATTGGCTTACAGGTCCGCGCTTGCCAACACACTGACTGAATTGGAGGAGGAGGTGACACACCTCCGAAATCTCGGATGATGGCACTGTGTTTCTTGCACATGTGTGCAAGCAAACATAAAAAGGCTATGGTTTCCTTACTCTAGCTTGTTGGGTCTGTTCTGAATATACGTTTAGCGTTTTTTTTGAGTTATACACTGGCTCTTTTTCATAGTCTATTTGACCTCAAGGAAATCTTTTTTGCCAGTGATCATTTTTGTACTCTATCTGTATTTGAAGCTAATTACATTTTTTTTAATAGATCAGCTGCAAAGTGCCTAGTGAAGATTTATAACCACAGCAAATGGACATATCAAATAATTAGGAATACATTTTTATTTCTTTTGAATCTGTACATTTGAACTTTTCACGGGCCCATGCACTTTTTCACTTTACCAGCCTACCTGTTGAATATCTAAACACATGTATTTTCATACAGGTATTAAAAGCCCTCCTGGATTGTGGGCAGGCAGCTCTGAGGAAGTGCCATGTTCTGGCGTGAAATGCTAGCTATATGCAGCAGTGAATTGGCACTGCTAACCAATGTGAGACTGCATGAATTACATTTAATAAAATATGCTTTTGTACGGATCCAATGTGAGCTAGTGCAGCTGTTGTTCAGCACTAAGGAGGGGTGAGTAGCCTCCTTTTTTCCTTTGTCTGACTTACAGTTTAAGGGAGCAACACTTGATCCTGAGACGTAGTACTTGCTGCCGTTTTTTACCTTTAATGCACACTGAAAATGGAAAATAAAGTTATAATTTACATTTTAGTCATTAGACCAGTTTCAGGAATTATACTGTATATATGGAGCTAAGGCACTTAGTTCTTTCTCTCTCCACTTTGTATGTGTTCCATAGATATGCACACTGCACTCTTGTGATTGGAAAAAATATTTCAGGAATTATATATAAAGACTATGCCTATTTGTTTTCTTTGCAAATCATTCCTGACCACTGTTTTAGAATTTTTAATGAACTGCTGTATAAGCGAGTATCCTGGCCACTCTGCGGATATTAGCTGTATCTTTAAACTGACGGGTGAGTTATAGCTCAACTAGTTTTGATTTGCTCTGGAATTCATTTTATGAAAACCCAGTCTGAGTTGTTTAATTTGTGCAAAATAATTTGCATCTGAATAAGCCTTCACTCTTTGAGTGAAGAAAAAATCTATCTATGGCAATCAAGAATTACCAGGACTGATGCTGGTTGACAGGTGTTTTTGTTGCTGACCAAAATCTTTTATCTGGTTAAGGCTTGGAACTGCTATTCAACATAAAGAATAACTTCCAAATGTTAGTGTAACACCCCCCACAATGCTTAATATTTTGAAAATAACTGGATTTTATCTGTGCAAACCTGCAGGCTGATTTTTTTAACTAGACTGTTTGTAAAAGTACATTTTGTGTGTGTGTGTATGAAAACAGTGAATTGTATTCTGCAGGTAACATAAAATGTCAAGTCAAGTTAGGTTCTTGGCTGATCTCAGTTTTCAAATGGAAGCGGGGTGGTTTTACTCTGGTCAACAAAATCCAATTTGAAGCCTTGCTAATGAAGCAGAAGCATCTGGCCACCTACTTTAAGAGCAGCATTTCTTGCTCTGGTGGACTACAAGTGCACCAGCATGACATTTCAAGACCACCTCTGGATATCTACTGCAGGAATCTTCAGTTTCTTTCAACAAAGCCCTTGCCAGGCATTGGCTCTTGTGTAAGAGAACATATTCGTTGCTTTACTTAGCAATACCTACTTCAATTTTCAGAGCTGTGTTCACATCAATCAGGCTTTGGCTTTTTTCAGACCCTGCAACACCTTCTTCGATGTCACTGACTGCTATGAAACAAAAGGAAGCAGAAACAGAATTAAACAACTTAAATGATTACATTTATTACACCATAGTCCCATCCCTTTGCTGGAAATGCCTTGGTTAAGTTGTTAGTCAGTTAAGATCTGCAGGATTACTGAACGGTGATCCCCACAATGCTTGCAAATCCTTAAACTTCAGTGATACACACAGGCTAGTATACTATTATTCACACTGAAATCACTGGTGCATGGAGAAATGTCTTTATTACAAGTAAAATAAACTCAGGTGTACCTCACTTTGAGATTCTACTGAGCATGGCAGCAATGCTTGATCTCCTGACATGCCTGTCTGCGTATGTCAGCTGGCAGTGCGGAGTGGATTAGGGGCCTTTAACCACTGGTGTGAAAGTGCTTTGAAGTTGCTATGGGGAGCTCTGCATGTGGGATAGGGCACTCTGTGAGATTTATAAGCCTTTTGCACCCAAAGAGGGCATTATGGATTGGGCTGTTAGATATCAGGATTTAGCATACTGTATTAAAATAATGGGTATGATATGAGTAAAGCCCTGACCTGAAAAATGTGGTCACATTTTGCTTTATTTTCAAATGTCTGAAAAGAAAAGGCACACTCAGCTGTAGCTTATTTCCACGTGTAATCTGGGAGCACAGGGAGGTTAAGTAAAATGCTTAGAGGTACACAGTATCAATCAATCAATCAATCAATCAATTTCTTTATTTTACCAGGTGAAACACCTTTGAGGAGAACTAATTTGCAAGGTGGACCTGGGAGGTCATAAATAGAATTTACATAGGGAAGAATATAGTGACAGTGATAATATATGAACAGAACTAGATGCCCTACAGGGGGCATGCCTTAGACAGCTAGTATTGGAGCCCACTCGAGAGGGAGCAATCTTAGACCTGGTTCTCTCAAATGGAGATGAAGAGAGGATCACAGATGTAGAAGTGGGTAGCCATCTGGGAACTAGCGACCATCGAACAGTATGGTTCACAATAAACACAGCAATAGAGTCAAGCCATACAAAGACAAAGGTACTGGATTTTAGGAGGCTGACTTTGCCAAAATGGGTGAGTGCCTAAGGAATGCACTAGCAAATGGGCAGGAAGGAGGGGTGGAAGAACAATGGGAATAATAAAAACTGCCATTACAGAGGTAACGAGCCTTTGTGTGAAGCAAATAAACAAAACGAAACGAGGTAAGAAACCACTGTGGTTCTCAAAGGAAGTGGCAGTGAAGGTTCAAGAGAAAAAGAAAGCATTCAGGAAGTACAAGGAATCACAGAAGGAGCAGGACAGAGAACTGTATCAGTTAAAGCAAAAGGATGCTGGGAAGGTAGTCAGAACAGCAAAGGCCCAAACCGAGGAAAAGATAGCCAACTCAGTTAAGAAGGGGGGATAAAACCTTTTATAGGTACATCAGGGAGTGAAGGAAGACCAAGGCAGGGTTAGTGAGGCTTAATAAAGGTGAGGGAGGGTGGCCAGAGGGTGACTGTGAAAAGGCAGAGATACTAAACAAATATTTTTGTTCAGTATTTACAAAGGAAGAGGGGGAGGTACCTAAATCAAACAGCAGAAACACTCTGGATACAGAAGTTGATACCAGCCCATTTACAGAAGAAAGGGTTCTGAAAGAACTCTTAAAACTGAAGATGGACAAAGCAATGGGGCCTGATGGGATTCATCCCAGAATTCTAAAAGAACTAAGGGTAGAACTAGTGACACCACTAACTACCCTCTTTAACAAATCATGGGGGAGGATGGGGTGGTATCCGAGGACTGGAGGAGGGCAGATGTGATTCCCCTTCACAAAAGTGGGAGCAAGGCAGAAGCAGGAAACTACAGACCTGTTAGTTTAACCTCAGTGGTAGGGATAATGATGGAATCACTTCTGAAGGAAAGAATTGTTGAGTATCTAGAGGGCAGAGGGGCACAGGACCCAAGGCAGCATGGATTCACAGCGGGAAGGTCATGCCAGACAAATCTGATAGATTTCTTTGACTGGGTGACCAAAATAGTAGATCAGGGAGGGGCTGTGGACATGGCCTACCTAGACTTTAGCAAGGCATTTGACACAGTCCCACACAAAAGATTAATATACAAGTTAGCCAGCCTGGGAGTGGGTCCCAAGATGACAGCCTGGGTAAAGAATTGGCTGGAGAATAGGATACAGAGAGTAATAGTAAATGGAGTCCACTCTGAAGAAAGGGGGGTTACTAGTGGGGTACCGCAGGGTTCAGTATTAGGACCGGTCCTCTTCAATGTCTTTATAAGCGACATTGCAGAGGGACTGGAAGGAAAAGTATGTCTCTTTGCAGATGACACAAAGATCTGCAACAGAGTTGATGCACAAGGTGGGGTGGAAAGGATGAGAAGGGACTTGGCAAGGTTAGAGGAATGGTCAAATGTATGGCAGCTTAGATTCAATGCTAAGAAGTGCAAGGTAATGCACCTGGGAAACAAAAACCCAGGGGAAGAGTACACAATGGGGGGTGAGATACTAACAACAACAAAAATGGAAAGGGACCTGGGGGTAGTCATATCAGATGACCTAAAGGTGGGCAAGCAATGTGAGAGGGCAGCAAGGAGGGCTGGCGGGATACTGGGATGCATAGGGAGAGGCATCACCAGTAGAAAACAAGAAGTTATTATCCCTCTGTACAGACAGCTGGTGAGACCACATCTGGAGTACTGCGTGCAGTTCTGGAGACCCAATCTCCGCAAAGACATAGACAGGATGGAAGCTGTCCAGAGGAGGGCAACTAAAATGGTGCAGGGTCTGCACCGGAAGACATATGAAGAGAGACTTAAGGAGCTTAATATGTATAGCCTTGAGGAAAGGAGGGAGAGGGGGACATGATAGAACTTTCAAGTACCTCAAGGAATCAACAAAGTCCAAGAGGGCAGCATCTTCAAAAAAGAGGTGTGCAAGAACAAAGGCACAATTTGAAGATAGAAGGGGTCGGCTCAGAGGTAATTTAGGAAGTATTTTTCACAGAGAGGGTTGTGGATGTATGGAACAGCCTTCCAGAGGAGGTTGTGGAGTCAAAAACAGTGGTGGAATTCAAGCATGCATGGGACAGTCATAAGGAAATTCTAGGGGGTGGGGGTAGGAAGAAGTAGGCTGCTGGTTAACTAGGATCTGCAGCTTATCCATCAGGTAGGGAAATGGGCAGACTGGGTGGGCCAAGCGGTCCTTATCTGCCGTCAAATTCTATGTTTCTATGTTTCTATAACAAAAAAAGAATAAAAAATGTACAATTTATGTACAGAAATGTATATGGAGTAATACTACAACTATGGTTCAAGTAGACTACTAATTAAACTGCCAATTAATGTGCTAGTGATACAACAACTCTCGCAAACCAGTCAACAGTTGGTCATAGTACCATTAGAAATGTTAGTGTTGCATGCAAGGGTTAGGTTGTTCGCTGCCCAAGAATAACCTCACCTCTATGTGAATGAATCACCTGAGGTATTTCAGGTCTAATGGGGAGAGGACAGGCAAGTCTGAAGAGGAGTATGCAAGTGACAGTTGCGGGATCCAGACCCAGGTCTGTTGGGTGTCCAGATAAGCAACTTGGAGCTCCAACCTCTAGGCTATACTGCCCCCCCAAAAAAAAAAAACTTTTGGATTGATATCCTTTTCATTTACAGTACATTAGGGAAGTGAAACCTGATTAGAGGGATTATGTGAAGTTGTTAAGAAAAAGTAACTCCTTTAGACTTTTCTAAGATCTCAAGGAATTCAAAGCAAATACATTGTGGGGAGAAATATCTGAGACACTCCAAACCTTACTCACTGGGTCTCCAAGCCACCTGATTGTCTTCGATGCACATGTGACTTCTAAAGAAGTCCAGCCCCTGCAAAAAAACCTCCTCTGTCCCTTCTTGATCAGTCATTCATGTGCATCTGACCACGTTACATGCACAGGACTCAGCTCCTGAGCAATTTCACACAAGTACTACCATAAGGTAAGCAGCAAGCATTAATTAATAACCCCCATTGGTAGGCTTTCATTAACTTCTTGGCTATCTATTATAAGTCTGAGCAGACTCTATTCTGCCTCAGAACCTCGTTATTCGCATCGATCAGAAAGCAAAATGTACTCAGATAAGGTTATGCTGTAGCAATCAACATCTCAGAGAGGAAGAACAACTGTTGAACACAGTCTCATTGGTATTCCTGGCTTAGCAATCCTCTGGGGGCTCAGATGCCAGCCACACTTTGACCAGAGCACCTCCATGCTAGTGGGATGCTCGGGGTCTCCTGGCATTGCGGGCAGCACTGTGCAGTCCCTGTTAGTGACTACACAGAAGTCTGCCTGCCACAAGAGAAGATAGATGAGAAGGTGAAAGAGCTCTACCTTGAAAGGTCCACATCTTACTGGCTCCAGAAGATGAGCTGCAATGGAATCACTGAAGGTCTGAGGGACCATGTTGGGACACCCAGTGTCATCTTCTCCAGCTGGTTTGTGGGGTCTGTTTGGAAGGTGTGCATGCATGTGGGGCTGTAGAACTACCACTCATGTGCACCCATTGCCATCTTACAGATGGCAATCTAGCACACCAATGCTCTCTCATCAGAGGTGATGGGTGACACCTACGACCCACACTAACAGAGGGTTACAATTAGGATACAGCATTGAATTGCTTAGAAACAGCTTCTGCAGTGAGGAGGGGGCGAGCAGGGCAGGAGCTCCAAAACAAACGGCTATGTTTGTAGTCCAACAGGATCTACTGGGGTGGCCATTTTGTTAGTTCCATAGGTACTATCCAACAGGCATACTAACAAGCAGCCCAGGGAAGCACAGAGAGGGGATAGTGAGGGCTCATTTCATTTTAGAAGACTAAGACACCTCTCCCATTATGTCTCTCCAGGAAAACCATGGTCAAGATGAGGATTTGCAAAACATGCAAGATTCCACTACTGCCAGTTAACCTAAGCCAGCTGTGCCCCAACTATATGGATGAGGATTTATCAGAGCACTCCGATACATTCAACCTGGACCAGGGCTCCTCATCCCAGGGCATGGTGCCCACCAGCACCCTATCTAAGGAGAACCAACAACTGGATACAACAGCCCTACTCTTACAAAACCAGTAGGCCATGAAAACTCTCATTCAACAACAGCAACAATTCATGTCGGCCATCTTACAAAAGCTGACAGAGTTTTCCCAGCCTAAACTGCCAACAGAACCAACACTCCCACCTCCTGGGACACACAACTCCCCATCTCAACTGGAAAACCCAGAAGAATCAGGGAAGGAGTCTGACACCCAATCCAATGGCAGGACGGAGACACAGGAACTGATGGAGCAAGACCCACAAACCCTAATGGCAAAATGTTGCACTCCTGCCCAGGTCCCAAATATGGTGAAGGCCACAAAGGAGACGGTAGGCTTTACAGACTCACCTGTGGAACCCCCATCTAAGCTAATTGCCTCCTTAAACCCATCTTCAAAGACCTCAAACACTTTCCCTATCTGCGTGTCAGTCCAAGAGGTAGTGTAGTAGGAATAGGAAGTGCCAGAGCCCACAAGGATCCTGGAATGCAGATCCTAGGACAAGATGTACCCCTTCCCAGTGAATGAACTGAAGCCCTGGTGCATGGCCCCACAGGTGGACCCACAGGTCACCTCCCTCAGCAAGAAAACAGTGCTACCTGTGGAAGGCACCTCGGCACTCAAAGAGCCGACCGACAAAAGGCTGGAGGACCTTCTCAAGAAAAACTACCAACTAGCAGGGCTGGGGTTCAGGGCAGCCATTACGGCAATATACAGTACACTATCAGGGCCCAGGTCACCTGGCTACAAGATATTCAGAAAATGCTCACACCTGACTCCCCCAAGAGGACCTTGATGGACCAGTCCATACTGGCCGAGAAATATTTTGTAGACGTGGCAGTGGATTCGCTGAGAATAATTGCCAGGTCCATGGCGATAGCACGTGAGGTGGGTGCCTGAATCACGGGGCTGCCCAAAACAGTGACGCGATATGGGCAGAAGCCGGAAAGGTGAGTGCCAAGGGAGGGTGACCGGATGTGGTGGGGTGGGCGACCCTAGCGACAGGATGGAGCTACATGTACACGCATACGGAGGGAGTGAGCACAGTGGCGTGAATTGGGAGGGGCAGAGGGGATGTAGGGGTAGTGCCAGTTGGCTGCTGAGCTGCACTGTGGCATTGGGGGTTGGCCTCCACTTGTGGTGCTGGGGTTAGTGGTTCAGGTCTGGGTCAGGCGTTCTGTGCTTTTCTTGCACCGACCCAAAACTTGTCATTTGTTTTGCTTTTGCACCCCCCAACATGCACCCCCTGGAGTTGAGAATCCTTAAGTGAGAGAGATGCGGTGATGAGAAGCCCCCGTGGGGGTGGTGTGGGGGTGCAGCCCCACAGAAAGTGTGTTTTCAGTCACCTGCACCGCTCTTCCATGCATCGAGGATGTCATTGTGGGTGGCGAAATTGTTTTCGCCGCCCTGACGTTATGATAATGCGAGCTGCCATTCGGCGCTCGCCATTATCACATTGAACCATCCGTGGCCTTAACCAACAAGGCCTGCCACCTCATCTGGATGAAAATATAAAAGTGGATTTAGAATCAAAGGCCATGCTTTTAAAAATCCCATTCTAGGCAACATCTCTTTTCAGGGAAGGGATGGAGAGGTTCCTCAAAGGAAAGAAAGAGGGCAGGGAAATGGTAAAGGACCAACAATCAGCAGATACTTACCTACCAGACAGGTCCGTGTCAAGAAAAAGCCACAATTTGTGTGATGAAAGAAACAACTGTAGCATGAATAACTACCAGGGCCAGCACCATAGTGGCAACAGAAACTAACAATCCAAATCACGCAAAAAAATTTAAACACAACAAGAATCGCTCCAACAACTCTTTCAAGCTCAAACAAAACAACTCATGACTACAGGCCAATGGCAGCAGAGTCAGGGTACCCACACTTCGGGGCCCGACTAAAGCTGTTTGCCCACCAATAGGAAAAACTGATGTCAGACCGATGGATGAGGGACATTGTTACCCAGGGTTATGCAACAGAATTAGCACAGACCCCTCAAAGGGACTGACTAATCATCTCCCCGATATCCAAAAAGAGGGCGTCCCCTGACCAAATCAAAGCCACCCTGGAAAAACTCACCAAAACAGGAGCAATCACAAAAGTACCAAAACACAAACAGGGCAAAGGGATCTATTCCGTGTTCTTTATAGTGTCCAAGAAAACAGGAGACCTTCGCCCAGTGCTTGACTTAAAATTTTTAAATTGCTTCATCCAGTACAAGCTATTCAAGATGGAGACAATACAGTCCACCGTCCAGGCCCTCAGGCCCGGGGGACTATTTAGCGTCCGTAGATCTAAAGGATGAGTTCCTTCACATCCCAAACAGACTGGTACACCACAAGCACCTAAGATTCCACATATTGGCGAAACATTTCCAGTACTCAACACTCCCATTTGGCCTCACGTTAGTGCTATGTGTCTTCACCAAGACGGTGGAAGTGTTGGCTGCCAAAATGAGAGAGCAGGGCATCTAGGTAATACCTTACCTTGATGACTGGCTATTTCTGGTGAGAACTCTCAGTCAGGCATAAAGGGACATGGACATGGTTATCACGTGCCTGGAGGCCCACAGCAGATGATCAACAGGGAGCATGCTCTCGCCCAGCTGGAGGATTGAGCACCTTAACACACTCATAGACACCGCAGAGGGCCGGGTGCACCCATCGAGCGACGGGGTCCAAGCACTGCTACAGCTAACCAAGAGGTTGTTGACTCATGGGACACCATCACCACTCAAGGTCTCCAGACTGCTGGGCATGATGGCATCATGCATAGATCTGATACCCTGGGCATGGTGGAATATGAGGCAGCTGCTACTGGATTACATCTAGCAGGGCCACCGAGCAAATCAGGAGCTGGTGGTTCGATTCGACATGTGACCGCAAGTAAGATGGTCCTTGAAATGGTGGCTAAAGATGGACAACCTGATGAAGGGTACGCCCTTAGACCCCAAAACAGAAGTGGTCATAGAGACAGATGACAGTCTACAAGGCTGGGGCACCACGTCAGACAACCACTCGGCTCAGGGCAGGTGGACTCCAGCTGAAGCAAGACTCTCAATCAATGTCCTGGAACTGCGCAAGGTATTCAATGCATTGATGGCATTCCAGGGCAGAATACAACACAAAAATGTGCTTGTATGCTCAGACAACACAGCCACAGTGGCTTACCTAGTGAAGCAGGGAGGCACCAGGAGTGTAGCAATGCAGAGGGAGGCTTTGAGAGTCCTCAACAGGGCACAACCCAATTTAGCCACCCTAGCGGCAATACACCTGGCAGGAAGCTGAACTAGACAGCAGACTGGCTGACCTGCCAGCTCATCCACCAAGGGGAGTGGCAACTCAACTGACAGGTGTTCCACGAGATCAAGTCCAGATGGGGCACCGTAGAACTAGAGCTAATGGCCACCACAGAAAATTCACAGGTACAGAGGTTCTACTCCAGATTCAAGGACACCCTGTCAGCCGGGGTGGACGCTCTGTCCATGGAATAGAGCTTCACAATAGCATACGTGTTCCCACCAATCCCACTCATCCTGCAGGTCCTCCACAAAGTGAGATAATCACGAGCATGGGTAATCCTATTGCCACCATTCTGGCCGAGGAGAGTGTGGTTCATGATGGCAGTGGCAATGACACTGGAAAGACCCTGGATATTGCCCACCAGATGTGACATGACATCATCCACTAGGGCCCAGTCCTCCATCCAGACTCTTGAAGCTTACAGTGTGCTGCCTGGCTCTTGAAAGGGAGAGACTGTTAAGAATGGGCTATGCAGAGATGGTGGTAGATACCCTGACCATGTCCAGATGATCCTCGACCATGGCCATGTATAACTGGCAGTGGGGTATATTCATCAGCTGGTGCACGCAGAGACACATTTCCCCAGAGGAGGCCCCATAGTGACTATTCTATTGTTCTTCCAAGAGGGACTGGAAAAGGGACTATCCCCCTCATCTTTGAGAGTACAAGTGGTGGCAATTGGGGCCACCAGGGGTCATATAGGTAGCACAGCCCTAGGGGCCCATCCGATTGTAATCAGGTTCCTCAAAGTGGCCAGCATCATAAAGCCAAGGCACAAGGCCACCGTGGATCCTTGGGACCTAGTACTGGTACTCCTGGCACTACCATCACACCTATAGGGGAAATAGACTTAAAATGGATAACTAAAAACAGCCTTGCTGGTAGCAATATGTTTAGTTAGATGAACATGTGAGCTGCAAGCACTAGCATGTGATGTGCCATTCCTTGTGTTTCACCAAGACAGAATCACTATGAGGACAGCGCCTTCCTTTACTATCAAGGTTAATTCAAAATTTCACATGTCACAGACCAGAGATCTTCCCAATGAGGTACCAGAGGAAGACACCTTGTGATAACAAGCGCTTCAAGCTTTGGGTATGAAGAGCCTCTTAATGACCTACCTCACCAGAACGAAGGACTTCCAAAAGATGGACCAACTATTCGTCCTATTCAATGGCAAGAGAAAGGGAAATCCCAACCCTAAATCTACGATTGCATCTTGGCTGAAGGAAGCCATCCCTTTGGCATACCAGAACAAGGACTTGGTGCTCACTAGTGGTATAAGACCCCACTCAACCAGGGCAGTCGCTACATCATGGGCAGAACACAACCTAGCGACCATGGATGAGATTTGTGCAGTTGCAGCTTAGGCATCTACGCACACCTTCATAAGACATTACAGACTGAACTCTATACCTGCCTCAAGGGCAAATTTCAGCATGGCTGTTCTAAGAACAGCATTTAGCCAATCAGCCTCTCACGAACTATCTCCCCCACCCTGACTAGGATTATCTACTGCTTTTTACAGACCCAGTGAGTAAGGTTTGGAGTGCCTCAGAGATTTCTACCCACAATGGTGGTTTACTCACCTGGTATAGGTGATTGTGGAAGAACATCTCTGAGGCACTCCACATCCCTCCCTAGTGGGAAACAGTTTGTGACCCTGGCTCTGAGTGACACTAAAATATAGTGGAAATGCTTATTGGTCTTCTGTTGGCATGCTGTAAGGGCTGGTTCGCATTAGAATGTACTCAATAGGAATTAAAATGAAACGTGCTTGACAAGAGACTGTGTCATATGTAATCTCGATAGCCAGGATAGCTTAATTTGCACCCCCCCTCCCAGTACACAGGTACAGCTATGGAATAAGTCTAACTGACCAAGAAGGGACAGGCAGGGGCTGGACTTTTTTAGAAGTCACATGTGCATCGAAGCCTATCAGGTGGCTTGGAGACCCAGTGAGTAAGGTTTGGAGTGCCTCAGAGATGTTCTTCCACAATCACCTTTACGAGGTAAGTAAACTATCATTAATAAATAGCTGATTAACCTGCTTCCTTCTTGTTGCAAATAAAATCACTGACTGATAATCAGTTGAATTGCTGACTCACACTCATCAACAACTGTTGTTCATGTATAAATACATAGAGCAATGTGAGAAATCTGACAAGGATTTAGATAAAGTGTCACGTTATTATCCACATTTGGAATTTAAACACTACTGCTATTATTTATTTATTTTTTTAATTTATTTCGCTCCAGTCATGGCTCATGGGGCCTTCTCTCAGGCATCCGGTCCTTTATCCTGCCCACCTGTGGATCCCTCGGTCTGTGCCTCCTCTCTCCTCCCCTCCCCTCCCCCCTGCAGCTAGCAGCCCCAGTTTCACCCACCTGGGGAGGGTAGCCCTCGCCTCTTTGGGCTGTCTTACAAGTCAGACTCTGGCTGCAGGTGGGCCTGGAGGGAGGAACTGAAAGGCCAGCTGAGGAGATTCCAGCTGAGGGCATGGGGGACAGGTGCCGTTGCCTTCCCCACGAGCCAGTCTTTACCTTGTTCTCCACTAGTTCCCCACCCCTGCGTGAGCACGCCCCAACACTCTAGCGCATGGCAACCCTGCCAGCATCACCCACACTGATCTTGTGCTACCCAGCTTGCTGCGACGTCCCCTGGTCTCCACCAGGGTTTGCCGGCATGCCGAGCCAACTCAACCCGCTGTCCTGGGGAGGAGAGCACCACTAGGGCACTCTGTCCTCAAAACATCCCTGCCGACCCTCCTGTGCCTGAGCCCATTCCCGAACTTGGGTAACTATTATTGGGAGGCAGTATAGCATAGTGGTTAAGGGCACTGAGCTGTAGACCTGGAGACCTGGGTTTGAATACCATCAACCGCCACTTGCATACTGTGTGACCCTGAGCAAATCACTTAACTTCCTTGTGCTCCCAGGTCACACCTGGAAGCAAGTTCTGGCTTAGTGTGCCTTTCCTGGCTAAACAATTTTCCTTTTCCCTATTATACAGTGTCTTTATTTCTCTGGTAAAATAGACATGTGCTTAAAAGAATAATAAGAAGCACAATAGAAATTGCAAACCATAACAGCACACTTCAGTGGTGAGAAGCTTTTTTTTTTCTTTCTTCTTTGCTCCGTAGATGAACCGGTCAAGAGATGCAACTGTGCAGGAGCCAATGAGAGAAACTCCTCCAAAGAGTCTTTGTTCTGTGACTAGGATAGTAATAGGGGGGTGCAGTTCTGGGTCTCCCGGAATCTCCTGCAATACAATAGTTCAAAGTGAGCTAGCAAACAAAAGGTTGTGCTGAAAGATGACCATCCCACTGTTCTTACAGCTCAGTAGGCCCTCAGCTAAACATTAAGGTTCTGTATCCTAGCTGTTAACTTTTTCCCAATACTGCTCTAGCTCATTAATGCTCTACCACCACTACTACACAAAATACAACCTTTTACCAGTTTGAGTGCCCTAGATAAGTTTCCACTTCATACACTCATACAGCACAGGGCACAGCTGAATCCCCTTAGACCCCAACCACGCCCCTTAGATAAAGTACATTTCAGCCTACTCACACAGAACCATTACCATGCAGTTAAATGCCAGTCAGGATACTGTAGACTGAGTTCCTCTCAGTATAACAACACAGCACAAATCACAGTTATGCCCCCTTAGATTCGAACCATGCTATTTAGACAAGGTATGGATTAGACTGCCAACACAGTACAGTCACAATCCATTGTTTCTTCCTTTGGGGTTCCCTAGATTGAATTTAGCACAGTATAGCCTCTTTATGCACCGTTTCAACACAATTTTTCACACATGGGGTACCTGACAGAGATCAGTTTAGCATACCTAAAATAGTGCAGCATTAGTTCAACATGTAAGCTGGTTCCACCAGTGGCAGGTAATCAGGTACATCCTACCTTGGTCCAGGAAAAATGGACAGAGTCCTCTGCTGACCTACTCATGCCTCCTGATAATGCTCCTGTAGATGCCCTCATCCTTCTGCACCATAGTCCTCCTGCTACTGAGTAACTCATGTGAGGGATTTCTTGCACCTCTTGGAGTTACATACTTAATTGTTAGTGTCCTATTGGTCACTAATAGTCATGTGACTGCCTCACCCCACAATGATGCCAAATGCCAGTAACCACTTACCTCTACCCCTCACTGGTTCAGAATTCCCTCCTACCTTCCCATTCTTTCATTTCCTGAACCCATTAACCCAGAATTTTTGAGCTGTTAAAACAGATCTCCAAGCTCTAATTTCATCCCCGCAGCCTGGATCCTATGTGCACTGCAAAATCCCTGGCACTGCTAGTAATTGGCATGGAGGTAAAGCAAAGACTATAGGGGGATATAAGACTTCAGCTCAGTGATGAATATTAATTGTTACTGTAGTTCAGTTCTGGGCTGTTGGCTTCTTTTGTGGATTGCAAACTGTCACACTACAACAAACACACCAATCCCCATTAGTGGCAAACCAACATCACCTGCCACAAGACACCACCTGCCACAAGACAGCTACAGCAATCAATATTTTTTGCTGTCCTCATGGCCTTTTTACCTTCCTGTTTGTAGTCTGCTTTACTCTATGCCAATTTATGCATTGGGAGTTGAAGTGGTTCTGCAAATTACCTAAGCCAAACCATATTTATGGGACCCAACTCGAAGCTGAAAATAAGTTCTAAACAGCTCAGTTTTCTCACCATTACGTACTATTGCACTGGAAAGAGAAATTTTTGGATCTGAATTGTGGGTTGCTGAATTGCTTCAAGTTTGATATTTCCCTAGTGCTATAGAGCAGGGAGGTACTTCACATTATCTGCTCTGTTCTTTCATGGTGAGCCAGGTCATTAGCTTCCATGGTTCCTGACTCCTAATCCCTTTGAAAACTCCTGCAGAGGATATATCTGTGTCAAAGTGTATATGTGTGTGTGTGTGTGTGTGGGGGGGGTCTGAATTTCCTTGGATATGGGTTGGACCTACTGGAGTAGAATAAGAGGGGCAACCAGGCCAACTAATGGAAGACTGGTTATGGGGTTAGGTAAAGCCTAGCTGTTGACCCCCCCATGGCAAGGTGCATGGTAGGTGGTGTTGTAGACCTTCTGTGTGCCATGACACTTGCACACAATAGATTTTTGCACACTGTAGTCTGTCCAGATTTAGAGGTACTCTGGACTTCACCACTGCAGCAGTGTGTACTATGGATTGATCTTCCCAAGATGAACTCTGTTTATGTTATATTGTAGATTGGTTACTTTATTTTGTATTTTTGTGGGTGCCTGGTGTCTGCACGAATGTGGGTGGGTGGGTAATGTGTATGTGCTAAAGTAGGGGAGTTGTTTACATGTGCCAGGAAAGGTTTTCCATCAGTGATATCACTTAACAGTTGTTACAGCTGCACCACTTTGTGACTTGCATGCTGGAAGCTAGGGTGTGGCAATGATGCCAGACTTTTAGTATTTTGAAGAAAGATTCGAAGAGAGGCTTCCTGGGTATATTTGGTGGGAGGGCCTGGAGACAGTAGCTAGGTAAACAGGGACGGAGCAGAAACCTTAACTGCCTAAAGCAAAGCTCCTGATTTTGTTTTTGCAGAGAGGAGATGATAGGAGGATGCAGTCTGGCCCCTCAGACTCGAATATTACTTTGCAGTGCAGGCCAGTCATAGGCAGCTATTGTTAGAGATGCTATCTCTGATTCTGGGGCTGACTGGTATGTGTCATGGAGACCTGGGTGGATGATAGCTCTGTCCCTATTTTGGTCAAGTTGGTCCCACTAGACTTTTCTTGAATACTTCTCCTAGACTAAAACATTGGAGTGGTGGGGTAGTCTTCTTTTTGAGATCTGAGATGGCTCTCACATTGCTGAATATGGAACAGATAGGGTCCTTTATATGGGTGTCTGTTCCATGACTGGTTTTAAATGCAGAACCACCCTTTTCTACTACCCCTTGCAGTGTGAGTTGGGGTTTCTGCAGGAGTTTATGGAGTGGCTATCAACCATATATGGTGGAGTCACCCAAACTTTTATTTCTGCAGGATTTTAATGCAAGGATTGATAAAACTTTTGACAATTTTTACAAGTACATTTAGAGAACAGATGCTCTGATTCTCACAGATCTAGTTCAGCCATACAAGAAACTGGCCACACATGGGAACTGATATTTTTCACAAGGGTTGGAGATCAAAGAAGTCTTGGTACATCTAGTAGCATGGTCGGACCACTACACAGTGAGATTAGTTCTCAGAGATCCCAAGACAACTCCTCTGGCTGCAGAGGTGATTCAGTACTGCTTGAAAGTAGGACCTGCAACTGGACAGGTTTCTGGATCTTCTGGACACCTCTGATCTAGTTGCTGTATCCTCTGGGGTGGGGTGGGTCCACCATTGTGGTAATACATATAATTCAGCTCTGGCAACAGCTCTTTTCCCCTGCCACTCCCTCTTCCCCCACCTCCCTTCCTTCTCCTCTCCTCTCCTCTCCAGCTTTCTCCTTCCACTTCTGTTTCTCCTATACCTCTCCTGAAGGTACCTTTCCCACCCATTTTCTCACAACCCTTCCAAGAGAAACTGACCAGATTGGCTGGACCGTAAATTACTTTACCTCTCTTCTCCCTCTACTGCCATCCCTACAGTATTTCCTCCCCTTTCTATCACTCCTTTACCCTTGGCAAGGTTCCCATGTCTAGGATGTGTGCTAAA
Source organism: Neoceratodus forsteri (assembly GCA_016271365.2). Taxonomy (NCBI): domain Eukaryota; kingdom Metazoa; phylum Chordata; order Ceratodontiformes; family Ceratodontidae; genus Neoceratodus; species Neoceratodus forsteri. Next base: position 728,699,435 of record CM057455.1, read on the forward strand.
GTTCTCCTGCTCCACAAGGGGTATACCGCCTGTCAAGGGAACTATTGCTCCATCTCTCTTCTCCCTGCTCTCACTAAAGTACAGGAAAACTGGTCTTAGACCAACCTTTTCCTTTTTTCCTTTTCTTGACAGTTCCTCCTTTCTCAAGCCATTCTATTCTGGTTTTCACTCCACAGTAAGGGTGAGAGAAGTAGGCCAAAGCTATCTTTGGTTTGGTTTTGAGTTGGGACCTGAACATTTGGTTTATGGAGGATCAAGGTAAGGGTTGCTTATCATACTTGTACTGGTACAGGACAGCAGCAGAGCATGACCCTATGACATGAGTGACATGGCAATAACTTTATTGAAATAAATAATATAATATAAATCTATTTTTAATAATTTTTAACGCATTATGTTTATTCACATGATAAGAAAACAAGATGTCTGAATGAACACATGATGAGCCATGAAGATGATATTAAATATCACGATGTATAGTCCACAAAGTGAACAGGGAATTGTTCATGCCAACAGTGCCAACAGAGGAGGGCAACAAAGATGATATGTGGAATGGAGAGGAGAGACTATGAGAGCAGGCTGGAAGACCTGAATATGTACACCCTGGAGGATAGAAGGGATGGGGGAACATGATTGAGACATTCAAGTATTTGAGAGGAATCAATAAGGGTGGGGAAGACGGGGTCTTTAAGTTAAAGAATGGAAGGGACAAGGGAGCATGGGTTAAGAATAGAAGGGGAGATTTAGGAGGAAAATGAGGAGACACTATTTCACAGAGAGGGTGGTAGCAAAATGGAACACACTACTAGAATGGGTGGTATCATGTAAATCTGTGAACAGCTTTAAAGTTTCTGCTGGCACATTCGTATGTTCATAGTGCAAAGCTGGCTGTGGCTGCATTGGCCAGGCATAGTAAGAGGTGTTCATCTGCCATGGATCACTGCTGACCTCTTGGAACACCTCCATGCCAGAGATCAGACGTGGAAAGCTTATAAGACATCAGGAATGCACACCGATCACCTACATTACTGAATGCTTAGAAATACCTGCACCAGGCTTATCCGCCAGTCTAAAGCCCACTACTTCTCATCATCCCTCCAAAATAATCTTAATCATCCAGCCAAGTTCTGGAGGTCTATAAAATCACTTTTCTCCCCTCCCGCCCAGCCACCCACTCCTGTTCTAGATGTGGGAGGCTCTATCATAACTGAACCACTAGCAGTTGCCACAGCTTTCAACTCAGTGTTTACTAGCAGCGGGTCCCCTCACTATTCTAGCCCCCTACCTGCCACACAAATCGCGATATCCTCATCCCCACTCATGTCGACCCATCACCTGGTTTTCTCCTTCACTCCGGTTACTCCACCAGAAGTACTCAAAATCCTGCTCACCCTAAACCCCTCTAAGGGTAGATGCACTACAGGCATAGATGCCAAAATGCTCTACCTTTCTGTACCAGCAATCGCCGTGCCTCTAGCATCTCTTTTCAACCTCTCTTTCACCTCTGCCACTCTACCTTCAAAATGCATGCATGCCACAGTCATCCCCCTTCTGAAAAGTGGTTACCCATCCTCCCCTAGTAACTACCGCCCAATCTCCCTACTGCCCACCCTAGCCAAAATCCAGGAACATCTAATCCTCTCACAACTCACCACCTTCCTTGACTCTTCTTCTTTCTTCACCCCTTACCAGTCCGGCTTTAGAAAATCCCATTCCACTGTTACGACCCTCCTCAGACTCACTGATTCCATCCTCACTGGCATGGATAATAGCCACATCACATCTGCCATTTTCATTGACCTAGCCAAGGCATTTGACACAGTCTCTCACACCCTCCTTCTGTCAAAACTCTCTAAAGCTGGCCTCTCTAGTGCGGCTACACACTGGTTCAACTCGTACCTGGGTGGCAGGTCCCAATCGGTAAAAATTGGTACCTCCACCTCAAACCCCCACCCTGTCTCCATTGGTGTCCCCCAAGGCTCTGTCCTCGGCCCTATCTTATTCTCCATTTTCCTCAATGACCTTCCCTTGATCTGCCAGCATGCTGACATTCATATGTACGCAGACGATACAGTCTTGTACACCTCAGGTCACTCCCCGCAGGAAGTTGCATCCAAGATCCAGCAAGACTTCACTGAAGTCCAGCACTGGTTTTGTAGAAATCAACGTATTCTAAATGCCAAGAAAACAATCTCTATGACCTTCGGTACGAGACAAAGACTCTCCCGCCTCCCCACTTTCCCCATTCTCAAAACACTTGATGGGACCCCTCTAGAAGTCTGCACCTCTTTCAGATACCTAGGGGTCTGGCTGGACTAACACCTAGACTTTTCCATGCATATCGAAGCAACCCACAAAAAAACTATGCCCTAGGCTGGGGGCACTATACCGGAACCGCAGCTGCATCCCTCTGCCTGCCCACAGAGATTCTACAGAAAATGATAATAATAATAATAAGCTTTATTTCTCTGCGCCTTTCTTAAAATCAAGGTGCATTACAATAAAATACAAGATAAAAACATAATAAAACAGATTAAAAACCAAATTAAATACAGAGCATTAATCGGCATCCAAATTACCTCCAAATGACTTACTCCATAAAAAAGATTTTAGGCCCTTTTTAAAACCCTCCACCGTCATGCACTCTCTAATCCAACATGGTAGAGAATTCCAGAAGGTCGGCGCACGAACATAAAAGCTCGGGCGCCGGAAGATTTTAAAGCTACCCTCGGGATCTCTAGCAAAGCCTCATTGGCTGAGCAGAGTGGTCGCGTCGGTAGGTAAGGCACCAGAAGATCTTTCAGGTAATCAGGGCCCAAACCATGTAGGACTTTATATGTCAGTAATCCGACTTTAAAGGTGATCCGCCACTGAACCGGCAGCCAGTGCAGATCCCGGAGCTCCGGTGTAATATGAGAAGAATGTGAAGTCCCCATTAACAACTGGGCCGCTGAATTCTGCACTAGCTACAAGTGGCGGATATAAACCCCAGGAAGCCCAAAGTAGAGGGAGTTGCAGTAGTCCAAACGCGAGGTCACAAAGGCGTGGATCAGCGTGGGTAGGTCGCCGGACGGAACAAGGTGCTTGATCCTGGCGATGTTCCTAAGATGGTAAAAGGATACCTTAACAACCACCGATACTTGCGCACGCAATGTCAGCTGATTGTCAAGGAATCACCCCCAGGTCTCGCACCCATTCAGAGGTCAGGAGCTCTACATCCCCCAGGAATAAACCAGAGGTTTGAAGTGCCCCCAACCCCTCAATCCGGCGTCCGGGATCCACAACCATCACCTCCGTCTTCCCAGAATTCAACTTCAACCAGCTGGACATCATCCAATCCTGTATCTCGCTGAGACAGTTGTTAAACACTGAGAGTGCTCTATTCTGGTCAGGCGCAAAAGACAGATAGAGCTGGGTATCATCGGCATAACAATGAAACTCCAGCCCATATCGTCTTACAATGTCTCCGAGGGGAAGCATATACACCGCAAACAACATGGGGGACAGCACAGAGCCCTGAGGCACCCCATAGGTCAGAGCAGTAGGATCGGAGAAAATTATCCCCGATACCACCCTCTGAGTTCTACCTGTGAGGAAGGAGGTAAACCATCTGTGCACCAAACCTGACAACCCACAGATGCATCTCAGGCTCTTAAGCAACACCCCATGGTCTCCGGTGTCAAATGCTGCTGACAAATCCAGAAAGACCAAAATGGACCATTTTTTCTGGTCTCTCGCCATCAGGAGATCATTGAGGACCCGAACCAGCACAGTCTCAGTGCTGTGCCTCTTTCAAAAACCTGATTGAAGAGGATTGTAGATGTTATGGATGGCTAAATGGTTGTCCAACTGGGCTGCCACCACTTTCTCGATTACCTTCCCAACAAAGGGGAGATTCGAGATGGGTCTGTAGTTTGCTAGGGAGTCAGGGTCCAGGGATGCCTTTTTCAACACTGGTGTCACCACCGCTTCCTTCAGAGAGCAGGGATATTCACCAGAGTCTAGGGAGCACCAGACTATCCTAGCTAGAACCGGGAAGATAACCTCCCCACAGTCCATGATCAGGCCAGTGGGACCCGAGTCTAAACTACAGCTTGTGGTACGCATACCCTGGACAATCCTCATAACAACCTCGATTTCCGGCCTTTTGAAGGAACTCCAGGTGAACGGTGTGCTTGTGACCATGGGCTGGACTGCCACAACTCCCATGGAGGGTGCAGCACAAATCTCGGCCCTGATGTCAGCCACCTTATCTGCAAAGAATCGAGCAAGCTCCACACACTGTATCTGTGAAAAGGCTCGACGGACCTGCAGACAGGCTGGGTTGCACAGCCTGTCTACAGTTCGAAAGAGCTGGGCTGGTCGATTCTGAGCAGCAGCAATTTCTCTGGACAGGAACACTGCCTTCTTATGAGTGATTGCTGACTGATAGAGTTTATAATGCTCTAGGAGTCTAAGATGGTGACATCTAAGCGGTTCCGTCAACATCTCCAACCTGCGACCTAATCGCCCAACTCCCTCAGATCCCAACCAAACCAGGGGGACCGAGGGCGAAGGGAGAGAGGCTGCACACGGGTGGGAGCAATTAAATCCAAAGCAGAGGTGACAGCCTTATTATAGGCTTGCACCATCGCTTCGGGATTTGAGCTCAACCCAGGAAATTCTGATAGGTCAAGAACTGCAGTTAGACCATCGGGAGTAACATCCCGTAAAGGGCGGTACTTGACCATCTCCACTGGGGTAGGCCTATGCAGGGGGGTGCAAAAATTGAACCTCACAGTGTGGTGGTCAGACCATCCGACTGGTTCCACCCCCACATCGGAGGCCTTCAACCCCAGCAGGAAGATCAGATCCAGTGAATGGTCATGTTTATGAGTGGCAGAGATAACCACCTGTGAGAGGCCCAATGAACACATCAATTGGAGGAAGTGCTGACCAAATTGTGAGAGTTCGTTGTTGATCCAGGCATTAAAATCACCCAGCACCAACAACCTGGGCGATTCAAATACCAGGTCGACGACGAAGTCCGCCGCTCCCTTTAGAAATAGTTTCTCATCACCGGGTGGATGATAGACGAGCGCTATTCTATAGCCCCCACCTGCCACTATGACACATTCAAAGGATCTGGTCTCCTCCACTGGAACACTAACGAGGTCCAATTTGGTCTTGAAACAGACCGCAACCCCCCCCCACCCCTGCGATCCAATCTCGGGCGGTGTATCACTGAATACCCAGCCGGAACTGCTGCCTCAAGTACTGGGGCAGCATTACTATCCAGCCAAGTTTCGGTGATGCAAGTCAGGTCCGCTGTGCCTACCAAATCTGCTACAATGGTAGTCTTGTTCACAATGGACCTGGCATTGCACAACACCGCCCGAGTTGGATAGGACTCCTGGGAAGCCCCGACCACCTGCCCACCATTTACAAAAGTGGTGCCCTTGGGTATGGGGACCAAACAGGAATGATCCTTCCTATTTTTGACTACGGGGACGTAGTCTATAGCTCTGCCCCTAAATCCACCCTGGCTAAACTGGATTCTCTTTATAACGCCTTCTGCCGCTTTGCACTGGATTGCCCTCCCTCCACTAACCACTGCAACCCCTACAGTCACCTTAACTTACCCTCCCTCATAAATAGGCACCTATACCACTGCAACAGACTCACAGCCAAATTCTGGACCCAGTTACTGCCCTCCTACCTAGCCTCTACCCTAATAGCCCAAAAACCATCAGCATACTCACTCAAAAACGTTGACTCACGTCTACTTCAAATCCCACACATGACTACCTCTGCTGGGCAGTCGGCTTTTAGAGTCCTTCTACCAAAACTATGGAACTCTCTGCCAGCTGACATCCGGCTCTCCCCCTCCCCTGGGCAACAAATCTCCCTTTTAAAAGGGCAAGTCCCCATAAGCTGCACATGTCAACTTGGCATGCAATAGCATTGGCCAGGACTTAACTTGTGAGCAAAATGTAATGGCAAACCACCCAATGCGATCCACGTTGTCCACCCAAGTGCTTAACTATTAAATTTTAATTGCCACTACCTTCCCTACATATTTTGCCTACTAATACGCTGTTCACTCTCTGTTCTTGCATCCTGTACATGCAATTTTCGAGATTACTTTTCATTGAAATTATACAACCTTGTACATATTGTATGTAACTTATGTACATTTTTTGGCTGTCCTAAAATTTCTGTATGTTGACTTGTATGTACTATCCTGCTCCCCTCTACCCCCAGGACGCATCTGGAATCGAGCGGTAGTCTGATCAGTATGTCTTTCCTGGTAAAACTTTTAAATAAATAAATATTGTAACATTTTCTGTGTAGTGTAGAGGCAGGCAAGAAGGAGGTGCCACACACACACACAAAACACGTGATGAGGAACATTTCATTCAGTATGGAGGAAGGATGATGATGATACTGAAGAGGATGTGTTGGTTTTTGTAGCCACAGTCCTTCCATGAATTTTGTTTTAATGTAATCATTATTATTATTAAATTTAGGTTTATTTATATGCTGAGAGAATGTGTTTTTAGTGGATTTGTAGTATCATCTGTAACATACTCCCACACTGCATAGTGTCCATTTGTTTTTTTAGGTGCAGTGGACTGGTGGTGGTCCGGGCAGGGGGTAGTTCCAGAGATAAATTGGATACCAGGGCATCTTTTTTTTTTACCACTTTGGAATGATGTACTTACAGATGGCATTGGGCTAGTCAGTGGATATGATATATAAAAATAAAATATATTCTGATATAATCATATATTATATGACAACATAATATAATCTGATATGATATATGAGAAGATAATATGATCTGATATATGAGCAGATTATTTAATCTAACACAATATAATCTGATATTTTATGATATTATAATTTTTTTATCATTTTTGCAATACTAAATATTATTTATAATTTTTATTTATGTGTCAAGAAACATGAATTCTGAAACTAAACTCTTGATTTGGGCTTGCTGTTCGACTCCATTCCTTCATGATATTTTCAGACACCAATGGGGGGGGGGTGTATTTTGAGGATATAATCAATATGTTTTTTAGCGGTGAAGATGATACAACCATTGAGCTGAACATTATTTTCATTGGTGCCTTGAAAAGTGAGAATGCAAAGAAATCATTGACAGTTCCCCACCTCCTTCTCTTCCTCCCATTAAATGATTAAAAATATTGTTCTGTAAGCATTGTTGTTTTTTCCCATTATCTCTCTGCTGGCTTCCAGTCCCCTAATTTGGCACAGGCTTATTTTGATTTCCTCTAGGTCAGTGCAAATGCCTGCATGTCAGTCATATTTTTACTAGTGAATGTGGTTATTATGTTATAAATTTACCTTTCATTACTTACCACTTCAAAAGAATTTACCATTTTTGGAAAGTTAGGTCTGCTGGTGTAATTTTCAATTAGACATGACTCTAGAATTTGCTCAGCGCATTCAATATGTACTTTGGGCTGGTTTGTTGGTAAAATATGACTGTTCTTCAAGTTTCTCAAGCCCCAGAACAACACCTAGGAACATCAAAAGGAAAACAATTGCTGCATTAAGCATTTTATCAATTTGTCGTGACAAGTCTAACAGCCCATAGGCTGAAGAGTTATGCGGTTCCTCTATTAGTCATATGTGATGACGGAACATCCCTTGCCTTTGTCCTCTTTTTTATGTTCTTAGGTGTCACACTAGTCCCTTAACTCACTACATGTGATCTCCATGTGTAAGCAGCTAACTTCAGACTAGGGCTCTGATGTAAAGGTAATTATAACTTCAGCTCTAAATTTCATATTGACATACCTCTGGTATTCTACTCTTCAAATGTCTTTATGGGATGTCTTTTTTTTCTATAGCCTCTAAATCCATCCTAAAAAAAATGGGACATGGCATGTAACAACATCCATCATTTTTCCCTGGCCACCAGCTGACAAGTCGACCACTGTACCTTGTACTCTTAACTTGGATGGCTCCCTCCTTCTGTCCTATGAGACCTCACCCTGGGAAGTGTTATCTATAATATTGTCATTCTTGTCCCTTGCTTCACTTCTCCTGCCCTATAAAAATATCTGTTTCTTAAGGTAATCAGATATTGACCTTTTGTCCATACTTAGGGTAAGAGCTCAATTAGGTGACATTGCCTTCTTCGTTACTGCCCCCAGACTATGGAATTCCATTCCAGCTAAGATTAGACAATGGCTTTTCAATCCAGCTCTTCCGTACTTGCTACCATTCCTACCTAGACAAATTGGCGTGATGTGTGCTTCTGTTACTAGCTGTCAAATGTTGTATGGGCTCCTCTGTATTTTCATTGGGCATTAGGTTTCTCATCATCAAATCCCTTATGCACTTGTTACTACAGCAGAGCCAGCCAGGAAGCCATGCAATACCTTGCAGTAAATGTTATGTCACAAAATACTGCATGACAAAAGGGTTTAATTACCATTACATTGCACTGTTCTTTATAGCATACCACAGCACTGTACAGTAAAACTGCAAGGAGTAGAACAGAGGACGTGATAGGCTGGCCTCTGGTGCAGAGACAGGACTTTGCCTTGGCTCTGTACCATTGAAGGCCTCCTCTAGGGTGCATGATCTGGGTGTTATTCTTGACAGCAGTTTGACACTTGAATTTCAGGTGTCTTCAGTTGTACGTACTAGTTTTTATCATCTAAGGAATATCACCAGGATCAGGCCCTTAGTTCCGCCTCTGGACCTCCCCACTTTGGTACATGTCTTTGTGATGTCCAGGCTTGACTACTGTAATGCATTCTATCTCGGGGTCTCTGGGGGTACCCTGCGCCAACTGCAGTTGGAGCAGAATGCTGCGGCGAGGTTGTTGACAGGACAATCTAAATACTGTCACATTACCCCGGTGCTACGTCATCTGCACTGGCTGCCAGTTAGGTGGAGGGTCCTCTTTAAGGTGGTTTTGCTCACCTTTAAGGCCCTACATGGCCTGGGCCCTGGCTACCTGAATGACCTTCTTACACCTGCTGTCTCGGTCCATTCCTTGCGTTCTTCTTCTCGGGGCCTCCTTGTGATTCCCAGGACGAGGTTAAGAACTACAGGCGACAGAGCATTTAGTGTTGCTGCTCCCGTCCTGTGGAATTTGCTTCCTATAGTTGTTAGGGAGGCCCCGTCTGTTGAGGTTTTTAAGGCCTGACTCAAGACATTTTTATTCGATCAGGCATTCCCTGACTATGTTTTATAGTTTATATTGTTTAATTTTAAAGGTTTATTTAAGTTTTAGAGAATGAAACAAATTGTGTAGTAAATTATGTTTTAATTGTTTGGAGTTGTATATTTTATTGATTGTATTATGTTGTGTTGTTTTTATTTGATTGATGTACGGCACCCAGAGCCTCCGGGATGGGCATCCTTTTAAATAAAATTTGCCTTGCCTTGCCTTACTGCACTGCATCCTGGCTGGCTCCACTGTGTGTATATTTACTATATAGCATGAACCTTTGTTCTGTAGTTCTCATTATCTTTAATAATATTCACTTTTTACTGTATTTGTACATTAGACTTTGTAATGTAGTACTTGCTACTGTCATTTACTATACTCTTCTTCCTGTTTTACTCTCCCAGGTCATGCAAGGACATAGGAAATGTTTGTCTAATACACCTACCTGATAAATAAAAGCTAACTAAATACACGTGGTAATACTTAATCTAAAAACTACTACTCTGCTGTTACACTGCAGTTATGCTGTAACAGCATAGTATCCTGTGACTTTTGTGAAATGGCATGGGAGACACTGGGGAAAGAGCAACAAGGAGAGAATGGTCTCTCTCAAACAGTCAGACAAGACAAGACAAGACTGAGGGGACATAATCATTGTAAAAGGATGGTTGAGAGCACTCATCCCTGCATTTGATGAAGCCCATAAGTGGGTGAAACGTAAGATGGCAGCTACGGCTGCATTCTGTTGTGTTTGCTGTATGCCAGAAAAAAACACTTCAGTGAAATAAAGGTCTCAGCATTTTGATTTGGACACACAAATAGCAGGGGTGAGTGCTCTCAACCATCCTTTTACCAATACTGCTTTTTGAGAAGCACCACCTCCCATGTGCTCACCACTACTGTCTCTTGGACATAATCATGGTGTTCAGAGTAATAAAGGAGATAAACAGGACAGAGTACACACAGATAGTGGATCTGGTAAGTACAAGTAGAACTAGAGTGGTGCTCTGTGATAGGTTTTGTTATAGTATTAGTGCAGATATCTTGATAGTATTATGTTGATGCTCTTAGTTGCAAGTTACTAGTTTTAACACTAGGAATCACTATGTATTAAATAGGCATTATATTGAAGGTAATTAATCACTGTTTACTGGAGTTACTGAACAAAACTGTCACTGCATCACTGTAAAGGATATGCACTGTGAGGGGGCTGAATAAGGGGAAACGTATGAAAGCATTACTTTGTGGCCACCTGATGGGTCAATGGAAGAGCATTGTGCTTCCATGCTGGCAACTCAGGTTTGGAAGTGAGCCCTGGTTTATCAGGAGTGGGTGGTCAGCCTGGGAAAAGCTCCTGAAGGGAATGTGAGCCAGCCGGAATGGGAGACGTCTGGGCACTGATGCAGCAGTGGCCCTCCCTAGTGAGCTGGGGAGCTTGCCTCTTTGTGGGGGTGGACTCAGAATCAGTCCAGTATGCACTATGGTGGCCAAAGCTACCATGAGACCATGTCCAACATCCAGGGGAGTTGGGAGGACAGAGGAAGAAACCAGACACACACATACAAAGGATGTGCCTCAGTCATCATGAATGACAGTTCATTTGATCCTTGGACCTTGCTTTGAGTAGATCCCCACTAGCCACAATGGTGGGGGGAGCAGCAGTCATGGCTGGGGGTAGTACTAGCCCACAAACTACAGGTATAGACAACAGCCCATGGGCCATAAAAGCATTACATTGCACAGAGGGTGGTTCACAAGTGGAGTAAGTAGGATGTTTCACTCGGTACCACTAGGTACAATAGTTTAAACCAGTAGTAACCTTACAGCAGTCTTTTGGAGTTGATTATGGTGGGGATACTGCAATTAGAACAGAAATACAATATCTGCTACTCAAAAAACAGTCTTAATAAGTTTTTAAATTAGTTGTTGATAGATTACTCTCAAATTATCAACCAATTTTGCTGCTGTCTGTTGTTTCCAAGGTCTTGGAGAGGTTGGTGATAAAGCAAATCTCAACTATTTAGCAACTCACCAGATTCTGAATATAAATCAATCCAGCATTGGTTCAATCCATAGCATGACTACTGCACTGTGAAGATCACCAGTGACCTGTTCAGAGTGGTGGCCAGTGGCTTGATGGCAGGAATATTTTTTTTTTACTTCTCCAAGGCCTTCAACACAATAGACCATGGTTTATGTACTTTATAAGCTAAACTGTTTGGTCTTTTCTAGCTTACTTACTAATTGGTTGGCTAGTTACTTAACAAATGGGCACCAACTTGTCTCTATTGGATGTGTGAATTAAAACAAAAAATAGAGTGTGAAGAGGGGTTCCCAAGGACTCTGTCCTGGGGTCACTCTTTCTTTCATTCTTTATCAATGATCTCAAGATGTATAATCGTAACATAGCTGTTTACCTTTATGCTGATGACACTGTCATCTTTACAGGTAGTCGTGGCCCAGATGTTACAATATTATAGCCTAAACAACAGATAGCTTTTGATGAGATTCAGTGCTTGCTCAGTAGCAATAGATTTTTAATAAACAAAAATCCCAAGTCATGGAATTCAACTCAGCAAGCAGAAACAGGCAAAATATGCAAATCTTCATTTTTACCTCTTATAAAAGGAAGCTGCAGAATATATCAAGTCCAAGTACTTGGGACTATGGTTACATGAAAATGTAAAGGAGGATTACCATCTGAAAGCTTTAGAAAGAAGGTAAATGCTAGGATAGGGTTTCTGTACAGAAACAGAGTGTATTTCTCAATAGATGTGAGACAGAGAATAGTACAAACTGTGGTATTGTCCTTATTTGATTATGGAGACATTGGTATGATATGGTAAAATTTTATTTATACAGTGATACAGCCATTAGGGTTCCGAAAATCCCTATTCACAAGGCTTACCTGTTTACATTATGCAAAATTATTACAACTATACATTTATAACAATACAAGTTACAGAAAAGTACAAAACAATACATCAGAATTTTACAAACTCATCAATAACAGGCATGTTAGCATTTTTAGATTTACATTAATTTTACCTATTACAACAACAACAAAAACTAAGTTTGTGATTCAGGCCATTTTTAAAAACATGATCAGTAATTGTTAGTTCATGTAAAAAAGGAGGAAGACAATTCCAGCTTTTAGCTACTTGATATTGAAGGGTCATTTCACTAAATCAATTTTTTAACTTTGGTATTATTAAATCTCTAGCACCAGTTTTTCTTAAATTTAAACCATGTTTTGGTGTTTGTAATTTGTTTTTTAAGTTATCTAAGGATTGATTTTTAAATATATTACGAACCTGATTTAGCCAAATTCCCCTAGCCTGTAAATCTAATGGAATTCAACCCAAATCCATATACATAGTGCAATGATGAGTTTTAAAATCACACCTTAACACAAATCTTGCAAGCTTATTATAAAGTGTATCCAAGTTATTTAAATATTTTCTTGCTGTATGTCTGTAAATATAACTTCCATAGTCAATAACTGGCATTATTAATTGATTGATCACAATCAGTCTTGTTTCTCTTGTCATACAATTTGATATTCGTCTCATAGCTCCAATCTTAACATGTGTTTTCTTTATTAAATTTGTTATATGATATTGGAAAGTAAGACATTGATCTATATGTACCCCTAAATATTTATATGTTTCAGTTTGTTCTAAAAACTTACCCTCTTGTGTCTTTATATTTAATTTTGAAATTCCCTTCAAGTCCAATGCAAATGACATAACCTGTGTCTTTTTACTATTAACTAATAAACCCAGAGATGAAAAGTGACCTTGCATGATGCTAAAGTCACTCTGTAAGTTTAATTCTACTTCACTTGTAGTTTTTCCCTCTGCTACTAAAACCATATCATCTGCATATAGAAGTATTTTTGAATGTCCAATTTTCTTTGGTAAGTCATTTAAATAGACTATGAACAGGAGGGGGCCCAGGATAGATCCTTGGGGAACCCCTCTTGTTACATAGTCCATTCTTGACTGGTGTCCATTTAGGACAACAAATTGTGATCTTTTATCAAGGTATGATATAAACCAATTGCAGGTTTCTTCCTCCACCCCTATTCTCATTAATGAGTTTATTAAAATACCATGGTTTACTAAATCAAATGCTTTAGATAGGTCCACGTATACTGCACCCACAGACTTTGCTTCCCCAAGAGGGGTTGCTATGAGATCCAGAAAGTCAGTGAGTGCAGTAGCCGTGGACCTACCCTGCCTAAAACCATACTGTTGTTGAGTCAATTTATTATATTTTTCCAAGTAGTCCATTAACTGATCATGGACAATTTTTTCAAATAACTTGGATACTGTGGACAGCAAGGCTATTGGACCGTAATTTGAAACATCCTTTGGATCCCCTCCCTTATCTATTGGTACCACTTTGGTTAATTTCCAACTAGAGAGAAACTGTCCCTTTCCTAGACTCCAATTAAAAATGTCCCTTAGTGTAGGTGACAATTCCATAGCAGCCTCTTTTAATAATTTATTATCTATTCTATCTGGGCCACTTGCTTTATTTATTTTTAATCTATTTATATTTTTTAGAACTTCTTTGTTTATCACTCTCTTAAACCTGAATTTGGGTTTTTTTCTCATCTTGGGGACTCTCACCCTTTACTTAATTAATGGTATTAGTTTTAGTTATGAGATCTAATTTCAGATCGGGGAGGTTTATGAAATAATCATTCAAAATTTCCACAGCTTTATTTGTTTCAAACACTTTTCCATTCTGACTCAATTTTATTTCACTTTGTTTACTATTTGGATTCATAAGATTTTTTATAACAGACCAATAAGCACCTGGATTTGTTGATTCTTTAATCCGCTGTTTATAATAACAAGCTTTTGATTTCCTGTATTACTTGATTCCTTAACCTTTTGTATTATTCTCAAATTTCACTGTTTGTTTTATTTGCTTTTTTCCAATAATGATTTCTAATCCTAATCATTTTTTTTTTATTTTTACAGTTAGCCATGGTAAATGTTTTTTCCTATGATTTACTTGTTTATATGGAGCAAATGTATCGCAAGCATTAATAAACATTGTTGTAAATTCTAATACAGCCTCATTTAAATCTGGGATAAGAAAAATTCTATACCAAGGGAGTCCCTGAAGATACTTTCTAAATGATAAACTATTAAATTTTAAATAACATCTTTTAGATATTTGTGGTACTGATTTTATGGGAATAGAATTTTTAATCGTAGAGAATACAAGCTTAACAATATTATGGTCTCCTAAACTGGGGGCACATATACTTTTCTCCAAGATTGTCAATTCAGGTGAAACAAACATCAAATCCAAAATATTACCTTTGCTTAATAAGGAACCATTCCTTGTAGGTGTATCTATAATTTGTATCAGGTTTAAACAGCTCATTGATTTTTCCAACTTTTGACCCCTGGGACAACCCCAAGCTGCATTGAAATCACCAGCCAGAACTACTTGTAGTTGATCCAGGTGTTCCATTAAAACATGTGAAAATTTGTCAAAATGGATAGGGTTTATTTTAGGTGGAGGGTAAACTACTCCAATAACCAATTTTAATTATTGTATCTCAATTAACAGGCATTCAATGCCCTCAATTGACCCAGAGAACAAAATTTTGGAGTTACCAATTGAATGATTTATATACACCAAAAGTCCCCCCCCCCACCGTGTTCCCCGATCCTTCCTAAAGTGGTAGAAGTCCCTTAATTCTATTTCTTTATATTCAATTCCCTTTTTTAACCAGGTTTCCGTTAACATTATTATGTCCAGCTCTTCATGTTCTACCCAGGATCTAAAATAGTCCATTTTATTTATCATACTTCGAGCATTATCTAAGACCATTTTAATTACAGGACCTGGTTTCAATTCAATATCTCCACAGAAAGCCAAGGACAATAACAATGCCTGGTTACTTGAACAGATATACCCTCTTTGGATTACCGTGTCCTTAACACGAAGTTCTTCTCTGATGAGGTTGAAAGGGTTTTGTCGTGAGGTCAGCTTAGCTGTTTGTAACTTGAAATTATTAGAACAATTTACATGAGCACTTGATCTTTTTGTCAAAACATCAGTTCTCATGATAACAAGTAGCTGAATGACACAGACCAAACCCACTATCAACCCATCACCTTAGATGACAACATCTTTTTCATTTTACAGCTGTGTCCATATACAAAGGAAATAATCTATAGATGCCTCTTTATAAAAGTAAAAAACAATCAGAACATTAAAATTTTTTATTTAGGTAACAATACCTTACGTAAGTCAATGTTACCAAAATCTAAACCCCCAAACTGGAGACTTATTTAAGCATTAAATATATGCTGGCCTACTGAGAACTCATTCCCAGGGGTTAGACATATTGTACTATAAATTGTCTCACTTTGTCCTGCTTGCCCCAAGGCAAACACATCATTGCACTGTACTTTGCTAATGACTTTTCATTGGTTGCCCCTACAGCAATCGAGACAATTGCATACACTAACCTTTATGTGGAAGTGTATTAAACAAAAGGTTCCAGTATATATCTCTGATTTTCTTCTTCTGTCCTCTTAAACCAGAGTTAAGGTCAGTAAAAGGCTTTGAATTCAGTCTTCCAAGAGTGAGTTCTCATGTAGGCTGACTATCTCTTGTCTATAAAGGCCCAAATCTATTGAAGATGCTTCCATGTGTGATGCATTCCAGTACTGATAATCTTTCATCACTATGTACCCTGAAACATTGGTTGAAATCTACTTGCTAAGTATGTTGTGACTCTTGCATAATTTTGTGAGTTTGATGTCTTGTATGTAGTTGACATGTCTACACTAATATTAAGGGAAATTATTTATTAACTGTGATATGACTAACTTTAGCTACAGTGTACTTTTGTATCATATTTTAACTGAATACTTCAGGAGGCCATTGTAAATGATCTTTGCTCAATTGGCTCTATGACAACTATTCCTGTTTTAAATAAAAAACTTGAACTAATCCAAATAATTACTTTATTTCATTCCCAATTATCCATTACGCCCCGCCCAGCCCAACATTTCACCCTGCTTGGCTTCTTCAGGGGATGGTGGTCCCTTTCAAGAGAGTTCATAAATCTATCTCGTCCTCTTTGCTAAACACCAAAAAATTCTGAACTATTCCAAATTTAACACTTAACAAGAAAACTGAATAACTAGTACAAAAGAAAACTTGTATTTTGTACATGCTGTACTGTATGTCTATAGTACTTAATTCAAAAATCCTCCATTCTAGTATGTTCTCTGACACCTAAGAAAAGGTGGTACAATCACTGTTAACAATGTATATGGATACATACCACTTATGTAGACAAGTGCCCACAAACCAAACCCTAACTTTGCTCCTTAAAGGCCATGAATATTAGGTAAATTTCTTTTATGAAACTGAATGTTCAGAAATACAATATCCAAGTGAAATGAGTCTCTTCGCTGATGACTCCAAGATGGGAGCAGTAGTTGAGGGGGAAGAGGGGAGGTTGGCCCTGCAAGGGGACCTGGACACCCTGGAAAGCTGGGCTCACACATGGAAATTAAATTTCAATATCACCAAGTGCAAGGTGTTACATCTTGGGTGGGGAAACCCTAAACACAGGTACACCCTGGGAGGGGAGGCGCTGGAGGCCTCAACAGGGGAAAAATACCTAGGGGTCATGGTGGATACATGTATGAATAACTCTGAGCAGTGCAGAAGAGTGGCTAGCAAAGCAAACAGGATGTTGGAATGCGTCGTAAGGGGATCACCTCTAGGAGCAGGGAAGTGATTCTGCCGCTGTACAATGGACTGGTTAGACCACACCTTGAATACTGTGTACAGTACTGGAGGCCACACTTGAAGAAGGACATGCAGCTCCTGGAGAGGGTACAGAGGAGGGCAACTAAGATGATATGAGGACTAGGGGATTTGACATATGAGGACAGACTTGAGGAGCTCTGCCTCTTTTCATTGGAGGAGAGACGGGGGGGCATGATTGAGGTCTTCAAGTACCTCAAGGGAATAAATAGGGTTAACATGGAGGGGATCTTTAGACTAAAGCAGGAGGTATCATCAGAGGGCATGGTTTGAAGTTGGAAGGTGGAAGGGTGAGGGGGAAGAGGAGGAAGTTTTTCACTGAGAGGGTGGTGGACCCTTGGAATGCCCTGCCTGGTGAGCTGGTTCAGAGATCCACAGTGGAGGGCTTCAAGAGATGGTGGGACAGACACAGAAAGTGGATGTATCAGATGATGGCCTGGCCAAGGGGGGTGGGAATGGATGATAGGGGTTTCTGGAACACAAGGGGGGGAGGGCCTCGGCGCCCAACTAGGGATCTGAGGTTTGAGCAGACTTGATAGACTGTAAGGCCTAATCTGCTGGCAATTAGTATGTTAGTAAGTGAAAAAAGGTTTATTTGAACTGTCTAGTGTTTTGTTATTAACACTTGAAAACAATGTTCCAGTGAAAAATCAAATCCTTTTAACAAACATACAAACAAACAGAAAGGAGGAAGGCATCCTCTCTCTTCTGCACAAAATGTGATGTCTTGGGCTGGGCCACTAGTGGTTAGGTGGGTGCAAAACTGGCTGGTGGGTAGAAGGCAGAGGATACTTGTAAATGGAGTACATTCAGAGGAGGGTAGGGTCACCAGTAGGGTGCCTTAGGGGTCAGAGATGGGGACACTGCTTTTCAATATATGTATAGGGGACATAGCGGAGGGGCTGGTGGGAAGAGTGTGTCTGTTCACAGATGACATGATGGTCTGTAATAGAGTGGATATGCTAGAGGGGGTAGAGAGCATGTGTAGAGATGTGGAGAAACTGGAGGAATTGTCTAAGGAATGGCAACTGTCCTTCAATACAAAAAAAATGCAAGATCGTGCACTTAGGCAGAAATAACCATGGAGTGGAATACCAGATGGGGGAGCATGCCCTAGAGGTTACCGAGCTGGAAAGGGACCTAGGCATATTCATTTCACAGGACCTAAAGGTGACAAAGCAGTGTGAGAAGGTGGTGGCAAGGGCTAATAGGATGCTGGGGTGTATTGGTAGGGGAATAACTAGCAGGAGGAGGAGGAAGATAATAATGCCCTTCTACAGGCAACTTGTCAGGCTGCACCTAGAGTACAGGGTCCAGTTCAGGAGGCCATACCTCAGGAAGGATGTGGATAGGGTGGAGTACATCCAGAGGTGGGTGACAAAAAATGGTGAGGGGATGTGGTCACCTGTCATACAAGGAATGGCTGAGAGATCTTGGCATGTACTCTCTGGAACAAAGAAGGGAAAGAGGGGGACATGATTGAGACCTTCAAATATATCATTGGTATTAACAGGGTACTGGTAGGGGACATCTTCCAGCTCAGGGAGCAGTCAAAAACAAGGGGGCATGGTATGCAGATAGTAGAGGGAGGTTCAGGGGAAACATCAGAAAATTCTACTTTATGGAGAGGGTGGTGGAAAACTGGAGTAGGCTCCCAGAGGAGGTGGTGGGAGCAAGAGCTGTGGGGGTTGGGGGTTCAATAGAGCATGGGACAGACACATGGGTCTGTTAGTCCTGGGGAGAGGCAGGTATAAAGCAATAGCAAAGTCCTAGTGGCTTGCTAGGAACACAGCGCAGACTGGGTGGGCCTGGTGGTCCTTTTCTGCTGACACTTTCTATGTTTCTGTTTCTGTGTTATTTGCTATTAGACAAATTCAGCATACAGTCTAGACTCTAATGAGTCATTTCCCCTGTG
This sequence comes from Neoceratodus forsteri, assembly GCA_016271365.2. Lineage (NCBI taxonomy): Eukaryota > Metazoa > Chordata > Ceratodontiformes > Ceratodontidae > Neoceratodus > Neoceratodus forsteri. The sequence continues at coordinate 728,718,364 of CM057455.1, forward strand.
TATAGCTTCAGACATCTTGCACATAATCTCTTTATCCATGTGCAATTCTCTTGAAAGGGACCACCATTTCCTGAAGAAGCTCAGCAGAGCGAAACGTTAGTCTTGGAGCTGGTGGAAAATGGGAATGAAATAAAGTAGCCATTTGGATCAAGATAGTTTTTTTGAGTCACTGACATTTCTCTTATACTCTCATGTGGAATAAAGGCGAGGCTATGGCTGCTAACACTGTTCAGGTTTTCAAAGAAGGACTAGATGGATTCCTGAGGAGAAAATGGGAATAGGGGTAGCAGTACAGCTGATAAGCATTTTTTATTACTTATTTGTTTATTTAATAGCCAGGTAAAACCTGATAACATGACTGCTCATTTTCATGGGTGAGCTGGAGAGAGACGTACAATGTATCACAACAAACAAACTGTTAAAACAAATTATACAAACACAGATGCACAGTATCAAAAACGTAAAGTAAAAATATAAATATAGCACACTATCATATTAGTAGATAGTCAGGGATTCACAAATCTTCAAGTATAGCTGCAAACAGAGTGGGGCAATAAATGGGATCTCAAACTACTTTTAAATAAGCCCAAGCTTCTCCTACCAGTAACCATAAGAGGGAAAGAGTTCCAGAGTTTGACAGTGTGAAAACTAAAAAGTATCTGGGCTGATTCTCAAACTCCAAAGAACATGCAAGGTGTCTGCGTCAAACATAAATGATGCACGTGGCACCTTACGTCAAAAGATGTGACATTTCCAATTCTGAAACATGGACTGTATTGGAATGTGTAGACGCTATGCCAAAGTGACATTGCACCGCCCTTTCACTACACAGCTCGGTGTGCCAGGTCACAAGGGGGCATGTGCCATGGTGGGTCTGCACCACCCCCTTTTCTTGTATTCCGTAAACCCTGCCATGAGTGCAGCAAGGGGCTCGACTTAGACCAGCTATAAGGTGGTCTAAGCCCCTAGCGCCTGTGCCACACAATGTGATGACTTGGGGGTTCTCTGAAAGAGGGGTCTGAGGGTGGAAGGGGCACAGGGGTGCCAAAGCAGGAGTTGGGGAGGTGGTGGGCATGCCAAGAAGTGATATGGCACCCTTTGAGGGTGCTGATTATATAGCTAAATGGCTAATGAGGTGGTACCATGAGGGGGTTCAAGGGATACACAGTGCCATGGTCCCAGGTAGGCATGGCCTTGACACAGCAGGCTGGGGCTGCTGCCGGAGCCCTGCCTCACCTGGAGCCATGGCACCATTTCCAGCCCTGGTGGTACCATCTTATCGGTCTTATAGCTATATAATTGGCATCTCCTCAGGGTGCCACATCACTTGGAATGCCCACTGCCTCCCAACTCCCATCATGGCACCTCTCATGCCCCTTCTACCCTTGGACCCCTCCTGCCAAGCATGTTTCACCAGCACCCCATCCCTCCCAGCCCCTCTAGTGTTGCACCAGGTGGGGTGGGCTGGATCTCTGTAGCACTTTCTGCATGTGTGCCAATTTTTTGGTGCTAGTCTGTGGGTGCAGCAACTCCTTGGTTTTGATGCAGGGACCCGTGTTTTTCTGAAATTGGGCACAGGGTCCCTGATGCACCTGGAGTTCACTGCAGCTGTAGATCATGACAAATTGCAGTGATCAACATGCTCTTTGAGAATCGATCCCTCTGTCCTAAAGTGGAATAATGTTTGGGAAGAACCAGCTTCACCTGTGAACTAGAATGTACATTGCGGTTACCATTAAAAGTTTGAAATTGCTCCCTGAAGGCTGGCACGTCACATTTGTTGGTAATTTTCCAAAGCATGATAAGACAAAAACGGAGCATGTGCCTCATGAGACAACCCCTATGGCAAGCATAAAGATGGCAATCACTGTTTCTTCTTTTGGCATTACAAATAAAATGGCCAACAGCATTAAATAAGACATGTACTGTATTGAAATTAGTCTAGATGGTTAAACAATAAATTGGTAGACCTCAGTCCACAAAAGAGAGGACCATGCTTGCAGCAGCAATTTTATGAATTGCAATAGAGAAACAATTTCTAATTCAACAAGAATAATCTCACATAAGCAGTTTTCACAGACAATTGATATGTGATGTAAAAGTTAAGGAGCAATCAAACACGATACCTAAGTATTTAAATTTGTCAACAGAGTCTATACAGTAACTTTAGAACTGAACATCCTAATCTGCAAGGGCAGCTCTCCATAAACCTCTTTAGCTGATATCTTGGAGAGCATACGCTTTGTTTTTTTTTCATTGAGAACAAGTTTAGAAACATTGAAACATAGAAATTGATGGCAGATAAGGACTGCTAGACCCATCCAGTCTGCCCATTTTCCCTACCTACTGCAAGTCGCAGACCCTTCTTGATCCTCAGCTTCACCTTCTCATTCCTATTGCTAGGGTTCCCCTATGCCTGTCCCATGCTTTTTAGAATTTCACCACTGTGTTCCCCCCCCACCTCTGTTGGGAGTTTATTCCATGCATCCACCACCCTTTTTGTGAAGAAATACTTCCTTAAACTGCCCATTGGTCTACCCCCTTCCAACTTCATGTCATGGCCCCTCATTCTTGAATATCTCCTTTTCTGAAAGATGCTACCCTCCAGTATACTATGTCCTTTAGATATTTGTATATGTGTATCTCCTCTCCTCCTCCTCCTCTCCTCTCCTTTCCTCTCCTCTCCTCCAGGGTATACATATTGAGGTCTCCCAGCCTCTCCTCATATGACTTTTGGTGCAGGTCCTGCACTATCTTTGTTGCCCTTCTTTGAACTGCCTGCACCCTGTTTTTATGCTTATGGAGATGCGGCCTTTAGAACTGGACACAGTACTCCAAATGAGGCCTCACCAATGATCTGTACAGTGGCATCACCACCTCTTTTCTTCTGCTAGTGATATCTCTCCCTATGCAACCCATCATCCCACTGGCTTTCCCTGTAGCCTTGGCACTTTGTTTGACCACCTTTAGGTCATCAGATATGATTACCCCCAAATCCCGTTCCTGCTTGGTGACTGTCAAAATCTTCCCTCCATCATGTAATCCTTCCCTGGGTTCTTGCACCCCAAATGCATGATTTTGTACTTTTTTGCATTGAATCTCAGCTGCCATACTCTAGACCATTCCTTCAGTTTACTTAGGTCCCTCTTCATTTTTTCCACCCCTCCCGGAGTGTCCACCCTGTTGCAGATCTTAGTGTCATCTGCAAAGATGGACACCTTCCCTTTCAGCCCCTCCGCAATGCCACTTATGAAGACATTAAACAGGACTGGCCCCAGAACTGATCCCTGTGGCACCCTGCTGGTCACCCTGTTTTACTCAGACTGAACTCCATTTACCACCACCCTCTGTCTTCTATCACTCAACCAGTTCCTAACCCAGTTTACCACCTGGTGACCCACTCCCAGGCTGCCCAGCTTGTTCACAAGTCTTCTATGTGGAACTGTATCGAAGGCCTTACTGAAATCCAGGTAGGACACATCCATCGCTCCCCCCAATCCATTTCCTTAGTCATCCAGTCAAAGAAATCAATTAGATTTGTTTGACATGACATTCCCACTGTGAATCCATGCTGTCCTGTCTCAGATCCTGTGCTCCGCTGGATTCAAGGTGTTCCACAGTCCTTTCTTTAAGTAGTGATTCCATAATTTTCTCCACTATTGAGGTAAGGCTGACTGATCTATAGTTTTCAGCCTCCTCACTACTGCCACTTTTTGGAAGAGGGACTACATCTGCCTTCCTCCAGTCCTCTGGAGCCACTCCCATATCAAGTGATTCACTGAACAGGGCTTCCAGTGGTGCTGCCAGCATCTCCCATAGTTCCCTTCATATTCTAAGATGTATCCCATCCAGTCCCATTGTCTTGTCCACTTTCAGTTTTGTGAGTTATTTTAGGACTCTCTCTTCCATAAATGGACTTGTGTCCACCTCCCTCCCATATTTGCTCATGCTGCCTAACTGTGGTCCCTCATCTTCTACTTCTTCTGTGAATGCAGAACAAAAATATTTGTTCAGAAGTGATGCTTTTTCTGGGTACCCTTCCACATACTCCCCTTCTTCCCCTTTAAGCCATACAATCCTATCCCTGTTTTTTCTCATTTCACTAATGTACCTATAAAAAGTCTTGTCCCCCTTTTTACCTCCTGTGCTATTTTTTCCTCCATTTGCAGCTTTGCACTCCTGATTGCTTTCCCTGCTTCCCTCTGTTTATCAAGGTAAACTACCCTGTCCTCCTCCTTCTGTGTTCCTTGTACTTCCTGAAAGCCATCTTTTTACACTTACCTTCCTGGACACTTCCTTTGATAACCATAGTGGTTTTCCTTTTCTCTTGCCCTTGTTTACTTGCCTAATGCAATGGTTTGTCACCTCCACTGTGGCTTCTTTCAGATGGGCCCACTGCACCTCAGCTCCCCCGCATTCATCCCTCCCTGCCAGGGCATTCTTGAGACATATCCCCATCTTAGTAAAGTTGGCCATCCTGAAAACCATGACCCTTGCCTTTTGTGTGCCTTGACTCTGCCACTGCATTCATATTGAAGCATTAAGTTTTGAACATACGAAACATAAGTTTGTACATTAGAGTTTAGAGCATGGAGATCTAGGCCCTGGAGAGCATAACAATGTCATAAGCATAATTCAGAACAAATTGTCAGCCAGATGATTTATATACATGCTAAATAATAATGGATGAGGGATTGATCCTTGTGGCACACCTAAGGAAATAGATTGAAAGCCAGCACGGTGGCACTGAGGGTCGAGGTGCTCGATGCCACATCTTGCTCCATGCCGGTGATCTGGATTTGGGAGTGGACTCGGGTCACTGGGGGTTAGCCACGGAGGAGAGGCTTGAGCATTCAGAGGACTGCTTTCCTCTCCTCTCCTCTCCTGGGAAGGGAGGGTAGTGCACCCTGCAGCTTGGGAGGCTCCCAGTGGAGACCAGTGGCATTGCAGCTAGCGGGGGTACGTACAAGGGGGTAGGGGGTGTCGGTGGATGTCTTGCACATAGGTGCGGGAGCACGCCCATTGTGCGCTGGATGTCATTGCACGTCCACACCCTTGGGCGAAACAGGAAGGAAAAACCCCCGGCTCCAGAGAGGTGACATCGAGTCCCCAGTGGCCAAGCCCTCATGCCCAATATTGGCCCTGACCTCGACCTGACTGTCTGAGGTCCTCGCCTCCTCCTGTAAGGGCCTGGTGGGAGGGGGTGACCCAGTACCCAATTTCTTGGTCAGGGAACGGGTTCAGGTGGGTGGTGGAGGTGAGGTCATGTAAGTCACCTGAGAGATGCCCTGGTAGTCAACGACTAGGAGAGGGGGGGAAATAAAGTTGAAAAAAAAAAAGGAAACAGATTGAACCTTTCAGAATATAAAACATAGTTTTACTATTTGTGTTCTATTTGCCAGGTAGTCAGCCAGCCAAAATTCTACATTATTACACAATTACATACTTGTTGTCAGCAGAAAAAGACCCCTTGGTCCATCTAGTCTGCACTAGAGAACAAGTTTCCTTCTTAGTTTTGTACTGCAGATCCCACCTGATCTGTGACCTTTCTTCCCCCCATTCCTGTTACTAGGAGTCCCCAGTGCCTATCCCATGCATACATAAATTCCTCCACAGTGTTTGCACTTACCACCTCTACTGGTAGTCTGTTCCAGGCATCTATCACCCTTACCATGAAGAAGTACTACCTCACATTTCCTCTTTAGTTTCCCCTCTTCCCACCTCATATCATGTCAACTTGTTCTAGTGCATCTCCTTTTTAGCAGAATGTTGCCCTCCTGTACCTTGTTGATTCCCTTGAGGTATTTGAATACCTCTATCATGTCTCCCCTTTCCCTCCTATCCTCCAGAGAGTACATATTCAGTTCCTTGAGCCTATCCTCATAGCTTTCTTGATGCATGCCCTGGACTATTTTGGTTGCCCTCCTCTGCGACACCTCCACCTGATTAATGTCCTTCTTGAGGTGTGGCCTCCAGAACTGGACACAGTGATCCAGGTGGGGCCTCACCAGTGACCTATACAGAGGTAATACCACCTCTCTCTTTCTACTTGTTATACCCCTCCCTAAGCACCCCAGCATTCCAGTGGCTTTTCCAACTGCCTTTCCACTCTGACTTGCCACTTTGAGGTCATCCCTCATGATCACCCCCAAGTTCTTTTCCTGCTTTGTTGTTGTCACCTCCGTTGTTGTTGTCACCTCCTCTCCTACCGGCTAGTATGATGCCCCTGGGTTCTTGTGCCCTATATGCATAATTTTACACTTTTTAGCATTAAAACCTAGCTGCCATACCACTGACCATTCCTTAAGATTCTTCAAATCCTTTCTCATTCTGTCTACCCCTTCTGGTGTGTCCACTTTGTTGCAGATTGTTGTGTCATCCATGAACAGGCATATTTTCCCTTCCAGTCCCTCCACAATGTCGCTAATGAAGACACTAAAGAGTAATGGCCCCAGAACTGACCCCGGTGGCACCCCGCTAGTCACTTCTCCCTCCTTTGAACATACCCAGTTTATGACTACCCACTGTCTCCTGTGACTTAGCCAATTTTGTACCCATTTTACTAATTTTGATCCCACCCCGAGGCTGCCCAGTTTGATTACTAATCTTCTGTGAGGGATGGTGTTGAAGGCTTTCCTGAAATCCAGGTAGAACATGTCCACCCCCCCACCTCCTGATCCACTTTTCTTGTCACCCAGTCGAAAAATTAATTAGGATTGTTGGCAGGATCTCCCTCCAGTGAGCCCATGCTGTTTTGTATCTTGCAGCCCATTTACAATCAGGTAATCCACCATCCTTTCTTTTATTAATGCTTCCATAATTTTTCCCACCACAGACGTCAGACTTACTGGTAGTTTCCCGCCTCCTCTTTACTTCCTCTCTTGTGAATTGGTACTACATACGCCCTTACAAAAATTAAGATGATCTAGCTTGTTGAGCAGGTGATAGTGGTCCACAAGATTGAAAGCCTTGCACAAATCAAAGAACATGGTTCCACCCACATCACCCAGGATAGGCCAGCTGAGGTGCAACATCTCTTTTCTAGGGGGCCTTGCTTCTACTCATTTCTCTAGCTAGGTAGACTGCAACACTGGGAGGTTAGGTGACTTGCCAAAGGTCACACATTGAGTATTCAGCTCTAGCAGGGTTGGAACCTCTGAGCTCCCAGTTCCCAAGTAGGTACTCAAACCATTAGATTACCTTGACTCCTTACTATAACTTGGACAACTTGGATGTGAGTCCATGCTCATATTAGTTATACAGTAGTTACTGTACTATGGCATGAGAGGTGAACAATATGTACACTAAGTCTCTTCTGTCATCACAATCCTTTATAGAAACATAGAAACAATGAAGTTGATGGCAGATAAGGACCGCAAGGCCCATCCAGTCTGCTCATTTTTTTTTTACCTTATAAATGTGCCATCGACCTTTGCTCTGTCAGTGGCCTATCTATTTATACTTACCTGTATTGCTCCCTTATACCTATCCCATGCCTGTTTGAAGCCCTGCTCTGTATTTATATCCACCACTTCCTGAGGTAGGCCGTTCCATGCATCCACCACCCTTTCTGTAAAAAAGAACTCCCTCACATTGCCGCTTAATCAGCCTCCCTCTAATCTCATGCTGTGTCCTCTTGTCTTGCTATTTTTCTTATATTGAAACATGTTAGACTCTTTCACCTTGTTAATGCCCTTAAGGTGTTTGAATGTTTTGATCATATCACCTCTCTCCCACCTTTGTTCTAGGGTATACTTATTGAGCTCCGTTAATCTGTCCTCATATGTTTTCTGATGCAGACCCTGCACCATTTTGGTTGCCCTTCTCTGGACTGCCTCAATTTGGTTAATGTCCTTGTAAAGGTGTGGCCTCCAGTACTGGACACAGTAATCCAGATGGGGCCTAACCAGTGTCTTGCAAAGAGGGATTATTACCTCCCTCTTCTGACTTGTGATACCCCTACTAATACACCCCAATATCCCCCTAGCCTTACCTACTACTTTAGTGGTCTGCTTGGATGATTTCAGGTCATCGGTGATGATGATGATGCCCAAGTCTTTTTCTTCCCTTGTGACTGCCAGCAACTACCCTCCCAGCCTATAGGTGGCTTCAGGGTTTCTATTCCTATGTGCATGATCTTGCACTTCTTTGCATTAAACCCCAGTTGCCACTCTTCTGACCATTTTGCTAGTTTATCCAGATCTCTTCTCATTCTGCCCACCCCATCTGGATCATCTACTCTGTTGCAGATCTTGGTGTCATCTGCAAACAGTCAAACCTTACCCTCCAGTCCATCTGCAATGTCACTGATGAAGATATTGAAGAGGACTGGCCCCAGGACTGATCCCTGAGGCACCCCACTTGTGACTTGCATCTCTTCTGACTGCATACTGTTTACCACCACTCTCTGTTTTCTACCGTCAACCAGTTTGCCACCCAGTTGACCAAATTCTGACCCACCCTGAGCCTACGCAGCTTATTAATCAATTTTCTATGTGGAACAGTATCGAAAGCTTTGCTGAAGTCAAGGTAGGCGACATTAACTGCTCCCCCTTGGTCTACCACTCTGGTTACCCAGTCAAAGAAATCTATGAGATTAGTTTGACAGGACCTTTCTTTTGTAACCCCATGCTGTCTTGGATCCTGTGTTCCTATGGATTCTAGGTGTTATACTATCCTTTCCTTAAGGAGTGCCTCCATAATCTTGCCCACTACTGAGGTAAGACTGACAGGTCTGTAGTTCCCTGCCTCCTCCCTGCTACCACTCTTGAGAAGCTGGATCACATGAGCCCTTCTCCAGTCTTCTGGGACCTCTTCTGTGCTCAGAGACTCACTAAGCAGTTCTGATAATGGCTGTGCTAGTTCCACCCTTAGCTCCTTTAGTACCCTGGGATGTATGCCATCAGGTCCCATTGCCTTGTCCACCCTGAGCTTATCAGGCTCTTGTAGGACCCTTTCTTTTGTGAAGGGACTAGTGCACACCTCCCTCCCCCCGTGTCCATGGTGCTGAGCCGTGGGCCCTGCCCTACCTTCTCTTCAGTAAATACTGAGCAGAAGAATCTATTTGAGATAGAAGCTTTTACATGGACTCCTCCTCACACGCCCCCTTATCTCCTTTGATCTTAGCAATAACCCCTCTGGACTTTCTCCTTTCACTAATGTATCTGTAGAAAGTCTTGTCACTTTCTTTTACTATTTGTGCTAGTGTTTCCTCGCTTTGGGCCTTTGCCTGCCTTACTGCCTTCCCTGCTTCCCTTAGAGAAGTTTGGTATGCCTCCCTGTCTTCATCCCGCTGCGTTCCCTTATACTTCCTGAAGGCCAGCCTTTTGGCTCTGACCTTTTCTGCTACTATTTTTGAGAACCAGAGTGGTTTCCTTCTACTTTTGCACTTCCTTTTCTCTCTAACACAATGGGATGTTGCTTCAAGTATTACATCCTTAATGCTTGCCCATTTTGTCTCTACTCCCTCACCTGTATTTCTTTGTGCCAGTGCTAGTTTAACTCTGTTGGCCATCTTTTTTTTTTTCATTTAAACTTTATTGAAAATTTCAATACAGAGAACAAATCATAACATAAATGTCTTAGTACAAACATATCAGATAATGATATACAGATGATTCATTCTCACCAACCCTTAGTCCCTCCCTCCACCCCTAGCCCTCCCCCACCCCAAGCCCTCCCCAAATCCCAGCACAGCATCATACGACTCAGTCTACACCTTGTGGTATAGAATCACCAAACCTATACGTTTAGGGAGTAGAGGGTTTGTATGGGGCCCCATACCATATTAAATTTCTTTACTTTGTTATGGAGACTTGCTATAATCCTCTCTGTTCTAAGGTTAGCAAGAAATTCCTGGAGCCATTCAACATATGTTAGATCTTCAGGATCTTTCCAATGTCTAAGAACTACTTTTTTAACAGATAATGATAGTAATGCCATGTGATATTTTCTGCTCACCACTGAGATACTGGAAAATTCCCCTAGGAGACATATTTCAGATGTGAACAGATCAGCCAGACCTAAAAGAGGGTCTGCTTTTTGCTTAATAGCAGTCCAAAGAGGAACAACTTTTGAACAGCTCCAGAAGATATGAAGGAGGTCCCCACGTAACAATTGGCATCTTGTACAAAGATAGGAAGACACAATACCTAATCTGGCCAGTTTCTGCGGAGAGTAATAAATGTTATGCAGGATCTTGAATTGCATTAACCTCAGTCTATCCTGTAACAAAAATCTGTGGCAATTTTGCCACAGAAGGGACCAGTCCAAATCCTTGTCAGGAAAAAGAGAAGACCAAAAGGCAACCGGGGAAAAATTATCAGGATAGGCCCAATTAAATAAAGCCTGATACATCTTAGACACAGCATGAGATGAACCAGCCATATCCGTTAGGGTGGTTTGAAAGGAAATATGGGCGACCGGCTGAGAAACCGATCCCATTACCTTCAGTAAAAGGTGGCGGAGCTGTAAAATCTTAAAGATGTCAGTCCGAGGTATTGAGAACTTGTGCATAATCTCCGCTGCAGTACACCACTGTCTAACAACTGTGATGAGGTCCTCAAGCTGGCGATCTCCTAACTGGGGAAGCCAGCTGGTTGGTAGGGGCTTACCCTCTAATTGAAAATTGGGGTTTCCTCTTATGAGTTGGGATAGATCTTTAATGTTATCATATTTTAAAAAGGCACACAATTGAGAGTGAGCCTTAATTGAGACTGCTATAGGGGAATTATGAAAAGATTAAGGAAGGGATCCTAGTTTAGTGTATAACATCGCATTTGGGGAATAGCCATATCTCTTAATACTAGCTAGCTCCACTTTTAACCAGATCGGAGTGTATGGAGTCTGGGCCAAAAATGGCTCGGGAACTAGCCACCTAAGATATTTATTAGCCTGATTGGCCCAGTAATACAACCTAATATGCGGAAGCCTCAAACCACGTTTTACCTTGGGGGCAGCTATTTTGTGGAAAGCCATTCTAGATTTTTTATTCCCCCAAATGAAGGTGGAGATCATACTGTGCACCTTTTTAAACCAGGACAGAGGGAGCCCAATGTTCAACAGATTAAGGGGTTAAAAAAGTCGGAGAAAAATATTCATTTTAATTAGATTAATCCTTCCCCAATGGGAGAGGGGAAGCAGGGTCCATCTGCGAAGATCTTGGTCTATGTTATGAACCAGGGAGTCTAAATTTAATTGCCTAATGCGAGCAGTATTCCGTAATAGGACGAGCCCTAAGTATGTGATGGAATCAGGTTTCCAAGCGAGCCCAAAACCGGTAATATCCTGTTTATGAACTCTATAATTGAGGGAGAAAAAACACTGTTTTTCCTATGTTGAGTTTATAATTAGAAACCTTACTAAAACCATCTATTATCTTAATAACAGAGGGGATAGACGAAGCCGGATGCATAATTTGCAGCAGGAGGTCGTCTGCATAGGCTGCCACTTTAACAACCTGCCCATTCAGAGAAATACCTGTAACCCCTTTGATACCCGGGGTTACTAGAATCCCAGTAAGACCTAGTGGTAGGCAGGGAAGGCAGCTTGTGGAACTCCAGTTAAATGGGTTTCACACTGTCTCACTCTGTCCTCGGTCACAGCTGAGACTTGAGAGATGACATCATAATAGAATTGTTACAGCTGCATGAGCCACATTTGGAATCTTCAGCTCAGAGTAAGTTTAGAATCTTGGGAATTCAAAGTCAGTCTTCAGTTTGTCCTTAAGCAAACAAGAAGGACAACAGTAGTTGTCTGTTTACCCCTCTCCCTCTGGGGGGGGTGAGGAAAAGTTCTTTGTGGGTTCCAGGGGCAATCCCCTTCTCCCACCTTGGGAAGAAAGCTGCCTGTTTTAATTTAAGTTCAGTCTGTTCATGTATAACAGCAAAGGTTACAGTCTTTACCTGTGAGGCACCTGCAACGAATGGGTGAGTGTTTGGTCCCATTGGAAGGGGCAAACAACTTCTTTTCTTCAGTTGGATTTCAAGTATTGGGGACTGCCATTTGGGAGGACTATGTCAACTAGAACAAACAAATAGAGCAGTCATCTGTTTAAAGTGTTAAAGTTCATTGTAGAGGGGGTGCTTCAGGTCATCCACCGTCAATCTACATTTTAAAGTCTAAAGTTCTGTGTGTCCAGAGAAATGGCTGGGAATGGGCTGTGGGAGCTGTGGGTGGAAAACCCCATCTTTAGTAACCAGGTCCACCTCTACGGATTTCTTCTGTGTTTTTGCTACTTGCCTCATGCGCTGGCCAGTGATGGGGTGGGTACCCAGATCGGGGTCTCCAACTTGAAAATTCTCTAGAGTCGCAGACTCTAAGTGGTGTGGGAGCCACAGGATGGGAACATTACTCCTTGTTGGATGGAGTCTCCCTGTTTGATGGGAGTTTCGATTTGGATGTCAGACTAAAATCTCTCTAGGAGTCGTAGACTTCAAGTGGTGTAGAGAGCCACAGTTTGGGAGTCTCCTTGTTTGATGGGATGTCTTTCCAAGTAGAGTTTGGGTCATTCTTCAAGTGGACCATCGTCGAGTGGCCGCAGGGAGCCGGGCCAGTCGGGCTGTGTGTATCCACACGCACGAAAGTCGGGATGAGTGCCTGGTGGGTCCAAAGCCAGACAACTGTTGTATTGTGTTCATTCCTCAAATGGACCGCTGTGTTTAACCTCTAATCTGCATCACAGTTACGTAGCCTGAGGGGACCATACAGAGCTTTGTTTATGTTCAGTGAGTTAATAAATAAAGCCACACTGAAAAATCCCAATTCTGGTTCTGGACATTACAGTTATTGCTTCCTGTAGTTGGATTTACTTGGGTGCCCCTGTGCAGAGTAGTCAAACCTAGGTCTCTTGTGCCAGGTAACCTCATCCTTTCCCGAACCCGTAGAGACATATGTATATCCACGTTACAAAAATGGGCATATGCCTTACATACCGAAAATATCCTGAGTTCTGATTAGCCTCCTAATAAGGGGTTCTAAATATATATTAAAAAGCAAAGGGGAAAGGGGACAGCCTTGTCTAGTTCCCACATGTAATTTAAAAGAGTTTGAAATTACCCCATTACAAGAGATTTTAGCTGAAAGAGATTTATATAGCGAACTCATCCAGTTCCGAAAATTTAAGGGGAAAACAAACACCTTCATTGCTGCAAATAAATAACTCCAGTGAACCCTATCAAAAGCCTTCTTGGCATCCGGGGAGACCAACACCATGGGGTGGACAGTATCCCTGGAGGCCGAGAAGACATGTGACAAGGTCCGGAGGTGGTCCACAGAAGATCTTCCTTTCATGAAGCCTACCTGCTCCACCCCAATTAGGGAAGGAAGAGCAATGCTCATGCGATCGGCTAACAGTTTATCCAAAATTTTAATATCATGGTTAAGGAGAGAGATTGGTCTATAGCTAGAGACCAAATCATGTGGCTTATCAGGCTTGGGCAACAAAACAATCAGAGCCTCGAAAAGAGATGGGTCGGAGTCCTGCCCAGTAAGAAGAAATTGAGAAAGTGCTGAGAGTATAGGAGTCAATTGCTTGGAAAAAGTTTTGTAAAAATTTGAAGAGAACCCGTCAGGGCCAGTGGTTTTATCAGATGGGAGGGACTTAATTACCCCTTCTATCTCATTGTCAGAGATGGCGGATTCTAGTGTAGCCTGTTGGGATTTGGTAAGGGAAGGTAATTGCAAGTCCCTCAGATACTCCTGAACCTCCGAAGGGGGATTTACCATGGGATCGTATAATTTCCGAAAATAATTGGTAAATTCCTCCGCAATCTCTGACAGTGAAGTCCTAAGGGAGTCGTCAATGGGAGAGTGAACCGCGGCAATGAACCTGGCAGATTCCTGCCGTTTAACATGCATCGCCAACATCCGACCCACCTTTTCCCCCGATCAGTGTACGCTGCTTTTGTTTTTAAAATTGCCAGCTCCACTTGTTCCCCTAACAAGCTGAGATAAGCATCTCTGAGCTTAACAAGATCTTGTTTAAAAGTATCCAAAGAGGTTGGAGAAAGGTTGGATTCCATACCCTGAATCTGAGTTAGGAGAAAGGAGATCTGGTTTTCTCTTTCTTTTTTCCTTCTCGACGTTAGACTGATAATAACCCCTCTCAAATTGCCTTAAGGGCCCCCCATTCCATGTCAGGCTGCCCAGTAGAGTTATTTATATAGCCACAAACTGCTCTATTTGGGATGCTATATATTGGACCGTTTTCTTGTCCTTCAATATTTGATTATTCAGCTTCCATCTACCTCCTTTTTTTGGTAAGGACGACACCGTTAATAAACAAGTGACCGCCGAATGATCCAAAAGTGGTCCGGCCACTATACGAGTCCAAAATCCCCGGTAACAAAGTTTGGGAAATTAAAATGTAATCAATTCATGAGGAGGTTCTGTGCACCTGAGAAATAAAGGTGTATTCCCTCAAATTGGGGTGAAGCACCCGCCATACATGACAGAGGCCTGCGGAGTCAAGCAAATCTCTAAAGGCCCTTTGGGTGGGAGAGAGACCTTTACGGGATTGACCCAACCTATCCACTGGGTGATCAAAAACAAGATTGAGGTCACCCCCTATGACTATAGGGATACCTAAAAATGGGATTAAGGCTTCCATTACCTGAGCGAAAAACCCAGGCGTATCTATATTGGGACCATAAACACTGCCCAAGATGATATCAAGGGTATGCAATCTACCATGCACTAATAAAAACCTTCCCGAGGGGTCACGAACAACCTGGAGAGATTTAAAGGGGACCGATCTATGTAAAAGAATCATGACCCCTCTACTCTGGGTACAGCCTTCCACAGCGAAGACTTGTCCCACTTGTTGGCACTTCATTTTGTCAGCCTCGTCATTGAGCAAATGCATTTCCTGCAAAAACATGATTTCTGCTTTCAAATGACTTAGGTACTTCAATATTTTATATTGCTTGGTCTTGTGCCTTGCCCCTTTCACATTCCAAGTAACAAATCGAATAGTTCTAGCCATTACCTTTATCAACAGTCAGAAACTTTTTGTTTTTTCTTTCTTTCTTTTTATATTTTTTAATTAGATGCCATCTGTACTTATATATACCGTTGATACTATACCCTCTGCAAAATGTGCTGTGCTCTCTTACCCTCCCCCCATCTCTTTCGCTACCCCTTCTTAACCCATTAATAACCCACCAAAATATCCACCCTACTAACCTCCCATACACCCTTAACTACCCCTCTGCCCAGACCTTCCCCCTACTAGCATGGTACATGATGACCAGCAAACCCGAATAATCTTCCTCCACATGGCCCCCACCCCAAATTGGAGCAACCAATTCACCGTTAACCCTTTACTTATTAAACATTTAGCTTTCCTTAACAAGCAACGTTATGCATCAACTTAAATCATTCTGGTAGCTTTATGTACCTTGTGCTCCCTTTAATGCCGCAAAGGGGATGCCTAAAATAAACACTGTTATTAGATTAGATACCTCTTATCCCGTGCCATTAAAGGGATGGCAAAAGCCTGTTAATACTAACCTTACACAAGGAAGTAACAGCTTCTGGCGCCCTCTAACGGCGCTGCTGAAACATGAAAACATAGCGAGTGGGTGGAAGGTTTAAGCAAATACCCTACTTCCATGGATTAAGGCATTATTAGACCCCCTCCCATACTAGTAGCGCAAATGTGCCAGTGCTTTATTGGAAGGCACTTACTAGCTGGGGTGAAGGGGGAAAGAAAGGAGGAAACCCCCCCTGCAGAAACCGCATAGCTATTGAGTAATATGTGGCCAAGTTATGGCTAGCAAAAGCTACTCCTTGTCCGGTTTCATCTGAGGCAAAACAAATCTTACGTAATAAAACTGGTAAGTTAACTACACCGAACCTTAGAAGGTATATAAAAACTGCATGAACTGCCATTAACAATCCATGGATAAAACTATAACACACCCTTTACCCCAAATGATCAACCAAAAGACCAGTAAATTAGGGACAGGCAGATAACCCCCATACAAGCAGTGAATGGGTACAGCAAATAGATTCAAACCCAAACAGTTAATAAAGGACTTCTAATTTCCATAACTTTAAGTGGCACAACTTAGAAGTGGCTCCCTACCCTCATAATATGCACTTCAAAATTTAACATCGTACACAACTTTGAAATCGACCATTTGCCCCCCCATGCCGTGAAACAACAAAGGACTCTTGATTAACTGGGGGACTTGCAGCTTAAAACAAAAGTCAAAACCAGAGGGGGCGGCCCACACAATAATCAATCTAACCATCCTTATGAGGAGAGGCATTGTTCTTTTAAGGCTCCAAATGCTGCCAAAGAGTGCTGAAACAGCATACAGTTCGCACCAGTCGATAGGGAGGAATAGGGGGATCTGCTACCACTAAATAGAATTAACTGTCTACTGGAATAGACAGGTCAGTGTAGTAAACAGTACAGACCCAGTTTTCATGTATTTTTAAGTAATTCAGGGAGCGCCTCCTTAAGCCCAGCTGCCACTGCCTCCGCATCTTCATAGGTCATCCAAGTGGTGCCGAGAAGAACTTGAAGTCTGGCAGGAAAACCCACTCTGAATTTAATGCCTGCGGCAATCAGCTTGACTACTAATTTATGAAATGTGGCTCATTTCTGGTGCACCGAAAGTGGCAAGTCTTACGCCACCCGAAGTTTTTTACCTTCCCACTCCAATTCTCGAGCATCTCTGGCTTTGTGCAGGAAATGTTGGCGCTCCTGAAAATTCAAGAACCTGAATATAAAGGACCGGGGGGCAGCTCCTTCAGGCAGGAGGGGTTGCAGCGCATGGTGGGCTCTCTCAATGATATACCCTGCACCATAGGGAGAGGGGCCTGCCACCTTCTCTACGAACTTTTTGGCAAACTTGACTGGATCGGAGCCCTCCTCTCTTTCCGGTAAACCTATTATCACGGCATTATTATGCCGACTGCGCCCCTCAGGTTCCTCGACCTTGCTTTCTAACTTCGCCAGGTGTTGCTTGACCACCACGTGGTCTAGCTCCACTTTACTCTGCTTCTTCTTAATGGAGTGTAAGTGCATCTCGTTGTCGGCTGTCCTCTGAGAAAGATCTTACAATGTACTAGAAATATTTTTGATCTCCCTTGCCATGTCCTGCATATCAGCCTTAAAAGGCTGAAATTCCTCAAGAAATCTGGAGAGAGTTAGGGGTTCCGAGTCTGCATTCACTGCACTTGTGATCTGCGATTGCTGCGAGGAGGAGGCCCTGGCTTTCTTAGAGGCCTTCTCCGTTGTTGTCGGGGATGGTGTGCTTAGCCGGAGTTTTTTTCATCTCTTCATCCATCCATGCGCTTAATAACGAAACACCCGCTGCTAGGAGGATTCCCATTACAAATTCGATGGTGAACCACGCAAACAACCGTAGTTTAGACCATGACTTGGAGGGCGGGAGGTCGGAGCTCTCAGAGAAACGACTCACCCGGCGCCCTGCATCATGTGATCTATCATAATTGTAAGTAATTTGCATATGACATGTATTTACAAGGAAATCTAATGTAATTTATTTTTATTACTTTCTGTCAGTACAATTCTGTTATCCACTGCCTCTGCATCTCCTCAGGGCTTCTCCTAACATGTTGCTGTACAGCTGTGGGCAAGCCAGGAAATTTTCACCTAGAACCTAGCCAGTGCTGAGTCAGGGGTCTTAAGCCATGGTGGCCGCTAACTGTACTTTACTTTACTTACAGTGCCATTCATGAATTGCAGGAGAGGAGATGAAAGTTACAGCCACTGCAGTATCTGCTCAGACTGACACAAATGCTTGCTTTGATCATAACTGGCTCAACTGGTTCTATTGCTTGTAGAGGTTGAGCTGACCTGAGTCTGGCAATAAGCTTGAACCAACCTAGAGCATTCTCCAGCTTGCACACCTCTACTGCTGTATTCCTGAGTCCTTTGATATGCCTAAGGGCCCTCATCCATCCTCCAACCACTCTACTGTTAATCGCCACAGCAGCAGATCCCTCATACAGCACTGAAGTGAAACCAGCATCTTCAGATGTGGGAGCAAAGGGGAAGATTTCAAAAGAGTGCGCCAAGACACAAAAAATCAGTGTACGTATGGGACACTGACGCAAATTTTCTCCAAGCTCAGTCTTCACTTCATGATGTCTGGGAGCCATAGAAGGGGTCTCCAGCTGCCTGGCTCCCTCCCCCTGTATCACATAGGGCAATTATGCAGTGAGAAGTGCAACCAATCCCTTCCTGAGATCAATGCCATAGCTCCCTGTTAACCTGACTGGAATCCCATATTAGGGCAGCAAATTCATGTCACCCACATGGTAAGTGAATACGCTAGCTTCTGGGCTGTTAGGTGACCAGACCTACTGCAGTTCTAACAAGCAAGATTACTGTTTACAGTTACCACATGCAGTTTTGCCAGTTGTTTGTCAGCTGCCATGTAATAACTGTATTACACTGTCAATTTTAATCAGTTTCATATCAAAACATTAACTAAAGCAGCCACTAACGTAATAGTGAAAATCTGATAACTATCCATGAGACTCAATTTTAGATCTCCTCTTTTCTCCTGTGTTGTAAGATGCTGTTTTACCAATTTTGCATCTGTGTCAGCATCTTTAAATTTGATATTTTGAAAATCATTAATTTGTTTTGCTACAATAGTAACAACTATACAAGTAAACAATAAATAGAGCAACAAGAGCAAAGTGCACAATAAAGTGCAGATGTGCCAAAGATGTGATGTGAAGAAAGCACTAGTGGATTCAGCAAGAAATTCAGAGGGAGGGAAAGACTATATGGTAAACAGGGCATAGCTGTGTACAGCCAGTAGGGAGAAAGGTAGAATTAAGGGGGGATGGGGGACTAACTTATGGCAGAAGGAGGGACAAAGGTGGATGTGGAGTTGGTAGGTGGCAAAATGCAGCCCAAACCAGGTGAAGGGCAACTGCAGGACAACATAGAAATATAGAATTTGACAGCAGATAAGGACCGCTTGGCCCACCCAGTCTGCCCATTTCCCTACCTAATGGATAAGCTGCAGATCCTAGCTAACCAACAGCCTGATTCTTCCCACCTCCACCCCTAGAATTGCCTCATGTCTGTCCCATGCATTCTTGAATTCCACCACTGTTTCTGACTCCACAACCTCCTCAGGAAGGCTGTTCCATGCATCCACAACCCTCTCCGTGAAAAATTACTTCCTCACATTACCTCTGAGCCATCCCCCCCTCTATCTTCAAATTGTGCCCCCTTGTTCTTGCGTACCTCTTTTTCTGAAAGATGCTACCCTCTTGGACTTTGTTGACTCTGTTGAGGTATTTGAACGTTTCTATGATGTCTCCCCACCTCCTCAAGGCTATACATATTAAGATCCTTAAGTCTCTCTTGATATGTCTTCTAGTGTAGACCCTGCACCATTTTAGTTGCCCTCCTCTGGACAGCCTCCATCCTGTCTATGTCTTTGCGGAGATTGGGTCTCCAGAACTGCACGCAGTACTCCAGAGTCTCACCAGCTGTCTGTACAGAGGAATAACAACTTCCTGTTTTCTACTGGTGATGCCTCTCCCTATGCATCCCAGTATCCCACCAGCCATACTTACTGACCTCTCACATTGCTTGCTCATCTTTAGGTCATCTGATATGGCTACCCCCAGGTCCCATTTCATTTTTGTTGTTGTTAGTATCTCACCCCCCATTGTGTACTCTTCCCCTGGGTTTCTGTTTCCCAGGTGCATTACTTTGCACTTCTTAGCATTGAATCTAAGCTGCCATACATTTGACCATTCCTCCAACCTTGCCAAGTCCCTTCTCATCCTTTCCACTCCAACTTGTGTAACAACTCTGTTGCAGATCTTTGTGTCGTCTGCAAAGAGACATACTTTTCCTTCCAAAATTGAAGGTGGACAAAGCAATGGGGTCTGATGGGATTCATCCCAGAATTCTAAAAGAACTAAGGGCAGAACTAGTGACACCACTGACTACCCTCTTTAATAGATCATGGGAGGATGGGGTGGCATCTGAAGACTGGAGGAGGTCAGATGTGATTCCATTTCATAAAAGTGGGAGCAGGGCAGAAGCAGGAAACTATAGAACTGTTAGTTTAACCTCAGTGATTGGGAAAATGATGGAGTCACTTCTGAAGGAAAGAATTGTTGAGTACCTAGAGGCCGGAGGAGCGCAGGAGTGAGAAGAGAATTTACAAAGGAGATACTTGAATCAGTGGAAGGAAGAAGCAATATGAATGGGAGAGGGAAGAATGTTCCACCATTTAGGGAAGAAGAAGGAGAATGCAACTTGAGCTGTGGAGGATTTTACTGAAAGGGGTGCCAGAGTGAAATAGCCAGAGTTGCGAAGGGAGGGTGGGGAGGAATTGAGAACGGAGGAAAGGTGAAGGGGATCCAAATCAGAGTTTAGAGATGAAGGTAGTACAATGAGCAAGGTGCAAGGCATCAAGGGACAGCATTAGGAGAGAAATCAAGGGCAAAGTGTCAGAAGGAGTGGAAAAGTGGATCTAGTCTGACTAAGGTGGATTTAGGAGTAGCACTACAAACTATTTTACCATAATCAAAGATAGGGAGAATCATCTTCAAAATGATTTATGTATGGGCAGGAAGTGGGATACACACTTTGTTCCTGTGAAGCTCACCAGGTTTGGGGTAGAGCTTTTGGTGAACTGCATCCACATAAGTTGAGAAGTCAAGGTGATGATCCAACCAGACCCCAAGGTATTTAACAAAGACCTGTTCAATCCCAGCACCAGCAAGGGTATGGAAGGAGGGGAGAGGAAGAGCCTTGCAAGTCTCTGCCTTGTGTAATAAGTTATAGAGATGGTTTTGTTGGCATTGAGGGACAGCTGATTTGTCCAGATCTAGTGCTGGATATTGATGAAGCCCAGCTGGAGCTGGCTCATGAGTTCAGAGGCAGGAAAGCCAGAGGCATAGAGAACTATGTGTTCTGCATATATATGAATAGTCGTAGAAGAGTAGGCCAAGGGTTAAGGAAACTAGAAAATAGAATGGGGCCAAGGACAGACCCTGGGAGCATGCTGGAGTCGATAGGGAGTGTAGGGCATAAGGCCAACTTGAGACCTGCCCTTAAGGTACTGTAAGAGTGGAACCACTCAACTGAGGTAGCAGAGAGCCATGCTGCCTTGACCTTGTCCAGCATTATAGGATAGACAACAGTGTACAAGACCTTGGCCAGGTTGACAAAAATGACAGAGGTGTCCGGACCATGATCCATGCCTGACAGAATAAAGTCAGTGAGCTGCAGGAGGGGAGGTGGAGGTGGAGTGGAATTTCCTAAAACCAGGCTAGTAGGAAGTGAAGTAGGAAAAGAAGAAGAAGTCAAGGAAAGAGGAGAGTTGGCAGAAAAGCTCATGTTCCTGGAGCTTTGCCAGCGTGGGGAGGAAGGAGACTGGGAGGTAGTTACCAGGGGAGTAGGGGTCACCCTTTTTGGGAAGGGGGATGACTGTTGATTTGTTACATGTGACAGAAATGGAGGTTAGGGAAAAGGAGTGGTTAAAGAGGTGGGTGATAGATGGAGCAATGTCAGCAGCAAACAGAGACAGGAGTCTGTGTCAAGACGCCTTGTGGGGGCTTAGAGCCAGGAGGGCCTTGAGGGATACAGCAGGGGTAATGGAGGAAAAGGAGAAGGGGAGGAAGAGGGTGCAATGAGGGATTGAGGCAAAAAGGGAGGGGAAGAGGGTGAGGTGTTAGAAGGTAGAGAGGGGGCACAAGAGGTAAAAAAGGAGTCGAAAAATAAGGCAACTCCTGAAGGATCTGAGGCAGTGGTGTCACCCACTTTGAGGACTGCGGGAGGGGGCATGGACAGAGGGGAGAAAAGGGGGTAAGGGGATGGTTAAGACTGGAGAAACACATCAACTCTGAAATTCATTGGTTTACTTCTTTTAGGAACTCAACAGTCTCTAAGGCAGTTACTTATCTCATTTGCACCATTTTATGGTTTGGTAATTCTCTCCAATCAAGAGTTTTCAATGTTGGGCATCTATCCCAATACCAGAACAACCAAACACAGAGGCCTGTTTTTGCAGACATTGCTTCAGGTGCAGGGACTTCTCTCTCTCTTTCTCTCCTTAGCAGATTTCAAACTCTTGGCTCCCAACACAGGTCTGTCACAAGAATGAGGCTCAATGGGCATTTAGGACAAACCAGTTCAGAAATGAACAACTAGCCAGTTAGTGTTTCACGTATTTATTCTAAAATATATAATAAATCAATACAGGCTGTCAGATTTTTTTATATATACATCAGTGCTTTATAACCTAAACTGCCCACTTCAGGAATATTTACAAACCTGGGGTCAGATATTCAAAACTTTGCTCATTGGCAAAGTGATTGCACCCTGTTTGCCTATGGTTTGTGCTCATGTGCAGTATTCAAAGGGGGCTTTTGCATGTGCTAATAAGGTTAGCGCATGCTAAAAAAATGATGTATATGGTGGGCAAAGGGAAGGGCAGGGACAGGAATACTAGCACAGTGTGGTATTCAGCACATTTGCGCTGTGCAAAGGGGTTAGCACAGGCCACTTTGCGCAGTGCAGATACCACCAATCAAAACCTTGATTTACTCCGGGCAAACCTAAGACTTCTGGAGCCACTTCAGCCATCAAACAAGTTGACTGTTGGGGGAGCACACTTGCCCTCTGGTATCTAGTGGCACCCCAGTCCACTGATCGCCTTCCCTGGTAAAGTAAAAAATAGCCCTGATGTCCAGTGGTCCCCCTGCCCTCTTATCGCCAGCCTCAGTGTAAATGAGATCATCCCTGATGCTTAGTGGTCCCTTGCACTCCAATTGCTTGCTCTAGTGTAAAGTAAATCATCCCTGGTGTCCAGTGACCCCTCCTACCCACCGTTCAGCAGCCCCATAGTCGATCGCAGATTTCCTGGCATCTAGTGACACCCACCCACCTACTCACGATCCCAGTACCAATGTACCCTTCCCTGGAATCTAGTGATCCCTGCACCATAGACACTGACAACCCCACCCTGCCATCCCCCCTCACCTTCCGCACCAGTGCTGCAGATCACATACAGAGACTGGCACAGCCCTCCTCTCACCTCCTCAACTGGCTACCATATGGAAAGAAAGGGAGTGTGCGTCCAATGTACTGTACAGGGCGTACATCCTCTGTATGGTACAGGGAGCGGGCAGCTTGTGTACTGTACAGGGACCACACTTCCTGTACAGTACACAGGCAGTGCACTCCCTGTACAATACAGAAGATGTGCACCCTGTACAGTACATTTGATGTATACTCCCTGTCTTTCTGTATGGTGGCCATCTGAGGAGGTGAGAGAAGGGCTGTGCTGGTTGTCATAATCTGAGGCACTTATGCTGAAGGTAAGGGGGAGCCTTGCAGGGTGGTTTTGTTGGTGCCCACAGTGCAGGGGTGCCACCAGATGCCAGGGAAGGGTACGCTGGTGTGGGGACAGGATCGGTGGGTGGAGATTCCACTATATGCTAGGGAATCTGTGATTGACTACAGGGCTGGTGATCAGTTGGGGGGGGGAGCCACTGGACACCAGGAATGATCTACATACACCGGGGCTGGTGATTGGAGGATAGGGGAACCACTAATCACCAGGGATGATCTCATTTACTCTGGGGATTGTGATCGGAGGGCAGGGGGAACTCTAGACACAAGGTGTGATTACATTCACACTGGGGATGGTGATTGGAGGGTGGGGAGACCACTAGGCACCAGAGGTGATCTCATTTACACTGGAGATGGTGAGTGGAGGGTACGGGGACCACTAGGCACCAGGTAAAGGTTTTCAAGTTACTAGGAACAGCGATCGGTATGGGGGGTGGACCATGAGGCACCAGGGAAAGGTTTTAGTTTACCAGGGACTGTGATCAGGGTGAGGAGACCACTAAACACCAGGGAAAGGTTTTTCATTTACTGGAGATGGTGATTGGGTGGGGGGGGAACCAGTGGACACCAAGAAATCTCTCCATTTCATGGGACTGGGCAGTCAGGGTGGGGGAAGAACCAATTGTAGGGATGCAAACCTGCTGCCACTTCTCATGCAAATGTGCACATAATGGACATGAAATGGCCCTTAGCATTTTGCATGCTCAATGGGCTCATTTCCATGGGGTCATCTGAATATTGTGCTGTGAGCTACTGGTGCAGTCAGGTCTGGTAGCAAGGTTCCCTGCACTGCCAGGTTCCATGTTAGTGCAGTGGTACTCGGCTTAGCACTGCACCAACATGCCCCTTTATATTCAGTCAGGTAGCACCGGTGTGCTATCTGACTCACTACAGAATCCTGAGGGTTGTACACATTGGGCAAAAGCAGTTCAAAACTTTGCATTCTGCTTTGCCCATTTTTAAATACTGGGCCCCTGAGGTTTTAGAATTCCACCTCTCATTTCCTTTTTGTTGAAAACATTTTATCTTAATATTTTTCATTTATTTCAGATGCTCCTTGTATGCGTACAGGTATATTTCTTGGTTCTCTTTTTTCACTGAATGCAGAATATACTTATCCTCCTGTGAGGCTTGTTAATATTTCTGAAGAAGTGGTCAAGTCAGGACACAAAACATTGATGTATGGATAAAATACCTGACAGCCTGCACTGAATTAGTATGTGTTCTGGAATAACTACTTGAAACACTAACCAGAGAGTGTGTCCATTTCTCCACTGGGTTGTTTTAGTTGCTTTTGAGGTTTTTTGAGCAGATCCCTCCTGGTTCTTTGCATTTCTTTTCTGTGAATGGGCGCATTATGCTTGGTTTGGTATTGCCATTTGAATGAATGCTTGCCAGACATTTCCAGTCATTAACTAAGCTCTTCATTAGCCAATCACAAAAGGGATGGAGCTGTCACAATATCTCTCTCCAGACTGTATAGCTATCATGCCAGTCCCAGTACCACTAAGTCTCAAAATCTTTCAACTCACTTTGACAATGTCACTCTTGGAGCCTTCTAGGTTGGTTGGCTGTCATTGTAAATGGTAACCCCAGCAGTGCATCTTGGGTCAGACATGTTTGTGCACAATGACTTTGTTTACATTGTCACAGTCTCCTCTAAAAATGATCCAGTTGCAGGCAAATGATGTCTGCATCCATGCTACCTGCCCCGGGGGCCATACAAGCACACACTCAGTCACTCACAGTGAACAGACAGCTAGTCGGCTTATAATGGAGTAAATGAGTTGCAACTCCTATTTACTGTAGTTCACAATGTAACAGTGTGCAAACAAAAGTCAAATTCACCAAAATGATCTAGGAAAGGAAGGGGGTTGCAGAATTATATAAACAAAATTTTAACATGAAAGTTAACTTTAAAACTAACTTCAAGTTTTGCAATCACATTTTTTTCAGGTCTTTTGTTTTATTCTTTTCTTAAGCAACACTTACTAGTACAGTAAACCAGGGACCTACATTTACCATAAATTCCTAGTTAATTACAATACTTAAGGGCCTGAATATTCAAAGATCTTGGTTTATGCTCAGATAAGGTTTGCTCCAGGAGCAAATTAGTGCCTATAGCAAAATACAGGTATATTGGAACATGCCTGAAGCACATAGCACTTTCTAAAAGTATGTTCCAATATAGCATACCAATTGAGAAAGTCAGGCACTAACCTGTTTACTCCTCACAATCCACAACCCCCTACTAGTGACATGAGGTATGTGGTCAGTAAGGAGCTCCAGTGGTGCTCAGTGTCAGGTTCCTTCTTGTCTAGTCATATTGTAACACCATTGTCATGATCCTCTGTATAATGACTAGGCATAATGACTGGAAACACATAGCAATTAAGCAATTAGCAGTGATGGCAATTTTTATTCTTGCCAGTTTATGTATGAAGGTGCTGATTGACATGACTAGTCAAGAACGAACCTGTCACTGGGCACCACTGCATCAGGATGACAGGAGCAAATGAGCTGTTAGGACTTGCAAATGGTGATTACTCTAGCAGAGCAATCTGTAATATTCAACCTTCCCCATGCAAATCACTGCATAGCACAGGCAAGGCACTATTGGGTCATTTGCATTTCATTATGGCCTCATTACATCCCCCCCATTACCATATCAGTATGTTTAAATACCATGCTGGTTGTGTAGTCTTCCCCCCAACTCCTCGATCATCATACCCTCATGTGTAAAGAACCTCCCTGGTAGGTTAGTGGTTTCCCCACTAAGATGGAGAATATTTTGTTTCTATGTGTGCCCTGATGGAAGACAGGAGGGAGTAAACATATACACTGTTCCAAAGGACAAAACTCTTTACATCAGATAGAGAATACTGGTTGGGCATCCAAGCACAAGCAGCCTGTGCTGCCACTGAGAGGTTCTCATTACAACAGCCCTCAAGAGCAAAGCTTGAGAAGTCTGACATAATCAGAAGCCCGAGGTGGCAGCACAGGCTGGTTGGGCATGTGGTTACCCAACCAGTAGTTTTTATAGTGTATAGCTTTTTGTTAATTTTTTTATTTATTTTTAAACAAAAGTGTTTTCAAAGTGCTGCCACAGCAGCAGTGAACGTGCTGGCAGTTTCCATTCAGAACTTGAACTGATTGCTGCGTGAGAAGCAGTGCTGTGAAGAACAACAACTGCAACAAGGTTGTCCTATCAGCTGAAACCTCACTGTACTACAGAAGGGTACAACTGCATTCCATGACCTTTGAACTGTGGTACAACAAGGTTGAAGCTGGCATGGAAATTCATGCAGAACAACCCCCCCCACACACACACACGCACTAAACACTATATACTATATACAGTTTGTCAGTTACAGAGCATTGCTAGACTAGTAGAACATTTTATGTTGCAGATAATGTTTAACATGTTGCTTACAGTACCTCAATTCTGTAGGGTTCCAACTTTGGACGGATCCCATCTGGTATGATGTATCGATAACTTCCATCATGCTCCAGTTCTTGAGGGTAAACATCTGCTGGAAGTCTAGGCTGCAAATAAGAATACTGATCTAGTAAGTTTTATAATAAGAATACTGATGTAGCGAGTTACATAATCAATCAAGCAATCAATTTTATTTATAAAAAGCGCCTTTCTTAAAATCAAGGCACTTGTACAACACGATAAATAAAACTACATCAATACATATACTCAACAAATTAAAACAATAAATATCACAGCAGCTTTAAAAATCAGAATAGGCTAAGTTAAACAGCAGCTTTAAAACTTTCAATGGTCAGGCAATCTCGCACCCGACGAGGAAGAGAATTCCACAGGGTCAGGGCCATAAAACTAAATGACCTGGCCCCAGATGTCTTTAAATGGCCCTTGGAAATCTCTAGCAATCCCTCACTGGTGGATCAGAGAGAGTGGGAGGGACAGTAGGGACGAAGGAGATCTTGCTGGTAACTAGGTCCCTGATCGTGTATGGCCTTATAGGTCAGCAAACCAACCTTGAAGGTGATCCGTCACTGTACTAGCAGCCAGTGCAGTCCGTGGAGCACAGGCATTATATGACTGGTCCTAGAAGCACCTGTCAATAGCCTGGCCACCACATTCTGCACTAGCTGCAAGCAGCGGATATCAACCCCCAGTAGCCCTAGGTAAAGGGCGTTGCAGTAGTCAAGACGGGAGGTAACAAAGGCGTGGACCAAAGTTGGAAGATCATCAGAAGGAACCAGGTATTTCACCCAGACGATATTCCTCAGATGGTAAAAAGAGGTTTTGATGACTGCCGACACCTGAGATTTAAGGGTCAGACAGTCATCAAAAGTAACGCCCAGGTTCCGTACCCCATCTGAGGTAGTCAGCTGGACACCTCCAAGCCATAATCCTGAAGGTGATCCCGCCGACAGGCCCACCTCCTGATGACCTGGGTCCGCAACCAACACCTCAGTTTTTTCTAGGTAATAATGAGAATACCAATGTAAAGTTATATAATAAGAATACTGATGTAGTAAGTTATATAATAAGAATACTGATGTAGTAAGTTATATAATAGCCATTAAAAATTATTCTTATCTATTAACTGCAAAAAATGTGCCATGTCATCCAAAAAAGTTAAAATACTAAAAATGACATTTTAGTCCTACAGATACAGGAATTAGTAGCCACTTCTTTTTGTCACTAATGAACTTCATTATCAGTGTACAAACTACATATAAATCCCTCTGATGGAATGTTTCTGCCTCTGCATGCTTTGTTTGATGTACAGAACTTTGCAGCACCTTGTGCATTGGGGGAAATGTCCTATGAACCTCATAACGCTTCAGTTTGGACCCTTGGTGTATAAAAAGCTGCAGTGGCATTTTCAATAGGGGGAAAATGGTACAACAGAGACATTTAAAGTTACGTACTATTGTTCAATACTATTGTGTCTTAGAGCAGTATTAGGCCTAGTGACCCATTGAGTCTGCCCCCCCACTTCTCAGTGGCAACTGTCATTTCTGCTTAGTCCCATATGAATGTCAAAGTTGTTCCTGAATTTATCTTTCTTTGCACTGTTGACAACTGAGCTTGTCAATGAGTTCTGCTATCCAAATTCTTTGCAACACAATTTTGGTTTGTCGGTTTTGAATCTGGACCCCTTAATCTGTTTAGTATGCCCCCTTAAGTCATGTGTGGACTCATTAAGTTCTATAGCCATTTCATTCACTAATGTGTTTTCTGATATGAAGTCAAACATGAGCCGAGTATCACCATGTATTCTTCTATCTTTTAGATGTTACAAGTTTAATATAGTGAGTCTTTTTTGATACAACTCTTCTCTGAGGCCACATATCGTTTTTGTGAACTTTCGTTGAATAGTTTCCACTTTCCAAACAAAAAAAAAATATATAAATAGGATAAACAAGAAGGTAGACAGACATGTGGGGAGTAGTGCAATGTAATGGCTGTGGGGCAGCAGTCTTCCAGGAGTCTTTCTGGAGGCTGAGATGCTGCCCTATTTGTAGACAACTCTCTGCTCTGAGAGAGGAAGTTGCCCGTCTTCAGGCCACACTGGACAGTAGTAAGGGAACCTCCCCCATCCAGGGAGCACCAGAGCTACCACCACTATCTCAGAGGTTGCGAAGAAAGCACAGCAGTTGGACCACAGTGGGCTCAGGGAGGGTGAGGGTGGTGGAACAGAGGCACACCCAGTCAGTTGTTCCACTCCATAATCCATACACCATTCTGGGGGACCATAGTTCCTCTATGGATGCACCCACAGATGAGACTAAGGAGGCTGCAGACAACTGTCACAGGGGAGGCCCACAGGAAGGAGGCAGAGGACACCACAGGGAAAGGAAGCAGCTCCTGGTGGGGGACTCAATTATTAGGGGGATAGAACCAAGGGGAACAGAGAAAACTGAAGTAAGGTGCCTGCCTGGTGCCATAGCTTGGAAAGACAGGAAGCGCATCCTAAGGATCATGAGAACAGCTGCACGGGAGTCTAAGCTGGATGTCATTGTCCACCTAGGGACAAATGACTTGACTTATCGTGAGATTAGAGCAGTGCAGGAGGACTTTGTAGAGCTGGGGAGGGGACTAAGACAAGTAGTACACACAGTATCCTTCTCAGAGGTACTGCCTGCCTATGGCATGGGTGAGGCGAGGGTACTTTGCACCATGCAATTTAATGAATGGTTGAAGAAATGGTGTGGAGCACAGGGATTTGGCTTCATTGGGGACTGGGGTTCCACCTGGAGGGACACCAGCCTATACTGGCAGGATGGTCTGCATCTGTCCAGGAAGGAACAAGTCTTTTGGGCATCGGTTTTAAATGCTTCATTGGCAGCTTTTAAACTAGTCAATGGGAGGCACTGATAAGCAACAGGAAATTCCTCTGCCTCCCCTACAAAGAGGGTGCTAAAATGAGAAAAGACCAAGATAGAAAGGACAGTGGGGATGCTGCTACAAAGGTAAAGCCATCAAAGAATGGAGAGCAATGAGTACCAATGCCTGTAGTCTGGTAACAAGCTTCCTGAATTGTGACCTTGATGGAGGAGGAACATTTGGATATCGTGTGTCACAGAAACATGGTACACACAGAACCATGACTGGGACATAAACATACCAGGATACACTATCTACAGGAAGGACAGGGAGGGTAAAAGAGGAGGAGGAGTAGCTCTCTACATAAGGGAAGGCATCAAAGCAACAGAACAAAAGGGTAAACAGGGAGGAGGAGAAGAAGCACTGTGGGTCAACTTGGAGACAGGCAATGGCACCACCATCTGCACTGGGGTTGTATACAGACCCCCCTCTCAGGGGGAGGAAATGGACAAGGAAATGATAGAAAGAATACTTAGAATGGCAGAAAAAGGGGAGATATTGCTGATGGGTGATCCGAATATGCCAGATGTTAACTTGAGTGCAGTTGCAGCAGTCACTTCTAAGAGTGGGGTTATTCTAGATGCCCTACAGGGGGCATGCCTTAGACAACTAGTACTGGAACCCACTCGAGAGAGATCAATCTTAGACCTGGTTCTCTCAAATGGAGATGTAGAGAGGATCACAGATGTGAAGTGGGTAGCCATCTGGGAACTAGTGACCATCAAACAGTATGGTTCACAATAAACACAGCTGTAAGTCAAGCCTATACAAAGGCAAAAGTACTGGACTTTAGGAGGGCTGACTTTGCCAAAATGGGTGAGTGCCTAAGGAATGCACTAGCAAATGGGCAGGAAGGAGAGGGTGGAAGAACAATGGGGAATAATAAAAACTGCCATCACAGAGGTAACAAGTCTTTGTGTGAAGCAACTAAACAAAACAAAATGATGTAAGAAACCACTATGGTTCTCAAAGGAGGTGGCAGTGAAGGTTCAAGAGAAAAAGAAAGTGTTCAGGAAGTACAAGGAATCACAGAAGGAGCAGGACAGAGAATTGTATCAGTCAAAGCAAAAGGAAGCTGGGAAGGCAGTCATAACAGCAAAGGCCCAAACCGAGGAAAAGAGCCAACTCAGTTAAGAAGGGGGATAAAACCTTTTATAGGTACATCAGGGAGCATAGGAAGTCCAAGGAAGGGGTGAGGCTTAATAAAGGGGAGAGGGGGTGGGCAGAGGGTGATGGTGAAAAGGCAGAGATACTAAACAAATATTTTTGCTCAGTATTTACAAATGAAGAGGGGGAGGTACCTAAAACAAAGAATAGAAACACTCTGGATACAGAAGTTCATACCAGCCCACTTACAGAAGAAAGGGTTCTGAATGAACTCTTAAAACTGAAGGTGGACAAAGCAATGGGGCCTGATGGGATTCATCCCAGAATTCTAAAAGAACTAAGGGTAGAACTAGTGACACCTCTGACTACCCTCTTTAACAAATCATGGGAGGATGGGGTGGTACTTGAAGACTGGAGGAGGGCAGATGTGGTTCCACTTCACAAAAATGGGAGCAGGGCAGAAATGGGAAACTAGAGACGTGTTAGTTTAACCTCAGTGATAGGGAAAATGAAGGAATCACTTCTGAAGGAAAGAATTGTCGAGTACCTAGAGGCCAGAGGGGCACAGAACCCAAGGCAGCATGGATTCACAGCGGGAAGGTCATGCCAGACAAATCTAATAGATTTCTTTGACTGGGTGACCAAAGTAGTAGATCAGGGAGGGGCTATGGACATGGCCTACCTAGACTTTAGCAAGGCATTTGACATAGTCCCACACAAAGATTAATATACAAGTTAGCCAGCCTGGGAGGGGTCCCAAGATGACAGCCTGGGTAAAGAATTGGCTGGAGAATAGGACACAGAGGTTAATAGTAAATGGAGTCCACTCTGAAGAAGGGGGTTACTAGTGGGGTACCGCAGGGTTCAGTATTAGGACCAGTCCTCTTCAAAGTCTTTATAAGCGACATTGCAGAGGGACTGGAAGGAAAAGTATGTCTCTTTTCAGATGACACAAAGATCTGCAACAGAGTTGATGCACAAGGTGGGGTGGAAAGGATGAGAAGGGACTTGGCAAGGTTAGAGGAATGGTCAAATGTATGGCAGCTTAGATTCAATGCTAAGAAGTGCAAGGAAATGCACCTGGGAAACAAAAACCCAGGGGAAGAGTGCACAATGGGGGGTGAGATACTAACAACAACCAACAAAAATGGAAAGGGACCTGGGGGTAGTCATATCAAATGACCTAAAGGTGGGCAAGCAATGCGAGAGCGCAGTAAGGAGGGTTGGGGGATACTGGGATGCATAGGGAGAGACATCACCAGTAGAAAACAAGAAGTTGTTATCCCTCTGTACAGACAGCTGGTGAGACCACATCTGGAGTACTGTGTGCAGTTCTGGAGACCCAGTCTCCGCAAAGACATAGACAGGATGGAGGCTGTCCAGAGGAGGGCAACTAAAATGGTGCAGGATCCGCATGGAAGACATATGAAGAGAGACTTAAGGAGCTTAATATGTATAGCCTTGAGGAAAGGAGGGAGGGGGACATGATAGAAACTTTCAAGTACCTCAAGGGAATCAACAAAGTCCAAGAGGGTAGCACCTTTCAAAAAGAGTGTGCAAGAACAAGGGGCACAATTTGAAGATAGAAGGGACGGCTCAGAAGTAACTTAAGGAGTATTTTTCACAGAGAGGGTTGTGGATGCATGGAACTGCCTTTCGGAGGAGGTTGTGGAGTCAAAAACAGTGGTGGAATTCAAGCATGCATGGGACAGTCATAAGGCAATTCAAGGGGGTGGGGGTAGGAAAAAGTAGGCTGCTGGTTAATTAGGATCTGCAGCTTATCCATTAGGTAGGGAAATGGGCAGACTGGGTGGGCCAAGTGGTCCTTATCTGCCATCAAATTTTATGTTTCTATGTTTGTCTATTTCACATTATTTATAGGGGAACCAGAAATGTGACCCATAGTCAAGATGCGGGCATATATATGTATGATAAAAACCACCCCAGATCCTGTTATTCCTTGATTTCACTGTTTTTTTTTTAGTAGTATGTAGTAGATAGATTGATTTTTTCACTGTGCCATTGTGATGCCATGTATAATCACGGTAGTAAGTGCGGCAAACACCAACATAGAGGTGTCGATAGGGGGAAGGGCAGGGGTAAATGGAGAAAGTGACAATGGCAAGAAGGACAGGGATGGGGCAAAAGAGAGTAAGGCCATCAGGAAATGGAGGGTAATGAGTACCAGTGTCCATGGTCTGGGCAACAAGCTCCCTGAGCTGATGGCCTTAATGGAAGAGGGATGCCTGGATATCGTAGCAGTCACAGAAACATGGTACACAGAGAACCATGACTGGGATGTTAACATACCAGGGTACATAACCTACAGGAGAGACAGGCAGGGAGAAGAGGAGGAGGTAGCTCTCTATGTAAAGGAAGGGATAAAAGCAACTGAAAAAGAGTAAACAGGGAGGACAGGAGGCATTGTGGGTCACCTTGGAAACTGGAAAGGGCACCACAATCCGCACAGGGTTAGTGTACAGACCCCCATGTCAGGGGAAGGAATGGACAAGGATATGATAGAAGGCATTCTTAGAATGGCAGAGAAAGGGAGATACTGTTGATGGGAGACCTGAATATGCCAGATGTTAACTGAGCACATTTGCTGCAGCCACATCCAAGAGCAGGGCCATTCTTGATGCCCTACAGGTGGCAGGCATTAGACAGCTAGTTTTGAACCCACTGTGAGGGAGCAATCTTAGACCTCGTACTCTCAAATGGGGGCAGTGAGAGGATCTCAGATCTAGAAGTGGGTTGCCATCTGGGGACAAGTGACCATCAAACAGTGTGGTTCACATTAAACTCAGCTACAGAGTCAAGCCATACAAAGTGAGGGTACTGGACTTTAGGAGGGCTGACTTTGTCAAGATAGGAGAGTGCCTCAGAAAAGCACTACAAACAGGCTAGAAGGAGGTGTGGAGCAACAATGGGGAATTATCAAACTGCCATCACAGAGGCAACAAGCCTTTGTGTGAAGCAAATAAACAAATCAAAACGAAAGAAAAAGCCACTATGGTTCTCAAAAGAGGTGGCCGTGAAAGTCAGGAAGAAAAAGATAGCATTCTGGAAGTATAAGGAAACACAGAAGGAGCAGGACAGAGAGCTGTACCAGTTAAGGCAGAAGGAAGCAGGAGGGAAGTCAGAATAGCAAAGGCCCAAACTGAGGAAAAGATAGCCAACTCAGTTGAGAAGGGGATAAACCTTTTATAGGTACATCAGCGGCGTAGAAAGACAAAGGGAGGGATAGTGAGGCTAAATAGAATGAGCGGTGGGTGGGCAGAGGGACAGTGAAAAAGCAGGAATACTGAATGAATATTTCTGCTCAGTATTCACAAAAGAGGAGGGAAGTGCCTAATCCAATTATGAAGCACTCTTGATAGGGGTTCGATCCAGTCCTTTCACAGAAGAAAGGGTTCTGCAAGAACTCCTAAAACTGAAGGTGGACAAAGCAATGGGTCCTGATGGAATTCACCCCAGAATTCTAAAAGAATTAAGGGAGGAACTAGTGAAACCACTGGCTACTTTTTAATAAATCATGGGAGGATGGTGTGGTACCCGAGGACTGGAGGAAGGTGGATGTGATTCCCTTCACAAAAGTGGGTCCAAGACAGAGGCAGGAAACTACAGACCTGTCAGTCTGACCTCTGTGGTAGGGAAAGTGATGGAGTCACTTCTGAAGGAAAGAATAGTCGAGTACCTAGAGGCCAGTGGAGCACAGGACCCAAGGCAGCATGGGTTCACAGCGGGAAGGTCATGTCAGACGAATCTAATAGATTTCTTTGACTGGGTGACCAAAGTAGTAGACCAGGGAGGGGCTGTGGACATGGCCTACCTAGACTTTAGCAATGCATTTGATACAGTCCCACACAAAAGATTAATAGTCAAATTAACCAGCCTAGGAGTGGGACCCAGGGTGGTAGCCTGGGTAAAACATTGGCTGGACAACAGGACACAGAAGGTAATTGTAAATGGAGACCACTCTGAAGAAAGGGGGGTTACTAGTAGGGTACCGCAGGGTTCAGTATTGGGTCCAGTCCTTTTTAATGTCTTCATCAGTGACATTGCAGAGGACTGGAAGGAAAAGTATGCCTTTGCAGATGACACAAAGATCTGCAACAGGGTTGATACACAAGGAGGCGTGGAAAGGATGAAAAGGGACTTGGCAAGGTTGGAGGAATGGTCCAAGTATGGAAGCTAGGATTCAATGCAAGAAGTGCAAAATAATGCACCTGGGAAACAAGAACCCAGGGAAGAATACACAATGGGTGGGAGGTAGTAACAACAACAAAAAGGAAAGGGACCTGGGGTAATCATATCAGATGACCTTAAGGTTAGCAAGCAATGTGAGAAGGCAGTAGGGAGGGCTGTGGGTATACTGGGATGTATAGGGAGAGCATCATCAGCAGAAAGCAGGAGTTGTTATCCTCTGTACAGACAGTTGGTGAGACCCCATCTGAGTACTGTGTCCAGTTCTGGAGACCCCATCTCCAGAAGGACATAGACAGAATAGAGGCAGTCCAGAGGAGGGCAACTAAAATGGTGCAGGGTCTGCAAGAGAAGCCGTGTAGAGGAGAGGCTAAAGGAGCTTAATATGTATACCCTTGAGGAAAGAAGGGAGGGGGACATGATAGAAACTTTTAAGTACCTCAGTGGAATCAACAAAGTCCAAGAGGGTAGCACCTTTCAGAAAAAGAGACTTGCAAGAACAAGGGGACACAATTTAAAGATAGAAGGAGGGCGGTTCAGGGGCAATGTGAGGAAGCATTATTTCACAAAGAAGGTAGTGGATGCATGGAACAGCCTTCCTGAGGAGGTTGTGGGGTCTAAAACTGTGGGAGAATTCAAGAATGCATGGGACAGACATAAGGTAATTCTTGTGGGGGGTAGGAAGAAATAGGCTGTTGGTTAACTAGGATCTGCGGCCTATCCTGTAGGTAGGGAAATGGGCAGACTAGATGGGCCTAGCGGTCCTTATCTGCCGTCAAAGTCTATGTTTCTATGTTTCTATGTGATGGTGATGCATATTTAGTTCATTATCTATTAGGATTCCTAGTTCATGTTTCCCAAGGTAATAAGTCATTCTGGGATTGTTTTGACCCATATGAATAACAGCACATTTTCTTAATTGAACCTCATACCCTAGACTTTGGTCCATTCTACCAGTTTTTCTACATATTTTTGTAACATAGCACAATTTATTAGTAATGCTGTATTTCCCAGCTTGGCGTCCTCAGTGTAACGAGTACACCAGATTTCTGTTCCTTAGAACCATGAACCTGCCCCAGCTCACAGTGTTTGTGATCTCCCTAGCATCTGCCCTGGTGCTGACGGACGTATGTGCCTCAGCACTGGCCCAGGACCAAATGTACCTTGCCTACCTCTCAGAATCTCACTCCCCCTGATACACCCTACACTCCTTCCCTCGTGGGAACTCTCCTACCCAGGTCACGTCACCCTCTCCTTCCTCTTAAACATGGAACGTCGCTTACTTGGTCACTACCTGCCCTCCATATCCTGCTCTATTGCCGTTCCCTCCTGCACCTGCATCCCATTCCTATCCCTCCTATTCCATGCAGGAGACATTGAGAGCAACCCAGCTCCTCTAATTCCCACATAGCCCCCTCTGACGGCACCTGGACAAATGCCCCAGGGCTAAAAAATCACCCATATAAACGTATGCAGTCTCCCCTCCAAATACCGGGACCTGGAAGCATGGGTTGAGCTATACAAATCCTACATCCTGGGACTCTCCGAGACATGGCTAAAACTTCACATTACTGATGCCACCTACCAACTACCTGGGTGCTCCTCCCACCACTTGGAATGACCTGGCAAAAAAAAAGGGGGGTGGAATAGCTCTGTTTTTCAAGGAATCCCTGTCAGCCAACATAGTTCTCCGCTCTGACCCAACCTCTCCCAGTGTATGGCTCCTCACCTAACTCACCCTGAGAACTAGCAAAAAACTCTACATCGGGTGCTGGTACAATCCCCCTACAGCCGGAACCGAGGGCCGAAACAGCTTCCTTTCTGGCCTGGGCTCCAAATTCCCACACAGAGACTCAATTCTCTTTGGTGACCTCAATCTAAACTGGCTCAATTCCCACCAGCCTGACTATGCCTCCCTCCTAAAGCAATATAACCTGGCACAAACTATTAACCTTCCCACAAGGCAGAACCCTTGCAAGGGCACACAGCCACTCCTGGATTGAACTGTAACTCACCAGGAAGAATGTGTCCTGCATGTTGGTACCATGGCTGACTCCATTAGTGATAACTCCCCTACATACCTTCTCTGGTCATCCAAACTTAAACGGCCCCCACCCAAATACCTGTCTTTCTGTAACTTCAGAAGCCCAAACACCCCCGTCCTTCTTTCTGAGGCACGGGCACTGGAATGGTCTGCTGTTTTCTCATTATCAAATGCGACCCAGGCAGCATCCATGTTCACTCAAGCTCTCCTGACTCTACAGGACAAGCGTTTTACAGTCACCACCAGAAGGGTGAGAGGTGGCTACTTGCTAAGGGTCATGAAAGACCTCCTTACCCTTATAAAAGACAGGGACTGTGCCTGGTCAACCTATAAAGCATCCCCATCGCTGACCCTATGGGATGATTACAGGTGTTGAAGGAACCTTTGCAAACACCTGGCCAAAGCTCTTGAACAGACACATTTTTGCAGTCTCCAGCAAACTAATCTCGGGGACCCTAAACAATTCTGGGCATCCATTGGCTCGCTACTAAACCCCATCTCCAGTAAGCCTGTCCCACAGCTACACACTACTGTTGGCCTCATTACCAGACCCCAAGAAGTGGCCAAGGCCCTCAACGATAAATTCTCCGACCTCACTAGGTACCTGAGCAAACTCCCAAATGGCATGCAAAAAAACCCTATCCCCATGCATGCCCTCACAACATCACCCCACTGGGCCTACCTCCCATCCTCCACCTCCCCCCTTTTTCTTCAAAATACTCTCATACGCTGACATAGCTAAACTCCTCCCCAACCATGGCTCCCCTGGAGCAGATGGATTATCCCGTCTTCCTTAGACTTATCTCCCCTGCCATCATCGCCCCCCTAAAGTTCATTTTCAGCCTCACCCTGACCACTTCCTCCATGCCCGATACATGGAAAACCGTGAAGGTCGTTCACATTCATAAAGCCGGGGACCCACAATCCACAGACAACTATTGCCCGATCTCCATCCTTCCTCACCTAAGCAAGCTACTTGAAAAAGCCATCTACCACCAACTTACTGACTACATAGGTAAATATGACCCACAAGAATCACTCCACCACCACTGCTCTCACACTCCTAACTGACCACATCCTCACAAACGTGGACCGTGGAAATGCAACTGGCACAGTCTTTGTTGACCTCTCCAAAGCCTTCAACCTGGTCAATCACTCGCTCCTCTTCTCCAAATTGCATCACCTTGGCTGCTCTCTGGAAGTCACCACCTGGTTCAGAAGCTACCTTACAGGGTGCTCCCAATTTGTGTGCATTGGCCCGGCCTGCTTGCCCACCCTGCCTATCTCTACCTGGGTCCCCCAAAGCTCTAACCTGGGACCCCTCCTTTTCTCTTTATTCATTAACTCCCTTCCAGCGGATAGTCTCAACTGTCACATAGAAACATAGAAACATAGAAGTTGATGGCAGATAAGGACCGCAAGGCCCATCCAGTCTGCCCATTTCTTTTTCTACCTTATGAATGAATGTGCTATTGGCCTTTGCTCTGTCAATGGCCTATCTATTCATACTTATCTGTATTGCTCCCTTATGCCTATCCATCCCTGTTTGAAGCCCTGCACTGTATTTATATCCACCCACTTCTTGAGGTAGGCCGTTCCATGCATCCACCACCCTTTCTGTGAAAAAGAACTTCCTCACATTACCCCTTAATCGGCCTCCCTCTAATCTCATTCTGTGTCCTCTTGTCCTGCTATTTTTCTTATATTGAAACATATTAGACTCTTTCACCTTGTTAATGCCCTTAAGGTGTTTGAATGTTTCGATCATATCACCTCTCTCCCTCCTTTGCTCTAGGGTATATACATATTGAGTTCAGTTAATCTGTCCTCATATATTTTCTGATCCAGTCCCTGCACCATTTTGGTTGCCCTTCTCTGGACTGCCTCAATTTGGTTAATGTCCTTGTGAAGGTGTGGCCTCCAGTACTGCAGGCAGTATTCCAGATGGGGCCTAACCAGTGTCTTGTAAAGAGGGATTATTACCTACCTCTTCTGACTTGTGATACCCCTACTAATACACCCCAACATCCCTCTAGCCTTACCTATTGCTTTAGTGGTCTGCTCGGATGATTTCAGGTCATCGGTGATAATGACGCCCAAGTCTCTTTCTTCCCTTGTGACTGCCAGCAACTCCCCTCCCAGCCTATAGGTGGCTTCAGGGTTTCTCTTCCCTATGTGCACGATTGTACACTTATTTGCGTTGAACCCCAGTTGCCACTCTTCTGACCATTTTGCTAGTTTATCCAGATCTCTTCTCATTCTGCCCACCCCATCTGGATCATCTACTGTATTGCTGATCTTGGTGTCACTCAATCCTTTACGCTGACCACCTCGTGCTCTTGTCCAGCGGACAGTCTCCTACCCTCGCCTCTGTAGCCCTCTCACTAAACTACACCGCAGCCGACAGCTGGTTCTCTGACAACCTCCTTCTGGTCAATGCCAAAAAAACAAAAACAATGTTGTTCAGCTATAAGCCATTCCTAACTAAATGCAAATCTAACCCACCCCTAAACATCAAGTCCCCTGATGGCCATGCGTTAGAGGACGTCAAACACTTCAAATATCTAGGAGTTGTGCTTGACCCCTCCCTTTCCTTTATAGAGCACATAAACTCATTGGTTCTAAGATTTCACCAAAAACTAGGGGCTGCCTACAGATACTGCCAATACCTCACCCCTGAGGCTTGCCATGCCATCATCCAGGAAAACCTGCTACCTATCCTGGACTACTGCTCTCCCATCTACTCCAGGACCTCCGCATCCACCATGACAAATCTATCAGCATACAACAGTGCCTGCCACTTCTCTCTGCTGTCCCCTTTCTTCACACACCACTGTACACTCTGCACTACACTGGGGTGGCTCCCACTACAAGCCCGCTTTGACCTTGTACTGTACAGTTTTATTGATTCTGCCATCCGTATTAGCCAGAAACCCCCTCTTGTTCCCCTTCTCACTGTCCAAACCTCACACCGTTGCCTACACTCCTCCAGTATCCCCTCCCTGAAAATCCCCAGGGTAGAGAAGAACATGGGCGCTAGAGCCCTGTCTGTAGCAGCCCCCACACTATGGAACAAGCTGCCCACTGAAATGCGCACCATAAACACTCACCGCTGTAAAAGGCTGTGGGGTAACAGATGGACACATGCACTGATTTTAAGTTTCAAATATCAGAAGATTGCTTTATTTTTCTACATACAGAACCAAATGATAGTGGTCTTGTTTCGTAAAAATCAATAAAAAAATAAACCAAGCAGAAGAAATCTCAATGAAGCAATTCAGAGGTTAAATCCACTTCAACAATTCCAAACTGTCAGTCCTAGCAGATACTAGACTGTCTAGGTGTTTCTTCTTCAACACCTCCTTCGAATCTGACTCTCTCTCCCTAGCTATGCAGAAGATAAAGAGGGCTGGACATAGATATTATCCCTTCCCATCCGTCAATCAATCCAAAGTGTTCATACTTTCTTTAAACATTTTTAAAAACACTGATTTATGTGCTACAAGCATTAGACCTTCAATCAAAAGGCTTGCCTGCTATTATGTGGGAGAAAAGCTCCTCCTCCACAGCCTATTTAAATCGTCCTACTGACTTCCGCTCTGCTTAGAGTGAGTCACACTAGCTGTAGCGTCGTTGGTCTGTGGCTGCTCCTTGTCTGCTCCCCCCCCCTTGTCTCTATCTCCTCCCGTTTCCTGTGTTTTCGCTCTTTCATTTGTCTGTGTTTTGTTTCTTTGTGGGGGGGGGGGTTCTCTGGCTCACTCTTGAGTGCTGCTTTCTGCCTTCTCCCTCACTTTGAAGCCTGTCTATCTCTGTTCCTTTCCCTCGAGCAGCCAGGCTCCATGCTAGTTCACCGCTGCTCCTCCGCCCACCCTCTGCTCGCAGCTTCCATTGCTCCCTGCCGGCTGCAGGTTCTGGTTGTCCGTTACGGCTGCTACTCATAGCCTGTCTCAACCCTTCTTGCTTCAGTTTGCCAGCCTCCTTTCACTGTTTGTTCTGAGCTAGTCTTCGCTACCTGGACCTCGCAATGGACGCTGTGCTTTCCTTCAGGGTTGCCATCGTTTCTTCACTCCAGCCTGCCTCCTCATTCGAGCAACTCCTCTCCAGAATGGCTTGCACGACCGGCGAGTGTGCCTTCCTTTAGACCGTGCCTCAAATCCCCTTGCTGCTACAGTCGGTTCTTCTACCAGCTGCGCATACCCTGGGTTCTCCTGCCTTGTCCTACCTTGTTCTGCTTGGGGCATCTGCTGCTGCACTCCTACATTCCTGCCTCGAGGGAGCGGACATTGTATCTGGAGTTTCTGCTGCTGTCTAGCATTCCTATTTGCCTCCCTACTCAGCCTATGACTTTGTCTGTAGAGTTTGTTTAATGTCCTTACCATTGATGGCCAGCGGATGACAGCTTGCATTTGCTTACTTTCCTTCCTAGTCTCATTGTGGCTTGCCAGCCGGTTATACATTTGTGTCTGATTCTACTGCTCCTTACCCCTGCTGTATCACTGCTGCTCCCTACCCTTAGGCTAACTTCTACTCCCTCTGCACCATTACCATCATTTATTTGCTGCCTGTAAGGGTTGTGGTCTTACTGCCTGCTCCGTGATTGTTCTGCTGTGTTTCGTTGGAGAACCGGCTATGCATACGTGGGACAATTTGGTGCTTACTTGCTTCAAGCGTTAAGTTCCTAACCACACCATGTAAGAAGGTCAGACTAATCCCTGTTGTTTGCACTCTGCTATGTACCTTGTGTGCCTCCCATGCTGCTCCTTGTTGCTCCATTTGCACTCGTGCAAGTCATTCGGCTGCCTCTGCTATTGCTACCAACCCGTGCTAGTCCCTGGCTTACCATTACTGCTCGCCCTATTCATCGCATTCTGCCTCACACAATTCAAGCCTGGAGGCTCATGTTTCTCTCAGTCTGCCTTGCCCTGTTTGGGCCTATCGATGTGTATACTACCTCGTCCCCTCTGCCTTTGACTATGCCTACGCAATGAGCCTGCCTGCCTGCCCGCATTGAGTCTGAAAGTTCATACTTCTCTCAGCCTGATACCTGGTCTGGCCCTGGGTATTTATATACCTTTATCTCATATCTGACTTTACTGCTGTAGCTCAGCATTGAATCCAAGTACATATTCTCCTATCAGATTCCGATCATTTGTTCAAACGCTTCTCCTGGAAGTCTTCCTCATCGGCTAGCCCTACTCCATCAGTACAGCTTGATCTGAGTGGTCCAATGTCACTACCTGGATCTGACCATTTCTCCTACTAGTCACCTTGCATGACATACTTATTTTAACAAATCTCCTAAGGTCTGGCTTGTGTACATATCATCTGGAGCTAGTCGCCTCTCTCCCTGCATCTCAGATAATGAATAAGCTGCAATCATCACCAGGACTAGCTGCCATGCTTTATCTACCAGCAGACCTCCATGGGTCTGGCTGCACTTCACGTTACCTGGACATAGCTGCCTCTCTACTTACCTCACCAGTTATCAGTTAAGTTGTGCACGAGGGGCTAGTTGCCACGTTCTATTCCATCTCACCCACCTACCTTGATGCCTTGCTTGCTGCTTTATCTCTTATGTTACGCAGTCACCTCACTCCTACTCAATTTGGCTCACCCTGTCATACTTCCTGAATGCTTCCTCACATCATGGATTACCTACTAATCACCTGCTTCTAGGCCCTGCCTTCGCCCATCAGGCTGGGAGGTTTACCTACTACTCATCTGCTTCTACTGCCTGCCTTCGCCCTTCGGGCTGGGAGGTATACCTACTTCTCCTCTTGCCTGCTCGCTTGGCTCGAGCCTACAGATTCTCAGCTTACGACCTGCTTATAAGTCCTGCCTTTGCCCATCAGCTGGGAAGTCTACCTACCTACTCATTTGCTTCTGACCTGCCTTCGCCCTTCAGGCTGGGAGGTTCACCTACTTCTGTTCTCCTTTGGCCTCGCCCAGCTCAGACCTGGGGATTCCATTATACTTCTGCCTACCTGTTTCTGCTGTTTCAGCCATGAACTCCCTGATGCTTCGCCTTCGGGACATTAGATACCATCTCCCTGTGCTCCCCTACATGCCTGGTGACTCCTGCTTCTCCGACTCCTTGGATGGTCCTCATTCTTCACCGTCTTCGGACTGCCTCAGTGCTCATTCACTGGCTTCCGGAGTTGCTGTCTTGGATGTGTTGCCCTGTCACCTCAGCTGTGGAAATTCCTGCTGCTTCTTTCCAGGACTTGTTAACATCTCCGATGGACTTTCATTCACCTGCTTGTGCTCTACCTACTTCACCTGTGGCACTACTACTTCATTGGACTCCGCTTCTTCAGTTATCTACATCTCAGACACTTCGGGTCTCATCTGCTTCATGCCTCGAATTTGCATGCCTTCAGTTCTCCATGTTTTCCCTTGTACAGTGGCCATATCTCCATCTCAAGTTTCTTCCAGGTGATTACTTACTTTCCAGCTGATGGTTTTCTGCGCATCATCGAAGGACTACATCGCTTGATTCAGCCAGTGGTCATTCCTGGGTCTGGCTGGGTTTCTCCTACTGGAATCAGTCACCTCTCTCCTACCCTGCCAGGTGTCTTGGCTACGTTTTTCTTCAGGGGCTGGTTGCCACGTCCTGTTCCTTCTCCTTTGCCTACATTGATGTCATCCTGCTCATACTACCTCTCGCTTTGGATTCAGTTCGATGGCCTTGCTACCTTTGGGCTCATCTCATTCTACTACTCGTATGCTTTATAAATCACACCAGGGTCGCCGATTCTCATAGCATGACATTATTCCAGCTTACCTCTACAGCCGTTGCATTATATCAGTTCCTATAAGATTATATTTCTTATTAGAACTGAGTTCATCACTCGATAGCCTGCCTAAAGCCTTCTCTCATTCGTACTTTACAAGCCCTATTAAAAACTAGTAGGAAGTTGTACTACTTCTAATTCGTTTTGCCTCGTAGATATCAAGCTTGGATGCAATTATCATCTAGTTTCCTGTATTGATTTCGTCACTCATCAACTTCACCTAAACATCATTCAATTACTTGGATTATGCCTCTATCAACTGAAGTACGGAAGATGTTCCTCAATACATCTACTTTCCATCATTCAGAATTATAGATGAATTCTCGGAATCGGACTTTGTTGGAAGGATATCATTCACTGGAAATCTACAATTCAGCTTCTTAAACTTCATTCATCTGGACTGAACTCTACTAATTTGAATTCAGATTTAGCTGATTAATTTAGTATAATTAGGATCTCTCTCCTTTAGTATGCCCAGAAGGATGGACAGGTCAGTAGCCATGGGTCCTCAGAGGTTTCCCCCCAAGGGGGGTTTCCTCTCCTGAGTGCTACTGGTCACACTCTCCGGAGTTGGAGGAAG
This sequence comes from Neoceratodus forsteri, assembly GCA_016271365.2. Taxonomy (NCBI): domain Eukaryota; kingdom Metazoa; phylum Chordata; order Ceratodontiformes; family Ceratodontidae; genus Neoceratodus; species Neoceratodus forsteri. The sequence continues at coordinate 728,762,839 of CM057455.1, forward strand.
TGATTGTCTATTCTTAACATTAAAGTGTTATGGACGACTTCAGTATTCAGTTACTGATCAATCGTTGATATTTATTCTTTTTGGGGCTCCATAATGCTAATCTAAGCCTCCTTCCTACTGGTGGGATACAGAGAAAGGCCAAAACCATCAAATATTATCAAATGACTCAATTCAAGCATCCAAGTACCTAAGCACAAATCATTCTATGCTGACCTCTGTATCCAACAACCATCTACATCATTCCACTATATGTTACATAAGCACTAAGCTATGAACCACACATAATCAAAAGGCTTGCCTGCTATTATGTGGGGGAAAAAGCTGCTCCCCACATCCTATTTAAATCATCCTACTGACTTCCTCTCTGCTTAGAGCGAGTCGCACTCACCCACCATCCTCCCTGACACCTCCTCCTTCTGCGGCACTCTTATCCCACCGGGGGGGCTCCATAATGCTAATCCAAGCCTCCTTCCTACAGGTGGGATACAGAGAAAGGCCAAAACCATCAAATATTATCAAACGATTCAATTCAAGCATCCAAGTACCTAATCACAAATCATTCTATGCTGGTATCTGTATCCAACAACCATCTACATCATTCCTCTATATGTTACATAAGCACTGAACTATGAACCACACATAATAGTATTCTAAACATGCTTTCCTTTTTTAAAATAACTATCTGGATCCTGAATGTTCAGGAATAATCCTCCAGTAAGCCACTCCTCCAGCAGATCCCGACATAAAAGTAGACTGGAAGTGGCTGGCCGGCTCTTAGAGAAGAGCTACAGAGGAGATGCGCCGAAGGATTCTGCCTGACTGAGGACTGCTTCTAAGGTAAGCCCTCAATCTCCCTAGCATGCATTCACACAACTGTAGGAATCCCTCCCCAACAACAATTATTTCTGGCACCTCACTTAAGTAACGTTTCAGCCAGTGTCTCTGTGCACATCGAAGTTGTTGGGCAAGCCACATAAGTCATGGAACTTGAATACAGTCGATAGTGCCCACAGTCGCAAGTCTCTTTTCTGCATTGCAATTGCCCAGCTTACCAGAAAAGCAAAGCCACACCGCCGAGGAGCATATCAAACAAAACAAATGCAACCTGGTGTGGCGTCTTTTTTTCCTGCACAGCGAGGCTTCTTCTAATTTTCAATATTGTGCAACAACACAACCAGGTGCTAAGTTCTTTACCCGGTTATCTATTTCCATGTATAGCCACCTTTTGGAGCAGTGTGCACTACCAAATAAATGATTATTTCTCCGTTTTCAGTATTTCCCACTTGCATGAATATATCAATTAGTCTGAATACATAATAAATATAGATCATTCTTTGGTAGAGCTTCAGAGAGAAAACTGATTTAAATACAGTATTGTAAATACTTCATTTGTAACCAATTGCATCCAACAGGTCCTGACCTGCTAAACATTAAAGTCAGCTTCTTGGAACCCAGCAATATACTTTAATACTGTTTTCCTGAGTACATTTTAGGGTACATGGAAATGTACTAAACAGTATTATATTTCTCACAGGAACACAATCAGGTATATGTGGGATGTATTATAAAAAGATGTAAAATTATAAGGGGGGGCACCAGACAACCAGACTTCACAAAAAGAACATGGGTGGTCAGCCCATGTAAACGCACAACGAAGAACACAGAGAGACATAAAACAATAATAGTAGCGGACCTCCTTATAACATTCCTACCTGCTGGCATACCAGATTGTGCCCTTTTACATTCTCCTCCTGACTTAAGAAAAAAAACAATGTGGGTTTTGATTAGTGACTTCTGACCAAGGGTGTAGCTACTGATATGCCATGTAAGCCAAGGCGTATTCCGCAAAATGCAGGGGGCAGCAAGCTAGATCTGTTTCCTGAGTCCTGCCTGCGTATAGTGTATATTTTTCATGGTGCTTTTGAAAAGCCCAAGCTGCCGACCCTTCCCCTGCTGCGTTTGTTTAGCCTGGAGGGGGTGCCGCTGCTGAGTGTGTCTGACGTTGTCATGGGGGGTGGTCTGCAAGCCGCTGCATGGCTTTCAACCAGGTCTGCGGCAGGCACTAAAGGACCTGATTGGCTGCCAAGCCTGCCAACGTCAGCTTAGGGGGGTGTTGCTGGTGCCAGCGGGTTGTTTAAAGCCCTGCACAACCTTGTAGTCTCTCTCTCTCTTTTTGTGTGTTCCTCCAGTTCATCCTTCGTTGGTTGGGGTTCGTGAGAGGTTCGGAGAAGACCAGAGCTGCACCGCGCCACTGAGAGGTCAATAAGTGGAGCCAAAGGTGAGGTTGGGGTCAGTCGGGGGACAGTGGAGTGCACTGTGCAGCAGCAGCAGCAGCCGCTGGACTGGACGGACAGGCTCAGACTGATAGGAGAGGGCCGCTGGGCTGCTGGGCCGGGAGGGGGGATGCTCTACACGGCACTGGCTGGGAGGCTGGGGTGCACTGGTTGACTGAAGAGGACTGAGCCACTGAGCAAGGTGGTTATGAGCTGTTGTAAGGGAGGGAGCAGCAGCAACTACTAGGCAGCGGCTGTGCTGAATCTAATTGCTGAACTTTTAAAGTACAGTCGCCGCTGCAGCCCCGCTGCCTGAGTGCTATGATTTGAGACTGGGTCCAGGCATTCATCCACTCCATCGTGAATCCCTGTGTATGGAGACAGTAGATTTGGTGTTAGTGATGATGACGAGTGAACTGAAGCCTAGCTGCCCTAGCTGAGCACCAACTCATTCCCTAAGGACACAGGAAGAGAAGTAAGAAATCGGGCCAGGCAGCACACATACACTGGTTACTCAGCTGCTAAGCTGATTTTCTAGGATTTGGCCGGGCTGAGCTGAGCTACATGGCCACCGACGATTTCGGAGGCTCTGAGGAGCTGGAGGGCAGTTACTCAGTCTGGGCAGGGCAACAGCAGCCGACAGACAGACAACAAGACACTCTGACTCACTGTTAGAGTGGAGATTGGAGAGACATGGCATGGATACATACATTGACATGGTGGCTAGCATGGATTGGCAATTTGGTAGGCATAAGAATTTTCTCACAGAAAAGAGCAGTATATCACAGTCACTAGTAGTGTCACTACTAGTACATAGTTTCCTTTTTTCTTGTGCCTGCTGCCAGCCAAATTTCTGCCAATGCCACAGCCGCCAGTCCAAAGAAATATTCAGAGCCCTGCTGCTATGCCTGCTGAGACTGAGTTGCCCTCGAGTGAGTCTATTCTGCATCAGGTAAGTATTAAATTCACAGACCTGCCTTCCAGCCTTCCACAAATCTACCACATGCTAGTGACTGTCTCCTTGGAGCCTTGAGGTGGGCTGTTTGTTCTGCTGCTGACTACTCATGATGACTGAGGGAGGCTAAGCTATATCTGACAGTGTTTGTGTGAAGCCAAGCCCTTTCTTGGACCTTGTCCTGCACATCTGGTAATGCAACTTGTTGGCAGCTGCTGCACAGCGTGTGACTTGCAAGGTGGAGTCAGCATAGTAATATAATCTTGGATGGTCAGGATAGGACCCCCCCCCAACACGGGGTGGGTCCTATCCTGACCATCTAAGATTACATCTACTTATGGCTGTTTCATGTCTCTGGCTTGCTTAGGTTTATAATCAGGGAGCCTTCCTGGTCCTAGAGAATATTCACCACCACACCGGAGTTAGGAATGTTTCAGGAGTGGGGAGTTGCAGACGGTCAATCACGTGACATCCGGCTACAACCAGGTATGTACTATGGTTTTATTTTTAACTGTGCACAATGCCAATTGGTGGGTCTGCTGCTGCAGCTGCAAGTATTAGTAAAGTGTGAGTGAGATGGGGAAAAGCAAGCATAGAATTAGTAACTTGTCTTGAATGAATAGGGGTGTGTGTGTGTGTGTGTGTGTCAAAGCCTGCAGTACAACATGTATTGCATATTCTAGTCTTATGTTTATGTCAGGGGTGGGGCTGGCTGCAAGATGCCGCTCTTGGCCAGAGTGAGGGCCTGGTTATATGAGAGTCTTGACCGGGGAGGGGGGGCTGGTTGCAAGATGCCGCTCTTGGCCTGGATATGGTGTGTGTGTGTGTGTGTGTCTATATGATTTGAAGCCTGCAGTGTAACCCGAATTGTGTTGCATATTGTGGTCTTATGTCTATGTGTGGAACATGGTGCTGGTTGCAAGATGCCACTCTTGGCCAGGGTGAGTGGTGAGGGCCTGGTCATATGCGAGTCTTGACTGGGGGGGCACTGATTGCAAGATGCCGCTCTTGGCCAGGGTGAGGGGACTGGTTGCATGCCAGTCTTGGGGGGGGGACTGGTTGCAAGATGCCACTCTTGGCCAGGCTAAGGTTGTGTGTGTATGTGTGTGTGTGTGTGTGTGTGTGCCTTAAAATATGAATCAAAGCCTGCAGTATAACCTGTGTTGCATATTCTAGTCTTATGTTTATGTGGGGTATGCGGGGCTGGTTGGCTGCAAGATGCTGCTCTTGGCCAGGGTGGGGGGGCTGGCGATTGTGGAGAATGTTGGACTGCTCGTGTGCTTTTTCTGAAAACTCCACATACTACGGTGGACACTCCTGATCACGCTGTGGGCATGCTTATGTTGCAAAGTCCAACATCCTCCACAATCTGAACTACTAATGAGGGAGCTGCAGAGCAAATTGAAAGTTAAGCACACAGACTAGAGTACATTTACAGGAATCCTTTCAGTTGAGTATGGGTTTCTGGTGTCATTTGTAATATTACCATGATACTATTCTTTCTGTGGGTCTGCCCCCCCCCCCCGTGTGCATCAAAGAAGCTGTATTTTTTTTTTACTCGGGGGATGGTGGGGGCGGAGTGCTCACACAAAAGAATAATATCACAAAATATTACAAAACAATATCCCAACTCCAGCATACCGCTGCTATTTGGGGTCCCAAGCACAGTTCAGAGGCAGTTACATTACATTATTGCGGGTTTCACTGTGCTGCATATACTGCTAAATAGTTGCCTTCTGGTATGTCATGTTTGTTTGTTTAATTTTGTTGACCCAGTAAGCCCGCTGGGCCAAGAAGTTCCTTTTTCGGGGGGGCGACTGGGTGGGGGATACAGATGGTAAGCAGCTGAAATTGAACCATATTAAGCTGTTGGTGGTATTTTTAGTGAAAAAAGGGAAATTTGGCCAGGACACCAGGGAAATTCCTCTACTCTTTTCGATAAGTGCCATGGGATCTTTAATATTCAGCTGAACTACCACCAATCCAGGCAGATGGGACCTTGGTTTAACATCTCATCCGAAAGACTGCATCTCAGAAGTGCAGCAGCCTTCTCATGCTGCACTACAGTGTCAATGCTGGGATATTAACCCGAGTGCCAGATGTGGGAACTAAACCCACAGCTGTCTGATCTCCCAACCTCAGAGGCGAGTGTGCTACCTACTGAGCCATTGTTGACACTGCTCATGCTCAATGCTTAACTTTGTTTTTTGGTTACGTAGAATTAAGCAATATACCATGACAGGTAGTCTGTATATTGGTGGATTTACCACACCAGAAGTGGTAAATCCACCCATATACCCACTCCTGGACATGGCATATTGTTATACAATGTTCCACTTGTGTGTGTATACAGATATAAAACCTTTACAGTGGGCAGGGGTCAAAATTAAGTTGCAGCCACTAGTCAGCAGGGCTAGTAGTGACTGGGAAAATCCACTGGACCCACAGACATTTCCACTGGCCCAGTTGGTGTGCATACTGAAGTGTTGCCTTGCGGGTTTGTACTGGAGAAGGCATTGCCTTTTCTAGTACAAATCAGCGTTGATAGCTAAATGAAGCCCTTCAGAAATCTACCAGCATTTGGCTAGCGGGTTGGTGGCAGTTTCAACCCCTGGTGGGTAGACTGGAGAATATGTCAGTCATGTGATGTTTTAACCAATTAGTTCACAGGATTTTCATGCCCCATTGTCATATCGGTTCTGGGGGGTGGTGCTGCAAAATGGATCCCAGGTGCCTTTGCTCTTGCTGTTTACAATAGCTGTGCATTACATAATGGAGGATAATGTATTGTCTGACTGCAATGCCAAACATTGTAAACAGCAATAGTGTAGCTCATGGTTTATACTAACATACTAAAATGCCAGCAGAATAGGCCTAACGGTCTTTAGTGCCTGCTCGTTTGGTCAGCTTCCACCCAGGGAGCTGACCTTGCTGCCCCCCCTCTCCCGCTCTGTCTTCTCCCTTCCCAGTCCCGGATATTCTCACTGCACTGGTTTTTGCTTCCAGAACCCTTCCCCTGTACCTGTATCATCCCCTCTTGAACTCCTCCACCGTTTCTGCCTCCACCAGCCCCCAGGCAGCGCATTCCATGGCTCTACCACTCTCTCAGTGAAGTAGCACCTCCTCCTTTCTCCCCTGAATCTCCCTCCCTTCAGCTTCCACCCATGCCCTCTAGTTGCCCCCCTTTCTTCAGAGCACCCTGAATGCTCCTCCCCTATTTACCCCCTTCATGTACCTGAAGACCTCTATCATGTCCCTCCGGTCCCTTCTCTCTTCCAATGTGTACATATTTAGCTGTTCGAGCCTCTCCCCATAGGTCCTATCCCCCAAGCCCCAAATCATTTTGGTTTCCCTCCTCTGGACCCTTTCCAGGAGTTCAATGTCCCTCTTTAAATGTGGCCTCCAAAACTGCATGCAGTACTCGAGGTGCGGCCTCACAAGCAGTTATACAGTGGGAGTATCACTTCCCTCCTTCTGGAGATGAGCCCCCTAGCGATGCATCCATGCATCCTGTTGGCCTTTGCCGCTGCCCTCCTACAAGTCTCCCAGTTGTTCATCTTGACATCCACCACCACCCCCAGGTCCGTCTCAGCCATCAAGACTTGTAGCATTTCCTCCCCCAGGGTGTATACTTGGCCCGGGTTTCTGGCTCCCAGGTGCAGTACCTTGCATTTCCCTGCATTGAACTTCAGCTTCTGCTTTCTAGACCACCTTTCTAGAGCCTCCAGGTCCCCCTGTAGGGCCACCTTCCCCTTCTCCCCATCCACCACCACCCCCAGTTTTGAGTCATCCGCAAAGACACTCATCTCACTCCTGATACACTTCCTTATGTCAGACGTAGGCATTGAACAGGAGGAGTCCCTGAGGGACTCCACTAAAGACCCTCTTTGAGGATGAGACTATTTCGTCAACCATGACCCTCTGGGTCCAGTTCTGGAGCCAATTTCCTATCCATCTGATCATCTGGTTCCCCACCCCCATTTCTCTCAGATTATCCAACAGGCCCCCATGAGGAACAGAGTCAAATGCCTTGCTGAAGTCAAGAAAGATGACTTCCACTGGTCTACCCAGGACCAAGGCACTCATCACCCAGTCATAGAACTCCACAAGGTTTGTCTGACACGATTTCCCCAGGACGAATCCATGCTGTCTATCATCCAGGCACCTCAACTTTTCCAGGCCCCTGAAGTCAGTTACCTCCATCTTTGTGCAGCCTTCTACCCCTCCTAGGCTTACATGTCATGCCAACCTCAAAGTGTTTTTTCAGTATGGTTGTTAAATCTGGACCCATCTCCATGTACAAACTTGTTTTGTGCACTTACTAGTTTTAGTAAAAAACATCTGGCTAATCATTTTTCCATCTCTGGACCCTGCCAGTCTGTACTTGTAAAACAGCTGTATTTTAAACAACAGCCTTATAGTAAGGCTATGGATGAGCTCCAGCTGCTCCCCACAGGACACAACACTTTGACAGCCACTGATACTTGTGGGTGTGCTGGGAAGGGCTCCTTATCCTAAAATGCTGGTGGGTAGGATGCAGAATCAACCAGATAGTTCAAATTTTTTTTTAAATTTGAATGCATAAAATGCTCCTCGGGTACTGCTTCACACGGAGGTGGGGCTGAATATGAGGTGGACTGTTTCCCTTTAACCAAAGACAATATACGTTTTATTTTAGTGTAGAGACTCTGGACTAACAAGATAGTGTTGATCAGTGATTTACTTTACTGAATTCCTTTACAGAACACAACAGTCTTGCCATAACAGTAGCATAACATAGAGGATAATGTATGGTCTTTGATTAATAACTATGCTGTAAACACTTGGTTGTTACCCAGAGGCCATACGTTAGTCTATGGGCTACCAAGATTGTATAATCGTTGTCACAAACCCACTCAGCAGGTCAGGCCCTCTGCTCCCACAGTGCCAACCTCCAAATGCAGTCTTGTGAACAGTTAACAGAACAGGGTAACCCTCCTGTCTGTTTTGTGGGGTCAAATCAAACTTTGGTCTCAAGTTCTGGAGGGATTCAAACTGTGAACCTTTTGCTAGCGTACCCAATGTACAGGCTCAGGTAATTCTGCTCTTCGGGGGGAGGGGGCAGATATATTTCGCCTATGGGCACCTAACCAGGTGTACAAAATGAACCTTTAAACTCTAAAGACCTCAGAATAAACTCTTACCTTTTCCCAGTTTGGTAAAACCAGTAAGCTTTGTACAGTGTCAACTTTAACCACGTATGCTTCACTAGTCAAGAAAAAATTTCAAAGGCACACCACGTAGTTTCTAAAGTAGAGGTTTACTTAAAAATAGATAATGTAAATACAGAACAGTATATCTCAAAACATACAAATCACTTAACCTCCTGATGCACTCACTACTCGGGCATACTGATGCACTCAGACTTTATTAAGTGTGATGTGATTGGCAAATGGTGCAGATTAATGTACCTTTATTACAATGCAAATTTCATTTAACAGGTAACATTTAAAAAACAAAATTCCTGAGACAAGCATGGACTGTTAAAAATGCAACGTGAAGCAGTAACAGTTTGGTTGTTTGGTGCTGTTCTCGCGGTGTCTGGTCGAACGTCTATCATGGATGTCCCCACGTAACCACCATGGATGTTGGTCTGCCCAGTCCCATGCAGCAGATAATGGCGTTGTTTGTTTTGTAAAACAGGAGAACATTTTCAGTCAGAAACATGAGATGATATGGTAATTTCATACAGGTGTTCAGACAGAATCACTAGCACTTAGACCAGCATGGAGTGTTACATTTACACATGGAGTATTGCAACAGTCTATCATTGGTCCATACCGTATCCTATATAGTGGTGTCGATGTATGTATTCAGGACTGAAATGTGTGTTCAAGCGATATTGTGGACATTTATTGTGCATGCAAGGTCTCATGTATTATAGCTCTTGTTGTTCCCTGTTGTGTTCGGTCGGATGTGGATATTTTATTAACGACCTCATCCTTGTTTCATCTGCAATTCAAATCCAGGAACCTAAAACATGTTCTTCATGATGGGGACCTACAGGACCTACTTGTATCTTGCGTGCAGGATCCCATTGGCTGCAGTCTTAAATTATTGTTTAGAGGAATAGTTATGGTTCAGGGTAACCTGCAACTGTTGCAGACAAGCAATCTCATTTCCTCTGGTCACTATCCTGATTGGGGTGCTCTCGTATGGGCTATCCCAAAGCAATACGCAGTTTAATAGTGGCACTATTCTTCACAGGGCCAGCAGCATTGGGCATACGTGGTCAGACGGCAGAAGCTACAGTGTTTATCACTGACAAGCTACTGCGCATAGTAATTCTGAGAAGCCATTACTACACAGACGATTGTACCAACTGCTGCATTAAGGTACTGCATATTCCTTCACTCATCATTCTCAAATATTTGAGTCTACATATTTTCAGTTTCATATTCCTTGCAATGGTATTGCAGACACAAAACGTCTTCATGTTTGCTACATTTGGATACACGTGCACCAAGGCAAATCACATTCAGTCACTCCCTCCAAGCATTCTGCGCTGTAGTTTGTGTATGTTACAACTCTTTTTTTTTTTCCTTTGCATCTCAGCGTCCAATCCCACATTTTCAAAATGGAGGCAGGAAAAAGAAAACAGCCCTCTGGAGCGCAAGTCTGAAAGGCAAAACAGGCTAGACTGCAGGAAACTGCCAAAATGTCTAGGATGATGCAGTCATTCCTCACAAGAGTTTCTTCCTCTTCTAGGTAAGAGATGCAGTTTCAGGAAGGGAATGGCTATAGCTCGCCTTCCTGGTTGGAGGATTTGTTGTATGAGTTGATTTTCATGATTTGTGTTTTGCATCACATGTGTCACAACATTTGTGTTTCAGGGCTGGCAACACAGAGGTAGAGCATTGAAGTGCCATTGAGAATGCTTTGGATAACTGTGCACCGCTGCTGGGGGATGAAAATGTTGGTAGTGAAGAAGTTGTTGAAGACTCAGTCTTGTAGGCTGTTATCAAGGAAGCCAGTGTCACTTGTTGGTTAATGGACAACACAGAAGAATGTACCCCTGATGCAGTTGAGAAAACAAGCAGCTCCATGGAAGGATATCCACTAGACTGCATCGAAAATGTAAGTACTTCCCTGGAAGAATATCCACTTGATGCCATCGAGACCCTGAGCTGTTCCCTGGAAGAACCTACTGTTGATCTGAACATCACCCACAAACCAGACCATCCTTATAGCACTGAAGACATCGGCTGTTTTAATCAGGCACATCTCACAGATGCTCAGAGGAAGCACATTCTTGAAACCCAGTGGCACCCACCACCAAGGTTTCAGTTTCCTGGTCGTCTGATGGGCTCAGAAGGTCCCAGCCAGTGTTTCAGGCTTTTTAATGGGCAGCTGTTGCATGCCTACAGATTTGCTAGATTTTCACAGCTTTTGGATGGAGTTTTCTGTGCTGCTTGCTTGATATTCAACACTTCAGGTGGCCTTATCTTGGTATCCGCACCAATGAGGGATTGGTCAAATGGGAAGAAGATTCTGGAGAGGCACAGCAAATCAAAGAACCATGGAAATGCTGTTGCTAGAGCAGATGCATTCCTTTCAGTTTGTGCAGGGAAGCTAAAAACTGCGATCCGTTCTTTGATGGAGCGCACCAGCAAGGTGATGGAGAGGACCTTGCATGTACTACGTCAGATCATTAGCATCATCCTTTTGTGTGGAAGGTGAAACTTAGCGTTCCGTGGCAAAGTTGGTGACAGCAGCAATTTCCATGCCATGCTGCAGTACACTACAGTACTGGATACCACTCTGCAAGAACATCTTCAAGCAGCTCCCAGGAATGCAATTTACACATCAACTCAAATTCAAAATGAGTTGATAAAAGTAATGGGACAACAGATCTAGAGAAACATTTTGAGTAATGTAAGGGAAGCAAAGTGGTACAGCTTCATAGCAGATGGGACAACTGATGTGGCCACCAAGGAACAGATCTCTTTATCCGTGCGCTATGTGCATAGAAACCTTTCAGGTAAAGTTGAAATCTGTGAAGACTTTGTTGAATTCATGGAGGGTTTTGATACCGCTGGTCATGGCCATCTGAACTCTTCCTGCGGCATTTGACAGCGTGGGGCATTGATATAAACATGATAACAAGACAAGGCTATGACAAAGGCAGCAACATGAGTGGAAGATTCAACGGTGTTCAAGCAAACATCAAGGCTGTTGCCCCTGAAGCTGTGTACACTGTTTGTAAGGCCCACAGTCTGAACACAGCAATTGTCCATTCATGTGCCAAGAGACCAGTAGCAAACATGTTTGATACAGCAACAAAAAAAAAATTCAACCCTGAAATGTTCTTTCAAGTGCCACAACGTCTTTCTATCTGAGCTCTGAGAATTCAGTAACCTGCCTTCTGATTATGATGATGAGCCAGCAGACCGTACAATGTCTATTCCTGCAGCTGGAAACACCAGGTGGATGAGCCAAACCGATTCCCTTTCAAGGCTGAAAGCAAAATTTATGGTTGTCATAAGTACACTGGAAAATATAGCAGAGTTTGACACTGAAGCTGACAGACTGCTGACTGCAATCATAAAATCTGACTTCATTGTTACCCTTTGTAGTGTGGAACTTATTCTGAGTCTAACAAAAATGCTCCAACTCTACCTGCAACGTGTCAATATTGACCTAAGTCAGGCTTCTGAAGAGGCAGCCACCCTTATAGAAACACTGAAGGGTATAAGGCAGAATCCAGAGAAGACATTTGGAGAGCTTTATTGGGAAACTGTGGCTTTGTCAGAGACAGCATTTATTGCAGAGACTGTGCCCAGAGTGTGTGGAAGGCAAACACAATGGAATAATATCAGTACTGCCAACCCAGAAGAATACTTCAGGCAGAACATATTCATTCCTTTTTTGGACCATGTAATTTCTGAACTGCAGGAGCAACTAATAGAGTGCCGCCCTCAGTTCCTGGCCCAGTATCTCATCCCAAACAAACTTGAGCTTCTGGAGGAGGAACGGGTAGCAGACTTGTTTGATGCCTACAAGACTGACTTGAGCAGCTTAAAGGAGCTAAAATTGGAGTTGCTGAGATGGAATTCAAAATGGCGCAGTGTTGCATTGACTGATCGACCAAATTCAATTCTGACAAAATCTGCATCCTGATCTCTACCCCAACATAAAGGCAGCCTTATCTGTCTTGGCAACCATGCCAGTCAGTGTGGCAACTGAAGAAAGATCATTCAGTGCACTGAGGAGGATAAAGACCTGGCTTAGAAGCAGCATGGGTAAAGAACACCTAACAGGGCTTGCTCTCCTGCATATACACAATGACATTGAACTTGACATCGACCAGGTGCTTAAAGACTTTGATCCATGCCAAGACCAGCGGTTTTCAAACACATAGTGGAACACATCGACGTGAGTTATGCAAAGGTGACATCTAGCAGTGCTGTGGAGCTGTTTTTTTTGTTCTAAAGGTTTAGTTGGTTCTGATTCAGGCAACGGCCGAAATCAGAGCACCATGTAGCTTGCCCCAGCCATGTTGCCCTTCCCTACTCCTACACTCCTAATTTGCAGACCAGAAAACTATACATAGAGTGTGCCTGTTCCTTTGTGGGGAGTTTGCACCCCAGAGGGATGGTGTTTTGCCACTCCTGGTTATCCTGTGCTAGGTACCATGATTACCTATTACCGATTTGGGTGGGCCAGAAATAAAACATTTTTTTGAATGTGCTCTGCCTGTACTTGTGAATTGCTGTGGGTTGGTGACTTGTGGGCTGCAGTATTGATGTGTGCTTAGTTTTGGTTGTTGTGGGAGCTTAGCTGTGTATTGGTGCCTAATCGTGTGTGTGTGTGTGTGTGTGTGTGTGTGTGTGTGTGTGTGTGTGCGTTTGTGTGTGTGCTCAATGTTCCAATTGCCAACTGTGGCTCTTCTGTGTGGAGTGGTTTGGGAGGCCAGAATTAAAACGGAAGGCATGGGGCTTTTTGGTATGAATGGTTTAGATGATGATGGTTAAGGAACCCGAGCCAAAACCAGAGTACCATCTAGCTTACCCCCAGCCTGCTTACACTGTACATTTTTTTGAATGTGCTCTGCCTGTACTTGTGAATTGCTATGGGTTGGTGACTTGTGGGCTGCAGTATTGATGTGTGCTTAGTTTTTGGTTGGTGTAGGAGCTTAGCTGTGTCTTTGTGCCTAATTGTGTCTGTGTGTGTATGCTCAATGTTCCAATTGACAACTGTGGCTCTTCTGTGAGGAGTGGTTTGGGTGGGCCAGAACTAAAACGGAAGGCATGGGGCTTTTTGGTGCGAATGGTTTAGGTGATGATGGTTAAGGAACCTGAGCCAAAACCAGAGCACCATCTAGCTTACCCCCAGTCATCATGTACAGTAAATTGGCCAGTAATAGTACACCACTGTGGGCATGTTTGGGCAAGGTTATTGTGGTTGTGTGAGTGCAGGAGTGATTGTAAGTTGGTGTGGATGCTGCATGAGTGGATAACAGTACAGGTACTATATGCCAGTGCTCCAGATAAGGGATGTACTGACCAGTTTCTAGACAATTAATAAATTCATTTTCATGACTGCCAGTACTCTCCCAGAATTTAACTAAACACCAAACATAGTGCACCATAATATAACCAGTGATGCAAAAAGGAACATTACTTGTGTTGCTCACTCTTTTAAAACTGACTAAATCACTCTCAAATCTAGACATTTTTGGCAGGCACTTTAGTACATTGTTAAGAAAATGTAGTTGTATCAATACCGCTACACATCGGAATATGGTTTTACTTGCCTCACTTTCAAAATGAGTAGTACAGTACTTATCAGGCACCCTGTGTATGCATACAGGTACTAGTGTGAGTGGACCTCTGTGGCACTGGCTACCTTGATGTGGTACAGAGGCTTGTCACAATGCAGTATTGTAACAAAGTTAGTCTGGTGATAGGACTAGGCTTGTTACCATGCAACATTGTAACTAAAAGTCAGTCTGAGTGAATGGACCTCTGTGGGGCTGGCAACCTGGTGTGATAGAGGCTTGTCACAATGAAACTAAAGCCAGTCTGGTGAGACTAGAGGCTACAATGCAAGACTGTAACTATAAGGCAGTGTATTAGTCTGGCACTGGTGGTTGACAGGTCTTGCATTACTGTATAGGAATGGGAGCATGTGTGTTACTTTACAGTTCATTTCTGGGGCACACCTTCATTTGTAGCATACACTACAGAGTAACACTAGGATGCTCAGGTGGAATGCCACAGAAAGATTGGGCACTATCATGGGGAAGGGGGTAGCAGGGCACAGAAAGGGGGGTGGCACTGTGGTGTCAACTTGGTGTACACATCTGAAATTCCTGACTACAGCCCTGCTTCTGACCCTATTGTTCATTTTGTCTTATACCTATATATCAGATCTCTCCCAAGGAAGAGATGGAGCCAAAGCCCACCCATCTCCTAAGGCTCCACCTCGGGGTCCCTTTTTACTAAAAGTACCTTTAATAATCAAAATTGTGAAATGGAAGGTTTTTCACAATTCATATCTACCTTACCCTGAGGTCTGATGTTAGGTGTGTCCTTGTCTGTATCATCCCATATCTAGATAAAAAATCGGCATTGCTGTGTTCCCTGCCCTATGGTGTTTAATCATGAACCTGTAGGGCTGTAACACCAAATACCAATGCATGATATGGGGGTTACAATCTTTCATTACATTAAGCCAACATAATGGGTTGTGATCAGTCCACAATTCAAATTCTACTCCCCTCAAAGGCCCATTGTACTGCTAGGCGCTCCTTTTCTATCATGGAGTAGTGGGTTTCCCTCTCATGTAGCTTTCCACTCACATATATGATTGGGTGTTCTTCCTCATCAATGATTTGGGTTAGCACTGCCTTTATGCAACAATTTGATGCATCAGTTTGCAATATAAAACGTTGGGAAAATTCTGGCGTACGTAGAATAGGCGAGGAGCACAGCTTTGCTTTGATTGTGCAGAAAGTTTCCTCACATTCAGGGGTCCAAACCACTTTCTCTGGTCTGTTTTTCTTTGTCAAGTCAGTGAGGGGGCTAGCTAGTGTGGAAAATGCAGGGATAAAACGGCGGTAATAGCCCGCTACTCCTAAGAAAGATCTTACATCTTTCTTTGTCAAGGGTTGAGAGCTATTAGCCACTGCATTGATTTTAGTCTTCTTAGGTTTTATGTGGCCTCCGCCAATTCAGAATCCCAAGTATTCAGTTTCTTGCATGGCCAATGAACATTTTGATGGATTAATAGTTAGACCAGCTTCAGATATGGCAGCTAACACCAAGGACAGATTTTGTAGGTGTTCAGTCCACAACGGGCTAAAGAGCACTACATTGTCCAAATATCCTGCACTGTAGGCAGCATGTGGTATTAAGATTTTGTCCATAATTCTCTGAAAAGTAGCCGGGGGACCATGTAAACTGAAGAGCACTACAGGGAATTGAAATAGGCCTATAGGGGTGCTAAATGTAATATTTTCTTTGGCTGTAGCATCAAGTGGTACCTGCCCATAGCCTTTATTCAAATCTAAAGTACTAATATATTGCGCATTACCTAAATGGTGTAATATATCATCTATGCGGGGCATTGGGTAACCATCAAACTTTGAAATAGCATTCAAATGTCTGAAGTACAGACAGAGCCGTACCCCTCCTTCCCTTTTCCCAGCTACCACTATGGGAAAACTCCACTCACTGTGAGAGGGTTCTATAATGCCCAATGGCTGCATTTTGTTTAATTCTCTTATCACATCTTCCCTAACTCTTTCTGGTAGCCAGTATGGTTTTTGCCTTATGGATGTGTTTTGTGTTACAGATATGTGGTGAGCCACATCCTTAGCTTTTCCTGGGGTTCCTGTGAAAGAGCCTTTGTATGCCTGTAACAAGATTTGTAATTCTGCTGCCTGTTGTGGGACTATGTGGGGATTAATAGTGACATCAGACAGTTCCCCTAGAGCTTCCAACCATTGGTAAACCACATCTAATTCACTAACTGTGGATTCAGGATGTATATACCCACAAAATAAGGCACCTCTGTCAACCCATTGTTTGAGTAGATTAGCATGCTAAATATTTTGTTTCTTTTACTTATCGTGTAATTCCACTTCATATGTTACTGGCCCCATCCATTTAACCACTGTATATGGACCTTGCCACTTCATATACAGTTTATTGTCTGAAGAAGGTAGTAAGAGGAGTTCCTTATCTCCTTCTGAAAACTCTTTGTGCCCTGTTCCCTTATCATAATGAAACTTCTGTATTTCTTGCTGTTTAACATTAGTGTAGTGTGCTTTCTGTACGTATTTTGCTATTCTCTGTCTAAGGCTGTACATATACTCATTTGACATCAGTCCATTTAAGTTTTTTCCCTCTTCCCACTCTTCCTTAATAAGATGTAAGGGGCCTCAGGGGTTACGCCCATACAGCAGCTCGAAAAGCGAAAATCCTGTGGAGGCTTGGGGTAACTCTCTGTAGGCGAACATTAGATAAGGTAACAGTAAATCCCATTTATTCCCTTCCTCCTGTACATACTTTTGCAGCATTTTCTTTAAAGTCTGATTGAAACGCTCTACCAGACCATCTGTTTGAGGATGATAGGGTGTCGTATGTATGGCTGTGATACCTAGTGTCTGGTAGCGTACTTTCAACAAGACCGAACAAAAATTGCTACCCCTATTGGACAGAATTTCCCTGGGTATGCCCACCCAGCTAAAGATTTTACTCAGCTTCTCTGCAATCCTTGGAGCAGTAACACTATGGAGGGGTAGAGCCTCAGGGTACTTTGAAGCATAGTTACAGATTACTAATATATACCGATTTCCCTTTGCACTCTTGGGCAGGGGTCCCACGACATTCATTGCAATGCAGTCAAATGGTGTAGTAACCAATGGTATAGGAAGTAAAGATACCCTGTCCTTTCTACCGATTCTGGCAACTCTCTGGCATTCACTACAACTTTTGCAGTACTCCGCTACGTGCTCATGAATACCAGGCCATAAAAAACGGTGTAACAAATCACTAAGGGTACAATCTCTTCCTAAATGACCCGCCAAGCGTATGTCATGGGCTATTTCTAGCAACTGCTGCCTAGAGGCCTGGGGTACTAAAAGCTGCTGAACTTCTTCTGTTCGGTGATTTATACATATGCGATACAGTAATCCCTTGTATAATCTGTACTTGTCTGGCTGAGAGCCAGCAGTATCTGTGACTTGTGAAAAAAAACCACTGTAAATAGACATCCTGTTTCTGTGCATTTTTGAATTCATTCCCCTTTATGATATCTTGTACTTTATTATCATACACAACATCATTTTTCCCACCATTATTTTGAGTCCATAAGTTTTTTTTTTCTTTTCCGTCGCCGTGTTTTTAGATCCTTTCCTAGATCTCCATACACATCCTCCGAAAAGGGAAACAAATGTCCCAATGTATCCCTTGTTTGGGATCTAGTGACCACAGCAGAAATGTTGGATGTCAATAAAGACTGGAAGTTCGAGTGGTCATGTCCAATAAGTACTGGGACTGGTAGGTTTGGAACAACTCCCACCATTAGCTGTTGAGCCTGCCCTTGTATTGTCAAGGTGGCTTCTTGTAATGGGTAATGATGAACTCCTACATGAATGCAAGTGACCCCTGTAGTGAGCCCACCAGTTATGGGAGGTTGATCCAAAACAGTGGCTTGAATTAATGTCTGTTTGCTCCCTGAATCAAGGAGTCCCTGTACTGTTTTATGTCCAGCTTGTACTGATATTAGATACTGGCCCCAACTGGCCAAGGCTAGATGGATAGATTCAGTTTTTCTTTTTGGGCAGAAATGGGCTATATGTCCTTTCCCATTACATTCCCAGCATATAATGTCTGGTTTATACCATTTCACTGATTTAATATATGATTTTTCTCATATGGGTGTAGCAGTAGTATTAGTAGGGGAAGAGGTAGAAGTAATAGTTATTACCATGGATTGCTGGGTGCTGTAGTGTGCAGTTCCTTTCTGATGGTGGGGTCAAGCTGCTAAGTAATCCTCTGCCAACCAAATAGCAACATCAGCAGCCTCTGGACGGTGATCCTTCACCAAGAGTTGTACGTCCTGGGGCAAAATACGAATAAATTGCTCTAGGATAATGGCTTCCAGTATCTGATCTTGTGTTCTTGTATTGGGTTGCAACCATTTAACACAGAGATCCTTTAATTGTGTATAAGCATCCTATGGATTATCTGTGGCCTGTAAGTGGTATGCTCTAAATCGCTGACGATAGGTTTCAGTGTTAATGTCATATTGTTTAAGGATGGCTGATTTTACTTGGTCATAATTCTTAGCATGTGCTACATCCACATGGCTGTAGGCCAGTTGGGCTTTACCAGTCAAATATGGTGTCATCTGAATAACCCATTGGTCTCTAGGCCATGCACATGCCAGGGCCACCCTCTCGAATGTCATTATGTCGGCTTCTATATCATCTGTTTCAGACAGTTTCATCATCTTAATGTCTTTTTGGCCCACTGCAGGGGAACTAGGGGGACGGTTGGCACCTAGGGCCTGTATGGCTCGAAGTGTGTCTGTCCATCGTGCCTCACTTTCTTTTCTATCTCTCTCTCTCTTTGTCTCTTCATTTCCACTTGACGTAAACACAACCATCTCAGCAATTCATGTGTTTCTTCAGGAGGTACTTCCCTCCTGGTTCACCCCCACTTGCCTGTGACTTCAGCTCAATATTCTCACCTTCCATCTTTGGAATGCTCTTCACCCCTTTTCTGCGAACCACAGGATCCAGACCTGATAATAGGGGTAGTTGATAGAGAGCTGTCACTGACCTTGTGACCACTTGAGGCAGTTGAGGAAAGTCACCTTGTCCCATTGCATTGACTGTCCACTAGAGTCTTACGTCAGACTCCCCAGCTGGAATATGTCACCAACTGATCCCACTGCTACCACCACGTGTAAAAGGTTGTGGGGTAACAGATGGACACATGCACCGATTTGAAGTTTCAAATATCAGAAGACTGTTTTATTTTTCTATATACAGAACAAAATGATAGCGGACTTGTTTCGTCAAAATCAATAAAAAAATAAACAAAGAAAAAAAAATCTCAATGAAGCAATTGAGAGGTTAACTCTACTTCAGCAATTCCAAACTGTCAGTCCTAGCAGATACTAAACTGTCTAGGTGTTTCCTCTTCAACACCTCCTTTGAATCTGACTCTTTGTCCCTAGCTATGCAGAAGATAAAGAGGGCTGGACATAAAGATTGGCCCTTCCCATCTGTCAATCAATCCAAAGTATTCATACTTCCCTTATACATTTTTAAAAACACTGATTTATG
Source organism: Neoceratodus forsteri (assembly GCA_016271365.2). NCBI lineage: Eukaryota > Metazoa > Chordata > Ceratodontiformes > Ceratodontidae > Neoceratodus > Neoceratodus forsteri. The sequence goes on from CM057455.1 coordinate 728,782,409, forward strand.
TGCTACAAACATTAGACCTTCAATAGTATTTTAAACATGCTTTCCTTTTTTAAAATAACTATCTGGATCCAGAATGTTTCGGAATAATCCTCCGGTAAGCCCCTCCAGCAGCAGATCCCTACATAAAAGTAGATTGGAAGTGGCTGGCCGGCTCTTAGAGAAGAGCTGCAGAGGAAGTGCGCTGAAGGATTCTGCCTGACTGAGGACTGCTGTTAAGGTAAGCCTTCAGTCTCCCTTGCATGCATTCACACAACTGTAGGAATCCCTACCCAACAACAGTTATTTCTGGCATCTTACATAAGTAATGTTTCAGCCAGTGTCTCTGTGCACATCGAAGCTATTGGGCAAGTCACATAAGTCACAGAACTTGAATACAGTCGATAGTGCATACAGTTGCAAGGCTCTTTTCTGCATTGCAATTGCCCAGCTTACCAGAAAAACAAAGCTGCACCACCGAGCAGTGTTTCAAACAAAACAAATGCAACCTTGGGCGGCGTCTTTTTTTCTTGCACAGCAAGGCTCCTTCTAATTTTCAATATTGTGCAACGGCACAACCAGGTGCTAAGTTCTTTATCCGGTTATCTATTTCCATGTATAGCCACCTTTTGGAGCAGTGTACACTACCAAAAAAATGATTATTTCTTAATTTTCAGTATTTCCCGCTTGCATGGATATATCAGTCTGAATACATGATAAATATAGATCCTTCTTTGGTAGAGCTTCAGAGAGAAAACTGATTTAAATACAGTATTGTAAATACTTCATTTGTAACCAATTGCATCCAACAGGTCCTGACCTGCTAAACATTAAAGTCAGTTTCTTGGAATCCAGCAGTATTGTTTGATATTGTTTCCCTGAGTACATTTTAGGGTACATTGAAATGTACTAAACAGTATTATATTTCTCACAGGAACACAATCAGGTATATGCAGGTTGTGTTATACAAAGATGTCAAATTATAAGGGGGGGCGGCATCAGACAACCAGACTTCACAAAAAGAACATGGGTGGCCAGTCCATGTCAACGCTAAACAAAGAACACAAATAGACATGAAACAATAATAGTAGTGGACCTCCTTATAACATTCCTACCTGCTGGCATACCAAATTGTGCCCTTTTACAAGTGCCAGTTCAAGACTCACTTCGAAGATTGGCTCCTGTCGGCATCCACCTGCCACTGCTTTAAGGACTAGCCCCCCCACATAGTTTCCAGGGGTTGGGCCAAATAGGTTCTCTTATTTACTGAAACTGTACCACCATGTGTCTTACTTTGCTTTGTTATTTGTTGTCCCTCGACTACTGCCACCATTTATTGCCAAATGTAACAACTGTAACCTTTCACTATGTATTACCTGCTCTTGCTATGTTCTTGTTACTTTGATGTTTCTACTCTTGGCTGCCTTATGTGGCCTGGGTCATGCCTGAAAATGGTCCCTGGGATCAGTGCACCTACCCGGTTAACAAAGTCATAAATAAATAAAATAAAAAAAATAGTTTGTGTTCATTGCATAGACCTGAAAAAGCACTAGGCTCAGAAATGATCCCTGTGATACTTCACTCTTTACCATTCTTTTTCTCTGACAAATGTCTGATAATATACTGCCTGGGTGTGCTCTGCTAACCAGGATCCCATCCAATTTATTAGACTATGGTCTAGACGTAGTTATGTTAACTTACTGATGAAACTTACTGATGATGCCTCGGCTCTGTGTGGTACAGTATCAAAGGCCTTAGTAAAAGCTAGCAGGATGACATCTGCAGGTACTCCGTTATCCAAGTTTTTGCTTATGCACTCATAAATCTAACAAGTTAGTGACATATGACCTCCCTCTTTTAAATCCATGTTGAGTTATATCCTCAAACTCATTGTTATTCAGATGTAGTTCAATTTTGTTCTTTAATATAGGTTCCATGATTTTACTACACATAAAGGTCAGGCTTATTGATAGATAATTTTCTATGAGTTCTTTGTTCCCCTTTTTATGGTTGCAGGGGGCAGAGCCCTGCAGATGTCTTGTTATCACTTGGGGAAAAAAAGGGCACTACAGAGTCCCACCAAAGCACAGTTTTGGAGTTGAAGTATGATCCCTCCCTATCTGAAATCACACAGCACTCTCATGCCAGCTCAAACTACTATCAGTGTAGATGCTTAGTGTAAACAACACAGGCAGCGTGTTAAACTAAGCATCACTGGAGAAATTCCTCTCTGCTGTCTTTAGTCTTAAAGGACACCTAAGCCTTTTTTATACATTTTTATCTAAACAATGCATTGTTGGTCAGAATTGAGTTTGTAATGAAACTGCATTGCTGCAGCAGAGATTCAAATTACATTTCTCTCCCAAGTATATGTGTGTGTGTGTGTGTGTGTGTGTGTGCATACAATGATTTACTGCTGGCTGTAGGGTTTGTAAACCATTTCAGGATGAATCTATTCCCAGCCATTTACAAATAAAGCTTACTGAATGGAGGCTGATAGCTTGGGTAAAAAAAAGATGTATTTCTGAAATCACTGAGTGTAACCTACAGAATATGTATGTAATGCTCATTACTGCTGGGCTTTATGGAGTGCATAGTACTATATGGCAATTATATTTAATTTGTTTTGGATTGCTCTTTGGATTCCAGCACACAAGCACCTTTTTAACATAGTATAAGGCTGCAAATGATTTCTGTCATTGTGGTCAATGTGTGTGTGTGTGTGTGTATTCCCCATGGGGGAGAGGGGATTCCAAAGAAAAGGTTACATTACATTATTTTTTTTTATTTTTTGTTTACCGGGCAGGTGCATTAGCCATAAAATGACTATTTTCAGGCACGACCCGGGAGAGTACAAACAATCAGAGACAAAATACATGGCATGAATACAGGAATATTACATATAGCATAGTTTAGAGTCAGTTCATAGGATACATACAGCCAAAGAAGCATAAATACAATCCTGTATCAACTTTCTCCAGGTATGTTTCTGGTGAACAAAGACTCTCCCCAAGTTTCATGTAACGTGATCTTCTTAGCTAATTCAAATGGGGGTATGAATTCCAACAAATCAGATAATTAGATAGAATCTCTTATTTTTGTGTTCAGTGTAGGAGTACTATTAAATGGAGGTGGTTGGTTATTCATTTTAATATTCTTAAGGCTTAATTAGACGTGGTCTGGAACTTGTCTCTTTTCTTCACTGCCTCAGCAATATTTTTTTCTTTAGTAATGGTTTTTCAATTAGTATTTTAAATGTTCTTTACTGGTATTACAGTTGCTGCTAGTTATGTGATTATACTAGTATGTGGTAGATGTCTTGAGTGTATAGACTTTAAATTTCAGCACAGTGGTTGGATTTCATGAGTACATGTTAATCTGATATTTTTTTTCTTTGATGGAGCATTGTAGAGGATATATAAGTGCACAGATTGTGCTTCTCACGTTTTATCTCACAGTCTATTTGGTGAAAATGTAATAATAAGTTCTTTTACAAAAAATTAAAGGTCTTTCTCTCTCACAGGAATTCACAGTAAAAAGTAACTTAGTATGCCTATGTGAAAAAAGCCTGACACAAAATGAAAGCCCTGCTAGCATTTTCTGGCCAGGAAAATCTCCACTCTCCTGATTTCCCTAATGTGCTGTCATGACTTCTGAGAAGACTTAAAAAATGTGTTGAGCTAGCCCGGTATCTGCAGCACGGTCTTGTGGATAAATCAGAACTGAAGCTACTGATGTGGCTAGAGCTGAACTTTAGAAAGAATGAGTAACTTCTGTCACATTGCAGTAAGAGATTACTGGGTATTACTAGGTTTGAACAACAAAAGAGGGCAACTTGGCCTATCTGTATTGTCCCCCACACAAGGGGATTATTTTCTACCATTAGATTCCTTGAATAAAATAGTCTATCCGATCTATTTTTAAAATCCTGAAGACTATTTGCTTCAACTACCTCCCTTGGCAGCCTATTCCATGCTTATATGGTTCTCACAGTGAAAAAGTTTTCCCTCTTTGTAGTGAAAGCTCTAGGGTCAACTAATTTGTGGTTGAGAGATCTGAGATTTCCCCTACAACTGCTAAAGACCAGATTGACCTGATTTATTAGGTCTAGCGCTTGAAGTAATTTATAAAGGAGTAACAGGTCTCCTCTCTGTCTTCTTTGATGTAGTGGAAAGAGTTATGTCTCTCTTAATCTGGCTTGTTATGGCAGATTCTTTAAACATGGGATGACTTTTGTAACGGATTTTTGTACTCCTTTAATCGTATTAATGTCTCTAATTAGGTGAGGGGTCCAGGCTGGAGATCCATACGCAAGTATAGGTCTAACATAAATACTAAAGATAGGAACAATACAATTTTCACATTTACAAGTGATTTCTGTGTCTTTCAATGCAAAGAAGTGCGTAATCGATCATCCTTGTCCCTCACAAGGCTAGGGATATCCCATGAAATGTATCTATTTCACTGAAATTGCTTATTTTTGCCTGCAATGTACTGTGGTTGTACCCCTTAACTGTCGAGAATTTGCTTTGCACTGCTGTATTGTTTTTTGTCCATGCATTGTGCCATGACTTGCATTATGAATGTACCTAATACTGTCATGTATTTGCAATGTCCTGTACCCAAAAATATCTCTGTAACTAATTCTGGGTCAGGGACCTCTTGGGCCCAGTGGGCCTACCCGGTAAACAAAATTAAATAAATAAATAATCCACCAAGACAAGCCTAGTGTAGTGGTGATATGATATGCACATACCTGGGTATGCACTGTGGTACATGGATCGGGCCATATTATGCGTTTACCAGGGTATGCAGTGAGGCACAAGGCAGAGACAAGTGTGTCAACATAATAAAGGTGATTGTACCTGTATAACAGGTCAATCACACAAAAGTGACACAAGGTTTGCAGAGTGACTGCACTCAGAATGGTACATGGTGATCAAGCAAAGGCATGCAGTAACCTGGAAAGACACTGAGGCACATTGCAGAGCCCAGAGTGTTCATGTAACCAAGGTAAGTGTATATCAGAAGCTGATCACACCAACTGTCTAGGTTTGAAGAATAACTCCACTCAGAAATACATGTGGTGATGGAGCCATGGTATGTGCTTACAACGATATGCAGCAGGACACAAGGCAGAGCAAAGTGTGTTCACATAACCCAGGAGAGTATATATCAGAAGCAGATCACACAAAGTGACAGAAGGTACTTAGAATAAGTGCACTCACAATTGTACATAGTGATCAAGCAATGGTATGTAGTTACCTGGGTAGACACTGAGGCATGAGGCAATGCCGAGTGTGTTCATTTAACACAGGGTAGCATGTATCAGAGCCTGGTTACACAACATGACACAAGGTTTGCAGAAGAAGTGCAGTCACATTTGTACATAATAATGGAACCATGGTATGCACTTTCCTGAGTATGCACTGAGGCACAAGGCAGAGTCAAATGTGCTCATGCAACCTAAGTGAGAGTATATCTGAAGTCACTCACAGAAAGTGAGACAAGGTTTATAAAAGAAGTGCAGTCACATGTATACATAGTGTTGGAGCCATGGTATGCACTTTCCTGGGTATGCACTGAGGCAAAAGCAGAGCCAAATGTGTGCATACCACCTTGGTGAGAGTACATCTGAGGCCATTTACAGAAAGTGAGACAAGGTTTGCAAAATAAGTGCAGTCACATTTGTATGTAGTGATGGATTCATGGTATGCTCTTTCTTGGGTATGCACTGAGGCATGAGGTACAGCCGAGTTTCTTCATGTAACAGAGGTGAGCATATAGCATAGGCTTACCACACAGAAGTGACACAAGATTTGCAGAATAACTGCACTCACATTTGTATCCTGCAATGGAACCATGGCATGTGCTTACCAGTGTATCCAGTGAGGCATGAGGCAAAGCCATGCGAATTCATGTAACCCACGTGGGCATATATCAGAGGCTGATCACAGAAAGAGAGAGGAGGATCTCAGAAGAACCATAGACAATTGCACACGGTGATAGAGAAAAGGTACCTTGGTAGACATTGAGGCATGAGGTAGAGCCAAGTGTATTCAATGATTATAGGGTAGCATATCAGAGTCCGATCACACAGAGAGAGACAAGGTTTGCAGAATAAGTGTAGTCACATTTGTACAGATTGATAGAGCCATGGCATGCACTTTCTTGGGTATGCACTGAGGCATGAGACAGAGCCAAGTGTGCTCATATAACCTAGGTGATAGTATATCAGAGACCAATCACACAAAATGAGACAAGGTTTGCAAAATAATTGCAGCCACATTTGTACATAGTGATGGAACAATGATATGCACTTTCCTGTGTATGCACTGTGGCATGAAGCAGAACCAGGTGTGTTCAAGTACCCTAGGTGAGCATATAGTAGAGACTGATCACAGAAAAGTGACACAAGGTTTTCAGAATGACTGAAGAACTAATTGTGCCTTGTGATGCAGCCATGGTATGCACTTACCAGGGTATGCAGTGAGGCATGAGGCAGTGGCAAGTGTCTTTATGTAACATAGGTGGGCGTACATCGGAGGCAGATCACACAAAGTGACAGAGGATTTTTCAGAATAATTACACTCACAATTGTACCTAGTGATCAAGCAAAGTATGCAGTTATTTGGTTAGACACTGAGGCACAAGGCAGAGGCAAGTTTTCATTAACACTGGTTAGCGAATATCAGAGGCCAATCACGCAAAGTGAGACTCAGGTTTGTAGAATAAGTGCAGTCTCATTGGTACATACTGAACAAGCCATAGTATGTGTTTTCTAGGATATGAACTGAGGCATGAGGCAGGGACAAGTGTGTTCATGTAACCAAGGTGGGCATATACCAGAGGCCTATCACACAAATGTGACACAAGGTTTGCAGAATACTGCACTCACAATTGTGCATTGTGAAACAACCATGGTATGCTCTTTTCAGGCTATGCAGTGATGTGCAAGCAGCTCATTTCCAGATGTGTTCAGGGAGGCAGATGGAGTATAGTACAACAGGCAGATGTGTCCTGGGAGAGGGATATGGAGTATAGTACAGCAGGAAAGCATTAAATAGTTATTAACAGCATTACAAAAATAATACTCATATAAAGCAATACAGTACATCAAAGGAACATAATTATAAAAGTTGCAAATATACATATTTACAGAAATTATGTCTGCGAGATCCTTATTGGCAGCAGTTTACTGGTGGAACTGCATTTTGTGTAACACCACTATCTTTGTTGCTCTGATGACATCATCCACCAGCAACTTTGATGGAAAAATGGAGAAGAAACACAATGATAACTTCTGGGGGCTGTATTTTTTTTATTTACAAACCAGATTTGGATATAAATAGGACTACTGCTAACTGGAGGAAGCACACAACACTTACACATAAGAAGTTGGGAAAACATTGCGTGAAAAGATGTGAGGCTTTCCGTAGACTCATTTCTGGTTACTGAACTTTTAATAAGGCAGAGGGGATCACTCTTTGACTTTTCAGTACTTGTAGTACAACATGCAATATTTTATTATGCATCATATCCACAGCAAAGGGAAATAACTGTGAGACACATGCCAACCATACTAGGAGAGTTAGGTGTACAGCAGGCCAAAGCCCATGTAAGCACACCTCCAGCAAAGCTGGGCAATATTTGCTCATAGGTTTAGTAGATACTTATCTATTTCTTTTTTAAAGATATCTACGTGTTTTGCATCTACTATATAACCAGGAAGTATATTCCAAATTAGTATAATCCTTTGTGTAAAAAAGAAACGTCTGTTATTTTTTTTTGGGACATGTTAATGTTAACTGGTATTTGTGACTTCTTACATTACATAGTCTTGTATTAAATGTCATCCCTAATTCTTTCATTAGTGTACTGTCTCTAGATATTTTAGGCATTAGTAGTATGTCCCCTCTGGTTCTCCGAAGCTCCAAGGGCTATAGTTGTAACTCGATTAGTCTTTCCTCATAGCTTTTTGTTTGCATATTGTTAATTATTTTTGTTGTCCGTCACTGTACTTTTCCTAGTTTTATCACATCGCTCCTTAAGTGTGGACTCCATAGAGCTGAATAGTAGTCCAAGTGTGGACGTACATAAGCTCTGTAGATTGGCTATATACAGCTTCTGTCTCTAGAGGTAAATACTCTTTTTATACACCCAATTATTTTATTACTTTTTTTTACTACATCATTACAATGTTCAGTAAAGGATAAATTAGATGAAATAATAATCTCAAGATGCCTTTCAGTGGACACATTTTTTAGGGCAACACCGTTTAGCTAATACTGATGTCTAGCATTTGCATCCCCTAGGTGCATAATTACACACTTCTCGGTGTTCAAGGTCATGTTATTTTTGAGTGCCCATTCTTCTTATATAATGAAATCTTTCTCCAATGTGCATGTGTCATGGATGGTGGTGACCGTAGCTGTCACTTTAGTGTCATCAGCAAATTTTATAGAAAAATTGTTAAGCAAGTTTGTCATGTCTAAGATGAAAAGGGAAAATAGCACAGGCCCCAGCACAGACCCTGGGGGACACCGCTAGTAACCAACCCTGTATTAGAGTGAAAACCCCAATACATACAGTTTGGGTATGATTGCTTAACCATTCCTCTACCCATTTCACAAGAAAGTGGTTAATCCCCAATTTGTACATTTGTGCTATAAGCCCTGAATGGGGGACTTTATCGAAGGATTTACAAAAGTCCAAGTATACAATGTCCACTGGATTTTTTTTTGTCCAATAAATTACTGACCCTTTCGTAAAAGATCATATTATTTGTAAGGCAAGATCTTTCACTCTTGAATCCATGTTGTGTGTTATCCATAAGAATTTTTTCTTTCATGTCTAATTCAAGTCTTTCTTTGATAAATGATTCAAATATTTTTCCCAAGATTTAAAAACAGGGGTGACCATTGCTATTTTCCAGTCATTTGGCATTTTTCCTGTTGTGAGGGATAGGTTAAAGATTCTGTGCAATAGGTCCACAAGCAAAGGGGCTAATTCCTTGATTAATCTTGGATGCAGTTTGTCAGGTCCTGGTGATTTGTTCACATTTAAAATCGCTCAATATTTTTAATATGTCCTCTTTTGCTATTTCTGATATGCACTCTTGATTATTTAAGTTATTAACCTGCATTAGTTTATTACAAGGGCTACCTTCATTGAATACAGAACAAAAGTATTTATTCAGTTCTTCTGTCATTTCTTGTGGTGCCACTATATTTTTATTGTCTACTAACAGGGGGCCTATAGGATTGGGTGTTTGTTTTTTATTCTTAATGTATGAATAGAAGCTCGTTCCTCCATCCTTCATATGTGCCAATTTAAACTTGATTTTTCTTTTTTCTGTTCTGATTGCATTTTTACATTCATTTAAGGTGAGTTTATATCTGTATTTATTATAATCATTTCTATCCTTCTTTAATACTTTATATGCTGTTTTTTCTTTGAGATGAGTCTTGATATTTTTGGTGTAAGCCAAATAGGTACTTTACCCCTTTTGTTGTAAGTTTTTTTGTTCGGTATATATTTGGGTTCTAGTTCCAGAATTTTATTTTTAAATCTTGTCTATAATTCTTCCAGATTGGAAGAGTCATTTTCCCACTGACATTGCCTGAGTTCCTCTTTAATACTAGTGTAATTTGCTTTATTATAATTTTCGAACGTAGTTTTACTTACTGTATTGTTAACCACTAATAAAGTGGTAAATGTTATTATGTTATCGTCTCTATTCATTAATGGAACATGGGTTTTGATGTTGTTTATTTGATCTGGAACATCAGTCAGGACCAGATCTAATGTATTATTATTTCTTCTTGGCTCATGTACTATTTGATGAAGTCCATTACTTATGCAACTATCTAGAAATGTATGCTCAAAATTATTACTGTAAATTCCTGTCATCCAGTTTAATCCTGGGAGATTAAAATCACGCATCAGTATAGTTTCAGTATTTAGCATTTTATTACTGATATTGTGTAATAAGGGTTGATGTTTTTCCATGTTGGTGTCTGGTGGTCTACAGCAAAGTCCTACTAGCAATTTCTTCTGTTGCATTCTTAGAATCTCTACCCAAATTATTTCTGTAGACTCTTCTTCAATTGAAACATTGATAGGTTTAAACATAATGTTGTTTTTAATAAACAGTGCTACTCCCCCTCCCTTTTTGATTTTCCATATTTGTAGCAAACATTATACCCTGGGATATTTTTGTTCCAATCTGATGTTTTCCCCCACCTTTTCTGTTATAGCCACAATATAGATATTATTGTGTTTGATTATTAATTCTAATTCATCATGTTTAGAGTAGTTCAGACTCCTGGTGTTTGTTAGAAGAAAGGATAATCCCATCTTGTTATTGTCCGTCTTTTGTTTACTTGTCATTTGTTCACTAAAAAGTGTGTTATTCGACTTTTGGTTGCCATTTTCCCCTAGTCCCCCATTATCTAGTTTTTTTGTTCTGTAATTTTATCAGTTGTTTTTTGAACATACACCCCGGTAGTCTCAAACCACGTTTGCTCAGATGTAATCCATCATATCCAAATAGTGTTCTATTATTTTCAAATTGTTCACAGATTCTAATGCAGTCTATGTTGTTGGTAAGACACCACAGGCATAGCCAGTTATTATATGTTTTGATTTTTTTTTTTTTTTGCAATTTGCTCTTGGTACTGATAGAGCCTCTGATATGATGGGTCTTACATTTAAGTCCTGGGTTTTGTTATTGTTGATTTCATATCTGATATTATCTGTTCAATTTCTTGTTTACCAAAACCATTAATCCCTATGTGTAGGGTTGCTGTTATTGGACTTGTAATTGTCCCAAAAATGCCTGCCAGCATTTCCTTTATATCTCTAATTGTTGCCCCTCTGTAGCTGCAGTTTACAGTATTTTCCTTATTACCACATGTTGTATATCTATCCGTGTATCCTGTAATTGAATCCCCTAGGATAAATATTTGTTCTGACTGTGGCTGGAAATTGTTGGCCCATCATTTAATTCTGTAGAGCTCCCTCTGTCTGGTCTGTGTTCCTACTTATTTCTGAATTGTCGTTCGACAACTGTGTATTACTAGTATCCATTGTTGTAGATATTGTGGGCACTAATGGGGGCAATAGGTTTGTACTACTTTCATGACTATTTGGGATTGACTTGTTGAGTATATGGGACACTTCATCCTGTATTTGTGCACTAAGTGGATCAAAACTGTCATGTACTGGTAGTACAAATTTAACAGTTTTCCTTCTTTTTTTAGATGGCCTGGAACTTTATATGTGGTACCATTGGTCATCTTGTTCATCTAGTGCTTCATCCCCATAATGAGAGAAGTCACTGGCAGCCTTAAAGTATGGTGACTCTGGAGTGTTTGAATGCAGGAACCTGCCAACATCATATAGAATAGTGGATGGATGACCATCCACAAGAAGGCTATGTTTCCATTGAGGGAGTTGATGACATCATACAGACCTCGAGAGTGAAGCTCGAGAGGTCTATATGATGTCATCAACTGCTGAGATGGAAACATTGCCTTTGTTGTGGATGGTCACCCATTTACTATTTTATATAGTATATGGTTGCCCATTCAAAGATAGAGAAAATCCATTCTTTTTTTTTTACCTTCAGCATTTTACTGCTGATGCTCTCACTCATGCTCACTCCACCTCCAGCCTCTCCAATCTATCCCTCTCGGTATGGCTTTTGCAGAGATTCTGACCGTGTTAGGGAGAAGAACTGTTGTGTGGCGGTTATGAATGCCTGTGGCTGCTCTCATTTTTTTATGACAAAAAAAAGGTTTACTTTATTTTTATAAATGCGAGGGTTCCCAACCATGTCTGAACTACAGCAATGCGCAGCGTAGCACTCGCTAAGTCGCGTCACCATGTTTTTTCAATTTTTTCCCTGAGATCTTAGATTGCACCAATCAAATTGCAGGTGTCTTAAAAGTTGTTGTACTATCGATGTGACGTCAGAACGATAGTACAACAACTTTTTTGACCTTTGAAATGTCCTACAACAGGATTTGGAAAACCATCGTTTTCCATCCACAACAAACCCTAACCATATCCTATAAAGGAATATTTGATTTGAGTAGAAGTGATCGCTTACACTGTAAACCATCGAGTGCCATTACTGATGTTGTCCACCAAACGGAAACATTACTTTTTATATGCTTTGGCTATAGTGATACTTTAGTCACTACTGCCGCATTCATTTAGGACATATAAGCTATTGTTATGGGCATTTCCATGAATTTAGGATCCTGCTTTGAAATCTGGACATTTATAATTGCAGGACATTTACACATATTTAGAATCCTATTATAAGGTTCTCCTCAAGATGCAGGATACACAGACATATTTCAGGACAGGTTAATGAGCAGGATAGTATAATGACATAAGTAGTAGCAAGGAGTACAAAAAGAACTCATAGTAAAATGTTGATAAATTTGTATTCCAAAAGTCATACTTGATAAGAAAGTCCATAAACATCCCCATGTTCAAAATAGAATTGTAAAGATATGCAAATGTGTCACAATTATAAATGTCCATATTTTGAAGCTGGATCCTAAAATCATGGAAATGCCCATAACAATAGCTTACATGTCCTAAATGAATGCAAGTATCCAGTAACTATAATAAATGACTAAAATGTACAGCAGGATGTAAAATGCATGCAAATGTCCATGATAACAGTTAAATAATGTCAATATATATGACTCTTAGTAAGATTATATCCCTCTGCCCTCCCATGCACCCACACTCTTTGTTTTATCCCCTCCATCACTGCACTGCACTTAATTGAAATTACAGTTTAAAATATTTATGTATTAATAATGGTAGTGTTTGTATCCTAAACCATGGGGTGCCATTACTGATGTTGTACACCAAATGTTAACTTTACTTCTTACATGCTTTATCTACAGTGATTACTCAGTCACTGTAGCCGTGCAGTGCATTATAATGGACATTTACATGAATTTATGATCCTGCCTTTAAATCTGGACATTTATAATTGCAGGACATTTACATGTACAGTACTTTGAATCTTATTATAAGGATCTCCACAAGATGCGATATAATTTCAATAAACCACAACCCTTAACTGATTCATCCATCATTCCTCTACTGCACCTTCTCTACACACCTTTCAGCACCATCACTACAATCTTTTTGCATCTATGTTGGCTCTGACCAGAGTTTTTTATATATGGGTGTGATATTAGCATGCCTTCAGTCCAGTGGTACTTTACCAGTTATTATTGACTTATCAAATATTATTAACAGAGGTTCTGATACTTTAGACACAAAACTGAGAGTTTGTGCTATGGCAACACTGAAAGGAGGCTTAAAAAAACACTCTTGGGTGTCTGATTCAAAAAACCTGATATGTCATACCTGTACGTTACATTTATTTATTTATTTATTCCTTTGTTAACTGGGTTGGCGCACTAGTCCGAAGACCCTTTTCAGTCATGGCCCAGGCCAGAAGACCAGCACATACAATGGTAAAATACAGTGTGAACAAAGCAGTTAATCATAAAAAAATCATAACAGGAAATCTGGAGCAAGTCAGGCTAACATACAGAGGTGGGGCAATAAATACAGGTAAACAGTGCCAAATAGTCGAACAAGGTGCACATAATAAGATATATATATATATATAAAATACATGTAAACAGGGCTAAGTAGCAACATCCTCTAACAATAGGCTAGATCATTTATTTTTTTTATTTATTTGGAAAATCTTTCACCAGGAAAGACAGCATGAGCTGTAAACAGCTCGTTTCCACAATATGCCGGGGGGGGGGGGGACAAGAGTTGGGAGAACAAGCAAACACATAGGAATACAAGTAAAAATTCTAAAACAAAACAGTGTAGTACAATTACAGAGCTGAAATAACCCAGACCAACTGGCCAGGGTAAACAAAACCATATTTGGATATAGCATACATTGCAACAACCCAAGATCAGGTGATCTGGTAGGGTAAAGGTTAGAGGATGGCTAACACATTTGAAGTGCTAGAAGTAGTAGGCTGAGCACAAGATTCGAAGTGCTATTGTATACCCAAGGGAGGGCAGTTATAAGACAAGTGGGGAAGTGGACAGGCAAGGGGTAGAGGATGGGGCATGGAAGAGGGAGAGAGAGGGACAGCTAAGATCTAAACCCATCCAGGTTGCTGAGAACCCTGCAAGGGGTTACGACCAGGCAGATAAACATTGGCAGAGCCAGTAACATCAGGTAATACACAGAGTCAACAGAAAAATTAGGTAACAGGTAGATGCTTAGCCATCTTCAGGATAGAAGAGATGATTTGTGAGCCAGCATTCAGGGCATGAGAGGAGAGCAACTAGTGGGGGGGGTGAGGGGCTGAATAGGAGTCACAGCAATGTTAGTGGCCTGTGGACAGACAGTCTAGAAGGACAGGAAGGGGGTTCTTAGTGGGATATTTAGATTTAGAGGGGGTTTGGGGGAACACAGTGAAGAGGGGAGGTCATTCCACAGTGAGGGTCCAGCAGCTGAGAAGGCTCATCCTGGTGGTTATGTTTGAACAGACAAGTTGGAGGTGGGACGACTGACAAAGACTGTGGCTATACATTTCTGGGCTGGATCAGAAGAGATAGTGGAGAGTAAGAAGAACTGTGTAAGGCATCTCCGACTGACTGGGCGAGCAGATAGAAGTGTTGTGCTTGGAGGGGGGGAGCCAGTTTAGGGACAGGTAAAGAGAGCAGTGGTGAGTGGAGGCAGGTGTGCAAAGGGCAAAGCAACATATCTGATTGTAGGTAGTGTCCAGTCAGTTCAGGTTGGCAGTGGAGATAAGGGAGTACACCAGAAACCCATAATCGAGGAGGGGGAGGAGGCTGCTGTGAGCTATAGCAAGGTTAGCTTCTGGTGTGAGATGGTCAATTAGGCAATAGCAGAGCCCCCATACTCTGATTAATGCACTGGATCAGTGAGGTAATGTGATTAGAGTAGGAAAGGGATGGGTCCAGGATTACCCCCAGATACTTGAAAGCAGGATCAGTGTTGAGGGGAGATTTATTTATTTATTGCATTTTGGTAATCAGGTAAACCCACTAAGACCTGAGGTCTCGTTTTCAGGGGCAACCCAGGAGATGTGTCCAGGGAGTGGGCATTGAGAAAGCAGCCATAGCGGGCAAGGTCAGAGAGTTAAGGTTTGGAGCTGAATAGCATAGTCTTCAGTTTGGAAGCATGGACCAATAGTTTGTTAGAGGATAACTAATGATGGGCCTTGCAGAAATTGTCAGTAAGGATGACTGACAGTGAAGATGGGAGGGTTCACTTTGGAATAGTATTAGGTCATCAGTGTAGAGGAGTGATTTACAGGAGAGACCCTCCGACGGGAGACAATTAATGAAGAGGGGAAAGAGAAGGGGGCCAATTACAGAGCCCTGGGAGACACCCACTGAGACAGACAAAAGGGGGGAGGTGGCACCACCAAGGCAGACCATTTGGGTTCTACCAGACAGGTAGTTAGTGAGCCATGCAGTGGAGGCAGAGGAAAAAATAAGGGCATTGAGTTTTGTTTTCAGGATGTTGTGATTGACAAGGTTGAATGCCTTGGACAAATCAACAAACACTGCACCAGTCAGCTTCCCTTCATCCATCTTCCTTAGTACATGATCTGTGAAAATAGCAATGGCAGTGACTGTGCTGTGCCCCTTCCTTAAACCATGTTGCTGCAGGCAAAGGAGATCTTACTTGGTGATATGGTCAGTGATTTGGTAGTTTACCACCTTCTCAAGGAGCTTCCCAAGAATGGGCAGTATGGAGATGGGTCAGTAGTTGCCCATAAGGCTATGGTTACTAGATTTGTGAATGGGGACACTTTTGGCATGCTTCCAGGCAGGGAGGACAGAGGCTGTAGTAAGGGAGAGATTAAAGATGACAGTGAGTGGATAGGTAATGTCTTGGGCCACTAGTTTTTAGAAGTGAGGGGATAGAACATCATTACCGGCACTCCCTCTAGATGGTAGGCTGAGGAGGAGCTTAAGTGTCTCAAGAGGGGAAATGGTCTTGAAATAAAAAGGGGAACTTCTGGAAGTGGAAGAAGTGGGTGAGGGCAAGAGGGTGGAGGGGGCAGTTTAGCCAGGAAGTTGCTAAGATTAGAGAAATGAGTATGGAGTGCATTCACAATATCAATGGGGTCAATCAGTAGCCTTGTTGGGTGTTTAGGAGGGAAGAGAACTGCTTAGTTGTGAGGAAGAGCAAAGCATTAATGGAGGACCAAAAATGCCTGGGATTTCTTAGGTGCTTGGACCTGAGTTATTGGAAGTAGGCTGACTTCCTTGAATGAATGTGGTGCTTGCAGAGATTTTGCCAGAGATGGTAGTCATTCCAAAGGGTAGGGGATGGGGCTGCTTTATAGGCAGACCACTTGGTGTCCCATTCCTTCATCAGCTTGAGGAGGTCACATGACAGCCAGTGAGTGTCACCCCCATGCACTCTATGGGTAGCGATTAGGAAATGCTTGTCTTGGATGAGTGAGAGAATGGAGACAAACATGACTAAAGCTAGGGTGGTGTCAGTGGCGCTATAGTGGGTAGTCCAGTCAAGGGCTCCGAGGTCATCCTGGAGCCTGAGGGAGTCATAATTAGAAAAACTGAGAAGGTCAGATAGTGGGTGGGTGGGGGGCGCTTGATATTTGATCCATGTCCATGGCTTTATTACTATTTAGTTTTTATATTTTACCCATGATGTCTTCCACTGTAATTTTTATACTTGTTTCTTTGATGGTACGATTATATTTATTGTGTTTGGATAATTTACTTTTGTTATCCCATTACAGTTAGATGCAAAATAGTCATTGAGTGCACTGGCCATTGTAAGCTTGTCACTATTTTGTTATTGTTACCAGGGGTCTAATTGTATTTCTACACCTTTTAGATGAATTTACAAAACTATAGAATTCCTTTGTTTTCCCTTACTGTTAGGTTTTGTTCTAGTTCCCTTTTTTCTTTCCTAATTGTGCATTTTTATTTTTTATTGAATTTTTACATTTTAACTTGTCCTTTATATTCTGCATTTTGTTACAGGCTTTATAGACTTTTTCTTTCACACAAATCACCCTTTTAACCTTATAATTTAACCATGATAGAATTTTTCCCTATTTGATGTACTTTTTCTTGCATGTGACATACTTATCTCTTAGTTCAATTCTTATTTTTTTAACAAAAAACATGCCCTGTGTGTGCTATTATGCTCAAGTTGCGTTCTATAGTTCCAGACTCTTAATTCTTGTTTCAGTCCTTACAGTTTGTTAGGTTGTAGTTTTATAGTATAGGGAAAGGGAAAATTGTTTAACCAGGAAAGGCACACTAAGCTGAAGTTTGTTTCCAGGTGCGACCTGGGAGCACAAGAAAATTAAGTGACTTGCTCAGGTTCACACAGTATGCAAGTGGCAGCTGTAGGATACAAACACAGGTCTCCAGGTTTGCAGCACAGAGCCGTCAACCACAGTGCTATACTACCTCCCACAGTATGGTGTTCCTATTGGGTTTATTTGTTTTTGCCTACTGTCTATGGAAGAAAAGATGGAGTTGTGGTTGTTACTTCCAAGTGGGTCTTTTATAAAATAATTTAATATTTTGAATCCCTTTGAGGAGGTGCATAAACCCAGGAGGAAAAGGGTTGGGGGAGTCTTTGGAGAGTACAAAATAGGGCTTGCAAAAACATTCAAGGATGGAGTAACTTTATACATGCACCCAAAACTGAAACTAGTTTAAGAATTAAAAAGTTTAGCCTGCAGTTCAGAGGGGCAGCAGACAATACTCACCTTGCCCCCCTCCACACGGTTAAAACTGCACATGTCCAAGCATCCCTCAGACACTCAAAATCTGTTGTTTGTGCTGCCACATGGCAGTTTTCCCCTTCCCACCCACCTGTATCTTCTGTGACATGTGGTAGCTCTCCAGCATCCCTCCATGCCTCCCTTTGTGTGTGGCCCCTGACTGCTTCTGTCTGCCTCTCTGCTTGGTCTTTGGGCTCTCCCCCTTTAATTCTTAATGTTTGTGCAGCAAGGTCAGAGGTCAGGCTTATCTGGCATACCTCCACTGGCTTTTGGGCTGTTGTCCCAGGGTTTTTGCTGCCCCTCACTTACTCAGCAGCAGCTGCTCCCGCTCGGGTGGCACACTCCCATTCATTCTAGGGGGCTCAGTTCAGGTCCGATTATTAATTTCTAATTGCTTGCCTTATGTCATGCCTTCCTGCACAGGGTTGACTGCTGCTACCTACTGCCCCTGGGTCCTAGTGTCTTTCCACTTAGCAGCAGCTGTCCTGCCTTCTCGCTGTTCCATTCTGCCTGTGTCATGCCTGCTCAGTTGGCCTTTCATCAGCCTGTCGCTCTTCAGTCCTCCATTCCATAGCTTCTTGAGTCCAGTCATTTGCCCAATGTGCCCATCCTAGGCTATCTTAACAACTCAGCAGCTGCCTTGCTCTGCATTTATTGGAAGATGCCATTAAGCTATGTTTCCTTGCAGCACAGTGCTTCATTTTTATTGTCAAGCCTTAGTACTTACTCCATAGGAGTCTGGTTGATGTGTGTTTCCCATTTTTTGCTTATTTCTTATCATTCAGTCTCTTCTCTGTCTCCTTCAGTCAGCATACCAAGCCTCGGTCAGTCATCAGCCTTGCCTGTTTATTTCAACATGTGTGCTCCATGGCTGTCAGGCTCCACCATCCACTTCCTATTCAATCTCAGGCATGAATTATCAGTCTCTGTCCATGCTTACTCTCCTGCACTGGGTTGCGTGGCAGCCATGACCATAAGATGGCTTTCAGGGCTTTCCTTCCCTCTAGGCTGACAGTCTCGCTCTGCTCCCAAGAAGTCTGCATCTTGAGGTTGGGTTCCTAAACTCAGGTAGAGTCCTTCTCTTTCTGCCCTTTGGGTGAGAATATCCCATGCATTGGTGAAAACTTTAGACATGCAGATCAACTTGGTGGCACCTTTTGCTGTAGCACTTAAGACTTCAGCTACTGGAGGCTGGGGCCTCTAAGTCCTCGAGGACTCCTTTAGTTGTGCAGACCACATCAGTAGCAACATCAAAAGCTATTCTTTCTTACAGCTGCTTAAGGTTCATATATTGTTGTTATTGTTATTCTTTGGTAACCAGGTAAGGCCCACTAGACACAAGTGCCTGTTTTCAGGGGTGACCCAGGAGCATTGGGGTGGTAAAGGGACTTACTCAGAGTCACACTGTTTGCAAGTGGAGGTTGTGGGAATCAATCCCAAGTCTGCTGAATGTACCAAGCTCATTCACAGCTCATTACTCTAACCCCTAGGCTATACTAGCAGTCCAATATAGTTGCAACTCATGTTTATTTATTTTTATTTAGTTTTTATTGACTGGATAAGTGCACTAGACAAATTCTGCCTATTTTCAGGCACGACCCTTGGAGGGGGAATACAAATGAATGCCAACTGACCTTGAACCAGATTAAGCTGTTGGTGGTATTTTTGGTGAATGGGGGAAATTTGGCTTGGACACCGGGGAAATGTCTCTACTCTGCCAGCAGGGGGTTTGACTTCCTGCAGAGTGGAGGAGCTCAGTTTGGAGCTGGACAGCAGAAGAGGAGGAGGAGGAAGTGCTGATGTGGCAGGGGTGTGGACCAAGATGGCTGATGATGTGTGTTTGTGGGAGAGGAGAGTGAAGGTATGGAGCATGAAGGAGACTGTGGAAACAAACGTTGTGCAAATCCAGGACTTTCTTGAATTACTCTTTGAAGGTATGTCAGATTTAAGTAATAATGAAGAAGAATTAGATGTTTTTGAAATGTTAACTGCAACTTCTGATGCCTCAAAGATACAATTTCAACTAGAAAAGGAGGAACGCTGCTACAGAGTAAAGAAAATGCAGCTTGAAAAACAACTGAGGAAACTGCAGACTGATAAACAGAAAGGTTTTGTCATTTCCACTCAGCTGAGTAATTGTGATGCAGCAGCATCAAAGGCTCTGTCTGAGAGCTGGGCTGCGGCTGTAGAGTGGGCGGAAGAAAGTGAACAGGAGAAAGTGGCAACTGATTGCGTCAGGAATGGCACACACAGGAGATTCATCTCCTGGCCTAAGGCAAGCTGAAAACAGTAATCTGATTGTGAAACAGCCATGGTCTGTTGAAAATGCTTTGGAAGCAGCTGGCTGAGAGCGAGATGTTGCTACAGGGAGCTGGGTCTCTGGCTCTCAACCTCTGCAAATGCCTCAACCACCCCGCTGCGCTGTGCATCAACGAGGGCTGACACCTATGACTTCTGTGGATATTGAGGTACCCTCTGAGCTTTCCTTGACACAAAACCGAAATTACATTTTAAAAAACTGCACTCTATAGATTCTGCATTGCAATTGCCTGGGGAACGCCTTGAGGCTAGTATAGACACTCTGCAACTGCCTTTAAACAGAATTAATAATGACGCTCCTAAATCCTACTCCTCTTTGTTTAAAACCCCAATCTTGACGGCTAAAAGGCATAATGTGGTTAAACACACATACACAGGGGGGTTAACAGAGCCTCTAGACTGTATTTTTGTGGCAAGAACCATGCTGAAAGACACAATGAGATTCTTCTCCGATGAGATATATGAGGTCAAACATATATCAGGAGAGTCGACTTTTGATGTGAGCTTTAAAACTATGGGAGGCTTAGAGAGAATCTGGATTAAGTATAATAATCATTTGAAAAATTCTGCACCCTGGTTTTCCTTTTTGGCTACTCCTTTAACCAGGCCTGCGCATAAAACACCGACTGTTCTGTTTAGGAATCAAAGTGTCAGTGTGTGTGATCTGAAATACTGGCTACAACAACACTGTACAATAATTGAGGACCCTGAAGCAATAATGGACACAGAGAACATATGGACTGGGGGATGGAACGTTAAAGTTATGTTAAAAATGACAGATACTGGTGTGGTGCATCTTCCTAATCCTTTTTTCTTGGGGAGGGATAGAGACATTTTGTTTTATCCAGGCCAGCCGGAGATGTGCTATAAATGTGGGTCAGTTGCACATCTGAGTAGCATATGTGATCAATAGCGCTGTACTGTATGTGGGGAATTGGGTCATATAGGCTCACAATGTCTAAATGAATGTAAGTGCAGTCTTTGTGATCAGAAGGGACACACTTTTCATAATTGTAAATGGGCGACCCATAACACCAAAGATCAGGCTGATGGGGAGGAGCAGAGGCTACTAATAACTCTCACACAAAAGAAAAAAACTAGCCAGTCACAGACTACAGGCAAATCAGAGAACCAGCAACACAGAAGTTTCTGCTGTTCCAGAAGGTGTAGTGACATTAGAGACTGTTCCTTCACAAGCACCAGTTTTAGACCCCCCAGAAGCAGCTACCACAAGTGCCTCAACCACCCCTGCTATTAGTGTAGTGCTTTCCTCTGTAGCAGAGGAAGGGAACATCTCCCTGATAGTGAAGGAGGGAACTACTGAGGCAACAGATGAAATTGTAGCTATGATGCCCCCCAACCCAGTGGGAGAAGAAGTTAGAAGGAGCACTAGACAAACTTCTAAGGTAGTTCCTCCACAGAAAGTAAATGAGGTGTCAATTTCCAATAGGTATGATGTGTTGCATTCAGGGAACTCAGAGGGTGACTCTGATGATTCATCTGTAACTTCGTCACTTCCAAAAGGGACTACAGATACAGAGAGACAGGAAAGGTCAAAGGGTCCACAAAAAAGGAAGGTTAAGATGAAAACAAAACATAAAGAACTGAGAAAAGGGAGATATAAATAATGGAAAGTAGACTTTTCTCTCTTTGATGTTAGTACCTTTTTCAGTTCACATATCAAATATGAACAGCATTCAGAGGCCAGGGAAAAGGAATACTGTGTTTTCTGTACTGGCATACTTATAGTTCGGAATTTTTTTTCTACAAGATGTTCACCTACATTCCCTGAGAGATATTCAAACTGCTGCAAGGGCTTGGATGGGGGGCCCTCATATTGGTCTATGGGGAATGATTTATGTTCTGGTGTTGGCATTCTCTTTTGACTTCCAGAATTGAAAGTGGTTAAAATATATGATGTTTACCCAGGGTGGATATTGATTATGGCTGTGATGATACAAAATGTTAACTTTAGATTAGTAAATCATTATGCCCCTCAGACAAAAGCAACTAGATGTGAACTGTTTAGTTTGATACAACCCTTCTTGTGTACAGCACAGCAAGTGGTTTTGGCAGGAGATTTCAATTGTCCTTTAAAGGCCAGGACGGCCAAGCAATATTGTGATTCTAATTTCCTTGCACAAATGATACAGAAGGCCCAGCTACAGGATGATTTTTTTATACATGCTAAGCATGATGTACATATTTTTCAGAGGGGCCTTTAGTGTCTAGAACAGACAATATTTTTACTTCAAAAGCAGTAAACACATTATCTGCAGAGGTAATTCCAGCTGAATACTCTGACCACTTTGTAGTCTCTGTCAGGTTAGGAATATCATCAGACATACAGAGGGGCCCTGGCTTTTGGAAATTTCATGTGTCGCTCTTGATAGACATGTTGCAAGCATAATTCAGGATTTTTTAGAAGCTAGAAAATCAGTTTTTGTATCTTGGTGGGAGGACACAAAACAAGATATGGTTTACATATGTAAAAGGATTAATAAATTTCAGTGCAGAAAGTCATATTTTAAATATTTACAGAATAGACAATTATTGCAACATTTAATGTCCACTTCGTATGAAACTGGACAGAATTTGACCGAACAGGTTAAGGCAGTAAAAGCAGACATGATGGACTATCATTCTTCCAAATGTAGACAGCTACATAACCAGCAACAATATGGGATGAGGGGGAGGGCAGACTTGATTTGCCTTTCGAAGCATGTATTACAAAGGTCAAAGCAAAGGATATGTCCACACTGGTGTATGAGGCAGGGAATATCTTGGTGGGGAAAAAAAGCAATTTTAAAGCTAGTATCAGAGTACACACATCAAATGTATGCTCCCTTAGAAAGTGAGGGTGGAAGCATGCAGAATTGTTTTCATGGCATACAGATACCTAGGCCAGAACAGTCAACTATAGATGCTGTAGCACAACCCATAACTGAAACTGAGGTCAAAGAAGCTTTATCAACTTTAATGGGGGGAAGACCCCAGGGCCAGATGGCTTACCAAATGAAGTGATAAAACTTATGGGTACTGTACTTTCACTTGAATTGACTGTAGCTTTTAATCATATCTTGGACCCCAATCAGATGCCACTGTACATGAACATGGGTGTGCTGACATATGTACATAAGAAAGGGGTAAGATCTGATATCAGAAACTAGAAGCCTTTGAGCCTCTTAAATTCAGATTTTAAAGTTTTAGCCAAGATACTGGCTAAGAGGTTGGTCTCCATAGCTAACACAGTTATTTCACAAGCACAAACTTATGCAGTTCCAGGCAGGTATATTCAAAACCATATCATATTGTTTGGAGAACTGGTAGAACTGGGGAAGATTGGGGAAGTGAATGGGTATCTGCTCTCGCTTGATCAGGAGAAGGCGTTCGACAAAGTTAGTCATACATGTTTATGGGACATCTTGGAACAGTATCATATTTCAGAGACAGTAATAAAATGGTTGAAGTGTATATATCATACAGCAACAGTGGTACCACTTGTATGTGAGTGGAAGGGCCCTATAAACAGACTACAAAGAGGGGTCTGGCAGGGCTGCCCCTTGAGCCTGATTATGTACAATTGTTTTATAGACCCTTTATTAAGAAAAATTAATCTTAATGAGAAAATTGTAGCAATCAACATAAGGGGATAACCACTTCTGTTCAAAGCTCTTGCTTACGCAGATGACATGAATATTGTAGTAAGCACACAGTGCTCAGTAGAAGAATTAAGCAATAAGGCACGACAGGGTGTGTGTTATTGTGTATTAACATCACTCCTGGGGTGGGTTGAAGGACGAGGTGAAGCCGAGTGCTTCCACCACCCCAGGAGTGATGTTATTACACACTAACACACACCCTGGAGTGCCTTATTGCTATTATACAATGACTTGTGTATTTTATTGGATGGTGTTTAATTAATAAACAGAGAAAAGTTGTTTTCATTTTAAATGAATTTTATTTGATGCAAACTGATAATGTTATATTTTGACAAAAAAGTAGTCCCTTCAAAGTATGTGAAAACACTGTTTACTATCCTGTCTTGGCCTGACCCCCCCCCCCATCCCATCATGTTAGTTTTGATTGTGGAGCTACAGTTTTGAAGATCTTATTTTCTGGTGATACTTTTTTATGTTGTCATCTGTGGTTTGAAATAGGAGTGGGGACTGGAGACTAGACGACGTCAGGAGCTGGATCTTACGTCCGGCTCTTCGGAAGCGATCATAACTTCATAAGTAGCAGAGGGAAAACAAATATTTCTATGTAGTGTGCCATCTTTTGTATCTGGGTTAATCATCTGGATTTTGATTCATCTCCTTAAATGTGGCCAAAAGCAGCGCGGCCGTTTGCTTTGGGAGGGAGCCGAGTAGCTTGTGGAGTGACCTGCACGTACAGCCAAGGAGGAGATAAGGAGATGCCGAAATGATGGCTTTGTTTCTGTGAAAGATTTTTGTTCTTAGGAATATGTTAGTTGCTGATGGAGTTAATTAGTTACACAGTGAACGTTAAAGATAAATGCCGCTGCATGTGGTCCTCTGGGAAACGGCCGAGTGGCGACCGCAAAGGAGTAAGCGCGTGCTGCATCATGTCTCGGAGCCAGCAGCACTTAAGACCATAGTGCTAAAGGGCTAATTCTCAAATTAAACATGCTATTTCTTATTAAATCAATTTTAAAAGTACAGATTTGCTTGGAGGTGCGAGGGACAAATTGTATGTGTGGGGGGGGAGGAGGGGGCACTTGCAGTTCAGTGAACGTGCTCGGTTTGTGGGGAAAGCTGTGGCAATAACACAAGTGCACTATGATTTCTGAGTGTGTTAGGAGGTCATTTGAGTGCCTGGACTTTATGCAGTGATGTTACTGTTCAATAACATCACTGTGTCAGGTATACACATTGACCAATCAGGGTAGGGGAAATTTTCTTGCCATTGGATAATTAATATTAACTTGCAAGAATTTTGGGAAGGTATCTGGCTCAGCTTTGAATGTACACAAGTGTAAAGGTCAAAGGTTAAATTACATGTTGAATTTCAAAGATACGGTGGCAGGGATATTAATACAGCCTGATCTGATAAAAGTACTAGGTATCGAATTTGGTCCAGGAGAATTGGATGTTATAAACTAGACAAATAAGATAGAGATTGGGAAGGCAAAGGTGGCCCAATGGAATAGGGGGAAGATGGGAAAGAAAAAAAAGAATATATCTGATAAAAAACATACCTTATTTCTGTGTTTTTATATATTAGTTATATTTTCCCACCTCCGAAGATGTTAGAAACTGTTTTGCTAGGTATTTGTTTTCTAGCATGCTGGGGGAATCTTTTGAATCCTTAGAAAATAAATATATTGTATTTCCCTCTCAAACAGGGTGGTTTGAATATGCTGAATCCGATTTTGTTTTTTAGTAGTTTCTTTTTTCATTATAATATCAGGCCAGTACTATTACAGTAAACAATAGGATGGGAGGTCTTAATAAGAGGGAAATGCAGCACCTGGATTGATCAATGGGAAAGGCAGACCCTTAGAATGGTTAAAAGAACTGTTACAGTTCCTGAATATATAAGATGCACTTTTCTTAGGTTAAAACAGTGGGGTTTACTGACGTAGCAGGTGATCACATTGCCTAGAAAGCAGTTATATCACTATCTATTATGTACAATATGTCAGGAAGATGTTGTATTTGTAAAATGTCCTGTGGAGCATAGGGAGACCTTAAAACTGCTTTTGAACAACAAAAGGATACCGGAAAAAATGTGGGATGTGCACTGGTTAATGTGTCATGAGAAGTTTAATGTTAAGGCCACTCAGAAACATAAACCCCTACAAGAAAGGATATGCAGCAGGTTAAGATGCGTGCAGCAGGAAGAAACGATACAGCATCTTTTTTTTGAATGCTCATTTATATCAGGCTTTTGGGATCATTTAACAAAACAGGGGGGCGATAATATATTCAGTGCACTTACATACACTAATCTTATGTATGGGGTGTTTGATAGGAGATGGGGAAAATGGCATTTAAGCACTGTACACTGTATTGTGACAATCACTGAATGGAACATTTGGATTATGAGATGTGGGTATACCCTACAGCAAAAGACAGGAAGCCATGAAGAACTTTATAATAAGATTATGCAAGATTTAGTGCAATTGTATAAACTGGAAAAAAGCTCACTGTCAAATGTAGTAATGTTGGAACTGTGGAAAAGTCTGCCATGGGTCACTGATACAGATGCTTCTATAACATAACTTGTTTTCCTTTTTGTATTTTGAGATGAGTTAAATCTCTTTTTGGTTTATTATTAGATCCAGATTAGATATCTGTTTGTTTTTTCTGGAATTGTACAGTCTTTTGTTTTATTTAATATGTATAATTTTTTGTTGTTGTTTCATTTCTCTGATGTATTAAATAAAAAATTCCCCTACTCTTTTTGAGAAGTGCCATGGGATCTTTAACATCCACCTGAACAGGCAGATGGGACCTCAGTTTAATGTCTCATCTGAAAGATGGTACCTCAGGAGTGCAGCACTCCCCTCATGCTGCACTACAGTGTCAATATCGGGATCTAACCCAAGTGCCTGGTGTGGGGATAGAACCCACAGCCTTCTGATCTCCCGGCCTCAGAGGCGAGTGTGCTACCTGCTCAGCCACTGACACTGACAAATAGATTTCCCCTACTTCCCTTCCTCTGCCCATTAAGGGTAAAGCTCCTACAACTACTCAAATCTCTGCTCCTCAAGGCTTATACTTGTACGCCTTGCCCCTCAAGGGTTTGGCTTCCTCTCTAGGCCTTCCCTCAGTTGAAGGATAGGTGAGTGCCTTTCTCCTTCCCACCTTGGGGTGTGTGCCTCCTTCACATAGAACCTCCTTTAGCTGCAGAGATTGGTTTCCAGCACCCTCAAGGTGTTTGTGTTAAGAGGAATAGAACAAGAGCCCTCCCTCTAAAATCCTTCACCTGAACAGGGTTTTCTAGATTACAGTAGTTGAGTTGTCACTATTTCTAACCCTAGCCTGGAGGAAGGCAACCAAGGCCTTGGATCTCCAGAGGTTTCCTCCTTTGTCTGAGTTTTCCTATCCTCTGTGCCGTAGGTCATAAAAGTGAATTAGTTTCCATGGGAGCTGGAGTTGGTTGGTGTCTTTCAGGTCTCAGTCTGGTTATGAGTCTCTTCTTGGGAATAATATGCTTGTCTGTCTACCATTGTGCTCTTAGGCCATCTTCCCCAAGGTGCCTTTTGTCTTGGGACCCTGTCCCTGCAACACTTTGAGGTGTTGGAACCCTTCATGGTTCTGCATATTTGTGACACCCTGACAGGGTGGTAGTCACCATATTAGGGATAGAGGTAGTATATGTCAAAGTTCCTAGTTGCTCAAGCACCACATACTCTTCAGTTTCAATGAATCCTAAACCTGCTGAAGAGCCTGATGACCCTTTGAATTAAAAGGCTTAGTCTGTGATTTGGAGGCACCATGCCCTTCTGCGTGGTTAATACTGATTATGTCCAAGCATGCCTCTGACATTCAGAATTTTTTGTTGCCACGCTCCTGTCATCCTCCTTCTGCAGTGACTCTCCTTCTCTGGGTGTTGGGCTTTCTTTCCTATGGTGCCTTTGGTCCTGGGATCCCATCCCTCTGACACCTCAGGGTACTGATGGCGAGTTTCTTTTACCATATAAAATCTCCCTTTGCCCCTCTGACCCTGGACACCATGCTACAGGTTGCTCTTGTCTGACTCCTGCATTGATGATAGCCGCGCCTCATCCTGAGGGTGGCATCCAATCAGACAGATAGATTCACCAGCAGGGCAGGGCTTAAAAGCCAGCTGATTTTCAATCTACCCATTCTTCTCTAGTGTCCCTTCCACACTGTGGCCCTTGGCGCTAAGGACTAAGCACAAAGGGCAGCACTACTGAGGAGTCTGCTTGGAGTCAGCCTGGGTCAACAGTTGGATGGCCATACTGCACCTCTCAAAGCAACTTTGAACTGCTCAGCTGGTCTCATCTATTACTGGAATACTCAAAAAAAAAAGTCTTGACATGTGGTTACTCCCCAGCTGAAGCACCGTAACATTCTAATTCCTCACAGTCACCTGCTGCCAGATTGTTCCTATTGCTCACTGTACGTAGCCTAACTAGTTTCTCTGCTTTAGAATTTACTTATCTGTGGTTGCTTCCTATATGGGTCATTCATCCTTACCACTCCCATGTTGCCTCCTACCATTGTTTAGCTGCATACCCATAGCCAGATGTTGCTCAGTCTAATCCCTGCAGTTATATAATCTGGTTTTGTGGTTGCTCCCTATCTGGGTCACCTCTGCAAACTGCTTTTTTCTAAGCCACCCGCTGCTTTTAATTTGACTTGCTTACTTGTTTTATTTGTTTTTTTCATTTTGTACTGCCTAGTTTTATAGTACTCAGCCTAACCTCTGCATTGTTTTTGCTCATTTGTCATTGCCCCATTATCTGGGTCACCCTAACATGCTTTTTTACTGATAGCCACCTGTTCCTTTTCACTTGTTTAGCTTAACTGATTACTGCACTACTCATTATTTATTTGCCCACTCAGCATTACCATCTCATTGTTAGTCTCATATTGTAGCAAACTGATCAAGCCTCCTATTGTGTACTGTTATTGCATACATTTCTGTGGTTACTGCTTGCTGTTTGTTTTTGCCTCCCTCCTCCTGACCACAATGCTCTGTGCACTCCTCTGCCTTCTCCATTTCCCCTTCTCCTCCTTCCCCCTCCCCTATTTAATTCTCCCTCCCTTTATTCGCCCTACCTTCCACCCATTCCCCCACTCCCTCCCCCTTCCTCCCTCCCTATCCATCCTGATTTCTTTCCTCCCCTCCCTCAATCTGGAATTTCGATACCATGCCTCCTCTTCTCTTTCTGCCCCTCTCCTGCCTGCTGTCCATCCCTCTGCAAGTGTCTCCTGCTCTTTCTCCTGTCTGGTGATGTGGAGAACCAACCCTGGACCCTCCTCCCCCTCTCCTCTGCTACTGCTAAGGGTTTCAGCATCTACCATCTGAATGCTAGGAGCCTTGCTCCTATGCTCCACTTCTTCTCTGTCTGAGTTCAGCTACACTCTCCTGATGTCCTCTGTATTTCTGAATCCTGACTCTCCTTCAGGCTTCTAGACTCTAGCCTGACCATTCCTGATTTGCAGCTCCTCAGGCAGGACTGGGGAAAACATGGAGGAGACATTACTATCTACATCCATCACAGCCTCTCAAGAACCATGGCCTTCAGGGAGGACATACTCTCTTCCTACAAATTTCTCCTAGTCAGGCTCTCAATCCCCTCATCTGTACCTATATTCATTGGGTTTTTTTATGCCTCTCCTAAGATCTCACACTTCCTCCTGGTTGACTGTCTTTCCTCCATCACTTACCACTCCTCCACAGGTGAACTCATCCTCCTTGGTGATTTCAACATAAATTAGCCCCCTCCATCCTCCAAATCTACCATTCATAGGAATGAGTTCCTAAACATCTCCCAGACTGGTATTGTGTCAAAAGGGTGACTACAAATGAGCAACTCACAAGTGAGTGAGTCATTTTCACCGAAATGGTTAAGGGTTACCCTGCAAGGGTAGCGATCTTGTTGAAAGGACCACTCAGAAGGGCGACCGGAAGGCAGGAATAGTGAGGGGAAGGGGAGGGATAGGATAGAGGGTTTCTGTGGGGCAGTGTCCCTGGTGCTGTCAAGCCATCCCATGTGGTGTGATGGTGAGAGTGGCTGGCTTCAGCATAGGAGAATCTGGGTTCGGGGACAGGACAGGGAGAAATATTTTGCTGCTGCCTGTGGCTCTTGTTTTTTTTTTCCCTTTTCAGGAGTCTATCCCCCTCCCCAACATGCACCCTCCCCCCGGAGTTGATAATCCTTCAGTAGGGCGGTAGGGGTGTGGGAGGGCAAAGCCCCCCGTGATGGGTGGCATGGGGGGGTGCAGCCCAGCGCATACATTCATAAGCACTGGCTGGCTGTAGTGGCACCGCTATGTGTATATTGCCGAATTGCTTTTCAGCCATATACACTCACCATAATAGTGATCGCTCTTTTGCATTCACTATTATGACATGGAACCTCCCAGATTACATTATTCAATAAAACAGCAGAGACATTTAAAAGGACAGCTCACTCTGTTCTTCAGCTTTTTAAAAAAGCACTTAGGAGCAAAAACATTGAGCTGAGGGAGAGAGCTGTTCTTTTAAACTTTTCAGCTGTTTTATTGAATAAAATGTTTATCCAGAACACAACCTCAGGTGATTTTTTTCTACTTGGGGGAGATCATAGAAGCCAAGCTGTTTTGTGAAGTTGGATACATTTTATGCTTGGCACTGGTTGAATTGTTTTGAGCTACCTGTGTATTTCTACTGAAGATATAGTGCTGGGCAAGCTGAGAGTCTGAGGAACCTGAGGTAAATCGCCGTCTCCGAAATCCACTAGAACTAGCAGGTGGGACAGCTGTTCAGAGATTCAGTCTTACATGAAGAGGTCCATGGGTCCAACAGGAGCAGCCATACGAGGTAAGTCTGAATCAAACACAAAACAAATAAGCGGAGCAGAAATTGGGACCCACCCAGGCTCAGAAGCAGGTAAACACACAGCCATGGTACTATCCATTGAAATCTTCAAAGTAGGCACATCCACATCCATAGCAGAGACTGCAGGCACAGCTTTCCCTCCATCCACACCAACATCCAGGTTGGCCATTTTGGCTTGATGGTCAGCTGCTCCCCCTACAGGCAAGAGTAGGGGAATTCCCCTGGTGTCCTGGCCAAATTTCCCTCATTCACTAGAAAAACCACCAACAACTTAATCTGACTCAATGTCAGTTGGTTTCTATGTGTATCCCCGTTACTGTGGGACGAGGCTGGAAATAGTCAGAGTTGCCTAGTCCTCCTTTTCTGGTCAACAAAAAATAAATAAATGAATGAATACATAAATACATAAATAAATAAATAAAGATGACTGGTCCAAGTACTGAGCCCCGAGCCATGCTGCTAATCACCCTCCCTTTCTGGATTGAACTCAGTTTCCCACCACCCTATGTCGCCCATCCCTTAACCAAATTCTTACTATTTACCACCATTGGACCCGGCCCTAAGCTGCTGAGCTTCCTTACAAGTCTTCTATGTGAAATTGTGTTGAAAGCCTTACTGAAATTTAGGTAGGACACGTCCACTGCTCCACCCTGATCTGTTCCCTGGTCATCCAGTCAAAGAAATCTATTAGATTTGTTTAATGTGACATTGCCCCCATGAATACATGCTGCCTTGGATCTTGGAACCCATTGGATTCAAGACACTCCACAGTCCTTGCCTTCAGCAGTATCTCCATTAAGTTTCCCACCACCAATGTCAGGCTGACTGGCCTATAGTTGCCAGCCTCCTCCTCCCTGCTGCCACTTTTGTGAAGTGGGACTACATCTGCCCTCTTCTAGTCCTCTGGCACCACTGCTGTTTCCAGCGTGCTGTTAAATACATTAGGACTGTCAGAGATGCAGCCAGTACCCTCCAGAGCTCCCTCAGTACCCTTGAATGCACCCCATGTGGCCCCATCACTTTGTCCAGTTTCAGATTCATGAGTACCTTCAGGCCTTCAGGATTTCAGGAGGCTGCCACTGGCTACCCGAGACTTTTGGCATGGGGTGGGGTGAGGTCAATTATATACCAGGGTCTTACTTGCATTGGAAGGGGTTCTACTGGATGCCAGAGATTTACTGGCATGAAATGGGATGAGGGTGGGAGTAGCACTAGATTTCAGGAACGTTATTGGCCTGCGATGGGGTGAGGTAGGAAGGTATCACTGGATGTCTGGGACTTACTGTCATGGGTTGGGGTGAGGAAGGGATTAGCACTGAATGCCTGGGACTTCCTGACATGGAATGGAGTGAGTGAGGGGGTGTCTGAATCCCAAGGGATTATTGGCATGGAATGGGGTGAGGGAGAAGTACTACTCAATGCCAGGAATTTTACTGTTAGGAAATGAGGTAAGGTAGGGTTAGCAAGACACCAGTGACCTATTTGCATGGACTGGGTAAGGGAGGGGATATGACTGGATCCTAGAGACTTACTGACATGGATGGGATGGAGGAGAGGGTGCCAGCAGACACTAAGGGTTAATTGGCATTGTATAGGGTGGGGAAGGGAGTGCCTGGGCTGAAGTAAATGATGTTTCATATACTCTTGGAAAACAAAAGACAGGAACGCCTTGTAAAATAGGATCTGATACTAATGGTGAATAGGACAGCTGTCATTGTTTATATCCTGCCCAAAATGTGTTTTCGCACCTGTGGTGCACAATGGTGCAGTTGCTGTAGGAAATCAACTTTTGGAACACAGTAACAAAATCACATTGCCACTGTTCATGAAGGGCAGTCTCAAAATGCCTATGTTGAAAATTCGGTAAAAAAAATCCAAAAAATGATTGCATTACAGGTGTGCGTTGTGCAGTTTTTCTGTACACTCATGACTTCACCAATTTTAAATTTTTTCACTCGATTTTCAACATTGCCATTTTTTTACACCTCCTCATGAACAGTACAGCTGTTATTTTTCAAATCCTGCCCAAAATGTGTTTTCGCACCTGTGGTGCCAAATGGTGCAGTCACTGTGCAAAATCATCTTTTGGCTAACAAACTGATAGTGCCACTGTTTATGAGGTGGGGTCACAAAAAGCCCATGTTGAAAATTTGGAGTGAAAATACCAACAAACACCTGAGTCATTAGGGTTTCCAATCATAACACCCTACCCTGTAGAGACTGACAGGCATTGGGGGTGTGACTTGGGATCGTCGGCTGTAATGCTCATGCCATTCCACCCCCACCCTGCAGCCAAGTGAATGGCATCAAGGTGTGCCTTGGAGTCTTTGGCCCCAAAGTTCACCCCATTCTCCTATACTGCACCCATCTAAGTGTATTTCTTTATGGAATGGGGTGAGCATAAGGCTCGAAGACACCACAGCACACCGCAACACCTGTCAGTGTTTGCAGGATAGGGTAAGGTGAAACGGCGTGAACATTATGACTGACAACCCAAAGGCACACCCTCAATGCCTGTCAGTCTCTGCAGGGTGGGGATGGGGTTGGCATCACTTCAATACTTCACTGCCATTCATATTATGCATCTAACTCTTGTACTACTAATGCCAATGCCAGCAAGCCAACATTCAGCATTGACAAATGCTTGTTTACTGTACCTTCTTCTTGTGTTGTCTGGCACAAATAATGTCTTGAGATTAGTACTGTGAGAAAATAAAATTCTGCCAGGAAAACTACTGCAAAAGTCAGAATTTAACTTCTGTGAAATTTCGCAATACACTTTGGTAACTTTCATGAGCTTCTGGCTTAGAACAGCATAATTAATGCATGAATTAAGGATTAATGTATTAAACCATGGAAAGACATTCCAGAGAACTGGTCACTGAACTGCAGAATGACTGCATGTATCATGGCTTAATGTATTAAACTGCCAAATGGAATTCCACAGTGATGTCATTCCATAGTTTATGTGCACAATTCAGCCAGAACATTTTATGAAATGTAATGAAATTGTGCCAAACACATTCAGAGGATTTGCAGTTTGCCAAAGTAAGAATTTTGGAAAAATTCACAAAATTTGCAAACTTTTGTGAAATGTATGCGAATTCAGAATTCAGAGTTTCTTCCCATGACTACTTAAGATGACAAAAGTTACATGAGGAAATAGGACAAGGACACAAATTTCCTTTTTTATTAGTCAAACAAATTAGGACGTGGCTCACCAAAAACAATTGTGCCACGTCCTCTTGGTTCCACACCTATCTATTTTTCATTCCTTGCAATGGTTTATGCTGTTAAAAAATCAATTAGGCTGCTTCTCTAGTGGTTATGCAGCAGCTTAGATTGAACTTTAAATCTTTTGCCTTGCTCTTTTTGCCAGGCACCTGATGATCATGTTTAAGCATTGAGCAGACCATGCTGCATCAGGAAAATGAAATCCTCACTCCCTTAACCTGCATCTTGGAGCATGTGTTGAGAGCTCAATTATCAGTTACAAGGAACTAAGTTTGTTCAGAACAGATCCGAGGAAGCACTTTTTTACACAAAGGGTGGCGGACAAGTGAAAATCACTTCCTGAGACTGGTATGAATGCCCTAGCAC
Source organism: Neoceratodus forsteri (assembly GCA_016271365.2). Lineage (NCBI taxonomy): Eukaryota > Metazoa > Chordata > Ceratodontiformes > Ceratodontidae > Neoceratodus > Neoceratodus forsteri. The sequence continues at coordinate 728,816,665 of CM057455.1, forward strand.
TAGAACTCTTTAAAAAAAAAAAAAAACTGGATGACCACATGAATTTGGTTCACAAGTCTAATAAACCACTAAGAGGTAGGAGACAGTACTGATGAGCACAGTCGCTCTCCTATCTGAATTTTCTTAGTTCTTATCCACCAGTTTGGTTCCATATATAAGGCCCTTAATATTTACCTCACCAAAACTTGAATAATCCAGCTCTATCAGTTCGACAGCTGCTAGCAGCTCTCCGGCATGCCTTGAGCACCTTTGAATGTCATACATCTGCAGCTTTGGCTGTTGATATTCATCTTGATTCAGCAAGACAAAAGGAAATGCAAAGCATTGCCCCAGATAGTCTGCAGGACCCTGTAATGATAAAAAGCACAGTTAAAAGTTAGAAAACATTATAATTTATTTACAGAACAGGATTCAAGAAAATAAGCACCAGAACAACAGGAGTTGCTTATGTTGCATACAGTTAATCCCTTACACAGTGGCTTGAAGTGGAGCATTCCATTTCAAGAATGTAGGAGAAGGGTGTTTAATTTTTTTCTAAAATAAAAAAAGGAACTTAAAAATCTTATTTGAAATAAGTGTAGGACAAGAGATTTCCCTAACTAAATAAGAGTGTCATCTTGAGTTAAGTATCAGCTGCTGTTTGTAGTCTTGCCAAAATGGCAGTACATAAGAGGAGAGGTATGAATACAAAAACGCCAGTCATCCCTGAGTCAGAAAGTCATGGTCCCAGCCCAGAAAGTCACAAATGTGTTGCCCGACTACTACCGCTGCCAGCATAGCAAGATCAGAGACCCCCTGACAAGAGTGCTGTGCTTCCAGTGGTTGCAGCAATTTCACCAGCTTGCTGCTGCCCACCTCACCCTGTCCAATTGTCACCACTGCCAGTATAGCAAGATCAGAGACCCCCTGACAAGGGCGCTCTGCTTCCAGTGGTTGCAGCAACTTCACCAGCTTGCTACTTCCCACCTCACCATGTTCAACCATCACCACTGCCAGCATAGCACGGTATAGTCTTCCTACAAGCATCTGAGATTTGAGTTTGGCGCTTACAGTTTTCTCTAGGATTGGCTGTTTTCTGTCAATGTTTTATCCCAGATTGGTTCCTGATGCTCCGGCCAGACTGCATCTTCCACTATTCTTTTGCTTGAGCCAGTTTCTCTGAGCATGCTTTCCTGGACTGATTTTTACTGCTGTTGTCATTATTATTAATGTACAAATGTGTTCTAAACTGCTTAGCTGATTGTACTGTGCTTAGATAATCTTACTGCTGTGCTTAGTTGGTTACTGTGCATAATTAATTAATGTGCCAAGTTAATAATTATCAATTTAAACCTGTCTCTGTGTTCTTTCACTTTCTCTAATACCCGAACCCCGAACCTGGCACTGAGGAGCACTACACCATGCTTTGTCTCTACATTGCCCTTCTATGTAAATTCTCAGAAATTCATAATTTACAGTTTTAATTTAGCTCTCCTGTCTCTGTTCTCTCACTCTCTCTAAACTCCCTTTCAGACCTGGCATTGCGCTACTCCACCCCCTGTTTTCATATGGCTCTACTCTTCCTCTGGTGTTAAATCCTGTCCTCTGACCGAGCTGCTTTTTATTGCCTCCTCTGACACCCTGCTGTGCCTCTGTCTTCTCCACTGGCTAACAGAACCCCCCCCCCATCTTTGATGTGTCTATTGCTAAACCTCTCTTTCCCCCTACAGATCAGAGACCCCCCTGACAAGGGTGCTGTGCTTCCAGTGATTGCAGCAATTTCACCAGCTTGTTGCCGCCCGCCTCATCCTGTCCAACTATCACTGCTGCCAGAATAGCTTTTTCCTTCCATTAGCAAGTTACACTGTACTGCCACTAGAGGGACACAATCTTCATCTAAAGTGATCCCTGCCTGTTGTTCATATAGATACTTTCCTAAACTACAGCTACCCACTCCATCTGACCAGCCCTCCTGTGCTCCCTGTTTACAAATTCCTCATGTTCCTAAATCAATTGTTCAGCAATTTCTCTGCTTTATGAACGATGCATCCCCTACTCTCCTCTCCCCCTTGTTCTGCTCATATCCCTCTCTTTACCACCTCCACTTGCTCACTACTTATCTATTCCTAATAACTCTCCCAACCCCACCAGTTACTGTCTCTAATCTCCTACCCACATCCATGCTATCACTCACCCCCTCCTTTTTAAATATGGTCTCACTCTACCACTATTCCTCAAGCGGCTTTGATAATGGTGTTCACTTTTACTGCAGTTCTTCACCTTCTTCTTCCTCACTCATCCACTCTCTTCTCCTGAAATCTCCCAACCTCCTCGCCAGCCCCTTCAAACTCTCTTAAGCTCCACTTTCTCATACTCGTTCTCCTCTTGCTCTCCGCTGGGGATATCCACCCTAACCCTGGCCCTACTGCCCTTAGCTCCTCTGGTGCTTCCTTCTCTACTACCTCCCCCTGCTTTCTTCTCTCAACCCTCCCAAAGGGCTTAAAGATCCTACAGCTAAACATCCGCAGCTTGTTGCAAAAAACAGACCAGATTCAGACCATGGTGTGCACTCTAAAACCAGACATTCTGATCATCTCAGAAACTTGGCTAAAGAGCACTATCCCCGACCACTCGGTCTCCCTTCCTGGCTTCTCACTTCTAAGGCAAGACCATACTGACAGCGGTGGTGGTGTGGCCATTTATGTCCTAGCCTCCATCCAATATTCCATCATCTACTCATCCTCAAATCCTGAGACCCATGATACTCTAGCTATCCATGTGACCCTCCTCTTCACTCTCCCAATCTTTATAGCCGGCATTTACTGCCACCCAAATGTCCATCCTTTGGTCGAGCTAGACCTCCTAACCTCCATCACTTCCCTTGCTCGCTCTAGGGAATTATCCATCCAAGGTGACTTCAGTATAAATTGGTTGTCACTTAAAACTACCAAAACTAAAAATGAAATTGGGGCTCTAAACCTCTCCCAACTGATCTCCGAACCTAACCACCCCAACTATATGACACAACAACACTCCCTACTCGACTGGGCCCTTAAGTCCCACCCCCACTGCATCATCACCTCTGGCATCCTCCCCGATGCTCTCGGTGACCATAACCCAATAGTCATAGTTAGGAAATTCCACAGAACTAAATCACCACACAAAACCATACAACTACATTCTTTCAAATCTCTTGACCTTGAACCTCACCTGAGTAACCTTGCCACTTCTGACTGGTTCCCCCATAACCTCCCTCCCCTTGGTTGATAAGGCCCTTGCCTACTTCAAAGAAATCTTTCTTGTAAACTGGAATGTCCTTGCCCCACTCAAACAAACAAGAGTCAGAGGTAACCACTTACTTTGGATAATCCCCGAACTTCTGGCCTCCCTCAGGGCTAGAGATCGAGCCTGGAAGTGTCATAAAGCTACCCAGCATCCTAGTGACCGTACAAACTACTGCATGCTGCAAAAAGCTTGCACCAGGGCTACAAGGTTAGCCAAGTCTGAATATTTCAAATCTGCCTTCATTACCAACATAAATTCCCCTTCAAAGTTCTGGAAGGTGGTCCATGCCCTATTTACCACCTCATCTCGCCCCCCTGGTACTTAAAGTAAATAGCTCACTAGTGTCTGACCCACCAGCCATAGCTGCAGAATTTTACTTCTACTATACCTCCTGCACCACTGTGCTACTGAAATCCCTCCCCTCCTACCCATCACCCTCCCCACCCTCTAAAGGTGTGCCCCCTCCACCACCGTCCCACCTCCCCATCTCTTTCACTACTGTAACCCCAAACAATGCCCCAAGTGTCTTCCTCACCATCAACCCCTCTAAAGGTGCCTCCCCTGACTGTCTTGACTCAAAACTCCTCTCCCTCTCCACTTTGGCCATTGCCTACCTCCTCTCAATAATCCTAAATCTCTCATTCTCTACTGCCTCAGTCCCCTCTTCATGGAAACATGCAGTGGTCCTCCCTCTACCCAAAGGGGGTGACCCCTCATCCCCTGGCAACTATTACCCCATTTCTCTCCTCCCTACCCTTGCCAGGCTTCAAGAACACATTGTCTTCTCCCAGCTCACCTCCTTTCTACGTGACACCTCCTTTTTCATCTCTTTCCAGTCTGATTTTAAGGAAAAAACACTCAACCATCACCACCTCTCTCCTACGGCTCACAGACTTAATCCTATCTGGGATGGACAATGGCCAAATTACCTCTACCATTTTTGTTGACCTGGCCAAGGCCTTCAACACTGTCTCTCATGCCCTTCTCCTCAACTCACTCCTGGCAGCTGGCCAGCTCCCTCCACCACTAACTGGTTCAAGGCCTACCTTACTGACAGAACCCAATCAGTTAAGATCTTAGATACCACTTCCCTTCCCCTCCCGATTAGCATTGGTGTCCTCCAGGGCTCCGTATTAGGGTCCCTCCTATTCTCCATCTTCTTAAATGACCTTCCCTCTGTTTGCTCCCCCTCCTCCGCTATACATATGTATGCCGATGATACAGTCCTGTATGCATCTGGCTCCTGTCCTGCTGAGTTTACAACCAGCTTACAGCAATACTTTGACAAGGTTCAGCTCTGGTTTGCTAACCATCAACATTTCCTCAAGAAGACTTTCTCCATGACCTTTGGCACTAGGCAGAGACTCTCTAGGCTTCCCTCCCTACCCACTTTCCACACCCTTGATGAGATTTTACTTATGGATACGTACTCCTTCAAGTACTTAGGTGTTTGGTTGGACCAACACCTAAACTTCTCTGGACATACTGACGCCATCCAGAAAAACTGTGCCCCAAACTTGGTGCCTTGTTCAGGAACCATAGTTGTATCCCTCCTACGGCTAGGTGTGAACTTGTTCAGAAGATGATATTACCCATTTTTGACTACTGTGACATAGTCTATGGTGCTGCCCCTAAGTCCTCCCTGGCCAGACTGGACACCCTCTTCAATTCCTTCTGCTGCTTTGCCCTGGATGCCCCCCCCCTCGCACCCACCACTGCAATCTTTATCGTGCCCTATCCTTGCCCTCTCTTACAAATAGGTGACTCTCCCACTGTGCTAAATTTACCTCCAGGCACTGGCTGGGTGAGCTCCCTTCCTACCTCATCTCCTCCTTTATAATAACCCTCACATCCTCCCATTCCCTCAGAGCAACTGACTCCTGCACTCTGGTAGTCCCCTGCAGATCCACCCTAATCGGCCAATCCGGTTACTCTCACCGCCTCCCAAAAATTTGGAATTTTCTCCCTTCAGATCCGGCACTCATCCTCCACCTACTCCATCAGCTCTGCCCTCAATAATTACCTTGCACCTAGCTGCTCCTGCCATGTCCCTCCCTAATTCCCTCCTCTAAGCCCTGGATAAACCCTACCCCTCTACCATCACCTTCATTTTACCCTGCGCACCCACACACCCCAAATTGCTAGCTCTCCTCCCCTTCCCCCAAATTGCTCCCCTTACTGACCTCCCTTGATCTCTCACGGAATGGAAGGAACCCTGAATGCTCCACATGGGTCCATGCATCCTGATGGACTATTGATTAGGCCTCATCCCCTCCGAAGGTGCGAATTCTCTCACCCTCAAGGGTTCAGTTCTCACTCTCTCCCTCTCCTATCACTCTCTTAATCCCTATCTACTGACCTTCCCCAACCCCCTGAAAGGGTACCCTGCATTCTGAAGGGTCCTCCCTTTGGTTAGGTCCTGTTCCCCCTCCTAGCATTTAAATCACACCTCCTCCTTCACTTTCTCCTCCCTCTTTAAATCCCTACAGCCTTATCCCCCTTTCTGTCTATCCCCATAGCCCCCTTGCAGGGTTCCCCACATAATGAAGGGGGTCACTCTGGGACACTGCCTATCCCCTTCTCTCTGGTCTCCCAGTCCCCTTGCAGGGTTCCTTGCATCCTGAAGGGTCTCCAGGGACACAACCCTTTTCCCTCCCCCCACCTCCTCCTTTTCTCTCCTTTTCCCCCTTTTCTTTCATGTAAGAACTTGTTTACTTATTAACCTGGCACTTATTATTGTCCACCCTTTCTACATATTATGCGCAACACTGTTTTAACACTGTTTGTAACACCTGCCTTACAACTGTATGTTAATGTTGATCTTGTAACTTGAATGTAACCTGAACATGACTCTTCCCACATCTCACCCCTCCCCCTCCTTTCCCCCTTTTCTTTCACATAAGCACTTGTTTATTTATTAACCTGACACTTATTATTGTCCACTTTTTCTACCTATTATGCACAACACTGTTGTAACACCTGCATTACAACTGTTTGTTAATGTTGATCTTGTAAATTCAATGTTTAATGTCTCACTCTTATTGTACCCTTTCCCCCCAGATCACACCGGGAGATGAGCGACTTGTTGCTCAGTGTGCCTTCCTGGTGAAACATTTCAATAAATAAATAAAATGTGAGAATACTCAAGACAGCAGTCTGCAGATAAAAAGTTAATTGCCTGAGAGCAGAAAACTAGCACAGCAGCAAGGTAACTGGCAGGGGGAGTTGAAGCAGGAGAGGAAGTAGAGCCACAGAATTTTTTCAGCATCTTCTGCATCATTAGTGCAGTGGCTCTTGCTGCACATCACAGTGACGGCCTGTTGCCAGTGGAGAAGCAAGTCTGTGTTTGTGACTGATGACTGGGGACTCACCCCAGTCACTGACCGTACTGAACAATACAGCATATCTGTGCTATCACAACCTGGGGGCTCAGATAAGTTTGTAGGGCAGGAGCCCTTTTAACATAGACTTTTGGAATCAGTGCCCCTTGAACAATAAATGCAGCAGCCTTCTCAGCCATCTCTAACCTCTCTCACCACTGCAACATGGTCATAGGCCAGCATAACAACCAGTCAGGCTCAGAAGCCTGCCAAGGAATGATGAGAGGGCTTTATGGAGTTTGGATGACTTTATTATCTGCCTAGAAGTGTGGTAGCTAATCAGACAACAAATGACAGCAAGATGCAGCCTCTTAGGGGACTACGAGGAGGTTTTGGTAAATCAATGGTGGGGGGCTGACTGTCTGGGTTTTAATTTATGAATCTTCCAGCATGTTCTCAGTCTGCTGTGATGTATGGAGAGACAAAGACCTCTTTTCTGCATGACTGAGGGGAGACTGAAGCTTGCAATATTAAAGAAAAGAAAAATAAGTCTGCAGCTGAATGCATCTGCTCATAAAGGTAAATGAATCCACAGCTTAGTCTTACAGTACAGCTCAAGAGAGATTTTCCCAGGGATGGCTCTCAGGTGTTTAAGCAGAGAAGAAGCCAGCAGGGCCTAAGGCTACCATGCTAATCACTAGCGCAAGGTGAACTGCAGAGGTCTGGGATCCTTAGTACACCCTGGGAGAGTGAGTGACTGACAGAGTACGAGCCCAAATAAATCAGCAGGAAGTGCCAGAAAGAGTGACCTGACAGTGGAGAGCTGAGGGAGCCATTAAAAGAGATATCAGACTGTGTAACAGAGTGACATCCAGCCCAGACTGCAACTGGAGATGGAGGACTGCCAGCCTCAGGGTAACTGCATAACCAAACAGGGCCCTTGGAGCCTGAAACACCAATCCTGTATATAGTTCTACCAGGCTCCAAACAATAAGTTGTGGGACTGGGCTATCTGGTCAGGATTACAGTTGTGGGTTTGTCGCCAATAAATAGTCTAAGTGCAGCAATGCTGGTTATTCATGTGAAACATTATCCGTTTAACACTGATAAAACACTCGATACCCAGGCTTCTCCAAGGAGCTCCCTAGAACTAGGGGTAGTAACTGATGCCAGTAGGGACTGGGGTAGTGGCTTAACAGTACAGTTGGCCATTGGCATTGTATTTTGATTGGGAGTGGACTGCTAATCAATTTGGGCTTTGAATAGTGTATACTAACTGTCAAAATGTTATTAGTGTTTGATTGCCGGATATGATGTGACATTGATTGGCAGAAAAGATGTAACATCCGCAACCATTCCAGTTCCATCTGCATCAGATATGACATAGCCCCCAGACCCTTTATGGTTCCAGGTTATGATACATTTATGGATAGGTCAGATGTTGGCAAACAGTAATTGGTGAACAATTGTCACAACACTATTGGACAGGGTTTAGGTCAAAAGTAAATAATATGTACCCCTACATAGAAACATAGAATTTGACAGCAGATAAGGACCGCTTGGCCCACCTAGTCTGCCCATTTCCCTACCTGATGGATAAGCTGCAGATTCTAGTTAATCAACAGCTTACTTCCTCCTACCCCCCACTAGAATTACCTCATGCCTGTCCCATGCATTCTTGAATTCTCCCACTGTTTCCAACTCCACAACCCCCTCAGGAAGGCTGTTCCATGCATCCACAACCCTCTCTGTGAAAAAATGCTTTCTAACATTACCTCTGAGCCATCCCCCCTCTATCTTCAAATTGTGTCCCCTTGTTCCTGTGCATCTCTTTTTCTGAAAGATGCTACCCTCTTGTACTTTGTTAATTCCGTTGAGATACTTGAAAGTTTCTATCATGTCCCCCCTCTCCCTCCTTTCCTCAAGGGTATACATATTAAGCTGCTTTAGCCTCTCTTCATATGTCTTCTGGTGCAGACCCTGCACCATTTTGGCTGCCCTCCTCTGAACAGCCTCCACTCTGTCTATGTCTTTACGGAGATGGGGTCTCCAGAATTGCACGCAGTATTCCAAATGGGGTCTCACCAACTGTCTGTACAGAGGGATAACAACTTCTCCTGTTTTCTACTGTTGATGCCTCTGCCTATGCATCCCAGTATCCCCCCAGCCCTCCTTACTGCCTTCTCACATTGGTTGCCCACCTTTAGGTCATCTGATATAATTACTCCTAGGTCTCTTTCGATTGTTGTTGTTGTTATTATCTAACCCCCCTCCCCCATTGTGTACTCTTCCCCTGGGTTTTTGTTTGCCAGGTGCATTACCTTGCACTTCTTGCCTTGAATCTGAGCTGCCATATATTTGACAGTTCCTCCAACCTTGCCAAGACCCTTTTCATCCTTTCCACCCCACATTGTGTATCAACCCTGTTGCAGATCTTTGTGTCATCTGCAAAGAGACATACTTTTCCTTCCAGGTGCTCTCCAATGTCACTTATAAAGACATTGAAGAGGACCAGTCCCAGTACCGAACCCTGCGGTACCCCACTAGTTACCCTCCTTTCTTCACTGTGGACTCCGTTTACTATTACCCTTTGCATCCTGTTTTCTAGCCAGTTTTTTATCCAGGCTACCACTTTGGGACCCACTCCAAGGCTGGCTAACTTGTATATTAATCTTTTGTGTGAGACTGTGTCAAATGCCTTGCTAAAATCTAGGTAGGCCATATCCACAGCCCCTCCCTGGTCTACTACTTTGGTCACCCAGCCAAAGAAATCTATTAGGTTCGTTTGACATGACCTTCCTGCTGTGAAACTATGCTGCCTTGGGTCCTGTGCCCCACTAGCCTCTAGGTACTCAACAGTTCTTTCCTTCAGAAATGATTACATCATTTTCCCTACCACTGAGGTCAAACTAACTGGTCTGTGGTTTCCTGCCTCTGCCCTGCTCCCACTTTTGTGAAGTGGAATCACATCCGCCCTCCTCCAGTCCTCAGGTACCACCCCATCCTCCCATGATTTGTTAAAGAGAGTAGTCAGTGGTGTTACCAATTCTACCCTTAGTTCTTTTAGAATTCTTGGGTGAATCCCATCAGGCCCCATTGCTGTGTCCACCCTCAGTTTCAAGAGTTCTTTCAAAACCCTTCTTTCTGTGAATGGACTGGTATCGATCCCCCTATCCAGATCATTTCTCTTGATTGGTTTAGGTACCTCCACTTCCTCTTCTGTTGTGAATACTGAGCAGAAATATTCGTTCAGTATCCCTGCTTTTTCACTTTCACCCTCTGCCCACATTCCCTCCCATTTATTAAGTCTCTGTATCCCTCCCTTGGTCTTTCTTCACTCCCTAATGTACCTACAGTATAAAAGATTTTATCCCCCTTCTTAACAGAGTTAGCTATCTTTTCCTCAGTTTGTGCCTTTGCTATTCTGATTGCCTTCCCTGCCTCCTTCTGCTTTAACTGATAAAGTTCTCTGTCCTGCTCCTTCTGTGTTTCCTTATATTTCCTGAATGCTATCCTTTTCTCCTTAACCTTCCCTTCCACCTCTTTTGAGAACCATAGTGTTTTTTCCTTTGTTTTGTTTTGTTGATTTGCTTCACACAAAGGCTTGTTGCCTCTGTGATGGCTGTTTTCATTATTTCCCATTGTTCCTCCACCTCTCCTTCTTGCCCATTTGCTAGTGCTTTTCTGAGGCACTCTCTCATTGTCCCAAAGTCAGCCCTCCTAAAGTCCAATACTCTTGTTTTTGTATGGCTTGACTCTATGGCTGTGTTTATTGTGAATCATGCTGTTTGGTGGTCACTGGTTCCCAGATGGCTACCCACTTCTAAATCTGAGATCCTTTCTCCGTCCCATTTGAGAGTATCAGGTCTAAGATTGCTTCCCCCTGAGTGGGTTCCAACACTAGCTGTCTGAGGCATGCCCCCTGTATGGCATCAATAATGACTCTGCTCCTGGATGTGCCTGCAGCAAAGGTGCTCCAGTTAACATCTGGCATATTCAGGTCCCCCATCAACAATATCTCCCCTTTTTCTGTCATTTTAAGGATGCCTTCTATCACTTCCTTGTCCATTCCCTCCCCCTGAGATGGGGGTCTGTACATAAGCTTTTACATACAGTTGATTACTGTTTTACTGTTTAACAATTTTATGCATCTATGGCTGCCACTGTACAACTGGTGCAAACCCATAATCACATTCCTCACTTGAAGCGAAAAGTGTGTGTGGAGGGGCCATAACTGACTCGTATTTGTTGTCTAAAGGGGTCCGTTTTTACAGCAAAAACAAGGTAAGGGGTCATTTCTAAAATGTGCAGATGAGCATGGGGGCCACTTTTTTAGAGTATACCACCATCAGCAGCTACCACTTCAAGACTTCTACTGCATCTGCCTACTACAAACAGTAGAAAGTCAGACGTAGCCTACCAGCACTGAGATCAATATGGTTAAGGCACATTTACCAGAAATTATTGCTTAGCAAAGAATGAGAAAGTGACTGTGATGATAAGCAAGTCCCAGACCAGATCTTTGGTTTAATAGACTCCTCCTGAGTCTGATTTTTATGGCTGCATGGGCCAAGCTCCACAGATGTTATGTCATTATCAGATTTGTATAACAGCACTGTGGAAGCATGTGACTGTACCACTGTCTGATGTGCTGCCACAGTGCTCCAGCATAGTTTCCAGTGATTCTCTTCATGCAGCCCTCCCTCTCCATGGGCCACATAAACATATGCACTTTCACTACCTTTCCCTTCCGCAACTGCGGAAGTGACAGCTGCTGTGTGCAACATGGTATCGCTGACTTAAACTGCGCATGCATGAATATTGTGCATAAGTAGTTATGTCAGCACCACTATGTTGTGCATGGCTGACTCCGGGGAAAATTGTGCATGTGCGAGTATCACGCATGCACAGTACTGTAATCGGTGCAGTATTAGTTATGGCTGACTCCGGTGCAGTGAGAGGACTGCATATTATTTTCAGTGCTCTTGCTTTTCCTAAAAGCTCTCCACAGACATATTGGCTCTGACCAGAATTTGTTTAGTACCTGTTGCCCCATCTGCCTAGTGTATTTTGGCCATTCAGGTGATTGTGGGTATAGTTGTCCTTCATGTTTGTATTATCTGTGCCCCAGTGGTGGAGATTTGGACAAAATGTTACTTCAAAGGGAGACTTTCTGGCAGCATAGGTTGAAATTGTATGAATATTCCAGACTAAACAATAATTTTCAGTTGTCTTTGTATTTATAAACCCATGGTTATGATTAGCTCAATTTCTGACTTTATCTTTATATTAACTTAATGTTGCACTATTGTTTTACCTTTGATAACATAACAGGATTTATCCAATGCTACCCTTCCCTCATCCCTTTTATTCCCATCCCCCCACCTTTTATTTTCCCCTTTTTCCCTAAGTATATGTATTTTTATCTCTGTGAACTATGATGAAATGTTCTTTATTGTGTTGTGTTTTGCCTGGTTACATGTGTTTTTTTAAGTGCATATTACGTGATGTGGTTATATTGTAAGCTTTTAAGCACACTGTCATTTTAATGGTGTTCTTTATAATGTTGATCACTGGTTGCACTAATTCAGCCTTGAGAAAATGCAAATATCGCATGAAAACATTTGGCTGTATGAGGGAGGGTACATGGTGAATCATACTGCTGAAGTTAAATAAAAATGTTGTTATCATGAACACAACACTGCTGTGGATTTTGTGAAGCAGAGACTGGAGAGCCTAGCTTATGAGACTTTGTGGGTACATTTCTTTTGTTTTTGGTTCTGGTCCTTAGCTGTTTGTGGAGCTGCCTCCTTGACTTTTGTAAAAGATTTATTGATGAATTATTTTTGATTTGGAAGGGTACACAAGATGATTTAGATGCTTTTGTACAATATTTGGAGAATTCTAATTTTAAGTTGAGATTTACAGTGGAAGTTGATTTGCGATCTGTACACTTTTTAGATTTAAAGTTTGAGAAAGATGTTTCTGGGAAGTTGTCCACTGACTTATATAAGTAGAAAACAGACATCATTTCAATACTACATTTCACCAGTTGCCGCCATCCTATAGGTAGGCATATGGTGAGAAATGTGCCTGTTGGACAATGTTAATGTATCCTGAGATCTTTTTCATCTTTGGTCTTCCTCAGAGTCTTTCCTTTCAGTGATGACTTATTCATTACATTATTCCTTCCAAGATGCATTGCTACTCATTTCTCAATGTTTAGATCCAGTTTGTTCCTGAGGACCCATTGTTCCAAGTGTAATACCTCCTGTAGTCTGTCAGCCTTATTCTGTGTATCCGCTACTGGTTCCCAGTTTATATCATCTGCAAATCTTGTCAACCATACATTCCATCAAAAGTGGGTATGGTTGACACAAAGATTTTAAATAGTCAGGGTCCCAAAACAGAACCCTGTGGCACGCCACTCATAACGCTGGCCCATCCTGACATATAGCCTCCTACACCAACCTTCTGCCTTCTATCAGTGAGCCATGACTCAATCCACTGCACCATTCTATGGTTTAATCCTGTATTATATAATGCTTGTATAAGTTGGTGGTGAGGGACCTTATCAAACTCCTTACTTATGTCCAGATAGACACCATCCACATATTTTCCTTTATCCAAAACAGTACTAACATTAATGTAGAATTCCAAAATATTTGTCTGGCCTGATCTACCTGTGGTAACGAATGCTGTGTTATGTCTACCAGACCCTTGTTCATTATGAAGTCCTCTATCTCTTCTTTTATTATTCCCTCCAGTACCTCCTCCAGCACAGATGTTTAATTAACTGGTTTGTAGTTTTTCCAGTCCTTCCTTGATCCCTTTTTATAGATAGGAACTATAGTGGCCTCCCTCCAGGACCTAGTAACTGAGCCCTTATTTAATGGTGCTTGGAAAATCCTGGTAACAGGGCCCACAAGTTTATTTACTAACTCTCTAACCACCCTCAGGTGTACCCCGTCCGGACCCTGTGACTTGTTTGGGTCAATACACTGAAGTCTAGTTCTGATATCACATACCTCCAACTCTCTCTGTGTATCAATAATATGATTAGAACTAATAGAATATCTGTCTATCTTATCATTAAAAACAGGACTGAAGTATGCATTGAATGCATTTGCTATTTGTACACCATCTGCAATCAAATTTCCTTTACTATCCTCAAGTGGCCCCACCTGCTCCTTGTTACCTCTCTTTTGATTTATATGCCTATAGAAAGACTTACAATTATCACTGACCCTAGTAGCTAACTTTAGTTTGAAATCTGCCTTAGCTTTTTTGATGCTAGATTTGCATTCTCGGGCAAGTGTTTTGTATCCTGATCAGGCATGATCAAACCCAGATATTTTATTTATTTATTTATTTGCTTTTGGTAACCGGGTAAGCACGCTAGACAGCAAGTGCCTATTTTCAGGTGCGACCCGGGAGAATTACAGGGTAGTTACATAGAAGGAATACATAGTAAGCATAACAATCTGGAGTGGCATACTCCAACAGTGGAATTTACATGAAAGAAATACATAGTCATCATTGCTAACAGGAGCAGCAAAGTCCAAACGGAGGGACAAGACACTAGAGAGAATTCTAAAGCAGTAGGACACAGCAGGTGGGATAAGCATTATCTGCAATCACAGATTTTCAAACATACAAACCAGGGGCAAACATGTGGGTAGAAGACCTCCCCCTGGGTTGAGAGAGTAACAATGACATATACCCAGAGGTAGGGAGACATCACCAAGGCGGCGAGGGAGTAAGAGCCTAGCAGGGGTACCAGTCCAGGTGGGATGGTGGGTCGAAGGGCTGGAGATTAGGCAGCACACAGACAGGACAGAGCAGATTTCAGGAAACTCCAGAGGGAGGTTTTGAAGGTGGAATGAGAGGAGGAAGCTCAGACATGGGAGGGAAGGGAGTTCCATAACTTAGGTGTGTGGGTGGTAAATGCTCTATCCCCAGTGAGGGTGCGGGTTTTGGGGACCAGGTGGGTCTGGGATTTCGAAGACCTAAGCTGGTAAGCAGGGAAGGGGTGTTTCAGGGGAAGGGAGAGTGAGGTTGGTGTGGCTGTTCGAATTATGTTGTCAATAAAGTTTCCCATGTTGTAGATCCGGAGTTTTTGGGGAGCCATTCCAGGCGAGAGTAGAGCGTGCATCGGTGAGTGAGACGGGGGGCCGCGAGTGCAAAGCGGCATATGTTGTTGTACGTGGTGTCCCATTTGGCTAGGTAGGAGGAAGGGACAGAGGCAAAGGCAACGAGACCATAGGAGAGGGTGGGAAGCAGTATACCCCTGGCGAGTGCCAGCCGGGCGGCCGGGGTAAGGCAGTCTTTGGCCCTATATGCTAGGCCAAGTTTGCCATTAGTGGCATTGCATATGCTTCTGATGTGCACAGAGACGTCAAGTTGAGGGTCGAGGGTGACTCCGAGGTACTTAGCGGAGTCAACTGTAGGCAGGAGGGAGTCACAGGTACCATGAATTTTGAGAGGCATAGTGCAGGAGGAGATTTTTTTCGCAGCGCCAAAGAGCATGGCTTGCGTTTTCTTGAGATTCACTATGAGTTTGTGCCCGTCAAGCCATGCACTGACGTGAGAGAAGTCCGAATTGAGTTGGGCGTTGATGCTGGGAACATCGGAGGATATAGCTAATAGGACAAGGTCATCAGCATACATAGAGAGGTGCCCTTCTGTGGCGACAGAGGGTAAGCCGTTGACAAACAGGGAGAACAGGATAGGTCCGAGGACAGATCCTTGAGGTACTCCACTGGAAATGGGTAGGAGGGGCGAGAGGGTTCGGTTGAAGCAGGTGAGTTGCTTCCTGTCCTTGAGGTAGTTGGTGACCCAGTCAAGGGAGTGACGGGAGAAGCCAAGGGTCTGGAGTGTGGAGAGGAGAAGGGGATGATCTACGCTGTTGAAGGCTTTGGATAGGTCCACAAATATGGCCCCCATCAACTTGCCCTGATCAGTTGCCGTCCTGATCCTGGTTGTGACTTCAGCAAGCGCCGTCGAGGTGCTGTGGCTTTTTCGAAAGCCATGCTGACAGGGGGAAAGGACATTGTATTCATGAAGGTAGTGGACCAGTTGCGACACAATAGCTTTTTCCAGAAGTTTACTGGCAGCTGACAGTATGGCGATCGGACGATAATTGCTGATGTCCTTGGGGTCACCATTTTTCAGGATGGGGACTACCCTAGCAACTTTCCATATGTCGGGGATGACCCCTGCGATAAGCGAGGCATTAAATATGTGGGCAAGTGGCCTGGCAAGGCATGGAGCGCCCAGGCTGAGGAGCCTGGGTTCAAGGCCATCATGACCCGCCCCGTGGTGAGAGAGACCGGCAAGGAGTGCCTGGGTCTCGCTCACGGAGATCTTCTTGAGGTAGAAGGGTGGACGGGAGGGTGGGGGGCCAGAAGCGTGTGGCGAGGGGGTGGACTGTGAGGGAGAGGCAGATGGTAGGTCAGTGAAGAGGCGGTTAAAGGAGGAGGCAATGGTTAGCGGGTTGTTACAGTTAGCCTCTCCAATTGTCACGTTGGTAACTTGAGCTTTGGCTGAGCCACCGACTAGATTTTTTATGTTCATCCAGAAACGTTTAGGGTCACGAGCAGAGGTGATCAATGCGGAACTGCAGTATTGACTTTTTGCAGCACGTATCGCCCACTTACAGGAGTTTCTAAGATGACGGTATTCCTGGAGGTCGTTTAGGTTACATGATGCCCTGTATATAGTCCAGGACTTGTCACGCCTCTTCATAAGAGAGAGGAGCTCGCTGTGAAGCCATTTCGTGACAGGGGCTCTGACATGCCTCTTGGATAGGGGAGCATGCCTGTTCTGAAGCGGGGTATAGGCCGCAAGGAAGAGGTCAAGGGCTGCAATGGGGTCGTGAGTAGCCAGGACATGGTCCCAAGAAACACCCTGCAGGTCCATGAGGAAGTTTGGGGTTATAAGTTTTGAGTAGTCCCTCATAGTTACCACTCTGCTGGGGGCCTTGGGCGGGTTAGAGCCCCATATGCAGTAGACTGGTGAGTGGTCCCGAGATGGAGTCAGGGAGGAGTCCTGATTTGACAATTTTGTCGAGCCGATTACTAAGGACCCAGTCAATAAGCGTCCCCTTGCCTCCATGACAGGAGAGCCTGGTGGGTTCCGCGATTACTTGACTGAGGGAGAGGCTGGAGAGAATGGGTTCGCACAGCTTGGCGTTGGATCCGAGCCAGTTTATGTTAAGGTCGCCAAGTATGAGGAGTTCATTGGAGCCCACCTTCTCCCGGAGTAGCTCCAGGAGTGAAAAGAGTCCCTGCACTCCCCCCTTAGGAGGGTTTGTATGCACATACTATGTGCACCTTCTTGGTGTTGCCGAGTAGAAGAAGTAGGTGGAGAAACACACAGGGTAAGGGACTCTGGATTTGGTGTGATACTATGGAAATGGGTAGGTGGGTCCGGTGGAATACAAGTACTCCCCCACCTCTTTTGGTCCCTACCCTGTCAAGTCTGGCCATGCCATACTCCGGGAGTGCACAAGCTGAGTCGGGGGTGCGAGGTTTAAGCCAAGTTTCAGTAATGCACAGAACGTCAGGCTTGTAATGGGCAGTCCAAGCAGATAGCTCCACGTGATTACGGAGGAGGCTGCGGATGTTCAGGTGGGCTATCTTTAACCTCTTGCCTGCACCCCAGGAAGGTGGGGGGCAGAAGGAGACCGGGTGCACAGGGGGACCCAGGCTGAGGACTGACGAGCCAGGCTGAGCAGGGAGGGCCTTGTCACAGAGTGTGTGCTACCCAGAATGCACCACCCTACACTGAGTCGGCGGATACCAGTCAGAAGTGTCAGGGTAGAGAGAGGAAGGAGGGATAAGTGGGGGGGGGTGAGCAGAAGCTGGACTGATGGGGGGTCTATGGTCCTGGAGACCATGATTAGGGAGAATGTTCCCCACGGGAACAGAGTAGTGTGCAGTTGCAGGTAGGGGGGCTGGGGCATCTAGGGCAGGGTAGGTAGTGACCGTGAGTTGGGGCAGAAGGAGAGGGAGAGAGAGAGAGAGAGAGAGAGAGGAGGGTGGGAGAAATCCCTACTGGACCAGCACTAGTGTACACTTGCGGGATATAAGGTCTAGAGAAGTATCAGGTAGAGGATTTTGAGGAATAGCCCCTAGTGGCAGAAAGGTATAGCCTGCATATGGAGAAGTGGGCTGATAGGTTATTCAGCACCACGTGGCTAGCGCTAGCTATCACTATATAGGTGAGAGCCGACCAAGGGTGGTGGTGGGGGCGGCGGGGCTAGTCCTCCGCACTGAAGAGCCTGTGCAACTGTAACTGCCGCGGCTCGTGGTAATCGCAGTTGGGAGGTCCTGAAGAGCCTGTGCAACTGCCACGACTCGGGAGGTCCAACACGAAATTTACCAGCAGATATGGAAGGTAGGCAGAAATCAGTAATTTCTGCTTCAGAGAAAGGCAGGACGCAATGGAGTCCTACTCCGGTAGTATTTACCTTCAGTGGGAGCCTTCACTGGCGATCGGGTTCTCGGGGGGGGGTGGTGGAGGGCCTGGTCGGCAGCCCTCACGCACCGCAGGGACCCTTCTTCTGTGGAGGAAATGGGAGAGAGGACAGGAGAGGAGATTGTAACCTTAAATAGGCACTGGAAGGGAAGGGGGGAGGGTAGAAAGCGAGTACTGATTGGTAACCAACAGGCATTAAGAGTCCCGCTCAAACAGTAATAATAAATCGAACACCTAGCTTACAAAAGTACACATATGCTATGCTAGCTGGCAGCAAATGGCAGTAAAGCAAAGAAATGCAGTCCTATAAACAGTTAAATTGTATGGGTAAACAGGCAATCTAATTTATCCCGCCATGAACGTTCAGTAATCAACAGTAAAAGCGCAGTAGTACAGCATAGTAAAGGGCAGAACAACAAGTATGTGGTGAGAGCGTTTTGAGAGCAGCAGACTGTTAATTGTTTGTGGCCCTCTGGGCAAGATGGCGGCCGCACATGCATCGGAGGCCACCAGTGGCCAGAAGGCAAGTAGCCAGAGGGCAAGCATCACCCCAGCACATGCAGCGAGTCACTTAAAGTAACCTGGGGATTCACTACCCACCCAAGCCCTCCCCAAAGGGAATCTGTTAAAGTAACGCCGTTTAAAACGTCCAGATGATGGGCAGATTCACCAAAAGTAAACACTTGCAGAAAAAAAACAGTCTTCACTCCTACGCCGACTCTGTCCTCCGCACTGAAGAGCCTGTGCAACTGTAACTGCCGTGGCTTGTGGTAATCGCAGTCGGGAGGTCCTGAAGAGCCTGTGTAACTGCCGCAACTCGGGAGGTCCAACACGAAATTTACCAGCAGATATGGAAGGTAGGCAGAAATCAGTAATTTCGGCTTCAGAGAAAGGCAGGACGCAATGGAGTCCTACTCCGGTAGTATTTACCTTCAGTGGGAGCCTTCACCGGTGATCGGGTTCTCGGGGGGGGTGGTGGAGGGCCTGGTCGGCAGCCCTCATGCACCGCAGGGACCCTTCTTCTGTGGAGGAAATGGGAGAGAGGAGAGGAGAGGAGATTGTAACCTTAAATAGGCACTGGGAGGGAAGGGGGGAGGGTAGAAAGCGAGTACTGATTGGTAACCAACAGGCATTAAGAGTCCCGCTCAAACAGTAATAATAAATCGAACACCTAGCTTACAAAAAGTACACATATGCTATGCTAGCTGGCAGAAAATGGCAGTAAAGTAAAGAAATGCAGTCCTATAAACAGTTAAATTGTATGGGTAAACAGGCAATCTAATTTATCCCGCCATGAACGTGCAGTAATCAACAGTAAAAGCGCAGTAGTACAGCATAGTAAAGGGCAGAACAACAAGTATGTGGTGAGAGCGTTTTGAGAGCAGCAGACTGTTAATTGTTTGTGGCCCTCTGGGCAAGATGGTGGCCGCGCATGCATCGGAGGCCACCAGTGGCCAGAAGGCAAGTAGCCAGAGGGCAAGCTGCACCCTCGCACATGCAGCGAGTCACTTAAAGTAACCTGGGGATTCACTACCCACCCAAGCCCTCCCCAGGGAATCTGTTAAAGTAACGCCGTTTAAAACGTCCAGATGATGGGCAGATTCACCAAAAGTAAACACTTGCAGAAAAAAAAAAACAGTCTTCACTCCTACGCCGACTCTGTCCTCCGCACTGAAGAGCCTGTGCAACTGTAACTGCCGCGGCTCGTGGTAATCGCAGTCGGGAGGTCCTGAAGAGCCTGTGCAACTGCCGCGACTCGGGAGGTCCAAATACCTAAATTTAATAGCAGATATGGAAGGTAGGCAGAAATCAGTACTCGGCTTCAGAGAAAGGCAGGACGAATGGAGTCCTACTCCGGTAGTATTTACCTTCAGTGGGAGCTTTCACCGGCGATCAGGTTCTCGGGGTGGTGGTGGAGGGCCTGGTCGGCAGCCCTCATGCACTGCAGGGACCCTTCTTCTTCAGTGGGAGCCTTCACCGGCGATCAGGTTCTCGGGGGGGGTGGAGGGCCTGGTCGGCAGCCCTCACGCACCGCAGGGACCCTTCTTCTTCAGTGGGAGCCTTCACCAGCGATCGGGTTCTCGGGGGAGGGGTGGAGGGCCTGGTCGGCAGCCCTCACGCACCGCAGGCTTTTATATACACTTTGCTCTTTTTTCTGATTAAGTTTTTGATCTGTTCAGTCAGCCATGGTTGGGCATTCCTTGATTTCATATATTTACATCTCCATGAGGCATACTTATCCATTAAGAATTATAATTTATCAGTCATATTACACCACATTACTTCATGATTGGCATTCACAAACTCCTCATTCCAGTCCAATTACCCTATCTCCTTCTGCACTGCATCAAAAATTAGCCTTTGCAAAGCATTTTTTGTAGTGAGTCCTGATATTACATTGACATCCCTACCTACAAAAAACTTAACCATCATGTGGTCACTTGCCCTTAGGGGGGCTATAGTTAAACAATTTTTACATTATCACTCATATTGCTAAATATAAAATCCAGGCTCCTTGACTCCCTGGTAGGTGACTTCACATATTGATCTAAACCTAATTTATCTGTACACTCCAGGAATCAATCAATCAATCAAAATGTATTTGTTATAGCAAACTTCTCATTTTGATTCAGTGCGCTTTACAGTAAAACAACATTAAATATCAGTAATAACAGGCAGTACAGCATCACATTGACAAATCTAATTAGGAATCATCAAAAGCTTGGTCAAACAAAAAATGGCTTCAATAGATGCACTGTTACGTAATGAATGAGGGAAGGAGTTCCAGAGAAATGGGTCTGTAAAAGAAAAAGCATGTGCCCCTGAAGATTTTTAGTGAATTCTAGAAACCTCCAATAGGCCCTCATCACTTTTTTTTTTTTTTGCATAGGGGGCAAACAGGGCGGTAGGGAATCAGGAGGTCTTTCAGGTAACCTGGTCCCTGACCATGCAAGGCTTTGTAGGTCAGCAAACCAACCTTGAAGGCAATCCACCATCTAACTGGCAGCCAGTACAGGGAGTGCAAAACAGGTATAATGTGACACAATCTTGGTAGTCCAGTCAACAGCCCTGCTGCAACATTCTGAACCAGCTGCAAGCAGTGCAGATCCACTCCCACCAGCCCTAGGTATAGGGCATTACAGTAGTCCAACTGTGAGGTCACAAAGGCATGAACCAATGCTGGCAGATCTGCCAGGAGACTCGGGTGTTTCACCCTGGTGTTGTTTCTAAGATGGCAGAAAGAGGTCTTGACCATGGCCGACACCTGAGATTTCAGTGTCAGCCCACAGGCAAGAACCATGCCAAGGTTCCTCACCCAATTAGAGGTAAGCAACTGGGAATCCCTGAACCTTAGCCCTGAGATTCGACCAGATTGCTCTCCCAAGCCCCAGTGACCAGGTTCCAGCATTAGAACCTCAGTCTTATCTGGGTTAAACTTCAACCAGTTCACCCTTATCTATTCCTGAATTTTATCCAGGCAGTTGTTAAGCACCAAAACTGACATTGCTGCTCAGGCACAAAAGACATGTAGCGTGGAGTATCATCTGCATAGCAGTGACAGCTCAGCTCATGCCACCTTATAATGTCCCTTAGTGGCAATATGTACACTGCGGATATCAAGGGGGACAAAATGGAACCCTGTAGCACCCCACAAGGCAGAGGCACAGGGGCTGAGGAATACACCCCAGACACCACACGTTGCAATCTACATGTGAGGTAATATTTAAACCAGCCATGGACTGTTCTCACTAGCCCACAGCATACCTGCAGATGCTCCAACAACACCCCATAGTCCATAGTGTCAAATGCTACTGAGAGATCGAGGAGAGGAAGGATGGAATGTCTCCTTCAGTCTCTCGCCACCAGGAGATCATTAAGCACCCGAACCAGGGAGGTCTCAGTGCTCTGCCTTTTTTCCTGAAACCAGACTGGAGAGGCTTGTAGATGCTGTGAGCTGTTAAATAGGTCTCCAACTGAGCAGCCACCACCTCCTCAATAACCTTCCCCACAAAGGGAAGGTTAGAGACTGGCCTGTAGTTTGCAGTAGTTTGCCAGGCAGTCTGCATCTAATGATAATTTCTTTAGGAGGGGCCTAACCACCACCTCCTTTAGGGGCTCAGGGAAAAAACCTTGACATCAAAGAACATCAAACTATCTTGGCAAGGACTGGGCTGATGACCTCAATACACCCCACAAGGAGGCGTGTTGGTACCAGGCCCAAACTACAATAGGTAGACTGCATCTCCTGGATGACCCTCATGACATCTACTACTACTACTACTGCTACCTGTTCAAAGGGACTAAAAAATGAGATTTCCTTGGTGGAAACCCCCTATTCATAAATCCTGGCTACATCCCTGTTAATGGCTATGTGCTGAGCTTAGACCAGGAGAAGGCATATGATAGTCTCCCATGAATATTTATTTGAAATCTTAGAGGCTTTTCATCTGCCCCCCCCACACTTTGTTAAGTGGATTAAGTACCTTTATTCTGAGGCATCAACCTGCCTCCTTATCAATGGGTGGTTTGAGAATCCCTGTGCTCTCAGGAGAGGGGTGTGCTAGGATTGCACCCTGGACCCCTTGCATTATGTTTTTTGCATGGATCCACTATTATGACATACGTATTCACTCTTGTATTTCCATTACTGGACTCCAGCTAACCCCGGGTCCACCCCTCTGAAGGTTATGGCTTATGCTGACAACATTGGCATCACCTTTTTCCCATGCATTAGAAAGCCAGGACCTCCGGACTCTTTTGGAGACATATTCTGCAGTGTGTGCCTTTAATGTGAACTACGCTAAAAGTAAAGGTTTCCCCTTAGGACGCACCTCACTTGCTTACACTCCTAATATTGCTGTGATAAAGATTTAGACTGCTGATATTACCATATTGGGTATTTGTTTCAGCCACCAGAATATGACACTTAAGAACTGGGAATTGTGTTTGCAGAAAACTTCCTTTAAGGTTAATCTCTGGAAAGGAAAGAAAATTTAGAAAATGAAATTAATTATCCTAATTAAGACCCTGTTATCACCCATTTTTAAATGTCAGTTATATTTTTCTGCCCCCCTCCATGCCTTGAGACCAGATTGTGCAGTGTCTTTTTCAGGTGGTGTGTTGTAGCTGTCTCAACCCCATCAAGAGGAACATTACGTACTGGCCTAAAAAGCAGGGGGCATCGGGATGATTAACCCTTTGGCCTTTTATTTTAGTTTTTTCTTTCTGACTAACATAATGACGGTTTTGCAGGGAATTGATGAGCTCTGAACGGCAGCTGTCTGTGAATGACTATTGGTCTATCTCCCCGAGTAGCAATACACTGGACTGTGTAACATTCAAAAACCTGTATTTGTCCCTGACTATATGATTGCTGCACTGCAAAAGGTGAAAAAGTGGAGATTCTGCTATGGTATGATGGCTATGACCACTAAGAAATCGCTGTACCATATCACAATGGCTGACCACTTCCAGCTGTAATTACATTTCCCCCATTGTGATGTTCCAGCCACTCCCATCGTTTTTTGCCATCTGAATAATTCCAGATTGTCTTAGTTTGGGACGTGGTGTGGTTAAGCTGTTATGATAAACTGGGTGTTTGGAATATCCATAAACACAAACCAGAGACAGATAGGAACTATCTTTGGCCAGGATGTGAAGCCTCTTTGGAAACCAAAACCACCTCTTTTTTCATTTCCCAAATGTGGCACACTTTTGGGCTTTTGTGGCACAACGATGGGGAGATGCTTTGTTTCAGTCCCTCACTTATCCGGAATTGGTTTTGTTTTGTTTTTTCTCCCCAATGGAGTCTATATGATTTTTTCATGTTGCAAATTTTGTTTGCATTTATCAAATATTTCATCTGGCAGGTATTTTGTTCTTAGGTACTCCAGCAGAAGGTAGTTTCCCATAATAAATTATTTGTTAATATTCGACTGGAATTTCACAAGGTTTATGACTGTGATAAGCAGTCTTCCCCTCCAGCGACAGTGCTACATGCAACTATGGTGCATGAGTTGCAATTTTTTTTGCACTCATATATACTGTAGTTCTCTAGCAGATTTTTGCTTCCTGTTTTTTCTCTTTTTTCAATTTTTGATTTTCTATATAATTTTCATTCACTATGTTGTAATAGTTTTTTTTATTTTCTCTTACTTTTAATTTTGTATGAGTTTGTGTTGCACTTGTTTCTGCTTTGTGTTAGTTTCTTTCTACAATAAAATTTCCCCTACACTTTTTGAGAAGTGCCATGGATCTTTAACCTGAATATTGGCAGGTCTTCCATTTCTTACAGGGAAGCTGCACTGTGGAACAGCATTCCGTTAAGTTTCCATGGAATTAATCAAATGACTCATCTGTCATATCTGAACAGTTGTCACAATGAATGTGACGTTGGCAGATTCTCACTGTTTGTATGTTTGACATTTTATACTGTACTATTTGTAGATTATTGATTTGTGTACTTTTTTGTACTGTAACTGATGCTTGTTGCCTTAAAACCTGGGACTTCATTGAAAATGAGCTATGCTCAATTGAATGTTTTTCCCTTATTCTGATGAATAAAAAAGATTTACTATTACTACTACTTTAACGTCCACCTGAGCAACCACCAGAACAGGTAGATGGGACCTCGGTTTATGTCTCATCTGAAAGACAGCACCTCAGGAGTGCAGCACCCCCCTCATGAATCACTACAGTGTCAGTACTGGGATTTTATGTCTAGTGCCTGGTGTGGAGCTTGAACCCACAACCTTCCACTCTTCTGGCCTTAGAGGTTAGTGTGCAGCCTACTGAGCCACTGACATTGATAATAAACAGAAAACTGTTTCATTTGCCAAAAATAAAGGGACAGCAAGTAGGTTTACTAGTATATGTAGATGCCTTTTAACTTGTGACTAATCCAAAAAGGATTACAAGAGCAATTAGATACTTTAGACAGATGGTTAATAGATTTAAAGTTAGAGCCCAGCATAGATGAATCAAATAAATCAAAACTAATGGGCTCTGGAATATGTAAAACAAATAGGGTATGGACACTGAGGGGAGTCCTCTTGGGGACTGTTATATATTATACCCACCATGGATTGAATATTGACAAGGGGTTTAATTGGTCCAAGCATCAGGAAATATGCAAAGTAAAAATAAATCAGACTTGTGAAGGGGTAAGAAGATTTGCACTTCATATGGTGGATACTGTATTGACAGAATTATAAAGGCAGTTCATATGCAAGCAGAAGTACAAGCAATGTATGGAACCTAGGTATGGGCATTTAAATATATAAGAACTTTGGGTAATTCGATGGACAGCTTTATGAAGACTATTCTACTGAAAGTCTTCCTACATGAACACCAGACACCATAGTAAGAGCAGAATTTGGGATTATTGTAACCAAGGTTGAAGCTGCCTCTAGATTGATGAAATATTGGTTGAAAATTACAAATATGGAAAAAGATCAATTACCTGTCCTGTGAAGTTCAACAAGTTTTATCTATTACAATTTGCTACAGAATGCTCTTTTTCATTTTCAATGTTCATTTCCAAGGCTTATAGTCTGTAAGGAAATGGAGTAATGTTGCTTTAAGTATTACTGCTGTTTA
Source organism: Neoceratodus forsteri (assembly GCA_016271365.2). Taxonomy (NCBI): domain Eukaryota; kingdom Metazoa; phylum Chordata; order Ceratodontiformes; family Ceratodontidae; genus Neoceratodus; species Neoceratodus forsteri. The sequence continues at coordinate 728,842,329 of CM057455.1, forward strand.
ATCTGTTCTGTGTCTTTAAGAGGCCTCTAACTCTTGGAGACATCTCCAGGCTGCTCAGATAGTCAGTCAGTGTTAAGCAAGCCCACCAACTGTAAGGGGCTTCTCTTCCTTTGTATTAGGCCAGTCTACAGTAAAGTGATTCAAGCTAAACCTTTAAGTCTGCCGTCTGATCATTACACAGTCCACCATGGTAGTCTGACAAGTCTGTATAGAAACATTGTTCTCTCCCCCATTAACCTCACAGTGCTTTTGCTTATGACATCATAGTGTTCACAATGACAATGCAATGTGATGTCACAAACAGAACTTGTGAGGTGAGTAGGGGAGAAAAGTAAAAAAAATACTGTAACTAGAAAGTGTAAACATAGCTGGTGTAAATCTAGTGGTCTTAAGCTTTTTATTATAGTAGTGAGATGCTCTTTAAGTGAACAAGTTAAGAGGCAGGCAAGAGGTTGTTCAACGTCATGAGTATCCACGGCCAGAAATCTGCTCTGAAAATAATCTTCAGAGTCTATGGGACTATAGTATTTATTTTCTTTATTGATTATCTTTTGATGACTGGGTAAGTACATTAGGCAATAACCCTGACTATTTTCAGGCACAACCTGGGAGCGTACAAATACAAGTTTAGTTAATATATTAGTGAGCACTAAGCATGGAAATTTATTCACAAAGAAAATCTACACACAGGCTGTAGAAGAGGATTTACACAACAAAAAAATATGTAAGTTTAATATTGCCTAGGAAGAATATATTCTCAGCATGGAATTCAACCATATTTATTAATTATCAAAGAACCTAATTAAAGGAAAAAGTTTGTGTCTTTTAGAATAGGAACAAACAAATGTTGTATAACAGAAAATAGGTATGCCAAGCAGAATGATGGAGACAGTTCCACTCTCCTTTGTGACTGTAATGTAGGAGGTGTTGAAAACAATATATACCAAGTTATTTTTATGTTGATTGCACGCAGCACAAGAAACATATTGGGACAGCTTGCTCAGAAGCAGGTTGTGGAGGCACGGCACTGTTGTGGCCAATGCCCCCACAGCCTGCAAAGGCTTGTCCCGCTTCCCCCAATGCCGTTGCACGCTGCTGGTGAGAGTAGTTTGGAACCTTGCCACCAACTTGTGACAATTTCGCTGCTGCAATCAGGAGCTGCCTCATCATTGCAGTGTCAGCCATCCGCTGCAATGAGGGAGTGACCCGTCATTGCAGGACGGAACTTCCAAACCCTGATATTGTTTGTGAACATGGAGGCAGCTTGCCACCATGTTCACAAACAATATAACCCCCCCACCCTGTTTATGTGCTGACGGGGGCCCCAATCTCCATCAGCTTTGGTGCCCCAATGTTGATTTTGCCAATGGGGGAGCCCACTCCCCGTCAGCATTCTGTAACCAACCCACCTCACTTTTATTGTCTGCCAACAGGGTGCCCAATCCCCGTCGGCATAATCTAAGCCCCCCCTTTTGTTGTGTGCCAATGGGGGTGCCCAATCCCCCATCGGCTACTGTTACCCCCAAAGAAAGAGCCACATAGCCCTGAAAACCTGAAAAAAAGGAAACAGCTCCCCGGTGGTCTCCCTGGATCCCCTGCCACAACCTGCACCTACCCACTGTGCACCCTGCCTCCCCACACCCTATACTTACCTCCGGAGCACGGTGCGATGATCTTCGGTGGACTGGGAACACGTCTGTACTCTTCAAAGCTGACTGCGACTCAGTCATTTTTTGGAATTTTGGCACCAAATTTTCAACATGGGGTTTTTGTGACCCCTCCTCATGAATTCTTGAACTGTCATGGCATTAATCAGCCCCAAAAGGTGATTTCACAGTCACTGCGCGGAATCACCTTCCAGGGCCAATTAACAAAACAACAGTGCCACTGTTCATGAGGTAGGCTCTCAAAAAGCCTATGTTGCAAATTTGGTGGAAAAAATTCAAAAAATGACTGTTTTGCGAGCGTGCGCTGCACAGTTGCTATGCACGCTCGTAACTTCATGACTTTGCAATATTTTCACACCAGATTTTCAACATTGGCATTTTGTCACACCTCCTTGTGAGCAATACAGCTGTCATTGTTCACATCCTGGCAGAAATGTGTTTACGCACTTCTGGCGCAGAATAGCGCTTTTGTTGTGGGAAATCAGTGTTCAGGACAGATTAAGATAATGATAGTGACACTGTTAATGAGTAGAGGTCCGAAAATGCCTATGCTGAAAACTTGGTAACAATGCTCCATAAAATGACTGTGTTACGAGCGTGTGTTGCGCAGTTTGCATGCAAGCTCATAACTTCGTGAAATTATAATATTTTCACTCCAGATTTCCAACATTGCCATTTTACCATACCTACTTATGAACAGTACAGCTGTCATTTTTCCCATCCTGGCCGAAATGTGTTTTCGCACTTCCAGCTCAGAATAGAGCGGTCGCTGTGGGAAATCACTGTCCGGGACAGATTAAGAAAATGACAGTGATACTGTTCATGAGCAGAGGTCTTAAAATGCCTATGTTGAAAATTTGGTGATGATAGCCCATCGAATGACTGTGTAACAAGTGTGCATTGCACACTTTCCACGCACCCTTGTAACTTCGCAAATTTGTAATATTGTCATGCCAGATTTTCAACAGTGGCATTTTTTCACACCTCCTTATGACCAGTACAGCTATCATTTTTCTTATCCTGACCAAAATGTGTTTTCACAGTTCTGGCACAGAATAACGCGGTCGCTGTGGGAAATCACTGTTTGGGACAGATAAAGAAAATGACAGTGGCACTGTTCATGAGCAGAGGTCCTAAAATGCCTATGTTGAAAATTTGGTGACAAAACTCCATAACATGACTGTGTTACAAGCGTCGTTGAACTGTTTCCACGCACCTTATGCTTTTCCAATTTTGTAATATTTTCACGCCACATTTTCAACAGTGGCATTTTTCCACACCTCCTTATGAACAGCACAGCTGCCATTTTTCATATCCTGGCTAAAACATGTTTTTGCACTCCTGCCGGAGAATAGCACGGTCGCTGTGGGAAATTACTGTTTGGGACAGATTAAGATCGAACGAGTGAGAGGGGGGAGTGACCAAGCTCAACTGAGCTCTGTCAGGACTGCTGCAAGAGCCCAGTACAAAAGGGCAGCCTGTAGTACTGGGAGAAACAGAACAAGAGAGCGAGTGATGGAGGGGGAGTGAGCGAACTCACAGGAGCGCTGTCAGGACTGCTGCGGATTTCTTTGTGGACAGACAAAGGTATCAACACAGCCAGAAGCCCTGTACACAAGCGCAGCCTGCAGCGCCAAGAGAAACAGAATGAGTGAGTGACAGAGTGGTAGTGAGCGAGCTCTACGGAGCTCTATTGTGACTGCTGCGGATTTCTTTGTGGGCAGAAAATGCAGCAACGCAGGCAGGATCCCAGTACAAAGGGCCAGCTTGCAGCGCTGGCTGACACAGAATGAGTGAGTGAGTGAGAGAGCTCAATGGAGCTGTGTCGGGACTGCTTCAGATTTCTTTCTGGCCAGAATAAGCTGCCAATGCAGGCAGGAGCCCAGTACAAAAGGGCAGCCTGCAGCGGCAGGAGACACAGAATGAGCGAGTGAGGGAGGTGGAGTGAGTGAGCTCAGTGGAGCTCTGTTGGGACTGCAGCAGATTTGTTTGTGGGCAGAAAAAGGCAGCAATGCACGCAGGGGCCAAGTACAAAAGGGCAGCCTGCAGTGGCAGGGAAACCAGAATGAGCAAGTGAGAGAGGGGGAGGCGAGCTCAATGGAGCTCTTTGTAACTGCTGCAAATTTGTTTGTGGGCAGAAGAAGGTGGCAATGCAGGCAGGAGCCCAATAGAAAGGGCAGCTTGCAGCGCGGCGAAGACAGGAATGAGCGAGTGAGAGAAGAGGGAGTGAGCGAGCTCAACGGAGCTTTGTCGGGCTGCTGCAGATTTGTTGGGCAGAAAAAGGTGCCAACAGAGGCAGGAGCCCAGTACAAAGGGCAGCCTGCAGTGCCAAGAGAAACAGAATGAGTGAGTGACACAGGGGAGTGAGCAACCTCAATGGAGCTCTGTCAGGACAGCTGTGGATTTCTTTGTGGACAGAAAAAGGTGCAAAGCAGGCAGGGGCCCAGTACAAAAGGCCAGCCTGCAGCAGTGGGAGAAACAGTACGAGCGAATGAGACAGGGGGACTGAGTGAGCTCAATGGAGCTCTATCAGGACTGCTGTGGATTTCTTTGTTGGCAGAAAAAGGCGGCAATGCAGGCAGGAGCCAAGTACAAAAGGCCAGCCTGCAGCGCTGGCAGGAACGGAACAAGTGAGTGAGAGAGGGGGAGTCAGCAGGCTTAACAGACCTTTGTTGGGACTGCTGCAGATTTCTTTGTGGGCAGAAAAAGCCACCAACAGAGGCAGGAGCCCAGTACAAAAGGGCAGCCTGCAGCACCAGGAGAAACAGAATGAGTGAGTGAGAGAGGGGGAGTGAGCCACTTCAACGGAGCTCTGTCGGGACAGCTGCAGATTTCTTAGTGGGCAGAACAAGGTGCCAATGCAGGCGGAAGCCCAGTACAAAAGAGCAGCCTGCAGCACTGGGAGAAACAGACTGAGTGAGTGACAGAGGGGCAGGGAGCAAGCTCAACACACCAACGCAATCAACATTCGGCATTGACAAATGCTTGTTTCTGCTTGGTATAATAACGAATGATGTACGTGGTCTGTCTTACAGAATGCATTCATTCCAGAAGACCCAATCTTTTCATTTTTAATGGAGTCTTAAGACCACCTGATTATCAATAGAATGGATAGTTTTTAACACCCATAATGAAATGCACGCTGAGAAGAAATAAGGATCAAACCAATGTGGAGAATGTATATGCAGATTGATATATTTTTAATGTTTGAACTGTATAACCTTAATTGCCATGGGACTTTTTTTTTTATTTGAGCAATTGCTTGTGTATTTGTTCTTACATTTATGCATTAATGGTAAGACCAGGGGCCCAATATTCAAAACTTAGCCCCGGGGCAAAATTAGCACTGCCCGGCATGCAAAAATAGTCCGGAACCATTTGTACGCTACATTCAAAGGAATAGCACAGGGGCTAAATCAGTTGACTATAGTGTGCAAATGAAGGTGTTCAAACAGGATTGAGAGTGCAGTGCAAATATAGCTTGGCAAAGAAAACATCTCTGCATATAGCAACCGGGCAGTGCAAACTGCGATAGCAGCCTAGTGCACACAGAGGTGGAGTAAGGCAGAGTTGGGCTACGCGGCCAATGTGGGTGCTAGCAAAGAAGTGGTGCACAACAACTGCAAACAACATTGCAGGCCAAATACTGCGGAACCATACTATGGTATTGATAGGTTTGCCCAGGGCAAACTCATTTTCCTGGTGCAAACACGTTTGCCCATGGCAAAAGTTTGCTATATTCAAAGCTCCTATGCAAATGAGCCTATTTAGGCAATTCAAGGGCAAACATCCACATTAGCATCTCATTACAGCCTGCACTACATGCATTACCATGTATGTTTCCTGGCACTATTTCATGTTGCACACAGCTCCACCTGTATGTCAGACTGGAACTACAGGTCGGTGGTGGCAGGCTGGGTTTGCACACAGCACCACCTGTATGTCAGCTTGGAACCCAGGGGACCAGTACCACAGGAACAGGTAGTTGTGCTGCATGCATAGGCATATTGTTGTTCCTGCTACAGTGTGTATCTGATGGTACAGTACCATAGTAGCTGGTATTGTGAGGGACACAGTAATGCCTACGGTGTGTCAGGCAACAATGACTGCTGCTATCCACACAGTGACCTGCATAGCTGGCAAATGTGTTCTGACAGTGGACGCCACAGTCATACCGTCCTGTGACCCACATACACTGCAACAATGACATGGGAGTCCCACACTAACATACTCATGGCTGGTTGTGTGTGACGGGCTCTGTACAGGTGTGTAGTACATTCCAGGGGGGCAGACACATGCCATCATACGGGCACACTGATGACAGGGGCATTCCTGTCACTGGCACATGTGCATTGTGTGGATGGCCCCCTACCGTGTGGCAGCACCTACTATGTGGGGCATTCTGAACACCTGCACAATCTCCACTTGACATCCTCCATTCCCCCAGTGCTGCATGTGTGTGCTGGATTGTGGTGGTGTACCCCTGTCGGGGGACTGATGGTGTGTGCTGCATGGATGCACTGACAAGGTGTTCACTGGGTGCTGGGGCACCTTCAATTGTCTGGCAGAGTTGGGACTGGTGCCAGATGATGGAGACATGAGCAGTGGCAGATGATGGAGACATGGGCAGTGCCATCTCTGTGCATCATGTCTCTTCTATGACATATGGAGTGGCCCAGGGTGGCTGTCTGCCCTCTCCACCTCCTCATTGGCTGCAGTCATCAGGTGCACCATGATGCTATTGTTGCTTATGGCCATGTTGCCTGGTGCTGCTGTGTCCACATCCCCTATTCTTGTTTTGCCCGAAGTTAAGACTGCCTTTTTCTGGGTGGTAATTTGCACCAAGCTAAGTGTTGCACAAAGTAGCGCAAACACACTTTACTCAGCGCTAACGTGCTGAATATAACATAGGACCTATATTCATATACACGCCCTTTCACTTTGCCCAGTGAATACATTATAATTTTGCATAGCGTTAATCCAGTTTGCCCACACTATTTGGTCTTTTGAACATAGTGGGACTCGCGCAAATGGGAAGCAAATCCAGTACAAATGGTTTGCGCCCAGCACAAAGTTTTGAATATCTGACCTCAGAATGGTTGATTACTAAGCTTAATAAACTTGATTTGATGATCACCAACTAAAAGTGCACGTTTCATCAGCAGTTAAGGCCTTATTTAATTAATTAACCCACATCATTAACTAAGCATAGCAGTTTCACCAATAAAACATTTAAGTAAACATTAAGGCATTGCCACTTGCTTGCCTTATTGTGTTAATTCTGCAGACACAGTAAATTTAATTGAGATGGGGAAATGGTTGCTGGTTTGTTAATATCTGCAGTGTTGAGGCTTGTTGCTGGGGAGTAATTGTATTTCTAGTTGTTTTCATGGCCTGTAGCTGCTTGGCTAGCAATATTTTGTCATGCAACCAAGGAATTTGCTATGGAACACTGTGGCTATGAAGGCAGAGGGTTTTGGAACCTTTCGGTCTTCAATAGGCTTCTTCTGGTAATAGTCTGGTTACTCTGTTAAATAAAGTACTCCCTCACCACATTCTGGAGTTGTATTTAGCTCAAATCTATCCATGCAATCACTGTAAATCTGAATTAATGTAATTATATAATATAGTTTGCTGTCTGTGAATCATGAAAGTGTTGATTTCTGTGAATCTGTCATAGAATTTAACAGCAGATAAGGACCTACCAGGCCATCTATTCTGCTCTATGTCCCTACCTAGAGAGCATGCCGTAGATCCTATTTAATCTCTGGTTTCATCTTCTTTTCTGAACTGCTATGGCACCCCTATATCTATCCCATGCAGTTTTGAATCCCCCCACCATCCTTGCCCCCCACAACCTCCATCGGCAGGCTGTTCCATGCCTCCACCACCCTCTCTATGAGGAAGTGCATTCTTGTGTTGCCCCTCAGTCTCCCCCCTTCCAGTCACATGTCATGCTCTTTTGGTGTTCCAGAGCATTTTCTCTTTTGGAAGATGCTGCCCTCTTGCACCTTCCTTATTCCCTTGAGATACTTGAAGGTCTCTATCATATCTCCCCTCTCCCTCCTCTCCTCCAGGGTATACATACTGAGTTCCTCCAGTCTCTCCTCATATGACATTTGGTACGGGCCTTGCACCATTTTTGCTGCCCTTCTTTGTCCTTCTGGAGATGCGGCCTCCAGAACTGGACACAGTACTCCAAATGAGGTCTCACCAATGTTCTGTACAGTGGCATTATGAACTCTTTTTTTTCTGTTGGTCATTAATCTGAGCAAGGCTTTGAATAGGTGTTGATAAAGTGCTTTGCACAAATAATCATTCTTTCATTCAATTACAACATTAGAAAAATCTATATTGCATTACACTACCATTTGCCAATCGGATTTTACAATAAATTAGAGTTATCGATCACTAACTAAATCTAATAGAAGCAGCCTAATTTACTGTCCAGCATGCCACTAAGGAAGAAATATTCCACATGCCATTACAGCAATCAAGCATTAGTCAGGATGAACACAGGGAACCTGTGTCTGTGCTATGTTTGGCTAGTTCCAGGCAGACATGAAAAAGTCAATTATTTAAAGAAACATTCTTTGATAGACATACTGTTTCCCCAGATACTACTGCTGTTTTTATACAGTGAATCATACTATGAGTTTGTCATATTCTGCAGAACTAATCAATATCAGAGTTTCACTGGTTAATTTTTTTTTTTGCTTGTTTTCTAGCAACCTGCATTTGCTAAAGTTCCCCTCGACCAATTAAGTTATTCCAAAAAAAGTAAATAAATCCACAGTGTTTAAAATATTATAATAGTAAAAATGTGTAGGGGAACAAAATATTCTCATCTATCCTTCTCTGTCAATATTTTTGGTTTATAGTCTGCACATAAAATTTTATACAAGGCAGGAAAAATGTTTATTGCCTTGTTCTATGCTGCTATTCTATTGTTCTCTCCTGCACTCACTGCTGCAAAAGTAAAAGGGAAGGTGGTCACAAAAATGTTTTAGACTCACAAATCTATCATAGTCGAAGATTTGAATGCTGACAGCCGGGGGGTCTGCTTGAAATTCTTCTGTGCTGCCCTCTACAGAGATGTGATCAAACAGCAGAGTCTCATTCCAGGTGGGAGAGCAAGTGTTCTTGATTACCTTAAAAAAAAATGTCAGTTTTAGATAGATACTGTAAAAGCACATGCATTTGCCACACATTTTAATAGCAGCAGAATGAAACTACTGTCATGGGATTATATATTCATTTATTTAAAATCTTGGTAACTGGGATAGGCACGTGGAGCCAAGGCTCGTTTCCAGGTGCGACCTGGGGGAACAATAAAATAAGGAATATATAGTGGAATAATATACAATATACAAAATATTGGAGACTTGCAGGGCTCCTAGTGAGTATAGCTGGCTAGGATGGAACATGGGGGGAGGAGGCTGCAGTACAGGAGCAGGGGAGAGGAGGGAAGTATTTGAAGTAATCTAGGTTTTATGGATCCAGTTTCCAAAAGTAAGATTTGTACTTTTGGTATGTTTAGAAACATAGAATTTGACAGCTGATAAGGACTGCTTGGTCCTCTCAGTCTGCCCATTTTTTCTCTTCCAATTGTGTCACCACAGACCTTACTTGATCTCTGCCCCCCCCCCCTTCTTTCCACCAAGATTCCCTTATGTCTAGCCAATGCATTGTTGAACCCCACCACTGTTTTGCTCCCACCATCTCCACTGGAAGACTGTTCCAGGCATCTACCACTCTTTCTGTGAAGAAGTATTTCCTCACATCTCTCCTGAATTTACCCCACTCCAGCTTCACCGCATGTCCCCTTGTTCTTGTGCATCTTTTGTTTCTGATAAATACCCCCTTCCTGTACTTTGTTTACTCCTGTGAGGTATTTAAAGGTCTCAGTCCTATCCCCACTTTCCCTTCTGTCTTCCAGGGTGTACATACTGAGGTCTTTTAGTCTCTCCTCATAGGGCTTCTGATGCAGATCCTGCACCATTTTAGTTGCCCTCCTCCTGACATCCTCCACTTTGTCTATGTCCTTCTGGAGAAGTGGTTTGCGGAACAGAACAGAACACAATACTCTAGGTAGGGTCTCATCAGTGATCTCTACAGAGGCAACATGACTTCCCTCCTTCTGTTGATGATACCCCTCCATATGCACTCCAGCATCCCACTGGCCCTCCCAGCTGCCTTGTCACGCTGCCTTGCCACCTTTAGGTCATCAGAGATGATTACCCCCAGGTCTCTTTCCTTTTGGTGATTGCCACTACCTCTCAACCCATTTTGTACTTCACGTCTGGGTTCCTGAGCCCTAAGTGCATGATTTTGTACTTTTTCACATTGAAACCCAGCTGCCACACCCTTGATCACTCCTCGAGTTTTATCAGGTCACTGCATATTCTTTCCACCCCCTCCTCAGAGTGTCCACCCTACTGCAGGTTTTGGTGTCATCCATGAATAGAAAGACCTTCCATCACATCTGCAAAGTCACTTATAAAGACATTAAAGAGGACTGATCCCAGTACAGAGTCTTGAGGCACCACACTGGGCCACATCCTTTCTCTGGAGTGAACTCCATTTACCACCACCCTCTGTTGCCTCTTTCTTGACTAATTTCTTACCTAGTTTACCACCTGGAACTCACTGCTAAGCTTCCCAGTTTCCTCACGAGTCTCCTACATGGAATGGTGCTGAAAGCCTTACTGAAATCCAAGAAGGCCAAACTGATATTAGGAAAAAGGCCAATGAAAACATTTGTCTCATCATTCCTCCTAAAATACTCTACTGGGTAGATGATAGTGGGAAGGACAGCTAGATAGAGACTGCTTTAAAAATGACCGTGGGCAGGTAACAGCACACAGATGCAGCTATGCTATCCAGCACTGTGTTGGCAAACTCTTGACAGTGATGTTAACTGGCACTATTCCCAATATTGTTTTAAATTTCTATACAAAGAGGGGAGGATTGCATCCTCCATAGCCCGGTGCCACCGCAACTGATCAAACAGTCCAGACAAAACAAAAAAACAGTGCAGACCTAAACTGATATTTATTTATTTTACATGTTCAGCATCACCATAGGCTCATGTAGGTGCATCACCTAGTGTTCAAAGGTGTTCTATGGTAGCATTTAAAACAGTAGTAGCAGTAGATCATGTCACAAAAAATACTTAGCTTACAGTAGATATGTACAATTGCTACTCAGGTTCAATAGTTAAGTGTCCAGTGACATGACAGAATATTTTATACATTATTTACAGAACTCCACAGTTACAGCTTAGCAATACATTTACACATTATTTGATGGAAAATATATTTTGTCAATACAAAACATCAGGGTGTGGGCAAGATTGGGCATAATGTAGTGTTAGGTACAGTAACAGGATATAACAATTGAGAGGCAGCTATTCACCAAAGATGCAATAGGCACCTTTCATGTCTTATGGCAGTTGCATGTTTTATCTAAATGCTTATCCACATAGCTGACTTGAGCTGGTCAAGGCTGCTCATGCACATCATGTGGTCTGTACAGCTTTTGAGTGCCGCTATGCTAAATGCCTTTTCACTTATCCATTGCTTTGTTTTTAGGACCTTGAAGTCTTTCCTTGTCTATGACTTTAACTCTTTGTTACCGAGAAACATCTGTAGGTGGCAGCAAACTCAGACCCTGTGTGTCCGAGAACAAACTGAGGCGGCAGCTGCATAGTTCCTGTTTGTCCGCAGTAAGTCTGGAGTCGGCAGCTATACAAGTTAAAAATTACTTGCCATCCAATCTGTGCCAGGCTTATTAAATGAATCATATGAGTACTGCACAGTCTAAGCTTGCTGTGATTGGTTGCAAAGAGTATAGGTCCGATAGGAAAAAAAGTTTTAAATTGCATTCAGAGCTCAGTGTGCCCCACTCAGCTGCTTGTAATTTAGATGCTGAGGTGAGCTGGATACCGGCTTTTGCAGTCCGCTACACAGATCCCCCATTTTGCTGTGCTTTATTTGAGGTATGTGAATTTGCTTTATTTATTTTATGTATTACATTCCCGCTTATTTTTTTCTCTTTTTGAGCTGCATCTTGGAGATGTTCCCAAAACCGGGAGCAGGGCTTCTCCGTGAACGTGGCAACTCTATAAATTATTAGCATTCTCCTCATTTCCTTGTTTCATTGTGGCACTTTTTGGGGTGGGTTTTATAAAATATATTTTATTGCTTTGTCTTGGGATGGGTCTCTATATCCAGAAGCAGTGCAGCATTTGTGGGTGTTTGTTTTGGGGCCGGGAGTGTGGCATGGCAATACAAAAGATAACCTCCTGCCGAGATCCATATGTCGCCTGAAAACGCTTGTAGTGGGATGAAAGACCAGCATGCCAAGGTATGTCAGTACATTTGTAAATTCTATTTTTGCTTGGGATGGGTTTTTGTATGATAAAGCTGTGCGACATTGCTTGGTGTTCATTCTCAGGTCAGAAGCGGTTGTCTAAAATGTCTGTAGTGGAATGAAAGACCAGTGAGTTTTTGTTCTGTGATTTGTTTTTTTAAAATGGTAGCCAGTCAATGTGATGATGTGGTGGTTGTGGTGGGGGCAATTGGCTGGTAGGTTGGTTGCAAAGGCATGGGGGAACAATGGACTACACTGAATGCAGGATGCAGGTTTCTGTTCCGGTACTGGGTCTCAGGGTGGGGGGGAACCACTAGACACCATGGTACCATGTCTCGGAGTGTGTGTTTGTTGGGGCCAATGGATGCGTTTTGTGTCATGACTGTTTGTGGGCTGGCGCTGGGTGCTGGAGGGTGGTAGTGAGTCCCCAGATGCCAGAAAATGCTTTTTTGGTGCTGAGTCTTGGAGGGTGTTGGTGAGCCACTGGAAACCTGGGAATGCTTTTCTTTGATGGTGCTGGGTCTCAAAGGGTAGAGGTGAGCCCACAGACAACAGGGAATGGTATTTTTTTGATGGTGCCGGGTCCCCCTCAGAGATTTGGCACCATCAAACAAAAAACATTCTGTGCTGTCCAGCGACTCACCCAAACTCTCGAAGATCCAGCACCATCAAAGAAAAAAGCATTCCCTGGTGTCTGAGGACTCACAACCACCCACCAACACTTGGTGCCATCCCACAAACAGAATTCCCTGTTGTCCGTTGCCCCAACCCCACCCACTGAGACACCAGAGAATCCATTTTGTGTAATGCTCCCAGCTGGCAGATGGTGTGGAGAGTCACTGGGCACCAGAGAATGCTTTTTGTGCAATGGTGCTGGCTGTTGGAAGGTGTGTGTGTGTGTGGGGGGGGGTGACAGCACTGGACACCAGGAAATGTTTTTGGTATGATGGCACTATGTCATGTGTTTGACGGTGGGGGGCAGGTCCCTGACAAAAGGCACTCCATTGGTGGAGAGTCCCTGGACAACAGGCAATGCTGTTTGTGGGATGGTGACCAGTGATGCAAGGCCTGGTACCATCCAAAAAACCACAGTACCTGCTGTCTGGGTGAACTCCCCCCATGAGACCTGACACCAGCACACAAAATGGTTTCCCTGGGGTCAGGGGCCCCCCACCGTCAAACACCCAGCATCATCTCACAAAATGAATTTTCTGATGTCCAGTGGATCTCTCCCCCCCAAGTGTATTGTGGTGGGTGTTTTGATGGTGGGGAAGAATGTAACAAAGATAACGCCTTTTGGTTATGGTGCTGCTTTTGGGGGGTGCAGTGTGCAAATGCCCACTGACATTTTGTGTGTATCATGTATACTTTAGGAGTTATTTGCACTCATTTATGGCATGGTTTGTATGGCTGACATTTTGTCCATCAAGAACCACCTAAGCACTTTGAATAAAACACACATTCTGAGCATCTCAGCCAGTATAAAACAAAAACCAAACTGAGCACAATTGATTGCATAGCATTGTTGGAAAGGCATTTTTGTGATGAACAACTTTGCCACTGATATGTTGTATGTATATTTTAGGAGTTATACGCATTTGTTTATGGTATTGTGTGTATGGCTCAGATTCGTGCCTCAAACCTCACCAATGCACCTTGTCTATAATGGGGAAAAATTACGTTTTATACTACAGAAATAGCTGTTTTTTTAACAAATAAATTATTACAACTACATCTAATGTCTGGATGCTTAATGTGGAGTTGATATGTTACATATTTCCCAACCAAAAAAAGACTTATGGTGCATTTTTTAGTGGAAAAATAATTTTTTTTGCTGCTTCAACCAGCATAGAAAACAACTAAATTATGTATTATTACTTGCACACCATCATTGGAAAGGTAATTTTATGCTGAACAAGTTTGCCACTCATACTTTGTGCATAGCACACATGGTTCTTCAACTATTAGCATTTGTTTGTGACATGCTGATTATGGCTTGATTTTGCTGAGAAAGCCCCCGGATTCACTGTTATCAGTATACAGGACACAAGTGCTGCAACTTCAGAGAGCTCCTGAGGAGGCAATGAGTTAAGTCAGTAAATAAAGATGGTTTTGGTGAACAGACCTCTCAGGTAGACTGGTAATGTGCCCTGAGTATATTTTAACAGGTTTTTAAAGGTAGCCCGTGACATTGGCAACAGCAAATGGGTGCATTCAAAAAGGGTGACTCAATCACGGCGCCTGTTGACAGGACTACCAAGCAGGGAGGCAGACTGGATGGAGGGGTCCATGAATATAGTGACAGGATGTCACTATAGGTACACATGTGTGGAGGGGGGGACTGAGTACACAGAGCGATGGGCAGAAGGGGAGGGAGGGTTTGTGTGGTGTGGTGTGGCAGTGGACTGCCAAGCTGGCTCCATGACATGGTGGGTGGGTGGCAGGATAGGGTTGTGAGGGTGCTGGGTTCGGGTCTGGGTGCACGTACATTTTGTTGTGCCCAGCCCGAAATTTTTTTCCTGGTTTTGCACCCCCAACATGTACCCCCCTGGATATGAGAATCCTTTAGTAGGGGGTTGGGGGGGTGCAGCGCCCCGCATAAACAAAAAAAAACTTAGTCCCCCGGTGCCCTTTTGCTGAGTGCTATGAGTGTACATCGCTGAAACTGATTTTCGGCGATGTACACTTTCCCTAACAGCGATCACCTTTCCGCAATCGCTGTTATCACATGGAACCATTTTAAAAGATTGGGACCCCTTGGAGGCTATTCAGAAGAGGGCCATGAAGCTAATTCAGGGTCAGGGACAGCAGGAAACAATATACGAGGAGAGGCTGGAGTCTTAAAATATTAGGAAATAGCAAAAGCAGAGTATGACCACACCAGGGTGCTGCAGTGCCAAGGTCAAAATATAAAATCCAGGTATAGTGTGAGGGGACTGGCACCTGCTAAAAGGCTAGAGTACCACAACACAATCCAATGCTTCTGAATGAAGACACTTGAATTACCATTTTGTATTTCCTAACAGTGAGAATCTTTCACTAAACATAAAGTGCCAACACAGTGCTCAAAGGATAAAAAGAACTCACATCGGCAATTGGTTATTTATAAAAAATCCAAGTAATCCAAGCCCCAGCAGGTAAGGCCTTTGAGAAAGCACATCACATGCGAAATGCATCAGGTGACGTTGACATTGTGGGGCAGGATTTTTACCTGAGTATTACTTCTCATACCTGCTGGGACTTGGATTACTTAGATTTTTTATAACCAATTGCCGATATGGGTTCTTTTTATCCTTTGAGCACTGTGTTGCACTTTATGTTTAATAAACGGGTTCTCACTGAAAATACAAAACAGCAAGACAAGTGCATTCATTCTGGAGCTCTGAATTGTGTTGTGGTACTCCAGCCTCTAAGCAGGTGCCGGTCCCTCAGACTCTACCGAGAGTCTTAAAATGTACACACTAGAAGCCAGGAGCAAAAGGGGGAACATGACAGAGACCTTTAAGTTTCTAAGTGGTATTAGTAAAGGGGATGGCACTGCCCTTTTCACATAAGGTGAGGGCAAGGTAACAAGAGACACTAAGATGGAAGCTGATGAGGGGATAAATCCTGAAGGATGTAAGGAAGTTCTTTATAGAAAAAAGGTGGCCAGTGCAGAGTCCATTATCAGCTTCAAAGACAGCTGGGAATAATCCAAACAAGGGGAGGGAATAAGGAGGGACAGTCGAGGTAAGGGTATAAGAGGGCTGAGGTGTTTGTCAAAATACTGTTAGGTCTACTGGTAGACAAAGCCTCCTGTTCTCCATGGCAGTGTAGATGCAACTTTTGTGGCAAGGACTCTAAACTTCCATGGAACTGTTAGGTCAAGTTCTGCAGCATGGTTTAAAGTTCTGCAAAACATAAGTAAATAAATAATAAAGAACCAGCATTACAGTTTTGGGGAACCCAGCAAAGACTGCCTGTGAGGAGGACCCCCACCTCCTACCACATAAATGTAAGTTACATAGTTTCCCTTAAACCTCAAAGGCTTGATATTCAAAAGTTTGCACGGGCACTAATGGTTCTTTGCCTGCACATACTGGGGTTTGCTCTGGATCACCATATTCAAAAGGGGATACTGCACAGGCAAAGAGGGTTAACACCCATGCAAAACATAATATATGCATGCAGGCAAGGTGATGGGCATGGCTATGAATATGCCCGCAACACCATATTCAGCGACATTATGCTACGCATTAGGGTTTAGCTCAAGGCAATCCTAGCAGCTGCTGGAGGTAATGTAGCTACCTAGCCAGTTGGCCACTAGGGAAGCACATCCATCCCCTATGGACCCTGGCACCCCTCCACCAATTGACTGCCATTCTGTGAAATAGTAGTATCCCTAGTTGTAGTTGTCCCCCTTGCTGATCGCCAGCCCATTCTGTAGAATAATAGTATCCCTGGTGCTAGTGCCCCCTCTTGCTGATTGCTGGCCCATTCTGTGAAATAATAGTGTCCCTGGTGTCAGTGCCCCCCCCCAGCTGATCGCTGGTCCGTTCTGTAAAATAATAGTATCCCTGGTGACAGTGCCCCCGAGACCGATCGCTGGCCCATTCTGTGAAATAATAGTATCCCTGGTGCCAGTGGTTGCCCCCAGCTGATCACTGGCCCGTTTTGTGAAATAGTAGTATCCCTGGTGCTAGTGGTCCTTCCTGCCAATTGCCAGCCCCACTGTACATAATATAATCCCTGGTGCTAGTGCTACCCACCTCTCTGATTGCCAGTGGTCCCCTTCCAGCTGACCACCAGCCCATTCTGTAGAATAATAGTATCCCTGGTGCTAGTGTTTCCCCTTCCCCGCTGATCGCTGGCCCATTCTGTGAAATAATAGTATCCCTGGTGCTAGTGGTCCCCCAAGCCAATCACTGGCCCATTCTGTGAAATAATAGTATCTCTGATGCCTGTGCCCCCCCAGCTGACTGCCAGCCCATTCTGTAGAATAATAATATCCCTGATGGTAGTGTCTCCCCCCCGCCAATCACCAGCCTGTTCTATAAATAATAGTATCCCTGGTGCTAGTGGTCCCCCCAACTGATTGCTGGCCTGTTCTGTGGATCAGTAGTATCCTTGGTGCTAGTAGCCCCCCTGCCAATCTCCAGCCCTTTCTGTAGAATAATAGTATCCCTGGTGCTAGTGGTCCTTCATGCTGGTTGCAAGCCCTGGCATACATAATATATTTCCTGGTGCTTGTGCTACCTCCCCCCCATCTCTATACCTGGCGTTCATAATATAATCCCATGTACTAGTGCTACCCACCTCTCTGATTGCCAGCCCTGGCATAAATAAGATAATCCCTCCCTCCAATTGCTAGCCCGGAAGTAAAAGAATAAACCTCAATGGCATCCAGTGGTTCCCACCCCCCATGGCACTGGGCACCCTCCCACTCACTTTAGCATTATTCACAGTACCGCAGGAGCATATAGTGACAGGCACAGCCCTCCTCACACCTCCTCGGTCAGCCACCATTTGTACAGGCAGGGAGCTTGCCTCTTATTTATAGGAGAGGGTGGCACACCCTGTCATATAAATAAGAGGTGCAGTCCCTGCCTGTACATATGGCAGCTGGCTGAGGGGGTGTTAGGAGAGCTGTGTCAGTCACCATATGCTCCCATGGCTCCACTGATACTGCTAAGGTGAGTGGTGGGGGGGGGTATGCTTGGTGCTGCTGTGGGGGGAACCACTGAATGCCAGAGAGGTTTTTCCTTTTACTTTTGTGCTGGCAATCAAGGGCAGAGGGTGTCACTATGTTAAATTTTGCCAAGGCTTGTAAGAGGTAATCCCATTCCACGCTATCAAATGCCTTATCAGCGTCCAATGAGAGTAGAATAGTGGGAGGGTGTGGGGGGCTTCACGTGCCCTAGCATGTTCAGCAGGTGTCTTGTGTCATCTGTACCTTTACAGCCAGGCACAAAACCTACCTGCTGCTTATGTAACAGGTCCAGAATGGCCTCCTGCAATCTGTTCTCCAGCACCTTGGCAAAGACCTTACAGTCCACTGTGATTAATGAGATAGGCCTGTAGCTTCTCCATAGGGTGGGGTCTTTGCCAGGTTTAAGGAGCAAGGTTATGCCAGCAGTACACATAAACTGAGGTAGTATTCCAGTGTTGCTGGCCTCAGAGAAGGCTGCTTGAAGAGGGTCTTGAAGTACATCAATGAAGACCTTAAGGAAATCCACTGGAAGCCCATCTCTTCCAGATGCCTTTCCTGGGGGGCATGCCACTAATTGCCTCTCGGATCTCTTCCCATTCCATGGGGTGGTCCAGTTTGACTTGGTTCTTAGGGTCCAGTTATGGCAAGTGCAATGGAGCCAGGAAACTGTCCATCTGCTGTGCATTTGTTGCTACCTCGGCAGCATATAGGAAGGAGTAGAACCTTGTAAAAGCACTGCTGATGTGAGCTTCATTGCAGGTGAAGTCACCCATCTCCATTTTGATAGCAATGATAAGTGATCTTTCTTGCCTCTTGTTAAGCATATATGTCAAAAGTCATCCGAGCTTCTCTTCAGACTCCCAAAAGTCTGACGCAGATGAAACAGGACGTACTCTGCCTTGAGGTGAAGCTGCTTATTCACCGAGTACCTAAGGCCAATGATTTCCATTAGGCATTAGTTGGATTTAGTAGGGTTCGCCCTGAACTGTTTTTCTAATTCTTTAAGCCATAGCAACTGTGCCTCAAATTCCCATGCTAAATTCTTTTTTTAGGTGAGTGGTATAACTGATGCATCTCCCCTAAAAAATGCTTCAAGGGCATCCCAGCGAATGGCTGCAGACGTGACTTCTGGCTTGTTTGCTGCAAGGAAGAATTTAATGTCTTCCTGGAGGCTTGTGCAAATATTTGTGTCTCTAAGTGTAGATGCATTGAAGTATCATGTGCCCCTCTGGCCAGATGCTTCCCCTAGTGGGAGCCATGTAAAAGCTACTGGGACATGATCAGATATGATCACTGTACTATTATGGGTGTCTACAACATCGAAGACCCAGACAGAGGGGGCTAGCCACATGTCTATGTGAGAGAGACTGGTGCAAAGTGGAGAAGAAATAGTAGCCTCTCCCTGTGGGATGCACTAGCCTCCATATGTAAGATCAAGTTCTATGATGAAGTCCCCAAGTGTTACTGAGGAGGGAGGCTTGCGACCCTCAGGAGCTCTGCTCCTATCCAGAAAATCATTTAGTACTGTATTCATATCCCATCCCATGATCAGTGGACTTGTGGATTTCTCAGATAAAAGCTGTATTAGGCCCTGAAAGAAAGAGGTGACCCTGAATTCGGAGTATATATGTTATACATATTTACCATTTGGCTCCCCAGTTCCCCTTGCACTATCATGTACTGCCCCTCTGGGTCTGGGGTAACTGAGCTGGTCTGAAATGGTATATTCCCTCTTATGAATTAGGATAGCCACTGCTCTGCTTTTGGAGTTAAAAGGGGTACTTCTGAGACCCAGCCCATTTTGAGCTTTGCCACTTCCGTTGTAGGGATGTGGGTCTCCTGAAGAAAGGCAATCCCATTCCCCTTCCTTTTGAGGTGATTGATCATTTTACTTCTTTTTATTGAGTTTTAGACTCCCTTTACATCCCATGAAATCCATTTAAGTGGTTGACTAGCCATGGTTGTATCTATAGGGTACCAAAAGGAGAGGATGGCTAAGAGATAGTTCCACAGCCAAGGGTAGATCTCCAGCTTGTACAGATAGGGGCTGGTTAATCAAACTAGGGGGACATGTCAGCCCTAATGAAACACATAGTGGAGGCACAGCCCTGGGTCCAGTCACATTCAATACAGAGGTGGGGCATATTTAGGATCCACACTTGCTCTGTATTTCTGAAGGACACCTTTCTGCAAGAATCAGGGACAACAGCTATACAGAAGAGGGACTGCCCAGAGATATCTGATCTGCTGCCCACGATTTTATATATGTTAAAATATCTAGTAGCAGGAGGTATAACAGCAAGCCTAGTAATGTCACCAATTAAAAGTAAACACATTTGATACTCAGAAGGAAGACTAAGTTAGGTGAGAATACTTTTTGCCTTATTTCGCTGGAACCCACTCTGCTGAAAAGTACTAAAATCAGAGGCCCCAGCTCGACTAGCCTGAGGTTCTAGGACAGTTAGTAATATCAGGGTGCATATAACAAGCATCAACCATGTAACCATTATAGGTAATGCATGAAAAAACATTTTAAGAAAATGTAATAACAGTACTAAGAAAACATTGTTTGGGAGCTGAGGATCAGAGGCATGTGAGGGGGGGAAGCCCCTTGAGACCTTAAATTCCCAGCTCCTTGGCAAGTGTCAAGCTGCATTAGCAAAACTGGCCATATGCAGCAATTACATAGAGCACACTGACCAAAGTTGGCTAACTCAGTGGGGACATTGGAGCTATCAGGAGGACAAAGCTGTGACTGGAATTATCCCCCAAAGAGGTGTCCTTGTGTTTGCAGAGTACTGTATTTGCCATGGTAGGGTTGGAATGTTCAGGTGGGGGATAAAGTTTCATGGGGAGGTGTCTAATCACTAATTTGCTATTGCCCCAGATGTGATAACCCATCCTCCGAGTGACTCTTCTGTTGATAGCCAGCACACTATCAAGGGTGGGTGGCTACTGGAGGATGACATGTGGGGTAATTGGGGTGTTTGAGAAGGGGGGCAGCTGCCTGCCAGATTACTGGCAGCTACAATGTTTCATTGGAGGGAAGGTCAAGCAGCTGGTTGTGTCAAAATTGAGTGTCACGAGGCTGTGGAGAGGGGGGAATGAAAACATGTGGATCTGGCTTCAGCTAGAGATGGGAGCTCATTATGGTGAGGTAGAAAGCTTGGATTAGCCTGGCAAACATTGTTTCCCTAGTTTTGTGGGTTTTACCTGCCAGCCACTGCCCCCGAAGCCATGCTGGTTCTCTTGTGCTCAGCCAGTAGCCGAGGACTTTCCTGCATGGTACATCTTGAGGTTGGGCATGTTATGTTCTTATTTTTGAACACTTATGCAGGAACATTTGAAACTGTTGGCAGTTGCCATACTTGACTACTCTGTAGAAGTATCCAGGCTATAGTGCATTAGCTCAAAGACTGCTCTCAGGATTGTAAATATAAATTTTGTATCTACCCCCGGAAAGATTCCCCACAAGTCCTACCCATGCCAAAGATGCTAGGTAGTAGCCCGTCTATGTGTCACCATGAAGCAGCCTATAGATGGCAGATTTTCACCGAATGTACCTGCACCAATCTGCCTAGCCAGTCCCCCCCTTCCCCCCACCTGCACTTGGCCCCATATCAAATTGTGGCTCTCATACATGTGGCAGCCTCGGGAAGTTGGGGCATCAGTAAACCCATACAGTAACCACCTGAGGAGGGAAAAAACAATTTATCACATCATCAAAATGTGCAGAGAGTTTAAGGATACAGTGGGACAGCCTGCCAGCTGTCTGTAGTGACACGATGCAAAGTCTTGCTCCAGAGACACAGTTTTAGGGTTCAGCAGAGTGGTACTGGACCATACTCTTGTAGGAGATTCTGTTTGGCAGTGTCACTCTCTCCCAGGCCATCACAGCCAACAGCCAACAGCCTCAGCCCAGGATCATTCCTTGCCACCACTGAGTGTGGAGAAGCATCCCCTCATGTTTCTGGCAGACCCTGTCTGAGCGATGTCTTTACAGCAGCTGACTGATTTGGAGAGTCCAATTTGTCAGTCTTCTTAGATGTAGTCTTACCAGATGAGTGTCTCCCCATCAATTTCCCAGAGTGTCAGTTGTCAGCTCGTCATCCTTCCCCTTCTCTCCTCACCGATTGGTGCTTGTCTGTGCCTTTCCATTTTAAGCATGTGATCTGCAACTCCATATCTTGCTGGATTTTTTTGGGGGGGGCCTCCTTGAGGTGAAGTCACCCCTGAGGTGAAGCTGCTGTGGCTGTACTTGTCTGTTTGCAGTGTGTACTGCTGCCAGCCAGTGTCTGCTGGCAAAGTCCCCAGCTTCCTTAGGGGTGATGAGGGTATGAGATGTTCCGTTATGACTGAGCTGGAGCCAGGCAGGATATAATACTTTGTGTGCTACATGGTGATCTTGGAGGACTTTTTGACTCCTTGTACCCCTACCTCCTCTGATCCAGCTCCGCAGAAAAGTCTTAGAAAATGTTGCTATGATGCCCCTCCAATTCAGGGAATCCCTGTCTGGCCAAAGACAAAATCAGCTCTTTGTCTGTAAAACAGCCCCTTAGCTGCCTCCTAGAAGCCAAAGAAGCCAACAAACTGCAAATTGTTCCTTTGGCAGCAGTTTTTGACATCCTCTGTATGTTCCCAGAGTACTTTGACTAATCTTTCAAGCTCCTGTATGAGGGAGGGTCCTGTGCCTGCAGTCTTTATCATCGATATACTGCAAAAATGTCTCAGTGTCTCCTGCCTTATTCTGCAGGTCCTGTACCTTATCCTCCAGTGAGGCAATGGAGGATTTAAAGGTTGTGATCTCCTTAAGGACCTGGTGAAGCAGGGCTTTAATTTCCCTATTCTCCATTGATGGAGCCACAGCTGCCATCCTATAGCTAGATGTCCTCTGACTGTCGGCTGCCACAAGGTAGTACTGCTCATGTCTCTCATGTCATGACATCACCCGCTAGTCCCTTATGTGGCAAGCACCAAATAGGAAGTCCTTCCTATGGATACAGGGAGAGCTAACCCCTAAACTTTGTGGCTTCCCAAGATATCTAAAATACATTAAGACATTCTAGTCCACATGTTATTAGCCCATTATTTCCTTACAGGGATGAGGTTTAATGGGAAGTCACAATGTGCATATCACTGATCACTTTCAAAACCTTTCTAAAAAAGCATACCTTTATAACAAACCCATTATAAATAAAAATCAACTACAAAGAATACAAATATGACAACATTTAGTCTATGTCCTGAATGCCATTGCACTCCACTAGTTTGTCATCTCAATGTATTGTGTAATCAGTCAATTTTTGTTTAATCTTTCAAACATATTGTGAGTAGGAACATACCTTAGGAACATAGAAGCATAGTCAGTGATGGCAGAAAAATATCAAAGGTCCAGCCAGTCTGCTTCAGGTCCTTATTTATCCCTGAGGCCTACTGTTCCTCCAGGGTCCTACCCTCCCCAACCTCCCTCCACTCTTCTCTACAATTTTGATGCCCTGAGCAAGTACTACGCCCTTCATTTCTGTGCCAGCCATGCTTAAAAAGCACTAACAGGTCTTGCACCCACCACCTCAGCTGGCAGTCTGTTCCACAGGTTCACCACCTTTTCTGTAAAATAGTATTTCCTCACATCCTTCCTTAACCTCCCTTGTGATAGCTTTCACTCAAGACTATGTGACCACATGCTAGTATTCAGGTTAAATAGCTGCCTGCAATTCACCCTGTTAATTTCCTATAGGAATTTGAAGCTCTATATCATATCTCCCCTTTCCCTTCTGGTCTCCAATGTGTACATGTTCGGTGCCTTGAGGTGCTCCTCATAGGACATACCCTGCTGGTCCTGAATCATTTTGTTACCCTGTGCTGCACTATCTCAAGCCTATTCCTAACCTGCCTGGGGTGAGGACCCCAGACCTGGGCAGAGAACTCCAGGTATGGCCTCACCAAGGATCTATACAGGGCAAGTACTACCTCTCTTTTTCTGCTGTCAATATCCCTCCTAATACATCCAAAGATCCTGTTTGCCTTGCTAAAAGCCTTGTTGCAATGACTCAATTGCTTTAGGAAGTCACCTATCATAACTGCAAGGTCTTGTTGCTCAGCCATGGTACTAAGTCTCACCCTTTCCATCCAGCTCTCTATCCTGGGATTCTTGTTGCCTAGGTGAAAAGTATCCCACACAAGGGATCTGGAGTTCTTGTTGCCTAGGTGCAAAATATCCTACACTGCAGATCAAACCCAGATCCCCTACTCACTACTTCTTGGTAGTCTGTAACACTACTTCTGCACTAAAGCACATCTTAGAGAATGGTTGTCCAGTGTATGGTCTCATTTAGGCCTATAGGGGTTCAGCATGCCAAAATACTGTGTCCAGTATGCCTCATCTTGAAAAGCAGCACAAGCAGTAAAGCATTTTTGAAAGGAGAACTAGATTGCTATTTTTTTTTCTTTTGTTTGTTTCCATAGCCTCAAATATACTCCTAGGAAGAGTGAAAAAAGAATTTGAAAATGTTAATGAAAGACAATCATTTTTAGGAAATCAAAGAAGCCACACTCAGAAAAAATAATGTTGGGATGCTAAATGGCATACAAAAACGTTTTATTCAACTCTCATAAGGAGAACTACCAAGCCCCCGTGTTTCAGCCTCAACAGGTCTTCATTAGGAGGTGATAATCACTTTTAGTAGCCTAAATTCTTGGTGTTACATGCTGAAGGTTTTTTGGTGGACACTGGAATTAAACAAATTTGTTTTGACTTCATGTGTGCTGCAATTATGCATTTTACTGTGTTTTGAAAGTCATTTCCCTTTATTTCTTCGAGTAATTGAAGAACCTGTATACTTTGCTAGAGAGCAATTGAATTGCTTGTAGTAATTAACAAACAGATTGAAGATTTTGAGATGGTGAATGCCCTGACATCAAACAAGTCAAATTTATTTGGTTATTGCTCAAGGAGATATTTATCAGGTGGTAGACACTTACACTAGTAACAACCTGCTTCAGGACCATCAGATGAGAAAGGTTTATTAATAAAATTTGAAACTCTAACGCAGAAAGATGTATGCCATGAATGGCATATTATAACTTTAACAGAATATGTAAAAAATGCAGTGTCAAGGGGCTGCAGTGTCTTTATAGAACCTAATATGTGTTCTCGCAATTCCAAGCTAACTGAAAGGTAGGATTCAATTAGACCCAAGTGCTCAACTGATTTCATGGTTGCTATAACTGAAGCAACATCAAGGGAAAGAAAATGTGTGGAGCCTTAAATTAAGTGCATTGTGGACCAGCTTAAGTTAGAAGTTTAGGAAGAGGTGTTAACAAACAGTTTTGAAAAAACAGAGTGGACTTGAAAAACTTTGAGGAACATTTAAAAAAATAGAAGCTGAAGAAATACAGGCATGTTGCAGTACACTACAGAGACAACAAAGTCTACAATTGGAGCACTAAGAAATAAAGTAGGGGTTATCCAAACCAGCTTTATCAGATACAGAAAATACAAGTTTGGGTGACAGTGGGAGGAATACAAGGACTGGGCTGTAGATGACCTTACAACAAAAAGTGTTGGGGGCCTTGGTGGGGGGAGAGACGTAAGCAAGTGGTGGAATATACAGTGAGGAAGAAACAACAGATCAGGAGAAAAGCACAAGAAAATTGGAAGGGAGGGCATTAGGCAAACAAAATCATAATCACCTCCCCCAAAAAAAAGAAAACCAGAAAGGAGGAAAAAGGCAAGAAAAAAGAAAAGGATCAAAAAAAGATGGCAAGCAGAAAGAAGGGCCAACCGCAATAAACAGTTGCACAGCACACTCTTCCACCTATCCAAAAGACGATTGAATTAGAACTCAAAGTATTATCAAAAGGGTTATCTTTTTCACTGACATCTAAGCCTAAAGAATGTCACACTGTAATTGGCTTACAATGGTTTTATTACAAATTATGCCTGAGGCAATTTTTTGTGGATTCTGAAAAAAAAAACTTCTAAGACTGAAATGTACAAGTTAAAAAGACATTTGCACCAAAAATCTCAGTTTAGTCCACTTGGACAGATTTACTTAGATAATTACGTAGCTTGTGTGGAAAAGCAGTTAGAGTGATAAAAGAATGTGAATAGAAACCCACACAATCTATGAAGATATCTAAAGGTGAATGTAACACACTGCATGCACTACAGATGGATAGAACCATTGTTATCAAGAAAGCAGAGAAGAGGGAGCAGTCATCTTGGATTATGATGTTTATAAAATGGAATATCTGTGACGGTTTAAAAATGAAAATAATTACAAAAAAATAGAAGGTAATCTGACTGAAGACATTAGAAAACAAATTGCGCTTTGATAGAGGAAGCCATAAAAAATGAATGGATAAAAGACTGGGTAGGTGACACCCTTATGAATAAAGATTCAGTGACACCATCGTTCCATTGTCTGCCTAATGTGCACAAAGGTATAAACCCCCACTGGAGAGACCTATAGTTTCTGGTCAAGATTCAGTTTTGGAACTGTTATCTAGCTATGTAGATATGTAGATTTTTATCTACAGGAGTTCATATCAGCTATTCCCTTGTTTCTTAAAGACACAAGAGATGTGCTGAGACTTTTGGATGGTCTTAACGAGGTAGAAACAGAGAAGAAAGAGGAGCGCTTCCTGGTAACTATGAATGTGGCAGTCCTGTATACCTCCATAGCTCATAATGGGATCTATGCACCATCCTGCAGACTGCCTATGTGTCGCAAATTCACAGCATGTAGGCAATCTTAAGTGACAATGCCATTCACAAGCGGTCCCATGGACCCTTACACACATGCATGGAAGGGACACGTGGCTCTTCCACACTGGATCCACTGACTGACTGTGCAGCTACATGTGCAAATAGTCCAGGGGCATGTTTGGTATGTGCCCACACTCCATGACATTCACGATGGCATGAAGTGCCAGGTGAAGGGGACACATAATATGCAGGAAGAGACATTGCCATATCCATTGTGAAACCCCCATATTTTGACCACTGGCTGCAGCAGAAACAACCACCGTCCCTACCATGCTGCCCCAGCCCTCTGAGCAAATGGAGGGGGGGCTGAGGGCAGTCATATAGGCACTCGCCTATAAACATTCAGTTTGTCTCCATGCCTTCCCACAATCCCCTACTTGTGTGGAGCAGGGGATCCACTCCGGAATCCAGGATGCGCATCTGATTGGGTGCCCACCTGTGTCCTGCAATCTACCACCAGCACAGCAGCATGCTGGGGGGGGCAGGGCAGAGAACAGGCACCCTTCAGAGGTGTGAGATAGTGCATACTGTGCACCATGCACCTGTCCACAGGTGTGGAGCTGTGAAGGCTGGGTATGTGTGAATTACATGAAGCCAGACCCACATTGATGCATAGCCTCCAATGGGGGTAG
The DNA here is from genome assembly GCA_016271365.2 of Neoceratodus forsteri. Taxonomy (NCBI): domain Eukaryota; kingdom Metazoa; phylum Chordata; order Ceratodontiformes; family Ceratodontidae; genus Neoceratodus; species Neoceratodus forsteri. Next base: position 728,869,461 of record CM057455.1, read on the forward strand.
ACAGACTATGAAGGAAGTATTAAACCTGAGAAATCTTAGTGACTTGCCATCCACAAAGTTTTTAGTGAGCCTTTTTGAAACAGTTCTAAATAGAAGCTTTCTTTTTAATCTGAAGGAACATTTTATTAACCAATGCATGATACAGTGATGAGGTCTATCATGGGCCCTTATACACAAATGTTTACATGAATACATTTGAGAAGTGCTTCATAATGGATCCTACGTATAACCCATTTGTGAACCAGATTGTGGTATATAAGCAGTAAAGGGGATAGATTGATTATTTTTTGTGTGGCAGGGGAATGAAGCTGACTTATTGACATGTTATGCCTTTCTACATTGACGCAAGAGTAATCTTAAGTTTAACCTGGAGTGCAGCAAACACAATATTTCATATTTGGACCTAGAATTCAAGCTGGATAAAGGGAAATTTAAGAGTAAATGGTGCAGAAAAGAAACTGAGAAAAATAAAACTTTGCATTATACTGGTTGTCACCCTAGGACATTAAAAGAAAATATACCCAAGGGTCAGTTCTTAAGAGCACGTAGAAAACTGCTCAGATGATGAGAACACTGATGCTTGAGAAGCAGACTGTGGAAAAGAAACTGTTGGATAGGGGTTACCCTATGAAAACTGTTTGAAAAGCAACAGAGGCAGAAGAGGCCTGTCAAAAGGTCAAACATGAGCTTATCTACAGGGAGCAAGAGAAAAGAACCACTCCTGATAGTTTTTTTTCTACCCCATACTCACCAGTCTTTGGGAGAATAAAATACATAATGCAGAAATATTGGATATTGCTAAGGCCAACTGAAAAGAGGTCCCACAGTTTCATTTTACCACCTTTAGTGGTAGCCAAAAAATGTCAGATTCTGAAAGACAGTCTGATGTGTACTGACCAAGCAAAGAAAAGTGGAGAGAGGAGTTCTGCATTTGGGCCAGCTCCCATAGGGAATTTGTAGTAGAGGTTGTGCCCACTGCTTGAATACTTATCATCTGAAAGAGCTAAATAAAATTTGGCACAGAATATCCTATACCAAATTGCATGTCATGTATAGTTTAAAATGTCCATGGGATAAAGCATATACTGGCAAGACATGCCATATGTTAAAACACCGAATAAGTGAGGACAAAGAAATCTTCAATCAGAATGAAAGCTGACAAATCAAGTGCAGCCACTGACACAGTATCACTGTCACCTCATTGTGATATTTTGGGTAGGAAAAAGTGTATATACCGAAATACGGGTGGGAAGGGACAGAAAACTGCTAGAATGTGAGGCATAATGGATAAAGCATTTTGGCACACTAAACCCCAGCATAAGCCTAAATGAGAACATAGATTTGGCACTCATTCTATACCTCTGATCACAATGTTGTGTTGGTTTACTGGTAAAAAAATAACCTAATTGCACAGTATGTTGAGATAAACTATTGGAGTGCAGTGGCATCTAGAACAAAAATGTTGTCATATTTGTATTCTCTGTAGTTAGATTTTATTTATAATGGGCTGTGTTATAAATGTATGTTTTGAGTATGGTATGGAAAGTGGCCAGTGATATGCACATTGTGACCTCCCATTGTACCTGACCCCTGTAAGGAACTAGCTGGCTAATAACATGTAGATTTGAATGTTATATAGGCAGTCTAAATAAATAATAGATGGGTATTAAGCTGTTAAATTAGAAATATTTTGTATTGATGTATTTTGGATATCTTGTGAAGCCACTTTGTTCAGAGGGTCAGCTCTACCTGTACCCACACAAGGGACTAGCTATTTAGCACTGATAGTGTGAGGGACTAGCTGGTGACATCATGATGTGAGCAACATTATGACATCTTTGCGTGATGCACACAGGTGCATCACAACATTTGTACGCAGTAAGGAGTACAAAGAGGGAATGGAAGAGGATGCCAACAAGCTCACTGAACAGGCATGGCATTTTAAGGAGCAGTGAGGTATTTTATGAGTCTGCAGAAAGTTTTGTCCTCATTGAGGAAGACCAGTAAACTTAAAAAAAACAAAAAAAGAACAACAACTGGAGAATATAAGCATTGTGAATAGTGACAAACGTATTTTGGCTAAGAAATCATGGAAAGAATATGCTGTACTAGCCAGAGAGAACTTTTTGAGACATGAAATTAGAAATGTATGTATACCATTTTTAACCCTTAGGACCACCTCCTTGAGAAAGCCCTGTGAAGTTAGGGTTATAAGTTGGATCTATGGTGGCCAGAGAAATTAATTTGAGAATAAACTAAAAATTAAAAATCCATTTGGAGAGTTTGTAATTTTCTGAAGTTATTGGTTTTGTAGTAACCCACATAATGGGTGGTTGCAAGAACTCAGCTATGCCTTGTGCTTCAACACCAACTGGGGAAATAGATTATTATACTACTTGCCCCAGTATGTTACATGTTATTTTTTTAATCAGAGAACATACTGCACTGCTCATGTACTGAAATCTGTTGCCCTATAAGAGAATGCACTGCTCATGTACTGAAATCTGTTGCCCTATAAGAGAATGCACTGCTCGTGCTCAAAAATCTATTGCCTTATCAGAAAAGGCACTGCTTATGCTCAGACATTAATAGCACTGTCAGAGAGTGCACTGCTCATACTCAGAAATCAATTTCTGCATCTCAGAATTCCCTGCTGTTGGTTAGAGGACCATTTCCATTCCATTTGTGACTTAATATGTTGCAGAAAGCACCTGGTGGAAGCAGATCCTTTTTACTTCTACCCACTGAAGAAACAATCCAGCCTGAAATGGACATTTCTTTATGTGGTATATGGCCATAACATCCAGACTGGGAATGTGTGGGACCTCATGCCTTCACCTTGAATAAAGTGAGTGGAACAAACCCCATTTCCTCAAAATCTTTGATGTACTCATTCAGAATATAACAGTTACATGTAAAAAGCAAGTTATGTACATAGTGATAGTGAAGCAATACCTCCCAAACAGAAGTGATGTTGCGAAGGTTTAATTTGCAAGGGAAGTTGTGTGAAGTCATAAACTTTACACTGAGGCTGCACCAACTTGACAAAATGTTTTTTATAACAACAACACCAACAACTTTTTGAACAATTTATTATCCTATACCCACTATGCCACCATCACACAAGCACCTTTACTCTTTCCTGTATTGTAACTCACACTGCCATCATTTGCTTAGTCAAAATTACCGCCTCTTCCCACTGACCAGAGAAGTTTTCCACTAACAGTATCTCATAATCATGTAACAAATCATCCCCCCACCCACGTGCCAAAAAACAATCTCCTTCCTCCCTCACCTAACCGGACCCCGATGTACAGTGAAAACCTCCCCAGCCAATTGCCCTCTAGCACCCACCTCCATCTTCCCTCCCACCATCCTGAAACGATGTGTTTTTTAAATTATATGTAAAGAAAAAAACAAATCAATAGCCCACTCTGTTCAGTTTAAATATCACTGATGGTATAATTGGGTGAATGAATGAATGATAACATATTTTCTTATTGTAAAACCTGATTGGCTGAGGATCATGCTCTCATGGTTTATATGACATCATACTCCTCAGGAGTATAAAATCCAAGTGCTAATAAAGGTGCCAAATAACGTCTGTATAACAAATTTATGGGGCCTGAAAGAAGGCTGACAGGCTTCCTCTGGCAACGAAAAGTGAAGTGGCTTGGGGGATGGGAGCTAAGACAAAACATCTCTCTACTATAGTCAGAAATAAAAAAAAATGGTCCACTCTGGGGATCAAACCCAGGCCCTCTAATGTCTACTACTTGGTAGCCTATAGTTCTACCACTGTACTAAGCTTCCAAAGAAAGAAATGCATGCTGTGGCACTACACACTGTTGCAGTTCATTTTTGTAGTGAACAGTTTGTCTGTTTGAAGTAACAATTTTCAAGTTACATTTAAACACTAAAGTTGCAGCTGGGCCTTTTCAAGTTATCAGCAAAATAGAACTTCACACCACCCTGAGGGTCTATCACTAACAACAGCGATGACATCTAACAATTTCTCTCATATTGCATAAATTGTAGTGAGAAAGAAAAAAATGTTCCACTTTGGGGATCAAACCCAGGCCTTCTACCCCCTACTGCTTGGTAGTCTGTAGGCTTCATCAGTGTGCTAAGCTTCCTAGACAGGAGATGCATGCTGTAGCAAAGGACATCCAGTACTGAGTGCAGATCCCACCCCCCACAAACAGTTGCAGTGAATTTTCACAATAGCCTATCTTTTTGAAGTGATGTTTCCCAAGTTTAATTTAAACCTCAAACTCTGAGCTGGAACTTTTCAAATGATCAGTAATATAGTATGTCATGCCTTCCTGAATGTCTATCACTAACATCAGTGATGACATCTAACAGTTTCTCTTATACTACATATACTGTGGTAAGAAAGAAACAAATGTCCAACTCTGGGGAAGAAACCCAGAATCCCTATTCTCTACTATTTGGTAACCAGTATCTCGATTGCTGTACTAAGCATCCTAGATGGGTGATGAATGCTATGGCAAAGACATCCAGTACTTAGTGCAGAACCCCCACTCCCGAACAGCTGCAGCCTTTTTGTGTATTTGAAGTAAAGTTTCCCATGTTACTTTTAAACCCCAAAGACATTCAAGTTATCAGCAATACAGAACTTCAAACCTTGCTGAAAGTCTATCATTAACATCAGTGAAGACATCTAATAATTTTTCTCATGCTACATTAACTGTGGTGAGAAAGAAGAATTGATCCACACTGGGGATTGAGCTCATGGCCTCTATCCGCTATTGCTTTGTAGCCTGTAGCTCTACCACTGCATGTAACTTCCTAGACAGGTGATGATTGCTGTGGCAAATAACACCCAGCAGTGACTGCAGTCCCCCCCCAGACACAGCTGAAGCTGGTTTTCATAAGTAACAGTCTGTCTGTTTAAAGTAATGTCTCCCAAGTTAAATTTAAACCTCAAAGTCTGGGGTGGAACTTTTTAAGTTATCAATAATGTAGATGTCAAACCCCTGCTGAAAGTCTATCACTGACATCAGCAATGGAATCTATACATTCCTCTCATACTATATAAATTGTAGTAAGAAAGAAAATTATGTTATACTCTGCGGATCAAGGCCAGGACCCCTACCTCTATTGCTGTAACTCTACCACTGTAATTATCTTTCTAGGTTTGAAATAAATTCTGTGGCAAAGGACATCCTACAGCTTCCTTGGCTGTTCATAAAGTAACAGTCTGTCTGTCTGAAGTAATATTTCCCAAGTTGCAGTTAAACCTCTAAGTCTGAGATAGAATTTTTCAAGTTATCAGCAATACAGAACTTCAGACTTTGCTGAAACTTTATCACTAACATCAGCAATGGCATTTAGCAATTTCTCTCATACTACATAAAATGTAGTGAGAAAGAAAAATGTGTTTCACACTGGGGATCGAACTTAGACTTGTATAGGTTTGAAACCCTACTCCAAGATCAAAAAGTTCTATCACTAACATCATCAATGTCATCATAAAGCCAAATCACTCACACTGAATGTACCTTTGAATTTGACTAAATGCAGAAAGAAGTATGCATGACCAAGGTAGGCACTTATGCAGCTATGCTGTTGGTGCCTAAAAGCTGATTACCCACTGGTACCCATGCATTATTCTATCATTTGTTTGTTATGTTAAAGTCTTTATTGAAAATTTCCAACAAAACACACACAACACAGCAAGCACAGTGTATGAGTGAAAATACAAAAGTACATGGCTCTATGGCTAGGTTACATGAAAAAGCAAGTGCCAATACACAAAATCACATTCAGACTTAAGACATAATAGATTTCAAAGGTGATTGTGCAACATTTCAGTGAAACATAGGTTGAAAAACATTAGAGAATTGACCTTAGAGACATAATCACCAGTAGGCATGTCAGGTAAGGCTGGAGAGCTGTTCCCTGTATGAAACGTGGACAGTTTATTAAGTGCCTGATAGGATAGGCACTCCAAGTAGGCCAGCTGGCCAATGACATGGAGCCTTTCACTGAAATTAGGAATACAGTATCTGTTGCTGTCCAACACATAAGCAGGAGTCTTTTTGCAGTGGTGATGACTGACACCCACCAGAGAGCAGCTGGGTGTGGTTTAAGGATCTGAGAGCCTGTTATTGCCAATAGGATGAATGTTTCATCCAATGGCAGTATTTCTAAAATAACTAACTGACAATACTTTAAAATCTGCTTCTAAAAGTTTCTGATTAAAGGACAAGACCATAAAATGAATGAAAAGGAGCTGGTTTGTGAGTTGCATCTTCAGCATTTATCTGTTGGGGAGATATCTAAATGGTTTAAAACAAGGGGAGTCCTGTACAAGTAATATAGGATCTTGAAAAGGATGAGCTGGGCCTTGATGCCCGGAAAGAAACAAGTAGCCCCTACACTCATAACATATATCACAACCACATAGTGGAGTAATTCACAAGTTTTAATCCCACCACACCATGAAACATCTTACAACTGAAAATGGTCCACCCAATTAGTTCAGACCATGGCATTCAGGTATTTAAGGCTGGAGTTATCACCAGAAGCCCACAGCAGGTGATATAGCTAATTTGTGCTCCACCACCAAGTGTGTACTGCACTTTCTTAAATAAAGTTTAGTGTATGGTTTCATAGTTACATGGTTGCAGTATACTTTATGAGTGCAGGGGCTACTTGTTTCTTTCTGGATTTTGACTGTGGTTTGACAAACCTGCCACTGCATCTTGTCCTCTGCACCACCTTTTTTCTGTTTTTTTGAACATGTGCCCTGATCCAGCAGATTTGCCAGACTTTGCCAGAGATAGAAAAACCTACTTCTGATTCCTGTTTGGATTTGCAGGGTTCGGGAAGGTTAGGCCCATTGTCTCTGAATAATTTGTAGATTAGTTTGGCCTTCCTGTTAGGAAAATCTATCCAGGACTGTACTGCCATTTTAGCTTTGTGAGATAAGTCAGTAGTTTCTGACTGTAGCCATGGAGTAATGACCGACCTGATTTGCAGGTATTGCCAGAAATCTTAGCGGGGGATCTGAAATTAGTTGCATAATTCATCAAAGGTCATAAAATGGTGAGGCCAGGGGAGCATAGATCTTGGACTTTTAGTATGCTTGTTTTCAACCAGTGTTGCCAGTGAATTGATTTATTTGACCTATTTTGAACATAAGTTTGTGCCATAAAGGGGCAAAAGAAGGGATGCTTGGGAAATGTTCAGAATATGAGTGACATTCCACCAGTAGACCATGGAGGGTCTTACTATGGGATGAAAGTGCATGTCTTTGGAAGTATCACAGTACATAAAAGAGTGGGAGAGACTGTTCCTGGTGATATGGAGGATAGCATTATGATGGAGGATACAGAGGACATTTACTGTATATACTTGCATTTAAGTCATTCCACATATAAATTGGGGGGTATTATATGCGTGCATTAACTGGCTGATTTCTAATGGATCCACGTATAAGTCGGCCCACTAAACTATGCTTCTGTCACTAACAAAAAAAGCCCCCCAAAAAGCCCCAACTCATTGTATGGCATCATTTAATGTTTCATTTTTTTTATCAAATCAAAAGTACAAAAACATTTTAAAAGTAAGCAACAGTATCAGGACTTCTGTGCTTCATTTTTTTTTTATTTAGTTGTTTTAACCAGGTATAGCACACTAAGCTGAAAGCTTTTTTACGGGAGCGACCTGGGAGCACAAGGAGGTTAAGTGACTTGCTCAGGGTCACACAGTATGCAAGTGGAAGCTATGGGATTCAAACCCAGGTTTGATCTGCTGGATGTCACCAAATTTGCAGCTCAGAGCCTTAGACCACTGCGCTATACTGCCTCCTTCATGAGCATAGGGCACTTCTGGAATGCAGGTCTGGTCAGGTCGCTGTTTGGAGCTGTGGAGAAAAAAAACAGAAAATAAATAAAGAGCAAGTCATGTTGAAAAAAATTATATAAAACCCAGTTATACATACCACTTCATTCAAACCCCCAGATCTCGTCATCGGCTTAGTCGACTGATTTAAACAAGGTATGCAGCTGAAGCTGAGACAGAGGCATATTGTCATATATGTCTTCTAGGTCATTTGATGATATTTCCTCCTCTTCTTCTGAACTGTTATCTGTATTTGTTTCTGGTGACTGCTCAGTGTCAGCAATGAGGCCATCATACAAAAGGTGGTCCTCTCTACCATTCATGGCATTAGAAATGCTGCACTTTTTGAAAGACTTAATGACTGCTTCAGAGGATATGGAGTCCCAGGCATTTCTCACCCACTGACAAACAAAACTGAGACATGGCTTTTTAATGTTCCCATCTGCCATAAACTCCTTCTCCCCTGTAATCATCCACTGCCTCCACAGCTCTCCAATTTTTGGCTTGAACGGATTATTCAAACTTACATCGAGCAGCTGCAGTAATGTTGTACAGCCAACCGGTATCACCGCTTGATAAGTCTTTTGTCTTCACAAGTTAGCTGTTGCAAAGTCCACCAGGTGCCCTCCGAACATATCCCACACCAATAGACTTTTTTATTAGTGAGAGCCCCAAGTCTTTTAGCCCATATCTCAGTTAACCATTTGTTGACAAGAGCTTCCACCATAACACTGGACGGCATTTTTTCCTTTGGGGTATTTCTTGCATTTGGAACAACCATGGGTTTAATTTTGTTCCATCTGTGAGGCATGCTAAAACAACAGTGAAATGCAATTTTTCTGCCCCACATGTATGCACAGCTACTGTTTTTTCCACCTTAAAATGAACAGTAAGGTTAGATGGGAGATCAAAGCTCACAGCAGTCTCATCCATATTTCTGATAGCTGATAGTGGAATATCATTTTTTTCAGTCTTTGGTAACTGGGAAAAGCCCACTAGGCACAAGTGCCTATTTTCAGGGGTGACTTCGGAGCACTGGGAGGTTAAGTGACTTGTTCAGAGTCATACAGTATGCAAGTGGAGGTTGAGAGAATCAAACTCAGGTCTGGTCTGCTGGATGTATCAAGCTTGTTCACACCTTGTTCCTCTAACCTCTAGGCTATACTGCCAGCACTTCAATACAAAGTCAAGGAAACTATCCACCTTGGCATTAACATCTGCTGGCTGTTTCTGGGCGATGTGTGTAGATTGCCTGAGTGCAAGTCTGTGCCTTCTCATAAATTGAGTACACCACCCAGCAGAAGCATAAAAGTTTTTATCAGTCAGCAAGCCATCTTCTTTCTTGGCCAGGACTAGTGCTTGCAGGCACATGGCAGTACGAATAACAATGTATCCCTGTAGCCACAGATCAATGACCCAGTTGCTCAGTTGTTCTTCTGTTGCAGACATGGGGGATGGGTTAAGTTTTATTCGCTTAACTGACTTCTCAACTGCCATTAGCTCAGCCTTTTTGGATTGCCAGTCCTGAACCAACTTCTCATTTATGCTGTAATGTCTTTTGGTGGCTGTATTTGAGTGAGACTCGGCAAACTCAATAACCATGAGTTTAAACTCAGCGTTCTATGCATTTCTCTTTCTCTTGTGTGCGGACATGTTTCAAAAGTGGCAAACAGGGTAAGCTAACATAAATCCTATGCAGTAATTAATGGATTGAGAAGAGTTGTTGAAGGGCTGCAAGGGGTCAATTAGGTGTGAAGAGTCAGTGTTATGAAAACAAGTTAATAATGCAGCCGCAATTAGAGCTATTAAGAAGTGTTACAGACAAGTGAGGAATTCAACGTAAACTATTGAAAGTGGGGAATGAGGTGAGAACTGTCATGCTGTGGGGAATTAGGTTTGAACTGTCAGGTATGCAGCCATTGTGAGCACAGATTTTTTTGCTTCCATATTGATGAATTGCATATAAGTCAGAACCACTGTTTGAACACTGATATCAGTTCCCAAAAATCTGACTTATACGCGAGTATATATATGGTAGTTGCATCAAGGCATGGCAGGCCCTGGTATACTCCTACTGATGTTCTGTAAGGGCCAGGGAAAAGTCCAGGTAAATCTGGATCCTATGCCTTCCCACATAAAAAGGTCTCTCTCTCTCAGGCCAGCTATATGACCCACTCCTTTATCAGGACTCATAAGAACTTCACTAGAAATGGTCGGGGCTTCTACCCAAGCTTAGGTGGAGGGGCAAAGAAGTAATGGGATCTTTAGATCTCAAGTGGTGTCAACCGTTGGTGATACAGAATAATCAGGAAAATGCTCTGAAGGAATTAATTAATGTCCTGTCCCTCCTCTTCCTCCAGAAAGCCTAGAAGTCATAGGTTTTAACAATGACCTCCGTTCTTCAAGTCCTCTCTTCTTTTCCAGAGTTGGTGGATCATATGGTCTTTCTTCCATAGATGGGCGAAGAGCCAGTTGGTTGCAAATTCCTGCATGAAAAGTTGTTGTTCAGTGCAGTTCACCTGTTGTGAGAAAGAAACAATGCCCTGATCCATTTTGATGTTCTGTGTCTTGAGTTCACTAGTCTCTAACAGCTGTGTGAACACCATGTGTGTTTCTTGTAGGTTATCAGTCAGCTTAGGAGAGGCCACAGAGCTGAGAAGTGCCATGTTTAAGGGCTGCATGGTTGTGCCAGGGGGAAGAGCAGCACTTCTGTAGAAAAACTCTGATCTGGTGAACTCTTGAGCCAAATACTCAGTCTCTAGTGCCAGCAACTGCTAAGCAACAGGTATGTGGTTCAAAGGCAAGGCAAGGCAAATTTTATTTTTCTGGTGCCCAATCCCAGAGGCTCTGGACGCCGTACAAAACACAGAAATTTAATTTTCACATACATAAAAACAAAATATACCATTATACAAACCCAATAACTATATAAAACCCTCTTTAGTTTTAAAAATGACTGATAATAATATTAAACAAAGTCTGAGAAGGCCTGACTAAACAGATAAAACTTAAGGCGGGTCTTAAAAGCCTCCACTGATGGGGCCTTCCTCACTAATAATGGGAGTGAATTCCACATGACAGAACCAGCGACACTGAAAGCTCGATTGCCGGCTGTTTTCAATCTTGTCCTGGGAATCATCAGGAAGCCCCTCGAGGAGGACAGGAGGGGACGAACTGAGGCAGTGGGTGTAAGAAGGTCAGCGAGGTAACAAGGTCCCAGTCCATGTAGGGCCTTATAGGTGAGCAAGCCCACCTTGAAAAGCACTCTCCATCGAACTGGCAGCCAGTGCAGTTCCCGCAGCACTGGGGTGACATGGCAGTATTTCGACTGACCTGTCAACAACCTGGCAGCTGCATTCTGCACTAGCTGCAGTTGACGGAGGGTGCCTCCAGAGACCCCAAGGTAGAGCGCATTATAGTAGTCAAGCTTAGATGTTACAAATGCATGTACCAAGGTGAGGAGGTCCAGAGGTGGAATCAGGTTCCTAATCCTGGTGATGTTTCTCAGATGAAAAAAACTCCCCTTGACAACGGCAGACACCTGATATTCCATCATCAAACCACTGTCAAACATCATGCCAAGATTATGCACCTAAGAGGAAGCCATCAATGGGACAGACCCTTGAACAAGTCCAGAGTCTTCCCCGGGGGCAACCCCACATGCCTCCTGTTCGACTCCACCACCAGTACCTCTGTCTTATCGGGGTTCAGTCACAACCAGCTGGAGGCAATCCAGTCATTGATCTCTGCCAGACAGTTGTTTAATACATCCACTGCATTGGATGTTCCAGGGGCAAAGAATAAGTACAGCTGGGTATCATTGGCATAACAATGAAACTCCGAAGCTGTACTTCCTAATGATCTCTCCCAGGGGTAGCATATACATGGCGAACAACATCAGTGACAACACCGAACCCTGAGGTACCCCACAAGACGGAAGGCTAGAAGATGAGGAGAAATTCCCCATCACCATCCTCTGTCTTCTGTTTGTCAGAAAGGATCTGAACCAGTAAATGACAGTGCCGGTGAGTCCACAGAAGTCCCTCAGGTGGTCAAGTAACACCTGATGGTCCACCATGTTGAAAGCTGAAGAGAGATCGAGTAGAATGAGAATTGTCCCTTCCCCTCGATCTCTCGCCCTGAGGAGATCATTGTGCACCTGAACTAATGCAGTTTCTGTTGAATGTCCTGCTCAAAAACCTGACTGGAGTGGCTCATAGATATCAAATGCCATGAGGTGATCACCCAACTGATGTGCCACAATCTTCTCCACAACCTTTCCTAAAAATGGAAGGTTGGAGACCGGTCGATAATTTGCCTTGGCGTAAGGGTCCAATGATGACTTCTTCAGAAGGGGTCTCACCAGCACCCCCTCCAACAAGGAGCACCGGACAATCAAGGTGAACACTGGACCAACAGCTTCGACACATCCCACTAAGAAACGTGTCAGCGCCGAGTCCAGTTCACAATATATGTGCCTCAGTTTTGAGATCACCTCAATGACATCCACCACCTCCACTGGTTTAAACTCCCCCCAACCAGGTGGAGTGGTTTGTTGACAATCCAGGTGACCACAGTTGGCCATAGTACGATCCACTGGTGTAACTCCCTGTCTGATGGTGCCGGCAGACACACTGTCTGAGAAAAAACAAGCAAACTCATTGCACAAGGCTTCAGAAACTTCTATTTTTGGCTGAAGACAGGTCCATTTTAGGTAGAAAATGAATGAATGAATGAATTAAATCTTTATGTGTAAAAGCCCCTTTCCAAAACCAAGGCGCTGTACACAGACCAAGCAAAAAAGAGAACAATAACAATTTAAAAACACACATAACAGTTAAACAATTAAAATATATAAAACTACAATATCATAAATATCAACTTCAATAAAATCTGAATGCACCAGGTTAAATATTCAGTTCAGGAACTAATGTGGAAATGCTAGTTTAAATAAGTGTGTTTTTAGTGCCGTCTTAAAACTCTGGCATTCTCTTACCTGACGAGGTAGAGAATTCCACAGTGTCAGGGCCAAAAAAGCAAAAGATCAGGCCCCCAATGTTTTTAAATGAACCCTGGGAATCTCTGGCAATCCCTCATTGGTGGTTTGGAGAGGATGGAGGGGGTGGTAAGGACAGAGGAGATCTTGCAGGTAACAAAGTCCCTGGTCATGTAGGGCTTTATAGGTCAGTAACCCGACCTTGAAGGTGACCCACCACTGTATAGGCAGCCAGTGCAGTCTGTGGAGCACAGGTGTTATTTGACTCATCCTAGAAGTACCAGTCAGTAACCTAGCTGCTGCATTCTGCACTAGCTGCAAGCAGCAGATAGAAATATAGAATCTGACGGCAGATAAGGACCGCTGGGCCCACCCAGTCTGACCATTTCCCTACCTAATGGATAAGCAGCAGATCCTAGTTAACCAGTAGCCTACTTCCTCCTACCCCCACCCACTAGAACTGCCTTGTGACTGTCCCATGCATTCTTCAATTCCACCACTGTTTTTGTCTCCACAACCTCCTCAGGAAGGCTCCAGAGGAGCTGACTTTGATAAGATAGCCAACAGAGTTAAGCTAGCTCAGGCAAAAAGAACTACAGGTGAGGGGGTACAGGCAAAGTGGGCAAGCATTAAGGATGCAATACTTGAAGCAACATCCCATTGTGTTAGAGAGAAAGGGAAGTGCAAAAGAAGAAGAAGGAAACCACTTTGATTCTCAAAAACAGTAGCAGGGACTAAGCGGGAGCAGTTGATGTCACCTACCTTGACTTCAGCAGAGCTTTCAATATTGTTCCGCATAGAAGATTGATTAATAAGTTGGGTAGGCTTGGGGTGGGTCAGAAGTTGGTCAACTGGGTGGCAAACTGGTTGACGGGCAGAAAACAGAGAGTGGTGGTAAATGGTATACAGTTAGAAGAGATGCAAGTCACAAGTGGGGTACCTCAGGGATCAGTCCTGGTGCCAGTCCTCTTCAATATCTTGATCAGTGACATTGCAGATGGACTGGAGGGTAAGGTTTGACTGTTTGCAGATGACACCAAGATTTGCAACAGAGTAGATGATCCAGATGGGGTGGGCAGAATTAGAGGAGATCTGGATAAACTAGCAAAATGGTCGGAAGAGTGGCAGCTGGGGTTTAATGCAAAGAAGTGCAAGATCATGCACATAGGGAAGAAAAAGCCAGAAGCCACCTATAGGCTGGGAGGGGAGTTGCTGGAAGTCACAAAGGAAGAAAGAGTCTTGGGCATCATCATCACCGATGACCTGAAATCATCCAAGCAGACCTCTAAAGCAGTAGGTAAGGCTAGAGGGATGTTAAGGTGTGTATATAGAAGGGTATCACAAGTCAAGAGGGAGGTAATAATCCCTCTTTACAAGACATGGTTAGGACCCATCTGGAGTACTGCATGCAGTACTGGAGGCCACACCTTCACAAGGACATTAACCAAATTGAGGCAGTCCAGAGAAGGGCAACCAAAATGGTGCAGGGACTGCATTAGAAAACATATGAGGACAGATTAACGGAGCTCAATATGTATACCCTAGAGCATAGGAGGGAGAGAGGTGATATGATTGAAACATTCAAAGACCTTAAGGGCACTAACAAGGGAAAAAGTCTAACATGTTTCAATATAAGAAAAATAGCAGGACAAGAGGACTCAGCATGAGATTAGAGGGAGGCCAATTAAGGGGTAATGTGAGGAAGTTCTTTTTCACAGAAAGGGTGGTGGATGCATGGAACGGCCTACCTCAGGAAGTGGTGGATATGAATACAGTGAAGGGCTCCAAACAGGCATGGAATAGGCATAAGGGAGCAATACAGATGACTATGAATAGATAGGCCATTGACAGAGCAAAGGCCAATGGCACATTTATAAGGTAGAAAAAGAAATGGGCAGACTGGATGGGCCTTGCGGTCCTTATCTGCCATCAACTTCTATGTTTCTATGTAAGGCTGTTCCATGCATCTACAACCCCTCTCCATGAAAAAATGCTTCCTCACATTACCTCTGAGCCGTTCCTCCTCTATCTTCAAATTGTGCCCCCTTGTTCTTGCACACCTCTTTTTCTGAAAGATGCTTCCCTCTTGGACTTTGTTGATTCCCTTGAGGTACTTGAAAGTTTCTATCATGTCCCCCCTCTCCCTCATTTCCTTGAGGATATACATATTAAGCTCCTTAAGTCTCTCTTCATATGTCTTCTTCTGCAGACCCTGCACCATTTTAGTTGCTCTCCTCTGGACTGCCTCCATCCTGTCTATATCTTTGCGGAGATTGGGTCTCCAGAACTGCACACAGTAGTCCAGATGGGGTCTCATCAGCTGTTTGTACAGAAGGATAACAACTTCATGTTTTCTAGTGGTGATGCCTCTCCCTATGCATTCCAGTATCCCCCAGCCCTCCTTACTGCCCTCTCACATTGCTTGCCCACCTTTAGGTCATCTGATATGAATATCCCCAGGTCCCTTTGCATTTTTGTTGTTGCTAGTATCTCACCCCCCCATTGTGTATTGTTCTCCTGGGTTTCTGTTTCCCAAGTACATTACTTTGCACTTCTTAGCATTGAATCTAAGCTGCCATACATTTGACCATTCTTCTAACCTTGCCAAGTCCCTTCTCATCCTTTCCACCCCACCTTGTGTATCAACTCTGTTGCAGATCGTTGTGTCGTCTGCAAAGAGACATACTTTTCCTTCCAGTCCCTCTGGAATGTCACTTATAGACATTGAAGAGGACTGGTCCTAGTACTGAACCCTGCGGTACCCCATTAGTAACCCCCCTTTCTTCAGAATGGACTCCGTTTACTATTACCCTCTGGTTCCTGTTCTCCAGCCATTTCTTTACCCAGACTACCATCTTGGGACCCACTTCCAGGCTGGCTAACTTGTATATTAATCTTTTGTGTGAAACTGTGTCAAATGCCTTGCTAAAGACTAGGTAGGCCATGTCCACAGCCCCTCCCTGATCTACTACTTTGGTCACCCAGTCAAAGAAATCTGTTAGATTCATCTGACATTACCTTCCTGCTGTGAATCCATGTTGCCTTGGGTCCTGTGCCCCTAAGTACTCATCAATTCTTTCCTTCAGAAGTGATTCTATCATTTTCTCTATCATTGAGGTTAAACTAACAGGTCTGTAGTTTCCTGCTTCTGTCCTGCTCCCACTGTTATGAAGTGGAATAACTTCTGCCCTCCTCCAGTCGTCGGGTACCACCCCATCCTCCCGTGATTGTTAAAGAGGGTAGTCAGTGGTGTCACTAGTTCTACCCTTAGTTCTTTTAGAATTCTGGGATGAATCTTAGCAGGCCTCATTGCTTTGTCCATCTTCAGTTTTAAGAGTTCTTTCAGAACTCTTTCTTTTGTGAATGGGCTGGTATCAACCCCCATATGCAGAGTGTTTCTATTGTTTGGTTTAGGTACCTCCCCCTCTTCATTTGTGAATACTAGGCAAACATATTTGTTTAGTATCTCTGTCTGTTCACAGTCACCCTCTGACTACCCCTTCCCCTTTATTAAGAATCACTATCCCTCCCTTGGTCTTCCTTTGCTCTCTGATGTACCTATAAAAGGTTTTATCCCCCTTCTTAACTGAGTTGGCTATCTTTTCCTCAGTTTGGGCCTTTGATGTTCTGACTGCCTTCTCTGCTTCCTTTTGCTTTATCTAATACAGTTCTCTGTCCTGCTTCTTCTGTGATTACTTGTACCTCCTGAATGCTTTCTTTTTCTCCTTAACCTTCCCTGCCACCTCCTTTGAGAACCATAGTGGTTTCTTACAACATTTTGTTTTATTTATTTGCTTCACACAAAGGCTTGTTGCCTCTGTGATGGCAGTTTTGATTATTCCCCATTGTTCTTCCATCCCTCCTTCCTACCCATTTGCTAATGCATTCCTAAGGCACTCACCCATTTTGGCAAAGTCAGCCCTTCTAAAGTCCAGTACCTTTGCCTTTGTATGGCTTGACTCTACTGCTGTGTTTATCGTGAACTATACAGTCCGATGGTCGCTAGTTCCCAGATGGCTACCCACTTCTAAATATGTGATCCTCTCTCCATCTCCATTTGAGAGTACCAGGTCTAAGATTGCTCCCTCTCAAGTGGGTTCCAATACTAGTTGTCTAAGGCATGCTCCCTGTAGGGCATCTAGAATGACCCCAGTCTTGGAAGTGGCTGCTGCAAATGAACTCCAGTTAACATTTGGCATATTCAGATCCCCCATCAACAATATCTCCCCTTTTTCTGCCATTCTAAGGATACCTTCTATCATTTCCTTGCCCATTTCCTCCCCAAGATGGGGTCTGTATACAACCGCTGTGCGGATTGTGGTGCCATTGCCTGTCTCCAAATTGACCCACAGTGCTTCCTCTCCTCTCCATTTACCCTTTTGTTCTGTTGCTTTGATTCCTTCCCTTATGTAGAGAGCTACTCCTCCTACTCTTTTACCCTCACTGTCCCTCCTGTAGATAGTGTATCCTGGTATGTTTACATCCTAGTCATGGTTCTATGTGTATCATGTTTCTATGAACTCCATGATATCCAGATGCTCCTCTTCCATCAAGGCCACTAGTTCAGGAAGCTTGTTACCCAGACTATGGGCATTGGTACTCATTACTCTCCATTTTTTGATGGCTTTACCTCTTGTAGCACCATCCCTGTCCTCACTGACTTTGCTTTCTCCATTTACCCCTGTCCTGCTCCCTACTGACCTTTCTACCTTGGTCTTTACCTCATTTAGTACCCTGTTTTGTAGGGGGAGTCTGGGAATTCCCTGCTGCTTATCAATGCCTCCCCCCTTGACTAGTTTGAAAGCTTGCCAATAAAGCATTTAAACTGATTGCAAAGAAGACTTATTCCCTTCTTGGACAGATGCAGACCATCCTGCCAGTATAGGCTGGTATACCTCCAGGTGGAACCCCAGTCCCCAGTGAAGCCAAATCCCAGTGCTCCGCACCATTTTTTCAACCATTCATTGAATCACATGCTGTGGAGTACCCTCGCCTCACCCATGCCATAGACAGGCAGCACCTCTGAGAAGGATACTGTGTGTGCTACTTGCCTTAGGCCCCTCCCCAACTCCACAAACTCCTCCTGCACTGCTCTAATCTCATGTTGAGCCAAGTCATTCATCCCTAGGTGGACAATGATGTCCAGCTCCATTTCTCGTGCAGCTGTTCTCGTGATACTGAGGATGCGCTTCCAGTCCTTCCAAGCCATGGCACCAGGCAGGCACCTTACTTCACTTTTCCCTGCCCCCCCAGTTCTATCCTCCTAATAACTGAGTCCCCCACCAGGAGCTGCTTCCTTTCCCTGTGGTGTCCTGTGCCTCCTTCCTGTGGGCCTCCCTTATGACAGTAGTCCACAACCTCCTTAGTCTCCTCTGTGGGTGCATCCATAGGGGAACTATGCTTCACCAGAGTGGTGTATGGATTGTGGAGTGGTACAACTAACTGGGTGTGCCTCTGTTCCACCACCCTCACCCTCCCTGAGCCCACTGTAGTCCAACCACTGCATTTTCTTGGCAATCTCTAAGGCAGTGGTGGTGGTCTGGTGCACCCTGTGTGGGGGAGGTTCCCTTACTACTGTCCAGTGTGGCCTGAAGATGAGCAATCTCTTCCCTCAGAGCAGAGGGTTGTCTGCAAATAGGGCAGCATCTTAGCCTCAAGAAAGACTCCCGGAGGACTGCTGCCCCACAGCTAGTGCATTGCAGTACTCCCCACATGTCTGTCTACCTTCCTGTGTATCCTGTGTAAATTTTTTTTTCTGTTATTGTTTTGTACTATATAAATAAATATATAATGCGTACGCTTATATTGTCAGTGCAGTGTCCTGGAAAGGATATGCCAGTGGTATGCACTTTTCCCTCCTGAGGAAATGATGTCAGAACCCCTGGTACAAAGGAAATCGTACCGTGGAGGGGAAGGGAGATTTGGGCCAAAACTGTGCCCCCTCGAAACAATCAACTAAAAGCTGTGACCCACCACTATGATGAGTGTTGACCTTTCCTGTCAGCAAGGCAACCTGCCCAACAATTTAACAGAGAAAATACCCTGCTAAACAAACAGAGGAAAATCAAGCAGCTAAGTCAAACACAGGTAAACCTCCCCAGCCCCAATACAGCCTGTTGATTTTTGCTCTGAAAGTAATCAGCCCCAAAACAAGTCAGCTGTGTACAAGGAAAGAAAAAGTAAACAGTATTTCAATCCCTCTGGGTTTAAACTCCCTACCTCTAAAGCAGTATTGCAAGCCCCTTTACCGAAAAGAACAATGACAATTGTAAAATGTAAAGTAAAGTACACTTCCCTCTGCTGTGAGCAAGACTGTCTTTTCTGCTGATTCTAAGTTCAGTATTTCACCTTTCCAGCTTTCAGTTAGAGGTAGCATCCACCTGAAGAATATTAGCCCCCAGCAGCCGTATGTATATGGCATTGCAGTAGTCAAGGTGGGAGGTTACAAAGGCATGGACCAGCGTTGGAAGATCATCAAGAGGAACCAATGCTTGACCTGGGCAATATTTTTCTCAGATGGTAAAAAAGAGAATTTGATGACGGCCGACAATTGATATTTAAGGATCAGGCCGTCATCAAAAATAACACCCAGATTCCACACCTGATCTGAGGTAGTCAGCTGAACACCCCCGAGTCAAAGCCCAGAAGGTTGTCCTGCTGACAAACCCATCTCCCAGATATCTGGGTCCACAACCAACACCTCAGTTTTAGCCGGGTTCAACTGCAGCCAGCTGGCACTCATCCAGTCCTGGATCTTGGACAAATAGTTGTTAAATACTGAGAGGATCACATCTTGTTCAGGCACAAAGGACATGTACAGTTGAGTGTCATCTGCATAGCAGTGAAAACTCAGACCGTACTGCCTAATGATTTCTCCCAATGGCTGCATATACACTGCGAACAATATGGAAGACAAGATGGAGCCCTGCCCTACCCCACAGGATAGGGAGAGAGGAGCTGAAGAATGAATTCCAGACACCACTTTCTGAGTACTACCCTTGAGGAAAGATTGAAACCATCTGAGGACCATTCCAGATAGTCCACAGATGAATCGCAGGTACTCCAGCAGCACACCGTGGTCCACAGTGTCAAATGCTACAGAGAGATCAAGGAGGACCAAGATGGAATGAGTCCTCTGATCTCTCGCTATTAGGATGTCATTTAGCACCTGAACAAGGGCCGTCTCGGTACTTTGCCTTTTCCTAAATCCCAGCTGCAGAGAATCATAGACGTTGTGGCTGGACAGATGTTAGTCTACCTGCAGCGCAATCACCTTCTCAATAACCTTACCCAAAAAGGGTAGGTTAGAAACAGGTCTGCAGTTAGGCAGACAGTCCGAGTCAAGGGAGGGTTTTTTAAGGAGGGGTGGAGCATACCGTCAGTGGTGTAGACTGTGGGGGCGGGGGGCAGACTGGCCTCGAGATGTCAAAACTCTCAGAAGCGGGACTTTTGAAGCTCTGAGCTTTATTTCCCTGTAAGGTCATGGTCGGGATTCACGACATGAGTGCTGGAGAGATGGAGGATGGGAGGAGACATCCCTACCCACCCGCCTGTGTGTCAGTACTTATCAGCTAATTAAGAAGTGGCAGTGAGCAGGTAATGCAAACTTGTGCATGCCACCTGAAGCATGTCGGGCTCCATTTTGTTTTCTCCAAGTCCATGCTCTGTCTGTTAGGGTATACCATGCCGTGCATCAACTGTGTTTCTTTTGGCCAGGTTGACACTGGTTTTATTCTGCAAATCTGCATACTAGTTAATGAAGAAGCTATGGTCTTGCCAGATTGAATGGTGTTATGGGGAGTCAGGGAGAAATAAAATAAAAAATACAGAGGATGTTGTTGCACTTTCTCTCACTCAGGCTGGTGGATTGCTGCCTGGTTATGGTGCCTCCATCTACAAGGTAAGGGGGTGGGGCACCATCAGCACCAAACCTTTCATTTTTTCTCAAATTATTCCGTATGACTGATCAGATGAAATATATACTGTAGACCTTTTCTTGTTTTATTTAGTCACTTTTTGTGCAGTTCTTCTGCTGGATTCATAATGTTGAGTTTTGGCCTGAAGTATTTCATGCATCAGTTATCTGAGCATGAGCCCCTATAATCTGACAGTATGTGGTTGAGTGCAGTGTATAAGTTCACTGCAAATCACAGATCTTACTATTGCCATGTGAGTAATACAGCAGGACACCCACAGAAGTTAACAGCACACCAATTATATGTGGTTCAGAGCTCAGCGCTTGTGTTACATACTGCATTTACATAATGTAGGTTTTGAGCTTGGATACAGAGGCCAGACCAGTAAGTAGAATGATGCTTCCAAGGTATAGTCGTATGATTGAATAGTGCTTAAGTACTTGGACATAGACATGACTACGTCAGTGATTATAGTTCATGATGACCTGACAGTAAGATAGTGCTGATACTGGAACAAATGAGTTATTCGGTATGAGTTGATGGTGTGGCTTTACTCTGTATCCCACCATAGGAAGGAAGGTTAATTGATTAGGATGTGATACCCCCAAAGAAATATATGATATCCATGATTATCTCCTCCAGCTCCGGAGAGTATGGCCGGCAGCACGCAGGAGAGGAAAAAACTCCTTGGGGGGAACCTCTGAGGACCCATGGCTACTGACCTGCCCATCCTTCTGGGCATACTAAGGAGCATAATCGAAAATTAATTAATTATTGGCTAATCCAAGTTGTGGATTACAGATGATCCAGTGGAACAGTTCATAATAAGAAATGAAGGTCAAACACAGGCTTCCAAGTCTTGCGTAAGCGCTGCAGGTAGCTGTATGAACACGTGAAGCATCCAGGTAGATTGCACGGAGATGAGCATTGTTTGCATATGTCTAACGGATTCAGGATAGGGCTAAGATAAGGAGCTCTTAAGGCTAGTACATGAGAAATAGATGAATAGGGTACATATATATCCAGGCACTGGAGCTGGCAGCAGATATAATGTAGACGTGTCCAAACTCCAGCCTCTGCTGATAGAAGGCTTATATATTTCATGGAAAAGCAGAATGACTTGATGAAGCTGAGGACTGATGAACCCAATTCAGGTAATAGGACAAAGAGAGTAGAAATTATGCTTGTAACTTGATATCGAGGCACATGACAGTAGAGCTGAGCTGAATCCTGGCAGGGTTTGATAGTAGAAATCTGAAATTATATAGTATGAGGGTAGGAAGCATCCATGGGAATACATCGGTGATCCCAAATGGGTAACAATGTGCGGATGGACAGCATCAGTTATGATATGAGGTAGTCAGTAGGAGGCAATGCAGACCAGGTCGGACAGTAGATAGGTAGTAGAAATGGCAGTTAGTCCCATGGTTAGGATGCGCAGCTAGACTTTCGTAGGTCAGCAGGTACGGTAAGTAGAGTGGCGACTAGCTCCATGGAAACATGTAAGTGCAGCCAGACCCTCGTAGCTCTGCTGAAAAGTAAGTAGAGTGGCAGCTAGCCCTTGTAGGCTAGTGTGTGCAGATGGTCCCCATGTAGGTTAGCTGATTAGCATGAATGAATTGTGAGGGTGTAGAACATATCTGGGGTGACTACAATGAGAAACGGTGAGATCCACAGGCGAGCATATGCGATCCACTTAGGTTGAGTTGTACTTGTCAAGTAATTCTAGCAGATGAGGAAGTCTTTCTGAGGAGGACAGGAGCTTGAACGAATGACCGAAATCCAGTAGAAGAATAAGATCTTGGAGTCGATGCCAAGTAAGGCAGAAAAGTCAGGTATGAGATATAAGTATACAAACCTTCATGCCCAGACTGGGCGTGGCAGGCTGAGATGTATGAACCTCTAGGCTGGATGCGGCACAGGTAGGCATAGTGTATGAATAGTTGAACCTCTGGGCCCTGAAGGTGAAGCAATATGAGGCGAAGTAAGTACCAAATAGAACTATATGAACCTCCAGGCCCAGACTGGGTGTGGCAGGCTGACAGAAGTTGTAAATTTCCATGCCCGATGCTGGGCGAGGCAGGCATAGTGTGCAAATAGTCGAACCTTCAGGTCTTGAAGGCGAAGCAGGTACGAGGTAGAAGTATACGAACCTCCAGGCCTAAACAGGGCGAGGCAGGCAGATAGAGCTGTGAACCTCTGGGCCTGACGCTGGGCAAGGCAGGTGGAGTAAAGAGCAAGCTTGAAGCTGAATGAGCCCTGATGAGCTAATCCAAAGGAGCATTCGAGTGAGGACTTTGCAAATTCAAGTATATGTAGTTAGCAGATTCCAGGCAGCCAGGGAGGAGCAGGAGGCAGGAATGCAATGAATAGTACAAGCAATAGGTAACTGGTCGTAAGCAAGGGACTAACACGAAAGTCAGTAGTAGTAGTAGTATTGACAGCCAGTGGACTTAGCATAACGTGCAGATGAAGTAGCAAGGAGTAGTACTGTGAAATTGCATAAGGTACATATTGGAATCCGATGAGAAATGTTAATAACAGGGAAGTAGTCTGACCCTCTTAATGGTGTTGTTTTAGTAA
The DNA here is from genome assembly GCA_016271365.2 of Neoceratodus forsteri. Taxonomy (NCBI): domain Eukaryota; kingdom Metazoa; phylum Chordata; order Ceratodontiformes; family Ceratodontidae; genus Neoceratodus; species Neoceratodus forsteri. Next base: position 728,892,828 of record CM057455.1, read on the forward strand.
TCCAACACTGGAAGTAAGTAAGCACGAATAATGTCCCATGTTATGCAGACTTGTTCCTCCAAAGAAGTATATCTAGTGCTGAAGTACATAGCAGGAGTTCAGAGGCCGAAGGCAGATAGCAGCTAGGCTAGAGTGCGATATGGACCTGCAAGCCCAGATAGGGTGAGGCAGGCGGAAAGAATTGGTGAACCTCCAGCCCGATGTTGGGCGAGGCAGGTGGAGTAAGAGAGCAAGCTCGAAAGCTGTATGAGCATCAATGAGCTGATCTGAAGGAGCATTCGAGTGTTGAGACCTTGCAAGGTCGAAGATATGAAGTTGGCAGACTTCTGGTGGGCAAGAGAAAGCAGACAGCAGCAATGTGCAAATGGAGCAAGCAATGGAACGAATTGTAAGCAATGGGACTTCCACATAGGGTGGTAGCAGTGAAGTAGCAGGTGGCATGTAGGGAACTGGTGAAGTACATAGTTAGCAGGGAAGCAGACTAATGCTGTGAAACGTTGACGTTTGGTGACCCAATAGTGGGTATGTAAGCAAGATTATGAAGTCGGTGGTCAAGCTGGCTTGAATGATGCATGAAATAGGTAACGCCTTGAAGCCCATCCCCAGGGGCAGTGACAGAGATGAATATACAAGTATCCTGTGCGTAGTCATAAACATAGCTCTAAATGTTCCCATCCATTGCTCAATAATCACATAAAACTAGGAATTTGAACGTCCGCTCGATGGCTAGGGCAACACTACAAAGACATTCAGTAAACACATAATGTACCAGTAACAGCATCTCTAGGGCTGAATGAAGTAGGAAGTAACAAGAATCACCTTAATAGGAATCGAATGCAGAAGCTGTAATTCTTCCAAGAGTTGTAGGAAAGCCAGCGGCCCTTATGTGAGATACTGAGTAAGCAATTTAAGTTGCAGTAGCTTGCCTTGGTTGCTTGTGGTGTGAGCCTAATGGAGCAGACAGACAAGCAGCACAATAGCAGTGGAGTATCAATGAACAGGAGAACGTATGACATCATCACAGGGTAGGGAGAATGGTACGTAGGTAGCAAACCATGGTTGCAAGAACTGGGTAGTATAGTGAAGCTAGGAGCTACTATGACTGCTCGTACTAGAGTGCTGCGGCTGAAACCAGAGGTCTGGATGGCTACAGGTAGAAGGAGCGGCATGAGAAATATGGACGATGTGGCAGCCAGCAGTATCCTGGTCCGAGGAGTGAGTGGTCCTAGTCCTAGGTAAGGGCCGTTTGAAGGGCAGGCTAAAGTACAATGAGTGTACCTCTAAGTCCGAGGAAGGCAGGAGTCTGAGTAGCAGAATGAAGTAGCTTCAGGTGTCCCCCAGCAGACCTCCAGCATAGCCAGGTGCAGGAGATAGCGAGTGAATGCAAACAGGAATCTGAACACAAGCAGTTCAAAGGAGCAAAATACGAACATGACGATACGGAACTCTGCGGAGCATGGGCAACGGCTGCTGAAAGCAGAGGCAGAAAAATAGGGCATAGGCAAACAACAAGGCAAATGAAGGCAGTAAGAGAAAATGCCCCCCCAAAAAGGATTTAGTAGTTGCCATATTGGTCCTTGCAAGAATAGATCCAGAAGCAAATGATTTGATACCTTTTAATGGACCAACATAGGTGTAACAACAAGAACAAAGTGCTCTAGCTTTCGGACCAACCAGTCCTTCTTCAGAAGCTCATGGCAGTTGTTTAGAAAATACAATACTTATAACAGCTAGATAATGCAGAGAAAAACAGAAAAAAATCCCCATTGGTTTAAAATACTCATTTAAAAAAAAAAAAAAAAAGAAGATGATGTCAGAGAAGTTTAACAGTACCATATTGCCTTCAGCCAGAAGCAACCCTGGGTTAAACGTGCTTGGTGGAACACACATACAAAGAATTCTACTGCATATAAATTTAATTGACATAAGATAACACTGCTGAAGCAAATAACTCCTAAATCAAGCTATGAGTGTCACAGTTAGTATAAGGATGTGATTACTGAAAGGCAACCCCCATCCAGATTAAAGACAAACTAAGATTGTTATAGGGCTCATGAGGTTTCAATGTCTGCATTATAGACAAGAATTTACCGGTAAAGTTGTCTTAAAAATAATCAGTGCACACTGTGTGATGTGTAAAACCTAGTTGGACCTGTCACCCAGCTGTACTCTCCAGCTACAGTAGATATAAGGCCCAAGAAATTTCAAAAACCTCAGGACTATATAAATGATAATTTAAATATAAATTGATAATATTAGTGTCAAACAAAAAACTCTAGTCAAGGAACCTCAAGGAATTAAGACCATGTAGCCTGATATGTACTGATGTCAATATACACCGAGAATGTAACAACTTGATGTACCACAAGTGTCTAAGGAATCTGAAAAAGAGATAAAAATGTAATTTCTCTCCTCCTCTTCATACAAACAATACACCCTAACCCAGTCTCTCTCTCTCTCCCCTTTTTTTTCCCCTCTCTCTCTCTCTCCTACAGACACACACACACACACACACACACACACACACTCTCTCTCCTAGTGAAGCTATATTCACTGCAGTCACTGCAATTGTTCCCCAGAGGAATTCAACTTGTCATGAAATCCTGGGTAAAAGGGCTTATGTCTCCTAATACCTACAGAGCAAAAATGTGACACTATTTAACCATACTACTAACTGCATAATAACATTTCCAAGGATACTGGATAGAACTACCATGAAATAAACCTGCCCCCCTCCCCAGGATAAGGTAACTAGAAGTAAATGTAAAGTATGTGTGTAAGACCAGAAGTCTAACACACCTACATATCCTCAAATTACTACAATATTAGCCTAATGTAAAAAGATCTGTGCACGACCCCCATGCAAATGAGATCACGGACCCCAGTATGTACAGAGTTACAAAAATTATATGTGACAGTATATGATAACACTCCTGTATGTACAGTAGCAGGCTAGGTAATCTGAATATGGTGCAATGGAATCAATCCCACCCCCGGGCAAAGATAAAAAGTAAGGAGGAATTAATATCCATTATGTGTGTGAAGTAAGAATAGTAACACATTATAACTCCATATATCTAAATAGAGACTTACCTCAATGTGACAGCAAGCCCCACATCTGTTATATCACATACCTCACAACATATACCCACACACATACATACACACACGCACCCACATCCCACACATGCTAAAGTCCTATAATATGTCAGTCTGAAGAAGAAGAGGTCTGTGGATGTCAGTTTCTGTAGTGTCCCATAAAACCAAGATCAGCGTTCATCCCATCTGCTACCATATTGAGATGTAAAATAAGTTTAATCTCAAAAGCTTGTCTCTGTTGTGTGTTTTTGAGATTTCCTTTTAAGACCATTACTGACATATCTGAGATTGAGTGGTCAGGCTGGGAGAAGTGGTGCACCACTGGTTTTTCAGTCTTCTTTGCTGTAATAGTATGTCTGTGCGAGTTCATCCTAGTGCAGAGCTGTTGGCGTGTCTCTCCAACATAACCTGTTTGTGGACATCTCTTGCACTGAATGGAATAAACAGCATGTCGTGACATGCATGTATAACTCCCATGCACCTGGAATTGTCTGTTTTGTGATGTAACCACACAGTCCGAGGTAGAGATGAGCCCACAAGTCTTACAGGGGCGTTGATTGCAGGGTCGTGTGCCATTGTGTGACATGGTATTCTGTTCCGGTGAAAGTTTGCTCCTAATAATTAGGCTGGATAAATTTGGTGGTTGTTTAAGAGATAGTAGTGGGAGTTCCTTAAAATTACAATTAAGGGTTTCATCCTCACTAGATATTGGGTGGAGATCTTTAATAATCTTATGCAGACGTTCAAGGTCTGGATGATATGTGACTACTGTAGCTGTCTTTTCTTTATATTGAAGTAGTTGTTGTCTTGGCACTTGCGTTGCCCATTCTGTTATCCTGTCAATTTCCCTGGAAGAGTGTCCCTGCTCAATAAAGGTGGTTTTCATCATAGTCAAATGTGTATCTCTGTCAACCTCATTTGAACAAATATGGTGACAACGGAGTGCTTGACTGTATATGACAGATTTTTTTGTATGGTTTGGGTGATTACTTTTCTTGTGCAGGTATCTCTGTCTATCTGTTGGCTTCCTGTAAATATATGTATGTAAGGTTCCATCCTTAATGGTGACTGTGGTGTCCAGAAAGTTAACCTTAGTGGTAGAGTACTCCAGGGTAAGCTTTATGGTAGGGTGGAGATTATTAAGTTTGTGATGAAAATCTTTGAGTGCATCTGTGCCCTCCGTCCAGATGATAAACAAATCATCAATGTAACGGAAATAAGCTAGTGGTTTGTGGGGATACTACCTTAAAAAATCCTCCTCCAAGTCAGCCATAAAGAGGTTAGCATACTGTGGAGCTGTTTTGGTGCCCATTGCTGTTCCCATAGTTTGAACATGTTTACAATTGAAGTTGAAGTTGTTATGTGTCAAAATGAATTCCATAAGTTCCCCCACCACTCCAGGGTTGATGTTTTGTTCCGGTCCTTTCTCATGTATGTATTTAAGGCATGCTGCAATGCCATCTGTGTGTGGAATATTAGTGTAGAAGGATGTTGCATCCATTGTCACTAAAATGGTATCAGGTGGTAAATCCTTATAACCAGAAAGTACACGCAAAAAGTGCGTAGTGTCCTGGATATAACTGTCTCTTTCCATAACCAGCGGTTTTAAAATGGTCTCTACAAACCCTGAGATCTCCTCAGTCAAGGTACCATTACCAGAGACTATGGGTCTCCCTGGATTGCCAGGTTTATGTATTTTAGGTAGCATGTAGAATGTCCCTGGCCTGGGTTCATCAGGGATGAGGTGAGTTAGTTTCTCTCTGACATAGTCTGGAAAAGTTTTAATTAAGTCACGTAGTTCATCTTTATATCTTGTAGTGGGGTCACTCTCTAGTTCTCTGTAGTATGTAAGATCTGTTAGCTGTCTATTAGCTTCATTAATATAGTCTTCTCTGTTTAAAATCACCACTGCAGAGCCTTTATCAGCTTTTTTGATGACAATGTTGTGGTTTGATTTCAGTGTTCCTATAGCTCTCCGTTCCAGTGGAGAAAGGTTATAATGGGTCTGTTTTTGCCTAGTAAGGATCCGACCACTGACTTGTTGGCGGAAACAATTAATGTAATTGTCTAGTTTTTAGTTACGCCCACTTGAGGGGGTAAATTCAGATTCCTTTTTCTTATCCATTACATTATTGCTGTTTGCACTGTCTTCACTACCAGTGATTACTTCCCTGCCATGAAAGAATTCTTTAAGGCTCAATCTACGGAAATACTCCTCCAGTTCACCACAAAACAGTATGTTATCCAGTGGTTTTGTTGGGCAGAAAGTGAGGCCCTTTGAAAGCACATTTAGTTCTCCAGTAGTCAGTGTGTGGTTGGACAAACTAACAACTGAAAGGTGCCCATCAGAATTGTGTTGTTGTTCAATGACTCCATTATGTTCTTCATGGTTGTTAGGAAGTATGGTATGTTGAAGGGCATCCAATTTCCTATTTTTCATAAGCATGGCTTTTTTTAAGGTCCTTTGGTAGTTAATGTGTATATCTCACAAGATATCCTGAATAGGTTCCCCAGACATCCTTTCCAGAGTGTTAACAATTTCATCAAACTCTTTGTTAAGAACAACTTTTTTGGCATATGACATGCGAATCCTGTGATTTCTCAGTTTTTCAGAGGTCCTATGACAAAGTTGTTCTGCATATGTAGTATTCTGAAGAAGGACTGGTTGGTCCGAAAGCTAGAGCACTTTGTTCTTGTTGTTACATCTATGTTGGTCCATTAAAAGATATCAAAATCATTTGCTTCTGGATCCCCAAAAAAGGAGAAACAACAGCACACAAGAGGAAGGGGGGCGACAAACGGCAAAAGAAATAGGCGAACAAGCGGGGGGGTAGAGCAGTCACACACCAGCAGCGACACCAGCGAGTGCGTCTCGCTCTAAGCAGAGCAGCAGGCTCTGCTTGCTTAACTCACTCAGCTCTAGAACGGAATCTTGAGTGAGTGCTGTATTCCTGTGTAAAAATGGCTGTTTTCCTGAGCAGTTAGAATGTTCAGAACGAAAATACTAACACTCTGACTTGGAGCATAAATAACTAAAAAAGTATAACTCCTGTCACAAAACTTACAGCACAAAGTTTGCTCACAATAAAAAATATCTTTAAAATGAGGCGTCACACATGTTAGTAGCATTAACCTTTTTTTTTCTTTTTTTACAGAGCATGTAACAATGAAAATTTACATTTTTTCTTAAAAAAAAAACACCTTAGAAGTGGCAGATGTCTGTCGTATGATGGTTTTCCATCACACCAACATTTGTGCATTACACTGCCACAGTTCAGAGTATTTCTGAGCTGTTTTACATAATAAAATAGACCATAAAGTAAGGCATGTGCCAACACATAACGCCAGTAAACCGACTGAATTCAGAAAAATGCTCTGCACAACTGCCCACATGATGCACAAACCACAATAACTAAAAAAAGTATGCCTCCTAGCCCCTAGACACCTGCATGGAAAATGTTCACAATAACAAGAGCTTTAAAATGATGGGTCACTCGTGTTAGTGGCATTTGCAGATATTTATTTACAGTTCCTGAAATGATAAAAAAAGAGCATTTTTTTACATTTTGTTCCCAAATAAAAACCTACATCATAAAAAGTACACCTCCTAGACCCCAGACACCAGCATGATAATTGTCCACATTTTAAAGAGACCTTTCAAATGATGGGTTACACATGTTTCTAGCATTTACAGTTTTTTTTACAGTACCTGAAATGGAGGAAAATCACGTTTGCACTTCTTTTATCCCCAAAAAACTAAAATAAATAGTACACCTCCTAGCTCCCAGACACCAGCATACTAATTTTTCACAATGAAAAGACCTTTCAAATCAGGGATCACACATTTCTAGCATTTACAGTTTTTTTTAATGGTACCTGCGATGGAGAAAAATAACATTTTCTTCACTTTTTAACCCAAACTAAAACCTAAAAAAAATCTGAAAGGTAGCAAATGTGTCCAATATAAAGTCAGTATTCTGGTAGGTAGGAATGTTTCTTACCAACCTGCACTTTCCAATAACCTTAGCCCTGATTGGTTGATCCAGAAAGTGCATAACATAGAAACACAGAAGTTGATGGCAGATAAGGACCGCAAGGCCCATCCAGTCTGCCCATTCCTTTTTCTACCTTATAAATGTGCCATCGTCCTTTGCTCTGTCAATGGCCTATCTATTCATACTCATCTGTATTGCTCCCTTATGCCTATACCATGCCTGTTTGAAGCCCTGCACTGTATTCAAAGCCACCACTTCCTGAGGTAGGCTGTTCCACGAATCCACCACCCTTTCTATGAAAAAGAACTTCCTCACATTACCCCTTAATCGACCTCCCTCTAATCTCATGCTGCGTCCTCTTGTCCTGCTATTTTTCTTATATTGAAACATGTTAGACTCTTTCACCTTGTTAATGCACTTAAGGTGTTTGAATGTTTCGATCATATCACCTGTCTCCCTCCTTTGCTCTAGGGTATACATATTGAGCTCTGTTAATCTGTGCTCATATGTCTTCTGATGCAGTCCCTATACCATTTTGGTTACTCTTTTCTTTGGACTTTCTCAATTTGGTTAATGTCCTTGTGAAGGTGTGGCCTCCAGTACTGCACGCAGTACTCCAGATGGGGCCTAACCAGTGTCTTGTAAAGAGGGATTACCTCCCTCTTACGACTTGTGATACTCCTACTAATACACCCTAACATCCCTCTAGCCTTACCTCCTGCTTTAGAGGTCTGCTTGGATGATTTAAGGTCATCGGTGATGATGATGCCCAAGTCTCTTTCTTCCTTTGTGACTCCCAGCAACTCCCCTCCCAGCCTATAGCTGGCTTCAGGGTTTCTCTTCCCTATGTGCATGATCTTGCACTTCTTTGCATTAAATCCCAGTTGCCACTCTTCCGACCATTTTGCTAGTTTATCCAGATCTCTTCTCATTCTGCCCACCCCATCTGGATCATCTACTCTGTTGCAGATCTTGGAGTCATCTGCAAACAGACAAACCTTACCCTCTAGTCCATCTGCAGTGTCACTGATGAAGATATTGAAGAGGACTGGCCCCAGGACTGATCCCTGAGGTACCCAACTTGTGACTTGCATCTCTTCTGACTGCATACCATTTACCACCACTCTCTGTTTTCTGCCCGTCAACCAGTTTGCCACCCAGTTGACCAACTTCTGACCCACCCTGAGCCTACCCAGCTTGTTTATCAATCTTCTATGTGGAACAGTGTTGAAAGCTTTGCTGAAGTCAAGATAAGAAGTGCAGGATGCACATATGTGCTCTGGGGATGAGATGAAGTGAATACCTGATGCATATATATGCTATGGGGACTAGAGGAATTTTCCTGATGACGCACATATGTGCTATGGGGCTGAGTGAGTTAAATATAATATTGAGGAGGAGATCTTCCCCCATATAACAACAGGCAGAGCCTTTCAAATAGATCTTGGCAGATGCAGTCAGTAGGGCTAATTTCTTTTTAAATTGTATGGAAGAGCTACATTTTACTTAAGAGGCTGTAGGCAAAATGTTGCATATACTGTCTGTAGTATGTTCCCAATGACCAGTGTAAGTGTGGGCTGCTGCCTTCAGCTTTGAGTACAGTGAGGTAGCACTTTTTGCATTTTGATGCACTTTGTATTAATACAAATCCTTGATTTTTTTTTAAAAATGCCACATTGGTATGCCTGTTTCTTCAGGGGGTGGGTTACTTGCCAGAACTGTTGAAACTGCACAAATAGTAAAAACCAAAACACAGAAAATTAGATTGTGTCAGCAGAAGACTACCAATAGGTCCATTTAGTCTGCCCATTTTCCATCTAGATTCATGCTCTGATCCACTGTATTTGCAAGGTATTTGCTACATCTTTGCTTTGTTATATAATACTAAAATAGTGCTGTATGAAATGCTGATGAAATTTAAGGGACACTGTCAACCGCCTTAGGCCTCAAATTTTTCCAGGTTTTAGCAACAGGTTATGATTGCTCACATTCTGTAGAGATTGCTGATGTAACTGGTTGTTTGATTGTAGGGTTCAAGACTGCATGGCATTTATCGCTAAATTTAAGCATTTATAGCTGAATTTCCTAACTGGGAGAAGTATGGAGTTTTTGTGCCATGATTTTAATCAGAGAATTGTCTGAGTATTGCCAGTTTTAAAAAGGAAAATGAAAAGATCGTTTTGGTAGTGATATCTATAGTTTGCAAGAAGTCAAAGAAAGCTTTAGAAGCAGCCAGAAAGTTTCCAAATGACCCTCAAAATGCACCAGAATGCATCTAAAACCTGATGGCTTCTGGGGGCCTAGTCAGCCCCCAGACCCCAGCCTGTTGCTTTAGTATGTGTCAGGACAACCAGGACTTTTATCAGTTTCTGCCCCCCTGTCAAAAAACCTAGCTACACCCCTGATGCAAGTGGATTGTATTGGATTGTGTTGGGGTGAAGACAGCCATGTAGATGAAGCTGCCATCTTCCGAGCCATGCTCCATTATTCTGTAATTTTTTAAGATAAACTTAGTTATATTTATGAGTGACCCTTTCAGTGGAGTGTGCTGCCCACCTGTGAGCTGTGCCAGACAATTCTGGGAGATTAATGCCCTGGGATTAATGAGAACAAGATGGCAGCCATGCTGGGCTGCTATCTGAAGGGGGGGAGTTTAGTCATTTTGAGTAATTTTACATTCATTGTGTTTTATCTGCATTTAGTCCACATTTTTATGTTGGCTCACACATGTGCAGACAACATATTGTGGTAGTAGCAGATTTGGAGGCGTGGTCACTGTTGGGCGAATGCAGGGCACGCATCAGAAAGTACGTCCCTCATTCCCCAATCAGCCAGCATCAGGCGCTGACCTCACGCATCCCTAGTGTGGTCACCAGAACAAAGAAAAGGTTCACGCAATGAAAGGAAAGCTCTCATGCAGTGTGACCACAACATGCTTCCTGTCGTGAAGGCAACATGGCAGCAGTGACTGCCACCACCACCTGTCACAATGCCGACGGGGGAGCCCACTCCCTGTTCTCATACTGAACCCCCTTCCATTTAAAATGTATGCCAAGGAGGTGCTCAATCCCCTTGGCATCATGTGGCCCCCCCAACAGTTTTTCTTTGCCGACGGGAGGCCCAATCCCCGTTGGCGTTTATACCTGTCCCTGTTGATTGTGCCAACAGGGGAGCCCAGTCCCCATCAGCATAATGTCTGCCCCCCTCCACTTTTGTTGCCTGCCGAGGGGGTGCTCAATCCCCCTCAGCTCATGTCTCCCCCCCAGTGTGTGCCGATGGGGGTGCCCAGTCCCCGTCGGCTACAGAATCCCCACCCCAAAACACTTAGGTGGCACGCTGGGAGCCCACCCCAGCATGCCAAATCCCTGAAAAAAAAAAAAGTCCTGCAATGTTTTTTTCTTTTAAACCCTGTGAAAAAAGAACGGTCCTCGCTGTCTCCCTGCCCCCAACCCGCACCCACCATCTGGGCACCTGCCTCCCACACACACCCCTGACCCCATACTTACCTCCGGAGTCTAGCGCGACAATCTTCGTGGATCGGGAACACGTCTGCACACTTCAAAGCCGACCGCGAACTGAAGAAATGCCAGTAAGCTGTATAATGGCATAAATAGAGTTTTTTCAAGTTTGGTGCATATCTGGGGCATTTTTTGGAATTTTTCCACCAAATTTTCAACTTGGGGATATTGGGACTCCTCCTCATGAGTTCTGTCACTGTCCTGACGTTATTCAGTCCTGAAAGGTGATTTCGCGGTCACTGCATGGAATCACCTTTTGGGACTGAGTAATGAAATGACAGTGCCACTGTTCATGAGGGGGGCTCTCAAAAAGCTTATGTTGCAAATTTGGTGAAAAAAATCCAAAAAATGGCTGTTTTACAAGAGTGCGTTCCGCTGTTTCCATGCACGCTCGTAACTTCATGAATTTGTAATATTTTCATCCTAGATTTTCAAAATCACCATTTCTCCACACCTCCTGATGAACAGTATAGCTGTCATTTTACATATCCTGGCCAAAATGTGTTTTCGCATGTCTGGTGCAGAATAGCGCGGTCGCTGTACGAAATCAGTTTTTGGGACAGTTTGAGGAAATGACGGTGACACTGTTCATGAGCAGAGGTCCTAAAATGATTATGTTGAAAATTTGGTGCTGAAAGTCCCTAAAATGACTGTGTTACAAGCATGCATTGCGCAGTTTCCACGCACCCTTGTAACTTTGCAAATTTGCAATATTTCCATGCCAGATTTTCAACACTGGCATTTTTTCACGCTGCCTTATGAACAGTACAGCTGTCATTTCTCACATCCTGCCCAAAATATGTTTCCACACCTGTGATGCACAATTGCGTGGCCGCTGTGGGAAATCAACTTTTGGGACAGATCAACAAAATCACAGCGGCACTGTTCATGAGGGGAGGTCCTAAGATGCCTATATTAAAAATGTGGCTAACAAACTCCCAAAAATAATTGGGTTACAGATGTGTGTTGTGCAGTTTCTATGCATGCTCATGACTTCACCAGTTTTTCTTTTTTTTTTTGAAATTCAACATCTTTATTAGTTTATGTCATGACACAAACTATTTAACAAAAAAGCAAATGAGCCACACACCAATAGCAACAAAAATAGATTAATGGTAACATGGCACCAGAATGTCACTGGATCAAATATGACCAAATAATAATATACTGTTATACCCAACTACCCTCCCCACCCCTTCCCCTGGAGTGTGCCTTATTAAAATAACATGACAAAGAGATACAAAAGAGCTAATAAAATTCCAGCAATAACAGGCATCAAGAAAAAAATAAAACAAACTGAGGCAGTCAGAGGCATGCATTACACGGATCTTAGTTCAAATATAAAGCATATAGTTTACCCCATTTATGATTAAAAGAGGCTATACGGTTCCGGGAGCTTGCTATTAGCCTTTCAGTGTTAAAACAAAGTAACATTTCATTCAGCCATTCAGCATATGATATGGCCAGTTGGTCCATCCAGTGCTTGAGAACCAGTCTTTTGACTGCTATGGAAATTAGAGCCTTGTGAAATCTGCGCTCCCGAACTCTAATATTGGAAAACATCCCTAGGATACATCTTTCTATGGTAAACAATTCATCCAATCCCAGAAGGGGGTCTAGATTGGATTGAACTGTGTTCCATAATGGAGCCACCTTGTCACAATGCCAAAAAATATGTATCAGGTTCCCTTCAGTTGCGCCACACCGTGTACAGTTAGCCGAAGGTAGCCTGCCTAATTTGGCCAACTTAACCGGTGTATAGTACAGTTTATTTAAGATGTGATACTGTATAAGTCTGTGCCTATCTTGAGTAAGATATCTTTGCATGTCCTCCCAAATCTGACTCCAAATCAAGGAGGAATCTGGCAGAAGAGAAGTCCAAGTTTTAGAACCTGTAAGGGCATTAGGGTATTTGATACCCAGAAGAAAGGAATAGATCCTTGAAATTCCATGGGGCTTGTTTGCATAGTCCTGTATCTGATCTAAAAAGGGCCTGACTTGGGACAGCTTGAATGTGGTCCCAAAAATAGAGACCATAAGATGTCTCAACTGAAAAACCTTAAATATACAGTATGTTTCTGAGGAATATTCAGTTTAGCTATTATGTCGGTTAAGGAGAGGAGAGAATCCTGGGAAAACAGGCTTTCCACTAAAATATCCTGTAACTGAGGAAGCCAGTCTGGGGAAAGTGGTGTTCCTCCTATTTTGATGTTAGGGTTTTGAGTGAGGGGTTGAGCCATATCCTTTTTGGATGAAATGTTAAAGAAGTTCCAACACTGGGTCAAAACTTTTATAGGGACCCCTACAGCTGAATTTTGTATGAGAGTAGGTAATACAGAGATGGTATAATAAAAAACTCTGGATGAGTTAAGTTTATGCATATCCAGAAGCCTTTTCTCCAACTGTAGCCAGATAGGAGAATGTTCATCGGATATGGCCTCGAACCATCTCCCCATTTTGGACAGATGATTCACCCAGTAATAAAAAATAAAATTGGGGAGGCGGAGTCCACCTCTCTCCTTGGGTAGGTTAAGTTTTAAGAAGGCCCGTCTAGGATGTTTGCCCTGCCAAATGAATTTAGAGAGGGCAGAGTGGAGCTGCTGAAAATAAAACATTGGGAGCCAGATATTCATTAAGTTTAAAGGGTAGAAAAGACGGGGCGGAACATTCATTTTTATAATACTCATACGACCTCATAACGACAATGGGAGTTTGACCCATCTTTGGAGATCCTGCTGGATATTCAACACCAAATCATCCAGATTGAGTCTCCTGAGAGCTTCTGGGTCTCTAGTGAGATGTATGCCTAAATATTTGATTGAGGAAGGGGACCATCTCATACTGAAATGAGTGAAGTTGACTTGGTGAGTGAGAGCATTTAATTGGAATATAACTGATTTGGATAAGTTTAGCTTATAGTTAGCTACTTGACCAAACTGCTCAATAATTTGTAGCACATGCGTTAATGAGGTTTCTGGATAGGCCAAATGTAAAAGAATATCATCTGCATAAACTGAGAGGGTCAGAGATTGCTGATATACTGAACAACATGTGACCTGAGGCGAGTTCTTAATGCTAAGTAAAAGGGGTTCAAAATATAAATTAAACAAAAAGGGAGACAGGGGACAACCTTGCTGAGTGCCAGTAAACAGGGGGAACCGAGAAGAGAAAACCCCATTACAAAAAATTCTAGCAGTGGGTGCCTTGTATACTATCCAAATCCATTGAATGAAGGTTTCCGTAAAACACATTTTCTTAAGAGTAGCCCAAAGAAAATCCCAGTTTACTCTATCGAAAGTTTTTTCTGCATGTAATGAGACTAAAGCCATGGGGATCTAGGAGTCTTGGGCAACCTGAAGAATATGTGAAAGGGTTCGCAAGTGGTCGGCAGAAGATCTGCCTTGCACAAACACCACCTGTTCGGGACTCAGCAGATGAGACCAAATCTGTTTAATTCTAAGAGATAGTATTTTAGCTAAAATTTTAATATCATAATTTAGTAATGAAATTGGACGGTAACTGGTGGGCTCACTATGGTGTTTGTCTGGTTTCAGAATCAGGACTATCGTGGCTTCCAGCAAGGTGGGGTCTAAGGGGTCTGAGGTGAACATATAGTCAAATAGTTTCAGGAGGAGGGGAGCTATCTCCTTACAAAAGGCTTTGTAGAAGTTGAAGGGAAAACCATCAGGACCTGGGGATTTATCCAGTGATACCCCATTAATTGCCTCCTCTACTTCAAGCAGAGTAATAGGAGAGGCCAGGATTGTGCACTGATGGGCCTGCAGGGAGGGGAGGTTAAGGCCATCCAGAAAGTGTTCAATACGGGAATGGGAGGTTTGAGAAGAACCCTTACTATAGAGGTCCCTGTAAAAGGATTCAAAGAACTGGGAAATATCTCAAGGGGAGGTTTTAATAGAGCCACCTGGGGAATACAGTGCAGGGATCAGTGTTGAGCTTTCTACTTCCTGTAGTCGAAGGGCTAGCATTCTACCTGGTTTCTCGCCTTGATCAAAATAACGAGCTTTGGTTTTAAGGATGGCGTATTCTGCTTTTTCCCTTAGCAAATCCGCATATTCGTTCCTTAGCTTCAGTAGGGTTTCCAAATCGGTTGGGGAAGATGAAGAGGATAAGTTATTTTCAGCAATCCTTATTTGATTCGACAATGAAATAACTCTAGCCTCTCTCTGTTTTTTCCTTTTGGAAGCTAGCTTAATGAATTCTCCCAATGTAACATTTGAAAGAGCACCTAATCAAGTCTTCCCTGCATGTGGAACCCATATTGAAATCTATAAAAGAAGAGATTAATGACTTAATGTGGGAAATTGTTCATTTCTCTTTTAGAAGTTGTGTGTTTAGTTTCCATGAGGTATCCCTTTGAAAGTTCGGATTGGGGGAGATCAAAATCCATGCCACGGAATGATCAGCTATAACAATTGGTTCAATTCCTGTCTGGTGAAGACCAGCTGGAAGAGTGGTGCTGGTTAAAATGAAATCTATTCAGGACCACGACCGGTGGACCTGGGAGTAGAAGGAGAAGAGCTGACTAGAGGGATTGAGCAGACGCTATGGGTCGCATAAACCCAATAAGTCCATAAAATCCCTCAGGGCTAGTTGAGGAGAGGAAAGGGGTTTTAATGGCCTATAAGTTTTATCTAGGTCCTGTGATGGAGCAATATTCCAGTCACCCCTTAGAATTAGCAAGGAGGGCAGAAATCCACTCAGTTTGTCAGCCAAACGCATAAGGAAATCCATATCCCCTCCAACTGGACCATAAATTGCCCCCTACACCACCCTGACATTATTAAGTATACCTTTAACAATAATAAATCTACCCTCTTGATCTGTTAGACTTTCTTCTGCCACAAATGATATGTGTCTTTTGACCAAAATTGCCACCCCCCTGCTAGATGATGACCCACAGGACGTGAAAATTTGAGAGAAACCCTGCTGACGTAGCCCGTTTGTTTCCGAAGCCATGAGATGAGTTTCCTGCATCAAAAGAATGTCAATATTTAAAAGAGTGCAATTTTTGAGAACCTGATATCTTTTGGACAGATCTCTGGCGCCTCTGACATTCCACGTGGCAGTTTTAATTGGCACCAAGGTCATGTACCTTTTTTTAACAGGAAAAGGAACATATACCACTAACTGACCAAACGATCCCCAAAGGCACACTCCAATCCCACCCCCATCCCCAACAATCCCTGTAGAAAAGAATTAGTAAGGAAAAGTTTCCCTTCTCAAGGAAATTCATAAAATGTTCGAGTTACTGAGAGGGTAGATAACCTTAACCATCCAGTAATAGTCTCAGACCGTGTAGTCAGTGAGGAAGAGACCAGGACAGTAAACCCCCTTCCCCCCATAAACCCCTCAACCTATATACAAAAGGTCCCCACCTGTATGCTAGAAAACACTTCAGAATCTTTATTACTTGTCTCGAGAACCAGACCCAATAGGCTGCACTCCTATGAGAAGGATAATCTACGTTCAAGAACCAAAGCTGGACTAGAGTGCTATAAACTGATTCTGGAAAGAGAGACATAATAAGTCTAAAAGCTCTCTGATCCCCATACCTCACAGGGAGTGCACCTTTAGCCCCCTTCCTAGGTGCGCTATGCATCGCTCCTGAAGCTTGCTCCATCCCGAAGCCTCCCTGCCCATCGACCCTCTGGAAAAAACTGGCAGACAAAAGCCCTAACTAGCGTAGCAGTACTCAAAAAAGTAAAGATTTAACATATTAAAATGGTACTGGGAACCCTGATATCAGACTGCAAACTTGCATGCTTGCAAACCTTGTCAAATTTACTCCCTCCCAAAGAGGCAGTTGCCTCACACAAATACATTTTGGAGATGACTTACCCAAAGGGCCAACACTCAGGAGGGCGAAGTCCTCAGGACTCCCAATTAACTTGTTGCTCTAATCAGTTTCCTTGGGGCAATCCCAGCACCGAACAACGTGAGGTGACAGGGGGACAAGCAAACCGGTGGGACCAGCTGGTCCATCTGTGATGACAATGTGCAGCAACACACCCTGAAATAAGGTTCCCACCCACCCTCATACAGGAGCGCACGAACACTCCATTGAGCCAGATCCAGGCCTAGTAGGCCTCACAACAACCTCCCCCACCCACTCATCTGATCCCTGAAAGACCCAGAGGGAAGGGAAAAAGGAAAAATGCCAAACAGATAAATAAACAACTCCCACAGCAAAAAAGAACAATAGTCCTCAGGCAGCTGCAGTGAAAGTTCACCCTGCTTTAAACAGGTTAGGTAATTTGCTGGGAAGATCAGTGTCGGCTTGCTCCGAAGAATCATACGAGTACCATACTCCGTTGATTGCCACCTGTAACCTGGTGGGGTAGAGCATCTTAAATCGTATTCCTGCCGCAATTAGCTTGCTGACCATAGGGTGAAAGGCAGATCTTCTCTGGTGCGTCTCGAAAGGAAGATCTTGGGCGATCCTCAACTTGGAGCCATCCCACAAAATGGCCTGTAGCTCCTTCGCTTTAGTGAACACATGCTGCTTTTCCAGAAAACTTAGGAATTTCACAATTATAGGCCTTGGGGATGCACCAGGTGGGGGTTTTGTTCTCAGGGAACGATGAGCTCGCTCAATGTGGTACTGTGGGTTGAGGGGAGAAGGGACAACAGTCTTAAGGAAGAATTTTTGCAGGAAGGCAATAGTATCAGATCCTTCCTCCAATTCAGGCAAACCCAAGATCAGCAGATTATTCCTTCTGCTTCTCCCTTCCAGATCTTTGGTTTTCAGTTGGAGTTTGCTAATTTGCTGCTTCAGATGTACGATTTCTGTTTCTGATTTCTCTCTCCATTTCTCCAGAGAGGAGGTTCTCGCTTCCAAATCTCCCATTCTTGTTGATAAAGAGCTGAGGTCTCCACAAATAGATTTCAACTCTGCTGAGATATCCTCTAGGGTTTCTTTAAATGGGAGCAATTCCTGGAGGAAACGATCCTCAGTTAGAGGGATCGCTGATGTGACAGAACCAGACTTGGGAACATTCCCGGTACATTGATGTTTTGATTTCTTGGACGATTTCTCTGGGGTAGGTGGCGGAGTATGTCGGTTTCTGGCCTGCTTCATCTCAGCTTCCATTTCAGCTGTAAAGCCGATTACGTTATTACAAACCAGCCAAAACTTGACCACTGGGACCCAAAATGATAAAGAAGCTTAAAACCGGCGTCTAAATTGTACCCCTTAACGACTGTAGGGCAAAAAGTGGATTAAAAACGGTCGATAGGCGGGAGCTCCAGAATAGTGCTGCTTTTAGGCGCTCTGCATCATGTGACCCGACTTCACCAGTTTTTCATATTTTCACACTAGATGTTCAACGTTGCCATTTTTTTACGCCTCCTCATGAACAATACAGTTGTCATTTTCCACATCCTGCTCAAAATGCGTTTTCGTCTGTGTCGCCAAATGGCATAGCCACTCTGCAAAACCACCTTTCGGCTAACAAACTGATTGTGCCTCTTTTCATGAGGTGGGCTCATAAACAGCCCATGTTGCAACTTTGGAGTGAAAATACCAACGCACGCCTACGGTGTTAGGGTTTCCAACTGTAGCACCTCACCCTGTACAGACTGACCAGCATCAGGGGTGTGACTTGGGACCTTCGGCTGTAATGCTCACGCCATTCCACCCACACCCACACCCTGCAGCCAGTGACAAGCATCATGGTGTGCCTCGCACTGTTCGGCCACAAAGTTCACCCCATTCTCCTATACTGCACCCACCTCAGCGTATTTCCTTATGGAATGGGGTATGTATAACGCCCAAAGACCCCAAAGCACACCATGACACTTGTCAGTGTCTACAGGGTAGGGTGAGGTACAATGGCAAGAGCGTTATAGCTGATTACCCAAACACACACCCCAATGCCTGTCACTCTCTACAGGGTGGGGGTAGGGTTCGCGTCACTTCAATACTTCACTATCATTCCTATTATGCATCTCTACCTCCGGTACTACCAATGCCAATCCCAGTGAGACAACATTCGGCATTGACAAATGCTTGTTAGCTTAGGGATGGGTAGAAATAGTGAGGGTTCAAAAAGTGAGGTAGTTTAGGAGTTTAAGTTATTTTGTGTGGTTTAGTGTTGCACAGTGGTTCCTATCGTTGAGGAATCTGGTAGGTTCATTCCTTTGGAGCTCCAAGCGATACGTTGTAATTATCAAGCCGAGAATTGATCATGATTGGAGGGATTGTGCTTCTGGATTGTGGCTTATGGACTTCTGTTGCCGTGCCCGAGGGAGAGGGAGAAGTTGAGCTGCCGACTCTGCCAGACAGCTGAATCGTGGAGTGCTGTTGAGGGCCATGTACTGAGATGGGAAGTTGTGGCTTTCACCCTCGGGAGGTCAGCAGCTGTTGGAGTGGTCTGTGGGCTGAGCATTGTGGCTTCATTTTTGGGAGGACAGTGAGCTGGTGGACTGAGGCCTAAGACCTTTGTGGGATTGTGGCACCTGTTTTTGGGCCAGCTGAGTGGCCTGTGGCGTCGGTGGTGAAAGACTGGGATTGGTGTGCTTACTGGGAGTGGTGAACGCCTCCCAGGAACTGAGAAAGAAATTCTGGCTTGGTAAATGGCTCCAGTCAGCTGAAGTTTATACTACTGTTATCGGGAGTGGTGAGAGCCTCCTGTAATGTGAGTACACCGAGCTTTTGGGATTGACTTGATTGACTTTTTAGGCCTTCAGCATATTCTGTTGCTGTCGGCAATCCCCATATGGAAGTGAGAACTATATGGACACTGCCGCCTTAAATTAAGATGCCGCTCTGGATTAGATCTTATTTAAGGTATTGTCTTCATTTTGTTTGGCTCACTGAGTCTCTGCACACTGAGCCTCACTCCATGAGCTCCAGTGGTGTAATGGACTTATTTCTTGTTTAACTTACTTTGACATCTGCTAGTCAGAAGCCACGTCTTTGTAGTTCTGGCTGCTTGTGACTGCTCCTGTTTTGTCTGCTAAAGCATTCCATTTGTGGAACCACCAGCTGAGATTGGGATAGTTGAACTCTGTTATTTTTAAAGTGCTGTCATGTGTGTTTTCTCCCCTTTTGTATTTGGGTTGTGTGGGAGGTTGGGGGCTGGGGTGGGTGTGTGTTTATTTTTATGTAGTGTGTATAGGTGTGTGAAGGTGTGTGTGTGTGTGCAAAAGGGTGACTGTTTTCTTTTAACTGGGTTGTGGTAGTAGTTGAGACAGTGATGGGTTTTTCAATTCATGTCCCAGACATTTACTATTCCCCCTCCTTATTATAAGCCTTACACCCCTTCACTGACTCACTGCTATCTCCTGAGATCACTTGGAGATGTAAAGAACTAAAAATTGTCAGGAAGGGTGCTAGGAGGGGTGTTAGGAGGATGGATGAAATGCATGGGGAATGGATTCAGGTGGTGGTGACAAGGAAATGCTTTGGGCAGAGGAGGCAGTTAGAATGAGTTTTTTCCTGTCTTGTCTCAATGCCCAGGGTACTCTCTGGACCAAGAGGCAGGTAGTCACAGGACCAGCCCAAGCCTTTCGTCCTCTTTGGGCAATGTTGTGTAATGTCAGGTTGATAGTGAATAAGACCACTATTATAGCAGATCTTGTTGTGTCAGTTGACCTGGCATGCATCATGGAGACCTGGTTAGGAGATGCCTCGGGCCTTGTGCTGGAGGCATCTATTCCAGATGGTTTCTCCATGGTACACTGCCTGAGGAAGGATCATAGGGATGGGGGGTTGCTGTTTGCTTCAAGACTGTGCTAGGCTTCACGGTGTACCCATTGGAGGACACCAGTTCTTTTAAGTGCGTGGTGGTACGTGGGAGTCCAGGTGTCGAGTTCAGGGTGCTCCTGGTCTACTGTCCACCTGGTCAGGATGGGGGCTTCCTGCAAGAGCTGATTGCCTTTGTCACCGGGAGAGTGTTGGAGTTGCCGAGGTGGCTTGTTCTTGGTGATTTCAACACCTGGGTGGATGACAAAGCATCGTCGGATGCCAGAGATTTTCTGTCTAGTATGGAAGCTCTTGGTATCACTTTAGTGACCTTGGCCAGGACCTACCACTCTGGCCATGTGCTCAATGTGGTGTTCTCCCTGGTTCTTGAGATTGATTCCATCAATATTCGTCCGGTCCCTTCCCCTGTGGGAACAGTCCAGTTCTACCCTTTAAAAGATTTACGAACTGAGGGACTGATGGCAGAGCTGGACATTTTGTCTGTGCTTGAGGCTTGTGCTGGCAGTCCTGAGAGTGCTGTGACTACCTATAATAAGGCTGTTGTAGAGGCCCTGGACTGCCTTGCGCTGGTCCATGTACACCCCCTGGTTTCACAACAGGGCTCACCGTGGTTTGACGGTGAGCTCAGAGCATTGAAAACTTGTGGGCTAGGTTGGACAGGCATTGGAAGAAGACTGGCTCTCAAGATGGTTCTGACTACTCACTATTGTGAGAATCAGAATGTAATCACCCAGAAAAAGGCAACTTTTATGTCTAGGGCGATTGTGGCCAGGAAATAACAACTGGCTCAGCTCTTTTGGGTAGTGGACACACTTTTACATCCGGCCTGTCTGGACCCCATTGGAGCCTTTTCAATCCACAAATGTGAGAAGTTTGCTGGGTTGCTCTCGAACAGAGTGTCCTCTGTGAGAGACAGGATTTCTCGGAGTGGCTTACTAGTACACTCCAGTGGTGATCCTTGTGGTGGTAGACACTCTTAGGCCTCCTGGGGAGAGCTCCAACCAGTGATGATGGTGGTGGAAGTCTGGAGTAATCACTGAGCTAAAGCCAATGTTCTGCAGTCTTGACGCACCTACTCATGGGCTGTGTTGAGGTCCTGGGTCCGGTGTTTGCCGAGATTGTCAAGAGTTCCTTGTTGCCAGGGGTTTTCCTGGAGTCTTTGAAACTGGCTCTGGTTAAGCCACTGTTGAAAAAAAAATTTCTGGACTTGACGTCTTGGCGAACTACCATCTGATCTCAAACCTTCCCTTTTTGGGGAAGGTGCTCGAGAAGGTAGTTGTGGAACAGCTCGCTGAGTACCCCTGTGGCTTTTCAAATTTTTGAGCCACTCCAGTCCAGATTTAGGGCCAGGCATAGTACAGAAACTGCTCTAGTTAGGGTGCTGAATGACTTGCTGAAGGCAAAGGACAGAGGAGAGCAAACTATCCTCATCCTCCTCAATCTCTCATTGGCATTTGACACTGTGGATCATGAGGTGTTCTTGAACAGGCTCAGGGAATATGTAGGACTCGCCAGCAAGGTCATCTGGTGGTTTGAGTCCTTTCTCTGAGGCAGGTCACAGAGCGTGATCTTGGGGAATTATTCTTTGGCCCCAATGGACCTGCCTTGTGGAGTTCCCCTAGGCTCTGTCCTGTTCCCCATGTTATTCACAGTGTACATGCTGCCCCTCGATGAGGTCATAAGATGGTTTTGGCTGAGTTTTCATTGTTATGCCAATGATACTCAGCTCCACCTGTCTTTCACACCAAAAAGATCAGACTCAGTTAACGTGCTTAATAGCTGCCTGGCCGAGATCCAAGACTGGATGGCATCGAACTGATTAGAATTAAACCTAGATAAGACTGTTTGAGCCAGGTCGAGGGGTGAGATTGGGATCCTCTAGGTGTGGGTCAGGTCTGTTCATTGATCAGACGAAACTAGAGGCTTCCGCTAGGGTAAAGAATTTGGGTATTATTTTGGACTGTGAGCTGATACTGGATGCGCAACTGTCTGCTGTGGTCCACATGGGCTTTTATCATCTCAGAAATATTGCCCAAATTGAGCCCTTTATTTCCCGGATGACTTGCCTACCTTGGCACATGCATCTGTCACCTCGAGGCTGGACTGCTGTAATGTCCTCTACCTCGGGGTCAAGGGTGGTTTGTTGTGGCACCGCAGCTTCTGCAGAATGCTACAGCCTGGCTGCTGACTGGTCATTCTAAATTTAGTCATGTTATGCCAGTCCTGCACAAACTGCATTGGCTGCCGGTGCAGTGGTGCATCACCTTTAAAGTGGGTCTTTTCACCTACAAGGCCCTACATAGGCTGGGTCCAGACTACTGGAAAGAGCTCCTGCATCCCTGCCTTCCTGTCTGCTCTCTTATAACAGTTGATTGGGTCCTTCTGGAGGTACCAAGAGCCAGGTTAAAATCTTCAGAGGACTGGACATTTGAAGCTGCATCCCCGGTCCTCTGGAATTCATTGCCTGGGTACCTCCAGGAGGCCCCGTCCTTGGAGCTTTTTAAAAAGCATTTGAAAACTTTTCTTTTTCAACAGGCCTTTGGGACTTAATTTCTTGGGTTTATTAGTTTTTAGTCTTACTGTATCTCTAGTTTAATATTTGTATGTTATTTGCTGTTTGTTATGTTCCTTGCTGTCTGTATGCTTATATCTTGTAAGGGCGCCCTAAGCCTCCAGGGAAGGGTGCCCAACATCAAATAAAATCTACTGCTACTACTACTGTTCTGCAACCAATCAGGAACCACATTTGCAAGATGATTAATCAATTTCACATATAGGTAAAAGCATAATCGAAACCTAGATACTTGCTCATTCCCTAATAATTACATACATATTTTGAAGCATCATCTAAAAGTCCATTGTAAAATATGAGAAGCAGAAAAGTGAACAATATACTCTCTAAGTGAAGTGCTATGTGAACCTCCAAAGTTCAATTCTGCAAACATGGTCTATCGAATCAGGTAAATTGTATCACATTCCCCTTAGTTTTCAATTAAATAACAATAGCACAAACAGCATTTAATTCAAACATTTCTAGCAGGAATCAATTGTATGTAATTTGTTTGCCCTGATTGCATTAACTCTTTGCCTTCTTACTAGTTGTTTAGTTCAGAATTTTCAAATGGACTGGCACGACTTTTTATAAATTCCTATATCACTGATTCACTTGTAAACAAATTCATTTGTGTATTCAAAAAAATTCAGCATTTGGCAGGTTTCAATAAAGCAACTTGTGCTCCAAGATCAGTCAATGCAGGGCAAAAATTTAAGATGATGGCAATGTCTGCATTGTGTCTCATGCAAAAAGTCTGGATAAAATGAAACTTTGTAGTCTTTATGTTAATAGGATCTTTTTTCTTTAGCCAAGTTTAAAATGAAGTCCATCTCAGCAACCGAGTTCAAGGTAGCAATAACAATCATTTCCACTGCCACCCTTTCACTTTGATCAGTTTGCTCTGCCCAGTCACCAGTATTGGGTCCCTCTCTTAAAGGAACACTGAAAGCTTTGACCACACATATTTCTCTCGCTGATATTTGTTTCAGCAAGGACTCTGTTTTGGCAACCAAGGTCTCTACCCTGAAGTCCAAAGGTAAACAGAGAATGTGAATATTAGAAACACAGAATCAGAGACTTTGACTGCAGATAAGGACCGCTTGGCCCATCTAGTCTGCCCATTTCCCTACCTACAGGATGAGCTGCAGATCCTAGTTAACCAACAACCTATTTCTTCCTACCCCCCACAAGAATTGCCTTATGTCTGTGCCATGCATTCTTGAATTATCCCACAGTTTTAGACCCCGCAACCTCCTCGGGAAGGCTGTTCCATGTATCCACCACCCTCTCTGTGAAAGAATTATCTTCTATCAGTATACTGTGTAGTCTCTCTATTTAATGGCACATTGAAATTAGCTAACATACCAGTACATCTTTAGCAGCTGTTAAGGAAGTAATTGTATTATTGATTGTTTCAGTAGCATTCTTCATTTTCAGAATTTTAGCTGAATTGGATTCAACACTGTTTGCAATAAGTTCAACAGTTTTTGAAACCACATTGAATTCAGTGTTCAATTCCTCAAATGCTGACTTGCTATCCTGCTGTATGTTTTGTAAGGTTCTCTGAAGTGCCATTGGACTGAGCAACTAAATGAAAAAGTGCACTTAATAAAGGCTCTTTACATCTTTCAGGAGGCTCTGTGTCATTGAAATGAGAATTAGCAACTCTAAATGGGGCCACACAATCAGTGGGACTGGAGTCTGAATCAGACCCACCACGAGCCCGAGCCCAAGTATGCCCTGGGTACAGCATCACAAACTCATCAATCTTGTTCTTATCCAGCTTTTTCAATATTTGCTTTCCACCTTTTAACATTGTAGCATCCATTCTACAAGTTGGGCTGGAAACACAATACATTTCACTGACCTATGCAGCCAGTATAGTGCTATGCCTGTGCAACTGTGTTAGTTTGGTTTTGGCCATTCGCACTCTCTATTCCAGAGGAATTACCACCCTGAAGGGGTACGAAGGCAAGGAACTCTCAGAGAGGGTTCCACCCCTAGAGGTGCCATGGAACGTTTCCTGTGGCTAAAGGTACCTTAGGAATCCTCCTAAGGAGAGAGTGCTGCCACTGGAGGAGGAGGGGAGGATGGTGAGGCAAAGAAAAAAATGCTTCACAGAGATACTTAGAGGAACTGCTACTTGTATACTTATATAGCTCAGGAAGTGGGAGTGACTGGCTGCTTGGCCAATGAACTTTAGGCATAGCCTTACATTTCACTGACCTATGCAGCCAGTATAGTGTTATGCTTGTGCAACTGTGTTAGTTTGGTTTTGGCCGTTCACACACTCTATTCCAGAAGAATTACCAGCCTGTAGGGGTACGACGGCAAGGAACTCTCGGAGAGGGTTCCACCCCTAGAGGTACCACGGGACATTTCCCATTGCTAAAGGTACCTTAGGAATCCCCCACAAAAAATGTAGTATCACCCCCAAAAAGGAGGCAACATGAAACATAATGCAAGCAGTAACAGAGACTTGGAAGCAGTAAACTGTAACGTAGCAGTGGAGAAGCATAGGCAGTTTGATAGTTCAATGACATGCTCAGTTGTTGTAGTAACAGCCCAGGTTTGCGTAGCATGATACTGATGGCTTGCATTGACAGAAGGGGATCCCCTAAGGAGAGAGGGAACAGCAGGACATCCTCCACCTCCATCCAACAATGGAACCTGCCTAAAGAGACTAGGGAAAACAACTATGCTAACTAAGAGTTATGACCTGAGGCAACGGAGGAGAGAAAAAAAAAACCCTATGAGGAGGAAATCTCTGGGAATCCAAGACCTAGGTCGCCTTCCTTCCAGGCTTGGGAAAATTTATTTAGTGATGGCTCTGAAGCTGCAATTTGGAAAACCCAATTAAAAGGAGGTGCAAAATATTCCAATTTGGAGAGAGGCTCTCACTCAAACCCTCTAGTAGGAACATCGTGGAAGGTTGCGAGAAAACTCTGCAACAATACATGCATCCAAGGCAAAGGAGGAGAGCAACAACTGCTGAGGCACTCACCTGGCTTACCCATCCTAAATCAAACCAGATGAACCAGAGGCAGCCATGGGGAGAATGCGGTGAAGGTGCCTTGCTAGGGGAAACCACTAAAGTCAATGGCCATCTGTTATAGTGGAACACTAGAGCCAAAGGAAATCGTCGTAACCACCCTTCACCGCTAGTCTTAAATTCTACACCAGGATCTGCTGTCGTGTAGCAGGCAGCTAAAGCCAAGCCAAGGTGAGGACATTCCCAGCTATGGGCCTGGTGAGAAGGATCCCACCCCAAGTTGGACATGCTCGATGATGCAGACTAAATGCAGAGTGAGACCGTTGGCTGCAGGAACCCTGTGCCAGAATATAATGACTGGCATGCCATAGAATTGATTGAGAGCTGAAAGCAGGTGAGTTGAATGAGCACGGAATGTTGAGATCATAATGAGCATTGAGTGCTGAGACCTTGCAAGGTCGAATGCATATTGAGAACAGTAGAATCCCAGACCGAAGCTGAGGGGATGACAGTAGGTGTGAAGCAATGGTTTGCGTAAGCAAGGAGCAACGGTTGCATAAGCAAGTGTGGACCTGATAGGTCAGTAAGCAGTAGTAGTAATAGGTGGACCTGCATAACAACTGTATAGCAAGTAAACAGCACTGAATTAGGGGCAAGCCAGCCAGACATGAATAGCCAAATTAAGGTGACAAACTCTGAGGATTTTCAGTGGCGAAGACAGATTTAGAACATAATTAATTAACCACATAGGCCACGACCCCTCAAAACACCTCCCAGTCCCCACCATAGGACAAACAAGGAAGCGATGAAAGGCAGAGAACCACATGTAGATATAAAAGCTAATTTAATAGCCTCAGCAGGAGCTTCAGCTAACCTCATAGTAAACAAGGTACAATAGGAATGGGTGTAAACAATGCAGCAGCAGAAAGCAAGTAGGCCTGCACAGCAGTAGTAAACAAATGAGTACACTGAGTTGTAAGTGCAAATAAAGGAGCAGCTATGGTTGAGCTGAAATACACAGGTAATGAATGCAGTTGCATTGCAGTAGTTTGAGCATGGTGAACACAGTATTAAAACACAGGCACTGGGTACAATAGAAATTAAAGTAAACAGCAGTGGCTGCAATTGTAGGTAACTGAAAGCAGTAGCATGAGCTCTGAGTAGGTTTGCAGTAGCAATGTGAGTAATTTGAGAGTTGCAACTGAAGGTCAGCAGTATGAGCTCTGTAGTAGCAGTATGCTAGGAGTTTAGAAAATAAAAGCTCCCAAAACGACTAAACCAAAACACAGCAAAACAGAACAGGGAAAGGCCCCCAGAAAAGAAACAAAACACATGGGGAAGCACACAGCTGGAGGAATACAAACCAGAAGCAAGAAAACAAACACCAAAGTCCAGCAGAGACGCACATAAACAGCAGGCTGGGGGGGTGGGGTAGGCCCCAGCCAGCTCAGAGAACAAACCAACATAGCCTCTGGCTGCAAAAAAAAATGCTTCACAGAGAGGCATAGAGGAACTGCTGCTTATATAGCTCAGGAAGTGGGAGTGGCTGGCTGCTTGGCCACCTTTAGGCATAGCTTTACATTTGATTGCAGGTTTAGAAGAAAATCAATGAATTTTCTTAACCACACCAGGAGTTACTTGCTCAACAGCAAGACTCAACCCCATCCTAGTGAACTTGAAGAAACCTTTATTTGTGAAATAAAAATACAATATTTGTTATTTTGTTTTTGCAAAGAAAGAATGACAGTCAACAGCAGGCATTAGCAAGCTGCCAACAGGCACCCTCTTACATTGGCTCTCAGTCACCCCTTTCACTATATATCTAGGCCTAAGAGAGGAAGGGGTCTCAACACAGCTCAGTCTGAAACACAGAAACTCTTCCTGTAAAAAAAAAATCTTTCTTTTTATTAAAAAAAATGCTGCCTGGTAGTCGGCACTGTCAGATTGCTAACTGACACTACAGATACAGCGAAGCTTAAATCCGCCTGTGAAGTTGGGGCAAAGCAGATACTCTTGGCTTTACTTTAGCTAAAGGCGTCCACAGAAAACTGCCACTACCATGACAATGATAGATAATGACTTTGCATTGCTCATTTCGCCTTACTTTGCTTTAAAGACAGAGGGAGAACAGCCCATAGATCACATGGCTCACACAGTCTCAGAGTCTGTAGATCACATGCTTCAGGGTCACTAAAATCATTATCATATTCCTCATAAGCATCCACAATGTCAGGTTGGATGCTGTCCTGTGGAGAACAAGTACCAACCACTGCATCATTATGATCATACAATATTTTTTCTCCAACATTTGAAGGGTTAGATGGCACAGGCATGACCTCATCAACAGCACTGGAAACATGAGATTGTGACAACTCTTCGTCACCATCAGAATCATGGTTGACCAATGTGGGGATGGGGATGGGATCGCCAGGGAGTGTGACATCTACCACACTCTGACTCATGGTCACAGCTTTAGCCTCCACAATATTTGGGAAACCAGCTAACTTATTGGCACAGGTTGAACTTAAGGTAATACTCATGCCATCAGCAATTTCACTACCACCAGTAGGAACAACAGCATCTACAACCATGATTGAAGCTACTGATTGTGCTGTGAAAAACATAGTTGGAGAAATCCCCTTACTGGCATCAACTAAGCACTTCTGCTGTGTACTACTACCATGCCCATGGCCACTCTTGTCACTGGCAGTAGTGCCATGGCCAGAAGCATCTTTGCATGCTCATCTCTTTGCAGACATTTTTTGGGATTAGACAGAAAATTTACCACAGATTGAGATTTCTGAAATTTGGGGTGGATGGGAAGCCAAAAAACAACAACTGTGGCTTACAGATATTGACCGGACACTAAACAGATGCCAATGCACAGATGCAGATTGCACACTATAAAGAGATGCAGCCGCACAGGCACAAAAACACCTTAACCAGTGGTCACAAAAATCAAAAACTGGAAAAATAAATGATACCTTTTGCCGGTTTTGGGGGTGGTGCAGTAGCAGTTCACTTTCTAGACAGAAGAAAGCAGTAAAAAATATCACAGATGGTAACTGATTAAGAGTGGGTTGATTACTGTGTGGCACAACAAAATGTATCTGACTTGATGGCACGGTGATGCACACACACTCACACACTACAGGTAATGTGCAAAAAATTTAACAGTGCAGTATGCTATATAGCCAAATCTTTTAAATAGAATGAAAATATGCACTGCACCACAACAAACAGAAAATGATTATCACAAATTACTTCAAGTATTACTGTGTGTACATAAACACACAATTACTGACACACACTAGCACAAAACAGTTAGAAAGACTGCTTTTCTCATGTGAATTTCACTCCACCACAGATATGTCCCTCCTCTGAAGCACACTTCAACAGTGTCTGTCAGTACACAGGCTGAATGTCCTAAATTAACATTCAAAATGTACAGAAAAATGAACAACACTTGATGATCTAAACACAGGAGGGTTTCCTACAGTCGATGTACTAAATTTGGACCAAAATAATTGGATCAAAAGTGATTTTTTAAAGCTTTTTCAATGGTTTGATTCTCAGAGCTCTGACAGCAAACTGTCTCCAGCTTTCCACTACACACACTACACAGAACTTTGGCTGTGCAAGACACTATAGAGTCCATGTGATCTGCCGTCCCATGAATCAATGTAAAATTTGCCTCACATAGCAATAAACATGCAAAGCGAAGTACACTGAAATCAATGGCACTTCATGTTAAAATTAAGAGGTAACACTACACTTCACGTTCCTGATTTGAAGCAGTGGCGGAGCTAGAGGGGGGGCTGGGGGGGTGGTCACCCCTCCTGGCTGCCCCAGTGTGTGAAGTAGTGCCCCACCACCATCTCTATTCACTGTTTTGTGCCCATTGTGGAGCCCGCGATTGACTGAATGGCCCCCCTGGCTCCCCAATGCTCCTAAACCTGGCTCCGCCACTGATTTGAAGGTGGAGTAATTCACTTCATGTTGCGGAGCACTATGGGGTTTAAGGAACAATACACAAAGTGCTCCTCGTAGCGAAGTGGGAGCACTTTGCCCACCTCTAACTGGCACCTACTTGCTTGCTTCTCACCTTCCAGGCTCCCAGTCCTTCCCTTCACTTTACCCCCAGGCCTCAAGGATCTGCACTACTCAGCCTAAAACACAGCACAATTAGAAAATCCTCTTTCAGCATTCTTTTCAATTGCAAAGAAATGCCAACTAGTATAGGCATTGCCAGGTTGCCTATCCAGAGAGACCCACATGAGCCTGGTCCACTGCCCAGCACTACTTCAGTGTACCATGTCCTAGATCAATATCCTGTTAATAACCAGAAACACACAGAAACTAATCCTAAAGTAGCAGTCACAGTTAACATGTTTTTAAATAATTTAGTTGGCATTTCAGTAATTAAAAAACACCAGCAGCATTTCTTCTTTATACTACAGTATCACGTACCTTGAGTTTTAATTTGAAACTTAAGTTGTAATAGTAGAATGTGTGATCATCCTAATACAATAGATTATTTTGGTCATCCATTAGTAGGCAATCAGGAAAACCTACCTTCAAATACTGTAGTGTCCTGCATTGAAACAGGACGGTACCATTAAAATGGGGCATACCTTGGTGGATTGACAGTATGCAGAGAAGGACACTTTGGCAAAAGGATCTGATAATCCAGTTTCGTCCGCTGCTAGCAAACTTCGAGCTTGATATATGTGTACCCTCATTTGGAAGAAAGTCTTAGCTGTAAAACAGAGACAATGATCGATTTAGTCTGAGTAAAATGTAACTCTTAAAACAGATCTTGAGTTCATCTCCTAATAAAACTGAATCATAAAGTCTGTATTGTTTCTTTTTTATAGATACTAAGAGTGGCCGTCAGCTATAATTAGAACTATGGCTACAAACCGCAACAATTTGGATGAAGAAACTGATCTTATCCAACTGGAAGTCTACACTACAGAACCTGATTGAAACTGGGTGAAAGACTATGATTATAACTGCATTCAATTAGAGAATTAGCAATATCTTAATACACACTCTGGATATATTTAATGAAATTTGATCTCATTTAATAAACAATATCAAGAAGTCAGCTTGAACTTGCATGTGTTTATATTACTTAATAATAATAATAATAATACTTTCTAAGAATTTTTTTTTTCAATACATTTTACTGTACTTTAAGTATAACTCTGCACTTGGTCTAGATTTGCTGTTAAATAGTTTCAATTTTAGTATAGAATTCACAAACATAGTGAATGCATGGCTCTATTTCTTTAATCTTTCTAGTATAGAATATGATTATTTATTAATATATGTGGTAGTTGGCACTGTCAGGCTACTAATCAGCACCCGCTTGCATGCTTCTCACTTCAGGCCCCCAGTCCATCCCTATATATGTAAGCCTCCCCCCATGTGGGGCATACCTGTTTTGGGCTAGAGCTTGCTGCTGCCCCGATGTGCTGTTTATTGCTGGACTGCAAGAACTGGGACTGGAGGACTGGATGTAGGAGCCCTTGATGGGATTCAAACCAGGGCTTCTTCCTGATCTCTGTGGCACTCACTATGAGTGCCTGCTGATCTTCAGCTCCATAGGGAAAAAGGGGCCATGGTTCAGTGTGCTGTGTGCACCTCAAGGCACCTTAGAGAACTTCCTAACAGTCCGGTGTTGTTGCAAGCTGGACTGGGAATGTAAACAAAAATGGGCATGCATGCAGAAGCTGCACATGTGAGGCCACAATCTTAAAGGAGCCGCAGCTGCCTTAAATCTATGCAGTCAGTGACTGTATCGAAATGGGCATCCCTGGCTCCAGGGCAGGCAATGGAGCTAGGGAAAAAGTGTTACGTACCAGCGGGCACCTTTTTGGGGGGTTCCCAGTCAACAAACAGGCAGTGGGACTGGGAACAGTGGGGGTGAAGTGGCATGAGCATCAGAAGCTGTTAAAAGGCAAAAAACTGTCATCTCTTTCTTTTGGAGCCCTGACAGGCAATCAGGGCACCCTGAAATCAATTTAAGGGTTTCCCTGGCCCCATCTGGTTATTAGCCCCAAATGGGCTTGTATTAAATGGTATGGGCTGCCAACCAGGGCTGCATATTGTAAACAATCATAGTGGTCCCCAGTACTCCTTGCCACTGGGACTGTTGGGAAGGGTGAAAGGGCACCTGCTGAGAGCCCAGGAAAAGACTGGCCAATCAGGTGGGGAGGAATGGACAGCTACATAATGGGCTGTGCCCTCAGATCGAGGAGGAGTTCCAGCTAGAAGCTAGAGGAGGAGGCTGTGATGAAGGGCTGCAAGAACCAGCAGGCTAGCTTTAGTGCTGTTAGTCCCCTCCGAGCCCAGAACAACCCTTGAGGCAAACTGCCTACTAGCTCAGCTTCCCCGAAGGGAATTTGATCTGGACTGCTCATTTGATTTCCCCAGTGGGATTTACCTGAGCTGGTGTGCTACCGCTGATAAACTGTAACTTGATTTGAACTGTTTGAACTGTTTGCCACCCAGGAAGACAAGATATTTGAACTGGGACTGAGACTGTTAAAAGCCAATTGTGTTTAAGTTCCAGAGAAAATATGTACCCTGGACAGTCTGGATGACTACAAGCCTGTGTGGTCTCCTTGGAAGGCAATGGAAGGCTCATGTGTTGGAGATGACAAAAGGCCTAAGAGGTGAAGATGACAAAAGGCCTTAGAGATGAAGATGACAAAAGGCACGTAAGGCAAAGATGACAAAAGGCCTATCATGGCTGAAGAGTCCAGCACCTGCTTAGAATCTCCAGCCTGCAGTTGTTGTTCCCAGAGAGACTGTCTGCTATAACCATAGTGGTACTGCTAATGTGTGTCCTTCCTCAACACCACCTGAAACTTGCAGAAACTGTGAGCACCTCTGGGCTACGGCCCTGAGGATTTCTTTTCACATGTTAAGTTAATCAGTTTACTTAAATATAAAGGGGATGAAGTCCTGGGCAGGACTTTGTTACTCTGCAAGAAAAGTCCAGGAATAAGATTGCAACAAACATTTGTTTATCCTTGTCTGAACTCAGTTTGGGGTTCCTTATCAAGTTCTTCCAGTTCAAGTTCAAAAGACTGTTGTTCCCATGATATCCCAAATTGCCTTCTGGTTGGCCATCAACAACCCAGTGACCACTGGAACAGACATTTACTATTCTTATGACCATGGGGGAAAACCCGGGTGCATGTGTGGGGTGGTTTGAGAACTGTTTGGTGGGCAACTGTTGAAAACCAACATTGTTTGTTCTTAAGCTATTTTATGCCCCTTTATTCCTTCCATATAATAAATCTGAGGTTAGTTTACTTTATGATATTGGTCCATGGTTATTGTTTTGTTTATATTTATACTGTTTGGGGACAATCTAGCTGTGTGTATGGGAGGGAAACTGTTATTTGTTTCTGGGGGAAGATTAGGACCACATTGGGTAGGCTTTCATACCCCTGCCCCAGATGGAGGCACCAAACCTGTTCCTGATATGTTATTTGTGTACTGCATCCAAAAGAACCCAGGCTGACGTTAAGATAGATCAGTGTGTGAGGTGGTGCTGGGTGCACATGATAGAAAAACTCCCCCTTTCATGTGGAGGCACAGCTGGGATTTTCCCACACCCCACATGGGTAGTACCAAAAAACTGAGTTTAGAAAAGGAAAAAGATTGTTCAGCAAAATTGTCCCTAAATATTTGGCAAAGGTAAAATGACACTCCAAGACTTAGAAGACTGGTGCAGAGGGGAGCAGTTGGACTATAAAAAAAGCCTTCTTAGTGATGGGGATTTCTGAAAGTTTTAAAGATCCAAAATTGTTTATGAACTGCTAACATTGGAATGTTTTGACAATTTAAAGCTGCAGGGACTAAAGTATGACCATACAAGTAAAGTGTAAGTGCTTTAATCAAGAATGATACTGGAATTGATGGTACCAAGCTGCCAACCACACATTTTCCACTTGGGGGAGTGGGTCAACTTGAACCATAGTGACTCCTAACAGTGACGAGGAAATGCCCAAGGGTCCCTCAGATGCAGATGACTTTAAAGTGAAATTTGAAACATGGCTGAAGAAAGAGGGGAAGACTCCCCAGAAGTGCAAGAGCTGTATAAAGATGTCAGTGTCACTCCACCAGGTCAACCCCCAGCTTGGTTTGCCACTTGGGCACTGGGGAGAGGAACAGGGTCTTACCTGAGGCCAAAACCCTTTTCCGGGAGAATACCAGTGCCACCTGAGGAAGATGATTTTGAAACAAGGATGGGTCAAGCCATTACTATGGTGCAAGATCTCCAGTATCCTAAAGTTGAGAAGAGATCTCGGCTGTTGGAGAGTTTCAGAGGACCTGCTGCGGATGGTATTGGAGCTTTGCAAGCTACCCAGCCTGATGCTACTGCTCAAATGTACCTCAACACCCTAGTGGGAATGTCCGGGAGTACCTATAGTAGCACATGAGTCCTGAGAAAGCTGCAAGGGACAGTACAGAGAGAAGGTGAGAAGCTGTCTGAATATTTGATACGTCTCAAGTAACTGATACAGACAGCCTATCGTAAGGGAGCAGTGACTGCCCGAGACATGAATAGACTGTGGTTGGAACAAGTCCCAGAGGGAGGAGGACACCCAGAAATGCTTCTAATGAAGTTGCAGTTGGAAGAACGACTGAGTCACATGCCTTTGAAACCTTTGGAAGAACTGTCTGTCTGAGGAGTGAGCAACCAGCCTTACCTGTATCGGGAGTACACTGAATTCTCCCAAAGTGTTGCCAGGGTAGAGGCCCTGATGGAAACTCTTTCCTTTGTGTGCCCCAATACTGGAATGAAAGGTGAGACACCAGTAATGGTTGGTACCAATACAAACATGTTTCAGTGACTGGCTTTGGTATGCTGAGAAATGGAGGGTCCACAGTTCATACACAGCCTTGAGATACACCTCTGAATCCAGAGTGGCTATATGAATGGGCCTGCTTTCATGAGACAGAGACAGAAGAGTGAGTATGCACATGTGCTGTCACATGCATGTGTGCATGTCATTTTGTGCAGGCACCCTCAGGGCAGAAAAGCAGAGGAGAAAATCCCTGGTTTGCTGGGATGATGTTGGCATCACCCCGGGCCCAGGTATAATTGAAAGGGTAAGTCACCCACCACATCTGTAATCCTAGGTAAGTGGTGGATATCCTGAAAGTCACAGAGAAGGTCTGTGATGGGGTTGTGGGATGCCATGAGGAGGGGGTAAAACGGATGCCAGAGAAAATGCTGTAAGAAAAAAAATACCAGGACTGGCCCATTGGCACAGCGGCAAGGTGCCCGCTTGAGGTGACAAAATCCCAGGTTCAGAGATGGACTTGGGAGTCAGAAGGTTGGCTGGGGGAGAAGGATTGAGCATCCCAGGGACTGATCTCCTTCTCTGGGGGGAGGGGGAAGAGTGTCCGGTGCATTGTGGACCTCTGGTAGAGGCTATGGGTACCACTGTTGCTGGTGCCATAACACAAGGGGATGGGGTGGGTGCTGGCCATCATTGCATGTCCCCACCCTGGATTGCTGCAAGTCTACAAAAAAAATCTGATCCCCGAGCATGACGCCCTGTTCCGCCACCATCCCCGCTGCCACCAGTGCCCACTGGGGGGTAAGCCATGGCAAGCTACCAATGACTGTGGGAAGGGGGCATCTGCCTGGTGGCCCTACCCGGGGGGGTAAGCCTAGGCATGGAGGGGACTGTGTGTAGGCATGGGTTGAACTCCCTTCAGGGTGAGGGGGTTTGACCAAAAATACTAAAATAAAATAATAAAAAGTACCTTAGGCAATCCAACATCAAAATCCATTGGTAAAAGCAAAGCCTGTTAGGTTGTCTGATTTAGCCCCTTCATGAACCTTTGTGCAGTTATAATTGGTTTTCCATGTCCCCTTTATAAAGGCCAGTAAATACCTTCCTAACTGCCTCCTGTACTAGATGTGACAAAGTTAGTTTCTTGGAAAGTATGAGCTGGGCTCCATTTGTCAGAGTTTTGCCATATGCACAGCTGGAGACTCTCATTTGCAAATTGAGCCCTAAGCAGGTTTCTTTTGTACCACTAGGGTGGATAGCCAGTAGGCTGGTCTTTATTAGGAAAGGGCTTCATCAAATGGAGTGATGGGATCTGCTCACAATGACCTCTACTGTTCTAATGAAGGCTGTTTGTTCTTTCTGGCATGTCAGCCTTCCTCGGGTCCAACCTGGCAACCCCCGAAACAGTCCCTTTAACTGCCTTTCTGGCTTCTTCTGGGGCTTGCCCCAGTGGTTGGGCTGTGTAGTCATCCTTCCTCAGGAGCATCATCTAATGAGGAGGAATCCTAAGTGGAGAGTATGGGGCCCAATAATTCTAATGCTATGATGCTACCACAACAATTTTCCTTCTTTTTTACCTCCTCTTCATCATCAGGAAATGGACTGCAATGGCCCCCAGCACATGCACCTTTCTTGGCATTCTGGTATGGAATTAGTTGGTGTTATCCCTCCATACAGAAAGGCATTCTTTGCATGTTTGCTTCCTATATCACCAGGGGCAAAGGAGCACAGCCCTTGCCTACCTTCCTCTTTTGAAGGATGGGGACATCTGGATGTATGCCTCTCCATCCCTCTGATGGCCCACAATGGTGATTACAGTTTGAGTCTTTGACCCCAGTTGCTGGCAAGGTTAGGTGACTCACAGCCACTATGTAACTGAGCTGCTCCCTGTGCTTTACTTGTGATGATACAGGGCCAGACTTTCAAATTTGGGATATTAATGGAATTTAATAATCTCCCGGTAACCCATACCATATGACACATCTGGAAATGAGCTTTCTAAGTAGAAAAGCATAAATAATGTAAACATTTCTGGCTGTTTCAGATAATGGGACATTTTTCCCTTTGCCATCTGTGTCCAGTTTTGACCACAAAGGACAACTGCACAGCAGCCATAAACTAATGGAACAGCCATCCTAAATATTATTTTAAACCACCCACATGCTGTACAAACTGTGGTTATCCTGGCAAAAACAGTGCAAGTAATAGTCTACAGAAAGGCAGCTTGAGGTGGCCCTAGGACCACTGAAAGTCAGGTCTATAATATTTTTCTTCATAGTCAACCTTACACAAGAATTGCATTTTTTCTAATGAATATATATTAATCTAAATATTTACTATGTATACCCAACTCCCAAATCAAATTACATTTGCAATCATTTTAACATGCTTTTCTGGTCTATTGAGCAAAGCCTTTTTAGTAGCACCACCCAAAGTGCTGGTGTAAAGCCACCAGTTGCCCTTAGAAGTATCTCTAGGGCAGTCACTGCAACACCAATCAGCTTTGTAATTTCTTCAACAGGCACATGGATAGGTAAGCAGTAAACCATGACAGGGTATGCATTAAAGGATTTTAATGTACACCCAGGGATATTGAGGCATGAGTCTGAAAGCTGAGTGTCATTCTGCCCCTGGGAAGTGCATTCCAACCAATTAATGCACATTCTGGAGCGGTTTATTGCTCTTATGAGATATCTCATTGCTCTTTTGTATTATACATAAAATAAACATTTTTAATATGATATTTGTACAAAAAAATCATTTATTTAAATGCATTTAAAATAACACAGTACATGCTGTACATAGAAATATAGACAGCGAGAAAAGTAAATGACCAAAAGTAAATCTAGTCTCATCTGTCCAGGACCTATTGTCTGTATGGGACTTTATCCCTCCCAGTCCACCCCCTGCTCCCTCCCTACTACTACCAACCTGAGCAACCACCACTTTCATTCTGTTCCAACCATGCCTGAAACCATTTCTGGTCATGCCCCCACCCCCACCCACCACCTCCACTGGCAGACTGCTATAATAGCTCAGTCACTCTTTATCTTTCTCACATCCCTCTTAAACCTTTTCCCCACCAGTTTCCATTCATGACCTTGGGTTCTTGACTCTGCACTCCATGCAGTGCTGGAAATGTAATGCATGGTCAGGTGATGTCTTTTAGCTAATGAAGTTTCTAGATTCTTGCCATTTTATAAAGTAGAAAAATGTTTAGATAATTCTGACTTGGAAAAGTACACAAATAAAATGAAGGAACACAAGTATAAAATAAGGAGGGAAAGGGAAAACTACAAAGTAAACTATCTAGGGAATGTAGAGAAAAATAATTTTATAGTTACTTGAACACTGTTTAATTCAATAATGATAGGACTGGCCTATTAGTAGACAATGGTAAGACCACCACCACCACCACCCCAGAAAAAGAAATATTTAATATCTTTAGTGATTATTTTTGTTCTACACATGAACCAACAAAGATGACACAGGATATTAAGCAGTACTAACATTTATGATCCCATTCCAGATTTTGCACTTAAGTTAAAAGACAAGTTAAACAAATTCTAGTCAGAGCCAACATGGCAGCATAAAGCCATTCACACCACTCAAGGAGAGCATGGAGTTCATGTGGGAAAGTTAGAAACATAGAAAACTGATGGCAAATAAGAACCATTAGCCCCATCTAGTCTTCCCTTTTTTCTTAATTGTAACAGTGGCTGGTGACCCTATTTGGGCATCAGCTTAGCGTCTCCTTCCCACTTCTAGGGTTCCTTTATGTCTATCCCAAGCATGCTTGAATCCCTCTACTGTGCTTGGTCCCACCACCTCTTGGGGCAGGCCATTCCATGTATCCAACACCCTGTCAGTGAAGAAGAATAACTTCCTCATATTTCATTTAGCCTTCTCCCCTCCAGACTCATAGTGTGGCCCCTTGTTATTGTACTTGTTCTATACTGAAATATGTCACCCACTTGCACCTTATTTATGCCTTTAAGATACTTAAAGGTCTCTATCATATCTCCAATTTGCCTTTGCTCCTCCAGCGAATACATATTGAGGTCCCTCAATGTCTCCTCATATGTTTTGTGGTGCAAGCCCTGTACCATCTTAGTTGCCCTTCTCTGAACCACATCCACCCTGTCTACACCTTTAAAAAGATGTGGCTGCAGAACCGCACAAGGTATTCCAGATGAAACCTTACCAGCATTTTGTACAGTGGTATCACCACCTTCCTTTTTCTGCTTGGGATACCCCTCAGTGCACCCCAGCATGCCACTGATTCTTCCTATAACCTTTGTGCATTGTGTGGCCACTGTTAGGTCATCCAAGATGACAATCCCCAAGTATGTTTCTTCCCTAGTGACTGCCAGCAACCCCCGTAGCTCTCTGCAGGGTTTCTGAACTCCAGGTGCATGACTTTGCACTTATTCACATTGAATCTCAGTTGCCACATGTTGGACCATTTTTCCAGCTTTTGATAGGTACCTCCTCATTTTCTCCACCCCATCTGGAGTGTCTACCCTACTGCAAATCTTGGTGTCATATGCTAAGAGCCCTTTCCTTCCTGCCCTTCTGCAATGTCACTAATGAAGACATTAAAAAGGACTGGCCCCAGGACTGATCACTAAGATACCCCACTGGTCACCTCCCTTTCCTTGGACTGGATATCATTAATCACCACCTTCTGCTTCCTATCCCCCAGCCAGTTCCTAACCCAGTTCCTATGATGAAGTTCTGCTTGAAGATGGAGCTCACGGCAGAGAAGTGTGTCATGTCCAAGTTGTCCACTAGAGTTTGCATATCCACACTGACTTGAGAGATCCATGGCAATCAGAATCATAAGATGGCATAAAACACTTTGTGAATAAAATTGTTCACCCTGTATTTTTATAGTGTATAGTATTTTTTTATTCATTTGTTAACCGGGTTGGTGCACTGGTCCAAAGACCTTTTTCAGGCATGGCGTGAACCAGAGACTGGCACAATCAATGGTAAAATACAGTGAACAGCAGCAGTGAATCATACATAAGCAAGCACAGAATCCAGTACAGTCAGGCAACATACAGAGGTGGACAAATAATAATACAAGCTCGCAGTGCAAGATACAACAACGAGGTGGGCATTATACAAGACATATCAATACAGGCACGGTGTCAATATCCTGTAACAATAGGTCATGTTACAGTTGTGTGATATGCACACACAGCAGTTCTTTGGCTTTCAGAATAAAACTGTCATATGCAGCCTCTAGAGGTTCCATAATGTTGTTGTACCACAAAAGGGTACAACCATATTCAATGACCTTTGAAGTGTGTTACAAAACATTTTGAAAGGGATGGCATTCTATGCAGAGCAATTCTCTGTTATACACTTTATATCAGTTCTTGGTAGATAAGGATGCCTTTCCCCACCTACACAGCCTGTTTCCCACTACCTACTGTGATGCAACAGACCCTACTTATTTGCCGGCTTTATCATCACTTCCACTGTATCAATATTCCATTATGCATCTCTTATGCATTCCTGAATGCCAGTGTCATTTCTGACCCTATCACTTCTGCTTTGAGAATGTTCAGTGCATTCACCACCCTATTAAAGAAGAAGGACTTTCACACATTTTGCCTAGGTCTGCCCTTCCCACAGCTTCATATCATGACCCCTTGTTCTTGGACACGTTTTAATCTGAGTATGCTTCCCTCTTGAACCTTATTTATACCTGTGAGGTATTTGAAAGTCCCTATATTTTCATATCATACCGTATCGTATCCATAGTTACCGCTAGAGTGTATATAATAAGAAACTTTAGTCTCTGGTCATAATTATTTTATAATAACTGGCCAGCAATATTTTACATAGGCTGACTGAGTTATAATTAGCCATTATAACCCACGAGTTATAGTGGCGAGTACAAGCTGAGTCATTAAAAAAATAGCCACTCCCTGATTGGCTGTTGCTCTACTACTGGGTGGGGTTAACAGTTTCAGAATCATGGTGGCTCCTTATTCCGCATATCGAGGAGCCGCCAGACCGAGCCATCATCGGTTTCTTTTTTTTTTAACCAGCTCGACATCTACAAACAAAAAAATCTATCTGGCTGATCCTGTCATTCGGAACCCGTAGTGGACAACAACTACCAGTGGGAACAAGGAATGGCTCAGAGGCTGAAGTGCCTGAGGTATGCCAGATTGCGATTGCAATCTAAATGCCCAGCTCTGCAAATCTGCAAGTGAAAAATAAATGCCAGATTAAAGAGAAAAGCTTTACAAGGAAAAAAAGGCAAAGGAGACAAAGATAGGCTGTGTGTGTGTGTGCGTGCATGCGTGCGTGAATGTGTGTGACTGTGACTGACACATGAGTGAGACACAGCAATACCAAATGCACTTTGACAAAAATAATTGCTGATCAGCAATTACACAAAATAAAAGCTGGGGAAGTTTCCTACTCCAATGCAATGGTCGTTCTCAGTGTGGGATGCTTTAATAACCCCTTCAGGCTTCGCCCTCAGGGTTTATGTAGCATCCCACACCTCGGACGACCATTAAATTCTCATTACACACACTTTCCCATCCATTATTCTATATGTTACAGTCACTGTACCAGTTTTTTAATCATAAAAGATTTTAGAATGATTGTTCAACAATGGGACATACAGTACATGAAGCAGAGATGACTTGGCATCAAATGTGATAGGTAACAGATGTATACTTCACTTTTGCTTATAGGATATTCTGTTCACAAATATAGGCATGCACTGAAGGAGTTTAATACTAAGTAGAACTCTACATTGGGATGATTAATCTGTTTCTATATTAACCATAATAAGTAAGAACATCAACCATTGCATGGTGAACCATACCCTCTAGCTCTGAGTCAATAAGGAAGTATGTAGCCTGGGTATACAACAGCCTGGAAGCAGTGTGGGCTCATCTTGTTGAACCTTTACAGAAGGGAACCGAGCAAAATCCTGAATATTACCAGCCATTGCTGACCCATCTGGTGGGGGGAGGGGTGTGTGGCCTGATCCTGTATTATTAAGAGCGACCCCTTTCTAAGGCCTTTCATCCTATAAGGACTGAAGTGAACCAGTTTGGGTGGAAGCTTAATGTGGAGTAAGACTATTGTCTGGGTCAGAATGGTGGGGTGCCAGGTGGTGGGGTGGGGGCAGCGCATAGGCGTGATCTGAGATAAAGGTGCCATTTCTTGTTGTAAACCTGTGTGTGGTTGGTGGTAGTGTATGTCAACCATTCAAAATGTGCTAACTAAGCCACTGTCGTATGCCATGTAAGAAGAGAGGGAGGTAGATTCTGGCACCACCTCATCAGGAGAGCACTTTTGGCTTTGAGTAGCACCACAATGAGCCATTTTTTTTGATTGGTTGGAACAATTTGACACCTTTGAGGTATTGTACAAGAGGCTAAGGGTTGGGGTAGCAGAGGCTTTTGTTTGTGGGATCTTGGAGCAGTCCAAAATGACTCCTGTCCAGAAGGGTACCAATATGGGATACTGCCATAGTATGTGCAGCAGATTTGCCTGTGGGGCCTACCACCTCCAGCATGTGGAATGGGGGATGGGTCCCATCTATTGGAGTGTGTCTGGGGTACGGTACCATCCCAGCAATACCTTAAGGTGCATAAGCTGGCTCCTAGAGTCCCTGTAGACCAGATGGGCATCCTTGAGATATTGCCACCCTTCAGTGTCTGTTATCTTTATTTGTGGGTCCTGCTCCCATTGCACCTTACACTTAATTGTGGTATCGGGTAGGGAGTGCCTAAGCATACCATACATCTTGCCTGCAGTGCCCTTTACTTTGCCTTGTTTATGCATGGTGGTCAGCTATTTCCACCCATCTCCCATAGATGCTGTGGTTTTGAGGGTCTTGGATGCATTGCTGATCTGGAGAAATCTCCAGAAGTCTGTTTTGGGTAGTAGATACTGTGCCTGCCTTTGCAGGAAGGACATCATGGCTTCAGAGTCCCGTGCATAAAGATCTGCTATTGTATAGATGCCTGCCTGATGCCAAAAGTGCCAGTTGATGGTCCCCCCCCCCAATAGCACATCTGGGTTGCCACATAAGGGACTGTACTGTGTAGGTGGTGCCCATAAGGGGGCTGGACATTGAGTGGGATGTTTGCACCTGTGCCAGGTGTCTCTTGTCTCTCAGATAACAGGAAGAAGGTGACCCTTTGGGTGTCCCCTTTTGCTCAGTAGGTTCCCCATCCCTTTGGATTCTCATAGGTTCATTTCCAGATTCACCCATACAGGGGTGTTTGGGGTTTTAGGGAGAAACCATCTGATTGCTTGTGCAGCCCGTATGCTAGTAAATATCTCTGTAGCCAGGCGAGACCCATTCCCCCCCGACCAGTACACCTATAAGCTAGTTTTTCCAAATCTTGGGGTTTGTCTTACCAGATGAACCCTACTGTCAACTTGTTGATTTTCAGACATGTGTTTGGTTGTGTAGGGATTGGTATGTTGTACATGAGGTATGCTATCTTATTCTGCATGAACATGTGTACAGCATCTACCCTGCCTTTCAGGGATAGGTGTAGATCAGTACATCTTAGTGTTTCTGCTCTGATGGAGGCTGTGATGGGTGTATAGTTTGCCTCAACCAAGTTCCTCCATAGTGTGATGATGTTTATCCCCAAGTATGTAAAACCTATGGGGTGCCCATACCACTGGCGTGCCCTATAGGCATTCCCTTGTGCAGGGCAAGTTTAGTGGTGACAGCATGCCACTACACCATTTTAGTTGCCCTCCTCTAGACTGCCTGTAACCTGTGCATGTCCATTCGGAGATCTGGTCTTCTGAACTGGACACAGTACATTAGTTGATGATTCATCAATTACTTAATTTCACAGTGTCATGAACACCTCATACTTCTTGCTGGTGATACCTGTGCACAGCAACATCCCACAGGCGCTCCCATCTGCTTTGTCACACTACTTGGCTTCTTCTAGGTTATCAGAAATGACAGTCCCCAGTTTTCTTTCCTCTTTTGTGTTCACCATTGCAATACCCACTTCATGTACTCCACCCATTGTTTTCTATGCACCAAGTACTTGATTTATCATTTATTCACAATGAATGTATGCTGTTTTGTAGGGTGTTGTTCTGTGTAGAATTCCATGCCTTTTAATATGCTGTTGTACCACAGTTCAAAGGTCATGAAATGTGATTGAATCATTTTGTGTTACATAATTCTGAAAGCTAAAGAGACTGCACCCCTCAATTTCATTCTGAAAGTACATAACTGCCACATGCACATTTAACACAGTACTATATACATTAAATAAAATACAGGATGTGCAACTTTATTTACAACCAGTGTGTTCTGCAAACTCGGGGTTCTGATTTCCACTGACATCTCAAGCTTCACTATCGAGGTTAGAAGGAATCAGAACCCATCTATGGCAGAACACACTGGTTGTGCATAGTTGCCCATCCATTATGTAAGCAATAAGGCATGAAGGAGTGTGTGTAAACCATAGTTTACACACTGCCAGGGGTGTATAAGGCACAGAGGGCTGGAAGGCCGAGTGTCTTCAGCCACTGGCCGTGTGTAAACTATGGTTTACACACACCCCTTCATGCCTTACTGTGCTTATAAAATTAGCTTCTTTTTTTTTTACTTATGATTATTGGGAAAAGCATGTTTATATGTAGAAAAAATAGATTTACTTGTGTGCACGTGTAACAAAATAGTCCTTCCACCCACTGCAAGTGATGTAATTGATGATGTCATTGTATCATTGTCTACTTTCTTCTTCCTGTTTTTTTTTTCTCTGTTGTTCTCCACATTCAAGATATGGAATGTTTATCATGGAATATTTACCATGGAATACATGCATTCCAAATTCTGCTCAGTTCCACCGGCTGAATGTTTCTCTCCCAACACACTGTACACACAGACAACAAAGGCCTTTGTTGCAGCCAGAGACTCAGTTATCTCACTGTCAGAGCAAGAAGAAGAGAGT
This sequence comes from Neoceratodus forsteri, assembly GCA_016271365.2. NCBI lineage: Eukaryota > Metazoa > Chordata > Ceratodontiformes > Ceratodontidae > Neoceratodus > Neoceratodus forsteri. The sequence continues at coordinate 728,937,521 of CM057455.1, forward strand.
TCCCTGATAAGCAGGTAAAGATAGAAGGGAGATTTTTCACTGTCAGCAAAGAAACAGTTGTAGTGAAAACTATAAACAATACTCATTGTTTCTAATTTGTGTATGTATGTAAGAAGAGTGTGATAATCAGGGAAACAGCATTTCATTCATTTGTTTTATTTTATATTTAAGTTAGTTTTATTTTTAGGGCCCAGTTGAAGTTTTTTTTACAGTGTAAAGGTAGCAGCCATGTTTGCAGTGGAAGATCAGTTCTGGCAATAGAGGGCTAACTGTAATGCCTGTGTTCCAAATGCCCATTGATCTGTGTTGCAGACTCTTCACTGCTGAGCAGCCCTTTTTTTAACCATGTGTAAACCATAGTTCACACATAAATAAGAGCCAATCAGATTACATGATTTTACCCTGCCATTTTATAATCTCTATTTAATGACACTCACTGGACAACTTCTCAAGTTTAAGTAGTTCTGTCTTCATTGTTCCATTCAGTTTTCTACCCCTCCACCTCGGTAGTGTCTACCCTGTGGTAGATCTTTGTCTCAACCATAAAAAAAACATATCTTACCTTCTAACCCCTCTTTGTTAACACCAGTGATGTCAATAAAGAGTATAAGCCAAAGTACTGATCCCTGTAGTACACCACTGGTCACCCCCCCCCACATTAGGTGAGTGTCATTTCCAACCACCCACTGATGCCAACTCTCCAACAAATTCTCTACCCAGTGTAACATTTTAGTACACACTCCCAGGCTGCCCAGCTTCTTTACTATTTTGCTATGTGGAAAGGTATTGCGGGCCTTACTGATATCCAGGTAAGCCACATCCACCACTCCACCCTGATTAATATCCCTCATCACCCCCGCAAAGAAAACTAATAGATTACTTTGAAATCAGCTCCCCAGTCCTGCCAAGTGAATCCATGCAGCCACAGGATTCAAAATATTCCACAATCTTTTCCCTCAACAGTGTCTCCATTACTTTCACCTCAGCCCAATTCAGGTTGATGGGCCTGTAGTTGGCTGCTTACTGCCTGCTGCCAGCCTCCTCTTGCTTCCACCTTTGTACAAAAGATCCCTTGGTGAGGGTACAGCTCTGCAATAATGCTAGCTCACATGTTACCTGATGTTGCAAGCATTATGCAGGGAGGCAGTGGTTCAGAGCATTGCAAATGTGATGAAGATTGCACTTGAATATAGGGTCCCTGATAATGGGTCACTTTTGTCGCATTTACTTGGCACAGTAACCTAGAATAGAATTCCTGGCTTTGAACATTTAGTTTATTTTATGTTCTAACACAGTACCTCACAACAATATCTAATTGGTATTCTCGTACATACTGATTTAATATGAAAAAATGTTTTTTCCTGACATGTTATAAATTGCAGTATGATACTGTTAGACCCCCCAACAAAGTCTGACCAAATGTCCAAGCAGTGTACCACACTTTCAATAAAAAAAATACTTACTATCACCACCCATTAAGTTGCACACTTTCAGCATAATGTAAGTCCTCTTTTGATTGTGTGTCTACACACACACACACACTGTGTCTTTCAGTCCTAACACAGTGCATGTATGAAACTAATGTTTAGCCTGCTGTTTCACTTTCTTATTTGCAGCTAGCAGCAGATGTTTTGAAGAAGACTCCAGTTTATTCATGAACCTGATATTTCTGACATATTTTTCATACATTACATACGTTATTTCAAGTACATCAATGAGAGATCAGTTATTTTTCTGTTGTAACACATAGCAAGATTCTGAGGCAGTAAAACAAGCTTGCCCGTAACTGTTCAAGCCAATCTCATTGTATATGCAAAAGAGGTACTTGTAACACAACCCCCTCATTCTTGGATAGCACTCAGAAGCTCTGAAAGCACAAGGTTTTCAATGGTCTCTTGTCTATAATGTTTTCAATGCTTCCTATTTGTATTTTACATTGTTTCAAAGGCTTAAAACAGTCCTGTCACACTACTCACACAATGTGTAGTACTAATAGCTTTTATTTGTGCAAAGTGTATTTTTTAAATTTCAAACACTCTTAAACCACAATAGCTGACTCGAAATACCATGACACTGAATGCCTATGACATGGCAGAACTGAAGTAAGCACCCCCCACATTCCATTGTAAATTAACCCATTCACCACTGACTTCTGATACATTCTTGAAGGACTTGACAGAGCAGCAAAGAAGGGAGCATGCACCACCACCCCCACACAGGAAGCGTAACCAATTGTAAACAAAGCAGAGCACAAGTCTGGGGAACAACATGGCAGGCTTACAAATGTAAACAAAAATAAAGAAGAAACTGGGCTCAAATGCTGCACTGCACAACAGAATTTTAAACAGCTTCATGCTCAACAGATTAGAAGAAAGACATCTATGTGGTAATGACTTTTTTATGTAGTACTGTTGCTTTAAGAGGCAGAGATTTGTGCCTCAGCACTAGTCAAAACATCAAGCGTAGGACAACTACTTCACATTTCTGTACCACACTCATTTTTCTCTCCTATATTATGGCAATATGTCAGCATGGCTCCACCCATGCTGCCATAAAAATGAATTGGTAATTAGTACTAGGATCAGATGTTTCCCCCCAAAGTTTCTAAAAAGAGTTTCACCTGAGACTGCAGAACCTTTACCTATAAAATTGATTACTTTGATTACTATGGGTGAGGTCCCTCAAGATAGGCTTACAGTTTATATTACACCAATCCACAAGCAGGGAGTCAGAGAGGACAAATCCAAACACAGGCCTATTAGTTTGATGTCAACATACAGTAAAATACTGGAAACAGTAGTTAAGGATCACCTGACTGTATATCTGATAAAAAGCGGTGTGGGTTTAAGAAAAAAAAAGATCCTGTACTACCAATCTACCATGGTTTTATGAAATAAGTAGGGAGTTAGATACTGATAACCCAGTTGATATTGTAGTGTTAGATCTCAGAAATGCTTTCAATCCCGTGCCCCATCTTGCAATATTTAACAAATTAAAGAGTACTGGTGTAAATGATTACCTAATAAATTGGAAAGATTCAATGCTCTCAGACAAGACAGAAGGTCAAAATGAACAAATCTGAATCTGTATCTGGTGAGGTATTCGATGGAGTCCTCCAAGGTTCAGTACTCAGACCAGTTTTGTTTCAGATTTAGTTCATGGACATGGATATAAGAATCTGTAACTGCCTAATTTAATACTCAGATGACATTAAGTAAGGAGCAAAAGCAAACATCTCCAATAATACTCTTCAGAGTTAAATATCCTGCCTGACTGGGTCAGGGTTTGGGGGATGGAATTTAATATCATAAATGTACAGTTTTACATACTGTATGGAACCTAATAATAATGAGGTGGTTTACTGCCTTGATGGCAAAAGATTACCATCAAAGGATATGGAAAGGGATTTGGGAAAAGTGGTCAAAAGGGATTTAAGACACACAAAACTATGAGAGACAGTGGTTAACACAATAAAAATACTGCTACATAATATCAGACGTGTCATGTGTAGTAGTTAGCAGAAACACATTTCGGGTAACATACAGTATACAGGACATATGTCAGACTACATGTGGACTTGGGATCTGAACTTTGGCCATCTTATTTAAATGAAAACATATTATGAGTCAAAAGAGTTCAAAGAAGATTCACAAAAGCATGAGTAGTGCAGGACAACATGCCATGTGAAATGAAACTGGATAAGCTGAACATGCTAAGTTTAGAAAGAGGAAGAAACAGGAGTGATTTTCTCCTTTTAGTTGATATCCTAGGGTATGATGAACTTCTGACATGTACAGCATGAACTTACAATGTAAGGTAAACAATCAAATTTTAAGGGTGTCACAGCAAGCAACTTATGGTAAGTTGCATTAAAATCAAAAAAGAAAATATTTCTATACACAGAGGCTGATCAATATATAAGGGATATACAATGGAGAGCTTTCAGATAAATGATTTATCTACACAAGTGCTGTTTGACCTTGGGTACCCTCACAATCGGTATATGCCATGAGTGAGGTGTCCAAAGGTCAAACAGCACAAGTGTAGATAAATAATTTATCTGATAGCTCACCATTGTATATTTCATTTATGCAACAGGGATGCTTTCTGTCAGTGCAGGGACATTTGCTTTTGATTGCTTATCTTTTTGTGCATATGTCTGTCAAAAACGTGAACACAAAATTGCATTTTGTGCTCTTTTTTGCTAATTATAAAACGATCTATAAGGTATCTATAAATGAAACACCACTCATTTTGTAGATAATTTTGTACTGAACAACTTTCATGCTCACAGTGCCATGCTATCTTTTTTCGTTTTGAAGGTATTCACATTTGAATATGGGTAGTACTGCTACTGAGGCTGAACATTCTAAATGAGTTCCAGAGTGATTGTGACATAGCTACAATATTGATACATTTTATTTATTCAATGGCTGTGAAGGTAAATGGATTTATTCAGTGAGTTTTGAGCCCACTTCTATTGCATAAATGGAACTCTGCTACCTGTGATAGCTGCACATCAAGACAAGACATCATTTAAAAATAGACTAGATAGGTACAGAAATGCTTCGTGATAACATTATTGAGCACTGTCATTGAGTAGTGGTGGGGTAGACTTCATGAGTCACATAGCCTTCTTTTACCCTATGAACAGTAATGTGAACATTAGTAGATAGTATCGCACATTTTGTTTCACATTAACTACCAGCTATGACTAGGTGCGAGCAGAGTTAAAACCTTTGCAATTCATTAATTTCACTGCGAAGTATAGAAATCTGCATAGCAATACTCTTCATGAATTCTGCACTTTATGGAACAACAAATCAGGAAGTTTGCAATTCATGTAGTAAATACCTTATCAAAGTTTGAAAATTCACTATTACATGACTGGTTTTTGCAAAATGTGTAGTGGGCCACTATATGTTAACATCGCTTGCAAAGTTTAGACTTTACATGATCCTAGCTGTGACAGAACACCTGAGCTAGTTGGATATATTAGCTAAGTTTTTCTGTTTTTCTCTTGTCAATATGGAATTTAAAACTTGAGTTAAAATGTAATGGACCAAGTCTGAATAAAACAGTCTAATATTGGCTGAGCTAGTTGAGTTGCTCCTTTAGCTCACTTGAAGAGTTACTGTTTTGCATCTCCAAAGATTATGAACACTTTATACAGCCATTGTGAACATTTGTTTTCTTTTCAGCATGCAGTATGTATGCATTTAATTATTTATATATTGATTCAGGACTTTACAATAGAAATGTCAATTTAAAAAAGGAGGAGTTTGGGTAGAAGGAATAAAGAGAAAGGGGATGTGCTTAACAAGTACCTCTGCTCCATTTTCACTAGAGAGAAAGATGGACCAATGCCATAAGGAAGTAGGGGGTGGGAAAGGGGAAGGCGGAAGTCACCAATAGTGTAATAGAGGTTGGCAGGGTGCATTAAGGCCTAAAGGACCTGAAGGTGGACAAATCCCTAGGACTAGGTGGAGTGCACCCAAGGGTCCTAAGGGAACTGGCAGAGGTGCTGACAGGCCACCTGTCAAACCTGTTTAATACCTCCCTGGAATCAAGGCGTGTACCCCAGGGCTGGATAACTGCACATGTAGTGCCTCTCCATAAATAAAAGTGGCCCAAGGGATGAATCACAGAATTACAGGCCAGTCAGTCTGATCATAATAGTTGGGAAACTCATGGAGACTATCCTGAAGGAGAGACTGATGGGCTTTCTTAATTAAAACATGCTGCAAGATGAGAGGCAGCATGGATTTGTGTCAGGGAGGTCCTAACAGACTAATCTGACTGACTTTTTAAACTGGTAACAAAGACAGTGGATGGGGGCCAAGCAGTTGATGTCCTGTATCTGGGCTTCAGCAAGGCCTTTGACTTTGTACCTCATAGGAAAATGGTCAAGAAACTGGAGACTCTAGGGTAGGGGCCAAGCTCATTAGCCAAGGGGGTCTCCAGCAGGAAGGTGGAGGTTATACTACCACTGTAAAGGTCACTGGTAAGACCGCACTAAGAGTACAGTGTGCAGTATTGGTGCCCTTATCTTAAGAAGGATGTCACCTTGCTGAAAGCAGTCCAGAGGAGGATGACCAAGATGATCCATGGCCAGCAGGGCAACACCAACGAAGAGAGGCTCAAGGGGCTCAAAATGTATGCCCTTGAGATCAAATGGGAGAGAGGGGATATGATCGAGACCTTCAAATGCCTTAAAGGTATTAATAGGGTGAATACAGAGGGCCTCTTCAGTCTTAGTGGAAACAAGTCCACTGGGGCATAGCCTAAAACTGGTAGGGGGAAGATTCAAGAGAGCGATGAGGAGGCACTTTTTCACCAAGAGAGTGGTGGCCAAGTGGAATGAGTTGCCAGAGAAGGTGGTCTCCCTAAAAACAGCGGTTAGCTTCAAGAGAGCATGGGACTGAATGAAGGGGAAGTTGCTGGTGGAGGGGTAAAACTGAGAGGGTTGGGGGGGGATTTGGGGAAGGGGCCAGGTCTCACTGTAGACACAGGAGGGACCAGCACACTTCAGCAAACAAGACAGACTGTAAGACCTTTATCTGCCATCATGTTTGTATGTTTGTGTGATCATAAATGCAACAACATCTTATCTTCATTGGGATCCTGCACTTGTATCCAACTTTAAAGCTTAGATTGAAATACAAGGATTTCAATTTGTTTGCCACAGGTCATACAGTACAGTGAGCTAGTGAGTATTCTTTCAGTACATAATTTGATGCTCCGATTATAGCAGCAGTTCCAGATGATTAGGCTCAGGAATATTCAGGTAGATGTACAGTACAATGGTTCTTAATCCACTGCCCTGTATAACCTCCAGACAGTGGGACAACTGTGACAGACCCCGCCCTGGGGTGAGAGCCTGAGTGGCAGATGAGGGATGCAATGGATAACTCAGCCTTCACTTCACTGAGCTTTTTTTTTACCTTATTGGTAGAGATGTCATTCAATTGATTGAAAGGTTCCTAATTCGAGTTGACTTTGCCTTTACTTAGGTACAGAAGTCTGATAATTACATAGAGTACATATTAAGATTATGTAGGAGCAGCCTCAGTTACCTGTAGAGTACAAAGGACATTATAAAATGGGTCTAAAAAATCAAAGGACTGTAATTGGTTAAAACCAGTCAGGTGACTATTCATTATTAGAGCATAATGTATAGTCATCCTGGTCCTAAACCATATCATACAATGAGTAAATCAGTCCTCCTACAACCAGAACTATCTTCCATCAGTCTCTCTACAACCAGAATTGATCTTCCACCACAAACATGGCTGCTACCTTTTCAGTGCAAACAAACTTCAACTGGGCCCTAAAAATAAAACTACCTTAAATAAAAAAATAAAACAAACTAGTTAAATGTTGTTTCCCTCATCATCACAAACTACTTACACACAAACAAATTAGAAGCATTAAGTATTGTTCATAATTTTAATTACAACTTTTTTTTGCTGACAATGAAAAATCCTCCTTCTGTCTCTAACTGCTCATCAGGGAAATCTCTTCAGTGTCAGTGGCTCAGTAGGTAGCACACTCACCTCTGAGGCCAGGAGATCAGAGGGCTGTGGGTTCAGTTCCCACATCTGGCACTTGGGTTAATATCCCAGTACTGACACTGTAGTGCAGCATGAGAGGGGTGCTGCACTTCTGAGGTTCTGTCTTTCGGATGAGACGTTAAACCGAGGTCCCATCTGCCTGGATTGGTGGTAGTTCAGGTGGATGTTAAAGATCCCATGGCACTTATCGAAAAGAGTAGGGGAATTTCCCCGGTGTTCTGGCCAAATTTCCCTCATTTACTCAAAATACCACCAACAGATTAATCTGGTTCAAGGTCAATTGGCATTCATCTGTTTCCCCCTCCCCTGGGTCGTGCCTGAAAATAGGCAGGATTTGTCTAGTGCACTTACCCGGTCAACAAAAACTAAATAAATAAATACTTTCCCTGAAGTGAGATAATTGAGCCTGTGTCTCTAAAAGAGGCCTTTGTTGAGTGTGTGTACAGTATGTTAGTAGAGGAACATTCTGCCAGTGGAACTGAGCAGAATTTTGAATCCCTGTATCCCATGGTAAACATTCCGTATCTTGAATGTGTGGAAAGTCAGAGGGAAAAAAAAAACAGGATGAAGAAGGTAGGCACTAATAATTCATAAACAAAGAGTAAAGGTGGGAACATACAGTTACATAGGCAGAGGCAGCTCCAAACTGATGAAATACATTCCTGAAGTTTATAAAACCACAAACATTTGAATCATACATGGGTATGTTCAGGTGAAATTTATCACCCCACACCAAAAAAGGCAACCTGGCAGGTTTAACGTTTTGAACACATTTCCATTAAGAAAAAATACTTGTATAAATTTAAAATGCAAGGTAACATTTGTTTTCTTATAAAAAATGTGTGCCACACACAGTTTTCATTATGTTTTATGTCTTTAGCTAACACCACTATTACCAAAACAGGGACTATTTTTTGGATTCAGAGTTAAAATGGAAGCATATTTCAATGAAAGGTCCAGTTTTTATCTTTTTAAAATACTTCTTATTTTCATTCATTTTAAGTCATATATTTAAATGCCATTTTATAAGAGCAATAAGACACTCCAGGAGTGTGCCATCATGGTGAAATACTTGCACTTCTCAAGTGCATTTAACGGCACTTGGCTGCACCTCATGCCTAACAACACACTTGAGGCATGAGATTATTTTACCATAATGCACACCCTGTCATGTCATTGCTTTCTTATAAATAATGGCTGAGAACAATGAAGGAATCTGATTGGCTATTTATAGTGCAATATAGGACAATGTTGCACTATAAATAACTAGTACCAGATAAACTGCCTGATCATGGAATCTGATAGCTTAGTGATTCATTTTAAAGGCATTCTATTTGAAATCCTACAGCATTTTGAAACTGCCATTTTTTTGCTCATTAAGGTGTTCACTTTCTATTGTTCTCTGCTAGTTTTCTTCACCCAGAGCCTCTGTTGTGGCAAAACTTAAAAAATAAATTTCTAAAAATGTAAGTAAACACCTATTGTACAACTTCCCCACAGCAGCCATTACTGTGCTTGTTTTCATATGAGCATACAAAGAAGACAGCAGAAGGAGGTCATTTGATCTATCTAGTCTGCTTATATTGCAGGATACACAGCTTGAGCTACTGTACCTGCCCTCCGGTGGCTGTACCTAGTGCTCTCTCCAATCCCTGAGCGGGGCACTGTGACATCCAGATCCTTGACAGGCTGACAGTTCATGTTACATCCTGCAGCATCAAGGAACACAGCTCCTTCCCCCGCCATTGTAAAACTAGCCCATCCAGGAATAGGGAAGGCTTCCTGGGCAATACCTGTTACTGCACTACCACAAGAGGGTGTGTTGTCCTCAGCTATCTCAGCTGCTTTGGCTGCACTTTCCCAGCTGCCGCTGCAGCCACTCTTATAGCTGGGATCTGGCCACTCTTCTGTAGCCCCTACCCAGAATTGTTGCCTCAGCCCATGCCACCCCTGATGCCTCTTGAAGATTGGCTTTCCGCCATCCCCGACCTCTCACAATCAAAATAAATCACACTGTTACCTGATCATAGCAAAGTCCCCATGTCTGAATGCATACAAGTGCCTCTGCTACCAAAAAGTTCCACCATGATCCACTCCATAACTTGCCTTCAGTCTTGTGTTTACACTTTTAATCCAATTGAAAGTAGTAGCTAGCCTCAGTTCTAGCTAGTACATGAGCCTTTCCTTCTTTCTTTCTTTTTTTTTTAATGACTGACTGTTCTATTAAAAACAAACACAAAGGCTATGATAACTACCGCAGCATCATAGCAGTCTCAGAGCACAAAGTTCATAACCGGGAGTCAGGTCCAGCTTGTCTGTCATTACTCACTACAGCCTGCTCTGAACCGTCCATGTCATTCAAAATTTCCAGTTAAAAAATACTTCAATTTATAGGCGAGACCCCCTCAGTAGTGACACAGGACTCCTCACTTCATGACACCCTCCTCTGGCAGCCAGCAGGGGTGAAAATATGACAGCGACTCCTACAGGAGGGGAGAAATCCTGGAGCACATAGTTGGGTTATATATGCCGGCATGACAAAAAAGATTGCGACCGGCATTTCAGTGACAGGTTCCATGTCAACTGCAAGTTGCAGTCAGCATGGAGCTGCACAGTTTGGCACTGTTTTTTTACATCAAGGGGCTTCGCCCCTGAACCCTCCACATGAGGGGCTTTGTCCCCCAGCACCTCCCAAACTAAAGGATTCTAACTCCAGGTCAGAGTTAGTTCAGGAAGGGGGTGCAGACCAGGGGAAGTGGTTGCCCCCTTCCAGCAGCATTTCATTGGTGACATGGTGCTGTAGTCGATATTGATGCATGTTGCCATAGAAATGTTGCTGTTAGAGTGGCGTAGCCACATAGTCATTACCCTATGATTCAGGATGACCACCACCGAATTAGAAAGAAGACCATTGTGTTCTATAATATTCCTTCAATTTTATTTATGAAATACTCTCCCCAGTTCAGCAGTTTTGAACCCTTCCCACTGTTGTAACTGTAACCCCCCAACACACAGAAGCAGCACGAAACATAGAGTGTTTTTTCATCTAATTTGCAGCCCACACAAGGGGCCGGAAGGACTATTTTATTTTAAAAATATTTATTCATTTACATTTTTACTTATTTAAAGATGTGTTTCCAAATAAAAAACTGATTCTAAAAATAAAGGAACATTTTATAAGTGCAATAAGACACTCCAGGGTGTGCATTATGGTGTGATAACCGCACTCCTAGGGGCAACGGCACCTGTCATTCGGTCTCGTACCTAATTACACCCCAGGAGTGCAGTTATCATACCATAATGCACACCCTGTTGTGTCTTATTGATTACATAAAGTGGATCCTGGCAGTTGTGAACCAAACTCTGGAATATCACTCATCTTTTACAAATGTATCAGTTGCTAATGTAATGAAATTATTTCAGCATCCTTCAGCAAATAAAACAATCAAATATGGCAAACTCCCAAGAAAGAGAGTTCATCACCTTGGGTATTTTGGTAGTCCAAGCAATACTGCAATGGCCTCAGCTTACTGATGTACTATAAATTTGGGCCATACCATTTCAAATACAAAGTAATTCAGACTTATCGGGCAAGTGCATGTGTGCTACTTTTTTAGTACTGTACATAAGAGAAAAAAAGAGATTCTTGTTGGAAACAGTACCTTCACTGATGAGTTTTATAGGCATTTTCCTCTGTGTTGTTGCCACACTCTCTGGAATGGTCTCATAGACTGGTCTAAATCCATCAGGAAGAGTGCTCAGGCTGTTCTTGGAGTATTTAGACAACCCAAACCACACGTTAATTTCTAGTCGACCAAATACTGTACCTTGCAGTCCTGGAACCTAAAAAATAAGAAACCCCAAAATTTTTATTTTGCTAAATTACGGTACACAAGTTGTTTTTGTCCACTATTGTTAACTTTTCTATTTTTTCTTTGTACATTTCTTTGTATTGTTCTCTGAGTTTTATCTAATGTTCTGATTCGTTTTTTTATATGTCCCTTTATTAAAGTTTGTTAGTGGCTGTTTTATTGCAAGGTTTGAGGCAGAAAGGTATAGAATTCCAAAATCCAAGCAAGTAATTTGACTTCACTTTGCTTCAGACAAGCCAGCTATTAAGGAATGGAATTTGGTTTCATATAGAGCAGTTCATACAAACTGTATTCCAAAGTTTTTTTACAATCCATGAGAGGGAGGGGCTACATACACAGAGAATGTAAGGACAGAAAAAGACTCAGAGTCCATTCAGTCTGCCCTGTCTACCTAGGCCCTAACCAGTCTAGTGCCGGCTAGGTCTCTAGTGGATCAATTATTCCTTAGTTCTGCTTGAAGTACCCCACTCCTCATTTCCTCCAACCCCATCCCCATCAACCTCACCAGTCCCATGTGTCTGTCCTACCCCTCTTAAATCTTGCCACCATGTTAATATTTGACCAGCTCCACTTTTCTACTACCCCCTCTATGAAGTTCATGTCCCTCCTAAATGTCCCTCCCTGACAGCTTATAGTTTTGATCCCTTGTGATAGACCTCTTGCTAAACTTAAACATTTGTTGGTCATCCACACTGTTTTATCCTTCAGGTATGTGAAGGTTTCAGTCTTGTCTCCTATGTCTCTCTTGGCATCCCGTAAATACATATTAAGGCCAGCCATTCCTCATAAGTCCTCCCCTGCTGGCCATGAATAATTTTGGTCACTTTCCTTCAGATTGACTCCAAGTGGTCTTTGACCTTTTTTATGTAAGGGTCCAGAACTGCGTACTGTACTCCAGGTACAGTCTCACAAAGGACCCGTACAGAGGTAGAATCATCTTCTTCTGTTTACTTTAGATGGTCTTACCAATGCACTGCGTCATGCTGCTAGTTTTCCTATATGTCATGTTACACTAGGCTGAAGTCTTGTGGCTGCCACTAATTATAACCCCAGAGTCTTCTCTTCTCTTCTGATGTCTGTTCCAGTCATACTCCTGCCATCCAGTAGTCAGTCCTTGGATTCTGTCCTGCCCAATTGCATACCCTTGCACTTTTTTCATCCTTTATTTGTTCCCCAGTTCCTCTCTTGTGGCCCCTCCTGGTGGCTGTCTCCAGCCCCATCACAATCTTACCTGGGACTTACTTCCATCCTCTTAGACCAGCATGGGTGGGTATGCACCTCAGTAGGTGGTGCAAAGACTGCGGGGTCACCACCATTTTCCCACTGCTGGAGGTGCTTTTTGCCATTTCTACCTGCCTGAACTGGCATGTGTACTACAACGTGCTTACACTGTGTGGCGACACAGTACATCTCAGTGCCTGCACCCACCCAACCAGGTGAGTATCCACTGCCACACCACCTAGCTTCTGCTAGTTGGCAGAAATGCAATAATATGTACTGTGCCCAAGGAGAAGATCAGCCAGTAGATACTCAATCCACCTTCTCCCAGCCGGCCCCTGAGTGACCTTGGTCAGTTTCCAAACCCAGGTCATCGGTGTCACAGGCGGTGAGGCAAAATGATAAGAAAAGTTACTGAGCTCTGCCTGGTCAATACTAACCTTTAATGGTGACCAGCACATCACACCTATTCAAAAAGCAACTAAAAATATATTTTAATTTTTTTTTTACAAGTAAGCCATATTATAATTGCAATAATGCTCTCTAGGGCATGTGCCATGAGGATAGCATCACTTCTTGGGTGTTGGACAAGCTCAGCCTGCAGCCTCATGCCCAGCCACGTGAGGTGTGACAGTATCCCAGCACAACACCTGCCCTGTCATGCATTATTGCATAAGTACCACCCTTTGGGAATTCCTCCGTAGTCAATTCCCCATCAGTCTAGTGACTTTCTTCCCAACATCAAAGTCCACCTATTTGTTAAGCAGCCTCTTGATTGATACAGAGTCAACAGCCACGCTCCAACTAAAGCTAAAGGGCATCTAGTGCTTGGCTGTTATTCAACATCTGTGACACAACAGTGAAGAAATCCACAAGGTTAGTCTGTCAGGGCTTTCTCTTCACAAAGACATGCTACTTGCTGTCCTGGAGTCCACAGGACTCTAGGAAACTAACCATCTCTTCCTTCATTACCATCTCAAGGAGTTCCCTGACAATGGGAGTCAGCTTAGCAGGTCTAGTCTTCCCGTTTCCTCCTGTCCTCACTCTTGTGAAGTGAGACAATGTCTGCTACCCTATAATCCCTGCAGACTTTGTCTCAGCTGAGCAATTTAATAGGTATGCCAGGGTGCTGTCAAAGCCTACTTCTGCTCCCTCAGTACCCATGGGTAAAAAAATGTCCATTCCAGGGGACTTGCCTGTCTACATCCCTTCAGCCTCTTAAGCATCTTTTCCTCTGTGATACTACCCATTTCCTTATTTGTTACCTGCCCTACCTATATGATGCACTCTAGTAGCAACCCCTTTCCTCAACTGTGATGCTCCCCACACCATGAATGTTCCTTCTAGATGGGAGAGTTCTTTTTGGGTTTCATTTGATTGGGGGTAATCCATCTTCAGTGCACCACCTTTTCAACTAATGACTGAACTGGAAGATTTTTCGCTTTCTTGTCTCCACTCCTGATGCACTGGGAAAACATTCAAGAAGGTTACAGTACCAGCCAACCCCTTGATCCAGCCCCCCGTGCTCTAACATTGTCCTTAACTATCCCCAGTTGCTTTCTTGACAGATCTTTAATTCCAACATGGACAATAATGTCTGTCCCCAGAGAGAACGTTGCTTTCATTTTCGCACAGGGTTATTCAAACAGCACAGAGACAGAAATCAGAGTGATTAAAGAGAGGCTGAAGAGCAAGTGATGCTTTTAGGCAAAACTCAGAAACATAACAGACAGAAAATGCAATTTATAATTTCAATATTTTCAGTAGTAATCATTTCCTTCTCCTTTATTGTGAAAGATACTCGCAGGAGAACTGAGCTCTTGCACTTTAGAGTTCCTCCACTCTTGTTTTACGTTCCTTACTTGAAGTCATAATTATCTCTTTGTGGACTTACAACCTGCTGCCAAGGGAGGGACTGTGACATCACAAGCAGAGGATTTTGGTTTGGTGGGGAATAAGTAGCCAGAACAGGTGAAGCCCAAGATAGGAAAGTATGTTTATGAGCAAGTATGCTTAGTAAAAAAAACACATGGACAGAGAAACAAAGAAAATTATGATATACAAACTGAGTTATGTCCATACCTGTCAATGGCTATGAATTTTGTATAGCATTATGAGTTTCACACTCAAATTTACCCTTACTATGTGAAAGTTTGCTGATGTAAATGTTAGAGCTATTTCTGGACATGCAAACTATTAAAACCATTGAGCTAACTTGATAGAAACATGCCTTAACACTAAACATATGGGGCCCTCTATTCCTAGACATATCACTCTTTAAAACAAAAAAGTGCTACACATTCTGGCCATGTGCTATGAATTTTTACAGTGAGATGTTGAGAGGTATGGCTATGTCCAGCTATAATATTCTCAAACATTTTTCTAGTTGCATCAGTTGTTCTTTAAGCAGCTTATTTGGGCCACGCAGTGTGTCAATGACAGTTATGGGCTTCAGATCTGGGACTCCACTATAGGTTCACAGCTCTGTTCTCAAACCACTAGGCCAAATTGCCTCCATTAAAATTTGTCAGCAGCAGGACTTCTTTGGTAGCAAGATGCTGCACTGCAGCAGAGTTATTCTTGGTAAGAAATTGTAAAACAAAGCAGGAAAGGTTTGTGGGGCCCTTCCACCAAAATGCTATGTTATTGGCACAGCCATACAAGATACCCTAAGGTTCAATTTGGTTTCAGAGAATGTGATAGGAATCTTTCGAACAGACTATTTTAGATATTAGCATTTTAAGTCTAGTTTGACCTGCTTGCCTGTAACCCTTTAAAGAAAAGGTCTGAATTTACAAAGCTTTGGACGCAGGACTTGTGACAGTTCTACTGCTGCAGCAGCATTATTTCAAATGCACTGCAATGTTTGTAGGCTATTGACAAACATTTTGATGTATTTGTGGTACTTTACTCACTTTATGGCAAAAGAAGTATGCGGTATCATTTTGACAAATACATCATTTTTGTTGTGCAACTTACAGCCATGCGATATGAAGTGAGGACACCTTTTTTGTGATCTAAAAGTCATGTTACATGCAGTGCATTTGTGGAAATGAAATGTCGGATGCCACTCCACCAGATCACTAAAGTCTTTGAAAATCCATCCCCAAGTAGCTACTTATGTGGTCACTTTTTCAGGTTGTGTGCCATTCATGTTGTTAATACTGTTGGTCATAGTTTATATTTTTGTTTCTTGTTTGTTACTTAAAATAGAATTTCTGTAGCTGCCCTTCCCTTCCCTTCTGATTTCTGCAGAGTTAGGCCATCAGACAGGAAGATAAACTGCTGAAGAAATAGCTCACAGTGAAGCTGAGTTCCAGTGCTGCATAGCTGAAATAACAAACTCTAGTCAGAGCCGATATGGCTGTGGAGAGCTTTTGGGATGCTTTAACTCATTATTTCTTATGAATTTGCACAATGCAGATCTGCTGAGAGGCAGTTTCAATGTAGTCTTCCTTTTATGCATTTTTACAATGTATTTTCCTAGAATATGCCTACTGATTGCTACATATTTAGCCTGGATGGTTCACAGAAGAAATGTCATCTTATTTTCGGGTGGTGAAGCACTAGCAGTAGGACACTGGAATGTGTCATACATAGATACAAGATGTGTGCGGACGATAACGCCCAGTGGCCATACACCTCAGGCACTCACATGTAGATCCATCGTCCTGGTGCTGTTGCACTACTCAGTGTAGGTGAAAGCCGATGCTGTACTCACTCACACACACAGGTCCCAGAACAGGCATGTTACAGCTGATCTCCCATTTGTTTGCACAATTGGGGAACTACAAATGCACTATCCATACACTACAAATGCCATTGCAGGATACCGCACCCCATGGCACCCAGGATACCTCAGCAGTCCAGAGGGTGGCATGTTACATGGGAATGGGGAAGAGTGTATGACAGCAGAAAGATACAGCATTGACAAGGCATGCATTGGAGGTATGTCAATTCCCTCTTATGGTCTGCCAGGGACATACATACAACTGCATACCCTGGTGGGTCCACAGCTTGTGTAGTGCCCCAATGTATGGTATAGCCACTTGGGTCAATCTAGAGTGAAGATCCCCAGCCCAGGTCCAGTGCAGTCAGCAGCTGACTGTGGCAGAGTGTTTAGGGCAGTGCCAGTCTCCGCAACAGCTTGGGTATGGGGGAGCAGGGTTGTCTATGTACCAAGGCAGTGGGTGGGAGTCCTCTATGCTATGGATATGAACTGTGGTTTCCTCTGGTGTGATTGGGTCCAGGAGGGCCCTGCACTATGGAGCTCTTCGGGGATGGAGTTGGATCGATCAGGGATTGGAGGGGGTACCTTTAGTCCACCAGGGCTGCCAGGCTTCTGTGCACCTGGGTGCACTTCCACAGCCCACCTGTGGGTGGCTGCCTGCCTTAGGGTAGCTATTTATGGCCTAGCTGTGGGTCATGCTGCTCTGGACTGTGAGGGGAGAATTTCCCATTTAGTATGCCACAGCATGGCATATGCATGGAAACACACCCTCAACTTGCATGGTATACTATCTGTGTACATGCTGGGCCATTCCCTTGCGGCAAGTGCATCCCATACATTTGAATATCATGCTGTGTCACATTGTTGGAGTTGTGCGGTGCATCTCACATTTCCACCAGGGTGCGCTGCACATCTCCTTTGAATATGGGGGCCCTGT
This sequence comes from Neoceratodus forsteri, assembly GCA_016271365.2. NCBI lineage: Eukaryota > Metazoa > Chordata > Ceratodontiformes > Ceratodontidae > Neoceratodus > Neoceratodus forsteri. The sequence continues at coordinate 728,954,852 of CM057455.1, forward strand.
ATTAGGCTACCCTGAAGAAATACATTATCAAAATGGAAAAATCATGACCCCACTAAAAACAAGATATTGCATCTAATCTGGGACAGCCTGAGTAAATACAATGCAAAAATGTGTAAATGAAGATCCCTATGACAGTGAGATGTAGCAGCTCCCCTGCGCTAGCCAGGATACAAAATATTGGATAAGAAATACTTAAAGGAAATCTACACTAAACTGAACTTCACTGTGGTCACTGACATAAACAAACAGTTTCTTTATTGTAACAGTCACACAGGAGTTTGGTGTGCATATTTTATGGGACACATACAAATAGAGGTGAGAAAGAATACATGCCTCACTTGGGAATTGAACCCAGGCTGCCCAGAATACTGTTCTGACTGCGCTAACCAGCTGAGTCACTGAAACAGCTGGAACCTGGGTAATCCCCAATCACATTACTCTTTCTCAAATGCACAGCCCAATGGCAACACAAATATTTATTTTAAACAATCACACAGTAGTGTGCTGTGCATATTTTATGAAACACATACAAACAGGTGAGAAAGAATAAGTGCCTCAGCTGGGATTGAACCCAGGCTGCCCAGAATACCATTCTGATTGTGCTAACCAGCTGCGCCACTGAGACAACTGGAACCTGGGCCATCCTCGAGCACATTACTCTTTCTCAAATGCACGACCCAATAGCAACACAAATATTTACTTTTAACAATCACACGGGAGTGTGGTGTACAGGGTGTATGGAACACATACACACAGAGGTGAGAAAGAAAAAGTGCCTCAGCTGGAACTTGAACTCAGGTCACCTGGCAGTATTGTGGCCATGAGGATGGTGTGTAGTGTGTGTGTGTGTGTGTGTGTGTGTGTGTGTGTATGTGTTTGTGTGTATACAAAATATAAGATGAGAAATATTTAAAGGAATTCTACTCTAAACTGAACTTCACGGTGTTCACTGACATAAACAGTTTTTTTTTAAAACATATTAAAATGCAATATTCATTTTGAATGTTGTGGCTGTGAGGATGGTGTGTATATATATATATATTTAGAGAGAGAGAGAGAGAGAGAGAGAGAGAGAGAGAGGTTGCTGTAGCTCAATATATTTTTCCCCCAAAAGAGTAAAAATGGCTTCTAACTGATACATATTTAGTCTAAGCAGTTCACTGAAGACCTGGCATTTGTCTGAGATTGCTCATCAGATAGTGTCTATAGAGGTTAAAAAAACAGTGTAAATCATAGATTTACTGGGGAAAGGGTGACATTTATGAGGTAAGAATCTTTCTTGAAAGACAGTACATTCCCAAAATAAACTAGTATCATGAAGCTGTTTAAATGCTTAATATTTAAATGTGCAAATCTCCAGTTTCATAGGCAACCAATATTTAACACATATTTAACAAGCTGTTTCAGTTTTCTAATGGCATCTGATAAGCAGCCTGGAGTTATGTCTCCAACATTCTTAACAGAAATAACATAATATTTTATTTCAGTTGGCATGGAAGGATACATTGAAAAGTTTAAAACATGTGTTCCAGGATACTCCATTTTCTAACTACAGATAGCAAGAGGGCTGTAGGCTCCAGAGGTTAAAAAAATGTGTAAATCATAGATTTGCTGGGGAATGGGTGACATTTACGAGGTATGACTCTTTCTTGAAAGACAATACATTCCCAAGTTAAACCAGTATCAAGAAGCTGTTTAAATGCTTAGTATTTAAATGTGCAAATCTCCAGTTTCATAGGCAACCAATATTTAACAAGCTGTTTCAGTTTTCTAATGGCATCTGATAAGCAGCTTAGAGTTAAGTCTCCAACATTCTTAACAGAAAGAAGGGACTATTTTATTTCAGTTGGCATGGAAGGATACATTGAAATGTTCAAAACAGGTGTTCCACAAAACTCCATTTTCAAGCTATAGATAGCAAAATAGCTGTATGCTCTGCCCGCAGCCATAAAAACAGTCATTGTCAATCCTACATTTTTGCTTGCTTGTATTTGCTGTATAGTTGTTGGATATAGATAGCACAGAGGCAAAAATAAACAAATTAATAACAAGAGTTGTAGTAATGAAATTGTCATGCTTGAAAAATGAAAAGGGTCTCCACCTTTTCAACATGTCACCTAAAACATGGCTCAACTTTCATAGGGTGCAAACTAAATCTCCATGGTGAAGTGTGGAGATTGGGGTAAGGCAGAGTCTGACCAGTTGAAGAGGGTATCTGGAAAAGGCAGGGTGGTGTGCAGGGGCATAAATCCTTTATGTAAATAATACCTGAATATAAACAGAACTACAGTAAAACATGGAAAATAAAATAATTTTCTTAACTGTATGTCAGCCTTTGTTTCTGACTCCATTCTATGTGTTTGTGTAATGGCTAGAGATAATCCACTTATGTTGTGTTTTCCTTATCTTTAGTGTGAGGGGTATAATTAGTATCTCTGGTTAAACTCATGCCAAGCCCCCATCCTTCCCCCATAATTATGTATCCCCTAGCCCCTCCCATCTGATGACACCCTCCCTTCCCCAGTATGCAGAACATCCTTGATCCCCCCCCTCCTGTCTGCTGACATGCACTCTGGCCCAGTGTGTACACCCTGCCACAATGTACACAGCATTTCCCCAGTACAAATAACGCTGTCCCTTCTTCCATCTGCTGATAACAACCATGACCCAGAATGACAGTTCTTACCCTTCCTCTCATCTACTGATGACCACCCTGTTCCACTACAAATGCCCTTCCCCCTTCCATCAGCTTACATCTGCCCTGTCCCAATACAAATACTTTACCCACTCGTCACATCAGCTATACCCATTCCTCTCCAACTATGAATACCCCTATACCCACTTGAGTTTCAATGCTAAAAGGTGCAAGATCATGCACCTGGGTCACAGGAATCCAAGGGAGTAGTGGAGTAGTGGGTGGGGAAATTCTGGCCACCACAAGTCAGGAGAGAGACCTGGGGGTTCTCATATCTGATGACCTGAAGGTGACCAACAGCGTGAAAAGGCAGTGAGAAGAGCAAACAGAATGTTGGGATGCATAGGAAGGGGCATAACAAGCAGGAGGAAAGAGGTGGTGATGCCACCATACAGATTACTGGTGAGGCCTTGCTGGAGTACTGTGTTCAGTGCTGGAGACCACATCTCCGGAAAGACATCGACAAGATAGAGGCAGTCCAACTAAGGGCAACAGAGATGGTACATGGACTGCACCAGAAGCTTTATGAGGAAAAACTTAAGGACCTTAATATCTATTCACTGGAGGAAAGATGGGAGAGGGAAGATATGATGGAGGCTTTCAAGTACCTTAGGGGAATAAACAGGGTACAGGTGGAAAGCATATTTCAGAGAAAACTCTGCACAAGAACAAGGGAGCATGATATGAGGCTAAAGGATGGAAGGCTCAGGGATAATGTCAGGAAGTACTTTTTCACTCAAAGGGTGGTGGAGCTGTGAAACAGCCTTCCAGCAGAAGTAGAGGGGGTAACAACAATACAGGGGTTCAAAAGTGCATGGGATAGACATAAGGGTACCCTGGAGATGAGCAGAGCAGGTGAGTTGCAGATCAAATAGGATCTGGGACTGCAGCAGTGAGTAGGGAAATGGGCAGACTAGGTGGGCATATGGTCCTTATCTGCTGACAGATTCTATGTTTCTATGTATACCCTCCTTCAAACTGCTGATACCCACCATGTCCCAATATGAATACCACTACCCCCCTCCTCCCATCTACTGATACTCATCCTGTCCCAATACAAATACCTTCAACCCTCCTCCCATCAGTTTATATAGCCAACCTGTACAAATATGAACACCCTATTTCCTCCTCCAACAACTGATACCCACCTTGCCCCAATATGAATATCACTACCCCCTTCTCCCATCTGCTGACACCCTCGCCTCCCCAGTATGCATAACATTCTTGATCTCCCTGCTGTCTGCTGACATGCACACTGGCCCAGTGTGTACACCCTGCCACAATTTGCACATCTTTTCCTCAATACAAATAATGCTGCCCCTTCTTCCATCTGCTGATAACAGCCATGACCCAGAATGACAATTCCTACCCCATCTCCCATCTACTGATGCACACCCAGTTTCACTACAAATGCTCTTGCGCCTTCCATCAGCTTACACCTACCCTGTCCCTATATGAATACTCTACCAACTCCTCACATCAGCTATATCCACCCTCTCCAACTATGAATGCCCCTACATCCTCCTCCAAACTGCTAATGCCCACTATGTCCCAATATAAATACCACTACCCCTATCTCCAATCTGCTGATACCCATCCTGTCCCAATACAAATACCCCTACTACTCCTCCCATTAGCTTATATAGCCACCCAGTACAAATGTGAATACCCTGTTTCCTCCTCCCATCTTCTGATACCACCCTGCCCCAATACAACTTCCCCTACCTGTCCTCCAATCTGTTGACGCCCACTCTGTCCCATTTTAAATACCCCTACCCCTCCTCTCACCTGCTGATATCCATTATCCACACTGTCACAGAATGAATATTCCTACCCCCTTCCATCTACTGATGTCCACCCTGTCCCAAATGAATAACTCCTGCCCCACCCCCTTCTTCCATCTACTGATGCCCCTACTATGGTACATTTACTACGTTTTATCATCTTGGCTCCATATTCCACAAATGTGCTTCCATTTAATATTTTATTTCCCTTTTATGTGTTATAGAAACATAGAGACATAGACTTTGACGGCAGATAAGGACCACTTGACCCACCTAGTCTGCCCATTTCCCTACCTACAGGATAAGCTGCAGATCCTAGTTAACCAACAGCCTATTTCTTCCTACTCCTCCACAAGAATTGCCATATGTCTGTCCAATTCATTCTTGAATTCTCCCACAGTTTTAGACCCCACAACCTTCTCAGGAAGGCTGTTCCATGCATCCACCACCCTCTCTGTGAAAAAATACTTCCTCACATTGCCCCTGAGCCTGAGCCATCCCCCCTACCACTACCCCTCCTCCCATCTGCTGATACCCAACCTGTCCCAATACAAATACCTCTAACCCCCCTCCCATCGGTTTATATGCCATGATAGGTTAACCAGCTGACTGGAGTAGAGCTGAGGAATCAGTTGTTATTGAAAAGTAAGCTGCATCTGTGTGTATGTAGCTGTATGTGTATGCATGTGTCAGCAAGAGTAACTGTACTGTATGTGCTCATGCACAAAAGAGAGAAAGTTTTGTTATCTTTTGTCAGAGATTTACTTTTAAATCTGAGTGCATATGCACTGATATATCTAATTCTCTATACAGTATATGTGCATGTAAGAGAGTCTATATGTGTTAGTTTGTATCTGTGATTTGTCTTCTAACAATCAGTCTTCTCCATAGAGCCACCCTCTTTGGTCTCACAGGATTGCAGGTACCAGCACCCCATGGGATTAAAACTTTCTGGTTGTCAGTGCCAGAAAAATACATCAGTGCAGGACACAAGATCCCCCCACCCCTCACGTAGATAGATGGAATTATAGCTCAACCCACTCTGTTTCTTTTTTCCCCACTGTAGAGGGTACAGCATAGCTGGGAGTGCAAGACTTTGGGTTCCTTGTGTAGGCTTCTATCATTTCATTCTTTTCTTGAAAAATTAGAAGCCGCCATTCAGGTTTTTTCAGTGAAGGAATAAGAGTTCCTTCACCAACCACCACTGCTGTTTCAAATACTCATGCCAGGAACATGATATGGTGCTGTGTTTAGCATACCACCATTTCTTGCTTTGCACTACAAAGGCCACAGTTGCCATTGGGGCCTTGAAGATCCTCTTTTTCCACAACCTCATATGCAATCCCATATAGCTCTGGCTCAGCAGCATGACTTACTGCCTCATGAGCCTAGTTCAGCACCATCACTTCAGGTTTTAGAGATCTCCACTTGGCCCTTGGTGATCTCTAATCTAGAGAGCCCTACTTCCCTCAATGTGTGCAGTTCATGGAAGGACACTTTGTGACACAATCTTCTTTATCTTTGACACTTTACATAGAAACATAGAAGTTGATGGCAGATAAGGACCTCAAGGCCCATCCAGTCTGCCCATTTCTTTTTCTACCATATGAATGCGCCATCGGCCTTTGCCCTGTCAATGGCCTATCTATTCATACTCATCTGTATTGCTCCCTTATGCCTGTCCCATGCATGTTTGAAGCCCTGCACTGTATTCATATCCACCACTTCCTGAGGTAGGCCATTCCATGCATTCACCACCCTTTCTGTGAAAAATAACTTCTTCACATTACCCCTTAATCGGCCTCCCTCTAATCTCATGCTGTGTCCTCTTGTCCTGCTATTTTTCTTATATTGAAACATGTTAGACTCTTTCACCTTGTTAATGCCCTTAAGGTGTTTGAATGTTTCAATCATGTCACCTCTTTCCCTCCTTTGCACTAGAGTATACATATTGAGCTCCGTTAATCTGTCCTCATATGTTTTCTGATACAGTCAATGCATCATTCTGGTTGCCCTTCTCTGGACTGCCTCAATTTAGTTAATGTCCTTGTGAAGGTGTGGCCTCCAGTACTGCACGCAGTACTCCAGATGGAGCCTAACCAGTGTCTTGTAAAGAAGGATTATTACCTCCCTCTTCTGACTTGTGATACCCCTACTAATACACCCCAACATCCCTCTAGCCTTACCTACTGCTTTAGTGGTCTGCTTGGATGATTTCAGGTCATCGGTGATGATGATGCCCAAGTCTCTTTCTTCCCTTGTGACTGCCAGAAACTCCCCTCCCAGCCTATAGGTGGCTTCAGGGTTTCTCTTCCCTATGTGCATGATCTTGCACTTCTTTGCATTAAACCCCAGTTGCCACTCTTCTGACCATTTTGCTAGTTTATCCAGATCTCTTCTCATTCTGCCCACCCCATCTGGATCATATACTCTGTTGCAGATCTTGGTGTCATCTGCAAACAGACAAATCTTACCCTCCAGTCCATCTGCAATGTCACTGATGAAGATTTTGAAGAGGACTGACCCCAGGTCTGATCCCTGAGGTACCACACTTGTGACTTGCATCTCTTCTGACTGTATACCATTTACCACCACTCTCTGTTTTCTGCCTGTCAACCAGTTTGCCACCCAGGTGACCAACTTCTGACCCTCCCCAAGCCTACCCAGCTTATTAATCAATCTTCTATGTGAAGCAGTATCGAAAGCTTTGCTGAAGTCAAGGTAGGCAACATCAACTGCTCCCCCTTGGTCCACCAGTCTGGTTACCCAGTCAGAGAAATCTATGAGATTAGTTTGACAGGACCTTCCTTTTGTAAACCCATGCTGTCTTGGATCCTGTGCTCCTATGGATTCCAGGTGTTGCACTATCCTTTCCTTAATGAGTGCCTCCATAATCTTGCCCACTACTGAGGTAAAACTGGCTGGTCTGTAGTTCCCTGCATTCTCCCTGCTACCACTCTTGTGGAGCGGGATCACATGAGCCCTTCTCCAGTCTTCTGGGACCTCTCTTGTGTTCAGAGACTCACTACACAGTTCTGATAATGGCTCTGCTAGTTCCACTCTTAGCCCCTTTAGTACCTTGGGATGTATGCCATCAGGTCCCATTGCCTTGTCCACCCTGAGCTTATCGAGCTCTTGTAGGACCCTTTCTTTAGTGAAGGGACTAGTGCACACCTCCCTCCCCACTGTGTCCATGGTGCTGAGCTGTGGGCCATGCCCTGTCTTCTCTTCAGTAAATACTGAGCAGAAGTATCTATTTAGAATAAATGCTTTTACATGGTTCTCCTCCTCACATGCGCCCTTATCCCATTTGATTTTAGCACTATCCCCTCTGGACTTTCTCCTTTCACTAATGTATCTATAGAAAGTCTTGTCCCCTTCTTTTACTGTTTGTGCTAGTGTTTTCTTGGTTTGAGCCTTTGCCTGCCTTACTGCCTTCTCTGCTTCCCTTAGGGAGGTTTGGTATGCCTCCCTATCTTTTTGCGTGGTTGCCACCAATTATATCACACCCCTGTGAGGACTGTCTCCCCATCCATTGGACCCTGTCCTGGGGTTGTTAAGTAGTTCTTGACTGGTTTTGCCTATCCCAAGCTCTGGAAAATTATGTCCTAGTTTATAATTGCAATATGACACTCCCGGTTACATTTTGAGTCAGAGCTAGCACAGGTTAGTGGGGGACTAAAACAGATATTGCCACTGATTGCTGGGATTGGGGATTTCTGCAAATAACCTGCTTTCTGTTAATCTGTTTTATAGCTGTCACTCAGGGTCTGGTGTCAGTCAAAAGTAGGCAGGAGGCAGATGGACACCAGTGAAGAAACACAAACATGGCTGGGGTGCTTGCTGGGAGCAGGGTCTGTTAGCAGAAATGAGGAGCTCTTTTGTTTGCAGTGCAGAGTTCCGGAGCAGGTAGGAGAAAGGTGAGAGGTGGACAGACACAGTCACTAAACTAAACTGTTTGGTGGGATCAGATTAAAGTAGCAAAACTAAACTGTTAACTGGGACTGGGGAAAACTAACAACAAAAACCTAAACTGTAGGATCAGGAGGTATTTCAACAAAAGAAAAACTAACCTTAGCAGACTGCTTTTACTTTCCAGGAAAAGTCAAACAAAACTAACCTGAGCCATGAACTTGTTTCTAGATCTCTCTCTAGGTTAGGGGCAGGTCAGAGGAAGCAGGAAGTGGGTGGTGGTCTCATGATTTACACTAACCAATCACCAGCCAAGAAGGAGTGGCTGGGGGACTTAAAAGGAATCCACTCTTAATGTGTCCCATTCATGTTTGTGTCCTAGAGCAGGAGTGTAACAACTGAAAGAATTAGTGTCTTCGGTAGGGTTGCCACCTGTCAGGTTTTTTACCTGGTGGTCAGGTTTTCAGGGTCCTTGTCAGGTAATCCGGTTTTGCTCTGTGCTGGTCAGGTTTTTGAGCCATTTTGAGTGCTCACATACTTTTGAAACAGATGTTATCTCATTCATTGTTTTAACTACATGTCCAGGTTATAAACAAGTTCTGTTGTCAGTATAGCCTTTTGTTTGTGAAACCAGTCAACCTGGGAGGTGTAAAGTATAACACCATTAGCACTTACTTAACCTAATCTTTTCTACTGTATCTTAGTGGCATAGCAGCAAAGCTGCCCCCACCTTTGTAACAGCAACACAGCCAGTTGTCTTCCACTTTCATTTGCTGGTAAACATTTTCACCTCTAACAGAATTTAGGCATTTTAAATGTTTTAAATTATGTTTTCCTCAAGAAAAATCTGGCCACTTCTTTGACTTTGAAATATTACTGTGGACATGAAAAGGAAATGGAGCCAGCAAAATATATTGTATACATTATAGAAAACAATTTCTTTATTATGTATTATTATATACAAAGTATACTGTTGTGTGCTATTTAAAGTATTTCCTTGTTTCCATATCATATCTGTAAATGAGATTTATTTTATATCTGTATGTTTATCTGGTAAACTAGTGTTAATAAAATCAATACATACATAAGTAAATAAATAACTAGGAAGAACCTAGGAAAGTAACTAATAGGTACAGTACAGTATCTTAAGATTTTTGTTGAAGTGCTTTAAGTGTTGTATTTTATTGATATAACCATTGGCTTTCTAGGAGGACCAATGCATGATGAGTCATGAAAAGGGGTGGGGCTAGGGGCGGAGCTTAGGATCCGGTTTTTGCCTCATCCAAAGGTGGCAACCCTAGTCTTCGGGGTCAGCAGACATTCACAAGTGACAGCAGGCATGTAGGGGGCTGTGCCGTTCCACTGAGGTAAGGTAAAGTACCTGTTTGCTTGCTACTGCCTGTGTAAGGGATTAGTGGAAGAAGATAAGGGGGTAACATCAGGGGGAAACCAGTTCATACAAGCAGATACTACCTGTTGTGTGGGAAGGGAGGACATATCTTAACTAGGGTAGGCATACAAAGGGGTAAAGCCAAGTTAAAAGGGGAGAACTTAAAGCATCTATAGTGTGGGAATTAGGAAACCTTTAAACACCTTATTTAGGGTCAAGTATCAAAGGGATTAAGCAAAACAAAAATGGAGAAATATTAGAAATATCCTATCTAGGGTAAAGTTATAAAATGTGTCAAGTTAACATACTAAGTGTAGGTATGTGAATGTTAGGAGTGGTGCAGTGCAGTGCAATGTACATATTGGTAGGTGAGGGGGAAAAAGACTGTCATGGCTATTACAGCAGGAACCCTTTTAGATGTTTTCATTACAAGCCGTCAGCCCTGGGGACATAAAGAAAAATTGGGATCTCAAACCCATTTTATAGGATGGCATCCTATTGTTATCAGTCTGCCTATACAAACTAAATGTAGCACTGCCAGTAGGGGCAGTTAAGGGGCAACAGACTTCTAGGAAGACATAAACTGAACTTACAAGCTCAAATGGGCAGACTGGGTGGGCCATAGGCCTTTATCTGCTGACACTGTCTATGTATCTATGGTCAAACTATTATTTTTGGTTGCTTTGCCTTATTACTCCAAACACCATTTGTTTATGCAACTTGGCTATGGTCGGTCACTTCCTCACTGTAGCCATACAGAGGACTCTCTTAGCCTCACATATCAGTACATTTTCACCTGTTATTTTGATACATTTGTACTCTTTTTAATTTGTAGGTTTTTTCTGTGTATGGTCAATCACTGTGGTCTGATTGACTCAAACTTACTATGAGTACCACAGTTTATTGCAGCAAACTAGATTCAAGTTCATCCATAGGTGACTAACATGTTATGTTGCTGCAGCAGATCCCCTCTATTTGGTACCTTACCCTGGGTGATCAACACAGCTCTTGACCTACTTTAAGGTTTAACATTATTTCACCTTTGGCTAAACTTTAGTATTTTTACCTGTTTTCTTTAAATGGCATCTTTGACTTTTGTTCTCACATTATTTACAGAAAGCTCTATTAAGTCTCATATTGTTGGATCCCAAGCTTTGAGTTATTAAGCATTCATGTTTGTTTTTCTCCCTAAAGTGATTTGGACTTTGGAATCTGTAACAGATCCCTGACCCTGGGTACAGCTGCAGCTATGGGAAACCGATACAGTTTTCTATTATGCACTGCGAGTGTGGATTTCAAGAAATATTAATACTTTTAAACTTACCTTCTATCAGAATTCATTGCAAAAAATGTTGCTAATGCACTAGTTAGGGTTAAACTGACAAAAGTAGGGAAATGTGGCATTATGGTTTCCAACCCTAACTCCCGGCCCCCACCCCAAGCACCACACAGGAAAAATATTATGGTTTTTGCTTGTGTCACTCTTTCTGAATCAGGGATATGGTGTTCCTTGGGGTTCTCAACCCTAATGCTTAACCAACTGTGATATACTATTCAGATGTACAGAACTGTGTCTCCCCACATGTTGCCAACAACCTGTACACCTTGCATGAAGAAAACAGATCACATCTGAACTTATATGTGCATGGAAGGGGGTGCATGTTAGCTTTCAGAATCCCATAGAACACTCCAACCTGATTCAGAAAGAGTGACAACAGCAAAAACTGTAATGTTGTTCCATTTTGGTGCTTGGGGTGGGGAGTTAGGGTTGGAAGCCCATATGTCATGTTTTCCTACTTCTGTTGGTTTAACCCTAACTGGTGCATTAACAATTATTTTTGCAATGAATGCCTTGCTTTTTGAGACAGTAGAATAGAATCTTCATTCATGCAGGTCCTCTTGGGACCTGCGTGAACACAAGCATGTGATTACAGAAGTGCCAAGCCCATAGGGCCCTGCACTTCAGTCCATCCATTCATGCACACTTGTATGTGGGTGTGGAATCACAGCACCCTCCAGGCACTGCACTTCCATTCCTCTACAAAAACAAACTATGTGGCTTCTTTTACTTTCTTTGTGGAGATGACTTATGGTTGTCAAAGTTGCCATATTATGGTATGGGAATTTTCATTTTTTTATTTCTATGTTTTTGATAAGTGTATTTTCAGTAGGTACTTGTTATGGTGTTAGTGTTGTATTAGTCATTGGCATGTTTCTATTGATACTTTATATAGATTGTCCCTTAACTGTAAAGACTGACAGAGTTACAGCTTGTTTATGTTCCAGTGTTACCCCATGGGAATTGTAATTTAATTTTGATATTATTTATATGACTCCTGATTAGTTTGGAGGATATTGTGTGTTAGTCTGGTAGTACTCATTAAGACCATTATTTTGATATATAGAGTGTCCCTTAAGTGCAAATATTGACTGAGTCATGGCTTGTTAAAGTTGAAATATAGAAATAAACTAAGTCAAATTTTTTTTTCATATGAAGGAATCATTTTTGTGAGATTGTGTCATTTATATGACAAAGGAGTCCTTCAATTAAAAAAAGAACGTGAGAAAAACTTCTGCAAGTCGAAATTCTTTTTTTATGAAGGGATCTTTTTTTCGTATGAACAGCCTCATGAAAAAAGATCCCTTCATACGAAAAAAGAATGTGAAAATCACTAAGTCCAAATTCTTTTTTCATATGAAGGGATCTTTTTCATGAGGTTGTGTCATTCATATAAAAAAGGATACCGTTATGCGAAAAAAGAATGCGAAAAAAAATTATTTTTTTTGTATGATGGGATTTTTGTTTTCCATATGGCCCAATTCCATTTTCATATGGTCATACAAAAAAAAAAGAAATTTGAGACATAAAAAAAGTTTTGAAAAAGTTTAAAAAACACATTTCTGGATCATTAAAAAAAAAAATAACTCTAGAATCTACCTAAGGGGGTTCCAGTTAGCAAGATACATGTATTTGTGTCTCTGCAGGATATGATTTTTATGAGTTTTCAAATTGTTTTGTTTTGAAAAAAAAAAAAACAATATGGGCATATGAAAAAAATATTTTTTTCTCACAAAAAAGGATTACCCCCATATGGAAAAGGATCTTTTTTCTGTATGGATGAAATCCTTTTTTCATTCCAAGCAGCTATCCAAAAAAAATAAATAAATACTGAGCATGCTCAGAACCAAGATTTCAAATCCCTTTTTTCTCTCACCAAACCAGTGAAAAGCACCACTCTGGCCGACGCCCTTTCTACCCTCAAAATTTCAGAACAAATTTCAAAACTGGGTGCTAGGCATGACAAAAAAAAAAAATTAAAAACAGCAAAACAACCTGATATTTTACTTTTTTTCTCTGTCCACATATTGGAATCCTCACATCCAACTGGAACAATATTTGGCACATCAAGAGACCTTGCCCCCAAGACTGGCTGCAAAATGTCATGCAAATCTGTTGATCAGAGCGAATCTATTAAAGTGCAAATTTTAGAGTTTAACATAAAAACTCCTACTCAGCCCTAACAGTAGTGATGCTACCGCACCTCTATAATAATGAGAATAATGTTGATATGGTGTGTCTTTATAAGTTTTGGACTTGTATCACTTGTTGCAGATTCCTGTGTAGGTACAGAATCCCTCCTTTTTTCTGACAGTATGAGTTAATACTGTGAATTTTTTATTTTCATGATGTAATAGTAGTGATATATGTGATCTGTACCTATTTAATATTTTTTCATTTGATTTCTATGTATATAATTGACAGAACTTTATATTGTTTTAAATTACGTCATCAGTCAGCTGTTGGTGATTTTCTTTTCACTACTGTATACTGTAAAAGGGCTGTCAATCTGTAAGTGCTCAATTCCTAATGAAGCCTCATAGAGATAAGTGCCGAGGCAGATTTATTGACAGCTAATGTATCTTCTCTGAGTTTCGTCACTGGACAAATAAATAACAAATTTCACAAGAGTCTTCTGGCTGTCTGCTGTCCATTTTTGTTTCCTCTGTTGAGTGTACTAACTAGTCAGAGAACCCACTCATGATGGGGCAATACTGAACCTGGCACTCTCTAACAGGGACAGTACTGCAGAACATAGAAACATATAATTTGATGGCAGATAAGGACTGCTGGGCCCACCTAGTCTGACCATTTTTCCCTACCTACTATATGACCGCAAACCCCTACTTGATCTCTGGCTTATCCTCCCCCCCCCCGTCTTATCACTAAGCTTCCCTTATGCCTATCCCATGCTTTCTTGAATCTCGTTAAAGTTTTGTGTCCCCACCACCTCCACTGGGAGGCTATTTGAGGCATCCATCATCCTTTTTGTGAAGAAGTGCTTCCTCACATTTCCCCTGAGTCTACCCCCTCCAGATTCATAGCATTACCCCTTGACCTTGAGCATCTTTTTTTCTGAAAAATGCTTCCATCTTGAACTTTATTTATACCTGTAAGGTATTTGAAAGTTTATGTCATATCCCCGCCTTTCTCGCCTTTCCTCCAGGGTATACATATTGAGGTCATTCACTCTTTCCTCACAGGGCTTTTGATGCAGATCCTGCACCATTTTGGTTGCCCTCCTCTGGACTGCCTACACTCTTTCTATGTTTGTCTGTAGTTGAGATTTCCATAACTGGACACAATACTAAAGGTGAGGTCTCACCACTGATCTATTCAGGGGTAACACCACCTCCCTCTTTCACCTGGTGATACCCCTTCCAATGCACCCCAGCATCCTTCTAGCTATTCCAACTGTCTTGTCACACTGCCTAGCCACCTTTGGGTCATCAGATATAATAACCCCCAGATCTCTTTCCTATTTTTTGGTTGACAATTCCTCTCCTCGCAATATGTACTCCACCCCTGGATTTCTGTGCCCCAAGTGCATGATTTTGCACTTTTTTGCATTGAAGCCCAGTTGTCATACCCTTGACCACTCCTCTAACTTTTTAAGATCCCCTCTTATTTTTTCCTCCCCCCCTGAGTTTATACCCTGTTGCAGATTTTAGTGCCATCTGTAAACAGGAAGACCTTCCCAACCAGCCCTCTACAATATTGGGGGCTGGTAGTATAGCCTAGAGGTTAGAGTAATGAGCTGTGAATGAGCTTGGTACATCCAGCAGACCTGGGTTTGACTCTCACAACCTACAGTTACATACTGTGAGACTCTGAGCAAGTCACTTGACCACCCCAGTGCTCCTGGGTCACCCCTGAAAACAGGCACTTGTGCCTAGTGGGCATGACATGGTTACCAAAAGAACAAAAAAAAAAATGTTGTAAATAAAGACATTAAAGAGGACCTGTTCCAGTACAGATCCCTGCAGTACTCTGCTGGTCACCCTCCCTTACTCAGAATGAACTCTGTTTACCACCTCTCTGTCTCCTATCCTATAGTCAATTTCTTACCCAGTTTGCTACCTTTGGTCCCTCTCCTACACTACCCAGCTTGTTTACTAATCGCATATGTGGAATGGTGTCGAAGGCCTTGCTGAAATCCAGGTAGGCCATATCCTGTGCTGTAACCATGCATACTTCCTGTATGAATGGGTGTACAGTTTTTAGCCTCACACACAAAAAAAATGTCAAGCTCCACATCCACCGCTCCTCCCTGATCCAATTCCCTGAATACCCAGCCAAAGAACTCTATTAGATTTGTTTGACAAGACTGCCCCCCATGAATCCATGCTGTCTCGGTCCTGTAAGCCACTGGATTTAAGGTATTCAACTATTCTTTTCTTCAGTAGTGATTCCAATAGTTTTCCCACCACTGAAGTCAGGCTGAGTGGCCTGTAGTTGCCAGTCTCCTCCCTACTACCACTTTCGTGAAGCTGGACTACATCTGCCCTCCTCCAGTCCCCCAGAATCACTGCCATCTCCAGTGAGAGGTTGAACCCTTTTTAACAAATCATGGGAGGATGATGTGATACCTGAGGACTAGAGGAAGGTGGATGTTATTCCCTTCCACAAAAGTGGGAGTAAGGCAGAGGCGGGAAACTACAGACCTGTTAGTTTGACCTCAGTGATAGGGAAAATTATGGAATCACTGCTGAAAGAAAACATTTTTGAGTACCTATAGGTCAGGGGGGCACAGGACCCAAGGCAGCATGGAGTCACAGGGGAAGGTCATGTCAGATGAATCTAATAGACTTCCTTGACTGGGTGACCAAAGTAGTAGACCAGGAAGGGGCTGTGGATGTGGCCTATCTAGACTTTAGAAAGGTGCTTGACATAGTCCCACACAAAAGATTAATAAACAAGTTAGCCAGCCAGGGAGTGGGTCCCAGGGTGGTAGCCTGGGTAAAAAATTGGATGGACAACAGGACGTAGAGGTTAATAGCAAACAGAGTCCACTCTGAGGAAGGGGGGTTACTAACGGGGTACCACAGGGTTCAGTACTGGGACTGATCCTCTTTCAAGTCTTTATAGGTGATATTGTAAAGGGGATGGAAGGAAAAGTATGCCTCTTTGCAGATGGCACAAAGATCTGCAACAGGGTTGATACACAAGGGTGGCAGTGGAAAGGATGAGAAGGGACTGGGCAAGGTTGGAGGAATGGTCAAAAGCATGGCAGCTTAAATTCAATGCAAAGAAGTACAAAGTAATGCACCTGGGAAACAAAAACCCAGGGGAAGAGTGCACAATGGGGGGGAGATACTAACAACAACAAAAATGGAACGGGACCTGGGGGTAGTCATATTAGGCAACCTAAAGGTAGGCAAGCAATGTGAAAAGGCAGTAAGGAGGGCTGGGGGATACTGGTATGCATAGGGGGAGATGTCACCAGTAGAAAACTGGAAGTTGTTATCCCTCTGTACAGACAGTTGGTGAGACCCCATTTGGAGTACTGCATGCAGTTCTGGAGACCCCATCTCCGCAATGACATAGATAAGATGGAGGCAGTCCACATGAGGGCAACTAAAATGGTGCAGGGTCTGCACCAGAAGCCATATGAAGAGAGACTAAAGGAGCTCAATATGTACATCATAGAGGAAAGGAGGGAGAGGGGGGACATGCTAGAAACATTCAAGTACCTCAAGGGAATCAACAAAGTCCAAGAGTGTAGCATCTTTTAGAAAACAAGATGAGCAAGAGCAAGGGGGCACAATTTGAAGATGGGGGATGGCACAGAGGCAACATGAGGAAGTATTTTTTCACAGAGAGGATGGTGGATGCATGGAACAGCATTTTCAGAGGAGGTAGTGGGGTCAAAAACAGTGGGGAGAATTCAAGAATGCATGGGACAAACATAAGGCAATTCTGGAGGGGTAGGAGATAGTTGGCTGTTGGTTAACTAGGATCTGCAGCTTATCTGAAAGGTAGGGAAATGGGCAGACTGGGTGGGCCAAGCGGTCCTTATCTGCTGTCAGAGTCTATGTTTCTATGTAACAGGACTGTCAGAGGTGCAGCCAGCACCTCCCTGAGTTCCCTCAGTATCTTTAGATGGACTTATCTGGCCCCATTGCCTTATCCACTTTCAGATTTGCAGGTTCCTTCGGGACTCTCTCCTCCCTAAATAGACTAGTGTCCACCTCCCGTTCTTCAGTGCTCCTTTCCCTTTTCTGTGGCCCCTCACCTTCCCCTTCTTCTGTGAACACTGAACAAAAGTATTTGTTCAAGATGTCTGTTTTTTCTTGGTCCCCCTTCACACAGTTCCCCTCTTCCCCTCTTAGTCTTACAGTCCCTCCCCTGGTCTTTCTCTTTTCGCTTACATACCAAAAACATGTCTTGTCTCCTTTCTTAACTTCTTAGAATATTTTCTCTTCTGTTTGTGACTTTGAGCTCCTAACTGATTTCTCTGCCTCCTTTTTCTCAAGATACAGCTCCCTGTCCTCATCTTTCTGTGTCATCTAATATCTCCAGAATGCTTTTTTGCCTTTAAAAAGGGACAAAGATGCAGACATTAATGTGAAGGGCCACCTGGGAACAAGTGATCACCATACAATGAGGTTCAACATAAGGATGGCTGTGGAAGTAAACCACAGAAGAGTGATGCTCCTGGACAACAGGAGGGTAGATTTAAAAAAAGTGGGTGAATGCCTCAGAGGTGACCTAGCATTGCGAATGACCTGGGTGGGGGGAGAGAGATAGCAGGCTAAGATAAGAGAAAGCATAGTGAAGGAAACAAACCTCAGGCAAAGGAAGTGAGCAAAAACAAGAGGAAAAAGGACTGTTATGGCTCTTGAAGGAAGTGGCTGAAAAGGTAAAGGCTAAAAGGGTAGCTTTCAGGAGGTATAGAAAGATGCAGAGGGAAGAGAGCAGGGAGGTGTATCAGAAGAAGCAGATGCAGACAGGGAAAGAGGTGAGAATCACAAAGGCACAAACTGAGGAAAGAATAAGCCAGGGGTACCGAAGGGGGACGAGACAATTTTTAGGTAAGTACAGTAAGTGAAAAGGAGAAGACTTGGAGAAGATCTGCAAGGTTAAGAAGAACAGGTGGAGACTGTGCAGAAGAGGATCAGGAAAAAAGAGATATCCTGAAAAAATACTGTTGTTTGGTCTTCACAGAAGAAGGGGAACAGGATGGGCCACATAAAAGGAATAGGAACACTGGAGAGGTGGAGGTAGAAAACAATTCATTTGCAGGGGACAGAGTCATGAAGGGAACTGCAAATCTGAAAGTGGATAAAGCTATGGGGCCAGACAGGTTATACCCAGGGCCCCTAGTGCTCTTCGGCAAAATTTTCTGATTTCTGTGGCAGGGCTCCTTGGCTTCTGTGGCAGCATTTTCTGATTTCTGTGGCATGATTTATTTATTTCTCTGGCAGAACGCAGTCCTGTCATTGGCTAACTATAATGTGATGTCATCGATGACATCACATGCTCAGCGCAGAGGAAGGGCTTCAGGATAAACGAGATGGGAAAGAAAGCCTGAGACTATGGAAAAACAGTATATCTGAATGAAAACTCACCAAAAACAAAGAATTCTGCAGCACTATATATATATTCTGCGGCATGATGCAAATTCTGCAGAAAATTCCGCAACCGCAGAATCGCAGAATTCCAGGGGCCTTGGTTATACCCAAGGATACAGAGGGAGTTTGAGGAGGTGCTGGCTGCACCTCTGACAGTCATTTTTAACAACTCACTGAAAACAGGAGTAGTTCTGGAACATGGCAGATGTAGTCCTGCTTCATAAAAATGGTACCAGAAAGGAGGCTGGCAACTATAGACTAGTCAGCCTGACATCGGTGGGGGGGAAGTTAATAGAGTCACTGCTAGAGGAAAGGATTGTGGAATATCTTGAATCCAGCAGGTTACAAGTCCTGAGGCAACATGGATTCATGTCAGGATGTCATTTCAGACAAATCTGATAGATTTCTTTGACTGGGCGACCAGGGAAATAGATCAGGATGGGGAAGTGAATGTGAGGCGCTGTGTACTCTGACCTGGCTCTCAGTAGCTACAAGCAAGACAAAGGCACTCAGGGTGTTTTCTGAATTTGGCAAATTTATTTAAAGTGTCGTTCACACAAAGTGCAGTTCATTCCCTACAAAGCTTTTGCCTGGTACAATCCCGGGAGCCTGTGATACACACTACTCATCCCAGTGCTTTGACCAACCGGTCTTCCTCAGGGGGTATGACTGAGCAGCATGAAAAGTCTCTTTTTAAAGGACCTAGAACCAGCTACATAATTAATTGGTGCAAGGTGGTGCAAAATGGGCAAAAGTGTGTCTAGTGCACCTTACCTTGTTAGTAATAATTTAATAAATGTGCACCCTGGAAGAGAGGAGGGAGAGGGGGGACATGATATAGAGCTATGAATACCTCAAGGGGGTAAATAAGGTACAGAAGGGGATTATTTTTTCAAAGGAAAGATGCACAAGTACAAGGGGACATGCAATGAAGCTGGAAGGGGTAGATTCAAGAGAGATATGAGGAAGTACGTCTTCACTGAAGGAGTGGTGAATAATTGGAACAGTCTTCGAGTGGATGTGGTAGGGGTGAAAACAGTAGTGGGCTTCAAGCATGCATGGGATAGGCACAAGAGACTCTTAGTGGGAGAAAGAGGGGGAGCGAGCCAGAGATCAAGTAGGGTCTGTGGTGACAGTATAGGCAGGGAAAAACTGGGCAGACTGGGTGGGCCAGGTGGTCCTTCTCTTCCACCAAATTCTATGTTTCCAAGGTACAGTATATGGTATGTGGGATATTGTCACTTCCATGAAGGTTTAAAGGGGAACAGTCACCACAAGTGCCCACATTCAAGAGTGAGGCTGGTCCCAGTGTGCAATTTATGTGCAAAAACATTTTGGTTTACCTACTCTTTACTGTAGTGTAGTATACTGTATCAGACTAATTTTACCTAATTCTAGGCTGATATCTTCTGTAACTGCAAATCCCAGAATCCACTAGAGCTTACATCAGAGCAGTAGGCAGGAGTGGGAGATGCAATACCTGCATGTGTATGTTAGTCTGTGTATAGGTGTATATGAGCAGGATGTTTGAGTTTGTGTGTATATGTATGTTTATGTGTGTGTACTCATGCAAAAGTGCATCTATATATGTTAGTCTTTCGGTATATGTAAGCAATAAGCCACAACAGAGTGTGCATTAGAGGATTTTATTGAATGCCCCAGTGGCATAGTAAGGCACCGGACTGGACACCAAGTGTCCTAATGCCCTTGGGAAGTGCATTAAAATCCTATAATTACTGGTGACCCCATTTATCAAATGGATTTTGGTACCTTTCAAACGCCTCTTAAAACTTAATCTTGCCATCACTGTCACTCATTTCTAGCATGCCATGTTATTGGCCCTTACTGTCAATGGGCGGGCCAAACAGCTCAAAAATCATGGCGGCTACTATGTCCCGCTAGCAACGACCAGATAATTCCTCCAAGGCGAGATAACCAGCTGCAGTGAGCTATTATTTTCTTTTGTAATTATCTGGTTAATCCTGCCTTTTGAGGCAAACCATAAAAAATGTATCCGTTGATCCTGCCGTTGTCGCGCTCGGTCTGGCTTCTGTCTGACCCAGCGACCTTGAAGGACTGTTTTCACGGTCAGTAGCAATAGCATTTTTGTACCAAAACAAAAAAAAACAGAAAACATCTTGCTATTTCAGTGCGTGTGTGTGTGTGTGTGAGAGAGACAGAGTGGGTGTGTCTGTGTGTGTGTTGTGTGTGAGAGAGACAGTGTGTGTGTGTGTGTGGGGGGGGGGGCAGAAATGACACTGACTTTGTGAGAAAACAGTCCCCAGCACCAACTATTTGGACCAGCAATTATAAAAAATAAAGTCTAGGCAGTGGTGTGTTCATGATGTTTTTTTACACACCCTTGGTGGTTGATGAGCTCATAAACCTGACACATCACTCACCTAGGGTGTGTAAAAAAACATCATAATACACCACTGCCTAGCCATTATTCTCTACTTAATGCACACCCTTGAGTGGCTTATCACACTTATAAAATGGCTCGTTTCCATCAATAAGAGCGTGTAAAAAAAACAAATTATTTTCCAAGTAAAAGAAAATTGTTGTTTTAAATGTATTTTCAAATAAAAACCAAATCTTAAACAAACAGTCCCTGTGTTGTACTTTATGTAGTGTATCTGTATTTGATTAAGGCAGCAGGTTGTGCTGTGGTGCTGAGAACCCAATTTATGCTCTGCTTGCCTGTTTGTGGTGGTTTGACTAGGAAGACCCCCAACAGCAGAAGGCCAGTTAGTTATCGTGACACCCCCGGCCCACCTTCACAGCAGGCGCAGAGTTAGTGAGATATGTTGGTAGTTCCTGAAATGGGCTTGATTGGGAGATGATAAGTCATTTATCGAGCATGTTAGCAGCCTCCTGCCCTCCCACTTGTTTAGCTGTGATGTGATGCTGGACAAAAGCTATGAACATATGTGGCAACAGTGCAGTGTTAAAACTGTAGAAATTAGATAGGGGAGCTCAGGA
This sequence comes from Neoceratodus forsteri, assembly GCA_016271365.2. Taxonomy (NCBI): domain Eukaryota; kingdom Metazoa; phylum Chordata; order Ceratodontiformes; family Ceratodontidae; genus Neoceratodus; species Neoceratodus forsteri. Next base: position 728,976,528 of record CM057455.1, read on the forward strand.
GCAGAAATTTCACTGGAATCATATCAGTAGGGTGATTGCTGCTGTGGTTTCCATCTTTCCCCCAGTGCAGTGCCGATCTGTCCATCAGTTGGAGCACAGTATAAACTGTTTGTCACTCATAGCTGGAGTTGCACTATGAATTGCTTTCCCAGCCCTCAGAAGCTATACTAATGGGGGCCAAGGAGCACAGGTTAGATTTAATCTCCAACTATCCCTCCATATCAGGCTGGCCTGAGGTGCAAGCCTGACAGAATGAGCTAGATGCCTCCTCCCCCCCCCCATTCTGAAAAGCAGGACCAAATATGTGGAAATTGTAAGTTAAAAAAAAAGTAATGACTGTTTTTTACAGTTCATCATTCCATGGTTGGGACGGCAGCTCGGGTAAAGTTGCAATAGTAAATTATATTTCAGTAGAATGAAAAACACAAGGAATGTGTAACTATGCCCTGTTGAATCTGATGCTTCAAAACAGTTTGCTGTTGACTGTGCTCAGTGGGTGCTTAGTGGGCGAACAAGTAAAAACAGCGTCATTTTTCATCAGCGGCCACAAAGCTCCATTTAAGTCTGGACAGCTAAAAAACTTTCAGTAACTATTAGGGAAATTTTTTCTTATGTCCCATGATCAAGGGCACTGATTTACAATGATTACAATAAGAAATTATGTTTTCAAGATGTGAAATTCCAGGAATTGCACCTATGATAGTTAGTCTAATTTTAAGATTTTACTGGGACTCTGCTGTCATTCTTTCAGCATATGTATAAATTATCAGAATAAAAAAGGCTTCATATACAGAACATTAAGTGGAGCAAATTGAAAATAGTACAGGAAGCAATCATAACAGCTGATTTATTGATCTGGAATAAAATGCCAAATTCCAAGAAATTTTTAATTTTTACCAGTGTTCAGGCAGTCCAAATTCCAGAATTCTACTGGGGTTTCTGGTAAAAATTGAAAACCTGTGACCTTGCCTATGATGCTGGCAGTTTAAGTTTGTTGGTTAAAAGCTTGCTTTTAGCTTAAAAGAATTAGTTAGAAATATTGTGGTAGTAAAAGCTAGTATTTTCAGTATGGCACCCACTGGATTTTTTTTTAGCTATGGAGGCTTGCCGATACTGAGCCCTATGCACTATGCCAACATGCCGCAGAAACTTGGTGTGTAGGCATACATACGCGGAAATGCAAAGCAGCGGGGGTCCTGCAAACCCTGGCGGTATTCAGCAAATGTACACTGGCCATGTGCACACCAGATTCCCCATTCACTTAGGCTGCAATACGCCAGTGCGGTCTGGGGGGAGAGATGAGGGTGTGCCCACACTATATGCCATTCGCAAAGGCATGTAGTGCTGCATATAGGGGGGTGTAGGAAGGTGCTGGATATGGCAAAGGGGACACTGCTACAACTGCTGTATCTGCCAAACTCCCTCCACAACAGATTCCCCACATTGGTCCCATATGCCAGCCCACCCCCCAACACATAACCATGTCCTGGCCCCAATCCCATATGGCAGCCCACCCCCCAACACATAACCTTGTCCTTGCCCTGCTCCTGTATGGCAGCTGACCCCCTTCCACACATGCACATCAGTGCTCTGGCTCTGGTCAGGTAAGAGAGAACACACACACACACACACACACACTCATCGGTGCCCCAGCCCCTGCTCACATGACAGTGACCCCCCAACCAATGTCACTTCCTGGAGGACCCTGCCCAGTACATCACATTCTGACCACCCCTGATACCAGCTTCTCTGCCCCCTCATTGGTGGTCAGGAGCCCCACCTTGGCATTGACAACACCATCCCATCCCCCGTACCTGCAAGTTGGTGCCGCAGTGATTGACAGAAAGTGGCACACCCCTCCCCACACCACCTCTGCTGCTTGCCATCTGACTGATGCTGGGAGCACACTGTACATAGCAGCATGCTATGGATGGTGGGTGGCTGAGGTGGTGTGAGGAGGAATTTGCTGTGGCACTGACTTGCAGGTATGGGGGATGGGAGAGGGTGGTGTTGTCAGTGCTGGAGGGAAGGGGCCGCTGACCACCAATAAGAGGCAGGGGAGTCAGGATCGGGGGGCGGGGGTGGTCAGAAAGTGATGTACTGGGCAGGGTCCACCAGGACGGGGCATTGGTTGGGGGGAGGGTCACTGTCATGCAAACCGGGCCAGGGCACTTATATATGTGTGTGTGTGTGTGTGTGTGTGTGTGTGTGTGTGTGTGTGTGATGGGGGTGTTCTCTCTTACCAGATCAAAACTGGGGCACTGATGTGTGTGGAGGAGGCTGGCATACAGGACTGGGGCCAGGACACGGTTATGTGTTGGGGGGTGGACTGCCATTAGATATGCTTCGAAATTAAATTTTGCCAGTGAAATTGCCCTGAAATTGGCAATTTTTAACATTTTATGAAATTTTGCCATTCCATGAAATTTTTTACCATGTGCGAAATTACGAAATTTCACCTGTGAAATGCAAAATTTAATCTCAAAATGCACAATTTTGCCAAATGTCGCCCAAATTTTACCAAATTTCAAGCTAATTTCGCCATTTTGTGGGCAACATTTTGCATTTCATGGGCAAAATTTCATATTTCTTGGCAGAATTTTGCATTTTACACACTGAATTTCACATTTCGCACTCACAAAATATTTCACAAAATGCACAAATTTCACGAAATATTTTGCAGAATGAATTTTTCTAATTTTGCACATCTCTAGCTGCCATATGGGACTGGGGCAAGGATTTTGTTGTGGGCGGTTTATATCCTGATGCTGGGACCAGATGGGAGATCTGATGTGGGGGGGCATCTATGCACCGGGTGAGGCAGGGTGCCATGGGGGCAGGTGTCTTGCAGGGAGGACCACTAGATAACAGGGGCCAACTGTGCATTGCCCAGGTGCCTGAGTGTGCTATGCACTCACCTAAACCCACACTTTCGTATACTCCCCTGCTCATGTGGAGCAGGGAAATTCACTCTGGGACCCAGGACAGGCATCTGATTGACTGCCCACCTGATTCTGCAACTCCGGCTCGGTCCACTCTCCACGTTCCTGTGCACTGGGGGGAGGAAGGCCATGGACAGGTGGCTGGTGATAGTGCATACAAGTCTGTGTGTACCTGTCTGCTGGGGTACAGCTACGTGGGCAGGGTATGCACCTCTGGTGTATACTTTCTGCCTGTTCTTGCATAGGCACCATTGTTCAGTAAGTGGGTTTTTGGGGGGGAGGAAAATGAGATTTGGCAGCTGACTGTGCATTTAATGAGATTTAACGCACAGCCAGGTGACATTTCTTGGCTAATGAAATTTCTAGATATTTTCTTGCCATTTTATAAGTATATTTATTCGTGTGCATGTGCATTTATATCTGCATATACAGTAGGTATGTGTATGTATGTATGTGGCACATGCAAGAGAGAGACTGTATGTGTTTGTGTGTATACGTATACTTAGTTTATTTAGTTATTGGTGAGTCTGCATATTCTCCTTTCTTATCCTTTTTGCCCAGAAAAGGTCCTGCAGGACAATGTGATGTCATCACCACTCTTCCAATTGATTTACACTGAGCCTTCCTCTGGTTCTGCAGGAACTGGAAACAATTAAGGAGCTGTATGTATTGCTGCCATCATTAGCTCTTCTACTGCCTCTGGCTCCTTCCCTAGTACATTCACAGCTGTTGTCATAATCCCACTTCTTACAACATGCCCACTGGCACTATGCACAACACCAGGGGCCTGATATTCAAAAGTTTGCATGGGTGCTAGTGGGTCTTTGCCTGGGAAAACTGGGGTTTGGTCTGGATCCCCACATTCAAAAGGGGCTGTTGCACGGGCAAAGAAGGTTAGCACCCACGCAAAATATAATGTGTGTGTGTGGGTGGGTGGGCAAGGGAGGGGTATGGCCCTGAATAGCTGTGCTATCACATATTCAGCAGCTTTGTGCTGTGCAAAAGGGTTTAGTATGGGCCTTTTGTGCAGCATAAATACCGCTGAACAAAACTCCGACATACTCCATGCAACCCTAGCAGCTGCTGGAGGTTATGCAGTAACATAGCTAGTTGGCTGCTGGGGGAGCACACCTTCCCCCTGTGGTCCCTGGGACCCCCACTGATCACTAGCCTGTACTGTACTAAAACAAAATCCCTAGTGCTAGTGGTCCCCCCTTCGATTTTCAGCCTTGCTGTACTAAAAAATTCCCTCATGCAAATGGTCTCCCTTATCCAATTGCCACCCTGTACTGTATCAAAAAATCTCTGCTGGTAGTGGTCCTTCCCTTCCAATTGTCAGCCTGTAATGTAATAAACAAAAATCCCAGGTGCTAGTGGTCCCCCCCCTCCAATCTCCAGCTTCTACTGTAAGAAAATAAAATCTCTGGTGTTAGTGGTCCCCCCCTCTGATCGCCAGCCTGTAGTACAGGGGAAACCCACTTTGGCATCCAGCAGCTCCCCCCAGGTACTGATCCATGGTACCACCGATCACAATGCCATAATCCCTGGCAGCTCATGCCCCTTCCCCCACCGTGGCACCAAACATCCCCCATTACTTTATCAGTCCCCTCAGTACCACAGGTGCATATGGTGACCAGCATATACCTCCTCACACCTCCTCAGTTGGCCACCATATGTCCAGGCAGGGAGCATGCCTCTTTTTTATAGGACAGCTCTTGAATAGTTGTATTCTCCCATTGTGCTCCCTTCCCCACACTCACACACTTTTTTTCTTCTTTTCTACCTGTCTCTGTTCTGTGCTCAATAATATTACACATATTGGGTGCTATGCACCAATGGGCGGGTAATATGTGCCGGAGGCACATTACTGCCCGTGCAGCACTGCACCTGTGGACAGCTGGTATTCACTACCGGCCTCCACCTGTCTGGAGCCCTGCCCCTGGTACACAGGACCCGACAGGGTGACCGGGGGTTGAGTCGCGGTCCTGGGCGGGCATCCAATGGAATGTCTGTGCCAGGTCCTACAGTAGATCCCTCATGCAGCATGGCAAGGGTCCGGGGTGGTGAATGCCCAAAACAGGCACCCAGACCTGTGCACCCATGCCCCAGTGGCCAGCCAGCTGATGGTGTCTCCCCTCCTCCCACTCACAGGCACCCTGCACTGCAAACAGGACCCCCCATACCCTGCCACATCCGAAATGTCCGATGGCCCCCCACCCACCCATGGCACCAACCCCCCCCATGGCAGCATATCTGCCTGGTGGTGCCGCCAGACTGGATGACCAGTGGCACTGCCCTCACCACACCTCCTCAGATGCCAGCTATTTTATTGCTGCCGGGAGCTGCACCAGCCCTTCTTGGCTGTCTAGTGGGCTGGGGCATCACGGAGAGTCATATCTTGGTGCCGTTGTGTTTGGTGGGTGAAGCCTGTGGGGGTGCACAGTGGGTTACAGCAGGGTCCCAGCTGCCATAACCTGAGCCCCTCTCCACACCCATGTGGCTAGCACTACACAGTTCAGTGCATACCGTGTAGTGCTGGCACACCCCTGGAATCCCCCCGGCACATTGCAGTCCACGCAGCTGGGGGATTGGGTGTGTAGGTGCTGTGCCCCCCCATGGTGCATCCCATGTGGGAGGGTGCATTAGGTGTGGAGTGACTACATGCCCCAGATGTGCAGTGCATAGTCACTCCACCCCTTCATACATAGGGGCCATTATCATACCTGCTAATAGCCATCTTGCCACATCAACTTAAAAACAAGAGGCTGAAGCAAGATTCATATTTCCCTTTTCATCAAAATAGAACACTACTCAAAACAGGTCAGGTGAAAGTCAGACAGATTACATCTGGGAGCTCCCAAGCCATAACTATATCCCTTACATTTCGTATGAACCCAGAAGAAAGTGATATGTTATGTTGTGTTATTTTAGAATTTGTTGCTGGGAAGGGCACACTGAGCTGAAGATTTTTTTCCATGTACAATCCAGTAGTGCAGGAAGATTAAAGGGAATCTACAGTCAAAATTTACAAAAAAAAATATTTTATGCAGAGTGTTTTGATTTGCAAGTGTAGTCTTAGTGTGCTCTTCCATTTGTTTGATGTAAGGAGTTTTTTTCTAAATTTGCCTGCTTGTTTTATGGTCAATGGGGATTTCCATGTTTGCATTTTTTATTACTCTTCGTTTTCCTATAATGCTTCCTTTCCATGTGACAGTGATGCATTTGTGACCATTAATTCAGCAAGAGCTAGTTTTGTGTCAAGTTTATAGCAGTAAATCTATGCTTTTAAGTAACTCTCCTTTCCAGTAAGCACTAATGAAAATCACATTTACAGAAAGCAAGAACCTGAGGGATAATTGACTGGTCTAGTCTGTAAGGAAACAGCTAGAGTCTTCACTAATTATTGCTTTGGTTACCTTGGGTAACATGTGTGCATTTTTTATGGTTATGAGTAGTTTGATGAAATTAAAAGCTTTAAATACAAAACAATTGCTCCTGCTGCCAAGAGCTAGATGCACACCTAGGAAACAAAAATAAGTTTTTAGTTGAAGCCAGATTATCAGGGTCCTTACAGTAGATTGCTGCTGCTGCAGCAGCAATCACTCAGCAGGAATCAATGGTTCTGGATGCATCACTGTCACACGGGACAGGGGTCATTATTGGAAAAAGAAGAGTAATAAAATAATCAGACATGGAGATTCCCAGGGGCCATAAAACTAGCAGGCAAATTTAGAAAAAAACTCCTAACAACAAACAAAGGGAAGACTATACTAGGACTACACACAAATCAAAGCACTATTGCACAACATATGTTTCTACAACTTTTGACTATAGTTCTCCTTTAAGTGACTTGCTCAGGTCACAGAGTATGCAAACAGCAATTGCAGGATTCAAACCCAGGTCTTGTGAGTCTCCAGGTTCACAAGTCATTTGCATTTTGACAAAGTTGTGACAGTTTACTTGGCTTAGTGTAGCTTGGCAAAAGACACCAGGAGAAAGGACTGCTGTGTGACTGGACTTCTCTGCTGGGACTAAAGAATAAGATCTCTTGTACTTGGAACTTTAATTTAGGGTAAAAAAAAACAACTAACAAACTAAACAAAAAAAAGTGTGTGTTTGTCTGAGTTAACTGAACTGAATGGTTTTCTGAACAGTTATCTAGGTGTAAATCTCAGGTGATTGAAAGTACTTGATAGCTGTGAGGTTTAAATTACTTGTAGAAAGGTCTAGTAAGTAGGGGGAGTGGCTTAGCTAGAAGGAAAAGCTACATTTAAAGACTGCCTTAGAAAGATTTTGCTAGTAGCTTGGCAGAAGACACCAGGAGAAAGGACTGCTGTGTGACTGGACTTCTCTGCTGGGATTAAAGAAGAAGAACTCTTGCACTTGGAACTTTAATTTAAGGTAAAAAAAAAACCTAACAAACAAAACAAAAAAAAAGTGAGTGTTTGTCTGAGTTAACTGAACTGAATGGTTTTCTGAACAGTTATCTAGGTGTAAATCTCAGGTAATTGAAAGGACTTGATAGCTGTGAGGTTTAAATTACTTGTAGAAAGATCTAGTAAGTAGGGGGAGTGGCTCAGCTAGAAGGAAGCTACATTTAAAGACTGCCTTAGAAAGATTTTGCTAGTAGCTTGGCAGAAGACACCAGGAGAAAGGACTGCTGTGTGACTGGACTTCTCTACTGGGACTATATTGCTCTCATTCCTTCCCCTCCCCTCCACCCTCCCACCCAAAGCTAGTTCTACTTTTATAGGCACAGAATTTGTCTGAAAACAGGAACTTCCTGTTTGGGAGCAGGAAGTGAGTGATCATGGAGCCACCAAAGACCCACCATCCAAGAAGGGCAAGAGTAGCTCTCTGGCCCCCTCTAGCTGCTGGAGGTCTGCCTCTGAGCAAGTAAGAGGTCTACTGAGAAATATAGGATATTCATGTCTCAGAACAGGACAATCAGGAGCTTAAAGGGCACACAGGCAGAAAGTAAGGAGAGAGAGAGAAAAAAACAGAGGAAAGAGTAAGGATTGCAAACAGTTAAGGGGCCAGAAATAAGACATGATGGGAGTGGTGCAGTGCAGTGGCTGTGGAGCAGCAGTCTTCCGGGAGACGTTCTGGAGGATGCAGTGTTGTCCCATCTGCAGGTACCTCTCTGGGCTGAGGGAGGAGGTTGCTAATCTCCAGGCTGAGTTGGCCAGGATTTGTGGGACCTCCTCTTCCATCCAGAGACCACCAGTGCCACTGCCATTGCCTCAGAGGTTGCCAAGAAAGAGGAGCGGTTGGACCACAGTAGGCTCAGGGAGGGTGAGGGTGGTTGAACAGAGGTGCATCCCTCCAGCTGTACCTCTCCACAATTCCTATGCCATTCTGGCAAAGTGTAGTTCCTCTATGGAGGCACCCACAGTGGAGACCAAGGAGGATGCTGGGAACCTCCACGAAGGAGACCCACAGGAGGGTGGCAGAGGACCCCGCAGGGGAAGGAAACAACTCCTGGTGGGGGACTCCATTGTTAGGAAAGTAGAACTGGGGAGGAAGGGAGAGGGAGGTAGGTGCCTGCCTGGCGCCATGTCTTGGAGGGACAGGGAGCTAATCCTCAGGATTGCCGAGCAACTGCACAGGGAGGGAGCTGGATTGTCCACCTAGAGACAAATGACCTGGCTAAGAAAGGGATTAGAGAAGTGCAGGAAGAGTTTGTGGAATTGGGGAGGGCCTTAGACAAGTAGCACACATGGTAACCTTCTCGGAGGTGCTGCCCATCTATGGCGAGGGAGAGGCTAGGGTGTTCCGCACCATGGATTCAATCAGTGGTTGAAAACTGGTGTAGAGCTCAGGGATTTGGCTTCATTGGGGACTGGGTCCACCTGGAGTGATGCAAACCTATACTGGCATGATGGGTTGCATCTGTCCAGGAGGGGAACCAGGATCCTAGGTGACAGGTTTAAATGCCTCATTGGCAAGCATTTAAACTAGCCAAGGGGGGAGGCACTGGAAAGGAGCAGGGAAATCCTAGCCTCCCACAAAAAATCACGGTAGTAAGTGCGGTAAACACAAACATAGAGGTGTCGATAGGGAGAAGGGCAGGGTTAAATGGAGAAAGTGACAAAGGCAAGAAGGACAGGGATGGGGCAAAAAGGAGTAAGGCCATCAGGAAATGGAGGGTAATGAGTACCAATGCCTGTATTCTGGGCAACAAGCTCCCTGAGCGGGTGCCTTGATGGAAGAGGGATGCCTGGATATCGTAGCAGTCACAGAAACATGGTACACAGAGAACCATGACTGGGATGTTAACATACCAGGGTACATACCCTACAGGAGAGACAGGCAGGGGAGAAGAGGGGAGGAGTAGCTCTCTATGTAAAGGAAGGGATAAAAGCAACTGAACAAAAGAGTAAACAGGGAGGAGAGGAGGCACTGTGGGTCACCTTGGAGACTGGAAAGGGCACCACAATCCGCACAGGGGTTGTGTACAGACCCCCATGTCAGGGGGAGGGAATGGACAAGGATATGATAGAAGGCATTCTTAGAATGGCAGAGAAAGGGGAGATACTGTTGACGGGAGACCTGAATATGCCAGATGTTAACTGGAGCACATTTGCTGCAGCCACATCCAAGAGCAGGGCCATTCTTGATGCCCTACAGGTGGCAGGCCTCAGACAACTAGTTTCAGAACCCACTCATGAGGGAGCAATCTTAGACCTCATACTCTCAAACAGGGGCAGTGAGAGGATCTCAGATCTAGAAGTGGGTTGCCATCTGGGAACAAGTGACCATCAAACAGTGTGGTTCACGTTAAACTCAGCTACAGAGTCAAGCCATACAAAAGTGAGGGTACTGGACTTTAGGAGGTCTGACTTTGGCAAGATGGGAGAGTGCCTCAGAAAATCACTAGCAAACAGGTTAGAAGGAGGTGTGGAGCAACAATGGGGAATCATCAAAACTGCCATCACAGACGCAACAAGCCTTTGTGTGAAGCAAATAAACAAATCAAAATGAAAGAAAAAGCCACTATGGTTCTCAAAAGAGGTGGCTGTGAAAGTCAGGAAGAAAAAGATAGTATTCCAGAAGTATAAGGAAACACAGAAAGAGCAGGACAGAGAGCTGTACCAGTTAAGGCAGAAGGAAGCAGGGAGGGAAGTCAGAATAGCAAAGGCCCAAACTGAGGAAAAGATAGCCAACTCAGTTAAGAAGGGGGATAAAACCTTTTATAGGTACATCAGCGAGCGTAGAAAGACAAAGGGAGGGATAGTGAGGCTGAATAGAATGAACGATGGGTGGGCAGAGGGGGACAGTGAAAAAGCAGGGATACTGAATGAATATTTCTGCTCACTATTCACAAAAGAGGAGGGGGAAGTGCCTAATCCAATTAACAGAAGCACTCTTGATAGGGGGGTCGATCCCAGTCCTTTCACAGAAGAAAGGGTTCTGCAAGAACTCCTAAAACTGAAGGTGGACAAAGCAATGGGGCCTGATGGAATTCAACCCAGAATTCTAAAAGAATTAAGGAGGGAACTAGTGAAACCACTGGCAACTCTTTTTAATAAATCATGGGAGGATGGTGTGGTACTCGAGGACCAGAGGAAGGTGGATGTGATTCCCCTTCACAAAAATGGGACCAAGACAGAGGCAGAAAACTACAGACCTGTCAGTCTGACCTCTGTGGTAGGGAAAGTGATGGAGTCACTTCTGAAGGAAAGAATAATTGAGTACCTAGAGGCCAGTGGGGCACAGGACCCAAGGCAGCATGGGTTCACAGTGGGAAGGTCATGTCAGATGAATCTAATAGATTTCTTTGACTGGGTGACCAAAATAGTAGACCAGAGAGGGGCTGTGGACATGGCCTACCTAGACTTTAGCAAGGCATTTGACACAGTCCCACACAAAAGATTAATAGTCAAATTAACCAGCCTGGGAGTGGGTCCCAGGGTGGTAGCCTGTGTAAAACATTGGCTGGACAACAGGACACAGAAGGTAATTATAAATGGAGTCCACTCTGAAGAAAGAGTGGTTACTAGTGGGGTACTGCAGGGTTCAGTATTGGGTCCAGTCCTTTTTAATGTCTTCATAAGTGACATTGCAGAGGGACTGGAAGGAAAAGTATGCCTCTTTGCAGATGACACAAAGATTTACAACAGGGTTGATACACAAGGAGGCGTGGAAAGGATGAGAAGGGACTTGACAAGGTTGGAGGAATGGTCAGCAGTATGGCAGCTAGGATTCAATGCAAAGAAGTGCAAAATAATGCACTTGGGAAACAAGAACCCAGGGGAAGAATACACAATGGGGGAGGGAGGCAGTAACAACAACAAAAAAGGAAAGGGATCTTTGGGTAATCATATCAGATGACCTTAAGGTTAGCAAGCAATGTGAGAAGGCAGTAGGGAGGGCTGGGGGTATACTGGGATGCATAGGGAGAGGCTTCAGCAGCAGAAAACAGGAAGTTGTTATCCCTCTGTACCGACAGTTGGTGAAACCCCATCTGGAGTACTGTGTCCAGTTCTGGAGACCCCATCTCCGCAAGGACATAGACAGGATAGAGGCAGTCCAGAGGAGGGCAACTAAAATTGTGCAGGGTCTGCAACAGAAGCCGTAAGAGGAGAGACTAAAGTAGCTTAATATTTATACCCTTGAGGAAAGAAGGGAGAGGGGGACATGATAGAAACTTTTAAGTACCTCAGTGGAATCAGCAAAGTCCAAGAGGGTAGCATCTTTCAGAAAAAGAGATGTGCAAGAACAAGGGGACACAATTTAAAGATAGAGGAAGGGGGCAGTTCAGGGGCAATGTGAGGAAGTATTATTTCACAAAGAGGGTAGTGGATACATGGAACAGCCTTCCTGAGCAGGTTGTGAGGTCTAAAACTGTGGGAGAATTCAAGAATGCATGGGACAGACATAAGGCAATTCTTGTGGGGGGTACGAAGAAATAGGCTGTTGGTTAACTAAGATCTGCGGCCTATCCTGTAGGTAGGGAAATGGGCAGACTAGATGGGCCAAGTGGTCCTTATCTGCCGTCAAAGTCTATGTTTCTATGTTTCTGTGTTACAGAACAAAATCAGCAATGCATATTTTTTGTGAACAAATTGCAGCATATGCAATAAAAAGTTTGACCATGTTTTATGTGGTCTAATGTATTGTTGCAATTTCCACAATTGCACTAAAACATACTGCATGCCATTGGGATGAATCAAGAGACCTTTAAGCAAATGTTGCTCAACATACAGTAGCAGTCATTTTTAATACAAAGACCAATTTGAAAAGATTTAGTATCCAGCACAAAATCCACAGTCAGCCTCAGCAGAACTCAGTCACATAGTATTCCACCCAAATTTTGAATTCCTGGAGATTCCTGTTTATTACTGAAGACATTTGTATTAAAACAGGATGTTGTTTAACTTAAATTTCATCTGTTCACTGGCCTGCCATCACAGCAGCAGTGCTACCACTTGCGACACTGATGACCCAGGTTCGGAAGTGAACCCGGGGTGTCAGAGGGCTGGCTGGGAGGATGGGGAAGAGGATCGAGCATCTGTAGGATTGCTCTCCCCCTCTGCAGGAAGGGTGGGCAGCACCTGATACTTTCCTGATCCATGGTGAAAGCTGGGAGAAAGGCAGCCCTGGCCAGAGGTCGGGAGGCATGACAGATGTTGGTGCACATTGCACGGGAGCGCATGGCATGCACCATGATGTCCTTGCATGACACACCTTCCTGGGGTTACAGAACACAGGAAAATCCCAGCAACGAGATGCTGACAGGTGCTCACAGGTCCTGCACCTGACTAGCTGGACTCACCAGCCCAAACTGGATCTGGATCTCAGCGAGGACTGGGGGCCCCCACTGACTCCACCAGGGGGCATTTCCTGGGGAGAAGATGGTCAGAATGATGGGACTGGGGTGCCTGCCCATAGGAGGATCATCCTTGGAGCAGAAGGATTAAAATCAAATCATTTGTTCACTCTGCTTACTTCTTCTGTGTAGTTGAAATCCTTTTCTTATGACATTTTAAATGTTTTGCCACAGAAATTATTCTGACACCACAAGCAGAGGATTATGGCTTTGCAGCAGAAAAAGCAGCAGGGACAGTTGAAATGTCAGTGGCAAAGAGCTTGTTTTCATAAAAAAAGTCTTTAGTATATAACAGATGTGGTGTGCAGGATTTATTTTTTTATTTTATTTTACAATTAATTATATTCAGCAAGAGCAAACAAGATGCTGGAATGCATAGTTAGGGGGATCAGTAGTAGGAGAGAGGAAGTTATACTGTCATTGTTCAGGTTACCGATGAGGCCACATCTAGAGTCTTGGCCACATCTAGAGTCTGGAGTTCAGTACTGGTGCCCACACCTCAAAAAGCACATTAACCTCCTGGCGAAGGTCCAGAGGAGGTCTACAAAGATGATAGTGGGTCAGCAGGGTAAGGCATATGAGGAGAGGTTGAGGACACTGAATATGTACTCCCTGGAGGACAGGAGAGAGAGAGAGAGAGAGAGGGGACATGATTGAGACCTTCATGTACTTAAAATGAATATATAAGGTGGATAAGGAGGTTCTCTTCAAGCTGAGTGGCAACCATAAAATGAGGAGAAACAGTCTTAAGATGGAGGCGGGGTTTAGGAGGGAGGTCAGGAAGCACTTCTTCACAGAGAGGGTGGTAGACACTTGGAATGTGCTGCCAAAAGAGGTGGTCTTGTTGAAGACAGTGGGAAGCTTCAAGAGAGGCTGGGATGGGCATAGGGGAAGTAAGGATCATGGGTAGGGAGAATGGGAGGAGTGGGGGAGCAGGGACAGTAGTTCAAACTGTGGACCCTGTAATATGAGCAGACTGGATAGACCAAATGGCCTTCTTTGGCTGGCTTCTTCGCATGTTCATATGTTTGTATCTTTTTTAAACTAATATGTTTATTGATTTTTGTAAGGTACATGAATAATTATTCATATTGCATTATATAGACAGCTGCATGTTTTTACAGTTGTGGAATACTAAGCTAATTTCTAAAGATATATTATACGCAATCATAACTTTTGTGGGACATTTTGTAATTTATTATTTACTCTGTAAAATATTTTAATTATGGGATGTATGGAGAGAACTGAAACTTGCCTCCTATTATAATTTAAAGCCTTTTGTTTGATCATTCCTGGGTTCTCACAGAAACTGGATGGGAACAGCAGCAGTTCCTGTCCTGTAAAGGCTGTTTTGTTTTACTTAAATATCAAAGGGCTGAGCCCCATTACATCTAAAGAGGTTATGTTTTGAGGACTAGCAAAATGGCTGGGACACTCAGATGGCACCCTGCTGGTTTAACCAGCAAGGAAAACAAAAGGACCAATCTCTAATGAATAAATCCATTTGGACTAGTCAGGGAAAAAGGTGATCCCCAGAGATAAAAAGGAGGGTTGAGGATGTGATAACTGAGAGGTATGTATGATGATATGAGTTTAGTGGTCCAGCCAGCCGAAGCTGTTTCTGTTGTATATTTACAATGAGAAGTTAGTTATGTTTAGGATCCTGAACTAGCAACATTATGGTTTGAGTCTACCATAACTCACCAGTTCCCAGTTGGGGGTAGGCTTCTTCTTTTGTGCTTAGAATTTGTATAGCTTTGAGATAGTTTTTTCTGTGTGAGTTCTAGCTTTTCAAAAGATTACATTTTTAACTCTGTAGAAATACTGCATTCTTCATAGTCTTTAGTGTGTATTATCCTTTAACATATGTACATTTTGTGGAGTATTAAATGTTATTTTTCTATACTTCATGCTTTCTGTGACTGAGTCATTTCATGTATAGTTTATCAGGGTTAAAGTACTACATTCTCCATAGTTTTTAGTTTGTATTATCCTTTAACATTTGTAAATATTGTGGAGTATTAAATGTTATTTTTACATACTTCATGCGACTGAGTCATTTCATGTATAGCATATCAGTGCAAATTCATTTTATGTATAGCTAATCAGGGGTAAATTGACGAGTTTGTGATCCATTTCCCAATAGACAGGCTACAGTTATAATATCTAAAGCAGTGTATTCTCACCTGTGATAAAAGGAGTTTATCATTTGCCATTTGGGAAAGAGCACTGTAATGTGTGAGCAGTGGATCTAGTGGGATTCAGAGCTAGAGATACTCTGAGTCAGATGGCATCTGGGTGGTGGCAGCATAACAAGGTAACCCTTTCTGAAGGGTTGAGAAAACTGTTAGCAGTACAGACTGAATTCTGGGAGAAACCATAAGTAATAAAAAATCAAATATTCTGGTGTTCTAGTTGTGACCTGTGACTACACCATCCAAGGATACTAGTGCATATCTCCTAGGGTTACTGAGTTGTCAGGTGGTGACACCCCCCTTCTTGTGAAGTTCAGAAAGATTGGGGGAGCCTGGGTCTTCACTCCTATATGAATGTGGACTTATATCCTAAATCTAATAGCGTGGTGCCTCCATTCACAGTAATAATGTGGACCTGGACAAGAGTATTGCACCTTTCCCTGTGATGCAGTCCCAACCCACCTTGCCACTTCATGATACCTTCCATGACTGTATAGCAAGATAGGGTACCCCATCAATTGAGCACTACCAGAATAATGCCGCACTATACAGCACTAGTCTGGTAAGTGCTCACACGTACAGCGAGTGGAGATTTACAGTGCTTGCTATAAGTGCTCCCTTGGTCGCTGTCCATGGTCCTGTACAAGGACAAGAGTAGAAAGGAACAGTAACCAAACTGAGCTGCTCCTGTGGTGTGGAGGGCTGGGGCATGGAGCAGCGCTGCTAGTGCCAATGGAGACCAGGGTTCTAATCTTGGTCTCTGAAAAACTTTACTACTTTGGGACATAGTTTTTTTACATGGTGCCATGGAAATAGTATTCCATGGCCCCATGAATTTTAACTTTCCCCAGGATCCGCTCCCTCTCGGAATGAGAATCCTAGAGGTGGGTGGTGTGGGGGGCAGGGCAACAAAATTGCACTTTTTTTTCCCCCAGCGCACCATGCCAGCACTATTATTGTTGGCAATCTTTGGACCCAGTACCCAAGGTAGTAGTCCCGACCCACACACATTTCATTGCAGTACTGTATCATGTTTGATTGTTTTACTGATTTTCTAATCAACAATTCCCAGTACCTTATTTATTTTGTCATTTGTGCAACCTTGCTTATTTGCTCAATGTCTTTGTACCCTATGTTCCTTCTCCTCCTCCAGGTCCCACCTGGAAATGAGCTTTGGCTCAGTGTGCCTTTCCCTGTTACCAATTTTCAAATAAATACATAAATAAGTAAATAAATAAATAAACAAACAAAAAAACACACCAGAGTTCACATTGCCTGCTAATAATGGCTATGGACACCAGAGATAAAAATTGCAACAGACATTTATTAAACAATGAATCTATGGAAGGAAGTAGAAGCTGTGCACTACAAACAATAAGCACTCTGAAAAGTTAGCCAATCAGCACACCCACCCTCATGATATAGGCCTGTTAGTATTGTCATGCCACTAACCACACTCCGCAGTCCCAGATGTTACACTCAGAGTACTAATAGAGGTTGCTCCCCTTTAACAGTGCTGTCTGGGTACATAGAATTTGTTGGCAGATAAGGACAGCCTGGCTCATCTAGTTTGCCCATAAAACCTAGGTTGCAATGTGGTAATCCCAATGTCTGTGCTGCCTGGGATCTTGTGTTGGTAATGGGCAGCTAGAGGAA
This sequence comes from Neoceratodus forsteri, assembly GCA_016271365.2. Classification (NCBI taxonomy): domain Eukaryota; kingdom Metazoa; phylum Chordata; order Ceratodontiformes; family Ceratodontidae; genus Neoceratodus; species Neoceratodus forsteri. The sequence continues at coordinate 728,993,153 of CM057455.1, forward strand.
GGGGCCAGATAGGGAACATGCCCCGGTACAAATGTGTCTTGCCCAAGCTGTACCCCAGCAGTGATACATACCTGACAACATAGTTTAGATTTAATTCCCCCACATGCCCAGAAGCAAGGCCTCTGTACCCTGCCAGTGCCCTGGTTATCCTTACTTTCTGGAGTCGACATTGGCATTGGTGCACTTAACTATACAATAAAGAGTAACATAGCCCACTCCTGAGTGACTTACTGTGTAACTCAGCAAAGCAAAAGCTGAGAACCCCATATTGTTATTCCAAATGCTGGTGGTCTGATGGCATTTCAAACCGCAAACAAACGGTAAGCCATTGTTTCAAATATGCTCCGCCTAGGTACTCATGACCTCCACCTCCAGATTTGTGAGAATGACTGCATAGTTGGCAGGATAGTCAGTGCAAAAAGATGGTTCAAGTGACAACTGATTGGAGACACATACATAAGCAACTACACTGCTGAACTAGAGCTGGGCTACACCAGTCACTGACTAAGGGACCAAATCAAAACCTTGATATTAGGTTCATCACAAAGTTTATTAGAAGCTTAGATATCAGTACTCACCCCTAACCAGTCCATCAACATTTCTAGGTGATCCTTCTTATACTTTCAGGGCAGGATTCTCAAAAGGAATGCGCCGGTACATCCCCAACTTGTGCACAGGTGTGGTTCTGCAAGGGGACTGATGTTCCCCCACATTGCAGATGCACCGCATACCACCCATAATGATATGTAGCACATCTGGAGATGCTGTGAAAAGGGTGTGCCCATGCATATGGTGTGCAGCCCTATTCATAGCCCGACCAGGAGGAGCATCTCTGGGCAAGTCCAGGGATGTGCCTCCTAGAGATAAGTCTACAGCAAGTAGACTTAAGTCACTTACCACTCACAGGCAGGCAGCTGTACTGCATGTGGCAGCATGGCAGCCTGCCCACCCTGACATTTCCAGAGTGCCCCCCACCCTACCCAAACCCCATTGCGTATGCCGCACCCTGCGGCGGTAGAACCAAGGACATAGAAGCCCCCCACCCCACCTGCATCCCCATTATACTGCCGCCTCCCTGTGGCAGTTGTTGCAATGTCACAGAACCCCCCACCCTGCTCGCAGTCCCTGTACAATGCTGAACAATGTGGAGGAGGAGCCTTGTACATAGAACCCCCTCCCCACTCCGGCACACATGCACCACAGACAGTCCTCCAGATGCCCCCCTATCAGTCCAGCAGCCCCCTTCCCACTCAGGCACCCTCTCCCCACACTGCTCCCCCCATTCCAGCTGGCCCCAATGGCCAGCAGGCAGCACAACCCACCTGCATACCACCACGGCTGCCCGCTGACAGCTGTCCAAGAATGACAGCTACTGTACTACTGAAAGCCCATTGATTGACCCTGTCAACCAATAGGCTTGCAGTGTGTACTGTAAACAATCCAAAAATACCAGAGCACCCCCCCACAACATAGTATACTTAAACTTTCCACTGCCAAAATTGCCTATATTTACTTTTAGCTCCATGTAAGGAGAGGGTCCTCTTAGTTTCAGACTGGAATTCCAATGTGAGTAAGCCAAACCAACAATGTCACAGTGGGACCCATGGTTTAGTCCCTACTCTAACTTTCCAACTTTCAAATGCCTCAAGGGCTAATGTGCATAATTGTCTCCTTTTATACACTCTGCTCCCGTCAAGGAATTTACACATGTGTTCAAAGGGAGCATGCTAAAAGGAGCACCACAGACTCCCAAAACTTAAACAAATCCAAAAATAGCATGCTCAGACCTTTTAAGTTACTTCACATACTAGAATTCACATTTCTGCTAAGGGGTGCTGGTGTTTTGTGGCATATAACAAACAATCCAACAATACCAGCATGTGTACTGTTCTCTGTCATACACATCTTTGTGAATGACAGGGTACAGCACACACTGCAAACCCATTGGTCGACAAGGTCCACCAATGGGCTTTCAGTAGTACTGTAGCTGTCAGTCTCAGACAGCTCTGTCGGCGGGTAGTAGTGGTGGAATGCGGAGGGTCGTGCTGCCCACCATTCATCAAAGCTTGCTGGGACAGGGGGAGCGGGGAGGGTTGGGGGTACCTGAGTGGGTGGAGGGGGCACCACTAGACCACCAGGATTTACTTTTGTTCGGCCATTTAATGAACGTAGTTTGGGGTCAGGGGGCACCAACCACAAGGGCAGTGTTGGTGGTTCAGTGCACTCTGTGATTGGGTCTGGGTGGGGGGGTGCTGTCACCTCACCTCTACTGCCGCAGTATGCTGCATGTCTCAGGGAATATGGGCAGAGAGGGGGTCTGTGCTCTGTACTGTACAGTACCACCGCACTAAGCGGCATGGCAATGGGGATGCTGGCAGGGTTGGCGGGTGGGTTCAGTGAACAGTGTTTCTCCCCCACAGTGAATGACTTCATACAAGGGACTCAGGCAGGGAGGTTGTGGCAGGGACCATACAAGGGTGATGGGTGCAGGCATGTACTGCCACACATGCAGGGTGCCCAGCACATTTGGCCTGGTGCATCCCTGCACAATGCATGCAAATAGGGCCATAATAACATGTAAATGGCCCCATTGCACCTTGTATGCCTAATAGCCCCATTTGCATGTTTTTGGCTCTGAATGGCAACTGTGGGCACAGCACATCATGAGATGTGCTGCCCCACTGGAATCCCTGCCCAACCAGGGATGAGCGCAAGTGTAGTATTCAAAGTGGGGATGTGCTGGGAGCATTCCTTGATGCAACTTCTGTGAATACCACAGTTGGCATGCTGTGCTTCTTATTTGTGCCGGGGCATCTGAGATGCACTGAGAGCAAGTCCTTTGTAAATCCTGCCCTCATTCTTTAGTACATTTGATACGTGCATGGTATATTTTGTTGTTCAAGTTGCTGTACTATAATAGGGTACATTTATTTTCACTTCACTTTTTAATTGCAGTTTTGCATACAGTGTTTATTTGCCCTGTATAATGTTTTGTACTGGACCTCATATTGGCCTATAAACAGAACTTCTTGTAGTGGATGTCAAACCTTGTTAAAGTGCACTGTGGCTATGCTAAGCATCAGTGCGCTGGTGAGTGTTAAGTGCTGCTGTCTAAAATTCCTAAGAAACTTAGTGATTAACCTAATGCCAAGGTTTTGATTTGTTTCTCTAGTCAGTGACTGGTGTATCTCAGCTCTAGTTCAGCAGAGTGACAAGGCAGTCTCCTCACACAATACTGATGTTGGGAAGTTGAAGAAAATCTGCTATTGACATGTCAGGCGCTGGCAGTTGAAGCACATTGGTGGTTGGGCACAGCAGACAATCAGCAGACATTCAGCAACCTGGTGCTACACACATGAGGAGAGTGATGGGCAGGGAGTGATTAATTACTCACACCAGTGATGTATACTGAATCATCACAATTCATGTCCAAAACATTGTACTGTCTACTTTAAGAGCAGTGCTTTTTGTTATGTTAAAGGAGAATACTGATTTTCTTTTCTTATTAATTTAATACTTATATCTCAGCAGGAGTCAGTGTCTGTTGAGATTAAATAGAAAGATACTTTATTAGAAGTAGAAGGGGTCTTATTTAGGGTTAAAAAAAAGAAAGAAAATAAAGAAAGTCAGTGTGTGTTCTGTGCTGGGAAGGGTACTGTATCAGCTGACTTTGCTAAACCATTAGGAGGAGGGAGAGCTTAATTGGGGGTGTGGCTTAGACACTATAAAAGCAGGTGACTCAAATTACAACTTCCTGTTGCTAGCCTTTTTTCTTACTAATTGCCCTCCATCCCACCCACCCTAAGCCAGTTCTACTTTTATAGCCACTGGATTTGACTGTCAACAGGAACTTCCTGTTTGGCAGTAGGAAGGGAAGGATCATAGAGAAACATTGGTTTTGTTAACCCTAAAGGAAAAAAGTAGCTCACTCTTCCCCTCCTAGCTGATGGTGGTCTGACATTGAGCAAGGAAGAAGGAGGCTACTGAAGAAGATAGGAAGTTGCTGTCCCAGAACAGGAAGGGTGAGAGTTGTAAGGAGAGGAGAGAGTAAGCATACAGAGAAACAGGAGAGGGAGCACAAAGTAAGACATGGTAGGAGTGGTGCAGTGCAATGGCTGTGGGGTGGAAGTGTTCTAGGAGACATTCTGGAGGCTGCAATGCTGCCCTATTTGCAGGCACCTCTCTGGTCTGAGAGAGGAGGTTGCCCATCTCCAGGCTTACCTGGCTAGGATTCGTGAAACCTCCTCCCCCACCCAGGGACCACCAGGGCTAATGCCACTACCTCAGAGGTTGCCAAGAAAGAGGAGAGGCTGGACCAGGGTGGGCTCAGGGAGGGAGAGGGTGGTGGAACAGAGTTGCATCCCTCCATCTGTACCTCTCTGCAATTCATTCACTCTTCTGGTGGATAGTGGTTCCCCTATGGAGGCACCTTCAGTGGAGACCAAGGAGAATGCTGGGAACCTTTACAAAGGAGACCCACAGGAGGGTGTCATGGGACCCCACAGGGGAAGGAAACAACTCCTGGAAGGGGACTCAATCATTAAGGGGGTAGAAATGGGGGAGAAAGGGGAAAGGGAGGTAAGGTGCCTTTCTGTCACTATGGCTTGGAGGGACAGGAAGCGAATCCTCAGGATCATGGGAGGAGCTGCGCAAGGGAGGGAGCTGGATGTCATTGTCCACCTAGGGACAAATGACCTGGCTAGGAAAGGGATAAGTGCAGTGCAAGAGGAGTTGGTAGAGTTGGGGAGGGGCCTTAGACAAGCAGCGCATACGGTAACCATCTCGGAGGTGCTGCCTGTCTATGGCAAGGGTGATGCTAGGGCAGTCCTCACCAGTGAATTCAATGAGTGGTTGAATAACTGGTGTGGAGCTCAGGGTTTTGGCTTCATTGGGGACTGGGGAGCCACCTGGAGGGATGCAGACCTATGCTGGTGCGATGGTCTGCATCTGTCCAGAGGGGAACCAGAATCCTAGGTGAGAGGTTTAAATGCTTCATTGGCAAGCATTTAAACTAGCCAATGGGTGAGGCACTGAAAAGGAGCAGTGAAATCCCAGTCTCCCCCCACAAAACATGGTAATTAGTGAGGTAAACACAAAGGTAGAGAAGTTATTAGGGATCAGGACAGAGGTAAATGTAAAATAAAAGGCAAAGGCAGTAAGGACAGGAATGGGGCTAAAAGGGGTAAGGCTATCAAAAAGTGGAGGGTGATGAGTACCAATGCCCATAGTCTGTGTAACAAGCTCCCTGAACTAGTGGCCTTGATGGAAGAGGGTTGCCTGGATATTGTGGCAGTCACAGAAACATGGTACACAGAGAACCATGACTGGGATGTCAACATACCAGGATACACAATCTACAGGAGGGACAGGGAGGGTAAAAGAGGGGAGGTAGCTCTCTATGTAAAGGAAGGGATCAAAGCAACAGAACTAAAGAGTAAACAGGGAGCAGATGAGGCACTCTGGGTCACCCTGGAGACAAAAAATGGCACCACAATCCGCATGGGGTTTGTATACAGACCCTCATCTCAGGGGAAGGGAATGGACAAGGAAATGATAGAAGGCTTCCTTAGACTGGCAGAAAAAGGGGAGATATTGTTGATGGGGGACCTGAATATGCCAGATGTTAACTGGAGCACCTTTGCTGCAGGCACATCCAAGAGCAGGGTCATTCTTGATGCCCTACAGGGGGCATGCCTCAGACAGCTAGTATTGGAACCCACTCGGGAGGGAGCAATCTTAGACTTGGTACTCTCAAATGGGGATGGAGAAAGAATCTCAGATTTAGAAGTGGGTAGCCATCTGGGAACAAGCGACCACCAACCAGTGTGGTTCACGATAAACACAGCCATACAATCAAGCCATGCAAAAGCAAGAGTATTGGACTTTAGGAGGGCTGACTTTGGGAAAATGAGAGAGGTCCTCAGAAAAGCACTAGCAAACAGGCAAGAAGGAGGGGTGGAGGAACAATGGGGAGTAATCAAAACAGCCATCACAGAGGCAACAAGCCTTTGTGTAAAGCAAATCAATAAATCACAACGAAGGAAAAAAACGCTATGATTCTCAAAAGAGGCAGCAGGGAAGGTTAAGGAGAAAAGGATAGCATTCAGGAAATATAAGGAAACACAGAAGGAGCAGGACAGAGAACTTCATCAGTTAAAGCAGAAAGAGGCTGGGAAGGCAGTCAGAATAGCAAAGGCCCAAACCGAGGAAAAGATAGCCAATTCTGTTAAGAAGGGAGATAAGACCTTTTATAGGTAAATGAGGGAGTGAAGAAAGACCAAATGAGGGATACTGAGGCTTAATAAAGGGGAGGGAATGTGGGTAGAGGGTGACAGTGAAAAAGCAGGGATACTGAACGAATATTTCTGCTCAGTATTCACAAAGGAAGAGGAGGGAGAGGTACCCAAACCAAACAACAGAAACACTCTGAAGATGGGGGTCGATACCAGTCCATTTACAGAAGAAAGGGTTCTGAAAGAACTAATAAAATTGAAGGTGGATAAAGCAATGGGGCCTGATGGGATTCACCCAAGAATTCTAAAGGAACTAAGGGTAGAATTAGTGAAACCGCTGACTTCTCTCTTTAGCAAATCATGGGAGGATGGGGTGGTACCTGAAGACTGGAGGAGGGCAGATGTGATTCCTCTTCACAAAAGTGGGAGCAGGACAGAGGCAGGAAACTACAGACCAGTTAGTTTGACCTCAGTGGTAGGGAAAATGATGGAATCACTTCTGAAGGAAAGAATTGTTGAGTACCTAGAGGCCAGTGGGGCACAGGACCCAAGGCAGCATGGATTCACGATGGGAAGGTTGTGTCAGACGAATCTAATAGATTTCTTTGACTGGGTGACCAAAGTAGTAGACAAGGAGGGTTGTGTACATGGCCTACCTAGATTTTAGCAAGGCATTTGATACAGTCCCACACAAAAGATTAATACACAGGTTAGCCAGCCTTGGAGTGGGTCCCAAGGCAGTAGCCTGGATAAAAATTTGGCTAGACAACAGGACGCAAAGAGTAGTAGTAAATGGAGTACACAGTGAAGAAAGGAGGGTTACTAGCGGGGTACCGCAGGGTTCAGTACTGGGACCGGTCCTTTTTAATGTCTTTATCAAAGATCTGCAACAGGGTTGATACACAAGATGGAGTGGAAAGGATGAGAAGGGACTTGGCAAGGTTGGAGGAATGGTCAAATGTATGGCAGCTCAGATTCAATGCAAAGAAGTGCAAGGTAATGCACCTGGGAAACAAAAACCCAGGGGAAGAGTACACAGTGGGGGGTGAGATACTGACAACAGTAAAAATGGAAAGGGACCTGGGGGTAATTATATCAGATGACCTAAAGGTGGGCAAGCAATGTGAGAAGGCAGTAAGGAAGGCTGGGGGGATACTGGGATGCACCTAGGAAGAGGCATCAATAGTAGAAAATAGGAAGTTGTTATCCCTCTGTACAGACAGTTGGTTAGACCCCATCTGGAGTACTGTGTGCAGTTCTGGAGACCCCATCTCCGCAAAGGCATAGACAGAGTGGAGGCTGTCCAGAGGAGGGCAACCAAAATGGTGCAAGGTCTGCACCAGAAGTCATATGAAGAAAGACTAAAGGAGCTTAATATGTACACCCTTGAGGAAAGAAGGGAGAGAGGTGACATGATAGAAACTTTCAAGTACCTCAAGGGAATCAACGAAGTCCAAGAGGGTAGCATCTTTCAGAAAAAGAGATGTGCAAGAACAAGGGGGCACAATTTGAAGATAGAGGGGGGACGGCTCAGATGTAATGTGAGGAAGTATTTTTTCACAGAGAGGGTTGTGGATGCATGGAACAGCCTCCCCGAGGAGGTCGTGGAGTCAAGAACAGTGGGGGAATTCAAGAATGCATGGGACAGACATAAGGCAGTCCTAGTCGGGGGTAGGAGGAAGTAAGATGTTGGTTAACCAGGATCTGCAGCTTATCTGTTAGGTAGGAAAATGGGCAGACTAGGTGGGCCAAGCGGTCCTTATCTGCCGTGAAATTCTGTGTTTCTGTGTTCTGTGATCAGATTTTCTGTCACTTAAACAGTACGGACCTCATCTGGGAAACATATCTGGCAGCAGAACAACTAGCACCCACAAATAAAAACACTATTCTGGCTGATTTCTTTCTTTTTTTTTTTTTGTACTTTCTGTTTTTTCCTCATCTCTCCCCTCAGCTCTGGTCTCCTCAGAAGTACCTAGGAGTCATCCCACTATGGTTCACTTCTACCTGGTCAGTCCTCCGTCGCCCATGTAGCCTCAGTTTACCCCCCGGGTGGGGACGAGGTGGGCTCAACACCCCAAAATTCTCTGGCAGCGGTGGTTGGGAGGATGCCAGGAGGGCGGCCGTAAATCGTGGGCATTCTCCTGTTCTCTGTCTCCACCGGAGCTGAAGAGTGTGTTTCCCTTTTTCTAGGGAGCGGCTAGTGCCCTGACGTGAAGGCCTTCCCGACGTCTGCCACTTCCCGCCCCTTCGCTACGTTTAGCACTTGCTGTACCTCCGGCTTCTGACAGGGGTCAGCCGAACACCGAACAAAGACCCCTGTCCCTCCTGGGAGAGGAGAGCTGTCCTCCGGATTCTTGATCCTATCCTTCCCCTGCCAACCCCCAGCAACCCAGGCTCATTCCCGAACCCAGGTCACCAGCATGGTGCGAGGTGTGGTGTCCAGCGCCTCAACCATCAGCACCACCGGGCTGGCTTCTGGCTGATTTCAACAGCAGAATGAACAGTGCACCCATCACCTTGCTTTACACAGCAACAGAAAAATACTTGCAATTCTGCTGTTTGCTCAGTTCAAGAGTCTAACTTCCTTGAAATCAGTGTTCAGCTATGGCTGTCCTGACTGCTACACTCTGAACTGACACCGTTCACTGGCTCACATTCATGATCAATGGTGAACTGGGCATCAAGCACATTATTCTCATCCTATAGCACACAGTTACATGACTTGGCCTCAAGATCATTTATTGAGCTTGCAGTTCTTGCTCTGTCCTTGATCGATGACCACACATGAAACTCTTCCCTCGCCACATTATATCAGTAACTCATATATACCCTAATAATCTAAATGTGGGCATCGTTATCATGGAAAGTGGCAGTAACATGTTGAAGGTGAAGAATGATGGGGATGTCAGTCACATACCTTGTACTGCACACCCCACAATCTGATGGAGAATCATGTGCTTGGTAAACATGTGTAGTTAAGAGAAATGCTTGATACTGTATGGGAAATTACAAAATATTTCCTGTGTTCCCCAATGCATGCAGAGCTCTGTAGGAAAATTAGGCTAAGATGCAAACTAGTTGTTATTAATAGAGTTAACTCTATTACTTTATTATTGCTTATCATGATTTAGCAAAAGTATCATGATAAAAGAATTCCTGTGCAAGTATGCAGAAGGGCTTGGACTTATCATTCCTGCAAAGTTACTATTAGTTTAGTTTTAGTTTATTGATTTGTTAAAGTGCTCTGTCTCATTATCACTCTAGGCCCTTTACAAAATGCCCTAATAATACAAACAATATTACAGTAAGATATACATAAAATATAAAACTGATCATAATGAATTAGAAGGAGGGGAAAGCTTTACTAAATAGAAAGGTCTTCAGATCCCTCTTGAAGTCACCAACCAAGGGGGCCTCTTTAAGGCCCTGTTCACACTAGGAAGTTTAAAATGGTTTAACTGCCTTAAACCGTTTTAAGTTCCCAGAACACGGTTTGCATTCACACTGTAATACGGTTAAAACCTTGTTACAATTGTGTTCTAAAACCATGCTAAAACCCTGCTAAGAGGTGGTCTTTAGCATGGTTTTAGCTAAACACGGTTGCCTTAATCCGTGTTAACAGCAGTGTGTACACAAACTGTACTGTAACACGAGCTAAGGCAAACCCTCTGGCGAGAAAATCCATTTCATCAGCCACAGAATAAAAAAAAATTATACATTACAGGCACCACTGTGCAGTGGAAGAATCCCCAATTCTGCCCACATATTTTTGTCCTGATTGGTTTTGGTGTGCATTCACGGGTATCCCATCATGCACTGCGGCACCAACCAGAAGCCATAATGCTTTGAACTGGTGCTGCAGTTATGCCTGGGAGCCCATTCCACTTGGCACGGTTGTCTGAACTGAGTGTGAATGCTCCAACAACCGTGCTATGGACTGATTTATAAAACATTTTTAGTAACGTTTTATAAATGGTCCCTAGTGTGAACGGGGCCTAAGTGACTGAAGCAGTGAATTCTACAGGGTAGGTGCTGCAAATGAAAAAGCCGAGGCATGAGTTGGTTTTAAATAAACCCTGGGAATCACTAGGAGGCCCTCCTCCTCAGATGACTGGAAGGGATGAGATGAGTGGTGGGGCTGTAGGAGGTCTTGCAGGTAACTAGGCCCCAGACCATGTAGGGCTTTATAGGTCAGTAATCTGACCTTGAAGGTAATCCACCACCTAATAGGGAGCCAGTGCAGGAAATGCAGAAGAGGCATAATATGACTTGACTTCAGAAGGTCAGCCAACAGCCTGGCTACTGCATTCTGCACCAGCTGTAGGCCGTGAAGATCAGCCCCCACTGGCCCTTGGTAAAGGGCATTGCAGTAATCAAGCCATGATGTCACAAAGGCATGAACTAGTGATGGCAGGCCACCTGAAGGAATCAATGGTTTAATCCTGCTGATGTCTCTTAGGTGGTAAAAAACACACAGGACCACAGCCAATACCTGAGATTCAAGTTTTGTGCAGCTATCCATCACAACGTCAAGATTTTTCACCCTGGAAGAGGTGAGAAGCTGGGAATCTGCAAGCCTAAGCCTGGAGGCTCGACTAGCCTCCACACCAACCCTTGAGTGACCAGGCTTAATCAACAGAACTTCCATCTTATCCGGGTTTAACCTCAGCCAGTTGGCACTCATCCAGTATTGGACCTCGGCAAGGCATCAATTGAAAACTGAAACCGTGTCATGTTGTTCGGGCACAAAAGACAGGTACAGCTGGTTATCATCAGCATAGCAATGAAAACCCAGTCTGCACCAAATTATAATGTCCCCTGGTGGTAGCACATACACCACGAACAACATGGGGGACAAAATGGAACCCTGCAAGACCCACACGGCAGGGGCAGTGGTTGGGAGGAAAAGCCCCTAAAACCACCCTCTGTATTCTGCTGGTGAGAAAAGAATGAAACCAGTTGAGGACCACACTAGAGAGTCCACAATGAACCCACAGGTGATCCAAAAGCACCCCATGGTCCATGGTGTCAAAAGCAGTCAAGAGATTTAGCAGAACAAGAATAGACCATTCTCCTCTATCCATCGTCACTAGGAGATCATTAAGCACACGAACCAGGGCAGTCTCAATGCTGTGCCTTTTCCTAAAGCCCGAATGGAGAGGATTGTAGATGTCATGAGCTAAGAAACGGGCCTCCAGATGTAAAGCCACCACCTTCTCAATAACCTTCCCTATAAAGGGTAGGTTAAAGACAGGTCTGTAGTTCACCAGGCAATCCAGGTCCAGCAAGTTTTTTTCAGGAGGGGCCTCACCACCACCTCCTTAAGGGGCTCAGGAAAGACCCCCTCACTAATAAACACTGGACAATCCTTGCAAAGACTGGGCTGATGGACTCGATACACCCTACAAGAAGGCACGTTGGACCCAGGTCCAAACTACAGTAGGTGGGTCTCAGCTCACAGAAGATCCTAACGACATCCTCAACCGCCACCGGGTCAAAGTCAGACCAGATTGATGGAATGCCCATGACAATCACAGGCTCGCCACTGCAAGTCCAAATAGAGGGTGCCAACAGGATCCCAGATCTGATAGAGACCTTTTTTCAGCAAAGAATAGAGCAAACTCTTCACATTTAGACTATGAAAAGGCTCTAACTGGTTGAAGACAGACTAATTACACAGCCTGTCAGTCCGAAACAGCTGAGCTGGTCTGTTAATTGCTGCAGCAATTTCCCTGGATAGGAACTCTGCCTTCTTACAGGAGTTGCTGTTTGATAGTCTCTCTAATGAGACACCAAAACAAGTTCATCCTCAGCAGATCGGATCTCTGCCAGCAATGCTCAAACCTTTGGCCCCTCACCTTCAACTCCTTGAGAGTCCCATCAAACCATGGGGATCTCCAGCGTGAGGCAAGGGGTCAAACACGGGCTGGTGCGATGGAGATGAGAATGCCAGTAGGCCAACACCAATTCCCCAAGCTCTTCACAAGCTCTCATCACACCCGATAGGGTCAGCACCTCCATAAGTCCCTCTGGGGTCACATCCCTCAAAGGGCGGTACTGAACCATCTCTGTAGGGGATGGTCTAATGGGAAGGGGCTTCAAATGGGAACTTCACAGTATAGTGGTCCAACCAGACAACTGGTTCCAGTATGAGGTCAGTGATCTTTAACTCCAGTGAGAAGGCAAGGTCCAGGGAGTGACAGTTTGAGTGGGTTGCAGAGGTAACCACCTGTATCATGCCCAGCGATTACATTAACCGGAGGAAGTCTTGTCCAAATGGCGAGAGTGCATCATCGATCCAAGCGTTGAAGTCACCCAGAATTATCCATCTGGGAGACTCTAAGACTAGTCCAACCATGAAGCCTGTAGGAATTCCTTCTCATGCCTCACAGGGCAATAAATGAGAAGGATCCTGCAACCTGCACGTGCAATCCCTCGGATGCCCACGCACTCAAAGGACCTTGTATTAGAGATATAGGCCACAGGAGAAAGCAACATAGACGTAAGTAAACCTGTACAAGGATGGGATGAGTAAAGATCTATAAATGAATTTCACAGAAAATAATACTGGACCAGAAAAGCTTACAGCTGTGCCATTAGTTGCTCCTCAAGGAACACTTTTTAAAACTTAAAAAAATCCAAGGCTGATAGAATGAAACATGTAAAGCTGTTTGTAATTTATAAGAGAATCATGCTATTTTTTTATTATACAACAGGTATCTGTTCCAAGTCAGTCAGAACTTAGGAATTAATTTTCCCACAAACTACCACAGTCACATTTTAGACATGCCCACAGCAGGTTATGCATACTCTGGTGATGCCCACAGTTGGTTAGCCACATTCAGGCAATGCCAACAGTAGGTTATCCATGGTTCATGCACGCCCACAATAAGTTGTGTTCCTCTTTAACTGTGTCCTGGGAGCCAGTATAGCTCAGCGGTTAACAGCTCTGAGCTGCAAACTGGAGAACTGGATTTGATATCCACAGCCACCACATGCATACTGTGTGACTATAAGCAAATCACTTAAAAACTACAACAGCACTTTTAAAATCCTGGGTTCAGAATTTCTGATCATATAATAGTAACAACATTCAGCTAGCTGGAGTATACATGGAATAACTGGCTAACTGAATATTAATTATAGTATATTATAACATGGGTTGACAGAAACATGCAACCTAATTGGGTGAGTCGCTTTGTGGGGCTGTGGATTAAGTTAGCATTAATCCATGGTGCTGGGAGCGAGTCTGGAGAGCTGCTGCCACTGCTTCTTCTGCACAGTAAAAAGGAAACTGTGCTGACAGCCATTTGTAATTTCGAGTAAGCGAACAGTAGTGTGGTGATTCAAATAATGATAGTGTCTGTAGCAGTCAGTGTATTTTCTCACCCACATATGGGAATGTCAGCACTTTTACATATGGGAATATCAACACTGTCCTGCAAGTGGGTACATGTGTCACAGAGTTCTCCATCACCTCCTCTGTCTCGCTACTGTGTCAAAATGCCTGGGTTTCAGCTTGGCTCTCTCCATTGATGTCATACTGGTGTTAACAGTATGGAGTATATAACATTAAGTGTCTTATTGGAATAGAAGAGGAATGAGCCACACCTCTCCCCTCCACTATCCCCATTATCTCCTCGAGTGTGCAGAATGAAGAGTGAGAAAGAGGGAGGGAGAAGTGTGTTCCAGTGCTGTCGGATGGCCCTAATGAAGAGTGAGGCAGTGCTGGAAAAGTCATCAGTAAGTGAGAGAGAAAGAGAGACAGAGAGAGTGAGTGAGTGAGTGAGTGACCAACAGCGAGTGTCAGAGAGTGTGAGCAAGTCAGAGGAGTGAGAGAGGGTGAGCTGGTCGTCTGTGTTTGCATTGTGAAATATTTGTGGGAGCAGTGGCCAGTGCTGTGGTTCCCAAGCAGACACTGATGCATGCTGTGAGTGTGACATTGTCATCGGGGGAAAGGCATTGTATAGTTGCAAGTGTAGTCAAACACCGGTCTGTGTTTCCATCACACTGTGAGTCACGACTTACTCCCTGTCCACCTAGGTGAGTCTCCTATGTGTGGAAAGTTGCAGCTATCTGCTACTGGTGTGCATCTCTCTTTCTCTATTAAACAATTGCTGAATGCAAGAATCAAACTCGGTACACTTAATAGGTTCCAATAGCAGTTTGGTCCCTGCTCTGAATATCAGTTTTGCTGTATGCTGTACCAATAATTACCACCTTGAACAGATATTAAATTATATACCACTACTCCCAGCAGTCAATGCAGCACTTCGGTGGAGGAAGAAAGAGACCACAAGCAAGAGACACTGATACACAGCATCTCTGGTGGGTGCCTGAACAGTGCCGTTCCCCTCTCCCCCACTGGGCAGGTGTTGCAGTGGGACTGATGCCTGGGGTAGCGGGTCCAAAGCATACATTGATGTGTGCCATGAGTGTGATATTGTCATCAGGGGAAAGTCAGTGTATAACTGCAAGTGCAGGCAGCAGCAGCAGCTGGAGAATGCATTTTTCCCACAGGTTTAATGCCATCTCTAAAAGGATTATCCCATCTGCAAGCGTAAGAGAGAGAGTGAGAGACATGGGGAGATTTTAATCACAAGTCTTGAACTCTCAGGTCTGTCTGTGTGTGTGTCTCTCTCTCTGTCCGTGTGGCATGCAGTAAGTAACACGTGTTTAGGGAGCAGGCACAGATGGGTGAGCTGTCATCCCAGGTTGCCATCTAACAGAAGTGCACCTCTCAGGAACCGGGTGCAGTGGAGGTGCGACAGTGGAGACAGGGAGAGAGAGAGAGAGAGAGAGAGAGAGAGACAGTGTGAGATTTAAATTCCTGCACTCCCCTGTCTCTGTGTGTGTGTGTCTCTCACTCCATGTAGCATGCAGTAAGTAACAGTGATCAGGGAGAGAGAGAGAGAGAGAGAGAGAGAGAGAGGCAGAGTGACACTGCAGCTAACAAGCATGTGGATGTGGGTGCTGCAGTAACGGTGGTAGCCATTGTAGCAGACACTATTATTCACAAGAAATGTCACAGATCCTCTCAGTAGTGTATGTGTTACATTTCTATGTGCAGAACATCAGTGCACAATGCATTATTTGTTAGGGACTATTTTGCAAGGTGGCAGGATACATTAGCTTTGTTGCTATTTAAACAGAATCCCCCCACACCTTTCTGGCTATTTTTTTTGTTATCTAAACATAACCCATGCTATAAGTGCAATAGCTCACTCCAGGGTGTGCGATTATAGGGGATTAATCAACACCCTGGTGCTGTGAGGACACTTAGCCTGTGGCCTTATGCCTCACAACGCACTGGGGTGTTGATTAATCCCCATTAAATGTACACCCTGGAGTGGATTATTGCTTACTTACAGTATATGGTTGGGACTTATTGTGCTCTGAAATCAAGCACCTCAAAAACCTTCTTGTGCACATTCTAAAGTTATTGTGCACATTCTAAAGTTATTGTGCACATTCTAAAGTTATGCATGTTCCAAAGTTGCTAAGCACATTCTATAATCACAGCACCAGTGTACCGCTCATGCTGACTGCCCCCTTCCTGCTTCAAATTTCTTTTTGCCACTCAGTCGCTAATGTTACAGTGATTCACCAGGTTTTTTCTCTCACCTCATTTATTCATAGTGACATGACCCTATTAGGTGAACTGCAACTTTTCTGAGTAAAAATAATGTCCCAAAGTGTTAAACTTTATTCCTTCCTGAACCTGGAACTAGCACCTTGCACTAGCGTTGAGCACCACTCAGTGCAAGGAGTGTGGGTTTGTGTGGTAACCATGACAACACACAGCACTCCTACTTGCAAGCACTTGATCTCTCTCTTTTTTCTCACTCATTCTCATCAGGACTGTTAGGAACAACACCAACAATACAGCAAAACACAGGGAGAAATAATATATAGAGAATAATAGATGGGGAAGGGTTTGATATGAGATTTAATGCACACCCTAGTTGTGGGATGCTACATACAGTAAATCCCGAGGGCGAAGCCTGAGGGGTTTATTAAAGCATCCCACAATGAGGGTGTGCATTAAATTCTCATATGAAATACCATCCCCATCTTTTATTTTTTATAATAACACGCCAGAAATTTTTCTCCAGCAGTTTGTGAGACTGTTTGGCCCTGCCCACATACAGAATGTTGGCCAATGAGGAAGCAGCATAGTTTGATTGGCATGGCTCATGAATGTCATAACAACAAGTCGGTTGTTATGAAAAATATCAACCTGGTCAGTACATTGAGAGAAATTGCTGACCAGTTATTATAAGGTAATAAAGGCATAATTTTGCCCAACTGATTATTACTGAAAAATAATGTAACCTACTTTACCACAGTGCTACATGGAAGCAAAGTCTACAACAATATTATTTTTACTAAAACCATATACTACAAAAAATAAAATATGGGTAACCATACACAACTCACCTTGTGTTTCTATTTTGGGAGTCAGATAACAGCATGGACCTCTCAGACTATGCTTTCTAGCTCCATACTGTACATAGGGGATACATAATGGTCAGCAGTGTGATATGGGAAATATATCCATGAGTGTCCAGTGACCTCAGGATACTCATGAGTGGCAGAGCATAGTAGAGCCACCAGTGAAAGTATCTGGAGGTCACTGGCTATGAATGGAGATATTTCCCATAT
Organism: Neoceratodus forsteri; assembly: GCA_016271365.2. NCBI lineage: Eukaryota > Metazoa > Chordata > Ceratodontiformes > Ceratodontidae > Neoceratodus > Neoceratodus forsteri. The sequence continues at coordinate 729,010,051 of CM057455.1, forward strand.
CACACTCCTGCCCATCATGTGTTCAATATACACTATAGGGCAGGAATGGGTTCTGTTTGGAGACAGCACTTTAGTTTCTGTGGAGTTATTTTTTGCTGTGGTGTTCATGCCCGAGAGTGATGCAGTGTTTGTGACTGGAAATAGGTTCTTTTCTGAATGGATGCGCCGTAGTACTTTTTGATTGGCTGTGTGTGGAGTAGGCGTCTGCTGAATGTATGTGATTGGTTGGGTAGGGCTGTTTAGTAATTGATTGGTTTGGTCTGTGTGCCTTGAAATGTGTAATTTCATTGACTGTGTTGCACTTGTGGACAGGGCTTAGTTGGGAAGTCGGGCAGCAGTTCCTGTTTATGTTTGGATTTATTTCTTTTTGTGAGGGGAATATTTATTTTTATTGTTAGTTCTTTATTTTTTTCAGTTTTTTTATTATGTGCTGCTTGTGTGACTTTGCTCCAGTTACCTTCACTGGAGCTTTTCGGTAGTGAGACTTCGGGGTTTTTTTTCGAAGTAGGGATTTGGGTTTTTAGCCAGTTTCTTTCACTGGATTCATGAAGGCACAGGAAAACATGGGGTCTGGTGCTGAAGCAGGGTTGTAGTAGCAGGAGAGTGTAATTAAGCAATAATGCACAACAGGGTGTGTGTTGTGCTGGGATAACGTCACGCCTGGGGTGATTAGGCACGAGGCCGAAGGCCGAGTGCGACTAATCACCCCAGAAGTGACGTAATCCCAGCACAACACACACCCTGGAGTGCATTATTGCTATTATACAATGGCTCATTTGTAAATAAAATAAAAAAATTAGAAAAATATAATTTATTTTTTTTTTTTATTTGATTTTTGTATGTGGATGTGCACATATTGAAAAAAAAGTCCAGTTTTTCTCTTTGCACTCAATGGAGCTGTGTGAACAATGTCATCTGAGGTGCATAACTGTTGCTGTTTCCTGTGTCTTCCTATGTGAAGACCCCCCCCCCAAATCTGGCTGCTAAGTTTGTGTTTTTTTTTCTTTATGTTGTGTCCTGCAGTTTCAATTTCAACGTATGAGCCCTTTGTTTACTGTGGCCAGCGAGGTGTTTGCGGACTGCAGGTAGCGTAGTGCTGAAATGGGTAGCCTAGGTGGTGTTACAGTAGTCAGAGCAGATGGACTTACACTCCATGGCTGTACTTGCCTGACAGAAAACAGGTTGCCTGGACCACAGAAACAGGCGTGGGGCTTGCTTTCGCTCTGAGGTTTGCGGTGGCAAGTTTACACCACGGCAGTTACATGTGCACGCGCTGTATACAGCAGGCAACAGAAATGCCAATTAGAGCTATGGCTTTCTTCTGTTGTAGGTACTGTTCGAGTTGGGGGCTTAAGAAAAGAAAGAAATAGCTTCTTGAGTGGAGTTGTGAACTCGGAGCAGAGCGACTGCATATGATCTATAGGATGAAGCTGCTCATGGCTCTGTTTAAAAAAAAATACGATCTGGCAGTGCAGCACTTTTCCTCTTCTTGTAGCCTTGATCTATAGGATGAAACTGCTCATGGCTCTGTTTAAAAAAAAATGCGATCTGGCAGGGCAGCACTTTTCCTCTTCTTGTAGCCTTGTGTTGTTTTCTTTTTAAACAGTAAAAAGGGGGGAGGATGCTGTCACCCTCAGTTCATCCGTGTGTTGAGGAAAAGGAGATGCGCTGGATTGTAAAGGCAACAGTCTTCCGTGGACAGTTTCGGTAAGTAACGGGGAAAATTACATGGAGTTGCAATGTGTACTGAGTGAACCATAGTGAAATGTTTTGGGGTGGGGAGAGGGATTTTGTTTATAACAGATACGGTCTTGGCTGGCGGGGTCTGTGACTTGAATGAGCAGTGAGAAGCTGATCTCAAATGTTGCTTTCAGTTGGAGTTATAGATAGGACGGGTACTGATTTTTTCTCCTGTGATTGGGTCAAGTCTGTTCTGGGACTACATCCGTGATGTTGTACTGGGATAACATCACGGGTCTAGCCCTACACTGACCAATCACAGCCAATGATTTTTTCTTGCCATTGTATAATTATTACTAATGCTGTTTGTGGAAGTAGTGCTGATAACCATTTGGGCCAGAGTTGTGATATAAAAAAAAAAAGCTGCTGACGTAGGCAAAGTAGATAAATCAGGTCATGACATATGCACAGTATAGAGAAATGTCAGGAAAAGGCACTGTGCACACATCACTACTGATTTATACAATGGGAGTGAGAATACACATTTTTTTCCTCATCATAAAATGTCTCACCTCTGTTGTATAAATTGTTATATCAACCCTTCCATGGAAACACAGGCTTGTTGTATATTGTCACCCATATATTATTCCTTATATTATGTCTCATATACATGCAGAACCAAATATTTTAAAAGGGTTCTCTGATATGTATTACATCATGCATTTGTCACCCAGTGTAGATAAAACAGATTTTGCTACAAATGTTATATATTTATTAAGATAAAAAGTTTTGCTATAAATGTTATGTGTTTATTAAGTAAGCTTCATGTTACAGTGATCTAAGAATGCATTAAGTTTCACACACATGCATTTCATTGTAGACAAATAATAAATACATAATATTTATAGCAAAACTTGTTTTAATCAGTCCTGGGTGATGGATGTCCTGTCATTGTATTACTATAGACTACAGATTAGCCTAAAGGACTTCTGTCTCTTGTCAGCAATTACTGCACTGCAATTGTACCTCTATTCTTTTGCACTCTATTGTATATACTTTTAGCCACTGTATCTTTTTACATTGTACGCTGTCCTTCCCAGGACCTCTTTGTAGATGAGCTTGCTCAACGGGGCCTCTTCCTGGTGAAATAAATAAACTAAACTAACTAAATGCATGATGTAATACATAACAAAGAATAATTTTAAAACTTTGTCTGTCAATGTATATAAGCCATAATAATAAAATAATTCACTGCTAATCAAAAAGGAAAATTTTAATTGCATGATCCAGCCCAGAGTTATGGCAGTCCTCAGCCATTACCAGCAGATGCAAAATGCTTCTTAATATTGTTTTATTAAATATGTTTCCACATGGTGCAACACCATTTTCTAAATGGTGGGGAAACTTGTGGAACAGAAAGCTGTGTCCCAGGTGATACAATTTGATGAGGAGGACTGAGATGGCTATGTATAAAAGGTGAAGTGATATGTTCTGCAAAAGCTTGTCCCATTTCTGCATCCATATGTTCAGGCAACTAAAGATTTCAGTGCAGGATCAGCAGCCCTTCCCATAATGAGCCTACTTGAAAGCCACACACACCACAATTTCAGATTTTCTATAGCAACTCAACAAAGCAGTGCTTGTGATGGTAGCTATGGTAACACAGGTGATGGTGCTGATGATGAGAACCATGATGCTGGTGGTGGAGAAGGTGACACCACTATTTCTCCGAGTCTTCTCAGCAGCTGCTGCTGCAACTGCAGGATGTAATACTCATACAAGAAGCTGCAGAGATGCTTTTTACGCAACTTACAAACAGACTGGATAACATTATATCAGATATACAGTTTGCAGTAGCAACACTGCTGGATCTCAGACATGATGGAATGGATTGAGTATATCAGACATAAACTGTTACGCATAGTTATGCTAGAAAGGCAAAAAGCAAAATCTAAAGGTTAAAGGAAACAGCAAGAATGTGCTTACACAACCTCCTAGTCACATACAGTAGCTTCTTCTCATGTGCCTTCCGTTGGTGCCCATGCAAGATGTGAGCATGACATCGATGACTTTGATAGTGATGATCCAGAGATGCCTATGTACTTTTAGGAGCTTTTCAATAATGTACTTCTTAGACATTTTGGAGGAAGACTCAGACATGTCATCAGAGTACATGATGCAGACTTATCTAAAAAAGTCAATGTCTAGCAGAAGTACCAGTCCTATTCAGTTCTGGCAATGCAAGCATGTCATTAGGCCTTTACTGGCTAAGGTGGCTCTGTATATTCTTAGATGCCCATCAACATCTGTTGCTTCTGAAAGATGTTTCAGCGCAAACCATTTTTGGCATGTTACAGTATCTAGGTAATTCCAGAATATATGCCTTTGACCCAGAGAACTTACCTTGGTAACAAAAACTGAAATAAATAAACAACTGGGGATAACGCTTCATACGTCACTCAAGCCTAGATCCAGAGAATACTGAATTCTTAGCCTTTCTCAGACTCAGATTACCATGGATCATCTTTCACTATTTGGTTAATTTTTCAGATGTCTAACAAGTGATAGCTATGTTTCCCACTCCCACACTTCCTGGTAGCATGCATCCTCAGACTCCCCTTAACAGTGTCACCACTGACACAGTCCAGCTCATCATTAGCAGCAGCACAAGGACTTTTGTGACACACACAACCACTACAAGTCCTCATTTGGATACTACAGTATATTGTCATCACTAACGTGTTCATCATGAATGTAAGAATCCACTATGAATGTGACACGTGACTGCACAGTTCATAGCTTCTCTGTTCTCACTAGTCAGTTGACTACTTTATCACTCCATATTCCTCCTCCCCACAATACTCCTCTATAACCATCTCTTTTGTCAAATGTAAAATCCATTATTGGATGCTAAAATGTTATGGAGGCCAATATAATTTCCTGATAAGGCTAGCAACTTTGGTACTAGGTTACAATAGTGAATGCAAGAATAGCGCTCGCTAACACAGTGCTGCAACAACAGCGCCTGCAGTATGGGCACATGGTAGTGGTCCCAACATACAGGCAGGACTGCTACCACACACAAAAATAAGGTTATGTTTTTGCAGGGGGGCTATGCCCCCCACACCTCTCTTAACTAAAATAATCAACTCCAAGTCAGAGCTGGATTGTATGTTATTTTGTAAAGTTGGGAGGGGTGGTTGGTGAGACAGGACTTAGTACAAGTAGACACCCGCCTCAGAAAAAAAAATGATCAGAGACCAGGATTAGAACCCTGGTCTCCACCACCATTCAGGCCAAGCTGCTCCTTGCCACAGCTCTCTCCACCACAGGAGCAGCTTGGCCAGCCTCCTATCTTTCATAACTCTTGTCTACCCCTGTACTGACTAGCTGTACCACAGACAGCTACATGGGTAGTGTTTACTATAGTACACTATTCTACCTATATCACTGTCCAGGATACACTGTTCATACAGCACGGTTCTTCACAGGCTCTATAACTGTTGTGCTGTTCTGACTGGTTACCAGCAATTTTAACATGAACAATATACTGAGTTTAAAATCAAAATAACATTTAGAAACTAGAGTTTAAAGTCAAAATTGACCATACTATGTATACCCTCCGCTATGTCACATATGAAGATGTTGAACAACATTGACTCCAGGACTAATCCATGTGGCCCCCAACTGGTAACCCCCAGGCACCTGAGAACTCTGTTAATTACTTCCTGCTGAGTCCTTTCCCCAACCCTTTTTCTATCTGCCTGGTGAGTCTGTCTGCCAACCCCAGATCTTCCATTTTTTTTAATCAGTTTTTCTGTGTGGTGCAAAGTCACAGACCTTGCTGAAGTTCAAGTATAACACATCAGCTGCTTGTGCTTGACAAGCTTATTCGCTTGTTAGATCACTCAGTGGAATTATTTTACTCATACACCACCACATTCCTATTCTGTATACATTTTAGAGGACAACATGCTTCTGAGGTTCATCATTGCAGCTGTAATAAATAGATCTTGGCACTTTGTCAGGTCAAAGTTTATTATGAAACATAAAACTGCAAGATAAAGTATGGCTTGGCACTCTAAGAGTAAACAAAATACAAGCTGTATGTTCTGCCCAAAGCAGCTCATCTTCTGTAGACAAGATTGCCTTCAGCTATATGATGGTATTACTACAGTTTTATTGGTTTTGGAGAAGTGTGTCTTGTTTGGAGTCTAGGACTGCATGTTGCAGTTACTAAGAAGTTGATGAAACAAAGAAAATGTGGCAGCTGTGTTGGGCCACTCGAAGATTCTGGGGGGAGGGAGTGAACAAATATGCTAAGGCTGAGACGTTTAGTTGGATAACAAAATGCTTTTTAAAAATCACTTTCAAAAGGTATTCTTTCTTCCATCAGGTTAGTAGAAGCAAAACTCTGCTTCTGCTTACCCGATAATGAGATTTTAACTCTTAAGAGCTATTCAGTTGTTTTGTTAGTCTAATACAATGTATCACAAGTAATAATGTTTTTTACTTTTTCTTGCATCAGTATTTATTTTAAGGAATTCCTTGATTCCCACAATGTTTCCACTGAAGTTGTGAAGAACCTACAGTTTCATTAAATTAAAATTCTGGTACCATACATGCCCTGAATTAGCCGTCCCCAGATGACAAGAATCATAAGCGAGACATTTCTGTTGACAGGACTTCACTACAAACATGCACATACCGTATGCATTAAATGAAATGATAAAACAGTAACTAGAAATGGAGCATTCTGATTGTCTGACAGCAGGGATACAGCTGGAAACCATCATGTACAATAGAATAATCTGAATTTTAACATTAATTAAAAAAAAAATACTTTAATAATAGCATCAAGATGCTCCAGGGGTTGGGTTACCTTTGTTAATCTAACTGGTACCTTTGTTAATTCAACTGTGGTGGCATAAGCCACTCAGCTAATAAGTGTAAGGTAATGCATATAGAGGCACGAAATCCAAGGATTGAATAAAGAATTAGGGTGCTGCTCTGGAGAGTGAATGGGAAGAAAGGGATCTGATTCTGATTTAAGCCACTTCAGCTAGAAGCAAGGACATCCTGGACTCTCTGAAAGGGGTGTTCCTCACAGAACTAGTCAGTGAATCCACTCGTGATGGGGCAGCACTGGACCTAGAATTCACTAACAGGGACAGTATTGAAGACATCAAGGTGGGAGGTCACTTGGGGACCAGTGATCACTGTAAGATGTGGTTCAGCATAAGGACAGCTACAGACTCAAATCACACAAGGCAGTATGGAAAGCCCTGGAAAGGGCACCACAATCTGCACAGGGGTTGTGTACAGACCCTCATGTCAGGGGGAGGGAATGGACAAGGATATGATAGAAGGCATTCTTAGAATGGCAGAGAAAGGGGAGATACTGTTGATTGGAGACCTGAATATGCCAGATGTTAACTGGAGCACATTTGCTGCAGCCACATCCAAGAGCAGGGCTATTCTCGATGCCCTACTGGTGGCAGGCCTCAGACAGCTAGTTTTGGAACCCACTCGTGAGGGTGCAATCTTAGACCTTATACTCTCAAACGGGGGCAGTGAGAGGATCTCAGATCTAGAAGTGGGTTGCCATCTGGGAACAAGTGACCATCAAACAGTGTGGTTCATGTTAAAGTCAGCTACAGAGTCAAGCCATACAAAAGTGAGGGTACTGGACTTCAGGAGGGCTGACTTTGGCAAGATGGGAGAGTGCCTCAGAAAAGCACTAGCAAACAGGCTGGAAGGAGGTGTGGAGCAACAATGGGGAATCATCAAAACTGCCATCACAGAGGCAACAAGCCTTTGTGTGAAGCAAATAAACAAATCAAAATGAAAGAAAAAGCCACTATGGTTCTCAAAAGAGGTGGCTGTGAAAGTCAGGAAGAAAAAGATAGTATTCCAGAAGTATAAGGAAACACAGAAGAAGCAGAACAAAGAGCTGTACCAGTTAAGGCAGAAGGAAGCAGGGAGGGAGGTCAGAATAGCAAAGGCCCAAACTGAGGAAAAGATAGCCAACTCGGTTAAGAAGGGGGATAAAACCTTTTATAGGTATATCAGCAAGCGTAGAAAGACAAAGGGAGGGATAGTGAGGCTGAATAGAATGAACAGTGGGTGGGCAGAGGGGGACAGTGAAAAAGCAGGGATACTGAATGATTATTTCTGCTCAGTATTCACAAAAGAGGAGGGGGAAGTGCCTAATCCAATTAACAGAAGCACTCTTGATAGGGGTTGATTCCAGTCCTTTCACAGAAGAAAGGGTTCTGCAAGAACTACTAAAACTGAAGGTGGACAAAGCAATGGGGTCTGATGGAATTCACCCCAGAATTCTAAAAGAATTAAGGGGGCAACTAGTGAAACCACTGGCTACACTTTTTAATAAATCATGGGAGGACAGTATGGTACCCGAGGACTGGAGTAAGGCGGATGTGATTCCCCTTCACAAAAGTGGGACCAAGACAGAGGCAGGAAACTACAGACCTGTCAGTTTGACCTCTGTGGTAGGGAAAGTGATGGAATCACTTCTGAAGGAAAGAATAGTTGAGTACCTAGAGGCTAGTGGGGCACAGGACCCGAGGCAGCATGGGCTCACAGTGAGAAAGTCATGTCAGACGAATCTAATAGATTTCTGTGACTGGGTGACCAAAGTAGTAGACCAGGGAGGGGCTGTGGACATGGCCTACCTAGACTTTAGCAAGGCATTTGACACAGTCCCACACAAAAGATTAATAATCAAATTAACCAGCCTGGGAGTGGTCCCAGGTGGTAGCCTGGATAAAACATTGGCTGGACAACAGGACACAGAAGGTAATTGTAAATCGAGTACACTCTGAAGAAAGAGGAGTTACTATGGGTACCGTGAGGGTTCAGATTGGTCCAGTCCTTTTAATGTCTTCAAGTGACATTGCAGAGGGACTGAAGGAAAGTATGCCTCTTGCAGATGACACAAAGATCTGCAACAGGGTTGATTTACAAGGAGGCGTGGAAAGGATGAGAAGGGACTGGCAAGGTTGGAGGAATAGTCAGAAGTATGGCAGCTAGGATTCAATGCAAAGAAGTGCAAAATAATGCACCTGAGAAACAAGAACCCAGGGAAGCATACACAATGGGGGAGGTAGTAACAACAACAAAACAGGAAAGGGACCTGGGGTAATCATATCAGATGACCTTAAGGTTAGCAAGCAATGTGAGAAGGCAGTAGGGAGGGCTGGGGTATACTGGGATGCATAGGAGAGGCATCAGCAGCAGAAAAACAGGAAGTTGTTATCCCTCTGTACAGACAGTTGGTGAGACCCCATCTGGAGTACTGTGTCCAGTTCTGGAGACCCCATCTCCGCAAGAACATAGACAGGATAGAGGCAGTCCAGAGGAGGGCAACTAAAATGGTGCAGGGTCTGCAAGAGAAGCCATATGAGGAGAGACTAAAGGATCTTAATATGTATACCCTTGAGGAAAGAAGGGAGAGGGGGGACATGATAGAAACTTTTAAGTACCTCAGAGGAATCAACAAAGTCCAAGAGGGTAGCATCTTTCAGAAAAGAGACGTGCAAAACAAGGGACACAATTTAAAGATGGGAGGCGGTTCAGGGCAATGTGAGGAAGTATTATTCTCACAGAGGGTAGTGGATGCATGGAACAACCTTCCTGAGGAGGTTGTGGGGTCTAAAACTGGGAGAATTCAAGAATGCATGGACAGACATAAGGCAATTCTTGTGGGGGTAGGAAGAAATAGGCTGTTGGTTAACTAGGATCTGCGGCCTATCCTGTAGGTAGGGAAATGGGCAGACTAGATGGGCCATGCGGTCCTTATCTGTTGTCAAAGTCTATGTTTCTATGTTTCTGTGTAAGTATAGCGCAGTGGGATAATGCTCTGGGCTGCAGATCTGGAGACCTGAGTTTGAATCCTACAGCTGCCTAGATGCATACTGTGTGATCCTGAGTAAGTCACTTTATTTTTATTTATTTATTTTAACATCAGTTTAACAACCTTTGAGCCAGAGGCTCATTTACAAAGGTACCTCATCACAGAAAGGACAAAACAACGGTACAACAGACAACAGACAGGCAGCAATACAAGTACACAGTAGACGTCAGTCAAAGTTACAGGCATTTCTAAGGCAGTATAAATAATGCATACAGGTGAGTTAGGCATAATAGTAGATAAAGGAAGATCAATTCAGAAGATGGATAGTGGAGGATGAGAGGAGGTCAACAGAGAGAGGAGAGCAGACAAGTGAAGGTAGTGCTAGACAGGAGGTAAGAAAGCTGCTCAGCGAGCATTGTCAGGTACTCAGGCCCCAGGTCGCGATTCTGAAAACAAGCTTTCCGGGCTTGCGTGCTACTCCTGGTTAAACTATTTTCTGTTTCCCACCCAGCTAAACAAGGCCATGGGTCCCGGTGGGCAGATTTTGTATTATTATAAGGGTCTCAGGAGTGCTGAAATCTGATTAGTTGTAAGCATTCTGAGAGCCTTATGTTGATCTCCTTATTAATGTACAGTACTTGTACAGCCTATCACAAGAGGGTTCATTTGTGTAGCACTATTTTTTTTTAAATTCCATGATTGGAATTCAGACCCATTATTATGCTTACCGATTATAAGCCTGAACAACAACAAAAATTCAAATTGTCAGCAGTGGTCGTCACCCTTACCCATTTTTATGGCTGTGGGTAGAGCCTACAGTCATCTTGCTGTCAGTAGCTGGAAAATGGAGTATTGTGGAACACATATTTTGGAGTTTTCAGTGTATCCTTCCACATCTACAAATCACTATGTCAATTGAAATACAATACTTATTTCTTTCTGTTTAGAATGTTGGAAACATAACTCCAAGCTGCTTATCAAATGGCCATTAGGAAACTGAAACAGCTTGTTAAAAATTGGTTGCCTGTTAAACTGGAGATTTGTTTACTCCCATCAAAATGCAACAACTTGCACATTTAAATACTTAGCATTTAAACATTTTCTTGCTACAAGCTTCAGTTGGTCAGGTATTGTCTTTCAAGAAAGATTCATACCTCATAAATGACACCTTTTCACAGCAAATCTAAAAAGATTTACAGTTTTTTTAGCCTCTTAAGGCACTGTCTGATAATCACTGTCTCAGACATATGCCAGGTCTTCTGTGAAGTATCCAGGTGAAATATATAGCAAGAAGCAGGCATTTTTTGCTATGCTTTTTGGGGAAAATATATTGAGCTACAGTAGGCAGGCACACACACACACACACACACACACACACACACTATTCTCATGGCAAGAACATTTAAAATAAATTATGCAATCTAATATGTTATTAAACAATAAACTGCTTGTTTATGTCAGTGAACACAGTGAAGTTCAGTTTACAGTAGATTTCCTTTAAATATTTCTTATCCTATACTTTTATCCTGGATAGCACAGGGGAGATGCTACATCTATCTCATTGTCATAAGGATCTTCATTTATACATTTTTACACTGTATTTACTCAGGATGTCCTAGATTAGATGCAATATCTTGTTTTCAGTGGGGTCATGATTTTATCATTTTTATAATGTATTTATTCAGGGTGGCCTAGTCAAGAGGTAAAATATTGTTTTCAATGTGTTCTGATTTTATGCAACGCAGCGTAATATTGTGTAGATGTAAAGCCCCACTGAAAATGAGATGCCATTTCTTCTGCGAATTATCCAGACTAAATATATAGCAATCAGCAGGCATATTCTAGGAAAACACATTGTAAAAATGTATAAAAGGAAGACCACATTGAAACTGCCTCTCAGCAGATCTGCAGTGTGAAAATTCATTAGCAATAATGGGTAAAAGCACCCCAAAAGCTCTCTAAGGCCGTTTCAGCTCTGACCAAAGCTTGTTAAGATGTGTCCCTGATTGTTGATGCAGGGGGTTGAGAAGATGTATGCCTTTATGTTTTATCTGTGTAGGTGAAAGAAAGTTGTCACTTTGAAGCATTTTCTGAAGCAAGTCATGACTGCCGATGACTAATGGAGATAATTTGTAACCCACCCGCTGCCAGCAGCTTTCAGTAATCAGCTGTCATGCCATGTGATGTTGGCTGCTCCAGACAGATCTACATCTAAAACAGAGTGCTTATTTGTATGCTAGCAGTCTCTTACCATCTAATCATCTATTAGAAAAAGTAGTGGTCACATCCATGTATAAAAAGGCTTCAGTTATATTGCACGTTGTGCTGTGTTCATTTTAACTTCCCTGTATGTACCCTGTGTACGACATTCATTCAAGCTAACTTACACTGGAGGTGGCCTGCATTCCTAATGACCCAAAGAACAATCTTGTGGTGGGCAACACTACTGCTAGCAAGGACACACTAACAGACCAACCTCCCTTCCACATCGGGAGCCCCCTAATCAGGTATAGCACCACAAAACTTGAGTTCTGTTTAAGGCCCAGTGTGCAGCATGGGGACACGGTCCTGTGTTTATTGCATTTGGTGAGGGTTCTTCTGTTGCAGAGATCAGATGCACAATAATCAGCAGTGAAAACACATCAGGTTATTTTTAAAGGTTTTTCTGGAAGGTAACGGAATGCCTGCGGCATATGCAGCTAATATACATCTGCTTACATTGCATGTTTCTGTTACAGCTTTGTGGCTCTCACATCTTATGGTTCTGATTCCAACTCAGACAACACTGACCCATATCCTAGTCCCTGAGAGACAGACACAGGTGTTGAGGATGAGAGTCATGTACACCTTAAGCCGTGGTCACCTGGCACAAGGTTGCTCCCTCTGGTTCTGAATGCAGCCCAGGAAATGACAGTGAAAGCAAGTGCTACTGGTTGCTCAGATATCAGGAGAATTTGTACTCATGGAGGAGTGTACAGGGGGTCTCTGGGCACTGCAAAGCCAAGTCTACTACAATAAGGATAGATTGCCGAGGAAGGTGGGACCTCAACATTGGACTAGAGAGCAATTTATGTTTGTTCCCAGGCCAGGTTGTTAGGCTTCTGTTTTGCATATGTTAGCAGTCTGATCAGCCATCAACTAAAGAAACTAGCCTGACATCCGCAGAACTGAATTGCACCACATCCCAAAACACCTCCAATTTCAAGACTTGTCATTCTTTATGCTATTGACACCATGGCCATTTTCACAACAATGGACTGTCAGTTACACAGACAGGATTATGATGAAATGGCTTCTGTTCCTGAATCTCTTTATTTATTTATTTTCAAAAGTTTCACCAGGAAAAACATACTGAGCTGATAACAGCTGATTCCAGGAGCTTCTGGGGAAAAGGGGACGAGGAGAGAGTAGAAAACAGTCTTAAACAATAAAGTACATGGCATGAGGAAGTAAGCAGCAAACACTAAGCTACAATCATAAAGCAAAATTATTGTAAGGTTCTCAGGAATGCTGAAATCTGATTGGTTGTTAGCTTTCTGACAGCCTTATATTAATCTCCTACATGCCAATACTATGCAGTTTAGCATGGCGTAAGGACTATTTTCTATTAATTTCACAAAGAAATAAGCAAAACAATTTAAAACAGTATTCATACTACAGTAATTCATAACTCCATTATAATAATAGCAATAATGAACTGCTGTGGTTTATGTTAATGTTCAAGTTAATTATCCCTTGGGGGTAACATTGCACTTGGCTGTGCCTCATGTCACATTACACCCCAAGGGGATGATTAACTAGAATGTTAACGGACCTTTATCATTTATTATTGCTTAAAAGATGGATGAATGCCTCAGGGTTGACCTAGTGGTGGGAATGGCCTGGTTGGGGTGGAAGAAGAGTGGGCAAAGCTAAAAGGGAGCAAATTAAAGGTAACAAACCTTTGCATCAAACAGGTGAGCAAAAGCAAGAGGGAAAACAGACCACAGTGGTTCTTGACAGAGGTGCTTGAAAAGGTAAAGGATAAAAGGGTAGCATTCAGAAAGTATAAGGAGATGCAGAAGGAGGAGGCTAGAGAGATGTATCAGGGGAAGTAGAGGGAAGCAGGGAAGCTAGTAAGGAACACATAGGCACAAACTAAAGAAATAATAGTCTAGAAGGTACCAAAAGGGGATAAAACATTTTTTTAAGTGAAAAAAGGAAGACCATAGGTGGGATTGTAAGACTAACAAAATCTGGTCAGAGGCAAAATGGCTGCAAATGCATTAATCTGAAAAGTGATATAGAATTAATGTGTGGATTGGATTGTAGTGAATAGTCACATGCACACACAGACACACAATATTCTTTTTATTGTCCCACCTTATAATGAAGAGAAGTGCTAAAGGGAACCTGACAGCTGGCACATGCCCACTTCCCTTGCCCCCTATGCTGCTTGGTATCATCACTGCCAGCTCTTCCCTCTCCCTTGTGAGTGCATAGAAACATAGAAACATAGACTTTGACAGCAGATAAGGACCACTTGGCCCACCCAGTCTGCCCATTTCCCTACCTATTGGATAAGCTGCAGATTCTAGTTAACCAACAGCCTACTTCCTGCAACCCCCCCACTATAATTGCCTTATGTCTGTCTCATGCATGTTTGAATTCCCCCACTGTTTTAGACCCCACAACCTCTCCAGGAAGTTGGTTTCATGCGTCCATCACTCCCTCTCCGTGAAAAATAATTTCCTCACATTACCCCTGAGCCACCCCCCCCTCTAACTTTAAATTGTGTCCCCTTGTTCTTACACATCTCTTTTTCTGAAAGATGCTACCCTCCTGGACTTTGTTGATTCCCTTGAGATACTTAAAAGTTTCTATCATGTCCCCCCGTCCCTCCTTTCACCAAGGGTATACATATTAAGCTCTCTCTGTCTTCATTTGGATTCTGATGTAGACCCTGCACTATTTTAGTTGCCCTCCTCTGGACTGCTTCCATCCTGTCTATGTCCTTGCGTAGATGAGGTCTCCAAAACTGCACACAGTACTCCAGATGGGGTCTCACCAACTATCTGTACAGAGGGATAACCACTTCCCTTTTTTCTACTTGTGATGCTCCTCCCTATGCATCCCAGTATCCCCCTGGCTCTCCTTACTGACTTCTCACATTGCTTACCCACCTTTAGGTCATCTGATATGACTACACCCAGATCCCTTTCCATTATTGTTGTCGTTAGTACCTCCCCAGCGATTGTGTACTCATCTCCTAGATTTTTATTTCCCAGGTGCATTACTTTGCAGTTCTTTGCTTTGAATCTAAGTTGCCATATGTCTGACCACTCCTCCAACCTTGCCAAATCCCTTCTCATCCTTTCTACTCCCCCTTGTGTATCAACTCTGTTACAAATCTTTGTGTCATCTGCAAAGAGGCATACCTTTCCTTCCAGACCCTCTGCAATGTCACCTATAAAGACGTTAAAGAGGACTGGTCCCAGTACAGAGCCCTGAGGTACTTCACTAGTAACCCCCCTTTCTTCAGAATGTGTTCCATTCACTATTACCTTCTGTGTCCTGTTGTGCAGCCAGTTTGCTACCCATGCTACCACCCTGGGATCCACTCCCAGGCTGGCTAACTTGATTATTAATCTTTTGTGCAGGACTGTGTCAAATGCCTTGCTAAAGTCTAGGTAGGCCACATCCACAGCCCCTCCCTGGTCTATTACTTTGGTCACCCAGTCAAAGAAATTGATTAGATTCATCTGACATGACCTTCCTGCTGTGAATCCATGCTGCTTTGGGTCCTGTGCCCCGCTGGCCTCTAGATACTGGACAATTATTTATTTCAGAAGTGATTCCATCATTTTTCCCACCACTGAGGTCAAACTAACAGGTCTGTAGTTTCCTGCTTCTGCCTTGTTCCCACTTTTGTGAAGCAGAATCACATCTGCCCTCCTCCAGTCCTCAGGTACCACCCCATTTTCCCATGATTTGTTAAAAAGTGTGGTTAGTGGTGTCACTAGGTCCTCCCTTAGCTCTTTTAGGATTCTAGGTGAATCCCATCAGGCCCCATTGCTTTGTCCACTTTGAGTTTTAGGAGTTCTTTCAGGACTCTTTCTTCTGTAAATGGACTGGCGTCAACCCCACTACCCAGAGTGTTTCTACTGTTTGGTTTAGGTAACTCCTCCTCTTCTTCTTTTGTGAATACTGAGCAAAAGTATTCATTCAGTATCTCTGCCTTTTCACTGTCTCCCTCTGCCCACCTCCTCTCTCCTTTTTTAATCTTCACTATCCCTCCCTTAACCTTTCTATGCTCCCTAATGTACCTATAAAAGGTTTTATCCCCCTTCTCAACTGAGTTGGCTATCTTTTCCTCGGTTTGGGCCTTTGCTTTTCTGACTGCCTTCCCCACTTCTTTCTGCTTTAATTGATACAGTTTCCTGTCATGCTCCTTCTGCGATTCCTTATACTTTTTGAATGCAGCCTTTTTCTCCTTAACCTTCCCTGACACCTCTTTTGAGAACCATAGTGTTTTTTTATTCCACTTTGTTTTCTTTATTTGTTTCACACAAAGGCTTGTTGCCTCCATGATGGCAGTTTTGATTTTTCTCCATTGTTCTTCCACCCCTCCTTTCTGGTCATTTGCTAATGCATTCCTCAGGTATTCCCCAATTATGCCAAAGTCAGCCCTGCTAAAGTCCAATATCCTTGTCTTTGTACTGCTTGTCTCCATTATTGTGTTTATTGTGAAGCACACTGTGCAGTGGTCGCTTGTTTCCAGATGTCTACTGACCTCTAAATTTGTGATCCTCTCTTCATTTGAGAGTACCAGGTCTAATATTGCTCCCTCCCAAGTGGGTTCCACCACTAGCTGTCTAAGGCATGCCCCCTGTACGGCATAGAGAATGACCCTGCTCTTGGATGTGGCTGCAGTCCATGTCACCCAGTTAACATCTGGCATATTCAGGTCCCCCATCAACAGTATCTCCCCTTTTTCAGCCATTTTGAGAATGCCCTCTATCATATTCTTGTCCATTTCCTCCCTTTGAGATGAGGGGTCTGTATACAACCCCTGTGTGGATTATGATGCCATTCCCTGTCTCCAAGGTGACCCAGAGTTCCTCTTGTCCTCCCCTTTTACTACTTAGTTCTGTAGCTTTGATCCCTTCCCTTATGTAGAAAGCTACTCCACCTCCTTTTTTACCCTCCCTGTCCCTTCTGTAGATTGTGTACCCTGGTATGTTGACATCCCAGTCATGGCTCTCCATGTATCATGTTTCTGTGACTGCCACAATATCCAAAAGTTCCTCTTCCATCAGGGCTACTAGCTCTGGAAGCTTGTTTCCAAGACTATGGGCATTGGTACTCATTGCCCTCCATTTAACGTTGGCTTTATCCTTTTTTACCCCATCCCTGCTGTCATTGCCCTTGTCCATTTTTCCATTTACCCCTGTCCTGCCCTCTGTCAAGCTCTGTACCTCAGTGTTTACCCTACTACCTGCCATGTTTTGTGGGGGGAGGCTTGAACTTTCCTGTTTCCTATCAGCACCTTCCCCCTTGGCTAGTTTAAAAGCTTGCCAAGGAAGCCTTTAAATCTGTCACCTAGGAGCATGTTTCCCTTCCTGGACAGATGCAGACCATCATGCCAGTATAGACCTTCATCTCTCCAGGTGGACCCCCAGTTCCCAATGAAGCCAAAGCCCTGTGCTCTGCACCAGTTTTGCAACCATTCATTAAACTTCATGGTGTGCAGTACCCTAGCCTCACCCCTGCCATAGACTGGCAGCACCTCTGAGAAGGTTACAGTGCTTGCTACCTGTCTGAAGCCCCTCCCCAACTCCACAAATTCATCATGCACTGCACTGATCTCATGCCTAGCTAGGTCATTTGTCCTGAGGTGGACAATGGTATCTAGTTTCCTCTCCTATGATGCTTCTTCTGCAATCCTGAGGATTTGCTTCCTGTACCTCCAAGCCATGGCACCAGGCAGGCACCTTACTTCCCTCTCCTCTACCTTCCCCAGGTCTACACCCCTAACAATTGAGTCCCCTATCAGAAGCTGTTTCTTTCCCCTGTGGTGTCCCTTGTCACTCTTTAGTGAGTCTCCCTTGTGGATGTCCCCAGCATTCTTCTTGGTCTCCAATGAGGGTGTCATCATAGAGGAACCTTGATTTGCCAGACTGACATATGATTTGTGTAGAGGTACAACTCGGGGACTACCCCTCTGTTCCACCACCCTCACCCTCCCAGAACCTACTGTGGTCCATCTGCTCTTCACACATGGCAACCTCTGAGGCAGTGGTTGTGGAACTGGTACTCTTTGGGTTAGGGAGGCCTCCTTAGTCCTTGCCAGTTCAGCCTGGAGGTGGGCAACCTCCTCCCTCAGAGCTGACAGTTGCCTGTAAATAGGGCTGCAATACAGGCTCCAGAATGTCTCCCAGAAAATTGCTGCCCCACAGCCAGTGCATTGCACCACTCCCCACATGTCCCTCTTCCTTATAATATACAATGAGTAATATATAATTTTTTGTGTGTGTGTACTTACCCTTTATGCACTGTGCTGGGTAATTAAGAATATGACAATTCTGCCCCAAGACCTGTTGAGGAAGTGATGTCAGAACCTTGGCTATAAAGGAAATGCTACAACCACTACTGACTGTTAGAAACAATCAAATACACCACTGCTCCACCACCCTGGTGAGTACTGCCCTTTATAGTAAGTCAATCAACACCACAATTTACTAGACCACTGCTCCTACACAAACCACTCTACTGAGTCCAGGGATAAAAACGAACTCACTGCTCAGTCAGCAGGACACTTCTAAAATATTGCACAAATATCCTTCCAAATCCTATGTGTCTAGCACAGAAATCAAGCAACTACAGTAGTATTTCACCCCCTCTGGTTATAAAATTACTACATTTTAATGGAATCCTGCAATTCTTAATGCCAGTAAGAAAATAATGAAACTTTCTGTAGAAAGCGTAGCTTACCTTCCTAACTAGTCCCCAGCAATATTATGTTTTACCAGGTTCCCAGTTCCTCAAATGCGTTCTAGTTTGTTCTCTGCAGTATAGCAAGTTTCTTAGCTTCCAACAGAAGCAGGCAAGTCTTTTCTGATGCATGTTGGAGGAGCAGTAGGCATGGCATTTATAAGACACGCATCTTTTTGTAATTTAAATCTAGGACAGACCAATGGGGCATGAGCAAGATTTTCTTGACGGCCATGTTCACAGAAGCAGATAGGCTTCATCAGAGATTTTACCATAACACTTTTTTAAGCTGCTACTCTTGAACAATTTCGAAGTAAAAAAAGTAAAAAGTTTCCTATCATCAAGTTTAGCAAGGAGGTCTAGATATGTTTCCCTTTCAAATTTAGCTTTATTAGTGGCAATCCATTTAAGTAATTTTTGTTGCCTCACTTGAGCTAATTTTTCTTGGATTACTTGAACACTGATTCTGTTCAAAATGTGTATGTGCGCATGTGTGCACACGCATGTGTGTGTGTGTGTTTGTGCATATGCGTGTGTGTGTGTGTGTGTGTGTAGCCTAACTTTCCCAGTATCTCTTTTACCACTAATAGCCAAGGTAAAACAAAACCCTACTGCATGTACAGTACATCATTATTTCATCATGACATGTTTAGGGAACCTTGTGTCTGCTAGTCTATTGAGTTTCATCCAGTATGTTAATAATTATTTCTTAGCAAATGTTTCAATACAGAATTGCCCCAGTTTAGCTCAGACTACACTTGACGGTGCTAAAAACGAAACTTGCAACAGGTGCTTATAGATTGTATTCATTGTGATGTCTATCGGTATTCTTCTATCTCCTAATTTCAGCTCCACATAATAATCCAGTTTTTTGTTTGATATTTACTGCCAGAAGAAAAGCTTTTATATTGTTTACTTCCTATTTTTTTTATTAAATTTCATAATGGTTTCTAATAACTTCTTTGACTTACTTACACAAGCTTCCAAATGTTTTCCTCCATGAAGTATTATGTGTGAAACAAATATCTAGACAGCCATAACAAGAGACGTGTTCCTAATGAGAATTATTTACATATACAGTAGCCTTAAATATTTTGTATGTGCTAATGATTATATTTTGTGTTGTTTTAATATTAATTTCTAAACTTTTGTCCTTATGAAATGATGAGAACCCATTAAACTTTCTTTGCAAACCCTGTTTAGGTTACTTCTGCAATTCTTCTCTGTGTTGGGGTGCTCTTAATATTAAAAAGCCATTTGTTAAAGTGTTGGGAAAAGGATAATGGTCTTTTATGCTGGATCATTTGTGAGAAGCTGGGGGTAAAGTGGCAGATTATTTGCTTTATTTTGTTTTTGTTCTTTAATCTGTTTTCTTTCTTTTCTGCTGATGGGGTTGGACTGAAGGTGAATGTATGTAGTTGCATATCTTTACTCATGGAAGAAGCAGAGCCCATGTGGGACTGATAAAAGTTTAAAGGACTGGCAGAAAAAAATGTTTTATTTCAGAGCAAAGTTGATAACAATCGATTTGTGGGATGATCACTGGTATGGGAGGTTGTATCACCTTCCCTTTTTGATTGAATTTTAGCAATTAGATTGGAGATTGGGGAATCAGAGATTCTGTGATCTAAGTTTTTATTGTGTTTTTATCAGCATCTTAGCCCAAGGCATGTGCAGGTTTATTTGTTTTCTTTTCTATGAGGGGCACACATGAAACCCTTGAATATTGTTTCGGTGGGGTGAGGGGCACTGGGAAATGTTTCTTCTGGAGGTGTAGTCCTAGTAAGTTACATGACTAGGCTCCAGTTTTTTGTTGTTGTTTGTTTTGCTTGAAGACTAAGGTGAGCCTAGCAAGATCATTTCAGCTTAAACCGAGAAAGGAGTCCATATCCGTTTTAAAGAAGGGTTGGAAAAATAGATACAATAGTATAATACAAGCCACCTGAAATGAACGTGGAAATATCAACCTTCAACTTTGGGGTTGGGGGGGTTACCTTGAATTACGTATATTTACTGAAAGACAAACAGTTGCATGTCTTGTTTCAGAGATCCTAAAGGCAGAAAGAAATAATGGGGCAGGTAAACATGAATAAGTTTAGTCAGAATGACCCAGTTTAAAAACTGACCACACACACACACACACACACACACACACACACACACACACACACACACACTTATTTAGTAAAATAAAATATTTTTATTTTTCTCATAATTTGTTTAAACCATGTTTTGCTGAGTTGTTAAAAGGCCTTGCTTAACAGATCTTATTTTTTTTTTTGCCTTCTGGCTTCTCCTTACCCCAGCCCCTTCCCTCATTACTTTAGCTGTTTTGAAAATAACTGCGCCAACCAGGATGAGTTACTCAGTCAAGCCACAGACAGTTGTGCTGTTTAATTCCTCCACAACTTTGAATTATTTGCTTGTCTTATGTTTGACAACACAATGCTGTTGCCATATTGTTATAAAAGAACACGTTTATATTTCTGTTACTTTCAGAAGCTGTAATTTATACCTACAGTCAGATGCTGGCAGGTCCTGCAGAACATTGTGATAAATGACATGTAATTTATTTACTAGCTCTAATTCACTCCATACTTAGCAGTAACCTGAGGTAAAGAAAGTCTGTTTTTAAAATTTTAATCAAGACATCCCAGGGCATAACTTAATATGAAAAGTAATGTCACTCAGCCATTACAGAAAAATATCACTGACATACTTAGTATGAACAGTTAACCCATTTTATAGCAGATATTTAACTCTCCCTGTTCTCTGATCTACAAAAATATTCAGTTTATATATCTATTTAAGAAATAAGAAATAGTTTCTTTAAGTATTCCAAATGTTTCAGAAACCTTCCTGGCATAAACCTATAAGAGCAGAATGGCATATACATAGTCATCGGGGAAGGAATCCAACAAATAAAAGTACACAACATATTTTTTTAAAGCCAGTCAAAGGATAACCATCAAAGAAAGTGCTTTCAAATGTATATATTTTATTCATAGTCTTTCTTTCCAGATTGTAAGGTCATGTATTGCAACTCAAGTGTTTTGCAGTTTCACACAATCCTGGCTTTTTCTTTCCATGGCCACACACTGCTCTGCTTATCACAAAAAAAAACAAAAAACAAACAGTGTGCCAGGGGAAGGGGGAGAAGAAGAAAAAAGTAAAGTGCTTTCAAATGGTTTTCAAATGTATATATTTTTTTGAAGTCTTTCTTTCCAGATTGTTAGGCTATGCATTGCAACTGAAGGGTTCCACAGTTTCAAACATTCATGGCTTTTTCTTTCCACGGCCACATGCTGCTCTTCATAATATAAGAAAATAGTGCACTGAAGAAGGGGAGAAGGAAACACATTGTAGTGTATGGGAGGATGCGGACAGATTTTCAGGAAGTTGTGCTTCAATTACACTCCCTCATAACAATACAGCTGTGCTGCGCTGGGAATTCTGGTCAGACCCCTTCTTCTGATAGCAATACATCAGCATAGTGACATGACACAATGCAGCCATAAAAAGGAAAAGGTGGGGAACTGTGCAGAGGGAGATGAGGAAAAGGCAGACATCCTGAACAAATACTTTTGTTCAGTGTTCACAGAGGAAGGAGAAGGGAGGGGCCACAAAAAGTAACAGAAGCTTTGGAGTGAGGGAGAGGGACACTAGCCCTTTTTTGGAAGAAAGAGTCCTGAATGGACTCATTAATATGAAGGTAGACAAAGCAATGGGGCCAGATAGGGTGCATCCCAGAGTACTGAGGGAGTTCAGGGAAATACTGGCTGCACCTCTGAAAATTCTATTTAATGGCTCACTAGAAACAGCAGTGGTTCCAGAGGAATGGAGGAGGGAAGATATAGTCCCACTATACAAAAATGGTAGCAGGAAGGAGATTGGCAATTATAGGCCAGTAAGTCTGACTTTGGTGGTGGGGAAGTTAATAAAATCACTGCTGAAGGAAAGGATTGTGGAATATCTTGCATCCAGTGGGTTATAAGACCTGAGGCAGCATGGGTTCACAAGGTGGAGGTCATGTCAAATAAATCTGATAGATATTTTTGACTGGGTGACAAAGGATTTATATTACGGTGGAGCGGTGGACATAGCCTACCTAGATTTCAGTAAGGATCTCTACACTGTTCTACATAAAAGACTAGCAAGCAAGCTGGGTAGCTCAGGAGTGGGTCACAAGGTGGTAAACTGGATAAGAAATTGGTTAGCGGATAGACAACAGAGACTGGTGGTAAACAGAGTCCATGCTAATGAAGGGAGGGTGACCAGTGGGGTGCCTCAGGGATCAGTGCTGAGACTGGTCCTCTTTAATATCTTTATAAGTGACATTGCAGAGGAGCTGTAAGGGAAGGTCTGCCTTTTTGCCAGTGACACCAAAATCTGTAACAGGGTGGACACTTGGGGTGGGTGTGTGTGTGTGTGCGTGTGTGTGTGTGTGTGTGTGTATGTGTGGAAAGGATGAGCAGAAACCTGAGACAACTAGAGGAGTTGTCACTAGTATGGCAGCTGGGTTTCAGTATGAAAAAGTGCAGTCATGCACGTAGGGCATAGAAACCCAGGCATGGGTGGAGTGGTATTGATAATCACCAAACAGGAAAGAGACCTAGGGGTAATGAGATGGCCAATGTTCTGCGATCATTGCAGAATTATGCCTTGTTTTTCCTTTTTGGAAGTAACAAATTTACTGTCAATTTTCTTGAAAAGTTAACCCCCCCAAAAAAAAAAACACTTCCATGTGAAAATGTATTGACTAGTAACCATCTATTTAAGTCCTCTAGGAACTTGTAAAGAGAGGGCCTCTTCAGCAGTTAAAACCAAATTAAAGGGGAACTGTCATCAACATGATTTCTTGATGTCTGAAAGCCCATAAAAAGCTGATTTGATTGAGCAATTGTGTTTATCTGTGGGTCTTTGCAGTCCAGAGTTATTCATATGTAAATCACCCTGTAATTAAGGGCCGGTGGCAGCCATATGTTTTGGGCTCCTGACAGGATATGATGTCACCGAGGGTCTAGGTCCTCCTTTGACTGAATTTAATCCAATGGGTTAAATAGGAAATCAACTGTTTTAAGTGTGTTTTAAGGTGTTATTACAACACTTTGTACATCTATAATAATTTTATTTTATTTTTTATTTATTTAAAAGAGAAATTGGAATCACAATCCTTTGAGTCAAAGACTCCTTTGCAAAGGCTCCACGTCAGATAGACACATATACACAAAATAACAGGATACTTACATAGGTAGTACAGTACAGGTAATATATACAGTAGCAGCCACAGACACTGCCAGATATTTCCCGAAATTTCTGTGATATTTCCAGAAATATCTCCTGCTTTCTACAATTAAACAGTAGGGGCAGCAGAGAGAAACTCTTCAGAAATTTCGCGAAATAGCTGGAAATAGCTGTCAATGTCTCTGGCTACTACTGTACAATTGGCAGGTTACAGCTGTAGTGGTTATTAGCAGTAGACCCCATGTCATAACTATTACATATGTTAGGTTTCAGTTTCAGGGGGTCTTAAGTGGACCCTAAGTCATAATATATACACAGTGTGAGAGGAGTAATGAGGGATTTAATCAAGACACAGATATGGTATAATTGTTTTGCATGTGTATTGAAACTAGTGAGTTATCACCTTTACGTTTCAAACTGTTAGTAAAAATAATCCATCTTCAGGATTGCTTTAACCTCTAGCCTATACTGCCAGCTAATCATCAAAAACTACACATCTCAAGGCTGACTCTGTGGTGCCAACAGGTATTGGGGCCCCATATCAGGTTTTCTAAACCCTGGCTGTGTTCATGTCAGTACAGATTTCTGGGACTGCCACAGCACCAACTTCTGTCTTTTTCCATTCTCTCTCTCTCTTGCAGCCTTTTCTCTTACAATTTCAGATGTGAACTCAAGTCTACAAGATGCAAATGTGGCTACATACCTACTGGCCTGGCGACATGGGGCAAGCCTTCAAATGTGTAGCTTTTGATTATCAGCTGGCAGTACAGTTGTGAACTTGCTTCATTCACCCAGCAGAATGGGGTTTGAGCATGTATTAAGATTATGAAAATATTATACTCTTTCTATCAAGATTTAATTTGAAAAGAAAAAAATAGGACACAATTACTTGTTTTTTTTCAATTTAATATACTTTATTACATTTTTCTTTTACATCAGAATCAGGACAAAATAATAATAATAAAAAGAGAATAATAAAAAAAAACAAGAGCATGCACATATAATGGTGGATAATTCCTGGCATACAGAATGGTAATAGTGGAGGTGCCTGAAAGACAGGTACACTGAAGGAAAATATCCATCTATAGGCTGATGGGCCTATAACAGGTTCAGAAAGGAGGGTATGCAAAACCCCACACTAGGCCCAATTAACATTAAATGAAAATTAACCATACAGTAAAGTTAAAACTACCCTCTCCCCAATCCTCCCAAACCCCCCCAAACCCTCTCCCCCACCATCCCCTGGAGCATGTACAGGAAAGGTGTAAAGGTATGAGCCGGTGAGGAGATAACTGGGTGAGCTAGAAAACATTGGGGGAAAGATTCTCTGCCATGGGGCCATCCAGGATGGACATTTGCGACCTCTCACTAAGGGGGGTTTGAGCTCCCAGGTTCTCCGGGGACAGCCTGGCCAGCATTAATGAATGGTACTAGGGCAAGTAATGGACCCCAGTGGACATTGCAAGCCTGCACTCTGTCATTCCTTTGGGCTATATGTTTTTCCAACTCCAATGCCTGGGGTAGTTCTGCATGCCACTCCCAGAGTGGTAGAGCATGTTGGTCCACCCAGTGACGGGCGATTACAAGTTTCACTGCTGCAGCGATAAGAGCCATATGCGCTTGGTGAGCTCCTAACATGTTCCTTGGAAAAAGCCCAAGGAGACACATTTGTGGGATGAAATAGGGCTCTAGCCCTAGGATGGGATTGAGGGAGGTTTTGATTTTCTGCCAGAAGGAGAAGGCCTGATCACAGTCCCAGAATAAATGTTTAATGGTCCCATCTCCCTTGCCACATACATGGCAAAGAGGTGAGTCAAGTCTCCCCATACAGTACAGTCGAGCAGGAGAGAAGTACATATTATGCTGGATTTAAAATTCAAGTACCTCAACCAGTCTTGCTTTACATATTTTATACAGCCTCTGCCAGACTTTTTGCCCGTCTTTGGCACCCACTGATAGGTTAAGTTCCTGCTGCCAGTAGAAGCAGATGCCAGTGGGAAGATGAGGGCCATGAGTCTGTAGTAGTTTGTAAAATAGAGAAATTGTGTGGGGTTGTACAGTGGCATCCAGGAGGAGTTGCTTGGCCGGGTGGGTCAAGGGGAGCCAAGGAGGTGGAAACACAAAAACGTTGAGTGCTCTTTTCAGCTGGAGCACTTTAAAGGGGCTCAGACCTCTTGATTGGAGCACAGCTCCTGAGGCTAGCCTACCATCCACCAGAAAAGCTGAGATAGGTGCCCCCCAAGGGTTAGGACAAAAGGAAGGCAGAATAGTGTGACCTGCAGTTTTGAAGTTAGGGTTACCCAACACCGGATGGTCCACGTCTTTGCAGAAGGAGATGGAGAGAAAGGAGCAGATTTGGTGCAGTGCTTTGACAGACCACTAGAGAGGAGGTATATTCAGTGAGGGCGGGAGCTCAGATGGCTTAGCCTAGAGGAGAGATTGCAGGTCCAGGCCGTGAGATCTACAAAGTTGTTGTTCCAGGTTTAACTAGAGAGCAACATACCCCTGTGTATGCACAGTGGTGAGACTGGGGCTCCATCTGGAGATGTTGCTACAATGGAGAGCACAATAGTATAAGAAAAAATTCAGGAGGCGTAGGCCACCTATCTCTTTCAGGTGAGTAAGTTCCAAAAACACTTGGCGAGCTGCTTTTTCCTGCCATAAAAAGTCAGATAGGAGAGACTGTAGCTGGGAGAACCATCTTTTGATAAGATAGGGACCTAACATGCCCAGGGGGTATAACATCCTCGGCAGGATGTTCATTTTGATTACACTTACATGACCCCATAAAGAAAGAGGAAGATGCTTCCAGCATGTTAGATCAGCTTTGATGTTAGAGAGGATTGGTGAAAGATTAAGCCTAATTGTATGTGAGAGGATGTGAGGTAAGTTAACCCCAAGATAAGTAAGTGCTGTGGGCTCCCAGTCCAGGCCCAGGTCCGTGACCTAGTGTTTCTGAACAAGATGATTAAAGGGCATAATGTATGACTTTCCCAGGTTGAGTTTATAGCCCGAAATCTGTGAGAAATGATGAGTAATGTTGAGAGCAGCGGGGATGGAGGACTGCGGATGTTCGAGGTGTAGAAGAAGGTCATCAGCGTAGGCTGACAGAGAGAATGAGAGCTGCCCGACACGAATGCCTTGGACCTTCTGACATGTTTGTAAAGAATGGATAAAGAGTTCTAAATAAAGGTAGAAAATAAAAGGGGAAAGAGGACAACCTTGTCTAGTGCCATGGGTTAGGGGGAATGGGTCAGAGAGGACACCATTACAATGGACTCTGGCCATTGGAGAAGAATATAGCACATGTAACCAGTCACTGAAGGCAGAGGGGAAGCCAAATTTAACCAGTATGGCAAACATGAAGGGCCATGAAACATGGTCAAATGCTTTTTCAGCTTCTAGGGAGACCAACACCGAGGGGATGGGACTACATTCCGCCAGGGCCATGAGGTGTAGCACTATGCATGTGTGGTCGGACGAGACCCTTCCTGCAACAAAGCCTACCTGTGAATGGCTCGGTAAGCTTTGCCAGACTTGGTGCATACGACTGGCTAGGACTTTAGCCATGATTTTGATATCTGAGTTTAGTAAAGAAATGGGACAGTAGTTACCGGGCAAGAGTGGGGATTTACCAGTTTTGGGAAGAACTGAGATCCAAGCTTGAGTGAAAGAACAGTCAGACAGACCCAAAGAATGCAGATCATTGAAAAGGTGGGAAAAAAGGGTCCAGAACATCCTGGAAAGCTGCATAAAATGAGGCGTTAAAGCCATCTGGGCCCAGGGCCTTATCTTTAGGAAGTTGCGCTATTACCTGTTTGACCTCAGAAGCAGAAAATGGGGCCTCTAAGAGAGCCTGTTGCTCAGGGGTAAAAGAAGGTAAAGAGACTGAATCCAGAAAGTGGTCTACAGTGAGAGCTTCACGGGTATATATGTCCTCTGGTGTGTAAAGGGATTCGTAATATTGCTTGAAAATTGCTGCTATATCTTGGGGCTTGGTAACCAGTGGCCCAGGCGACACGGGCTGTAGGCCTTGAATCATGTTTCTGGCCTGCAACTGACGAAGCCGCAAGGCCAACAACTTCGCAGCCTTCTCCCCCGATTCCAGGTAGCGAAATTTAGCCCGTTGTAGAGTCAGGTCCGCTTTTTCAGTTAACAGTCTGAAATATTGGGCCTGTAGGGAGTTCAGCCAGACCCAGCAGTCAGAACTGGATGAGGAGGAGAGGTCCCGTTCTAGCGCCCTGATTTGATGGAGTAATTGGTTGGTGGAATCTTCTCTCACACTCCTTACTTTGACAGATAACCTATTACACTTAGCCCGGATGGTGCACTTCCCCGCCCCCACAACCTATCTAGAGAGGTAATCGAGCCAAGATTGTATGAGAAAAAATTCTGTATGAAAAGTTGTAGAGATTGGACCATGTGCGCGTCCCATAGGAGTCCAGAATTGAACCTCCAGGATCTGTCCCGAGCCTCCATCCCCCCCCCCCAAAGAGTGCTCCATATAGTCCAGGGCATGATTGGAAGAACCATGGGAAGAATATCACATATCAATATCCCAGGGATAATAGACCGAGATGTCAAGAACTAATCAATACAAGAATGGGATTTGTGGGGAGTAGAGAAAAAGGTATATTGCTTGTCTGTGGGGTGTAGAATTCATGAGGGCTCCCCCAGCCCAAGAGTGTCCGTCAAGTCTTACAGGCCCCTTTGAGCCAGGAAGAGACCACGGCGTTGCCCTTCTGATCTGTCAGAGTCATTATGAAAAACTAAGTTCCAATCTTCACCTAAAATTAGAGGGGAGGGTAGAGAGGTGAGACATGAGTTTTGCAAAGAAGCTAGGGAATCCGAATTTGGGCCATAAACTGACCCCAATACCACTTCTGTAAGACCAAGGCATCCATGTAGAAAGAGAAATCGGCCCTCAAGGTCCTGGATCTTGTCTGTCAGCTGGAATGGGGTGCCCTTGTTGATTAAAATGCCTATACCACCCCTTTTATTGCTGGTGCCTGCTCCAAAGGCTTGGCTGACCCACTCTCTATGAAAGAACAGGATACCCTCCTGCTTCAAGTGAGTTTCTTGCAGAAACACCATGTCGGGATGGTATTTGTCGAGGCGGTGGAGTAACATATAATGCTTATGTTTAACATTTGCCCCCTTTATATTCCAAGACAGGAGTTTGAATGCAGTCCCCATGTCAATCTATTAGAAAAGCGGTTATCCAGCCCTCCTAGTGTTGTAAAAAAAACCTTTGACTTGCTCCAGCCCCCCCAATATCCCTTCCTCCCCCCACCCCCCCATACAGTACCATAGGAACAACAACAATCTGGACAATTGAAGAAATAGAAACATACCCAGTAAACATGCCCCACTCCCCACTCCCACCCCCTACAACTGTACCCCAGAATCTAACATCTCAACCTCTCCAAACTATATACAAAATAACAACCCCTAGCCCTAAAGGCCGTATGACTACTTTCTCTTTGTACGTGATATATTACACCCTCAGAGCAGGCCCCTTCCCCTCCGCCCCCGCCCACTTCCCAGGGGAACAAATGAGAAAAAGGTTAAGCCCTAACACCCCAACAAGGAAAATTATAGGCGGAACCCTTAACTTTATAATTTCTGTAAACAAGGTACCCCCATAGTCCACCTTTGCCCCATTGGTTGAATATGATGGCCAGAGAACAGAAAACTGCATCCACTGTATTGAGTAAGAGACTTGCAATGGGACCACAACCGTTGATCAGATAACCTGAGCCCAGGTGCACATGCTGGAGGCTGCCTTACCATCCAGGTGCCTGGAAACCAAGCCAGGCAAGTGAGCCAGGACCCCACAAGCTGACCGCCGAGGACCAGGAACCCCCAGATCAGGTCAGCCCCCCCCCATCACCAGGCACACCCCTGCAACACCTTGTGAGTTGATGGTAGCAAAACAGCCACAACCTCTAAGTATAGCAATCCAGTACCCTTGCTTGCCCCCTAAGGGCAGCCAGCAATCTAAAAAAAAAAAGACTTAGAGGCTGCCACAATGGTTAGCTTAATGACCTTGCAATGTCGCATGCGACAAATAACCCCTCAGGCATTAGCCCTACATTATGTGGCTGTGGCACTAGAGGATCCCAGGGCGGAGGAGGAGGAGACCTCCCTCCACCCTTAAGACCTGTTATGCTAGTGTTTGCTGCTGGGGAAGGTGAGGGCACTAGCAGAAATTGATGCTGTTCAAAGAGAAGGCCCAAGGATCCCTGCCTTACTTCCAAGCCTACCAACCTGGTATAACTAACTGAGAGGGGGACTGGGAGGGAGCCTGCCCTTCCCAGAACACTCCCTGGTTCCCAGATGAAGGTGAGGAGCATGAAGGCCTGTGTTCTGGTGTGCTCCAGCAAAGGGGAGAGGGAACCAATGCCGCCTGGGCCCCTGCCCTCAACAATACCACAAGCAAGAATCTTACCTCAACAACGCCCATAGAGGATACCAGGTGTCCCAGCGCTGCAAGGCCCCGGCTATGCCCCTCCGTGTCAGGGTAGTCGCTGAGTGTGGAATCAACAGTACAGGCCTACTCGGTGATATCTGCAGGGCCAGACAGGATGCTCCGGGCAATCTGGGTCCGTAAACTGTGGCTGAGAGTCCCATTCCTGTGTAGGTCTTGGGGCAAAGAATGTCTTACAGTTCAAAGGATACAACAGTAGAAGTAGCTTGTAGTTCAATTCAGGTAAATGAACAATTTGCTGTAATCCAGCTTTACCAAAGTCCTCAGTACTAACACCCAGACGTTGTACTCAATGTCATATAAGTGTCACTTCGGGGCCTGGAACAAATCCGGGAGCAGGGTTGGGAGTTCGAGCCTTGCTTGCTCAGTGGAGATGAATGTCTTTTGGGTCCCCTGATGCATAATTTGGAGCTTAGCTGGGTATAGCATCTTGAACCGAATATCGGCTGCAATGAGTTTGGAAATATAGGAATTGAAGTCAGTCCTCCTAAGCCTTACAGAATGTGGGTGGTCCTGGGAGATTCTTAACTTATGTCTTCCCAGATGAGCTCCTTCAGATCTCTAAGCTTGGCCATAATATGCACTTTATCCAGATAGTTGAGGAGTTTGAAAATTAGTGGATGAGGTGGAGCATTGGGGGGGGGTATTGGTCTTAATGCCCTGTGTGCCGATTTCATGACGTAGCTTGGGCCATTGGGGGAGGGCCCCGCAACCTTGCTGCAAAATTTCTGAATGAAAAGAACTGGGTTCTGTCCCTTCTCTCCCTCTGGTAGCCCCAGTAACAGGAGGTTATTCCTTCTGCTGCGCCCCTCAAGGTCTTCAACTTTCTCCTCCAGCTTAGCAATCTTGTGGCAGCTGGCTGTGGCATTACTATCCTGCCTGCCCTTTCAGTCCTCTAACAAGTTGATTCTGACCTCTGCATCCCCCATCCTACGCAAGAGGGACTCTGAAATGACCTGCAGGCCAATTAGTTGTACCGTGATCCCCAACAGTGCCTATTTAAAAGGGGACAGCTAGAGCAGAAAGTTTTCCTCTGAAAGCAGCGTAGGAGTAGCAGACAGCTTAGGGTTAGCAGCCATCTGATTTTTAGGTTTCTTCGCCGCTTTCCCCTTCTCAGGCATTTGGCGGGTATGTGTAGGCCCTGCAGGCCGCATCTCTGACTCCATGCTCTGGGAGGCAAGAGAAGGAAAGTATCAGGACACCAATGCCAGGAATGCAAATTGGAGGTGGCAGTGGGTACTAGGCTGACCGAGACAGTGCAGGCTGACATGATTAGTTGTCAGGTAAAGGCAAATTAAGCAAAAATATGAGCAGCCGAGGGGCAGAGTCGAGGAAGAAATGTCTTACCCGCTCCGACACATCACGTGATCTCACCACAATTACTTGTTAATAAATTGCAAAAACACATAGATGGACAACATTGTTAAAACATGCATAACCTGAAATGCATTATTAAAATAGAGAATAAAGTATGGGGTGGTGTGTTTAACGAGAAGTTTACACACACCCAAGGGGTAGGATGCTACATAAACCCCAAGAACAAAGCAAGTTTACAAACACTACCCCATTTTTTATTTTATATAATTGCTGGGTCTCCCCTTTTTGGCTACAGCAACTATATAAAACACTACAGCAGCAGTTCTGTTGTGGCCACGCTCCAGTTCACTTTTCATTTGGTCTGCAGATTTTCGTTTTGGCAGTTCAGTTTTTTTGTTTTATTATATTTCCATGCCCTATCTGTGGGAAAACAGTTTTTGTTTTGGTGTAAGTGTACTTACTTGCAGCCGTGTAATGACTGGAGTTTAGAGCGATAAAGAGGCGGTAAGCCAGGAAGGAGACACTGCAGTGGGTGCATGCACAAAGAGAGGAGAATTATGGTGCATGTTTTGCCATTATAAATGCTCCTTTATAATGGCAAATTATGCCACAGTCTCCATATGGTAAAGGGGAGACATGGTTATATATAGAATAAAGTATGGGGTGGTGTGTGTGACAGAGTTTACACACGACGAGTTAGATGCTGAATAAACCCCGAGAGCAAAGCTCGAGGGGTTTTTACATGCATCTAACCCCAAAGGTGTGTGCAAACTTCGAGTTTACACACACACCACCCCATATTTTATTTTATATAATTGCTGAGTCTCCCCTTTTTGGCCACAGAAATTATATAAAATAGCAGTTTCAGTGCGGTCGCGCTCCAGTTCGGTTTTTGTCCGGTTCTTACATTTAGATTTTCAGAGGTTTCACATGTGGTTTTTTTTTTTAATAATTAAAACTTGGATCCTGTAGAAAATAACTGTTTTTTTTAAATGTGACTTACCGCCGTGCCGTGATTCTTTGGCGGCTAGGTTGTGGTCGAGCAGAGAGCGGTGAGCCAGAAAGGGAAAGACTACAGCAGACGCATGCGCAGAGATAGGAGAACCGTGCGCGTGTTTGCTGTTATAAACACTCCTTTATAATGGCAAATTATGCCACGGTCTCCCTATAGCAAAAAGGGAGACCCGTTAATTATATACAGAATAATATATGGGTGGGTGTGTGTAACCAAATGTTTACACACACCTGAGGTGTGGGATGCAACATAAACCTTGAGGGGTATATAAAAGCATCACACACTGAGTGTGTGTATAAAATTCTGGTTTTTACACATACACAAACACACACATACATTATTTTATTTAATTAATGGTGATTTTTTTTCCCCTTTCAGCACAGTTTAGTTAGTGTAGCACCTCTGTTAGAGAGAGAGAGACACACACACACACACATACACACACATACACACACACACACACACACTGCCTGTCTCTCCCTTTTATTTTTATTTTCTTCTATTTATTAATTTTTTTTTACATTACAGTGGTAATGGCATTCTAGAAAGTCACGGTCCATCACCATTGCTGTATAGTATAAGATGCGCTCAAAGGATATGAGTGGCAGGATCAACCAGATTGATTTTTTTCATTTTCAAGGCAGGATCAACTAGATAGATATTTAAAAATATGTAAAATCTTATTTGTCTTAACAGTGTGTGGCAAAGCTGGCTGCTCTAGATGGCTGCGCTGCTGCCTCACCTCGCACCACGCTAGGAGATCGCTCCTCGTTTACAGTCCTGTTTCAAGCTTCCACAGTAATTATTTGCCAGATAATGAATGAAACAGGCTTTAGCCTTGTTAAAACTCAAAGTCTGAGTTCTATTTGTGTTTTATGGAACTCCGTAGTAGTCGTGTGCGGTCATATGTGTCTGGCGTTTTAGAAGCATGACTGGAGAAGGAAGGTGCAAATGGTTTGGCTGTATTTAATCGGCTGATGGATGGGGAGTTCTTTATGAATTATTAGACAGTGGCACTGTAGTGACAAAATGAGTTCTAGCAAAATGAGTTCTAGCACTAGTGTGCTTTTGTTAATGGCTTTGGCCCATTTTTGGTCCGTTTTCAAACCAAAACATTGTAATCAGCTGGACTCTGAGAGACGCTGAGAGAGACCCTTGGTTTTTATGGGTAAAGAAACAAACTTAAGCTGTCCTGAGGCATTTTTTGTCTAATTCTTTTTGTCCTGGGTGAACCTTTTGCATTTGTAAAGGGATTTAAATGACCCGCCCCATAGCTGAAAAAGGCCGAGCTGTCAGTTAATTGGCTTTTGGTGTTTTCTTTTACACGCTAGTCTGTATTATTGGCTTTCCCAGAGTGGTAGCAAGAAATCCAAAAGAGACTAGTTAAAATATCTTATTAGCCAAGCCAAAGCCCATGTAATTATAAGCATGTTTGAAGAACTAGTCGACCAATAAGACGAGTCTGAGAAGATAGTCCTATTACATAAAAAAAAATTGCTGGACAAAGGCACCTAGGACTAGTGATGTTTCAGATCAAGATGGGATATTCAGTGCCTTGGAGGAAGAAGTTGCAGTTAAGGTGCGTGATATGTGCTGATATGTTTCTATTTTATTTTTAACAGGTATGCCAGCTTTACCAAAGGGCTCAGGGTATATTTTAAAATTATCATAACTTACTGTGCTCAGAAGAGCAATGTTTTTCTGTTTCTTTACAGAGCTCATGATTGGGAAATGATAAGTGAGGACTTGAAGTGCCTGTGAAACTACCAAGAGCCAATAACTGGGACTCTTTTTAAGTGGAAACAGCGATGGTATTGTTTGAGCCATACGTTTAATTTGTTTGCAGTGGAACGTCTTGCTGTGTTGATGACTGCTGGGTTCACTGGGGTAATTTCCCTTATCAGGTACTTTCTATATTCCATATTGAAACTCAGTTCTGAGCTCAGCTGGTTTATTTTCATAACTTCCAAAGGCTTCAAATCTTAAATCTGGGGCTCACTTTGCTGAGCTCCTATCAAAGGCATTTTTGAAATGGTTCGGGGCTAAATGGTTAAGTTGTGGAAGTAAAGATAAAGGAATGCTATTTAATGGCATTTTCTGGCTCTTACATTTTATGTGGATCCCAGAAAGCTGCCAAAGTTCATATATCAGATAAGGACTTCTGAGCTAAAGGAGCCTGTTACACTGGATTTTAAAAATATGGACTCCTATAAGTGAAGATATAATATGGCCCTTCTGACTTCTGATGTGAAGCAGACTCCTTGTTTGCTGGCAAATTTCATATATTCGTATGCTTGTACAGTGTTTTACACAAATCTACTTTTAAATCATGTTCGAAATGTTTAGAAATGTTCAGCAGTTGATTAAATGTTTAAGTGCTTAGGATCACCTGTATAGTATTTTTTGGCTACCTGGCATAAATTAAGCTTGAAACTGCTAAATTGGAGACCGGAATATTATCTGGGAACTCTTATTGTATGAAAGGGGATGCTGTCTATCTTAATTAAAACCCTAAATTGATGGAATTGATAGACAAAAGTGATAAACTGTTGGTAATTGGTAACTGAATACTGGTTTCTGGTTTTAAACATTCATGAAACTGGTAAAACAATAATGAGTATGATACAACTTGGGTGGATCAGTATAATTGGCTCATGCTATGATGACCAGGGACATGATCATGAGACTATCACTATTGGTATGGGAATTGAATAACAAGTTTAAGTCTATTAATCATCTTTTGGGCATAATGAGACCCAATTGGCCTTGTAGCCTAAGATAAAGGCTTACCCTCCAGAAAGGGAGCTAATATATAGGTTTAAAGTTGCTAATAGGTGAGGAAGTGGAGATACTTTTTGTTGTTTTTGGCTATCCCTTTAGGCTGAGGGTCTGGATTGATGGAGTCCCTGGCCAGATATTCAAAAGGGTTGTGTAAAGGCGCAACAGTGTTTGCACCATGCACAACCCTGACCTCTTGGTAGTGATATTCAAAGGGAAAAGTGCACCTCCACAAATCCCAATGTGCTGGGCGCATCAGTAATGTCCCAGGCACAGTTGGGGGTTGCCATGCATAACCTGCACAGCCCGATATTCAGCCCGGGATGCAGTCATGCATGACAAATTCCCCACCTGTGCCTGCACAAAGTTAAGCCAAAAAAAGGAACAAATGATGGCCACCACAGGTGAGCTGCTGAATTGCAGGGTGCAACACAGCAGCTACCACCTGTGGGTGGCCCTCAATTCCTGCCACACCTGGCAGCACCCCATGCCCCATCGCGGGCATCTGTGTAATGAAACCCCTCCAATATCCCTGGTGGTCCAGTGGACGCTATGTACCCAATGCGGGCATCTGTTTAAATCACACTGGTCCCTGCAGCCCGATCGTGGGCATTTGTCTAAATGAAACCCCCCTCCAATATCCCTGGTGGTACAGTGGACTGCTATGTGGCCAATCGCGGGCATCGGTATAATAAACCCCCCCCGTCCAATATCCCTGGTGGTCCAGTGGACTGCACTTTGCCCGATCGCAGGCATCTGTAAATCATAAATTGTCCTATTACCCTGGTGGTCTAGTGTACCCCCCTCCCCATCTGCCCACTGAGCCCCACTGCCCCACTCCCCCTGGTCAGCAGGCGGGCGGCACACACCGCCTGCTGCCCGCCGCCCGCCGACTGACAGCTCAGTAGGGCTGCCGCCGATGGTTCCAGCATGAGCCAATGGGCATGCAACCATACCACTACACATTCCAGATATGTGAATGAATCATTCACATATCTGGAATTAATCACATATGAGAGCTACATGTCCGTGGCTCACACGTGCTCAATGTGTCTGCCAAGCTGTCAGTTGGCGGCGGCAGGTGGCAGGTGGGTGGGGTGCCCGCCTGCCTGCTGACCAGTGGGGAGCGGTGGTGGGGCTCAGTTGGCGGGTGGGGAGGGGGTACACTAGACCACCAGGGTAATAGGACTATTTTATGATTTACAGATGCCCGCGATCGGGCAGAGTGCGGTCCACTGGACAACCAGGGATATTGGATGGGGGGGTTTATTATACCGATGCCCGTGATTGGGCACATAACGGTCCACTGGACCACCAGGGATATTAGAGAGGGGTTTTAATTTAGACAAATGCCCATGATCGGGCTGCAGGGGACCAGTGTGATTTAAACAGATGCCTGCGATAGGGCACATAGTGGTCCACTGGACCACCAGGGATATTGGAGGGTGGTTTTCATTTAGACGAATGCCCACGATCGGGCTGCAGGGGGCGTCAGTCCCCGATGGCTGCTGCCTGGCAGGGCACCAGGCGCAAGTCATCAGGGATCGGCGCACCTGCATGCTAATGGGATGCAAATGGGGCCATAATGACATGCAAATGGCCCCATGTGTGCCTTGCATAAATTATGGCTCCATTTGCATGTTCCCTTTTGAATATCACAGGTGCTGTGCATGGTGCAATGGCACTTGCGCTAGCGCATCTCCATGTTCCACTCTGGCTACTTGCGCTGGCGCAGTGCCACTGTGCCATGCACAATGGGGGTGGCCAGGGTGCGATATTCAAAGCTGCTGCACCATAGCGCAGCTCCGTTGAATATCGCCCAGGCCACACCCCTGCACAACAAAGTTGAGCTGTGCCCAGGCTTGCGCCACAGCCTGGCGCAGTTTGAATATCCGGGCCCCTGAGTGGTGCTATGGATGGGCTATGATGTCTGGAATCCTTCTGAGTATAATTAGAAAATTATTTGTTTTCTAGTAATGATGTTTTTAACTGGAGTACCATTTGGATATTGCTATTTCCTTATGCATTTTATTCTGCCTTTGGATATTGTTCTATGAGCTAAGAGGCAAATTTAAAGGATAGACTACAAATTTGCTACTGGATTTTAAACTGGTCTCAGATTCAGGGGAAAGATTTATTAAGTGTTAATCTTTATGTAACCCCATTTCTAATTGTAATAACTATTTGATCAAATGGTCAGTTTCAGTTTCATATGTATCAAATTTTATATGTAGATTTATTGTATTTTATGATCTGCTGGATGATTGTAAAATGTACTGTTGACTTTTTGTAATGACTTTGTGTCAAACGAATAAACTGATTGATTGATTGTGTGGCAAAGCTTGAGTGCTGGTATTGGTGCTTGATAATGGAGCTGCCATGTTGGGTAAGATGTTCAGCCCACCCATAGTTAAACTATGCACCAGTTAAGTTAGCTTTCTGTGATGACACTTGATTGACAGGTGTTGATTACAACCTCCTGGTTGTAACCACAAGTATCAACCAGGAGATTGTAAATGGAGATAAAAGTGTCTTTATCTGTATGTAAAAATGATCACCATTAATTGAAGAGTATTTTACTTCTTTTGATGAAGTTAAAAGTATTACAGTTTCTTACTGAAATACTTTGGATGGGATGGGATTTTCTACCTTAACAATGCTAGAATTCTATTGCATTATTAGGAGTCAGTATTACGCAGTGGTTAAGGGCACTGAGCTACAAACCTGGAGACCTGGGTATAAAATCCCACAGCCCCCACTTGCATACTGTAGGACTCTGAGCAAGTCACTTAACTTCCTTGTGTTCCCAGGTTGCACCAGGAAACAAGCATCAGCTTAGTGTGCCTTTCCTGGTTAAACAAGTTCCCCTTTCCCTTATTTTTACTAACAGTTTGAAATGTAAAGGTGGTAACTCACTAGTTTCATTGCACATACAAAACAAATATTATCAATGGAGAACATGTTGTAGTTACAAAATCCCATTCCATCCAAAGTATTTCAGTAGGAAACTGTTATACCTTTAACTTCTTCAACAGAAGTAAAATACTTCTTTTAATAATGCATTTCAGATTATGCATGCTTCAATAATGTTGTCCATCTATAATAACTGCGTCCTATTTTTTTCTTTTCAAGTCAAATCTGGATAGAAACAACATATTTTTAGAATCATAACACGTGATCAGATTGTTTTTATTGCCTTTGTCCAGGAAAGGCACACTGAGCAACAGCTTGTTCCCAGGTATATTGTGGGAGCACAGGAAGGCCATGATGCCAGGCTAGTAGGTATGTAGCCACATTTGCATCTTGTAGACCCAAGTTCACACCCAAAATTGTAAGAGAATAGGCGGTAAGGGAGGGAATGGAAAAAGACAGAAGGTGGCACTGTGGCAGCCCCAGAAATCTGTACTGACATGTTCAGCTGGCAGTATAACCTAGAGGTTAAAGCAATCCTGAAGATGGATTATTGTTATTAACAGTTTGAAATGTAAAGGTGATAACTCACTAGTTTCAATGCACATACAAAATAATTATTATGGATGTAGGAAGTGTTGTAATAACACTTTAAAACACACTTAATAAAACAGTTGATTTCCTATTTAATCTGTTGGATTAAATACAGTCAAAGGAAGACCTATACCCTCAGTGACATCATTTCCTGTCAGGAGCCCAAAACATATGGCTGCCACCAGCTTTTAATTACAGGGTGATTTATATATGAATAACTCTGGGCTGCAAAGACTCACACAGAAACACAATGGCTCAATCAAATTAGCTTTTTATGGGCTTTCGGACATTAAGAAATCCTGTTGATGACAGTTCCCATTTAAGCTGTGATCAGTAGAGTTGTTAAACAATATTCCCAAAGCATTAGAATTTCGTCTCCTTCCATTCATTATTATTACAGACATCTGCATGAAGACTGGATTATGTCTCTTACAATTCACTTTTGGCGGAAGCATTTTCTGGAGCCGAAGTCATAATCCTCTGCCTGTGACATCACAGTCTGGTGTTATGGAAATTATGTCACAAGCAATGCATTATAGCTTCTGCTCCTGAGTAAGCCTCAGTTTTGGGTGAACTATAAGAGGTAAAGCTCCTTTTTCCATGTGCATACCCTTAGTAATAAAGAACGGAATGACTTGACACTCAAGGATTTGTTTTAATGTAGTTTGACTGACTTCTGCTGATATCAGCTCTATTGTTGTTTGCTTGTGCACAGACCTTTTTTATGTCAAGTCTTAAAATGTCTTTATCATAATTGAACCTGTGCGATCGTGCATATTACATTCTGTTGATGCATATTTTCTTTCAGGCCCTCATAATAAGAGTTGGCCAAGTGTATTGTGCAGTTAGTAGCGCTATACCTAAGACAGTGCATGGCCAGCTTGGAAAAAATATTTAGCCAGTTAGCACACTCCAACCAGAGTGCACTAGCTGTCTTAATATGGGGTTGTGTCAGTGCTACATATAGTGATTATGCATTGCACTCACACATCCTCCTACTGTAATATGGCCCATGGGGGGAATGGAGATCGCTCATGCCAAATGGGATATGGCTTGTGCTCTTGTGAGCCATATTTAGC
This sequence comes from Neoceratodus forsteri, assembly GCA_016271365.2. Lineage (NCBI taxonomy): Eukaryota > Metazoa > Chordata > Ceratodontiformes > Ceratodontidae > Neoceratodus > Neoceratodus forsteri. The sequence goes on from CM057455.1 coordinate 729,050,007, forward strand.
CATGGCATGCTACAGTTATAAGCCCATAGAGCATGCAAAGCTCTTGCCAGCCCTTGACACATAATCATTTGGCAGGCTCTTGCTAAAAGGGGTGTTGCTATCTACCTCTCCTCTAGCATCCAGTTTGAAACTGTGCTCTCTGTCTTCTCCCCTTCTGCCTGTGAGTTGCTCCTCCTCAGGCTCCCCCTCTCCTTCTCTGTCCCTATGTTTTTGCTTATGTAGTGCCTACTGCTGTCCTGGCTTGTCCCCAACTTCAGTCACCAAGCTTCTCACCAATATCTTCTTCCATGCCTCCTCTGGTGAACTTATCATCCTTAACGACTTTAACCTCAGTTGGCTTCTCTCCTATAAATAAATTATGCTAAAACATAAAATCCTTCCAGCTTTCTCAGCTTATCACTGACCTCACCAGGCACAATCAAAGATCCCGTTAGTCATTTCTTCTTGGACTGGGTTCTCACCTCTCATCCCCACTGCATCATGGATGCTGCTACCATTCCCTGACACCCTCAGTAACCACCATATCGGCTACTGTGTGCACAAGATTTCTTCATCCCAAAACCCTCCTAAATTCATCTAGCTCCAGGTCTTCAGATCACTGGACATCCTCTCTCCATGCTGCCCTGGTAGCTACTGACTGATCGCCCCTCTCTGCAGCCAGCAATATAAGTTCTGCAATCCAATATTTCAACTCCAAATTCATGTCTGCCTGTGATCTACATGCCACCTTAGAAAACAAAAAAATGGGGTCTTCCCACCTCCTGTGGGATCACAGTAGAGTTTCTGGCCTGTCTCCGTGCATGAGACCTTGCTTGGTGGACTTGTAAGTCCTCTGGATATGGCTCCTTTGCCAGCCTAATCAAGCATTGGACCCTTTGTAATACCTATACCAGTGCTACCAGGCTTGCTAAGTCTGAATACTTAGCATGCACACTCCAGAACCACCTTAGTCACTCCTTCAAGTTCTGGAAGGTCATCCATGCCCCTATCTCTCCCTTAACCGAGTCCCCTGTCTCCATACTAAAGGTGTGTGACATTCATATTTCTGATCTCTCTTCCATTCTTCAGCTTTCAACTCCTTCTTTACCTACTATTCCCTCTCCCTCTTTTCCCCTCCTCTCAACTTCCTCCCCTTCTCCCACTACCCACTGCACCCTTTCTCTCCTACCACTCCCACTGCATCCCTTAAGCCCTGCTGTCTCTAAATCCTGACAAGAGTGAGCTCAAACACCTGTGTAATTCTGCCCCGATATTACACTACCTATTCTCTCCCTTCTCAACTTTTTATTCTTCTCAGCCTCTGTCCCTGATTCTTGGAAACAGGCCACAGTTACTCCCCTTCCAAAAGGGGGTGATTCCATCTCTTCTGGCAATTACTACTTTATTTTCCTTCTCCTCACCCTGACTAAGTTCCAGAACATATTGTGCTATCCCCGATCTCCCCCTTCCTCGATTCTTCCACTTTCCTCACTCCTTCCTAGTCAGGCTTCCAGAAGTCCTGCTTCACCTCCACCTCCCTCCTCAGGCTTAATTATTCCATTCTGTTTGGCATGGCTCAGGACTTGGCCATCTCTGCTATCTTTGTTGACTTGGTCAAAGCCTTTAACACTGTTGCTTTTCTCCTGGGCAAGCTCAGGGCATCAAGGCTCTCTAACTCCTCAGTCAGATGGTTCGACTCTTACCTTGAGGGCAGGGCTCAAGCTCTCCCAATTGGAGAATCCTTGTTATCCCACTCTCTATCAGCTCAGGCATGTCCCAAGGGTAGAGCCTTGGCCACATACTCTTCTTCATCTTTCTAAATGACCTCCCCACTGCCTTCTCCTCCTCATCTGTCCATATGTATGTAGCTGAAATGGTACTCTTTGCCTCCAACTCCTCGGCTCCTTCCTTCACTGCCAGGCTCCAACTGGACTTAATCACATCCAGCACTTATTGCTGGCAAATCAGCTGTCCCTCAGCAACAAGGAAATAGCCTCTCTGACCTTTGGCAGTCAGCAGAGGCTTTCTAGGCTCACCCCTTCTATTATTCCATTCATGGTTCAGGGTTTGAGGAAGTCTCCTCATTTAAGTACCTTGGATCTGGCTGACAGGCACCTCAGTTTCTCTGCACATATGAATGCCATCTGCCAGATGCTCCACCACAGACTTGGTGCACTTTATAGGAATAAAGGAATAAAGGACGTATCCCACTTCCTGACCTTAGAGAGATTGTCTCGAAGATTATACTTCTCATCTTCAACTATGATGACATAGTATACATTGCTGCTCTCAAGTCCACCTGGTAAGACTAGATCTGCTCTTTCACTTATTTTGCTGTTTTTTTCTGAACTGCCCCACCCCCGCACCCACCACTGCTCTCGGCACTTCTTCTTTTCCTTCCTTCCCTTGAGTCCAGATGCCTCACCCATTCTGCTTCCTTTATGTCCAAATACTGGCTTGGCTTCCTCCCCTCCTACCTTGTTTCCCTCCTCCACCCTCCCACTTCCTACCTGCTCTGGCTCTCGCTTTCTCACACTCCCTCCAGAAAATCCACTGCTTGTCTAGTATTCTCTCCCCCTGCCATCTGCTCTGCTTCTTCCCACCGTTACTCACATCTCTCCACTGTGATTTCAGTACTCACTCCTGAAGTTGCCACTGATACTGGACCCAAGACTGCTGTCCACCACCCTCCTACTGCTTTTCCCCGTTGCTCCCCTTTCATCCTGCACTTACACTAGTTCAGTCTCCTTGTCCACCCTCTCTTTCCCACAACCAATGACCCATCGTTATACTCAGTATTGCCTTCTGCACATTGTCAATGTTGTTTTCCTCCAGTATTTTATTGTAGTGTATTTCACTTCCACAAAATTTGTGTCCTTACACAATTGTTTTCTATAATGCTTACTTACTTACTTATATTAATTGTATTTACTGTGTTTGTATTATTTGTATTTATTGTTCTTAGTGTACCTCTGTTCCTCTCTTCCCCCTACCCTGGACTCCTCTGGAAACAAGACTGTTACCAGCTTAGTACATCTTTCCTGATAAAACTTTTGAAATCAGTCTACTAAGTGTCCATTTGCATGCCCATTATGGGCTTATTAGCATGCCACACAATGCCACCACACACGACTGTGCAGTTATCATGTGGAGCTATATCCCCGATCACCAATCAGCTATGTCATGATATGTATTTATACAGGCAAACCACATCCCTGGTATCTAGTGTCCTCCTTCCTTCACCACTGATCAGCTGAGCCATGATATCTATATAAATCACCCCTGTCCCTGGTGTCTAGTAGCACCTAACCCATCAACCACTAATCCAATCCTCCATCCCACAATCAATAGTCTACAAACCCTCTTTCTATCCCACCTACTGTAGATCCTCCACCTCTACCCCCATGGTGGTCTCCATACTGCACAGTAGTCAGGCAGTCTCAGATGGTGGTGATCATCCCAGTCCCTATGCTCACCACTTTACTCATCTGCCATCTGAATCACATTTTGTGAGCGACTGTGTGACTAGTACAGAAACAGCTGTTTCTACAGTAGTTGTGCACTTGCTCCTTGTCATTTAAATGGTGGTCAGCTGAGGTGGTGAGCAGAGAGGCTCTGCAGTCACTTTCATCTGGGACTCCCTGACTACCAGAGTGCATGGGGGCCACTGGGGGTGGGGGTGGAGGGTCCTGAGTGGGTGGGACAGGGAAGAGGTTAGAGATTATTGATCAGTGGTTGGGGGGATTCAATCAATGATGGGGGTGGAGGTCACTAGATGCCAAGGATGGGGTTGACTTGTACTGATGTCATGGCTCAATTGATTGGCAATTGGGGGTGGAGGCCACTAGATGGCAGGGATGGGCTGGCCTTAAACAGATATCACAGCTCAGCTGACCAGTGATCAGTAGAGTGGGGGCCACTAGATCTCAGGGATGGGGTTGACTTGTATAGATATCATGGCTCAGCTGTTAGGTGATCAGGAGTGGAGTATGGGGACACTGGCAGAGACTAACAGCTCCTGCTCTCAGTCTGCTACCCACTACATGGCCAAAATGCAGGATGTTCACATACCACTGTGTTTAGTGATAAGAGTAGGTCTTTGAAAGCATTAAACATTTTACCAGAGTCTGTTTAGCGTTTTTAAAATCTCTGAATATACTGATGCACACTGTCTGCAAAGGGGATTCATCATTTGCATAGGTGCAGTGGTGTATTCCATGGCATTGCGCTATTGGACAAGCACCACAAACCGGGGGCCTTTGAATATGGCATCCGTCCCATTCAACTCATGCTATTCTTGCTTAACGTGGCACTAACATAGTTAGTGGCATGTTAATCTTTTAAATGTGGGGGCTTCAATCCTTAATGTTGGCTCGCGTAGACATAAACACCATTAGTTCATGCATCTTTGTCCTTCTATTTGCAATACACTGCCTTTGGATGTTAGACACCAGGTCCTTAATCCTTGAGACATTTTAAACAAAGTTTTTTTGGCTAATTCTCATGTGTTGTCACTTTGCAACATGCGAAAAGGGACTAACAAATGTTTTTACTAGATATATAGTGTATGTACATACATACATACATAAATTAATTAATAAATACATACATGCATAAATGAATAAATAACTGAACAAGAATATTTGTTTCAAAATGTAACTCTTAAATCCTTATTGTCTTTACAAAGTTGTGTACATTTGAATGCATGTTCATATGCTGCTGCCTTCTCCCTTCTAGTCACCCATTGAACCAGGGCATTATCAAATGGATAATTCCTGGTACTTGAAATATTAATAAAAATAAAAACCTATATTTTGGATTTGGGGAGTAAATATGAAGGCAAGGCAAAAGAAAGTCCACCCGTAAACCAGTCAGTACCCCTGATAAAACACCTGGAGGTGTGAAATGGCATCAGGCAGTGTAGGTATCTGTGGGGAACTCCTTTGGCTTTGTACTGTGGCACCTTGTTATCTTTATGGATTTATCATGCGTAAATAAGCCTTTTCATACATATGTAATTTCTTAGGTTATTTACAGTGAAGGGAGGGCTATGATTTTTTTACTGTGTTTTTTTGTTATTTACAGTGAGGAGAGAGCTGTGCTTCTTACTGTGTTTTTTTATGTTATATACAGTGAGGGGAGGGCTGCGCTTGTTTTTGCTGTGGTTTCTTATGTTATTTACAGTCGAGGGGGGGCTGTGCTTGTTTTTAATGTAAATATAAAGGCCCAGCTTTCCAAAAAGTGGTCTAGAGTTTTCATCACTTTTCTATTACAGTTTATTTATTATGTAGAAACCGGACACCGGGATAGGAACACTGATCCAAAACTAATTTCTAGGTGTGCCCCATGGGGAGGTTAACAAGGGAGAATACATCATATAGGCAAAAGCAAAAAACAGTATTAATGCAGGACAAATGACTACACTTTAGTGGGCATCATTTGACTGCAACTAAGATAGCCACATGCTGCATTTGCTCTGAGAAAAACTGTCTATCTTACAGTATATCTGGGAAATTTACCTGTATTTTATCATTATTCTTCAAAAATGTCAACAAAGGTTTTTTGATTGAATCGCAAACCGAACTGACAAAAACGAGTTAGAAAACTGAAACAGCACAGAAAAACATAAAACTGTGGTGGGTTTACTATTAGTCGTAAACTTGAAAGACTTGAGAATCTTGCAAGTGACACAAAGGCTACTCCTACAGTTCAGTGGTCTAAAGCTACCAGCAATACCCCCTTTCTGAGCTACTTAATCCTGCTTCCTCCAGCCCCATTCAGAAGCTTTGTTTCTTTGCTGCAGCAGGAGGCTGTGCTGGAGCTCTGACCCCCACATACACTTTTTCTCCCCATGTTTGCCTGCCACTTTGCCTTTCTGCTTTTGGGGTTTCTGTTCAGTTTATGCCTTTGGTGGCTTTTAAGGATAGTATTTTATTTTTTCTGCCTTTCCAGGCTGCAGCTTATGCTTCCTTTTGTCTCTCAGTCAGCTGCTCCTGCTGCACTCCTGCCCTAGTGTAACTCCTGTGTTTCTTTTTGCTTTGATTCTTGGGCTTCTTGCTAGTTTTCACAGTATGCCCTACAGTACCCATGCCATTCTGCTGTTTTGGCTTCTGTTATTTCAGACTTTTCCATTTTGCTGCTCATAGCAGGCCACATGCAAACCTTTCAGTTCATGGGTCTATGTGATAACAGCGAATGCCTAAAGGCAATCACCATTATCACTCAGTCAGAGTGCCAAACACATTTTTGGCACTCTGACAACCCAGGCGCACCGGCACAATGGCGCCAGGACATATTTTTGCTGCTTTCTGTGGGGGAGGGGCTGTGCTAACCCACACACCCACCTTGGTGGGGGCTTCGCCCCCCGCACTCCCCTACTTAAGGATTCTCAACTCCAGGGGTTGCATGTTGGGGGAGTAAAGCAGTAAAATAAGAGGTTCAGGCCAGGTGCAATAAAAATCGCACCAGCGCCTGGATCCGAACCCGGTACCTCACCCACCCCAGCCACTAGCCAATCTCCAATGCCTCAATGCAGCTCGACTGGAAACTGCAGTGCCACCCCCTACAGCCTCTCAACCCCCTCCTAGCCCACACTCGCCGTGCTTGCTCCCCCCCATGCGCATTTGTATAGCAACATCCTGTCGCCTAGTTCGCCCACCCCCTCATCCGGTCACCCTACCTTTCCGTCGCCATGAGTGGATTGCTCTGGGAAGGTGTCACCATAATGGACAGCGCCCTTCCTCATGTGCCCACTTCATGGGTTACCTCAATTCACCTGTATTCCTCCTCAGTTGCTTTCACCTGACTTCCTGGCAAGGCAGCCACTCCCATTCTTACTCTGTCATTTTAATTAGTTTACTCAGTCAGTCTGTTTTAGCATCTGCTGCAAGTTCCGGCCTTTCCTGCTTAGGCTGGGTTTTACCACACATTTTGACCTTGATATATATTCACATTTCAGTACCTTTTCAGTTGATGTATTTTCCATAAATATCAGTCATTCCATTTAGCAGTCATTATTAAGTTAGGATCTTGCCCTCAGGTTTCTCCCTGTGGATAGACAGCTCTGCTCCCCTTGAATGCTGCCTCTCAAGGGTAATTCCCACATCTCGTATGGGATCCCATCTCTGTAGGCCGCTTGTCTACTGTGGTGTCTCCTGGCAGTCTCTCTGAGTGGTAAGGTCCAATGCTACAGGGAAGCTTTAGCTGTGCATACCTTAAGTCAGCAGCACCTCAAGGTGTAGCATTTAAGACTTCAGTTGCCAAAGGGCAAGGCCTTGAGCCCACAGGGGTTCCATTAACTGTGCAGACCACATTAGCAGTACCTCTGAATACTGTAGCTAAAGATATTCTCCCTGCATCCGCCTAAAGTCCACTTAATCTCATTCTGTATCCCCTTCCTTTAGTTTCCATTCAAGTGTACAAGCATACGAACATACAAAATTGCCAGCAGAAACAAGCCTCATGGTCTATCGAGTCTACTTGAGTGTGCAGCTAGCCCCTCATCTCACAGCTGCCCTTCCCACCCCCCTTCCAGTATCTCTTCCCAGTATATCTTCCCCTTACCCTGTCCCAACTCCTCTTGAAACACTATCTCATCTGGTAAGGTGTTCCATTTGTCCACCACTCTTTGCATGAAAAAATGTCTCCTCATCTCCCTCTTGAATCTTCCCCCTCCAATCTCAGTCCATGCTCTCTTGTGTCCCTCCCTCTTCTCATCTGAAAAATCCCTTCTGTGTTGATCTTGTTTTTCCCCTTCAGATACTTAAAGGTCTTGATCATATCTACCCTATCCCTCCTCTCCTCCAGTGAATACAGATTCAGCTCTCCCAGCCTGTCCTCATAGGGCTTGCTTTCCAATCCCTGGATCATCTTTGTGGCTCTTCGCTGCACCCCTTCCAACGATCTAATGTTCTTCTTCAGGAATGGGCACCAGTACTGCATGCAGTACTCCAGGTAGGGCCTGACCAATGACCTATGCAGGGGTAGGATAACCTCTCTCTTTCTGGAGGCAATCCCTCTCGCAATACACCCCAGCATTGTGTTTGCTTTTGCATAAGCCTTGCATTGTATAACCGTTCTTACAGTCTGGAGGCTGGGTGATAGCCTTTCGGCAGTCATTACTCCTCACTCCATTCTATGATGAGTGGGTATCCTTTCTGAGGAACTTCCTTTAGCTGCAGAGACTGTCTCATAGCACCCCACAGTATGATTCCATTAGAGGGACAGAGAGAGAGACAGAGAGAGAGACTTATCCTTCCAAAAACTTCCCCTGAATTTTGAACTCCAAATTATTATTCTGAGCTGTTACAATAATATGTTCCTATGCCAGGAGAGATGGTGACAGAGGTCATGAATCTCCAGAGATTTTCTCCACAGGTTTTTCTTCTCTCCTGAGTACTGAAGGCAATAATGTAGTACATGTATTTAAGTATAGCATTTAACCAGGTAGGAGGTTTTCACTGTGAGTTGGGTTTGTATGGTGGCTCTCTTATCCTTCAATCCTGCTATTCCTAGTCTCCTTATGGAAGTCATGCCTCTGTCTGCTATCAGTTACCAGTTTCTGTCAGTCATTGCTTCAGTCAGTCTCTGTCTGTTATCAGTTATCACCAGTTACTGTCAGTCAGTACTCCACTCAATCTCTGTGTTCATCACCTGCTGCACAGTACTTTTGGGCTCCTTCCTAAGGTGCATTTAGCCTAAAGGAATTATGTTCCTGCAGCACCTCTAAGTGTGACATCCTCCTCAAGAGAGTTCCTTTGACTTCACTGTACCCCAACAAGGTGGTAGTACTCCATGGGCCATAATGTGTGAGCAGCCACAGTATTCATGTATAACAGTCAAACAACACATTAATTCAACTACCTTGAGACTAGCAACAATGTTGCACAAGCATAACTCCTCACTAAGCTGAGTACACCCATTAAACACAATGGCTATGCCTGCAGTTCAGTGGGTGGGAGCTACCAGCCACCCACCTTTCCTGAGCTATTTAAGCCAAAGTCCTCCAACCTCAATCAGAAGCAATATTTCTTTGCCCTGCCATCCTTCCCTCTTCCAGCAACAGTGTGCATCTCCCCTTGGGGCCCCTTCCTAAGATACCTTTAGTCTAAAGGAATTATGTTCCCTCGGAACGTCTAGGTGTGGAACCCTTTGCAAGAGGGTTCCTTTTCCTTCATAGTACCCTGATGGAGTGGTAGTCCCCTCATGGGACAGTGAGTACAAATGGCCAAAGTATCCACATATAACAGTCAAACATTACATTCATTCAAATACCTTCAGACCATCAACAATAGAAACATAGAAGCTGATGGTAGATAAGGACCTTAAGGCCCATCCAGTCTGCCCATTTCTTTTTCTATCTTATGAATGTGCCATAGGCCTTTGCTCTGTCAATGGCCTATCTATTCATACTCATCTGAATTGCTCCCTTATGCCTATACCATGCCTGTTTGAAGCCCTGCACTGTATTCATATCCACCACTTCCTGAGGTAGGCCATTCCATGCATCCACCACCCTTTCTGTGAAAAAGAACTTCCTCACATTACCCCTTAATTGGCCTCCCTCTAATCTCATGCTGTGTCCTCTTGTCCTGCTATTTTTCTTATATTGAAACATGTTAGACTCTTTCACCTTGTTAATGCCCTTAAGGTGTTTGAATGTTTCAATCATATCGCCTCTCTCCCTCCTTTGCTCTAGGGTATACATATTGAGTTCAGTTAATCTGTCCTCATATGTTTTCTGATGCAGTCCCTGCACCATTTTGGTTGCCCTTCTCTGGACTGCCTCAATTTGGTTAATGTTCTTGTAAAGGTGTGGCCTCCAGTACTGCACACAGTACTCCAGATGGGGCCTAACCAGTGTTTTGTAAAGAGGGATTATTACCTCCCTCTTCTGACTTGTGATACCCCTGCTAATACACCTCAACATCCCTCTAGCCTTACCTACTGCTTTAGAGGTCTGCTTGGATGATTTCAGGTCATCGGTGATGATGACACCCATGTCTCTTTCTTTCCTTGTGACTGCCAGCATCTCCCCTCCCAGCCTATAGGTGGCTTCAGGGTTTCTCTTCTCCATGTGCATGATCTTGCACTTCTTTGAGTTAAATCCCAGTTGCCACTCTTCCAACCATTTTGCTAGTTTATCCAGATCTCTTCTCATTCTGCCCACACCATCTGGATCATCTACTCTGTTGCAGATCTTGGTGTCATCTGCAAACAGACAAACCTTACCCTCCAATCTATCTGCAATTCACTGATGAGGATATTGAAGAGGACTGGCCCCAGGACTGATCCCTGAGGTACCCCACTTGTGACTTGCATCTCTTCTGACTGTATACCATTTACCACCACTCTCTGTTTTCTGCCCATCAACCAGTTTGCCACCCAGTTGGCCAATATCTGACCCACCCCGAGCCTACACAGCTTATTAATCAATTTTCTATGTGGAGCAGTATCGAAAGCTTTGCTGAAGTCAAGGTGAGCAACATCAACTGCTCCCCCTTGGTCCACCACTCTGGTTACCCAGTCAAAGAAATCTATGAGATTAGTTTGGCAGGACCTTCCTTTTGTAAACCCATGCTGCCTTGGATCCTGTGCTTCTATGGATTTCAGGTGTTGCACTATCCTTTTCTTAAAGGAGTGTCTCCATAATCTTGCCCACTACTGAGGTAAGACTGACTGGTCTGTAGTTCCCTGCCTCCTCCCTGCTACCACTCTTGTGGAGCGGGATCACATGAGCCCTTCTCCAGTCTTCTGGGACCTCTCCTGTGCCCAGAGACTCACTAAACAGTTCTGCTAATGGCTCTGCTAATTCCACACTTAGCTCCTTTAGTACCCTGGGATGTATGCCATCAGGTCCCATTGCCTTGTCCACCCTGAGCTTTTGAGCTCTTGTAGGACCCTTTCTTTTGTGAAGGGACGAGTGCACACCTCCCTCCTCCTGTGTCCATGGTGCAGAGCTGTGGGCCCTGCCCTACCTTCTCTTCAGTAAATACTGAGCAGAAGTATCTATTTAGGATAGATGCTTTTACATCGTCCTCCTCCTCACATGCCCCATTATCCCCCTTTGATCTTAGCAATACCCTCTCTGGACTTTCTCCTTTCACTAATGTATCTATAGAAAGTCTTGTCACCTTCTTTTACTGTTCGTACTAGTGTTTCCTCGGTTTGGACCTTTGCCTGCCTTACTGCCTTCCCTGCTTCCTTTAGGGAAGTTTGGTATGCCTCCCTTTCTTCATCCTGCTGCATTTCCTTATATTTCCTGAAGGCCTGCCTTTTGGCTCTGACCTTTTCTGCTACTGTGTTTGAAAACCAAAGTGGTTTCCTTCTTCTTTTTGCACTTCCTTTTCTCACTAACACAATGTTGCACAAGCATAACTCCTCTCTAAGTTGCATGTTCCCATTGAACCATAATGTATGAATACCAATCATACCGCTAATGTTTATCTAGTTATTCATTTCTTTTTTGAAAAGTTTATCCAGGAAAGACACACTGAGCTGTGAGCAGCTCATTTCCAGATGTGTCCTGGGGGAAAGGGAGAAGGAAATAGCTAAACAATAAGCTGATGAAAATAAGAAGTCAATTACAGTAATATAGTAATAAATGAAGCAGAAATATAAATATTGGAGGCACATTAATAAATACATGCAATTAGAAAATAAAACACAGTCCTTTATGTACAGAGAAAGGGAATAAGGAAAGGGTCATAGACAGTTGCAGGTAGGAATACAAAAGTCATAAAGAAGAGACTTTAGGGAAGAAGGAGAAGAGGCAGAATGAATAGAAAGGGGAAGGAAGGACCAAAGTTTAGGAAATCTGTAAGAAAAAGCAGATTCTCCAAAAGTAGATTTTCTAGAAGGAATAGAAAGATAAGGGGAATTATTGCTGCAGAGAAGGTAGGAGGCAGAAGGAGGAGGAGAGGATAGATGAGATTTAAGATAGGAGGGAAGGGAGCTGAACCAGAATTTGGAAATAAAAGATGCACAATGGGAAAGGTGCCTAGCATCAAGAGAGGGGAGAGGAAGTGATGAGTAAAAATAGCAGTGGTGAGTGTGAGGGGGGGGGCAATCTAAAGAAAAAGGACAGAAAGAATGGAAAAGGGGGTCCAGTTTGGCAAGGGGAGATTTAGGGGCAGCACTGTAGACTAAGTCACTGTAGTCAAAGTTAGCGTTTGGCTCTGAGAATCTCTTAAACACTTTAAATGCTGTCACTTTATACTTTCTGTGGGCAATAGTCTCTTCATTAGAGAGTTTAGATTGCCATGGAAAGCAAAACTAATCTGCATTTTTGGCTAGCTTTCAAGTTTCTGGAAGGAATGTTTTCAATAATAGCCACCTTATGCCTTTATACAGCTCCCTATTTGCTGCGGCACTTGTGAGGAAAATTGTTAAACAGGTATGTAACCCCTTTACGAGGACCTCAGTGTGAGTATGACTGACAGCTCATACAATTATGCAGCATCCCTACTATCTCCAGAGACCACTATTAGTCATGCTCTTTGGTATGCCAGTCTAATTCTTGGCCCTGTAAAATGTACTGTACACTTTATATATGGGAGACAAAGGGTTTTTATTTGTTATCCCATTTATATGAGGATGGACTTCTTTTGTCATATCAACAGTTATCTAAACAATTTGACTTGCGTCTGTCCAATTGTTTTACCTATCTTCAGATAAGATCCAAATTGTATACAGTGGGTGGGACACAACATGTCCCTCCCTCTCTTGGATGCTCCCCCATAGAGGAGGTATTTATGAGTGGTTTAGGGAGGCTGGGCTTAAAGCCATTGAATAAAAGTTATAAAGCTTTGCTGGGGGCATTACTAGACCCCCTTGCTTCCTTGAGGGAGAGCTGGGAAACAGACCTACCACCTACATTGCTTACAGGAGGTGACTGAGAAGTAATACTTAAAAAGGGGATGCATTGTTCAGTAAATAACAGATTAATGGCTATTCATTATAATGATCTTCACTGAACATATTTTATGCCTATATTGGCCTATAGAACTGACCCCATGAAATCTGATAAATGCCCCAAATGCAAAACTCAAACAGGAACTTTTTTCATATGATATGGACATGCCTCAAGGTATCTTCCTACAGGCAGGAAATTACATCCCTGTTGTCTAAAGTGCTAGATTACACTGACTGGATTGATGCAGTAGATGTATTACTGGAACTGTTGAGAGGTAAACAGAGGAGGGAGCCAGCTGACCACCCCCTGTGGTGTTTGGGAGTAGTGGTGGGGAAGCAAGTCCTGGCCCACCATTGGCGGCTTGAATCTGTACCGACTGTGGCCCGATGGGCCAAATCCCTTCTCTACTGTATGAATCTAGAACATACTCAATACATAGCCAGGAATCAGCATGATAGATATTAACAGATTTGGGGTCCTCTGGAAGCGACTCTGGGATCTCCATGGTTCCCCACTTATTAAAGTGAATGGGACAGCTAATTGGAAAAAGGCCTACTGACATTCCATGTAAGAGTTACAGTGCTGTGGTTATATATCTTTAAGTGTCCTGCAGAAGTTAATAGAATATGCCCATATATACCAATATATGTGCCCTAGATGTTTTCTAGAGGTGTGTTACAGGGATTATGCCTGGAACGGCATAGATATGTTTTACATGTTAATTATATAGTAGTTTAAGTTGAGGGTATGCTAATGCGATGTTTGCCTAGGACACGTCAGTCTTGTTGGACTGCATCAAGTCTCATAGTAAGTGATGCTCCTGAATATTTCCCTCTCTAATGTACTGAGAATGTAATGTTTCATTATGATGTATCACATTGTCGTGCTGACTTCTCAAATAAAGTTGAAAAAAAAATAATAGCCACCTTGGCCACTGTGGAGCAAAAACATGCAACTTGCAAGTCAGGCACATTTTACTTATTTAGTTTTTGTTGATGCAGAAAGGAGGGCTAGACACATCTGGCTTAAATAGCTCAGGAAGGGGTGCGGCTGGTAGCTCCCACCCACTGAACTGAATTTATAGCCATCGTGTTCAGTGGGCGTACTCAGCTTAGTGAGGAGTTGTGCTTGTGCAACATTATTGATAGTGTCAAGGCAGTTGAATGACTGTGATGTTTGACTGTTATACAGGGAAACTTTGGCTGCTCACACATTCTGGCCCATGGGGAACTACCACCTTGTTGGGGTACAGTGAAGGCAAAGGAACCCTCTTTCAAGTTTCTGACAGGAATGTTTTCCTAGTTTGTGAGGGAGCTGGGGGTGGAGGAACCGCTGGCAGGGAGTGACCACCATTCAGTGTGGTTTACGATAAACATGGGGAAAGGGGAGTAGGAATGGGCACAAGGGTGTTAGACTTCAGGAGGGCTGACTTTGGGAGGATGAGGGAAATAGTACAAGGGTATCTGGCCAGGATCCATCCAAACATGGACACTAAACAGAAGTAGGAGGTCATTAAACTGGGAATTGAGGAGGCAACCATAAGATGTACAAGGGTCCAGAGTAAGAGGGCTAGGGCCAAAAAGCCCAGCTGGGTGAGCGGGGGGGGGGTCATGGAAAAAGTAAGGAAAAAAAGAGCCACCTTTAGAAGGTACAAAAAAAAAACAGGGACGGGGAGGACAGAGAGGAATACCTGAAGGAGTCAAGGGAGGTGACAAGAGCAGTCAGGTCAGCCAAGGCATCCAGGAAACTCAGGGAAGCACAGGACATCAAAGAGGGGGAGAAGGATATCTTCAGCTACATCAGGGAGAATAGGAGTTGTAAGGACCAAATAGTAAGGATAAAGAGGTATGGGTGGGTGGAAACAGGAGCAGAACAGGTAGAAGCATTAAACGAGTACTTCTGCTCAGTATTTACTAAAGAGAAAGGGGAGGGTATCCAAGGAGGGGTGGAGGGTGGGCACAGGAGAGGAAGGAGGTGACAGATGGGGAAATCCCAGTGGACAGAGTACTGGAGGGCTTGAGGCACTGAGGGTGTACAAGGCACCAGGGCCAGATGGCATACACCCCAGGGTGCTAAAGGAGCTGGCAGAAGTCCTGGCAGAACCCTTGGCAGACCTGTTCAATACCTGCCTGGACTTGGGGAGTGTACCTCAGGACTGGAGGATGGTACTCCTCCACAAGAGCAGCCCCAAGGATGAGCCAGGGAACTACAGACTGGTAAGCCTCACATCCATCGTGAGAAAGCTGATGGAGACAATCCTGAAGGAGAGGCTGGTTTCCCTCCTAGAGGCTAATGAGCTGCAGGACAGCAGACAGCATGGGTTCATTTCAGGCAGATCCTGTCAGACCAACCTGGTGGAGTACTATGACTGGGTAACCAGGCAATTAGACAGGGGCCATACAGTGTATGTCAGCATGGCTCAGCTGGTAGCACATCCGCCTCCATACCAGAAGTTTGTGGGTTCTCGTCCCACACTGAAATTGAACTTGCACCTAAAAATGATGGCATCTGAGTGCAGTATTAGGGGGTGCTGTACTGTTGGGGTGTGCCGTTCTTCGGATGAGACGTTAAACCGAGGTCCCTTCTACCCATCCTGGTGTTGTCCTGGTGGGTGTCCAGGTGGAAGTAAAAGAAACCAGAGCACTCTTCGCAAAGAGTAGGGGACATTCCTGGTGTCCTGGCCAACATTCCCCTTCCCATAAACCGGTTCATGCAGTTGTCCAGGCTGTGTGTGGGTACTGATGTGCGATATGGCCGCCACTTCACATTCAGTCACTTCACTACCAGTCTAGCATCGCTTGTAAAGTGCTTTGGGATACATTGTGTATGAAAAGCACTATATAAATACTGATTCTTCTTCTTCTTCTTCTTCTGTGTCCTGTACCTAGATGTCAGTAAGGCATTTGATTTGGTGCCAATTGGGAGGCTAGGAAGTAAACTGGAAGGCATAGGTGCGGGGGTGAGGATGGCAGGATGGGTAGTGAACTGGCTGCAAGGGAGACAGCAGAGGGTGGTGGTGAGAGGAGAGCTCTCATCTCCCAGGACGGTGACAAGTGGGGTGCCACAGGGCTCTGTACTGGGGCCAGTGTTGTTTGGGATCTTCACAGCAGACATTTCAATAAGTATCATGAGCAAGATCAGTCTATTTGCAGATGATACCAAGATGGGAGCAGTAGAGGATAGCTTAGAAGGTTGGCAGGGGTTGCAAGATGGCCTGGCAAAATTGGAGACCTGGTCGGACACTTGGCAGCTGGGGTTCAATACCAAGAAATGCAAGGTGCTACATTTCAGCGCAAAAATTCTAAGGAGGAGCTACCAGATAGGGGGGATTCAACTAGCCAAGACAGAGCAATGAGTAACTCAGCGCAGTGAAGAAAGGCAGCTACAAAGGCCAACAGGATGCTGGGTTGTATTGCCAGAGGCATATCCTCCAGAAGGGGGAGATAATCCTGCCACTATACAGGTAACTAGTTAGACCACACCTGGAGTACTGTGTGCAGTTCTGGTGAGCGTACCTGAAGAAGGACTTTAGGTTACTGGTGGGGGTGCAGCACAGAGCAACAAAAATGATCCAGGGTCTAGGGGACTTACCCTATAGGAGCAGGCTGAGGGAGTTAAACATGTACTCCCTGGAGGAGAGGAGGGATGGGGGGATATGATTGAAACCTTCAAGTACATGAAGGGAATAAATAAGATGGTCATGGAGGGGCTTTTCAAAATAAGGAAGGGGAGGGACACCTGGGGGTATGATCCGAGATTGGAAGGGGGAAGGTTCAGGAGGGAAATGAGGACACACTTTCTAACAGAGAGGGTGGTGTCTGGGTGGAACGCATTGCCAGAGGAACAGAGGGCTGCTTCAAAAGGAGACTGGATGGGGTAAGGGGTAAGATCACTGGAGGGGGGAGGGGAGGGAGCAGCAGCTGCAGTATGTGGGCTGCTAGTTGCACAATCGAGCAGACTTGAGAGATCTTAAGTCCTTTATCTGCTGGCAATTTTGTATGTTCGAATGGTTTTAAAATAACCACCTTGGTCACTGTGGAGCAAAAAAATGCAACTTGCAGGTCAGGTGCATCTTATTTACAGTATTTATTTAGTTTTTATTGAACCGGAATGGAGGGCAGGACAATTCTGCCAATTTCCAGCCTTGTCCTGGCAAGAAATACAGATGCAAACTGACACACTGAAGCATGATAAGCTCTGGGTGGTATTTTTATTGAATGGGAGAAATTTGCCAGACACAAGGAAAAAAACCCTGCTCTTTGGCAGGGGGCACTGCCTGCTTCCTGCTGAAGAAACATGGCATCTGGTAAGGACAGTGTGGTGGAGAATGTCTCCCTCCCCATTTGGAGTATGAAGAAGACACGTACTGTGATACCTGTAGAAGATTGTACCATAAAAGCTATTAAGGTTGGATTGGAAGGAGAAGCAAGTAGTCTGCGCTTACCAAGTGAGCTGCTCAGAGTTTCAAGTCTGGTGTGGAGCCTAGAAATCCTAGAAACACTGTTTGGAGGTTGAACTGAACCAAGAATGTGCCTTCTTACTTGCACCAATTGCTCAGGAGAAAGCAAAATATGCTGACCAAAAAGCAAGAATGAAGAGAACAATGGAAGAGGTCAATTCTGTTGTACACCCCAGAGAAATGGATTTGACATCCCTTGATGTTGTCAGAAGCTGGTCTGCCAGTCACTTGGCAGGAAGAATCAGCTGTACCTCCCAGGAACAGCTGAGTAATGACTCAGCCTTGAAAATGCACTGTCAGTGACAGCATACACTTCAGAGCTCCCTGCAAACTACACTGATGGACATGATATTATCAAGATGGTTTGTGGCTCATTCTTTAAAAATTAACCTAAAGGCTCTTCTGCTAATACAAGTACTTATCGTAAAGGCCAGTCTGGAGTGGAACATGAGTGTTCTCAGTCCCAGAGGGTCAGCAGATGTCAGTACTACAGAGCAAAGTCAGTCCCACCCTTGACTACACTCTCCACAGAAGAAGCTGTGCTAGGAGATGGTTGGAAATTCAGAGCTGATGGTTCCTGGAACCCTGCATACTGTACCTGGGAGAAAAACACCTTGCAGGTCAGTGCCTTAAAGATAATGGGCTAAATTTTCAAAGCCCCAAATTTGGTGCAAGGGGCACCTCATGCCAAATGTTGCAGCAATCCTGATTTTCAAATGCAGGCTGCATTGAAATTGGGATGCCTTGTGCCAAAGTCAACCTGCACCACCCATGTGTCAGAAGTGACATTGCCCCAGATTGCAAGGAGGTTTGCACCATGGTGGGGCTGCACCATCCCCTTGTTTGGGATTTTAGAAGCCCCACTGTGGATGCATGAGGTGGCTGAGGTTAGACAAGCCACATGCTGGTCTAAGGGCTCTGTGCCATTGGCTCAAAGGGAGGTGAGAGGGGCTTTGAAGATCAGGACCAGGGCAGAAGGACCAGTGTGGATGCCATAGTGGGTGATGGGGGTACAGAGGCAGTGGCAGGGTTCAGAGGTGGCTCCTGGTGGTACACCGAGGTAGGCAGGGATGGACACTGTCCCAGACCCTAGGTGGCAACAGCCCTTGCACCAGCCCCAGAGGAGACATAGTCCCCAACATGCAGTGCATGGCATTGGCTGCAGGTTATGGGATGCATTTGGTGAACAGAAATGTCCACTAGGCACCTTGATGTTCTCCTGCTGAACAGCCTACTGCATGGAGCCAGGCTGATGCCCGACTACACTGTCAGAGACTGTGTCACCTCTGGGTCAGGTGCCAGGGATGTTGCCACCAGGGGTCTGGGAGAGGATCCATCCCTGCATACCTAGATGTCCCTTGGCCAAGCACCTTTGTCCAAATGGTCATGGCACCTTTGCCGGGTGCCACCTCTGGACCCTGTCACTGTCACCGTACCTTCCGTCACCCACTATGGCATCTCCAATGGTCCCTCTGCCTCTGGTCTTGACCTTGCAGTCATATTCTACCCCCCCACCTTTGTGACTCCACTTTGGTTGTGCCAGGTTGGACAGGATTGATGGGACCCTCCGTCAAACCCCTCAGGTGTGCCAAAGGCTTGACACAACTCTGCAGCTGCAGCAACTCTTGGAACTTTGGTGCATGGACCTTCCCCCCCTTTTTCTGGAATAGGGCACAGGGTCTCTGATGCTCCAGAAATCTGCCACAGCCATGAATCAACACACTGTGCACTGATCTAGCAGCCAATAGAAACTCGAGCCCAATATGTTAAATGCTAAAGCAGAGGACACTTCTGCAACTCATCATGAACAGCAGCATTGGTCTGCAACACAAATTCCCCCCACCTTTTCCTTCTCCTATAATATGATCCTGAAATTAATAAAAGAACTGGAAGTTGATGCACCAGTTGATGCCTCTGAGAACAGTGTCAGTGGCTCAGTAGGTAGCACACTCGCCTCTGAGGCCGGGAGATCAGAGGGCTGTGGGTTCAGTTCCCACATCTGGCACTTGGGTTAATATACCAGTACTGACACTGTAGTGTAGCATGAGAGGGGTGCAGCACTTCTGAGGTGCCATCTTTCGGATGAGACGTTAAACCGAGGTTCCATCTGCCTGGATTGGTGGTAATTCAGGTGGATGTTAAAGATCCCATGACACTTATCGAAAAGAGTAGGGGTAGTTTTATTGATAGAAAACATAACATCACAAGAGTCCATACAAACATAAAAGATATCTTATACAATAACTAGCTCTCTTTTTTCCTCTTTAAAACACAGTGCAAAAAACAAAGACAAAACAATAGTCACTTAATGCATCACAGAGAAATAAAGTTTTTCCAAAGTAAATCAACTTTTGATTTAGAAAATTTACTTAGATCTCTGGTTTTGACAGAAAGTAAACCTTTTTCAATTTGAATAAATAAAGTGTTCGTTAACACATTTAATTGTTGAAAGATAAATTGACATCTGGCTTGCCACAGGTAATATTGAACAAAAGCAAAAAAAACATTTAAAGTACTCCTATGATAATGTCTCCAAGATCCAGTATAATTACCTAAAACTATAGTTTGATATGAAACATTGCTTAAAAGGGAGATTCAATGAATGGCAGCATCTTGCCAAAATTTTTGACTATAAGGACAGAAACAAAAAATGAACCATGGATTCTTCACAGTTGATGCATGTGTTTGTAAACAAAATCTTTCAGTAGTGGGTTTGTATTTTAAATTGCCTCAAACTCCTAATTTCCCTTGTATTGATAACCATGCAATATCCCAAATGAAAGAAGGTATTCTGAAATCAGTCAATTTCCTCAAGGCATAAATCATCTGTGTAGGTATACATTCTGGGAACAGGGGAATACATTTCTGTACTTCAAATACCACAAAATTATAAAAGGTTTTCCTCGAAAAAGTAAGTAAGTTTGGAAATGATATTTTCCATTGTTGTAATTTCTTAAATGTAAAAACTCCATATGACGGCAAAAATGCTACCACATATTTTAGGAAACATAGACCATTTATCTAAATAGACAGACCACAAAGATTTGGACCATTTTGCCAAGTCTTAGTGTCATCAAACCATAAGTAGGAAAAAGAGTCAAATAAAAATACGGAATGGTAAAAACAATAGGGTTAATCATTCCCAGGCCTCCTTTGTTAATTGGAAGATACGTAATGTCCCTACACACTGGGTTTAATCTATTACCCCATAACATTTGGAAAAAATACTTAATAGCCTTGTTTCTAAACTAATAGGGGTGGAAACACATAACTTAAATATAAAAATTGGTAACATGAACTTTTATAATAATAACCTCTTCTTTTTCCGAATTTCCATCCTTTCCATCTGTGAATTTTAAATTCTCCAATGTATAACTGTTTCTCCCAATTGTACGTAGCTAAATCACCATTTCCAAACCAGATTCCTAAAATCTTACGGTGTGATGATTCTACAGGGATATTAGTAATACTAGTGAGATCTGAATTTGTAGGTTGTAAAATAAAAATGAAACTCTTTCCCATATTTATTTGAGCCCCTGATAATGCCTCAAAACATGAAAAGGTATATAGTGCTTTTTGCAATGAGGGTATATCTCTTAAGAGTAAGGTAATATCATCTGCATATGCAGTCAGCTTTTCCATTGGTAAATCAGGGGAAGGGGTTAAACCTATAATATGTGTATCCCAAACAATTTGTCTAATAATAGGATCCAGGGCAAAAGAATATAGAAGGGGACTAAAAGGGCAACCCTGCCTGACTCCAATTGATATAGGTACTTCTTTTCCAAATAAAGTATTAACCGTGGGAATACAGTGAGCCTGTCCATATAAGGTTGATATCCATTGTACAAAAGGAGGTGGAATTCCATATCGCACTAGTACTGAAAATAGATAGTTATGATTAACTCGGTCGAAAGCTTTGGTTTGATCTAAGGCTACAATGTACCCTGAAATCTGTTTCTTATTACTTAACTCAAATAATTCTCTTAAAAGATATAAATTATGTTGAATTTTCCTGTTGGGGATGGCACATGTTTGGGCTGGGTGAATAAGTTTTTCAGCCACTAATAATAATCTGTTATTCAAAATTTTAGTCAATATTTTATAATTGCTGTTTAATAAACTTAAAGGCCTCCAGTTTGTTATTGAGGCCTTATCACCTGATTTATATAAATAAAATAACAGTGAGGTATTTAAACCTAACAAGTCACTAGAAGTAAACAGCAAAAAATTAAATATTTTAGGTAAAAAGTGTATCATATATGATAGAAAGAGTTTGTAAAACTCATTGGGTAAGCCATCCCATCCTGGTGCCGTATCCTTGCTTAATTGTTTAATTGCAAATTCTACTTCTTGTGGTGTAATAGGTTGTATCAACGGAATCAGTTCAGATCTAGTCAGTTCAGGCACAGGGGCCGTAAAGAAGGAAAAATCCAGAGGCCTGGACTCCTCTGAACTTATAAAAGATGATTCTACATGTTCCTGAACTGTAGCTAGTATATCCATGTCATTTGTGCATATAACCCCAGTAGTTGCTTTTAATTGAGTCATAAGAGTAGTTTCTAGTCTGAATTTACATGCTGTAAAAGGGTCCGAGGCTGGGGTAGTTTTAACCCCAAATTTAAACTCTAGTTCTAGAGATTTAGCCCTGTCATATTGATATTCTTTCATTTGTTCCTTCAAAATTTTTATTTGGGAAAGTAATCTTGATTGTTTTTAAATCAAATGACATCAGTTTATATAATTGATTACGGTGAGTAAATAGCTAATATATTTAGAATTAGCTTTAGATTTTCCAAAAGAGACAAATAGTTTTTATTCTTGTTTTGTGTCCATCCACCATTGTAGAGGTTTGAATATACACAATATACAGAATCCCTATCACAAATAAAATTTCCGTTTGGTTTGTAAAAGATAAGTTATCAAATAAAGATATATTAAGTCTCCAGCGATAGTATTTAGAATGAATTTTGGTGGGATGAATTGTAAGGAAAATGAGCAAAATAGAATGTTATGATCTGAAAATTCCGTGAGGTTGTGAATAACACACAGTAGGTGTAGATGTTTAGAAAAGAAACATATCTATTCTAGTAGCATAAATAAATCTATGATATGTAGCTCCTGGATCATTAGGATGTAGTTTGTGAAAAGCATCCTGCATATTTGAAACTTCTAAAGTTTGTTTTAAAGCGTTGGAATCACAATATATTTTCTTTTGTTTACTTGTAGATACAGGGGTGTCTAAAGAACAATTAAAATCCCTCCCAAATAACATGTAGTTTAGTGAAAAGAAAGGTTTAACATCACCAAATAGTTCCACCCTAGCAGATTTAATTTGTGGTGCATAAATATTGATCAATCTAAAAGAAAAATCTCTAATTGAACAATCTAGAATTAAAGTTCTGCCTGGGCATACATCTATCAAACGGAAAACATGGACATTAGTGATTTTAAATAAAATACCAATCCCATCTGCAATTCCTGTACTGAAGGACCAGAAAGAAGGGCCCCAGGGCCATCGTTTCTTAAGTGCCTCTACCTCTTTAAGTGATGAGATATGACACTCCTGCAAAAAAATGACATCCACAGGAAGAGTTGATAAATGCGATAGAACAGAGATTTGTTTCTTATATGTTTTTAAACTTCTAACGTTAAGTGATAAAAGTTGAAGTGCTGACATCAAATATTTCAAATTCAGCCAATACCCCCCCTTGAATTATTGCTTGCTTTCCTTTTTTTTCCTTTTTTACTTTTTTTTCCTTTCATTATCTCTATCAACTTTCCTTCCTCATCCTCAGTGATCATCTCAGATCTGTGGGATGTGTTTGATTCTAAATCGAGTCTTCCAGATCTTCTTGCAGTGGCAAAAAAATATTAGATGTTGGAAGGGGGTCAGGAACCAACATTTTTAAAGCTGATCTAGTGACCCTTTTCCCTTTCATGGTTTCAAAATCTTTTTTGGGGGTGGCATGCTGACTTTATCTATTCTAGACTCATCTGTATAAGCCAGTGATGATTTAGGAACCTGGTCAGTTTTTGTCAGTGGTATCATTATTGGCGCTGTGTCTGCAGAAGGCCCCGGCCTATGGGTTTTATCCTGTGCTTGAAGTACTAATTCCTCATGATTCTAACCCTCTATTTTATTACGCTTTGGCCCATGGGCATTGGTGGAAGGCATGCCTTTTTCATCGTGAGAGGTTGCATTGGAATATATTCTGACATAAATCCACCGAATGACCAAAACCTCCGCATAGTGGACATTTCATCATATCACAGGAACTGCTAATATGAGACCGTGATCCACATTTGTAACAGGCCCTAGGTTGGCCATTGTAAAAACATACATCCCTATCTTTCCCAAAAAAAAAACTGTTAGGGAGATGGATTATTTCTGAATTGACTTGAACTAATTTCACTTTAAATTTCCAACTCCCTGTCCAGATACCCTCTAGGTCTAGTAAGGGCTCAGGGGGGCCTAAAATATCGCATCTGTTTTTCATCCAGTGATAGATGTCACTGACATTCACTCCTTCATTCCTAAACATTACAGTGACGTACCTAATCTGTGGTCTAGTTAAAGGGATGGCTAAAAAGGGCAACCGTAAAGGAGTGTTTTCAGATTTGAATATTTTCCCAAAACTTTTCCAAACTATTATTTGTTCTAAAACTGATGTCAAAGAATCTTCTCCAGACACATGAATAAGAGCAAAAAATCAGATGGAGAAAAAACATAGTATTTTCAGTAAAGTATTAACTATGTAATACCTATCAGGGTGAATATCTAAGCCTCCTCTATATCTTAGCCTCACAGCATTTCTCCTGGGAGCCTGCTCAAGCTTTTGCTTGAATAGGTCTCCATGGAAACACGTTTAGGAGGCACATTTTCTCTGTGTCTGACGTATCATTTTCACCTGTTTTGTATGCAGTCTAACTCCATCCCCTACTAAAGGAACCTTGGAGCTACTAGTAGCTTCCTTGTCCTGTAATAACCGTGTACACCTTTAACATTATCTTTAGTAGCGCTACTACCTGAGCTCAGGGTGATGGCATGCTGTGGTGAGGTATAGGCGGCCGGCTTCCATTCTGGATTAGGTGTGTCCAACTTCCTGACTCGCTCTTGATCCATCCTGCGTTAAGAAGAGAATCCTCCTCTGACCAGTCTTTTATGTCTGATTCTTGGGACTGCAGTTTAAACTGTCTTTTGACTGTTTGTGAAGCTGTCGGCGTCGGTTTAGGCCTCCCAGTGTCCTGTAACAACGGCGGACTGTTCACGGGTGCACCCGGAACTGTGCTACTCCTACTATCTTCTGTGTGGAAAACCGCAATTTCTGTGGCAAAAGTTCCTGGACCAAAAGATCAATCCTGAGTTTCAAAGTTGCCAGAATTACCTTCTGGCGGGGCTTCTTCCATATCTTCTGGCTCCGGAAAACTCATATCCACTCCCAAGTATCTTTCAACCGCTCCGAAGCAACGGTAACATCCATTTTATTTAATTCAGGAATTGAAGCACTTGCCGTTTGTAGCCTCCCGTTTGCATGCTCACAAGCCTGCAATGCTCCCTGAAACAACTCGTTTTCCCTTTCCGTCATTAGTTGTGACTGTGTGTCAAACTCCTGCGAAACTGCTGGCAGAGCGCCTGCCTGCACGTCCTCCTCCATCGCTGCTCTTGCTCAGACTGCAAAGAGTAGGGGAATTTCCACGGTATCCTGGCCAAATTTCCCTCATTCATTAAAAAAAATACCACCAACAGCTTAATCTGGTTCAAGGTCACTTGGCATTCATCTGTATCCCCCCCTGGGTCGTGCCTGAAAATAGGCAGAATTTGTCTAGTGCACTTACCCGGTCAACAAAAACTAAATACAAATAAAATCTTTACTGAGACTGTTTCAATCAATGTAAATGTGCCCCCCAGCAACACCTGAGAGACCAGGACTTCCTGCAGAATATAATAAAAGAACTCCAGTTTCTCACTCAGACTATGCAGATGGTTCCAATACTCCCACCCATATTGTGACTGAGGAAACATTCTCAGGAGGACAACCATACTGGAGAAGCTGCTGCTGCTGCTGCAGAATCACTGGCTCTGATCACACAGGTCTCTCCTGAAAACCCCATTGGGAAAGAAAAAGTGAGGCAGAGGAGCCTCCTAATGAGGATGGAGAACAAGAACCTACTGTGGGCTACAGTGCTGGACAAGAAAATAATGATGAACATGGGGGACAGTGTAACACACCACAAGGGCCTAGTATAAACTGTTCTGACAGCATAGAAAAACATAGACGCTGTCGGCAGAGAAGAACCTCTTGGCCCACCTAGCCTGCCCTATTTTCCCTACCTATAGTGCCTCCACAGACACTACTCGATCTTCTGTCTTCCCCCCACCCCCTTGCCTTATTTCTAAGGTTCCCTTGTGTCTATCCAATGCATGCTTGAATCCTGTTACCATTTTAGCATCCACCACTTCCGCTGGGAGGCTGTTCCAGGCATCCACCATCCTTTCTGTGAAGAAGTATTTCCTCACATCTCCTCTGTGTCCCTCCCTCCAGCTTCACAGTGTGACTCCTTGTCCTTGAGCATCTTTTCCTAAGTAAAATGCAACCCTCATGTACCTTATTAACATCCGTGAGGTATTTGAACATTTCTATCATGTCCCCCCTTCCCTTCTTTCCTCTAGAGAGTACATATCTAATTCTTTGACTCTTTCCTCATAGGGCTGCTGATGCAGACCTTGCACCATTTTGATTGCCCTCTTCCATAAGTCTCCACACTATCTATGTCCTTCAGAGATAGGGCCTCCAGAACTGGACACAGTACTCTGGGTAAGGCCTCACCATCCATCTATACAAGGGTAACACTACCTCCCTCTTTCTGCTGGTGATACCCCTCCCTGTGCACCTGAGCATTGTGCTAGTTTTCCCTACAGCCTTATCACACTGCTTTGCTACCTTCAGGTCATCAGAAATGATTACCCACAAGTCCCTTTCCTGTTTTGTAGTTGCAAATACCTTCCCACCCAATTGATACGTTGCCCCCAGGTTTCTGTGCCCCAAGTACATGATTTTGCACTTTTTTCAATTAAACCCAGTTGCCAAAGCCTTGACCAGTCTTTCAGCTTTTTCAGATCATCCCTCATCTCCCCCCCCCCCCGGTGTGTTCACTCTTTTGCAGATTTTGGTGTCATAAGTAAACAGGCATACATTCCCTTCCAGCCATCCTGCAATGTCATTAATAAAGACATTGAAGAGGACCAGGGCTAGTACCGACCTCCATGGCACCCTACTGGTTACCTTGCCTTCTTCAAAGTGAACACCATTTACCACCACCCTCTGAGCCCTGTTACTTAGCCCACTTATTACCCATTTTACTACTTTTGGACCCACTTCTAAGCTGCCCAGCTTGCTCACCAGTCTTCTGTGTTGAACGGTGTCAAAGACCTTATTAAAATCCAGGTAGGCCACGTCCACCACTGCCCTGATCCACTTTTCTAGTCACCTGGTCAAATAACTCGATCAGGTTTGTCTGGCAAGATGTCCCCCCATGGAAACCATGCTTCCTTGGATCTTGTAATCCACTGATCACAAGGTATTTCCCAATACTATCCTTCAGTAGTGATTCCATTACTTTAGCCACCACCGAAGTCAAGCTTACAGGTCTGAAATTTCCTGCCTCCTCCCTTTTACCACTTTTGTAAAGTGGGACCAAATCTGCCCTCCTCCAGTCCCCTGGAACTTCCCCTGTATCTAGTGATAGGTTGAACAGGACTGTCAGAGGCACAGCCAGCACCTACTTGAGCTCCATCAGTATCCTAGGGTGTACCTGGTCAGGCCCCATTGCCTTCCCACTTTTAATTGTGCTAGTTCCTTGAGTACTCTCTCCTCTGTAAAAGGACTAGTGTCCACCTCCATTCCTTTAATACCCTTGTCACAAACCCACTCAGCAGGTCAGCCCTCTACTCCCAAAGTGCCAACTTCCAAGTGCAGTCTTGTGAACAGTTTAACAGAACAAGGTAACCCTCTTGTCTGTTTTTGTGGATTCAAATCAACCTTTGGTCTCCAGTCTTGGAGGGATTCAAACTGTGAACTTCTTATTAGCGTACCCAATGTACAGTCTCAGATAATTCTGTCTTTGGAGGGCCAGATATCTTTGCCTATGGGCACCTAACCAGGTGTACAAAAATCAACCCTTAAACTTTAATAAAGATCTCAGATTATTCTTACCTTTTTTCCCAGTTTGGTATCACCATTCAAGCTTATGCCTAGTGTCAGCTATAACCATATATACTTTTCTTGCAAATGAAAGAAATTCAAAGACAGACCAAGTATGCTCTAAAAAGAGTTTTTCTAAAATAGATAATAATATGTAAAACATACAATACAGAACTATTATATCACAAGACATACAAATCTTTTAAAAGAACAAGGTTTGAATCAGTGCAATTCCTACTACAATAATTAGATTTGTCTCTCATTCTAAATACCTGTTTAAAGTGCTCACAGATGTTTCTTTGTCAGAGTCTAGATAAAAGTGTCTCTGAAGGAAAACAGAATAATCTTAAAAGCTGGTTTTCCCCACCTATTTTGCATGAGGTCACCTAGCTCCTCCATGTCAGAATAAATAAAAAAAATATATCTATATAAAAAACAGGAGCTCTTTTCCAAGTATTAAATTCTGCAACCTCAGCATGACTCATGTTCTTCAAATGACATTTCTTTGATCTATTGATCAGTTTCCCCTCTCACACAGACATCAACATTTATGATTTAGCACCAGTTTACTAAACCTGGTTTCCTCCTCTTGAAACATCATAAAATGGATATGCTCAACTCAAGCCTCTTCCAGCCTATAATTAGCTTCAGGCCTTCCAGGTGACACCTTGTATCTAAAACCTGTGTGTGTGTGTGTGTGTGTGTGTGTGTGTGTGATCTCACATGCTGTTTCAGCATTTTCTCATGGCTTTCATCTTTCAGCTGAGACCTGGGGGGGTGAGCGAGGTCACTCCAAGAGCACCAGATTTCTCAGCATCTCTCATGACAGACAGTCCATAACCCATTTATATACTACAAAAAATGATACTGCGATCAGAACCAGCTGTCCAAGCACCATAACCCTTGTCCCTTATCTTTGAACTGTCAACTACCCTTTCCTGCATAAATACTGAACAAAAGTATTTGTTCAATATGTCTGCTTTTTTTTACCTCTTCCACACAAATCCCTCCTTCCTTATGTAGCCTTACTATCCCTCCTTTGGCCTTCCTCTTTTCACTTATATACCTAGAGAATGTTTTATCCCCCTTTTTTGCTGACTTGGCAATATTCTGCTTTGTTTGCACTTTTGCAGTCCTAACTGCTTTCCCTGACTCCCTTTGTTTCTCTGGCTATCTCTCCCTATTCTCCTCCTTCTGTGTTGTCTTGTACCTTTGAAATGCAAGCTTTTTGCCCTTACTTTCACAACTAATTCTTTAGAGAACCATAGCATTCTCTTTTTTCTCTTGCCCTTGTTATCCTGCCTGTCACAGAGCTTTGTTGGCCTTCTCAATGCCCACCTTTATTTTTTTCCACTGTTCTTTGGAGCGCGACTCCTCCAGTTTCCCTATCCCTGCTAGGGTGTCCCTGAGGTATTCTCCCATTTTCTGAAAATCAGCCCTCCTGAAGTCCAGGACCATAGTTTTAGTGTGGTTTGATTCTGGTCTAGTTCTTATATTGAACCACACAGCATGTGGGATCAGAAACCTGGGGCGTGGCTTTTTGTGGACTTTTCCCCAACAGGCATCAGAGCCAACTAAACACCAGAATGCAGTCCACCTCAAATATGGGAGAGGAAGTTGGACCCTCCTGATAGAGTTTTTGTTGCATGCCATTTATTGAAAGAGAGTATGCAGTTCTATGCACAGGTGATATATGCAGCTGATTCATACAGCTGGGGACACCACGTTTGACATCAGTTTTAAAACAGCTGCATAGTTGGAAAGGTTTTGAAAATAAATTCATGAACTTCAGGTGCATCCTCTATGGGTGCCTTTCTTTGCAATATCCCTAACAAAGTTGAACTTTAGTAAGCTAACAGTACTCTTTAGAAATGGATGGGGTTAATGTGACTGACAGTTTGAACTGGTTGAGACAAAGATGCTTGGTGATAGTTCAACCTGAACCCATACTTAATTCTGAGCATATATGGACTGGTGGTTGGCATATTGAAGTAACTTTAAGACAGACGGACAACGAACTGGTGCACATCCACAACTGTTTCTTTCTTGGTTGAGACAGGGGTTATTTTCTAGGTTGGGCTACCAAAAGCCTATTATTGCTGTGGGTCACGGAATCACCTTAGTAATGTGTGTCATCAGTTAAATATAGAATATACTCTGACTCTAGTCACTCCAGCATATAATGTAAGAATGCAATGAAGTATAACTTGTGCAATAATATTGGACACACTTACTGCAACTGCCCCTGGTCATCTCATAATAGCCCAGATCCAGCTGATCAGGTCAATCATATCATGTAACAATGGTCCCAAAAACAGAATAAAGACAAGAATTCAAGAATCAACCCAGGACTCATAGACCACCAATTCCCTCAGAAAGACAGCCACCTCAACATCCTGTACAGCAAATGGCACCAGGGGCCCCAAATTCAAAAGTGTGAACATGCACAAATGTGTGTTTGCCCAAACAAACTGGGTTTTATGCTGGACCACAATATTTAAAAAGGGCGGTTGTGTGGGCAAACAGGATTAGCACCCATGCAAATTATAATGCATGTGGGTTGGGAAAGGAAGGGGCAGGGACAGGAATATTTGTGCAGTCCCATATTCAAACTACGCAAAAGGGATTAGTGTGGTCCTTTTGTGTAATCAAATACCACTGAACCAAACTCTGCCTTACTCCGGGCAACCCTAATGGCTGCCAGAACTACTGCTGCTAACTACCAAGTTGGCCAGTGGGGAGCACACCCGCCCCTTGGTGCCCAGTGTGTACCCTCCTCCTGCTGATTGCCAGTATGACTGTGTCAAAGGCATGCCCTGGTGCCTAGCTATCCTCTCCAGTACTCAATCCTGGATCATAAGAGCAATAAGCTTCCTGATAGCCAGTGGTTCCCCTACCCTGGTCTCCAATCCCTGGCCCCATAACACAGACAACACACTGTCCTGCCAAAATGAGTATTGTGACTAGACTGTACAGTGCAGTGTGCAAAGCTCAAAGCAACATATTGTAGCATAGCAAAACATAACATAACATGACATGACATGACATGACATGACATAATTTCTGCCAGCACTGCACCTGGTCTGGATTGACTTTCCAGTGAACTGTGTAAGCAGGTGCTTATCCACATGGCCCTGAACTTGCTTTAGTGTTTAATTCTACAATTTAGTCTGGGGTGTTATGTCCCAGTATTACTTTGAGGCCATGTTTTTTATTTATAAGAAGTGTGATAGCACAGATGTCAGGAACTGGGGGCCTTTAAGTTTATTATACTGTGAAGCAAAATGTTTACTAAAATTTCATGTAAAAGTTTGGCTACCATAACACAGAATCTGATATCCCCCCAAGCAGGCCTGCTTGGCCCCCGGGAGAATTATATATAATAATTTAATATGCATAAGAGAAATTGTTGAAAGGGGCATAAGGGGGGACTTGAATGGCTCATTAATTACAGTGCATCAAAAGAAGGCTTTTGATTCTGTTTCTCATTCTTATTTATGGGCAGCATTGAAAGGGTTTAGTATACCAGATGGATTTATTAAAATTATACAGCATGTACTTTGTATGAAGGCGCAAAAACTGTTGTAGTAGTCAATAGGTGGTTAGAAACCTCATGTTGCTTATGAAAAGGGGGGGTGACTGAGCAGCCCCCTCAGCCCTCTTTTGTATGTTTTTAGTTTAGACCCAGTATTAAGATGGATAGATGGTACCTGAGATATTCTGCCATAACAGCTACAGTATAGGACTGTCATAGCTAAAAACATTTCTTATGGAGATGATATGGTTTTGCTAACTACAGATGTAGATTCATGAGTGAGGGCTGTAGATGATATTGTGAATTTCCATTATGCAACTGGGATTAAGATAAATAAATATAAAAAAGAAGGATCTGGATTTTGGAGCTACTGTAATCACTGAGGTTGATGGTATTGATATTTAAAAGCATCAGATTGACCCACTAGGGATTACATTTAGTTACAGTGATGGCCATGATAAATTTGGAATCCAAAATTGAATTGGCAGCAAGCAAGATAAATAAATGGAAAAACAGGCTGATGACCAAGAAAAAAAAAACACTGATTTTCTTGGTTAAAACCATTATAATTCCACTTTTTAATACATACTTTATGTTCCCCTCTACCAGTTTGTAAACTCAGATTTACAGTGTTTGTTTTCCAACTAGAGTAGGGCAGCAGTTTCAACCCAATGAAAAGGTGTCACACCTATAAGACCATTAAAGAAGGAGGTCTTGGAATGGTTAATTCCATTGCTTTCTTTTCTTTTCCTTTTTTTTTTGTTTATTTGTTTGCATGTTGGCACCAATCTTTCAGCAAAAAAGTATGCTATGGATTAGATTAGTGAGGAGATGGATCTCTTCTAATCTCGGCATGGGAAAGAGGCCGTATCTGTTTTTCAAAAGTGACCATAAAACCTGAACAGTATATATTAAAGAATGTTTTTTTAAGACTTTGACAGGGGAATATTACAATAACACAAATTAAGGGCCAGATATTCAAAACTTTGCTCCAGTGCTAAATTAGTACTGCCCGGCGGGCAAACTTAGCATGGACACAAAAGCCTGCTATATTCCAAAGGAATAGCCCAGGGCAAACAGCTTCTGAATATAGCATGCATATAAAGCTGGGCAAACTGGTCCGGGAGTGCAGGGCAAACTTAGCCCTGAAATAAGACAGCTCTGAATATAGCAACCAGGAAGTGCAAACCACAACAGCAACAAGTGCACAGTGACGTGAAGGTAGGTAGAGGTGAACTATGTGGTCTCTGTGTGTTCCAGCAAATGCATGGACCCAGTGGAGCTACAAGTGGCAGCGCATGTGAAAGTACAGTGTGCAAATCTGTATAATATTCTCTGAACTGTTAGCGTGGAGCTAACACATTTGCACAGGTTTAGCGCGGAGCTAGGCCATTTGCCCGGTGTTAAACTTTGCCATATTCAAAAGTGACATGCAAATGAGCCTACTTATGTAGTCTCTGGGCAACCATTCAGATTAGCATCTCATTATGCCCTGCTTTGCATGTAGTTTGCCCAGTGTTACTGCAGGGTCCCACAGCTCCACTTGTAGGTCAGCCTGGAAGTACAGGGGCTGGCCAGGTCCGCCTGCAGCTCCTCCTGCAGGTCACTCTGGCAGTGCATGATAATAGCTGCAGGCTACATTTATACAGTACAGCATAGCATATTGTACCCCAGGGGGCAACACAGTATAGGCACAGGTGGTGGTGCTGCATGCAGCTGTCACACTGTAGGTCATGCTACAGTGCACAGCAGACACTACAGTAGCAAGTAGAGCAGTAGTGTGAGGAATAAAGCAATGCCTATGGTGTGTAGGGTAGTGATGACCACTGAACTGTACACAGTGATAGGTCCAACTTGCAGGTATTTACTGACAGTGGACATTGCTGTTACACTGTTGTGTGACCCACAGATACTGCACCTCTGGTCTGGGATGCTCACAGTGACATATACATGGCCGGATGTGTGTGCTGTGGCATTTGTACAGTTGTGTGGTATGTGGCTGGGAGAGCAACATATGATGAGACAGGCACACTGGTGTTGGGGTATTTCCAATATTGGCCCATGTGCATGGCGTGATGTGTCCCAGCCTTGTTGCCATACCTGGTCTCTGGTGCAGCCTGGCCTCCCGTACATCCTCCCCTCAACATCCTCCATGTCCACAGTGTTGCATGTGTGTGCTGGCATCTGTTGGTGTCCACAGAAGAGTGGTCTGCAGGTGTGTGCTGTATGGCCACACTGCCATGGTGTCCACTGGTGGCCAGGTCACCACTTACTGCCTGGCATGGCTGGGACTGGTGGTAGATGATGGCATCATTGTGATGCCATCAGTGAGTAGCATGTTTCCTCTATGTCTAGCTGTATCTATGTGTCATATTTATTTGCTAGGGTCGTGCAAAGCTGTGCAAAAGCCACACAAATGCCACGCAAAGCCAAAATGTTGTGCAAAGTTGATTGCCCAGGGTTAAGACTACCTTTTCCTGGGAGGTAATTTGCACCATGCTAAGTGTCATGCTAAGTCAAGCAAAACCACTTTGCGTGGTGCTAGTCGCTGAATATAGCATTTCACCTGTATTCATGTACATGCCCCCTCAATTTGCCCCCTTGCATACATTATGATTTTGCCCAGCGCTAATGCAGTTTGTGCATGCTATTTGGCCTTTTGAGTATAGCAAACTCACACTAATCCCACGCTAAACCTGTGCAAATGGTTTGTGCCCAGTGCAGAGTTTTGAATATCTGGCCCTAAATCACAAACTTGGAAACAGTAGCATGGTTATATACTGGATACTCACAGTAGAGAAACTCCAGTTTTTCTGGGAAGTATCAGAGTACTGGTTAAAACTATACTATCATTGATTATTGAGTGAAGAATACCTGTCAAATTTTGGTATACTATCTTGCTTTCTGCTCATGAAAAATTAAATGTTCAGGGCAATCAAAACTATAAGGCAGTGACTGACAGATTATGTTTGAGACAAAACTGCATCTCTCAACCTAAAACAACCTAATATTTCTTTCTGGACTTTCGTTTACAAAGGATTTCTAGGGCCAGATATTCAAAACTTTGCCCCGGGGCTAAATTAGCACTGCCCAGCAGGCAAACTTAGCATGGACACAAAAGTCTGCTATATTCAAAAGGAATAGTCCAGGGCAAACAGCATCTGAAAACAGCATGCATATGAAGCTGGGCAAACTGGACTGGAAGTGCAGGGCAAACTTAGCCCTGGGATAAGACAGCTCTGAATATAGCAACCAGGAAGTGCAAACCACAACAGCAACACAGTGCACAGTGACGTGAAGGTAGGTAGAGGTGAACTATGTGACCAATGTGTGTGCCAGCGAATGCATGGACCCAGTACAGCTACAGGCAGCAGCGCATGTGAAAGTACAGTGTGCAAAACTGTATAATATTCTCTGAACCATTAGCGCGGTGCTAACATGTTTGCAAGGGTTTAACCCAGAGCTAAGTCATTTGTCCAGTGCAAACATGTTTGCCCGTTGCTAAACTTTGCCACATTCAAAGGTGACATGCAAATGAGCCTACTTAAGTAGTCTCTGGGCAAACATCCAGATTAGCATCTCATTATGGCCTGATTTGCATGCAGTTTGCCCAGCGTTACTGCAAGGTCCCACAGATCCACCTGTAGGTCAGTCTGGCAGTGCATGATGATAGCTGCAGGCTACATCTATACAGTACAGTACAGCATAGCATATTGTACCCCAGAGGACAACACAGCATAGGCACAGGTGGTGGTGGTGCTGCATGCATCTGTCACACTGTAGGTCATGCTACAGTGCACAGCAGACACTACAGTACCAAGGGGGCCAGTAGTGTGAGGGACACAGCAATGCCTATGGTGTGTAGGGCAGTGATGACCACTGAACTGTACACAGTGACAGGCCCAACTTGCAGGTGTTTACTGACAGTGGACATTACTGTTACACTGTTGTGTGACCCACAGATGCTGCACCTCTGGCATGGGATGCTCACGATGACATATACATGGCCGGCTGTGTGTGCTATGGCATTTGTACAGCTGTGCGGTATGTGGCTGGGGGGGGCACATATGATCAGACAGGCATACTGGTGTTGAGACATTCCCAATACTGGCCCATGTGCACAATGTGATGTGTCCCAGCCTTGTGGCCACACCTGGTCTGTGGTGCAGCCTGGCCTCCTGTATACCCTCCCCTCAACATCCTCCATGCCTGTAGTGCTGCATGTGTGTGCTGGCATCTGTTGATGTCCACAGAAGAGTGGTCTGCAGGTGTGTGCTGTATGGCCACACTGCCATGGTATCCACTGGCGGCTGAGTCACCACTTACTGCCTGGCATGGCTGGGACTGGTGGCAGATGATGCCATCAGTGAGCAGCCTGTTTCCTCTATGCCTGGCTATGTCTATGTGTCATATTTATTTGTTAGGGTCACACAAAGCCGCGCAAATGCTGCGCAAAGCCAAAATGGTTTAAGGCTACCTTTTCCTGGGCAGTAATTTGCACTGTGCTATGTGTCGCTCTAAGTCCCGCAAAACCACTTTGTGTGGTGCTAGTCACTGAATATAGCATCAAGCCTCTATTCATGTGCACACCCCCTCAGTTTGCCCCTTGCATACATTATGATTTTGCCCGGCGCTAATGCAATTTACGTGCTATTTGGCCTTTTGAATATAGCAAACCCGCGCTAATCCCAAGCCAAATCTGCGCAAATGGTTTGCCCCAAACACAAAGTTTTGAATATCTGGCCCCTAATCTATTGTGGCAAACAGGTGGAATGAACAAATATTTGGAACTACTATATAACATATGAAAATTAAATTTTTGGACAGTTTAACACTAGTTGGAGTTAATGGCATGTGGCCACACTGTATTTAATCATGACTATCTTAAAACGGACCATTTGCAAGTGAGGTGCCAATGGTTATTATCAGTAAAAATAAATCTCAGCTTTAGAACTCTTTTTCTAAAGCCTGCAAAGAAATAGTTTCTATATATCAACATTGAATTCACTTATTTGCATGCTGCAGTTTGGTACTTTTTGGAAAGGGGTACACTGATTGGGGTGACTAAAAGTTTAAAGCATGACAGGGAATTGCATGCCTACTGCATTGTTTTCCTTATTTTGGACCCAGGATTGGATTGCATATTTTTGTAAGTATTCTTTCCTTTGCTATAGAGCTGTGAAGAACAAGAAAATTCTGAATTTGCAGAATTTCAAGGAAATTGTGTGAAATTCTCTGGTATTTCACAAAATTTCATCAGAAGTTCATAGAATTTTCAAAATGTATTAATTTGACCATAACTCAGCCATCTATTGAGCTAGAGCTCTGCAATGTGATGTGGCATGCATAAGTTTTGGGAGGAGTGCAAAAGAACTGCCAAATAACATGAAATTAGGATGGATAGTCTCAAAATTATAGGTGCTCAAAGTCTGTCATTTTATTTTTTGGGGGACATTTCATTAACATTGTTTATCTGCACATATGTCATCAGTCTATAGGGTCAGAGATTTTAAATTTGACATATTTACTTTATGATAGGTGCTCTGGAAATGTGCCAAATTTTATGACATTATGATGCATTCTCTCAAAATTTTATGTGGTCAAAGTCTGTCATTTTATTGTTTTTGTGGGAAATTTAATGAAAAATGTTATCTACATATAACTAAGGCATTTTTACAGCTAGACATGTGCAAATTAGCATGAATAACATTTTCATAATGGTTTTAAAATCACATAAATATAGAGATAATTGGACTAGAGATTTGTACGTTACAGAGGGTTCAAACTTTAAATATGTAAATATTTGCAACATTTCCTGAAAATTCTAAACAAATGTGGATGTTTAACTTCTCTGCTCTTGCAGGCATAGACTTAACATTTGACATGCATATCCAATGTCAGTGTATCCTGGTGTTTAACACAACTAGATAAATTGGTTTAGCAGTTTTAAATTTAGAGTGTAAAACAAAATGGTAACATTGTCTCAAATATTTATGGTAGTATATTGATGAAGCATCCAGAATAGTTTTTGTGGAATTTAACATTCACAATGCACATAACACTACTTCATTTGATAAGCTGGGCTTAGCTTTTTGCAGTCCTGCTGTTCCTTTCTGGGTGACTATTTTGCCCCCCCCCTTAGCTTAGCCATACTGACTCAGTAGAACTACTGATCCCACTGATATCTTCTTTGTTCTTTACAGTGACAAAATCCCTTAAAACAAGAGTAACCAACTCCTTTTCCTATCAACCAATCCTGTTGGAATAGCCCAAATTCTTCCTTCCTGGTGCCCCAGGCATTGTCTTTCCCATTACATCTTTTTGAGTACCTCTAAGTCACAGACTTGCAAGTATGTCAGGCTCCCTGGATCATCAATTTACTGGGTGTGATCCTTATATATCCTGCATTCAGGTTGGAATCATTGACATTCTATGCTTCCTTGCTCTGACTGTGGGGTTCTACTACTGGTGTGTTACCCAGCTCAGTTATCCATTTGTTGGTAAAACCATACATCTAACTCCTGAACCTGGTGACCCCCTCCACTATCTGCCTCTCATACCCATGTCTTTTAATTAGAATCCCCTAGATAAGGCTTAGTGAAATTAGCAAGTTCAAGGTTTATGGAATGTTTATGAAATTCCACAATTTTCACAAAGACTCATGAAATTTGACTTTAAGTATAGGTTTGCAGTTTCTGGCAGCAAGCAAGTAATACAATTGACACACATAGACTCCTTGTAAGGTCTAAGAATCTGCCAAATTTAATGGCATTGTATTCTCTAGTTGTAAAATTTCAGGGGTTTATAAATGTGCAGTTTTATCTTGCAAAATTAAATTTTGAAATGTTATGAAAATTTGACTACATTTTATTCAGTCCCATTTAAAGATGTAAATATAAACTTTATCAAAATGACCATGTGGTATATTGGCTTAAATGTTTCAAATCTGGTAAAATATGGATATGTTGTTTTAAATTTAGAGGGAGATAACTGAAATTTAAACGTTGCCATGTTTGGCAGGCTACTGCATAACTTAATCCCATTTGAAGCTAGAAATATGAAATTATGTACATATATAAATGTAGTGATAACCTGTATACCTGTGAAATGTTGTAATATTTCAATGAATACTATCAAAAACAGCACAGGCCCTGATGGACTGGAACCCAGAATTCTCAAATTAGGTGCGTCTCTTCTTGCCACCCCCATCATGCGATTGTTCAACCTTTCCATTAGCTCGGGTACTATGCCCCTCACCTGGAAAAATGCCAGGGTTATCCCAAACTTCAAAAAGGGTGATCCAAAACACCTAATAAACTACCATCCTATTGCACTCCTGTCAACCCTCAGTAAACTCCTGGAGAAGCTTATCCATCGCCAGGTGTCTAACTTCATTGCCAACTTTAACCTGCATTCTCCTGCTCAGCATGACTTTAGGCCAAACCACAGCACCACTACGGCCCTAGTGCAATTCACCAGTGACATCAAATCTGCTGTGGACCAAGGCCAGCTTACTGGGGCTGTTTTTATTGACATGTCAAAGGCATTCGACTCGGTTAACCACAACCTGCTCCTGCATTAACTAGGCTCTATTGGCGCCTCCCAATCCACACTTGCCTGGTTTGCCAGCTATCTGAGGAGCTGCTCCCAGTCTGTCTCCTGTCATAAAGTTCTCTCTGCCCCTGCCCTGCTTCATTCGGGTATCCCACAAGGTTCCATACTTGGGCCCCTGCTCTTTTCTTTGTTCGTCAATAACCTACCTTCGGTGTCCTCCCACAGTCTCTCCTTACTCTATGCTGATGACTTGGTTCTCTATGTCTCCTCCAGCTCTATACATGAAATTAACTCCAACCTCGCCTCTGATCTTCATCGTATCCAAACTTGGCTTACGTCCCACCGCCTGGTGCTAAATGCTGCCAAGACCCAGGCTATTCTCTTTGGGTCACAAAGGAAATCTGTCACTTCAACGCCGTCTCTTCAGGTTTCTTGTCTTGATGGCTCCCTTGTGAAAGTAACTCAGTCCTTCAAATACCTAGGGGTCATGCTGGATCCATCTCTTAACTTCTCTCTGCATGTCAAAACTGTCTGCAAATCAGTTAATGCTAAAACTGGACTGGCTTACCGAGTCCGTCAGTTTCTGACCCCTGCCACCAGAATCTCTGTTGCCCAAGGCCTTCTCCTCCCTGGACTCTGCTACACTCTGCCTGTCTTCGCTATGGCACAGGTAAGCATCTTGCAAATGTGGGACATTGCCTACAACAACGTCTGTAGATTTGCGCTATCTGCTCTTCATCTAAAGTATCACTGTACTCTCTACTCTGACCTCCACTTGTTGTCTCCTTTCTTGCATCGGGCTTATTCATTAGATTGTCTGACTGGCAACATTACTTGTTCTTCTGTCCTCTCCACACTTGCTGCTATGCTCACCCCCATGGATTGTCCTCATTTCCTTCATTCCATGTCTTTAGCTCTGTTATCTGTCCCAAAATGCTGTACCAGGATGGCCAAACTTGCCTTCTCCTTCTGTGCCCCCAAATTTTGAATCCCACCCCACTTTCAAGAAAGGTCTCTCCAATTACCTCATCTCCCTTGACATTTGCAAATGTCCCTAGCCTCATGAGTCATGCAAATCTATCATTGTCCTGCACTTAAATTTCCCTGTGGCCTCTTGATTTCTCCCATCCCCACTCTTCCTCAGCTGCAGCTACGCAATTTGTTCCCTGTCTCTGCCTGGGAATTTTCTTCTTGCTGACTTACCAACAGCACTGTCATATTTTGTACAATATTAACAGTAAATTGTGCCTTTTTGCCAGTTTTGTCCCTATTATACTGTGTGATATGTACCTCTTCTATGTACTATGTAACTTGCACCTCTGTATAACTGTTTGGAATCTCCTATTGTAACAACACTGTAAATGTATTTGTTTTTTTACCTGTTCCTTGATTTGTACTTTCCCAGGTCATGCCTGAAAATAGGCAGTTCTGTCTAGTGCACTTACCCGGTTACCAAAAACAAATAAATAAATAAATATGGGATATACAATGGTGAGCTGTCAGATAAATGATTTATCTACATAAGTGCTGTTTGACCTCGGGTAACTTCACGAGTGGCGTAAGCCACGAGTGAGGTGTCCGAGGTCAAACAGCACAAGTGTAGATAAATCATTTATCTGACTGTTCACCATTGTATATTTCATTTATGCAATATGGATGCTTCTTATCAGTGCAGAAACATTTGGTTTTGACTGTTTATCTTCTTTTTTTAACATAATAATTTCTGGGACTTTCGTTTAACTTTCCTAGTGTATGTCCGTCAAGCGTGGTGGTTGCTATTAAATGAAACACCACTCATTTTGTAGAGAACTTCTTGCTGAACAAATGTCATGGTCACAGTATCATGCTACCTTTTCTGTTTTACAGTTATTCACATTTGTTTGTCGAAAAAGTGAAAAAAAAATAATTTTATGCTGTTTTTTGCTAATTATAAATAAACTAAAAGGTATTTATTAATGAAACACTACTCATTTTGTAAATATTTTTGTGGTGAAAATTTTTTGTGGTCACAGTAGCATGCTATCATTTTTAGTTTTTTTTTTAATAATGTCTTTATTGTGTTTTGAATGAACATACCTATCATTGTTAGTTTTAAAGTGATTCACATTTGTTTGTCGAAAAAGTACAAATAAAATTGAATTTTATGCTGTTTTTTGCTAATTATGAAAAAAACTAAAAGGTATCTATGAATGAAACACCACTCATTTTGTAGATATTTGTGTGCTGAACATTTTTCGTGCTCACAGTACCATGCTATCATTTTTCATTTTAAAGTTATTTACATTTGTTTGTCTGAATAGTGAAAAGAAAATTGGATTTTATGCTGTTTTTTGCTAATTATAAAAAAACTAAAAGGTATCTATAAATGAAACACCACTCATTTTGTAGATAATTTTTTCCTGAACATTTTTTGTGCTCACAGTACTATGCTATCATTTTTCATTTTAAAGTTATTCACATGTGTTTGTCAAAAAAGTGAACAAAAAAGCTTTGATTGACAGTTTGCATTTATCCCACATATGTGGAAATAAATGGATTTATGCAATTGCTTTTGGTTCCACACCTATTGCATAAATAAAATTATACTAAAATAACAGAAATCTAAATTTTGGCAAAATATTTAGCTACCTATAATTCAGCCTGCTTTAAAGTTTGAGACTTAAAACATGGTGCAAATATCCGTGTTGTATGTTTCTCAAAATCCTGAAACTGTGGAAAAATTTGGATAAGAAATTTTAGAATTAGATCAAAATGACTAAAAATTAAATTTTGATTACAGGTTTGGCACACCTATATGAGCCATTACCAATGTCCTACTAAATTTGGTGTCAGTTGGATGTGTACTTTTAAAATTAGAGCAAAATAACTGAAATTTAGTATTTGGCAAAATTCCATTGAATTTTCATGCATATTCTGCAAGATTCCATGGAGTCAGAATAGTAATTTCATGGGCATTCTTCAGGTGGAATTTTATATTCTGCACAGCTGTACTTTATTGTATTGCTTGTATTTTACATGTAAGTTTTGGTAGGGGATACTGGAATATATTATGTAAATGTTTTGTTGTTTTGTACTTTTTGCCTTACCACTGAGCAAGCCCACTTTGAAGCTTGAGACTTAAAATATGGTGCAATATCCATTGTAACAGGGGCTGTAACCCTCCCCCCCCCATTATTGTACTCCTGGATAAGTTTTGAACCTGGAGTTGTGCATTTTGTTTTGATTATGCTGAGATACGTTTTGTAAAACATATTAGGTTGAAAATATTTTTCTGTCTTTTCCGAATCTGTTACAACAGTTATTCTGTCTATCCTCTCCTCTCTATATATCTTTATTCATTCTGCCACGTCTTAGGCTTCCTACCCATAGTGTGGCCACCTATGTGTAGTCTGCCTATCCCTAGTCTTCATTTCATACTCCTTTCTAGTATATTATGCCCCATGTTTGCAAAGTTCTCCATAGTCAAAAACTCTTCCGCTTTTGTGGTTATCCGCACGACCGTGTGCACGTTCACACTGTGCGAATGTGCGAACGATCGGTAATTTTACCGTAGCATTTTATTTTCACT
Source organism: Neoceratodus forsteri (assembly GCA_016271365.2). Classification (NCBI taxonomy): domain Eukaryota; kingdom Metazoa; phylum Chordata; order Ceratodontiformes; family Ceratodontidae; genus Neoceratodus; species Neoceratodus forsteri. Next base: position 729,092,220 of record CM057455.1, read on the forward strand.
CGCAAAACAAACCAAGGACATGGTAGTAGTTCTTTTCCCCAGGCTAGTGTTTATGTGTCTGTAGGCAGGTTTTATGATGAAAAAGGGACAAACTAGCTGTCTCGGCCCTCAAACCTCAAGTATAAACTAGTTTTATTTAAGCCAGAAAAAATGCTGTAATGAGTGCAGCGCATGTACCCAGCTTCCCTTTTCAAGTGCTGTTTTGTAAATGAGAAATGCAGAGTTTGTGGTTATTGTCTTAGTGCAATTCCATGCAAGTGTAAAATATTGTATGTTGTTGCTAGGTCTTGAAGAATGTAAAGAATATTCCTTGATATTAACATTGTAATCTGATATATTTATGTTAGAAAACTAACCTGGAGCTACATCTTTTTAGAGCTGCTTCCTCCAGACCCTCCTCTCAGCATTCTATAGAGCTGACCGGCCCCCTTTTCTCCCTTATTATAATAAATGCTGATGGGAGGAACCTGGGGAGTTCAGAAAAATTATAAATAAAAGAAATATTGGTATTTGTCATTTGTTTTGAAGCCAGTTGTAAAATAAACAGTCAAAGCTTGTCTAAATTAATCTTGAGACTACATTTAAAGCATTATAAACATTAAATGTTGGTATGTTTTATGTTAGGTAGGAGCTTAGATGTGTCATGTGATCTGAAATCTGTATAAAAAGAAGAATGAGAAGTGAATGAGAGCAGAGTGTGGTAGGAAGGTGACCCTGCCAGATGCCTATCCTGATCCTAGGAACTGTTTCTTCAGTGATGTTAACTGTTGAAACATCATAATTTATGTTTATCTGTTTATAGTTCTTCTATTTTCTGCTTTAAGCCTGATTTATTTTACCTGCTTAAAGAATAAATTTTATTTTGAATTCTCTGCATCTTGACTGTGTACTGGACTCCATTTGTTTCCACGTGTACACCCATGTTATATGTTTCTCTAAATCCTGAAACTGTGGAAAAATGTGGATAAGAAATTTTAAAATTAGATCGAAATAATGAAAAATGTAATTTTGATTACATGTTTGGCACAGCTATATAATCCATTGCACACTGTCCTACCAAAGTTGGTGTCAGTTGGATGTGTACTTTTAAAATTAGAGCAAAATAACTAAAATTTAATATTTGGAAAAATTCCATGGAATTTTCATGCAAATTCTGCAAAATTCCATGGAATCAGAATGGTAATTCAACGGCCTTTCTGCAGGTGGAATTTTATATTTTACACAGCTGCACTGTATTGTATTGCTTGTATTTTACATGTAAGTTTTGGTAGGGGATACTTGAATATATTATGTAAATGTTCTGTACTTATTGTCTTTTTTAAATAAAAAATTCCCCTACTCTTTTGCTTTTTTTTAAACAAAAAAAGTCCTCCTACTCTTTTTCAAGAAGTGCCATGGGATCTTTATTGTCCAGCTGAACAACCACAAGAACAGGCAGATGGGACCTTGGTTTAATATCTCATCTAAAAGACAGTGCCTCAAGAGTGAAGCATCCCCCTCATGCTGCACTGCAGAGCCTATACTCGGACTTACCCAGGATTCCCAGTGTGGGGCTAGACACCACAGATTTCCAATCTTCTGTTCTCATAAGTGAGTGTGCAACCTGCTAAGCCACCAACACAGCTAATCTTAAAAGAGAGTTTTTGGTGCCAGCTCAAAGATTAAAATACACCAGGATTTTGCAAGGGAGATGCACCGGAGAAGGATGAAACATAGAACCATAGAATTTGATGGCAGATAAGGACCACTTGGCCCACCTAGTCTGCCCATTTTTCTACCTAACAGATAAGCTGCAGATCCTAGTTAACCAACAGCTTACTTCCTCCTACCCCCCACTAGGACTGCCTTATGTCTGTCCCATGCATTCTTGAATTCCCCCACTGTTCTTGACTCCACAACCTCTTCAGGGAGGCTGTTCCATGCATCCACAACCCTCTCCATGAAAAATACTTCCTCACATTACCTCTGAGCCATTCCCCTCTATCTTCAAATTGTGCCCCTTGTTCTTGCACATCTCTTTTTTGAAAGATGCTACCCTCTTGGACTTTGTTGATTCCCTTGAGGTACTTGAAAGTTTCTATCATGTCCCCTCTCTCCCTTCTTTCCTCAAGGGTATACATATTAAGCTCCTTTAGTCTTTCTTCGTATGCCTTCTGGTGCAGACCCTGCACCATTTTGGTTGCCCTCCTCTGGACAGCCTCCACTCTGTCTATGTCTTTGCAGAGATGGGGTCTCCAGAACTGCACACAGTACTCCAGATGGGGTCTCACCAACTGTCTGTACAGAGGGATAACAACTTCCTGTTTTCTTCTAGTGATGCCTCTTCCTATGCATCCCAGTATCCCCCCAGCCTTCCTAACTGCCTTCTCACATTGCTTGCCCACCTTTAGGTCATCTGATATAATTACCCCCAGGTCCCTTTCTATTTTTAATGTTGTCAGTATCTCACCCCCCATTGTGTACTCTTCCCCTGGGTTTTTGTTTCCCATGTGCATTACCTTGCACTTCTTTGCATTGAATCTGAGCTGCCATACATTTCACCATTCCTCCAACCTTGCCAAGTCCCTTCTCATCCTTTCCACTCCATCTTGTGTATCAACCCTGTTGCAGATCTTTGTGTCGTCTGCAAAGAGACATACTTTTCCTTCCGGTTCCTCTGCAATGCCACTTATAAAGACATTAAAAAGGACCGGTCCCAGTACTGAACCCTGTGGTAGCCCGCTAGTAACCCTCCTTTCTTCACTGTGCACTCCATTTACTACTACACTTTGTGTCCTGTTGTCTAGCCAATTTTTTATCCAGGCTACCACCTTGGGGCCCACTCCAAGGCTGGCTAACTTGTGTATTAATCTTTTGTGTGAGACTGTATCAAATGCCTTGCTAAAATCTAGGTATGCCATGTTCACAGCCCCTCCCTGGTCTACTACTTTGGTCACCCAGTCAAAGAAATCTATTAGATTCATCTGACATGACCTTCCCATCATAAATCCATGCTGCCTTGGGTCCTGTGCCCCACTGGCCTCTAGGTACTCAACAATTCTTTCCTTCAGAAGTGATTCCATCATTTTCTCTACCACTGAGGTCAAACTAACTGGTCTGTAGTTTCCTGCCTCTGTCCTGCTCCCACTTTTGTGAAGAGGAATCACATCTGCCCTCCTCCAGTCCTCAGGTAACAACCCATCCTCCCATGATTTGTTAAAGACAGTAGTCAGTGGTGTCACTAGTTCTACCCTTAGTTCTTTTATAATTCTTGGGTGAATCCCATCAGGCCCCATTGCTTTGTCCACCTTCAATTTTATTAGTTCTTTCAGAACCCTTTCTTCTGTAAATGGACTGGTATCGACCCCCATCTTCAGAGTGTTTCTCTTGTTTGGTTTAGGTACCTCCCCCCTCCTCTTCCTTTGTGAATACTGAGCAGAAATATTCATTCAGTATCCCTGCTTTTTCACTGTCCCCTTCTACCCACATTCCTTCCCCTTTATTAAGCCTCAGTATCCCTCCTTTGGCTTTCTTCACTCCCTAATGTACCTATAAAAGGTCTTATCCCCCCTTCTTACCTTCTTAACAGAATTGACTATCCTTTCCTCGGTTTGGGCCTTTGCTATTCTGACTGCCTTCCCAGCCTCTTTCTGCTTTAACTGATAAAGTTCTCTGTCCTGCTCCTTCTGTGTTTCCTTATATTTCCTGAATGCTATCATTTTCTCCTTATTCTTCCCTGCCACCTCTTTTGAGAACCATAGTGTTTTTTTCCTTCATTGTGTTTTCTTGATTTGCTTTATACAAAGGCTTGTTGCCTCTGTGATGGCTGTTTTGATTACTCCCAATTGTTCCTCCACCCCTCCTTCTTGCCTGTTTGCTAGTGCTTTTCTAAGGCACTCTCTCATTTTCCCAAAGTTAGCCCTCATAAAGTCCAATACTCTTGCCTTTGTATGGCTTAAAGGTGTGCCTCCTTAAATGTCTGTTTGATCTGTATGAAATCCAGGCACAGTGTGCTCTGGAAAATCCTGCACATTTGCAGATTATCCTGGCCAGTCACACCTATTTCTTCACAGATCAAAATACCATGCAAGCTTTTATTTCATCATACACTGTTCTGGTTGATGAAATGAGTGAGACACAGGAACATGACACTTCAGGCATTTCAGCACAAACAGATTATTTGCCTGTCACCCCTGAAAGAATTTTAGAGAAGTAGACTGTATTTATGTACTGCAGTATCATTAAGTTTTGTCATCAAGTCTTCTCATTTGTTTTTAATTGGTAGTTAGCCATAATGTTCTAAGTTCTACACTGCTATATAATTTATAGTATATAAACTAATGGGGGGTTACTGCTTTGCTTATGTTGCCTTTTATTAAGAACCTCTTCTTGATTGTGTATTATGTTGTTTATTTTGCATATTTCTAATGAACATTTTTACATTGTAAAGCAATGATCTTCTACTTAATTGAGCAACGCTACTGCAAACTATGACTTGAAATACACAATGAGTATTTTGTTGCAAACACATTCCTCTGGTCTGACAAGGAAGTCATTAGCCATGACCATCAAGAAAGGCATAGTATTCTTTTTTACATTTTCTCTTTTATAATACTGTTGAATCCTCCTAAATTATAGTGTTCTACTTTTCTTGGGTTTAATGAATTTCTGGTAGTTTTTATTTGTTCAGTGGAAAATGTATAAATATATGTTTTATAATTTAATGTCTTAAAACTAAAACTAATAAAATGTTGATGTTAGTGCAAGTAGGAAACTGTATGGACCTAAATGGTTAACTACAATAGACAGGAAAAGACAGGAGTAAAGTGGGCAGGTAGGAGCTGTATGTATGAGCAGTAAGAGAAATAGAGGTAGAGCTGAGGGGGTACATATTCCAAATTGAGGAAAGGTGGAAGGAGAAGGCAGTTTGTCCCACAATAATTTATGCAGTGAGGGATAGTAAAAGATCTAGAGTAAGAATACTGGAGTAGGTAGGTGGTGGTGGGGGGGAGAAGGGAGGATAAATACTGAGGAAGTCAGGAGAAACAGAATTTGAAGAGAAATTAGCAATAAGAGAGGTACCTGGACATAAGCAGAGGGAGAGATTAGCATAGCATGAGCAGTAGTAGGTGAGGTGAGGGAAGGGAAGGGGTGGAGAGTTAGTAGCAAAATGGCAGAAAACATGAAAAAGAGGGTCGCGTCTAGCAAGGGATAATAATAATAACCTTTATTTATAAAAAGCTCAATTCAACAAGTATCAAAGCACTTTAACAAAGTTAAAAAAACACCAAACATCAGTAATAAAACCCTCAATATAAAACAATTCAACCTAATTAGTTAAGTAGGCCAGCAAGAATAAATACGTTTTTAGTGCTGCTTTAAAACTCTCCGCAGTTGGGGTCCCTCCTATCAAATGAGGTAGAGAATTCCACAGGGTAGGGGCAATGCAAGCAAAAGAACATGCCCCAGAGATCTTTAAATGTACCCTGGGATGAATTCAGGGCAGCACTGTAGACCACATATACATAATCTAATAAAGGAAGTATCATCTTAAGAATGATCTCATGGTGGACAGGAAGGGGTAAGCATTCCTTGTGATAAAGGGTACAAAGTTTAGGGTGGGGATTTTTAGGTATGGCATCAATATGGATAGAGGAGCCTAAACATTGATCCATCTATACAACAACATACCTGTAATGAGAAATTTCATCAAGTGTAGTACTATCCGTGGTTTTAAAGAATTAAAGGGGAGTTGAGCCTTGTAAACTTTTGACTAGTACCAAAAAAGACAGAAACTGTTATCTTGGCATTAACCTATAGTTGGTGTGGATGGAACCAGCAATGGACATTGTTAAAGTCAAGCTGCAAAGATTCCGGATCACTGAGCAAGGCACAAGTGACAAAAAGTATGGTATTGTCAGCATATGCAGGTATGAGGATGTTTATTTTGATACAGACAGTGGAAGGATCATTTAGGAATATAGAGAAGAGGATGGAGCCCAAGATATAGCCTTGTGGAATCCTAGAGAGGATAGGGAGGGGAGCCAAGATGTCACCAACCTGGACCAAATTTAGCTGGCTTGAGAGATAGAAGAGAAGCCATTCTACTGATGTGGTAGAGAGTCATACAATGCTCAACTTGTCAAGGGGAGTCAAGGCATCACGAGTCTGGACCAAATTTAACTGGTCAGAGAGGTAGAAGAGAAGCCATTCTACTGATGAGGTAGAGACTAGTCCCACTCTGCTCAACCTGTCAAGCAGAAGTGATTGGTTTACCATGTCAAAGGTCTCTGCCTGTTCAATAAAAACAGCCTCAATAATGTGACCCTAGACCACAAACTTAAGGGTGGAGTCAGTGACTTGGAGTAAGAAGTAGACAGTGGAATGTGATTTGGGAAACCAGACTAGAAAAAGGAAAGAAAGTTAGAGGTGCCCAAGAAAGCTGAGAGCCAAGTAAACACAGTTGTCTCTAGGAGCTTGCCAGGACAGGGGACAGGGAAATAGGGTAATATTGCTAATGTCATGAGGGTAATGGATAAGAAAGTGAGGAGGGAGAGAGGGCAGGTGGCAGGGGGTGTTAAAATGGGAATGAATGTAGGAAGTAGAGAGAATTGAAAGGGCTCAGGTGGTAAAGAATGTGCTGAATCATGAGGTGACTTGCAGAGATTAGTAATATTGGTACTTCCATCAAGGCAGACAGGGAGAGTTTATGGGGGGAGGCGAATAATCTTTTAGAGCTTTTGAGGGGAATTAGTTATTTTGGAGGTTTTGCAGAAGCATTTGATTTGGCTTTCCTGGCAGCCTTTGTGCAAGAATTACTAAGCTGCTTGTACCTTAAATCATCTGTGGAGCCCCAAGAGATGTACTAGGCACAGTCACAGGCTTCACAAAGATCAATGAGCTTTTCAGTGAGTCAGGGAATGTGGGATCCTCTGAAGCAGGGTCTCTTCTAAGAGGGGCCAACTATTCCAGGAGGAAATTAGTTTTGATTGGAAGAAGGAGAGAGCCTCATTAATGTCAATGGTGACTGAGAGGATCAGTCATTGTTATGGAGGTAATCAATGATGAAAGCCTGGTTAGGAGACTTAAATAACCTCTCACAACTTGCAACAAAAAAAATTAGACAACCAAAAAGAGGTCTAGCCTTCTTGTGTGATTGTCACGATTTGCAACATTTTGGCTCCCACCTGCATAACAAGTGGCATTTGCACCAATATATGACATACTGTATATGTAATTTAGCTTGCTGTAAAGCAAATGTAACTGTCTGAAATGTGTCAACATTTTTGAAACTAGCATTAAATTACTTTAGCACATTTATTTTGATGCTGGTGCAATTCAGAATTTTGAATTGTGCCTGAATCAAGACTTAAAATATAGTCCAAAGTGCCTGTTTGGAAAGATACACTAACATATTCCAAGCTTTATTTTTCAGCACATGCTGGTAGAACCACAACAATATCAGAACTGTCAAATGTTGTATATTTCTTACCTTTAGGAATACTGTTTGTGTTTTTCCACAGTCTTTTCCTCTCTCTTGTTGTGCAACAGAATATAAAACAGAATGTGCAGGAATACGTGTATATGAAACTCGCTTGTTATTGCTCAGCATCCAGATTAATATGTCGGGGATTGCATCCTGAGGCTATAAAGCAAATAGAGGATGTGCTGTTAGTTTATCTTAAAAGAAACAAGAGTGCGAGAATCCCAAGCAAAGTTTAAAATGCGAAAGAAAGTTTTAGATCTTGTTCCTGATGCTGAAAAGCATTTTCCCAATAAGTAACATTTTCTGTCTGACTTTTTATTGTATTCTGCAGTTTTCTCAGACAATGTCTGTGATAGTATAGACACTATCAGGATCATTGAACAGAAAATGAAGTACTTAATTTAACAGATGTGAATGTAACACTTTGCCAATAAATTATGGTTATAAAACTAAAATGGTAACTGTTTATTTGATCTGATTGTGAACCAGAGTTGTGAACATTTTGAAAATATTTATTTAGTTAAAACAATGTAAAATTATTAACTGTTTGAATGATCAATAGTAAGTAAGTAAGTAAATAAAACTATATTAGTTAAGCACCTCTTCCCAGAGGCTCTGGGCACTGTACAGGAAGGCAGAAGTTAGAATAAACAACAAACAACTAATACAAAACATAAGTCAGTAGATAACATCAGTATACATTGATTAAACCTAAAAATCCTAATTAAAATACAGTTCAGCAGTCAGCTATTCTAAGGCTCATAAACAGTCTATAAATGCCTCCCTTAAAAGATGTGCCTTCAGATCCCATTTAAAAACCTCCACCAATGGATCCTCCCTCAAAGATCTTGGAAGCGAAGTCCACAAAACTGGGCCAACCACCTCAAAAGAATGATCTCCAGAGGTCTTCAGGCAGGCCCTGGGAACCTCTAAGAGGTTCTCAGTGGAGTAGCAGAGTGAGTGCACAGGGCAGACAGGAGTCAGGAGGTCACTTAGGTAGACAGGGCCCAATCTATACAGGGCCTTCTAGGTGAGCAAGCCCATCTTGGAGGTGATTCTCCACCTAACCAGCAGCCAGTGCAGATCATGCAGAACCAGGATCACATGGCAGGACCATGGGAGGCCCGTCAGCAACCTGGCTGCTGCATTCTGCACCAGCTGTAGGTATCAGAGGACCCCTCCATCGACTCCGAGGTACAGAGCATTCAATCAATCAATCAATCAATCAAAATTGAGTTACGACATCACAAAAGCATGTATGAGTGAGGGCAAGTGGTCAGGTGGGATCAGAGCTTTGATCTGGGTGACATTCCTCAGGTGGTAAAAACCACTCCAGATGATGGATGACACCTGAACCTTAAGTATTAATCCATCATCTAGGACGATGTCCAGATTTTTCACCCTAGTAGATGCAGTCAAAGGAGTGGGGCCAAGGAATAACCCTGTCCCCATCTTGGCAGCACCCATATCACACCGATGACCAGGCCCAATCACTAGCACCTATATTTTGTCAGGATTGAATCTTACCCAGTTAGAGGACATCTGGTCCTGAATCACAGCCAAACATTTATTTAGCATCTCCACAGCATCGCTCGTCTTAGGTGGAAAAGACAAGTACAGCTGAGTATTATCTGCATAACAATGAAAACACAAGCTGTACCATCTAATGATCTTACCCAGGGAAGTATGTACACTAAGAACTGCATAAGTGACAAGATCGAACCTTGGGGAACTCCACATGGCAGGGGCTTCAGGCAGGAGAATAAACTCCCCATCACTACCTTCTGCATGCTGCCTGTGAGAAAGGACTCAAACCAGTTGATAACAGTACTGGAGAGTCCACGTAGCTCCCTTAGGCAATCCAGCAATACTATGCAGTCCACAGTGTCAAATGCTGAGGAGAGATTGAGGAGAATGAGTTTTGACCACTCCTCTCTATCTCTCAGCCTGAGGAGATTATCTTGCACTCTGACTAATGCTGTTTTGGTGCTATGTTTTGACCTAAACCCCGACTGGAAGGGCTCACAGATGCCATATAGGCTACAAGGTGTGCCTCAACGTGCAGTGCCACTACTTTCTCGATAACCTTACCCAAGAAAGGGAGATTAGAGATTGATCTATAATTCACCAAGATGTCAGGGTTGAGAGATGGTTTCTTTAGGAGGGGTCTCGCCAGTGCCTCTTTCAGGGCACTGAGGAAACATCCCTCCAAAAGTGAATACCAGACAATCTCAGTGAACACTGGACCAACAGTCTCAACACATCCCATTAAGAGATGGGTTGGGCCTGGTTCCAGTTCACAGTACTTGGGCCAGTACTTTGAAATCACCCCGCAAACCTTTGCCACCCCAATCAACCTAAACTTACACCAGTCAGGAGTTCTTCTTGACACACATGGTGTGCCACTGCAGAGCTGCAACATACTCTTTGGAAAGATCCCAGCCCTAGTGGAGGACACACTGATAGAAAAAAAACAGAACAAACTCCTCACACTGAGCAACTAAAAATGATCATTTTGGCTGCAGACAGGCAAGATGAAGAAGCCTGTCTACAGTACAAAAAACATAGCTGGTTTGTTTTTCCCTGCAGCAATCTCCCCATACAGGAAAATTACTTTCTTATGGTTGACTGCCCTTTGATATTTACTGTAGTAAATTCTCAAAGCCAGTTTGTCCTCCTCAGAATGAGACCTCTGCCAACAATGCTCCAACCTCAGACCCCTGGTCTTCATCTCCTTGAGAGCTCCATCAAACCATGGGGGTCTCAAGTGAGAAGACCTGGGTCATATGTGGACTGGTGCAACTGAGTCAAGCCCCTCGGACATAGCACTACTATAGGCTGCCACTGCCTTGCCCATACCTGTCACACAGGCAATGATCACACCAAATAGCTACAGTATCACTATCAGTCATGAACCACCTTCAAAGAGTGGTAGCAGACCATCTCTACAGGGTAAGGATTAAGGGGGGCCTCAAAGGAGAATGCTACTGTGCAGTGTTCTGACCAAACAACTGGATCAATCCTAAGGTCAGTGACCTCAAGTCCCAGTTAGAACACTAGGTCCAAGGTGTGGTCATGGTTGTGGGTCACAAATAGAACAGCTTGTGCAAGGCCCAGAGAGGTCATCATCTTGAGAAAGTCATGACCAAGATGTGAGACTTTGTCATTTATCAAGGCATTGAATTCACCCAGAATTAACCATCTAGGTGACTCTAACACCCTATCGGGGATGAAGTCCATGACTTCCTGCAGAAATTCCCTCTCACAGCAAGAGGCCATTACATGAGAAGGATTCTGCAGCCTGCACCTGGACCCCCATTCATGGCCACACATTCAAACAATGAAGTGGAACCCATTGGGTGCATGAAAAAGTTGAAGTTGGATCTAAAACAGATGACCGCACCCTCACCCCTGCATTCCCACCTCAGGCAGTGCACCATGGAGAATCCATGTAGAATTGAGGCCTCCAAAACTGGGCCTGCATCATCCCCCAACCAGGTCTCCATAATGCAAGCCAGATTGACCAAGGAAATCAAGTCTGCAATATTGCAGTCTTGTTCCTAATCAATGTGATGTTACACAGAGCCACCTGAAGGAGACTGGTGGAAGTTTCCAGCCCAAAGTGTATCTGCCCACTTGGTCTGGTGCAGAGCCTGATAATTAAAACTGTATCGATTCTACTCTTTAATGATGGTACCCAGACTCCAAGCTTAAATTTGAAAAATAAGTTTGTAACCCTAATAGTTCCAGGGTTAACATCTTCTAAAGATAATTACTTTGAAAAAATCTAGTTTAGGAAAGATAACGGACATAAAAATATATATCAATGCAATGTGAAATTATTGATGATTTAAATGATCAATAATTTATACTATAGCAATATACTATAAGTCTTCTATGATGTCGTCCTGACTTCAAGCTTTAATTTAAAAAAAAACTAAGTTTTTAACCTGAATGATTCCAATGTTAACCTCTTCTAAATATACTTTGTAGTACCCCCTATGATAGTGGTGCTCAGCAACATTATGTGTATGAGATATTCTGGTGTAATGCAACATGTTTGTTTGGAGTCTTCATTTTTACCTGTTTAATCAGCTGGTATAACATCTACATTTTCTTTGCATTTACTATATTTTGCTTGTATAGATCAGGAAAAAAGAAGAAGTCATGTTTTGGGGAAAGGTGCTGCAGCTATGTAACTGGATATAAATCAAAAGTTAAATACCTCTATGTCAATGCCTTTAAAAGTCATCAACCTTTACATTGATCAGATTAACAGGGTATTTTTAATTCTTGTCACAGTTTAATAATTGTTATCAGTCATTAAGTGGTAAGTCTTGTTTTCAAGAGGGTTTCAGGGAAGCAAAAGATTGGCTCATAGACAGTTACTGTGCATTGGTTCTTGGCACAAAATAAAATGTAATTGCAATATACAGTATAATGAAAACAAAAATTAAAATAGTGCAACCAGTTAGTATTTTTGCAGGGTTATTACAGCAATGCCTCTGTGGTTATTATGGGAAGAGATGCAGGTTTTGTACTCAGAGAGGTCAGCAATGCAAATTATTTGACCTGTGTCAGAAACAATCAGCTGAAGGCATTTAGTAGGACAAGTAGGTTGTTCACTGAGCTGGGTTCAAGAAACACAAATTAATGTTTTCTATACAGTATTTCCATTTCACCCCAGGAACAACAAAACTGAGGGAGTATCTGTTACATAGTGAGTAATTCAGTTTGGGGACAGCAAGGTATGAAGTGAAATCATTTGGAGTTTTTTTCCCATGTGCATACTTATGTGAGACTTGTAATTACTGTGATGTTAATTTTCTTTTTTGATGAATTCATGGTTAACTATGGGGTGCCAGCCACATATGGCTGAAAGGAAATGATTACCAGATTCTAGTATTCTGATTTACTCTCTGCTGTGCTCAGATGAATACTGTTGCTGCTTCAAACACTGAAGTACTATTATGCTTTTAATAACAACTTGGAAAATTCATTTTGTGTGGGATTAGTTTCAGAATGCAGAAAGTAATTTCCATCTCATATGTGTTTTATAACATACAGCAAATTCATTTTCCAAATAATGTAAGGAAATCCTAAGTACTTTGAGCATTAATCTGAGCCTCCAGGAGTTTGATATTTATGGGCTTGTAGGGACAAAACCCTTGATGAAAAAATTATTTCATTTTTATCTTCAAGAATTAATATTTTTAATTATCATTATTATTTTATCTGATTTTGTATGGTATTAAGATGGTAAATGTTTACTTTTATTTCTGGTCAAGATTAATGTTGATTAAGTCTTAAAAACAGTACAATGAAAATAATGGCATTTAAAATGGAGTCAGCGTCAGAGTTCAGAGAAAAAATGGTTTTAAAGAGACTGTTTTAAATGTCAGGGCTCTGTGCTCTAGCTGTAGAACAGAGATAAGATAGGGTCTAACTTACATGTTCCACATTCTCAGGAAGACACCTTTATTAGGATTTATGTGTTTGTACAGGGGAAGTCTTAGACTGAGCTAGGTATCCATGGCTAAGATCAGATAAGAAACCAGTGACTGGTACACTGAGTAGAAGATGAAAAAAAATGAGTAAAAGTTCCATTACTTTACATTAAAATAAGTTGTTTTATTCATAGTTTAAAAATGCAATGTACTGCCACTATGAAAATTGGACAGTTATTGGACAACGGTATGATAAATAAGCTTACCAAGTTTTATAGTTGCAGAATGAAGCATTCAAAAGTTATGAATATTATTTATTTAAGATCATTTTCTTATTAGAGAACTAGACAAATCTAGTATCCTGTGATAGCTCACGTCTTAGGAAGTCTAACAAGATTAATATTAAATATGTAGTTTGTTGCTATAGAGAGAAATACCGTCTAAAAGTTTATGGTGAATTAACTTTTCTGACAGTGATTGATGTCTTTAAGAAAAGAATAAAGGATCTTGTGTGTCTCTACAAAAAGTAATGTTTTAAGGACTTTAAGAATGGATTTTTCTTACAAATCGTATCATTCTGTAGTTTAGACTATTAAGAGTAAGACTATCATTTTGTTTTGAGAAGTTTTATTAGAATTATGAAGTTATAACCTTAATAGTGTAGTTTAAAAAGTACCCATACTACAGATATTAGACTTTTTCAAGAATGTTTGGCTTAATATAAAACACTTGAATATGCAAGTTTAATGTTCAAATTACATTACATAAGACTTTTATTTAAAGAAATAATTTTGACTAAAAAATAGATCTGAGAAGAAGGGGCTGTCTTAAAGAGGCATGTCTATATGTCATCATTTATCTTCTAAGATGCCTTACCTTTCTGGTGACTCAAACCAATCCAGATCTGGTGATGAAATCACCAGAGCAGTTTTTATACTAGTAAACACTGCTGGCCACTCCTTAGATCTGAGCTAACTATCAATGTAGTAAGACCTATGTTAGTTTAACTAAGACTGTTATGGCTTTTATACTGATACTAGGCCAAAGAACTTTGGGCCACACCTGTTTGAAATGCAGGGGTCAGCCTATGTAGAGCCACAGCTCAGTGCTACTGAAGATATCCAGAGGCAAGAAAGAAGTGCAAGGATATTTTTATTGTGTTTAAAGCAAGATTTGTGCTATTTGATGAGCATTTTGACAAGTAATGTTGCCTGCTGAAAACCAGACAGACTTACTTTTAAGACTCACACAAGCTACACAGCATGCTGAGCAAAACGATGTCTTCTGTCCCAAGGTTTTAAAAGCAAATGCACAACATAAAAGGGTCAATAAGCTCCAATTGTTAAAACAACTTGCTATTCAAAAGAAAGTTCTTTGAATCCAGTATTGATATGGACTGTGTGGATTGAAGCCGTGTTCTACAAAGCCAAGAACTGATTTTTAGCAAAGGTTTAACTTGCAGAGTGTACCCATGCTAAAAGAAGTTCTAGGGTCAAAGTTAGCTGACAAAGAAACCTGTACATCAAAAGCCAGACTCAGCCAGAGTTCTAAGTGGAGAAGAGAAAAGAAGAACCACTTCTACAACCAGAAATATAAGTATTCCTTTTTAATTACTTGCACTAATGTAATTAATAGTCTTGGTAATCTAAATTGGCTTATCTGGCAAAATATGAGGGAATCTACTTTTAACTGTAGAATCTGGGTATATAGTTTAAAAGCTTTGAATTAAGAAAAATAATTTTGCATGATTTGAAAAGTTAAACTGAGTTTTACAAAAGTAGCACAAATCACTGATGTAATGAGTTGTTGCCAGTTCTCATGGAAAATACATTTTACATGCAATGACGTTAAAACAAGTTTTATACAAAAATAATCTGAGATATTAATTTTATAAGTATATGTTCTTATGCATAAAGGTTATGTTAAATACTGAGTATGATAAAAGTAGTATAGCTGTTACCATTTATTATGCTAAGTATTACTTATTTCTTTACATTGTTTATTTGCTAGAATGTATTAGTTGCTGAATTTTCTGAAACAATTTTGTTGATGTTTACAAGATTAGGCTTGATATGTATGCTAATGAGGAATATTTAGAACCATTGTATAGGTGTAAATAAAATATATATTTTTCATATAACTATACGGGTGGTACACAGTGTCATTTACCACTATACCTGAATCTGGAAAGCATAGAATAATATCACATGTGAATATTTATTATTTTTGGTAATTTTTGAAATAATTTTTGGATAAGGCCTGAGGGGAATCCAAGTGCATCATTATAAAAAGTGATATTGTAAGCCTTTGTTCCGATATCTTTGGGGTTTGCGTCTTCGGGATATAATTGTTAGTAAATGACAATCTACACTTACAGTGTATGAAAAATAAATGTTGTTATTATTGTTAGTACTTGCAAGAACTCTAAATTGCAAAAATAATACTTTCTGTTTTGTTTTTATGATTCTGAAGTTACCTTAAACAAAAGAGAAGGGAAACTAAAGCATTCAAGTGAACAGAATAGAATCACTGACTAACAGTAAAGCAACAAGAAAAAGAACTTTTAAAGCCTCAAGAAAGAAAAACATACTTTGTTTAAATTGTTGTGTAAGAAGTTACTGCTGTTTCATTTGTTTTCCAAAAAAATACTTAACTGTTGTTGTTAAAGTATGTAAGCACTATTGCATAGCCATGACAACATTAGCTGTAACTGCAGATATGCTTAGCACTGAAACAGTAGTTTTTACCCCAAGCACAGCTAACTTTTATTGAAAGTAAAAATTAAAGGATACAACAGCTGGAAAAAATGTTGGAGGATAAATGTTTTGAGTGTGGTAGGTGTTTTAGAAAAGCTTTTACAAGAGTGTAAAAATGACCTTTCTAATAACTACTGTGACTTAGTCAAGCTAAAGGTTGAAAATGCTGTCTGGCAAAGTGAGTTATCGCAGTGTCAAGAACTGTGTTTGAACTTGAAAACAGAAAAAGTTGAACTAGCAGACATACCTCTCAACTGTACCACATTACGAAGAAGGTTCCTCATTTTACTTCACAAAATCTCCCTGTTCCACATTGTGAGGACTTGTCCCACATTCAGTGTCAACATTTTAAAGCAACAATCTTTAGCAAATGATGCAAAAATATATTATTCAACTAATAACAGACTTTCTGAACATAAAAGCAAACATTTTAACAGTGTTCTGAGCTTCTTAGGTAAAGATTTGATTAAGTGTTCCACATTTTGCTGATTTGTTCCATATTTTGAGAGGCAATGTTCCACATTTGGGGGTCAAAAGGTTGAGAGGTATGCTAGCAGATTCTTATGCACAAGTTAACAAGGATTTGGTTAAATTAAGGAAAAAGTATAAAAGTTTACAAATTAAAAGTCAAGTTAAAGGAAAAATGGAAGCATGCAAAAGGTTAGATTGCTTGACTGATTTTGGTATATCATTGAGTGTGTCATCTGACTCAGAAAATGAATTGCTTCAGAGCAAAAATACAATTTCCCCTAGACGAACTGGTAATTCAGGTTCAGATTCAGAGTGTGAAACATTCAAGAAATACAAGAAAAAGCACAAAATTAGACAAAAAAGAAAGACCTCTGTACCTCAAGCTAAGGTGGTAAATGCTATCATCTCTAATACTCCAGCTGTGGGGGTAGATAATTTACCTCTGTCTAACAAAGGAAAACAATCTGAGCCCATGTTTGGTCCATCTGTGGCTTGGCAGCCTTATCAAGACTTAAACCACTACCAGCACTGGAGTCCCTCTCAAAAGGGGGGAGGTCCAGGTGCAAGGTATGGCTGTGAGTATGGTAACAAAACTGACCACAGGGGGCACCACTATTCTGACTATGATCATCAAAATGATAGTGCAACTCAAAACAAGTCTATACATAGTTGTACAAGACAAGAGGAAATGAATGATAATTCAGAAAAGGAAGTAGAGGAAGCAACCAAAAAGCTTAAAGAGTTAAACGCTAATTTTCAAAGATTGATCCAAGCTCTTCGGTCACCTCTTTACTTTCATTTGCCTGTGAAAAATGGCTCCTCAACTGTATCTTGTACAGATGTGACTAGTAGGGATATATGACTTGTGGATCCTGTTCACACTACTGCTGACATGGTTACAAAAACTGCTATTGTTAAAAATGATGATGAAACTGGAATGAGATTTAAAAATGAGACTCCAAGTGAAGTTAAAAATGCTAAATCTGTGCTTAACCTTTCTCAGAAGGTTCCTCAGCTAGTATCAGCCAGTGTACAATGCCATTGTAAAAAACTGCTGTGTTGCCAGACAAGAAAGACAAATTCTGCTGGGCAACTTAATTCCCAGAGGAAAAGCAGAAAGATTTTACTGTGACATTAACATTGGAAACAGCCAACATCATAAGGCTTTGCTTGATTCTGGGGCTGAAGTAAGTCTCATGTCTAAAAGTCTGTATGATAAAATGACTGATGCCTTAGGTAACTCTAAAAAGCTAAAAACCCTTCCTGACAGCTTACAAATTGTAGGTTATAAAAAGGAAGCTCAAAAGGCCTTAGGTAAAGTTTGGTTGAAATGAAGATTTGGTAAAATGGCAATTAAACATCCAGTGTATGTTACAAAAAAAACATTATTTCTTTATTAAAAATGGCCTTCTAAGGAGGTTTAAACCTATTCTAGACTATGACCAGAAAATGATGGTCACAGGGGAAGAGCCCTATTTCATTTAGAAAGAGTCAATAAAGTTTCTAAACAATGAAATTCATGCTACTTTAACGAAAATGATTTAATGATTAAATTGAATTTTGTAGGTTCAAATGTAATAAATGTATGTAGTTTTGGTAATTGTAAAATTGGTTAAATGGAGAAGTAAAACATATGTGGCTTGTGTATCAAAACAAGATGTAATAAATCTGTAATTAAAACAGATGCCTAGCTTTCTTCACAAAGAAAGTAAGTCCTGTTTTTTTGCAGTGCCATCCTGTATTTGACAAAAACATTAAACTCTTAAGGAGGGAGAGGAGGGACATGATAGAAACATTCAAGTACCTCAAGGGAATCAACAAAGTCCAAGAGGGTAGCATCTTTCAAAAAAAGAGGTGTGCAAGAACAAGAGGGCACAATTTGAAGATAGAGGGGGGGCAACTCAGAGGTAATTTAAGGAAGTATTTTTTCACTGAGAGGGTTGTGGATGCATGGAATGGCCTTCCGGAGGAGGTTGTGGAGTCAAAATCAGTGGTGGAATTCAAGCATGCGTGGGACAGTCATAAGGCAATTCTAGGGGTTGGGGGTAGGAAGAAGTAAGCTGTTGGTTATCTGCAGCTTATCCAGTAGGTAGGGAAATGGGCAGACTGGGTGGGCCAAGCGGTCCTTATCTGCCGTCAAATTCTATGTTTCTATGTTAAGTACCAGACCCACTGAGGACTGTGGAAAAAGAGGTTCCGCTCAATAAAATCAGAGGTAACACTAAAATGCGAGACAACAGAGCTGGGAAAGTCCTGTATTGTCCAAGCAGTGCACATGTTTACCCAGTTTTAAAATGAATAGTTACAAATGTTCCAAACCACACATGAAGTTTGAAAAGAATAGGCACTTGTCTTGAAACTCCAGGTAGGAAAAGTACACTATACCCTGTATGTCATACAAGGTTGATATCTCCCATGCCTTGGGACTGATACATTTGTACAACTGGGTGTGTATACAAACCTAGCCAATGAAATTCTGTGGTCACAATTAAGGGAAACCCCTTACCCAATAAAGTGACATCACCAGCCTTGAGGTCTGGATAAATTATCCCTCCAGTGTGTCAAATGGTGAGGTGCTCACTGCAACAATCTCAGATACTGTAAAGTAAATTAATTTTCTGTTAAGGTTAATGGAAAGGTGTTATAAACTGTATTGTTGGTGCCTAACCTGCAGTAGTGATGTAGGGTTGAAAATTCATTCCACACTGTGCCTAGGTGTGTGCACTAAAGTAATGAATGTTTTTCTCCTAGTACATAAATCCAAAAACAGAACCTGTCACTTTTAAAACTAACTGTGGTTAGCAAAAAGTGAAGGGGGAAATCCTTTATAGTTCAGATATTTGTTGGTCCAGTTATTGGGGAGACTAACAGAAGCATTACCTTAAAAAAAAGGAAAAAAGTTTTTAAAGAAGCATGTGTAGTTATGATGTGAAACTAAAGTGGATAACAATGAAAATATAAATGCTGGAAAATAAGTTAAATTCAGATAGAACATTTTAGATTGAGGTTAATTTTGATAAAGAAATGTACAAAGAACTAGTGAAAGTTTGATTTTAACTGATTTAGTAAAAGTAAAATAAGGTAACAAAATGGTAAGGGAAACTTTTGTAATTTCATATAAGTGATCCCAATGCAACTATGATTGCTATAAAGGTAAACTACAAATAGAGCTTAAACTTAAATATGTGTAATGCCAAAGGTAACGTCCTGTCAAGGAATGATATCTTGGCAAACACAGGTAGAAGTTACAAGTGCCAGTTTAGTGGTGCCTTCAGCACATAGGGGGACAAAACCTCTGAAATGTAACAAAGAGTAACTACTAGCTTTATTTGTACTGCAATACTAAAGATTTAAAAAGATACAAGCATTTAAAAGGATTGGAAATGATAAACAAGAGAATATAAAAGGTCAATTGCAATGCTGATTTTTAAAGTTAATAAACAATGAGAATTGGTTGTATTAAAATGCACAACAATGTAAACAATGTTATTTCAGAAGTGTACATAGTTGTAATCATGTTTAATCATGTTAGTTCATGTAGTACTGTACACACATCTATGCAAAATCGTATGTCTCCACTGATGCCATCTAATGATGTCACATCTATGATGTCACATCCTATGATGTCAAATGTGATAATGTAATTTGCTGATGATGTCAGAAGTCACCACATGATAACACAACTTTGGGTCAGATATTCAAAACTTTGCCCCGGGGCTAATTTAGCACTGCTCAGTGGGCAAACTTAGCATGGAGCACAAAGCAAGCCATATTCAAAAGGAATAGCCCAGGGCAAACAGCTTCTGAATATAGCATGGGAATGAAGCCGGGCAAACTGGGCTGGGAGTACAGGGCAAACTTTGCCCTGGAATAAGACAGCTCTGAATATGGCAACCAGGAAATACAAACCACAACAGCAACACAGTGCACAGCGATGTGAAGGTAGGTAGAGGTGAACTATGTGGCCAATGTGTGTGCCAGCAAATGCATGGACCCAGTACAGCTGCAGGCAGCAGCGTATGTGAAAGTACAGTGTGCAAAACTGTAAAATATTCCCCAAACTGTTTGCTCAGCGCTAACACTTTTGCGCTGGTTTAGCGCAGGGCTAAACCATTAGCCTGGTGCAAACACGTTTGCCCGGTGCTAAACTTTGCCATATTCAAAAGTGACATGCAAATGAGCCTACTTAGTCTCTGGGCAAACATCCAGATTAGCATCTCATTATGCCCTGATTTGCATGCAGTTTGCCCTGCACTAAACCTGCGCAAAAGTGTTAGTGCTGTGCAAACAGTTTGGGGAATATTATACAGTTTTGAACACTGTACTTTCACATGCGCTGCTGCCTGCAGCTGTACTGGGACAACAAAGCATAGGCACACATGGTGGTGGTGCTGCATTCAACTGTCACACTGGAGGTCATGATACAGTGCACAGCAGACACTACAGTAGCAAGGGGGCCAGTAGTGTATGGACACAGCAATGCCTATGATGTGTAGGGCAGTGATAATGATTGCATTATACACAGTGAGAGGCCCAACCTGCAGGTATTTACTGACAGTGGACATTACTGTTATGCTGTTGTGTGACCCACAGATGCTGCACCTCTGGCATGGGATGCTCACAGTGACATGTACATGTCTGGCTTTATGTGCTGTGGCAGTTGTCCAGCTGTGCGGTATGTGGCTGGGGGGGCATATATTATCCGAAAGGCACACTGGTGTTGCGGTATTCCCAATACTGGCCCATGTGCACTGCATGATGTGTCCCAGCCTTGTGGCCACACCTGGTCTGTGGCACAGCCTGGCCACCCATACACTCTCCCCTCAACATCCTCCTTGCCCACAGTGCTGTATATGTGTGCTGGCATCTGTTGGTGTCCACAGAAGAGTGGTCTGTAGCTATGTGCTGTATGGCCACACTGCCATGCTGTCCACTGGTGGCAGGGTGACCACTAACTGCTTGTCATGGCTGGGACTGGTGGCAGATGATGGCATCATTGTGATGCCATCAGTTAACAGCATGTTTCCTCTATGTTTGGCTTTGTCTAGGTGTCATATTTATTTGTTAGGGTTGTGCAAAGCCGCGCAAGAGCCACGCAAGCACTGCACAAAACAAAAGTGTCGCACAAAGCTGATTGCCCAGGGTTAAGACAAGCTTTTCCTGGGAGGTAATGTGCACCGCGCTAAGTGTTGTGCTAAGTCACACAAAACCACTTTGCATGGCGCTAGTCGCTAAATATAGCATTGCCCCTGTATTCATGTACACACACCCTCAGTTTGCCCCTTGCATACATTATTATTTTGCCCAGCACTAATTCAGTTTGCCCATGCTATTTGGCCTTTTAAATATAGCAGACCCTCGCTAATCCCACACTAAACCTGTGCAAACGTTTTTTGCCAGCGCAAAGTTTTGAATATCTGGCCCTTTGTCTTTTATGTTTTGTTTTCCCTGCGATGCTTAAACCTATATACCCATATATAGTAGAATTATCATTTTGAATTGCAAATGCATTTTTGGGGTGCATTTTAATTTAAAAGGGGGGAATGTAGGGACAAAACCCTTGATGAAAAAATTATTTTATTTTTACCTTCAAGAATAGATTTTTTTTAATTATCATTATTATTTTATCTGATTTTATATGGTATTAAGATAGTAAGGGCCAGATATTCAAAGCATAGTGTGGCACGCAAACCAATAACGTGGCAATAGCGTGGGAACAGTGCGGAGCTACCATATTCAAAGGACAAGTTAGCATGCGCTAATGGCATTAGTGCGGGGCAAACCACTAATGTATGCAAGGGCAAAAGGAAGGGGGGGCAAAAGAGATGTGCAAGGGGATATTCAAAGGCCCAGCACCGCACTAGGATACATAGCGTGACACGTAGCGTGGCACTAGTTACCACCTATAAAAGGCTGGTCTTAACCCAGGGCAAAACACAGAGGAGGAGGGACCACCACAAGAAGTGGGAATGTGTGCAGTGCCAGTAGCAGTGATGCTGCCATTGATGGCAGCTGTAGTGGAGGAGGAGGAGAGGGAGCAGGCACAACATGGGCCACAACTCAGGCCAAGGAGACGGTATGCTGCAAACAGGTGGTACCGGCCCAGGGTCTCCTTCGAGACCCTGTCTAATGACCACATCATTGGCCAGTACAGGATGAACAGGGGAATGTTGAGGCAGTTCTGTGAACTCCTGCATGAGCAGCTGCACTCAAACACCAGACGCAGCCATGCCATGACAGTGGAGGAGAAGGTGACAGCAGCGATGTGCTTCCTTGCCACAGAGTCGTTCCAATGACCAACGGGGGACACCATTGGGGTAACACAGTCTGCCACCTCACTCCTCCTGACCCAGTTCCTAGAGGCTTTTCTGCCACATGCTGGGAGTTCATAGTATTCCCCAGCACGACAGCAGAGCGCAGAGAAACAATGCAGCAGTTCCATCAAGTTGCGCACCTACCATCCGTACTGGGTGCCATTGACTGCACCCATGTCCCCATCCATTCACCACCTGGCAATGGCAGTGATGTGTATGTTAACAGGAAGGGGTACCACTCCATCAACTGCCAGGTGGTGTGCGATGCAGCTGGGTGCATCAGCAATGTCTATGCACAGTACCCCAGCAGTGCCCACGACGCCTTCATCTGGCACCAGTCCCAGCTGTGCCAGGCTTTTGAGGAGGGCAGGATACCCAGTGGGCAACTAGTCAGTGAGCAGTAGCATACAAGGCATACACACAACAGCATGGATGGGGGCAGGCATTGCAGGCCAGGGAAGGGGTGTGGGAGGGCTACACAGAGGTGCAGGACAGCATCTGACAGACTGCAGTATGGCACTAACAGGTATACATCTCTTGACAGGGGACAGTGCCTATCCCCCTGTGACCCTGGCTGCTGACACCAGTACTCCGACCGGCCACAGTGGCCGAGGAGATGTACAACGAGGCACATGCCAGCACAAGGAACATCATAGAGAGGGTGTTTGGCATCCTGAAGATGCAATTCAGATGCCTAGACACATCAGGTGGTGCCCTACAGTATACACCTCAGAAGCTATGCCGTATCTTCCTAGCCTGTTGTATGCTGCACAACATGGCAATGAACCATGGGATACATACACCTGAACTTGAGGGACAGTCTGACAGTGAGCCAGAGCCAACAGTCAGGGGGGATAGTGGAGCAACTCGAGAGGAGGGACCCTCGCATGGCACGCAGGGCCATACAGCACAGGGACAACATCATCAGGACACTGCTACAGACAAGAGGGTAAGTACAGACTGCACAACAACTTGAAAGAGTACAATTAATAATCTATTTAATGTGCACAAAGAAACAGAACAGTGACACCTACAATCACACCAGTAAACCAACACAGTGGATCAGACAACATGTGTGCATGTGGTGTGAGGTCGGGGGTGTGCAGGACACATGTTGGGGGGACAGACAGAAATGGTGTAGTGTCGGGGGGGAAGTGTGATGTGTGCTGTGAGGGTAAGGGGTGCAACTGTGGCAGTGGAAGTGTGTGTGTGCATGCCTGCATGTGCATGTGGGTGTGCCAATGTTGTAAAGGGGGCTGATGACTGCGCACTGCCGCAGAGTGATTGTGGGCATCACCGATGTCTACCTCCACACATGTGCCATGCATCTGTACCATGGGACACAGACCCTGGGGTGCTCTGGGCAGAGGACAACGCTGAAGAGAAAGGTGAGGCAGGCAGAGTTGGCCTCCTGTGCCCCTGGGAATGGTGGAGCCTGACAGGGTGGGTGGACGGCCACAGCGGCGCTGGGTTTCAGATGGAGTGTGTGATGCTGTGGAGCTGGAACCACTGGAAGCCCTGCAGCCACGGTTTACCCGCCTGTGTGCCCCTGTGCCGTCTGCACCACGACCATCATCCTATGCTGGTGACCCCCATGCACACCATGCAGGACATTCCCTATGTCAAACACAGCAGCTGTCAGACCAGAAAAGCCAGTCGATGGCACCCACCAGGTGGCCCAACCTGTCCTCCACCCACTGTTCAGCATGGGCAAAGCCCACTGAGATGGCCTTTCTGACCTGTGCCAGCTCATGTCGCAGCTCCCTCCATATGCCATGCAGGTCCATATGGGCCTCCTGCTGGGAGGTGACAGCAGCTTGCAGGAGTGGGCGGGCACCATGGCCATCCTGCCCATGGGGCACAGAACCCTCAGCTGCAGCTGGCAGAGGTGCCTGCGGTACAGGGGCAACTGGATGCTGTTGCACGCCAGGCACGTCCTGCTGCTGGCGACTACTGGTGGTGGTCTGTGGCACAGTATGGACATGGACCCCAATATGTGTTGGACACTGCACGTCCTGCAGTTCTACGATGTTCCCCACACTGCGCACCACCGTGTGCCCAGGTACAGCCACACCGGTGATGCTGAATACACCACTGGCACCCGTCCCATGGCCTGCAAGCAGCCCCACCCCTGCATTCCCTTGCACAGGAATGGCCAGGTGTTGTGAAAACTCTGACACATTAATGTCATCACCACTGGTAACAGTGACCAGTAGGACCTCCCCTACACCACCATCCTCCGTCTGTGCAGCATCCAGGTAGCCAGTGTATCCCAAGCCCCCTACTGAGGTGTGACCCCCCTCCCCAGGCAGTTGCAGCCCCTGTCCATGTGATTGCCACACATGCATAGTGTCTGTACGGCCATGAGTTTCACAGAGCCCGGATGGTGATGGGCGTTCTCCATCATCCTCCTCCACTACTTCTGGAACCTGGCCGTACATCCTTGGCAGCTTCTGTTGTTCTGCAGGCCTGGCAGACACCACTGTGGAGGCAATAGGGACAGGGTCAGTCACCTGTACATGGACACTGTGCCCAAACATCACCACCACTACCACCACTGCACCATGCAGACCCCAGAACACGTACCCCCTTCACACAAGCCTGTGACCACATGCACCCACCCAACCCACAGTGACCATGGCCATGCCAGGCAGCTGTTCAGCAGCACACAGTGCACCCTGTGCAAGACACCAATAGCATGACCATGCACCCATGCCATCACAACATACAGGGTATACACATGCGAATACAGACCTGTCCATGGCAGTGTGAGAGGCATCTCACATCCACCACCTGGCACATCTGCAACTGCCACCATCCTCAGACTCAATGCCACCGCAGCCATGTGTGGCTCCTCCACCTGCTGCTGATGTTCAGGTGGTCCACCACCTGTCCTCATTCTGTCCTTCAGTCGCTGTGCCTCCTCCTCCTTAGCACATCGCAGAAGGTCGTTCCATCGCTTGCGCACAGCCTCTGTTGTCCTGCCACGTCCTCCTACAGCATTTACAGCCACAGTCACCTCCTCCCAGGCTTGGCACACCACTGCATCAGTGGCCCTGTGTGTGCGTAGCACCTGCTCCCTCTCCTTAAAAGCATGCACGAGGGTGTTCAACTCCTCTTGTGAGAACTTGTGGGCATGGATGTGATCCTGGCATGCTGCCAAACCTATGGGATAGTCGAAAGGGGACATGTGGCATTGGTCATGTCAGTACTGCATTGCATTACACATTGACATCATGATGCCACCCCCTACAGTGCCACAGGCCACATGGACATATCAGATTGCTGCATGTGCATGTGCGGTGCACACAGCCACATAGTCACTGTCCGTCCCGTGTCTGGACAGCGAGCCCTGTACACACATGTGCACTGCTGTTGCCCGTGGCTGCCATGTGCTCCCATGACTGGGTCCACCCCTACGCTAACCACCTTGCACTGTACTGTGCACTTCTTGAGCACTACAGTGGTTGTGTGGACAAGTGCACTATCAATGTTAGGACACCATGCAAATTCCACATGGTGCATGGGATGGCACAGCACTGGGACACTGTGTACATCCTGCAGGGGGGCCACAGCCTACCATGCCACACATCCAGGGAGTCATGTCAGTGGGCCACTGTTGCAGGACACACCACGGTAGTGCACTAGTGCCCCTGCCTGGTGGACACAGTGTGCAGGCAGTGCTACACGGAACAGTTCCCTGCAGGGGAACGTGCACAGTGCACTGGATGGTAGGATTCCCAGGCAGATGTCTAGGGCTGTGCACCATCACACAGCACAGTGCTTGCCTGTGGTCCAACATGTGTCTGAGCATTCACCAGAGGTTACATCTGTGTGCTTCAGTCTGTGCTGACCCTGTTCTGAGATCTTGCTATTCAAGAGTGTCCTACGGCAGTCATACATACCTGCCTCTCGCTGCTCATCCCCCTGTTGCATCTCTCTATCAGTCTGTTGTTGATGCTCACTTTCTTTATTATGCTGCATTACCACAACACAACACTGGTGGTGCACTGCTTGCCCTTTTATAGCCCACCCAGGCAATCAAGCCTGTTAGTCATGCAAATGAGCACATAATGATATGCTAATCACACAGTTTGCCCCATGCATACACAAGTACCCCCATTTGCATACACCTGTTGAAAATGGCCCCGATTAGCACCGTGCTAGCACAGCAGCACTGTGCAAAAGCCAGCGCAGGGCTATTGGAGGGGCAGCACCACGCTATTCAAATAGTGCAGCGCTATGTGCTTTAGTGCGGCCTATATGCATGCTCGTGAGGCCCCCCATGTCCACGCTATCACCCTGTCATAGCGCGATGTAGCGCGGCACTAGCCAGCATAGCGTGGCGTTATACACATGCGTGGTACACAACCTCAGGGTCATGGTGGGGGTCGCGCATGAGCAGTGTGGATACTTCCGGGTAGCGCCGCGCTACATCATGTGATAGCGCGGTGCTACAGAGGTTGGTGAGGTGAAGTCCTGGGAGAGCCAAGTTTTACCAGAGACAGGTTGAGGCATGTACCAGCTTTTGATTGCCATGTCTGGACGGTCAGGACAGTGTGCAGTTGTGCACAGAGACAGGCGCTGGGGGGAGGTAGAGACTGCTAACCTAGTGCAGCTTGTGATGAAATGACATAGGAGGCTGTTTGGGGAGGTAAGGAAGGGGGACCTCCCACAGATGCAAGTGTGGGACACTGTGGTGAGGAAACTTACTACCCATACTAGCATACCCCGCAATGCCAAAAAGTGCCTTCACAGATACACAGACCTGAGATGCAGGCAGAGGCAGCAGCTTGAGTGCTATAAGCACATTGTGCCTGTGCCAGGTGAGTGGTGTTGCATGTAGAGTGTACCAACATGTCAGGCTTTGTGTGGGTGTGGGTGTGCGAAGGGGGTGGTGGTGTGGGGGGGTTTTGGTGTGGGTGAGTGCATGTGTGGGTGTTGGTGTGCAGAGGGGGTGGTGGTGAGGGGTGTGGTTTGGGTGTGTGGGTGTGTGTGTGTGTGTGTGTGTGTGTGTGTGTGTGCACAGGTGTGCGCAATGATGCATGGTGCAGTTACACACTGTGTACAGGTGGAGTGGCACATGTATGCCACATAGGGGCATGGTACATGCCATGACCATTGCTGTGGGAGGAGGGCTGGGTCATGCTGTTCTGCAAGTCCCGGGGCTTCACCAGCCTGTGGACCGCACCACCATGTCGCAGGAAACACGCTTGTGGTGGACAGTCGACGTACACTCACGGGTCTACGGATGTTCGCATGGGAGCTGCAACGGCCACTGTCACAGTACTGTGGCACCGTTGATCACTGACGTGTGTGCCTGATGAATGTGCCATGGCCACTGCCACCCTCTGTGTGGGGATCCTCCCTGTTCACTCCATGTGTGTGTATTGTGGTTAGGGTTGCATGTGCACCTTGCTGTACTTGACGTTGTGTATGCTGTGTCATGCTCTAACACCACTTTCTCATCTGTCCACTGCAGAGCAGATCGAGCAGCCCATGGCCGCAGGAGGGAGTCAGCCCAGGCCACAGGAGCAGAGACGGGGCAGCCTGAGGGTGCCATCCCTTCCACAGCAGGTGCAGAAGAGCTGCCCTGAAAGCGGTGGCGTGTTGCGTGAGTACCTGTTTCATTGCTCTGTGATCTGTTCCCTTTCATTAGGCTGTGCGTCACATCTGGGTGTCCAGCCACTGACTTGTCTGGTGGCATTTCTGCAATGGGCAGTGGGACAGTGTGGTGTAGCAGTGTGCTGTGCGGTACACCTGTTTTTCACACCACAGCTGAGTGCTGTCAGTCTTGCCTGGGGGGGCTGTCTGCTTGCATTGCTGTGCGGGTGACTGATGGAGTTGGTTGCTCAGGTGGGGAGAGTTCCATGGGGACAACATGCTGATGGCTGACCGTCCCACCTCTGTGGTCCATCCTTACCACCACCCACAGGGCGTCCACATTTGCACAGGTGGTAGTTTCTTGCTGTGCATGCAGGACAACACCCACCATGCCTTGCGGCCTCACCTCTCCCCCTTCTGGCCACCAGCTGTGGAGCACTGCCTGTCACACTATGCTACATCCTGGCACTGTGCCATAAGCATTGTGGAGTCCTTCCATGTGTATCTCATGGCGAGGTTACTGTGTTGCAGTTTAGTTGCAGGGTAGTATTATCACTGTGCTATTACATTATGTGCATCGTTGCCTGCCAATGTTGACCGTGGCTGTGGGAGTGGTAATCACTGTGTGGGGAAGGGGGGGTCCTGTTATGTGGGTTGGGGACACTTCCATGTACCATGTTTCAGTTGGGTGGTATGCTTTCAGTGGTATTGCCTGGTGGCATGTGAAGGCCCTTCACTGACAGAGTCTGTGCCCTGGCTGACTGTTATTCCCTGGCCTGGGTCAGTCATTGGCAGGCCACTGTCATGGTTCATTGATGCTCCTGCATGCCTGTCGTTGTTGTTTGTTCTGCGCTCTGCATTACTGTACATTTCCATGTGTGGGTGGGCAGCATGTCCCAACATGTGGATGCCCTTTTGCATGTCATGGCATGTCCCTTGCACTCAACTCTCCGGGTTTCCAGCTGTGTGTCTGCCGTGTCTCTTGGTGTGCTGTATCATGGTGGGTGGTGTCACATGTTCCCTGCTGCTGTCAGGATCGCTGTGATCATCTGTGTTGGGTTTTGTGTTGGTGCCTGTGTTGCCCTGTGCTGCTTTGTGGGATACTTCCATGTTGTCCTACCACTGCAGAACTCAACACCGCCAGGGATAGCCCATTAGGACATGCTGTCCATCTCTGTATGGCAAAGGTTGGCTGCTGGTTGCCTCCTGTCCGGTGTACCATCCTCATGGTCTCACCCTTCCTCTTGTAGGTCCACTCCGGGCATCATTGTGGGCAATGAGGCCCGAAGAATCGGAGGGCATGGAGGACCTACTGCCCAGAATTGTGAGGCAGCAACAGACATTGATTGAACAGCAGGCCATTATCATAACCGAGACCCGGAGGGTGGCAAATATCCTGGACACTCGTCTCCCTGACCCGGTGGGCAACTAGTTCTGCCCTGTTATTTTGACATCTTCCCTCACCACACCCCCTCACTGGACTTATTTATCCCTTCCTTGCCTATTGTCTTCTGTCCCTGTGTGTGTCCTCCTCTGCTTTGCACCCTTGTCCTGTGTCTTCCCATTCCTCCATCTGTATCATCCTTATGTTTTCATTTGTGTGCCTTTTTATGCCGATGGTGCTTGACTTTTTTTTTCATGTAGTGGGCATTTGGGGTTGTGTGTTGGGGGGAGGCCTTGGTGGGTATGTTCTGGTTCTGTTTCCGTGTTGTGGGGAGGGTTATACAGTGGTGGGTGGAACATTTTGTAATCTGGGGTTTGTTCATTGCTTTGTTCTGTATTTTATTCACTGTTGTGTTTCTGTTTGCTTTACTCTTCATTATTGTTAATGACACTGGTTTACAACATTTTACTGTGTCCTGTGTCATTCTTGGGTGCTGGGGTTCAACATGCTTTGTACTGTTGCTGGTGTTCTCCACATGGGTCTGGGTTGTTGCTGGACATTCCTGTGCATGTGTGGCATCCTCCTGGGTGTGCACTGTGGTGTGCTTCTGATACCTCATTCCAGCATGTGTTCCCTTGCATGTGTCCCAGGGTCAGGCTGTCTGTGTACTGTGTTCCATTGTGTGTTTGCACTGCCTGCCTGGGGCTATATTCAGTGCTGTCTTGTGTGCTATATTCAGTGCTGTCTTATTCCTGGGCTGTTTTTGCCCTGCACTCCTGACCCTGTTTGCCCAGCTTCCTTTGCTTGCTATATTCAGCTGGTTTTGCCCCGGGCTATTCATTTTGAATATGGCTGGCATTTTGCTCCAGGCTAAGTTTGCACGCCAGGCAGTGCTAATCACTGACAAGGGCTAACCTTTGAATATCTGCCCCTAAATGTTTACTTTTATTTCTGGCAAGATTAATGTTGATTAAGTCTTAAAAACAGTACAATGGAAATAATGGCATTTAAAATGGAGTCAGCTTCAGAGTTCAGAGAAAAAAATGGTTTTAAAGAGACTGTTTTAAATGTCAGTGCTCTGTGCTCTAGCTGTAGAACAGAGATAAGAAGGGGTCTAACTTACATTTTCCACATTCCTGGGAAGACACTTTTATTAGGATGTATGTGTTTGTACAGGGGAAGTCTTAGTTGGAGCTAGGTATCCATGGCTATGATCAGATAAGAAACCGGTGACTGGTACACTGTGTAGACGATGAACAAAAATGAGTAAAAGTTCCATTACTTTACATTAAAATAAGTTGTTTTATTCATAGTTTAAAGATGCAATGTACTGCCACTATGAAAATTGGACAGTTATTTTTTTTTGTATTTAGTTTTTGTTGACCGGGTAAGTGCACTAGACAAATACTGCCTATTTTTAGGCACAACCCGGGGAAGGGGGATACAGATGAATGCCAACCAACCTTTAACCAGATTAAGCTGTTGGTGGTATTTTTAGTGAATGAGGGAAATTTGGCCAGGACACCAGGGAAATTCCCCTACTCTGCTGGCGCTGGGAGGCCAGTAGGGGCGTGCAAGGGTCAGTCATGGCCACTGCAGCTTCAGAGGTGGAGGAGGAGGAGGTGGTGTTGGTCGGTGTTACCGACGAGAGCCGTTGGCAGTCCGCGTTTGGTATGGAGTCGGAGAATAAGGAGGCTATTTCCTCGCATGACACGAGAGATGTTGTTCAGTTGCCCGACCCAGGGAATCTTTTTATTGCTACGGAAGCGGAGAACCCTGAGGCAAGTTTACAGGCGGTATCGATGCCTTTAAATCCGGCAGTAGAACATACAGGAGCGTCTAAACTGACGGATGAGCGTGGTACCCGGAAGCAGGTGGAGCGGTTGACGAATCTGGCTTTGGCGGCGGTGGAAGCTGCAGGAAGTCTAAAGCGACAGAAGCAACTTGGCGACTGGAAATCTTTGGTGCTGTCTCGATCCAGAGGCAGTAAAGAAATGAGTTCTCTGTGCTCCAGGGAGAGACAGTATGCGGACAATGCCGGGAAGGGCTGCTCATTACCGCATGGGTCTGTAAGTACTGCTCAAGCACCTTCCAATTTCCCCACTTACCAGTTGAAAAAAGAAATTGGTTTTGTTTTTAAATCTCCCTCGGTTGGACATGAGGGAGCAGACACGAATGACTCAGTTATTTTTCAGACCACGGAGGGATCCCAAGAAGGGGTGACTGAGTTTTCTTTTCAGGATAATACAAAGGTCCTTACAAATTCAAAAAATATGGTGGCGGCAGAGGGCAGTGATTTATTGAATATTTCTTCATTCCCTCGTTTGGAACATGATGATAACTGGTCCCCTCAAGCAGCTTTAACAGCTGCAGGATGGAAATCTTTAGGAAAGGATTTGGACTCCAGACTCTGCATGGGACAAGACTTTGGACTTGAATAATAAGGGCCAGAATGGCAGCCTGAGGGTACTGCTCTACAAGCCACTATTGCAGATGTTACCACTGCTAAGGTGTTGTTGGGGAAGCTGAGGTGCATAATATCCTCAAGATGGTATATATCTGTCCAGCAATCCCATACCACGGTAGTTCAGGAAGACAGGGGTAAGGCTGAGAAGCCCCTTATGTCCAGCCTTTTTTCTCAGTGTAAAAGAGAAGCAGCTCCTAGGAGAAATGCTGTCCGTATTAGATATAGGGGCGGATTGCAGGACAGGCCTGACAGATATTATGTGGGTAAATCCTTACTAAAAGAATCTTTAAAGTTTTCACCTCGGGATGTTTTTGCCTTTATTAATATCTCAGGGGAGGATAACTTTGACGTCAGTTTTCGTTCCCCTGCTTTATTAGACCTTTTTGGGAAAGATATACTCAAGTTAAGTTTTCCCTTTATGGACTCCTTTTTAGTTATCCCTTATCAAAACCTCTGATTAAATATGTTACTGTCATGTTCAGGAACGCAGCGTGCTCATT
The DNA here is from genome assembly GCA_016271365.2 of Neoceratodus forsteri. Classification (NCBI taxonomy): domain Eukaryota; kingdom Metazoa; phylum Chordata; order Ceratodontiformes; family Ceratodontidae; genus Neoceratodus; species Neoceratodus forsteri. Next base: position 729,124,628 of record CM057455.1, read on the forward strand.
TGGACGACATTGTTTTTGGTTATCTCAAAATGTGAACTACAGAGTGATCCTGAACCAATCCTGGATGCCGAACAGTTTTGGACGGGGGGGTGGAAATTTAAAGTAAAGTTACGCCAAACAACAGCTGGTATAGAGCACATTCCTAACTCCTTTATGTTAGGTAGGGACAGGGGGGTGGTGTTTTATAGTGGTCAACCGAGGGCATGCTACAGGTGTGGTGCCAAAACTCATTTATCAAGCTCATGCGATCAGCCAAAATGCGATAATTGTGGAGAAGTGGGGCATGTAACCATGTTTTGTGCTAACTCTATCAAGTGTGATTTGTGTGAGGAACTTAATCATGCCTTTAGGGACTGCCCTGGGCTGCACAAAATAAGACTATCCAGGGGAATTCAGAGTTATTAATTCAAAAAGCTCAAGAAGCTAGGGAACCCCAGGCTATGGGAATGCCTTTATCAAATCCTCCCCCAGTACCACAGAACCCGGTAACTACAGCACCTACACTAGATGCTTCCATTTTGGACACAGGCCTGGTTGATTTAAAGAGGAAAGGAATGGGTGATAATATCCCTGAGTTATTGCAGCCGGTTTGTTATAAGGAGTCCAGGGATGTCTCATTAGATAAAGCAGAGGTTTCTTTAAATCCCCCACCAGCCCTCAGACGATCAAACAGGGCCTTAAAACCCCAACTGCCGCCAGAACCTGAAGGTATTGACACCAAAAATTCTTATGAGGCCCTCAGTTGGGGATTCAGAAGTGGACCTGGCAGACACAGACTTGTAGAGTTTCAATTCAAGAAGGCCTATTGCCTTCTAGAGATGATTATAAAGGGAAAAAAAAGAAATGAAGGAAGAAGTAATGAGGGTTTCTAGGCACTTAATTGCATCTGTATGGCTTTAAAATTCTCGTGGGCTACCCTAAATACTCATAGCCTTTTAAAGGCTGTGAAGAGACGAGCAGTTTTTAATTTCATTCATGACTTAAATATCTCAATTGTTTTTCTACAGGAAACTTGGATGTTTACAAGAAACCAGTGTATTGTCTTCGCTAGGGACTGGCCGTGGGGGCCATTTTATTGGTCCTTCGGGGAGGACAAGGCAGATGGTGTGGGTATCCTTTTTAATTCATATGACTTCTCGCTGCATAAATTGATTGACTTATGTCCCGGGAGGACGCTGATAATAGAGGGGAAATGGTTTGCGTATACTCTTCGCTTAATAAACATTTATAATCCTCAGACCAAGGCTGGGAGGGTACATTGCATGAAACAGATACAACCTTTTTTGGTGACAACTGTCCCTATTTTTTGGGGGGGAGACTTTAATTGTAGTATAGAGGCAAAAAAAAAAGATAGCGCGACAAATAGGAAAATTTATTGTGATTCGGCATGTCTATCAGATATCATTAAAAATACAGAATTATTAGTCTGTAGAGACTTGAAGATGACCGGGCTGAAAGGCACCTTTTTTAAAAAAGGTACAGGGTATACTATTGATTACCTTTTTGTTTCAAAGAACATCCTCTTTAACCAATTCCAGATAATTCCGGTAGAATTCTCGGATCATGCTATATTACGAGTTAATATAGGCCTTACAACTGATAGTGGAAGACAGAACTCTAGATGGAAACTTAACACTTCTATTTTGCACGACAACTTGGTCCAGAACTCCATAAAACTTATATTACAAGCAAGATTATCAGTGAGTTTTTTATATCAGGATATGGGACTATGGTGGCAAGAAACTAAATCTGATTGTATTCTGTGGTTTAAAAAACACGGTAAAGCAGATCAAAAAAATAAGTTTTTTAACTATCTAAAATTAAGGAGCCAGTTGCAATTATTATTATCACGAGCTAATACCTCTAGAGATAATTTTTCATCTCAAATAGATGAAATTAAAACAAACATGAAACCTTTTCAATATGACAGGGCCAAGGCGTTACATGCTATTATGTTAAACCATATGCAGAAATCAGTGTTTGGTGATCCTTTTGAATTATGTAAAACAGTTAAGGATCATGTATCATTGCATTCACTTAACCAAGGTACCAGGACTATTTTTTCAATACAGGAGATTGGGGACATAATACATACTCATTTTCAGGAACTAGAGCCTCAATCGATACCTTCCTTGCAGCAGATTAATACCTTGCTGGGACCTCCCATAGTGCAGGACCTAGAGCCAGACTTACGCAACAGGCTTCAACAACCCTTTTCTTCTGAGGAAATTAATATAGTCCTCACTTCTCTGAAACCTAATGTAGCCCCTGGGCCAGATGGTCTTTCCAATTTATTTTATAAATCTTTTCCATTAGAACTCAGTCAGTGTTTAACACTAGTGTTTAACCATTTTTTGGAGAGAGAAGTCACTATGGCTTCTTTTTCAGATGGCTTACAAATTTATATTTTTAAATCAGGTGACAGGGGTTGTTTTCAAAATTGGAGACCTATCACATTACTTAACTCTGATTATAAGATCCTGATGTCTTTAATTAATAATAGACTCAAAGAATTAGCTAAACATTGTTTTACACCAATACAGCATTGCGGTATTCCTGGCCGAGGTATCCAGTCAATCTTATGTTTAATTAGAGATTTGATTGAAAAACTTAACGAAATAGGGAGAACTGGCTATTTGTTGACCTTGGATTTAGAAAAGGCCTTTGACAGAGTTAGTCACACTTTCCTGTTTTCTGCACTGGAATTCTTTCAAGTGCCACCGAATCTATTAACTTTAATCAAAAATCTATATGGTTCTGGTTTGGTTTTTCCATATATTAAAGGAGAACGGGCAAGGGGCTTTCAGGTGAAGTGTGGAGTGAGACAGGGTTGCCCGCTAAGCCCGTTGTTGTATAACTTTTCCTTAGAACCCCTTTTAAGAGCTGTGAGTTTGGCCCCGCTATGGCAGGGAGTTGGTGTTCCAGAATCTGATTCCACAATTACCATTCAAGCTTATGCAGATGATGTCTGTCTTTTCTTTACTGAAGTTTCACAAATCAACATTTTTTTTACAAAATTTGAGGAATACGCGTTAGCGGCCAATGCTAAGATTAACTTATCTAAATCTAAGGGTTTACTGCTAGGTGGAAATTTTCAACACCCGTTGACCTGGAACTCCATTCATATATCTACTGAACCTTTAATAATTTTAGGGATAACATTTAGTCCACGGAACTGCCCTGAGGATAACTGGAATTTGGTATTAAACAAAATTGAGAATAAGGTCAACAGATGGAAAAGATTCAGATTTTCCAAACTGAAGAGAATCCAGGTTTTAAAACAATTTATCCTTCCCTGTTTGCAGTATATTGCAGCAGTATTTCCTTTACCAGTTAAATATGAGACTAGACTGTATAGTATCTGCTTTCAGCTGCTTTGGGGGAATAGACTTAACCCGGTTAAACGGTGTTTTATATATCTAGGAAGAAAAGTGGGGATTGGTATGGTAGACCCAGTTTTTTTCTGTTTTTCGATTTTTTTTTTCATGTTCATTAAAAATTATTTTAGGTAAGACAAACAGACAGGGGGCCCCCTTTTTTTCAAATTTATTGAGACGCTACCTTACTGCCTGGATACACTGTGCACCCAAACTGTCCAATCATTTAGTTTTGCCAGCTTATTTTAAACCAGCGGCACAGAAATTATTTAAATGGCAGGTCACAAAACAACAAATTCTCCAATGTTCCTCTAAGGCTTTATATACAGAATTGATGGCTGCAACCTATTTGGAAATTCCTTGCTTTAGGAATTGTCCGAGTACTCGGAATGGGGATGTTTTGAATCAACTAAATAACCCAAGATTACCAGAATATATGTGGGAAACGCAATGGCTAACTCTATATGGTAAATTAAATGTTAGAGGAACGGCTAAATACAAAGCCAGAGAAGAGAGAAATTGCCCTTACATTGACTGTATAAACCTAGAGGAAACAATGGAACATTTTTTTCTACAGTGCTCAGTAGCGACTAAAATTTGGGACTATTTGGCTACAGCATGGAATTTCCCATGGTTGGCATGGCTTACCTACGATATTCTGGTACTTGGCCTTTTTCCTGTAGGTTTACAGAAATACGAGAAAGGGACTTTACAGGTCTTCATTGCTAGTCTCAGATATTGCTTATGGCAAACAAGATGCCAGTGGGTTCTCCATCAAAAGAAGCCTTCAGTTCAGGGTTATAGAGAATATGTAACAAATGTTTTATCCAAGGTATACCTTTCAGAATCACAATTGTATAATGTTCGGAAAGTTAGAATGTGGTGGAAAGGCTTCTCCCACATCATTAAATTCAAATAATGATATAGTACTTTTTCTAGTTCTTTAATTATTTCTGAATATGTCTGAGAGGCTAATAACTAATAGTGGGCTTGTTCAAGGGGATGGTATTATTTACATTTAGTAACTTATTTATGTGATTGGAGGGGTGTTGGTTTTTGTTAAAGGATTGATGTTTAGATTTCTTATTTTTTTTTACTTTTTTTTTTACTTTTCACTGTTATTGGGAATTTGATGTATAGTATAGCCTCTTTTCTTTTAAATTTCATTTATGAGTGTCATGTGATTCCATTCTCTCATGTATTTACATTCTGTTATGTATTTTTTTTGATTGTTTATTTCAATAAAATTGCCCCTACTCTTTTCGATAAGTGCCATGGGATCTTTAACATCCACCTGAACTACCACCAATCCAGGCAGATGGGACCTCGGTTTAACGTCTCATCTGAAAGACGGACAACAGTATGATAAATAAGCTTACCAAGTTTTATAGTTGCAGAATGAAGCATTCAAAAGTTATGAATATTATTTATTTAATATCATTTTCTTATTAGAGAACTAGACAAATCTAGTATCCTGTGATAGCTCACATCTTAGGAAGTCTAACAAGATGAATATTAAATATGTAGTTTGTTGCTATAGAGAGAAATACTGTCTAAAAGTTTATAGTGAATTAACTTTTCTGACAGTGATTGATGTCTTTAAGAAAAGAACAAAGCATCTTGTGTGTCTCTACAAAAAGTAATGTTTTAAGGACTTTAGGAATGGATTTTTCTTACAAATCTCATATTCTGTAGTTTAGACTATTAAGAGTACGACTATCATTTTGTTTTGAGAAGTGTTATTAGAATTATGAAGTTATAACCTTAATGGTGTAGTTTAAAAAGTATCCATGCTACAGATACTAGACTTTTTCAAGAATGTTTGGCTTAATATAAAACACTTGAATATGCAATTTTAATGTTCAAATTACATTACATAAGACTTTTATTTAAAGAAATAATTTTGACCCAAAAATAGATTTGAGGAGAATGGGGCAGTCTTAAAGAGACATGTCTGTATGTCACCATTTATCTTCTAAGATGCCCTACTGTTCTGGTAACACAAACCAATCCAAATCTGGTGATGACATCACCAGAGTAGTTTTTATACTAGTAAACACTGCTGGCCACTCCTTAGATCTGAGCTAACTATCAATGTAGTAAGACCTATGTTAGTTTAACTAAGAATTTTATGGCTTTTATATTGATGCTAGGCCAAAGAATTTTGGGCCACACCTGTTTGAAATGCAAGGGTCAGCCTATGTAGAGCCAGAGCTCAGTGCTGCTGAAGATATCCAAAGGCAAGAAAGAAGTGCAAGGACATTTTATTGTGTTTAAAGCAAGATTTGTGTTATTTGCTGAGCATTTTGACAAGTAATGTTGCCTGCTGAAAACCAAACAGACTTACTTTAAGACTCACACAAGCTACACAGCATGCTGAGCAAAAAGAGGTCTATTGTCCCAAGGTTTTAAAAGCAGATGCACAACATGAAAGGGTCAATAAGCTCCAGTTGTTAAAACAACTTGCTATTCACAAGAAAGTTCTTTGAATCCAGTATTGCTATCGACTGTGTGGATTGCAGCTGTGTTCTACAAAGCCAAGAACTGATTTTTAGCAAAGGTTTAACTTGCAGAGTGTATCCATGCTAAAAGAAGTTCCAGGGTCAAAGTTAGCTGACAAAGAAACCTTTACATCAAAAGCCAGACTCAGCCAGAGTTCTAAGTGGAGAAGAGAAGAACCACTTCTACAACAAGAAATATAAGTATTCCTTTTTAATTGCTTTCACTAATTTAATTAATAGTTTTGGTAATTTAAATTGACTTATCTGAGAAAATATGAGGGAATCTACTTTTAACTGTAGAATCTGGGTATATAGCTTAAAAGCTTTGAATTAAAAAAAAAGAATTTTGCATGATTTAAAAAGTTAAACTGAGTTTTACAAAAGTAGTACAAATAACTGATATAATGAGTTGTTGCCAGTTCTCATGGAAAATACATTTTACATGCAATGATGTTAAAACAAGTTTTTATACAGAAATAATCTGAGATATATCGGATACGAGGCTGCCTGACCGTTGAGAGTTTTAAGTTAGAATTAAAAACTTATTTATTTAAACAGGCATATGGAGAGTGATTTTATTGTAATTATATTGTTATTTGTTGTTGTATGTTATATGTATGTATTTTAACTATTTTATCTGTACAGCGCTTTGGTTTTGAAAAGCGCTTTAAAAATAAATTTTACTTACTTACTTACTATTAATCTTATATGTTCTTATGCATAAAGGTTATGTTAAATACTGAGTATGATAAAAGTAGTATAGTTGTTACCATTTATTATGCTAAGTATTACTTATTTCTTTACATTGTTAATTTGCTAGAATGTGTTAGTTGCTGAATTATCTGAAACAATATTGTTGATGTTTTCAATATTAGGCTTGCTATGTATGCTAAAGAGGAATATTTAGAACCAATGTATAGGTGTAAATAAAATATATATTTTTCATATAACTATATGGGTGGTATGCATTGTCATTTACCATTATACTTGAATCTGGAGAGCATAGGATAATATCACATGTGAATATTCATTATTTTTTGTCATTTATGAAATAATTTTTGGGTAAGGTCTGAGGTGAATCCAAGTGCATCATTATAAAAAATGGTATTATAAGCCTTTGTTCCAACAGGCTCCCTCCTGTAGAAGCCGTGAAGCATCTCAAATAGTGCTTTCTCACCTCCAGGCACATTATGACTGAGTGAAGGAAAAAACAGCAAACCTCATATAGAGATCTATAGGAGGGAAAGCATCTCTGTCCAGTGACTACCCAGTACACTGTCTTCAGGTGTTTCTCTAAGTACAGTATGGCCCTTGTGCCATTATCATAGTCTGACTTTATAAATTGTTGCTGTCACTAGAAGTCAATTTTATCACTAATTAGTGCCTCATTTCCAGTCTTTCAGAGCTGAGTACACAAGATGATTGACAGTATTATGACAGGTAACCAATTAACTCTTTTACCTCAGCCATTTTGATAAGTTGCGATCTGCCTTTTGTTCTGGTTATATACTGAATGATTCCTTTTTTACAAAACAATTGACCTATGCATTGCTCGTTAATGGTTTAGGTTCTTCTATGCTCCCTTTGGTTGAGGCATATCTATAAGTCATTTAAAAGGACCCTGTCAACACCATTAAACCTGAAAATGTCCATAGTTTAAAAAACACATGTACTGATTGTTCACATTCTGTATAGATTGCTGATGTATCTGGTTGTATGATTTGGATTAATTTTTTTTGTTCTTTTAAAAAGTGAAAAACAGACTGCTCACCATACTGGTGTTAACACACAAAACCATGTTTGCTTACATTTCTTGATGAACTCACACTGCATCTTTCCTGGATTTAGGAACACCCTCAACACAGTCTAGCTCCTCATTATACAGTAGGAGTAGAATAGACTATTGTATCATGAATGGCTGTTTGATTTGGGAATGTTTCTAATGTTTAGGAAGAATAAGCAATAACTTTAGCAATAAGTATAGATCCAGGATCTGAAACAAAACAACTTTGGTTGTAACTACAGTATGTGTTGGCATGCATTTCAGTTCTACTAAGCAAGAAGGCAGATAAAACATCCAACAACATCAGTGTATGTTTGAGAAGGTAAGCAATCATAAAATGTAGGTTTTTAACTAGAAATGATATGATTCAAATAAAGGTTGACAGTGTCCCTTTCATAGTTTCAGGGTATAAAATAAGGCATAATGTATAGGTAACAGTGTGCAATGAGTTATTGTTACATACACAAAGTAAGTGATGCCACATAACCCATGAGAGTGAAGCTTGAGTGGTTCATGAAGCATCCCACACTGAGAGACTATAAAAAAACAAGCCACTCTGGTACCCACATTTTATTGTTTACAGTTGCTGGTTTTGAGATTTAAAATGGGTTTTTGTGAGAGAAGGTAAGTTTATCTATTATAGATGAGTGTGACACCATACTTGTGTACAAAAGAAAATTCAGTACACTTGCTATTGGTTGACATCATCTCTTTCCAGTAATTAGAATAAGGCATAGGTAAGAGTGTGTAATTTTATTTACACACACCTGAGGTATGTGATTTCACATAAACTCCAAGAGTGAAACTCAAACTGTTTATTAAGTCATCATAAACTGATGCTGTGTGGAAAGAAAAACATTGCATACCTCTGCCTACACATTATTTTTAAAAATTACTGATTTTTGACAAAACTGTTATAGAAACGTTTGCTTACAGGAACAACTTTATTTAGAATTCTCCTTTATACAATTCTGCCTCCTCTCATAATTAATTCAGTTCTGATCCCATGCCCCCCTCCATCCTCAGGAAGTGCTCTCTGTTGAGTCTGGCATTGAGAAACTTTAGGACATTGCAAAGGTTTTTTTTTCCTTTTAAACAGATGCAGTTTACATCTGATTGCAGATGCTGCCATGTGGATTCAGATCTGTGCATAGCCCCACTGCATCTAACAAGTATAAAATATACTTTATTTTTTTTAATTTTTTATTTTTTTACAGAGGTCTGGGTTTTTTGTTTAATCTGCAACTTCCTGATGTACTTAGATGATGTCGCATAGAAAGACAGTTAGAGCATGTCTCATGCTACATGCCATGTGATTGACAGCTGAAAACTGTCTTGTGGATCCCATAATAACTAACTGGTTATAAAAGAAATGGGACTTCAGCACAAGCTTAAGGGCAAGGTAAGAAGGAGTGGAATATGGCACAAGGGTGCTGGGCTTCAGGAGAACCAACTTCAACTTCAGGAGGATGGGGGAAATGGTAAAGGGGTGCCTGGCCATAATTCAACCTAGTATGGGCACTAACCAGAGGTGGGAGCTCATAAAGCTGGGGATAGTGGAGGCAACCAGAACCTGCAGCAAAGCCCAGATCAAGAAGGCTAGGGCAAAGAAACCTAGCTAGGTGAGCAAGGAGGTCATGGAAAAAGTAAGGAGGAAAAGAGCTGCCTTTAGGAGGTACAAAAAAACAAGGAGGGGAGAGGACAGGGAGGAGTAACTGAGGGAATCGAAGGAGGTGACAAGGGCAGTAAGGGCAGACAAGGCATCTATGGAGTTCAGGGTGGCACAGGGCATTAAGAAGGGGGAGAAGGACTTCTTCAGGTTCATCAGGGAGAAAAAGAACTGTAAGGACCATATAGTAAGGATTAGGAAAGAGAGGGGTTGGGTGGAAGCAGGGGGTGATAAGGCAGAAGCACTAAATGATTACTTCTGCTAAGTATTTACTAAGGAGAAGGGGGTGATACTCAAGGGGAGGGAGGGCAGAAACAAAGGGAAATGGGGTTATAGACAGGTAAATCATGGAGGGCAGGGTTCTGGAGGGTTTGAGGGCACTGTGGGTGGACAAGGCACCAGGCCCAGATGGCTTCCACCCCTGGGTACTGAAGGTGCTGGCAGAGGTCCTGGTGGAACCTTTGGCAGACCTATTTAATACCTCACTACACTCAGGGTGTGTACCTCAGGATTGGAGGATGGCTCATGTGGTGCACCTCCACAAGAGCGGCCCTAAGGATGAACCAGGGAACTACAGACTGGTTAGTCTCACATCCATCATGGGTAAGCTGATGGAGACTATCCTGAAGGAGAGGCATCCTGGAGGACAAAGGACTACAGGACAGCAGACAGCATGGCTTTGTAAGTGGCAGATCCTGCCAACCAACCTGGTGGTGTTCTATGACTGGGTAACTAGGCAACTGGATGGAAGTCATGCAGTGTGTGTCCTGTACCTGGACTTCAGTAAGGCATTCAACTCAGTGCCATATGGGAGGCTGGGGAGGTAAGTTAGAAGGCACAGGCATGGGTGCAAAGCTGGTGAGAGGGGTAGTGAACTGGCTTCAGGGAAGGCAACAGAGGGTGGTGGTGGGTGGGGAGCTGTCATCCATAAGGGTAGTGATGAGTGGTGTTCTGCAGGGCTCGGTGTTGGGACCAGTGTTGTTTGGGAAATTAATTGTAGACATATCACTGGGCATAAAGAGCAAGATCGGTCTGTTTTCTGATGACACCAAGATGGGAGCAGTGGTGGATGATCTAGGGTGATGGCAGGGATTGCAGGATGATCTGGTAAAGCTGAAAACCTGGTCAGACACCTGGCAACTGATGTTCAGTTTCAAAAAGTGCAAGGTGCTGCATTTTGGGGTGAAAAACCCAAGGAGGAGTTACCAGCTGGGGGGAGTGCAGGTAGCAGAGACAGAGGAGGAGAAGGATCTGGGGGTGCTCATTATGGGGTCAATGAACAACTCAGCACAATGTAGGAAGGCAGCTGCAAAGGCCAACAAAATGTTGGGTTGCATTGCAAGGGGTACATCCTCGAGGAGGGGGGAGGTGATTCTGCCACTGTATAGATCATTAGTTAGACCCCACCTGGAGTACTACATGCAGTACTGGCACCTGTATCTGAAGAGGGACATTAAGTTACTGGAGGGGGTGCAGTGCAGGGTGACAAAGATGATCATGGGGCTGGGGGACTTACTGTAAGAGAGCAGGCAGAGGGAGCTGAATATGTACTCGCTGGAGAAGAGGAGGGACAAGGGGGTATGATTGAAACCTTCAAATCCATGAAAGGAATAAACAAGATGTGTATGGAGAGGCTGTTCAAAGTAAGGGAGGGGAGGGACACCTGGGGCCATGATATGAGACTGGAGGGAGGAAGGTTCAGGAGGGAGATGAGAAGACACTTTATATGGAGAGGGTGGTAGCTGGGTGGAGTGAGTTACTGGCAGAAGTGGTATGCAGTAGAACAGTGGACTGCTTCAAAAGGGGCTGGGACTGGGCAAGGGTGAGGGTCAAGGGGGAGGGAAGGGCAGCTGCAGAATGCAGACCTATTTAATAGTTCACTAGAGACAGGTGTAGTACTGCAGGACTGGAGAACAGCACATGTAGTGCTGCTCTACAAAAGCAGTCCCAAGGATGAACCGGGGAATTGCAGACCAGTCAGTCTGACCTCCATTGTGGACAAGCTCATGGAGATCATACTAAAGGAAAGGTTGGTAGAATATCTAGAGGAGCATGGTCTCCAGCATGCGAGGCAGCATGAATTAATGGGGGGGAGAGCGTGTCAAACAAATCTGATTGACTTCTTTGACTGTGTCAGTAAGACAGTAGACAGGGGCCAAGCGGTAGACATCCTCTATCTTGATTTCAGCAAGGCCTTTGACTCTGTGCCCTACAAAAGGTTGATCAGGAAGTTGGTGGATCTTAGGGTTGGGGAAAAGATGGCCAGATGGGTGTAAAACTGGCTGAAGGACAGAACCTAGAGGGTGGTTGTAGGGGGAGAGTTATCTGGCACAAGACAGGTAACCAGTGGGGTCCTGCAGTGCTCTGTGCTGGGGCCGGTGTTGTTCAATGCCTTCATCAATGACATTGAAGATGGTATTAAGGGCAAAATATGCCTATTTGCAGATGATGCCAAGCTCTGTGGGAGAGCGGACACAGCTGAAGGGATACAGGACCTACAGGAAGATCTGGCAAAGCTAGGAAGGTGGTCCAGGATCTGGCAGCTTGGCTTCAATGCCAAGAAATGCAAAGTTATGCATATTGGAGTCAAGAATCCTAGGACAGAGTACTTCCTGGGTGGAGTCTGAGTATCTGCATCAGAGGAGAAGGACCTGGGAGTGGTGATCATTAGAGACCTGAAGCACTCCATGCTGTGCAAGAAAACAGCAGCAAAGACAAACAAGATGCTGGGATGCATACCTAGGGGGATCAGTAGTAGGAGAGAGGAGGTTATACTGCCCTTGTACAGGTCACTGGTGAGGATGCATCTAGAGTATGGAGTTTAGTACTGGTGCCCACAACTCAAAAAGGACATTAAACTGCTGGAGAAGGTCCAGAGGAGGGCTACAAAAATGATAGCTGGTCATCAGGGTAAGGCATATGAGGAGAGGTTGAGGGCACTAAACATGTACTCATTGAAAGACAGGGGAGAGAGAGAGAGAGGGGACATGATTGGGATCTTCAAGTACTTGAAAGGGATACATAAGGTTGATAAGGAGAGTCTCTTTAAGCTGAGTGGCAACCATAATACGAGGGGCACAGTCTTAATCTGGAGGGTGGGAGGTTTAGGAGGGAGGTCTGGAAGCACTTCTTCACAGACAGGGTGGTGGACATTTGGAATGCGCTGCCAGAAGAGGTAATCTCATTGAAGACTGTGGGCAGCTTTCAGAGAGACTGGGACAGGTATAGGGGGAGGGTAAGGGTCATGGATAGGAAGGATCGGAGGAGTGGGGAGAGGGGGCAGGGACAGTAGCTCAAGCTGTGAACCCTACAACATGAGCAGACTTGATAGATCAAATGGCCTTCTTCTGCTGGCTTCTTCATATGTTCATATGAATAACGGGTGCTAGCTGCACATTTGAGCAGACTTGATAGACCACTAGGCTTTTATCTGCTGGTAAATTCTGTATGTTCGTAAGGAGAGCACTTATGGGAGGTGGGGAGTGAGTTCTAGAGAGAAGGCCGACATACTGAGAAAATGGACGGACCAGCTGACACAGAACAATGAGAGATATTAAAGGAATGAGTGTTAAAGGAGCAGCGGGATTAAGAAGAGGGAACTGAGAGAGAAAGAAGGTCACAGAGGTAGGAGGGAAGGAGGGAAGGGATGCAAGCCAGTACTTAGGGAGAAGAACAGTGGGATAGGTTCAGTAAAGACAGGGAGGGAAGGGCAAGAAGTTGGTACAGGAAACAGTGGTGAGAAAGAGGGGGATAGCCTGATGCAAACTGACAGAAGGAATGAAAGACAGGACTGAGTATAGAAACATAGAAACATAGAAACATAGATTTTGACGGCAGATAAGGACCGCTTGGCCCACCCAGTCTGCCCATTATGGCTAGGGTTGAGTTGGAGGCATCACCATAGACCACATATGCATAGACAAATGGTGGGAGAATCATTTTAAGAACAATCTCATGCCAAACTGGAAGCGGAAGGCAGGATTTGTTCCTGTAAAAGGCACCATGTTTGGGGCATAATTTCTTGAGGATGATAGCAATGTGGACTGAAAAATTGAGGTGACTATCAAACCACACATCAAATCACTTTAAACAGGGGACTGACTGGTACTTTAAACAGGGGACTGACTCAAGGGGTGTGCCACAAAGTGTAGAGAAGAAAGGTGTCAGGTTAAGTCTTTTAGGCTGATAGTGTGAACCAAAGAGCATTATTAATGTCACTCTGTATGGACTGTTCCAACTGGGGATGGCAGCATGAACATCTGAGTCATTAGCATACATGTGTATAAGAACTAAGGCACAGGCAGAGGGGAGAGTCATTCAGAAAAGCAGAAAAGAGGATAGGGCCAGAACTGAGCCTTGGAGGGTACCCAATCAATATGCTTTATGAAGTTTAGCTAAGATATACTGTAATAGTGTGTCAAAAATATTTTTTTATAGTGCAGCAGTTTTATTGTTGAGTGTATTTATTGTTGTGTGTCTTATTTCATTGTGTGTCTTCTGTAGTGTGGACTGGAATTGTCACATACTATACTGGCCCAGTAGGACCAGTATAGTTAGGGTTAATTAGGGTGTTTAATGTTAATTATAGGGTAATGTTTGGGGGGTCTATAACTTTTTGACGATTTCAGGTATTTGTATGAAATTTGGGTTGCTGCGTTTGCTTGGGTAGCTTTTTGTATGTACCAAAATTTGTTTGCATAGGTGTAACCGTTTCTGAGATGGGGGGTTGAAATTAAAGAAGGTTTTGGGGAGTTTGGCAGTTTTTTTTGTCCACGTCTATCTCAACAAGCATTTGTCAATGCCGAATGTTGCTTGCTTCTATGTGCTGTTTAGGTATTTGGAAGTCATTGGAGTGTAAATATCGAAAATTTGCGAACTTACGAGCATGCGAAGGAACTGCGCAACGCACGCTCATAAAACAGTCATTTTTAGGATTTTTTTCACCAAATTTTCAACATAGCCATTTTAAGACCTCTGGTCATTAACAGTATCACTGTGATTTTGTTAATGTGTCCCATACATTGAGTTTGCACACCGACTGCGCCATTGTGCGCTACATGGTCGGAAACACATTTTGGGAAGGATGTGAAAAATGACAGCTGTACTGCTCATAAGGAGGTGTGGTAAAATGACAATGTTGAAAAACTGGAGCGGAAATATTGAAATTGCGAAACCCACGAGCGTATGCGGGGAACTGCTAACGACACCGTAAAACAGTCATTTTAGGAATTCTTTCACAAAATTTCAACATTGCCATTTTAAGATCTCTGCTCATGAACAGTGACACTGTGATTTTCTGTAATGTGTCCCATACACTGAGTTCACTAGCGACTGCGCCATTGTCTGCATACATGGTGAGGCTACGTTTTGGGTGAGATGTGAAAATGACAGCTGTGCTACTCATAAGAAGGTGTGGAAAATGGCAATGTTGAAAATCTGGAGTGGAAATATTGAAAATTCGCAAACCTACGAGCGTGCGTAGGAACTGCGCAACGCATGCTCGTAAAACAGTCATTTTTAGGAATTTTTTCACCAAATTTTCAACATAGCCATTTTGAGATCTCTGCTCATGAACAGTGTCACTGTGATTTCTTAATTTGTTCTGTACATTAATTTAGCACACCGACTGCACCATTCTGCGCTACATGGGCAGAAACACATTTTGGGTGAGATGTGAAAAATGACAGCTATACTGCTCATAAGAAGGTGTGGTAAAATGGCAATGTTGAAAATCTGGAGGAAAATATTAGGCCTCGCAAACCCACGAGCTCATGAGAACCGCGACCCACACCTGTAAAACAGTCAATTTTTGAATTTTGACACCAAATTTTCAACATGAGGGTTTTGGGCCCTTCTCATGAAAGATGTCACTGTCATGGCAGTATTCAGGCTCTAAAAGGTGATTTTGCAGTCACTGCACAGTCACTCATGTGAAATCACCTTCGGGCCCAAATACCGCCATGACAGTGACATCATTCATGAGAAAGGGTCCCAAAACCCCATGTTGAAAATTTTGCAAAAATTCTAAAATGGCTGAGATATGCAAACAGTTGAAACCCCCTATCTAGCCCATTATACAGCTTACCGTATTTCCTCAGTTCGGGCGGTCGGTTTTGAAGAGTGCAGACGTGTTCCCGTCCACCAAGATTGTCGCCGCCAGAGTCCGGAGGTAAGTATGGGGTGGGAGGGTGTGGGGAGGTTAGTGCGCGGGTGGGTGCGGGTTGTGGGAGGGGGTCGGAGACAGCACTGGACCGCTTTTGTCTTACAGCCAAAAAAAAAAAAAGACATTGTGGGACTGTTTGCCACGCTGGGTGGCTCCCAGAGTGGCACAAGGATGTTGGGGACGCTCAGCTGACGGGGATTGGGCACCCCATCGGCAAAGGACTGATTGCCAAGCTGGGGTGGGCTCCCAGCGTGGCACCAACTACTGGGGATGGCCATGCTCAGCTGGCGGATTAGGCACC
This sequence comes from Neoceratodus forsteri, assembly GCA_016271365.2. NCBI lineage: Eukaryota > Metazoa > Chordata > Ceratodontiformes > Ceratodontidae > Neoceratodus > Neoceratodus forsteri. The sequence goes on from CM057455.1 coordinate 729,140,422, forward strand.
CGTCAGCTATACAGTGCATCGGGGCACGCGCGCCCGCGGGTGGGGAGCTGCGCGTGAGCAGCTCTTCATCACTGCTCACTCAAGCGTAGCTCCCCTTTCAACTGTATGTTACCATACTTTTGAGCGTACAGACAGCTCCAAATGCATTGGCTTGAGTGGGCTGCCCCTGCCAGCACACTGCCTGAATTGGAGGAGGAGGAGGTGACACACCTCCGAAATCTCCGATGATGGCACTATGTTTCTTGCACATGCGTGCAAGCAACATAAAAATGGTTTAAAGTGTAGGCATGAGATTTTCACGGTAGAAAGCATTGACCTTACAGATGTGCCTTTGAAGATTTGGTGTAAACATATTAAACCGTTCCAAAGTTACTGATTTAGGTATTTCCCATTATTTCCTATGGGAAAAAATAGATGTCATGCATGATGCAGAATCCTACATCGAACTGTCATGTTTTAATGCAGAATCCTGCATTGAAGTGCCATTTAAGGCACTGTAACCTATTAATTGCATTGCCAACATTGGGAGGGGCCAATCCCCGTGTTGGTGGCAGGAATCCCCCCTGCCAGCACCACTGATGTGGCACACTGAAAGCACACCCCAATGTGCCCAAATGTATTTTTTTAATTATCTGTTATTAAAAAAAGAAAACTGTCCCCCAATATCTTTTATCTTTGATGCAGAATCCTGCATCGCAATTCTCGATGCAGGATCCTGCATCAAAGTAGTCTGCCCCCCTCCAAATTCCTCACCAACATTGAGGTGCCCAATCTTCATGTTGGTATACCCCCCACATGCACACACAGTTATGTGGCACACTGGGAGCCCACCCCAGTTTACCCAGATACTTTTAAAATCTTATTATCTAGTCCTCAGCCCTAACTCTCACCCCCTTCTCCTGTACTTTACTCATCTCAGCTTATTTACTTATAGAATGGGGTAAGAGTTAGGACTGAGGACTCCAAGGCACCCCCCCGAATCCTGTCATTCTCTACAGGGTGGGGTTGGGGGCATTATGGCTGCATCCAAGGCACCCCCAATGCCAGTCAGTCTTTGCAGGATGGGGTTGGGGTAACACCAAATCTCTCTGCTTGTCTTGCTGTAGTAACAACCCTAACTGATTCAGCAACAAAGTTTTTGCAAAAAAAAAGATATATATATATATATAGATAGATAGATAGATATTGATCAGTTGCAAAGTCATTAAAGTGCAAAATTTGAGGTTAAACATTAAACAGGTTACTGAACCCTAACTAAAGGGGAAAGAACTGTGCCCCATAAGATAATATATACAGTATATATATATATATATATATATATAGATATATAGATATATATATATATATAATGGGTAGGAAAATTGCTTGGGATACATTGGATACTTACCATCACATGACCATGTGTATATCAGAGCGCGACTGCACACCTGCACTTTTACCCTCCTCCAAAACAATTTTGACATTTTATAAGATAGATAAACCACTCTGAGATGTGTGGTGGTGCTCTGATATATCGTACGCCTGTGGTTGAGCACACCAGGTGTGTGATATCAGAGTGCTGTGCGCACACCTCAGAGTGGTTTATCTATTATATATATAAATATATAAAAAACTGCCAAATTCCCCAAAACCTTTTTTATTTTCAACCCCCCCATATCTCGGAAATGGTTACACCTATGCAAACAAATTTTGGTACATACAAAAAGCTACCCAAGCCAATACAGCATCCCAAATTTCATGCAAATACCTGAAATCATCATAAAGTTATAGACCCCCCAAACATTACCCTTTAATTTTACATTAAACACCCTAATTAACCCTAACTATACTGGCCCTACTGGGTCAGTATAATATGTGACAATTCCAGTCCACACTACAGAAGACACACGATGAAAAAAGACACACAACAATAAATACACTCAACAATGAAACTGCTGCACTATAAAAAAAAACAATATTTCTGACACACTATTATACCTTAGCTAAACTTCATAAAGCATATTGATTGGGTACCCCCCCAAGGCTCAGTTCTGGCCCTATCCTCTTTTCTTCTTTTCTGAATGACCTCCCCTCTGCCTGTGCCTTAGTTCTTATACACATGTACGCTAATGACTCAGATGTTCATGCCACCATTCCCAGTTGGAACAGTCCATACAGAGTGACATTAATAATGCTCTTTGGTTCACACTATCAGCCTAAAAGACTTAACCTGACACCTTTCTTCTCTACACTTTGTGGCACACCCCTTGAGTCAGTCCCCTGTTTAAAGTACCAGTTTAATTTATAAATTGGATAGGGAAAATTCTCTCTACTGTTTGGCTGAAATGCATCACATGACCGTGCATATATCAGAGCGTGACCACATGCCTGCACTTTCACCCCCCTCCAAAACCATTTTAGCCATTTTATAAGATAGATAACCCACTATAGGATGTGCAGTTACGGTCTGATATACACATGCCTTGGGTGGTTGAACGCACTTGGTCTGTGGCCTTGTGCATCACAACGCACACCAAGGCGTATGTATATGTCAGAGTGTGATTGCACACCTTACAGTGGGTTATCTATTACATATACTACAAAAAAACCCCAGAGCAAATGCCATGAGGCATGGGTTATCCCGGAGGATATTGGCCTTACAGTCAAATTTTAAAGAAAACACAATTGCACATACCACAATAATGCAAAGTATCATGGGAATCATATGCAAATTCACATGAGAGAATTTAGACTAACTCAATAAGTTAAGCAGAATTGCATGGTGCCAGAAAGCCTCACAGTGCAATCAGCATATATATATTTATTTGTACAATGGGGTGGCTGATAAATGTTGTAAATAAAAAAACATATTCTCTCACTGCAGTGAGATAAATCCTTGTGATGTAGCAGCTGTGAGATTATTTACATTTACACACACAATTCCTACGTCAGCAGCATTTATTTCCACTCTGCCTACCTTATGCATTACGTTTCCCATGTCGGTACTACTTTGCAAGATCAATCAACTTGAATTCCACACACCGGTTGAAACACGTGCATGCTCTCTGAAATAGCCCGAGTATTCCATGCTTTCACAAATGCTTTTAATGCACTGAAAAGTGCACTGGAGTAGCCGGAGCTGTCAAAACAACAAGAAGGCTATTGCAATTCAACAGAAGAAAAAACTTACAAGAGCTTGAAAATCCATCTTGAATCAATAATGTAACTCTTCAACAGCAGCACAACCCAATCAACATAAAAAAAGGTATCTCCGTCTATACTACATATAATTTCTTGGTGATTCTCTCTGACACCACCACAGAAGAGAAAGAGCAGCCCACCTAAGAAAACAATCAAGGCCATATCATAAGACAGTGACCATAACTAATAAAACCCTGTGGAATTTATCTTCTTTCTTTCTGAAAGCACTACAGCAGCAGTATCTTGAAGGAACACATCAGAACCGCTTTTGTCAGAGTGAAAAATGTCCAATACATGACATTTAAGTTACAAAAGCACAAATACTTCACATGACATTACTAACCACGAAGCAAAATAAAAAAAAATTATTACACACACGGCACCAAATAAATAAAAAAGTGAACCCCTCGTACACAACCACACTCCCAGAAGTAACTAGCCCACCCACTTTCAGTACTACACTAATGAAAATACCTCACGTCCATAACGACAGCCCAGCCCACCAACCAATGTACGCAGTTGCCTGCCAATACCATGATACAGCCCTCTTCCAATCAGACAGCCACAGTAACACTCAGGATGAATAAAACTCTCACAACTACATAAACCAATAGATAACGGAGAAAACATTGCAACCATGACTACCGGAACCCACCCATTGTAAAAGAAACTGCAGTACAAACGTGGAAACTTACCCAATGGCAAAATAAACCCCAATAAATCGCTGCTCCACATAAATAAACTGCACCAACACTCCTGTATTATTGTATAAATTGCACACATGATGGACAGGAGTGTGATACAGAAATTATTCTCACTCCTGCATCGTGAGGCATACATGAGGCACCTGGACTACTCCAACTCGCTATACTTTGGGCTTCTGGGGGTTGATATCTGCTGCTTGCAGCTGGTGCAGAATTCCACAGCACAGTTGTTGGTGGGTACTCCTAGATCTGCCCATATTAGACTGGTGCTGCAGGAACTGCACTGGCTACCAGTTCAGTGGTGGATCACCTTCAAGGTCGGATTACTGACTCTCAAAGCCCTGTATGAACTGGGCCCTGATTACCTGAAAGAACTCCTGATCCCTTACCACCCTGACAGATTGCTCCGCTCAGCCGATGAGGAGTTGCTAGAGATTCCAAGGGTAACTTTAAAATCTGCTGGGGCCTGTGCTTTTATGTTTGCGGCCCCCTCCCTTTGGAATTCTCTACCCCATCAGATTAGGGAGTGCACGACCGTTTGGAGTTTTTAACAGGCCTTGAAATCTTTCCTTTGGGTAAAAGCGTATGGCTGTATCGATTGCTGATTTGTATTGTTTTTGTGATGTTTATTTTGTTGTATTTTATTGTCTTATTGTACTGCGCCTTGATGCCTGAAAGGTGCACAACAAATAAAGTATTATTATTATTATTATGAACTGGCGATCGTAAATGGAGCAAGCTGATTGGCCGAGAGGGTTTCGAAGCCGTGATGATATCGGGCTACATCATCACGGCTTCAGAAAACCTCCGGTCACCAGCCTTCTCACTGGCAGAAAAATCATTCCGACGATAACAGGCAGCCACGCTGAACTTACAACGCAAGCTGCTGCCAGAAACAATGATCAAGTGCGCCTTCAAAAAATAAAAAATCCACTTGCCATCTCATTTCCTGCCAACATCCCTGTAATCCTGCTGCCAAAATTTACGCCATTAACTTAACCCGCTTCTTTTCAACAAACTACTGTGTGAGAGTTTTCTCCGCCGCTTGCTCGCTTCCTTTCAGAGGCGCACGCATGGCTGCCCGTTTAACCAACGTAGTAGGGTTTAAAAAATTACACTTCCTAATCCACTGATATTGGTCATTGGCTTCATTTTCTCTTTAAAGTCTCGTTACCGCGATCATCTACTGCGGGGGGGGCAGACAAAGATACTGTTGCAGAGTTCACAGGTCACACCATCACAATACTATTACCTTTTCTGTCAGCTCCAACTACAACAGCACCACCTGCTGTCTTCTAGAACTATTTTTTTTAAATGTATTCCTACACTACCAAAAAAGCTTTTTTTAACAGGTTTAAAGGGTGTTTTTATTATCTTTTATTTATAAAACCATTACTCCTGTTCATAATAGCAATAATGCACTCCAGGGTGTGGTATAAGGGATATCGTCACTTCTCGGTGCGTTGGGCCTTTTCGGCCCTGCTGACCTCGTGCTAACCACCGAGGCATGGCGATATCCCACGATATACCACACCCTGTCGGTGCATTATTGCTTAATTATATCTCACTCATGCCTTCGGCAATTGTGAGATATCAATGCCTCACTCTGTGAGAATATTTTCCGTATCACACTCCTGCCCATAATGTATCCTATATATATATATATATATATACACACACACACTCACATACATACACAGTGAAGCCCACTTATAAGAACATTGGATATAAGAGCATCCCGTTTATAAGAACATTGTTTGGATGTCCTGATTTTTGCCCATTATTTTTAATGGCAGTAAAGCCTGTCTATAAGAACAATTAGCCTGTTTATAAGAACATCTTTTTTCCAGAGGTAGTGGTAGATGGTCATTATCACCTCTGAGTGTGCTTAGCCTGGGCTGAATCATCATCTACTCTCCTCATTAACAGTCACTGAAGTAGTAAATGGATTGGAAATGTTAAATAAAGTTTACTCAATTAAAAAAGTAGTAAATGATGTGTGAAAGATGCCCCATGAAGAAAACAGCACATATTCCTTCATAGTTAGGTGAGACACTGAATGGATTTCACAACATTGCACTAATTGAGCAAGAGCTCTTCTGAAAAGCTATTTTCTACTTCTTTTGATATTGAGTTATCCAAAAACTAGTTTGAGCCCAGTTTCATCATGTTCACCACAGATTTTACATTGATTTTAACTGTTTTCAGTGAAGCCTATATATATATATATATATGTATATGTATATATATATATATATATATATATATATATATATATATGAATGACTATATTAGGGGCACAGTTGTGCCCTTATAGTTAGGGTTGAGTAGCCTGTTTAATGTTAAACCTCAAATGTTGTACTTCAATAACTTGGGGGGGCAGCAAGATGGCTGCAGCACTGCTCCACTCCCAGCAGCTTCATTGGCCTGAGCTTTAACTTTTGAAATGTGACCTCAGTTTGATTTGTAAGAGATTTGGTGAATGAAACGTATAGTGTTTTAGTTTCTTTATTAAGTTTCACTAGTTACTAACTGCCAGATTTCGCTGTGCTCTGTGTCGAGTCAGTTTTATGCTCAGAAACAGCTTGTTTGTTTGTTCTTTAAAAAGCATGGCAAATTATTTATTTGGTGGACAGCAGAACATTTATTTGCCTGAGGGCTGTGCTCTGGTGCAGAGGAGTGTCTTTCAGTGCACAGCTGATTTTGGAGATGTTTTTTACAGTGGAGAAGGTTGGCCGAAGTGATCACCGGGGAGATTCTGGATGGCCCTTGTTGAGCTGGTGAGCGACCTCGGATTCTCTGAATTGAACTGAGGGATGGCTGTTTTGCAATAAAATGGCATTTGTGTCAACAGGCTTGTTTGGCCTAATAAAAGGTATGCTATTGTTGCCTTGGGGCTTGGGTCACAGTGCCTGTTTGCTAAATTAAATTTACCACACTTACAGGTGTGTTTTTACTTGTATTTAACAGGGTTCTATCATTCAAGAGTGGAGGAAATCAAAGAAAGCAGACGGGAACATGAGAGGAGTAGTTGGTGGTCCATAGAGACATTTTGATGGCATGGATCCCAGAAAACTGGAGACAGGGACCAGTTCCCAAGGGGAACTATGTGTTTGCAGCACCACTGAATGTTTTGGTTTGGGCCAGAGGAGAAATGTAAAGGGGGGTAAGACCCTCCAAGAGGTACTTTAATATACTCCAGTATACTCCTGCTGGCTAATAATGTGGTGAATAACATTTGTTTAAATAATTGCTTTCCTTAAATACATGGACTCCCTGTTTGGGAACTCAGAACCATAGTGTGTTCATATTGAGTGAACTGGAAATTGGAAACTGAAATGTGCGACAGTTAGAGCTATTCTAAGGACTCCTTGACTGGAGCCTCTGGCTATACTGTTCCTACAGAGTTATTGCTTTATTTAGATGTTGAAATTTAAATTACTCGTGGAAATATAGCCGTATCTGCAGCATATTTTAATCAGCAAAGATGCTGTTTTTTGTTTATTGTACTGTGTAATGCGCAGATGATGTATAAGAATATGTAAAAACACACAAACTTTCTTAAGTGGGTGTTTTGATTATAGAAACCCTTTGGACTGATGACTGTTAACGCCGAGTTTCATTGTAGTTATGTTTCTTTTTCTTTGAAGCGATTTAAGTAATTTTAGACCAATGTACAATGAGGATTTGTTCACAATGTTATATGCTTGCTGCAGTAAAGATAGAATCAAGCTAGCTCTAACTGTGTATGACTGGGCTGCAAGTATTTTTAAGTTTGTTTGTCTATTTTTAGTTTAGCTATCAGGATTTGTTATTGAAGGCATGGGATTGTCCTGAGGTCTTCTAGTATCAGGCGGGACACATTTATTTACTATGAGTGCCTCCACCTGTGACATGGAGCTCCACTATCCACTGCAGGAGTAGACATTGGAAGAAGCTGGAATTGAAGCAATCAGTGGGGCATGGAGCAGCATGAGTCGCATGGTGCCCCAGTGGGCGTGCATCAAGGCTGGTGTGTCCATTTGGCTATTAGAGAGGCACAGTTGTGATACGGTGTGGATCGATTGGACTGAACTGTGACATGGAGTCCTGCGGCATGCTCAATAGTAGCCAACTGGTGTAGCTGGATGAAGGGTGATCCATAGGCATGGAGCAGTATGCACTACATGGTGCCCTAATAGATGTATCCTTAATGCCGCAGGCCCTACTGGCTTCTAGGTGGGATCAGAGTGGACACTGTGTGATCAGATGAGACCCCCCCAAAAAACATAGTTTCATTTAGTTCCTTGGGTATGGTCAATAGGAGTGACTGGATAGGAAGTGGTCTGCAGGGTACAGAGCAGCATGCGCTGCATGGTACCTTTAATAGTTGCCCTAGTATTGCAGCATGTCTATTTGGCTACCATGCAGTTGTCGATGGGACAGGATGTGTGTGGTGGAGGTAAACTACATTGGTATGAATTGAACAGCTATGGTGCCTTTTTGGCCATACAGCTGTTTTAGGAAACCTGATTTGGGCTTACTATTATCAGTTTGAGTATAGAGAGGATTCATTTATCTGACTTATTTACCTGACTCTTGGTTATTACTATTTTTTAACTTATAAAATGTACATTTTATGTATTATGATTTACTGCATATTACAGTGCACACCCAATTGATATTGTACTTTTATATTGTGTTCTGTATGAAATGTTTGTAATTGTCAAGACATTGTAATGGCTTTTTAGCAGAACAATAAACCTTACTACTGTATATTCAATATTACCACTTTAATAACTTTGTAACCGATCAATGGATAAGCACAGAAATTAGTCTGTGCTCTCCTATGGGGTAGATCTCTTGATGTGGCAAGTTTTCTTCAGGTCAGATGTGCGGATTCTGAGATCCAGATAGTATAAAAAAGGAAAAAGACACAATTATTTGCAGTTTTTTTCCTCCTCATCTTGTGCCCAGATGGTGTGGAATTTTGTTTTGATTTTTTATGGCAGAAAGAACTTGGTTAACAGTATTGCCACTGTTAGTTTGGTGCAAAAATATTAAACTGTTGCAAGGGGGCTGATTCCAAGACGTATTCTTGGCGTGGCGCAAGGCGAGTTACACCAAACCCCATTGCACAAATCGCCCCTTACGCCATGCATTACGCAAGTCAGAATTCCAAGTCATGGCTTGCGCCATGCTGTATGCGGGTTGTGCCAAAAGTGGTCTACGTCACCCACTACACCGCAACCCACAGCAGCATGACACAAGGGTGGGTTATGGAAGCAACTGTGCCCTATTCCAAAAGGGCAGCTGCCGTAACCCACTTACAAGAATCCAAGAGCCACTATGGTGCAGCAGAGTTAGACCAGCAGGGAGATAGTCTAAGGGGCATCCGTCCATGCCAATTGATGGATGCCCACTCTGCAGTCCTGCAGCACGGACATATCCCATCTCCCTGTGCCTTCCCCAGCACAGACATGTCCCCCACCTCCCAAATGTCAGGGACCCCCAGGGTCCATTTCTCACTGTGCCCCCCCAAAATGCCAGTGCCACCAGGCCAAGCCTGCCAATGCCCCCAGGTGCTTGCAGCAGTGTTTCAGGGTGGGGGGTGGCTCCGGGGGTGCAGTTATCTGTGGGCTACAACTTGTGGTGCCCAGGTCCATTGAGCCATTCCTGTGGCACTAGCCTGCAGTTGCCGCAAGTCACAGGATGTAGGTATTGAGGTCCCTGCCTGTCTTGGAATATGGTGCAGGGTCCCCAGCGTAGCGCTGCTTGGTGCAACTCGCACATGCCTGCAAGTTGCGCCATGCGTCTTGGAATCGAGGCCAAAGTTATCAAGTTTTTTAAGTTCCCATTATATGCTATGGGAAGTTTATTTTTCAGGCTAGATGTAAAAAGTTCAACAAAAGATTTGATCGCATGAACAAGGATTTAGCCTCGCGAGAGTATTTTATTTTTCAGGAGAACAAAATCCTTTTTCCTGAGAAAAAATTCCTTTTTCAGAAGCAGCCATCTTGTTTTGTTTCTAGCAACTAGAAAGTCTGGAAAATATATAACATTTTGTCACTTTAAAAATCAAACACCAGAACCTAGTTAAACGGGCCCCATTTAGCTAGATTCTGCAGTTTGTTTTTCAAAATTTGGTCAAGAAATACTTTTTCTGGGAACCCAAAATCCCGGGTGCCCAGCTTAGCAATAGCAGCCTTCCTCTGTAGTTCTGCAGCTGAAGTTGAACTCCTGCTGCTGACTGCAGTGGGAGTTATGAGCCCCTTACTGTGGCACTACTCACTCCCTACCTCAATAACTACCCCCATATACTGTATATGACATTATATTTTCTGGCATAATATTTTCGCTATATTCACATTTTTAAAAATCCAGCGAAAATTATATTCCAGTGAAAATAACATGAGTAAGTATGATGTGATCACTGTAGGCTGTGGCAATATTAAACTGAATGATGTGATTGCTATAAAAGTGTTCCAGTGCTACAGGACTGAGAGGGCTTACATATCAGCAGCATAGTCTATGATTGTATTTCACAAACAAGTAGTGCAATTTCCAGATCCTACATAAAGATTTTAATGTTAGTTTTCTCCTCTCACAGGTCCCCGCTCACCTCTGATTGTTTGGTGGCGATTGCTTGAAGACAGGGAGCTGACTTGAAAGTCTTCATTATGTCACAAAAAAGTAATGCTGCTTTCAGATCCCAGATAAAGATTCTAAACGTATCTTTCTCCCACTATCTTGCAAGTCCCCGCTCCTCTCTGATCACTCGGTAACAACTGCTTACAGAGAGGGAGCAGACTTCTGGTCTTGACTTGCACTAACTCAAACTGCTGCAAAAATGTCAGAGCAGACATAACAATAAAATGTATTCACTGAAAATTCAAGCTCTTATACAGTATTCTCCCTGGTGTCTAGTGGCACCCTCCGATCACCATCCCCTGGTGACTTTTGAATTTAATTGTATCATCTGACACCAGGATGCCCAACCTTCAGTGTTGGATGCTCTCTTCTGCTCGCAGCTCATTAATTTATTAATTTGCTGACACTGGGGTGGGGTTCCAATCCTCTTGTCAGCATTTAGATTTCACCCCCAGCAATGTGGAACACTGGGGAGCCCACCCCCAGTGTCCCAAAATATTCTCACTAACCTGTAAAAAAATAGAAAACAGTCCCCCAGTGTCTTGTTTTCTAAAACCTGAAAAAAAGAAAACAGCTCCTTGTTCTCCCCTCCATCTCCTCCCCCATCCTGACCTTTCCACTTAGCGCCAACCACCCCACACCCCTCCCTACCCTATACTTACCATTGGAGGTCGAGCGCTGTCATCTTCTGTGGACCGGGACATGTCTGCACTCTTCAAACCTCAAAAGGAGTGAGCAAGATGGAAGCTGACCTCAAGAAACTAGAAGAATGGTCTGGAGTTTGGCAGCTGAGATTTAATGCTAAAAAGTGCAAGGTTATGCACATAGGAAAGGAAAACCCAAGAAAGGAGCATTACCTAGGAGGCAAAAGTCTGGTGGCCTGAAACCAGGAATCATAATCTCAGTTGACTTGAAGGTTAGTAAGCAGTGTGAGAAGGCAACATTGAATGCCAACAGAACGCTGGTCTGCACTGGGAGGGGACTCACGAGCAGGAGGAGAGAGGTGGTACTACCACTGTATAGATTGCTGGTCAGGCTCACCTGGAATATGGAGTCCAGTTCTGGAGGCCTCACCTCAGGAAGGATATTGACCGGGTGGAAACGGTACAGAAAAAGGCAACAAAAATGATTCAGGGTCTGCAATACATGTCCTACGAGGAAAGACTTAGGGAACTGAATATGTACTCCCTGGAGCAGAGAACAGAGAAAGGGGACATGATTGAAACATTCAAGTACATAAAAGGCCTTAACAAGGTACAGGCTCAAGAACTTTTTCACTTTAAGAAGGGCTCCAGGACAAGGGGACATGACCTCAACCTGAAAGGAGGGAGGTTCTCTACCAACACCAGAAAGTTTTTCTTCACAGAAAGAGTGGTGGACACCTGGAACAGCCTGCATCAAGAGGTTGTGAGGGTCAACACTGTGGGGGGGATTCAAGAATGCATGGGATAAGCCGGCCTGGTGGCACTGAGGGTTGAGGCCCTGGACGCCACACCTCACACCATGCGGGCCTCACACCACGCTGGCAACCCGGGTTCAGGAATGAGCTCGGACCACCAGGGATCAGCCGGGGAGGGTTGAGAATGAGTGCCCTTGTGGTGCTCTCCTCCCCGGGGTAGAATGGGGTGGGTTGTCCCGGCATGCTGGTGACTCCTAGTAGTGGCCGGAGGCACTGCAGCAGCCAAGACAAGCATGTATTCAGCATGGACGATGCCAGAAGGGTTGCCATGTGCCAGGGCATTGATGTGCACCATGCAGGGGAGGGAGTGGGAGGGGGTAGCGCACAGAACAGGGAAACCAACGGCACCATGGGCAGGGGATGGCACCTGTCCCCCACGCCCCCCCCACCGGGCCAATCCCGACTGACCTTCCAGGTCCTCCTACCCCAGCCCTACCCTGTAGCCAAAGTCTGACTTGTAAGCATGCCCAAGAGGAGAAGGCGACCCACCCAGGGTGGGTCAAACCAGGGAGCTGGCTGCGGGGAGGGGGAGGAGAGAGGAGGTTCAGATCGGGGGGCTTCAGGCTCAGCAGGATAAAGGACTAGGTTGCCTGAGAGAGGTTTCATGGTGCGCGTCTGGAAGGAAAAAACCAAAAAAAAAAAGAATGCATGGGATAGACACAAGGGAGCCCTGACTACAAAGGGCACCTGGAGTGTCAAAATAGGTCTAAAACAAATGGGCAAACTAGATGGACTTAGTAGTCTCCTTCTGCTGTCAACTTCTATGTTTCTATGTTAAACGTGAACCACGAGCTGAGGAAAAATAAGTGCCCTGTTATGTATTTCAGTTGCGTTTTGAACTTCGTTCATAACTTTGCCATTTTATGTTGTCTTGTGCATGGGCGTGGGCAACATATTGGTAGCAGGTGGGTAGCAGGTTTTGAGGTGAGGTCTGTGGCTAGGCCAATGGCACCACTGCTTTTCAGGCTGGGTTTGTGGCATGAATGAAATAGCATGCTGTCTATGACAGCAGTTGAAAAGTGTGCCACCAACTTGAAACAGTTTCGCTGCTGCAATAAGGGAGCTCCCCGTCATTACAGGGCATGCCTTGTCTGGTGTAACATTTCAATTAACATGGCAGTGGCTGTCACCATCCACCTCTCTCAATCCACAGCAAGCCGACTTCAGGGATGTCCAGTCCCCCTATTGCAAGAGCATAGGCACTGATACACCAGGCATGCCACCATGTACTTACACAGTAGTAGGGGGTAGCAAAAGGTCGGCCAGCATGTCTCCAAATTTCTTTGTTTAGCTTTTCTTTTCTTGGGCTTTCTGACCCTGACTTAGTCTCTTTTGAGCTTTTTTTGGGGGGGGTGGGTGTTAGTTCAGCAGCGGACATTCACTAGGGTTAATTGCACAACAGTGATTGGCTGTGGTGTCAGCTAGGAGGTGTCGCTAGTGAAGAGTGGCATTTTTAGATGCCTCAGCAGCAGCAAATACAGTAAAGCCTGTATCCATATGGAGCCAGCTGAGCAGAAGAGAATGGAATCTCACTCAGCAAAGATAAGAAGGCTTCAATTGAGAGGACAGGTCAGAGATGATCACCGGTGAGCTGCTAGCATCTTGCTGTAGCAACTGTCTGACTGTGAGCAGAGTGATCACCCTGCCTGCCTGTGGAGCTGACTGCCAATGAAAAAAAAATCTGACTGACTGGGTCTGTGTTTGTGCCAGTGTTGTTAGGTGTTGGTGGTGGGCTGGTGGCCAGTTCCGGTTGGGACTCGGTCAGAGTGCCCCTGCTTCTCATCTTGACTGCTTGTGTGTCTGGGACTAGAGTCACTCTAGCCCGCTCTTGGCCCCCAACACAGTGATTCCATCGTTTCCATAGGCAAGGGACTTTGATTTTTTCTCCTCTGTTCTTCTACAATGGACTGCTGTTTATCTGCAGTTGCTGAACTGAATCATCCCTCAAATATGAACTTCAGAAGGCGACAGGCATTCAATTCAATCAACTTTACAGACCGGCACTTTACCTCTAATTATTCTTTCAGTGAAGTGAAGTCAGGTATTTATTTTGATGAATGGCCATGCCTTTGTTTGTAACTTTGTTCAGAACAATGATTTATTTGAGAAAAGTGTATGTGAGTGCTACAGGTGAGTGTGGAGGGAGTCTGTTGGATGTTTTGGGAATGTTTGGCTGAGCTGAGGATGGCTGGGTCTGCTGGCAAAAAGATCGGGTTGTGACCGGGTCGGGGGGTTAGTTAGTTTGTGGCTTCATTGCCCTGCAGTTGTTTAGTAGTATGGCATATCTTGGGGTAGGAAAAGGACAGATGTGCAGTAATCAGAGACTTTCTTGGCAGGCATTTTTTACTGTATAAAAGTGTAACATCTGCAATTATAACTTTAGGCTAGTGTAACCATCTGTTGGCTCTCATAATTTTAATTCTACTTTCACTGCTACTTAGTGTAAAGAAAATGTTAATGTAAACCTCTGGTATAGTAGTGTGCCTGAAGATGTACAATACGCCCATTATGGCAGGTGGTAAATAGCAGTCTAATATTTTTAGGTAAAGCCTGATGTGTTTAAGAGCAAACCTTGTTGTGACCACTGATATTGTCAACCTGTATAGATGACTGCTGGGAGCACAAAATATATTCCAATTGATATTGGTACAGACTGAGCCTTATCTGACTGTAATATTACATGAGTTGGGATGTGTGTGGGTGTGTGTGTGTGTGTGGGGGGAGGCTCAGGGCTTAGAGCTACTTTATAAAATGGGATGTGTCCATCCATCATACTTCTATTTTACAGTGCATAGTGCAAATGTAAGCCACCATAACTAGGTCTAGTACTGAGAGGCAAAAGTAAAAAAAAAAGTCATACAGGGCTACACAAGAGGCACAGTTAGTATGTATTGATGCTGCAAAGGGGCGGTGAGCATCTCTCCTAACTACATCAGTATTTCTTTCAAACTAAATATGTTAGTTCTTGTAAACTGCATTGTATTATGTACAGAAATGACAATCTACTACTAAATATCCAACCAGACACTGGTTACCAAGGAGGGGGAGGCAATATCAAGCCTTTAAAACAGCCCATGGATATCAAGCCTGTAAAACAGCCCATGGATGGATGCAATGTAAACTCCGTCTATTGGAAATGTATTCCTTTTTTTCTGGAGGCAGAATGAGCTCTGAGCAGTTAAGTTTCAGATAATTCACTGCGTGTAGCAAGACAGGCTATTATTTTATTTATTTATTAAATTTTGTTAACCGGGTAGGCCCGCTGGGCCCCGAAGGTCCCTTTTTCAGGGGCGACCCGGGGATTGTTACATAAGGTCTGAACATACAGACAGGTATCATAGTGTCATACGTATCATACATGGTTACCAAGACAGTATACAATTTCCCAGTTTTTGTGCAAGAGGGCAGGAGATGCATGGTATTAGTTGTTAACAGTCATAGTACAGTGCAGTGCATAGGATACAAGATACAGCAATACAAATCAGTACATGTAGGGTCCACTGATGAGTTCAGAGTAATACAAATAATACGGGGTTATGAATACACCATACAGTTTCTGTAGAAGCGGACAACAGATACATTATAGTATAGAATAAAGCAGTGACGACAGGTGGAGTGAGGTGATAAGTGCTTTTAGTGTCTACGGGAGGTTCCGTACGGGGTAGTGAACCAGCTCAAGCAGACAGTCATTACCCTTGCAGGGGAGCAGTGTCTAGTCGGTATGGATTGACATTAGGTGTGATTGTCTTAGCTGTTGGGGCAGAGGCAGGGACTTGGTTTGTTAAGGTCAGCACGCAGCCCCCTTTGAAAGAGGGCTAATGTCGGAGCCTCCTGAAGATGGCTGGGGAGATTGTTCCTTGACTCTGGAGCTAGGTGAGTAAAGTATTTTCTCCCTGCTACCGTGCAGGTCCAGGGAGTCTCCAGGAGTTTTTTGTTCGAGGAGCGGAGGGGCCGTCTGAGCGGCTTTGGGGCAAGTAGTCCATTCAGGCCTGCCAGAGGATGGGCATCCAGGAGTTTATAGGTCCAGTTTAGTAGGGGGTACTGGAGCCTATTGTCCAAGGATGGCCAGTTGAGGGCAGTGAGGGCATCACAGTGGTGGGTCCTCGGGTAGGATTTAGAAGCAAAGTGAGCTATTTTGTGATATAGGGTCATGAGTCTGCTGTGGTCCGTTTTGGTGGTGCCGAGTATGATGGGAGCGGCATAGGTTAAGGTTGGGAGAATGATGGTTTGTGAGATAGCCAGTCTAGTCTCTGGTATCATATAGTGGCTTAGGCGATAGAGAAGGCCCAGTTTTTGATGGATGTTTTTTGCTACAGCATCCACTTGGGGCTTAAGGGTGAGGCCCTGGTCTAGTATGAGACCAAGGTATTTGACTGATTGTACCACCTCTATATTGGAGCCGGCCAAGGTAGTGAGTGGCAGAAGACAGTCCCTGGAGAGGCCCAGGGATTTTGGCCTGAACAGCATGGCCTTGGTCTTTGTGGGATTAAGGACAAGGTAGTTCTCAATTAGCCAAGTCTCGGCCTTGGTGAAGTCGTTTTGGAGCCGAGGTCCTAGATCGGCTGGGTGATCCCCCGTTCTCTACCGTACTGCATCGTCTGCGTACTGTACTAAGGAGCTTCCCCCTCAATGCCCATAGAGGTCATTTGTGAATAAGGAGAACATAAGCAGACCTAAGATTGAGCCCTGAGGGACTCCCTCGGTTAAGGGTAGGGGTTGTGATGTGACCCCTTTCCACTTGACCTGTTGAGTGTAGTCTGTGAGGTAATTTCAGAACCAATTGAGGGAGTGTTGATCCAGCCCTAGTTGGCTAAGCTTTGTTAACAAGAGTGAGTGATCCACCAGGTCGAAGGCCTTAGAGAGGTCCATGAACACAGCCCCAGTTGAGGTCCCCTTGTCCTAGGCTGTCAGGACATCAGAGGTGAATTTGATGAGGGCAGTATCGGTCCCATGCTTTGGTCTAAAGGCGTGTTGTGTGGGTGCCAGTAACCTGCTGGCTTTCAGGTAGTCTCTGAGTTGGCTGTAAACTAGCCGCTCCTGAATCTTAGCCAAGTGGCAAAGGATGGATATGGGCCTATAGTTTCCTATGGGTTCCCTTGCTCCTCCCTTGTGGATTGGGACTACATGATTTTGTATCCTGGAAACCTAAATTGAACACAGATGATTATTTGTATGGGTGATGGCTGACCTCTTTAGTGAGAAAGCCAAAAAATTAACACTAAAAGCTCACTTTCTAAGATGTTTGATTAATCTGGTTTTAGTTTAATATCTGCTTTTTTCAGTAGTTTTATATCTGCTTTCTTTCAACAGGATTATAAGTTTCAGTGATTTTGTTAAATGGATGTAGAATAGCCTTTAGAGAATGTCTACGGTTTAAGAACAAACTGTATAACTTGATTGTCTTCTTTACTACATGTAGACCATTCATCCAAATGTGAGTAACAACTGCATATTAAGTATTTATGTAGTTATTTATTTCAAACTTTTTACCAGTACAGACATACTGAACTGTAAAAAAAAGTGGGGAAAAAATTCTTGCTTTGCTCATTGATTTTCCTCTTTTGATGCACATCTTGCCACATCTATCAGTGTTTATTGACAGGAACAGCAAGGTAATTGGGTCCGATGCTCACCACCCCTTTGCAGCATTAAGGCATTCTAACTGTGCCCCTTATGCAGCCCTGTGTAACTTTTTGTTTACTTTTGTCCCTCATTGCTCCTTATTATTCAACCTATTCATGCTGGTTTACAGTGCACTATTATCTGCTGTAACAATGTACTGTAACACAGAACGATGACGGATGGGCACACCACACTTTATAAATCAGCTCTGTGGTAGGACACATCTCTCTTTAGTGCCCCCCTCATTATTCAACCTATTCATGATGGCTTACATTGCAGTATGCATATGCACTGTAAAAACACTAAGATGGATGAGCAGACCACCCTTTGTAAACCACCTGTATGGTAGAATGGGTCTCTATTTAGTGATTCCCCCATCCACATAGTCCTTTATACCTGTTGACATAAGTGGTTCCTAGCTCTGAACTTGTGAAAGAAGTTGGTACAGTAGATGTTGACAGCCAGCACAGATGACATCCACAGACTTCTTTTGCATAGTTCAGCAGCTGTACTGTATGAAAGCTGGCTAAGGATGTGACAAGATGACATTGGGGGTTTTGTTAGCTCATGCTATGTAGTATTTAAAATCTTTTTGGAGGAGTGCTGTTTCTTAAAATAATTTTGGCTGCTGATTTCTTTCACAGCTGAACAGTAATGTGAAAGTCCATAGATGTCTGCTCTGGCTGTCCACATCTATGAACGTTCATGTTATAGTTCAACTGTAAATATTAAATAAATACTTATGGTGTGACAATGACAAATACATGCATATTTACTAATGTCTTGCATTTCAGGCTCAGAAGCAGGTACTGTAAATTCCCACACACATTTCAATAAAAGTATTTGAGAATTTTTTTTACTCGCTGACAAGTCTGATAACATAGGTTTTAAAACACTATGACAGCACATCAACGTTGTTTGAGAAACTTGACATTGCAAGATTGTAGTACTTTTTTGTCATGTTAGTTCTTCATGCTAAGGCTGGGATGTTCAGAGTAACATTAATGTGCTGTCGTGTTTGATTAAAACCTATATGTTCTTAGAAATCAGACTTGTCAGCGAGTTAAAAAAATGTTCTCAAATACAATTATTGGAAGTGTGTGGGGGGATTTAAACTACCTGCTTCTGCTAGGCATTAGCAGAGCTTAAAAAAAAGTCCATGTATTTGCCACATCTTAAAGGATTTAATATTCCCCCTGGCAGGTTGTCTGGAAAGCAAATCAGTTTAAAAGCTTTTCAGAAGGAGACACAGTAGGTGACAGTTGTGGGATTCAAACCTGGTTTTCTGGGTTTCCAGCTCTACACACTACTAGGGTCAAACTGCCTCTTTACAATACATGCATATATGATCCCCAGACCACATGCTTGATCCCCAGACCATATGCTTTTTGTGGGTTGACTGAGACTATCTCCCAGAATCCTTAGCAGAATTCTGCAGCCAGTCTTCTAGCACTTTCAAACCTTAGGCAGATATCTTATTGTCACTGTGTAACTGAATCTGCACTGGCTACCAGTAAGGTTCCACACCAGATACTAACTTCATATGTACAAAGGCCGTTTTGTGCTGGGTCCCTCCTACTTTGTAGTAAGACATTGTTATGTACAGTATATAAGATTTGTTACCAGTTCACTAAATCTGCATCACCTGTGCAGAAGTGGCAGTCTGTCTCAGTGGGCCTTCCCGGTTACAGAATCCATTACATATATCTCTCTCTGATCTCCTGGTACCATTTAACTTTATTCTAGTGTACTCCCCAGGTTGGGTGTTTGCACTGTCCTTTCTTGACATCAGTGTATGTGGGCATTGGAATCTGTGTCTGAGTGTTCTTGTTTCTCAGGATGGGTTTGAGAATGTGCACTTTTTTTGTCCCTTTTCTTCCCTGTCTGACAGTGTTGGTTATAGGATGGCTAGTGGTGTGTGAATGGACCTCTGTGGGACTAACTACCTTGATGTGGCACAAAGGCTTGTCACAATGCAACATTGTAACTAAAAGTCAGTTAGCTGGACACTATTGGTGATGGTATGGCCAGTGATGTGTGACTGAACATCTGTGTGACTGGCTACCTTGATGTGGCACAGAGGCTTTTCACAATGCAACATTGTAACTATATGTCAATCTGTTAGTTGGACACTGTTGGCGATGGTATGGCTAGTGGTCTGTGAAGGGACCTCTGTGGGACTGGCTACCTTGATGTGGTACAGAGGCTTGTCAAAATACAACATTGTAACTAAAAGCCAATCTGTTAGTTGGACACTGTTGGTGATGGTATGGCTAGTGTTGTGCGAAAGGACCTGTGTGCCTTGGACTCTTTGGCCCCAAAGTTCACCCCATTTACCTATACTGCACCTATCTCAATGTATTTCCTAATGGAATGGGGTGAGTGTAAGGCCCGATGACTCCAAGGCACAATGCAACACTTGTCAGAGTCTGCGGGGTCGGGTGAGGTGAAATAGCGTGAGCGTTATGGACGATGACCCAAAGGCACACCTCAATGCTTGTCAGTCTCTGCAGGCTGGTGGTGGGGTTGGTGTCAGTTCCATACTTCACTGCCATTCCTATTATGTTGTCTCTAACTCCTGCATTATCAATGCCAATGCCAGCAAGACAACATTCGGCATTGACAAATGCTTGTTAAAAAATGTTTTCACCAAATTTTCAACATGCCCTTTTTGGGACCCCACCTCATGAACACTGTCACTGCCATGTCATTAATCGGGCCCAGAAGGTGATTTTGCAGTCATAGAAACACAGAAGTTGATGACAGATAAGGACCGCAAGGCCCATCCAGTCTGCCCATTTCTTTTTCTGCCTTATGAATGTGCCATCGCCTTTTGCTCTGTCAATGGCTTATCTATTCATACTCATCTGTATTGCTCCCTTATGCCTATCCCATGCCTGTTTGAAGCCCTGCACTGTATTCATATCCACCACTTCCTGAGGTAGGCCGTTCCATGCATCCACCACTCTTTCTGTGAAAAAGAACTTCCTCACATTACCCCTTAATCAGCCTCCCTCTAATCTCATGCTGTGCCCTCTTATCCTGCTATTTTTCTTATATTGAAACATGTTAGACTCTTTCACCTTGTTAATGCCCTTAAAGTGTTCAAATGTTTCGATCATATCACCTCTCTCCCTCCTTTGCTCTAGGGTATGCATATTGAGCTCCGTTAATCTGTCCTCATATGTTTCCTGATGTGGTTCCTGCATCATTTTGGTTGCCATCTCTGGACTGCCTCAATTTGGTTAATATCCTTGTGAAGGTGTAGCTCAATACTGCATGCAGTACTCCAAATAGAACTAACCAGTGTCTTGTAAAGAGGATTATTACCTCCTCTTCTGAATTGTGATACCCCTACTAATACACCCCAACATCCCCCTAGCCTTACCTACTGCTTTCGTGGTCTGCTTGGATGATTTCAGGTCATCGGTGATGATGATGCCCAAGTCTCTTTCTTCCCTTGTGACTGCCAGCAACTCACCTCCCAGCCTATAGGTGGCTTCAGGGTTCTTCTTTCCTATGTGCATGATCTTGCACTTCTTTGTGTTAAACTCTAGTTGCCACTCTTCCGACCATTTTACTAGTTTATTCAGATCTCTTCTCATTCTGCCTACCCCATCTGGATCATCTACTCTGTTGCAGATCTTGGTGTCATCTGCAAACAGACAAACCTTACCCTCCAGTCCATCTGCAATGTCACTGATGAAGATATTGAAGAGGACTGGCGCCAGGTCTGATCCCTGAGGTACCCCACTTGTGACTTGCATCTTTTCTGACTGTATACTGCTTACCACCACTCTCTGTTTTCTGCCCGTTAACTAGTTTGCCACCCAGTTGACCAACTTCTGACCCACCCTGAGCCTACCCAACTTATTAATCAATCTTCTATGTGGAACAGTATCAAAGCTTTGCTGAAGTCAAGGTAAGCAGCATCAACTGCTCCCCCTTGGTCCACCACTCTGGTTACCCACTCAAAGAAATCTATGAGATTAGTTTGACAGGACGTTCCTTTTGTAAACCCATACTGTCTTGGATCCTGTGCTCCTATGGATTCCAGGTGTTGCACTATCCTTTCCTTAAGGAGTGCTTCCATAATCTTGCCCACTACTCAGGTAAGACTGACTGGTCTGTAGTTCCCTGCCTCCTCCCTGCTACCACTCTTGTGGAGTGGGATCACATGAGCTCTTCTCCAGTCTTCTGGGACCTCTCCTGTGCTCAGAGACTCACTAAACAGTTCTGATAATGGCTCTGCTAGTTCCACTCTTAGCTCATTTAGTACCCTGGGATGTATGCCATCAGGTCCCATTGCCTTGTCCACCCTGAGCTTATCGAGCTCTTGTAGGACCTTTTGTTTTGTGAAGGGACAAGTGCACACCTCCCTCCCCCCCCCCATGTCCATGGTGCTCAGCTGTGGGCCCTGCCCTACCGTCTCTTCAGTAAATACTGAGCAGAAGTATCTATTTATAATAGATGCTTTTACATGGTCCTCCTCCTCACATGTCCCCTTATCCCCTTTGATCTTGGCAATATCCCCTCTGGACTTTCTTCTTTCACTAATGTATCCTTAGAAAATGGGCTTTTTATTTTTTAGCATCTGATTGGCTAATACCCTTCCCAGAGGGGTACATTAACTTTCAATAGATGCCCAGGAAATAAGAAGTGTCAGTCCAAACCTAACTGATGCCCATCCAGATATCATTGTGCCTAGCCTGCTTTACCATTGGCTGAAGCACTGGGCACTCTATTTGAATCAACCGCCATTTTTTTTCTCACTTAGCGAGCGATATTGGCTCCCAACATTCTACTTCAGTGCCAACTGTTAAAACCACACACAACAGTCTGTCATTTTTTTAAAATACTAAGCATCTGGCAAGCCACTAATCTAGTTTCTCTAAACAGTTTTTTTTGTGATCAAACCGAATGGAAGCCCTGCTCCATTACGTTACGTTCCACTTCGACTTCACTTAAACTACTGGACCTCCTCCCCCGATCACTGTCACATTCATTACCCTGCAATGTTAACCTCTGATGACCAAAACAAAACTCCTCATGAACGAAAACTTCTGCTGTGTACCTACACTGTGCCACGGTTCACAGCTCCAATGGTACCTTCCAGTTTCGACTCTCCAAACACATCCATAACCTCCACTCATTTCTCTTCACTAGTCCGTGGTGCCGCTCATCTAATTTCTCCTTCTTGCACTCTCCAACCCCACACATCAATTGCTGACCATGACATGTCCCCCCAATAAACAAAAATTCCCCCCAAACTTACTACAGAAATTAAAAAAGAATGAAATTACTTTTTCATCAAAACATCTATTTTACTTCCACATATGACGTCATCAGGCACACTGAAATAACGCTACATCTCTAAATGATTCAGTCACACAGTATACATTTTTTAAACCCCACCAAAAACAAAAAGCACTACTCTTGAGACAGTAAGTACAAAGTTCATATCTTGGGGGGAGCTAACTTCATGATTATGGGGAAGGGGGACAACACATGCAACAGCACAAAAGTAGGAACTACTTTACCATGCAAACATTTCAACTTTATTATTATTAATAAATCTTTTAACTGTTTTTCTTCACTTTTTTAAATCCCATAGGAAAACACCACAGTGCCCATTTTCTAAGCGCAATAATACCCTCCAGGGTGGGAGGTATGGGCAATACCGGACCGCCCAGGAGCTATAAGGCCCTCTGCCTGTGGCGTCGGGCCTCATTACGCCCCTGGGTGGTCTGGTATTGCCCAATACCACGCACCCTGTTGGGTATTATTGCTTACATAGAAAGTCTTGTCACCTTCTTTTGCTGTTTGTGCTAGTGTTTCCTTGGTTTGGACATTTGCCTGCCTTACTGCCTTCCCTGCTTCCCTTAGGGAAGTTTGGTATGCCTCCCTATCTTCATTCTGCTGTGTTCCCTTATATTTCCTGAAGGCCAGCCTTTTTGCTCTGACCTTTTCTGCTACTGTTTTTGAGTACCAAAGTGGTTTTCTTCTTCTTTTGCACTTCCTTTTCTCTCTAACACAATGGGATGTTGCTTCAAGTATTGCATCTTTAATGCTTGCCCACTTTGCCTGTACCCCCTCACCTGTATTTCTTTTTGCCAGGGCTAGTTTAACTCTGTTAGCCATCTTATCATAGTCAGCTCCTCTGAAGTCCCATATTTTTGCCTTGGAACGGGATAATTTAGTTATAGTGGCCAAACTGAACCATACCATATGATGGTCACTGGCCCCCAGGTGACCTTCTACCTGGAGATCTGTGATCCTTTCCCTGTTAGTCAGTACTAGATCTAGGATAGTCCTGTCTCTTGGGTCATTGTACCAGTTGTTTGAGT
This sequence comes from Neoceratodus forsteri, assembly GCA_016271365.2. Classification (NCBI taxonomy): domain Eukaryota; kingdom Metazoa; phylum Chordata; order Ceratodontiformes; family Ceratodontidae; genus Neoceratodus; species Neoceratodus forsteri. Next base: position 729,164,364 of record CM057455.1, read on the forward strand.
TTGAGTTCCTCCACCTGTAGGGAATCCACCATGTGTCTAGTTCTGGCAGATGTTCCTGCTGATATTGACCAATCTCTATCTGGCATGTTGAAGTCTTCTATTATCAGAACCTCCTCTTTAGCTGTCATGTTTCGTATATCTTCTAACAGTAATGTGTCTATGTCCTCCCCCTGGTCTGGAGGCCTGTACACAACCCCAGTTCATATGGCTGTCCCATTTCCTGTTTCCAGGGTGACCCACAGTTCTTCTGGCTCCTTATGTGTATTCTGAATTGTTGTAGCTTTGATATTTTCATTGACATAAAGGGCCACTCCACCCCCCTCTTTTTGCACTTCGGTCTCTTCTGAACAGTACATAGATAGGTACTGAAGTCTTTCAAGTGTGGTTACTGGTAAACCATGTCCTTCTAATGGCTACTGTGTCCAGTTTAGCCTCTGTCATTATTGCCCACAGGTCTGGGATCTTGCTTCCCAGACTGCGAGCATTTGTGTACATGATTTTCCATTGGCCAAATTTTGGTGTGTTACTTGTTGGGTGAGGTCTGGCATTTCTCCTGTGTGTCGTATGGGAAGCTGGGCCTTTTTCCTTACCTGGTGATGCAAATGAACTATAAAACATGCTGAACTCCTGTTTGACCACTAGCTGAGGGGGGAGGGGTGTTCTTCTCATTCGATGTATGGGGTGCTTCACCCCCTCCCCATTTGCTAGTTTAAATATTCTGCAAAGACATCAAACTTCTGCCCCAATGCAGTGACTCCCTCCTTAGTCAGATGCAGTCCATCAAATTTAAAGAACTTTCGCTCCCAAAACTGTTGCCAGTTCCCTACAAATCTGTGTCCTTTTTCCTGGCACCATCCCTTGAGCCACATGTTTGGCTCCCCATCTCCCCTTCTCCGTCCATCCATCTGCCCCCCTCTCCCAGACTGGCAGGATCTCAGAGAAGGAGATGCCAGATGAAATGGATGATAGTTTGTCACCCAGCCTGGTTAGGTGTTCTGTGGTCTCCACAACTGACTGGCTGGTGAGATCGTTAGTTCCTATTTGTACCAGGACATCAATGTTTTCTCCTGCTTCCTGAACAATTTTAGCAATGCAGTCAGTGTCTCTTCACACTGATGTACCTGGGAGACATCTGACCATTACTCCTGGCTGGTGATACGTATCAACTCCTCGAATCATGGAGTCTGCTATGATCAGAAGTTTTTTGGTTTCCTTTTGCTTTTTTGGTTTGGTTCCTGTTTTGGGTTACTTTTGTGCAATGTCCTGCTCTGCAGTGTCCTCTGTCCCTTTGCTTGATTTTGAAGATAGAGGCAGATATCTGTTTGTAGTTTTTATATGGTTTGTGGAGGTGATATGTTGGAGAGCACCGAGTGATGGGGCACCCGATTTGCCCCTCCCAGTCAATGCATGAAATTACCTTTTGGGACAAATTAACAAAATGACAGTACCAATGTTCATGAGGTGGGGTCCCAAAATGGCCATGTTGAAAATTCGGTGAAACAATTCCTAAAAATGGCCAAGATATACACGTTCACTGAAATGTTTCTATACATGTGCATAACTTTGGTAATTTTCAATATTTTGAGTCCAAATTTTCAACATAGCCACTGTTTCAGACCACCTTATGAACAGTACCACTGTCATTTTTCACATCCTGTCCAAAACATGTTTTTGTACCTGTGGTGCAGAATGGCATTTTGACACTGATTTAAAAATGTTCATCTATGGGGTTTATGAGGTGGGGTCATAAGAAGACTATGTTGAAAATGTGGGGTCAAAATATGAAAAAATGCAAATGTTATGACCATTCATTGCAATTTTGCTATGCCCACTTGCAACTTTTTAAATTTTAAGTATTTTGACCCCCAGAATTTCAACATAGCCTTCTTATAACCCTACCTCATGTATGTCACAGTTGTCATTTTTGAAATACTGGCTAAAATGTGTTTTTGCACCAGTGGCACTGAATAACATTGTAGTTGCGCAGAATTACATTTTGGCAGTGATTTGAAAAGTTTCGTTTAACAGGTACATGACATGGGGTAATAAGAAGGGTATGCTGTCAATTTGGTCACTGTTGTACTATAAATGGAAGTGCAGGACTTGGAGGACCCGTGCTTTCATAGCTACACACACACACACACACACACACACATATATATATATATATATACACACACACACACACACACACACACACACATATACATCTATGGAGGGATGGGAGGACAGGGTTCAAAGGTATGGGATGTTTTAATAAATCCCTCGGGCTTCACCATTGGGGTTTATGTAGCATCCATACCTTGGGTGTGCATTAAATTCTCATATCACACACTTCCCCATCATTTATTCTCTATTTTTGTAGCACGGTATCTCTGTTGTTTTTTTACATCACAATGGTGATTTCTAATTCAGCATGAGTTTAATTTGGTTGGGAGCTATGCTGGCATCATGGCATGTTAAGTTAGGACATTTTGTAGGATAGGTTGTATAGGTGATTCACGGTAGAGGAATGTGGCTCGAGCCTGATTTCCCCTGTATGCCCTTACCTGGTCTTTGATATTTTGTAGTGATTGCTGATGTGTATGAACTTTGTAAGTTTTGTCAGGGGTTTTATATGTAATTTTTTTTTGTGTAATTATATATTGTAGGGTTGTGTATGTAGTGGTATTTGTGTGTATTGTGTGATTTCTTCTGTATTTCTGGAGTGTATTAATTTACAGGTCTAGATCTACTTATGAGTACCTAAAGGGTATGGCTTATAATTTATCTCTGTAGGTATGATATTATACTTATGGCTATGTGTTATAGTGTGAGAGCTACTTTAAGTTTTATATAGCACATAGCAAGGAGATACTTATGTTTTGTGTTAGAGAGTTATATTTTCCTTACTTCCTTGTTATTGTGCTGTATGACTGTAATTTCTCTCATTTGGACCGCGGTAATAAAATTGTATTGAATGGCCTACTTTCAGCTGTACTGCATTTGTGTGTTTTTGTTGGGGGGGGTACTTCGTGTGATTTTGACTGCTCAGCATTTATCAAGTAGCTTTGTTTGGCATTGCTGTAGTTTCTTAGTGCTTGTTCTCAGAGAAGTTTTTCTTTTAGGTATTATGACCTGGTGCCACCTTGGGGCACTCCAGAGGTTATGGGAAGGGGAGTCAATACAGATTCCCTAACCTGGACAAACTGGCTACATTCAGAGGCAGAAACAGAAGTAGTCCACTGCTGATGCTGGGAGCCCAGCACATCCCAACTTATCAAGAAGGAGAGGATGGGCAACAGAAGCAAACACCTTACGCAGAACAATAAAGATGATGGAGGGACAAGACTGTTAAGTGGGCTTTTTGAAAGCCAGGCTGAGAGGGAAAGAGGAAGGAGAAGGAGCTGCAAAAGTTGGAGCGCTGAGAGAAAACCAGCATTTACTGTAGTTTAGTCAGTGAGGGTAGGAGAGAAATAGGGTGATAGTTCTCAGGGTTACAGGTATGACCCACTTTGTGGAGGGGAGGAATTCTTGCCAATTTCCAGCAAGTTGGAACAGAGCAATACTGAAAAGAGAGATTTAGCAGCAGAAGAGGGGGGAGGGTGCTGGAGAAATGGAGGGGCAGAGAGGTAAATAAATTTAAGATTCAGACCCTCAGGACTTAGCCCTTTGGAAGGATTAAGAATAAGAAGAGCAGATAAGGCATCAGAAGCCAATGCTTGAAAGAAAATAAACAAAGAAGGGAGGAGGAGTAAAATAAATAAGGAGGTAGGAGAGGGAGTGCACAGGAGGCAAAATGAGTGTTAAAACTGACACATCGTACATCTCCAGAAGAGCAACACCTGTACTGGATCTGGTCCTGGTGGGTGAGTTAGGGGGTTCCCCACCACCCTGCCATGGGGGTAGCAAGGTGATGGTCCAAACTGGAGATGGGTGTGGAACAGACAGCAGCTGGAAGAAGAGGATTCCAGGACAGATGGAGCCGAGCTGCGGGCCAAGGGGGAGAAAAAAAGTAAGCAAAAATAAAAAAATGGTACCAAACTGTAACAGCACAGATATGACCAAGCATGGGTTGCGGAGTTTTAGTGTCGGTGTGCATATGCAGGATAGGGGTAAAAAATGATGTTAATAACCCTCCAGGGTATACTTGAAGAAATAATACTGTTCTTGAGATTTCAGGCAAAAAACTGACTTTTGCATCTCTGATAGACTTTGTACAGGCATTACACGATTGGCAATACCTTAACTAGTCCTCATGGGAATCAGAGGACTTATGGAGGAACCAAAGCAGAGTCATGAGCCCTAAGGACAAAGATGAGTTTGGAAATGACCCAATGCAGATGGAACCCATGTACTCAAGATCTCATCAGGGGGGCATGCTTGTCCCAGGCAGATGTTGAAATGGGACAAGAGAATACCAGTTGGAGGACTGCAGCTCATCCAGGAGGCTGTTCAGATTGAGAGAGTTGCAAGACTGGGTTCAGATGTATCTCGGGATGGCTTTAGGTTGATAACTTTTTCAGGTACAGTAGACCATGCAGTAGTTATTGGAGTCCAGAAGGGTACCTTCAGCAAAAATTCTATAGGGATAGGAGGAAAGTAGTTGGTCAAGCAGCAACTGATTAGAGGAGTGAGGGTTGTGAAGGTAGGGTCAGTGATGAGGTGAGAAAGGTCAAGCAACTCAACCTTTTGAGTGACAGATTTAAGAGAAGAGGACAAGGTTAAATGAAGGTCCCAGTGATAATAAGTTTACCAGGAAAGGAGAGTGCAAGTACACTTGAGAGAAAGAGATTGACAGAATCTGATTTCACCTTGGAGACCAGTAAATGTCATCAAGGAAGATAGAAAAAGAGTGAAAGAAATAGATTTTTACATAAAGTAATCTCATAGGAGGAGGGGACAGCAGCGTGAATTCAACACTACAGGACAGGGTACAAAAGACATAAATAAGTACATCACCACCTCTCTTACCTTCTTTTCAACAGTTCGTTAGAGACAGGAGAAGTGCCAGGGCATTGAAGAATGATTAATGTGGTCCCCCTATATAAAAATGGTAGTCGGGAGGATCCAGGTGATTATAGCCAAGCCTGTTTAATGTCTGTAGTGGGGAACTACTGGAGTCTATAATCAAGTAGTAGCAGTAGTAGTATATTTGTTTCTTAGTTGACCAATTCCACAGACTTTGGGCATCTTACATATCACAGTACATAACAAAACAGCAACACAATAAATTACTATCAGTAAGTAATACTGTTTCATATAAAACAGGCTAGGAATCAGTAGGGAAAGCTCTTATAAAGATATAGTGCTTTTGCCCCAGCTTAAAACTATCAGTTGAGGAAGCCTCCTGAAGCTCTCCTGGCAACTGGTTCCAGAAAACTGGAAATGCCATCACAAAGGCACAATCCCCAGACAGCTTTTGATGAGATTTGGGGATCTTCAAGAGGCCTACCTAAGAAGAGTGGAATGGGCAGTCAGGAGCATATGAACATTGGAGCACTCTTAGGTAGCCAGGACCCAGATCATGTAGGGTTCTGTAAGTAAATAAATCTTGAAGGAGATGCACCACTTCACAAGCAGCCAGTGCAACATCTGTGGAGCCAGAGAGATATGTTAGCAGTGAGAAACTCCAGCAGCCAATCTAGCCACAATGTTCTACACCAGCTGCAAGTGGCTCATCAAACCTCCAGATAGCCCAGATAAAGAGCATTACAATAGTCCAGTCTAGATGTCATGAAGGCATGTACCAGGGACTTAAGATCCTGAGGACTGAGAAAGGGGATTGATCCTGGTGATGTTCCTAAGATGAAAGAAAACATTACAGACCATAGCAGACACCTGATATTCCATAGTCAGCTTGTGGTCCATAATGACATCCAGATTCTTCACCCTACCTCTGGCGATAAGCTAAGTGGGCCTATGATGTAATCTACCCACCCCTCTGTTCAGTCCAGCTGCCCTTCAGATACCTGAGTCCACCAGTAGCAGTTCAGTCTTGTCGGAGTTCATCCTGAGCCAGCTGGAGGCCATCCAGTCACTGATCACTGATAGGCAGTCATTAGGCATGTACACTGCCCTTTTCTCACCAGAGACAAATGATAGGTACAGCTGAGTATCATCTGCATAACCATGTAACTGCAAATTGTACCACTGTATCACTTCTCCCACAGGCAGCATGTACACCACAAAAAATATCGGTACAAGAGTGAACCCTCAGGGACTTCACAGATCAGGGCAGCTGGCTGAGAGTGAAAATTCCTCCACACTACCCTCTGTACCCTACTGGAGAAGAAGGACTCAAACCACCTCATCACAACCCTACCAAGTCTTACCGAGTCCATCAGATGAGTTGTCAAAATACCATGATGTAAGGTGTCAATTGCTGACAAGAGATCAAGGAGAAGCAAGATGGAACATTTCCCTCTATCTGTAGCCAGAAGATCATTGTGGAGTCTCCATGCCATGATGCCCTCTGAATTCAGACTGGAACAGCTCATAGATAGAAAAAGCCTCCAGGTGCATCTCCAGCTGCATCACACCATCTTCTCAATCTTTCCCAAAGCAGGAAGGTTAGAGATGGTCCTATAATTTGCCAAGATATCTAGATCTAAAGAAGTTTTTTGGAGAAGGGGTCTCATGACAGCCCTTTTCAAGGTTGTTGGCAACACACCCTCCCCAAGTGAACACCGGGCAGTCTCAGCAATCACCAGACCAGTAGACTCCCAACAGTCTAACAAAAGCTGGGTCAGTGCAGGATCCAGTGAACAGAAGGTGTGACACAGCTTCATGTTCACCCAGAGAATTTTCTTAGCCAATGCAGGGTGAAATTCCTTCCAGATTGACTGAAGGCCTCTGTTAGTCACAGACTGTACTGTGCTGGGCCATGACACCCACTCAGGAGAATGAGGAATGAATAGAGGATACCCTATCAAAAAAAAACTGGCCAAACATCTCGCATCACTTGTGGACCAAAATAGTATTTCTCCAGACTGTAGGCAGGTTGGAAGCAATGGCCTCTCCACAGTGTGGAAGAGCTGGGCTGGCCTATTAACCCCTGCAGCAATCACCTGTGACAAGAACTCTGTCTTTATCAGAGTAATGATGCCCTGACACTCCTTGTAATGGGTTCTTAGTGTCAGTCTATCCCCCAACAAAACTGATCTCCACCAAGAATGCTCCAGTCTCCTCCCTTTGGCCTTCAACTGAATGAGCTCCTCACTAAACCAGGGAGAGCTCTGTTGGGAGACTCTCGAGAGTGCACAAAAAGGTGTGAGTTGACAGTTGTAGTAACAGCTGTATTATAAGCTTCCACTGCATTCTCAACCCCATCAGCACACACCTGCAACAGGCTTGAGCAGTCTAGTTCCAAAAGGAACCTACAAGGAATCACATTTCTTAAAGGTCGGTACTGAACTAACTCCACCAAGAGATTAACACATTTTGAAGTGCCTTGAGCTGAAAACTTGCAGTGTGATGATCTGACCAGCTGACCAGATCAACTTCGACATTAAAAAGGTCAAGCTCCAGCAGAAAAAAACAATCCATCGTGTAACCAGATTCATGAGTACCAGAGGTAACAACCTGTGTGAAGTCCAACAGTTCCATCTGTCGAAGGAATTGCTGACCAGGCCCAAACACTGAAGTCACCCAACACCAACCACCTAGGGTACTCCAACATTAGACTGGCAATGAAATCCCCAAATTCCTGCAGAAATTCACTCTTGCAACCAGGGGGACAGTAAATGAGAAGGATTCTGTCCCCACACCTGCATCACCCTTAATGGCCAGATATTCAAATGACCTAGTCTGACCCACTGGGTAGGCTGGAATTGTCAGGACAGATCTAAGAGAGATGGCCATGCTGCCCTTGTGCTCCTGCCTAGTGCAGTGACCACTGTATAGCCCTATGGAATGGCTGCCTGCAGCAGAGGGCCAGAGTCATCCCCACCCTGTTCTTGGTGATGCACACCAGATCTGCCCAGGAATCTGTGACAAAATCTGCTATTACAGTACATGGTCTTATTCTTGATGGACCTGGCATTACATACAGTAATCCTCAGTGGAGGAGCCACGCCAGTAGACTTGGCAACCATATCTGGTGACATTTCAGGAGCCCACAGGATAGGAACCAGGCATACAGCAGCCCTGTTCAGGTTCCATTTCAACCCGGGTGGCTCCTTATCTTACTCCTCATCCTGCCCTCCCTGACCCTCATTCCTGGAGCAAACCTGTGTTGGTGACTCTGTCTTCTTACTATTCCCATTTTCCTACACTGATGGAGAGCCACTGAAGGGATTGGGGCCAGCAAATGGGTGGAGTCAATGGAACTGTTGTGGGGAATAGGAGATGTGAGTCTTCATGGCTCCCTCAAAACACAACCTGCCCACTAACAAATGACTACAAATTCTCCCCAAAGTAAACCCCCCCACTCAAAACAATTTCTAAGAACCCACAAACCACCCAGAGCCAACAACCTCCCATAATCAACTCGCTCATGACTCATTCACACACCAATCACTCACCCAAACACCCAAATCGCACTAACCTCACAAGCTAATTAAACTAAAGCAATGTCCACAGGTTGGACACCCTGCCATTCCAACAGCCCCAAACCACCGATAGCTTAAGTCCAAAAAGTTAAGGAAATGAAAGTGGAATTTCAGGAGGCAAATTGCCTGCAAGATTTGAGACAGCATGGATTTTCCAGTGGGAGGTTGGGCCAAATGTACCTGATTAAATTCTTTGATTGAGTGACAAAGGCTGTGAATATGGGTTAGGCAGTTGATTTCTTGTGCTGTACCTAGACTTCAGCAAAGCCTTCAGCTTCAACCCACACAGGATGGGGACAAGGTTATGGGATGAGTGAAAAACTGGCTAAGTGGGAGGATAAAGACGGTGGTCCTAACAGAGAACCTTCATGAGAAAGAGGAATCAAGAGTGGGATGCCCAGGGATCAGTTCTAGAACTGGTTCTGTACCATTTATTTGCAATATGAGGAAGTTTGGGAAAGATATGTCCCTTCATAGATGACACCAAGATCTGTGGAAGAATGAGCACCTAAGAGGAGATAAGTGCCATAAAGAAGATATGAAAAATCTGGAAAAATGGCTGATGATGTGGAAGCTGAAATTTAATGCAAAAAAGTGCATGGCGGTTCACTTATAGACCAAGAACTCAAGAATGGAGTACAGAGGATGAATAGGTTGGTAGTGGGGAGTACATCAGAGGAAAGTGACCTTGGGTGTTAATAATGAAGAACATGAAGTTGTTGGCACAATGTAATAGGACTCTAGGCAAGGTCAATAAGATGCTAAGGTGCATAGGAAGAGGGGTCACTAGCAGAAGGAGTGAGTAAAGTCCCTGTATTGATACCTGGTTTGCCCTCGCTTGGAGTACATTGAGCAGTTTTGGAGCCCACACTAGAGTAAGGACAGGAACAGGTTTGCGGTGGTGCAGAGACAAGCCAACAGAATAATACAGAGGCAACAGAGTAGATCCTATGAAGAGTGCTTAGAGGATCTCAACATATACTGTACCTGTTGGAGGACAGGAGAAAGAGCAGTGACATGATTGAGATGTTCAATCAGTGTCAGTGGCTCAGTAGGTAGCACACTCACCTCTGAGGCCAGGAGATCAGAGGGCTGTGGGTTCAGTTCCCACATCTGGCACTTGGGTTAATATCCTAGTACTGACACTGTAATGCAGCATGAGAGGGGTGCTGCATTTCTGAGGTGCCGTCTTTCGGATGAGATGTTAAACCGAGGTCCCATCTGCCTGGATTGGTGGTAGTTCAGGTGGATGTTAAAGATCCCATAGCACTTATCGAAAGAGTAGGGAATTTCCCCGGTGTCCTGGCCAAATTTCCCTCATTCACTAAAAATACCACCAACAGCTTAATCTGGTTCAAGGTCAGTTGGCATTCATCTGTATCCCCCTCCCCCGGGTCGTGCCTGAAAATAGGCAGGATTTGTCTAGTGCACTTACCTGGTCAACAAAAGCTAAATAAATAAATAAATAAAATAAAATTACCTTGGCAGAGTAAACAAGGTGACAGCAGTTAGCTACTTACGATGAGTGGTAACAAGGGCAACTCACTGAAACTGGAGAAAGAAGGTATAAGAAAGATGTCAGGAGGTACTCTTTTACAGAAAGAGTGGAGAGAGACTGAAAAAATCTTCCAGGGGAGATCGTCTGGGCTGAAATAGAGGAAGGATTCAAAAGGGGATGAAACCGGTACTTGGAAATAATGTGTATGTGGGCAGATGGGTGGATGGGAGTAGGTAGGAAAGACTGACAGGGGCACTGTCCTATAATTACCCAGGCTTAGGCAAACTGGATTTGCTGCTTGACCTTTATCAGACTGCTGACATGTTCTATGTTTCTCTTTGTTTCCTCCAAATCCTATACCTCACAGCCTTGATTTTTGCAGCCTTGTTCTACCATACAATATTAGATAAAAGCATACTCTGGTCCACCCTATTAATCTCTGTCAAAATTTGAAATGCCACTGCTGTGCCCCCCCCCCCAGCCATCACTTCTCTGTAGAGAACATATCAAAACACTTTAATGTGCATTTTTAATATGACTAGCATGCTCCTTTTATCCTTTATCTCTCCAGAGAGAAAATTCCAAAGGACTTCAATGTCTCCTTCTCGGGCTGTGCAAATACCTTTTCCTGAATAGTGGGCTGAATATTCAGTATGCAGTGATCAAATGTTCGGAGTATTCAGGAAAAGCATTCAGACAAAAAAAAGAAAAGAAAAAGAATATTCTCCTCCTCCCCCAGCACCAAATCAGGTAAATGTAACTCCCATCCTGCACTGTCTGTCATTAGCCCAGTTGCACCCTCCCCCAGCACCCTGTTTGTTAGAATATTTATTAAAATAACAATTAAAACCCCCCAATGGCTGACTGGTTCAACCCGCCTGCCTCCACTGCTGACCACTGTCTTTAATCTAAACCACTAGTTTGCTGTTAAAGAAATATAGTTTCTGCCTGACGCCCACACACAGCACCCTATTCCCTAACACCCAGCAGCACCCAGTTCTTAATATGAGCTGGAGAAGGTGACTGTCTCAACTCCCTCCCCCCATGGCAGGCCACCATCTTATGAATGAATGCAGTTGCGTGCTTGGTATAGTAAAACCAGCTGATCACGTGATCAGCTGGTTTTACTATGGCAAGTATGTGAGCTCTTTCATTCATGAGAAGGTGGCCGCTGTGGAGGAGGGCAAGTTGATCCAATTACCTTCTCTAGCACATATTATGAATTGGGTGCCTGGGTGGGGGGAAAATAAAGTATATTTCTTTAATAGCAAACTAGCATTTTAGATTAAAGATGATGAAATGCCATCAGGCAGGTGGGTAGAGCCAGTCACTCACTGGGGGATTGAATTACTATTTTAATAAATGTTATAACAAATTATGGGTACTGATTAGGCAGAACAGTCTTGAATGAGCTATTGATAGAGGGTGGGTGTTTACATTTTACTTGTTTTATGGGGCTGGGGAGGGAGGGTGGGAGCTGTTTCTTTTTCCCCGTATTTTGCAGCTGACAAAATACTCTTTCCTGAATATGAATAGTTCCCTATTCGGGAAGAGCTCCTGAATATTTGGGAGCCTTACAATTCACGGTATTTGGGAAATACTATTTGGCCTCTGCACAGCCTTAGTCTCTTCTTAGCTAAACCCCTCTAATCCTCTGTTCCTTTTTATACCCTCTTCTGTGCTGTCTCTACCTCTGTAATATGTTTTGTACTACAGTGACCAAATCGCAGTATTCTAAGTAGGGCTCCACCAGAGCCCTGTACTATCTTATGATATGTCTTTGCCTTTCCGACTCATTCCTCTTTTTTATTCAGCCTGGCTTATGGTTCACATTGCTTACTGTAGCCGCACATTGTTGGTATTTCTATAGCTACCCATCTACTATGATCCCGAAGTCTATTACCTGCTCTCTTACTGTTACCTCCTTTTCGTTTATAATTTGAACACTTAATTTTGCTCCTAGGTGCAATGTTTTGCAATTTTCAAGATAACAGTTCTTCTGCCATCTGTCTGCCAAATTCCCTTCCCTCTAAAAGCCTCTCTCTCTCTCTCTCTCTCTCTCTCACCACATCTACAAATTAAATCATGTTACTTTTTACTACATTATCCAAGTCATTTATAATGATGTTGAACTGGAGTGGTCTCATAACTAACCTCAGTGTGACCTCCTTCCAACCTGATGGACTCTGATGGACAATCACCTCCTATTTACTAACTCTCAGCCAGTTTCTGATCCTCCATATCCAATGCTTTCTTACTTTGTACAGTGTAACAGCTTCCAGTCATCTACTACATTAAGGGCCTAGCTGTAAGGTATATGTTTCACTGCCTTCTCTTTCTCTAACTACTTGGTTATCCCTACAGAGAAAATTACCAGACTAGTTTGGCATGGCCTCACCTTTGTGAACACATTGGCTATCTCTTAAGCTAAACTTTTCAGTGCTGCAATATCCTTTCCTTGGTTATTGTGTCAAACATTTAACTTCAGTTCTTTTTGTGTGCTTATAAAAAAAACGCAAGTTAGCATTAAAATTTATATTGCTCTGGAGTTTAAGTTCTACTTTGTACTGAATTATATGTTTATGGTATATGCATTGTGACTGATTTGTTCCCACAATCCTGCTGCTATTGACAGGATGCTGCAGTAAACTAGCTGTATTTTCTCAGAGAGCTCACCCTGCATAAAGAACTTTAAATGAATAATACAAATACATAGCCAGGAAGCTTTTCTGTAGTCCCAGTTATGCTGTGAGACATAGGGGATAGACATGTTCATAGCTGCTCATTTTATTTAAATATGTAAGTCACGGTGGGACAATGTAACAGGTGCAGTGACTCTTACAGAAATTAGCTACATAGTAATTACAGTATTACCCATGATTCCAATTTTGGGAAACACTTTGTCCTGTTCCTTCCCAACAACTCCAAGAACATGATAACCCAGGAAGCAGTGTGGTCTAATGATTAGAGCACTGTCTTGAGAACTGGAACATCACAGGTCAGATCCAATCAGAACTACTCACTGGGTGCCCTTGAGCAAGTCACTTAACCTCCCAATAATAAGGACCACACATCTATGAAAATGGGTAGAACCAGAGCCCTACTGAAAATGAGATGCTGCATTTCAGCTGGGCTATTCTGGGGAAATAATTATAAAACAAAATCCTTTCTTAAAACACACACACATGGGAAAATAGAAACATCTTAAACAAGCATATACTGTAGTTTCTCAGTTCAACAATAAAAATAAAAACAGAACAACAATCCCAAGGAATAATAACAAAAGTACATACATAGAGTTTTAGATTCTGAGTGGATTAATCTATCCAGTCTGCCCAAAGACTTTAGTGAAAAACATAAAGCAGTTTTTTTTATTATCTTAAAAATTAGCATTTATTAATATGTCATTTTACTGTTGCAGTACTGGCTCCCTTAATAATGCTTCCCCTATATATTTATATTTTCCAAATGAGGTCTGCGGCATAGAATATTTGAGTGGCTCTTGCTGTGAGATTCTGCATTGCAGTTAATCAGCATCCTGAACAAACTAATTAATAGTTATGGCTCAATTAAGCATAAATTGTAATTACTTTCTAAAGCTGGCATGGTGGTTAAGCTCCTGTAGTTATGAATGCGTGATTTATTTATGTTCTAAACATTTTCACACTGGGATAACTGCCTGAGCTGTGGCATTTATGCACTGTGAGGGATTCAATAGAAAGAGAACACATAGATAAAGTGGAATGTTTGAACAGAACATGTACAGGTAAAACTATAAAAAGTAGAAGGAAAAAATCAAGACTTTGTAGAATAATTGTTCTTATAAAATGACAAGGGAAAATCCACTAACCATACTGGCTGACAGACATTGCCAAACCATGTATCAAAATACTGTTGATGCACAGTTGGGTACCGGCTCTTGTTTTTAAGCCAACCAGGCTTAAGTACTAGACCAAACTGATACATCTTAAGTAAACATAAGAAACCTAAAGCAACAGATGCAGAGCTGCCTGCTGACTCAGTACAAAAACGAGGAGCAATTTCATTAAAAATAACTACTTTGTCATTTAAAACATAATTAAACAACTTAATTAAAAAAGTTATTTTATTGATGTTCACCACAGTACCTAACAGGAAGGCATTTTATAGGACCATAATCCACTTCTGGGTTGGGTAATTAAAGGATTGTAATACACTTCTAAGGAGTGTATGACCACTCAGCCTTCAGCCTTGTACCTCATGCCCTTGGGGGCTTGATTTTAAAGGGCCATGAGTGGTCCAGAGCATCCGTTCTTTTTTGCAACATGTAGATGTGGGGAAAGCACCCAGCACCAGCTAAAAGGATATTTTCAGCATTTTTGATACATGGGTGGCAAAGTCATGTGTTTGTGCAGGTGATACATCTGGTAATACCAGGCATGACATCTTCACAAATATATTTGCACAAGCTGCCACAAATTGTGGAAAAGGTCACAAAAAGTCTTTCTTATGGAAAATTGTCTGCATGTGACAAACTGCTGTTGCACAATGTGCCTACCCTTTCACAACTTTTTCTATGCATCTGCCCAATTTCTGATGTTTTGAAAATTGGGCCCCTATGATGTGCTTTGAAATCCTTTAATGCACACTCTGTAACATCATAATTCTGACACAAAGCAGCATCAGGGCTCCTTAAACCTAGGCACATAAACTAAGGTAACACTTGAAAAAAATAATGAACCCATTTATCAACACCTACAGTAACTCATCATTACTGATTTTGTGGATCACACATGACTTTTGATGACACCATGGAGCAGAGTAATCTGTTGTATCACCCATGGTCCCATACACAAATGCAATTCAGTGGCACAAAGTGGTCTGAATGACCACTTTGTGCTGTGGTGCTAATATAGCCCTATTGTGTCATACACAACAGGGTTTACAAGGCATTCCCTGTGATGTCATAGTGAGCATTGCAATCTGACAGGGAAAAGGGCAAGGCAACTAGACTAATGCAGATGCCAGCATGCAAATGAGCCACTGAACTATGCTGACTGACTCCTACATGGCTAGTCATAAGCCATAGAGGCCCATTCCATGGTATAGCTTATGCAAGCAGTTGTACTGGGGGTGCACTCTTGTGACCTGGAAAAAACATTGTGTGAGGGGAAGGGGCTAGGCTGTGCACAACACCAGTGACCACACAAGGCCTAAGGCCAGAGAAAGGGATCCACTGAACACCAGAGACATCAGAATCATTTGAGGAGCCAGTTAACCACCACATAGAATACAGCTGGTGCAAGAAAGTCACCCAGAAGACAGCCCATAAGTGGGTCTAAGGTAAAGAGCAATGGAAGTGACTTTGGGAGTAGTGCCAGTAGGTCAGGACTTGGTTTTAAGGAATAAAAATCTTTCCAGACTGAAGAATAACAATTAATTCAATGTTTTCTTTAAAGCAGAATATGTATTTTAAAGAACAGGAATAGTCACAAAACTTGCAAATGTGAAAGTTAAAATATACAGGTGTGATCACTAATGCATGGTAATTGGGTAGGTTGAGAGGCTGGCACCAGTACTTTCTTGCTGCCAGTTAGGCTAAGGTAAAAATATAAGTGTCAGAATGTGTTAGCCAATCATTAGCAAGTGTCCTTTGTTTCCATTTTATAAAGGTACTGCCTCTACTAGAACACAATATTTTTTTTTTCCATGTACATTTTTTTTATTTTAATTTTGCTCCCACCCTTCCCAGAGCCACAGCATAGACATGTGTGTACATGTGTGGAGGCGCACATACACGCCAGGATCCAGTGACCCCTTTTTCCCCTCCCCTGGCTTTCGCAGCTGCCCATTACTGCCTATGCACCTCCACCTGGTGGGAGTGGGACTACGTATGGGCGGGCTTCCACTCCTTGGAGGGGAGAGCCTTGGCTCGATCCCACTCTGACCCTCTTCCCCCGAGCCAGCATCCTGGTGACCCGAGATAGTTCCCAAACCCGTGTCGTCGGCGTAGCATGAGGTAAGGTGCCAGTGCCTCAGCCCTCTAAGCTACTGGGCCGGCCTAGAACACAGCATTTAAGGACAACTAAAGTCAAAGGGCCCAATTCTCAAAGTTCCCGGAGCAGGGCAAGGGGCTTGTGCCACAAGGACTGGGACAAAGTGCACCTTGCAGCAAAAGATGCCCTGGGAGTGATTCACAAAGGCAGCCTGTGTCACCCGCAGGCTGCCTGCACCAAATGGGGCTTCTACTGCCTGTGCACTAAAGAATGGGCTGTGGCAAGGTGCTAGGGGCTTACGGCAGATGCAGGCTGCCAAAGCTGCTCAATTAGGATTCTCAAAACTGACCCAGACGGCAAATTTCAAAGTACCCTTAGACCAGCTAATTTGATCTCTTGATGACTTGAGCACATTGCTGCAATGTGCAACAGTCTCTCACCCCATCCCTGATCTCCCATTAATATTTAATAAACTCCCTGGTAGTCTAGTGGCCAGCTAAACCCTGATCACCCATAATATTTAGTAAAATATCCCCAGTAGTCTAGTGCCCTCTAAACCCTGATGGCCCATAATAAATAGTAAAATATCTCTGATAGCATTGTGCCTCCCTCCCTCTGCAAGCCCCTACCTCCTGGTATAAGAACTAAGCTCCAGCCTTGATCTCCTGTTAAGTGAAATACCAATATACCTGGTGGTATAGTGGACCCCCTACCCCACAGTACCCTACCACCCTGCTGTTCCCCCATCCCATAACTGAGATGGTGTCTGGTACATCCCACTGCTCACCACCACGACCAGCTGCCGACTGAGCTCTGAATGAGGACGTATTGTATATAGTATGTACTCAGTGACTGCTGGCAATCAATGAGTGCATACTATATACTGTACAGTATGTGCTCATTCAGAGCTCAGTTGGTGGCTGGCCATGGTGGTGAGTGGAAGGCTGTGCCAGTCACTGGCTTGGTTACAGTATGGGGGGAGTGGGGTGGTGGTATGGCACTGTGGGTTGGGTGGTCTACTAGACCACCAGGTATGTTGGTATTTCACTTAACAGGGGATCAGGGCTGGAGTGGTCCACTAGAACACCATAATCATTTAGTTCTTATACTGGTATATTGGGGCTTGTGGGGAGCACTAGACTACCAGGGATATTTTACTAAGTATTGTGGGCGATCAGTGTTTGGGGGCCACTAGACTACTGGGGACAATTTACTAATTATTATAGGTTATCAGGGTTTGTGGGGGGCCACTAGACTACCCGGGAAATCATGGGGACATTGCCGCATAGCCGCCCATGACTTGTGGCAACCTGTCTAGGTGTGTACTCTGATGCACAGCTATGGTTGCTGCAAGCCTTGGGACTTTGCTTCCAGGACCCTGCCTGATAGGGAATTAGGCGCAAGGTCCGTGGGGGCACTGGTGATTGGCTCAAGCCTCCTTTGGCACGGCTTGCACAGAGTTTTGAGAATCAGGCCCAAAATGTACAAAAAATATGTTGTACAGAGTGTTTTGATTTGTAGGTGTACTCCTAGTAAGTCCTTCCCCTTATTTGCTGAAATAATTTTTTTTCTAAATTTGCTTGCTGGATGTATGGCCCCTGGGTATCTCAATATTATCATTTTCAAAGGCTGCTCTTGTTCTTACAATGCCTTCAGTCCCATGTGACAGTGATGCTTCCAAGACAATTAATTCAAGATGAGCTGTTGGTTGACAGTAGTACGGCTGTTATGTTAATTAACTGTACTTGTCCAAAGAGCTCTAATGAAGGCTAAATTTACAGAAGGCAAATGACTGAGGGATAACTGAATGGGCTATTCTGAAAGAAAACAGCTAAAGTCCTTACTGATGAAAGCATTCATGACCTTGGGTGATGTGTGTGCTTCTTTAATGGTTGTGTGTAGTCTGATCAAATGAAAAGCTTTAAAAACAAAACATTAACTTCTGTTGTCTAGAGCTAGACACATACCTACAAAGCAGAATGTTTGCATTAGCCGGAGAATTTTCAGTTTCTTGGCACTCACTGTCCCCTGCTCGGAGACTGGCCATTTCTGAGGAAAACTCCTCATGATTGGCTCCCAGAACAAGCCAAAAGGACTTCTGCACTAGCTACTTTTCTAGCCTGGTTTTTGGCTACCCATCTGCTTTTTTGTTTCTGAATTTTTACACTTTACCACTGTATACTTAATCTGTTGAAATTTGCTGACAGTTCTAGTTGCCTACATTTTATTTGAATCTGTTAAAGTAATAATTGTGTTTTGATTCTGGCTAGCAAGAATTATCCCAACTGTTTTAAACTGTGATTTTAAAGTAAGAGTTTAGTGCTGCTGCAGAGCCTCCTGTTATTTTCTGGTTTACTCATCTAATTCTTTGACCCGGTTTGCAGCCATGATTTCTATAGTGTGCCTATATTTTTCACCCTGTTTTTCTTCCTTCCTAATTGTTTCAGTTTGCCTTCCCCCCTCCCCCCTCATTCTGCTGCTCTCTCCCTTGCTAATCACCTTTGGAGCTCAGTGCTGACCCTCCTTGCTCCCCCAGCTCCTTTGTTCCTGCACCTTCTGTACTAATTCTTGCCCCCCTGATTAAACTAATCATTCCTCAGATGCCTCCAGCCCCCCATTGCTTAACAGTCTATGTCAGCCTAGTCCCAGCCAAGCCCCTGCCCCCAACTGTAACCTTATTTAACTTAACCTTCTGCATTTTCTCTCTCCCACAGACCCGAGCCCCCTGACCAGTTACGTGCCTCCTGCTGTGCGGCTTTCACCTCAGATGCAGCCCACCTTGTCCTCCGCTGCTGCAAGGATACAATCAGGTACTGTGTTTCTGAGGAAGCCAGAGAACTTTTAATTTCTTGGCACTCACTGTCCTCTGCTCAGTGATTGGCCACTTCCAAGAAGAACTCAGTGTGATTGGCTCCCAGAACAAGCTAAAAGGATTTCTGCACCAGCTACTTTTCTAGTCTGGTTTTCGGCTATCCAACTGCTATTCTGTATCTGAATTTTTGTTCTTCCCACCCTGCCCCACCCCGGGCACTCTTTAAATGCACTAACAGCACCTCAGACTCCACACCCTGCTGTGCATCTCGTTCAGCTGAAACCCAGAAAACTACTCCCTTAGAGTCAATTACAATTCCTCCCCCTGTATCACCTTGTTCTGTGGCTGCCTGCCAATAAACTTAACAGCTCAGTCAACTGATTAATTTCTAGCAGCCAACCCTCATTTCTCTACTGTTGTTTCTTCTTTCTTAATGTTTTAATGCTCCACATTTTCACTGCCTTCCCGTCCCCCATTTTCTTCTTGCCTGTGGCTCTCTCTCTCCCCATCATGTTGTCCTCCTCTTCCCTTGACCTCCATATCCCCCTACTGATATGCTCATTAGCTCACCTTGCTCCCTGCTATTCCTCCTTCTTGCACCCCCTTCCCACAGCTGCTCCAGCCTTGTCTCACCCCACCCGATCACCCACTCATTGACTCCCCATGAAGTGCCCCTTCCCTGTCTTCCCCTCTCGGCCCACCCCAGCACTCTCCTATCTCTTCCTCCTTCCCTTCTCCTACCCTGTGCCCTACCCCTCCTCCTTCTCTTGTCTTTTTCCCAGTTCATCCACCCTCCCTGCTCCCATCCCACCTTCTAAATCTTGAGACTCTCTATCGCTGTTTAAATCTCTTCACCCCACCCTCTGTATGCAGTTCTGGCAGATCTAAACACCCCCTCACCTTACCCTCTTCCTCCTACTACTACTACCCCCAGGTGACATCCAACCCATCCCTGGCCCCCATTGTCCCAACCCACCGTCACCTCTTCTACTACCCTTTCTGGGTCATCCTCGTCTCAGAGTTCGTCCTCTCTACCAAAGGGTCTCCGTATTTTTCATCTCAACACCAGGAGCCTCCTCCAAAAAATGTATGCCCTCAATGTATGGTTTACCCAATATCATCCTGACATACTCTGTATCTCTGAAATCTGGCTATCTGCCAGAATCCCCAGCTCCTCTCTTGCCATCCCTGATTTTAACCTATTCCACCAAGACAGAGGTAAGTGTGATGGTGGGGTAGCCTTGTATATAACGCAATCCATCTCTAACTCTATTATTTTCTATGAATCCAGCCTCTCCTTCCATAAACTCATTGTTCACTTATCCCTTCCCTCCCTGCCAACCTTTATATCAGTGTTCTCTATGCCCCATCCAAGGCCTCACCTGACTCCCTTATCAAGGTCATCTCTTTGATCTCCACCCTCACCTCCAATGGTGAACTCCTGCTCTTAGGATACTTCAATCTCAGCTGGCTCTCCTCATCTGCCAAGCCCATCACCCTAATGATTGAGGCCCTTAACCTCTCACAACTTACCCAGGAACTGACCCGTCAAAATCCATGGTCTCAAAACCACTCCCTTCTAGATTGGATATTATCCCCCAACCCCCACCATATCTCTGCATCTGGCATCCTCTCCAACACACTTAGTGATCACTGTATTACCTATTGCATTCGCAAAATCTGCACTCACCACTCCCCTCCCAAATTCATATTGTGCCGCCCCCTATATTCCTTCGATACAACCACCCTGAAGCAAGATCTCCTACATGCTGACTGGCAACCTGTCTTCTCCACCCTAGATGTGGACCTTGCCTTATCCCACTTCTACAACATCTTTAACCACAGCCAGGATTTTCATGCACCCCTTAGAAAAGTCAGGGTGAAAAGATTCCACCACCCCTGGATTACTCCTGACCTTATTGCCATGTGGAGTGCCAGGGACAAAGCCTGGAGACTTAACAAAACTTCCCATGCCCCCACATGACCTCCTTTCTTACAAACATCTCAGAAATAGGTGCACCAAGGCTATTTGTATGCCCAAGGCATCCTATTTCAAATCACAGCTCAAGCAGAGCCAAAACTCCCCTGCCTCTCTCAGGAATGTGATGCACTCCCTCCTGGATCCTCCCTCTCAGCAAGCTTGTCCAGTTCTAAAAATCGATGGCTCCCCTATCTCTGACCCTGCCTCTGTAGCTGAGGACTTCAATAAATTCTTCGTCTCTTGCATCCGGCCTGATCTCCCTTCCCCCTCTTTCATCTGGCTGTCCTCCCTTCCCTCCTGAATCTCCCTCTCTTACCACCAGCTTCCTCTTTCCTCCTTTCTCTCCTCATGAAGTTTGCACAGCACTTATTTCTTTCAACCCCTTCAAATCAAGTCCTGACAGTCTCCACCCTAGATTGCTCCACATCTCCCACCCGCTATAACCGCTCCTTTGACATATGTATTAAATCTCTCTCTCTCTCTCCCCACAGCTATGGTTCCCAATGCCTGGAAATTAGCCAAGGTCTTTCCTCTACATAAGGGTGGTGATCCCACATCCACTGGAAATTATTGGCCCATTTCACTCCTCCCCTCCCTCGCTAAAGTCCAGGAATCCCTTATTCTTGCTAAAATCTCTGACCTTCTCTCCTCAAATAACTCCCTGTCACCTATGCAGTCAGGCTTTCAGAAGCAACACACCACTATCACATCTTTGCTGCGTGTCACTGATTCTATCTTCACTGCAATGGACAAAACCCAAATCACTGCTGCTATCTTCATAGATTTGGTAAAATCATTTGACTCTGTCTCTCACCCATTCCTTCTTCAAAAACGTAATTCTTTTGGCCTTGCAAAACCCGCAGTAGACAGGTTCCACTCATACCTCCTTAATAGACAAAAGTCAGTCCAAATAAATGATGCACTCTCTCTCGCTATCCTATCCGGGGTTCCTCAAGACTCCATCCTTGGCCCTATCCTCTTCTCTCTCTTTCTATAAATGATCTTCCTTCAGTCTGTCTCTCATCTAACATTCACATGTACACAGACAACACCATCATCTATGCCTCTGGCCCATCCCACAACTGCGTCCTCCCCTGTCTCCAAAATGATTTCAGCAGGGTTTAAAGCTGGTTCCAATCAAGCCAACTAAAACTCAATGCCAAAAAGACAGTTACTATGATTTTCGGTTCCAGACAGAAGCTGGCATCCCTCCTAGCCCCCCCCAAGAGATTACTACCCTGGATGATTCACCCCTTGAGATGGACTCCGCCTTCAAATACCTGGGCATCTGGCTGGATAGTCACCTTGGCTTCTCCTCTCACATTGAGGCCATCTGCACCAAACTCCAGCATAAGCTGACAGTCCTTTACCACTACAAAGCCTGCCTCCCTCTCCTGACTCAATGTGAATTAGTACCTACATCAATGTTGCCAGTGCTGGACTATGCAGACATAGTCTATGGCACTGCCCCAGTCACTTCCCTCTCCAAATTGGACACTCTTCTTAACTCCTTTTGCTTTGCCACCTCCTTCCCTCTTCTTACTCATCAATTCCTCCTTTATGCTCCACTCTCCCTCACTCTACTATCTCACAGGTGTACTGTCCACTACACCTTTCTCATTGCTAAGTATTGGTTTGGCTCCCTTCCCCACTATCTCTCATCCCACCTTACACCTGCCAAACCCACTACCTACTCTGTTCGCCACAGAGACTCACGTTCCTTCTCCATCTCTTGCCCTCACTCCACTGCAGGCCAGTCTACCTTCTCATACCATCTCCCTCTTCTCTGGAATAATCTTCCCTCTGACCTTCATCTTGCTTCCCCATTTTCATCCTTCAAAAGATTCCACAAACTCCTCCCTCCCCTCAGTGCCCCCAATGCTCCTAACCCCCCCATCTTGCTTCTGACCCCACTTGGTCTTTTCCCTCTATCTTCCTTGGTAGATCGAAGTGTGCTGTCCCGCTCCTATCTCTACCTTGTTTTCCTCATAACCCTCCCACCCTAGGAAAATAGGTCTCGGCTGGTCTGAGCTGGTTACCTTCCTGAGTATATTTTACTATACTAGTTATATTTTATATATACAAACTCAGTACTTACCTACTCCAGCTCCCCTGCCTAAGGGCCTCCAAGTGTTCTAGAACTTAACTGTTGTTACAACAATGTACTACTGCCTTAATATAGTGTGTCTTACTTTTGTATATACCGTGTCTGTACCATATTACTCTCCTGTCAATTTTTGTAGCATACATTTACTATAATAATGTTCATCTGCTGTGCTTGCTTTATACCCGGGTTGCACCTGGAAATGAGCCTCAGCTCAGCGTGCCTTTCCCAGTCACCAATTTTAAATAAATAAATAAATTTAGTTGATGCCAGAAAATCAGACCCCTAACAGTAGATTGCTGCTAAAGGAATTATTACTCTCTGAATCAATGGTCCTGGACAAATTACTGTCACATTAAACAAAAGGCATTGTGGGAGCAATAAGATCCATAACAAATGCTAACATGGAGATCCACAGAGACCATAAAACCAGCAAGCAAATTAACAAAAAAAATTATTTTAGCAAATAAAGGGAATGACTTACTAGGTGTACACCTACAACCAAAACACTCTGCAAAATATATACATATTTTATTTTGTTAATTTTGTCTTTAGATTTCCTTTAAATGTGGGATTCCACTGTAGTGGCCAATATTTGGGTACCTAGATTTGGACTCAAAAGAGTAAAAGTCCTTCACTCAATAAAGTGTGTGTGCGTGCATACGTGCTCGCATGAGAGCGTGTCGAGTGTGTGGGGGGGTCTGGTGGCCTATTCAGCCCCAAGAATCTTTAGGGTTTTAGATGTTTTATTGTGCATTTTTGATTCTATCTGGAGCATTTCTGAAGCACTGTACTACACTCTGCATAGTGTTCTGGTTATCCATGATGTTCTAAATGTTACCCCATTCTTAGAGATCACCATATGTTACCAGCTCATGAAAGAACTACATTAAAAATGCCTTCAGGTATTTATGACTGTATTTGACTCAAGAAAAGATTAGATTAAAAAAATATATATTTTCAGGTATTTATGACTATCTTTGGCCAAGTGCTGAAATATTTTTCTGATTTGACCCACTGCTACAGTCATTGCCATATTCTTTGTGTTGTTACTCATGACTTGTTTAATATTCTGAATTATCATACTACAAAGCAACATAGACATATTTCCTAGGTCTTTTTCTTTGTTGCTTATCAGTCTAATAAGAGGACTGCTGTGCCACTGGAGCCAAATGACAATGTGTGGTGTGCTATAAGTTGCTTATACTATAAATATCAAGAACATGAAGTATCACTAAGCAATATCAGCCCATAATGTTAGTAATTTTGAACAGTATTCCCATATTACCCTTTTCAGAAGTGTTTTTATTTTCTATAGGCTCATTAGATGGTTTTCTACCAAATAGTACTGGGTGTGATGTGAAAAGCAATGCTTTACCTGGAAGCACACCAGTCTAGTTCTATCCCTCCCACTACTGTACATCATCAGCATGTGGCCTCACTCATTGTTGCATCACAAGCCCTACTGCCTGATTGGTAATATGTGTGACACATTACCAATCAAGCAGCAGGAAATTGGGTCATCTCTACTACTAGTAATATCACAATCAGTGAGGTTACAATGCTGATAATGTATAGGGAGGAATCAAACTGACAGTTAGCCTCCAGGTAGAATGCTGTTCCTCACCATCATACCTAGTACTCTCAGGCAGAAAATCTTCTAATTAGCAAAACAAAAAAAGAAAACATGTATACTTCAGATATATAGGAAACGATAGCTGACTACTTCTCAAATTTACTATTAATTCCAGGCAGTACAGTAGCTCTTTAAATAGCAATCTACTTTAAAATAGAAACCTAATGTCAAAATATCACAGTCACAAACGATAAATACATAAACAGATTTCTTGATTTCATATTACTGTACAATTGTACAATTATTATGTGACTAATGAAAATAAGTAAATGAGCATATAAAATAAACTTCCCTTCTCAGGTTTCTTCAATATTCTTCTTCTTACCAAGTTAGGTAAGACAATAATAAATAATAATAATAAAACTTTATTTCTATGGCACCTTTCAAAAACCAAGGCACTACACACAATTTAAAAACACGTCAAACATTTCAAATCATAAAATTAAAACAGCTAGCACAGATTGACAAATAAAACCAAACTCCAAATGCTTGAGTCCATAAATACGTTTTCAGGGCCTTTTTAAATCCCTCCGCAGTCACGCACTCCCATAACTGATGGGGTAGATAATTCCAGAGGGTAGGGGCCACATGCGTAAATGTACGGGCCCCAGAAGATTTCAAGCACACCCTCGGGATAGCTAGCAACCCCATGCCAGCTGAGTGGAGGGATCGCCCAGGGCAATAAGGGACTAGAAGCTCTTTCAGGTAGTCCAGGCCAAGTCCATGTACGGCTTTAAAAGTCAGGAGACTGACTTTAAAGGTGATACGCCACTGCACTGGCAGCCAGTACAGTCCGCGCAGCACTGGCGAAATATGGCTGGACCGGTAGGTACCAGTCAAAAGCTGGGCCGCTGCATTCTGCATGACAGAGTAGTGATTATACCATAGAAATATTCTGCGGGGGAGTTTACAGCCTGAACTCAGGGCAGGGCTGTAAATCACATCAAGGCATGTCATGAGGTACAATTCATTCTCTGAAAATCCTTATTCACTAATCATGTGGTTTTAATAAGAGCTTACAATATATGAAGAAAGTGGTCTTGCATGCTTGGTACTGTGCTGTCAGAGCCAAGGTTGAGAGTAACAGTCCTTAAAGAGGTGGAGCTTACTTCAGGAACTGATATGAATATGATCACTTCCTTGAGAGATTAAGAGGATTTGTTAGTTTAGGTTACAGAAGTGGAACTTACTTCAGAAAGTTAGTTGACTATGACCATTTACTACATTCGTGTAGTAAGGAAGTGATGATTATGACTATTCTCTTTTTGGTTTTAACTTTAGGCTGGAAGGAGCTGCATTTGCTGTGAGTACTTATATGGCATGCCTCCTTTAATCATTGTTTGAGTTGTTTTATGTCTATATTTGTTTTTTTATGCTCTTGGGCATTGTTTAAATGATAGTAAGAAACGGGTATGGATAAAGTAGTTTTATAGAAAAGTTTTAGTGATTGTGTGTTCAAGGATTTTTAAGAGCCCTTTTAGTGGTTGGGATGGGTCATTTTGTTTAATTTCTTTTGTGTTCCTTAGTGTGTGGCTGCAGTTATTTGGTGGTTGCTGTTTCTTTTTTGTATTGTTTGGGGTATTTTAGGTACATTTTCTAGTTATGCTAGTCTGGCTTTTTTTGGAAGGTTGCACGTCAGTGGAACATTGAGGCTGGCTACTGTTTTTTCAGGGGAAAGTCCTGTAGGTTAGTTTATAATTCTAGGTTTGTTTGTTTTTTGCAAGTCATTAGAATTTTGCAATAGCTTTCTTATTTTGGATATGTTTTCTAGTTTATATTGGTTGTTGGAATTGTTCTGTATTTTATTATTTTTTTCTTGCTTTTTGGAGTGGGTTGGGCTGGTTACCCAGAGTGTGGGTGGGGGGTTAGCCTTGTTATAGAGGGCATATGTGATGTGGTCTGGTAAATGCATAGTGACCTTTGACCGCTACAGCTTATTCCACAGATAATATGCCTTATGGTTTGGCTATTGTAAGGGTAAGGTTACCCCATATGATAAGATTTTGACCAGTGAGGAAGCTGGATTGTTTAGAACCCCCTTGATAAGGAGGGATATAGCCATTCTCACCGGAAATCATGAATCCAAGAAAAATAAGGAAAAGAGAGGTGGGGAATAAGAACAAAAACTTAGGTGAGGGAGTGAAGATAAAAAGAAGAAATAAGTTATTGTAAACTGTCTTTAAAAAGCATTCATTCAGTTAAAGACATTGATAATTTGTTTAGCGAATACGATACTAAAATTTGAAAAAGAGACTGAAGATCAGCAAATCATTTAGTTCAAATGGATTCTGGGTTTTCAGTTTAAATACTAAATGAGACCCTATGACCTATGAAATATATCTACAATGTGTTGCTAAAAGTACATAATATTCAACCAAACTTCTGAGTGCTGTGCCCCACCTCTTGAGGAAGTATCTATTTTGTGACATAAAAAACATGTCAGAGTTTATTGGCTTCTTTTAAACAGTTTCTGGTTTTTTTTTCCGTTTTCTTTTTTGCTCAGCAGGCAGTGGTACAATTTGTACTTGTTTTGATAAATTTATTAAACAAAACTTATGCAAGGTATTTACTTTTTTATTTGAGAGCTGCTTTAATGGGCTAGGAAAGTGCACTGCATTCATTTTTCATTGGGATGGTTTATTTTGTGCAGTTGCACCCTTATAAATTTAGAACATGTTCCTTCGTGTTTCCTCCACATGGTTTCAGAACTGTACTATACAATGCCTTGAGATGTCTGAAAAAGAAAGTGCTCTATTAATTTTAGTTTGTTGTTGAAAAAATGTTGATCGTTACATTGCATTAATGATTGCTTAAAAGAAAGTCAGCTCTATCTCTCTCGTAAATTAAATTTCAATAATAATTTTTTTTTAATATTAAAAAGAACTATGTATTTACATCAGTAATCTCAACACTTTTTTTCTCTTACCTGTTTTGGTGACTTGTGTTCTGTTCAGGTAAATGAAATAGACAGAATTGCATGGGCAACCTGTAATGTTTTCTCCTAGTCTAAAGTCTTGGAATTAAATGAAAAACAAAATAAAAATCAGGGAGACAAAAATAACTACTGGCATGTTCATTTGTCTGACTGTGATGCGGATCAGGCACATTGGTGTTGTCATCCAATCAGCAGGTGTAATGCACGATCACATCACTGCGTGACAGTGCCAATAGAGTGTCTTACACTGATAACAACAAAAAAGGCCTAGATGTACTCAGTGCACCGCTGACATGAGTAGATGGATGCCCCCCCAAGCTCAGCAAAATCAAATTTCCTAAAGGTACATGTTTGTGATAACAAAGCTACAAACTGTGTTTATTGTTTGATTTATTGCTCTGCAAAATCAGTTCTGTGGCAATCCAATTGAAGTTTGATACAATTTAATTAGGTAACATACATCAAATAAATACATGATAATGGTCATTACAAAAAATTTGTTTATTTATTTATTTGTGATCTCGGATTAACACCTTTTGAGAACAAACTCATTACATAGGTTCCATGTCAGAGTTAGACAAACAGGCCCAGATATTCAGAAGTGCACCAAAACCTGGCACAAGTCCAGCATAGCACAAATCCGATGCACCACAGCACTACTGGAGTCATATTCAGAGGTTGCACAGGCTGAACTGCACCAGCGCAATGTGTCTGAATATGGCAGAGTTGCACCATGGTGCAAACAGGGTTGGGCCATGGTGCAAATAGAGGTGCACCATGGTGCACACAGAGATGCTCCAGTGCACCCATGGCAGCAGAGCAGCTGAGCAACAGAGGGGGGCATGGCACAAAGAACAGATCCAGGGACAGGGCCATGGAAGCACAGTGACAGGCCACAGGAGGCCCCCACCAGCACGGCATGGCACGACACACACACACAGGCACCCCAACACTGGACCCCAGAAAACAACAGTGGCATGGATAGCAGGTGACAGGAGGTGCCAACGGCCAATGGAGGGCTACCAAGGGAGACCCCTTGGCAGGCTGCTGGCTGTGCCCCACCCCCCGGGACGAGAGCAGGCCACACCCAGGACCATGCAGCCAAGCACACGTATGCCACACAGGCACACAGGGAGCCCACACAGTGGGCACTGTACAGGCCAGGTGGCAGGCAGCATGGTGGATCACATGGGACAGGCCACAACATGCCAGGCAGAGGACCCCAATACAGTGCGCGGACAGTACCCAACCAATGACCATGGCCATGAGCCATCACCATGCACACACCCACCACACACCTCTGACTGCCGCCCATGGGCACCCCAATGCACAGCCACTGACCCAGGGGATGGGCACCACCACAGTGGGAGTGACCACGGCACACAGCAGGGAACCACGGAAGCACGGCACGTGCCCTTCACGTGCACACAACATGGATGGACACTGGGCCACTGCAGCACGGTGCCTCATGCCACCAGCAGAGCAAATACAGACACAGGTGGGTATGCCAGACAATATATATGTATTGAACAACATGTACAGAAACAGCAGGGGCTGGGGAAGGGTGGGGACAGTGAGGAAGGGGGACAGGGAACAGGGACAGTGCAGTGGGAGGGGGACTGTAGGGAAAGGCCTAACAGGGGTAACAAGGGACACAGGGGCAACCCTAGTGATGGCTCTGGCTAGCCACCCTGGCATGCCATCCCTCACAACCCTTCACCACCAGCATGCCCTGCAGGGCCGCCACCACCACCCCAAGTATGCCCAAGACCACAAGCAAGGTCTACTGCATGGGCCACCACAGCATCTGGCACGGTGGTGTCTGCACTGGCAGCTGGACACCTGTAGTGAGGGTCAAGGCAGGTGCTCAGTGTAATGGCCCAAGGAACCATGCCCATCCACAGTGTGCATGTGCATGATAGGGAACACACCATCATGTCTGAAGTGCACATTGCCAGCCCTGCACAGTCTGTTCTGTGCCGATACACTGCGCTGGTCACGTGGCCTGCGCGGTTGACACCATGGCAGTGCAGTGCACATGCGCACTGCAGGTCTAAGCACAGAGCATGCATGGCCATCGTGCTGCCGCTTGCTCGGCGCAATACCATTGCACATGGTGCACTATCTCATTATTCAGATGCCACATGCAAATGAGCTCATCAGCCAATGCATGGTGCAGTGGGGTGCATTAGCATATCATTATCATTGCGCACAACCTCATTTGCATGTGTTGTGCCATAGAAGCATGACCGAACAGCACAGGCCATGTACCGGTATTGCAACCTTAACAGGTGTGGTGGATGCCACAGCAGCACACTGGGGGCAGACAGCACTGCAGGGTGGGATGGACCAGGGTGATGCTGCCAGGGCCTCAGTGAGTATGCGCTGTCACCTGTGTGGAGCATGCCATGGTTAGCTCTGTGCTATGCTGTGCTGCGCCCCTTGCCTGTCCCTAGGGCCCACACCACCATGCACATACTGCCCACCCCCCCCCACCAGGACTGCACTGCCCATCGTAACCTTCCCATGCCACACACACCCACTGGGCAGCCTGTGGGATCATCCCCATGTTCACATCCATGGCACAGTGCAGGGCTGTGCCAGGTGTGTGGCGCAGGCATTGGTGTGCAGCCCATGGCATCGCACACCACCTGGCGGGTGATGCATGGGCGCCCCTTCCTGTTGATATGCACTAGTCCCCCAGGGCCAGGTGGCACGCAGCTGCCAACATGTGTGCAGGCACAGGCCCCACTCATGCCAGGCATGCATGCCACCCAGTGGCTGTCCTGCATCAGTGCTGTACACTCCGCCTGTGTTCTGGGGTGATGGCTGCATTCCACAGAACATGGCAGCACAACCATGGGGATCTGTGTGGGGTGGTGGGCTGTGGCCACCTGGGTGCTGCCCTTGGTGTCCCATGTTGGTCCTTGACCAGTGCCCATGGCATGCAGGCACATGCTGGCGGTCACCGTCATCTCCACGACCATGGCATGGCTCTGTCTGTTGCATGCCTGCAGCTCACAGGGCTGCCTCAGCATGGCCAGGTTCAGGTGGTGCTGGCCCACAATCTCGGTGTCACTCTAGTTCCCAGCAGTGCTGCAGGCATGGTACCACCTGTGTTGGGCATGCTGCTGCTGGGCCCTTCATCAGCCATGTAGCTGTTCCTCCTGCCACCTCACACCCCTCATCACCACCCCCATCATGGAGGATGCACTCTCCATGTCCCCTGCTGTCCACCGTCCCCCTGGGCGGTTGAATGCTGGCTGTGTGCCACCCTGGTACACAGGCTTTGTGTCTGTGTCTGTGTGTGTGTGTCTGTGTGTGTCTCTCTCTCTCTCTCTCTCTCTCTCTCTCTCTCTCTCTCTCTCCCCCTCTCCAATGCTACCTCTCTGTCCCCTTCCCTCTGTGTCTGGTCATGTGCCTGCCTGTCTGTCTCTCTCTCTCTCTGTATCTCTCCCTCTCACTCTCACTCCCACCCTTGGCACAACTGCTGCCTGTGTGCTTGCGCCCTGTTTTACTAGGAACAAGTCTGCTCTGAGCAACTTCAATTTGCTCCATACTTGTGCCATGGTTTCATGGTTAAATATGCCACTGCACTGGATATTCATGGAAACGCCCCCTGCTCTTGCACCTGCATTCATTATAGTTGCGCACAGGTGCAATGGATTTTTGTGCTGTGCAATGGGTCCTGCTGAATATGGCTGCTTGGCACAAGTCCGCACCTGCCCCGGCTCAACTCAGTTGCGCCATGCACAACTGCTCAATATTTGGGCCACAGTGTAAACATAAGTGATTGCTGTTAAGCAGCAAGAATTAAATACCAAGTAAACAATACATACAATGTTAAACTTAGGCAAGTAAGGTAACAAGACATCAAGCTGGCATTGTACAATGTATGTAAAAATACAATTAGAAACATGAGAGTGGGAGTAGTAAAGGTAACAGTTAGGTAAGACAGGCTAAGACATACATAATAGATTGGAAGACTTACGTAAGGGAGGGTGAATACATTAGCCAGAGAGGCTTCATCATAGGGGGTAGGGGGAAGAGGACATATTTACAAGTTGTGGAAACAGGTCCATGTGGCAGACGTTAGAGATGAAAATTTGGGGGGGGAGGAGATAAAGGGAGGATTGGAGGGAGATATACAAGAGAAGTAGATAACAAGGGGAAAATTGCTTTGGAAGGCCAAGGAAATTAGGAACCAAGAGTAGAAAAACTTAGGGCCATCTAAGGTTTGCCCTGGGAGGAGAGTATGTAGTACCAAGCACCTGTAAGAGTGAGGGGATTAGTGAAAGCAGTCACAGCTGGAATTTGAAACAAGATGGCTCTTTAGCTTTTGTTTGAAGGGGCCTAATGTGGCTATGGAAGAGTATCCGGCTGTAAGGAGTTAAGTCAGTATGGAGCTTGATGGGAGAAAGCCCTCTGTCCTTGGAAGGTATGACAGCATGGGATTTTGAAAACCATACTATTGGTACTTCTGGTACAGTGCTTATTATTGTGAGCGGTGAGGAGCTTCTTTACCCAAGGGGGCATCAGGCTAAAACTTATTTTTTTAGCCATGAGCAGGCAGGTTTGGAATTTGAGCCTCCCTTCAAATTGGAGCCAGTCTATGTTAACATACAAGTCACACATATGTGTGAATCTTGCCGAATCGGTTGCAAGGCAGCAAGCTTTGTTTAGTGCCACTATAATCCTGCGGAGTGATGTGCCAGTTGCAGAGCCATAGATAATTAGACCATAGTCTATTAGCAAGACCACCGAACTAAGGATAGCTAGAGTAAGAGCCTCGGTGGTCAGACAGTTTTTATGCCTATATAGAAGACCTATGTGCCTATTAACTGCCTTAGCTGTATTGTCTATGTGGTAGCCATAAGTCAAAGCACTGTCAACTGTTACCCCTAAGTATTTAAAGTGCAAGAATAGTTTCAAAGGTGTCCCAACCTTATTTGTGATGCTAAGAGGGTAATTACAATACCTATTGTGGGAGCTAGAGAATAACATTGTTTTTGCTTTGTTAGCGTTCAAGATGAGTTTTTGCTCACCGAACCAACATTCAACCTTTGAAAAACTCATCTGGAGATTTATTTCCAGTTGTTTTAGGTTAGGATCACTCATGAACAGGACAGCATTGTCCACGTAAGGCAGAATTTGGCACTGTCAGGAGTACGGGAGCTGGTTTGGGAATAGCCTGAATAATAACAGACCCAATATAGATCCTTGCAGACACCAGATCGGACAGGTCTGCTAGTAGATAGGATGTCAGTGATCTTCACTCACTGTGAGCAGTTTGAAAGGTAGCTTGTGTCACATGCAAGCCCAATGGGCTGCAATTGTTCAAGCAGAAGGACATGATTAACTGTATCAAATGCTTTCGTTAGATTGATAAAAACCACACCAACAAGGGCACCCTAATCCAGGGAGCTGTGGTGCTGTGTCCCTTGCAAAAGCAGTATCTAATCTAATACATGGTTGTTCAAAAACCTGCCTACTGACAATTTATAAAATGCTCAGTGCCCTTAAGCAGACAGCAATGCATACAGATACAACATACATAATATACAACATGCTTGAAAAAAAAAAAAAACTTATTTTTCCTTTTTCTAACAATTCATTGCAAAAACTCATTGTTATAACTGCATACAGTCATCAGTCAAACATATAAAGATATCTTATGCTTAAGGGAAGGGAGGCGTGAACCCAAACAGATTCATTCAATGACCTAAGGATTTTAGCAGACAAAGGGGGCATGTATACAAAACAACTAGCTATCACTAGTTCAAATCCTTTATTAAACCCCTGATTAGGAAGGATTTCTTACATGTTTCAGTTCTGGCCCTCAGTATTTGTCACTTCCCTTGCTTTCTTGAACAGTACCCAACATTATGCTGTTCTCTAGTCTTAGAAGATGGCCACTTCTCAAAAGGGGTGACCCCTCCTCTTCTAGTAACTTCCACCCTCTCTCCATCTTCTTGCAACTTCCACCCCATCTCTTGCAGCTCTCCAAACTGCTAGGGAAACTGGTCCACTCCAGGCTTCTCAACTTCTTTTCATCCTCCAACTTTCTTTCATTCTTCCAGCCTGGCTTCCAGAAACACCGTTTCACTATCTCCTGCCTGCAGCATGTCACTGATTCTATCTTTTCTGGGATGGATCAGCAGCACACAATGGCCACCATTTTCATTGAACTGGCAAAAATTTTCAATTCTGTGTCCCATCCACTCCTCCTAAACAAACTGTGGTTTGCTGGCCTCTCAGCCACCACTATTGAGTGGTTCTACTCCTAACTCACGGACCATCAGCAATCAGTACAGATCAGAGACATCCTCTCCCTCCCACTACCCATAAAGGTGGTGGTACCACAGGGCTCCATTCTGGGTTCTGTCCTCATCTCTGTTTTCCTGAATGACTCCTCCTCTGCCTGTGTCAACTCACATATTCACATGTATGCTGATGACACAGTGATCTTCACCTCCAGTCCCTCCACCACATTTGTGAACGATCTGCTCCAGCATGACTTCATCAGCATTCTGCACTGGTTCCAATCCAACCAGCTCTAGGTCAGCACTAAAAAAAATGGCTTCCATGACCTTTCATACCAGTCAAAATCTGACCAGACTAATTGCCTATCCTGGTGTTCACTGCATTGGATGATTGGATGCCCCCCCCCCACCTTGAAGCTGTTTAATCTTTCAAGTATCTCGGTGTGTGGCTTTACAGTAAGCTTGACTTCTTGGCTCACATTGACGACATCCACACTAAACTATGTCCCAAGCTTGGTGGTCTTTGCAAGTCCGTAGAGGGCTTGTTACCAAAATGGTGCTCCCCATCTTTGACTATGTGAATGTAGTTTATGGCACTGCCCCTTCCACTTCCCTTGCCAGAGTGGACACCCTCTGTAACTCATTCTGTCATTTTGCCACAAACTGCCCTACTCGCACCCACTATTGCTCCCTATACTCCTCCATCTCCATCCTCCCTCTGACCTCATATCACCAGGCTCACTGTGCCACCCTCATTTTCAAATTCTGGTTTGGTATCCTTCCATCTTACCTCTCCTCTCTCCTTTCCCAACATCACAGCCTCCTGTTCCCTGTATTCCAGAGCTCACAGCACTTTCACCACTCCCCACCCTTGCTCCCATGTTGGGCAATTTGCCTTCTACAATTGATTTCCTCCTCTATGGTACCAACTCCCCTCCTCCATCTGCCTCTCTCCATCCCAGATGAACCAGAAACTAATTGTACTATTGATACAAGATCTAAAATTATTTCTCTGAATGTTATTGTATGTTGCTTGACTCTGGGATTGCTCCTCCCACAGAATGTTACTTGACTCAGGGTTTATACCACTCTCAGATGTTAACTTTGTATCTATTATGTTGACTACTCTGTACACATTGTCCTCTGTATTTACCCCATTGTAAAAAAACTGTCTGTAAATACTAACATGGAGCCTTTGCAAAGGAGTCTATAACTCAAAGGTTTGTAATTCTGATTACTTTAATAAATAAATAAATAAATCCCCTGGCTTCCTCAGGCACCAGTTGAAACTTCAACCTTATCCCACCTGGTCCTGTTATCCTTTCACCTGTCACTCCACAACCTGAGTTAGGTTTTAAATGTCAGGGGTTCGATTCTTAAAGAACCCCTAGACTAATGCAAGCTGCCCCCAGAGGCAGCTTGCATCAAAGCCTGGTGCACCAGGGATCCTGCACCCAATTCTTTAATGGGCAGGGTCCCAGCAGCAAAGTCCTGGGGCTTGTGGCAAACCTGGATGTGCACCAACAAGAAGGCACATCCTGAGGGTGTGCCACAAGCTGGGGTGGCTCTGCTCTGCTCTAGCCAGTCCCTGGTGGCTAGTGGACCCCCACCTGAACCTGATGTCCCCAAAATACTGTTATTTCACCAACCCCCTCTCTGATCCCTGATCCCGTTAAGGGTGGGGGGCCATTAGAACACCAGGGAAACTAGAACTTATTCATACTGCAGTCACATCGGGAATCAGGGAGGGGGTTGTAAAATTAAATGAATTACCCAGGACATCGGGATCTGGGGGGGGGGGGAGTGGTGCTGTGTTAGATGATGTAC
This sequence comes from Neoceratodus forsteri, assembly GCA_016271365.2. NCBI lineage: Eukaryota > Metazoa > Chordata > Ceratodontiformes > Ceratodontidae > Neoceratodus > Neoceratodus forsteri. The sequence continues at coordinate 729,199,926 of CM057455.1, forward strand.
TAGAACATCAGGGAGCAGAGAGGTGGGGTGATGAATTAGATGAATTATCGGGGCATCATGGATCAGGAAGGGGGTTGTTGAATTAAATAAATGACTGAGGTATCGGGGATCAGGGAAGGGGTTGCTGAATTAAATTAATTACCAGGGCATCGGGGACTGGGGAGGGGGTTGTTGAATTAAATTAATTAACAGGACATCGGGGGGGGGGTTGCTGAATTAAATGCATTATTGGGACATTGGAGATTGGGGAGGAGAGTCACCAGATCACCAATGCCGGGGACTTTGTATGCTGATGTATGGCACATTGGTCAACTCTCCCATAGGGGAGTTTTCTAAGTACACTTAGATCAGTCCTGGCTGGTCTAAGGGTTTTTAGAATTTCTCCCTCTGGGAGAGTTCTGTGAATCCCATTTATGGGGATGTGGCAGTTTGCGTCAGCCTCATGCCCCATAGCACCATGTCACAGCCCATTTCTGGGCACAGGGGCAGCGTAAGCCCCATTTGGGGCAGGCAGCCTGCTGCTGATGCAGGCTGCTTTTGTGAATAGCACAGGGGACAGCTTTTGATGCAAGGTGCCACTTGCACCATTTATGTTTGGTGCAGGCATCTTGTGTCAATGTCAGGGCTTTGCGAATTGAGCCCCAGGTTTTGCTGCAGGTTACTCGGGTACACTTGTTTGTGCAAACCTACTTGAAATGTAACACATTTTGCTTTGAGTAATAATCAGTTATTTATTTATTTTTCCTTTTGTATGCTTCCACTGTTGGACCAACCTACTTACAAATGCTTGTTAATCTGACTTATTCAGTGTATTACTGCTTCCCCCATGTTCCCCTCCACAGGGTCACACCTGGAAATGAGCCTTGGCTCAGTGTGCCTCTCCTGGTTATCAATTTTCAAATAAATAAATAAACTTTCTCTTTGGGTGGTAATAAGGAAAAGGGTTTATGACTGGAGTCACAAATATTCTGAAACTTTCTTTTTGGCACTTTCTGTACAGTTACACAACTTCCCAAGCTTGCAAGTGTTTAGAGCCGCATCATAACTGATGTCACATCCCAAGATTGTTCTAACTACTCTTTTCTGGATTCTTTCAATATCCTCCACATCTCTTTTAGTTAGACACTCCATTCCAGACTGTACATCCGTATTCCAAAATGGGTCTAATGTAAGTACTGTAATAATATACTAGGTCTGGTTGGCTCACACAAGCTCTGCATAGCAGGGTAAGAAAATAAAGCTTGCAATTTGCTTCGTCAAGCATCTGTTCCACTTACTCCAGCAAGTCCTGTTGCACAATTAACTCCTTTTTTTCGTTTATTCTTTTGGTAACCATGTAAGGCCCACTAGGCACATATGCCTGTTTTCAGGGGTGACCCAGGAACACTGGGGTGATTAAGTGACTTGCTCAGAGTCACACAGTATGCAAGTGGAGGTTGTGGGAATCAAAATCAGGCCTGCTGGATGTACCAAGCTCATTCACAGCTTGTTAGTCTAACCTCTAGGCTACACTGCTAGCCCCAAACCCAAGCCAACCCTAAAAACTTAACTTTACCTGCTACCTCAACATGTGACCCCTGAAAACCAACAGTGGAAGGTCCCACTTTCTTAGTTTGCAGAACGTGATTTCTTTTTTTTTTAAAAGGGTTAATGTGCATGTGTTTTTTCTCTGACCAATCCCGAATCCACAATAAAACAGCCTGCACAGTACTGTCTCTTCTTTCCAAAACATTATCTATAACTGTAGTGTCATCTATGTATTTAATACATGGACTGGTAGTCACCAAGCTATTAATCATAATCAGGAGCAAAAATGGACTCAATTTGGTCCCCTTGGGGACTTCACCACTGACTGTATCTTGTACTGATTGAAACCCATTTACCTCCACCCACTGAACCATTCCCTTCAAAATAAATCATATACCCCACCTCAGATATAGGGGAATGTCAGATTGTTCTAGTTTTTCTAAAATAGGAGCACATTTGCTGCAGCCACATCCAAGAGTAGGGCCATTCTCGATGCCCTACAGGTGGCAGGCCTCAGACAGCTAGTTTCAGAACCCACTCATGAGGGAGCAATCTTAGACCTCATACTCTCAAATGGGGGCAGTGAGAGGATCTCAGATCTAGAAGTGGGTTGCCATCTGGGAACAAGTGACCATCAAACAGTGTGGTTCATGTTAAACTCAGCTACAGAGTCAAGCCATACAAAAGTGAGGGTACTGGACTTCAGGAGGGCTGACTTTGGCAAGATGGGAGAGTACCTCAGAAAAACGCTAGCAAACAGGCTCGAAGGAGGTGTGAAGCAACAATGGGGAATCATCAAAACTGCCATCACAGAGGCAACAAGCCTTTGTGTGAAGCAAATAAATAAATCAAAATGAAAGAAAAAGCCACTTATGGTTTTCAAAAGAGGTGGCTGTGAAAGTCAGGGAGAAAAAGATAGCATTCCGGAAGTATAAGGAAACACAGAAGGAGCAGGACAGAGAGCTGTACCAGTTAAGGCAGAAGGAAGCAGGGAGGGAAGTCAGAATAGCAAAGGCTCAAACTGAGGTAAAGATAGCCAACTCGGTTAAGAAGGGGGATAAAACCTTTTATAGGTACATCAGCGAGCGTAGGAAGACAAAGGGAGGGATAGTGAGGCTGAATAGAATTAACGGTGGGTGGGCAGAGGGGGACAGTGAAAAAGCAGGGATACTGAATGAATATTTCTGCTCAGTATTCACAAAAGAGGAGGGGGAAGTGCCTAATCCAATTAACAGAAGCACCCTTGATAGGGGGGTCGATCCCAGTCCTTTCACAGAAGAAAGGGTTCTGCAAGAACTCCTAAAACTGAAGGTGGACAAAGCAATGGGGCCATATGGAATTCACCCCAGAATTCTAAAAGAATTAAGGGGAGAACTAGTGAAACCACTGGCTACTCTTTTTAATAAATCATGAGAGGATGGTGTGGTACCCAAGGACTGGAGGAAGGCGGATGTGATTCCTCTTCACAAAAGTGGGACCAAGACAGAGGCAGGAAACTACTGACCTGTCAGTTTGACCTCTGTGGTAGGGAAAGTGATGGAGTCACTTCTGAAGGAAAGAATTGTTGAGTACCTAGAGGCCAGTGGGGCACAGGACCCAAGGCAGCATGGGTTTACAGCAGGATGGTCATGTCAGACGAATCTAATAAATTTATTTGACTGGGTGACCAAAGTAGTAGACCAGGGAGGGGCTGTGGACATGGCCTACCTAGACTTTAGCAAGGCATTTGACACAGTCCCACACAAAAGATTAATAGTCAAATTAACCAGCCTGGGAGTGGGTCCCACGGTGGTAGCCTGGGTAAAACATTGGCTGGACAACAGGACACAGAAGGTAATCGTAAATGGAGTCCACTCTGAAGAAAGAGGGGTTACTAGTGGGGTACCGCAGGGTTCAGTGCTGGGTCCAGTCCTTTTTAATGCCTTTATAAGTGACATTGCAGAGGAACTGGAAGGAAAAGTATGCCTCTTTGCAGATGACACAAAGATCTGCAACAGGATTGATACACAAGGAGGCGTGGAAAGGATGAGAAGGGACTTGGTAAGGTTGGAGGAATGGTCAGAAGTATGGCAGTTAGGATTCAATGTAAAGAAGTGCAAAATAATGCACCTGGGAAACAAGAACCCAGGGGAAGAATACACAATTGGGGAGGTAGTAACAACAACAAAAAAGGAAAGGGACCTGGGAGTAATCATATCAGATGACCTTAAGGTTAGCAAGCAATGTGAGAAGGCAGTAAGGAGGACTGGGGGTATACTGGGATGCATAGGGAGAGGCATCACCAGCAGAAAACAGGAAGTTGTTATCCCGCTATACAGACAGTTGGTGAGACCCCATCTGGAGTACTGCATCCAGTTCTGGAGACCCCATCTCCGCAAGGACATAGACAGGATAGAGGCAGTCCAGAGGAGGGCAACTAAAATGGTGCAGGGTCTGCAAGAGAAGCCGTATGAGGACAGACTTAAGGAGTTTAATATGTATACCCTTGAGGAAAGAGGGGAGAGGGGGGACATGATAGAAACTTTTAAGTACCTCAGTGGAATCAACAAAGTCCAAGAGGGTAGCATCTTTCAGAAAAAGAGACGTGCAAGAACAAGGGGACACAATTTAAAGATGGGGGGGTGGTTTAGGGGCAATGTGAAGAAGTATTTTTTCACAGAGAGGGTAGTGGATACACGGAACAGCCTTCCTGAGGAGGTTGTGGGGTCTAAAACTGTGGGAGAATTCAAGAATGCATGGGACAGACATAAGGCAATTCTTGTGGGGGGTAGGAAGAAATAGGCTGTTGGTTAACTAGGATCTGTGGCCTATCCTGTAGGTAGGGAATGGGCAGACTAGATGGGCCAAGCAGTCCTTATCTGCCGTCAAAGTCTATGTTTCTATATTTCTATGTTTCTATAATATTGTGGTCTATAACATCAAATGCCTTTCTATAAGCTACATGAACTGCCCTCACAAATTCTCCATCATCCCATACTTTTACACATAAATATAAAATGTTTATGGCAGCCAAAGCGGAGGAGCTTGCTGTCGAATAACCAAACTGGTTTACATCTATCTTTCCAGTTCTCATTTTTACAATCCATTTGATAATAAAATCTTTACACATTTTTGAAATAATGCTAGTTAAGGAAATTGGTTGAAAGTCTTTTCCAACCTTGCTGGGGGAGGAGACTTTGGGAAGGGGTATTACCTTCACTTTCTTGCATTGGATAGGTAACTTTCCAGTTTCTAGTGGTTTGGTAAAAATATTAAACACCCAATGTACCAGTATGTCAGCACCACTCCTCCAAATTCAGTTTGGGACCAAATGTGGTCCCATGGCCTTATTCACTTTCAGTTTTTTAATTTCCTTTGTCACACTCTCCTTTGGGAGCAAATAATCATTTAGGACATTTAACATTTTGATAGGTCTAGATTCAAGTGTGATTAAACCCATACTCACATCACATAGAGATTGGTTTAGGGTGTCTATAAACACCTGGACCTTACTTTCACCTATGAAACCACACCTCTCGGCCCCTTTATGCACTTGATCACTGGAGTTGTCACCTTCTAGGGATTCCTTTGTCTTTTTCCACCACCTCTTGGAGTCTGAGTTCTTCAGGGTCTCATTTTTCTTTGATAATAATATCTCCTTAGCTTTTTTGACTCTCTGTCTACCTGATTTTGTAATTTATTATATGCCACCATGTCTTGTCTTTTAAATGCCCTCTGCCTCTGACTAATTAGACCTTTAAATCCCTTGGTGAGCCATGGTTCATCACTATTGAACTTCATAGACTCTTTCATTGGTACAATCTGGTCTATAGTTGTTGGAATGACATCTGCTACCACCTTACATGTAGCATCTGTGGCTTCCCACTTCAGCCTGTCACCTTTTAATTCCCCGGCAACAGCAGTCAATGCCCTCTCCTTCTTTTCTTTTGTCCATTTCCTAGACTTAACAAGTTGCATTTTGTCCCTTTGTTTACTACTCGCCTGGAAATGTGACATTATGACAAATACTTCATGGTCCGATGACCAAATGGGGGTGATATTTCAGGTACCTCATACCAGTCACTTAGAGTTGTTATAACAATGTCTAGAACAATGTCCCCTCTCGTACCCCTTTTCACTATCTGCTTCAAATTCCTCTGTGTCAAGAGAGGTGAATAAATTCAATGAGTATAGCCACATAATAAAGCCCCATGATTATGTCAATTTTCCAACAGGAGATAGATAAGGCACAAGCAGAGAAGAAGCAAGGAGTACAACCGAAAGCTACTGGAGATTAGGTAAGAGAAAATATCCTGCATAATTAATCACAGTTAGACAAATGAATATAATTATAATCACCCATACTGATTTATTTTAAATTTAATTGCAAGTTTTATACTGAGAGAAAACACTACAGAATGCTAATACATTGTGTGTCTATTTCATTTGCATAAAAACATGATTAATTGAAATACAATACTGATGGTTAAGAGGTAGAAATGTTTAGTAAAAGTGTAAAAAATGCACAATGAATAGGTTAAATTACCATATAGCATACCTATCATCTGTCCCTGATTGCAAGGGGTGTTCCTTATTTCACCCCTTAAAATTGCTTTGCACTCTTCTGTTCCTCATGGAAAGGTGCTGCCCACACACAAAATGTACTGAAAATTCAGACTTTAAAGCAGTAGTGATAGTATTCTATGATGTTAAATCACAAATAAACATTGTACAAGTAAACACAATGGTTTACATGGTGTTCTGAGCTTCTTTCTCCAAGTTTGAGGATGTGTGCCTCATAATGGGGGTCTGTGTCCCTCATTGCCCCTCATTTTGAATGCCTGTGTCCCTCATTTCAGAGCCAAAAGGTTGAGAAGTATGATATGCAGTATGAGAATGGATCCTTTGAATGGATATAAAGTTATGCATGTGACTTTGTCCTGAATGTCTATACCATCTGTAATCAAATTGTAATTCTTTAATGTCCACTGTATGTAAACTATCCTTAATTTACTTGTTATTTCTCTGAGTACTGTATTATAATCTTGTCTTGCATTTCATTCACTGCAAATAGTATTATTCAGTTTCTGTATGTAACTAATTCTGGGTGGCCCCTGAAAAAGGAACTTCATGTCTCAGTGGGCCTACCTGATCATCAAAATTCAAATACATAAATAAATGAAAGTATTATAGGGATCGATATTCAAATGTTAGTGCCCAAGCTAATATGGTTAGTGTAGGCACCAACTTGGGTTTGCATGAACACACCTGGTGGGGCTATATTCAAAGGCCCCAGAGCACCCCCAAGCCCAGCAATGCCAGTTTGCTAACATACATTTATGCAAATTAGGTAGTCCCCTCAAACATACCAGTGCAGTAGGATATTTAAAGTTTGCAGCAACATTAATTGGCGTCCCAAAGAATTGCTGTTTACTATCATCATAAACCTCCTCTTAACTGGGTGCTAAGCCCACACCCTTCCAAAGGTAGGGCAGTTGTACTGCAGCTGCCCACAACTAATCTCCAGTTGTCACAGGTTTAATTATGCTCTGGTGTCCAGTGGTTCCCCACCCCCTGATCACCCATTTTCAATAGTTGTAGTATTTCTTATTAGCCTGTATTTTCCCACCTCTCCAGTCTCTTTTCACTAGTTGCATATTTCCTGGCATCCAGTGGTTTCCCTTCCCCCCAATCACCTGTTTTCACTGGTTGTAGTATTCACTGATATGCAATGGTTCCTACACCTCCTGATAGCCTGTAATCTCTCTTCAGATTATTTTCTGGTTGTCCACTGTCCCCCTGCAACAGCTTCCCTACTCCACCCACCTGCTCACTTCCCACCTCACTGCAACCCCCTTACCTGGGTGTCTGGTGCTCCACACAGCTATGTATGGTGACCAGCATAGCCCTCCTCTCACCTCATGGCTGGCCACTGTATGAACTGTTGGTGAGTGTGCGTACTTGAGAAACAGCTGTTCATGCAGTACGAGCACTTACTGACAGCTCATATGGCGGCTGGCTCTGGAGGTGAGAGGAAGGCTATGCCAGCTGCTGTACATAGTTGTATGAATTGCCAAACACTGTGGTATGGGGTGGTACGGGGAGGTGGGAAGTGAGTGGGTGGGGCAGGTGAGTGGCTGTTTGCTGGGGGAACACTGGACCACTAGGGAATAATATAAAAAGAGAAAATGGGCAATCAGGCAAGGTAAGTTTTATTTATATAGCGCCCTATCCAAGGGCTCAGAGGGGGTGTGGGAACCATTGGACACCAGGAAATACAACAACTGAAAATGGGTGATTAGAGGGAGGAGCCACTGGACACCAGAGCATACTTCAACTAGTGCAAATGGGTAATAGGGTTGGGGAACCACTGGACCACTAGGGCTCTAAATTGAGCTTTGTAAGTGGTGCTGAGGGGCTGCTGTGCATGCAAATAAGCTCATAATGGACATGAAAATGGCCCCTTTGCACCTTGCATGCCCAATGGGCTTATTTACATGCTCAGACTGAATATAGATCACCAGGGACTTGGTGCTATCCCATTTTGGACAACACTATTCCCTGTGGGCCATATGCAGCCCTGTTCCATGCTGGAGCAGTACAGATTCACTTAGCACTGCACTGAAATGGTTTGCTATTCAGTCGGATAGTACCATTCACTGTCCATCTGAATATCAGTGCTGGTAGAGAGAGTGGCAAGCATAGCAGAAATAGCTGTGCTGCACTTGCCCTGTTTTCTGAATGTTGGGTCTTATGTATATAGTTTTTTGTTTTACATATGGTTATACATTTCTCTTATGATACAAAAACACTGTTCTCTTGAGAAAGTGATCAACATTCACAAAACATTTAGTTGATGGTAACTTGGTGTCCATCTGGAATATATTAGAAATACATGAACATGCATAACATTTAATTTGAGTGTGAGAGCTGCTCTTCTTCTATTTATTACAGTTCTTTCTGGCTGAGAAGGTACCTCCCCACTGCTCTTTGCACTTTTCTCTCCACAGGGAACCTAGTGTCCCATAACCTCTCTATTACTAGATAAATAATTTCATAAAAGCTAATACATAATACGGCTGCTCGATGGCCCAGCCAGTGTTTGAGTGGCCACCCTGGAGAGATCATACTGATAATCAGTGCTAGCATCGGGGGTGCAAGGATGCACTTGCACCCAGGCCTTGAGTGCACGGGGGCCCTGAGTCCATTTCTTTTTTTTTCCTAGGGCTGCCCAAGGAAATTGAAGCAATGGGTATGGGGGAATGCAGACCACATTTGTGCCTCTTGGTGGCCCTGCTTCAGACTGTCTGACTGGTGCAGTGCTTGCTGCAGTGAGCCTGTCACATCTTACACTGTTACAGCAGCAAGAATGAGAACTGCCTGCTCATTAAATAATTTGCACTGTCACGCTGTGGGTTGCGCTCTTGGCCACTCATACCTGAGTCAACAGTTAAGTTGAATCTGTCAGTTTCTTGGTCAGCTCCTCTTCCCAGCTGCTGCTGCCTGCTTCTCAAGTCCATCCTGACTCAGTTCTCTTGTGACTCAAGTTGTGGGAGATGGGGGCAGTCGGTGAGCCTGCGTGCACTTGCGCCAATTGTTGACAGCCACCTGACTGGCTGCTATTTGTCAGGTGGTTGGAAAATGTCAGAAAGGTAAGCCTCACAGGAAAAGTGATCAGTGTCACTCAGCAAAGTGCACAGCTTTATGGATGGACATGCTGCTGTGTGCTGGTTTGCTGTGCTGGCTGCTCCTGAGTTTAACGAAATCTTGTGTGGTGTTTAATAAATTGACTTAAGTTACTGTCTGACTCTTTGCTAAGAATGCTGCTGGCTTTAAAACAAATCAGAAAGAAATCTAAAAAAGATGGAAAAAGGGCAGGGAGGAGAAACGGGATGGGAAAGGAAAGGGAGATCACCCTAGCTTGGAAAAGGTGGGGGGATTCAAGGGAAAGCTACCATCATCTGTCTCCTGTGACTGTGCACTGCTATGTGCATGCAGGTGTTTTCCTAAAATTCCTAAGTGGCTTACTGAATAAGTGGGCAAGACAAGTGGCTTAATTAACAAAACGAACAAAAAAAAAGAAAAGTTTTCATACTAAGTTTTGTACTTGATAAAATTTCATTTTTTGGGGGAGAGGGCACTTCACAGTTATGCTCAAGGGCTAAAAAAATCCTAGGGCTGGCTCTGCTGCCAATGGTAGCATGTCCAAACCGACGGCTAGGAGGTGGCATATTCTTGCTCCACACCAGCTCCTGCTGGTGGACCAAGGAACTTGCTCTCCCTGTAGGAGTACACTCTGTACATCTGAGGCACTCACCCACAGATGTTGCACATGCTGCCTGAGGACTGTCAGAAAAAGTGTGGAAACACCCAGCCAGTGCTGCATGAAGGTTGCCCCCCGCCGCAGACCCCACACCACTGACTATGGTACCAGACTCTACCAGATCGTGGTCTCCTGAGGGTCTTCCAGAGGGAGTGATTTTTATAGTAGCACTATGAAATCACCTTTTGGGCAAGATATGAACATTTTCACTTACTAGGTTTATGGGGTGGGGTCATAAGAAAGCTATGTAGAAAATCTGAGGGTAAAAACATTTAAAAAACTAATGTTATGAATGTACATTGAAATTGATCAACACATGCTCAAAACTTTGCCAATTTTAAATATTTTTACCCCAAATTTTCTACATGTATGGGGCTAATATCATAGCCTCATACATGTAGAACTGCCAGCAAAGATAATGTTACTACAGTTAGACAGCCCCGCTACCCCGATCCTACAGTAGTTCCAGCCTATTACTCCCTACATAGTGCACCTGCAGGCCCGCTTCATACCTCTCATTATCAAAAAGCTGATTTTTGGGGTGGGGCTGCAGTGTTCGGACAGCCGCTTGGCTTGTACACAGAAGGTATGAGCTGGGCATATTAAGTTAAAATTTATGTGTTTGGCAAAAAAAAAAAAAAATTTGAACTGTCCATTTAGCTAATCGGGCAGACAACTTCCTAGAATGAGTTGCCTGCCAGACATCTAAAATCATGTCAGCAACTCTTTAAAGAAAAGAAGGGTAGCAGTGGAAAAAGCAAGAAATCACCTGATGGTTGTGACCACAGGAAAAATGATTTAGTCTCTCCTAGCAAAGCCACAACAGGAAAAATAATTTCAGTGCCTTCTGAACACCCTGTGCAGTGAAATAGTGGGGGGCTCCTCTCACTCCCTAGTAGCTCCACTGTAGAGGTACACCACATTGTACTGATTGGGCCTGTAGGAGAAAACTTTTGAATTTCCTAGTAGAAGGTTCAAACTAAAGGCTCAGGTCTGGGAACTATCAACACATGGGTTCCAATACCCCTGGAGTTTTATATGCTCCATGGTTCATTTTGGGGCACTCCAGCAGGTAGATCTCCCCATAGGAAATATCCTTCTCACCTCTTTTCTGGCTGCTACAACCTCCTCCCTGTTACCACCCCCAAAATATATTGTAATGTAGAACTCCTAAAATGAATGCCTGCCTGTTCTTTAGTCCTCCTGCCAGTGTGCTAGAAAATTAAGCCATTACAAAGATATTTTATAGCTTGGTACATAATGCTTGTTTTATAGCCTCTGTAAATAGCGCATTCCCCATTGCCAGCACCATGCTGATTGGCATCTCCACTCACTGCAATGTAGGGAGGGAGCAATCTTAGACCTGGTACTGTCAAATGGAGATGGAGAAAGGATCTCAGATTTAGGAGTGGGTAGCCATCTGGGAACAAGTGACCACAAAACAGTGTGGTTCTCAATAAACACAGCCATAGAGTCGAGCCATACAAAAGCAAGAATGTTGGACTTTAGGAGGGCTGACTTTGGGAAAATGGGAGAGTGCCTCAGAAAAGCGCTAGCAAACAGGCAAGAAGGAGGGATGGAGGAGAAATGGAGAAAATCAGAACAGCCATCCCAGAGGCAACAAGCCTTTGTGTGAAACAAATCAACAAATCAAAATGAAGGAAAAAACCACTATGGTTCTCAAAGAGGTGGCGGGGAAGCTTAAGGAGAAAAAGGTATCATTCAGGAAGTGTAAAGAAACACAGAAGGAGCAGGACAGAGAACTGTACCAGTTAAAGCAGAAGGAAGTGGAAAAGGCAGTCAGAATAGCAAAAGCCCAAACTGAGGAAAAGATAGCCAACTCAGTTAAGAAGGGGGATAAAACCTTTTATAGGTACATTAGTGAGAGAAGAAAGATGAAGGAAGGGATAATGAGGTTACTAAAGGGAAAGGAGGGTGGGCAGAGGATGACAGTGAAAAAGCAGGGATACTGAATGAATACTTCTGCTCAGTATTCACAAAAGAATAGGAGGGGGAGGTACCAAAATCAAAGAATATAAGCACTCTGGATAGGGAGGTTGATACCAGTCCATTCACAGAAGAAAGGATCCTGAAAGACCTCTTAAAACCGAAGGTGGACAAACCAATGGGGTCTGATGGGATTCACCCCAGAATTCTAAAAGAACTAAGGGTAGAATTAGTGACACCACTGACTACCCTTTTTAACAAATCATAGAAGGATGGTATAGTACCAGAGGACTGGAGGAGGGCAGACGTGATTCCCCTTCACAAAAGTGGGAGCAAGAAAGAGGCAGGAAACTACAGACCTGTTAGTTTGACTTCAGTGGTAGGGAAAATGATGGAATCACTTCTAAAGGAAAGAATTGTTGAGTTCCTAGAGGCCATTGGGGCACAGGACCCAAGGCAGCATGGATTCACAGCGGGAAGGTCATGTCAGAAGAATCTAATAGATTTATTTGACTGGGTGACCAATGTGGTGGACAAGGGAGGGGCAGTGGACATGGCCTTCCTAGACTTTAGCAAGGTATTTGACACAGTCCCACACAAAAGATTAATATACAAGTTAGCCAGCCTTGGAGTGGGTCCCAAGGTGGTAGGTAGCCTGGGTTAAAAATTGGCTGGATAACAGGATACAGAGGGTAATAGTAAATGGAGTTTACTCTGAAGAAAGGGGGGTTACTAGTGGGGTATCGCAGGGTTCACTACTGGAACCAGTCCTCTTTAATGTCTTTATAAGTGACATTGCAGAGAGACTGGAAGGAAAAGTATGTTTCTTTGCAGACGACACAAAGATCTGCAACAGGGCTGATACAGAAGATGGGGTGGAGAGGATGCAAAGGGACTTTGCAAGGTTGGAGGAATGGTCAAATATAAGGCAGCTTAGATTCAATACAAAGAAGTGCAAAGTAATGCACCTGGGAAACAAAAATCCAGTAGAAGAGTACACAATGGGGGATGAGATAATAACAACAGAAATGGAAAGGGACCTGGGGGTAGTCATATCAGATGACCTTAAGGGCAAACAATGTGAGAAGGCAGTAAGGAGGGCTGGTGGGATACTGGGATGCATAGGGAGAGGCATCACCAGAAGAAAACAGGAAGTTGTTATCCCTCTGTACAGACAGTTGGTGAGACCCCATCTGGAGTTCTGCATCCAGTTCTGGAGACCCCACCTCCACAAGGACATAGACAGAATGCAGGCTGTCCAGAGGAGGGTGACTAAAATGGTGCAGGGTCTGCACCAGAAGACATACAAAGAGAGATTAAAGAAGCTTAATATGTATACACTCAAGGAGAGGAGGGAGATGGGGGACATGATAGAAACTTTCTAGTACATCAAGGGAATCAACAGAGTTCAAGATGGTAGCATCTTTCAGAAAAAGAGATGTGCAAGAACAAAGGGGCACAATTTGAAGATAGAGGGGGGATGGCTCAAAGGTAATGTGAGGAAGTATTTTTTCAAGGAGAGGGTTGTGGATACATGGAACAGCCTTCCTGAGGAGGTAGTGGACTCAAAAACAGTGGGGGAATTCAAGAATGCATGGGACAGACATAAACCAATTCTAGTGGGAGTAGGAGGAAGCAGGCTGTTGGTTAACTAGGATCTGCAGCCTATGCATTAGGTAGGGAAATGGGCAGACTAGGTGGGCCAAGCGGTCCTTATCTGCCATCAAATTCTATGTTTCTATGTAAGTGAAGCCCACAGCGCACTTTAAGGCAGTAGCAATCCTATGATGCATTACTCAGAAAGTCTCACAGGATCACTACTATCTTAAAGCATGCTTTGTGCCTCACTTACATAGAGCGATTGGAGGTGCCGCTCAATGTGATGCTATCAACAGGGGATTACATAATTTATGGAGACAATGCAACAAGAAATATTAACCATAAGGGTGTGTGGGTAATGAACAGTACTTCCTGAATTCCATGAATACTGCACTATTCATTATTCAGATACGATTAACAAATAGCAGTACTATTCCTGTCTATTCCTGTTGGAAAATACTAACAAAAAAAAAGAAACAATGCCCCATCCTCCTCTCAAGCTCAGTCCTTTAAACTACAACCCCTACCCTCCACTACAATCCCAAATGCACCCTCCTCTCCCCTAGCACCCAGAATTTCATGTTTTGAATACAAATAAATTCCCAGGGCAACTGGTACAACCTGCCTGCCTTCATGGCCGGCCGCCATCTTGTCTTTAGTGCTTTTCTCTTTAAAAAAAACAGCAATATTTGCCCCATCCCCTGCCCCTGACAGCACCAAAGACTCACCCTTCTCCCCCAGCACTCCAATATTCTTTGAAAAGAAGGTCAGCCATTTTGCTCTGTTAACAAGTGCAGGAGTGCTTTCATTTATTAGAATGCATCCGACCGTGGAGGAGGGTGGGTTGTGTCATGTCACCTTCATTGTTGCATCTAGGAGCCTTCTTTTAAAAGAAAATTTGGATGCTGTGGGGGAGAAAGGTGGGACTGTGATTGCAGCAGAGTTAGGGGATGGGGTCTGTATTTTATAGGATTGTGGGTGCAGCTCATGGCAGTCTTAGGCAAGAAACTGCTCTTGGGGGTTATCCATAGACCTCTGGGGCAAGGGTAAGAGAGAGACAGAGAACATAGGAAGAACATGAAATAGGGGTGGCAATGGGGGAAATAGTGCTGATGAGTGATCTGATCTTGCCAGATATAGACTGGGATGCTCCAGTGGCCAGGAGCACCCAGAGTCAGTCATTGCTGGACACTTTACAGGACAGTCTACTGGTACAGCAAGTTAAGGAACCCACCAGAGGGACTGCAATTCTTGATGTGGTGCTCACCAACTTGGAGATGGGTGGAGCTGTGAGAAGAGAGGAGCCACTGGGAACCAGTGACCATAACTCCATTTGGTTGGAACTGCCCCAGGGTCCAGAAAACCCCAATCAGGAGTTGAAATCTTTGATTTTGGAAGGGCAACTTCTACAGGCTGCGGAAGCTGGTCAGGAAAAAGTTAGTTGGGGTGGACAACACAGATGGGGTGGAAGAAAGATGGGGCAATCAAGGTGGCCATTCTTGAAGCATCCATGTTATGCATGAGAATGGTAACTAAAAAGAACAGGTTCAAGAGACCTTTATGTTTCTTGGCAAGTTACAAGGAGGTAGTGAGGCCCAAGAAAAAGGCCTTCAAATACAAAGAAAAGCAGGTGGAGGAAGAAATGGTAGACTATTTTTTGAACAATAGTGAGGCAAAGAGGGCAGTTAGGGATGCAAAAGCAGACACAGAGCTACATATTGCAGAGGAGGTCAAAAGCAGAAAAAAGCAGTTCTTCCGATAAATTGGGGGGGGGGGGAGTGAATTGTTAGGCTAACTGAGGAGGATAGACCAACTAAGAAGGGCAGGCACAAGGCCCCTATCCTTTCTTTTTTCATCCATTGTTTATTCTCCATGGTGGGCCTCTGTCCTTGTCAGCATACCACACTGGACTGCATGGTCGTTCGAGGCATCCTCCCTCTCATGCCCTGGTGGATCACTGGAGCTGGCCTGTGGCTTCATCCAGCTGCAGCTCCTGATGTTCTCCATTTTCTCCCCTATTACTTGAGGCCCCAGAGCGCAGTTGCCCATGTGCATGGGGGTGCGCATGCACACCACAGCTCCGGTGAAGGCCCCTTCTGCCCTCCTGGCCTATTGCCAGGTTCCCACTCTGTGTGGCTCTGCCACCTAGCCTTCACTGGGTGGCAGCCAAGCACCAGGGAGCCCCACATCTCTCCCCAAGGAGGAGAGCTGCTGGCCGGCTCCTCAATCTGCTCCTTGCCCTTCCTCCCAGCTGACCCCGGTGGTCCAAGCTCATACCTGAACCTGGGTCACTGATGTGATGCAAGGTGTGGCATCCAGTGCCTCCACCCTCAGCACCACTCAGCTGGCTGCAAGGCCCCTATCCTTAATGATTACTTTTGCTCAGTTTTTTTACTAGGGAGGATGGTGGACCCTTACCAGAGAGTGGCATCAAAGTGGCCACTAAGGGGGTCCTTGAGATGAGGTAGCCAATATTTACAAATAAAAGGGTCCAGAAAGGACTGGCAGCCCTAAAGACAGATAAGGCCCTGGGACTAGATGGGTTGCATCTGAGATTATTCAGGGACTGGCAGAAGAACTGGCTGAACCCTGGCAGGTCTATTCAACAGCTCACTAAGGATAGGGGGTAGTTCCAAAGGATGGCAGGGTGGCAGACATTATTGTACTGCATAGTGGGGGTGGGGGACAAGCAGGGAACTGTCAGTCTCCTCTCTGTTGTAAGGAAGCCGATGGAATCACTAGTCAAAAATGACCTCAAGGACTACTTGGAGAGCAACAGTCTCCTCTATAGTAACCAGCATAGATTCGTGGCAGGGAGGTCTTGTCAGACTAACCTGATAGTTCTCTTTGACTGGGTGATGAGGGAATTAGATAGGCACAGCACTGTAGATTTGCTAAAGCACTAACAGAGGAGAGGAGAGGATAGCTAAGGAGATAAAAAAGTGGACAAGACCTTTTTCTAGTATGTGGGGTATGTGGAGTGAAAAGAGGAAGACAAGAGGAGAGATAGGAAAAATCAGGAGGGCAGAAAAGGACTGCACTGAGGAAGATCAAGAGAAAGCAGAAATACTAAATGATTACCTTGCATGGTCTTCATGGTTGTGAATGGTGGTGGTGGGCAGTGGTGGTGGTGGGGTGATGGACCAACATGCTACAGTAAGCACCAGGGAGACGGGGAGTGAAAACAAGTCCATTCTCAGTGGAGAGGATCTGGAAGGGATTGGAGCCTTAAAGGAGGTTAAGGCAATGGGGCCAGATGGGATTCAGGCAATGATCCTAAAGGAACTGAGCATGGTTCTGGCCACCCCTCTAGCAGTACTTTTCAGCACCTAAGTGAAGTTGGATAAGTTGCATAGGACTGGAGGAAGGCTGATGTGGTCTCTCTACACAAAAGTGGCAGTAGGGAGGATGCTAACAACTACAGACCAGTCAGCCTCACAAATGTGGTGGGGAAGTTAATGGAGACACTACTGAAGGAGAGGCTCGTGGAGCACCTGGAAGCAAAAGGGCTGCACAACCACTGGCAGCATGGTTTCACGTCGGGGGGAGGTCATGTCCTCAATAAAGACTCATCCCATCTTAAATTTATGGGCATTGAATGGATTAATGTAGAGTGAAAAGAGCATCAGTGGGTACCCTTCAATTTGTTTAACATCTCCTTGATAATGTGGGGCTGGTTAATGTGGGACGTTCAATCTTCTAATGATGCACAAATGTCAGCCACGCCTTCCTTGTATTCAAAAAGTGATTTATTCTTTTGTTATGGTAACTCAAAGATCCCCTGATATTGCCCAATGTTTTACCCAGATGGGCTTCCTCAGGGGCTTTAGGATCTATGATAAATACATGCATAATAAATATTAATATATTGAGTTATGATAGTCAGCTAACATCATTTCATTTGTAATAAGTCACATCCTATCCCTAGTCTGTTACACTCTTCGATGTACTGTTTTAATCAATATTTACTTCATATCAATTTTAATTTTAATACTTAATAATATTTCTAATCAAGTAACGATACAATAACAGTAAAGGAATAATCAGACGTAAGTGAACAAGTAATGTTAAAAGGTTTTTTTAACTAATGATGCATATATGTTGTATTAAGAGCACTACAACTGTTAATCTAGTTTTTAATATTTGTTTTTAACTTTTACATTTATTTAGTATTTATTTACACTTGCACATTTGTACTTGTATTCTATATTGTATGGGAGGTCAAAGGGTGATGGCTTTGCCTTTAAGTATGACTGGCCCCTTTAAAGAGACAATGCTTAAGCTGTTGTCACTACCTAGTGCTTTAGCCTATGAAAAAGCATCTGGGAGATGTGAAATGTGTTAAATAACTCTTCTCCATGTTGGGTCTGCAGGAAATATGTAAAGTTTTGCATTTTCATAGATTATGGATTCATGCACCTTATCAGAAGCCTTCCATGTGTTCCCTGAGGTGATGAGTGCCTGACTTCTTCTCTCATCTTCTTGCTTTCTCATCAGCCATGTGCACCCGTATCCAAGCATAGCTCTGATTTTGTTTGGGATTTAATTTTAAGATTTAAATCTTTAAAGTCAGACTCAAAAAAATGACTTTTTGAGAAAAAGGAATGTTCTTGTACTTAATGGTTTTTAATGTGTTTTTGTAGCTATGTTTATGCACTGTTCATCACTGTATTGTCGGATTTTGTATGTCTGTACTTGTCGCTTGTGAAAACAGGCATTAATGCTCATCAGCTAACAAGTATAGAAGATAAAAAAATGTGAAAATGAAAAACAAAATGAAAAAACAAGTTATGGTCAATCACGTCTGCCATTCCCTACTCCTCTCCAACCCCCATTTCATAAGCCGGGCTGAAATAAGTACGTCAAGCAAACATGTACCAGTGAGGGGGTCTGTATGGAAAATGGAAGATGGAATTTGCCATACACTAGGACAAGAGGCAGTTGTGCACAGAGGTGCAGGCTAGCATTTAGCTCAACTTTACTCATGTTATGTCAGACTACCTATCAGTACTATTCAATACCATGGGAGTTGGGACATGCACACTGCCAGCTATACCATCTGCTATGTGCTGCTAAATTGTTTGCAATGCTCAGAAGTCTGCTTGTCTGGACAGGATCGGGGTCAGTCAGCTCTTGTGACTTGTCATCTTCTCTTTCTCACTTGTATCCTTCATCCATTCCCATGCTGGTGTCTTACAGTCTCTCATGCTTCAAGAGAATGAGGTTATCGAATGATGCATTAGTGGTGGAGGTTGAGAGCAGGTCAGGACTTAGGAGGTGAAAGACCCAACCCAGGTCATAACCATTCCTGATTCTTCCCTGGTTGGTACTGGTTACTCAATCAGGTGATGGCTGATGACCTGTTCAATATGGACAAATACTGATGGACCTGCCATTCAAACAGACAGTCAGTGTTACTCAGAGCTAACTAGCCTGCTCATTGTTGGGAGTAAGGAGGGAGTGGCACATATCCCCACCATAAGTCAATACAGTATAGGCAGGCTTCTATACCACCTAAGTCAGCAGACAGGCAACATTCATACCTCGCACAGCTGATGGCACACTTGCTACACAGAGTAAATTACAAAAAACAATCCTCTCTGCCTGCCCTGAGTAAGCTGCTCTGCAGTAAATGACCCAGTAAAGGAAAATCAGACTATAAAGATGAAAAGCTTTAGAAACATGCTTGGTGACATTGAAAGTATTGAGGCCCCCACCCCTGTAGCACACCCTCTCCATGCAGCAGTCAGGATCAGAGCTCCTAGAAACATAGAAACAGATTTGGATGGAAGATAAGGACCGTGTGGTCTACCCAGTCTTCCCATTTCCCTACATACTGGACGAGCTGCAGATCCTAATTAACCAACCACCTACTTCCTCCTACCCCTTCCCCCCACTAGAATTGTTTATGTCTGTCCCATGCATTCTTGAATTCCCCCACTGTTGTTGACCCCACAACCTCCTCAGGAAGGCCATTCCATGCATCCACCACCCACTCCATGAAAAAATACTTCCTCACGTTGCCCTAGAGCCATCCCCCTCTTCAGATTGTGCCCCTTGTTCTTGCACATCTCTTTTTCTGAAAGATGCTACCCTCTTGGATTTTGTTGAGCCCCTTGAGGTACTTAAATGTTTCTATCATGTCTCCTTTCTCCCTCCTTTCCTTGAGGGTATACATATTAAGCTCCTTTAGTCTCTCTTCATATGGCTTCTGGTGCAGACCCTGCACCATTTTAGTTGCCCTCCTCTGGACTGCCTCCATCCTGTCTATGTCCTTGTGGAGATGGGGTCCCCAGAACTGCAAGCAATATTCCAGATGGGGTCTCACCAACTGTCTGAACAGAGGGATAACAGCTTCCTGTTTTCTACTGGTGATGCCTCTCTTTATGCATCCCAGTATCCCCCCCACATTCTTCTGCCTTCTCACATTGCTTGTCTACCTTTAGGTCATCTGATATGACTACCCCAGGTCCCTTTCCATTTCTGCTGTTGTTAGTACCTCCCTCCACATTGTGTACTCTTCCCCTGATGTTTTGTTTCCCAGGTGCATTACTGTGCACTTCTTTGTATTGAATCTAAGCTGCCATATGTTTGACCACTCCTCCAACCTTGCCAAGTCCCTTCTCATCCTTTCCACCCCCCTTGTGTATCAACCCTGTTGAAGACCTTTGTGTCATCTGCAAAGAGGCATACTTTCCCTTCCAGTCCCTCTGCAATGTCACCTATAAAGACATTAAAGAGGACCAGTCCCAGTAGTGAACCCTGCAGTACCCTGCTAGTAACCCCCACTTCTTCAGCATGGACTCCATTTACTATTACCCTCTGTGTCCTGTTTTCCAGCCAATGTTTTATCCAGGCTACAACCCTGGGACCCACTCCCAGGCTGGCTAACTTGTTTCTTAATCTTTTGTGTGGGACTGTGTTAAATGCCTTGTTAAAATCTAGGTAGTAAGAGACAAGGATTTCAGCAAGCCAGCCACACTTCTGTTTTCATAAAAATGTTTATTTTAATATTTTCCTTTCAACACAACAATCCCCTGATGTGCCCAATGTTTCACACAAACTCTGGGGTTGTTCAGGGGCTATGATCTATGTAAATGTACAAACAATACTATTTTAATATTTACCATTTTATGGTTATGACCATAGCTTTTTGCACAAAACATTTTCGTAAACCCATGGATAGAAACACGCTGTTACATGCTGACAGTTTGCATCTTAAAAAACTTAAGAACAGCATACCTCATTCCCAAATGCTTAGGGTAAAAAAAATTGCAGTCAGCAAATAGTTAGGGATCGAGAATATGACAATATGCCAGGGAGATTCACAGCCTAGGGATACAAAAACAAAGTAATTGTAAAAGCTAAGAACAGAGCTATACATGACACAGCTCAGGCAACACAACAAGCAGTGGATGGAACAGAAATAAGAGAAACAATGACAGATGACAGATTGGTACTATTTTAATGGTTTTATTTGTTGAAATCCTGCTTTTACATTACTAGAAGTATCTCTTCTTTTTTTTCTTAACAGTCTTACAAAGGCTCTACCAAGATACAATAAATAGCATGTATAACTAGTACAGTATAAATAAACATGTTCTGACTCTTAAACACATTGTAATTACAAGTTCATTAATGCAGGTAATAATTAGTTCCTTCCACCAGTTAATTTCACTCTCTTGGTTCTCCAAGTCTTCAATAACATAATCCAATTTTTCAGAGAGAAGAGTATCCTTAAAAGTGTACACTATTCGTTTTTAACTTCCTTATTGGAGGGGAGTATCCTGGTGTTCCAGTGCTTTAAAAATTACTCTTTTTAATGCTAGAGCAGCTAAACATATGACCTTTTCTTGTATTAGGTCTGTCTCTAGTGTATCAAATAGACTCAAGAGAAGTATGATAGGTGAGCATGGAATATTTATACCTGTAATAATGGAGAGTTTGTTAGTTAAGTCTTGCCACCAGGAGTTAATAGCTGGGCAATTCCATAAGTTATGAACTAAGGTTCCTTCCACCATACAACCATGCCAACAGTTTGATGAGTATTGTGAATTGATTTTTAGCTAATGTGTGTGGTGTGATATATGCTTGGTTTATGACCTTGTGTTGAATACTTCTATTTTTTGTGTAAATAATTTTAGTGTTTACAGCAATTCTAATTGCTCGCCATTGATTAATTTGTAACATAACATTCAATTCTTCTTCTCACTTCCTGTATTGCTTTATTTTTGTGTATTTTTGTGGTTTAATGATTTGCTTATAAAATGTAGATAACTTTTTATTCTTTTCTAAGGTAATTATTTTTTCTTCATTTTCCCAATTCCTAGAAATGTTATCCAAATCAATTCTGTGTTTTAAACAGAATTTCTTGAAGTGAGAAGAAGGATTTAAATATATAATTTTAAAAGTTCAGATTTCTTAGTAATTCTTTATACTTATTGTAAGTGATAAACTTATCCTCCTCAATAAACAATGCCCAGTGATTCATACTTTGTTTCTGTAGTGTATGTTCAATTTTGTGCAAATTATAATCTGAGGTAATAGGAGAGCTAATTACAGGTGAGTGTAACAATGGAATCATGTGAGAGATGGCTTGCCTTTTTTTATTAGTTAGCTGCTCTAGCAGAGTATATAATAATTCAGTATTTCAATATTCTGAAGTTTTGAAAGAATAGCAAATCTTGAATATTGAATTTAGGAATTTTCCTCCAAATAATTTCCCGTAAAATAAGAGCATCATCTTGGGGTGACTCAAACCAACTCCATAATAGAGCATAGGTTTGAGCAGCTACATAACTAGATGGGTCTGAACACCTGAATCCCCCTTTCTAGCAGATAGTATTAATAAAGCCCATGCAATTCTTGGTTTGCCGCCACTCCATAAGAATTTTGAGAAAATTCTTCTTATGTCATCAAACATTTGGCCTTCGGTGTCCCAATTAAAGATTGTAAAATGAAGATTAAGGAAGAACCATCATTTTAATTGCCTGAACACATCCCCATACCATAATGATAAGGATAAGTTATGCCATAGTTGTAATTTTCCTGAGATATTTTCTTTTGCCTTCTGGTAGTTGCATTTGATTGTTTCTCTGGCATTATTTAAGATAATTCCTGGATAAGTTAATTCCTGAACATTATTGAATTTTGTGAGTGAAACAAATTCCTGATCCACTTTTCCTTCCAATAAAAGAAGCATCATAGATTTTTGCTGATTTAATCAGTACCCTGCAAATGAGGAAAAATAATCTATACTTTTTAATAGGGCATCTGTTTATTTTTTTAAATCTGTAAAAATTAAGAGAATGTCATCAGCATATGCGCTGAGCTTATGCTTAACCTTATCAATTATCAAGCATTGGATTTCCTTTGACTTCCTAATGGTATTTAATAAGGGTTCAATACATAAAATAAAGATTATAGGGGAGAGGGGGCACCCTTGCCAAACTCCAGCATCCATATTTAATTCTGGCATTAATTTACCATTAATTAAAATGTTAGTCATGGGATTTCTGTAAAGGATGGAAATGATTTGTAGTAAATTTGAAGGGATATTCAATTTTTTCAAAATATAAAGCATATAAGATCTATTCACTAAATCAAAGGCCTTCGATGCATCAAAGGCTAAAGCATAATAAGGTTTAGTACAATTTTGTGCAAATTCAGAACATAATTGAACTCTTTTAATTGTAGAAGAGGCTGTCCTACCTGGGATGAAGCCTCTCTGGTCTGGGTGGATGTGGAGGGGCAAAGCCTCTAGTAGTCTAGATGCTATAATTTTAGCTATAATTGTGTTATCACTATTCAATAAAGCAATTGGTCTATAACTGCCAGGCAACTCCTTTGGCTTACCTTCTTTATGAATCAATATGACATTTGCTTTCAACATTGAAGGAGGGATTTGCCCCTTCCCATCCATTCATTCACTGAGTAGCTTCAATAACCATGGGGCCAATAATTCAGAAAAAGTTATATAAAATTCATTAGTGAAGCCATCTAGACCTTGTGCTTTATTATGGGGAAGGTTTCAGATTGCTTGCATGACATCCTCTACAGTGAATTGTTTCTCTGGGAGGTTAAATGGTTTTATTTCACTATTTTGTATAAAGATGTCCTTTAAGTACAGATCTTTTATAGTGATTTTTTTTATAAGTATTGATATAATAAACTGACATAAATGATGACATTTCAAACCAGTCCATTTTTAATTGTTTATAGGCATCTTTTAGGCCAGTAATAATGTTAGTTTTGTTCCTTTTATTTAATAAGTGAGCCAGTATTTTCCCTATTTTATCTCCCTGTAAATATTTAGCATTTTTGACTTTCTGAATGTTCTTTTCACATTCATTATTTATATACTCTTGTCATTTTCATTTATAGTCCTGCTATTCCTGTATATATTTGTGATAGTCTTCTAGGATTAATTTATTAAGTTCCAAAAGTCTGTTTCATATGTTTTGTTCTTCTTTTGTCGTAATATTATTTAAGTGGGCTTGGGCCAAAATACATACTCCCCATAGGGCAACCTTCATTAACTCCCATGGTTGAGACACACAGTTTTGTCATCTTTCAGATTTATTGACCAAAAATCTTTGATGGCTATTATTATTTCTTTGATAAAATTTTCATCTTTTAGGAACTCTTTATTGAAGCTCCAAGTGAATGTTTTATCAGAAACTTTTTGTGTATTAATAACTAATTTCACCAATGTGTGACCTGAAAGGTGGATTTCATCAATGTGAGCCTCTGCTACTAAAGCTACCAAAGAATTCATAATAAATATGTAATCTAGTCTGGAGAAATTTTTGTTTTTCTTGTCATGGAAAGTGAAGGCCTTCGATTTGGAGGTTTTCTTTCTCCAGACATCTGTTAAGTTATTTTCATGGAGAAAAAAAATAGTTGTTCTGTGGTTCTAATATTGATATTAGTAATATTTTTATTCTTATCCAGGTATGGACTATTTATAGCATTAAAGTCACCCATTAAGATAAGGTTTTGAGCCTGAATGTGAATGATGACTTGAGTGATTTTTGCTAGGAATGAAGAATTTTGCTGAAAAGAGCCATATATGGAGCTGACAGTTATATTGAAGTAACCAGATATGGTACCCTTAACACAAATTATTCTTCCTTTCTCATCTGTCCATTTTTCTGTAAGTTGAAATTTTAGATTTTTTCTAAATATGATTACTCCACATGAATTGTTAGTATATGGTGATGAAAGCTTACGTGATATCCAATTTCTATTTACTTTTTTAAGATATGAATTTAATAAATTAGACTCCTGAAATGCTAAAACATCTATCTTTTGTTTATTTAAGTATGTTAGTATTCACATACATTTTTGGGGGGCACTCAGACCATTTACAGTCTAGGTGGCACATGAAAAGGAATTATGATGGTTCATTATTGATCTGTGGTTTTATATTTATATGAAGACTTGGTTTCTCTAAAAGTAATTTATCATCCTGTTTGAGTAAAGCTTATTAATTGTGATGGAAACAGTCATACAGCCTTTTTCAGTTCTCTGCTTTTCCAATCCCTTACCGTTGATTTTTAATATCCAACAAAAAACACATTTCCCCCCATTTTACCCTTCCACTCCCCTAGCGTGAACCAATATACAGGACTACAAAAATCCAAATGTAAGCAATATAATTTTACACATTCCCATTCCCTTGTAAGTGTCCTATGTCTTAGGCATGCATACCCTTCCTTCCAGCAGTCATGGTGCAAATAATAACAAAACCTTAACCCATTCTCACACACCAAAAACAAAACAAAACAAACAAAACAAAAAAACACAAAAGCATGATGTTTCAACTTGTAGATAACTTTGCTAAGAAATCCCCCCTCTCATACCATTTCACCACCTCCCCCCTTAATGGAAATGTTTATAGGTTTTATCAGTGGTGTGTTGATTCTAAGCCTTTAACTCACAAAGTACCATTGTATGCTTTAAAGTAACTCTGCACTGATATAGTAATAAGATACTAAAAGGCCTACAGCTTAAGATTACATTCCTGCTAAATGACTCAGCACTGTTTGAATCCCCCCCTTCATATACAGCATATAAACAGGAGCATATTGGGCCACAATATTGAGCTTATTTCTAATGTTTCAGAATTACTCCTTCCAGTGTAAGCCTAAGCTTTAAAAAGATCAGGAAGTTTGACACTCAGTGTATTCGGTGCATCTTCTGGTCTGTGAAAAAAACAAACTAGCTCTATCAACCAAAACTTTGAGTCTGGTGGGTGGGAGTATGGACACTTTGATGTTATTTTCCCCAGAGTATTTTCCTGACAAAATTAAAGTTTTTCCTAAGTGTTATAACTTCGGGGAGGTCATGAAAAATAGAAATGAATGCCCCCAAAACAGAGACCCTTTTCTTTTTGTACACCACTGACATACTGTAAGTAGATCTTTATCATCAGACTTAATAAGCTTTGCTATAACAGGTCTGGGTGGGCCCAGTCCTGCATTTGCTCTAAGACCTCTATGAATACGATCTACTTCAATGTTAACTTTTGCAGGGTCAGAATCAAGGAAAGCAGCTGCCACATGATTTACTGTTTCACATAGTGTCTTCTTTGAGTCCCAGGTTTCTGGGACCCCAATTAGCCGGATATTTTTTCTATGAGCCTGAGTTTCAAAGTTAATCAATTTATTCTGAGACTCTTTTTGAACCTTCTGTAATTGCTCCAGCTGTTGTTCTAAGAGGCAAATGCAGTCCTCCAAATCAGATATTTGTTGCTCTGCTTGCATTAAATCTGTTTTTAACTCCTGATTTCTTTCCATAAACGTTGTGTAAGTATGTTAAACTGGTCTATTTTCTGTTCAATCCCTGCAGGTTTTTCAGTTTTAGCCTCTGTCTTTTCTAAATTTTGCAGTAGCCAATTAACCCAGACCAGTATCCTCAGTTCAGGACTCTCATTTTTTGAATTCTTTTCTTGTTTATCAGGCAAAGTGAAAATGTTCACACACTGCCGATTTGAACCAGAATAACACTCTTCATGCGACTGTACTTCTTGATTGAATTCTTCTACTACAAGCTGATTTACAATAGTTTGCTTTGAAACTGTATCTGAAGAATCTAAGATAAAAGTACCTGAATTAGGTGTTATTTCTGAGTTTGCAGATGAGATGTGGTTCTCGATTTGAGGGCTGTTGTCGGCATCTTGCAATATCTTGACAACATAGGTTGGTCCTGGCCCCAGTAAAACAGGCATCTCTATTACTCTATCAGGTCGCTCCTCAACCATCTTTTCCTTTTCTTTATCCTTATCTTTGTCTAGGTGAGTACTCTCAGCTTCGGATTTTTTTTTTTTACCTCTGATGAGTTTTGTGTAGATTTGAAAAGGAAAATTTGAGCTATCAGAATGGTTTGTTTGTTGGTCAACACCTTCTCTGAGCTGTTTGGGGAAAGAGGCAATGTTTTATTTAAAGTGTCTTAAGAAGGATTTAATTTCTCTTTGCCTGCTTTAAAGCGTGTTTGCATTTTTGAGTGCTTTAAGGCTTTCAGCAGAGATTTTCTTGGGATTACCAGTTCACCCGTGTTCTGAGCTTTCTTGGGCGTTATTGGGAAACCAAATGACAACAACATTTTAATTCTCTTCTGTTCACGGTTGGAACACTCAGACGTGGTGCTGAGAGGCTTGATCAGGTGTGTATTGCTATGGGGAGCTCTCAAACATAAAATTCTAAAAGCAAACTAGCTGCTGCAGCATTTCTTATGCATGGAAGGGAGAGTGGATACTGAGCTACACCCTAGCTCACTCCAGATGCCATCTTGGAAAAACTCCTGTTTGACAGATTGATACTATCATTAGACT
The DNA here is from genome assembly GCA_016271365.2 of Neoceratodus forsteri. Classification (NCBI taxonomy): domain Eukaryota; kingdom Metazoa; phylum Chordata; order Ceratodontiformes; family Ceratodontidae; genus Neoceratodus; species Neoceratodus forsteri. The sequence continues at coordinate 729,227,135 of CM057455.1, forward strand.
ACTCCACACTGACACATCAAATAACAAACATTATAAACACTCAATGGGACACCCTTATGCCCACTGGGGTACCAGAATTCAGAAATAGGCCTATGGCTGTATCAAAAAATGTGAGAACCATAAAGGACAGACAAGTAAACTTGGAGCTGAAACCACTAAATAAAAGACTGGGAGAGCAGTTACTTTTTGGACTGCTGGAAAAGGTGTACCTGGTTAGAACAGCACTAGCAGAATAGTGTAAGGAAAGACAGCGCTTCTCTGAATAGCGCTGCCATGGACAATGAGAGGGGGTTTACAGCACTTGCAGTAAGTGTTCCCCAGGTCGCTGTCTGTAGTACTGCCACAGGACAGGGGAAAAATAATTTGGTGGGCTGGCTGAGCTGCTCCTGTGATGTGGAGGTCTAAGGCATGGAGCAGCTTGGTCGGCTGGCAGTGGAGACCAGGGTTCTAATCCTGGTCTCCCTGTTTTTGCTGATTAGGTCTTTTATTTTGTTTACAAGGAGCAGTGGAACTGAGTATTCCACAGCCCCACAATTTCTTTCTTTCCCCATGATCCACTCCACCCTGGAGTTGGTATATTTAAGTAGGGGGTGCAGGAGGCAGAACAAAAAGAAAAACGGTCACATTTTTCAGATGAGATTGCTGCCTGCACTGTTCTTGATTGTGCTATTATGACTTAGTGCCACCATAGGGTATGGCACCATATGGCAGATGTGCCAACTGTAGCAATACCTCAAAAAGAGTGGAGATAACCCATCCAAATGGTAATGCAAAATACAAAATAAACTCCCATATAACTTGTGACTCACACCATGTAGTGTATGTGTTAACCTGTCCATGCTCCAAGTATTATGTGGGTAAGACCACTCATCCATTAAAAAACAGAATAACAGAACATAAGAGCAGAATTAGAACATGGTCAGAGAATAGCCCAGTAGCAATCCATTTTGTAAATGAAAACCACACAGCAGCCTCTTTGAAGTTCTGGGGTATAGACGCAGTAGAAAAAAGCATATAGGGTTGGAGTCTGGAACAAACCCCTAGAAAAGAGGGAGATGTTCTGGATCTTCACTCTAAATGCAATGGAAGACAGATAAGGCATGAATGATGAGGAAAATTGGTCTGTTTGTTGGTAGCATGTTGTTTATCAGCTAGGAGTAAAGGAACTGAAATGAAATAGCAAATAGCTACAGGAAAATGTTTTGAAATTTTTTTTTAATAAAATCACCATCAGAGATCAAACATAAATAAATGGACTTATACTTAAAAAAATGCCATAATACCCCTTGTGTAGCCCCCCCCAACTTAGCAATGGCCTCTACCCATTTTCTGTTTCGTCATTCCTCCCCCCAATTTAAAATAGATCCACAAGAAAAGAGCTTATAGAGAAATAGAGTTAAATATTAAACTTGTAACAAAGACAGTAAACATATTTAGGTCTGAATGAGCAAAAACTGTGCAACACCATGCTTGTACATTGGCCACAAGGCTTTGGAATCACTTTAATAAACATCAGCAGTGGGAGACCAAGAAGGAATTACATGGATGCTGAGTCACAGCCACCCACATGACTCTGTTTACTATGCCTCCCTCCAGTTGCATAGCAACTACCAGCACTTTGGCCACGGGGGCAGCACTCACTCACTCTGCCTACATTATTGACGAGTTGTTCTGGGGCATGGCTGGGACTGGGTGGTGCCTCCCACTCTGTCACATAAATAACACAGGTTACTGAGTGACAAGTGCAGCATAGAAGCATGAGAAACTGCGACACATGCTGAACAGCGTATGGAAAGGTAAGAATCTTTAAGCAGAAAACTAAGTTAAAAACCCTGCTGGAGCTAATAACCTAACCTTTCTTAGTTTAACTTTTATTTGTTAGGGAGGAACTCTAGCTGGGAGAGATTTGAAGTCATTTGTGACTAGCCCTGTTACTTAACCTCTGTGAAATAGGTGTCTGAAAGCAAGAAAGGCACTCCCTGGGGTGGAGGGTCAGAGTCATAGTTGATTGTTTCTGGAGGGAACAGGTTTTCTCCCACCCACCCTGCCCCTCACTCCACCTGCTCCAAGCACATAACTTCCTTTATAGCAGAGGTTCTGACATCACTTCCCCAAAATTGCTAACAACATACACCTGTTCATATCCTTAAAGGCACAGCACACCAAATAGGGAGTAGAGACACTCACAAGCTTGCACACACTAAAACAAAAAAAAAAGAAAAAAACATCAGAAACAGGAAGGGAGATGGACATGTGGGGAGTGGTGCAATGCACTGGCTGTGGAGCAGCAGTCTTCTGGGACACATTCTGGAGACTGCATTGCTGCCCTATTTGCAGGCACCACTCTAATCTGAGGAAGGAGGTTGCTTGACTCCATGCTGACCTGGCAGGGATTTGGAAAACCTGCTTCCCCACCCAGGGACCACCCAGGCCACAGCCACTACCTCAGAGGTTGCCAAGAAAGAGGAGTGGTTGGATCACAGTGGACTCAGGGAGAGTGAGTGTGGTGGGACAGAGGCGCATCCCTCCAGTTGTGCCACTCCACAATTCATTTGCCACTCTGGCAGAGCATGGTTCCTCTATGGAGGCACCTGCAGTGGAGACCAAGGAGGATGCTGGGAATCTCCACAATGGAGACCCACAGGAGGGTGGCACAGGACCTCACAGGGGAAGGAAACAACTACTACTGGAGGGGGACTCAATTGTTAGGGGGTAGAACTGGTGGAGGGAGGGGAAAGGGAGGTAAGGTGCCTGCCTGGTGCCATGGCTTGGAGGGACAGGAAACACATCCTCAGGATCATGGGAGAAGCTGCAAGGGGGAGTGAGCTGGATGTCATTATCCACCTAGGGACAAATGACCTGGCTGAGAATGGGATCAGAGCAGTGCAACAGGAGTTTGTGGAGTTGGGGAGGGGCCTTAGACAAGTGGCACACACTGTAACTTTCTTGGAAGTGCTACCTGTCTATGACATGGATGTGGCTAGGGTACTCTGCACTATGGGATTCAATGACTGGTTGAAAAACAGAGATCAGGGATTTGGCTTCACTGGGGACTGGGGCTCCACCTGGAGGGATGCAGGCCTACACTGGCATGATGGTCTGCATCTGTCCAGAAGGGGAACCAGGATCCTAGGTGATAAGTTTAAATGCTTCATTGGCAAGCATTTAAACTAGCCAAGGGGGGAGGCACTGAAACAGAGAACAGAAATCCTACCCCCCCAAAAAAATCAGGGTAGTTGGTGAGGTAAACACCAAGATAGAGCAGTCACTAGGGAGAAGGGAAAGGCTAAATGGAGAAAAAGACAAAGGCAGTAAGGACAGGGATAGGGCAAAAGAGGAAAAAGGCCATAAAAAATGGAGGGTAATTAGTACCAATGCCTGTAGGCTAGGTAAAAAGCTCCCCAAAATGTAGGCCTTGATGGAAGAGGGATGCCTGGATATCATGGCAGACACAGAAACATGGTACACAGAGAACCATAACTGGGATGTCAACGTACCAGGGTACACAATCTACAGGAGGGACAGGGAGGGTAGAAGAGGAGGAGGAGTAGCTCTCTATGTAAGGGAAGGGATCAAAGCAACAGAACTAAAGGGTAAACAGGGAGGACAGGAGGCACTGTGGGTCACCCCGGAGACTGGAAATGGCACCACAATCTGAACAGGGGTTGTATACAGACCCCTGTCTCAGGGGGAAGAAATGGACAAGGAAATGATAGAAGGCATCTTTAGGATGGCAGAGAAAGGGGAGATATTGCTGATGGGGGACCTGAATATGCCAGATGTTAACTGGAGCACCTTTGCTGTAGCCACATCCAAGAGCAGGGTCATTCTCAATGCCCTACAGGGGGAATGCCTCAGACAGCTAGTTTTGGAACCCACTCAGGAAAGAGCAATCTTAGACCTAGTACTCTCAAATGGGGACAGAGAGAGGAAGTCAGATCTAGAAGTGGGTAGCCATCTGGGAACAAGCGACCACCAGTGTGGTTCATGATACACTTAGCTATAGAGTCAAGTCATACAAAAGTGAAGGTACTGGACTTCAGGTGGGCTGATTTTGTCAGAATGAGAGAGTACCTCAGAAAAGCACTAGCAAACAGGCAAGACGGTGGGGTGGAGCAACAATGGGGAAACATCAAAACCACCATCACAGAGGCAACAAGTCTTTGTGTGAAGCAAATTAACAAATAGAAATGAAAGAAAAAAACACTATGGTTCTCAAAAGAAGTGGCGGGAAAGGTTAGGGAGAAAAAGATAACATTCAGGAAAAATAAGGAAACACAGATGGAGCAGGACAGAGACCTGTACCAGTTAAAGCAGAAGGAAGTAGGGAAGGCAGTCAGAATAGCAAAGGCCCAAACTGAGGAAAAGATAACCAACTCGGTTAAGAAGGGGGATAAAACCTTTTATAGGTACATTAGGGACAAAGAAAGACTAATGCAGGGATACTGAGGCTGAATAAAGATGAAGGTGGTTGGGCACAGAGTGACAGTGAAAAAGTAAGGATATTGAATGAATACTTCTGCTCAATATTCACAAAGGAAGAGCAGGGGGAGATACCTAATTCAGTCAATAGAAGCACTCTGGATGGGGGGCTAATATTAGTCCTTTCAAAGAAGAAAGGGTTCTGAAATAACTCCTAGAACGGAAGGGGGATAAAGCAATGGGGTCTGATGGGATTCACCTCAGAATTCTAAAAGAACCAAGGGAAGAACTAGTAAAACCACTGACTACCCTTTTTAATAAATCATGGGAGGATGATGTGGTACCTGAGGACTGGAGGAGGGCAGATGTGATTCCCCTTCACAAAAGTGGGAGCAAGACAGAGGCAGGAAACTACAGACCTGTCATTTTGACCTCAGTGGTAGGAAAAATGATGGAATCACTTCTGAAGGAAAGAATTGTTGAGTACCTAAAGGCCAGTGGGGCACAGGACCCAAGGCAGCATGAATACAAAGCAGAAAGGTCATGTCAGACAAATCTAATTAATTTCTTTGATTGGGTGGCCAAAGTAGTAGACCAGGCAGTGGTTGTGGACATGGCCTACCTAGATTTTAGCAAGACATTTGACACAGTCCCACACAAAAGATTAATAAACAAATTAGCTAGCCTGGGAGTGGGTCCCACGGTGGTAGCCTGGGTAAAACACTATCTGAACAACAGGAAACCAGGGATAATAGTAAATGGAGTCCACAGTGAAGAAAGGGGGTTACTAGTGGTGTACCGCTGTGTTCAGGTTTGGGGCTGATCCTTTTTAATGTCTTTATAAGTGACATTGCAGAAGGACTAGAAGGAAAAGTATGTCTCTTTGCAGATGACACAAAGATCTGCAACAAGGTTGATGCACAAGGTGGGGTGAAAAGGATGAAAAGGGACTTGGCAAGGTTGGAAGAATGGTCAAATGTATGGCAGCTTAGATTCAATGCAAAGAAGTGCAAAGTAATGCACCTGGGAAACAAAAACACAGGGGAAGAGTACACAATGGGGGGAGAGATACTAACAACAACAAACATTGAAAGGGACCTAGAGGTAGTCATATCAGATGACTTAAAGGTGGGCCAGCAATGTGACAAGGCAGTAAGGAAGGCTGGGGGGATACTGGGATGCACAGGGAGAGGCAACACCAGTAGAAAACAAGAAGTTGTTGTCCTTCTGTACAGACAGTTGGTAAGACTACATCTGGAGTACAGTTCTGGAGACCCCATCTCTGCAAAGACATAGAGAGGGTGGAGGCTGTCCAGAGGAGGGCAACCACAATAGTGCAGGGTCTGCACAAGAAGACATATGAAGAAAGACTAAAGGAGCTTAAGATGTATAGCCTCGAGGAAAGGAGGGCTGAGGGGGGACATGATAGAAACTTTTGAATACCTCAAGGGAATCAACAAAGTCCAAGAGGGTAGCATCTTTCAGAAAAAGAGATGTGCAAGAACAAGGGGACACAATTTGAAGATAGAGTGGGGACGGCCTAGAGGTAATATGAGGAAGTATTTCTTCACAGAGAGGGTTGTAGATTCATGGAACAACCTTCCTGAGGAGGTCGTAGAGTCAAAAACAGTGGAGAAATTCAAGAATGCATGGGACAGACATAAAACAATTCTAGTGGGGGGTGGGAGGAAGTAGGCTGTTGGTTAGCTAGGATCTGTAGCTTATCCTTTAGGTAGGGAAATGGGTAGACTAGGTGGGCCAAGAGGTCCTTATCTGCCATCAGATTCTATGTTTCTATGTTAACCATGTGAAAGTCTGCTATGCATAGTATACCAATTTTTTGTATGACTACGCCTCCATTAAGGGCATTTTGCAAAGTTAGCCACAATAACCTGTATAAATATTATGGGTTGGAAGTGGCTACCTGCAACAAATAAAAACAGAGTTTTAAAGTAAGTGTTACAGGATGCATGATAACAAGAATTTATAACGAACAATGGTCAAAACTTATTTCCTGTCATACTAGGACATAGAAAAGTAGAAAGTACAGAGATGAATGTTTATGTTCTAATGAGATAAAAAATGTATAGAGCCTGTCATTTGGGCAGGACATGTATTTACAATAGAAAATATTCAAAGAATGTTTATGCATATATGAAATGAAAGTTTAATGAACCTAGTAGTTTGGCAAAATATTTATGATGAATAGAAAAATATTTTAACTACTGGAGTGAAGTTTAAGAGCATTGCTACTGTCTACAGAGTTTATTAAATGATGATTAGTTAATAACGAGTGAACTGATAACATAATACAAGTTTCTAGATTGTTGAACTCATTTTTGTGATGTTTATGTTAAACACATAACCACTGGATAAATTAGCAGTATGAGTTACAATGATTGGAAATGAATTGTGACTGGTCCTAATAGTAGACAGAAATCCTTATAAATATTAAGAAAAACCATTTGCTTATACCGAAAATATTGAAATCATAAACAATAAGAGGTTAATTGGAAAACCACCAATATATAAATTTAATTTAATATTATATATACAGATATGTATAAGAAATACATATTTCATTCAGAAGTAGAAATGAACATTACATGAGTAAGAACACAAGGTAATATAACTAATATTGCTTCACAATAAGCATGAATAATTTATTTAAATATCTAACAATGGTTTGTTTTCTAATAATTTTGGAGCACAGATGTTTTGCATAGCTTAAATATGGCTCCAGGTGGAAAAATGTTTTTATTTAGTGATTTAATATTTGCTATGCTAAAGTTGACAGGTGACCAGCTATGGTGATATCAGAACTATATTTAAATGTAATATTATGATCATAACCATAAAATGGTAAATATTGAAATATTATTACTTGTACATTTACATAGATCCTAGCCCCTGAAGAAGCCCAGGACTTGGGTGAAACGTTGGACACACCATGGGATCTTTGTGTTCAAAGGAAATGATTAAAAATAAACAATGTTTTTATGAAAATAGAAGTGTGACTGGTTTGCTGAAATTCCTTTTCTCTTACTGATGTGATCTGTATTACCAGCCCCTGAAACCAAACCTTGTGGATTTATCGACTAACAAAAGAGTATTCACCCAATTGACTTTTTTGCAATAAAGTCTAGGTAGGCCATGTCCACAGCCCCTCCCTGGTCAACTACTTTGGTCACCCAGTCAAGGAAATCAATTAGATTCATCTGACATGACCTTCCCCCTGTGAATCCATACTGCCTTGGGTCCTGTGCCCCACTGGCCTCTAGGTACTCAACAATTCTTTCCTTCAGAAGTGATTCCATAATTTCCCCTACCACTGAGGTAAAAATCACAGGTTTGTAGTTTCCTGCCTCTGTCTCACTCCTACTTTTGTGAAGGGGAATCACATCTGCCCTCCTCCAGTCCTCAGGTACCACACCATTCTCCCATGATTTGTTTAAAAGGGTAGTCAGTAGTGTCACTAGTTCTCCCCTTATACTGGTGAGCCTCTGGTTAGAGCTGCTTTGGGGCTGCACAAAGCATCAGGGCTCATGATCAAGGTCACTGATTTACAGTGATTAAAACAATGAAATTCCATTTTCAAGACTTCAGATTCTGGAATTGCAGCAGTGAGTGTTACTATAATTTCTGGATTTTACCAGGGTTCTGCTATCATTCTTTTAGTATGTGCATAAATAGTCAGAATTAAAAAAGGCTTAATATAGAGAGCATTAAATAAAGCAAAGTGAAAATAGTATAGGAAAGAAGGAATTAAAAGAAAAACACACGTTTTGTAGATTTACTGATCTGATATAAAATGTCAGATTTCATAAAATCTTTCTTTTTACCGGTCTTCAGGCAGCCCTAATTCTGGAATTTTAATGGATTTTCCAGTAAAAAACAAAAAACAGTGGTCCTGCTCATGATCCTCTGGTAGAACCACACCAGGAACTGCAGTGAGGCTCAGGGTTCCTGCAGCAGGGAAGTCCCCAGTAGACCCCCACCAGGCAGCACTGGAAGGGTCAGTGCTTCTGCCTCTGTGGAAAAGGCAGAGTAATACCAGGCAGCAGAGTCAGAATTGAGGCTCCCATTGATGGAGAGACTGCAGTTGGTCTGTATCAGGTTGGTAATGAAAGGACTAGGCTCCTTCTCCTGTGAAACTCCCTTAGAGCTTCACTCTTGATTCTGGTGCATGTTAAGAGTAACACCCTTTCACCTACAATGCCACACTGGTAGGCCTAAGAGATTTCTTCAGCCTCCTAAGTAATGGGGATGCCAGCAGCTAGTGGTAGGAGCCGCCTCAGTGTTGGAGCATGGCTTGCACAAGGATGAACAAAGAGTCATTCCTTAAAGCAATTGGTACATAGTGAAACATCTTCATTTCTGTATTTTCTGTTAGACTGGCAAATAAAAAATAAATAACAGTCTCCATTGTAATGTAGACTTTTAATGTGTTTAGATGTTGTGTTGCTACTCATGTTAGTATTCATGTCTGTTTCTTAATCAATTACATTGCTGAGCATGAAGAATGCTGACATAATTCATGTTAGTGCGTTCTGGAAAGATGAGTTGATATCAACTGTTTTGCAATATCTGTTGCAGAGGGCTGGCTGTGAGTTGGCAGTGCATCATATTGAAATCTTTTGGTGAATTTCTTTTTATTTGCTATAAGGCATTTTGCCCCAGACCCCCTCCTACTCCTAATATCAAGTCCTTCTGCTGACAACCTCAGAGCCCCACACATGCTCTGCTACTCCCCCACTGTTGAGGCCAGTGAGGATCCACACAGTACAGGGACCATGAGTACCAGTGGGCATCATATAAGTGGCCTGAGGTACAGGCATTTTTTTTTTAATTTTCTTCCTTGTCCCCTTTAAGTCCTCCCACTTCCATGCAGTGACATCCCTGCAGAAAGGGCAAACTCCCTGTCCCACTGCATGGGTTCCCTGCTGTGGTGGGAACATGGACATTCCTCCATGGCAGCACTACCACACAGCAGCACCACCCCAGTCCCCTTGGTCTGAGGTCACTAGTGGGGTGCCTCAGGGTTCGGTGTTGGGACCTTGTCTCTTTAATGTCTATATTTCATCGTTGTAGCTCAGCAATTCTCATATATGGATTTCTAAGTTTGCTGATGATTGTAGACTGGGATCAACTGTGACTTCAACAACAGAGGCACTTTCCTTGCAACAGGCCATGAATGAAATTTATGAGTGGACTTGAATTAGTAAATTGGAACTCAATTTTTCTAAATGTAAAATCATGCATATGGGTCGTAATAACAACAAACATATGTATTATATTGGGAATAATATCCTGGTAACAACAACTGAAGAGAGACTTGGGTATCAATATTACATCAGATTTAAAGTTTAGTTCACATTGTAAACAACAAGTTAAAAGGGCTAATCAGAGTTTAAACTGTATCTTGAGACATATTTCTAGCAGACATGAAAATGTGATCATTCTATTGTATGGAGCATTGGTAAGGCCGCATCTGGAGTACTGTGCACAATTGTGGTCACCACAGTACAGAAAGGATATTGTGAGAATGGAGAGTGTTCAGCGCAGAGTGACAAGATCAGTGTTTGTCTTAAAAAATCTGTCTTACGAGGAGAGACTAACTAAACTTAATTTATATTCCTTATATTATAGAAGACTAAGAGGAGACCTATGTATGATGTTTAGGATATCACAAGATGCTACATTAAGAGAAGATCTAAAAATGTCATATAGAATAGGCTGGTCTAGCGCTCGTAAGCATTGCATGCAATTAGAATTGCCTAAATGGAATACTAACCTAAGGAAGCACTGGTTCACTGCAAGGGTGGTATCTGCATGGAATTACTTGCTGATAAATGTGGTGGGGAGTTCTAGCATGGACATATTCAAGTCTAGACTTGACAAACATCTATATGATAAGACTACTACGTTTTAAAACACCAAATGGCGAGCATTATGGATGAAAGTCCCAAAGCTTGACTTGACTTATGAAACTTATGAAACCCAGCTCCTGAGTTTGCTCTTGAACTTGGTCATTGGAGTGGGAGCACAATGCACTAACCAGTGGGCCATCACATGGTCATCTCATGGTAAATTCCTTACTGAAATTTGTATTTCAATAATTGTTTGTCACTGACTTCATCTGTTCCTGTTCTTCTGAAACTGTCAACATAGATGATTTCTTAAGAAAAGCTTAAATACAGTATGTTTGAGCATGACAGCTGATGTGGGAACAGAAGACCAATGTCACTTTCTGAACAACCATATTGATGTCATGGGGAAGTCATTGAAATCCAGGGATTTATTTACCTCTAAAAATTGATTAGCGTTTTGCTCATAAAAGTGCTAAATCTTTGTGAAAATGCATAGCTCTTGCCTCACTGTGTTTAGCAAACACAGCACTTCTACAAAATCTATATAAATACTTTCAGTACAGTTAGTATAGTCCCAAGAAAAAAACTGCTAATCAATTATTTAATACCCTGAAATCTTGTATCAGCCTACTGTTAGAAACATGATGAGATTATAAAAACTGTTATGGGCAGAAATATTTTTGAAATGCATGTTACAAATGAGTAATCCTCACACATAGTGTACATACATTGCCATTTATGGGTTTTTCCATTTCAGCTAATTTTATCAGAAATCTATGAGCATATTTGCAATGAACCTTTCAGTTAATTATTGGGCAGTTGTGGCAGATGGAAGCAGTGAGAGGACACCCACCCACCCCCACTGATCTGCACCGGGTGGTAATTTTTAGTATGGAATGCAGATCATTCCTTCATTTTGACACTTCTTGGAACTATCCAGGAATAGTTAAAACACACTGTGGCAAGCATGCTGTGTGTGTGACCTCATCACCACCATGGCATGTATGGACAGTGTGCCTTGCTGCGTGAGGTAGACTTTTGGATTTTGTAGCCTTCACTCCATAGGTTTTAATAGAGTGAGAGTTGGGATTTCAGTTGTCTCCATGGATTTCGATAGGGGGTGAGCTGTCAAATAGTCATGTTGATGACACAAGGTAAATACATTCATTGGCACCTACAAATATGACTTAGTTTTCAGCTTTCATATTCTTTTAAACAACATGATTAGATGTATAAACACATGTTGCTTTCCAGAGACAATGACAAACTGCAGTGATGCTACCTACCTCTTCAGCCCACCATTGTAATTCTTTTAAAATGCTTTTGGCGTTGAATAAAACTTGTCGTATATCTTCACATTGCAAGCTCTCCCTGAAGTTCTTTGGCTTTTTCTATGACCTTTTCCTGTAATGCAGATATATGTGATTATTTATCATCAAAATTACTTAAGTTACAGTAGGTATAGTTTTACAGAAGAAGTCTTTGAGCTTGATGGTTAAAGTTCAGATTGTTTTTTTTTGTAAGTTTAAAATTTGATAACCTAGTGAACTCACTGGGACATAATATTCCCTTTTACTTGAGCAACCAAAAGCTGCATTGCAGAACATAAAAATGATAGTTGTGTTATGTATAATAAAGGAATAATGCATGACAGGGTGTGTGTCGTGCTGGGATAACGCCACGCCGGAGGGGAGTTGGGCACAAGGCCGCAGGCCTGTGTAGTACAGTATGGTCTGTAAGCCCATTGGCCCCACGCAGTGGACCAATAGGCATACTGACAGTACTGTATGCTGTCAGTCGGTGGGCGGATGGGCAGCATGTGGGTGGGGTGCCACCACCTGTCACTGACTGGGGGGGTGTTGGTGGCGGGGGACCACAGTGGGTGGATGGGGTGGAGGTACCACTGGACCACCAGGGGTGCGTTTGCAATTTCTGCCCACGATCAGGCACTGGGAGGGGTCCACTGGATCACCAGGGATAATTTAAACATATGCCCATGATCGGGTGATAGAGGGCAGTCCACTGGACCATCAGGGATATTATTTACATATGCCCTTGACTGGGCGATAGAGAGCGGTCCACTGGACCACCAGGGATAATTAAAACATATGCACATGATCGACGATAGGAAGCGGTCCACTGGACCACCAGGGATAATATTTACATATGCCCGCGATTGGGCGGGGAGGTCTCAATGCTCCCAGGGCAGGGGGCTAGTGGACAGTGTTCTGGGTGGGTGGGTGGCCACCCACGGCTGGCAGCTCCTGTGGTGCATCCTGCAATATGGCAGCTCGACTGTGGGTGGCCAGGAGTTGCTCCTGGTTTTCCCAGGCACAACTTTGCACCTCCCTGAGCAGTGCAAGGTGGGGTTGGGCCAGCATATGTGTCGCACATCCTGGGTTGAATATCGGGATGTGCCACATATGCATGGGCACGCCCCCCCTACTTGTGCTGCATACATTACCGATGTGCCCAGATGCATCGGGAGTTGCACAGTGCAACTTACCTCTTTGAATATTGCACTGGGGCGCACTGGTGGGTTGCGCATGATGCAACCCTCTTGCACCATGTGCAGCCCTTTTGAATATCCCACCCAGGCTATCATAACCAGGTCACTGGGTGCTAGATCCATTTTAATCCAGGTGATAATTTGAAGAAGGAAAATGGTGCTCCAGAGTCAGCTTGCAGTCTATAGTGATGCCCAGATTTTTAACTATATCCACAGTTGCATGGGTGGCACCATTTAAAGATGGCAACCAGGTGTAATTTCTTATCATTGCCAACCCATGCAGCCCAGTTTGATAATCATCACCTCAGTCTTTCTTGGGTTATGAACATATGTTGAGACTTAACCAGTTAGAAGTCATCCAGTCATGTCTTTCAACCATCGCCACTGCACAGAGCCTACATCAAACCCATCTGGTGTACAGGACAGGTACAGCTGGGATCATCTACATAAAAGTGAAACTCCAGTCCATACCGTTTAATGATCTCACCCAAAGGCAGCATGTACATGGCAAACAACATGACACCAGGACCAGGCATTGAGGTGAACCATAGTCGAGCACAATCATCATAGAGAAGGAATTACCTAAAAGAACTTGCTGTATACTTCCAGTCAGGTAGGACACAGACCAAGTCAGAACAGCACCAGTGAGTCCCACATAGTGTCTCAGGCATTTCAAAAGTACCCCATGGTTGACCATGTCAAATGCTGCAGAGTCTAAGAAAGACAAGAATGGAACAATTACCTCTATCTCTCACCATGAGGCTATCCTTGAACAACCTGACAAGGGCAAGCTCTGTGTTGTGGTGAGGGTGAAATCCGGATTGGAGAGGCTCATAGATGTCATACCTTACCAAGTGAGCCTCTAACTGTGTTGCACCACCTTCTCAATTACCTTCCTCAAAAAGGGAAGGTTCAAGAAAGCTTGCAATTCAGATCAAATGGTCAGAATCATAGGAAGGTTTCTTCAGGATGGACTTCACCAGTTCCTTTTTCAGAGCTGTAGGGAAAACTACTTCTCTAAGAGGTGACCTGACAATTTCTAAAATTATCGGTCCCAGGGCCTCCTGCAGCCAATAAGCAGCAATTTGGGCCCTGGATCCAATAAATAATAGATGAAAATAATGTTTGACCTAAATTTGTTTTAATTAATAGAATATTTAATAAGTGCTTATCATCTAAGTGCAGACCTATATCTTTAAAGCACAGTGAAAATATATCTGATAATAAACTGGAGCAGCTCTGTGCACACATTTGTAAACTACAGTACAAATCAGATTAAACTGTTCCACCAATGAGTTGCTTTAGAATTGTTTTTCTTTTTCCAATTGGAAATGCATTGACAACTCATATTGCATTATTTTGCAATGCTTAACCATCTCAAGAGCAATGTTTGTAAAATGTTCTTGCAACTCATTTGGAATACATCGGCAGTCAAGTTACAGTGCAATGCAAAACTGAGTTTTAGCTTCTAAGAAACAATTTGTGCAGGGCTTTGTGCTGGATCCAGCAACACTTATACAATTCAATCAGAAATGCTACAGCAACTAATTGGAGGAACAGTTTAATGTGACTCGTACTGTAGCATACAGATAAACCAATAAATTTAATTTCACGTGTGAGCCAATTTAAGTCTGACTACTATATATCTCAATATTATATTATTTTCTTTCAATAATGCCAAGTGATGTAGAGAAATGGCACACTCACCAGTGTACCTGTTCAGATTTCTTTTTTTATTTTGATTAAAAATGTATAGGCATAGGTAGGGACAGTCATCTGAAGCTTCGTAGTCCACTGGACTATATCACCAGGTTACTATACAATATCCAGGTCAGAACACAGTGTTAACCTGTGGTGATCACTGTCCTGCGATGCCCAAATAAATCATTCAGTTTTACATATGTCTTTCAAAATAAATTTCAGATTTTTAGAAAAAATAATACAGATTTTCTATTTTGACTTTTAACGTGTTTTGTGGCCAGTGCAAATTTACCTCTCTGTCCATGCAGTAAGTAAACAGCAGAGGCATTTTTATTTATGTATCCCTTCTTTTATGAAATCGGGGGGGCTTCTGCCTGGGACACCATTTTGATGTTCTTGTTCCCAGATCACATGTGTGTTTAAAGTTACACAAGGGATGAGATAATGTCAGCAGGAGGGAACCAAATTTATGTTTGCAGAAAGAAATCTTGAGATTAACATTCATCTAAGATTTCGGTTCAACCTCTGCTGGCAAAAGGGGTCATAGAAATGGAGAGTCAGAAAGGGAGAGAGTCAGAGACTTAGAGACACTCAGACACTGAGAGGAACTCAGCTAAGACTCCATACCTTGTACAGGTAGCACCTTTAATATAGCACTCTATTTTTACATACATCTTGCTTGAACCAACCTCTAAAATAATAAAGAGATACAGTTTTTGCAGTATAATAGCTTATGTGTGTGGACGGAATTCTATACTCCAGGCAGTAATTTCACTCCCTAAACATATAACTAATAAAGACAGGCTGGTTCATCAGAGAAGAGAAGTTTGGGGATAGTGTCAGGCAGCTCCAACACATGTGAGCCCTACCCAAGGGTTGGCATGTAAGGTGGCATACTGGTATTAAACCAGAGAGGCAAGTCTCTGAAGCTAGTTCCCTTGTAATTGTCTCATGATGGTGGCAGCATAGAAATTTTGTTCAAATGACTTTAGCATGAGTGTGACCATCACAACCCCATTACTATGGAATCATATTTAAGAACTGGTACAAGGTTGCTTTGGGTGATGGCTCTTTTGAATCAAGTTTCAAATAGTTTGTACGGTATATAGGACCCCAGTCTTTTGATGAACATTTTTAGTTATGTTTGTTAAATGAACACTGAATGATAGATTTGAGTCAAGGTAAACTCCTAGTTGCTTAAAGGTATTGAGCAAAGAAAGCTCAATATCAACCACAGCTTAGATTGAGAAACTGCTCGTACCAAAATTAATGTAGTGTTATCCTATAAATTGCAGGGTAGTGTGCCTCAACCTGAGCTTTACTGTTTAATCTACACTGTCAGAAAATATAGTGCAAGGAGACAGAAATCACAAATCCCTTTTATTATCATCCACCTTTGCAATACAACTTTGACTAATAAATGTATGCATGTACAGGCAGCTCTTCATGCAACCATTATATAACCAGATTGCCTGAACACATGTCAATCATTTATACAAAGAAACTGTCAGATACTGGCAATATACTCCTGCACTGATGATAAATAATACTTATATACCTGTAGGTACCATATAACAGCAATACAGTTAGAGACAACATATTTCATCATGAAAGACAGATGACCATCATTTGTTTACAGACAGCGATACATTAGATCAGGGACATTATACCCCATTAAAATGTATTACTCAAAGGGCCTGGTACATACAGAAAGATACTGAGCTCACAAGAAAGCAATGAGGTCAACATTCTCATTTAATCCCCATCCCTCCAATGCCCCCAGGGCAAATGTTTATTAAGATTCCCTTTGGCCAATCTTCTTCTCCTAGTCCTCCCTTCTTGGGCCCATAGCCACCATCTCATTTCCCAAAAGGAAATTTCATGCACCCCACTTGTACAATTCATATGCTGCACAACTGCATATGCAGAGTCCTCCTTCTGGACAGCTCTGATGTGTTTCCCCCACATGTCTTAAACTCTTGTATGGTGTGGCCTACATAAAAGGCATCACAAGAGCATTCCAGGAGGTACAATACCCCACAGGTACCACAGGAAATAAAATCCATAAGTCTTATAATATCCCCATTTTTTTTGATTGATGAAGGAGTCCATCTTCTTAATGTATGGACAATATTTGCACCTTCTGCATCAGTGGGTACCCACTGGGATGGGGGGCAACCAGATATGGTTGTCAATATGCTGTGGTTTTTGAAAACTATGTACCACAATGTCTCTAATGGTTTTAGGGCATTTGTTCATCATATGGCGGTGGGTATCTTTTTAAGCCTATCAGTGAACAAAATATCCCAATTCAGAATCTCCCTTACCTCACTGTCCCTTGAGCTATATGTGGTTATAAACTGTCATCTTTGTTCGTGAGCAGCATGAGCTGATCTAATCTTAGGAGTCCATATCCTCTCCATTGGTGTCCCCTCAACTGTTTCTACTGCCATAATGATACTGGAGGCACAATACCCTCTCTCCACAAAACAGTTGATCTGTTTATTTTTGTGGTGGGCATAGTCTTCCAGTCGTGTACAGTTTCTCAGCATCCTTATCAATTGGCCCTTTGGGATATTTCTGATAACATGGAAGGGGGTGGCAACTAATTGCAAGTAACAAGCTACTGCAATCAGTACTTTTTTTTGTATAAAGTGGTGCCTTACGATCAGTACTTTTTGTGTAAAGTGGTGCCTATCCCACCCTCATGTAACTTAAAAATGTCGAAGTCTGAAAAAGCAATTCTTTCTTTTGAAAAAGTGCCTTTAAATCTGAGGTCAGTGTTTACTATCTCAGGTCAATATAAAACTCATGATAGGCTCTTCTGTGCCCCACCAAATGATCAATACATTATCTACATAGTGATGCCACAAATCCAGAAATGATGAACTGAGGTGTGACCTGGCACTGGAGTATGGCAGATGGTTTCTAGCAAGGGTATGACTAGCATCAATGATAAACACAGATTTAGATTAAAAAAAAAACACACCAGAGTAATAAAACATAGAAGGAATACACAGCAGTGATAGATGGCAACTGGCAGGAGCAGTGAAAAGCAATCTATGCTTCCCTTTGAGCAGGCAAAGAAAAAATTAACCCTGCCAGTGAAATGTAAACCAGAGCCGCCAAGAGTCTGGCAGCTGTGGCACTAGACATGGGAAAACAAATGGCTTCCAAAGATCTCAGCTCATCCATGGCAAACTCACTGCAACATTTGCAGCAGGAGGTAGGGGCAGAATTTGCCAATATAACCGCCCAGTTCACGCATCTTCAAACAGTGGTTACTGGACTGGCAGAAACTTTCAGCTCACATACCCATATCACTCTATATCCTGAAGAATCTCAAGTTGTTCACTTAGCAACCTGTCAGCCTAGCCTGCTTTAAATTATGTGTCTGTATATTTTCACTTATGTACTCCCTGTTATTGCAATTATGTAACCTCTGTAACCTGATGTACTCATGTCTTTCTAGGCATGGAACCACCTTGTATCTGCTTATGTACTTGTAACCATTGTAAATGATGTAATGCCCATGTATTACTACAACGTGGAACCTCTGTAAAAGAGCCTTTGGCTCAAAGGTACTTCCTAGAAATAAATAAATAAGTACTTCCTAGAGGAAGCTGAAAATTGAATTGGTGAGCTGGAAGACACACGTGTGGATCTGTGTAGAGATTGGAATATAATGATGAGAAATCTCAAGTCCTGTTAGAAAGAGCTGATGATCAGGAAAATAGAGGGAGGTGCTCAATCATCAGACTTACTGGCTTCCTGGAAACCTTGGAGGTTAAGGAAGGGGCAGAGCAATTCAAAAGCTTCTGGTTGCCAGGTTGGGCATGGAACCTGAAGCTGCCAATTTTGAAATTCAAAAGGCTAACAGGACTGGACCAAAGCCCAGGGAGGGTGACAGACCTCACAACTACAAAACACCTCACATACCCTGAAAAAGAGCTAATGATGTGTGCTGCTCGCAAGACTGGCCCCATTGATGTCAATGGAGTAAAAGTATCTGTTTTTCAAGAACTCAGTAAGGAGCTGCAGGCACAGAGACAAAATTCAGCAGAGTCAAAACAAAATTTCATGGGCTAGGTTGGGAATTCAACCTTATGTACCCGGTGAAACTTCAGATCTCCTGCCCAGGATGCCCATCGAAAACTGAGCAAAAAAAGGCAAGGGGTGCAGCAAAGATGCCCCATTTACTGTAAGTACATGTATATACGTGTATGCGGAACAGTTGATTGCAGCTGAATCTCTGTGGCTATGAGGGAAGGCTGATCCAGCTTGCAGAGCTGACCCAACAACATGGAGG
Organism: Neoceratodus forsteri; assembly: GCA_016271365.2. Classification (NCBI taxonomy): domain Eukaryota; kingdom Metazoa; phylum Chordata; order Ceratodontiformes; family Ceratodontidae; genus Neoceratodus; species Neoceratodus forsteri. The sequence goes on from CM057455.1 coordinate 729,245,946, forward strand.
TACAGTTGACTTTGATGGAAACTGACAATCAGGCAAATTGTTAACTGTGTTGCTGGTGACAGAGTTTACACACAAAGTCTTTGTATGCTATGAGCTAAAAATGGGTGAAACCAACCCCCAGGACTTGTCGGGGGGCTAAGTACATGCCGATATGGTGCCAACAAATCTTTTTGTCAGTCAGTTCCCTGGTACAGAACATTCAACCATGTTTTCATTCTCCTCGTGGTTGGTTTTCCTGTCAACAGAGGTGGGAGACAGACCATGATTCAAAATTAATGCTGATCTTCAAACCATTAACTTTCTATCCATAAACAGGCAGGTGGTACTATCCTGACAGATTTATATAAAAAACCCACAGACAGAAATACCTTGCTCCATGCACAGAGCTGTCACCCAGGACATACTATTAGGAATCTACCTAAGGGGCAGTACATTTGAGACAGGTGCAACAGTGGCAATGAAACACTCTGCCATAAGTGGGCTAGTGAGTTGTCAGACAGACGAAAAGAGAGAGGGTTAGGGAGGAAGACACTGGCAGAGATAAGACACACACTGAGGGGACTGAAGATGTCATTACTGTTCCCAAAAATAAAAAGAAAACAGGCTTTGATTTTTGTTACTACATATGGTGGATGGAGCAAGGAGGTGGTAAATATTGTATGTAATAACTTGAAAATGTTTAGAGGAACATCACAACTCCAGTCTCTTTTGGAACAACCCCTTAGGGTGTCTTAAAAATGGGGTACTAATCTTCAGAGACTGCTTAGTACATAGTTATCAACCAAAACTTGGAAGACCAAGGAGTAAAAAATGAGCTCAAAATCCTGTGGCTGTTACCGCACATGCCATCTAATGGAAAACAAAACCAGCTTCATGAACCCAAGAACAGGGAAGTCGGGAAAGATTAGGGGACATGTTAACTGTGAGACAGGTTGTTTTTACCAGGACCTCTACACTTCAGTGATCCAAACATCAGAAAAGGTGATTCAAATATTTCTGGACAGGGCTACAATACCAACTATTACCAACTACTGACTCAAAATTAAGGATGGATATAGAGAGAGAACTATATTGGGTAGAAATGACAAAAAGCAATAAAGAATTTAAAAGGGGGGAGGCCCCAGGAACTAGTTGGGTTCCAGTGGACTTTTATAAGGTGTTTCTAGAGGACCTCTGAGGGATATGATAGTGAAAAGTCTTCAAAAGGGGATACTTTCCCCCCTCCACGTGGTTGGCCACTAGACCTGTCATCCCCAAGCCTGGAAAAAAATCAACTCAATGTGGATCTTGCAGACTTATTTCCCTGTTAACAACTGACTATAAAATTATTGCTTGAATTTTGGCGGGCGGATTGGAGAATGTCCTACCCACTATCATTCACCCTGATTGAGCAGGTTTCGTGCAGGGATGATAGGGTAAAGATAACATTAGAAAAACCCTAAATAGCCTTATGAGGTGGGCTAATAAGGAAGACAATCAAGCTGCAGCAGCAATCCTTGGAATTTACATTAGTAATAAAGGATCCAAAATGTATCAGGATAATTATCACAGCTTGTTAAATATTATAAAAAAGGACTGTGAGAGATGGGAAGGTCTTTTACTCAGTCCCATTGGCAGAGTAAACTCCATCAAAATGAATCTGCTTCCAAAATGTCTTTACCTATTTCAAAACCTCCCAGTAAGAGTTCCAGAAATTTTTTTTAAATCATTCAATAGTTTTATACACAAGTTTCTATGGGGTGGAAAACCAGCATGCATCCCTAGAGCTATTCTTCAGCTGCTCTTGGGTCAAGGTGGCTTGGTGCCCCCAAATATTACATACTATTACTGGGCCGCTCAGCGGGCTCTCCTAGCAGAGGACACAGGTGGGACCCCTCCTGACTGGATGATGATAGAGGGGGAACCATTTGCCAATGGGCTTGTATCCTGGTATCTGCTACCAACTTTAAATGAGCTTTCTTTCCCACAAGTTGGTAATCCATACATTCATCAACTGACTCTGGATATGGGCTCATAAACTAATCCAACAAAATCCTGGGGTATCTATGACAGCAAGTTTCCTGGCCACAGTAAACAGATCTCAGGGATATAATGTACACTTAAACAAGGCTCTATTAAGATAGAAAAGGAAGGATGGCCCAGTGGCACTGAAGGATGAGTCACTGGATACCACACCTTGCACCATGCTGGTGACCTGGGTTTAGGAACAGACTCTGGTCGCCAGGGTTCAGCAGGGGAGGGAAGGGATTGAGCATCTGGAACATTGCTCTCCCTTCCTGGGGTGGGCTACGGGACTTGTACTGCACCTTAGTGGCTCCTGATGGAGATTGGAGGCCTTGCACAGATGCGGTGCCACAACTAGGGGATGGAGTAGTGGTGGATGCCCGGGAGTCCTTGCACATCCATGCTTTGGGGGAAACCATACTTAAAAAAGACCCTGGAGGACCATGGAGGTGATGAAGACTCCAGGAGACTAGCCCACATCCCCAACATCAGACCATCCCTCACTGGCTCTACTGAGCCCCATGACCAGGACTGACCCTCTATTTGCAGAAAAGCCACAAGGTGGGTGGGGTGCCCCTGGGCATTCTTGAGAGTTAAGCAATTCTTTACCAAGGTCAGGATCACTACATCACCCATTGAGAAAATTATTTTTAAACCTCAGCCTGGATCAAAGCCTCTAATGGCTGTATACAAACTTTTGGTAGGTGCAAACCCTTGTCCTAGAATAAAGGTGAGGGAACAGTGGAGGAAAGATCTGGATCAGTACATAAATAATGAGATGTGGCAATCTGCTGTAAGGCATATCTACAGTTGCTTAATGTAAAAGGTTTTACAGACTAAACACTGTCAAACCCATGTGTGATGAAATGTTAGACATGTATGCTTCACCCAAGGATATATATATGTGGCGCATGTGGTAAGCATTGCTTTGGAGATGGCTACAGGCTCCACAGCAGCAGACAGCCGGAACAACTGGGATAGCTATGCTGGTTTTGCAGTCTGTATTTAAAATCACCAAAAAGCTTGGACTCTCACCACCACATATTACGCTGCACACCAAGTTAAAAAGATAAAATTATTTTATTTCATGTGATACACCTAACGCGTTTCTGGCCCATCACTTGACCCTTTCTCAAAGCCTTTTAGAAAGGATCAAGTGATGGACCAGAAACATGTTAGGCATATGTATCACATGAAATAAAATAATTTTTAATCTTTTTAACTGGGTGTGCAGCATAATATGTGGTGGTGAGTGCCCAAGCTTTTTTGGTGATTTTATCTGTTGTTGCTTGTGAGCACCCAGTCCTTGTGCACACCCTGCTCTGTGTTTTCAGTCTGTATTTAGCAGCACAGAACAAAGCAACCTCCTTATTGAAGGGAAAGATTGCACAAAATGCAGAGAATGATGCAGCAGAAGAAAATCTGGAAGCATCTAGTATATTCAGACAGTTTGAGAAACACATATTAAAGGGTTAATGTATAGTATGTATTGGCACAGAGTTACTTTTGATGCCTACATTAAGGTTAAGCGAGTTCCCCATGGACTGAGGATCTTAAAGCTCCCTGCATATGGAGCACAGGACTTGGTATTCATTCAGAAATGGAGGGAGCTCATGGAGGAAGCAGCATTAAAATCTTTGTGGCTCATTTTGGAGCACACAGTCCCTGTGCGAGCAACACTTTCCAAAGAAATAGAACAACTTGAACAGCTCAGGGGTATTGTCTCACTAGATGAGTGGGAAACATATTACAAAACCCTGCAGAATAAGGTGGTCAAATACAACAAACAACTTGACCTGAATAAACAGAAAAAAATCACCAGGGATGAAAATGACTACAAGGCTAACAGGATATATGATTGATTCCAGAAATGAGAGGACACTGCTACTGCGATGTTGGTATTAAAAAATTAGAATTTTGCTAATGGAACAGCTATAGTGTTGGACTACATGACTTGGCCCAGTGACTCAGAAAACTCTGAATCTAGTGAACTTTTTTTAGAATAATCACCCTCTAGACAGGAACCACCATCTCTATCCCCCAAGCCCAGAGGCAGCAAGAGGAAGACGTGTTTCTAATCTTTCAGACAAGGATGAAGACAAGGAGGGGGCAATCATGGAAAAAACAGAAACTTCAATAGGAAATTAATCAATCAGGGAACACTGTCCAAAGCCCTGGGTCAGCAGTGGCCAATATATCTCACCAGCCACTAAGTAATGTGGAAGAAGAGATTCTTAACAAGGGGCTGTCATTTGCACCAACTACGGATATACACCAATTCCATCCCATAGTTGACATTTACTGGTTTGGGAGGACACTTTCACTGAAAGTGAATTTTAACAACATAGATACAGTATGTGTGAAAAAGTGACTGAATTCCCAAAACACTGATATTTGAGATTTGGATTAACCATAGGTGGCAACACAAGAACTTACCACTGTTACACCTGACTCAACATATTGTCCAGTTATTGGACCTTTTTAAAAAAAAATGTGAACAGGACTTAGAACAGGTCATGAGAATGAAATCTTTAAACACATATGTTAATTGCTCAGGGCTGAGAGGGTGGTATTGGATGCCTTGGCTTTGGACACCATGATAACTACTAAACCCGTGGATAAAGGGGGACATCAGTTATCATGGACACTTCAATATATGTGGTAGAAATTAACAGACAGTTGCAGGATGATAAATTCTATGAGTGTTTACCACAGAACTATATAGTAGTCTATAAGGAGTGAATTGATACTGCTCTGAGACATGGCTTTTCGAGGGGCTATATCTCTGAAGGGGAATACAGGCTTTTTTAATATAGATTTTGATTGGGTTTTCTAGGTTTTTCTCCCCATATCCCCCCAGGGCACCAGCACATACCACGTGAGGTGGAAAGCATGACAATCGAAGCCAGCTCAGCCCTTTTCTGCCCACTCCATACTGCCACCCCACCCACCTACGCTACCCCAGTGGACCTCCACCCAGTGGGGATGGGGCTATGAGAGGGTGACAACCCACCCCACCAACCCTGGAAGAGGAGAGCAGCCTGGTGGCTTGCTCAATCCTACTCCTCCCACCCGCCCATGCCAGGACCCCGATGACCTGAGGTTGTTCCTGAACCCCGGTCACTGGTGCAGTATAAGGTAAGGTGTCCAGTGCCTTACCCTCAGCACCACCAGGCTGGCTCAAAATACAGGCTTTTGAATGTGGCACATCCAATATTGCCATGTATATAAATGCTGTTTTAAAAATTCATATAAAGATTAGACAATCCTCCTGGTCACCCCACAATTTCTGGAAATGTCTTGCTCACTGAGCCTTTGTCCATTTATGTTAACTGTTTCCTCCAACCCTTGGTCAGGGGTTTGAAGTTCTATATACAAGACTCCATGGAGGTCACCACATTAATAGAAAAATCCAATATTCCTGAGAGTTGGATCTTTGCTACCCTGGATGTGGAATCACTATAAGCTGAAAATACACCTACCCTGACACATTTTTGCAGTATGGGTTCATATGTGGGAGGTCATGCCAGATGAATCTGATCACATTTTTTGACTGCTAACTAAAATGGCAGACAAAGGACAGGTGGTAGGCATACTGTACCTAGATTTCAGTAATGCCTTTGACTTGATCCCTGATAAGAGACTAGTCAATAGACTGGGGGATCGAAAATGGGTGTAAAACTGGTTAATGGGGTGTACAAAGAGGATGGTAGTGAACGGGAAGCATTCTGAGGTTAAGGAGGTAGCAAGTGAAGTACCACAGGGCTCAGTTCTGCAGTTTCTTCTCTTTAGCATGTTCATTTGTGACAAAGGGGTGCAAATTCAGGGGAATATTTGCCTCTTTATGGATGACATCAAGATTTGCAGGAGTGTGGATAGCAAGGATAGTATCAGAGCAATGAGGGAGTATCTGGAAGCACTTGAAAAGTGGTCCAGAATATGGCAGCTGAGAGTTGGTGCCAAACAACATACATAGATACATAGACAGTGTCGGCAGATAAGGGCCTATGACCCACCCAGTCTGCCCATTTAAGTCTGTAAGTTCAGCTTATGTTTTCCAAGAAGTCTGTTGCCCCTTACCCCTGACCTCCAGAATTCCTTTATGTCTATCCCATGCATTCTTAAATCCCGTGATTGTTTCAGTCCCCACCACTTCCTCTGGCAGGGTGTTCCACTTGTCCACCACCCGTTCTGTGAAGAAATTCTTCCTCATGTTTCCTCTGAATCGTCCCTCCCTCCAACTTCATCCCATGCCATCTAGTCCTGGAACATCTTTTACGCTTAAAATAGTGCATTCCTGCACCCTGTTCCTCCTAAGATACTTGTATGTCTCTGTCATCCCTCTCTCCCTCCTCTCCTCCAGGAGTACATGTTCAGTGCCTTCAACCTGTCCTCATAGGACTTGTGATGCAATCCATGCACCATCTTTGTTGCCCTCATCTGAACCTTCTCTACCCTGTCTATGTCCTTACGTAGGTAAGGTCTCCAGAACTGCACAGTGTACTCCAGGTGCGGCCTCATTAGTGTCTTGTATAGTGGAATTATGACCTCCCTTTTCCTGCTGGTGATGCCCCTGCCTATGCATCTCAGCATCCTATTCACTTTACCTGCTGCCTTGTCACACTATTTCCCTACCTTGAGGTCATCAGAGATGATAACCCCAAGATCCCTTTCCTGCTTGGTGCATGCTATATCCTCACCCCCAACTGATATATTGTGCCAGGGTTTTTGTCCCCATATGCATTATCTTGCACTTCCTTGCATTGAATTTCAACTTCCAAACCCCTGACCATTCTTCAAGTTTCTGCAGGTCCCTTCTCATTCTGTCTACACCCTCTGATGTGTCTACTCTGTTACAGAGCTTTGTGTCATCAGCGAACAGTGAAATTCTGCCTTCTAGGTCCTGCGCAATGTCACTGATGAAGATATTGAATAGTACCGGTCCCAGCACTGATCCCTGTAAGGTAAGGTATATATAATATATATAAGGTATATATAAGTAGTGCACATCAGAAACAAGATCTTAAAAATGCAGTGCTGATCGGGGGGCTGGTATATATAGAACACAGTTAAGAACAGGGTTCTGGGGGTAATAATATTGGAAAGATTGTAATCTATAGCACAGCACTACAGGCCAGTAGGGAAGACAAACAGGATGCTGGGGTGCATAGTAAGTAAGTAAAACTTTATTTTTTAAGTGCCTTTCAAAACCAAGGTGCTGTACAACAAATTAAAGCCAAACAATTAAATAAACATGCATAAACATTTTAAAAACCTTCAGAAAAAGCTTTAAAAACAAATAGGTTTTGATCTCTGATTTAAAGCTTGAGACAGTCAGGCATTCTCTTATCCAACGAGGTAGAGAATTCCACAGGAAAGGGGCAGCATAAGAAAACGCACACGCCCCGGATGTCTTTAACTGAATCCTGGGAATCTCTAGCAATCCCTTGCCGGCGGATCAGAGTGAGCAGCAGGGGCAGTAGGGAGTAAGAAGATTTTGCAGATTCTGGGGTCCCTGTTCATGTAGGGCTTTATAGGTCAGTAACCCGACCTTAAAGGTGATCTGCCACTGAGCTGGCAGTCAGTGCAGTTTGCACAGCACAGGCATAATATGACTAGTCCTGGATGTACCAGTCGAAAGCCTGACCACTACGTTCTGCACTAGCTGTAAGCATAGGAAGGGGGATCAGTAATAAAAGCTGGGAGAAGAGCTTTCCTCTGTATAGGTCTTTATTTACCCTCACCTGGAGTACTGTGCAATGTTCTGGAGCTCACTTCTCCACCCCTGCTCTCCAATCTTGGTTGGTGGATCATATAAAAACCTGGCTGGACCAGCTCAGTGCAGATTAGAACACTGTTTTCTTCAATATTTTACTGATTTATTTATTTTGTTGTTTTATCTGTTCTTACTGTTCAGCGCCTTGACAATGGAAAGGTGCTATACAAATATTATTATTATTAAGCCAGGGCTTTGTGGTCCACACCAGACCAACCCCAGAGTCAGAGATGTTCTGATAATGGCAGTCTTACTGATGAATGACTGGGCATCACAAAGCAATATATGAGTAGAAGGAGCCAGGTTACCTTATCCCAACATCTCCTCCCTGGACAGACATGATCAGGGGATGAGTATAAGGCAGAAAATGTTCCTCTCTCCCTGGCTGGCATCCCCTGGCCCACCCACCTTCTATACCCAGAGAGCCACACTTCATATCCCTCCTTAAAACGCAGAATGACCAACAATGTTGCCATACACACTCCTCAAAATTCAGTATGCAACCTCTGAAGGGGCACAACCGCTGCAACTGTTGGAGTTGTAGCTGATGATACACATACCCTGGCACATGTTTGCAGCACGCCAGAAATACAATATGAATACACCAACCCATCCACTTACATCAAACTCCTGCAAACCCAACACACAAAATGAAATGTGATCACATTGTGTCAGCCGTAAATTACAGCAGCAAAAAATTGACCTTCCAGTTCCCAGAGGAAGTTGTTCACAGCTTAGTTGGCAAGATGACATAAAAAACATAAGGCTCGCAGATCCAAAGACCAGAGAAAAAGGAAAACAGAAGCATGATGTTGGAAAAACCCAGGGTTAGACTGGGAAAGAGATGAAGCTAAGAGGGACATGCTGCATGAGTCCCCATAGCTCGAACACCTTGGCAACAAAGAGGTCTGCCACACACCCCTGCAATTACCCTGAGGTAATTAGGGTTATCATTCAGTACATAATGCTAAATCTTGCAGGTGTATTAATATTGTTTAGAAATAATTTAAATATTAAGCTTAATAAAGTTGATATTGTTTCCCAGGGGAGATATGTTATCTTAAACCAAACCTTACATATGGTTCCCAGGTATTCTCCCTAGAATCGTGTATATACACCTACTGTAACACTGACAGTGAGACCTTTTTTATTAATTTTTTTAACATCTAGTGGAGTTTCTGCAGCTTTGTTTGCTGAGGGTAATGTTATAAGTTGGTTTTCAATTATGTTTTAGACACTACGGCAGGAAATCGTATAGTTGGTAAAGCTGCACAGTTTTTGTAAGATAGATTGGAAGATCTGTTTTCAGTGAATCTATGGAGGGTTAAAAATGGGAGCACTAAAGATTTTTCCTTTTTACTCAGCCAGAGATCGAACTTATTCTAGAACAGACCTGTAAATTGGTTCGAAATGGTTATCTAAGGATTTCATAGGTATTAAAAATTATCCCATATCCATATCTGACAACTCTGCTCTGTTCATGAGATGGGTCTCCAAGCACACCACCAAAAGAGCTCTTGCATGGAGGCTAGATGCTTTACTTATGAAAGATCAGAATTTTGTCAAAAAAAAAAAAACATTAATGAGGAATCTAGATGTTATTTTGACACTAATTCATCTCAAGAGGCCTCTACCAGTATAGTCTGGGATGCCTATGAAGACATTACAGGAGGATTAACAGTCTCTTAAAACTGTCCAGTAAGCTCATGCTCGTACAGGTCCTCATTATCATGTGAAACACCTGCAAAACCTGAAAAAACAAGAGAACTTAATCTTAAACAAGAAAATGAAAGGCTCATTATGCTGAATAAATGAAAGTATTACTGTCCTGTGGATAAACACAGTAAGCATGTAGCATACATGCTTCAGAAGGGGCTGTCAGTATAGCCTAGAGGTTAGAGTAATGAGCTGTGGAGGAGCTTGGTACATCCAGCACACCTGGGTTTCATTCCCACAACCTCCACTTGCATACTGTATGACTCTGGGCAAGTCATATAATCACCCCAGGCTCCCAGGTTGCCCCTGAAAACAGATACTTGTGCTTTAGTAGGACTCACCCAGTTGCCAATAATAAAAAAAGAGTAATATAAATGATCACTAAGAAGGATGGCCCACATACAATTGATCCAAGGACATCAATAAAGAATTTCATGGGTATTACTCAGATTTATATAATTTATTTATTTATTAAATTGTGGTGACTGGGTAGGTCCACTGAGCCCTGGAGGTCCCTTTTTCAGAGGCGACCCGGTATTACATGGTATAATAGGATATGAAGTGAGGGTACAATAAATAAAGTTGTAGCAGTTGATACATCTTGTAGCAATAGCATATTATGCAACAGGTTTCGGATTTAACAACATATCTATCAGTGAGAAAAAAAAAAAGCAAATAAATCAGAAGTAAACTAGAAAAAAAGCTCTTCAGAGAACAAGGACTTATTTGATATTTCAAAAAATTAATAACTATCATAAAATATGCTACATCAACCAATTACAGCACTGGAAAACAAAAACAATTGAAAGTTGAATCCTGGTAAGACACCAGGACCAAAAGATTAGGAATTGATTTCTATAAAATCTTTAGTCAGGCTGGGGTGCCTTATCTAGTGAAATTGTTTAATTCATTCTTTAAATCTGGCTCTGGCTTGTTTCCTTCGATGAAGCCCTGATAATGGTCATCCCTCCCCCCAAAAAATAAAGACCCAAAGTTGTGTTCCTCTGATAGAACAATCTGCCTCACCAATACAGATTACAAGACCATTGGTTAAATTTTGGCACCTAGACGGGAACAAGTCTTGCCTTGTTTAATGAAAAGAGACCAACTGGGCTTCATCAAGGGAAGGGGGGGGGGTCATAATAATGTCAGGAATGCTTTGAACTTTATAAAGATGGGAGAAAATTCTGATGAAATGGTGGTGTCCCTGAAAACTGAAAAGGCTTTCAACAGGGTGGATTAGTCATATCTGTTTCATAAAAGCAAAAGTAGTTATTGTAAAGCCCAGGGTTTTTTTTTTTATTCTTTGGTAATCAGGTAATGCCTACTAGGCACAAGGGTACCCCGGGAGCACTGGGGAGATGAAGTGACTTGCTCAGAGTCACACAGTATACACATGGAGGTTGTGGGAATCAAACCCAAGTCTGTCTGCTGGATGTACCAAGCTCATTCACAGTTTGTTACTCTAACTTCTAGACTATACCATCAGCCCTCCTCTGCAAGCAACTCACACCAATTCTGGAACTGTATTAAAAAAACACTAGGCAAGGATGGTACCCCATCCCCACTGATATTGGGGTCAGAGGAGTAAATTGTATCAATCCCTCCACCATCTTGAATGTTTTCAATTAATTTTCTCATCTTACACTGGGGCTTTTCCTCTCCCCTCACCTAATCCGGTTTCCTTCCCCATTCCTTGTGCAGCATCAGAAGCCTCATTTTATATAAAAAGAGTAAGTGTCTCAGAGGTGTGCAAACTTCTGAGACAGATCCCTGATTCTAAATCTGCTGGCTCCGATGGGATTGAGCCTCATCTCCTCAAACTTGCTGCTAATGAATTGGCCTCCCAAATTACAAGAATTATTAACCTGTCCTTCTCCTCTGGCATTGTTCCCAACCTCTGTAAGATGTCCAATATAGTACCAGTGTTTTAAAAAAGTAACAATAAAAATATGTAATTACAGACCCATTGACCTCCTACTGACTCTTAGTAAGGGCTTGGAAAAAATAGTTAACATCCAACTTTCTGACTACCTCTCTACTGAAGATCTCCTCTCTACTCAACATGGCTTTAGTGGAACCATAGCACCACCACGGCACTGCTCACCCTTACCAGTAACACTTTCTAATGCATTTGATAAGAGGAGAGCTCACCAGCACTGTTTTCATTGATCTTTCTAAGGCCCTTGATATGGTCGATTACACCCTGCTCTGTCACAAACTAACATGCTGGGAATATCTGATACTTCCTTCCCCAGTTCAAAAGTTATTTGTCTGGCAGGCTAGAATGTGTCAGGTTTGGATCTTCCCTCTTCGATCCTGCCCCCATCAACACTGGTGTCCCCTAAGGTTCTATACTTGGACCTTTGTTCTTCTCCTTCCATATAAACTCTGTACACCACTCCATCTCAAACAGTATGCTCAACTTGTAAGCAGATGATGTGGTGTTTTTCTCCATTGCCCAGAATGTTGATGAGATCAATAGTAAATTTTCTGCTGACCTACAGTCTGTCCAAAAATCTCAGACCATGATATTTGGATCCCATTTAAAGAACATCCAATCACCTCTCTCAATTGTTTGTGAAAATGGTATACCCTTGATCAATCTCCCATCCTTTAATTACTTGGGTGTTGCACTGGACCCTCCCTTGATTTTTTCACTTTACGTGGTGGCAACCTGTAGGGCTGTCAATGTCGGACTCGGGCTTGCATACAGAGTTAGCTGCAACATCTCCACTAGTGCTCATATTGCCATAGCCTGGGGTATTCTGCTCCCCAATCTTTCTAACAGACTGCCTGTCTTCTTTAAAGCCTCGAATTCTATGCTACATAAATGGGATGTGGCATACAATAACATCTGTCATTTTGCCCTTGCAAGTAACCATCAAGTCCACCACTGCATACTGTACACGAAATTGGAAAACGGTACCGCTCCACACTTACAAGAGCTGGCAAAATGCTCCTACTTATAGTCCTTTGTAGTATGATTCATTATTTGCCTAAGTGTATAATTCTCCTGCACTTGTTTTTTTGTTTATATGCTAAGTATATTGTATATTCTGTTCATACCTTCTGTACTACATTGTAACATTTTTCTAAAGCTGTCATTGCCATACCCTGTGTTGTTTACTGGTTGTACTCTCCCAGGTCATGCCTGAAAATAGGCAAATGCTTGTGTACAGCACACTACCTTGCCAACAAAAGAGAAAAAAACAAAAACAATAACATATCTTGGACATGAAAGGAATTGGAGAGAACTTTAAAAAGTGGATTCTTTGTATTTACAAAACCACTAAAGCAAGGATCTTTACAAATAATGTAATTTTTGATTTATTAACCCTATCAAGAAGTACAAGGCAAGGCTGCCAAGGTTGCCCCCTTTCCCCATTCCTACTCACTCTTGTAATTGAACCTCTACCAAACATGATTGGGAATTCTATGGAAATCTCTATGTTCAATTTTAGTCAGCGTAATTTAAAAATTGTGCTCTTTGTGGATGATATTCTGGTATAGTTAAATAATCCTTTTGAGGAGTCACTAGTTGTCTTAAATATGGTGGAAAGGTTTAAAAATGTATCAGGCTGTGAGGTCAGTTTGACCAAATCTGAAGCCAACCGAATTCAACCACAAAAAAAGTAAGATTAGTCAAGGGGGGGCCTCTTCCCCCACCCAGGGACCACCAAGCCTGCCACAGCTTCTTCAAAGGATGCCAAGGAGGAGGAGCAGCTGGACTATGATAGGATCTGGAAAGGTAGTGGGTCAGAGGTACATCCCCATATGGTACTGTTACACAATTCTTATGCTACTCTGGCAGGGTAGGACTGTCCCATGGAGGCACCCACAGAAGTGACCAGGGAGGATGTAAGGGTCCTCTGTAGTGGAGACCCCAAGGAGGGTGGCAGAGGACCCCAGAGGAGGAAGAAGCAACTCCTGGTGGAGGACTCCATCATGAGGGGGATAGATTTGGGGACAGAAAGGGAGGGGGAGAGGGAGGTTAGGTGCCTACCTGGCACCACATATATACATGTAATCATGTTGTATGTTTAACTCAATAAACAGACAGACCATTTGTTCTCTGATAAAACCTCATACTGGGCAAAATGTTGGGTTCATAGAAATGGCCACCCATTGATATAAAGAATGAAAGTTCATTGAAGAAATCTTTGTAGTGCATTTGTGTGGCTGATTTTCACTAACTGTGTTTTGGATTTGGCCCAGATCAGCCCCAACTGTATCCTGACATTTGGACATAAGATTAATAGATGGTGCCCGGAGGATCCCTTCTCCTTTACATGTACCCCAACAATACTACCTCCAAGATAAAAAAAAGGCAGCCACCGATGGTGAAAACAGGGCCCAGAAGACAGGTCAGTGGTGAAAACAGCCGATATACAACAAACATTTCCTAGACACTAAAGCTGAAGAATGTCACTGGAAGCTGAATAACTGTAGATGCCTCTTCTGCTGATGTGCTGTACTTGAGTGAAAGCTGACAACAGAGAAAATACCAGCTGCAACATTCAGGAGTGTCATTATTTTCATTTTCATTTCATTTAGTTTTTGTTGACCGGGTAAGTGCACTAGACAAATCCTGCCTATTTCCAGGCACAACCCGGGGGAGGGGGATACAGATGAATGCCAACTGACCTTGAACCAAATTAAGCTGTTGGTGGTATTTTTAGTGAATGAGGGAAATTTGGCCAGGACACCGGGGAAATTTCCCTACTCTGTCAGAGGGGATCTCCTGTCCAAGATGGAGGACGCTTTGCTGCCTGCAGTTGATGGAGCTGTGGAGACAGGAGACCTGGTCTTGACTCCTGTCTCTGTATCTGAGGAGACCATGCTTGTTAAATGGATAGCCATACCTGTATCTTCACGTTTGGAACACGATATGCAGGAGGTGTCTGTTGTTCTGTGGATGGTACGTTGTGCTGAGGTTCGTTGTGCCGAGATCAGTCAGCTTCAGTCTGGATGCTCAGGGGGACTGCAAGAGACACACACTTCCTTTGACTCGGAACCTTCGAGTCGGGAAGTGCCTGTACCGCACGGTAGTTTGATGGAAGCGGACCACTGTTGTACGTCCGCTGGGATGGGCTTGCAGATGAGTCTACCAAGCAGGAAGCAAGACGGTGTGCCTCTGGCTATGGCGGGCACTTTTAGTCCAGTCCCTGAAGACCTGCCTCGAGTCTCTGTACAGGTGCCTAGTCGGACGTCTACGGATGCTGTTTCTGGCAACTCTTTTATGGTGGAGGACTCAGTAAGTACTCTTTCGGCGGTGAGCCCGCCCTCTGTATCTCTGGATGATCCGTTACCTTCCCAGTCTTCTTCTGTTAAGGCAAACCCTAATGTCGCCCCTGCATGGTCCGTAGATGCAGTGCTACGGGCAGCAGGATGGGTGCAAGACCCCACGGCGGGTTCCTGGGTCTCGGGACCATCCCCAATCAGATCCACTAGTACTGTGCAAGATAGGATTTTGGATGGGGGAGAACAGATTCCCCAAACTGTGACTGACCCTTTGGACCTTCCTAATGAGCTTCGTTTGACCCAGAATCCAGTCCTGGGCCTTAACAAGGTCCCTGCTATACAGACTTTTCCTGGTTCCAGCCCAATGGCTGAAGGGTCTTCTGCCACTGCTCGACTTCCCTTTCCTCAAACCGGGACAGCGAGGTCCTTCTTCTCCTTGTTTAAATTTCTGGTTCTGGCAGCTAAGCGGCATAATGCTGTTAGGCTTTCTTATAGAGGTGGACTAGCGGACCCCCCTGACCGTGTGTATGTGGCCAGAACACTGTTAAAGGATTCAATTAAGTTTTTTGCCCACGAAATATATGCCCTGATACACGTCTCAGGGGAACTAACTTTTGACATTAGTTTTCAGACCTCTCGTGGCCTTGACCATTTTTGGTCAAAATATCACATCTTGTGTAACACTGCTCTTTGGACCCCATTTCAGGCTATACCCCTCTCAAAACCTGCTTTCAAGACAGTAACTGTTATGTTCCGCAATGAGGGAGTAGATGTCTCTAATATTGTTTATTGGTTAAAACAACGTTGTACTTTACAAGGTCAGCCAGAGGCAATCTTGGAATCTGAAAACATATGGACAGGGGGTTGGAAATTTAAAATTATGTTAAATGTTTCTGAATCTGGACCAGTGCACTTACCAAACTCTTTTTTTTTAGGTCGGGATAGAGGAGTTCTGTTTTACCCAGGCCAACCTAAAGCGTGTTATAGATGTGGGGATCCCTCACATCTGAGCAGTGCATGCGATAAGATCAAATGTCATAACTGTGGTAAAATGGGTCATGTAGGTATGCATTGTCTGAATGACTGTAGGTGTAATCTTTGTGACGAGATGGGTCACACATTTCAGTCATGTCCCTGGGCTGCACATACCAAGGTAACACATGATGGCGGTGTGGATCAGCGTTATGTAATTACTCAAGCCCAGAAAGCCCGTCTCCGCACTACGTTGGATGCCCCCTCTATAGAGGTGACCCCCCCCCTCTAAAGCTCTGGCTTCAGAAGCCTCCTGTAGTGACGTACCTTTGTCAGTCAACAAGGCTCCACCCCCCGGGAAGGTACTGAATTCAGCATGCTCTATGGAGCTAGAGGCTGTGAAGCAGGTCCCGGGCCCCAGTACCATGCCGCCCCCTCGTGAACCTGCCAAAGTGATATGTCCCAGGTCATTACGATCTGGTTCCCGCACCTTATTGTCCCCTCTGAAGGCCAGCGCTGCACCTTCTATTACACTATCGAACGCCTTTGAGGTGCTTTAGTCGATATCAGACGATGCAGGTGGTGAATCTGACTCTTCCTCAATCACTTCTTCCCTCCCTGAAGGTCTTGATGATTCTGAAATATCATTAAGTACTGGCCTTTCACAAAAATGGAAGGCCAAGGTTAGGCTGAAAGGGACTAAGGTAGTAGGCAAGAGAAAAACTTGATAGTGCTGGTTACTTTACTTGTGAGCTGTCATGTCACAATTTACATGCCACACTGTTAATGTAAATAGTTTGAAACGTGTGGACAAGAGATGGTTGGTGTTTTCTTTTTTGAGGCTCTTGCCATTTGGGATATTTCTTTTACAGGATACGAGATTCCATACTGTGCAGGAGATCCGACTGGCTCAACGAGATTGGCTTATGGGTCCTTCTTTTTGGTCGATAGGCCAAGACTCCTGCTCAGGTCTCGGCATTTTAATTAACATCCCTGAGTTTAAGCTTTTGAAGCTGTTTGATTTGGCCCCCGGTAGAGCTTTGATTTTGAATTTTTTGCTAGGGCAATGCCCATATCGGGTGGTAAATGTCTATGCCCCCCAATCGAAAACTGAGCGGATAGCTATTTTTGATTTAATTCGTCCTTATTTACATTCTTCTTTCCGAATCATATTTTCTGGTGACTTTAACTGTGGCCTTAGTCTTCGGGATAAGAGTTCCTTTGCTACCACTAAGAAACTGTACTGTGACTCACTCGTACTGGGACACATGATTCGTACTGCCCGTTTGACGGACTCTTATCTTTCTTTCACGAAACAGCATACTCCCACATTCCAGAAGGGGAGGTTGGCCACCCGCATTGATTTTGTTTTTACCTCCAGTATTTTTGAAGTTACTTCGGCTGTAGTGCAGGCGGTAGCCTTTTCTGACCATAAGCTACTCTCTGTTAGTTTTGGATCTCCTGCCAGTTGTGGTAAAGGGCCGGGTATCTGAAATTTAATGTTCCTTATTACAGGTACCATCATTTCAGCAAACCCTTTTGTCATTTATTCATGCTCGTAAGTCTGTATACCCCATGTATGATGATCCAATTCAGTGGTGGATGGACACTAAACGTATTTAACTGGAATGTTGAAATCCTATAGCCATAAAAAGCAGGTCTGAATATCTTGTATATTTACAGAAGAGGGTCATTTTCAGTCTTTACTGTCACTAGCATACTTGACAGGGCAGGATCTTGTGCAGCAAATACAATTAGTGAGGCAGGATATGTTGGATTTCCAGTCTAAACAGTCGCAATAACTGTACCACCAACATAGCTATGCGGTGAAAGGTACCTTGAAGTTGTTTGCCCGCTTGAATCCAACTATCATCAGATTGCCCATAAAACAATGTCATGTCTCCTCAATTTAAATGGAGATCTTTGTACTTCTCATTCGGACTTATGTCAAATTGTTACTGACCACACAACTGCATTGTTTTCCCTTTACCTACTGTATCAGTGGACCTGAGACAATTGTACAGTTCTCTAGAAATTCCTTCTCCCTCCTTGCAGAGTGTAGAACTTGCATGTCAGCCCTTCACGGAACAGGAAATTAGGTTAGTTATCCTCTCCTTGCCCTCGTCGGACCCTGGTCTGGGCGGCCTTCCTACCGCCTTGTATAAATTTTTGGGAGAATACCTCCTTCCGGAATTGACCTCTGTGTTTGCCTCCCTTCTTGCCTCTGAACACATCCCCTTGGAGTTTACCAAGGGCACATTGATTTATGTATATAAACGGAAAGGTGACATTAAGTCCCTTGATATCTGGCGCCCTCTTTGCATGTTGAATACGGATTTTAAGATATTGACGAAACTTATCACTCAACGTTTGCTTGGGTTGGCTGAAATAGTTATTCACCCAGCCCAAACCTGTTCTCTACCTAACAGGAGAATTTCTGATCACTTGATTACGTTCCGTGAACTATTTTCGCACGGTTTATCGGACTCTGTTTCTGGACTTATTGTTTCGGTTGATCAAAAGGCCGCATTTGATTCCGTTAGCCATGATTTTCTATGGAATGTATTGCATTTCCTGCACATTCCTGACAAAATGATTCGCTGGATTCAGACACTTTATAAGACGGCGACCGTTGTTCCACTGATTAATGGTTGGGCGGGCCCGATGATCCCGGTGAAACGGGGAGTTCGCCAGGGTTGTCCACTGAGCCCTCTATTATATGTTTTTTTTCTGGATGTGTTGCTTCGACGTCTTAATGCTCATCCCCAGATTCGTGCCATCTCGTGTTCGGTTCTGCGATCACCATTCACAGCGATTGCATATGCGGACGATGTGTGTTTCCTAGTAGCCGACGAGGCTTCGGCGCTTATCTCTCTCCAGGAATGTTCCTCTTTTGGTGCATTATCTGGAGCAAGTATAAACTTTGGTAAGAGTATGGGGATTTGGTTAGGATCATCCTTCCACTCTTCGGATACTATTGGCCCTTTACGTGTGACAGAAGGCCAAATCCGTATACTCGGCATTTATTTTGAGACGAGAGACTCTGATTCCTTTAACTGGGAAGAGAAGCTGAAACAGGGCAGAAACATGGTGACCTCTTGGAACAAGGGTCAGATTGGAAAGAGAAAACGTGTTTTTCTGATCAAAACTTATCTTCTCCCTCTGTTTTTTGTATTTAAGTTATGCTTTCCTCATCCCAAAACAGCTGGAAATTACGGTATTCAGCTTATTTTTTCAAGCCCTTTGGGGCAGTCGGTTGAATCCGATCAAGAGGAATATTACCTACTTGCCTACTTTTGAAGGCGGTGTTCAGATGGTTAACCCGTTGCTTTTCTTTACTAGCATTTTCCTTTCGGCCAATCTGTGGCCATTACTGGTGAACACCCAGAGAGGGTGGGAAGCGTGGTTTTACAACTCCTGTAGGTATTGGTCTCACATGTGGGAACATAACTCTTTGGGTGTGTTGCGACAACATGGGGATGTCCCGGTATATATTAAGCATATGTTTCTTCATTTAAAACAATGGCAAGTGTCATCTCAGACTCTTATTTCGAACCCGCATAAGGCTCTGTACAAGACACTTTTGTCCTCTGTTTGTAAGGTGCCAGCCCCTTTTCCAAAATGTCTGGACAGCTGTCTACCCTCGCTTCTAGTCCTGTTACGTTGTTCTAGGATCCCTGGCCACATGTGGGACTTTCACTGGTTATCTTGTCATGAACGAATAAATGTGAAAGCAAACCACAAACATAAACAGTCTCGGGACCGATTTTGTTCTAGACCTCTTTGTATAGCTACCCCGGAGACTATTTCGCATTTGTTTTTTGATTGCTCTTATATTGCGAATTGGTGGCCCTACTTGGCTGACTCTTGGGAAGTTCCTATATTCTCCACAGTAACATATCAAAATATCATGTATGGTGTCTTTACCTCTCACTGGTCTCGATGGCACAGAGATACTCTGAACCTTGTATTTCTTGTCATTAAATGGAATATTTGGATGTCAAGATGTTTGTTTACTTTACAACAAAAATTGTGTTCTTATTCGGAACTTGAAGGAAAGATAGTAGCGGACTTAAAGAAAATATACGACCATGAAAGGACTTTGTATTCGGCACCGTCTCTGTTGGCCTTGTGGACGGCCTTCCATGGATCACAAATACCGACTCAGCTATAACTTGAAGGACTTAAGCAGTATTTTTGTTGTTTTTCCATTTTCTTTGGTTTTCCTGTATATTTCTCATTGATGTATTTTATGTTGGCTTGTTTGTACAATATTTTTTTTTTCAATAAAAATGTCCCCTACTCTTTTCGATAAGTGACATGGGATCTTTAACATCCACCTGAACTACCACCAATCCAGGCAGATGGGACCTCGGTTTAACATCTCATCTGAAAGACGGCACCTTAGAAGTGCAGCATCCCTCTCATGCTGCACTACAGTGTCAGTACTGGGATATTAACCCAACTGCCAGATGTGGGAACTGAACCCACAGTCCTCTGATCTCCCAGCCTCAGAGGCGAGTGCGCTACCTACTGAGCCACTGACACACAATTATGTTAAACATGGTTGCTACAATAGACCAGGACAAATTTTTTTATAAAATTAATGAAACTGTATCCTAGCCCCAAACTACTAGACTAAACTTGTTAAACTGGTGTACAGTTTGGGGACAAGATAGCAGGGGATGAGCAGAAGGCAGCCTTTCTAAATGACTACTGTGCTCAGTATTCACAATGGAGGATAGCAGTCCACTGCAGAAAAGCAGCACAAAGGCTGCTGAAAGGGTCATCCCTCAAATGGGACAGGTGGTAATTATAGGAGAAGGGGCTGGAAAAGGGCTTGCAGTTCTGAAAATAGACAAGGCTCCAGGGCCAGATGGGATGCACCCAAGGGGGCTCATGGAATGACATCAGAATTGGTTGAACTCCTGACAATGCTATTCAATAACTCACTACAGTCAGAGTGGTTTCAACAGATAGGAGGACAGCAGGATTTGGTGCCACTCCACAATGGAGGGGAGAGGGAGGAACCTGGAAATTACAGGCCCTTCAGTCTTATGTCAACAGTAGGTAAACTGATAGAGGCATGTACCATGCCCAGTTCTGGAGTTCTCACCTCAGGAAAGACAGAGACAGGCTGGAGACAGTGCAGCATACAATAAGCAAAATGATTCAGATCCAACAGGGCAAATCTTATCAGAATCAGTTTAGGGCACTGAACATGTACTCGCTGGAGGCCCAAAAAAGGGAGGGGGGCACGATAGAGACCTTCGAGTTCCTGAAAGGAATACAAAAGGTAAACTGTGAGGAACTATTTAGCAGAAATGAAGGTCAAAAACAAGGAAACGCAAATGTAAACTGGTGGTGGTGGGGATTCAGGAGGAATGTGAAAACATTTTATTTTACTGAGAGAGTGGTTGAGCCATGGAACAGCCTACAGTACTAACAGTGGTA
Source organism: Neoceratodus forsteri (assembly GCA_016271365.2). Taxonomy (NCBI): domain Eukaryota; kingdom Metazoa; phylum Chordata; order Ceratodontiformes; family Ceratodontidae; genus Neoceratodus; species Neoceratodus forsteri. The sequence continues at coordinate 729,267,112 of CM057455.1, forward strand.
GTGGGTACAAAACCCATTAATAGGTTCAAGCATGACTGGGGCAGAGTAAAGAGCTTAATAAGTACTCAGGGGAGTAGCAGTAAAGCAGGGAGAAAGGAGGAATCCCCATCTGAACAATAGGTCATGGGGTAGAGTAGGATACAACTGGCATGACAGAAACAGTACCTTAGTTTGCTGGCACCTGCTAAAAGGCCCGGGAGCGCAAAACTTACACTTCCCTTTCTGTGTCACTGAATGATACTCCGCAACTCGGCATCTCTGCTCAATATTCCTTAGTTTATTTGAAAATAGAATAGATTCACAGCTATAAATCCGCAAGTCAAAACACAAGTGCAGTGCAGTGCAGTGCTTCCACATACAGCAACCCTCAGACAACCAAGTGTGGTGGTTACAAACTTCCTGACATGTTTTGTACGTGAGTGCTTTCTCTCACATGTGAAACATGTCAGGAAGCTTGTAACCAGCAAACTTGGTTGTCTGAGGGGAGCTGTATACGGCAGCACTGTGGCTTTATCACTGTGAATCTATTCTATTTTCAAATAAACTAAGGAATATTGAGCAGAGATCCTGAGCTGTGGAGTATCATTCAGTGCTGCAGAAAGGGAAGTGGATGTTTTGCACTCCCGGGCCCTTTAGCAGGTGCCAGCAAACTAAGGTACTGTTTCTGTTCATTCACATTTTCCTGCTGGGCACTGCTTATCCTTGGTGCAGTTACGACCTTGTTCTACTCACAACTGGCAGACTAGATGGACCAATGGTCTTCTTCTGCTACCATTATCTATGTTTTTATGTTACGAAATGAAGCATAAAAATCCCCCGAATCTAGTAAGCTAAACCTGCAAATCTTGAATAGATAGCAACGTACAAATCATATACTTAATATCTAAACTACTGTTTCCTAGTGCTTGCCTACTATACTTGCCTATATAAAACTAAATATATAGCAGCAGCCAGGAAAAAATAAAATTACATACAGTGAAAGCTCACTTCACTTTCACTGCTTTAGAGTGCTATGCCTGCAAAAGGTTGTGCAATCACATCAGTTCATCTGGTTACTGTAGCACCTCACATAGGTAGCAAAATGAAAATTGCTTCCCTTCACTCTGACTGAAGCACTTTACAACAAGCATTTGTCAATGCCGAATGTTGTCTCGCTGGCATTGGCATTGGTAGTGCAGGAGTTAGAGATGCATAATAGGAATGGCAGTGAAGTATTGAACTGATGCAAACCCCACCCCCACCCTGCAGAGACCGACAGGCGTTGGGGTGTGCCTTTGCATTGTCAACTATAATGCTCATGCCATTTTACCTTACCCTACCCTGTAGGCACTGACAAGTGTTGTGGTGTGCTTTGGGGTCCTTGGGCATTATACTTACCCCATTCCATAAAGAAATATGCTGAGGTGGGTGCAGTATAGGAGAATGGGGCAAACTTTGTGGCCGAACACTCCAAGGCACACCTCGATGCCTATCACTGGCTGTAGGGTGGGGGTGGAATGGCGGGAGCATTACAGCTGATGATCCCAAGTCACACCCCTGACACCTATCAGTCTCTACAGGGTGGGGTGTAACAGTTGGTAACCCTAATGTGTTGGTATTTTCACTCCAGATTATCAACATGGGCTTTTTGTGACCTCACCTCATGAAGAGCAGCAGTATCAGTTTGTTAGCCAAAAGGTGATTTTGCACAGCGACTGCGCCATTTGGCGTCACAGGTACGTAAACACATTTTGGGCAGGATGTGAAAATGACAACTGTATTGTTCATGAGGAGGTGTAAAAAAATGGCAACGTTGAAAATCTGGAGCAAAAATATGAAAAATTGGTGAAGTCATGAGCATGCATAGAAACTGCACAACGCATGTCGGTAACCCAATTGTTTTTGGGTGTTTTTTAACCACATTTTCAACATAGGCATTTTGGGACCTCCCCTCATGAACAGTGGCACTGTGATTTTGTTAATCTGTCCCAAAAGTTGATCTCCACAGTGACCATGCCATTGTACGCCACAGGTGCGAAAACACATTTCAGGCAGGATGTGGAAAATGACAGCTGTACTGTTCATAAGGAGGTGTGAAGAAATGCCAGTGCTAAAAATCTGGCATGAAAATATTGCAAATTTGCGAAGTTACTTGGAAGCTGCGCAACGCATGCTTGTTACACAGTCATTTTATGGACTTTCATCACCAAATTTTCAACATAGACATTTTAGGACCTCTGCTCATGAACAGTGTCACTGTCATTTTGTTAATCTGTCCCTAAAACTGATTTCCCACAGCGACCATGCTATTCTGCGCTGGAAGTGCGAAAACACATTTTGGCCAGGATATGTAAAATGATAGCTGTATTGTTCATAAGGAGATGTGGAAAAATGACAATGTTGAAAATCTGGAGTGAAAATATTACAAATTCATGAAGTTATGAGTGTGGGTGGAAACTGCGCAATGTATGCTCGTAAAACAGTCATTTTTTTGTTTTTTTCACTAAATTTGCAACATAGGCTTTTTGACAGCCCACATCATGAACAGTGGCACTGTCGTGTCGTTAATCGGTCCTGAAAGGTGATTCTGCACAGTGACTGCGAAATCACCTCTTAGGACTGAATAATGCCATGACAGTGACTGAATTCATGAGGAGGGGTCCCAGTAACCTCATGTTGAAACTTTGGTGCCAAAATTCCCCAAAATGGCCGAGATATGCACCAAAGTTGAAAAAAACTCTATATATGCCCTTATACAGCTTACCGGCATTTCTTCAGTTCGCGATTGGCTTTGAAGAGTGCAAACATGTTCCCGGTCCACGAAGATCATTGCGCTGGGCTCCAGAGGTAAGTATGGGGTGAGGGTGTGTGTGAGGAGGCAGGGTACACAGAGGGTGGGCACAGGTTGGGGAAGGAGCAGGACAGACTGCAAGGACCGTTCTCTGTTTACAGGTAAAAGAAAAGAAACATCGCAGGATGTTTTTTTTTAACAGGGACATTTGCATGCTGGGTGGGCTCCCATGCCACCTGAGTGTTTGGGTGGGGGCTGTAGCCGATGGGGATTGGGCACCTGTCGGCACAAAAACAAATGGGGGAGGGGACATCATGTCGACGGAGAGTGGGTTCCCTGTCACAGCAAATTAAACTGGGAAGGGGGACTGTAGCAGATGGGGATTGGGCTCCTATCAGCAAAAAAGACTGTTCTGGGGTGCATGATGCCGAGGGGATTAGGAACCTCGCACACACTTGGGAGGGGGGTATTATGCCAACGGGGAATGGGCTCCCCTATTGGTAAATGAAGTGGGTCGGGGCATGTGACAGGGGGATATGGCACCCCTGAAGTTGGGTGGCAGCAGTCAGTGCTGCCATGTTTAGGAAAATATTTAGTAAAGGCACGTTGGGAGGCATGTTACTGTGCCGCTGCATGAGGCGCTTTCCTCTCATTGCAGTGGCACTTTTGTTTGATCTGGTGGCCAGTTTACGTATGCCTGGTGTCAGTGCTGGCTTATTGGGGAATGAGGGACACACCTACTGATGCGTGCCCTGCATTTGCCCACAGTGACCGCACCTCCAATCTGCTACTAATGCAATATGTTGGCTGGCGTGCGAGCCAACATAAAAATTGTTTTCCATGAATCAAACTTGCCATAAAGCAAAGACAGGGTTTAAGACCTGCTCCCACACTATGCTACAGTTCTAGAACTTCTGAGTGTTCCATATAGTTCAGTCACCAATTTTTTAAGTGAGTTTCTCATGAACCATACCACTCCTCTCTCCCAGAGGAAAGGTGTGTTAACAGACTTTTGTTCTCCCTGGGATGTCTCATGCTTGGTGGTGCAGTAAGAGCTAAGGACACCTGACTCAGGTTTCAGTGGGAAGAGCCCTAGAATATATAGGGGCTGGTAGGTGTTTTGCTCTGACGGGTGGGAGGATGTAGCTCTAGAGAAAGGTGAATTATTGGGGGTCTCCCTCAGGGGTGGTGCCCTTATGGCTTTTGGGCCTAGAGTTTAGTCCAGGGGCTCTGAGGGTCAAGTTGTGGAACACTTAGAGGAAAAGTGAAGGACTCCCTGGAACAACCAAAATACTGCTCTGCCATAGGGTAGGAAGGATGGAAGTATACCTGATCACCCAGAGAATTAGAGCACCAGAAGGAAAAGCTCCTTGTAGACCATCACCATGGGATACCACTGGGGGCTCAATTCCCAGATGGGATGAACTGAGGAAGCCTGGGTTCAGAGACAAACCAGAAGAGCCCCACCTCATGATAATTTCATGCATTGAGGTACACTGGTTTTGGTGCCATGGCAGGGTATGACACACAAGAAACACTGCTGTAATGTGCAGAGGTGTCTAAAGGTTATGTATTCGTGCAGCAGTGGGTGCAAGTGACAATTAAGTATGCAGTGGATTGTAATCAACTTGTTCAGCAAAGAATCAAGAAAAGACTCAATTGATGCATTAGCTCTGTCTCATTGGTCTCTACAGTATTTTGGGGTTGAGTGACTGTGGTGTTCTGTGCATCTGGGTTGCCTCTAGTGACTCTTATCTACTATATTCTATGTAACCCAGGCCAAACCCCTAGCATCTGGGATGAGTACCACTGAGGGCCCTGGAATGTCTTACATACACAGTTGGAAAAACTTTTAAAAACATAATATTTAAGTGCAATTCTGGCTTTATTTTATAGATACTGTAGTCAAAATCCTCTGTTTGCAACATCACAATAGTTTACACAGCAACAACCTGTGGTGCCACAAGATGAGGATTATCACTTGAGGAGAGGATTGGGCACCAGATACAGATGAACTGTATGGGGCAAGGATCCATTACATGTAGATTAACCAGGTAATGAGGCACAAAGGAGAGAGAAAGCAGCCAGTCTATAGAATATTAGCTGAATTGTGCCTAAGTATTATGTTTATTAAAGTTTCCTCAAAATTGTCACACTCATTATGTTTGCTTGCACGCATGTGCAAGAAACATAGTGCCATCATCGGAGTTTTCGGAGGTGTGTCAGCCCTCTTCCAATTCAGTCAGTGTGTTTGCAGGCACGGCCGCAGTTCTCCAATGCCTGCTGGAGCTGTCTATGACAGCTCCAAAATGCAGTGGCATACAGTTGAAAGGGGGAGCTACGCTTCAGTGAGCAGCGATCAGATATCGCCTGCTCATGTGCGCTCCCCCTACACACACCACACACACACGCTGCTGCTGCTGCTGCTGCTCCCCCCACACACACACTGTATAGCCGATGGGGTGCCCAATCCCCGTTGGCTGTGCTGCGCCCAAGCACAGTTTCATATGCCATGCTGGGTGCCCACCCCAAGCGTGGCTCGTCATATAGCCGACGGGGTGCCCAACTCGTCGCTCCACTGTGTCTCCTCCGAGTACAGGGTGCCATGCTGGGAGCCCACCCAGTGTGGCAACAGATGCCATGGCTGACGGGGTGCCCAACCCTCCATTGGCTCACGCCCCAGCCGTCCTTCTGCCACTGGGAACCCACCCCAGCATGGCAAATGTCCCAGCGTGAGCTTTTAAACAAAAAACCTGTAAAGAAAAAACGGTCCCTCGCAGTCTCCCTGCCCCCCACAACCCGTGCCCACCCACCGCGCACTTGCCACCCCACACACCCCCAACTCCATACTTACCTCCGAGTCCGCGACGATCTTCGTGATCGAACACGCCTGCACTCTTCAAAGCCGACCGCGAACTGAGGAAATGCCGGTAAGCTGTATAATGGGATAGATAGGGTTTTTTCAACTTTGTTGCATATCTCAGGCATTTTTTGAAATTTTTGCACCAAATTTTCAACATGGGGTTTTTGGGACCCCTCCTCATGAATTCTTGCACTGTCATGGCGTTACTCAGGCCCAAAGGGTGATTTCGCAGCCACTGCACGAAATCACCTTTCCAGAAGGATTAATGAAACAACACTGCCAGTGTTCATAAGGTGGGCTCTCAAAAAGCCTATTTTGAAAATTTGGTGGAAAAATTCCTAAAAATGACTGTTTTATGAGCGTGCGTTGCGCAGTTCCTACGCACACTGTAAGTTCACAAATTTTCAATATGTTCACTCCAGATTTTCAACATTGCCATTTTACCACACTTCCTTATGAGCAGTACAGCTATCATTTTTCACATCTCACCCAAAACATGTTTCCGCCCATGTAGTGCACAATGGTGCAGTCGGTGTGCGAAATCAATGTACGGGACACATTAAGAAAATCACAGTGACACTGTTCATGAGCAGAGGTGTTAAAATGGCTATGTTGAAAATTTGGTGAAAAAATTCCTAAAAATGACTGTTTTACGAGTGTGCGTTCTAGAGTTCCTACGCACGCTCGTAAGTTCGCAAATTTTCAATATTTTCACTCCAGATTTTCAACATTGCCATTTTACCACACCTCCTTATGAGCAGTACAGTTGTCATTTTTCACATCTCACCCACAACGTGTTTCTGCCCATGTAGCGCACAATGGTGCAGTCGGTGTGTGAAAACAATGTATGGGACACGGTAAGAAAGTCACAGTGACACTGGTCAAGAGCAGAGGTGTTAAAATGGCTATGTTGAAAATCTGGCAAAAAAATTCTCAAAAATGACTGTTTTAGGAGCACACGTTGCGCAGTTCCTACACACGCTGCCAAGTTTGCGAATTTGTAATATTTGCATACCAGATTTTCAACAGTGCCATTTTACCGCACTTCCTTATGGGCAGTACAGCTACCATTTTTCACATCTTGCCCAAAATGTGTTTCCGCACATGTAGCGCACAATGGTACAGTCGGTGTGTGAAAACAATGTTTGGGACAGATTAAGAAAATCACAGTGACACTGGTCATGAGCAGAGGTCTTAAAATGGCTATGCTGAAAATTTGGTGACAAAACTCCAAAAAATGACTGTGTTACGAGTGAGCATTGCACAGTTTCCACGCACCCTCGTAAGTTCATGAATTTGTAATATTTTCAGTCCAGATGTTCACCAGTGGCATTTTTCCACACCTCCTTATAAACAGTACAGCTGTCATTTTCCACAACATGGTCGAAATGTGTTTTCACACTTTCAGCACAGAAATGCGTGGTCGCTGTGGGAAATCATTGTTCGGGACAGATAAAGAAAATCACACTGACACTGTTCATGATCGGAGGTCCCAAAATGCCTGTGTTAACAATCTGCTGTAAAGAAAATCCCCAAACTAGTTACATTACGGGTGTGCATTGCACAGTTTCTACGCACGCTCGTGACTTCACCAGTTTTTTTAAGATTTTCACAGCAGATTTTCAACATTGCCATTTTTTATACCTCCCATGAACAGTACCGCTGTCATTTTTCACATCCTGTTCGGAATGTGTTTTTGCACCTGTGATGCCAAATGCCATAATCACTGTGCAAAAGCAGTTTTCAGCTAACAAACTGATATTGCCACTGTTCATAAGGTGGGGGTCATAAAAAAAACATGTTGAAAATTTGGAGTGAAAATACCAACGAATGCCTGAGGCGTTAGGGTTTCCGACCATAACGCCCCACCCTGTAGAGAATGACAGGCATCAGGGGTGTGACTTGGGATTCTTGCCTTTCATGCTCATATCATTCCACCCCCACCCACACCCTGCAGTCAGTGAGAAGCATCAAGGTGTGCCTCAGACTCTTCAGGCCCAAACTTCACCCCATTCTCCTATACCACACCCATCTCACCGTATTTCCTGATGGAATGGGGTGCGCATAAGGGCCAAAGACCCCAAGGCACACCGTGACACTTGTCAGTGTCTGCAGGGTAGGGTGTGGTGAAATGGCGTGGTCGTTATGCCTGACGACCCAAAGGCACACCCCAATGCCTGTCACTCTCTGCAGGGTGGTGGTGGGGTTGGCTTCAGTTCAATACTTCGCTGCCATTCCTATTATGCAGCTCTGTAACTTCTACACTACCAATGCCAATGCCAGCAAGCAAACATTCAGCATTGACAAATGCTTGTTTTAAACTACATTTGCTCAGGTGCAGGAAGCTCTGCTTCCCTCTGGCAATAATTACAAAAACAAAGTCCTCTTCATGGGTGCTAAAGCCAGTACTGATGACATGCCCATTGATGACAATGACCTGGAAGTGCTTCAGAGAGGGTCAGTTACTATATGCCTCTCACTGTATTACATGTTCATAACCTAGAACACTGGAGCAATTGGATAGCTCAAATAACTTGAAAGCAGAATGTAGGTTATCCCAGTAAGAAGCCTACAATATCCGTATTACCCACTCAGTCCCAAAATTGATACATCTGGTTGCATCCAGAAATGCCAACTGAGTATCCGAGCATCTCAATCAATCAATCAATCAGTCAATCAATCAAAATCTTTATTTTGCCAGGCAGAACATCATTGAGACAAGCTCATTTACAAGATAGACCTGGGGCAAAACAATTGCCAATAGGGTTAAGGCATAACAGGTTGAGTGAACGTACATAACAATTACATAGTAATAATAACAACATAATAACATATAACCATCACATGTAACAAGATACTTCCATTAGAACATAGCAATAGGTTCAACAGGAGGTGGTGCCATTTAAATACAATTACATAGATACAAATATATGGACTTAAGGTAATGAGCTAAAGTGTATACAGTAAACATCAATTGGAGGAGTCATAGTGAGCAGGAGTGGCAGTTCCTCTAGCATCAAAGTGCAAAGAAGATTGAGATGTAAGAGTCCTTTGATAAGTACTGTGAGCATGGCCTGGCAAGTGGGTCGGGAAGGGGAGGGGTGTATAGGGAGTGGGGAGGGAAGATAAGATGAGATAGGAGAGGGTTGGACATGATGGCCTAGGGAGGAAGGACTGTTCTAAGGGAGAAACACGACAGATGCCACAGGCAATGGTTGTGGCATCTCTAATGCATAGTACATAGTCTTCTCCATGGACTGGATAATTTGAGCATATACTTTAGTGCATTATCCCACTACCCAAAGTAAAATCAATCTTTGAAGACAGAGGGGGGATGGCTCAGGGACAACGTGAGGAAGTATTTTTTCACAGAGAGGGTAGTGGCACGTGGAGTGGCCTTCCTTAGGAGGTTGTTGGATCAAAAACAGTGGGGGGGGATTCAAGAATGCATGGGGCAGCCATAAGGCAATTCTAGTTGGGGGGGGAGTAGGAGGAAGTAGGCTGTTAGTTAACTAGGATCTGCAGCTTATCCAATAGGTAGAGAAATGGACAGACTAGGTGGGCCAAGCAGTCCTTATCTGCCATCAAAGTCTGTTTCTATGTTTCTAGATATCACTTTAGATAGTGGAATGTTTGCATGATTTGAGTGGATAATTGTCACTATCTGTACTATTCCCAAACTGTTCAGATAGTATTCATACTAGCCTAACCACCATCCACTTCACATCCTGTAAATGTAGTCCCATTCCAAAGAGAGTCTACCACTCCTAGATCTCCTTGGGTCTTTTTGTAGTCCTTCCATTTAAATGGTTGACAATGCCCATCAGCTCTGCACAGTCTCGGAGTTCTGGTTACAAAAGCAACAGTATAGCCCTCAGATAACATTATCATTACTAAAGGCGGAAATAACCACAGTTAACCCAGGCGGACTAAGTTAGCCCAAAAGTGGAGACCCGTTACGTGCAGGACTCGCTTGATTCATTCCTGGCTTTGTCACGGTTCTTGCGGATCGGAGAACAGTGAGAGTTGCAGCCCTCAGATGGAAATGCCCATAACATCGCGACAATGACGAGCGATATAAATATGTTTATTTCACAGCCATAAGATTTAAATGACTCGGGGAAGGTCTACATAGCACGGCTTTTAGTTAAAAGTTAACTTGGAAAATATTTTGTTTAGCTTTAGCACTCTGTTTGGGACTCTTTTGTCATGGCTAATAGGACATCAGTAGGGAATCTACTTCCCCACTAGAGGGGGCTGTGGACCAAGGAAAGTTTTGATTTTGATAGTTAAACAGTGCATGGCGATATTGTATTACAGAGGAGGTGAGCATAATGGGAGGTAGTTGCTTCCATGTTTTGATGAGACTGTATTTTTTGTTATGCAGCTTATTGCTTCTCTAGTTGATTATTCTGCAAGGGTTCAGATTATAGAATAAGATTGGGGATTGGGCTGGGGGTGGGGCTGCTGGAAGCCTAGGTTGGTATTATCATCACACGACATAGCGAAGTGGTGGTGGTGCAGTTATTGGGACTGGGGGTAGTTATGGGGTTCGGGGGGAGGGAGGAGAGTGAGGGGAGAGAGTGGGGGGTATGGGAATAACAGTATTCGCATGCCAAATTACTGCAATGATTGGGGCAGGCGGTTAATGGAGCTTCATTCAGTAGGAGAAGATCATAATGGGATATCATATTCGAATTCCAAGGGTTATGATAAGAGGTATTAATTTGGTAAGTTGGAATATTAAGGGTGCTAGAGATAGATGTAAGAGACAGATAGTGTTGAAACACCTTTCGACCCTTAACACTGACGTTGTATGTTTAAAGGAGACACATCTTCCTAGAGAGGATACTCAACTATTTGTTAAACAGTGGTTGGGCCAAGCGTTCGGGGCTGGCTTCTCCTCCAACAAAGGTGGTGTGGCCATAATATTCCATAAGAGGACCCCCTTCCAACTAGAGAAGGAGATATGGGATAAACAGGGCCGATATATTTTCCTAGTGGGAACTTTAGTCTCGGTAAAGGTAGTTATTGGATCAATCTATGGCCCAAATACAGATTCCCCACAGTTTTTTATGCAAATATTAGAGGTTTTGAACAGTTACACCTCTTCCACCTTGCTATTAGGGGGAGATTAGAATATCACAATGCAGTTATATCTAGATAGGACTGATAATAGGCGCGGGTTTCTCCTGCACAGCGAGCTCCAAGAGAAGTAATGGATAACTTAGGCCTAGTCGATGTCTGGAGACTGACAAATGGGGATATGAGGCAATACACCTTTTTCTCTATCCCACATAAATCATGTTCTAGAATTGATTATTTTCTAGTAAGCATGGGTGTTCTTCCCTCGGTCTTAGATGCTAGAATTAACGCCAGGATCATATCAGACCACTCCCCAGTTTCCATCAAGTTGGTACCAACTCATGGTATTATGAGGGACTTTAGGAGGAGAATGAATAATCAATTACTACAGACACCTTTCACCCAGGAACAAATAAAGACGTTCATGATACATTTAATTGACAGTAACTTAAACTCAGTCCCGAATATAGATATTGTGTGGGCAGCTTTGAAATGTGGGCTATGGGGAGAGTGCATTCGGATATCGGCTACTAGGGCTAGGAAATCCAAGATGCACTTGGAGGAAATCACAAAGGCCATTAGAACCTTGGAGAATAACATTACAAAACACTCCGATGAGGTCGACTGGGTTAAATTACATCATTTACAAGCCCAATATTCAGCAATAATGATGCAGAAAGCGGAGCTTGATTTACATAGAAGAAAGATAAAATATTTAGAATCAGGGGAGAGGGCAGGCAAACTACTTGCACTTAGATTAAAACAGTTAGACTCTAATCGAGTTATTTTTGCAATACGAAGAGATGGTGGGGACAATGTGGTAAAAGAGCCAAAGGAAATTGTGGCCATCTTTAGAGAATATTTTCAACAAATTTATTCAATCGAATCAAAGGATAAACCCACCTCTGCAGAAATTCACAGGTTTTTAGGCTCTGTTTCCCTAACCAAGATATCGAACACTGAGGTGAGCCAGTTAGGAGCCCCAATTCAAGAAGCAGAGGTGAAATTAGCAGTCTCCCAACCAGCTGGAGATAAATCCCCGGGGCTGGATGGGCTAACTACCAACTTCTATAAAGCCTATGCGGACATAATATGCCCAATCATAACCAAAGTTTATAATTTTTGGTTCAGAGAAGGCATCTCTGATCCGGCTTTTTTAGAAGCACTTATCACTCTTATTCCCAAACCTGGACGGGATCCTGTGTTGTTGGGCAGTTATCGTCTGATATCGCTGTTGAACGTCGATATTAAAATATTAGCTAAAATACTAGCTAATCGAATGGGCCCACTAATGAGTAGCATGGTTAGTGATGAGCAAGTGGGATTTATGAGTGGCAGGTTATCCAGTGATCATCTACGTAAGATTCACCACCTAATTGTATATGCCTAAGGCACACAATACCCAGCAGCGTTATTAGCACTGGATGCCAAAAAGGCATTTGACCGAGTGTCCTGGGACTTTCTTTTCACAGTTCTGGGCAATTTTGGATTGCCTAAAGAATTCTTAAATTGGGTTCGAATTTTATACAGCACACCCACAGCTTGTATATGGTGCAATGGCATATTGTCGACCTCCTTCCCTCTGGCATGTGGCACAAGACAGGGATGCCTGCTGTCTTCACTTCTGTTCAATTTATATCTTGAACCCTTGATTCGCAGACTGAATGCATCACATGTGATTAAGGGAATTAAATTAGGGAGTAGGCGATATCTTATTTCAGCATATGCAGAGGATCTTCTTATGCATTTAGAAGAACCAGATACTGGCATACCGGAAATACTACAAGAAATAACAACATTTTCCAGAGTCTCCAACTACAAGATCAACTCCTCTAAGATGAAACTTTTCCCGCTGAACAATAGATGTTATCCCAATATAGCGAGGGAGTTTGGCCTGACCTGGTAGCCAAGGATGTTGACATACCTTGGTGTTAAGATTATCAGAGGAATAAGCTCAATGGTTAAGGAGAATCTTTGTAGTCTCCTTAAAACTATCAAAAAAGATCTAGCTAGATGGAATTTTATGCCCCTGTCGCTATGGGCCAGAATAGAAACGGTCAAAATGAATATATTACCTAGGATTTTTAACCCCTTAAACATGCTGGGATGTTACCTGCCCGAATTCTGGTTCGAGAGCCTAAGAAAGATGCTTAATGCTTATCTATGGAAAGGGAAAGCAGTTAGGAGAGCGTACCAGAAACTTACAGATCCAAAAGAGTCTGGAGGCCTCGCTTTTCCTTCCTTTTTTAAGTATTACATTGCATCGCATATAAGTAAGGTAGCTCATTGGCTTAAACCAAGTATACCATCGACCTCGCACCCTTATATACCTCTTTGGATTTTTATTGAAAGAGACTTAGTCAGGAAACATTCGTTATCGTTAAGCACGGTTGCATACACCACTATCAAACTTCTCCTTAGACCGCTAAAGGACACCCCTATTGGATGGTTATTGAAAGTTCTGCAGCAGGCCCAGAAACTTCTAAGGTTCAGTTGTCGGAATTCGCTAGAACAAATGTTGACACAGAATATTCACTTCTTAATACAACGGGGACTGATATTGCCTAGGTTTTGGAGACCATTGGAGGGCCTAAAGTTGGGAGACTTGGCTCCTCAGGGTAAGTTAATATCATATGAGTGGGCATGTATTAAATTCCCAGAATTAAAAGGACACTATTTCAAGTTTCGACAAGTCTCCGAGTCGATCAAAGCTCATTTTTACAAAAAGGAGGCCTGGACAGAAAATAGAGTTGAGTTATTAGATTTACTTAAAATAGCTGACCAACCCCACTCTAGCTCTAGAATCTATGGTGCATTGCAACGGTTAGATGATAACCTTCCGACTGGTGTTAGTCATTATTGGATACATAGATTAGGATTAACAGAGGACATGTACACATGGAGGCGCATATGGCTTCACACACATAAAAATATCAGACAAGATAGATACAAGCTTCAGCAGTTCTACATTATATACAACATGTATTACACTCCTATGAAACTACACAGAATGGGCAGGTTAGCACACTCCACATGTACCAGAGGTGGGAAAGAGGGAAGCGATATATATCATGTACTGTGGGAGTGTGCTAAGATTCAGCCCTTCTGGAAAGCGATTTGTGCTTCTCTGTCACGAACCATAGACTTGGAAGTTTTCTTTACACCCGAAATCTGTCTGTTGAATAATTTCTGTATTGATATGACCAAACAGCAGAAACTGTATATGTCCATAATATCAGCTACTGCAAAAGCTGTCATCCTGAGACACTGGAAGGACACCTTTACCCCGTCTGCTGTAGAGTGGTACAAAGAAATCACGCTTGCATTACAGGTAGAATCCCATATAGCCAGGATGAACAACAGGGCCTAGGGTTATGATTCCAAGTGGGGCCCACTAGATACTGCCCTGACCTCATGGCACACCGGGAATCACCTATAAGAGACATCCCCTCTTTAGAAATTTCTGTTCGTGTCAATTGGCGTGCGAATGCTGTTCTAAATAATGGGTGAAGGGTGGGGTGTTCTTGGAGAAGAGGTTAGATACTTTTCATAGGCATGATCATACTAATAATATAGGCTGGTTAGTAGTGTATATAGTGTATTCACATTTATCCTGTAAATGCTTGCCAGCTTAATGTTTGCTGAAGGTATATGTTGTGGATATGTCAATAAAGTAAATTGAATAAAAAAAAAAAAAAATTAGCATTACAAAACTAACAGCTTGGGCTGGACTCAAGCAAATGAAGCAGAGGCAGAAAGCTCTGTACGCCACATCTAATCAATAGTGGACATGAACAGGGGCTGGTTTCAATAACAGATTTAATCTGATGAGTTTTGTTTAATGTCTGTGACCTCATGAGGAGTGGAGGCAAGCGGAGCTTAAGTAAAACCACAGAGGGCAAACCCAGTGAGTCAGGATAAATCAGTTATTTAAACCAGTTCACCACTGCATATTCAGTTTATTCAAGGGGAGATTGATTAGCATAAAATAAACTGGAACTATGAGGATAAATCATTTAGTCACATGTCTGATTATACAGCTATGCAAATAAAACATGTTTTTGTTTCTCAAATTATATTCCCATTGGATAAGCAAAGTTAGCTATTCTGAAATCCTGACCTTTATGTTGGTGAAATTCTTGTAAAAGCTCTTAAAGGAATAAAGGACCCAAAACACATTACAGATGAATGAAAAACCTGCAGCAGTAAGTGTAAATATTTATGCATACAGTTTATCTCTGAGCATACACCTGACAAGGTACAAATGCTCAGATTTTCTTAAAGTTTATTGCTTCATTGTCTCCTAATAAATTTAACTTTATTTGGGAGTCACATGATGAGCTTGACGGGGTAAGCAGCTGGATGCAGCAGCTCCGCGGTTTCATGCTGAAATCATTCAATTTTCTCTCTAAACAACGACGTGGCTAACTAAAAGTTAGCAGTTATAACAAGGGGAGCCTACAGTAATAAAAATGGAACTACAGAAAGAGGAATCTTGGAGCGATTCAGAAGACGATACCGAACTAACAGCAAGAGGCCTAGAGTCAAAAAGGCCCTGGAGAAGTGATTCACCAGAAGCAAGCCTAGAAGCTTCGGTATCCGGTCAGTTACAGGAGGACGTCTCTGTAATCCAAGCGGCATTATTCTCCCTTATCGCTGACTTCAGGGAATGGAAATCGTCTATCAGCGGCTTAACTACCAGAGTAAATGATGCAGAAGTTCGCATCTCTTCTATAGAAGATAAGATGGAAAGGATTCAGACCGAAAACACCACTTTAAAAAAAACCATAAAGAAGATGGAAGATAAATTAGATGATCTAGAAGGAAGGTCTAGGCGAAACAACATATTGATTTTTGGCCTCCCCGAGGGGGAGGAAGGCACAAATGTGGTGAGTTTTGTCCAGAAGCTATGCATCAGAGTGGTGGGTACATCACCTAACGGGCCTACGTATGTAATAGAATGGTCCCATAGATCAGTTAAACCGAAACCCGCAGCAGATCAATTACCTCTGCCCATTATATTTAAAGTCTTGAATTACCTAGACAGAGACTTTATATTGAAAGCAGCGAGAAGCGCAGAGAAAATAATTTGGGAGGGGAAACAGCTGCGCCTGGTCCCAGATCTCACCTACAGAGTGCACCAAGATACAGCAGCTTACAGGCCAATTCAAGCTAAATTATGGGCAGCAAAGATAAAGCATAGAATGCTGTTTCCAGCTCATCTAGAAGTTACCTATCATAACGGAATCCAGAGGTACGATTCGGCGGTGCAAGCGGTGGAAGATTTAAAGCGGAGATTACCCGACTTATTCAACAAAGAGGGGTGAATCTTTACTGAGGCTCTAAGAGATATAGGAACTTCGAAGATCCAGGGGAACATGAAGAAACTATTTGATGATTGGACTTTTACCGCATTTACATCTTAGTCATTAGGAAATGGACTCTTATGTCAGTTCAGAGGCATTTTGAGACTATTGGGACACCTTATTGTGTTTTACAAAAAAGAGCCATGGATTTTATTTTTGGTGTTGGGCCTAAATTCTGGGTTAATGGTTATTGGCTCATAGCATAATTCAGCAGTAATTCTAAATATGGGCGCTATAGTATGATCCCAGAAGATCTCATTTTGGATTTTATTATGGTAATTCAGAGTCTTTCATTGGGAGCCATAACTTGGGTATATACAAATATAAGCCTCACAACAGGGGTATTTTTGTTGCATTCTCATGGGGGTTGGTGTGGAAATCTCTGGAAGTGATTCTTACACAGTGTTATGTCTGCAGACATAGTTAAGCGCTCGATTACTGGGAGAGACACATAACTGAATATAATGGCTTTGGGCAGTAAGGGAATTCCCTGAGGGGGCATGAAGTTATATTAGCTCAAAGCACTGTCCCAGAGGGAGAGGTTAAGGTATTTTAAATAGGTGGCATCATAAAGGTCTAGGAGTCAGGCTCCTCTTAGTCTCGTTTTTTTTGAGGCAGTCTATGTTAGAACTGTTTTTTTATTTTTTTATTTTCGGTGTTTGTTCCTTTCGTCCTCCACTCTGTGTTTTTTTGCTAAAAGGGGGAGGAGGGGGAAAGAGAGAAGAAAGGATATAACAAGTTAAGAAAGGGAAGGAGTATAAGGAAGTGACTGGGATTCAATATCAAGATTACGGTACGGTCGTTTAGCGCCCCCCAGTGGGTATATGTTTTTTCAGTTAGGGAATCATTATGACAATCATATTTTGGATTCGGATCGCAGTTTGTTTGAGTGCTGGGCAAGGCGCTGCATATCTATAGGGCTAGATTGCAGGAAGGGCTGAGGCAGGATAGTATAGGGTATAATATGGGATAGGTACAGTTAAGTGGGTAGATAAAGGAAGGAACCTACTCGGAGTCAGATAGGGGATGTAGGAAGGGAGTGATAATAAACTAGTGATGATGTACATAATGGTATAGTGACCTACCCCAGACTTATATAGAGGATAGCATTCATTTGCTAAGGTGTACGGGGAATAATGAGGGAAAGGTATATAAACTGGGAGTAGCATGATCTGTGGAGCGGCTCCTAAGGTGCATGACGACCATAACGTATAGGAGTAGGCGTTTGGCCTGGAGAAGAAGGGGGGGAGGGAAAGAGGAAGGGAGGATCGAGAGAGGAGGTGGTAACAGAAAAGGAGAAGGACTGCATGCACAGAGATACAACTGATATAGAAGGCGAATGGTGTTAGGCTGGACACAAAAAAAGAAGACAATTATTAGGGAAGAGTTATGGGAAGCTGGAACATAATGTCGTGGAATAGTAAAGGTGGGAAGGATAATACAAAAAAATATAACATACTAAGGCATCTTAGTAGATATAAGCCACATATAGTCCTGCTGCAGGAAATACACATTTTGACAGACTGTATCTCAACCTTACAGAAAATGTGGGTAGGTCAGGCGTACTGTGTGGGCAACAGTTCCAGACGGGGAGGGGTTGCAGTATTGATTAACAAGAACGTTCCCTTTCAGAAAAAGACAATATGGAAGGATCCGGAAAGGAGATTTATTATAATTTTAGGGCTCTTGGCAGGGGTAGACACTTTGCTGGGATCGATATATGGGCCGAACGCGGAATCCCCTACGTTTTTTCTTCTCTTACTGGACATTATAGCGTCTGTCCCTAATATACAGTGTCTGTTGGGAGGGGATTGGAATTTGGTATATTCCAATGATTTGGATAGGTCTTTTTACAAAAGAGTAGCCTTATCTCCAGCCCAAAGGGCCCTGAGAGAATTTATGGAGGACTCTGGTTTAATTGACCCGTGGAGAACTATCCATCCACAGGAGATAGAGTTTACATATTATTCCCCACCACATAAAACATACTCTCAAATAGATTATTTCCTTATAAGCAAAGGGTCTTTGCAGGGGATTGAAGAGGCAGGCATAAATCCCCGAGTCTTGTCAGACCATTCCCTAATTTGGATAAGATTGAAAGTTCAAAATTATTCTGGAGTTTTCAGATCATGGTCTCTCAACAACCAGCTTCTCGGGGAGACGGAAATCGTAAACTATATGAGGACCTTTATCAGGAATTCCAGGCAGAATAACTGTGAGTTGGTGGAGGGTAAAGATACGCTTTGGGGGGCAATGAAAGTGATATGGAGAGGTGAGTTCATTCGGTTGGCATCCACAAGGAAAGGTAAGACTTTGACGCAGGTAGATAAATGGCTTGCCAGAATAAAATTTATAGAATCCCGGCTGCACCGGGCAATGGACGAGTCTATGTGGGAAGAATTGCACGCCCTGAGGGTGAAATATGCAGCATATTTGCTTAATCATACGCTGAAGGCAGCAATAAAATGGAAAGCTTCATATATAGGACAAGGGGAGAAGTCAGGCAAATTATTGGCCCAAAGAATAAAGAAACAGAAGGAAACCAACTGGATAGTTAACCTAATGGATGGGGTCACAGGGAAATTAAATTCTAATCCGATAGACATAGCAAATAACTTTAGGATGTGTTATTTAAATTTATACACAACCCCCCCTCTAGAAACAAACTATCCCCAACATTTGGAGGAGTTTTTGTGTGACATTAATCTCCCACAAATTACGGCAACCCAGCAAAAGGAACTGAGAGAAGGAATATCTTTAAAAGAGATAGAGGAGGCTATAGATAGACTACCCTTGGACAAGACTCTGGGGCTATTCGGCCTTATTTTATAAGACCTTTAAGGAAGAACTTAGCCCTTGTTTGAGGAGTCTGTATACTGTATGTATTTATTTTCTTCTCCAATTAGGGAGCAAGCACTGTTAGAGGTGAGAACTGTGGTATTGCCGAAGCCATGGAAGTACTTAACCAGACCAGAAAACTATAGACCAATTTCTCTATTAAATATTGATATAAAAATATTGGCAAGTATTTTGGCATTTCGGCTTAAAAAAGTATGGGTAGATCTTATTGGACCCGAACAAGCGGGTTTCGTCTCTGGCAGACACTCGAGTGATCACTTTAGGAAACTATGGCATCTGCTCTCTGCGTCGGGGGACACCAACACGGGCAAGGTCTTGGTGTCCCTCGATGCAGAAAAAGTTTTTGACAGAGTGAGCTAGAAATTTTTATTCGACTTGTTGCCTAGATATAGAATACCTTCGGAGTATATCACTTGGGTTAAGGTTTTGTACACAATTCCCTCAGCAAGAGTTTGTTGCAACAGGGTTATCTCAGACAGCTTTAGACTCACAAGGGGGACTAGACAAGGTTGTCCCCTCTCCCCTATGTTATTTAATTTATATATTGAACCCTTGGCTAGGAAGATCAATAAGGTTAAGGAAATAAGGGGTATAGTTATAGGAGAGGAAGAATATAAAATGTCAATGTTTGCAGACGATATCCTCTTACACCTCTCGTGTTGGCAAGAGTCTTTGAGGGAAGTGCTAAAGATAATAGAGCAGTTTAGTCTCTTATCTGGATATAAATTAAACCGTATAAGACATTGGTTCTCTCACTGAGCTCTACATGCACTAGGGGGGGATGTAGAGGAGTTGGGATTGGGATGGGCATTGAAATCAATTACCTTTTTAGGAATAGAGATCTCCCCAGAGGTTAAGAACCTGAAATCATTAAACATTGACCCTGTGATCAAGCATATGCAACAAGATCTAGTAAGATGGCAAGCATTGCCGCTATCCCTTTGGGGCAGAGCCAATTTGCTTAAAATGGTGATATTCCCTAAGATTATGTATCCGCTTACTATGCTGAATGTCTTTCTCCCCAAAGCATGGTTTAAAAGGGTAGACTATATGTGGTCATCATTTCTGTGGAAGGGTAAAAGACCTAGAAGAGCAATAGGGAAGTTAACTATGGAACGGAAAAAAGGAGGGTTAGGGATACCCCATCTGTTTCTTTATTACCTAGCTTTCCAGACTAGTAAGTATCTTAAATGGTTGACGCCATTGGATAAACAGGAAACACAATGGGCGTGGCTTAAGATAGAAAGAGCCAGAGCCCAGGAATATCATCTATCGACTAAGGCCTTATTATATATCCCACAGAAAAAACTTCCTAAATCCCGGCAAGATACTCCTATAATATGGTCAGTGAGAGCACATGCCCAGTGGTGTGCATTACATAGTTTCGATAGGAGACGGAACTTGGGGCAGCCAGTTTGTTATAATGGCAATTTGAAAATAGGGAGCAAACCCATTTCTCCATGTTTTTGGTATGAACTTAAAGATGTGTCGGTGTCGGATCTCATATCAGATAATAACTTTGACTCTCTAGGACAGATTCAACAAAAATTGGATATGAGATCTGTATCTTTTTTCAAATATTTACAACTCAAAAAGTGTATACTGGCAAACGTAGGAACCTCACCGTGGTCTTCTAAAATGAAGGAAATATTAGGGCAAATGTTCCAACTAGCAGGTCAGTCTAAAGCTATTTCTAACATTTACAAATTTCTATTGGTAAGATTCTGGCACAACTATCCCTCAACCGCATTTTATTGGAAGCATTCTGTAGGTATATTATATGATTCGGAAACACGGAGGCAAGTCTGGAAGTCTCATTATAGATGGTCGAAACAGGATAGACTAAGGTTACTTCGTTTTAATATTCTACATAATTTATTTTATACTCCCACAAAGCTTAAATTAATGGGTAAGAGTCAAGAAGGGAGGTGTCATAGGTGTTTGCAAGATCAAGGGACGTTAATCCACATGCTGTGATTTTGCCCAGTAATTCAGGCCTTTTGGCAACAGGTAATTAAATTTGTAGAGCCATTGTTTAGAAGGGAGTGTCATTTCGACATAGAGACTTGCATTGTGGGCAATCTCTCAGCCTTGACATCCCAAACATTCAAATATTACTTTGCCCTTATCTCGGCAGTAACATTGCTTCTTATCCTTAGGTATTGGATTAAAGATACTGCACCACCTCTTAGGGAATGGATTCAGGAAATTTACACAGCATTTTATGCAGAAAAATTGATTGCAATGCAATTTAGTAATATGGGCAAGTTCAAGGAGAGATGGAAACAATTTCTAGAATTCATGACTGGAAGATTCAATTCATTATACGGTGGGTAATATCCCAGTTTGCGAGTAAGCAGGACGGTTATAAAGGGGAAGCACATATTTTCATAAGAGGAAGTGTCCAGGACATCATTGCGGAGTATAAGGAGATGCAGTCCTTTCAAGGGGTGGGGGCAAGGAGGGTAGAGTAAAGGGAGGTGAACTATGGGAGGGGTAAAGGGGTGGAGGGGAGCGGGTTTAGGGGAGGTGGGATGGGAGGGAGGGTGAAGGTGAATGTTGAATGTAATGAGTTAAATGCTAAGGGAAGATGTGTAATGTATGGTATTGTATGGTCATTCTGTTGATCTCATTTATGTATGTAATGGTGGAAAATTTTAATAAAGCATATTATAATAATAAAATTTAACTTTATTTAAAAAAATCTCTTAGAAATGATCATGCACTACTTACAATATGATAGTTAAGGGACGTTTGTCTTTTCTTGTCCAATATTGTTGGCCTATTCATTACCAGTTTGCCTGTGAAAGTCAGGTAAGATCTGCAAGTAATAATATAAACATATATTACAAAAATGTAAGGGACAAGACACAACAGGGTGTGGGGTATTATATATATATATATACTGTGTATATATATATATATATATATATATATATATATAATAGCTGTAGTTAGAGTTGCCTGGCTATATATATATATATATATATATATATATATACACACACACACACACACATATGTATATAAACACACACACACATATGCCTTGGATGCATTTGTTTTGAGGCCAAAGGCCAAGTGCCATCAGCACCTGAGAAGTGTGTATACTGTAGCTCTAGTGCACATCCTAAGTTGTTTTACCCTGATTATAAAATTAATACATTTTGTAAAGTACTGTAAATCAATCAAGAAAAAACACTTCAATAATTACTTCACCATACAATAGTTTGTACTATGTGTACAACTGATTCATGTTAAAGTGGGTTTCATTTTGAGAGCTGCAGAGCTGGATTATGATGTTATCAAGCATTGTTAAAGCTGTTTTGCCATTGGTAAGTGACTATGCAGATATGCAAATGAGCAGAGTGTGTAGTCATAAGAAATGATGCCTTCTGGGATCTGATTAGTCAATCAAATCACTGACATCCCTGCACATTCAAGAACCCACTTTTATGTTTGCTTGCATGTGTGCACAAAGCAAACATATTGGCACCCCTCTGACAGAGTAATAGCTAGATAGGTGTGTGCTGTAAGCAGCCAATGCAGCTGAGCCTGCAGGTGGAGCAGTGTTTGCACACTCAGTCTTGACGAGACTGCTGCAGAGGCTGCTGACACACACTGATGGGTAGAAACTTCTCATATATGAAAGGATGACTCTGCACCAATCACAGTGTGACTGCATCCTTTCATATGTTTCCAGCCATCAGCCAGTATTCCCCTCCCATGTGGCACAGGCTTCAAATAAAAAACTTTGTCCATAACAAAATCCCCACCTACTTCATCCCTCTGACACCATTCTCACCTGCCAACCTTCTACTCCTGGCCCTGAAACATTAACCAAAACCATACCCACTCCCTCCCTCTGACACCGTTGCCATCAATCAACCCTCAGTTCCTGGCCTAGTCTCTACAGTAAACATCTATCTGCTCCCTCTGACACCACTCACATCTGCCAACCCTTTGTTTCTGGCCCCATCTCAATAGCAAATACTCACCCACTCTCTCCTTCTGACACTGCTTCTACCTGCCAACCATCTGTTCTTGGCCCTGTCTCTGCAGAAAACACTCTTCCACTCCTTTCCTCTGGCATCACTCTCACCCACAAACCCTCCACTCCCATCCCCTGTCTCTGTAGCAAACACCCGCATGTTCTATCCCTTTGACACTGCTCCCACCTACCAACCCTCCATTCCCAACTCCTGTTTCTGCAGCAGACACCTGCCAGTTGTCTTCCTCTGGCACTACTCACAACTGTGAACTCTCTGTTCTCAGCCCTGTCTCCATAACAAACACCCACCTGCTCCCTCCCTCTAACACCACTCGTACCTGCCATCCCTGCATTCTCAGTCCCTGTTTCCATAGCAAACACCTGCTCTCTCCTTCCCTCAGACACTGCTCTCACCAACCAAACCTCCATTCCTGACCTCTGCCTCTGTAATAAAACCCATCTGCTCCCTTCCTCTGACACCACTCCCACCTGCCAGCACTCCATTCTCAGTCCTGTCTTTGTAGCAAATACATTTCCTTGAACCCAGTGGTGGTCAGTTTGTACCTTCTTCCAGTTTGCTGCTAACATGATTTCCTAACATTTTAAGTGCTTGTCTGCCATTCTTTATCCCTGCATACTCCACAGCTGTCACAGAAGGCACCTCATAGAATGTGTTGAGTACGCATGAAGCAGTATAGGTCGACTTTATGGACAAATCCATGTAAACTTGTGTAGGGCCTACAGGTAGACTGGACGGGCCTGGTGGTCCTTATCTGCTGACAGTTTCTATGTTTCTGTTTCTATGTAATGCCACTTGTGGTGTTTACCTTTTCTGAAGATCCCTGTCATTAGCAATGGTCTTTTTGTTTGTCGGATGCTACATCATAGAGTAAGGATTACAGGCACAAGCACAGCAAATGTCATTCATACAATTAAATTGCAGTCCTCAAACAATCTGGAGAGGGATGTTTCAGTATCATTATCATCCGTCCTTACTGTAAGCTGATTATATACTGGACATCAGTGCACTAGCTTTTTTCAATGACTCTGTGCTAATTAAAAAAAGCCTCAGCAACAGACTGTTTATCTATAAAACACCCTCACATACATCACACCTTTTTTCATCTATCTTGACAACGTAAATGGTCAGATAGGAAAAGGTACCTGCATTTTAAACATTTTCTGTTCCATTTTTTTTAATACTACAGTATATGATCTAAGTACAAGCTTTTACACAGTCTGTCTGCTAACAATATGAAAAACACTGTGATATGCTCAACAGATGAAACTGGGACTCCCTCAAAAGCAGAAGGAAGAAGTCCAAAGAAACCATGATTTACAAAATAGTCAAGGGCCAGATAACCAATACATAAATGAGTAAGAGAGGTGGCCAAAAATCAATACAACATGCAAGAAATCAAAAACAGAGACCTCTGTGTTCCCAGGGCACTAACCAACTATGAAAAAGTGACTTTCAAATAAATGTATCCTGAAAACTTGGAACTTCCTGTCTCCTGCATCATGTGGGAGTAAATCAGTGTCTGAGTTGAAAACCAACAGAATTCACTGAAACCTTTAATTGTAATTTAACTGAAATTGACTGTCTGTGTGAGACTGTAATGATGCAGCAGCAGCTTCCCGGGACCAGCAGCTGTTGATTTGGCTCCATACATTGTGTTTTACTTCTACCCTGTTAATGTTATAAAACTAATATGAGTTTGCTCTCATATTTGTAAGTGTTTGTAAATGCTGAACTCTTGAAATGTATGTAATCACAGGACAACTTTGAAAGAACTGGAAGGGGACAGGATCAGTTGTGTTCCAGGACAGTAGCTGCTGCTGTTGTTTTCACAGGGTTCTTGTGGATTTTACTTGGTAGGTTAGTTCTTTTCTTTCTTACTTCTAAGGGGCTATCAGGGTATTGTTTTGGGGGATGCTGGATGTTTGTAAACTGATTTGGTGGCTGTAAGTGGGGCGCTCTTTGTGGATGTTTCACTGTGTAACAGGCTCGCTTGGTAGAGGCCTATTTCTTCTGATTTAAAACCTATTTGGTGGGATTTGCTTGGAGATGGTTATTTGAATTGGAGACCTATATCTGTTAATTTCAAGCCTATTTTGATGTGGTGTTAGTGAAGCTGATTAAATTGGAGACCTGTTTCTTTGCAGCAAACATATTTTGGGGCTTTGACTTGAATTTTGATTCCTTGTGCTGACTCCATTAGCTGTAAAGGTTAGTTCATAGTGGGGAGGGTGTTAATGGTCTGCCAGGTCTCACTCAGCCAATTGACTGGAGGCAGGGCTGAATCAGGTTGAGGTGCTAGCTGCTTTGTCTTCTCAGAAAGAACTGGAAGGGACAGGATCAGTTGTGTTCCAGGACAGTAGCTGCTGCTGTTGTTTTACAGGGTTCTTGTGGATTTTACTTGGTAGGTTAGTTCTTTTTCTTACTTCTAAGGGGCTAGCAGGGTATTGTTTTGGGGATACTGGATGTTTGTAAACTGATTTGGTGGCTGTAAGTGGGCTCTTTTGTGGATGTTTCACTGTGTAACAGGCTGCACTGGTAGAGGCCTATTTCTTCTGATTTAAAACCTATTTGGTGGATTTGCTTGGGCCTGGTTCTTTAGCTGCAGGGCTTGGAGGGAGACACAGGATGATACACTCTCTCTTGTCAGGTGTCTGCCCAAGACCCCCTCCCCACCCCTCCTCCCCAGAAGTCTGCAAATTTATAGAGAACACCTGCCCTGCAATTGGAGGAAAAGGCTGCTGGTGCAGCTCATGTAGTTCTAGCCACTGGGGGTTGGATTTAAAGGCTGGGAGAGAGGAGCTTAGGGAGTTGTTCATTTCCTTATAAGTTTAATGTGTTGTACTGCACCTAGTAACAGGGTTACTGGTGTACAGTGGGACTGTCTCTAAGATTAGTGGGTGACCTGATTAGGCAGTAGGGTATCTTGGACTAGGGGGAACCTGGTGGCTCACCCAAGGAAACCTATTTGGAAGGGGATGGAACCACACATCATTAGGGCGGCATCTTTGGGAGGGTGGTGCGTGCACAGGGTGTGGAGCAGCCATGATACTGGACTGGGCTTGGAAGTTTGGTGGTTGCCCAGTGTCTACCAGCTAGCACAGCTTAGGGAGGAGGTTGTGGGGATGAGAGAAAGCTGGGGGAAGGGGGGATGGTATGGTTGGGGGAGGGGGCTGGAATGGAAATCTCCCACAGGGTTGCACCAAGTACTGGGGGGTGGTATAGGGAAAGGAGTGCAGGAGAATACTCGGGGGTCACATAGGGACCCTGGCAGAGGGGGTCCAAAAGGACACTACCAAGGAAGCAGGCAGGTAACTGGGGACCCTCACAAAGGGGGGACAGAGGGACAACATTATCGGGGAAGTAGGCAGATGGCCAGTGCTGGACAGAAGGAAGCAAGGCGGGAGGTGGATCAGACTCACACGCAGTAACCACTTCAATTCTTCTGCTCAAGGATGAGGGGGTGATGTAGCCATGACAGAGGTGGTTAGAGATGGAAAGGGAGTGGGAGGCAGGAGGCAGGGGCCAGATAGCAGGAAGAACAGGGGGGGACCTGGAATGCAGGAGAATGGGGGGATCAGTGAATCAGAGCAGGATGGGCAGGGGGAAGAGGGAGGAAAGCGCAAGGACCAGTTGGGAGGAAAGGTAAAGAAGGACCAGAAGTACAAGGAGGATTCAGTAAAGGGAGCTGAGGGTTTAGGCCAGGGGAGCACGACGAGTAAGGAGGAACTAAATGGAGACAGGAAGGAAGGGAGGATGAGCCAGGCTAGTTTAGCAGATGGGGAGAAGGACCAGTTGCGAGCAGTGAGGGGGGAATTAGCAAGGTACAGAAGGATAATCAGGAGGAGGAGGAGAGGCATAGGATTGGAGGGGAGGGGGTGGCCATGGTAAATAAGGAGGGAGTGGCATGTGCCCCCCAGATAGGGGGAGGAACAAGGAGCCAGCTGGGTGGAGGGGCCGGTAGAAAGGATGAGGAACATGGAAGGGGGGGAATGGAGGAAAAGGAGTGGTCAGAGTGCTCCTGCTGGGGGATTCTATGATCAGGGGTATCAAATGGGATAGGGAGGGAGAAGCCTGGCCAGTTAGAACAAGATGCTTCCCTGGACTAACAGTGCATGGGCTAAGCACAGGTATATCAGCTGGCAAGGACTGTGGGGTTCCCAGACATACTGGTCCACCTGGTACAAATGATATTGAGGAAATAGCGAGCTAGAGATACAGGCAAGATTCAGGAGCTCGCCAGGGTCTGTCATGACATAGGATGCACGGTTTCCTTCTCAGAAATCCTGCCAGTGCCAAGGGCTGGTGGGGAACACAAAAGGAAAATTAGGGAGATAAACCAGTGGCTCAGGAGTGGTGTGAGGCCAGAGGGTATGGGTTGATGGGGATTGGGGGAGACCTGGGAGGATAAGGAGCTGTATGCTAGAGATAGACTACATCTCAATTTGGAGGAGGGAATCCTTGTTGAAAATAGAGGAGTTCATTGGTGAAAAGTGGGGTTTAAACTTGTGAAGGGGTGGGATGGGAGAAAAGGCTGTCAAGGGGTGCCGATAAGGAGGGACTCTGTCTCCACCCCTGGGGACCAGGAGGATTGCAGGAAAAGGCCAACTGGCAAAGTGCAGACCAGGAGAAACAGAACTCATGGGAACACTGAGCAGGGAAATGGAACTATAGGGAAGGGTGGAAGGTAGTCTCAAAAATGCCAGGAGCTTGGGCAATAAAATGCCTGAGCTCCAGGCGATGTTAACTGAGGGAGCAGTGGATGTGGCAGCGGTCACTGAGACTTGGGCCACTGCAAGACATGACTGGGACCTGAACCTGGAGGGTTACACTATGTTCAGGAAGGACAGGGGGGAGGGAAGGGGAGGAGGGGTAGCAATGATAGTCAAAAACTGCATTGGCATAGGGGGAGTAGAGGAGGCGGAGGGAACCGTGGAGGCAATTTGGGTCACCTTGATAACAAGGGGGGGCAAGAGAGTAAAAATAGGAGTGGTGTATAGACCCCCTGCCCTGGCGGAGGAGCTGGAGGACAGTCTGGTGGCAGATGTTAGGAGACACTGCAGACTGGGCAGAGGAATGGTGGTGGTGTTAGGGGACTTAAACATGCCAGGAACAGACTGGGAGACTATGACATCCTCTGTGACCAGGGAACAGAGGTTGTTGGATGTCTTTCAAGACGCGTTCCTAACTCAGCAGGTGAGGGAACCGACCAGGGAGGCACGGGTACTGGATGTGGTCCTGGCAGACAGTGACCAGATTGGGGGCCTGGAGGTAAGGGACCCATTGGCGGGGAGTGACCATGCCACGGTCTGGTTCTGCCTGGACCTAGGAGGGGTAGAAGGCTGCACAAAGACAGAAGTAACCGACTTCAGGGGGGCGGATTTTAAGGAAATGGGAAGGATCCTTAAGGAGCATTTGGATGGGATTGGGTCAGACATGGACGCTGAAAGTAGGTGGGAAATCATCAGGAGAGGGGTGCAGGATGCTACCAGCGCCTGTGCAAGAGTAAGACGAAAATGCGGTAGGGCCCAAAAACCCTGTTGGTGGACCAGGGAGGTCCAGGAGGTGGTGCGGGGAAAGAAAGCGGCCTATAAGAAATTCAAGTGCTCAAGGAGTGAAAGAGATCGAGGGGAGTATGAGCTGATGGCTAGAAGGGCCACTAGAGTGGTGAGGATGGCTAAGGCAAGGAAGGAGCAGAACCTGGCCAGGGAAATTAGAAGAGGGAAAAAGGGGTTCTTTAGATACATTGGGGAAAGATGAAGGGTGAAGGGGCAGATTAGCAGGATTAAATCAGGGGAGAGATGGGCACAAGACCCGGGGGAGCAGGCTGAGGTACTAAATGAGTACTTCACCCAGTTTTCACCAGGGAAAATGGGGGTGCTGCATCATACATGGGAGGAGACAGAGATAATGAGGAGGGGAGGACCCTTACCGATCGGCAGGTCTGGGGAGAGGGGGAGGCATCACTGGCAGGTGGGGGGAGGGCTAAGCAGGGAGAAGAGGTACCAGAAGTGGAAATCACAGCAGAGAGAGTGAGGGAAGCCCTCAGCTCCCTTAAGACGGAGAAAGCACCGGGGCCAGATAAAGTACATCCTAGAGTGCTGAAGGAACTTGCAGATGTCCTGGCGAAACCCCTGGCAGAGCTTTTCACCATCTCTCTGAGGACAGGGTGGGTGCCCCAAGACTGGAAGGTGGTGCATGTAGTGCCTATCCACAAGGGGGGATCAAGGGAGGTGGCAGGGAACTACAGGCCTGTCAGCCTGACATCGGTGGTGGGCAAGGTGATGGAGGGCATTGTCAAGGAGGCTAGGGGGACCTGGATAAGTCAGGGTGCCTGGACGATAGACAGCATGGATTCATCCCGGGAAATCGTGTCAGACAAACCTGGTGGAGTTCTATGACTGGGTGACAAGTGCCTTGGACCTGGGTAGACCAGTGGATGTCCTCTTTCTAGACTTCAGCAAGGCATTTGACTCGTTCCTCACGTGGGCCTGTTGGATAAGCTAGGAGAAATGGGGGTGGGGAACCAGATGATCAGATGGATAGGCAATTGGCTCCAGGACTGGACCCAGAGGGTCGTAGTTGGTGGGATAGTCTCATCCCCAAGGAGGGTCATTAGTGGGGTCCCACAGGGATCTGTCCTTGGGTCCCTTCTGTTCAACGCCTACGTATCTGACATAAGGACAGGAATCAGGAGTGAGATGAGTCTCTTTGCAGATGACTCAAAACTGGGGGCGGTGGTGGATCGGGAGGAGGGGAGGGTGGCCCTGCAGGGGACCTGAAGGCTCTGGAAAGATGGTCTAGAAAGTGGAAGCTGAGGTTCAATGCAGGAAATGCAAGGTACTCCATCTGGGGCCAGAAACCCAGGCCAAGTGTACACCCTGGGGAGAAATACTACAAGTCTCAATGGCTGAGAGGGACCTGGGGTGGTGGTGGATGTCAAGATGAACAACTCTGAGACTTGTAGGAGGGCAGCAGCCAAGGCCAACAGGATGCTGGGATGCATCGCTAGGGGATCACCTCCAGAAGGAGGAAGTGATACTCCTCTGTATAACTGCTTGGTGAGGCCGCACCTGGAGTACTGCGTGCAGTTTTGGAGGCCACACTTAAAGAGGGACATTAACCTCCTGAGAGGGTCCAGAGGAGGCAACCAAAATGATTTGGGGCTTGGGGACAGGACCTATGAAGAGAGGCTCAAGAGCTAAATATGTACATTGGAAGAGAGAAGGGACCGGGGGTACATGATAGAGGTCTTCAGGTACATGAAGAGGGTAAATAGGGAGGAACAGTCAGGGTGCTTGAAGGAAGGAGGAAGGGCCACTAGAGGCATGGGTGGAAGCTGGGGGAAGATTCAGGGAGAAAGGAGGAGGTGCTACTTCACTGAGAGGGTGGTGGACCATGGAATGCACTACCTAGGGGCTGGTGGAGGCAGAGACAGTGGAGGGGTTCAAGAGGGGGTGGGACAGGTACAGGGGAAGGGTTCTGGAAGCAAAATCCAGTGCAGCAAGACTATCCGGAACTGGGAAGGGAGAAGCCAGAGAAGGCGAGGGGGACAGCAAGGTCAGCACCCAGGGTGGGGGCTGACCAAACGAGCAGACACGAAAGACCGTTAGGCCTATTCTGCTGGCATTTTAGTATGTTAGTATGTTAGTAAAATAGGCCAGTGGTGATCCTAAGAGTTCTTATCTTGTCTAAAAATAGAAGAATTCTACTAAGTTAATTTATGCATTACCTAAAAAGCTCAGTTCTTCGAAAGAAAATGTCTCTTTCTGCCCTGAGTGACTCTTCATGTTATGCTAGTCAGTTTCTTTTTTGCAACCTTTGACCCCATGGTGATGTCATTATCATAACACCGCACAAAGTGGGAAGGTACTTAAAAATTCACCTGCTCATTCCCTTTGACACTGCTCCCGCCTGCCAACCTTCCATTCCCAGCCTCTTCTGGAATGCAGCAGCCACTGGTTCATGCCATCATCAGCCAGAGGTAAAGCATGAGCAGGTGATGATTAGTTTGGCAAATCCGTCACAGATCTGTTTTACTTGTTTTGTTTGTGACTCTCACCTGTTGGTGGCCAGTGGCAGAACAGTAGATGCCAGATCACTGGGTCTGACTGTCAGGCTGGAAGACAGCACTGGGGAAAAAGTCAGTAAAATCAGCTGGAAGTAGGAGCCAGGACAAGTAGAAAGCAGCACAAACTCATTCAACAGGTAAGGGCTCGGCCAAGGGGATAGCATACATTTACTGCCTTGTATCTGTTGGTCCTTCTGATCCAACCTCTTTTGCCCACCCACCCAGCTGCACTGCCAGATGCACACACACACACACACACACGCGTTTTTGGCTGGGAAAGGTACACCGAGCCAAAGCCCATTTCCACGTGTCCCCAGGAGTGCTGGGGAGTTAAGCGACTTGCTCAGGGTCACACGATATGCAAGTGGCATTTGTGGGTTTCAAACTCAGGTCTGTTGGGTCTCCAAATTCACAGCTTGGTGCACAAACCCTCTAGGCTATACCACCTCCCAGAAATGTTCACACCTGGAAATCAAACCCAGGCCCCTACTCATTACTGTTCTGGAAGACTGTAACTCTACCATTGTAGAATGGCTATTTGACAGTTCACTGATGGTCTGCAGGTCAACAAAAATGTGTAGTGCCAGATGGCAGTATGGAGTGCAGGACCGGTGTGAGTTGTTGCAGCAAGGGAGCAGAAAGACTGGTTAGTTGGTTGGAACTCAGGAGGGGCAACAGGAGTAAGTACTTACACACATGGAGTCTGCATGGGCAGCACTGACTGTAAAAGAAAAAGGACATGGCATGGTTGGGAAGTGATGTGAGTACACATACAGACAAGCGGCTGATCATCAGTCCAGTGAGTCCTGATAAAGTAATTGGGCAGGCTGCTATGCTCAGCTGTGCATGGTTTAAACATTTTGAGCATAAACTGCACCCAGTCAACATTTTGAACTATGGTGGCTGGCAGGTGGCTGATGAGCTGTGTATGGGTTGAGGGTGAATTTATGCACATAGATGACTGCTGATGTGATCTATCTTATTCCTAGTTTCATTTCCACTTCCTCCAGCAACTGGTTGGGCATGCTGCTGTGAAGAGTCTTGTGCAAGGCTTACATTTTTTTTACTATAGTATATATTGATTTATCTGCCCAGCTGGTAGGGCATCTGTGCAAAGATACACCTTGTTCAGGGGGATATACCCTGATCAAGCTGTGCCTGACAATCATTTAGTCAGCTGCTGCGTTTTTCTCTCTCCCTCCTCCCCTGGCATGGGTGATGCCTCTGTCTGCCTCACACACACACACAGCTTCCCACTATGGCAAGAGCAAGCTCCCTGGCCTAGCCACAGGGATCGCTTTAGAGGCAGAACCCACTGCCAACCCTCCCTAGTCAAGACAAACTCCCGGCCAGTTGCTGTCTTGGTCTGTCTCCCAACATGA
Source organism: Neoceratodus forsteri (assembly GCA_016271365.2). Classification (NCBI taxonomy): domain Eukaryota; kingdom Metazoa; phylum Chordata; order Ceratodontiformes; family Ceratodontidae; genus Neoceratodus; species Neoceratodus forsteri. The sequence goes on from CM057455.1 coordinate 729,299,518, forward strand.
CTCCCTGGGCTGTCTTCCAAATAATGGTTGTCTACACAGTAACACAGTGCACTGACACTGAGATATATGGTCATCCTTTAAGGTTGTGTTTTGTGTGCAAACTGCAATGTGAACTGCTGTTGCACCCGACTGGTTGCTGATCCTTTTAAGGGGTAGGGGGAAAGTTCATGCATACAGTACAGACTGTCTTTTGTGGTGTTTAATGCTTTTTTTTCTGAGTATATAATCTATTATTTGAACTGTGGTGGGGGCACCTGCTGAGTCTTTTATTTGTTATGGTAAACATTTGTTTATGTATGTTGGCAGGTGGCCAGACAGCTGCTAAGCCACGTAGTTGTTGTCATGGCATACAGTCTCAAAACAGAAGGAAGAGACAAGAATGGCAATGCCCCCTCTGAGAAAAACGTACAGCATGCTGCCATACTGTAGACTGCAAGGCCCTAAGGCAGTCCTGCTGCCATCCACATGGAGTGGGCAGCATGTGTAGGAATGGCAGTAGTTATGGCTGCTGTGAGTATTCTCTTTCTTCTATAACAGTGGTGTGCTCATAAGACAATCTTCTCCTGCACAGTCTGTTCCTGGGCCACAGTTTCTCTGCTGTATGCAGCACATTCTTATTGTCTCCTACATTCTATTTGATAAGATATCCTGAGAGCAGCAGGATCCCTAGATGTATGAGGTGCTTCACATCCCACAGCTACACAAGTACGGCAAGGGAAAAGTGAGGCATGAATGGGCAGGGTATCTGCAGGAGCTGAGGCTGTGATCCAGATGTGGACATAGTGCTGTATTTTATGAACAGTGGTGGGAAGGTGAAGTTTTTAGAAATATGGTAACATGGCTGGAAATTATGTATGTTTGTTTGCTATAATGAATAGTGTCCCCAATGACAATTAGATGTTACATTAACCTCCATCCTGGAAAGCAAAGTATTTTAGTCGAGCTTTATCTAATGTAACCAATGTTGGAATTACACCTCAAGTCACTACGTGCTATGGTCCCCAGTTTTATGGCTGTGGACAAAGCCTATAGCCAACTTGCTGTCTGTAGCTGGAAAAATGCAGTATCGTGGAATACATATTTTGGAGTTTTCAATGTATCTTTCCACATCTACAAATCACTATGCCAATCGAAATAAAATACTCCCTTCTTTTTGTTTAGAATGTTGGAGACATAACTCCAAGCTGCTTATCAGATGGCCATTAGGAAGCTGAAACAGCTTGTTAAATATTGGTTGCCTATTAAACTGGAGATTTGTTTACTCCCTTTGAAAAACAACAACTTGCACATTTAAATACTTAGGCCTGGATATTCAAAAGGGTTGCGCCATGCGCAACAGGGTTGCACGTGTGCAACTCCAAAAATGCGCCATTCTGCGATATTCAGAAGGGGCCAGTTGCGCCACTGAAAACATGCTGAGCAACAGCGCAATGGAAATGAAGGCATGCGCAACCGAAGGGGGCGGGTCCATGCATAAAGTGCGCAATGCGATATCCGAACACTTGCGCAATGCGCAAGAGTGGCTCAGCCGGAGGATGCGAGTACGGATGTGAGCCAAAATAAAAGGCTCAAGGGGAGCGCAAGAACCCTAGCAGGCCGCAAACTGGGGGAGAGAGACAGAGAGAGAGAGACAGGAGCTGGAAGGGCAGAGAGGGACAGTGGGTCCTGGAGGACAGAGAGGCCAGTGGGGGTGCCGGTGCAGTGGAAGCAGCAGTGGGGGCAGTGGGGGTAACACAGGAACAGCAGCTGGGGGGGGCAGAAGCCAGGGAGATGGACAGTGTCAGCTTCCACATGGAAGCTGTAATGAGGGGGGTGAGACAGCATGCTGCAGGGGGACGTGGCCGCGGAGGGGCCTGTCGGCGGTATGCCCCCGACAGGCGGTATCGTGCCCGCATCAGCTACGAGCTGTACACAGATGTCGAGATTGTGGCCCGCTACCGCCTGAACAGGGCAATACTGAGACGGCTCAGCGAGCTGTGCAGTGATGTGATGCAGGCACCCTCACGACGGAGTCATGCTCTGTCCGTGGAGACCAAGGTGACAGCCTGCATGTGCCTGCTCGCCACGGGCACCTTCCAGAGGCCAACAGGGGACACCACAGGCATTACACAGTCGGCCACGTCACGCATCCTCACCCAATTCCTCAGCACACTGCTGCCTCATGCTGCGGAGTACATCCATTTCCCCAGCACCGCGGCAGAGCGTACAGCAAACATGCAGGAGTTCCACAGGGTAGCACATATGCCTGGCGTGCTAGGGGCCATAGACTGCACCCATGTGGCCATTCGCATGCCACCTGGCCCCGACGGCCATGCTTATCGGAACCGAAAGGGCTTTTCCAGTGTCAACTGCCAGGTGGTGTGTGATGCCACTGGGCGCATCATCAATGTCTGTGCCACACACCCTGGCGGAGCACATGATGCCTTCATATGGCACCAGTCTGCACTGTGCCATCGATTCGAGAGAGGGAACATCCCCACGGGCTCATCTAGTGGGTGAGTACACATGTATGGAATGCAAACTCTGTGCAAGGGGTGGAATGACACAGGTGCCATGGTAGTGGCACACAAGGATATGGGCAATATGGACCTGACATGACACTGATCTCCACTATCTCCACACAGGTGACTGTGGATACCCACTGCGTCCCTGGCTGCTCACACCATCCCGGCACCCACGACCCCCAGCGCAGCTCGGTTTCAATAAGGCACATGCATAACACGGAAAATCATAGGCGGGTGTTTGGGATACTCAGGCATGCTTCCGATGCCTGGACACCTCCGGAGACCCTACAGTACAGCCCCAAAAGGCCTGTGGGATATTCCTGGCCTGTTGCATCCTGCACAACATGGCCAAAGACCATGGGATAACCGTACAGGTCCAAGAGGGGACAGCGATGGGGACGCCAGTGGCGCCAGTGATGTGGGTGATGAGCAGCCCCCTAGGACGGAGGGACCCCGACTGACACGGCAGGCCCAGCTGCACGGGACACCATTGCAGAAGAGCACTACACAACACAGGTAAGTCAAGGGACATGTGCAGGCAACACTGTCCATGCGCAAACCACAGGCACACAGGGGAACACACCGTGCATGAAGGTCAGGGAGTTGAAGGGTCCAGGCATACCAACACACCATCAGAGTGGTGAGCACTCATATGGACACACACACAGGCAGCATACAGGGGCAGCAGCACAGCACTGCGGAAATGACATCGCCAACACAGCACCACCAACCACCCCACCACCTGGACTGTCCACGTGCGTGTGTCAGGACCTGGGCAACCTTGCACCTGGTGTACAGTGCAATTCAGGCATCATCATGCACCGCACCTGTGGACAGCAGTTGGGAGAGTGTGCAGGTGGTCCGTGTGTCAGCTTGGTGAGCAGAGCACCCAGCAGTGCACTGCCCACCATGACACACATTGCACACAGGGCAGCACCAGACAGGACCTGCATTGGGAGACAGCTCAGTCAGGGAGCACTGTCCCACGGCCACCACAGATGCATGGGCGGCCCCGCCGTGGCCTAGCAGCACTGGCAGGCTGAGCAGGGGCCACATCGGGTGGCGCTAGTGCACCACCAGGGGTCCCAGTGCGCGACCGCGACCTTGCCCACACAGGGGTCTGCATCCCGCCAAACAAACTTGCACCAGGGGTGCTCGGGATGCCCACAGCAGAACCGGCGTCGACAGGCCTGGTGTCGCACGACGCCGGGAACGGGGAGTGGAGTGCGCACTGTGTGGGGTGCGTGGTACAGGGGCACCTGACAGTGTGGTCAATGCGTTCGCCACAGAGACCACTGCCTGGGTCAGCCTGTCAATGGCAGCGGTCACATCCGTCCGCATAAGGACCATCTCGGCTCGGTCCGAGCACACTCCCTGCTATGCCGCTCCACGGACACAGACAGTGCCTCCACGGACCTTGCAACCCGCCCCTGCAGCTGTACCGACTCCTGCAGCAGGCGGGTGTGCGCGTCCAATGGGTACTGTGCCCCAATGGCATCGTGACCCCCAGGGTGTGGATGGTCCTGGTGCACAGCACCCCTTGAGGGTGGCCACTGTTCACCAGGACCAGGTATGGGTGGATCTAAGGGCGGTGGACAAGTGCCACTGCTTGACGCTGTCCCCCCAGGCCTGGTGTGCAACTGCTGCTGCCGCCCCTCCAACTGCTGAGCCCCCAGGTCCACCTGTTCCACCTCTGTGCTGTCAACAGTGCCAGACACCTGCACAGCCACCGATGCTGCCCCACCGGTGCTGACAGGCACAGCCTGTGACTGTGCCAGCATGCTGGTACACAGGTGTGAACCAGGATGGCCCAGGGGCACGTGCTGGCCTGCCATGTGTCCGTCGTGGGACACACACCTATCACTGGCCATTGCAGGCCTGCTATCATCAATGGTGCCGGTGCGTGCCACTGCCATAGGCACAGCATGCTGGCATACCTGCATGCCAGACTGCTGTGACACAGGCTGTGCACCCCCTGCACCCGTATCACTGCCGCCGGAGTTGTTGGGCCAGCCTGCATGCTGCTGCAGTGCCTGCAGGCTGGTGGCGGAGGTGGATGGTCCCTCCTCCAGGTCCAGCAGGTCTGCCTCACTGTCTGCACCCACCACCACCACCGTCTCCTGCAGGCAGAACAGGATCTGTAACAGAAAGAGAGTACATGTGAGTGCATGTGAACAACAGCCCCCCCCCAACAACATCACCATGTCATACCTGCAGTGATGGGCTTCCACCTGTCTGGAATCCTCCGCCTGGAACGCCCGCAATGGCACTCGGCTGCATGGCCACGACCAGTGTCTCCTCAGTCGGGGTCAGCTGCAACACCACTGGTGGTCCCCCACCAGTGGTAGCATGTGCCACCCTGAAGGCTGCCACCTTCTCCTTCAGCCTCCTGCGGTCAGTCCCCATCTTCTTCCGGCATTCCTGCACGGAGCGCTGGTGGCTTCCGTGCAGGTTGACGGCCCGAGCTACCCCCTCCCATGCAGCTGCACGCTCCTGAGGGGTGCCCCTCCGTCCACTCACAAGTGGCTCATCCTCCAGGTAGGCCTGGAAGAGGGCCTCAGTCTCTGCCGTGGTGAAGTTCGGCCTCCTCCTATGCCCACCGTCCACAGCCTCAGCCTGGTTCTCGTCAGTCATGGTGACCTCTATGGGTGGAAGTGGACACCTGTCACTGTGCAGTCCACAGCATTTCCCCATGAGCATAGCTGCCGGCCGGGGGGGGCAGAAGTGCCCCCCCTTTCCTCTCCGCATGGCAGATACTGATGGAAAGGGTGCCCTCTGTCCCTTTCTAAGTGCCCTCATCATGCTCAGCCCCCTCAACCTATATCATCCTCCAGCACCCCTGCCCATGAGCATTGTCCTGAGCATCACACAGCATGCAACTCACCTCTCACCTGCAACAACCAAATCTGGCCGCCACAACCCAGTGTCGCATTTTTATAGCGCAACACATGCAAATGAGGTGTGGCGCAACTTTAATGACATGCTAATCACGCCACTGCGCCTTTGAATGGCTGATCAAATGATTTGCATATGTCGGCTGAATATCGTGTATTTGCGCTTAGCGCAATACGGAAGGTCCGGCTGAGCCGATGGCGCATGTTTGTGGCTGTGTGCTACACTGCATTGCGCATGCCCAGACAGGTTACGCATGCGTCGATCGCACTGCAGACCTGCTGGAGCGACAGGCGATTCAGGCCATGGCCACCATTGTGCCAGTGGCGCTGACAGCACTGGGCACTATGGCGCTGTGGCACTTCTGCGCGATAGTCCACTGTGGCACTGGTGCTCTGCTTAGCAGATCGCGCGCGAGATGCCTATACATCCTATGGCGCTGTGCGTAGCCTGCGTCATTGCCGTGACCTTGTGTATGCCCTCTGACCCCTGGCGCTGTTGGCATGCCATGTGTAAGTCCCTATTGCGCTGTCTGGTGACAGCGCCATGTAGAGTGACGGCGCTGTTCGAACAGCGCGATTGGAGCCTGTGCTGGTCTATTGCGCAACAACTCCATGTGGGGTTACAGTGCAGCGGGGCGCCATATTGCCTGCTGTAAAGTTGGTGCCATGGCTAGGAGGAGGGCGGTGTCCTGGAGCCCGCTTGAAGTGGTCAACCTGGTGGCCCTGGTGGAGCCCCACTGTGAGGCACTGTATGGTGAGGGCCCCCTCACCATGCCTAGGGACCCATGTGTGGAGCAAGTGGCCACTGACCTGGTGAGGTCACTGGCCGGGCCGGTCTGCTGGGCAGTGCCCGGCACCGGTACAGTGTTTCTCGCCGGAGGCGGACCTGTTGGCGGGGCTGGATTCACGTGCCAGGCGGGGCCTGGTGCCTAGCCACGTGAGTGTACCATCTATGCACCTATATTCTCTGTAGGTGGTGTGTGTGCTTGGGTGGCTGTGCATAGGTGTGTCAGTGTGTGCAGCTGTGCGATGGATGGTTATGGCTGTGTGGGCAGGCACTCTCACTGGGGCAGGGGGCACTCTGCTTTTGAGTCACACTGATGTTTGTCTCAACATATGTCTCCCACAGGCCGGATTGTGAGGACACAGGACCAGGGTGATGTGGGCCATGCCAGGGCCCCGGTGCCAGGGGGTGTTGTGCCACAGCAGCAGCAGCAGCAGTGGCGGCAGCAGCGTCAGACCCAGCTGCTGGAGGAGTGTGAGTATCATTACTTCATGGATGCTATTGCATGCTGGGGGGGCAAGACCAGCAACCATGCGGGACACAACCAAAGGGGAGGTCATAGTTCCACTATACAAAACACTAGTGAGTCCCCACACTGGAGTACAGTGTACAGTTCCGGAGACCATACCTGCGTATGGACATGGACTGGGTGGAGAGGGTTCACAGGAGGGCGACATGGATGGTGCATGGATTGCATCACAAGTCCTATGCAGACAGGTTGACGGAACTGAACATGTACTCCCTGGAGGGGAGGAGGGTGTGGGGATATGATGGGGACATACAAGTATTTTACAGGGGGGAACAGAGTGCAGGAAAACAATATTTGTAAGCGTAAAGGATGTTCCAGGACTAGAGGGCATGGGATGCAGTTGGAGGGGGCTCGTTTAAGAGGAAACATGAGAAAGTATTTCTTCACAGAATGGGTGGTGGACAAGTGGAACACCCTGCCAGAGGATGTGGTGGGGGCTGACTTGGTTACGGTTTATGAATGCATGGGTTAGCCATGAAGGAATTCTGGAGGTCAGGGTGAGGGAACGGACTTATAGGACAACAGAGTGAGCATACAGGCCAAATGGCCAGACTGGGTGTCCCATAGGCCCTTATCTGCCGACACTGTCTATGTATCCATGTATGTAGGCATGACACAGGTGACCTGCATCACAGTGCAGCATCACGGCACGCCTGTGTATGCATCACAGGTGGTCCAGGCATGCACTGGGCACATAGCTGTGTAACTGGCATCGCACCACGTTGCCACATCACTTGCCAGCCTAGTTTGTACTGTGATTGACGTGGGCGGTGTGTGGGCGGTGATAGCTGGTGCCGCCTGTTTGTGATGGCCATGTGCATGTTCACTGTGGGTGGGTGCATGCCATCACAGGTGCAGGACATTGGGTTATATGGGTTGCAGGTTGGGTGGTGTTCAGGGTTGTGGTCAGTCTCAGCCATTGACTGTGTTCCCATTTTCCTAGGCCTCGGGGTACTCAGACGTATGTCCCAGGATCTGCGGCGCCTCACCCAGGTTGGACTACAGAACCAGGAGATCCTGCAGACCATACAGCGCCAAGGTGATCGGCGATGGCGGCACAGGAGGGGGCGCCAGCAGGGGGAGGACCAGCAGCCAGCTGGGCCGTAGCCCACATTCCCTTCCCACTTCTCCCATCCTTTCACCCTGCCTTCCTCTCCAAGTTTTTATTCCTCCTTGAACACCCCTGCCTTTTACCTGTCTCCCCCAACATGTACATAGTTTCACCTGTTCATGTTTATATGTTATTTTTAAATATACATTTCTATTTTGATACAACTGCTGTGTTGGTGTCTGCTTTGCAACTGGCTATGGGTGCTCCGCTGGGAGGTGTACATGCCATCTGGGCTGGTATGGTCCTGGTATATATGTGTGTGTGTGTGTGTCCATGGGGAGGTATCACCAGCATGGCATTGCCTTTCTGTTGGTCTTGCCATCTGCTGCCACCCACTGCTGGGTGCACAGGGGGGTCTGGCTGGTATGCTTCTCTGCAGCATGGGGTTGGCGTGTGCAGGGGTGCATGGTGTTTCCTGCAGTGCCTGTCACTGCACATGAGCGGTGTCTGGGGTCACGGTGCACGTGTACAGTGGACGGGGGCTGATGTGCACTGTGGTTGTCAACCCCTGTGTGTGGCACTCTCTGCCTGCCAGTGGTTGTGCTGGGGTGTCATGGCTCTGCTATGCTTTAGTTGGCTTGTCCCCATGGGCACGTGGATCATCCGTCCCACCCCCAGTGATGCTGTGCTTGGGGTGTGCCAGTGTGGTGTGGGTTCTGCAGTGAGTTCCTGTGCCCATGTGTGGCATGGCTGGCGGTGGGCCCCAGCCTGCCTCCCTGGATGTGCAGTTCCATTGCTCTGGGGGGCTGTGCTTGCGCTGGCAGCTCTGCAATGCTCAGCTGAGCTTCCATGGTTGCGCCATAGCGCAGCATTTGGCTCGCTTCTCCTTCCTGGTTGCGCGATGGCGCAGTATGTGCGATATTGAGACGCTGGTTGCTTGCGCAATTTGCTCTGCTCCATGTTTGAATATCGCACCTGTTGCGCATTTGCGCAACTGGTTTGCGCTTGCTCCTACTGTTGCGCCAGTTTTCAGAGCAGTTTGAATATCCAGGCCTTGGCATTTAAACATTTTTTTGCTACAAGCTTCAGTTGGGCAGGTATTGTCTTTCAAGAAAGAGTCATACCTCATAAATGTCACCCTTTTCCAGCAAATCTAAAAAGATTTACAGTTTTTTAACCTCTTAAGACACTATCTAATAAAAACTGTCTCGGACATATATCAGGTCTTCTGTGAGGTATCCAGGTGAAATATATAGCAATCAGCAGGCATTTTTTACTATGCTTTTTGTGAAAAATATATTGAAGTACAGCAAAAACACACACACACACACACACACACTGTACACACCATCCTCATGGCCACAACATTTGAAATAAATACTGCAATCGAATATGTTATTAAACAATAAAGAAACTGTTTATGTCAGTGAACACAGTGAAGTTCAGTTTACAGTAGAGTTTCTTTAAATATTTCTTATCCTAAATTTTGTATCTTGGATAGCGCAGGGGAGATGATGCTACATCTCATTGTCATAGGAATCTTCATTTACACATTTTTTGCACTGTATTTACTCAGGCTGTCCCGGATTAGATGCAATATTTTGTTTTAAGTGGGGGCATGATTTTATCATTTTTATACTGTATTTATTGAGGGTAGCCTAGTCTAGATGTCAAATATTGTTTTCAGTGTGTTCTGATTTTATGCAATGCAGCATAATATTGTGTAGATGTAGAGCCCCACTGGAAATGAGAGGCCATTTTTTCTGTGAACTATCCAGGCTAAATATATAGCAATCAGCAGACATATTCTAGGAAAACACATTATAAAAATGTGTAAAAGGAAGACCACATTGAAACTGCCTCTCAGCAGATCTGCATTGTGCAAATTCATTAGAAATAATGGGTAAAAGCACCACAAAAGCTATCCACAGCCATTTCGACTCTGACCAGAGTTTGTTTAATGTGTGGCGCTCAGATTGCTGCATGTGGACTCCAATGCACTCGTTTTCTGCCATTGCCTTTTGAGCATTCCCTGAACTGGTAACCTCCTATATTTTGCACATTTGCTTCCCTCTTCTGGTATGTGCTCATGGGTCATTGGGGCAGTAGCTCTCCCTCTTCACCCAGCTCCAACCAGCTGTCCCTCATTATTCGTACTACCTCCACAATGGTCTGCCTATCATTCCTATGTGTGCTACTCCTAGACTGCCACTGACCATCTCTGGCCCATTACAGACCCAATCTCATCGTTCTCCATTGCAGCCCTCTCCTTCGATCTCCTTCCGCTTCTGCTGCCTTGCATCAAGCCTATCTCCACGTATCGGCTGGGTCCTGCGCTACCCCATTGACCTCCCTCTCGTCATTTTTCCTTTCATGCTTCACTTTCCAGTCCCTGCCTTTATGGCTTCCATCCCTCATTGTACCTCATCTGTTTCCTATTTTTACCTTCCTCATCCTGGTGCCTTTTCTCATCTCCACCGACTCCATCTGACCTGCATTTGATATTTCTTTTGGGCATACCGATCACATCTCACATGCCTCCTCATTGATCCGAGACCCTTCTGCCCATGTATCAGGTTCCTGTCTCAGGTCCTCATTACCCATTTTTATCACATCGGGCCTCCCTTCCTTGATACATTCCATCATCAGCTGTTACAGATTTGCTTCAGTCATGGTTTCACTCCTTATCGTCTAAATTGCTCCCATTCCACCATATCTCACCTCAACCTGCTCATCTCTTTCAATCTCTCCGTCAATATGCCTTGGCTGCCTCCCTCTAGCCTGTAGTGTCAGTCACCTTGATTCAACTCTGTCTCCATTCCTGGCCATGCCTTCCTGTCTGTAGCCCCTTTCTGCGGGTGGCTGGAGGCTATCCACTTTCATTCAAGTTTCTTTCCCATTCATTTACGAATCTAACTCATTTTGAGGAGTCTACTTCATCACATCACTCTATTCATTTCCGGCTCTACCTCCTTTCAAGAAATCAACTTAGTCCAATTGCTCTATCAAGCATATCACCCCTCTAGTTAGCATACCCTCTGGTTCCTGACATGCCTTCTTGGCCTCAGAGTATATCTCCTTTCGAGGAGCTTCACGACTTGCATCACTCTATTGAATCCTCTGACCTCTCATCACCCACACATCCGGATCTACTCATTGATATCGCATGTTCATGCCTTATCAGCCTCAGTGTCTACTTCCTCACATTGCTCAATCAGGCATACCTCTCAGTTGAACTTATGCTCCATACTTCAGGTTTCATGCCACCCCAACTGGTGGCAGCTGCGGTCCCGGCTCCTCCAGCTGTTGCATTGCTCTGCAACCCCCCAGAGTGTCAGCACACCTAATCTTGGACCAAACAGTTTCGAATCCTTGGGTTTTCCACTGTGGCCACCTCTCTGATCTTTCCGACCATGCAGCTTGCCAGCTTTTGAATGCTGCCCCTATTTCCTTCCTCTTTGGCTACTTTATCATCCTGCAACACTAGAAACTGAATGCTACCAGCTGCATCCTTCTGTGTTATCCTTGGTACTAGACTCCCTTGGGGGTCTGTCTAATTCTGCACTGCAGGTCTAACCCTTCTTAGTTTCTAGTCTTTCACCTCATAGACTACTCTACCTGCTGATTCTTGCCTTCTGCGTATCTTGGTGCTTTCTGATGTTTCCCCTTATCTCCCCCCGCTCTGAGCATATGCCCTGTAGTTCTTCTTGCATTCACCAGCTTCAACAGGTATGTATGCTTCCCCTGTCTATTCCTTGTAGTATTCAGACCTTTTTGACTGTGTTTCTCCTCACCCTTCTCTTTACTAGATTTGATCATTTGTATATCTCCAGTGTTTTTGTATGGCTCTTGTTCCCTCTGCAGCCAATCGGCCATCCCGTGCTCATCTAATTCCATTGACTCTGAGCTTCGTTTTTCCTACCTCACTTTCCCCATCAACTACTCCTGCTTTGGCATGCCCTTGTTCTGCTCCCTCTCCTCGGCTCTTTTGACACTCTCAGCCATCCTGGTTTAATCCAGTCATGGCTTCTATCTCATCGTGCCACAATTTATCTGTTCGCTTGCTTTGCCATTCATATCCTCTGGCCTTCCATGGTTGACTCCATCCGACCTTCCATCGACCCGGGCCTACATGCCACCTCATCCAGCTTGCCCTCCTGCCCCTTTGCGGAGCCTTCCTCAGTCACGGAGTCTACTTGCTCCATGTTGTCCGTCGTCGATCCCTTCGTCGGTGATCCTTCATCTCCTTAGCTTCTCAGCTCCATGATGCCTGGCCTTGACCTGCTCATCTCATCCAATCCCTCTCTCAGCATGCCTTAACATAGTTTGCTGCCAAGTCTGTGCTGTTCCTTTGCTCCATCTGGCCCTGCCTATCCTGAATCGCCTACCACCTAATCCGACTCACCCCCGTGCAGTTCTCCTCCTGTACCGGCTGGGTCCTGTGCTACCCTATTGCCCTCCCTATCGTCCTTCATCCTTTCATACAGTACCTCGCTCTCCAGTACCTGCCTTCATGGCATCCATCAATCATCATACATCATTTCTTCCTATTCCCTTCCTCAGCCTAGTGCTTCTTCTTGTCCTGACAGTCGTGGATTCTTTCCACTGTTAGATTCCCTCCTCATCGTATTTCATCCGATTTGACTCCCCTTTATTGCCGTCCTGCGCTTGGCCTCTGGTTCCTGATGCACCTTCTTGGCCTCGGTGTCTGTCTCCTTTCGAGGAGCATCATTGTTCGTATCACTCCATAGAACCTGATACCTTTGTTCAAGTTCTTTTCCTGTTCATTCCTGTCTCCTCTTCTTCGAGTTCCGTACCGGCTCGTCAGGATTCAGCCATCATGGCTTCCCTCCGCTCTTCGCTTCACTAGTCATCATACTTGGTCCAATTTTGCTCTCTCCTCATCATACCTCATCCAGTTTTGATCCTTGATCACTTCACCTGAGCTGCCTCTGGTTTCTTATCTCCCTTCTTGGCCTCAGAATCTACCTCCTTTCAAGGTACCTAATTCCTTTACTTTCTTCGTGCCAGTTCATTTTTGGTTCTTTCCTGTATCCTCCTCTTCCAGTTCAGTTCCGTATATCCAGGTTTCCCTCCGCTGTTGGCCTGCTCTTGATATTCTTTTTGGGCGTACCTACCATAATTCCTATTCCACCTATCAGCCGCGGCCATCCTGCCACATGTATAGAGTTCATAACTCCAGTCATATCGAGTTCATGAATCCAGTTATCATTCACTCAGCATTACCTTAAGGTTTATATCTTTACATCATTTACTCGAACATTCTTATCATTGAATTCCATACTACCTCATCAACTACAACCTCAGGGTCTAATCATTCAGAGTCTAATCATTTACATTGATAATCAAACATGCTTCTTCAATTTCAGTGTATGCTCACTTGCATCATTCAATCAAGCCAGTCTGCATTATCATTTGTCTCCTCATCAGCACATCTGGAATCTCCTCATGAGCACATCTGGATATCCATTGCTCCCCCATCTCATACATGGATTTATTCCCTCCCAGCCTTGCTCCTCTGATCTACTATCTCTCATCAACTACTCTAGCATATTTTCCTTGGGTCCCTGCTACCTTATGTTACTTATTTTATCTATGCTTCTTTTGAGTTTTCCCTATCGCTATCATCATCCTCCTTACTTATATCCCTCCTCTATGAACCATTCTCTCTACCAACATTTGCCCTCAAATCAAACGTCATCAGCCTAGAGGGAAGGTGACCTAGGCCTTGGATCCCCAGAGGTTTCCTCCTTAAATGGGGTTTTTCCTCTCCTCTGTGCCAATGGTCATAATATTAGTTAGAGTTAGTGCTTTCTTGTTGTTAGTTAGTTAGGTTCCGCTGTTGGATGGAAGCGGATGGTGGCCCGGCTTTCCCCTCTCTCCTCTGGAAGTTAGCACTTCTTCTCACAGAATTCATTCATCATCCTCAAAGCTTGACATCTTTGGTTATTCTTTTGGGGCTTCTTCCTAACCTACCTTTAGCCGACTCATTCATTCCTGGCACCTGTAGGGGGAACCCTCCTCTAGGGTTCCTTGCATTGTACCCCTACAGGGTGGTATTTCCCATGGATAGAGAGGCAGAAAGCCACAAAGCAAATCAAGATACACAAGCATCGTCTCATATTATCTCATTCAGTTACGTAAGCACATCGAATGGGAAGGCTTTAAGTCCATGGTTCGATGGGGGGAGCAACAAACATCACTCCCCCACTGAGTTTAAAGCGTCACAATATCCTGGGCTTTGCCAGGATTCTTTTTCGTTGCCCACCATCCACCCCTCCTCCTTCAGCGGCTCATCTCTCTTCCCCGTGGGCTTCTTCCTAACCTACCTTTAGCTGACTCATTCATTCCCAGCACCTGTAGGGGGGAAACCCTCCTCTACGGTTCCTTGCATCATACCCCTACAGGGTGGTATATTCCATGAATAGAGAGGCAGAAAGCCACAAAGCAAATCAAGTTACACAAGCATCATCTCATATTATCTCATTCAGTTGCGTAAGCACATCAAAATAATATAAATCAGTTATCTCAATATTGGGTGAAAGTCAAATCAATAATTCTTTATTGGTATATAACTTCCATTGTACCAAAATTAATGCAATATACAGATACTGCATGGAGACAGTTAAAGTACAAAGAAGGCTTTTGATATACTGTATATAAAAAAAATTAGGAACTAAAGCTATGTAAAAAATTTTCATTAAGCTTAAACATGGTACAACCCACCATAGTTCATAAATGGTCAACATCTAAGTTCACCCAATGTCATTTTTGATATCTGGTTCAGATACATTTGGCCTGATGTGCAAAGAGAGTATGCAAGCAATAATATACAATAGGGTGTAGGTTGTTGTCTGATAAGAGTATGACCCAGATGTGTAGTGAAGCTCTGAGCGCATTCAGCACCTGGTAAATGCTCTTATCAGACAAGAACTCACATCCCCAGGGTCCCAATATTCGAAACTTTGCCCGGGTGCACATTCTAGTCTGCCCATGCAAACTGGGTTTGCAGGGATTTCCCATGTTCAAAAGCCCACTTAGGGCAGGAAAACAGGGTTAGTGTCCGGGCAATATTCGAGGGGGGCACAATGCAAATGAATGGGAGAGGAGCTGAATAATGGCACAGTCCAATATTCAGAGTATGTGCACCATGCAAGGTCATTTTGCTCAATCCCCTCGTGCAGTGCAGTGCACATACCGTCAGTTAAAACCTCAGCTTATTCCCATGCAACCCTAGTGGTTGATGGAGGAAGTGCAGCAGCCCCCCAACCCAACAGACTAGTCCCTGGCATCTAGTGGTGCCCCCCCCTGCCAATCGCCAGCCTGATCATAACACTGAAACTTTCCCTGGTGTCCAGTGGTCCCCCTCCGCTGAACTCTGGCCTCTTAAAAATAAATCTTCCCCCGATGTTCAGTTGTACCCTCCCACTAATCACTGGCCTGATTTTAAAAGTGGAACTTTTCCTCATGTCCAGTGGTCCCTTCCCTGCCAATTGCCAGCCCGATGTTAAAAATGAAATATTCCCTGGTGTCCAGTGGTACCCTCCCACTGATTGCTGGCCTAAACTTGAAACTGAAACATTCCCTGGAGTCCAGTGGTCACTCCCCATACCTGCACCCATGCCTGATGTTTCATACTGTTCCCTGGTGTCTAGTGGTCCCTCTCCCTACCAGCACCTATGCCCAATGTCTACAGTATTAGTGTTCAGTGGTCCTCCCCTCCCTATCCCTGATCCTTTTGTCTGTTTCCTAAAAACTCCTTGGTGGCTAGTGCCCCCCCTTCCCTATCCCTGATCCCTGGTCTGTTTCCTAAAAACTGCCTGGTGGCTAGCGGTCCCCCCCTCCCTAACCACAAACCCCTGTATATGTGGTAAAACCTCTCTGGTGATATAGTGGGCCCTCCTCCCTATCCCTGATCTGCCAGTTTAATAATGTGTAACCTTCCTGGTGGTCTAGTGGACCCCCACCCTATCCCGATCAGCCAGTTTAATAATATGTAACCTTCCCTGGTGATCTAGTGGACCTCCCTCACCATCCTCAATCTGCCATTTTTATAATATATATTTACTGGATAGTGATGTTTATGAACTGATGGCAGTGGCTGGTAAACTCCGTTATTCATACATGTAAATAATGAACCATGAATAATGGAGTTTGCCCAACCACCTTTCTTAAACATTCTGCCAACACATACCATTTCAAGGTGAGCAGCTACATGGCTGCCTTCCCTCACTCTGCCAAGTCACTCGTACTGCAGCTCAAAACCACAAACAAGTGACCAGCTTCCTCGCCAGGCACCACAGACCAAAACCATTTACCAGTATACTAAGTGGGAGCCAATCGCCGAGTTCAGATACCAGAGGTCTATTAAGAAGGAGAAAACTGATTATAGGTACAGACTGCTTTCACGTTTTAAGTTTTTTTGTTTTTTTGGATATGGTGATGAACTCTTCTGTGCATAGCTGACTGACTGCTAGAGTGAGCGTGGGCATGTGGTGCCATGCATAACAATGGACGCTCTTTCAGGGTAGTGGGGTGGCTCGGCTCCAGTATTTAAAAACACAGGTTTTGTACTTCAGGGGTCAGTGTGAGCATTTAAAAAAAAGGCAGGTTTTGTGGGAAGTGTCGTGTTGGGTAGGAGGTTGTGCATTCTTTTGGGGGAGGGGCGCTGCAGTCATTTACAGACACAGACTGGAATGGCAGTAACTTGTGCAGCAGAGGCATGCTTTTAAGAACCAGTAAATATAAAAAATAAAACATGGAGAAGTGTTTAAATGAGGATTTATGCACATCCTCGGTGTGCGATGCCCTCATAAACCCCTCGGGTTTTACCCTTGGGGTTTATGGGGCATGGCACACCTCGGGTGTGCATAAAATCCTCATTATACACACCTCCCCATGCATTATTCTATATGTAGCCTTCCCTGTTGGTCTAGCGGTCCCCCTGCCCTAACCTTGACCTACCTGTATAATAAATAGATTTGTCCCTGGTGGTATAGTGGACCCCTCCTCCCTATCTCTACCTGCCTGTATAATGAATAGATCTGTCCCTGGTGGTCTAGCAGACCCCCACCCTAGCAGGTACTGGACCACCACCCAGCTCCCACCCTACCCTAAGCAAGTGACCAGTACAGCCCCTCTGTCACCACCATGGCCAGCCATCAACTGAGCTCTCAATGAGTGTGTATTGTAACAGCTAATTGAACTGTATGCACTCATTGAGAGCATAGTCAGAGGCTGGCTGTAGTTGGTGAGCAGTAGGCTGTGTCATATTTCTGCCACCCTGAGGGACTGCTGGCAGCATGGGAGTACCCATGCAGGTGGACTTGGCTTTTTAATGGCACTCAGAAAGAGAGAAAGAGATGTGGACATGGGGTGAGGGGTACTGATTGCATGCTTGAGGTGCCATTGGTAGTTTATCTCGAGAACAGCATGGGGGGAAAATTCAACTCTGCTCTGGATGTGGCAGTGGTAGTTGGATGGGCTCCCCCGGCTATGGGGAGGGAGAGAGACCATTTTCCCATGGGAGAAGTAAGAGGTAGATTGACAGGAGGGCGTGTTACAGCCAAGTCCTGAGGCAGAGTGAATAGGAATGCCAAAGTTATAGGAGTAATGTTTTTGAGACTGAATGCCTTGGCTGGGACATCCATGAGGGACATGCCAGCTGGATTTTCATGAGAACAGTGACCCAGGAGGGAGGCTATGAATCTGGAACAATTGGGAAGAGGGAATAGAGGCCCTGATGTGAGAGGCTGACATGTTTCTAGCTCTGAAGGTCATTCTAGTTGTTGGGATAAGGGAATAGCAGCCCCAAGGTGAGATGCTAGCCTGTTCTGAGCTGCATGGGAGAGTGTGGGTCTCATAGGACCGTGACAAGAGGTAGCCCCACAGGATCATTATTGCTGTTTTTGGATAAAGTGCGCTGCCTAATTTAACGGGGTTGCCTGGATCACGCCCCATGGAATGCAAAGGGTATGACTGGGACATTATGGACTCTTGCACTTATGCGACCATGTTGGTCCAGTGCAATATATTTCTTCCCTAAACTGTGATTAACTTACTACTCCATTGAGTTGACTTTTACATGTTATTAAATGAGATCCCACTGTTTTCTTTGCATGAGCAATGCCATTTTAATTTTTTGCAATGACTGTTACTACCACTAACCAACAATTTTCTTCTAGCCCAGCACCTGGAGGCCAGCAGCACCTCACCCCTTAAGGGACCTCAAAAATTGTAAGTTATCTGGTATGGCTGCCCTTCTCCATGGACATTTACCATCATCATACCCTAGACATCTAGACTGATGCATTTCCCTCATTGTCATTTTATTTATCATATCCTGGCTTTCCCAGAGAAAACCAAGCCCAATGGAATATTGTACAAGTAATCTCAGTGTACTGTATATACAGTATGTCTTTCTAAGTTTATGCTCCTGCTCCGTACCTGCTTCCAGCCATGGTGACCTTCCAGCCATGTCCTCATATTTATCTTCACTCAGATCATAGAGATCTGGTGAATGCACAGGGCCAACACCAGAGTCTTCATCCTGGCAGCTGCCATGCTTCTTTCTATATTTTCTTCTCTGTGCCACCCCTAACCTGCCCGTCTCCCACCAGCTGTGTTCTGGTGCCTTACAACCTTACCCTAGGGTTACTGTGGAGGTGGAACATGGCATCACCCTGGCTTGGGCTGGGAGACACTGCCAGTGGCATCTCCTTCCTGCCCTGGCCTGACCGATCCAGCACTCTATGTTGATTCCCAAACCTGGGTTATCATCATAGCAGCACCATAGTCTGCTGCTATACCATCAAGTGGCCCAAAATGGTCATTTGTAGTCCTAAAAACTGACAACTGGGGCTACACTCTGCAGGTAAATATTGGGCATGTTGGAACCATTTCTGATGACCTGCTCTACCAATAAACCAACAGAAATGCTTCTGAAATGTAAATGTTATTTTTAAATATCAAATGCTGCCTCTCAGGTGAAGAGGAAGTGAAGGGAGGAAATACAAATCCTTTACATTATAATGGGATTTACAATGATCATGCATTTCAGAAGTGTATGCTCTGCCATGAAAATTTCTATTTTAAGCTACTGCCATGAGTGATTGATGCAGGTGCTCCAGAATGTCATTTCTTGGCACAAACCAATCACTTAACAAAACTTCTGATAATAGACTTAGATTACTGTAGCATTTGTCTGTCAATGTATTTCTTTAAGTATCATTACAAACCTGCACATTATCTTCAGAGCTTCAAATGCTTGCTTCAGCCTTTTTACTGTGTCTGTCTTCTCCTTTCTAAGCATCTTTTCAACTTCTTTAATCTCCTCTTCCTGAACACAGTCATTGAACAATAAACAGTACATGAAAAAAGACAAATGACACATGGTATTAGTTATCACTAGTATTACAATTATTTATCAACAGGAACAACACATCAAGGTTTAAGACCTTACTTGCATCTGAGTTCATGCATAATAAAAAGCCTTCATACTACACACAAAGCGCTTTTCAGGACTACCAGAAGAGCTTTGCTGCAATGCTATAAATGAAAGCTCATAAAGGCTTAAAAACAGTGTTACAGAAAGTAGAATAATATAAACTAGCTACACAAAAATCTCTTGAGGGAAATTTAAAATTAACCATGCCCTTTTCCAAATGTAGTACAAGGGAATATAATAGAGTCACAAAGAATAATAATACAAAAAATGCTGATACAATAAAGATAATAATTATATACTGTTATAAAGTGGCAAGAAAAAAAAATCTGACTGATAGACATCACCTGACTGTGCATTAAATTCCTAGCACCACATGCTCAGGTGCCAGATCTCATTACAAATGCAAAAAAAAAAACTCATTACCTTCAAAATCAGGGACTAGTTTGTATATGTATTTTGCAATTTAAAATTTATTTAAACAAATAAGTTATGTTAAAAATTACATTAAAAACATTTCCCTTTGGACAATTGTTCAATTGTAAAGTATGGATGTTTTTAATTGGCATTAATTTGTTCAAAAGCACAGTTCTGCTCCTATAGATTATATAAAATGTTGCAAATGGTTTGCTTCTTGAATAAAGCAGAGATTTAAATAAAAACATGTTTCACTTTACATATAATATAAAAAAGCAACAAGCTATTTTATAAGTGCAATAAGCTACTCCAGTGTGTATTTTAAAGAGCACCTTTCATTATGGTCCAAAAAAGTTACAGCTTGTAGTCATTATATGCAGTACTAGACCTGACAAGGTGTGTGCATTTGTTATTTTTGGCCAAGGTTTACTCTGCCTTCCATAATTTGGATTTGTTTTGGAGCCCTGCTGCACTTGCCTTTGCTGTTCAGCTGCTGGGCTGCTAACTCCAGATGACATCATTCTAGGGCAGACGAGTGACTCACGCTGTGCAGTTGCAACATTGTTGCAAGGTAGAACTACTAGTACTTAGTGTACATACTGTGTTCCCCTTTCACCACGACACCCTGTTAGCAATGCATTATACCAAAATCCAAATGCCTTATCAGTTTTTTTTTGTTAAATTGACTCTGCCTTACAGTGATTTCAGCAGTATAACCCTGGGCTCACAGCAACACCAGGCTTGCTATAGAAGCTCTGGTACACCCTGCAGTTTTAGCAGCTCAGAATGCAAAAAATAACTGCAGTGGGCAGTAATGAAATACAGTTCCAGAATCAATGCAAGAAGGGGTAATTTATGCATGAAAGTCGAAACGACCATAAAAGGTGCTCTTTAAAGGATTTTATTACACATACCAAGATAGAGAGGCATGAGGCTGAAGATGCAATAATGTAGATACAATAAATATGATGATTATATACTACAAGATGTAATGTTATATTTATATGCCATCCAAAGTAGATCAAAAATCAGTTTTACATATATGACCCAGGCTAGTTTCATAAAATATATAAGGAATAAGACATGATGAGATGTGGTTTATGGCTTGAGAAGAGCACACCCCAGGTGTGTAATAACAAGGCAAAGCAAATTTTATTTAAAAGACACCCAATCCCTGAGGATCTGGGCACCTTACACAATTTAACAATCAACATAAATATACTAGTAAAACAGTAAAATAAAACTTCATGAAAAAATGTATACGTTTCATAATTATCGATAAAATGGGACAGACAATAATTACTCATCTCCCTGGGATTTCAGTGGCATAGTATATTTCTGAAGCAGTTATGCCAAGGCAGGACTAGACAATAAGGTCTGGGAAGGCCTGATTGAACAAGAAAGCCTTGAGGCAGGCCTTAAATAACTCTAAAGAAGGGGCCTCCCTTACAGTTGGAGATAGCAAATTCCACAGGATGGGGTCAGTGACACTAAATGCCCTGTCGCCAGTCATTTTTAACCTCATCCTGGGAATCACAACGAGGCCCCTAGAAGAGGAGCACAGGGAGCAGACTGAGATAGCAGGTGTTAGAAGGTCCGACAGATAAACAGGGCCTAGGCCATGTACAGCCTTGAAGGTGAGTAAATCTACCTTGAAGAGGACCCTCCAGCTGACTGGCAGCCAGTGCAGCTCACACAGCACCTGTGTAATATAACAGTACCTTGGTTGCCCTGTCAGCAGCCTTGCAGCTACGTTCTGCACTAGCTGCAGTTGGTGGAGGCATCTCCTGGAGACCCTGAGGCACAGCACATTACAGTAATCAAGCATCAATGTCACTAAGGCATGCAACAAGGCGTGGAGGTCCAGAGGCAAAACTAGGGGCTTTATCCTGGCAATATTCCTCAGATGGTAAAAACTGGTATGAACAGTAGAAGACACCTGAGATTCAAGTGTCAATCCATTGTCCATAATAACACCTAGGTTTCACACCCTAGAGGAGGCCTTCAATGGAACATATCCAAGGACAAGCCCTGTTTCTGCACCCGAGGCCAACCTATCATGCACTTGGTTCGACTCTGCCACCAGTACCTCCATCTTATTGGGGTTCAGTTGTAACCAGCTGGAGGCCATCCAGTCATTGATCTCGGTGAGGCAGGTATTATTATGTCCACTGCATTAGATGTTCCAGGGACAAAGGAAAGGTACAGCTGGGTATCATCTGTGTAACAGTTAAAACACAAACCATACTTCCTAATGATCTCTCCCAGGGGTAGCATGTACACGGCTAACAACATTGGCAGCAAGACTGAGCCCTGGGGTACTCCATACAGCAGGAGGCTAGAGGAGGAGGAGAAATTCCCCATCACTACCCTTTGCCTCTTATTGGTGAGAAAAGACTCAAATCAGCAGATCACAGTGCCAGTGAGTCCACAGAATTCCCTCAGATGATCAAACAACACACAGTGGTCCACCGTGTCAAATGCTGAAGAGACAGCGAGGAGAACAAGAACTGTCCTCTCTCCCAATCTCTTGCCCTGAGTAGATCATTGTGCACCTGAGCTAATGCAGTTTCTGTGCTATGCCTCACACAAAACTCAGACTGGAGAGGTTTGCATAGCTCGTAGGTCACGAGGTGCTCCTCCAGCTCAAGTACCACAATTTTCTCAACAACCTTACTCAAAAAGGGAAGGTTGGAGATGGGATGGTGATTTGCCCTGACATCAGGGTCCAAAGATGGTTTCTTCTGAAGGGGTCTCACCAGTGCCTCCTTCAAGGCATCAGGGAAGACCCCTTTCAACAAGGAGCACTGGACAATCAGGGCAATCACCAGACCAATGGAGTTGACACATCCCATGTAGGCAATGGGTCCAGTTCACAATAAGTGTGCTTCAGCACAAGGCATTTGCACCTAACGCCTTTAGCACCTGGGAAGCGTTCTTATCAGGTCACAAACCACACCTTGGAGTATCTTATTCCACTTATAAAATGGGTCCTGCAGTAGCAAAAGTTAACTAAAAATACACAAAAACAGTGTAAATAAAGAGTAAAAAAATGATCATAACAATACAGAAACACTAAAAGTAGTTATTGTCATTGTATTGCAATGTCACCTTCCACACACACCTACACACACACAAATGCAGACAGAAAAAAAAGCATCCAAAATATGCTTTTTACTTTACTGTTTTTTTTACATTTCTTACTTTGCCTGTGTTTTAGGAATTAGTTGGGGAACCACATTGTTAACGGAGGAGCGACAGCCTTGACTGGGAGTGAGCATGTCCCTCACTAGACCCCGTAGAGAGCAGATGGAATCCTTACTGTTTCCTTCTTTGTTGTTTTAATCATTCTGTTAGGCATTTTTAGTAATGTTTTATTTAAAATACGCAAAGAAGTGAGTGATTGGTTTTCAGTGGATGTGGTGGAAGGTGAGCATGTCCTATCAGCACCGCCATACCAAGTGCGACTGTTGTGCTGTTATTGACCAAGATGGCTGTGCTGATGTTTGCGAGATGCCAACAGTGTGGTGTGGGTAGACGGCATTTATGGCTAAGGATAATTTTAAAAAGAAAACAAGGTGCTGTCTTTGTTTTACCATTTGGCTCAACAAAATTTACTGTATTGCAGCACTTGGGGGTGGGGGGTGAGACTGATAACTGGGGGTGCAGGTGGGCGATGAGACAGATAATTGTTAGCAGGCTGTAGACAGAAATTTTTTTTCAAACGTTTGTGGGAGGCATGGATCTCAGCCTGCACTGCATCCAGCTTAACTGAAGAGGTACCAGTTGGCACATTATGCCCTGATAAGGACATAGCCAAGAGTACCTCTCAGCCAATCAGGAGGCAGAAAACTTCTGACCCATTTTATAATGCATAAAAATGTATAAAACTGTTCTAGTTGAGCCACTAGTCTAACTTAGACTTATTTGACTGCTTACATCTGTTTACTTAACCAGGATTCCCCAGCTGGGATGTAAAACCTCATATGCAATGCTATTCTTCATCTAACAAATTTTACAGCTTCCAGGAGACTTTGCAAGTGGTCGGGATCTAATCTCAGCACCTTCTCATGCTGCTGGCCATGACACACAGGTAAGCACACTGACCTTAAGCATTGCTGACATGGCTAAAGGGACTCTGTGGACCCTTTCTGCACCATATTTTTTTGAGTTGAAAACCCAAGTTATAATTGTTTACCTTTTCTAAAATTCATTGATGTTACTGATTGTTTTATCTACTTCTTTTCATAGCAAAACTGAAATGCATTCTAATAATGTAGTTATATCCAACCCTGTTTTTATTTTAGCTTATTTTATCTACTCCTTATTGCATTCTTCCTGAACTTGAGACTGTCAGCAAGAAGACAGTGGCCGGGTTTAAGAAGGGGTGGGACAGGGTCAATGGTAGGGTCAGTGTTGTTTTGGAAGGTATAGAGCCCACAGTAGATCACTTAAATAAGGGATTCTGCATCAAGCAGACTCAATGAATCTCATGGCCTTCTTCTGCTGGCTTATTCATATGTTTGTATGTAGGAAGACCACCAAACAGTGCAGTCACTCATGATGTTACAGGCTCCTTTACTCACATGGTATCATGAGTGACTAGACTATGTTGGGGTGTTCCCAAGTTCAGGAAAGATGCAGGGGGAGCTCATCAAGGACTGTAAACAAACACGTATTCATGTGGTACCACTAGTATGGTGAGCAGTCTGTTTTTCACTTTTGAAAAGAAAATGGAATCATAATCAAACTGGTCACCTACATCATCAGTCTCTACAGAATGGGAGCAATCAAAATGTGTTTTATTAAACCAGAGATGTGTTGAGGCCTATGGTGGCTGACAGTATCCCTTTAAGCATTGTCACCATTGCCAGGAGGGCAAAGGCCCTTCTCCTCCCAAAAAAGATTGTCAAGAGGAGCACAGTACTCCAAATTAAAGGAGGATCTTTATCAGTCTATATGATAATGGAAGACAAAAATCACAGTAAGAGACTCTTCTGTTGGTTACAGACACTTGTCAATCAGCCTTCCTAGAAAAAAATCTGAGTCACAAAGAGAATTTGATTACAGCTGCCTTGCTCATCCCTAATTCTTATTTATACAGCAGATGTAACAAGCATTGGCCATTGTCAGTCATGTTTGTTTCCTTGTGCAATGGTAGGCAATTAAAACGTTTCCCACTGCCTTAAAATCCTGCAGTCAGTAAGTAAGGTAAAAACACTGCAGCATCTCCATTGTCTCCAATGATAGCTTGATACAATTCTTCAAGGTATCTTAATGCTTACTGCAGTAAAAGGCCACTGCTCTGTAGTTGTTAGGCACATATAATGCAGCAGGTAAAACTAATAAATTAGTACCATGAGTTTTAACAATGAAATAGTGATGACTGGGAAATGAAGAGATTCACACATAACACTGTTTACTTAGATAATGACCCCAAATGTTCAAGATAGTATATTTATTAATCTAGTATATAAACATGACAAGTGTCATTTATCAAATCCCACCTGAAACATGACTTTGTGGAATGACCACAAAAAAGATGTTTGGGAGTGGGTTTGAAAGTAACACCTGCCATATTCATGAGGCTGGGGAAGAAGCCCTTGTCAAAAGTGTTGGTTACACATTTTTTTTTTAAATTGCAACATTTTGAGGAAAAATGTCACTGGTTCTTCACAACATTGTTGTTTTTTGAGATTTTAATCCAGAATTTTCAATGCAAGCAATAATACCTGACATGGTGGATGGTATTGGACAATACCGCACTGTCCAGGGACATAATGAGGCCCAACGCTGCAAGCAGAGGGCCTTATAGCCCCTGGATGGCCCGTTATTGCCCATTACCTACCATGGAGGGCATTATTGTGCTTAGAAAATGAGCTACCCTGTTGTATTTTAGGTGGGATTTTACACCCCCAAAAAATAGAGCAGCAATGAAGTTAGTAATAAAGTAGTCCTTGCGAGTTTCTGTGCTGTTCCATCTGCTGTGCCCCCCCCAGAGCCATTCTCTTCTACCCCCCCGCACCACCATGTCTAGAACAAGATATGGAGTTTCTTATACAGTCCCCCCCCAGCAGTGTGTTGGCATCGTTGTTGCAGTAAAAAAAAAACTGTTTCTGATCTTCCTGCAAGACTGGCTGATGGGAGAATGAGCTCGCAGTGAGAGAATGGGTCAGTGGAGAACGAGTCAGGAGTGTGAGAATGAGGTGTATACTAAGTTGTAAGCAGGTACATTGAATTAATTTGTCATGTTTGTTTTTACTTTTTTTTTGCAATATAAGTCATTTCACTGTTGGAGAATTGAGTGCAGTGCAGAAGGACCAGCTTATATGTGGACAAGGGGATCGTGGGAATGGTATCAGGTGGTGAAACAGAAAACAAAGCAGTCACAGGTGTCTCGGCTGTATTCAGAATGTAAATCAGGTTCAATAACTGACATGGCTTTTTCGCAATTTTTTTTTTCTTTGTTTCTGCGAAGTGTGGACTATATGGCTAGGAGCAGTTGTTTGATTACTATTATGGAGAGGCATGTGCTGTGTTTTTGAAAAACACACTGGTGACCGTGATGATGTGAAGCCGATCAGAGTGATGGCTTGCTTTTCATTTTAAAATGTGTATTTTCTTTAATTTGCTGTAATTTCTTAATGTATATAGAAGTGAGCACCATGGAGGTTGGTGTGTGGGTTCATGTGGCAGCTGGCACTGAATTAGGTAGTGTTGGGGGCAGGATCTCTTGATAAGTGTGAGAAAAAAAATTATTTGGGGTGGTTTTGGGCTGGCCAATTAGCAAGCAGGGTGGGCACACAGATACTTGAAAGGGTGAATGGGCTCTTGGGCTGGTACTTTTTATTTCCTGGTCACCTATGGAAAGTTAATGTACCCCCCTGACAGGGGTATCAGCCAATCAGAGACCAGGAATATAATTGCCCAAGTCTAATGCGAGCCTCTGGAGAGAGGTGCTGGATGAATCTTTAAACTGTTTTATTGTATGAAACATTATTGAAACCTTGTTATCCTAGTTGACTCTAGCAAAAGGTTCTATCTGTAGTCACTAGCTCTGTTTGTGTGTGTGTGTGCAGTGCTTTGTGGGATACTGGGGGTCTTATGACTACCTGTTTTTCCCAAATTCAGCCAAAGCATTATTTTGCTCCATTCAAACACTTTTAAGTGCGTTACCCCTGAGTAATAATGCCTCTGGCATATCTTGGAAGCCTGAATTTATAGGCAGCAAGCTATTTTACTGATTTTTATCATGAGCGCTACCGGAAACATCGCAGAGAGCTGCTTCCAGTTTAGCGCTACTTAAAACCCGCTCTAGTGAGCGGGAAATAGATATAATTGCCCACGTCTAATGCAAGCCTCTGGAGAGAGGTGCTGGATTAATCTTTAAACTGTTTTATTGTATGAAACATTACTGAAACCTTTTTATTCTAGTTGACTCTAGTAAAAGGGTTTATCTATTGTCACTAGCTCTGTTTGTGTGTGTGCAGTGCATTGTGGGATACTGGGAGTCTTATGACTTCCTGTTTTTCCCAAATTCAGCCAAAGCATTATTTTGCTTCACTCAAGCGCTAGCGAGCGGGGTGAGCATGTGTGGGGCTGCGCATGGAGAAGCGCGCAGAGACACGCGTGTTTCAGAGCAAGTCTACTGTGTCCACCGGGACTACCGGAACAGGAAAGAAAGACCCTTCTATCAGTTCTGGCCTTATTATTGCAGGTAAACCTTGACAGGCAGGTTTATTCCTGTACCATAACAGTAAAATGAAGAAGATAAATAAGGTCTGTGTTTCTTGCAATATGTATACGGTTGGTAAATGTACTCCAGACTTTACACGTGATAGATGTAAACTTGTCACCTCCCTTCAGGAAGAGATATTACGTTTGAAAACTAAAGGGGTTATCAACTCAGAAATTGAGGCCTTAGAGGAATACATTGACCACATGTCTCTTCTTATAGAGACCAAAATGTCTCCTGTACCTCACGGTAATGCTATACCTTATAAACTCTCCTCAATTCTGCAATTTGATCTCACCATTAATGAACAGTTGGCCAATGTCTCTACCCCTTCAGCTCCCCATGTATCTCCTTTAGATATACCCCCTGAGCCTTTTCATGAAATAAATGGGGCTGCCACTTTAACTTATTTTAATCAAGGTAAAACTTTCGCCGCCTCACATAATGTAGACCTTGTCATTACATCTACCCCACTAATTTCTACACATTGTAAACAAAAAGTGCAATTCAATGAATCTACATGGTCCAAAGTTGCAGCATCTAATATGCATCCCAAAGAAGACCTGAAGCTTGATGCATGTCCACCACTATCATTGCATAATTCCTTTGAACCTTTACATTCAATTTCTATCAGTACTTCTACGGATGATTCCCCCCAAAACAATGTTTTGGACAGTACAGTTCCTTCTTCTTCTTCGCACTTCATTACTATTGACCAAACAACTTCTACACTAGATGTTAATATCTGTAAAAAACAAATATTTATCTTGGGGGATTCCATAACTAAATATATTGACCATACTGTTTGCAATACAGACAAACAAAATCGAACTTGTTTAAGCTATGGGGGGCAGGAGTATCTGACATAACTTCCATGCTCAAAACATCACTTTCAGCAGCAGGTATAAATCCTCTTGTGATTGTCCATGCGGGGACGAATGACATAAACAGAATGTCACTCCAGGAACTAAAACATGACTATGTAGCCCTATGTAATATGTTGGTAGAAAGAGGATGTGATATCTGTATATCGAAAAATACTACCAGTCCCTAGAGCCTCATATTATACAACAGCCAAAATTAAAGCTTTAAATAACTGGCTTTGGAAATGGTGTTACAGTCAAAACATAACCTGCCTCACCCACTGGGAAGAATTTTTTAACAACTACTCACTCTTCTATTGGGATGGTCTCCATCTCAGCAGAAGAGGGAGCTTGCTTCTGGGACGCCATATTACAACATTTATACATAAACATTTAAACTAACTCTGAGGGGGAAGACCTTGTTAAAATCAAAGTCTCTTTAAACAACCACTGAAATGGACACTAAATGTCTGAACATTCTATCACTAAATGCTTGATCCCTATCTATAACTAAAATAGCAGAATTAGAAACAAGAAGTTCAACTCTCAATCTGGCACTTATTGTTATTATTGAAACTTGGGGAAATCCTGACAAGCAATGGATTCTTGAAATTCCCGGCTTTAAGCACTTCTTTAAGAATAGACCTGATAACAGGAAAGGGGAAGGGGTTAGCCTCAATGTTAAAAACACTATTCCCTACTATGAACCTCCTTTCAATGTACAAATAGAAAGTGTTTGGGTATGCATAAACCCTACAGGACATCCACAAATACTGGTTGGCAATTGTTATCGCCCTCCTTCTGCAGATATCTTCTACATTAAGTTAATTACTACTGAAATGTGACAGTTTGCCAATAATGGTACAGTCCTCATCTTAGGTGACTTTAACCTTCCACCCATTAACTGGAACACTTTAGCTGGATCCAGCCAGCATGACACTCACCTACTTACAACAATAGTTGATCTTGGTCTCACTCAGCTAGTCAATGAGCCCACTTGGGGTGAAAACCTACTTGATTTAGTAATAACTAACATGGATACCATTATAATTATCTAAGAATTTCAGAACCTTTAGGTAATAGTGACCATATATCCATTTCATTTACTTTTCCTTTGAAAGTTCAAACTGTAGTAAATAATGTTACCTTAAGACAATACGATAAAGCAAATTTCCAAAAAATCAATGAACATCTTGCAACTATTCCCTGGGACCATATTCTGAGTCCCCTTACTTTAGAAGATGCCTGGTCACTTTTTAAAGAGACACTACATGATCTGTAACATCAGTACGTTCCTGTAGAAAGGAAATATAATACTAGAGGTAAGATTCCGGCATGGTATAATCCATCCATTAAAAAGTTGAGAGCTAAAAAGCTGAAATTATTCTGACAATTAAAGAAATGTGCTGCAGCTCAGAAAGCTGAAATCCTCGATAAATACAGGTTAGTGGTTAAGGACTTAAAAAAGCAAATCATCCTAGCAAAACAGAATCTTGAATTCCGTATTGCCCACACTAAGGATTCACACAAATCCCTTTATTCCTACTTAAATGGTAAAAAGGGTAATACAAGATCAGTAGGCCCACTGATTAAAGACAACATTACCATTACAACAGATATTGAGACTGCCAATGAATTCAATAAGTACTTTAGTTCGGTATTTGAATATGACAGACTTAATACATTTACTTTAAATTCACTCAATTCTTTCAACTACTCTATCTCACTTCAAGAAACTAAGGAATTACTTGCTACCTTAAAAAAAAACAAAACAAGTCCTGGACCCGACAACATCAGTCCAAGACTTATTTTGGGAACTATTGATACCATTGCTCTCCCTCTTACTATTATATTTAATAAATCCCTGCAGGTATCCAAAGTACCATCAGATTGGTTAACAGCTACAGTTACACTGATATTCAAACAAGGTACCTACTCTAAAACTGAAAACTATAGACCAATTAGTCTGACGTCAATACCATGTAAACTTTTGGAGAAAAACATTAAACTACTATTAGAAGCCGAAATGAAATCACTGAATATTATAGACTGTACACAACATGGGTTCAGAACAGGTTATTCTTGTATAACCAACCTGATCTCTTTTTACAACATGATAAGTAAACATTTTGACTCCTACTTTCCTGTCGATGTCATTCTGCTGGACTATAGCAGGGCTTTTGACAAAGTCTCACACAATTTACTAATAGCCAAACTAATCAAGCTTGGGTTTTCAGCACAGTTAGTTTCGTGGGTTCATAGCTGGCTGAATGGTAGAACACAGAAGGTTAGGGTGAACAATGTACTTTCGAACAAGGTTAATATAACTTGTGGTGTTCCCCAGGGTTCAGTCCTGGGGCCATCACTTTTTAATATCTTCATTAGTGGTATGATTATTTCATCTAATAACACTCTTGTTAAATTTGCAGATGATACCAAACTTGGGGGCTGTGTCAATGATATATCAAGTATCAACCAGTTAAGATCTGACTTGGCCATCATCGAACAATGGGCAGTAACAAATAAGATGTTTTTTTAATATATCCAAATGTGCAGTATTGCACTTGGGTAGAAATAACCCTGAACAGATTTATTTCCTAAATAATAGTAAAATGAAAGTTTCTAGTGTAGAAAAAGACCTGGGGATACTAATAGATAACAAATTATCTTTTTCAGAACATTGTAACAAAATAGCAAATCAAACAAAATTCTAAATAAATTCTACATTTGTTTCTAAATCTGAAGAATGCATTATGACCTTGTATAGGTCTCAGGTTAGGCCCTACATAGATTATGGATCCCCACTTTGGAGCCCTTATCTAATTTCGGGTGTAAAAAGAATAGAGCGGATTCAATGTAGAGCACCAAACTGGTATATCAACTTGCTCCCCTTGACTATGAAGAAAGGTTGAGTCGTACAGGACTATATCCACTCAGACTGAGAAGACTACAAGGTGATCTTCTTCTACTCTTTAAAATAACCCAGAATCTGTCTTTAATGGTTCAGTGTGGATTATCATTCACTTCAAGAAAAATTGTGGCTAGGTGTCACAATAAACAGCTTGAAGCTGAAAGAACACAAACTAATAAAAGACAATCTTTTTTCACTGTTCGAACTCCAAGGGTATGGAACTTACTAACACAAGATATTGTAGATTGCACCGGAATAAACACCTTTAAAAATAAATTAGACAAATGGCTGCTGATACAGCTGTTATAATAGGGTCTTCGACAGAGTTCTGTTCAACTACATGTTCCACATGTGTGGAGGACAATCTAGATGGGAAAATAGCCCCTTTTGTCCATCTTAACCAAGTAAAGTAACCAAGGAAATAAAAAGTCAATTTTCTAAATAGGCTTTTTATTATTGCCAGCTTATGAACTTGACAGGAAT
Organism: Neoceratodus forsteri; assembly: GCA_016271365.2. NCBI lineage: Eukaryota > Metazoa > Chordata > Ceratodontiformes > Ceratodontidae > Neoceratodus > Neoceratodus forsteri. Next base: position 729,331,153 of record CM057455.1, read on the forward strand.
GATAAAAAAAATGTCATTTTGCTGTATGACCGTAAAAACACTTGTTGGGTGCAATTTGAAAAACGACACCTGTCATGTTCATGAGGTTTATGTTGAAATGTTTGGATTAAAATCTCAAAAAATAGCAAAGTTATAAGTAAACACTGAACACTGCAATATTTCTTCATAACTTTGTTGCCATTTAACATTTTGATCCCAAATGATCAACACAGTGTTTTATCACCCCACCTTATTGTTAAGGCAAGTGTAATGTTTTTAAATGCTGTCTGAAAGGTGATCTTGCTGAGTTACTATGAAACATGTTTCAGAGGCAATTTGAACACTTTTTCCTGTCTTGTTCATGAGGTGAGGTAAAAAAAGGTTATTTTGACAAGTTTGGAAAAACTTGAACTATGACAAAATTATGAGTAAAAGTTCAAAATGCATTTAAAAACCATTAACTAAAATTACTTTGGTTTCAGTCAGTTCACAGTCAGGCTCTCTAGCAGCAGCATGTTCTCCAGTCAGGAGAGGATAACATTGAACTGTACAGAGGTAAGTGAGGTATGAAGGGTGGGGTGGGGTGGGGTTCTGTGAGGGGGTAGGATGTGGGAATGGGGGTCACAGGGTCAGAGGGAGAAGAAGACTTTGCTGGACTGTTTTCCTTTTTCAACTTTAAAAAAAGGGGACTGATAAGGGATGTTTTGGTTTTTTTGCAGATTCTGACAGTGGGGGATTGGACACCCCATTGTCACTGGAGTGTTTGGCAGCAGCACCATGAGTTAGGCACCTCAGTGTTGCTTACTGTGGTAGGGAGTTGCTTGCTGGCACTACGGATTGGGCACCCTGATGTCAGACTATCTTTTGGGAGGTTGTTTGTGAGTTTATATGGGTCGGGTTATTTGTTAGCACCATAGGTTGGGCCTGGTGTCGGAATGTGTGTTTGGTTTGGTTGGTGGGATACTGGTGGTGGTATTGAGCACTCACCTCTGTTATAACAGGTGTGCAGCTGGGTGTTTTTTTTTTTGTAATATTAGATGGGTCAGATGGGATGGGGTGATACTAGTGGTGAGTTTGAGCACTCACAGCAGTTATAGTAGTTTTGCAGCTGGGTTGGATGGGGCTTTGTAGAGGGAGCTTTTCTGTTAATAGCTGGGTTGACTTAGCCCAGGCAGAGAAATAGTGTGTACAAGTCTATACATAAAGGCGCTGTAGGATCAGTTGGGCACAGACAAATGCTTTTTATCCAGATAGTCTACCAACATGTTAAAAACCGTGGAAACGAAAGCTGAAACATTAAATATATATTGAGAAACACACAGTCAGTCCCTGCTCTATCATGAGCGGCATGCTTGAATGGTATAAGGTGCACTATAGTATGTCAGGTGCAGGAGGTTTTAATCATTGGGAATACACACTGAATTATGCAGCAGTGGCCAGATATCCTGACCAGCACAACACTCAAAATATTGGTAAAGAAATAGGAAAAAAACACACTTATCCACCCATAGTGGAAATAGTTGCACTTATGTGATGTGATTTCCATAGGAAACTAATAGATTCCAAGAGCAGGCTCAACGCAGTATCACTCATATGCAGTAATCCCCCAGATGATTATTTTATTTGAAAATTGGGAACCAGGAGAAGTGCATTGAGGCAAGACTTGTTTCTAGGCACAACCTGGGGGAGGAGATAACAGGAGGGAAGAACAGGTACAGATCAAATAAATTGAAATGGGGTTATTAACAGGCAAACATAACTTTGGTAATAGCAAAATATACCAACATTGCAATATTTTTAAATTATAAGATGGACCCAAATGTTGGGGAGGCATAGTAAATAAATAAATAAATGCAGACAGTTGAGCAACAATAAAAAAAAATAGAGTTGTAGTGGGTGGAAATCTGCTGCTCCTCTAACTTTAGGAGCATCTAATTGTACAGCACCTCTGCACTTTTAATGGTGGACATCTATTATCAAGTATTTACAGAGGTGTGGAGCAGATTTGATCCCTCATAGCAGTGACGCTTGAACAAATAACCTAATTTAGAATATATAGCGCCTCTATTTAAAAGTGTTGGAAGATCTGTTTTTGCCTCTCGAGCTTCCACCTAGTATATCCAATGAATTACTGCATGTGAGTGTTACCATGCTGAGCCTGCCACCAGAATCTATTTAAAAATAGATTATCTTCTGTAGTAAATCATAATAGCCAAAACACGTTTATGAAAGTACACAGTGAAGTGTGGAGCTATTCTTTAAATGAATTAACTGACCGATTTTCTTTGATTCAGTGTTGAAAGTTACAGTACACTGGTTTGCTTTTATCTGCAGAGTATTGCTTGGGAATTATCTTAGAACTTTAATACATTTCTCCAACCCTTACACAGATACACAGATGTTGCCAGAAGATAAGGGCCTTGTGGCTCTTCCAGTTTGCCCTATCCCTCTTTCTAATTCTGAAGGTATCCTAGATGTTACAAACCACCCCTCCCTTTCATCCTAGCTTGATAATTCCCATGTGCCTATCCCATGCATTCTTAAATCCCTGAACCGTGGTCACCCCACCACTTCCTGGGGGAGACTGTTCCATCTGTCCACCACCCTTTCAATGCAGTAGAATTTTCTCAATTTCCCTGTAAGTTTTCCCCCTTTTAATCTCATGCTGTGCCCCCTTGTTCTGCTATTTCCCTTCATGTGAAAGATGCTCCCCTCTGGTATCTTGTTGATCCCCTTTAAATATTTGAAGGTCTCTGTCATGTCCTCCCCCTCTCTCCTTTCCTCCAGGGAGTACATATTGAGAGCTCTGAGTCTGTCCTAATACGACCTATGCTACATCCCCGACACCATTTTTGTTATCCTCCTCTGTACAGTCGCCATCCTGTCTATATCTTTTTGGAGATTGGGCCTTCAGAACTGAACACAGTGTTCCAGATGAGGCCTTAATAGGGAGTTGTACAACGGCACCACCACTTTCCTCATTCTACTTGTTATACCCCTCCCTATGTACCCTAGGATTCTGTTACCCTTTTCGACTGCTTTGTTTCACTGCTTAGCCACTTTGAGGTTGTCTTCTATGACTACCCCTAGATCCCTTTCCTCTGTGGTGGCCTCCAGTGTTACCCTATCTAGTTCATACTCAGCCCTAGGAGTCCCTCTCCCTAGGTGCATAATCTTGCACTTTTTTGCATTGAAACCCTACTGCCATTCCTTGGACCAGTTTTCTATCCTCTTCGGATACCTCCTCATTTTTTATATTCCTTCCTGTGTATCTACCCTGTTACATAGCTTTGTATCATTCACAAACAGGCTAACCCTCCCTTCTAGACCCTCTTCAGTATTGCTTATGAAGACATTGAAGAGCACTAGTCCCAGCATTGATCCCTGGGGTAAGCCATTTGTTACCCATCCCTCTTTGTGTTCTGTTACTCAACCAGTTTCTAACCTACATGACTACCTCTGCTCCCACCCCCAGATTTGCCAGATTGTAGATTAGTCTTCTCTGTGGAACAAGTAATCTTGCCTGCCCTCCTTACTTTGTGTTGCCTTGTACCTCAGAAATGCCATCTTTTTTCTTCTTACTAGCTCTGCTACTCCCCTCGAGCACCACAGTGGCTTCCTGTTTCTTTTGCTCTTGCTGTAGGGCATGGCACAATGGTTTGCTACTAGGTGCAGGGCTTCCTTTATCTTATCCCACTGTTCCACTACTCCCTTTATGTCATCGTATCCCTGCATAGCCTTCCTGAATTAGTCCTTCATCTTACCAAAGTCTGTCCTCCTGAAATCCAGGATTCTAGTCCTTGTGTGGCTAGTCTCCTGTGACATCCTTATGGTGAACCCCACAGCTCGATGGTCACTAGTCCCTAGTCTCTCCCTCACTGTGACTTCCTTTATCCTGTTCCCATTGCTTAGGACAAAATCCAGAATTGCATTCTCTCTTGTAGGCTCCACCACTAGCTGTGTGAGACCCGCCCCTTGCAGGGATTGCAGGAATCACTTACTCCTGGCTGAGGCTGCCGCCGGGATGCTCCAGTCCACATCTGGCAAACTGAAGTCACCCATCAGCAGCAGTTTACCCTTTGTTGCCATGTTCTCCAAAGTCTCCAGCAGTTCTCTGTCTACATCCTCCACCTGCACTGGGGGCCTATATATCACTCCCGTTCTAAGTACTGTTCCCCTTCCCACCTCCAGGGTTACCCATAGTGCCTCTACTTTCCCCTCCTTGTCATGTGGGACTGTCACTTTTATCCCTTCTCTGATGTACAATGTCATCCCTCCCCCCTTCTTGCTTTCCCTGTCCTGCCTAACATAGAAACAGAATTTGGCGGCAGATAAGGACCGCTTGGCCCACCCAGTCTGCCCATTTCCATACCTAATGGATAAGCTGCAGATCCTAGTTAACCAGCAGCCTACTTCTTTCTACCTCCACCCCCTAGAATTGCCTTATGGCTGTCCCATGCATGCTTGAATTCAACCACTATTTTTAACTCCACAACCTCCTCCGGAAGGCCGTTCCATGCATCCACAACCCACTCTGTGAAAAAATACTTCCTCACATTACCTCTGAGCCGCCCCCATCTTCAAATTGTGCCCCCTTGTTCTTGCACACCTCTTTTTCTGAAAGATGCTACCTTCTTGGACTTTGTTGATTCCCTTGAAGTACTTAAAAGTCTCTATCATGTCCCCCCTCCTCCCTCCTTTCCTCACGGCTACATATATTAAGCTCCTTTAGTCTCTCTTCATATGTCTTCCAGTGCAGACCCTGCACCATTTAAGTTGCCCTCCTCTGGACAGCTTCCATCTTGTCTATGTCCTTGCAGAGATTGGTTCTCCAGAACTGCACACAGTACTCAGATGGGGTCTCACCAGCTGTCTGTACAGAGGATAACAACTTCCTGTTTTCTACTGGTGATGCCTCTCCTATGCATCCCAGTATCCCCCCAACCCTCCTTACTGCCCTCTCACATTGCTTGCCCACCTTTAAGTAATCTCATGACTACCCCAGGTCTCTTTCCATTTTTGTTGTTGTTAGTATCTCACCCCCATTGTGTACTCTTCCCTGGTTTTTGTTTCCCAGGTGCATTATCGCACTTCTTAGCATTAAATCTAAGCTGCCATACATTTGACCATTCCTCTAACCTTGCCAAGTCCCTTCTTATCCTTTCCACCCCACCTTGTGCATCAACTCTGCTGCAGATTTTGTGTCATCTGCAAAGAGACATACTTTTCCTTCCGGTCCCTCTGCAATGTCACTTACAATTGACATTGAAGAGGACCGGTCTTAATATTGAACCCTGTGGCACCCCACTAGTAACCCCCCTTTCTTCAGAGTGGACTCCATTTACTATTACCCTCTGTGTCCTATTCTCCAGCCAATTCTTTACCTGGGATATCATCTTGGGACCCACTCCCAGGCTGGCTAACTTGTATATTAATCTTTTGTGTGGGACTGTGTCAAATGCCTTGCTAAAGTCTAGGTAGGCCATGTCCATAGCCCCTCCCTGATCTACTACTTTGGTCACCCAGTCAAAGAAATCTATTTGATTTGTCTGGCATGACCTTCCCACTGTGAATCCATGCTGCCTAGGGTCCTGTGCCCCTCTGGCATCTAGGTACTCGACAATTCTTTCCTTCAGAAATGATTCCATCATTTTCCTTATCACTGAGGTTAAACTAACAGGTCTGTAGTTTCCTGCTTCTGCCCTGCTCCCACTTTTGTGAAGGGGAATCACATCTGCCCTCCTCCAGTCCTCAGGTACCACCCCATCCTCTCATGATTTGTTAAAGAGGGTAGTCAGTAGTGTCACTAGTTCTACCCTTAGTTCTTTTAGAATTCTGGGATGAATCCCATCAGGACCCATTGCTTTGTCCACCTTCAGTTTTAAGAGTTCTTTCAGAACCCTTTCTTCTGTAAATGGGCTGGTATCAACAGTCTGTATCCAGAGTGTTTCTATTGTTTGTTTTAGGTACCTCCCCCTCTTCGTTTGTAAATACTGAGCAAAAATATTTGTTTAGTATCTCTGCCTTTTCACAGTCACCCTCTGCTCACCCCTTCCCCTTTATTAAGCCTCACTATCCCTCCCTTAGTCTTCCCTTCGCTCCCTGATGTACCTAAAAAAGGTTTTATCCCCCTTCTTAACTGAGTTGGCTATCTTTTCCTCAGTTCAGGCCTTTGCTGTTCTGACTGCCTTCCCAGCTTCCTTTTGCTTTAACTGATACAATTCTCTGTCCTGCTCCTTCTGTGATTTCTTGTACTTTCTGAATGCTTTCTTCTTCTCATGAACCTTCACTGCCACCTCCTTTGAGAACCATAGTGGTTTCTTACATCATTTTGTTTTGTTTATTTGCTTCACACAAAGGCTTGTTACCTCTGTGATGGCAGTTTTTATTATTCCCCATTGTTCTTCCACCCCTCCTTCCTGCCCATTTGCTAGTGCATTCCTTAGGCACTCAACCATTTTGGCAAAGTCAGCCCTCCTGAAGTCCAGTACTTTTGCCTTTGTATGGCTTGACTCTATCACTGTGTTTATTGTGAACCACACTGTTCGATGGTCACTAGTTTCCAGATGGCTACCCACTTCTACTTATGTGATCCTCTCTCCATCTCCATTTGAGAGGACCAGGTCTAAGATTGCTCCCTCTCGAGTGGGTTCCAATACTAGTTGTCTAAGGCATACCCCCTGTAGGGCGTCTAGAATAACCCCACTCTTAGAAGTGGCTGCTGCAACTGCACTCCAGTTAACATCTGGCATATTCAGATCACCCATCAGCAATATCTCCCCTTTATCCGACATTCTAAGTATACTTTCTATCATTTCCTTGTCCATTTCCTCCCCCTGATTGGGGGGTCTGTATATAACCCCTGTGCAGATTGTGGTGCCATTGCCTGCCTCCACATTGACCCACAGTGCTTCTTCTCCTCCCTGTTTACCCTTTTGTTCTGTTGCTTTGATTACTTCTCTTATGTAGAGAGCTACTCCTCCTCCTCCTCCTCTTTTACCCTCCCTGTCCCTCCTGTAGATAGTGTATCCTGGTATGTTTAAGTCCCAGTCATGGTTCTGTGTGTACCATGTTACTGTGACTGCCACGATATCCAGATATTCCTCCTCCATCAAGGCCACTAATTCAGGAAGCTTGTTACCCAGACTATGGGCATTGGTACTCATTGCTCTCCATTTTTTGATGGCTTTACCTTCTGTAGCAGCATCCCCCACTGACCTTTCTACCTTGGCCTTTTTCTCATTTAGTACCCTGTGTTGTAGGGTGAGGCTGTGATTTTCCTGCTTCTTATCAATGCCTCCCCCCTTGACTAGTTTAAATCTAGCTGTCTGTGTAGTGTGTACCCTGGAATGACTAGCTCCCAGGCATGGCTGCTGCTGCACCATGTCTCTGTGACTGCCATGATATCCAGCACCCTTACAGCTGTTGTGTCTGTATCTCTCACTGACAGTGCCAAAAGCTACATGTAAAGTAGGGAAACAGGCCTTTGTTTATGCAACACCTTGCTTCTGAAATATAATTCAACATTATTTGAGAATCTCTGAATGGGTCCCCATGAGGGAATTTAAATGTGCCCACTGTAACTGATTATCTAAGGCATTTAATATAAGCCTTGGAATGCTAATTGTTTTTTGGTGCATGAATACTTGTATACAGTACTTGTGTTTCTGCAATTTGACTGCACAGTGTAATCAGCTGCCACTTATAAAATACATCAAATGTAGGTAGACAATAAATCATTGGCAACAACTGCTTACAAATTGGTACCCTTCTGGTTCCCAGTTTTCCTCTTATCCCCTGAATTTGTTAAAGTGATTTTCCCAGGTGTTTGCAAAACACTAACAGTTGGTATCAGATGGAACCTGCAGGGACTTTGGCAGAGGCATGTTCCTCTGGTGTGTTGAGTACCGTGGCCATGTAAGCTATACTACATACTAGGCTATATGACAGTCAGTGTCAGTGTCAGTGGCTTAGCAGGTAGCACACTTGCCTCTGAGGCTGGGGAGATCAGAAGGCGGTGGGTTCTATCCCCACACCAGGCACCTGGGTTGAATCCCAGTACTGACACTGACACCCTGAATTTTAAAGAAAATCTCTTGCATCTGAACATCTTTATTCTGAAGAAATCTCTAGCGTCTTACCTGCCATACTGACCATTTAATACATGCTAAAATAACATAGATCGTGCTCTGCTGCCACTTTTTCCATTCCTTAAGTACCTGTACTAATACCAATATATCATAAGTCATTAAGCTAAAGAGAGATTCACCCCACCAATTTGCTAATGTCTGCCAGAACCCCTGTACATGCACATACTCAAAAAACAGATACGGAATCGTTTCTATTTGTCCCTGATACTGCTGTTCACTGCATCCCCTTTCTTCTTTCTGCTATGTTTTTGATTATCCTTCACGTTCAATTTCTGATGTCCACACAACCAAATCATGTCTTGCATCTTACATGGAATCGTAGGCTCTATAATACTAGCCAATAATTTCTCAGTATTGACATTCAGAGATACTTGAAACAATGGCTCTTCAACATAACAGTTTTCAAAAATAGTTACGTAAAAATAACTTTTTTCATGATTGCAAAACACTAACAGGTCAAAAACCAGCTGAGCTGAATCTTCCACATTCTGATATCATTCAGCATAATCTGAACATAAGCCGGGAGCTGTTTTTCTGAAGGATGCAATTTTCCTCTCCCCCAGGACTTCAAAAACACGGCCCCCCACAACTGCATGCTTAAAGTCCCCATATCAACAGTTTCCAATATCATAAGTCTGATTGAACTGTAAAAAAAATTCCCAAATAAATACACCAATGGCTGTAGCATATTGGGACCTCCTGACTTCCAAGCCCTATATGTATGTATTCTTTTCACAGGATTTAACCTGCTACCCCACAGCAGTAGAAAAAAAGACACATCACTTTCATGTGCATACTATACGGCAAAGGAAACACATGAGACACATATCAAAAAATAGGGGCAATATATGCCCTGAGAAGAAACACCTTTTTCTTTCAAGTCATCTTCCATGACTGCCATTTAATCACTTTCTGATATGCTACATCATAAACATTATCCCAATTTACACTTTCTGCTTCTCTGGTACCATAATAAAGCCTTCATAACTTTACATTCCCCTTAACCACTGAAACTATAAAATGATCCACTGCTGATGTCTTACCCAAGACCAACATGTTACTTTTACTATTATTTATCTTAACTCCGGTAATAGTCTGCAAGCTTTCTATCACCTGAAGTACTCGTTTCCCAGATTCCAAATCTGCCACTGAAAAAGTGCTATTATCTGCATAAGCTATAACCTTCAGTAAGAAAACTCCCTCTTGAGTCCTAATTGGTAAAATCTTCTCATCAGCTTCTCAAAATAGGATCTAAGCCAAACACATATAATAAAGGACTCATCGGGCATCCCTGTCTTACACCATTCTTAAGATAAACAGGGATACCCAAATGTCCATTCACTAAAGGCGTTAACTGTACTTCCATATACAATGTTTTCAACAGTCTTATCATCTGTTCTTGAACACCATAATGCTGCAATACTTCCCAAATGTGTTCCTGTCGTACCGCATCAAATGCTGTCTCTTGATCTATAGTCAATAGGTATCCTTCCAAATTCATTTCCAATCCTTGTTCTACAATCTCCCTTATCTAAATCAAATTGTGAATAATATTCCTTCCAAGGATCGCACAGGTTTGTGCTGGAATTATTAATTTTTGTGCTATCTTAGCTAATCTAACCATCAATATTTTTGCCAAAATGTTATAGTCTGATGTAAGCAAACTTAAAGGCCTCCAATTTCTAACATCTTGTGGATCCCCCTTTCTATAGAGGAATATCATCACCCCATCCTTCATACTAGGTGCAAGTCTATTTTCCTTCCAAATAGCATCATAAATCACTTTTAACCATGGTAGTAATGTATCAAGAAAACATTTATAAAATTCTTTAGGTATCCCATCTTTACCAGGAGTAGTGCAGACAGAAAGTTTAGTTATTGCCACTCTAATTTCATTCTCAGAAATAGGAGCCACTAATTCCCTCTTCTCCTCCTGTAGCAGTGGAGGTATCTCTAAATGTTGATAAAACAAATCCTGCTGTCGTACTTCCCTTTTCTGAAAGGTAGCCTGCACATGCGCTTGCTCTACATGTTGCATCCCTCTGTTATTCTTAACAACCCCTCCTGTACCATCTAGCAGCGCCGTCATAACAACCTTCTGTGACTCATGCAGCCCAAGATCATACGGGTTTACTTGCTCCTTAGTACCTTTAATCAGAAATTTTTGCTGTAAAGTAATTCTATCCTGTTTCTGTTTAAGAAAGTCATACATCTGACTTTTAACTTCAGTAAGCCACTGTTGCACAATACTTCCCAATACATCAACCCTAGTCAGCAGCTTCAAGTATGTAGCTCTAAACCCCAAATAGCGTAAATACTGATCTTTTGCCCTTGCACTGGTAATCTGTATAAACAGTATCTTCCAATCTCTCTTTGTGTCTTCCCACGACTCAAGTGGGACTGTCATATAAAAAACTAATATCTGCCCTTAAACTAAGAAAGTCCCCTATTTGTCCTGTTATAACATCCTCCTGTAAGATAGCAACATTAATTTTCCAGTAGCCCCTCCCCATTGGAAGTCTTTGTTGTTGCCCTATCATTACCTTCACTATCACATGATCCGAGGTCTCCAGTGGCAAAACAGAAACCGCTAGACTTGTAACCCTTTCTGATAAAAACCAAAAGTCTATCCTAGTAGACAAACTACCTTTAAAAAATGTATGTGTCGTCTCAATGTGTAAAAGATCATATACATCCCTTAGCTTACTTTGTGTCAATATACTAAGTAATGTATTAGTAGCACTATATACTTTTTGTGTTTTCTTCCCCCAATCTCTAGGGGTAAGTCCACAATTAAAGTCATTCCCCACAATATTAGTTTCGAGGTATGCAGATATGGTTCTATACATCTAAAAAGCAAAGACCTTTCTGCTTTCTGCTGAGGGGCATATATATTTATAATTCGATACACAATTTGGTGCAACACTACCTCTACAACCATAACTCTCCCAGGCTGTATATCTAATACCTGTAATACCTTTACTTCAATACTGACAAATAATATCCCCAACCCAACACACTATTCCTCCTCAAGTGACCATAAGGAGGCACTCCACCTCCAATCTCTCTGTGCTTCCTGAATCTCAGTCAAGGTATGCAGTCTAGTATCTTGCAACAATATCACTTCTCCATGACCCTCCACCAGACTTGCAAAAGTAACCAGTCTCTTTTCCTGTGACTTAATGCTATTCACATTAAGAGTAAGAAAGGCAATACCCCTATCCATTTTAAGAAGGGAAAAAAAAGAGGTAAACCAAACACATGTAGCCATACAGTATTCAGTAACTGATTAAAAGGAAAAAAAAAACAACAGTCATAATACTTTCTTTTTTTTCTCTTTTTTGGCTTCGGTTTTTCACCGATACCAATGTCAGCTATAACTTCTGTTTGAGATGAAGTAACTGAATAAATATCAGAGTCCAGGCCTTCTTCTTCCCCCTCTTGTTCAAACAATAGAGCATATGAATTTTGCAATGGGACAGAGTCTGAGTCTACAGATATCTGTTGCACTTCAATAACAGATTTTCCAGACTTAGATCAAGTCACTCTTTGAAAAGCAAGATCCTGCAGTAATTCTGGAGAAGGCATACATCTCACTTCAGCTGCATCCCCAGAACTCAATTCCAGTTCTATAGTCAAAGCACTGTGTCCAATGTCTCCAGCCAAGGGCTGGGAAGGGGCTGGCTCCTGATCTTGAACATCTAAAACAAGATCTTCCACCACCTCCCCATCTCGTTCCTGTGACTCCACCAGAGAAATATCCATTGCTGACTGCATGTCCTCTGTTTCTACTACAGGAACCACCTTTCTAGACCTATCCACTCTCTGAGGTGTCAGTTCAGGAGGATGTAAATTCAGCAGTAATTCTTGCATTCTCAGTTTTTCTTTTTGGGCTGTAGCCACATAAACATTCTGTTCTGCCCTTATTGCTTGATCAAGACTATTATAAGAGGCCCAGGAACATGTATGGAATGTAAGACCATGTTCCTCACAGAGATTACATTTCATGGCCTGTCGACACTGTGCACCAATGTGTCCCAAGTCTCCACAAAGTCCACATTTCTGCTTTTCACATATGTTACTCAAATGACCCACTTCTCCACACTTGTAACAGGTGCTCAGCTGCCCTGGATAAAATAACACCCCTCTATCCTTTACTAAACCAAAACAATTAGGAAGATGCTTTGTTAGACCCTTTTCAAGGTTTAAGTCTACTAGATACCTCCAGCCCCTGGTCCAGAGGTGCTCATCATCTTAAATGGGTTGAGGGTGACCCTTTACCTTACAGTGTTACTTTAGCCAATATGTGATATCTGCTACATTAACACCTTCAATATGAAATAACATTGTTATTTTTCTTGTCACAGGCTTTGTAAATGGAATCGCCATAAAAGGCCTCCACCGGAGCGTATTTTTCCAACATCTGAAATTGTTTCCAAAACCTGTCAAGTCCTACCGGGTGCTTAAAACTCACATCAAAAACTGAGTCACCAGGCACATGTATCAGGGCATATATGTCATAGGCATAATACTTCATACTGCCCTTAAGTAGCTCCCGTGCTACAAAATGTCTATCTGGGACTTCTGACATGTGTCCCGGAAACTTCAAGTGCACTGCATTCCTTCTAGTTGCGGGTTCAGAGGATTGTCTTAATGAATCTGGAAAAAGCTGCTCACTAACTCTGGTATGCCATACTGTGTTAGGAATCTGCTGGTCTTTCTCAGGCCCTCTGTGTATATCAGGATCCCCTGAGCCAACCTGCTCCTCTCCATGTTCCATCTCAGATTCCCCCAAAGGCGGGGGCACACCAGTCAAAGGAGCCTCTCCCTCTAAATCTTTAATAACTTCCAGCACTAAGTTCTGGTCACTTTCAGCAATCTGCTGTGCCTCTTGTAATGGGGACTTTTGTCCAGGAGTTAAAAGGGAATCAGACAACCCAGTATTACTAGTATCCTGTACAAGAGGTCTAGCAGCTAACCCAGAAATCTCAGTGTCTCCTGACTGGCCAGAGATATTCTCATCCTAACCTGAACCTCAAGGATTTTTCACCCATCCAGCAGCCTTCAATGTTTTTGTTACCCATTCAGCTGGAGCAGTAGTTAACCCATCAGAAAGCTCAACAGTATTACGTATCTCTGGGGAGGGAGATTGACGCTTATCCTCCTGTATCAGGGGATGACCTTTTCTTCCTCTTTCTATTCCTTCTTTTCCTGAACCTTTTCATCCCCCTCCTCCCGATGAGATACCTATTGTAAATTTACCACAGTTAGAAGATTCGGTACCTGTATCCACCATAACATGTGGGGCCTCACCAGCAGTGCAATCCTGAGGCATCATAACCACTTCTTGCATCTCTACACCCGATTCAGTTAACAGCAAATCCTCTCTGCTCCCATCTGAGTCTCCTGCCCCCCTTACAGGCATTACCTCTATTCTTGGAGAGCTGAAACCACCACCCTCCTTCTCCTGCATCATTATTTCCTGAGCTCGAGAACCATCTTGCTCCGATTCCATCTCTCTTTGCAGTGGAATAGCTTCTGTGTCCTGTACATCCATACAATCTTCCCGCTGCCTTCTGCGTTCAAGTACTAAACAGTTCCACACTTCTTAAAACCTTTGTTCTTCATCCTCAAACTGTTTACGTATGGTATCCACATTCCGAACCACTGTATCCACCGACGCCGAGAAGCCATCAGGCAACATAGCAGACTGTAAGCTGTTCCCTTCTTTGGTACTATCCATTTTGTCTGCCACTAACACAAACACCTCCTCCAGTGGAATTTCTTCATCCATGATGTCCACAATCAAAAGGGAGGACGGAGGAGGAGACCAGCTCCTTAGCCTCCCGCATGTCCAATTCCTTTACCGACTTCTAGCACACTGCGGATTCCAACTCAAACGCAATGCCCTCTAGTAAAGAGTAGGGGAATTTCCCCATGCCTTGTCCAAATTTCCTCCCATTCACTAAAAATACCACCAACAGCTTAATCTGGTTGTCAGTTGGCATTCATCTGGGCATTCCTGGTTGGTCCCCATACCCAAGGGCACCACCCTTTTTGTTAATGGTGGGCAGATGGTTGGGGTTTCCCAGAAGTCCTATCCAACTCGGGCAGTGTTGTGCAATGCCTGGTCCGTTGTGAACAAGACTGCCATTATTGCAGACTTGGTAGGTACAGCGGACCTGACTTGCATTACCGAAACCTGGCTGGATAGTAATGCAGGCCCAGTTTTTGAGTCAGCTATTCCGGCCGGGTATTCGGTGATTCACCGCCTGAGATTGGATCGCAGGGGTGGGGGGTTGCAGTCTGTTTCAAGACCGAATTGGACCTCACTAGTGTTCCAGTGGAGGAGACCAGATCTTTTGAGAGTGTCGTGGTGGCAGGTGGAGGTTATAGAATGGTTCTTGTCTATCGTCCACCCGGTGATGAGAAAACTTTCTTAAAGGAAGTGGCGGATTTCGTTGTCGACCAGGTAATTGAGTCACCCAGGTTGATGGTGCTGGGTGATTTCAATGCCTGGATCGATGATGAACTCTCGCCATTTGGTCAGCATTTCCTCCAATTGATGTGTTCATTGGGTCTCTCACTGGTAGTTACCTCTGTCACTCATAATTACGACCACTCACTCGATCTGGTCTTCCTGCTGGGGTTGGAGGCCTCCGAGGTGGGGGTGGAACCAGTCGGTTGGTCTGACCACTACACGGTGAGGTTCAATTTTGGCACCCCCTCACATAGACCTACCCCAGTGGAGATGGTCAAGTACCGCCCTTTACGGGATGTTACGCCCACTGGTCTAACTGTGATTCTTGACCTATCAGAGTTTCCTGGGTTGAGCATGAATCCGGAAGTAATGGTGCAGGCCTATAATAAGGCTGTCACCTCTGCTCTGGATTTAATTGCTCCCACCCGTGTGCGACCTCTCTCCCTTCGCCCCCGATCCCCATGGTTTGATCAGGATCTGAGGGAGTTGCGGAGACTTGGTCACAGGTTGGAGAAAGGTTGGTGGAAGTCCGGCTCTGATGCCGACCATCTTAGACTTCTAGAGCATTATAAACTCTACCAGTCAGCAATTACTCATAGGAAGGCAGTGTTCCTGTCCGGAGAAATTGCTGCCGCTCAGAATCGACCAGCCCAGCTCTTCCGAACTGTGGACAGGCTGTGCAACCCAGCCTGTCTGCAGATCCGTCGAGCTTTTTCACAGTTACAGTGTGAGGAGCTTGCTCGATTCTTTTCTGATAAGGTGGCCGACATCAGGGCCGAGATTTGCGCTGCCTCCTCCATGGGAGTTGCAGTGGTCCAGCCTATGGTTGCAAGCACCTTGTCCACCTGGAGTTCCTTCACAAGGCTGGAAATCGAGGATATTATGAGGATTGTCCTAGGTATATGCACCACTAGCTGTAGTTTAGATCCAGGTCCCACAGGCCTGTCTGTGGGCTATGGGGAGGTCATCATCCCGGTTCTCAACAGGATAGTCGGGTGTTCCCTGGACACTGGTGAATATCCCCACTCCCTGAAGGAGGTGGTAGTGACACCAGTGTTGAAAAAAATATCTTTGGACCCCGACTCCCTGGTAAACTACAGACCCATCTTGAACCTCCCCTTTGTCGGGAAGGTTATCAAGAAAGTGGTGACAGCCCAGTTAGACAACCATCTTTCCATCCATAATATCTACGATCCTCTTCAATCAGGTTTTCGATGAGACACAGCACTGAGACTGCACTGGTTCAGGTCCTCAATGATCTCTTGATGGCGAGAGACCAGAAAAAGTGGTCCATTTTGGTCCTTTTGGACCTGTCAGCAGCTTTTGACACCTTAGATCATGGGGTGTTGCTTGAGCACCTGAGATACATCTGTGGGCTGTCGGGCTTGGTCCTCAGATGGTTTACTTCCTTCCTCACAGGTAGAACTCAGAGGGTGGTATCGGGGATTTTTTCCTCTGAGCCTACTGCTCTGACCTGTGGGGTGCCTCAGGGCTCTGTGCTTTCTCCCATGTTATTTGCGGTGTACATGCTTCCCGTCGGAGATGTTGTAAGAAGATATGGGCTGGAGTTTCATTGTTATGCTGATGACACCCAGCTCTATCTATCTTTTGTACCTGACCAGAATAGAGCTCTCTCAGTGTTTAACAGCTGTCTCAGGGAGATCCAGGATTGGATGAGGTCCAGCTGGCTGAAGTTGAACTCTGGGAAGACTGAGGTGTTGGTTGTGGATCCCAGTCACCGGATCAAAGGGTCAGGTGGATGCTTAGCCTCCGGTCTATTCTTAGGAGGTGTGGAGCTCCCGACCTCTGAAAGGGTGCGAGATCTGGGGGTGATTCTGGACGATCAGCTGACTCTGCATGTGCAAGTGTCAGCAGTCGTTAAGACATCCTTCTACCTTCTTAGGAACATCGCCAGGATCAAGCACCTCATTCTATCTGGCGACCTACCTATGCTGATCCATGCCTTTGTGACCTCTTGCCTGGACTACTGCAATTCCCTTTACTTTGGGCTGTCTGGGGTAGATATCCGCCGCCTGCAGCGAGTGCAGAACTCGGCAGCCTGGTTGTTAACAGGGACTTCTCGTTCCTTGCATATCACACCGGTGCTCCGAGATCTGCACTGGCTGCCGATTCAGTGGTGGATCACCTTTAAAGTAGGTCTTATGACTTATAAAGCCCTACATGGATTGGGCCCTGACTACCTGAAAGAGCTCCTGGTGCCTTACCGACCGACGCGTCCACTCCACTGCACCAACGAGGGGTTGCTAGAGATCCCGAGGGTTAGTTTAAAATCTTCTGGTGCCTGAGCTTTTATGTTTGTGGCATCCACCCTCTGGAATTCTCTACCACGTTGGATTCGAGAGTGCATGACGGTGGAGGGTTTTAAAAAGGGCTTAAAGTCCTTTCTATGGAACAAGGCATTTTCAGATAATGCTGATGTATTTTAATTGCCCTGTTGTTAATTTTAGTCATATGTAGTATTGTATGGTTTTAGAATGTTTTTATCTGTAATTTACTGTAATGCGCCTTGGTTTTAAGAAAGGAGCAGACAAATAAAGTTTATTATTATTATGCCTGAAAATAGGAAGAATCTGTCTAGTGCACTTACTCGGTCAACAAAAACTAAATAAATAAATACTCCAGATGCTCTGGAGGGTCTCCATGCTCTCCTATCAGGATGACAGGGCAAGTTGTGGAACATGGTGGAACCAGCAGTGCTCAGTGTTCTCTGTCCTAGGGTCAGTGGGAATGCATTTAATGACACGTGTGTAGTGTCATTCATGACATGTCCCTGCACTGAGTCTCCACAGGACCACCATGGCAGGCTGCAACACATTGCCCTGGTCAGTCAAGAGTGCTGGGATGGGGCCATTCAGGTGGTGGTAGTCTGGCCATCCCAAACTGACTTCTGGATCCCTGAGTGGCTGCTGCAGAGAGGGAAGGAGTAAAAAGACAATGTGGGAGTGTTCTGGGCTATGCTTGACACTCTCACAATTGGGTACATGTGCGCTGCATGTGTGTCATGTAGTGCAGGGGGCCCTGTCTGTGTACATAACGGTGGTCTGTGGCCCTTTTGTGTGTGGCCCTCCTGTTTGTATCTGTCCCTTGTCTTGCTTTTGTTGTAGACCTATCATGCACCACTACAGAAACTCGCATTATAGGAGAGGAACTACAGCCAGACAGCCCACCTTGAGTCTATTGGAGACTCACATTGTGAGGCAGAACCATAGGGTGGCAGGGAATGTATGGTAGCGCTAGGGTTGAGGCTGCTGACAGTGACAGTGTGTCAGAGGGCAGGGGATATGCCCTTTCAAGTCTGTCTTACTTGTACTGTATATTGCTGTGTTTTGTTGCCATGTACAACAGTTTGACACAGTGTGGTGTGCATTGTTAATTTGTTATGTGCTCTGTTGGCAAGGTACCCTGCATCTGTATGGTGGCAACAGGCCAATAAAGACATAACTGGCATTCTGTGGATGCATAGTGCCTTAGGTCACCAGCATCAGACCATCAGCCATTGACTGTCAGGGGTGGTGGGGTACCTTGGTGGCAGTTTGCAGATCTTGATGGGGGGGGGGCAGAGGGAGACAGGGGGAGACGGGGTCCAACTGGGTGGCCTGGCTATGGGTTGCTTAGACATGCTGGGGATGTCTTGTTGTGGCAAGCCACTAGAAGGTGCATGTTTGGGTTGATGTGGAAGCCCTGTGCAGGGTTTACAGCAGAATGTCCTATGGCATACTGCTACTCCTGGTCCTCTACACTCTTTGATGAAGTAACATATGTCATGCATCCACGCTGTGCAGGGTGAGCATGTAGTTACATGTACTTGCCCCCATGGCCATGCCTATCCCCTTTGTGGCACACATCCACGCATGTGTGCTGTGTATGCGCTTGGGTACTACAGTATGTTCATGTTTGCCACCAGCCTGTAGGCAGCTCATGTTCCGGACATGAACTCCTACACAGAGCCACTTCATGCTGCATAGTGGTGCATGTCCAATAGTGCATAGGGCCCATTATGCACTATTACTGTACACTTTGTTCTTTATAGGTTTTGTATCTGCTCCCTTTCCTTATCCCCCAAGATGCATCTGGAAATTAACTGTCCATGACTTACTGTCTCTTTCCTAACCAAAACCTGCAAATAGTGTAAATAATGAATTAATTTCTTATTTAATGTTGTAGTGGCCATTGTGGGGAATTACATTCTCTGTGTGAGATATTGAGGTTCAGAGTGGTAATGATGATGTCCAATATGATGCTATGATGCTTCAATATGATGACCTTGTGACTGTGGTGCATGCCATTGTGACATCCCCACTTTAACTACTGTAATACTCTGTATCTGTGGCTTTCTTGAGGTTTGATGCACCCTCCACTCAGTGAAGAATACCACAGCAAGGTTGATTATCTGGTACAGGCACTTTAAAACATATCACGCCGATGCTGCATGCCCTATACAGGATACTGGTTAGCTGGCATGCCACCTTCAAGATATGCTTGTTGGTTTTCAAGGTGCTGCATGATTTTGGTCTGGCTATATTAAAGACATCCTGCACTGCTGCAATACTAATCGCCCTCTCTGTTTCTCTGGAGAGAACTTTACAGTATCTATATAGCCAACAGCTCCCACCTTGCTTTTCAGTTCACAGTATCTACATAGCCAACAGCCCCCACAAACCTGTCTTGAAGTCACTGGGGGAAAAGAGCCTTTGCTTTGACTGTCCCCCAGCAGTAGAGCTCTCTTCCATCTTGCCCCTGCCATATCCCCTTGGTGAGGGCCTTGAAAAAGGCCTTGAAAATCCATTTGTTCTCACTGGTATTTTACAATCCTGGCTGAATGTTTTCTTCTTTCCATATGAGTTTTATTTTGGTTTTGTATGTATGGCTTATGATGGTATATGTGCTTGCTTGCATTTTATGAGCAGTGCCTAAAGCCCTTGGGATAAGGTGCTTCAGAAAAAATTGGTTGACTGATTAATAAAATGATGGACATCCTTTGTAATAGGAGGCAATTGACTGGCATGGTTTTGGCTAAATAATTTCTGCAGGGCACTAGTTATAGTGTTTGAAAAATGTCACAATCCCAGCTCAGATCCCGACATAAATTTTCAGAGTACTGTAAAATCAAGACATGAGCGCTGTAAGACTGACACTTGGTTGAACCCTTTTTTCTTGGTTGACTGGAAAGGTATACATTGCATACCAGTTTTCATATTTTCTGATGTTAGTTTGTGACATTTATGGAACTGAATGGCAAGGTGGTGGCTGTTGGTTGTTTAGACACTGTGATGCACCCTTTATACAGTAGCCACTGCTATAATGTTTATAATAAGGAAGAATCTAAGACTACCTCAGCAATTATTCAGTCCTGACAGATTTTCAGAAAGCATTTTTCATGTGCAGTACTGTGTGATATAATAAGTTACAGTGACAGGAATGAACACTGCCTGAAAAAAAGCAAATACAATGAAAATGGAATAACTTACCAATACATCTGCTACTTGTAGCAGTGCATTACAGTTATGGAGTCTCCAAAGCTGGTCTTCCCACCTGCTCCAGACATAAAGACAGGGCTTCTCATCATGATATGGTATGCAGTAGAAAGAGCTGCAATGACATGTGGGACACTATCAGCACAGTATCAAACATGCTTACTTTGTGTTGTACTGGTTTCATGCACAAGTGACAGTCTTATCAGTGGAGGTAGTAAGTCTACCCTGTTAGCTCATGTGGCAGAGCTACTTTTATTTATCTACAAATCTCTACAGGCTAGGCTTCAACTAGAAACATTAGCTGCCTGTAACAGGGAGGGTCTGTAACCCATGAATTGCTAGTTTCTGAATCAGAACGTTATCAGTTAGCTATTGAAGCCTCCGTGACTTCACTACTCACCCCTGCAGTTGCTTCTAATCCTGGGCCATGAACTACTGTCCAGCAACCTTTCGCCACTGCACTCCTTATGCTCTGCTCTTACACAGGTGTAGTCCCTTTTCCACCTTTCCCAGTTACAGCCACTGATCTAACCCTGATCTTTTATATTTTGCCTTTGGTACAAATGCAGCTTTTCTCACCCCAGGGGTCTTTTGGCATCAGTAACAATAGCAGTAAACTGGCTAGATTGAGCTGTTTCAGAGGTGGAGATTATGGTAATGAGTAAAATTAATTAGTCAATCAGAAAAGAGAGAGTGTACTGAGTGGAGCTTACCCAGAGGGCACCCAAATTTTTGTCTCCACTGACTGAGCAACACTGCCTCTGAGGTGCTCTCTCGTTCATGCCTGAAGAGATTTTCTATATAAGTTTTCTCTCTTTTTTCCTTATTTTTTGTGCTGAACAGTGAGTATTTTTATATTTCTTATTTATTTTCTTGGGTTTTTAGTGGTTCCCTTCAGTTCCAGGGAACTGTGTTTCTCTCTTTTAAGCATGGTTCTTCCATAGTTCCTGCTTTATTTTCTGAAGTAATTTTTTATTGCATCTAACTCTAAATGACTACAACCTGTAGGTGGTGCTATCCCAAGGACTACTAGCCCTGCCTGCTTGGCTAGTAGCAGGTTAAGGGGCCTGAGTTCTGAAATGGGTGCCTCCACCCAGAGGTCAGGGTTGGTAGTTATCAAGCTAACCTGGGCACAGCCCTCCAGGACACCGTAACCCCTCTCTTTCCCAACTAGTGACCTGAACTCTGTACAATAATCACCTTCACAATACCCCTGGTACACCATACAAGTACCCACACTATTTGCACTTACCACCAGGGCGGGTTCCTCTGGCTCGACCCTGGGAACCCCCTGTAAAACAACATTAAGCACAGCAAATAGCAATGGTACAGTGCTTTGAGCACAAACTGGAACCACAGTCAGATTATATGCAGAAAAAGCTAGATCTGATTTATTTAGGGGACTTGAACAAGGAAGGGGCAAAATCAGGTTAATTGGCTTAAAGGCTATATCAATCAAACAGTTATGCATGCACTTCAGAGTCCCTAAACAGACACACACTTTGGGTATCCAGGTGGAAAAGAAGTAAGCTAGCCAGAGTCATTGTATGGGGTAGGCCGGCATTGCAGCTGGTTGGGGCCCTGTGATGGAAGAAAACAACATGCACAACACACACTATTTGTAATCCGGAGGTGGAGGGCTCAGTTCATGAAAGAAAAACAACAAGGCAATCAGATGACAACACTTTTAGATCTAGCTGTTGTTGCAGGGAGCTACCCTGATGGTTACTCACAGTACCCAATACAGGACACAGGCAGGATGAAATTGAGACTGCAGGTGGTTGAGCTGGAGTGCCAGGAGAAGCAGGGCCCACAAGAATAACTGAGGCGTCATTCCTGTTCAAAGCATTGAGCAGGAGGCTGATCTCCAGGCAGGCCTCTTGTCGATGACTTTCTTTGTGCAATGGGTAGCCTAGCCGGGCCAGTGTGGCAAGGCCCAGGCCAAATGGAGATAAATTCGGATGCAGTCCGTTTGGGCAGGTTACAGCTTCCAGCAAGCAGAACACAGTTCACACAGTGGGGAACCAAATCAAGACCCACTAACAGCACACAGCACATTTACATGTAAGAAATTCTACTGTACCAGGCAGATTACTATCCGGTCGCAATAACAGAGTCTCTGCACAAACTAGGAGCTCAGAGGTGGCTGGAAATCCTGACAGACCGATCGCATTCAGCAAATCTTCGGTCTTCTTCAGGTATGAGCCTGGTCACAAGTCAGTGGCTTACTTCGGTCTAATAACTCTCTATTCCCTCTCAGGGCAACAGGCAAAAAGCAGGCCAAACTCAAGCCTATTCCACAGTTCTCCCATGCAAAACTACGCAGATGCTGCTCGACTGTCTTGAGCTGTTGCTTCTTCAACTCCTGAGATCTGATCTAAGCAGCAGGCAGCTTGGGAATTTCCCCAAGATCCAAAAGGTTGGGTGGCTGATTCATCAGTCAGTCACAACAAAGGCTCCCCCTCTAGGGTAGTTTAGGAGCAGAAAGCCCAAAACTACAGTTCCTACAAGTTCTGACCCCACACAGCCCCTGTAGGCAGGCTCCATTTTAGAGTCCCAACAGTGCTGATTGGTCCAGTACGGCAGTTCAGGACCAAGATGGTGGAGAGCGATAGAACAGGTCTTGCTGCAAAGAAAGCAGGTTAGACCAACTACAATATCATTATCACTCTAATAGATATTCAGCCAATAGTTACATCTTTTAACAGAGCTCCCTCTGCACGAATAGCGATAGCAGAAACGGAGCCATTATCTGACAGCCCGGGTGTGTCTCGAGCACAGAAAAACTCAGCCCCCTCCAAGCTTAATTATAACCGCAATCCAGGCAGCTGTTAAAGAGACAGTAACTCAGAGGCTATACTGGCACTCTTTGTCGATACATTTAAGCTGCTAAAACACAGAACACCAGCCTGGCAGTGAGCATTTAGGCAAGCTCAAGGAAGACTTTTCAGGAACCCCCATTTGTAGGGGGGTTACATGATGGTTTTTTGTTTTTTTATATTTTAAAAGCTTAGCAGCTCCCATTTTTACTGGGAATGATGGCTGACCATTAAACGTTAGTTTTCCCTATTAGGGAACCTTATTTACAAGTTTTCTGACAAACTGGCATGTCAGAAAAGCCAACAATAAGGACTGGAACTACAGGTTTTAAAAATTGTTTAAAGTGCTTTAAAATAGTGGCTAAAGCAGACGGCTACGATTTTTGTTTACAGTGTATAGGTCCAGATCATTATTGTGAACTTTGCTCCAAATTGTTTTTCAAAATTATAAAAAAGGAGAGCCCAAACGTTAGAAAAAAATGGCCTCTCAGTCTGCTTCTCCCCCTACAAAGCCTGTTGAACAGGTGTCCTCTTCTCAGTCCAGACCTAAAGAAAAGTCCCATAGGGACCCCACAGAAAACAAGTCTGATAAGAGTTCTGACAATAATAATGGTGACCAGCCAAAAAAGAGATATGGTGACCAGGTTACTGATTCAGTAACTGCAAAAAAGAAGTTTAAAGAAAAACATAGCACTGCCCCATCTGCGTTGAAGCAAAGGGACATGCCAGTGGCTAATAAAGAAAAACAAAAAGAAAAAGAGAAACAAATAAATATTGAAAAAGGTTTGCCCTCTGCAAAGGAAATGGCTAAAACTTGGCACCTTTATCAGACTGTACAAAGCATGGGCAACATATTTAATGCCCCTTCACCTCTTCACAGTCCAGCCCACCTTTATGAGCCAGATTCCATTGCTCCTGTTCGTGTTTGTCTACTCTTCCTTTGCCCTAGGTCTCCATGGTTTGATGAGGACTTGAGGGAGTCGAGGAGAGTTGGACGAAGGCTAGAAAGGTGATGGCGGAGGTCCAGCCTGGTGGGTGACAGGCTTAGTTTGATGGACCATTATTTGGTCTATCAATCAACAATCTCCCATAAGAAGGCAGAATTCCTGTCCAGGGAGATTGCTGCCATGCAGAATCGACCAGCTCAGCTTTTCCAGACTGTGGACAGACTGTGCATATACTCTGTCTTCAGCCCAGAAATGCTTTTTCACAAGTGCAGTGTGAGGAGTTTGCTCGTTTCTTCACGGATAAGGTTGCCACAATCGGGTCTGACATTTGCCTGACCCTTTCTCTAGGGAGTAGCAGTGGTTGGCAGGAGATGTCTGACTCCCAGTTTGAATGGTGCAACTTTGTCCAGCCTACAATCAGTGATATTGTCATGGTTATCCAGTCTTTTCGACCTACCAACTGTAGTTTGGATCCAGGCCCTACGCGCTTGCCTGTTGGCTGTGTTGAGGTCATTGGCCTGGTCCTTGCCAAGATAGTCTGGTTATAATTGGAGAGGGGAATTTTTGCAGCTTCCCTTAAGGAGGCCATGGTTTGGCCTCTTCTTAAGAAGCCATCCTTGGATCCTGACTGTCTTACAAACTACAGGCCGGTCTCTAACCTCCCCTTTTTGGGTAAGGTAATTGAGAAGGTGGTGGCTTTACAGCTGGAGGACCATTTGGCCAGCCACAATATCTATGATTCTCTCCAGTCCGGTTTCAGGAAGAGACATAGTACTGAGAAGGCCCTTGTTCGGGTACTAAATGACCTCCTGATAGCGAGAGATCAAATGACTCGTTCCATCTTGGTCCTTCTTGATCTCTCTGCAGCATTTGATACTGTGGACCATGGTATGCTGTTGGATCACCTATGGTTTATCTGTGGACTTTCGGGAATTGTCTTCAGATGGTTTCAATCTTACCTTATGGGCAGGACTCAGAGAGTGATGTCTGGGGTTTATACCTCAGCTCTAGTCTCCCTGCCCTGTGGGGTTCCACAGGGATCTATTTTAGCACCCATGTTGTTTTCAGTGTACATGCTGCCATTGGGAGTGATTATTAGATGGTATGGCTTGAGTTTTCCCTGCTATGCAGATGATACTCAGCTATACATGTCTTTTGTCCCTGAACAAGATGATGCTATCTCAGTGCTCAACAGCTGTCTAACTGAAATTCAGGCCTGGATGAATGTGAGCTGGCTAAGGCTGAACCCTGAAAAAACTGAGGTGTTGGTTGTGAACCCGAGTTGTCGTGAGGCCGGTATGCTGCTAGTTCACCTTAGGGTCTGTGGCTTGGAGGTGTCCAGCTAGCTACCTCAGACCGAGTGAGGAACCTGGGCATTATATTTGATGACTGTCTGACTTTAAAATCACAGGTGTCAGCAGTTGTTAAAACTCCTTTTTACCATCTGAGAAATAGCACCTGGGTGAAACATCTGGTTCCTCCTGATGATCTTCCAACGTTGGTTCATGCCTTCGTTACCTCCCGCCTTGACTACTGCAATGCCCTTTACCTAGGGCTGTCAGAGGTTGATATCCATCACCTGCAGCTAGTGCAGAACATGGCAGCCAGGCTGTTGACTGGTGCTTTGAGAGCCAGTCATATAATGCCTGTGCTCCGCGGTCTGCACTGGCTGCCGATACGGTGGCGGATCACCTTTTAGGCTGCTTTGTTAACCTATAAGGCCCTACACGACCAGGGACTGAGTTACCTAAAAGATCTCCTTTGTCTCTACTGTCCCCTCCATCCTCTCCGATTCATCGATGAGGGATTGCTAGAGGTTCCCAGGGTAAGTTTGCAGACATCAGGAGCAAGGGCATTTAGTTTTGTTGCTCCGTCCCTGTGGAACTCTCTACCTCATCGGGTATGAGACTGCCTAACCATCCAGATTTTTAAAATTGCTTTAAAAACCTCTTTATTTAACCTGGCTTTTGATGATTGATGGGGTTATTTTACTTTGCTATGCTGCTATTATATTGCTTTTTGTGGAATTATATGCTTGTTTTATAATAATTAATTTTATTTTATGCATTTTATTGTACAGACACCTTGGTTTCAGAAAGGCGCCTTTTATAAATAAAACTGATTTGATTTGATTGATTTGATTATTACTATGGTGAGGGGGATGATGAAGAAGATGATGATGAGGCAGATGGACAACCTCTAGAACCAGATGTATCCCATGATCCACAGTTTGGCACTTTCCCCAATGGTTAGGAGGATTTTTCCTTGCTGTTAACTTTTTTGCAACATATGGTGCATACCCTGGACCTTCCAACTCAGTTCACCACCAAAGAAGAGGAAAAGGATGAAGACTATAGAGAGATGATGGGTCTCCCCCCTCAAAAAAAGATTGTTTTGCCCATTTACAAATCTCTCAAGAAAGTGACATTAAAGCTACTCCAGACCCCACCTTCTGTTCCTGAAGTAGATAAAAAAATAGACAGGAAATACCAGCTAGCCAGAAATGATGCTGAGTTCATGTTTGTGCATCCTAGACATGAAGGAGTTGTGCAGGCTGTGGCTTGTGACAAAGCCAAAGTCCCACTTCCCTCACAGCCTCCTGACATGGAGTCCAGAAAACTGGACTCTATGGCGAAAAAACCTATACAACATCTTCCTTGCTCCTCCACCTTCCCACGTACATAGCATATGCTGCCAAATATCAAAAAGGCTTTTGGAACTCTGTCCTGGCCATTTTACATCAGAACCCAGACAAGATGGTACAGGACATAACTGAAACTATAAAAACTTCCCTCAAGACAACCAAATATCAGTTTCACATGGCTGTGGACAACAGTGATACTGCTTCCAGAGCCATGGCTCAGGCAATTTCTTTGACATGCTTTGCATGGTTAAGAACTACAAATCTTTCTCAAGACACACAAACCTAAGCAATGGATTTTCCCTGTGAAAATAACTCTTTCTTTGGTGACAGAACTGAAGCGTACATGAAAAAGGTGGAGGACTACAAAACCACCTATCAATGTAATGCTGCCAAAGACAAGCCCTCTACTTCCCAGAAGTCTCAGTACAGTGGAAACAGAGGCAGGTGATAATATCCAAGGGATTTTTCCCTATGTCTATGCCCATGGACTCATCCCAAATGAGAGGCTTCTACAGAGGAAGAGGCGGGAGGGGACAGAGAAGAGCTGCTTTCACTCCTGCCCCTGCTACACAGTCCAAGCTCTGACTCCAGCAACCAGGTCGCCTCCCATATTTCAGTAGGGGCAGTCTCTCCCATTACCTCCAACATAGAGCCCAGATCACCACAGATAAGTGGGTTCTGGAGGTAGTGGGTGAGGGCCTGTGCTTATTATTCAAGACCTTCCCTACCCTTCGGGGTCCAGTAATGTCAAAGCTCCTTACTCCAACAGAAATAGTAATTGTTGGAGCTAGAGATCAAGGCATTTCTATCAGCAAAGGTAGTGGAGAGAGTTCCCTTTCCACAGTGGGGAAAAGGCCTCTACTCCAGATACTTTCTGACAACAAAGAAAACTAGGGAGTGGTGATGTATTCTAGACCTCAGGTACTGAAACAAGCACTTACTGAAACCAAAAGTTAAAATGCTGACTCTCTCAACTGTGATTCACTACTGCAACAAGGAGACTGACTAGTCTCCCTGGACCTAAAGGACACCTATTTTCATATATTCATATGGCAGTCCCACAGAAAGTTCCTGAGATTCAAACTGCCCACGGGACACTACCAGTTTGCAGCCATGCCATTTAGCCTAACATCCATCCCAAGGGTATTCACCAAGTGCCTAGCTGTAGTGATAGAGCATCTAAGGAAGCAAGGCATTTCAGTCTACCCATACCTGGATGACTGGTTCCTAGTGGGAAGACCCTTCATCAGATCAAAGAGGCTCTCGACTGTACAAAACAATTCTTGCACAATCTGGGTTTTCTCATCAATGAAAAGAAATCTCAGTTAGAGCCCACACAGCTCCTAACCTTCATAGGAGCAAAACTGGACACTCAACAGGGCAAAGACTTTCTTCCAGCAGACAGGATTCAGACTTTTCTGTTGGTGGTAAATTCCTTTGTCCTAGGTCAGCCCAGGCCTGCCAGACATTTTCTCAAGCTCCAGGGGCATATGGCCTCCATGACAGCCGTGGTGCCAGGTGTCAGGTTTCAAATGAGGGACATTCAGTACCATTTGAGGGCACATTGGTGCCAAGGAAGGCATTCCCTGCCAAAGCTGGTACCAGTGACTAGATCATTGTTGCAAGCTCTAGACTGATGGAAGGAAACAGACAA
Organism: Neoceratodus forsteri; assembly: GCA_016271365.2. NCBI lineage: Eukaryota > Metazoa > Chordata > Ceratodontiformes > Ceratodontidae > Neoceratodus > Neoceratodus forsteri. The sequence continues at coordinate 729,359,322 of CM057455.1, forward strand.
CCTTTCAGTGGGAGTTCCATTCCAGCTCTCATGTCCCACAAAAATCATTACTACAGATGCTTCCCTTCTGGACAACTGCTCCATAAGTGGCATTTGGACTCCCAAGGAATTCACAAGACACATCAACCTACTGGCACTCAGGGCTGTGCATTTGGTCCTAAAAACCTTTGCTTCACAGGTCGAAGGACACACCATACAGATCAGAACAGACAACACCACTGTAATGTTCTACATAAACTAGCAGGGTTGCACAAGGTCAGCTGTGCTTTGCACAGAAGCCATGAAAATGTGGTCTTTGGCCTACTCCCTGAATGTGATCCTCTCAGCTATTCACCGCCCAAGCAAGGACAACACCCTGTCAGATGCTTTGAGCCACATCAGTCAAGGGCACAACAAATGGACCCTGAACAAGCAAGTCCTTGCCACAGAGTTCAGGAGGTGGGGCACTCCAGAAATAGATCTCTTTGCATCCCACCTCAACTTCTAACTTCCTCTGTATTGCTGCAGGCCCCCAGCACTGAGCACCCTTCCAGCAGATGCTCTAATTGTAGAATGAGCAGGGAAGTTCTTCTAAACTTTTCCTCCCTTCCCTCTGATTCACAGAGTGCTTCTGAGACTCAGTGACCACTCACCACCATGATCTTGATAGTCCCAGATTGGCCAAAGCAACCATGGTAGCCTCTTCTGCTAGCTGTGTCTCACCAGAAGCCTATCTGACTTCCTGTAAGCCACACTCTCCTGACTATACCTCAAACACAGATACCTAACCCAGATCTGAAATCTCTTCACCTCAAAGTCTGGTTCTTGTGGAGTTAGAGTTCCCAGACGCTCAGTATTCAGAACACGTTCTGAAGACCCTTCGTATGGCTAAAAAAATAAGTACTAAGAAAACTTACACAGCTTCAGTAAGTGGAGGAGGTTTTCTCTTTGGTACAAAGGGAAATAAATAAACCCTCTCAGGGCTACATTTTCCAACCTTTTGGATTACTTGGTACACTTACAGGCCTCAGGCCTAAAGGCCTCATCCTTGAAGGTACATTTGACTGCAATCTCAGCATATCTTTCCACTGGGGAAGACAGCTCTATCATTTCAATGACTATTTTCAAAAAGATTTTCAAAGGCCTGCTTCACCATCAACCTCCAATTCTGTCATCTGGAAAACAGTTTTCCTAGTAGCCATCACTTCTGCTAGAAGGATTTCAGAACTTCAGGCCCTTTGTTCTGAAACAAAGTACATTATCCCACATAAGGATAAGGCAGAGCTCAGAACAAACAGAAAATTCCTACCCAAAGTGGTTTCTGAATTTCACCATAATCAATCCATTACCCTTCCTGTCTTTTTCACTGACAAATCCACCCCAGAGGAATGAAAACTGCAGTTTAGTTGTTAAAAGAGCCCTGTCTTACTATTTGGAAAACATCAAGCAGTTCAGGGGCTCCACTATCCAGCTTTTTCTCACCTATGGTGAGGTAGGCAGAGGGAAACCAGCCACTAAAAGGACTATTTCGCATTGGATACTTTCCTACTTTTGCTTCTGTTATGATAAGGCTGGTAAACAGCCCCCTCAAGGCCTCAGGTCTCACTCCACTAGGGGCACTGCTGCCACAGTGGCAGCCTCAAGGGACATTCCCCTTCTTGATGTCTGCAAAGCAGTCACCTGGAAAACTGTACACACATTCACAAAGCATTATGGTAAAGACGTGCAGTCCAGATCTGATAGGACGGTTCTGCAGAGCCTCTTTCCTAAGCAGGTTCTGTAAATGCCTCCCAACTTCACTGCTGTGAAGACTGCTATTGTTATTGATGCGAAAGAACCCCTGGGGTGAGAAGAAAAAATGACTCACCATAATAATATGTTTTTTTTTCCAAGGTGTCCTTTAGCATCAGTAGCCTCCCATCCATCCTTCCCTTGTAACTGACTGAATAGAACCCTGCCTTCTGTGTTTTTTGTCAAATTTGTTCAGATTTTTTTGGAGTATAGTTTAAGCAAAGTTTATCTTCATTGCAATCTGGTTACTGTTTTTCATATTGTTATGTGATTTTTAGAGTCTGTTAGGACTGACTTTTATGGGCATGTTCTCATAGCTTCAAAAAAATTCTGGTGCCATCTGGGCAAGCTCCACTTAGCACACCCTCTAACTCTCTTCTGAGTGGCTAATTCATTTTACTCATTGCTGCAATCTCCACCTCCAATGCAGGTCAACCTAGCCAGCTTACTGCTATTGTTACTGATGCTGAAGGACACCTTGGAAGAAAGAATATTACTACAGTGAGTATTTTTTTCTTATTATCCTTCTGCACCTTATTGTATTGTTTTTCCCTGCACCTAGTCCTTGCCTTTTGCACAATTATTAAATGTATATACTTACTGTACCTGTTAATTGTATTAGTATATTTACTGCACCATACTCTTCTGCTCTGATTCTCCCTCAACCATGTCCTGCCAGAATGCAGCCGGAAATGAACTGTTATCAGGTCAATATGTATTTTTTGGTAAAACTTTCGAAATAAACAAATAAACAGCTTCCCTAGACAAGCTGGTAGGAGTCTCTGGTATACTGAATCAGAAACTTCCCATTCAACCTCTCCATGAAACAAAGTCACCTTCATGATCAATGATACCCCCCATGCTCCCCATCCCTCTGATGATGACAACACAACCCTCCCTTTACTTTCTCAGCTGGCCAGGATTTAATTGCAATTATTACACTATTGTATTATACTAGCAATGAAAGGCTTAGTATTGAAAACTAAGATTTTCATCATTATAATATTAATACATTTAGTAAAACAGGTAAATGAACAACCCAACTGAGCAAAGCTTATTTAACATTGTGCCCCAAGCAATAACAGTTACATGATAAATAAGAATTCATACTAACATATTTCAGTAGCTACAATTTCATACAATTACAAAAAGTAGACATACAGGACCAGATATTCAAAAGGGTTGCGCATGGCGCAACAGTGTTGCACCATGCACAACCCACTGATGTGCTCCAGCGTGATATTTAAACGAGAATTGCGCCTGGCACAAATCCCGATGCGCGGAGCACATCAGTAATGTATGCAGGTGCAGGTGGGGGGGGTGTGCCCATGCATACTCTGCACAGTCCAATATTCAGCTCGGGATGTGCGGAGCCATGCATGTGCAACCCCTACCTGCGCCGCACAAAGTTTAGCAAAAAAAAGGAGCAACAGCTGGCTACCCACAGGTGAGCTGCCGCATTGCAGGGTGCAACACGGCAGCTGCCACCTGTGGGGGGCCACCCGAGTTCTGGCTGCACCTCCATGGTGGCGCCCCCATGCCTGATCACGGGCATTAGTAAAATAGATAAAACCTCCTACATCCCAGGTGGTCCAGTGGACTGCTGCCTGCCCAATTGCGGGCTTCAGTAAATAAAAAGATTTATCCTATATCCCTGATGGTCCAGTGGACCACTGTCTGCCTGATCGCGGGCTTCAGTAAATTAAAAATGAAATCCTATATCCCTGGTGGTCCAGTGGACTGCTGTCTGCCCGATCGTGGCCTGAAGTAAAAAAAGAATTAAATCCTATATCCCTAGTGGTCCAGTGGACTGCTGTCTGCCCGATTGCAGGCTGAAGTAAAAAAATAATTGAATCCTATATCCCTGGTGGTCCAGTGGTCCTGTCCACCCGATCGTGGGCTGAAGTAAAATGTAAAGAAACCTATATCCCTGGTGGTCCAGTGGACCTGTCTGCCCGATCGCGGGCTGAATTAAAAAAAGAAACTATATCCCTGGTGGTCCAGAGGATCCCTTCCCCTCTCACCCACTGATCCCCACCGCCTGCTCCCCGGTCAGCAGCAGGCGGCACCACCCGCCTGCCGCCCGCTGCCGCACCGACTAGACACCATGGGTAGGACTGTCGCCCATTGTTCCACAGCATGAGCCAATGTGCTACATATACCGTACTACACATTCAGACATGTGAATGGATCCATTCACATATCTGGAATGTGTAGATCGGTATATGGCACATGCCCATTGGCTCACGCCAGGACCTAACAGGCATACAGCCTTCACCGATGGTGGCAGTCGGCGGTGGCGTGGCAGGTAGGTGGGAGTGCGCCCGCCACTGACCGGGGAGCGGGAGGTGGGATCAGTGGAGCGGTGGGGAGGGTCCGCTGGACCACTAGGGATATAGGTTTCTTTTTATAATTCAGCCAGCGATTGGTGTAGACAGGTCCACTGGACCACCAGGATATGGATGCATTTTTTTACTGAAGCCTGCGATCGGGCTGCGGGGCACATTGCCACGCTGCAGGTGGCATCAGTCCCTGACGGGTGATGCCTGGCAGGGCGCCAGGCGTAAGTCATCAGGGATCGGTGCACCTGCATGCAAATGGCCCCATTTGTGCCTTGCATTCATTATGGCCCCATTTGCATGGCAACTTTTGAATATTGTGGTAGTTGCACCTAGGGCAATGGAACTTGTGCTAGCGCATCCCCATGATCCACTCTGGCCACTGGCACTGGTGCAGTGCCACTGCACCATGCACACTGCGGGTGGCCAGGGTGCAATATTCAATGATGCTGAGCCATGGCGCAGCTCCGTTGAATATCGCCCAGTCCACGCCCCTGAGCAGCCAAGTTGAGCTGCGCCCAGGCTTGCGCCACAGCCTGGTGCAGTTTGAATATCTGGGCCACAGTGTATAAAATACATGTATACATATTAATTGAAGTTATACCAATATTTGCACTATAGCACTTACTGTGGAGAGAGGTAATAGTGGAGTTTGACTATGTGGTGAGTTTGCCTCTGAGACTTTATTTATCTCTGAGATTTTTTGTAAGTTTTGCTGATGGTTTTTGAATTTGGCTTAAATCTTTCTATGGCTTTCTGGAGGTTTTTGAATTTAGCTTAAATATTTCTGTGACTGGATTGTCTGGGGACTATTGCTGGGGGAGGGGTTCTTTGTCCAGTAGCAGAGCAGCCAATCAAGTTTGTTTGCATTTTAGTTTAATCTCTCTTTAAATGTTCACTGAGGCAATTTGTTTGTTAATTCTACTTGCTGTGGGGAGAAGTAATAGTGGAGTTTACCTCAATCCAGCCACAGAAAGATTTAAGATAAATTCAAAATTCAAATTCCACTAAAGCCTTCAATCTTGTAAACCACACCCTCCTCTCTAAACTGCAGTCAATTGACTGCTCAGCTGAGACTACTAAATGGTTTCAGTACTATCTTTCTAATCATTCCCAATCAGTTTGTTTTGGCTCAGTCTCTTCTCCGGCCCTTCTCACCACCGCAGTCCCCCAAAGGTCCATCCTGGGCCCCCTACTCTTTTCCATCTTCATAAACACCCTACCCTCTGACTGCCTCAACTGCAACATGCTCCTCTGTGCTGACAACCTTGTTATCTTTTATAGTGACAAGTCTCTTCCTCATATATCCTCTGCACCTCATCCAGAACTACAGCACTACCCATAGCTGGTTCACTTTCAACTTACTGCTGGTAAATGCCAAAAAGACCAAAGCAATGCTGTTTGCTTCTAAACCAATGCTTGCTAAATACCTTGCGGACAACTCCTCTCTCCAAATTCTCTCACTAGACTGCCCTGCTCTTGAAAATGTCTCCACCTTTAAATACCTGGGGATTACACTCGACCTCTCTCTCTCCTGCACTGACCATGTTGACTGTTATCCACAGGATTAACCAGAAACTAGGAATTGCCTATTGTATAAAATCCTATCAGTCCAATGTTGCTCATCTTGCCATAGTCAGAGGCAACATGCTCCGCATGCTGGACTACTGCTTCCCTATATACTCTCATGTCTCTGCCACCCTGCTGGCTAGACTATCGGCTGCCTACAACAGTGCTTGTTGCTTTGCGCTGTCTGCCCCTTTCTCCACACATCACTGTGACCTCTACAGCCCCCTCAGCTGGCTCCCCCTACAAGGCTGTTTCAAATTCACTCTGGGCTGCTTTGTAGATACCATCATCAGAAATAGTGCTGTCTCACCACTCTCCAACCTCTGTAAGCCACCTACTTTGTCTAAGTGTCTTTGATCCTCTACTGTCCCCCCCTGAGGTGCTGAAAATGACAACCAAAATGAGAGGGAATGCTCTATCGGTAGCAGTGCCTACCTTATGGAGTGGGCTAACCGCCCCACTCAGATCTTCTAACACCCATCTCTCCTTAAAGCACCGCCTCAAATCCTGGCTACTAACAAACCACAGCTGCAAACGCCCACCTAGATAGCTGCCATAACCGCCTGGTGCTTTCCCATTCTCAGCCTCTCCAATGGTGACAACTTGCACTACTCCCTTTTATGTTAGCCCTCCTATCCCTACATCCCCACCTCTTCCCCTTCCTCCTGCCACTCCCTATCTCTGGAGATCCCCCTTTCTCATCCAGGAGTGACTGCTCACCTATCTATTGGTCCACATTTCCTTTTAGGAATATTGCTTGTTATCTCTGCCATTTACTGTAAATCTGAATTTATTGTATTTTGCAACCTTGCATCTTATATAACATTGTATTTTTGTTTTGTCCTACTGTTTCTTGCCTACTGCTCATTGTACTGTACCATTGTATGTGGCCCGGGTCATGTCTGAAAATGGTCTCTGGGATCAGTGCACTTACCCAGTTACCAAAGCCATAAATAAATAAATAAATATGTAGTGAGTTTGTCTCTGAAAGTTTATTTATCTCTGAGATTTTTTGAAAGTTTCGCTGGTGGTTTCTGAATTTTTCTTAAATCTTTCTATGGCTGGATGGAATTGAAAAAAGTCTCCCCACCCACCCGCTCCACCAGCCTTTCTTAAATACTGAAAAGCCACTGGAGGTTGGGTTTAAAGGATGTGAAGGAGGAGCTTGGGGAGCTACAAACATCCTATATGAGCTAACTCTTAAAGCTAATAGTCAGGTGGTGAAAATTTCAGACACTCAAGCTTTTACTAGTTGAATTTTAAGGTTTAAACGCTTTAAAGTTGCAAGTTTGAAAGTCATACTGACAGGTTTGGGTTAAGGAGGGGTAACTGCATATTTAAAGTTGAAAGTTGAAAGTACAAACTGACAAGGTCATGTATAAATGTGTTAACTAGAGTTACCGAGCTAGCAAGCTAGGGACCAATGGGGTAAAAAAGGACTCAGAAGCAAGCTAGTAGGGTCACAGGTGGTATCCAGCTAGTGCAGTACAGACTGTGTGATAAGGAACTGATGTCACATTTAAGTTAAGTGTGAATAATGGAGGGAAGGAAAATGGGGCATTATAGGGGATCACACTGGGGGTGGAGGGGCTTGAATAAGGGTGGCTGGAGACATCAGAAGAGTGGATGGAATGGGGGGACCATGGAGTGAGGGTGGCAGGCACAGGGAGGATAGTGGGGTGCAATGGTTGTGGGGCAGCTGTTTGGATGAATATGCTATGGAAACTGGAGGGTTGTCCAATTTGTTACAGGCTGAGCAGACTGCAAGAGGAGGTACAGGGGCTCTGGAGGGAGCCGAAGAGGATGAGGGAGAAAGGGCTGGGGCAGGAGGGACCCCACAGAGGAGTAGCTGGGAGAAGCAGAGGAAGAACAGCAGGGCTAAATCCCATGAGGATGTAGGAAGGGGGGATGGGGATAAGGAGAACAGAGGGGCAGTAAGTGGAGGGAAGGCTCAGGGCAGGGCGAAGGAGGAGATGGCATCACTGCTGGGTTAGAAAGTAATAGCTTTTCCATGTTGTCATAAGATGTGGTAGAGGAGGTGTCGGAGATCAGCGGTGGGGGAGGAGAAAGGTAGTGAAGGCCCAGGAGTCAGAAATCAGGCTGGGAAAGAAAGAAGGGGGAGTGGAAGAGCAGTGTAGAGGCAGAGGAAGAGGCAGAAACAAGGGTAAAATATGTAGGAGCCACAAATGGTGCATATAGAGGTAATAAGGAGCAGGGCAGTGTGGACTCTGAAAATATGGGCAGGGAAAACAGGAGGAGAGGGGGGAACGGGACAAGAAGAAGGAGGGGTTCTAGTGTTGAGGGATTCTATACTGAAAGGTGTCAGATGGGGCAGAAGGGGAGAAAGGCACAGTCGTATCTGGGTTGAGGCTACTCCAAGGTTGACCATGGGAAGGGAAAGGCAGGGCAGGCACTTTTCAAGTGTGCATGGAAGGGAAGGAAGAAAGCTCACCTAGTGATGCACATAGGTACAAATGACTTGGTCTGGAGATGGTAGAGGTGGGAAAGGGGAGTTTTGAGGATTTGGGTAGGCAGTGTGAGGCGGTAGGGGGGTCAATGGCATTCTCTGAGGTATTCCCTGTACCATGTTCAAGCACAATGAGGAAAAAAAGGATAGAGGAGTTCAAAGAGTGGCTGAAGGATTGGTGCCATACCAGGGAGTACAGATTAGTGTCAGACTTGGGGCAATAGTGACCTATATGCAGGGGACAGGTTACGCTTGAGCAGAGAGGGAAAGAGAGTACTAAAACAGGGAATAGAGGGGTATATATAACCAAAGGTGGATTTAATCCAGGAGGGGGGTGGCAAGGGGATCGCTGATAGGAAAAGGGTCTGGAAAGGGGAGCCTAGAGAGCTCACCCCCCTAGTTATGGGTAAAGGCAATGATGAAGTGGCACAGGGAGGGATAAAGGGGAGAAGAATAGGGGTAGAGAATGGAGGGGACAGGCTGGAGGGTGATCTCACTGAGTACAAGAAGCCTAAGAAATAGAACAGTGGAGTTACAGGATCTCTTGGCGGTGGAGGGGGTGGACATTACAGACATCACAGAAACATGGGTCACCCAGTACCAGAACTGGGATATGATAATTCCAATGTTCAGATTATTCAGAAAGGATAGGGCTAAGGGGAATGGGGGAGAGTGGTGATCCATGTAAAGGAGGAGATAAAGTGCATAAGGGAGGAAAGGGAGTAGGGAGGACAGAACACTGTGGATGCAGTTCCAAGATGCAAAGAATAGGACACTGAGGATGGGGGTGATGTACAGGCCACCAGCTCATGGGAGTGACCTGGATAGGAAATTAGCTGAACAAATAAGGAAGGTATGCAGGAAGGAGAGCACAGTGGCAGTGGGAGACTTCACCCTACCAAAGGTGGGGTGGGGCACCCCATCCACCATGAGTGCAAAGGACAGGGTCCTGTTAGAAGCATTTCAAGACAGCTTCCTGACACAGCTGATCCAGGGGTCAACTCAGTTAGAAATGACTCTGGACCTTGTACTGGATAATGGGGAAGCTGTAAGGAATCTGAAAGTGTAGAGACCACTGGCTGGGAGTGACCACTATTCGGTGTGGTTCACGCTCAACATGTGGAGGATAGATTAATGGAACTCAATATGTATACCCTAGAGCAAAGGAGGAAGAGATGTGATATGATCGAAACATTCAAACATCTTAAGGGCATTAACAAGGTGAAAGAGTCTAACATGTTTCAATATAAGAAAAATAGCAGGACAAGAGGACACAGCTGAGATTAGAGGGAGGCCGATTAAGGGGTAATGTGAGGAAGTTATTTTTCACAGAAAGGTAGGAGGATGCATGAAACAGCCTACCTCAGGAAGTGGTGGATATGAATACAGTGCAGGGCTTCAAACAGTCATGGGATAGGTATAAGGGATCAGTACAGATGAGTATGAATAGATAGGCCATTGACAGAGTAAAGGTCAATGGAGCATTCATAAGGTAAAAACAATGGGCAGACTGGATGTGCCTTGTGGTCCATATCTGCTGTCATCTTCTATGATTCTGTGTTTCTATGGAGGGAAACAGGGGGCACGGGTACAAGGGTGATTGAGTTTAGGGGGGCGAACTTTAAGGTGATGGGGGAAATTATGGGCAGGTACCTAGCAGGTATACGGCCCCACAGCCAGATGGCTTCACCTCTCCCGTGCTGCTACCTGATCTCACTCCCTACCCTACTGCCTGTCTCTATGGTGATCCTACACACCTTATTCTTTGCCTGCCCTGTTGGACATTGTATCTAATTTCTCAATTGTATCTTGCCCCCAGTCTTGTTAACTGGGTATACCTTCCAATCAAATGTAAAACTGTTTTTCTCTCCTGCTTTGTTGTATTGATGTACCTGTTATACCCTATTGTACTCTCCCGGGTCGTTCCTGAAAATAGGCATAAAACTTGTCTAGTGTACCTACCCGGTTAACAAAAACTAACTAAATAAATAAAAATGGGACATCATAAAGGAAGGACTGGCGGAGGCTATGGAGTCTTGCACTAGGAAGAAGAGCAAGAAGGGGAGGGCAAAGAAACATAGATTGGCTGACACAGGAAGTTATGCGAAGGGTGAAGGCCAATAGAGCAGCATTTCAAAAGTACAGGAAATCAGGGAGGGGTGAAAATAAGGATACATACATGGAGAAGTCCAGGGAGGTTACCAGACTCATCAGGGTGGCCAAGGCATCCAGGGAGCTGAGACTGGCACAGGGAATCAAAAGTGGAGAAAAAGACTTCTTCCGCTACATTGTAGAGAGAAGAAGGAACAAGGATCAGCTGGTGAGGATTAAGAAAGACTGAGGGTGGGTGGAGAAAGGGGCATAGCTGTCAGAAGCACTGAATGAATACTTCTGCTCTGTATTCAAGCTGGAGAGGAAGGGCAGATACCCCAGCAAGGGGTGGGGGTGGTGGAGGAGATGACAGATGTAGGAATTACAGAGAGCAGGGTACTAAATGGATTGAGGGCATTAAGGGTGGACAAACCACCTGGACCTAATGGCAGTCACTCTAGAGTACTAAGGGAGTTGGCAGAGGTCCTGGTGGGGACACTGGCTGACCTGTTCAATACTTCCTTGGACACAGGATGTGTAGCACAGGACTGGATAATGGTCCATGTAGTGCCTATACACAAAAGTGGCCCAAAGGAAGAACCAGGAAACTATAGGCCAGTGAGCCTCACATCGATCGTGGGACAGCTCATGGAGACCATCCTAAAAGAGAGGCTAGTGAGCTTCTTGGAGGAAAATGGTCTCCAGGATGGTTAACAGCATGGGTTTGTAGCAGGCGGATCCTGCCAGACAATCCTTGTAGAGTACTATGACTGGGCGATGAGGGAACTGGACAAGGGCCATGCAGTGGATGTCCTGTATTTAGACTTCAACAAGGCCTTTGATCCAGTGCCACATGGCAGGTTGGGAGGGAAACTGGAACATGTGAGGGATGGGACCAAAAATGGTAACATGGATTGCAAACTGGCTAAAGGGAAGGCAGTAAAGGGTGGTGGTGGTGGCTGTGGGGCCTCTTGTTACCAAGAGCAGTGACAAGTGGGGTACCACAGGGATTGGTACTGGGATCAGTGCTGTTTGGGATGTTTATTGTAGATATCTCACATGGGATCTGGAGCAAGATCAGTCTGTTTGCAGATGATACCAAGATGGGAGTTGTAGTTGATGATGGAGTGGAAGGGGTTGTAGGAGGACCTGACTAAGCTGCAGGAGTGGACAAAAACATGGCAGTTGGGGTTCAATGCCAAGAAGTGCAAGGTTCTGCACTTCAGAGCCAGGGACCAGGGGAGGGATTATCACTTGAATGGTGTACAGTTGGGGAGCTCCACAGAGGAGAAGGACTTGGAGTGATCATTACGGGGAGCATGAACAACTCTGCTCAGTGCAGGAAGGTGGCTGCAAAAGCCAACAAAATGCTGGGGTGTATTGCAAGAGGGATCTCCTCCAGAAGGAGGGAGGTTATTCTGCCCCATATGGGTCATTGATCAGGCCCCACATGGAGTACTGAGTGCAGTACTGGCACCCATTGCTGAAGAAGGACATCAGATTGTTGGAGAGGTGCAGCAAAGAGCCACAAAGATGATCCAGGGATTAGAGAGCACACCCTACAAGGACAGGCTTGGAGAGCTGAATATGTATTCACTGGAGGAGAGGAGGGATAGGGGATATGATCGAGACCTTTAAGTATTTAAAGGGAATAAACAAGACCAACACAGAAGGGATTTTCCAGATGAGAAAGGGGAGGGACAAAAGAGGGCATGGACTGAGATTAGAGGGGGGATGATTCAGGAAGGAGATGAGGACACATTTTTTTCACTGAAAGAATGGTGGACAATGGAACACCTTACCAGATGAGATAGTGTCCTGTAAGTGGTGGGCAGTTTCAAGAGGGGTTGGGACAGGGTAAGGGTAAGGGATACTGGGAAGAGGGGGCAGCTGCAAGATGAGGTGCTATCTACACACTCGAGCAGACTCGATAGACCATGAGGCCTGTTTCTGCCAGCAATTTTGTATGTTTGTATGTTCATACAGTAGGGATGTGGTAGAGCAGCCTGACTCTGTAGCCATCCAGAAACATTATTGAAAGGGAGTACAGGGTCAATTTGAGGTCTACAATGTGAAGGTAGGACAGTCAAAACATGGGAGTCATTGCACACAATTACCTTTCTGCTCCAGCAGGTCTTCAAAGAGGAATTACAAATTTAACGTTGAAAAGTGAATCAAATGCCCAGTCTAACAATGCAAGATTTAAATAATTTTAAAATATAACATGATGGTTTACCCTGAACATGATTCTGCATATATTTTAGCAAAAGGAGCTTCTTCTATCAGCAAGAGATAACCAATTTAGCTGTTTGTAAAAGAAATAGCAATGCAAATTTCAAGGGGCATTTAATATAGTCCATGTTATTTACAATGAGATCTAGTTCACCTAGGTGAAGTGCTGCCACAAAACCATAGCTTATATGATAGTAGAATGAAGTAATGCAGTAATCAAAATTAGATGGTAGCTGCTTTAGGTGGTGAGTGGAGGGCGTTGCCAGTTTCCATGGAGGGGTAGTACTAGACTCCCAGGAGTTACTGGAAATCTATGGGGTTTGAGGGACCAGGTGGGAATGAGGAGGGAGGGATCTGGGACACAGTAAAAGGGTTAGGTATTTTTATTGTTTGGTGTCTGACAGCAAACATCAGAGTGTGGGAGAAAGTCAGGACACAGCAGGAATGGGCTAATAGGTGATGTTTTGTAATTTGTGGTTTGAGGAACAGAAGGCAGGTAGCTAGGAGCGAAGGAGGAAAGGAGGGAGGTGGGATGCAATGAAAAAGGGGGCAGGAGGACAATGTGACCGTTAAAGGGTAGTTTTGTGACTGGGAAGTCCAAAATGAGTGTGAAGGAGTGAGCCCAAAGAGTGGGAAGGAGTATTTTTATTGCTAAGGATCCTGGGACTGGATGGGAGGGAGAAAGGAGTGAAGCAAACACAGTGGGAGGGAATGGAGGTCTTTTTTTTAAATGTACAAATAGCTTGTCAGAACAACTTTTAGCCTCATGATCCCCTACAATGAGACTACAGATATCTCATAGGATAACCCCAATGTAAATGTCAGTGGTGTTATGCAGTGCATCTATAGTCTCATGAAAGCATGCTATAAAAAATTAAAGGAAAGGGCTAACATGCATGCACATCTAGCTATATTTAAAATTATAACAACTTTTTTCTAAGTTTTTTTTTTTACAAAAACTTCAAAAGAACTGATTTTTGTGTAAGGATCTGATGAGCCTGAACATTTAAAGATCCAATGCACATATTTCATAAAAAGCTTGACTTCCTTGAATTATCATCCCTGTGTCATGATTAGTGTTTCCTGAAAATATCATGCTGTTTGGTTTTGTGTTATTTTTTAAATCAGCATTTGTTAATGTGCTGTGCAGTAACTGAAAAGGTTAACAGGAGGCAGCAGGGTGTAGCAGACCTGACTCTGTGGAAAAGACAGTAGACAGCAGGTTGCAGCTGCCTCATATGAGGACAGGAGACAGGGGGCTTTTGGGGCAGGGGAAAGGGGGAAGCAGAGAGCTGCTGCCTCAACTGTTGGGCAGGAGACAGGGGCATCAGGATGCCATATAGTATTGATTTATACACATACATGATGTATTTTCACACAGAAACCCTCAAAGAACTGAATTTTATGAGTTCATACAGTGCATGTTCCTGAAACCGCAGAGTGTGGCAGATACAGGTTTGCCAGTCTAACATGTAAACAACATTACATTATAATGTATGGAAAGTGCCTATTAACCACCATAATCAGCAGTCACACAGCGTTGTTATGCACGGTTTAGAATTTTAAAAGTTGTAAACCATACTTCAGAACTTCCAAACAGTGGCATAACAAAAAAGAATGCACCAGAGTTCCATAATTCTCACACATAGAATGCAAACAGTGTTTTTGGACCAAACACTATAAAAGATGATGGCTGGGGATCGGGTGACAACCACGCTGTAATCACCTTTCGTGGTTGCTAGGGCTACAGTAAACCTCTCGAGCTGCACTCTCGAGGTTTACCATGTTGCCCTAGCAACCACTCGAGGTGATTACAGTGTGGTTATCACCCAATCCCCAGCCATTATCCTCTATGTTATCACATGAACATGTTTATTAGGGTAGTTGGTCCAGGAGGTTGGCAGGTGGTTAGGAGGAGCAAATCAGGTGCCCCATCACTCTCTGCTCTCCAACACATTACCTCCAAAAACCATATAAACACTACAAACAGGTATCTGCCTCTATCTCTGAAATCAAATAAAGAGGCAGAAGACACTGCAAAGCAGGACACTGTGGCACAGGAGCTAGCACAACAAAACTCACCCAAATCAGGAACCAAAACTAAACAAGCTCAAGGAAATCCAAAAACTTCTGATCATAGGAGACTCCATGATTCGGGAGTTGATACCATCTCCAACCAGGGGTGATGGTCAGATGTCTCCCAGGTACATCAGCATGGAGAGACACTGACCGCATTGCTAAAATTGTTCACAAGGCAGGAGAAAACATTGATGTCCTAGTACAATAGGACTAATGATCTCGCCAGCCGGTCAGTTGTGGAGACCAAGGAACACCTGACTAGGCTGGGTGACAAACTATCATCTATTTCGTCCGGCATCTCCTTCTCTGAGATCCTGCCAGTCTGGGAGGGGAGCAGATGGACGGAAGGTCAGAGAAAGGGGAGATAGGGAGCTAAACACGTGGCTCAAGGACTGGTGCCAGGAAAAAGGACACAGATTTGTGGGAACTGGCAGACAGTTCTGGGAGCGAAGTTCTTTAAATTTGATGGACTGCATCTGACTAAAGAGGAGTCAGTGCATTGGGGCAGAAGTTTGATGTCTTTGCAGAATATTTAAACTAGCAAATGGGGAGAGGGTGCAGCACCTATACGTCGAATGGGAAGAACACCCTCCCCTCAGCTAGTGGTCAAACAGGAGTTCAGCATGTTTGCAGTTCATTTGC
This sequence comes from Neoceratodus forsteri, assembly GCA_016271365.2. Classification (NCBI taxonomy): domain Eukaryota; kingdom Metazoa; phylum Chordata; order Ceratodontiformes; family Ceratodontidae; genus Neoceratodus; species Neoceratodus forsteri. Next base: position 729,374,511 of record CM057455.1, read on the forward strand.
ATCACCAGGTAAGAAAAAGGTTTGTCTCCCATACGATGCACAGGGTAATGCCAAACTTCACTCAACAACTAACACACCAAAATCTGGCCAATGGAAAATCATGTACACAAATGCTCACAGCCTGGGAAATAAGATCCCAGACCTGCAGGCAATAATGTCAGAGGCTAAACTGGACATAGTAGCAATTAGTGAGACGTGGTTTACCAGTAACCACACTTGGAGACTTCAGGTACCTGGCTATATATTGTTCAGAAGAGACCGAGGTGCAAAAAGGGGGAGAGTGGCCCTGTATGTTAATGAAAATATCAAAGCTACAGAAATTCAGAATACACATAAGGAGCCAGAAGAACTGTGGGTCACCCTGGAAACAGGAAATGGGACAGCCATAAGAACTGGGGTTGTCTACAGGCCCCAGACAGAGGAGGACATAGATACATTACTGTTAGAAGATATACAAAACATGACAGCTAAAGGGAGGTTCTGATAATGGAGACTTCAACATGCCAGATACAGATTGGTCAATACCAGCAGGAACATCTGCCAGAACTAGACTCATAGTGGATTCCTGCAGGGGAGGGCCCTCAAACAACTGGTACAGCAACCCACAAGAGACAGGGCTATCCTAGATCTAGTACTGACTAACAAAGAAGGGATCACAGATCTCAGGTAGAAGGTCACCTGGGGCCAGTGACCATCACATGGTATGGTTCAGTTTGGCTACTACATCTAAATCATCCCATTCAAGGCAAAATATGGGACTTCAGAGGAGCTGACTTTGATAAGATGGCCTACAGAGTTAAGCTAGCCCTGGCAAAAAACACAGGTGAGGGGTACAGGCAAAGTGGGCAAGCATTAGGATGCAATACTTGAAGCAACATCCCATTGTGTTAGACAAGAAAAGGAAGTGCAAAGAAGAAGGAAACCACTTTGGTTCTCAAATACAGTAGCAGAAAGGTCAGAGCAAAAGGCTGGCCTTCAGGAAATATAAGGGAACACAGCGGGATGAAGATAGGGAGGCATAGCAAACTGCCCTAAGGAAGCAGGTAAGGCAGTAAGGCAGGCAAAGTCCCAAACTGAGGAAACACTAGCACGAACAGTAAAAGAAGGTGACAAGACTTCTATAGATACATTAGTGAAAGAGAAAGTCCAGAGGGGTGCTAAGCAATGGAGAAAAGGGAGCATGTGAGGAGGAGGAGACCTGTAGAAATATCTATCTAAATAGATACTTTTGCTCAGTATTTACTGAAGAGAAGGTAGGACAGGGCCCACAGCTCAGCATCATGGACACAGGGGGAGGGAGGTGAGCACTACTCCTTCACAAAAGAAGGGTCCTACAAGAGCTTGCTAAGCTCAGGGTGGATAAGGCAATGGGACCTGATGGCATACATCCCAGGGTACTTAAGGAGCTAAAGGAGGAACTAGCAGAGCCATTAGCAGAATTGTTTAGTGAGTCTCTGAGCACAGGAGAGGTCCCAGAAGACTGGCGCGAAGGGCTCATGTGATCCCGCTCCACAAGAGTGGTAGCAGGGAGGAGGCAGGGAACTACAGACCGGTCAGTCTTACCTCAGTAGTGGGCAAGATTATGGAGGCACTCCTTAAGGAAAGGATAGTGCAACACCTGGAATCCATAGGGCACAGGATCCAAGACAGCATGGGTTTACAAAGGAAGGTCCTGTCAAACTAATCTCATAGATTTCTTTGACTGGGTAACCAGAGTGGTGGACCAAGGGGAGCAGTTGATGTCGCCTACCTTGACTTCAGCAAAGCTTTTGACACTGTTCCATAGAAGATTGATAAATAAGCTGGGTAGGCTCATGGTGGGTCAGAAGTTGGTCAACTGGGTGGCAAACTGGTTGACGGGCAGAAAACAGAGAGTGGTGGTGAATGGTATACAGTCAGAAGAGATGCAAGTCACAAGTGGGGTACCTCAGGGATCAGTCCTGGGGCCAGTCCTCTTCAACATCTTCATTAGTGACCTTGCAGATGGACTAGAGGGTAAGGCTTGTCTGTTTGCAGATGAAACCAAGATCTGCAACAGAGTAGATGATGCAGATGGGTTGGGCAGAATGAGAAGAGATCTGGATAAACTAGCAGAATGGTCAGAAGAGTGGCAACTGGGATTTAATGCAAAGAAGTGCAAATCATGCACATAGGAGAGAAAACCTGAAGCCACCTATAGGCTGGGAGGGTTGCTAGCAGTCACAAAGGAAGAAAGAGACTTGGGCATCATCATCACTGATGACCTAAAATCATCAAGCAGACCACTAAAGTAGTAGGTAAGGCTAGGGGGTGTTAGGGTGTTAGGGTGTATTGGTAGGGTATCACAAGTCGTAAGAGGAGGTAATAATCCCTCTGTACAAGACACTGGTTAGCCCATCTGGAGTACTGCGTGCAGTATTGGAGGCCACACTTCACAAGGACATTAGCCAAATTGAGGCAGTCCAGAGAAGGGCAACCAAAATGGTGCAGGACTGCATCTGAAGACATATGAGGACAGATTAACGGAGCTCAATATGTATACCCTTGAGCAAAGGAGGGAGAGAGGTGATATGATCGAGGCATTCAAACACCTTAAGGGCATAAACAAGGTGAAAGAGTCTAACATGTTTAAATATAAGAAAAATAGCAGGACAAGAGGACACAGCATGAGATTAGAGGGAGGCCGATTAAGGGGAATGTGAGGAAATTCTTTTCACAGAAAGGGTGGTGGATGCATGGAATGGCTTACCACAAGAAGTGGTGGCTATGAATACAGTGCAGGGCTTCAAACAGGCATGGGATAGGCATAAGGGAGCAATACAAATGACTATGAATAGATAGGTCACTGACAGAGCAAAGGCCGAAGGCACATTTATAAGGTAGAAAAAGAAATGGGCAGACTGGATGGGCCTTGCAGTCCTTATCTGCCGTCAACTTCTATGTTTCTATGTTTCTATGTTTCTATTAAGGCTACATCAAAGACATACTGCTTCTATGAATTAATGGAATGTAGATTTATTTTATGTCCATTAAACAACCCTGTGTTATATAGCCAGAATAAAATGCATAGTTTTGATGACAGAGAACTGACACCTGTGATACAGATGAGGTAATTTCTCACAGACATTCATTCATACCACTTCAGTTCAGCACTGAACCCCAAATGATCAACTTTTTATGAGAACAGAAAGATAGATTTTAAGCATATCTCTCTAAACAAAAGCCAGATGGGTTAGTAACAAACTCTGAATGAAAACAATTAGCTCTACAGATTGCTTTAACTAGGAACTGCAACAGCTTATTCAGTCAATCAGGGATTTAATTAATGAAGCAGTAGGCTGGACAGGTATGATGTCATTGCTCACTGACAGGGACAGAAACATCTACACTGTTTCAGTTACTGCAGAGCACATTAACAGATGCTGATTTAAAGAAAACCGCAACACCAAACAGCTTGCTATTTTTAGGAAACACTAATCGTGACACAGGGACATGTATTCAAGTGAATTCAAGCTTTTTATGACATATGTGTGCATTTGATCTTTAAGGTTTCAGATTTTTGCCATTTTGCAGTAATCCCTTCCTCCAGAAGCAATTACATTTTTGCTGTTTCATCCTCCTCTAACTATAAAAGTACTTTAGTAGTTTTACAAATTTGTAAGGTTTTGACGTCATGCTAGAGAAGGTGAGCATCCAAGTGCTGGTCCCTAGGTCAAAAGGTGGCCAAAAGAAGCTGAAAATAGCAATTTACATTAATTTACCTACTCAACCCTAGATATAGAGGTGCAATAAAACACATCTAAATGTAAAAGGAAAGATGTACAGTATTTTCATGAGCAAAATATATAACAAAGTGCTAGAATTTGAGAAATCCAGTTAATATAAAACTATCAGTCAGTAAAAAGACAACCATCTTTCTAAAATGGCATTGGAGCTAACAATGGAGATTATATCCATATCAAGATTAGCAAAGGGCAGTCTTGTACTGATTTCTGGTACCAAGCCTTGTGCTACCCAATAGCCATACCATTATAAATAACTACCAGAAAATAAAGGGCCTTTTACACTACTGAATCTGCACCACTGCTGGCAGTGCAGATGACTTGCACGGTACAGACCCAGCAGTGTAAAGAGCTACCAGAGCATTGCAAGCTGTTCTGTTGTGGTACGGAGCATTCCCTGGTTTGTTGGGAACACAGAGGTGTGCACATGTGTAGGCATTTTTGGCACACATGTTAAAAAAACGCTGCTTCACCTGCATTGCTGCCACTCCCATTCACTAACCTCTCCACCAAAAATGCCCCTAAAATATGGGAAGGCCATCAGGAATGCTTTGCATACACAGCATGTAAAAGAAGAGGACAACAGTGTGATTGGAGCAGAGAAAGCCTTTTCAGATGGTAACGCTCCAGGTAGATTGTAATGAAAAGCACCTTAAGGTATACAGTCAATGTCCGAGAAATAGTTACCTTTCATTTTCAACTGCCTCTGGAGTACATGGTGGTGTAATTGAATTACATGGCAGATATGTGCATGTTATGTCACTCTCACATTCATCTTCAGAAGCAGACTCTATTAAAAGTCTGATTTCTTCACTTCTGGAACTAGCATATGGTTTCTTTTTTTTCTCCTGTGTAACTAGTGGCACTTCATCTATTTTCCCAAAGTTACCTTTCAACAAACAAAAGAAAGAAGTTATTTTTCTTACCCTAAATGGTAAAATCATAATGCATATACCATGCATTAAATACTCTGCATGTGCCTCTGTCCTGTCATAGCTAGCATACATATATATATTATGGATACCCCCCTCTCCTCCAGGGTGAACATGTTTAATTCCTTTAGCCTCTCCTCATAGGTCTTTAGTAAGACCCCACCTGGTGTACTGTGTCCAGTTTAGGAAGGACATAGACAGGATGGAGGCCATCCAAAGGAAGGCTACCAAGATGGTACAGGGTCGACACCAAGTGACCTATGAGGAAAGGTTAAAGGAATTAAATATGTACCCCCTGGAGGCGAAGAGGGAGAGGGGGATATGATCAAGATCTTTAAATACTTCATGGGAGTGAATAAGGTACAAGTGGGGGGCATTTTTCTGAGGAAAGGGTACTCTAGATCAAGGGGCCACAATATGGTGCTGGAGGGGAGTAGGTTTAGGAGAGATGTGAGGAAATACTTCTTCACAGAAAGGGTGGTGAGTGCTGGAATGGTCTTCCAGTGGAGGTTGTAGGTGCACAAACAGTGATATTTAAAAAAAGCCTGGAATAAGCACAAAGGAGTCATAGGGATAGGTAAAGGGGAGGCGGAGAAAGTGCAGTAGACCTGGAAGGTTCTGCAGTGTAAGCAATGCAACAAAAAGGGCACAATGGATGGGCCATGTGGCCCTTATCTGCAGTCAGCTTCTATGTTTCTGTATGAAATCTATGATGTCCTTCTGTCTTATGAATCATCAAATCTTAAGAACTTAAAAGAAAGATGGCAGAAAGAACTGCAAATCAGCTTACCAGATAAAGACTGGGAACTGATCTGTAGTTCCTGGAAAATTTTAATTGCATTTTATTATGAATGAGATACCATCTTCATCGTCCATAAGATTTTCTATTCACCATACCTGCTTAGTAAGTTTAACTCGGAGGTCCCTGCTATATGTAATAGATGTAGGCAGGAGTTGGGAACTCTTATAAGTTTAATGTTCTTCTGCCCACTTTCATCCACATTCTGAAATAAAATCTTTAAAACCATCGATGGAATGTTATCAGCTAGTATGGTCCCTGGAGTAGAGCTTTGCTTATTGGGAATCTCAAGAAATCAGAATCTACCAGAGGGGGGCCGCATTAAAATTTCTGCATATCTCAATTTTAAATTCATAAAGATACATAACTAGATTGTGTATGGATCCTATTCCTCCTGCTTGGGAATTGTGGAAAAGTTTATTAGTGGACTGTATGCGGTTAGAGAGAAGCTAATATTATAGCACAGAACGTATTAAGCATTCCTATGATATTTGAGGCTCACTGATCAAGGCAATAAAGCAAATGAGATCTGAGTATAAGAACTAAAAAGGAAGTTGATATGTTGTTAAAGGAGGAAATAATTCTGAATGTTGACGTCTTCTCAGAGGGGAGTTAAATTATTTAATGGAGGGGTACTACATTAAGTTTATGTGATTGTATATGAGATTGATACTATTGTTGTAGTCTTGATCTAATCTCTTTGCATTTAACAAAAAAATAAGTAAAATAAAAAATACATGGACAACAGGAAATAGTGACTGAAACCTTGCAGTACAAGGCTACTTACTCTTTGGGCACAAGCAAAAAGATAGGAGAGAGGGTGGCACTGTGCACTGGAGAATGTATAGAGGCCACAAAATATTCTAATATGGAGTGGACATTGAATAGAAGCAGTTTGGATTAACTGACAACAGAAGAAGTACAATAATCAGGGTTGGAGTGGTGTACAGACCACCAAAACAGGAGGAGGAGGAGGAGGAGGATGGGGACAAAAAATTAGGGGAGGAGATCAGTAAGGTACCAGCCAAGGGTGAGTTGATGATAGCGGGTGACCTAAATATGGCAGATGTAGACTGGGAAATTCTGGCTGTCAGCAGTGCAAGAAGCCAGGTGCAGGTGGATGTGATGCAAGACTGCTTTCTCATGCAGTGGGCCAAGAAACCAACTAGGAAGGAGAACACCCTTGATGTTCTGTCAAATACTGAGATACTCAGATGAGTAGAGGTGAGGAAACCACTGGGATCCAGTGACAACAATACAGTATGGTTTAGCATGACTACAGGAACACATCCACACCAGTTCAAAAACTGTGATACTGGGCTTTGGAAAGGAGGACTTTGGCAAGATGGGAAACATGCTGAAAGACAACCTGGCATTGGTAGAGGGTGTGGAAGTGGCAAGTGAGAGCAATGAAAGGGGTGAGACTAGGGTGAAGGAAGAAAGGGTGCTCAGGGGCTTCAAAACCCTGAAGGCAAACAAAGTGCCTGGCCCTGATAGGTTGCTTCCTAGAATGTTGAAGGAGGTGGGCAGATACTGGCATCACCATTGCCAAATCTGTTTAATTGTTTACTGGGATGGAGTGGTTCCATCAGACTGGAGGGCAACTAATGGAGTGCCACTTCAGAAGAGCAGGAACAGGGATGACCCAGAAAATTATAGACCCGTCAGTCTAATCTCAATTGTAGGCAACCTGCTGAAAAAACATTATTAAGGAAAAAAATATATGAAATTCTCAGAAGTAAATTAGTTGCAGGACAGGAAGCAACATGGGTTAGTAATGGGGAGAGATCCTGACAAACTAACATGATCAACTATTTTGATATGATCACAAAGGCATTGGATAGGGCCAGGCAGTGGATGTGTTGTACCTCAGCTTTACCAAGGCCTTTGATTCCATCCCACATAGAAGGCCAATAAAAAAATCTGTCTGACTTGGGGTAGGGGATAAACTGATCAGGTGGATAGGGAACTGGCTGGGAGGTACGACATAGAAGATAGTCATCAATGGTGTGCACTCAGAGGTCAGGGAAGTCACAAGTGGAGTACCACAGGGATTGTTTCTGGGACTGCTGTCCTTAATATTTTCATTTACAACATAGGAGAGGGAATCCACAGTAATGTGTGCCTCTTTGCTAATGGCACTAAAATTTGTGGCAGAGTGGATACTGAGGAGGAAGTTAGAGGAAAGAAATTAGACTTGGAAAAATAGGTAACGTGGTCCAGATTGTGGCAACTTAAGTACAATTTAAAAAAGTACCAAGTGATGCACATTAATAGAAAGAACCGTAAAAACAGACTACTGGATGGGGTGGGGGTGGGGGAGTAAGAGAGGTGCAGACAACTGAGGAGAGAGACCTAGAGGTTAACATTAATGATAGTCTCAATTGCACTGCAGAGCGCAGCAATGCACATGGGAAAGCAAACAGAATGCTGAGATGTATAGGAAGTGGATGTATGGGATTTGTGAGGAGAACAAAAGTGGTGCTACTGCCCTGTACAGGTCCCGAGTGAGGCTACACATATACTATATATTATTGCATGCAGTTCTGGATCCTACACCTCAAAAATGGCAGAGACTGCATAGAGCTCACACAAAGGAGGGCTACAAAGATGATCCAAGGGCAACAGAAGCGGTTGTAACTGGAAAGGTTGGCAGACCTTAACATGTATGCTCTGGAGAGCACAAGGGAAAGGGGATATGACTGAGACAAATAAGTTCTTGTGAGGAATCCAGAGGGTGGATTTAAGGTGGTGACTACCAGCCACTAGGGCTATTGGGTCTCTAAATCTAGCCCATCATTAGGCCAAGCGTGGTGATAGGCAGGGGAATGGGCAGATTGGATGGCCCTCTAGGTATGTTTCTGTGTGTCTATGAAAGGGTGTTGAATAAGTGGAAAAGATTGCCCAATGAGGTGGTTCATGCAAAGTCCATGAGTGGGTTCCAACTCATATGAGATAGGCACAAAGGAATAACATAAGATACAGGAAGTGGGGTATTATAGGGAAAGAGGTATTAAAAAACCACCACAGATATTAGTTAATAATTTTGACCTGTTGTAGGCATAGGGGGAGAGCAGAAAGGTTATTGGGTTGTTTTCTTTCATCAAATTCTGTGTGTCTTTGTATTTGTGTGTTTACTGAAGAAAATCTAATAAGTTATAAATGAAAACATGGTTGATGCCTCATAACTTAGTTATGGCTTTGCCACATGTCAGTTACTTATTGGTCTTTCCTTTAAATGTGGAGAAAAATATAAGTATCACAGTACAATCCATTAAGTATATACTATACAAAGAATGTAAACTGTTTCATGTGAAAAAGTATGGTAATTACTATATTTAATTTAAAGTGAGATTGAGGTAATTTATTTGAAGATATAATATATGTCAGCTTCAGCAGATATCATTTTACCTATTGACATTTCAAAGGAGACTGGCTTGAGACCGACACTCTTGTTAATCATGGTTACCTCCAGCAAAGTGGCCGTGAGCAGAAACTCTTCCTGCTTGCTTGAAAAATCCTAAAATAGGAAGAAATAGATTTAAAATATGAAAGATATTATATAAAATAGCAACATCTGTTTCTACTTTCCCACATTAATAATATCCCATCTGCTGTAAAATGTCAGTGTTCTGCACCTTCAGGTATTTTTAGCATGTGTGATTTAATCTAACTGGAAGTGTCAAGCTAATAAATTGCCTGTAGAAACAGTACAAATCTTTCCTGAGCTCTCTGTTGGCCATGCAACACAGACATCATTAGATCAGTTTTATGATGCCATTAGATCACTGTTTCAAGAGAGCTCATATATACTTGACTTATATAAAGTATAACATATAAAAGTATATATAATATTACATTTTATTACTATTGCATTGAAGTCTTATCCAAGATTAACTTGTATAGTTTTAACATCTACATGATTAACACAATCCTATTACCTGATAAATGGATTAAGTAAATGCTTCCCCATGTCTCCTCTACTCTCCTCCTGTATCTTCCACCTGCTCCTACTCCTTTCATGCTTCATCCTTCTGCTCCTTCTCCCTCCTCTTCTTGCACCCCTGCCCCATCTTCTCCTGTACCGGATATGCTTTCCCCTGTCACTTCTCCTCTTCCCCTAGCACTTCCCCCTCCACTACATTCTATGCTTCTGCTTCAGCCCTTTTGACAGCTCCACTTCCTTATTTTCTTCTTCAGTGGCATGCTCCTTCAAAAGACACATTGGTGCTCTTGCTTTGTGTTGTAGAATGGAGGCACTGTGTTACCTCCCCTGCTACCATGAAGACATGCACTGTTTCCTCTGCTGACAGGATTACAATTGTGTCTGTTCCAGAGCCAGACCTGGTTTCTTCTTCCTCATGAATAGTATATGAGTAAGCTGCTGTGGGTTGGGTGGTGCTGCTGCATGATATGGGGGATCATATGGTGGTTTAAGGCAGATTAACAATTGTCACCACTCATGCACAGGTTATTGAGGTAGCTGATGTTGTGTTGTTTGTAAGTGATGCACAAGGGCCATGCCTGGTTTTAAATTTACAGATTGATCATTCCTGTTTCATTCTCATATAAGAGAAGAACTATAATGGGTAGCACTTGAAGGGAGGAGGACGAGGAGAAGGAAACCAGTAGGCTTCTGGATTCAGGGTGGTGTCATAAGATGAGGCTTCCAAAGTTAGCAACACAACAAGTCACAGCACTGTAAACCAGACTCGGCCACAGTATTACCTTACTAAAGTGATTTTATTTTCAGGACTATGACAATTACAGCAGTCAAAATCCAAGTAGGGACCCAGTCACCAAAGTCTAAATGCAGATGCCCTGGCACTTTTCCAGTAACAGCTTCATCAAGGGGGAGATAATTAAAGGAACTGACACACTTAAATACACTTAAATAGTCCTCTTAAGATGACATCATCTGATTGACAGTTTTTAAATTAATACACCCAAAGTAAAACAAAGTGTTATTCAGTCACAAAAATGCTGTTAAATCCAGTGTACAATGTGCAGAATACACAATACAAAAAATGGATGTAATAAAAACTGTAAACATATACAGTCAAGAGGCAGAGCTAGCAAGCTCCTCACATAATTTCATTTGTAAATTGCAATAATTCATTTACTATTAATCACAAAGAGAAGAAAATTATCTGAAAAGTTAGAAGGGCCCCTTTCACCCCAGTCCAGCAGTCTTGCTGTGATCACCCTTCATCTCTTGCAGCAAGCATCTGGGGATCTACTGTGCAGGTTGTGGTTGTGGTGGTGGTGGGGTCAGGTGATTCCAAGTGCAGATTCCAGATATTCAAAGTGCAGATTCCCTTCTTTCCCTCTCCTTGACCTTTTCCTTAGTAATTTGTCCCCTTACATCTTAGGGCACATTTCTCCCATCCCTTTAGGCTCTCTGAGAATGTCCCTTGGACTACTAAGTACAGGCACTTTTTGTGTTTCTGTAAGCATAGTTATGTTTGTAGTTTTATAGGGGGTAGTAAGCAGGGCTACTATGCCAATTGTTAAGTGATCACAACAATCTGTATGACCAGCAGTAACTACTACTAGTAACACTGTATTTACCTGGACCTTTCCTGGTCCTGTGTCACAGGCCCCCACGATGTGTCCCATGCTTCTCCCTTTCCTCCCAGCACTGTTTTTGCCCCAGTCTTTATCTATTGTGTTAACACCCCCTCCCATACTTATTTTCTAATGTTATCACTGCTTTGTACCCTGTATTCCCTTTCTTATTTTTCCCCTCCTCCTTTTTTTCCTATTTATTGTTCTGTTTGTTCCTAATGTACTGGTACTTACAGTTACTGTTTTGCTTCATATAGTACTTAATTGCACTGTTTGACATGAAGCCTTTGTAAAAGAGTCTCTGACTCAAAGGACTGTAATTCCGAAATTTCAGTAAATAAATAAATAAATACTGAGCAACATCAGAACTCCCAGCATCCAAAAAGAATGAAAGACACAAAACTAAAATAATGTAATGACATTTCAATATATGCTCTAACAATTGCTCGAGACCTCTTGGAAAACAGAAGCTACAAAAAGAGGAAATAATATAAATAGTAAAACAGTAGGGGTATGGGGGGTTGATGAGAAAGCAAAGCTAAGAGGTTGGGGAGGGACATGGGGGGCTTTGAATATTGTAAAAACCTGTTAAAGAATGGGAAAGGTGGGGATGGGGAAGTTTAATGGCAGCAACCTGAAACTATGGACAAAATAGTATGGGTAAGGGAGCAGAACATAAGGCTGGTGTGATTGCACAGTTAGAGCTACGAGAAAGGTTTGAGGTTTCACATTTCATTGAAACTTCCCTGATTTATATTGTCCAGCCTATAGGTCCATAGCTTTTCCTCCTTAGACGGAGGATAAGGCAGTTACCTCCCCTGCTTGGTTGTGTAACACATTTAATACCCATTAATGAACATATTTCTACTTTGATTACAAAAACAAATAGAAAGTTGGGAGCTCTTAGGTGAACTACAAAATGCCTAAATAAGAAGAGGAGAGACAGGGGGGACATGATTGAGATCTTCAAGTACCTCAAGGGAATAAATAGGGTAAACATGGAGGGGATCTTTAGACTAAAGCAGGGAGGCATCACCAGAGGGCATGGTTTGAAGTTGGAAGGTGGAAGGGTGAGGGGGGAAAAGAGGAGGAGGTTTTTCACTGAGAGGGTGGTGGACCCTTGGAATACACTGCCTGGCGAGCTGGTTCAGAGATCCACAGTGGAGGGCTTCAAGAGAGGGTGGGACAGACACAGAAAGTGGATGTATCAGATGATGGCCTGTCCCAGGGGGGTGGGGATGGATGATAGGGGTTTCTGGAACCCAAGGGGGAGGAAGGGCATCAGCACCCAACTAGGGATCTGAGGTTCGAGCAGACTCGATAGACCGTAAGGCCTAATCTGCTGGCAAATAGTTTGTTAGTATGTAAACAAGCAAAAAAGACAATATTGGAACAAATGATCTTGCAACAGTAGAATATGTAAGCAATATTACCCGACAGTGTGGGTAGTATTGGGCTATACTAGATCACCCAGGGGTGTAATGAGGCCCAACACCACAGGCAGAGGGCCTTATAGTCCCTGGAAGGTCCGGTATTGCCCATACTGCCCACCCTGGAGGGTAACATTGAACTTAGAAAATGGGCCACTGTATTACATATGCTTGAAAAAGTAATTTTATGTTTAAATGTTCAAACCTTCAATTTCATTTATTTTTTAATAAAATAATTCCTCTGCCTGCTTTAGAATGCAGAGTGTTTTTTTTTTACATGCTGGATGTGCATAGAAAGAATTCTAGCTTGGTGGCAGAAAAAAACAAACATATTAAGCCTCTGTAAAATGGGTACTTGTTTCAATTAACTTTCGACTTGCTGTGCAGTGTCGATCTGTGTTTGCAGGGATACTTTATTGAGTGCTCAACGATTGGAACAATTGGACTGAGGAGTGCAAACATACAGTACTGGATTTAAAGTGAAACTGTTTCCTTTGTTGTTTGAGATTATTGAGTGCATTGTGACATCAGTTTTTGCCAGTGTGTGTACAAAAAATATATGGCACTAAGTTTAAATCAGAATAGTTTCCTTTGTTTTGTATTTAGCATGATTACAGTACCGTTAGCGGAGTGAGAGCGGTTGTGGTGCTCATGAATGCAACCAGAGAGCAAGTGCATCTGTAGTTTCGTTTTTAGTGCAGGAGTGGGGATTTCAGCAATTTGTCACCACTCATTGTTTGGGTATTATGGTTCTGAGGGAAAAAAAAGCCAGTTTCACCTTTAAATGATGAAGTGTGATGTGAAGAGTGCTACAGGCTGGGGAGTGTTGTCTGGAGTGGAGCAGGCAATGGAGTCTGGAAGAGTTTGTTGCTCGTCAGAGATTGGATATTCGTTTTTTTCTTTTTAAAATGGAGGAAGAAGGAAGAGTGAGCATGAACGAGTTTTACAATGGTGGTAGCAGTCCCGGGGTGCTGGAAGCAGAAAAAGAAAGTCAGTGCATAAAAGTACAGGCACTTTTTGTGTTTCTGTAAGCATAGTTATGTATGTAGTTTTTAAGGGGGGTAGTAAGCAGGGCTACTATGCCAATTGTTAAGTGATCACAACAATCTGTATGACCAGCAGTGGTGAACTTTCTTAACTTTTGGTCCCCGGATGTAGGACGTATTGCCGACTTGCATTCTCTAAATCTGTTCACATCAATAAGATATGCCCAGATAAATGTATGACCAAATATGGAAATAAGATATTATGTTTCCAGACAGCTTGTTTATGGAATGACCTTCCTTTTAATATGTGCACATAGGAGCTGGGTTTGTAAAGTTTTGGTGGGGCCCAGGGGGCAAGAGTCAAGTCCCATCCCCTGGCCCAGGGGTCAGAGGTGAACCATTGGGGATCCAGGGGTCAGAGCCCTGCTCCATGGGCTGGGGGTCATAGGTCAACACATCATAATGTGGGGTCTGCTTGTTGAGCCCCAGGCACCAGATACAAATTGTAGGGAAAATAAACAGTAGACATGAAATATTCCTACATAGAATAATACCACACCTGTAGTAATGACTACTTGATTTTGTAACTAGTTGTGATGTAACCAAATCAACCAGATTCAAGAGAGCTGCAGCTTTGTAGGTCTAATCTGCTTTGAACTGGAAATACAAAAAGGTTTTCCAAAGGTCTCTTCATTCTTGTCTAATTATTTTGTTCCGACATGCGTGCATCAAAAGGTGGAGCAGTCTTTAGCAGACAGGGTTGAATTATAACCAACTCCAGGTTTAAACTGCGAAAATCTCTGACAGAGGGTGCGACCTAAAGGCAGCCAGCCTAGCACACGAGTTCCAAAAGTAGCTCGCACTCCAAACATAAATGTCCACATGCAAAAGATGCAATTTTCAAAGCTTTAATACTGTTTCCAAGTGTGAACAAGAAAAGCTCTCCACACATCAACTACCCCGGCACTTCGGGTAAGAACCCTTCCTCAGGAGGGTTGAATTACAGAATTATAGACAGCAAGGTTTGAATAAATCACTGTTTCTAGCAAGTGCTGGGTGACAAATGCATGAAGTAGATTTACAAAAAATTTGACATGAACAGGAAGTACCCTGACATATTCTGTTGGGCGGTAATCCACACTTAGAATTTTTAGGGCTGCAGGAAGGCGGAGCCTGCAGCACTATTGCATCAGCTCTAAAAATGAGCTACCGGATTCAAACCATGGAACACCTTCTTTGGAGTTTTCAAATGATCCTTCCACGTCTTTGCAGCCCTTCAATTTAACCCTTGCAATGCTACAGACTGAACATATATCCAGAACTAAATCAAATAGATTCATTCTACTTCTTTCTGCAGCCTAGGGATTAAGAAACAAATGATCTGGAGAATCACCTCTCCTCCCCAACCTTGTAGTGCTTCAGTGAGTACAAGAAACACGTTTCCTTTTGAATCAAACTTGGTGAACAGCATTTTCAGAGTTAATGCAAGACAGCTGCATACAGCCATCTTGCTGTCTGTAGCTGGAAAAAATGGAGTACCATGGCACACATTTTGAGAGTTTTCAGTGTATCCTTCTCCAACTTGCCAGTTAAATAAAATACTCTCTTGTCTCTTGAGTAGACCAATTCCAACACTAGTTTCTCAATTTTTTTTATTGCATTGTGACCTGCTATCTTTGGAGACTAATAATTTACTGACATGACTTTCAACAGATAGCAGCATCTAACTGCAGAGTAGTTTCAAATTACTGTCATCTCTCCCAGTGTGTGAGTGTGTGTGTGTGTGTGTGTGTGTGTGTGTGTGTGTGTGTCAATGATTTACAAGTATTTCCTCTGAAGACTCGATTTATGTTAATCCTTTCTGGATCTAAATAGTGGCATTGGAATTCTCATGATTTTATACTTGTAGGAATGGTAAATAAATGCTAGGCAGCTAATGTTTTAGGGTTTTTTCTGAGGTTGCAAGGGGCATCCTAAGGAATTACAAAGAATGATAGAAGTGCCAGCTGCAATGTTCCCAGAATGAACAAAGCATTTCCCTGTAGGGCACCCTCCTTTTCCCTGTATTTCCCATGTAAAATTAGACAAAACTTGCACATTTTCCTGTATGTTTAAATCGGTACATGTATGCAACTGACTTCATTATGCCTGTCAGTAAAATCGCCATAACAAATGTTAAGGCTATTTTTATTTATTTGAAATGGTAAAACTCACCGTCAACATATCACAGAGCCTCTGAAAAAATGTTGAAATCTCTCAAGCTTTGGTCTCAGCGTTCATATGTCTCCAGAACCTCTTCATGGTATTATAGCATTGTTACAATTTACTGACACAGCCTGATAGCCTGGTTGAGATGCAGTATGTCATATTTAATGGGGTGATGCTTATATCCATTTTGGTAATGTACTGACACAGGATAGCTTTGAGGTGCAGGATCTCATTTTCAGAGGGTTCCTAATTTTACCCACATCTACAATGTACTAATACAGGTTAACCTGGCTAAGATGCAGTATCTCATTTTCAGTGGGGTCTTACTTTTACCAGTGCTGGCTTAAACTATACATATATGAGTATGGTGCATATGTAGTCATGTCACTACTGCCATGTTATGGCTGACTATGAGGCAAACTGTGCATACGCGAGTATCACACATGCACAGTTCTATAATAGCAGCAGTATCAGTTACATCTGACTCTGGTGTGGTGAGAGCACTGCATTTTTGTTGCAACACTCTTACCACTCCCAAAAGCTCTCCATAGCTGTATCAGCTCAGTGCTGGCAAAAGATAAGAATGGGCAACACTGGGGACTGCTCGACTGTATTCATGTCCATAGTCTGTATTGGCAAGTCAGTTTAAAAGACCATCACCTTCTGAGGCAAAATATGCTTCCTAATATTACCCCTAAACTTGCCATCTGTGACCTTCAGAGCATGTCCCTGTGTCCTGCTTGAGAACATATCCATATGCTCAATCCTTTCAATACCTCTGAGAATGGGAAGACTGAGTTCATGTCCCATCTCAGCCTGCTGTTCCACAGGGACAAGCAAAAGGATGAGGAGCACCCACATATGCAGAAAGCACCATGACCACAAACATATTATTCAAAGTCCTTTATTTAACTAAAGTGCATAGCGTACCCACACATAGTGAACAAAAAAAGTGGCGGCTGAGCCTTTCTGCAACTAACATTTCTCCTGATCTCTGCCAGGCATCATCACAGTGATTCACTCTGATGATGCCTGTCAGGGGCCAGGAGAAATATAACTTTCAGAGCAGCTGAGCCGTCACTTTTCTATGCTCACTATGTGTGGGTACACTATGCACTTTAGTTAAATGAAGGACTTAGAATAATATTTTTGCAGTCCTGGTGCTTTCTGCATATGTGGGTGCTCCTCATCCTTTTGCTTGCTTCAGTTTTTTCATTGCTGAACACCATATTACTTGTCCCGCTACTCCGAATCCATTTTGCTTTGTTCCACAGGGAGAAGACAGTAACAAGTACTAGTAAACATAAATGTGGCTTTTATCTGTTAGATCCTTCCAGGTATTCCTGTTTTGAAAATGCAGCTTTCCCATAACAGTGGTATCTAAACAGAAAGCCCACCAGCAAATGTATTTTTATTTTTAGCACTAAACACATTCTCTTTACTGCTACAGTAAATGTAAACACTGGAGGAAATATGAAGAAACTGATAGAGGGAAGCTTACAAAGGATGTCAGTTGGCATTTTATGTGACTGTATAAATATGCAGAACTAAATGCTACATAAATTCACTGTGACTAAGCAAGTGGCAGATGGGGGGTTGTCAACACAAAAAGGAGGCTTGGTTTGCAGTCAGAGAGGAGTGAGAAGGTCAGTTTTCTTATGTGGGACAGTGACCCACAGGGTGCAAAAAGTTGGGGTTATTGAAACTGTGATGGATCATAATGGTCTACATAGTTCATTTTCTTAAAACAGCAGTTTTGTCATCAAAGAAGAAGAAAAAAGGTGGGTCGGAATTGACAACCATCTGACATTTTTCACAATACCCCACTCAAAAATGAATACGGACACACTTTAACTTGCTGCACTATAAGACCGCACCAAAGAATTCAGCATCTATGCTAAGCTGGTGTTTCTCAGCTTGACAAATGTGTTTGCAAACAAAATCTTGGCACTGCATTATCACTGTGCAAGAAATCCTTTCATCTTTTTCAAAAAGTGCTCCAGTGCTCAAATTCAAAGCAAGCAGTTGTCCCACAGGTTGGACACAACTCAACCGGTCTTGTACATAGCATGCATCTTCAGGACATATGTGTTGCATTCTTTAGGCAAGATTGTTATAGAGTACTGTATAGTACCAAAACAAATTTTCTTCACCTTATCCTCACTTCCATCTAAATGCACCCTAAGCCCCCTTCTGCCCTGATGTCATGATATTTAGGCTTAAGTAAAGCTGTAAAGGTGAAGACCCAAACTAGTGGGTCTCTATCTTTACCCCCTCCTTTGACTGGAGTAGGGCAAATGAGGAGGGGTATGGGACACCTCCGCAACAGGAAACCCCCTCCAAGAGCTTCTATAGTTGAGCTCTGTGCCTAGTACAGAGGCACTATTTCTACCTCTGATGGCAATATGTGGTGGGATCTCACCTATTCAGATGTATTATATTAGGCCTTTTCTCCTCCAACATAGAGCATTACATTACCAGAACTATTATTTTATAGGATGCCTTACTCAGGCTTATAAAGTGGGGTTCAAACTATCCTGGCAGTACAAGTGTGAAACGCTAAGCCTACTTCCCAGTAAGGGTCGCCGAGAGCAGGGAGTGGGAGGCAGAGTATGAAAGATGAGAGGGCCCAATTTAAGTAGTTTAATCTCTTATCAGACAGCTTAATTTATAAGGTTGGGATGGAGGGTTGACCAAATTGTTCAGTCACTCCCCCACCCCCATGGATATAGCCAGCTCAGCTTCAGTCAACCAGGTTCGCACCCCCCTCCATTTATTATACTTAGGCCAACCCCTCAGGTCCAGAGGAAAGAGATACAACTATTTGTTAAAGATACCCCCAAGACAGCTCAGAAGAGCCAGTCCCAGAAGGATAGCTAGTTAACTATCCATATGTCCCTTCTGTCCTCCATCTAAGCAAGGGGGTTAATAATCCCTGTAGATTGTTTTATATGTTGATACATCCTTTGGGGCAGGGTACGGCCCCCCCAACCAACCAGAGCCTTTGCAAGACCAAACTAGGCCAAATCAAAATACAGGAGTAGGAATCCCACCCACCCTCTGCACACCCCTAGCCCCGCGGTCCCCCAAGGAGCAGGCCGCACTCCGCCAACCACCAGAGACAGCGATCCACTGCTGCTAAGGTTAGAATCCACTCGGAAACTTTTTAAAGCAAAGTAGGAGACTCTGCCTTCATTGACTCGCTATGGTTAGCCTAATATTGTTTTTGATAAAGTTAATATAGTCATCAATAAGTCCACTTTAAGCCAATGTGTAGTTTAAGGCTGATCGTCTGTATATAATCGACAGTTTTGCCTGGCAAGAAAAAAAAAATGCTGAGCAGGGATAACTCCCCATGGTACTTAAGTGATTCAATTCAGATTACGGTTTCTTCTCCAGCCCTCTGGTCCACATCGGCTCTCCATGCAACAGTTTCTCGACTTTCGCCTTCTCGGCAAGGAGATTTTCTCTTTGCCCAGACAGAGTCCCACAGACCGTAAGTTATTGTGTTTACTCTCTCTCCCTTTCTCTTTGGCCTGCTTCTCAACCAGGCCCCACTACACAACTGCTGCTGAATCTGTGCTGGGCCCCAGTCAGGAATGGTGACTTCATTTTGTTCCAGAAATGCAGCCGCATCCTCCAACTCTTGGTATCTGATCAGACACTTCTCCATGAGTATTTTTAGGCATGAGGGGTATTCCACAAATGCTCTTTGTCCCTTTTGTTGTAATAGTTTTACTACTGACAGCACTCTCCTTCTTCTAGCCAGCAACTGAGGGGTAAAGTCATGATCAAAATAGAGCCTAGTATCTCCAAATTCAACGCTCTTCTTAGCCCAGGCCAACAGCAAAATCTCCTCTTTTACACGATAGTCCAGAAAGGCTAGTATAACTGATCTTGGTCTAGCCTTAGGATCCCTTGGTCTGGGGATCAAGGATCTATGCGCCAGAATAATATCTTATGGCTTGTCTTGGGAAATATTCAGAATTTCATGTATAAACAAGTCCATAAAGATGACCATATTTCCAGATTCAGTACCTTCAGGCAAAACATGTATGCGGATATTATTTCTATGGTTCCTGTTTTCAAGCTTTTCTAAGCGCTGTTTTAGTGTCATAGTTCGGTTGTGAAGTTCCAAGAGGGCAGTGTTATGCACGTCCATTGTTTGCAAGCAGTCTGCTACTGTTGTTTCCAACTCCCCAGCTTTCTGAGTTAAGATAGCTGTATCTTTCCGCTCTTCAGTGACTTTACTCGCTAATCTCTATAGAGTTTCATTAATTTGTTGGAGAGTCTGGCACAACTGCCGCAATGTAATAGTACAGTCTGACTCCCCTTCAGGTCCTTCAGCACTAGCATTTGCTGTAGAAGTTTCCGATGCCTATAAGGCAGCATTCTGCTGTGAACTCTCCAGGGTATTTTTCCCTTGTTTCCCATTGGTAAACAGTGGAAAATCTTTAAATTTTGACTTTGGTGGCATCAGATATGTCGTTATGTGTCTCGAGGTAGACAGGATGGTAGTCTATCGTGGCCAATTTAGGCGGATTTGAATTAGGTCTGGCTGCTCCCCGTGAATTAAGACGCCATTAAGGTGAGGCTCAAACTGGAAGCCCCGTTTTGACTAGTATTAACTATTATGCAGCAGGCAGTGCTCTCTGACCTCACAGAACAATAATTGCTCAAAAACAGCTACAAATACTGATGAAAAGCTGGTCTAAGCCATATTAAAAGGATTGCTCCTTTCATGATTTCAGACATGAAAAAATGTACTCATGCAGACTCAAATCGTGGAAAGAAGGGCATCATACAAGTCAGGAGGTAAGTGCATTCTAAAATAGCATAAAAATATATAGGTAAAAATGTTCACCAGATTATTACACTGCTGCTTTAAGTTATGAGGCTATGTTGAATTTTGCAAATGTGGGCCCATAACTTTGGTAATATTCAGTATTTTTACCACAACGTTTCAACATAGCCATTTTGATGCAGTGACTCATTAGTGTGACAGCTGTAATTTTTCCAACTCCTGCCCAAAATGTGTGTTTGCAGCCCAAAAGTCTATTTTGCAGTCCATACACAACATCACCTTTAGGCCAGGAGTTGAACATTTTCTGTGCCCTTCTTTATAAGGCAAGTTCATCACAAGGCTGTGTTGAAAATTAGGTGTAAAAATATTTACAAAAAAATAATTTTCAATATTTTTAACCTAGATTCCTGTCCTGTAGCCCTATTGGCTCTGGCCAGAGTTTGTTTATGGAATGGAATGGCTGCCATGAGCTCATATAGCAAAATGACTCCCAGTAAAACACAAGGGTGTCTTCAACTCCCAGATCTGAAATTTTAATATTTAGCTTCCAGGGCTAGCCAGTTCTTATGATGGAAGATGTGACTGGGGATCAATATGAAATAGGTATAGACCACAGTGGCATGTGATGGAAAGTGATCTATGCTCCAGTCCAAGACAAGCATAAATATTATAGCACTGCTTAATGTACCCTACTGTAAACACCCTAGGACACCTAAGCACACCCCAATTGGGAACTCAGTGTGCATATGTAAGCTGTAACATAACCTCATAATCTTCTAAAAGCAAAATCTCTGTTTCACCTACTCCAACCCATATTGGGCAATCAGAATTTCAAAATACGAAACATTTATTTCACAAGTCATTTCTGGGTAGGGCCTCTCGGCTCATTAAATCACTGGTAGAAGGTTAATACTCTTATCAGATCTTACACTCTTAAAAGATGACACGATCTGAGAAACATGGATGTATTCCAAGTTCTCAAGCTCCAGCATGTTATGGCCACCACATTTGGTCCCAGGCCATGGGTCTGCAGTACATAGACATAGAGGCAAACAGTAAACTATATGACCTAGCAAGGCAAAGGGATCATGCAATTTCCATGCTGTACAGAAAAAATGCAAAATCATTTCACCACCTAACAGACCACTGGCTGCCCATACTTCAAGTGTTTCCTGAATTAGATGATCAGGCAATGTCAGTGGGCAGAGGATGAGCTTAAGATGCCCTATTAAACTGTGCTTGTTCTCTAAGTGTTCCTCCATGTTATGGCCTGTAGTGCAAGGTCTGGTCTCTCCACCAACTCGGTTTCTCTGCTGGTCCCCTTGCCTGGTTTTCCAGCTACCTCTCTGCTAGATCCCATCATGTAAAGATCAACGGCTCCCTCTCCAATACTCAACCTGTTAGCTCCGGGTCCCACAGGGCTCAATCCTGTGTTCCATTCTCTTCAGTCTCTACCTCAACACTCTCCCCAGCTTCTGCAACAACACAATGCTTTTCTATGCAGACAGTGCGGTTCTCTTTGCCTCACACCCAGATCCTTCCACTCTCCAATCATCCCTTCAACTTGCCTACAGTAAAACAGAAAGGTGGCTTTTTGATCACAAACTAGTCATAAACCTTAAGAAAACCAAATCAATGCTCTTCTCTCACCACCAAAATAAAGCTAGATGTGCCCCCCTCCTGATTACCCCAACTCTCAGCTCCCATTAGAGCAAGTGCCCACATACAAATACCTAAGCATCACTTTCAATACTGCCCTTACCTTCCACACCCACATCAGTGTTCTTTCCTCTGCCATAAACTCTCGGATTGGCCTACTTTACTGCCATAGGGATTGCCTGCACCTCGCTGCCCTCCAGCTGGCCATCACCTCCTCCATCCTGTCCCTAGTGGACTACGGCTTGCCCATCTATGCTGCAGCTGATAACACCGCCCTCCCTAAAATCCAGCTCTCCATCAATAAGGCCTGTAGGCTCCTGACCGGATCCTCCAGTCGCACCCACACCTGCCTGCTCTATTCCTCCGCCAACCTGCTCAACCTCGAGGAACGTCTACAGTATCAGACCTGCCTTCTTCCTAAGAAATCCCTGCTCAGTCTCTCTCTCCCCTGGAGTTTCTGCCTCCCTACCATGGTCATCCTCATCCTTTTCCACCCACAGCTTTGTTAAAGCCACCTTCAAAGTGCCCAGAACCAAGACCTCCCTCACCCAGAGGTACTTATCTTGTCAAGCCCCCACCTGGTTCAACTCCCTCCCTACCTGCATCACCAACACTGCCAAACTTGATCCCTTCAAAACCACTCTCTGGAATCATCTCTTTAATGTCCGCTGCTGTAGGTGCAACTAACCCTGCCCCCCCAATCCTACTGAAGGACCTTTCCCTGTCTGGTTCCCGTAATCTTGACAATGTCCCCTTGATTGCCAATCAATCTTTCCCCCTACCCCTTTTTACCTACCCCCTTAGGTTTATACAAGGATGTATTCCACTGCAACTCCAGAGAAATTGTACATCTTTAATTGTAAACCTATATTTTATACCAACATGTAACTAAGTGTATTCTGTGTTCAATGTCTGCACCTGTAATCTGCACAATGTTCTATTGTCTTGCCCTCCCTGTGATGAGGTGCCTTTGTAAATGAATCCCTGACACAAAGGTTGTAAATCTGACTTGTACAAATAAATAAAAACAAACAAACAAAAAAATAAATAAATAAAATATAGGTGTCACACTTGGGGGTTTGAGGAGTCAGTAGTCTGCAGAAATTAAAATGATGCTCTCAATTGTACCCATTCTTGCTTCCCATGCAAAAGAAGCCAGCCCCTTCCATGCTGATGGTCCTTTGTTGGTAATAATCTGTGTTTTATGGAAAGGGTGACTTGACTATGGCTATGCTATTTACTTTGTGCATATTATAAATCTGTCTGTCTCATCTGTTCTTTAAATTTTGTTGTAACCTTCCCCCCACCCACTCATGAGTACTTACAGCAATTTTAATTTATTTAAATTTGATTGTAGCCTGCCCTCAGCCTGCTTGTTTTTTTATCTTACTTGCTGTTGCTGGGACCTGGGTAATGGATTCAGGCTGCTTGCTGTTTCTGCCCACTGCTGGCCTAATTCCACTTGACTCCTTGAGTCCCTAGACCCCATCTCCATCCTATGCAGACCTGGCCGACTGCTGACTCCCACTGCACCACTGGTCGGCTGTTCTCTCTCTCTCTCATCTCAGACTCCTCTCTCTTTCTGGCTGGACACCCCTGGACCACCACCTCTCTTCCTCTTCTTCTAGGCTGGCCAACTGCACCACTAACTCTCTCCTGCTGCATGGTGCCAAGATCATGGAAATAGTCACTTGCCTCCTCAGTCCTCGGACACAGACTCACCCCAATGCACGCACACACGCATATCACACCCAATATAAGCCCTCCCCAGTCTCCCCCTGCCAATCACAGTGCACAGCTACATCTCATACAAAATTTATTACTGACTTGAAAAACTGTTGCCAAATGGTAAGTAATTGTTAGTTACATCCTTGTAAAGAACAAGACTTGGCTAAGTGTATATTTGTATATAGATAAAAAAAATGTTGTGATGTGTTATGCATGTTATATTGAACTTCTGTATTTTTCTTGCATGTTTTTCTCCAGCTATTTTCTGTCATTTTTGATAATTTTTTAACAGGACTGTCTTGTAAACAGGAATATTACTCCTAATGACATAAAATATCCTGTATAAAAATAAACGTTTTAGCTATCTAGCTAGCTATCTATCTATCTATCTATCTATCTATCTATCTATCTATCTATCCATAAATTAAAAGTTCTGGATTCGAATTACATTTTTCCAAAAAGTGCCTGCCAAAAGGGGTATCACTTTTCCAGTTTACAATGAAACAAATATGTTCTTGATCTCTCTCTTTCAGCACTCGTGTAGTTCTCCATATCTAACACTGACCACAGTGGCACCAAAGTACATATACCACAATTGTGGTGGTGCTAATGATAAAATCATGTATTGTCACCTTTCTGTTATTTTGAGGGCAGACAGACTCTTTTTCCAAGCTTTTTTTTATATTTTTTATTTTTCAGGTCAGTATTACAGCAGGAATACATATGTACAGCAATTTCATTGTTGATAATATACACATACAGTGGAAATTCATTTATTACAGGACATTTTTTCCAGTTTAAGCCATTTGTACAAATCACTTCAGGCATATAATGTCCGTCGGTATCATTGAATTGATAATGAACTACATGTGGGAAGAGAGAAGCAGGTGCCAACGGGTTTATCTCATTAAGGGATAAATGGGTCATCTAACAGGGAGATATAGAGGACCCATGACCTCCAATAGATTTCAAACTGGGGAATATGATCAGCTCTTTTAGCAAAAAGTCATTCCAGGTAATACATTTCTGACACTATAGAGTGCCAGTGGGACAGAGTTGGGACTGTGGACTTCCGCCATAAGCGGGTGATTACCTTCTTAGCTGCCGCCAAATATAAATAAAGCTTACTTTTTTTTGGAGGTTCTGAACCTTCTTCCCCAATGTATAACAGAATCATTTGATTTGTTAAAAGCAAGTCTGTTTTGATTAATATTTGAAGACTCCTGGCAATACCTTTCCAGTACTGGGAAATTTCTGACATGTACAGAAAATATGGGAGATATTAGCCTCCACCTGCCCACAATCTCTCCAACATTTCCCAAGTTTCCAGGTAGAAATTTAACTAGTTTATCTGGTGACATAAAAAATGTATGTGGCATTTCCAGATATATTCGAGCCAACAGGGAGCTGAAGAAGCCTTCATGGATGGAATAATTGGCTCTAGCCATTTATCATATGTAATCTGGGTATTTAATTATTTATTCCATTTGGTCAGAACATCCTCTGTGGTCTGCTTCCAACTTTCCCTCAAGGCTCTGTAAAGCTGACCAATTAATTGTGTTGGAAGTTTACCCTCAATTGCCTCAATTATCAGATTCATGAAGTTAGGCTTCGGGGAGGGAAGGGCCAATCGAGTGGAACCTAGATCCATCAGATATGAACGTATCTGCAAAAATCCAAAGTGATGTGTGACAGCGAGTCCAAATTCAGACTGTAGGGAGGCAAAGGGCATCACCCCATGCATGTCTAGAAATTGGTAAAACATCAAAATGCCTAATTTATGCCACTCCCTGTATGTATGTTCTTGGCTGACTGCTATGAACTGCTTTTCCCTAGTCACCAATCGAAAGTCAAAAAAAAAAAGCTCTGCAAGTTCCCGAGCTGACCTAATTTCATACCATATTTTTAGTATGTTATGAGTCCCCCACATAAAGTTCCTCAAAGGTGGAATGGAGTCTAATGGAGAAAACAAAACCGGGATTATAATATGAAGGTCATTAAGGGTAAATTTAATTAATTTCCATGGGGGCATAGTATGTCTATTAAGCCACATAAATATGACTTTAGATGTTGTGGCCCTTTGATATTCTTTTAGATTAGGGAGGTTTAAGCCTCCTTTGGCAATAGGTAGCTGTATGGATGACCATTTTATCCTAGGATGTTTCCCAGCCCAAACAAACCTGGAGAATATTCTATCCCAAGAAAAAAATAAAACCTAGATGGGATTAAAGGTAAAGTTTGTAAAAAGTATAAAATCTTTGGAAAGACCGTCATTCGGATAGTCTCTATATACTGATGGAATAAGTGCAAATGTGCCCACCTTCCCATTAGTTGTTCTATGGCAACAGATACTGGCTCCAGGTTCAGGAGCTCTAAAAGATACAGATCTCTGGGAATTACGACTCCCAGATATCGAATTCTGTTACTTCACTATCTAGCTGGTAATACAGCACTCAGACCATGGGTTGGGACAAAATTAAGAGGGAGAATCTCCGTCTTTTGAATCTTTTCCAAGTTTTGAAAACTGACAAATATTGCAGTTTTAACAGTTGTAATACTCTTTCAGTTTAGGTGTTAACCAGGTGGTGGGCTCTGGTTTCATTAATGAAAATTAAATTTGAACCAACCTATCTCTTACACTTGCAGTTTTCCTAAATGTAACCCTGTGTGCTGCTCCATTTGCTTCTGCCACTGTCTCATTGCTCAAAAGAATGGGCCAATTCCTCCAGATAACATTGCCAATTTTGACAGCAATATTATTATATTCATGTGAGGTGTTCCACAAGGATTTGTTCTAGAGTCCCGTCCTCTTCAACATGTTCATCAGTGACATTAGAGATGGAATCTAGGACAGGCTGTGTCTCTTTGTGGATGACACCAAGTTATGTGGGAGGGTGGATAGTGAGGAGGGCATAAGGGAAATGCAGAGAGACTTACAAAAGTTAGAAGGGTAGTCAAGGGTTTGGCAGTTGAAATTAAATGCCAAAAAGTACAAGGCAATGTACTTAGGGAACAAGAACCCCAAGATGGATTACTGGTTGGGAGGAGAGACAGACTTAGCACTACAACTGAGGAACAGGATCTGGGAGTTATCATCAGCAATTCACTCAAGCAATCTAGCCAATGCAGGCGAGGTCTATGGCAAGGCTAATAGGATGCTGGGATGTATCAGGAGAGATATTGATAGCAGAAGAAAAGAGGTAATATTTTCTCTCTATAGATCCCTGGTGAGACCTCACCTCTAGTACTGTGCCCAGTTCGGGAGTCCTCACCAAGGAAAAGATAAAGATAGGCTGGAGACAGTGCAGTGCAGAGCAACAAAAATGACTCAGGGCCAGCAAGGTAGATCCTATGACAAGAAGCCTCAAAGCATTGAACAGGTGCACACTGGAGACCAGAAGGGAGATATGATTGAGACCTTCAAGTTCATTAAAGGAACAAAGTGAACTAGTATTCCATGAGATGGGTGACTCAATTTGAGTGCCTGTGCAAATAGCAAGGGTAAATGAACAAGCGAGTGGGAATGAAAGCGAATGTAAAAGACGTTGAGATAGTCAATAGTGAGGCAGAGCCAGTGAGAGGTTATAGGGCCTTTTTTGGGAGGGATAATTCCAGCTAGCCGTCTGGCATGGTGGTTAAGGTCACAGTCTGTGATGCTGGTGGACTGGGGTTCAGGACTAGAATGGATTTTTTTTTTGGCTTCATTGTTTCATTTATTTGTTTTTGTTACAGAAGTCCTGTTCCCCTGACTTTGTTTCCCCCCCCACCTGCAGGTGACCCCCAATGTTCTCCACCTGCAGACTAGTATCCCCATGGAGTATCCCAGCTCATGTTTTCCTCTTTCCCCCAGTGCTGGCCCCCCCTAGAGTTGATTGTATATTGGGGTGTGGGGGCATAGCCCCCACATAAATAGTAAGTTTACATGACTCCCCATATACATAGTTTTGTGCTGTCGCTGTTTGTGCCTGTTGGTGTAGAGCTGATGATCACCAATTTTGTGCTTGGCGATTTGCACTCACTGTATTTTAAGTCGTGTTTTAATATTTGCTTTTATCACATGGAACCAAGTGAACTGTAGGGAACTATTTTGCCTGAACACTAACTCGTAGTCCTGTGGACATGACTCAAAAAAAAAAGGAGAGAAGTTCAGCAGGGATGTAAGGAAGTATTACTTTAGGGAAAAAGTGGTGGAACCGTGAAACAGTCCTTCAGCCCAGGTGGTTGGTGCAAAAATGCTAGGGGACTCAAGCAGGGTTCAGATAGAATGAAGGGTATAGTGGTTGCTTGGAGTGACAGAACCAAGGAGGATAATGAGGGATAGGAGAGGGAGGGTTAGCACCATGGAGGACCAATAGGTTTCAGGGCTTATAGGGAACTCGGGCAGATTGTATGGACCACTGGCCTTTTTCTGCTGTCATCATCTATGTTTCTATGAGAACGTTATGGAGACCCATTCCTTCTGTTTCTTTATGTATTTTGTTTTTTCAACCAAGAGGTCTACCTGTTTCTTCTTGCTGATATTATGAAATGCTTTTCAGTAAGTGTCCTTAACTACGCTGAAACTACTGTATAACTACAATGTACCTACTATGTAACTTCTGTGTAGTTACATGTAACTACAATGTAGTAGTTAATTAGCTTCACATTTGTGGTTTGTTGTAGTTATACAATTTGCAGTAACTGGTAGTTACTGCAATTACTGTTGCCTCCCTTCTGCCTCAAATCAGTTCTGTCTGGCAAGTGTAATTATGTATGTTGCACTTTGCAACAGCTGTTACATGTGTAATTACACTTCCCACTAGCTGAATGAGGTAGCAGCCATGGCACCATCATTCACACCAAGCTACCACAGCCCTCTGACTATACCATGAGGGCTTGGGGCATGGTGGAGAAGACATTCATGTAATGGCTAAGGAAGAGTCCCTGCACATGTATCTGGCACCACCCACCATTACTCTGCACAGCAGATTAGTGATAAATATATATATATATATATATATATATATATATATATATATGGACTCTGGTTTTCCGTTGTTAACGGTAACACGGGTAACAAAATCATGGAATCCTGCTCGGTTTGCGGATTTTGAATTCTAGTACCGGGTGCCTCACCAAAATTGCATGTCACTGCACAGAATCTCTTAGATTTCAGCATCTTTTTACATTTTTTCATTTTCTTTCTCTGCCCCCTTCTCACAGCATCAGTCTCCACTTTTCAGAGATCCCTAGGGTGAGTATCCTCTAGCTTCTCCCCAGGTAACGCTCAGGAGCTCCTGTGAGCCTGCCCCCATCCTGCCTGGGTTGTACCCCCCCCAGGTGGGAAGGGAAGAAACCCCAGGTCACCACTCCACAGTCCCTTAGTGTGTGTTGGGCAGACCAGTGGGTCCTTCATGGAGCCTGGTTATAATGTCTGGGGCAGCTGGGTCCCTTCTACCAGTGGCCAATGTGGGGTGATTGTTACTGGTTTTCTGGTCTCTGTCCCTGAGAGCACCAGCACTTCCGGGGATCCAAGGAGGTAAGGCACATAGAGACATGCCACTTCTCGAGATCCCAGCTAGTGTCCTCACCTCCCAATCACTCTGCAGCCCCATGGCACCACCACCTGTGGTCACCCAGGTGGTGGTAAAGCAGCGGGACCTGCAGCCCACTTTCCCCAGAGGAGGAGAGCAGCCCACCAGGTGCTTGATCCTACTCCCCTGTCCAGACCTCCAGCAACCCGAGTTTGCTTCTGACCCTGGGTCACTGGCATTGCAAGCAGTAGCACTACCACAGTGCCAGCAGGTTGGCCCAGATTTCAGCATCTTAAAATGAATGCTGCTGTGCTTCACATTCTTTCTGCTTTGCTGCATATGGAATCAGTAAGGAAACCACCCGCACTGCTTTATTGTAACCAGCCATTCAGTTTTTCATATTTACATAACTGAATGTAATTAATGCACTCTTTTACTATATGACTACTCCTTGTCTAATTCTTGTGTCAGTGAATGCACTATCAATGTACTACACTTCCCAGGTTGCCCCTGAAAAAGGGATAGTCTTGTCTCAGAGGGCCTACCCAGTTACCAAAATTCAGTAAATAACCACCCATGCTTCCCACCAAACTCTTCATCAGTTGAGGACTGCTTTCCTTCCTGAAACCATAGTTTTAATTTAGTATGTGCCTAAACATCTTTTACTATATATATATTACACTGGATGATACAAAAAAAATGCCAAGTATCAGCACACATGGGCAAGACCACCGGACAATTGCAGGAAAAGTAACCTGAAATTGCAAAGATTTTTTGCAAAACTTGCTGGGAAATTATAAGGGTTCTACTATAGACCCTGAGTGTTTCACAATAAATCCTTTACTGTTTTCTGCAGCATATATTAGTCAGCATAAACTGCTAAATGAATACAATGACCCTTGAATATGTTTTAAATATGAAGAAAAACTTCTGTTCCTAACATGAATCCTAAGCAGATAAGATGTGTTGCCTCTCTTCCAAAATGTGAAAATATTTGCCTCATACAGTGCTAAATAGATTCTATTTAGTGAGCCACAGACAATTAATATTAAGTAATCCAGAATACACTAATTTTATCTGTTTCTGGATGTAGAATAATGAAGCCTGATAAAAAGCTATTTACAGTGCTCTGTCAACTATTCACCCACTTTGGTGTAAGACAAAATAAGCAGATGGAGTGGCAAATAATTAAGTTTTAGTAAAATGTTGTAAAGTGTTTAATGTTCATAATTTGCACTGTAGGTACTGTGCACTATTATTGAAATCATATATTAACACATTATAATAAGGGGTTCCATTTTTTTCCTTGGGAAACCCATGGCGTAATTTGCCATAATAAAGGAGTGTTTATTACAGCAAACACATGCCCCCGGGTTTCATTTCTGCTGCGCATGCGCCAGCACCGGCTGCCACTCTTCCGCATTTCACCCCAAGCGAAACAAAGGACAACAGACCAGACCGCTGCACTGCTTCGGCGGTAAGTAAAACTTTACAAAAAAAATCAACAAATGGCCAGATTAAACAACTTAAAACTGCCTCCTAACCAAAAAATATAAAAAGACATGCCTTTCTTCCAGCAGCCATATCTGACCGCCCTGGTGAAATCCGGTCTGTCAGTGACTGCACAGATACATCTTCACTTTATTTTATATAATTGCTGTGGCAAAAAAATGAAACCCAGCAATTATATAAAATAAAATATGGGTTGGTGTGTATAAACCTGAAGTTTACACACTCCCTTGGGGTTAGATGCTATTCATAAAAACCTTGAGCTTTGCTCTCTCAGTTTATGTAGCATCTAACCCCTTGGTGTGTGTAAACTTCTCGTTACACACACCGACCCATACTTTACTGTATTTATATATGGGTGTTATTATGGCTGGTAGTATAGCCTAGTGATTAGAGTAACAAACAGTGATTGAACTGGCTACATCCAGCAGATTTGGGTTTGATTCCCATAACCTCCACTTGCATATTGTGTGACTCCAAGCAAATTACTTAAC
Source organism: Neoceratodus forsteri (assembly GCA_016271365.2). Classification (NCBI taxonomy): domain Eukaryota; kingdom Metazoa; phylum Chordata; order Ceratodontiformes; family Ceratodontidae; genus Neoceratodus; species Neoceratodus forsteri. The sequence continues at coordinate 729,405,902 of CM057455.1, forward strand.
CTCCCCAGTGCTGCTGGGTCACCCCTGAAAATAGGCAGTTCTGCCTAGTGGGCCTTACCTGTTTTTTTTTGTATTTTTTTTTAGTCTTTGGTAACCGGGTAAGGCCCATTAGGCATAAGTCCCTGTTTTCAGGGGTGACCTGGGAGCACTGGGCTGTTAAATGACTTGTTAAGAGTCACACAGTATGCAAGTGGAGGTTGTGAGAATCAAACCAAGGTCTGATCTGCTGGATGTACCAGGCTCATTCATAACTTGCTACTCTAATCTCTAGGCTATACTGCCAGCCCAGGTTTATGAAGAATTTAAAAAAATACCAATATATGTTTACTACTTCATACAGTAGTCAGGGTGCAATGTAATTTATTTAAGTTTTACTCAGGCTGCAATGATTTTGTGTAGGTAAAGATAAATGTTCAGATACATTTTATGTGTTTTATAAGCTCGTTTTTAGACTTTTGTCAGATTGTTATTGTATTCTTTGCATGTGAGCATCTAGGCTGTACATTACTAAATACAGGATCACTTTTACAAACTAGCTTATTTACGTTTATAATCAGCAGGGCCATCCAAAATCCTCAGTTGTTTGAATGAAAACTAGTCCGAATGAAAGTATGTTCACAAGGAAGAAACTGCCTTACTACTACAAAAAGACTTCATGGTTAGCACTCCATTTAGGTGAAAGGGATCATTTGTACATTTTCTCCCACCTGCTGTTTTAGTCTCTGTGACAACAAAAAGTGTTCTGATGGACTGCTTCAACAAAAAGCAAATGTTAAGTGTTTAAGTGTATTAATGCTTGCCCAGTGGTTTTGAAAGTACATTCAATGTCGTACAAAACGTAAGACCCCAGGGGCTGTATGATGGTGGTGGGCAGAGTGGTGCTCAATTCGCACCTGAGCTCAGACATGAAAACTGAGAGACACCCTTTTCATGGAGACCAAGTAAAAAAAAGCGTCAACATGTTTGGGAGATGAATGATTTTCCATTTGATGGTCTTCCACTAATTGCTTGTAATTTTTTTAGGTGAAGACACTTTATTTCAAAGAAGCAAATTCAGGCAGTTTTTTTTTGCTCCTCCTACCCCCCTGGCCATTCACTCCTTCAGGCCTGTCAAGGCTCTCTACCACCACTGCTGAGTCCCGACCACCATCCACTGCCCCTTACTGCCGTGCTACCAGGTAATCTGAAGTAAACCTTCATCAGGTGGGCCTCTACCTCTGTGGGAGGCTACCAGGAGAGGAGAATCACCCCCAAAGAGCTTCCTGTGTATCCCAGGCATGTCAGGGGTCAGAACAGACACATGTGGCTATTGGTTAACTAGGATCTGCGGCCTATCCTGTAGGTAGGGAAATGGGCAGACTAGATGGGCCAAGCAGTCCTTATCTGCCGTCAAAGTCTATGTTTCTATGTTTCTATGTGTCTGGGGCTTCAGGCTTATGGAGGGACCAGCAGTCGTCCTTTGGTTGGCCAGTGGATGTTTTCCCATTTTCTTGGGAGCAGGACAGGCCACGGGATGTTAAGGTGCAAGCTAACGTCCATCATGCACCTTCCACAGTGAGGGCCGATGTGTTGCCGTGCCTCTGGCCTCCATCAGGGGCCAGTAAGTGCTGAGCTGTGAACCCACCCTTCATCTCAGGAGAAGGCAAGTGGTTGCTGGACACTCAAGCCATCACCCCCTGGCCGGCCCTCCAAAACCCAAGTCTGTTCCCAAACCCTGGTCAGCGGTGTCACGGCCAAAAATCCAATTCAGGCAGTTAACCCTTAGGCTGCTGACAGAATTAGAATGTATTGGAATTTTGGACTGATAGTCTGTGGCACAGCAAGGGTTAAATGATAGGAAAAATCAAAGCTGGGTCACCTTAGTGGTGGTGGTTCACATTAATTCACATCTGAGTTCTAACAAGCAAAGAGACCAAGTAATTTGTAACTTGTGCATGTGGGATGTGGGTGTTGAAGAAAGGGAATCATAGTGCTGTCACTACTGCCATCACCCCCGAGGGATGTGGACTGCATTATTGCTACTGCCATCATACCTGAGGGGTGGGGGCCGTAGTGCTTCTGCCATCACCACTGGTGGATGGAGAATGTAGTACTGCTGCCATCCCACCTGAGGGATGTGGCCCATAGTGCTGATACTGCTATCACACCTGAGGGATGGGGAATGCAGTACTGCTGCCATCACACCTGAGGGATGGGGGCCATAGTGCTGATACTGCTATCACACCTGAGGAATGGTGAATGTAGTACTGCTGCCATCACACCTAAGAGATGGGGGCTGCAGTGCTGCTGCTTCCATCACACCTGAGGGAGAGGGGGTCATAGCGCTGTTGCTGCTGCCATCACAACAGAGGGATGGGGGCTGTAGTGCTGATGCTGCCATCACATCTTGTACCTAAAATAACTTTAAATTGGTACAAGGATGGAAGGATGTGCAATAGTGGAGGTCAAAATTGCTAAAATGCATGTTAGCGGAGTTAAAAGTTGTTAAATAAAGTACACAAAATCAAACACCGGCAAAACCGAATTTGGATTAGCAGACACAGGTGACAATACCATTTTTTACAATGTGCAAAATGGGATTTGCCCTTTCTCAATCCCAGTAAACCAGTGTCTCTGTATATGTGTATATATATATTATATATATATATATATATATATATATATTATGGTAGCACGGTAGTGCTACCATAGTTAGGGTTGAGGAGCCATTTACATGTTAAACCCAAAATTTTGCACCTTAATAACTTTGCAAATGTTTGACAGATTTGCCTGAAATTTGGAATACATGATCAAGACCCATACACCTTGGGATCTGCCAAGTTTCGTATCTCTCAGATACACGGCTGCAGAGTTATTAAGCATGATCTGAGTGTGCGTTTAAGCTTTTTCTGGAATTCTACGGTCGTGCCTACAGGTCTCATGGTTTGCACGACCGGCCAGTAATCTTCAGGGAACATGCAGCTGGGGTTTCTGATGTGCCTCTCAAAGATTTTGTGAAAAAATATTAAACGGTTCAAAAGTTATTCAAAAAACAATTTTTCCATTATAAGTCAATGGGAAAAGTTAACAAAAAGTTCAACACTTTCGCAAATGCATTTTTATTTTCGCAAATGGCCCTCTTACTTTAGCAAATCCGCCATTTTTTTTTCAGTTAGTGGTCAGAAAAATGCTTGGCATTTAAAATTGAGACCCTCTAGCAACCTAATTGCTTTTGTATTCACCTAGTCGGAGCCAGATGATGCTAGCCATGTCTTTATTTTGGGGTAAAACACTCCAGAAATATGTTTTTAAAATTTCTGGAAAAAGTACTTCACAAGTACTTTTGTGCTCTGAAAGTGTTGCAAATTTTTGAAAGTTTCGCTAAATTGCGACAGTACTTTTCTAGGCTGTGGAATTACAGTACCTCTTTGGCACCCCGCTGCAAAAGAACGGTTGGGAGTTTTGGGCTGAAATTTGAAGGGAACACAGCCGACATCTCACAGATGTGCCTTTTAGTTTTGTGTTGAAAAAATATTACATGGCGGCAAAGTTACGGCACTCCAAAATTGACACTTTTTCCTATAGGATAACATTAGGGCAGCCAACGCATTGCAGCAATCGTTTAGCGCCCTGCTGCAAAATAACGGTTTGGTCTTTTGGGCTAAAATTTGCAGGGGATACAGCCAACATCCCGCAGCTGTGCCTTTCAGTGGTTTGGTGAAAAATATTACAGGGAGGCAAAGTTATGGCACTCTTTCTTCTGTTTTCCCATAGGATAACATTATGACGACCATACGCCTTTGAGGGCCCATGTCCAGGCGGTCGCGAGATACAGACTTTTTGTCTAAATCCTTAGCCCCTAGTGGGGGCTATACAAAACTAGCCAGGAAAGTGATAATACATATGACTTTTACATTTTTTTCCTATGTCGTATGGTTACTGAGATATAAGCAATTTAGTATTCCAACTCCTGATTTTTGTGTTCCGAGAGTCATTATTTTGCATACATTCTTTCTACTCACTGTCTTTCTCTATACAGCTTTTGGGGAAAACCAGTCTGTGTGCTTACATTACTGTTACCATTATCATTTCTGCGGTTCCATACCCATTTCACTTACCATTCACATTTACGCCACCATGTGCATTACCCTTTGCATTTTATTTTGTGGTTGCATTTCCGTTGTTTTTTACATTTCTGTCTGCAGTACTGTTTCTCTTTCTGTTTTGCTTTGCGTCACCGTGCGCATTATGATTTGCGTTTGCGGGCACAATGTTACTATGTGAAAAGACATCACGTGGCGGGAGCGCGGGGCCCACAGGGCCCCGTACTCCCGCCGCTGCATTACGTGGTGGGAGCACAGGGCCCACTATTTCTCATTATCATTCTCAAAGAGAAGGAAAATTAGAGGCAAAAAACTCAGTTTAATGCATCAGTTAGGGTTGTTCCACAGCAACAAAAGTGAGGAAATTCGATGTTAGGGTTGAAACCCCCTTTGCATCCCTCCAGCCCACCCCCCAACTGGAATTGGGGTGCGCATTGGGGTCATCAGTCCTAACAGCCACCCCATTCTCCTATTCCTCAGCTTCTTTCCGCATGTGATGGGGTGACAGTTAGGGCTGATGACTCCAATGCACACCCCAATTCCAGTTGGGGGGTGAGCTGGAGGGGTACAAAGGGGGTTTCAACCCTAACATCGAATGTCCTCACTTTTGTTGCAGTGGAACAACCCTAACTGATGCCTTAAATGGAGTTTTTTGCCTCTAATATATATATATATATGTTTATGGGGTAGGTGCACTGATCCAGTTAACCATTTTCAGGCACAACCTGGGCCATAAAGATGCCACATAGGTAATACAGACAATACACTTCCATTAACAAAGAAAGGTACAGAAAATAGAATACATTGAATATATTGAGTATAGCTAGGTACTACTAAGTGCAAGAACACTTTTGAAACACAATAGATTAGCAGCTAAAGTACGGGTGCAATATACATAATCTACAATCAGTCAGTCTTGTGACTGTTCAGCATTGTACAACAGGACAATTTTGTCATAGGTAAAGAAGAATTAGGACTCTCATCCAAAGGTAGCCATGCCCCACCCCCAACCACACAGCTGAGCATCAGCAGGACAGGGGTGTGAGTGCAGAAGAGGTGTGCATCAATCTCACAGAAGCAGCACATTTAACATTATGTAAGTACACAACACACATTGTGAAACTAGTTAACAACTACATAGTAGTGCAGTTACAGTGTAGTTATACAGTAGTTACAGTGTAGTTAGTGACACTTAAAATTATCCTTCAAAAAGCATCCCCTCAGGAAGTTACTGCAGTATAGCATAGTGGTTATAAGCAATGACCTGCAAACCTGGAGAACTAGGTTCAAATCCCAGAGCCATCACTTGTATACTGTGTGACCAAAAAAAAAAAAAGAACTAAATATAATCATGCAATCTAACATTGTAAACTGCTATACAATAAAAAAATCATTAATTTACATAATTACTTATTGACTTTTAACAGTGTTGTAGTTACTAAGGAATGTGCTTTCTCTGTGGCATTGTTTCCATAGTTAATGCCTCACTAACATATACTTACAAAGTAAGTACGCAGAAACTGACACTTAAAAGTGTAAGAGGAAGGGTGTAACAGTGCTGTAGTTATTATTGAATGGGCTACTTCTGTAGCATTATTTCCACAGTTAATGCCTAGCTATCATGTATTTGCAAAGTAAGCACGCAGAAACTGACACTCAAATTGTAAGAAGAATGGTGTAACAGTGCTGTAGTTACTAAGGAATGTGCTGCTAAATCATACAAAGAAGGCTGTAATTACTATACACTTACATTGAATGTCAGTGCTGTAGTTCTGATGTATGCTTTCTTTCAGAAATTGTTCCCTCATGCACTTACTGCTTAATAAACATGCAATCTAATATTCTTAATTGCTATACAACTACATTGTTTCCTTATTCAATAAAAATCATTTACTTGACTTGTAACAGTGCTTTTGTTACTAAGGAATGTGTAGCCTCTGTGGCATTGACCCACACCTCTTCTGCACCCACACTCCTGGCCTGCTGCAGCCCTGGTGGGTGGCTGGGGGTGGGGCATGGCTACATACCATGCTTCATCACCGATCTGCTGTGTGGAGTAGTGGTGGGTGGCAAAGGATACAAAGGTAGGGATCCTTCCTTAGCCATTACATGCCCTTCCCACTGGCTGAATGGTGTGGCTGCCATAGCAGCATCCTTCACATCATGCTACCCCATCACTGTCACTATACTATGAGGGCTGAGGGAAGGCAGTAATGGGAAGGCTACCCATAACCCACAATTCCCCACTCCACACACAGTGCAGGATCCAGTCTGCTCCTTTTCAGACCATTTGATTGAATGTCTGCTATTGATCACCAGGCCTGGGAATGCACATTTGACACATTGCCTGCCGCCTATGTGAAGAGGGTCCAATATTAGATTGCATGTTTAGTAAGCAACACGTACATGAGGGACTGATTTCTGAATGAGAACTTACATCACAGCTACAGTACTGACATTTGGTATTTGCAAGTGTGTGCAACTGCAAATGCATGTTAACTGGGCATTAACTGCGAAAACAGTACCATTATTTCTTAGCCATAATATTGTTATAGCACCAATTAGTAATTATGCAAATGAAATTTTTTTGTGTACATTTACATATCAATTCACAATACAAGACTGCATGTTTACTAACCTGTAAATTCAAGAAAAACTGGAATACAGACATTGAACATCATCTAAAGAGTTGCCAGTCAGTGCATATAACTGTAGCAGACTGAAGTTGCATTATATTCATATTTTAGTTACAATTCTTATTATACTTTAACATTTTTCTGTGTGATTACCTTTGAAATAAATGTCAGATAGACATAGACAGTTGAAACAGTGCATAAGACCAGCAGTGACTGCATAGTTATACAGTAGTTACAGTGTAGTAAGGGACACTTAAAATAAAGTGTTACCAAAAAATGAAAATTGCGTACCTATTGTAATTCTTGATCTTCTTGTTTATTGTCACCATTCATCACTGTCTGGGTGACAGCCAGAGGTGCAGCACCCCGAGGGAGCTTTCTTTTTTGTAGGGGGATCAGCCAGTGCTGCTGTTGCAGCCAACACATTATGTGGTGCTTGTGAATCGGCCAGCAATGATTGCCAGATTCGCTTCCACCCCAGTTCTGCTTGCTGGAGAAATAGGAAAATAGATGGATAGAGAAAAGAAAAGGGTGGCACATGGGAGCCCAAGGGATAGCAAAAGGAAAGGATGTAAAACTGAAAAAGGATTAAGCCAGGCAGAGAACATAGGAGGAGGAACTGAGGGTGCGAGCTTTGACTCCAGCCCCTGGATGACCAACCAGACAGAGAGAAAAGAGAGAAAGGTAAAGTAAAAAGGAAGACAGATGGGGCGAAGAAGACAGAGACCCCACCACATCCTATACCCAAAAAGAATTCTGGGAAAAAGATGTTGTTTGACATCTGGGAGGTCACTGAGTCTGTTGTCATCCCACGGGGACTAAAGAATTTGGCTGAACTGAAGTTAGGCCAGGTGCCCAGAACCTCCAGCTGTAGGAGATGAACAGCAGTTCTGATGGAGACTGAGAACCAAGTACTTCCCGTCTTGAAAAGGTGAAAGCAGTGTATTAGATGGACAGTCTCAAACATCAATTCCTCCTGAAGAGAAGGTGTGGAGAAGGCCTCCCCCCTCCCCCACTGCAGTACAGGGTGGTGACAACCACTCCAGGACTGGACCCACTCTGGCTATTGTTGTCCTGAGAGAGACAACCCACAGGGTTCAGGGGAAAATCCTGTCCAGGACAAGTCCCCCCAAAAAAGGGGGTGACGAAAACTTATATAAGGAGGGAGAAGAAGAGTTCCCATTGGCCCTCTCCTCCCCTCCCCACCTAGGGGAGATCCACCCACACTAGGAGTCAGTCACGGTCCACAGGAATGGACCAAGTCCCAGAGGAACCCCCCAGCTGAGAAGGGAAGGACCCACGGGGAGTCCTCAAGGCCAGGGCAAGAAGCCCTACTTGCCCTCCCACCCAAAGTGGGCCCTCTGTCACTTAGGAAGGTAACAGAAGACCTGGAAGTGCCAGTGGGACCCCACCCAAAATTTGGCTCAAGGAGGGTGAGGGCAAGCAGGGAGGGTGCATCACCATGGGACTGAGGACTAGAGGGGAAGGTGGGCGGGTGCCAGTAATGAATGGTGAGGATACATAGGAGGATCAAGAATTATGATAGGTACATAATATCTTCACCATCCATCACTCTCTGGGGGAGTACCAAGCCCCCCTAAAGAGGACCCAGCACTTCCCTGAGGGATGCAAGTCCCTCAGCATCTCATGGGGGAGGACCACAAAGGGAGGAGACCCATTACAGACAAGTTAGCCCTGCAACTGGTCAGGGTGAGGTGGGATCTCCCGTTGCCTGGGAGATGGAAGTTGCCCCTCTCATTCCAGCCTTACCCTGTGGGAGAAAAGGTGGGTCCCCGGAAAAGTGGAGGCATGCACCCTATGCCGGGCCAAGGGTAACAACCTTGATGGATGAAGCCACACCATCAACCTAATGCAGATCTACCTCACTGACATCGTAAGACACCCTTGACTGGTGCCTTTCAAGCTCCAGGCCCTGTGTGGAGAGGCAATGGCCTGTCTGGTTGCCTCCATATCAAGCAACAATGCCAGCACCTGACCTAGCATTGACCACAGATGCCTGTTGTAGGCAGTGTGGTGTGCCTGATGAGCAGCAAAGCTGAGCATGATATGCTCCGAGGAGAACACTCTCTGTCCCCAGCGTTCGAACTCCACAGAGTCTGCATCCAGGGGTCGGTCACGAATCAGGTGTCTATGCTCAGAAGCGGTATCCAGTACCCTCACTTCTGAAGTAGGGTGAGGCAAGGTCTCTGAAGACCCCTGGGATGTGAAATAACTGTGCTGGCAGTCCATAGGGGCTGGAGTTGGGGCAGATGGGCACTGTCAGGTGCAGGATGATGCCTCCTTGAAGGAATTGGCCAGGAATGGACTACCAGGTGGTCTGCACTGAATTCAATAAGCAAGACACATGTCAGCCACTCAGTATTGCATCTTGTGATGTGGGATAAGTGCAGATCAATGACCAGCCTAGATAGGAAGCGCTAATACTCCAGTCAGCATCTAAGGACAAATGGACAGAGTTATCCTCTTCCTCAAAGGAAGAAGACAAGGAGGCCAATGAATCTGATGAGTCAGTCTGGCTGCTGTGGGGGAGACAGGCAAAAAACCTGCTAGTCCATTGCTCTGACATACCTGGGGAAGTCGGCAGCAGTGGCTCTGAATTGCTCCTAGGTCATTGGCCCCGAAGGACCCACATGGCCTGGAAAATAGGGGGATCTACAGAGGCAATGGGGCAACACACTTCACCTTATGTGAGCAACCTCTGACAGGGCTAGGGGACCTCACTGGTGATCTTGGACCTCCTGGAGATCCGCTGGTCTGCGCAGTTACTGGAAACTCAACCAGCTCAAAGTGGTCAGCACTGAGCCCTGAAGGGGAAATTCTCTGTGAGGAGACTGGGGCCACACAGAACCAGAAGGGTGGACCCCAATCCCACCCAATAAGGCCTCCCTCAAAGAGGACAAGGGAGAGAACAAGAGCTTGGCACTGCGACTCCTCCCTGAACCCCAAAGGGTCCCCAGGGAAGGTTGCTGCCCCATACCCTGTCCCCTTAACCCAATCAACTGTGAGGTCAACCTCTTCCTCACTCCCAAAGCTAGGGACTGCTCCAATCCTGTAGGCCCCTTGAGGGAGGCAGCAGAAAAGGGAGTCCATGTTCTGGCCCCGGGGTGGGTGAATGGGACTGGCAGATGCCCCAGACCCCGAGACCCAAACCACCATCCCCTCAGACCAAAGGCCACTATCAGTAGGCCCACTCCTGACATCACCACTGGTGTGGGAACTGGCACTGACCATAATCGCCAGTGCCAAAGAGATGGGATGCCTGTGAGGGTGCAGAGGTACTGTGCACTGGAGAACCCTCTGATTCTGAAGAGTGGTGCAGCCAGTCTGGATTAGTCTCTCGATCATCTGTCTCTGGAGAAGAGGAGATCCAGAAGACCTCCAGACAAGAGGCCCCAGAGGTTTTCCCATCCACGGCACTGCTGTGGTAGAGCCCAGTACTGCTCGCAGTGCTGTGCCGATCATTGGAGCCATGAATGGCCCCAGGATCCAGAAGAGCACCAGCAGGTGACTCTGAGGAGTCACCCATGCCAGGCCCAGCAGGCATAGGTGGGGACACCGGAGGAGCCTGCACCTCTGAGGATGTGACTGCCTGTGTGGTGTTCCTGGCCCAGCCCCCAAGAGGGCCAGTCTTTTCCTTTGGCACTGCAGAGGAGACCTTTTCCATGACAAAGCTAGAAGGGAAGGAGGCCCCTCCTCACTGGTCTGTATATAACTGGGAGGGGACCCAGAGGAAGGGCAGCAAGACCTGTACCTGGAGTCCCTCGTACAACGCCGCCCTCCAAAAGTCAGCGGATCCTGGCTGACTTTCCACACACATTGCTCCAGTACTCTGCAGTCCATGGAGAAGCAAACATTACAACTATCCATATCATGAGACAGACCCGGGCAGGTGAAGAACTGGTCATGCTGGTGTGTGATGGACATCTGCCAGCGCAGGGACACTGATGCATAGGAGGCCGGCCTGCCTTGGAAGAGAGCTTTATGTCCCTGGATGAACCCGACATGACTCACAGTAACTAAAATAATAAGAAGAAACAGACTCGGCGCTGTTTCAAGAAAGAAAAAAACAAAAAAGGTGTTACCGGATTCCTGCAGAAAATGGCGCAGAGTTACAAGTGGATGGCAGAACTGGAAAGGAGTGAAAATGACATCAACAATGGCATTGAAACAACTGACTAGGCTGTAATGTCACCGATGAAATTGCTGCAGTAGGTAAGAGGTGCTACGCTCTCAATGGCAGGAGAAGCAGAACTGTGGTGGAGGAGGAGCCAGTGACCGTTGCTGGCTGACCAGCGAGTGCCACATAATGCATCGGCCTTGAGGGTGGCGCTGCCTCTGGCACTGAATCCACCCCCTGCAAAAAAAAAAAAACCTTGCAGGGTGGTGCACCTCTGGCTATCACCCAGTGATGAATGGTGAAGAGTGACACAGGGAAGATCTGTAGCACTGTGCTGTAGTTACACAATTTGCATGAAGTGGTAGTTACTGCAATTATTGTTGCCTCCCGTCTGCCTCAAATCAATTATTTCTGGCAAATGTAACTATGTATGTTGCACTTTGCAACAGCTGTTACATATGTAGTTACACTTCCAGCATAAATCAATTTTTCTGTTACACTTTGCAATGGCTGTTACATAAGTAGTTACACTTCAAGCATAAATCAAATTTGCTGTTGCACTTTGCAACAGCTGTTTCATGTGCAGTTACACCTCAAGCATAAATCAATTTATGCCAAAAGAGAAACGGTTGTGGTTACACGTGTAACTACCACTTCATGCAAATTGTATAACTACACACGTCAAATGTGAAAGCAATTAACAACTACAGTATATAGTATTTACAGTGCAATAACAGTGTAGTTACTTCATAGAAATGTGTGTCTAACTACATAATATGCAAATGTGAAACAAATTGCCAACTATGTTGTAGTTAGATGTAACTATACAGTACTTATATAGCAGTTACATTGTAGTTATACAGTAATTACAATGTATGTAAGGACACTTAAAATAAAGCATTACTGATTTTTCCAGCACTTCATTCTGGTAACTCCTGGCTCTGAATCAAGGCATAATTTATTTGACCTGATTCCAAAGTTAACATCTTCTGAACAGTTGTGACTTATTCTTAGGAAATGGAAAAAAGTAACTGATTTTTTAAAAGACTGAGGGTGCAAACTATCTTACCTGAGCAATGAGTTAGCCAGCCAGGTAAAACAATTGTTGAGAGAAAACAGATTTCTGGGCCTGTACTTCCCAATGAACAACAGGCATTGGATAAACTGTCAAATATGAAGGAAGAAATAATTAAGCCTACCAATGGGGGGGGGGGCAATGTGGTTATTCTAGACAGGGATCATAACAAACAAATGGTAAGAAACATTACTTTACGGTGCTAATAATTATGAAAGACTGAGAACTGTTAATCTGTTTAGGACAGAGTTACTGCATTTGTTATAGATGGGATGCTAGAGGGGATAATTAGTAATGAAGAACTCAAATATTTGTATTGTAAACATCTTGAGATTCCAACATATTATGTGCTCCCCAAGATTTACAAAAACCTAGTGACACCCCAGGAAGACCAATAATTTTAGGGTTGGGTTCTGTCACGGAGAACCTCAGTGAATTCATAGACGTCTTCCTCCATCATTATGTTACCAATCTACCCTTATATCTGAGGGACACAGAAGATACACAGAGGAAACTAAATTACTTTAAACATAGAAACATAGACTTTGACGGTGGATAAGGACTGCTTGGCCCACCACTCTGCCCATTTCCCTTCCTATTGGATAAGCTGCAGATCCTAGTTAACCAACAGCCTACTTCTTCCTACCTCCAACACCAGAATTGCCTTATGTCTGTCCCATGCATTTTTGAATTCCCCCACTGTTTTTGACCCCACAACCTCTTCAGGAAGGCCATTCCAAGCATCCACCACCCTCTCTGTGAAAAAATTACTTCCTCACATTGCCCTTGAGCTGTCCCCCCTCTATCTTCAAATTGTACCCCCTTGTTCTTGCACATCTCTTTTTCTGAAAGATGCAAACCTCCTGGACTTTGGTGATCCCATTGAGGTACTTGAAAGTTTCTGTCATGTTCCCCCTCTCCCTCCTTTATTTGAGGGTATACATATTAAGCTCTTTTAGTCTCTCTTCCTATGGCTTCTGCTCCAGACCCTGCACCATTTTAGTTGCCCTCCTCTGGACTGCCTCCATCTTGTCTATGTCCTTGCAGAGCTGGGGTCTCCAGAACTACATGCAGTACTCCAGATGGGGTCTCACCAACTGTTTGTACAGATGGATAACAATTTCTTGTTTTCTACTGGTGATGCCTCTTCCTATACATTCCATTATCCCCCCAGCCCTCCTTACTGCCTTCTCACATTGCTTGCTTACCTTTAGGTCATCTGATATGACTACGCCCAGGTTCCTATCTATTTTTGTTATTGTTAGTACCTCCCCCGCCGCCAATGTGTACTCTTCCCTTGGGTTTTTGTTCCCCAGATGCATTATTTTACACTTCTTTGCACTGAATCTAATCTGCCCTACTTTTGACCATTCCCCAACCTTGCCAAGTCCCTTCTCATCCTTTCCACTCCCTCCTTTCTGTATCTACCCTGTTTCAGATCTTTGTGTCATCTGCAAAGAGGCATACTTTTCCTTCCAGTCCCTCCACAATGTCACTTTTAAAGATGTTAAAAAGGACCGGACCCAGTACTGAACACTACGGTACCCCGCTATTAACCCCCCTTTCTTCGGAGTGGACTTTGTTTACTATTACCCTCTGTGTCCTGTTGTCCAGCCAATTTTTTTACCTAGGCTACCACACTGGGACCCACTTCCAGGCTGGCTAATTTATTTATTAATCTTTTGTGTGGGACTATGTCAAATGCCTTGCTAAAGTCTAAGTAGGCCATGTCCACAGCCCCTCCCTGGTCTACTACTTTGGCCACCCAGTCGAAGAAATCTATTAAATTTGTCTGACATGACCTTCCCACTGTGAATCCATGCTGCCTTGGGTCTTGTGCCCCACTGGCCTCTAGGTACTCCACAATTCTTTTTTTCAGAAGTGATTCCATTATTTTCCCTGCCACTGAGGTCAAACTAAAAGGTTTGTAGTTTCCTGCCTCTGCTTTGCTCCACTTTTGCGAAGGGGAATCACATCTGCCTTCTTCCAGTCCTTAGGTACCTCATCATCCTCCCATGATTTGTTAAAAAGAGTTGTCAGTGGTGTCATTAGTTCTCCCCTTAGTTCCTTTAGAATTCTGGGGTAAATCCCATCAGGGCCCATTGCTTTGTCCACCTTCAGTTTTAAGAGTTCTTTCAGAACCCTTTCTTCTGTGAATGGACTAGTATCGACCCCCCCATCCAGAGTGCTTCTATTGATTGGACTAGGTATTTCCCCCTCCTCTTCTTATTGGAATACTGAGCTGAAGCATTCATTCAGTATCCCTGCTTTTTCACTGTCATCCTCTGCCCACCCACTCTCCCCTTTATTAAACCTCACTATCCCTCCCTTGGTCTTTCTTCACTCCCTAATGTACCTATAAAAGGTTTTATGACCCTTCTTAACCAAATTAGTTATATTTTCCTTGGTTTGGACCTTTGCTAATCTGACTGCCACTTCCTTCTGCTTTAACTGGTATAGTTCTCTCTCCTGCTCCTTCTGTGTTTCCTTATACTTCTTGAATGCTATCTTTTTCTCCTTAACCTTCCCTGCCACCTCTTTTCAAAACCATCATGGTTTTTTCCTTCATTTTAGTTTATTTTTTTGTTTCACACAAAGGTTTGCTGCCTCTGTGATGGCAGTTTTGTTGTTTCCCCATTGTTCCTCCACCCTTCCTTCTTGTCCATTTACTAGTGTTTTTCTAAAACACTGTCCCATTTTGACAAAGTCAGCCCTCCTAAAGTCCAGTACCCTCACTTTTGTATGGCTTGACTTTATGGCTGTGTTTATCGTGAACCACACTGTTCAGTGGCCATTTGTTCCCAGATGGCTGTGCACTTCTAAATTTGAGATCCTCTCTTCTTCCCCATTTGAGAGTACCAGGTCTAAGATTGCTCCCTCCCAAGTGGGTTCCAACACTAGGTGTCTGAGGCATGCCCACTGTGGGGCATCAAGAATGACCCTGCTCTTATATGTGGCTGCAGCAAAGGTGCTCCAGTTAACATCTAGCATATTCATGTTCCGCATCAACAATATCTCCCCTTTTTTCTGCCATCCTAAGGATGCCTTCTATCATTTCCTTGTCCATTTCCTCCCCTTGAGACAGGGGCATGTATACAACATCCACGAGGATTGTGGTGCCATTTTCAGTCTCCAGGGTGACCCACAGTGCCTCCTGTCCTCCCTGTTTACCCTTTAGGTCCATTGCTTTGATCCCTTCCCTTACATAGAGAGCTACTCCTCCTCCTTTTCTACCCTCCATGTCCCTCCTGTAGACTGTGTACCCTGGTATGTTGAAATCCCAGTCATGGTTCTCTGTGTACCATGTTTCTGTGACTGCCATGATATCCAGGCATCCTTCTTCCTTCAAGGCCACTAGTTCAGGAAGCTTGTTACCCAGACTACAGGCATTAATACGCATTGCCCTCCATTTTTTGATGTCCTTACCCTTTTTAGCCCCATCCCTGTCCTTACTGTCTTTGCCTATTTCTCTATTTACCCTGCCCTTCTTCTGATAGACTTCTCTAACTTGGTGTTTATCTCACTAACTACCCTGTTTTTTATTGGTGGGGCTGGGATTTCCCTGTTCCTTTCCAGTGCCACCCCCTTGGCTAGTTTAAATGCTTGCCAATGAAGCATTTAAACCTATCACCTAGGATCCTAGTTCCCCTCCTGGACAGGTGCAGACCATCATGCCAGTATAGTCCCGTATCCCTTAAGGTGCACCCCCAGTTCCCAGTCAAGCCAAAACTCTGAGCTCTGTTCCAAGTTTTCAACCATTGATTGAATCCCATGGTATGGAGCATCCTAGCCTCACCCATGTCACAGACAGGCAGCACCTTCAAGAAGGTTACCAAGTGTGCTACTTGTCTAAGGCCCCTCCCCAACTCCACAAACTCCTCCTGCACTGCTCAGATACCATTCCCAGCCAGGTCATTTGTCCCTAGGTGGACAGTGATGTCCAGCTCACTCCCCTTTTCAGTTCCTCCCATGATTCTGAGGATTCAGTCCCTGTTCCTCCATGCCATGGTGCCAGGCAGGCATCTTACTTCCCTCTCCCTTCCCTCCCCCAGTTCTACCCCCCAACAACTGAGTCTTCCACCAAGAGGTGTTTCCTTCCACTGTGGGGTCTTATGCCATCCTCCTGTGGGTCTTCTTTGTGGAGATTCCCAGCATCCTCCTTGATCTCCTCTGCAGGTGCCTCCATAGAGGAACCATGCTCTACCAGAACAGTGTATGAATTGTGGAGAGGAACAACTGGAGGGATGAGCCTCTGTTCCTCCACCCTCATCCTCCCTGAGCTCACTGTTGTTCAACCACTCCTGTTTCTTGGCAACCTGTGAGGCAGTGGCATTGGCCCTAGTGGTCCATGGGTGGCAGAGGAGGTCCCCCAAATCCTGGTCTACTCAGCCTGGAGTCAAGCAACTTCCTACCTCAGCCCAGAGAGATGCCTGCAGATGGGACAACACCACATCCTCTAGAACATCTACCAGAAGACTGCTGCTTCACAGTCACTGCACCACTACCATCATGTCTTATTTGTGGCCCCTTGACTGTTGTTTTGTATGCTTACTCCTTCCTCTCTCCATTTACTTTTTTTTCTCCCTACTTTCCTACGCATCCATGCCTTTACAGCTCCTGCTGTTCCTGTTCTGGGACAGGAAGTTTCTGTATTCCTTAGTAGTCTGCTTCTTGCTTGCTCAGAGACAGACCTCCAGCAGCTAGGGGGTGAGGGAGACCTCTGCCTTATATTCTGAGCCATTAATGACCAGTATCTGCTGGAAACTTTGGGTCTTACAAAGCACAAGGGCAATAAAAGTACAAGATCCCATGTATGCAAAATAATAGGTGAAAGCATCAAAACCACAAAAAGGAGCAAGTTTTTCATGCAAAGAATAATAACAACGTGACATGTTCTTTCCCTGTATGTAGTTGAAAGTAATAACATGACAACCTTTAAACAAAGACTAGACACTTATATGGGAGACAGAAAGTTTGTTTTCCACCCATGAGAATGGGTGATGAGTTAAAAAAAAGGCATACGGCCTCCTGAACTTGTAACATTCTATGAACTATGAACTATTCTTTTCCTTCTAGTATGGTGAGTCTTTTATGCCTATGTGGTCACTCCATTCCTTCTCCCAAACAGGAAGTTCCTATTGTCAGTCAAATCCAGTACCTATAAAAGTGGAACTGGCTAAGGGTGGGGGTGGAGGGGAGGGAAGGAGGGCTATATAGTCCCAGTAGAAGAGTTCTAGCTGCTGCCTCCTTCCTCTTGCTGCTGTCTGTCTGTTAAAAGCTAACTAGGGAAGTTTTAAATATAGACGCCTGGCTTTCTGTTGCCTAAGCCACACACCCTAATTTACATCTCTTCTCTTCACCTAGCTAACAGCTGAGATAACAATTCCCTTCCCCCAACTCAGACAAACACACTAACTCTTATTTATTTTGTTTTTTACCCTAATTGAAGGTCTCAGTAGTAGGGTTCTAGTTCTTTAGTCCCAGTAGAAGAGTTCTAGCAGCTGACTCCTTCCTCTTGCTGCTCTCTTTCAAAAGCTATCCAGAGAAGTCTTAAATACAGACAGTTGGCTGTCTGTTGCCTAAGCCATACACCATACTTTACAGTTCTTCTCTTCACCTAGCTAACAGCACAGAGGACAGTTCCCTTCCTCCAACTCAGACAAGCACACTAACTCTTGCTTTTTTTTTTACCCTAATTGAAGGTCCTAGTAGTAGAGTTCTAGTTCTTTAGTCCCAGTAGAAGAGTTCTAGAAGCAGAGCCAGTATCAAAACTGTTTAGTGAGTCTCCAAGCACAGGAGAGGTCCCAGAAGACTGGAGAAAGACTCATGTGATCCTGCTCCACAAGAGTGGTAGCAGGGAAGAGGCAGGGAACTACAGACCAGTCTGTCTTACCTCAGTAGTGGGCAAGATTATGGAGGAACTCCATAGGGAAAATATAGTGCAACACCTGGAATCCATAGAAGCACAGGATCCAAGACAGTGTGGGTTTACAACAGGAAGGTCCTGTCAAACTAATCTCATAAATTTCTTTGACTGGGTAACCAGAGTGGTGGACCAAGGAGGAGCAGTAGATGTTGCCTACCTTGACTTTAGCCAAGTTTTTGATACTGTTCCACATAGAAGATTGATTAATAAGCTGAATAGGCTTGGGGTGGGTCAGAAGTTGGTCAACTGGGTGGCAAACTGGTTGGTGGGCAGAAAACAGAGAGTGGTGGTAAATGTTATACAGTCAGAAGAGATGTAAGTAACAAGTGGGGTACCTCAGGGATCAGTCCTGGGGCCAGTCCTCTTCAATATCATCATCAGTGACATTGCAGATAGAATGGAGAGTAAGGTTTGTCTGTTTGCAGATGACACCAAGATCTGCAACAGAGTAAATGATCCAGATGGGGTGGTCAGAATGAGAAGAGAACTGGATAAACTGGCAAAATGGTCAGAAGAGCAGCAAATGGGGTTTAACGCAAAGAGGTGCAAGATCATGTACATTGGGGAGAGAAACTCTGAAACCACCTATAGATTGGGAGGGGAGTTGCTGACAACCACAAGGAAAGAAAGAGACTTGGGCAGCATCATCATCACAGATTACCTGAAACCATCCAAGCAGACCACTAAAGCAGTAGGTAAGGCTATAGGGATGTTAAGGTGTATTAGTAGGGGTATCACAGGTCATAAAAGGGAGGTAATAATCCCTCTTTACAAGACACTGGTTAGGCCCCATCTGGAGTACTGCATGCAGTACTGGAGGCTGCACCTGCACAATGACATTAAGAAAATGGAGGCAGTCCAGAGAAGGGCAACCAAAATGGAACTGCATCAGAAAACATATGAGGAGAGATTAACGGAGCTCAGTATGTATACCCTAGAACAAAGGAGGGATAGAGGTGGTATAAATAAAACAGTCAAACATCTTAAGGGCAATAACAAGGTGAAAGAGTCTAACATGTTTCAGTATAAGAAAAATAACAGGACAAGAGAATACAGCATGAGATCAGAGGGAGGCTGATTGGGGGGAATGTGAAGAAGTTCTTTTTCACAGAAAGGGTGGTGGATGGATGGAATGGACTACCTCAGTAAGTGGTGGATATGAATACAGTGCAGGGCTTCAAACAGGCATGGGATAGGCATAAGGAAACAATAAAGATGAGTATGAATAGATAGGTCATTGACAGAGTACAGGCCTATGGCACATTCATAAGGTAAAAAAAATGGGCAGACTGGATGGGCCTTGCGGTCCTTATCTGCCATTAACTTCTATGTTTCTGTGTTCTGCTGTATGTTTCCTTCCTCTTGCTACTGTCTGTCAAAAGCTAACTGGGGAAGTTTTAAATACAGACAACTGGCTTTAAATGGGAAAATACCTTATCTGGCTCTGCTTGATGTGAAGTGCAGTAGCTGCACACCTCCTTCCACCATGTTGATGGTATCCAGGCCTGTGCTCATTTACTGAGCAACAGCCTGCATAGGGAGGCTGTACCAACCCAAGTCTTAAAAAAAGCATTAGAAAAATATTTTTTTTTTAGTTTGAACATGATTTTTTTCTCCAAGTCCGTGGTATGGCTATGTGGGCCTCAATGGCCTCAGCATACACCAACTTCTTCCTGGGACTTTGGGAAGAAAATGTAATTTACAATGTGAACAGCAGCTCATTTCACAAAAACATCAGATGCTGGTACAGGTATCCTGATGGCTGTATTTGTATATGTGAGGGGTTGGCAGCTAGTGCTAAACAGTTTGTTGAATGGCTGAATGTGATCAGTCTGAATTTACCCTTCACCTCCACCATTAGTACACATACAGTCAACTTCTTTGATGTTGCACTCATAGGAGTTGTTGATACTGTAACTGTAAACACTCCACAAATGGTTTAAGAAAAGAAACTGCCACTAACTAAGTGCTCAGGTATGACAGTTTACCCCCAAGTCATTAAAAAATCAATTCCTTTGTCTCAACTTCTAACCATAATGCACAACTGTTGGAAGATGCTAAATTTGAGGATCAGGTGAAATAACTTATGTCATGATTCAGAGCCAGGGGTTACCAGAATGAAGTGCTGGAAAAAGCATTTCATGAGGTTGGCAAGAAGAAACAGGTTGACTTCTTGATTAAAAAAATACACAAAGGAAAAAAATATATGGGGCCCCATAACGTTCGCAGGTAAATATAATGATGTCACTGGCAGAATTGGCAATGTTATGTGGAGGAATTGGCCCATACTTTTAAGTGATGAGACAGTGACAGGAGCAATTGGGGCAGCTCCCAGAGTTATATTTAGGAAAGCTGCAAATGTAAGGAATAGGATGGTTTATAGTCAATTTTCAGCAATGAAACCGGAGTCCACTGCTTGGTTACCACCTAAACCGAAAGGGTATTACAAGTGTCAAAATTGCAAAATTTGTCAATTTGCAAAACCTGGAAAAGAGTTTGCCCTCAAAATGACATACAAGTGGCAATACATGATTTTATCACTTGCAACACCACATTTGTGATATATGTGTTTGGTGCCCCTATGGACAGTTTTGCATGGGGAAAACTATACATACTGTACAGTATATGGAAGAAAGAGATTAGGAATATATTTTTTCCATTGTGAACACAAAAAGTGATACCACTATTGGGAGACACTTTGGAAACACATAATTCGAATCCAAAACTTTTAAACTTTATGGGTCTTGAATGTGTTAAACAACCAAGCAGTGATGGTGGCCATCTTAACTTTCTTCCGAGGAGGGAAAGCTACTGGATCTGTAGGCTGAACACTGTGAATCCAGGAGGTCTCATTGAAATGTGGGATCTCAAACCTTTCTTTTAGCTGTAACTGTTCAGTCACATCAACCTTGTATTCTTCTGCTCCTTCCCCCATACTATTTTAGTCCATAGTTTCAGGTTGCTTACTTTTGCTCTCTCACTAGCAACCCTACGCTCACTGCTTTATTATTTATATTATTTCCTCTTTTTGTATCTTCTTTTCCAAAAGGGTTCAAGTGATTGTACAGCATATAATGAAATGTTATTAGATTCTTCTTCTTTTGTCTTTCATTCTTTTCAGACCCTGGAAGTTCTGATTTTGCTCTGTGCTTATTGGAGTCTGCACTCGGAATTACTTCCCCCCCAACCGCAACCTGCACTTTAGGTCTATGGGGACTCCCCAGAAGAGATGAAGGGAGATCACGGCAGGACTGCTGGATTGAGGTGAAAGGGCCCCTTCTAACTGTTCAGGTGTGTTTCTTCTCTTTGTGATTCAATAGTAAATTAATTATTGCATTTTACAAATGAAATTATGTGAGGAGCTTTCTAGCCATGCCACTTGCCTGTGTATGTTTACAGTTTTTATAATTACATCCATTTATGTATGTGTATTCAGTACATTGTACATTGGATTTATTGGCATTTTCTTGACTGAATAACACTATGTTTATTTTGAGTATATTAATTTAATAACTATCAATCTGATTGCATCATCTTAAGAGGATTATTTAAGTGTGTCAGTGTCTCAGAGTCTCTGCCCCTTGATGAAACCTTTCCATTTTGGTGATGGGTCTTTACTCAGATTTGTAAATGCTGTAATTTTTCATAGCTTTGATAATAAAATTACCTCAGTAAGGTAATATTGCATCTGAGACTTGTTTACAATGCTATGAGGTGTTGCATGGCTAATTCTGGAAACACTGTCAGCTAAGCAGGGGTTAGCACCCTCTTAGCTACACCACCTGTTTCATTACTGTTTCTGCCAACAATTTGGATTTTGGCATCATCAGATACTAGGGTTGCATGAAATTTGCAGATTTCACTGCCACACAAATATTGTGAAATTCAACAATTTTCATGGAATTTCGCTAATATTCGAAGTCAGTAAAATTCTAACAGTACTGTGGAATTTCACTTTGTTTGGCAGAATAATCATGTGAACAGTGGAATTTCTTTGATGAACTGCAGAAATCTTCTTTACCATAAAACCATTCCACAGTTCATAGTAAAATTCCACTGTTTATAGTAGAAATCCCCAGAAACATATCCCGTGAGTACTGCAGTCATACAGCAGTCTTAAATTAGGTGAGAATAAAAGGATCAAAGAGTTATTTGCTATTGAAAACCCCTCTTTCTCTAGTGAGATTGCCCCACTTACTAAACATGACTCCTAGCAAAATATCATTTTTTTACATTTTTTAATGTTTTTTAAAATCCACAGTTCATCAAACAATTCAGCTGTTCAAAGTTAATGTATTTATTTAAGAGATTTATCAGGAAAGACATACATACTGAGCCATATAGCTTGTTTCCAGAAGCATCATGGGGAAGGGGGAAGGAGATAAGTACAAAATACAGCAGAAAGACAGTAATACAATAAGACACACAAATATACAAAAATATACAATGTCATTTTTACATAATTAAAACTGTACAGTTGATAACAACAGTAATGTGATGTTCCCTCACTCCTTGTCTGAAGCTCAGGAAACAGGGCAGGGTGGTAAAATTGCAATAGGCAGGTGAGCCCACGGGGGAGAGAGGTAGTGAAATGAGTGGGGGAGGAGAGGGAGGGGAAGGGTAGGGAGAGGAGAGATGGTAGGGAAGAAGGGTGGATATAGGGGTGGAGAAAGGAGGAAGAAAGGAGGAAAGGGACTGGAGTTGGGACTAGGCAGTGAAGGGGATTAGACAATGGGGAGGGGAGGACAGAGGTTAGTGGGGGATGTGGTAGAGAGTGGGAAAGGGATAGCAGCAGTAGTGTAGGGGAGTGAGGGGAGGGAAGAGTTTGAGGGGAGGAGATAGAGAGGGAGAAGATTGGGGAGGAAGGGAGGGTGGGGGATGAGAGTAGGAAGGAGGAGGAGGGGGAGGGATTGGGATGGCAGAAGAGGAAGAGAGTAGCAGTTGAAAGAGCTAGGGGGAGGTAGGGACTTGGGCTATGGGCATTTACAGGAGGGAGTGGTGTGGGATTGGAGTAGTGAGGAAAGAATGTGTTTGGAGGGGGCAGAGCAAATAGTTAGGGGAAGAGAGTTCCAGATATTGTGGAAGTGGAAAGTGAAGGCATTCTGACCAGCAAGGGATTTATGAGAAGGGAGTAGTAGTGGACAATAGCTTGAGTTATCGAGAGAGTAGGAGGAGGGTGGCATAGGGGAGAGACGGGAACTCAGGAGGAGAGAGAAGCATGCCAGAATTTGGAGATGAAGGCAACACTGTGGGTAAGGCAGAGATCTTCCAAGGGGAGAGAGCACAGAGTACAGGGTACAGTGGTGAGTAGGGGGAGGGTAGGCCAGGGCAATCTAGCAGAAACAGTGGAAGAGAGGGTCCAGTCTGGCTAAGGTGGACTTTGGTGCAGCACCGTAGACAATATCACCATAATCAAAAACGGGGAGGACCATCTTAGAAATGATTTCTCATTGAGCAGGTAAAAGGATGCAGCTTTTATTCCTGTAAAGGGCACGGAGCATGGGGTAGAGTTTTTTTCGTATGGCATCAATGTGCTGAGAAAAATCAAGGTGTTGGTCAAGCCAGATGCCAAGGTATTTAAATGAGGGTACATTGTCAATTGTACCCCCATCTAGGGTGAGGAAGGTGGGTTGGAAGGAGAGCCTTGACAGTCTCTGTCTAGTGCCGAAGCACATGGAGACCATTTTCTTAGCATTTAGAGATAATTGGTTTGATCTGAACCATTTCTGGACAGATTCAAACTCAAGTTGGAGTCTGGGTGTTAGCTCAGATGGTGAGGATCCAGATGCAAACAAGACCATGTCATCTGCATACATGTGGATGGATGGAAAGGAGCAGGCTGAGGGGAGGTTGTTGAGGAACTGCATGTAACCTCCCTGTTACCTGGGATTACTAGAACCCCAGTAAGACCTAGTGGCAGGCAGGGAAGGCAGCTTGTGAAACTCCAGTTAAATGGATTTCACACTGTCTGACTCCGTTCTCAGTCTCAGCTGAGACTGAGGGATGACATCATTTTAGAACTGTCGCAGCTGCATAAGCCACACTGGAATGTTGCAGTTGGAGGTTACAGTAGAACGCTGGGGAATTTGAAGCCAGTCTGTGTGCAGTCTGGGAGAGAGACTGTAGTGCAGCTGAGTGTGTGCAGGCTCTCAGAGCTTTAAGCTCTGTTGCAGAGCTACTTTTGTTTTTGGTGTGTGTTTCCACCTGAAGAGGAACACAGGAACTGATTATTGAAGTGGTGGAGACCACTCTCAATGGTTCAGAGCCCCATCCCTGAGGGGATGGGGGGAAGCTGTCTGCCTGTTTTCCAGGGGCAACCCCCCTGGGTCCAGCTAAGGGAAAGAAGCTGCCTGTCTGAGTTGTGCTGAGGCACCAGAAGCTCAAGAAGAGATTCCTTGAGGAGGAAATGCCTGTGGGGCACCTGCAACCAAAGGGCGAGTTCGCTCTGAAAAAGAGCCAAGTGTTTTCACCTGAAACAGAAGGAAACTAAAGGAACTGTTACTATGGGGTCAAGAAAAGTCAGCCAAGTACAGCTGGAAGATGTGTGGATTGGACTGCTTAACTCAGTGGGTGGTCTAGAGTAATGGACAAAGCCACTTATAAGTATGTTCAAGCCCAGCACAAATGGAAAGAAAGAATGTGGGGATTGGACTGCTTAATCTGTGGGGGTCTAGAGTAATGGACAATGCCACTTATTTTAAGTATGTTCAAGTCCAGCACAAATGGGGAGCAAGACAAGTAGACTGAATGTGGAATACATTTAACTAGAATCTACACAGCAAAGTGTTAAAGGATGAGGTGTTTACTTCCAGAGAAATGGCCGGGTATGAATTGTGGGAGCGAGAGGTAGGAGACCCCCCATCAGTAGTAACCAAATTCACTACTATGGATTTGCTCTGAGACACCTTTTGCTTTCTCTCAGGTACTTGGCCAGTGCTTGAGGAAAGTACCCAGACGTGCGATTGAAAGGAAGATTCCCTGAAGGAGCTGAGGTGCTCTTAGGTGGTTTAGGAAGCCACCAGAAAATGTTTCCATAAAGTATGGAAGGTGTCCAAGTGGCTGGCAAGGGAGCCGAGCCAGGGAAAACCAAGAACAGTGTACAAGTTCGGGCTGTGTAACCCAAAGCAGCGCACAAGTCCGGGCTGTGTGCCCAGTGTGTGGTAGAGCCTGAGGGCTAAAGTGATGAGGATGTGTTCTGGTCTCTTTTAATCTGCATTACCAGGAGTGTAGCCCCGTGGGGGTCCATCTTTGATTTGTTTATTCTGTTCGGATGTGAATAAAAGCCACACTTTAGAATCCTACTTCTGGTATTGGACACTACAGTTATTGCTTCCTGTGTTCAGAGTTACTTGGGTGCCCCTTGTGCAGAGTAGCCAACCCTAGCCTTTGTGCCGTGTGACCTATTCCTCCCTGAACCCAGCCCACCTGGTATTGCTGTCAGATACAAACGGCATACCAGCCTGGGGTAACATGCAGAACATGCAAAAATTATTCCACAAGCAATGTGGTCACATGATAGTCCTCTGCTAAGCAGGAAAGTAAAGGTCAAAGGGTGAGTTGCAATAACAACCCTTTCTCTCTCACCCCCCCCCTCAAGTGACTGCTCCTCCTCCTACTCTGCTGGACAGTTTTACAGTAGGTGTTGAAGAAGAAAGATTAGCAGCTCTTTGCAACTTGCTTTTGTAAATCAAAAAGCGATATTTCAAAGCACTTTGTAGCATTTATTTGTACAAGTTTTTTGTGAAGTCCCTGATGATTTTTGCTGTGTTTGTCTGCAATATAATTGTTAGCTTATCGATTTTAGATGTTGTGAGATATTTATTTGTTTGCATGCTGGAGGGTGACAAGAGAAAAATGGATCTTGTGGCTGTAGAAAAGTGGAGACAAAGAAGTGTTCGTCATCCAACAATGATGGTGAGGTGATGGGCATGGAAGTGGCACTGGCACCCTCTGCTTAGTGTCAAATGTTCCTATAGTTTGGGGGGGGGGCGGGGAGGGCTCGAGCAGCTGGAGCCAGCATCACTATTGCTATTTTTGTGTGGGACAGGTTGTAACTCTAAACCAAAAGGCAGCAATGTCTATGTCAAATACAAACTTAATTCAGGCAAACCTGTGACAAATTTGACAGCACTAATGCTGGACACAGGAGATGTTGGGTACTTCTGGAGGTGAATGCTGCTGAATCAGCAGTGGTGACTAAAATATGAGTTACTACCTGAACAATGAAAGTGGAATCCACAGTTACAGGATATTCTGAGGTTTACATAGGCCACTGCTTTTTTAACTTTCTCTTTATACTCCTTTCCTGTCTCCCACACCTGCCTCCTTCAGGAACTCACAAGGCACATCCAATCCCCTGTACGCCTATCTGCGACTGCCATCTTTCATGGAGAGCAGGTAGTCTACCTGCAATTTCAGTCCTCAATGGAGAGCAGAAAGTCCTGTAAAGTGACATTTTTAAAATAAATGTTTGCCTCAAAAGGCCTTTTTTTAAGCAATTGTATCCTGTTCACATGCCCCAAATGTCATTAAAATGTGTCAGTGTCAGTGGCTCAGTAGGTAGCACACTCACCTCTGAGGCCGGGAGATCAGAGGGCTGGGGGTTCAGGTCCCACATCTGGCACTTGGGTTAATATCCCAGTACTGACACTGTAGTGCAGCATGAGAGGGGTGCTGCATTTCTGAGGTGCTGTCTTTCGGATGAGACGTTAAACTGAGGTCCCATCTGCCTGGATTAGTGGTAGTTCAGGTGGATGTTAAAGATCCCATGGCACTTATAGAAAAGAGTAGGGGAAGTTTATTGACAAGAAATCATAACATCACAAGAAAATCAAAGATACATCAAAAGAAATTCAAAAACATAAAGAAAAATCCAGAAGAAATAATAACACAGTCACAGTATAACATCTTTCAAAAAAAGAAATTTTTTTTTTATTTTATTTTTATTTAGTTGTTTAACCAGATATAGCACACTAAGATGAAAGCTTTTTTACAGGAGCAACCTGTTGATAAAGTATCAACCTTGGATTTGGTAAACCTTCGGATATCATTTTCTTTAACAGATAGCAAACCAGCTTCAATCTGAGAAAAAATAGTACTATTTAATACTAACTGCTGCTGTAAAACAAATTGGCAATGAGCTTGCCATAAAAAATACTGTATGAAGGAAAAAAAAACATTCAACGTACTTTTATGATAACACTTCCAGATCCCCGTATAATCCCCTAAAACAATGGTGTGATATGAAATGTGATTCAAAAAAGGTAAATGCCAATGTGTAGCAGCGTCCTGCCAAAAAGAATGACTGTGGGGGCAAGTAACAAAAAATGCAGCATAGTTTCTTCACTATTAATACAAGTAGGCCTAAGGCAGAATCTCTCAGTCAGGGGTTTATATTTCAAATTACCCCGAACCCCCAGTTTTCCTTGAATGGACATCCACACAACATCCCAAATATGAGGAAAAATCCTTGAATCCATCAACTTGTGTATAGCCAAACTCATTTTTGTGGGAACACATTCAGGAAATATCCAAATAATTTTCTGTACATCATAAACAATAAAGGCATAAAAAGATTTTCTGTTCAGATTCAATAACATAGGCAAATAAACCTTCCATTGATACATCTTTTTAAGAGTTGATAGACCATAAGTTGGTAAAGAATCTGAGGATAAAAGTTTAGGGGGTAACAACATCCATTTAAGAATGCATCTTGACCAAAGGAATTGCATCCACAACTGCCAAGAGAGGGTAGCAGGTGTCCATAAGTAATTAAATGTACCAAAAAAGAACAGAGAATGATAAAAAAACGATGGGGTTAATTATAGCTAATCCACCTTTATGGATGGGTAAATAGGTAACATCCAATTTAGCAGGATTTAATCTATTGCCCCAAAGCATCTGAAAAAAAGGCTAAAAATTCTAGTTTCAAGATGCAATGGAGGAGGAAAAACCTAACATAAATATATAAAAACAGGCAATAGAAACTGCTTAATAATCTGAACTCTTTTCTTTTTCCCAAATTTCCACCCTCTCCATCTATGAACCTTATTTTCTCTTATATGCAACTGCTTTTCCTAATTATAAGTGGCCATATCACCTGGTCCAAACCAAATACCCAGAATCTTATGAGGGGCAGAAACTACCAGAATCCCTAAGAGATCTAAAGAGGCAAGAGAGAGAGAGAATGCAAAGAAAAAATAAAACTTTTATCCACATTAAGCACAGCTCTGGTGAAAGAGCCAAATTAGGTAAAAATCTGCAGAGCCATCCGTAAAGAGGAAGCATCCCGGACTAATAAAGTGACATCATCTGCATAAGTGGTAATTTTTTCATGTGGTCAAAAAGGGAAGGGAGCTAAACCTATAATACTAGTGTCCCAAAGAATCTGTTGGATTACAGGATCCAAAACAAAAGAATATAAAAGAGGACTCAAGGGGCAACCTTGTCTAAATCCAATGGTCAGAGGAACATCCATGCCAAAAAGACCATTAACCATAGGGATAATAGTTGTATCAGCATAAAGGAGGTATATCCAATACACAAAGGGTTTAGGAATACCATACTTCAATAAAAGGGGAAAAAGATAATCATGATGAACCTTGTCAAAGGCCTTAGCTTGATCCAAGGTTACCACAAATCCAGAAAGAGGATGTCTTTTAGTAGCTTCAAATAAATCCTGCAGGAGATATAGATTATGTTGTATACATCTGTCAGGAACAGCACAAGTCTGAGCTGGATGAATAAGGAGATCAGCCACCCCCAGTAATCTATTATGAAAAATTTTAGCCAGAATTTTGTAATCACTATTTAAAAGACTTAGAGGTCTCCAATTAGTCAAAAGGGCTTTATTCCCTGATTTATACAAAAAAAAATAATAGGGAGGTATTAAAACCAAAACAAGAAGAAGAGGAAGTTAACATGTAATTGAAGACCAAGGTAAGAAAATGGACCATGTGTGACAAAAAACGTTTATAAAAATCATTGGGAATCCCATCCATTCCCGGGGAAGTACCCACATTTAACTGAGATATAGCATTCTCAACCTCTTTTGGTAGTATAGGTTGCACTAGATATTGTACCATAGTTGCAGGTACCTGGGGCAATGGTGCAGTAAATCCAGACAGTAAGGAGGAAGAGGTGACCGATATAGGATGAAACATGAAACTGACAAACTGTTGCACCACCTCTATTATTTCTAAATCTGTGGTTACCATGTTACCATGTGTCGTGACCAGATGAGTCATAAGAGGGCTATCAAGCTGTTGCTTACAGGCTGCATATGGATCTGATGCAGGTGTCTTCTTTGTACTAAATCTAAATTCCATCTCTAGAGATTTAGCCCTATCATACTGATAGCTTTTCATTTGCTTTTTGATTTCAAAAATCTGTGAAGCAAATTCCTGCTTATTACATGGAGGATAAGACATTAAATTGTATAATTGATTTCTCAAGAAAAGATAACGTAAATAATCAGAATTCGCTCTGTGTTTACTAAAAGAAAGCATAAGGTGTTTAAGCTCCATTTTAGTATCCAGTCACCAATTTAACAGGGAATCATAGGAGCACATAATAGATTCTCGACATGCAAAAAAAAAATTCAATACGATAGAACAGGGAAGAGGAGTCTAAGAGAGATATATTGAATCGCCAACGAGTATGCGAAGAGAAAATTTTTGGAGGAACAGTAGTTAAACTTAAAGAACAAAATAAAATATTGTGATCAGAAAATTCCAAAGGTTGGGAAATACAAAAATAAGGAATCAAGTATTTAGAGACAAAAAACATATCAATACGGGTGGCGTATATGTGTCTATAATATATAGCACCCGTGCCCGTAGTATGCAGACTTCGGAAAGCATCCTGTAAATTAACTCCAGAAATAATCTGTACCAAGGCATTAGAATCACAGTATATCCTCTTCTGTGTGTTTCCTATAAGTTTAGTGTCTAAGGAACAATTAAAGTCTCCTCCCCAAATTATATTTTTCCTGGTATATAAAAAGGGCTTAAGTTCTTCAAACAGCTCAATTCTAGCTGATTTGAGTTGGGGGGCATAAAGATTAAAAAAACGAAAGGAAAAATCCCCAAGGGAGCAATCAAGCACTAAGGCCTTCCCTGGTTTAACATCAGTTAGCCTGGTAACATGAAAATGGGTAGATTTAAAAAGAATACCAATCCCATCCGCAGCCTCTAAACCAAAGGTCCAGAAGGAAGGGCCCCAATGCCATCGGTTTTTAACCTGTTCTACCTCAACAAGAGAGGAGAGGTGTGTTTCCTGAACAAAAAAACCCATCAACATCAAGAGACCCAAAAAAAGAAAACAGAGAAATTAGTTTTCTATAGGTTTTCAAGCTACAGACATTAAAAGATGCCAATTTCAGAGTAGCCATCTATTACATAGTCAAATTCAAGGCCCTCCCTTTAAACAGCAACTAGCCTTTCTTTTCTTTGACAGTTTGGTGGATTTGCTCTCCTCATCCTCAGTGGCCAACTCAGACCTGTGCGAAGTGTCCCCTGGTTCTTCCTGAAGAGAAGAAAAAAAATTCTCCATAGGAATAGGACAAAGAGAGGGATTTTTAAGAGAGGACCTGGTGAATCTACATCCTTTAACAGTTTCAAAAGGAGAAGGCATGGTATTTTCAATCAGTAAAACAGATATACTACCATCAATATCAGGGCCCAGAGTAGAAGTAGGAACAGGGCCCTGTACAGTTGTTGGGGTAGGCTGAGCTAAAGGCAAAGAAATATCAAGAGGGGCCACCAGAGGAGGGTCATTAGCAGAGGTAGTCTAAGATCGGGAGTCAGATGAACCAGAAGGAGGGAAACTCTGACATTTTTCCTGGGCCTTATAAACCAGGTCATCATGATCCTAACCTTCCTGTCTATTTTGTTTAGCACAAGGGCATTGATGAAAGGCATGGCCCTTCTCATCACAGAGGTTGCACTGAAAAATGTTCTCACATAAATCTACCGAATGGCCGTAGCCACCACATAGAGAACATTTTAGCATATCACAGGAGCTGCTAATATGCGTACGTGAGCCACATTTATAGCAAGCCTTGGGTTGGCCACTGTAAAAACAAACACCCCTGTCCTTACCTAAAAAAAAAACTGTTAGGTAAATGAATGATGTCAGAATTTACCTGAAACAACTTTA
Organism: Neoceratodus forsteri; assembly: GCA_016271365.2. Taxonomy (NCBI): domain Eukaryota; kingdom Metazoa; phylum Chordata; order Ceratodontiformes; family Ceratodontidae; genus Neoceratodus; species Neoceratodus forsteri. The sequence continues at coordinate 729,436,917 of CM057455.1, forward strand.
CTTTAAATTTCCAACCTCCAGTCCAGATACCCTCTAAGTCTACCAGAGCCTCTGGAGGTCCAAGAATGTCACATCTCTTTCGTAGCCAGTGATAAATGTCATTGACATTCACCCCTTCATTACAGAACATAATCATCACATACCTAATTTGTGGTCTAGTTAAGGGGATAGCAAAAAAGGGGGTCCATAAGGGAGTGTTCTTAAGGGCAGAATATTTTTCCCAAAATTTTTCCAAACTGCCATTAAGTCGAAAACTGATATCAAAGGAGTCTTCCCCAGACACATGGATTAAAACATACAGATCTGAGGGAAAAAATGCATAGATCCTCTAAGCAAATGGTTAACAATATAATATTTATCTGGATGAGTAGATAGCCCACCCTTGTACCGTAAACGTACTGCTTTTCTCCTGGGAGCCTGCTCTAATTTGTTCTTAAAAAGATCTGCCATGGAAATGCATTTAGAACTGCCTAAATCTGTAGAATTTTGATTAAGACCCCCCCCAGAGGATGTACTAGGGCCAGGAATGGCCTCAGACTCCGCCTGCATAAGGTGCGCACCTTTTTTATTAGCTTTACATGAAGAAACATGTCCAGGAGAAATACCTGAGCTCAGATTGGTGGCATGCTTAGATGAAGAAGTTGTAGGCCCGCTGTCCACCCAGTCCAGATCCGGTATCCAAGTCCCTGAAGTTGAACGAATCCACCCTGATTTGGCAAGCGTTTCATCAGCTGACCAGTCCATCAAAAAGTCTGTAGAATCCGAAGAAAGTCCAAACTGTTTACGCACCACTTGTGAAGTCGAAAGATCATTTTTCGGTGTCGGTTGCACTACCGACTGCCCAACTTGCTCAAACTCCATACCTGGAAGTTCCGTCATTGAAAACGGGTCCGGAGAGACAACTAGACCCAAGTCAGAAAAAGCCCTGGTCTGTAAAGGAGTTGGCATTGGAATAACAGGGCTATCCACAGAAACGTTTTTTTCTGATACATTCTCCTGAACTAGCTCACTGTTAGCATCCTGTACGATAGCACCAGAAACCACAGAACCAGACGTCCCACTCCTAGGGACAGCTTCCAAATCGATCACTGAAAACCTCAGATCGGAAAACAGCAGGAGCCTCTAGAAACATCGTCCTGCTCCATACAAGGTCGCCCTCGCCTGCTATCTGCAAACGCGAGCGAGTTCTCTACTGCAAAGCAGCCGAAGAGTAGGGAATTTCCCGTGTCCCGGCCAAATTTCCCTCATTCACTAAAAATACCACCAACAGCTTAATCTGGTTCAAGATCAGTTGGCATTCATCTGTATCCCCCTCCCCCGGGTCGTGACAAAAAATAGGCAGGATTTGTCTAGTGCACTTACTTGGTCAACAAAAACTAAATAAATAAATAAAATAAAAAAATATATTTATCTTCAAGCTCTTAAAAGGCATTTTTTTATTTTAAATTTATCTTCTCCTACCTGCCTATGTGCCCTGAGACCTTAAAAGGACCTGATAGCCGCCAGACCCTGAAAATGTCAGCCTACATTTCTTAATAAGGCCTTAGCTCCTGAGCCCTGATTTTTCTCCATCCTGCCTGCATGCACGCAGTTCTTTAAAGGACTCACTACACCCCAAGCCTTGACAATGGCTTTAATAGCAGTCTGCATTTTTTTATGATTTTTCTCCTGCCTGCCTGCATGCCCCTAGTCCTTAAAATGCCTCTTGTTAGCTCCCAAGCCCTGCAAAGGTCTTTTTAAAATGAATTTCATGCCTGCCTGCCCTGATACAGTAGGTCCTTATAATTATTTAACCCCCAAGTCCTTAAAATGGCTTTTAAGTTTATATATTATGCTGCACTGGTGAGGGTCACTAAAACTCCATAGGTTTGAGAGTACTGATTTTAAACCCTTAAAGAGACTTTTCTCTGTGTGCTGTCTGCTGCCCTGACAACCAATTCAACTCCCAGCCACAGCATGTTCCGATGGGCTGAACAGCACTCACCATCAACACTTGTTGGGGGAGGGATCAGTTGCCAGTAGCAGCCAATCAATGCCTCCACTTCAGACTGCAATCTGATGCCTAGTGAGAGCACCTGTCATGTGACACCAGCAGCACAACTGAGTCAACACGCTTCTCAGTGCACAGATTTAACGGTCACATGACAAGCTCTCCACCACACTGCTCCTTGCTGGCCCTGGTTTCTGTGCTATACCTAAGGGTAACTGCTCTCATGAACTTAGTCACGCAATGCTAATTTTACACCATTGCAGATGGCAGAGGCACTTGAGGAGGGGGTGGGCAAGGGAGATGAAAAGGTAGGAGTACCGGAGAAAAAACATTAAAGATACAGTAGCACTAATGCCTTAGTTTTCCCAGTGGGCAGGCAGTGAGGAGCTGTAGGTGTCTTTAGACAAAAGCACTTGCCTTGGGGCACCTAAAGTATAGGAAGTTTGCACCCTGGCAGTGTCTCCTCCCATTTGTAACTGTCTCCTTACAGTTCTGACAGTGCATCCCACTGTATTCAAAGTTACACATATTTCACCATAGCTTGTTATATCTGTGTCTCATTCCAATTACATGACTGTCTGCTCCCAGTTACCCCAGTATCAGTTGCAGCAGTATCACCTTACAGTTATTCAGTTTCTTCTCCCAGTTACACCAACACCATCAGCTCAAGGGTGAGATATACAAGAACAAGAGGGGTGATTGATTAATCAGAGAGTGGTGTCAACATGGAACTCTCTACCCAATTCAGTAGTACACAGTACAACAATGGAATATTTTAAGAGATCCTTAGATAACTGTATGGGGAATACATGCAAATTATACCACCACTGATAGGTGGTGAGTAGCTCTTGGCTAGCACTAACTGACTTGTATAAACACTATGAAAAAAACAAAACAACTCCACTTCCCAGCTTTTGTCCCAGGGTCCTAGTTACACCAGTTTTTATTTACTAAATAAAAAAAAGGCAATCAGTTCAAAAGAAGTATAGTATTTTTTGCAGTTTGCCACATTATTCCACAATATGTGACAAAATTCTCCAGTTTAAGGTGGAATTTTGCAAAATGTTTTTCCATTTTTCATAGAATTTCATGGAAGTGAACTCTGCCAGTGGAATTTAAAATTTCCCCAGCCCAATCAGATGCACTTGAAGAACTGGAAAGGCTGCTAGAGTGGAAGTGCAATCAATAAAAACATAGAATTTGATTGCAGATAAGAACTGCATGGCCCATCCAGTCTGCCCATTCCTCCCTATCTACACTATTACCATAGACTGTACTTGATCTACAGCTCTTTCTCCCTTCCCTTTCCTTTCCACTATGATTCCCATGTACTTATTCCATGCATTCTTGAACCCCACTACTGTTTTCACTTCTACCACCTCCACTGAAAGGCTGTTCCAAGAATCCACTACTCTTTTTGTGAAGTAGTACTTCCTCACATTTACCCTGATTCTACCCCCCTCCAAATGCATAGCTTGTTCCCCTGTTATTGAACACCTTTTCTTCTGAAGAACACTTCCCTCCTGCATCTTATTTCTTCTTATGAGGTATAGAAAAGGTCTCAGTCATATCCCCCTCCATCCTCTGTTCCAGGGTGTACATATTGATGTCCTTCTGTGACTAATAATAATAATAACAATAAAAATAATAGACTGCTGTGGGAAGCCAAACCAGTTTCTCTGGCTATAGAGTCATGCTACCAGCATAAGTCCTCACAGCTCTATGACTGCTAGGCCCACCCTGACTATCTCCACCACCACCAGCTGCAGAAGTTGCACTTGGAACTGACATGGTGGAAGCATTATCTGTTCTTTTGCTTCTGCAGTATCTCTTTCTTCTGTTCTTTTCTTCATGTTTTCTACATGACAGGTGACACTATGGTACAGCAGGATATGGTACAAACCATGATGGCTCACTATATACTAACATACTAATTGCCAGCAGATTAGGCCTTATGATCTTTAGAGTCTGCTCGAATCTCAGATCCCTAGTTGGTACCAAGGCCCTCCTCCCCTTGTGTTCCAGAAACCCCTATCATCCATCCCCACCCCCCTGGGCCAGGCCATCATCTGATACATCCGCTTTCTGTGTCTGTCCCACCCTCTCTTGAAGCCCTCCACTGTGTATCTCTGAACCAGCTCGCCAGACAGAGCGTTCCAAGGATCCACCACCCTCTCAGTGAAAAACCTCCTCCTCTTTTCCTCCCTCACCCTTCCACCTTTCAACTTCAAACCATGCCCTCTGGTGATACCTCCGTGCTTTAATCTAAAGATCCCCTCCGTGTTTACCCTATTTATTCCCTTGAGGTACTTGAAGACCTCAATCATGTCCCCCCTGTCTCTCCTGTCCTCCAATGAAAACAGGCAGAGCTCCTCAAGTCTGTCTTCATACGCCAAATCCCTAGTCCTCGTATAATCTTAGTTGCCCTTCTCTGTACCATCTCCAGGAGCTGTATGTCCCTCTTTAAGTGTGGTCTCCAGTACTGTACACAGTACTCAAGGTGTGGTCTAACCAATCCATTGTACAGCGGCAGAATCACTTCCCTGCTCCTAGAGGTGATCCCCCTTATGATGCATCCCAACATCCTGTTTACTTTGCTAGCCGCTCTCTTGCACTGCTTGGAGTAATTCATACGTGCATCCACCATGACCCCTAGGTCTTTTTTCCCTGTTGAGGCCTCCAGCACCACTTCTTCCAGGGTGTACCTGTGTTTAGGGTTTCCCCGCCCAAGATATAACACCTTGCACTTGGTGATATTGAAATTTAATTTCCATGTGTGAGCCCACCTTTCCAGGGTGTCCAGGTCCCCTTGCAGGGTCAACCTTCCCTCTTCCCCCTCAACTACTGCTGCCATCTTGGAGTCATCAGCAAAGAGACTCATTTCACACCCTATAACCTCCCTGATGTCCGAAATATAAGCATTGAACAGGATTAGACCCAGGACCGAGTCCTGCGGAACCCCCACTACCGACCTCTCTAGGGTTCAAGAGCTCCCCACCGACCACTATTCTCTGAGTGCATCCAGCTAGCCAGTTTTCAATCCATCTGACCAACAAAGGGCCTACTCCCAACCCCGTCAGTTTCTCCACCAGACCATTGTGGGGACAGAGTCAAACACCTTGCTTAAGTCCAAGAATAATACATCCACAGGCTTTCCCCTGTCCAGTTCTGATGTTACCTATTCGTAGAACTCCACAAGACTGGTTTGACATGATCTTCCTGGCACAAATCCATGTTGATGACTATCCAGACCTCCCACCTCCTCCAAGTACACCCCCAATTGTTCCTTTAGTATACTGTCCTTTAATTTTCCCACCACCGAGGTCAAACTGATGGGTCTATAATTACCTGGTACTTCCCTCGACCCCTCTTTATGGATTGGAACCACATGTGCCTCTCACTAATCCCTAGGTACCCTCCTTGTCTCAAGTGACCTGTTGAACAGCTCCGCTTGGGGTGCAGCCAGTATGTTTGCCAATTCCCAAAGTACTCTCAGATGAATGCCATCCGGCCCAGGAGACTTATCTTTCTTTTGGCCCTTAAGGGCTAACCACACCCTTTTGGTGGAGATAGCAGTAGTAAAAAGGCCAGGCGGAGGGCCTTACTAGCCTTTTTACTACAATAATTTGTATGTTGAAGAACAACTGACCACATGATGCAGAGCAAGAAGAAGACAATGAGCTAGAATGAGATCACCCAACCCAACTAACAGATCCTGGGCTGAACCCACATCCCAGCCCTACTGTTTAACTCCCTAACCTTTCTCTTCTGGATATCTCTCACGAACCCTGATCCCATCAGTGCTCAATGGCCAAATGACAATGTCAGTGACAATGGTCAAAAAAACAATGCAACATCAGAGTAGGGAAAAGGACTGCAGGATTGGTAAGGGATTGGCTGTGTTGGAGAACATAGAGGGTTACTTTCAATGGAGAGTACTTCAAGGTCAGGGAGGAGACAAGTATTGTGCTACAGGTATCAGTCTTCAGATCGGTCCTCTTTAACATCTTCATCTGTGAAACTGGCATAGAGGTTCAGTAGCAGACAATTATAGACAATTTGAAACCATTGGCCTATTGCAATAGGGCAGTGGGAGGGCAAAGAGAATGCTATGATACATAGGAAGGGAGATCAGCAGTAGGAGGTGGATGGTGATCTGGTCATTGTATTCCTGGTTCCACACTACTGCATGAGGTTCTGGAACTCACACTTGAGGAAAGACAGGGATAAGGTGGTGGCAGTGCAGAGGAGGCTAACCAAACTGATACAGAGATAACAAGCAAAGTTCAACTTAGAGACATTGGGAGACCTCAACATGCACACCCTGGAGGCAGTAAGAGAGAAGAGCATTTGTTAGAGATGTACTGCTGGTGCCCCTAAGGCATGATGAACCTGCAGCAACCAGTCCCATGAACAGCAGCAGCAGGCATCCCCTAGCCTCTCTAGGCTACTGCATTTGTCTGCAGGTCAGACCCAGACCACCGGTGCCCCTAAGGCGTGAGGAACCTGATGCAGCCAGCCCCACAAACAGCAGCAGCAGACATCCCCTAACCTCTCTGGGCTTTTGCATTTGTCTGTGGGTCAGACCCAGACTGCTGGCACCCCGAAGGTGCAAGGAACCTGCAGCAACCAGTCCCACAAACAGCAGCAGCAGGTACGGCTTTTTTGGCTATGACTACAGAGATTTGCAAGCTGGGAGTGCCTTGGCTAAAATTGATTTCCAGTGCCTTCACAAGGTTTAGCCCTGACTGGCCAATTGTCAACTTGCAGCCTTCCGACTGGTCTGCACCTGAAGCCTGGCTTCAGTCAGCTTCCCCATCTAGGACTCTGCTCTAAATCCATCCCTGCCACTGTAATTTTTAGGCCCACCCCCCCAGGCCACCTTAAATACACGTTAACCATGCCTACTTCTCTCTTCCTTACCTCTCATTAGCTAGGACTGTTGGTCTTCATGACTTCTAGACACTCATCTAACATCAAATCTCATTTATTCCATGTTGGTTCTGTGGGTGACCAACAGTTTTAATTAGTAGGGACTTGAGTGGTATAAACTTGATGACACTGTATAACCACTACCACTCTGCCCTTAATTATATAGTTACTATTACTGTTGCCTCTTTTCTGTCTCAGAAGCAGGGCTAGCTAAAGCCTCAAGGTACTTGCCGAACAATCAGAACTATGCAGGTATCTCCCTTGTCCTTAATGCCCCATTTTCCTCTTATGTCTTGTTCACTTGTTTGGGTTATCTCAACATCCATTAGTTGGTACCCGTCACAAACAGTAACAGGGAAGATTGCCAAGGTATGTCACATTCCATGGATCAGTATATATGTGCCTGCTTGTTCCACAAACATGATCTGGCTATACACCTACCGTGGTGGGATGGTACTGTGTAAGTACTAGGTAGTGAGGGTGTAGCACCTTCTACATATGCTCTGCTGTCTCCCATGCACTTTGCAGTAATGGTTTAATCTATGTGGAGTTTGGCCATTATGACAATAATCTTAGGATCCCTCCAGCGACTGCTAGCTATCACCAAAAATGGAAATGGTCTTCAGCACTCAGAGTCCTCTTAGGGACTATCAGAAAATTACTGCTCCTTTTACTACTGTGCTCTGGTAATATAGAACTAAACCCTGGCTCCCCAGCAACTATTTCTTCTCCAGCTGATCTGCCTAGTCTCAAAGGTTTGAGCTTTATGCATGTCAATACATGCAGCCTATTAAAGAAAATCACCTCCATCCAGTCATGGGTCTGTCATACCACTCCTGATACACTGGTAGTTACCAAGTCCTGGCTTAGACCTGGTTTAGGAGACTGTGAAATGAACATCCCCTCATACTTATTGTTCAGGATGGACAGACCACCCAGAGGTGGTGGAGAGCCATATATTTTAAAGATAAATACCCTGTTTCTGTTACTGACTCAACCTCCGTTCAAAATTAATTTGAAAGCCCATCTGTTAAAGTTGAGATTTCTCCTATGGTCTCGCTCTACGTAGCTGGATGTTACAGATCTCTGTCAGCTGGTTTACAACTTTTCAAACATCTGGAAAGTACACTGAGAGCTGTGTCATCTGAGGTCATAATTTTAGGAGACTTCAATTTAGATTGTTTCTCCAGTGCCTACACACCCCTTAAAGACACCTGTGATGCCCTTGGGCTGACTCAACTAATTAATGAAGCTACTCGCCCTAATAAAAAGAATCCAACCAATAGCTCTCTACTAGATCTTATTATTGTAAGTAAACCTTACCTATATTCCCATGTTGGCATATTCTTCTCAGATATTAGTGATCACTGTTTTATTGCATGTGTAAGAGCTAACCCTAAATCGACATCCACTTCTAAATTCACCACCAAGAGATGCTGATGCAACTTTGAGCTCTGTGAGTTTGCCACAGAGATAAAAAACTCCTTGCATTGGCAGGACTTCTGCCTATCAAAATCAGTAAATATGTCATATGACATCTTCCATGAAATTGTACTAGGGGCCCAGGATAAGCACACTCCATCTGTCAAAGTCCATACCAGGATTAAATCATGCCAATGGTTTACAGCTGAGTTAACTCATTGTCTCCTAGCCGACGCCTGTAGTCGTCAGTAAAAAAACACTGGTGTGTCCTGAGTACGTCTGCAGAAGTCGGCTACTGACGCCCAGTGTGCCCAAGCAACGTCTGGAGAAGTCACTTATATTTTTTAATTTATAGTGTAACAGAATATAATATATATTTGACTGCATAGCACCGTTGGACAGGTAATGTTATGCTGAACAACTCTGTCACTGATATTTTGTGCATATCATGCATACTTTAGGAGTTATTTGCATTTGTTTATGGTATGGTGTGTATGGCTTATGTTGCCTGTTTTACTGAAAAAATATTTTTTGCTGTTTCAACCAGTTTAAAAATAAATTACATATTATTATTTGCATACCACCATTGGGAAGGTAATGTTGTGCTGAACAACTTTGCCACTGATATTTTGTGTATATCATGTATACTTTAGGAGTTATTCACATTTGTTTATGGTATGGTGTGTATGGCTGACATGTTTTCCATCAAGATTCACCTAAGCAGCTTGAATAAAATTCACTTTTTTGGCACTTCAGCAGGTATAAAATAAAAACCGTATTGATTACAACTGTCTGCATAGCACCATTGGAAAGGCATTTTTGTGCTAATCAACTTTCATGCTGATACTTTGTGTGTATCATGTATACTTTTGGAGTTATACGCATTTGTTTATGATATGGTGTGTGTGGTTGAGATTCAGCCCTCAAATCTCACCAAAGCACCTTGACTAAAATGGGGAAAAATTACGTTTTGTAGTAAAAAGATATCTTTTTTTTAACTAACATAATATTAAAACACCATCTAATGTCTGTATGCTTAATTTGGTGTTGATATTTTACATATTTCCAACAAATAAATGGCTTATGTTGCACTTTTTTAGTGAAAAAAATATTTAGTTTGCTCTTTCGACCAGCATAGAAAAAAAACTAAATTACTTATTATTACATGCATGCACCATTGGAAAGGCAATTTTGTGCTGAATAACTCTGCCACTCATACTTTGTGTCTAGCATGTACAGTTATTGAGCTATTAGCATTTGTTTGCAACATACTGACTATGGCTTGATTTTGCTTAGAAAGGCCCAGGATTCACTGTTAAAAGTATACAGGAGTTTCAGGAGACAAGTGATGTAATCTCAGAGTGAGCCTGTGGAGGCAATGAGTTAAAGTCCGCACTTCAAAACAGGGACATGTTATGGAAAGTTGCTCTGAGATCTAAGCTGCCTGCCAATTGGATTATGTTTAGAAGAGCTAGAAACCTTAGCTCCAAGTTGGTCAGAGTAGACCCTGGAGTCAGTTGAATAACCAATTATGACTGATTTACAACAATTATGACAGATTTTTTCAACCAGTTGAAAATATATGACTGCAACTGAATAAGGAAAATCCAACCAATTTTTTCAACTTCCGCCATTGTGGAATTTTATTTATGTATTTGCAAGGGGATCCCAACTCGTGTAAATTAACACACAGGTCCACACAGCAATACAAATGACACAACAATATTACAACAAGTACCCCCGATTCTTAGCACAAGCTTCTGAAAATTGTCTGTGTGAAAACAATGGCATTTACAGTACATACTGTAACTAGGGAAATCACCTTGTTACCTTTATACCCAGAGTACTTTCTACACTAACATTTTACATTGTTTTTCCTATCTATCTAGAAAATGATTTACACTTTGATTTTATGGTTTATGTATATGTACATGTACCAGTTGTCATCACTTAGTTACTGCTGTTTAACTCTCTGCTGTATCCCTTCCCCCAGGTCCTACCTGGAAACAAGCTTTAACTCAGTGTGCCCATCCTTAATCCCAGTAAACAAATTTTACTGTAAATAAAATGCAGCTAAGACTGTAACACTAGTGCTGCCCAGCATCACGTCATTAAAATCCCTGCTTTCAGTGCCAGAAATGAAACATATTGTAGAAGGTCAGGGGATTGCAAAACACAGGGGCATCTCCAAATGCCAAGGTGCCATAACATACAGAGATGAATGCAAGCAATTTAAGAATCAAAGACAACAAAACAAAAGTGAAAAGTACTTGTCAGTTACAAAGCAGAGCTTTCAGGTCAGTCAGACATTTTCCCAGTAGTTCCTGGGCAATTGCACCATAGATCACATTATTTCCTATGAATGTAATGACTCTGTTTTTCTTACTGCAATAATCAGTTTAAGTGTGGGAACAATTTCTCTGTAAACTGCTCCAGTGCCCAGTAAAAGAGAGGAACCCACACACATCAGAATTTCTGAAAGCCAATACATACAGCAGTGTCAGGATCACAATGCCCTATCTAGGGAATCATAATGCAACCTCAAAAATGTGCATAATAAATCTCTACTGCCACCACACAAAGCAAGTAACCCCTAGATGAAAAGCGTCCCATGCCGGTCTAGTGTGCCACTAATCAGAAGAGAGGAAGCTGCCAGCCTGCTATGCTGACCAGGCAGAACCAAGCCCCAAGTGAGTTAACAAGGCACAGATATAAGTACTTCACAAAACTCTCATGCAGACAATATATGAATTGTTTAGCATAGGCTGCTCCAATCTATGAGGAAATGCTGCATCTCTTAATTATGCTCCAAGATGTTAGCTCAGGTGATAAAAAATAGCCAGGTCACATGAAGGACATTAGGACAATATGCATCTGTGTCTCCCCCCGGGAGTTAACTGTGTGCTGTTCCCCTGAACTGTACGGAGTGTTGAGATGCCTGCAGCAGTCTCTGAACCTAATGCTTGTGGAAAAAGAACATCCTGGATGGAGTGCCTCTACATCTGGCTAATGGAAGAAAGGAGTTGATTGTAATGTAGGTCTGGGCAAGACAGGTGGGAATAAGTGCTGGAAATGGGAGAAATCCATGGTAACTCACTTCTATGAGTAAAATCAAAAGCCTGATTCCGGGAGTAGAATGGTGAAGGACTGCTGTCTGTAGTTAATGTGCCAAACGTGCCAAACATACTCACTGAAAGGCAAAAAATTTACTAAGAAATATGTAGACATGCAAACTACAAGAGGAAATTTGCTCCAACCCCTAAATAGGCAAGTTCAGTCCCCCATGACAGCTGTTGGTTCCTTCAGCAAATTTTCTGTTTCCCAAACTGTTGGGTGGGATAAAAAGTACATTTTTAATGAAATCTCCACAGACCATTTTGTCTAGATTTCATTTCTACAAGCTACTGAAGAACGTCTCTGAATGAATTCAAGCCTTCTCAAGAAATTAATTGATTAGCCAATACAAACACCTGTGCAAGGTTGCACCCCTCCCCATACTAAAATAGCCATTGCATAAGGAGGGTGTAAAAGCAAAAACAAAGATGGATGAAAAACATTGAGGAGCAGAGTGTAAAATAAGGCCAGCTCTGAAGCACACATCAATACTTACTTACAAAAATCTATAATTTCCTAGTTAATAATATACCATATTAAATAATTTTACATATTTAATGTGTCACTCCTCTGTAATTCAATACAGACGAACCAATAACTACCACAAGAATATATTGATGCATACTAAGTATACGGAGCCACCTATTCGCCATGAAAAAAGTGAACATACTCCATTATAAAATGGGAACCTCCCAACAAATTACTAACTGAATATATTATTATTTTAAACCTTGCTATGAAAAGTATAGCTAAAAACATCTGACCTTCCAAGGGGAATACACATAAATAAAGAAAGAATCAATTGATCAATTAATCAGTATCAATTAATCACATCAGTAGCTTGGCACAGTAGTTCTGACATAACTATATAAATGGCCTGAAATCAATTTCTGCATTCAGACTATTTTGAGCCAGTGTATTTAAGTGATACATCCACTCCGTTTCTTTTTCTTTTCTTTTTTTTTCAAACTGGCCTTAAGCCTCTCCCCCCTTTCTTGCCCTGGTATGCAATTGAGGACTCTGAAGGAAAATGCTGTGGTCCCCACATAAACTTTACCCCAGGTGCACCGCCCAAAATAAATTACCTATTTGATCAATTTCAAGCTGCTGGTCCTCCATCCAGACATTTACATTACAGCACAAAGCGCAAAGCCACAAATCACACTTGGAGCTTACCTGAGGCTGTCAATTTATAGTCTGTTGGTTCAGCCTTTCAGTTTCTCCTTCTGCCTGGGCCCTCTCCTCGAGCTGGAGTGGACTACTCAGACCAGCACCTGATGGCAATTATGGTCGCAATCTTCTTCAGTGGGGTCTCTCTTCCCACGGCCTGCCTCAGTTCTCATCCATCCTTCAAGTCTTCAACTGTTTCTCTTGCCCTGCCCACCCATGTTGTTGCAGAATACTTTGCTGCAGCAGGCTGCCTGCCTGGCCTAATACTTTTATGGTCTGTTGCCTCAGTCCTCCTCCCTCCTAGGCATGTACGTATGGCTTCTCTTGAACCAATACTGATTGGGCTTGGGCCTGCCTACTGTGCTCAGTGCTACCACAGCCTGGGAACATATACCCACATGTGAGCTCATGACCATTGTGTCCTGCCCAGTCCCTTCCTGACTACCCAAACTGCAGTTTGTCCTCCTGCCCCTCTCCCAAGTCCCGGCCATCCCACAGTGCAAGCCCCTCCACCTACATGGTTATCTGTCTCTGCTTTCCTCCAGTCCAGACTCCCTCCTTATGCACTCACTTGTTCCCTTGGGCCCAGGCCCTGCTTCTGGTGCTCTGTCACTACTGAATGTTGATTTTTCAAGCCCAGGCGACTCCCTCCCAATTTTTTTCTCCTGTTCTAACTGCACTGCCTCTGCTGTTAGTCAACTTCAGAGTCTGTCAAGTTGACTAGGGCAGATTGAGGACTCCCAACCCCGATTTTGCAAGCCAGCCTAGTGTGGCCATGGACATACACACCAGTGTTCCTCTGAATCCTCCCTGCAGCCACTTCATTCTCTGCTCTTGCCCAAGTGACTCAGTTTGCATGTGCAGCATGCCCAAATGAAACAATTCCTGGCTCCTTCCTCTCTTTCATCCTCTATTGGAGGCTTAGTGCCGAGGAACCAGAAGCACAATGTGGTTGGTGGCTCAGGCTGTCCACAACTACACCCAAATTTAGAATAAAAAAATGCCTGCAGCAGTTGACATTGGATGGGAGGAGGTGGAAGGGATTTGGCCCCAGCAGAGTCGCCGAGTTCAGAAAAATTAGATGCAAATTCAATTACAGCTGCAACTAAGGGCAATTGCACAGCTAATTGTAATTGCCTTGAATTATAGCCCATGATTCCGATGGTTGATGGTGGCTCTGGGTCTAGTCAGAGAGGAAAAGGCTAATTTTTACCTTATGGTGCTTGAATCACCCTCGTAATTCACCACCAGCAAAAATTATAGTTGGTGGCACCCTGGTCATAGACAGGCCTGCCATCCTTGAGCATCTCAACAACCACTTTGCCACTGCTGGTCTAGCTTTCGATAACTCTCCAGCCAGTAATCTCTGCTCTCAATTTGGTATCCTTGATCAAGGAGTACCTGTTCCTGACTCTACATTCTCAATGCAGCCTGTATCCCTGAAGCAGGTCAAAGACCTTCTTTTACAGCTGGACACAAGGAGAAGCACAGGAGCAGACTTCCTGGATCCTCTCAGTCTGACTTTGATTTGTCTGTTGGAAGCCGATAACCTTGCTACACTGCAAAGAACAAACTATAACTCCACTTAGGACCTGGAAACCTGGTAAGGCACAATACTTGTAAAGAAGGGGAGCTACGCTTTCTACAAAAAGTTTCATTTTTTTTTCCTTATTGTCATTAAGCAGAGAATTGCAGGACTCTATTAAAAGTGTAGTAATTTTGTAACCAGAGGGAGTGAGATACAACTGAATTTGCTTGATTGTTGGGGTTGAGACCTAGGATTTGGAAGGATATTTTAGCAACATTTTAAAAGTGTCCTGCTGGCTGAGAAATTAAGTTTTTATCCCTGGTTTCACTGAAAGATTTTGTGTATTGGAATCAGACATAGCAGACTGCCTACATTGAAAGGCCTGCTTACGTCACAGGTGTCACTAGTCAATCAATTGGCTGTGGGTGGGGTTTCATCACTGTGCTGTCTTAGGCATCCTTCACAGTTAGAAGCCAGTCAGTCTGACTTTGATTTGTCTGTTGGAAGCTGAGAACCTTGCTACACTGCAAAGAACAAACTATAACTCCACTTAGGACCTGGAAACCTGGTAAGGCATAATAATTGTAAAGAAGGTGAGCTACACTTTCTACAAAAAGTTTCATTTTTTTTCCTTATTGGCATTAAGCAGAGAATTGCAGGATTCCATTAAAATTGTAGTCATTTTATAACCAGAGGGAGTGAGATACAACTGAATTTGCTTGATTGTTGGGGTTGAGACCTAGGATTTGGAAGGACATTTTTGCAACATTTTAAAAGTGTCCTGCTGGCTGAGGAGTGAGTTAATTTTTATCCCTGGACTCAGTAGAGTAATTTGTGCAGGAGCTGTGGTCTAGTAAATTGTGGTGTTAGTTGAATTACTATAAAGGGCAATACTCACCAGGGTGGTGGAGCAGTTGTGTATTTGATTGTTTCTAACAGTCACCAGTGGCTGTGGACTACCCACCACCCTACCCACACCTGCCCCCAAGAGTGGCATTTCTTTTATAGCCACAGTTCTGACATCACCTCCTCAACAGGTATTGGGGCAGAACTGTCATATCCTTAATAACCCAGCACAGTGCAAAAAAGGGTAGGTACACACCACAAATAATAATACAAATATATATATATATATATATATATATATTATATTATAAGGGAGAGGGACATGTGGGGAGTGGTGCAATGCACTGGCTGTGGGACAGCAGTTTTCCAGGAGACATTCTGGAAACTGCATTGCTGTCCTATTTGCAGGCAACTGTCAGCTCTGAGGGAGGAGGCTGCCCACCTCAGGCTGAACTAGCAAGGACTAAGCAGGCCTCCCCCTTCCAAAGAGCACCACTGCCACAACCACTGCCTCAGAGGTTGCTAAGTATGAAGAGCAGTTGGACCACAGTGGGTTCTGGGAGGGTGCGGGTGGTGTACCAGAGGCGAAGCCCCCTAGCTGTACCTCTACACAAATCATATGCCATTCTGGCAGAGCAAGGTTCCTCTATGATGGCACCCTCAGTGGAGACCCAGAAGAATGCTGAGGACATCCACAAGGGAGACCCAAAAAAGGGTGGCAAGGGACATCACAGGGGAAGAAAACAGCTTCTGATAGGGGACTCTATTGTTAGTGGGGTAAACCTGGGAAAGGGAGAGGAGAAGGAAATAAGGTGCCTGCCTGGTGCCATGGCTTGGAGGGACAGGAAGTGAATCCTCAGGATTACAGAAGCAGCATCACAGGAGAGGGAACTAGATATCATAGTTCACCTTGGGACAAATGACCTAGCTTGGCATGGGATCAGTGCAGTGCAGAATGAATTTCTGGAGTTGGGGAAGGGCCTCAGATGGGTAGCAAGCATGGTAACCTTCTCAGAGGTGCTACCAGTCCATGGCAGGAGTGAGGCTAGGGTACTGCACACCATGCAGTTTAATGAATGGTTGCAAAACTGGTGCAGAGCACAGGGCTTTGGCTTCATTGGGGACTGGGGGGCCACCTGAAGAGATAAAGGTCTATACTGGCATGATGGTCTGCATCTGTCCACAAAGGGAACCAAGCTCCTAGGTGATAGGTTTAAATGCTTCCTTGGCAAGCTTTTAAGCTAGCCAAGGGGGGAGGCACTGATAAAAGGCAGGAAATGTCAAGCCTCCCCCCACAAAACATGGCAGGTAGTAAGGTAAACACTGAGGTACAGAGTTCAACACAAGGCAGGACAGGGTAAATGGAAAAATAGACAAGGACAATAAGAGCAGGGATGGGGGAAAAAGGATAAAGCCAATATTAAATGGAGGGCAATGAGTAACAATGCCCGTAGTCTGGGAAACAAGCTTCCTGAGCTAGTAGCCCTGATGGAAGATGAACAATTGGATATTGTGGCAGTCACAGAAACATGGTACACCGAGAACCATGACTGGGATGTCAACATACCAGGGTACACAATCTACAGAAGGGACAGGGAAGGTAAAATAGTAGGTGTAGTAGCTCTATACATAAGGGAAGGGATCAAAGCTACAGAACTAAAAAGTAAAGGGGGAGGACAAGAGGCACTCTGGGTCACCTTGGAGAAAGGGAATGGCATCATAATTCACACAGGGGTTGTATACAGACCCCTGTCTCAAGGGGAGGAAATGGACAACAAAATGATAGAGGACATTCTCAAAATGGCTGAAAAAGGGGAGATACTGTTGATGGGGGACCTGAATATGCCAGATGTTAACTGGATAACATGTACTGCAGCCACATCCAAGAGCAGGGTCATTCTCGATGCCCTGCAGGGGGCAGGCTATAGACAGCTAGTGCTGGAACCCACTCGGGAGGGAGCAATACTAGACCTGGTACTCTCAACTGGAGAGAGGATCACAAATTTAGAAGACAGTAGACATCTGGGAACAAGTGACCACTGCACAGTGTGCTTCACAATGAGCACAACCATGGAGATAAGCCATACAAAAACAAGGATACTGGACTTTAGAAGAGATGACTTTGGAAAAATGGGTAAATACCTGAAAAATGCACTAGAAAATGACCAAAAAGGAGGGGTGGAAGAACAATGGAGAAAAATCAAAACTGCCATCATAGAGGCAACAAGCCTTTGTGTGAAACAAATAAAGATAACAAAGCGAAGTAAAACACCACTATGGTTCTCAAAAGAGGTGGCAGGGAAGGTTAAGGAGAAAAAGGCTGCATTCAAAAAGTATAAGGAATCACAGAAGGAGCATGACAGGGAACTGTATCAATTAAAGCAGAAAGAAGTGGGGAAGGCAGTCAGACTAGCAAAAGCCCAAACAGAGGAATAAATAGCCAACTCAGTTAAGAAGGGGGATAAAACCTTTTATAGGTAGATTAGGGAGCATAGAAAGGTTAAGGGAGAGATAGCGAAGATTAATAAAGGAGAGGGGAGGTGGGCAGAGGGAGTCAGTGAAAAGGCAGAGATACTGAACGAATACTTTTGCTCAGCATTCACAAAAGAAAATGAGGAGGAGTTACCTAAACCAGACAATAGAAGCACTCTGGGTAGGGGGGTTGACACCAGTTCATTCACAGAAGAAAGAGTCCTGAAAGAACTCCTAAAACTCAAGGTGGACAAAGCAATGGGGCCTGATGGGTTTCACCCCAGAATCCTAAAAGAACTAAGGGAGGACCTAGTGACACT
Organism: Neoceratodus forsteri; assembly: GCA_016271365.2. NCBI lineage: Eukaryota > Metazoa > Chordata > Ceratodontiformes > Ceratodontidae > Neoceratodus > Neoceratodus forsteri. Next base: position 729,454,711 of record CM057455.1, read on the forward strand.
GCTGACCATGCTTTTTAACAGATCATGGCAGGATGGGGTGGTACCTGAGGACTGGATGAGGGCATATGTGATTCCCCTTCCCAAAAGTGGGAGCAAGGCAGAAGCAGGAAACTACAGACCTATAAGTTTGACATCAGTGGTAGGGAAAATGATGGAATCACTTTCGAAAGAAAGAACTGTTGAGTACCTAGAGGCCAGCGGGGCACAGGACCCAAAGCAGCATGGATTTACAGCAGGTAGGTCATGTCAGACAAATCTAATCGATTTCTTTGACTGGGTGACCAAAGTAATAGACCAGGGAGGGGCTGTGGATATGGTCTACCTAGACTTTAGCAAGGCATTTGACACAGTCCCACACAAAAGATTAATAATCAGTTAGCCAGCCTGGGAGTGGGTCCCAGGGTGGTAGCCTGGTAGCAAACTGGCTGCACAACAGGACACAGAAGGTAATAGTGAATGAACACATTCTAAAGAAAGGGGGGTTACTAGTGGAGTACCTCAGGGCTCAGTACTGTGTCCAGTCCTCTTTAACATCTTTATAGGTGACATTGCAGATGGTCTGGAGGGAAAGGTATGCCTCTTTGCAGATGACACAAAGATCTGTAACAGAGTTGATACACAAAGTGGGGTAGAAAAGATGAGAAGGGACTTGGCAAGGTTGGAGGAATGGTCAGATATATGGCAACTTAGATTCAATACAAAGAAGTACAAAGTAATGCACCTGGGAAACAAAAACCCAGGAGAAGAGTACACAATAGCAGGGGAGGTACTAAAAACAACAAAAATGGAAAGGGACCTGGGGGTAGTCATATCAGATGACCTAAAGGTGGGTAAGCAATGTGAAAAGTCGGTAAGGAGAGCCAGGAGGATACTGGGATGCATAGGAAGGGGCATCACAAGTAGAAAAAGGGAAGTGGTTATCCCTCTGTACAGACAGTTGGTGAGACCCCATCTGGAGTACTGTGTGCAGTTTTGGAGACCTCATCTATGCAAGGCCATAGATAGGATAGAAGCAGTCCAGAGGAGAGCAACTAAAATGGTGCAGGGTCTGCAGCAGAAACCATATGAAGAGATACTGAGAGAGCTTAATATGTATACTCTTGATGAAAGGAGGGACAGGGGGGACATGAAAGAAATGTTCAAATACCTCAAGGGAATCAACAAAGTCCAGGAGGGTAGCATCTTTCAGAAAAAGAGAAGTGTAAGAACAAGGGGGCACAATTTAAAGATAGAGGGGGGATGGCTCAGGGGTAATGTGAGGAAATTTATTTTCATGGAGAGAGTGGTGGATACATGGAACAGCCTTCCTGAGGAGGTAGTTGGGTCTAAAACAGTGGGGGAATTCAAACATGCATGGGACAGACACAAGCCAATTATAGTGGGGGGTTGCAGGAAGTAGGCTGTTGGTTAACTAGAGTCTGCAGCTTATTCAGTAGGTAGAGAAATGGGCAGACTGGGTGGGTCAAGTGGTCCTTATCTGCCATCAAAGTCTATGTTTCTATGTTTCTCTCTACCTCAAAATTGGTTAGCAGGTCTTGGCTGTGCCACTTACACACCTTTTTAACTTATCTCTCACTCAGGGTGTCCTCCCTCCTTTATGGAAAACCACCCATGTAATTCCCCTGTTCATATCTGGAGACCCTACTGAACTTAATAACTATAGACCAATCTCGTTGCTACATATTCCATTCAAACTGTTGGAAAAAGTTGTAAGCAATAAACTCAGAAACTACCTAGAAGCTGAGAACCTGCTTAATCCCTTACAATCAGGCTTTAGATCTTGGCATGGTACCATCTTGGCTCTCGCTAAAGTGACTAATGACTGGCAGTGTGAATTGGATGATAAGAATTTTTTGTGCAGTATTTTTAGACCTGAGCAAGGCTTTTGATACTGTTGACCACGACCTGCTTCTTACATCCCTCAGGAACATTGGTCTAAACTCATCATCTTTGAGATGGTTCTTTAATTATCTTGCGGATCAGCTCCAGCAAGTTAAGGCAGAAGAGGAATATTCACCATTGAAGCCCTTAATGAGAGGTGTACCGCAGGACTCTATTTTAGGACCGTTATTCTTTGCAATCTACATTAATAGTATTGTTGTCAGTATCGAAGCAGCTAATATTCATCTTTTTGCTGACGACATGGTGCTCTATGTCTGCAGACCATCCCTTGAATCTGCATACAGTGACCTTCAACATGACCTCAACCAGCTCCAGCATCAGCTACTAAACCAGAAACTACTTTAAATGCCAAAAAAAAATAAGGCAATGATATTTTCTCCTCGTATTCATATGGTGGATCCCATAATGGCACCTCCGACTGTTACACTCCTGGGTGAACCTTTGCAATTTGTAGTAAAGTTCAAATATCTGGGGGTCTGGATTGACCATAGACTGTCCTTTATAGACCACATAGATGAGCTGATAAAAAGGCTTAGGCACAGACTTGGTCTCTTCTATAGAATCAACCACTTCCTCTCAAGGGAGGCCAAGATGAGGCTGGTCCAAACCACCTTCCTGTCCATACTAGACTATGCAGACTTTCTCTATAGTCAGGGTCCAGCCACTGCACTTTCGAAGCTGGACACGCTCTACCATAGAGCCCTAAGGTTTATTACAGGACTCCCCTACTCGACGCATCATTGCTCCTTATACTCAGTGGTGGGATGGCCCTCTCTTATGCACAGGCGTCAGAGAAATGCAACACTTTGGACAGTTAGAGTCATCACTAAGAAGCTGCCCCAATAGATTTCTGATTGCATGCCATTATGCATGATAGGCAAGTACGTATTGAGAAGTGCTTCCTATATTACATTGTCTGTACTCAAGGTCGAATCATGTTTTGGTAGGGCCTCAATAAGTTATAAGCTACCTCTACTGTGCAATAAGCTGCAAAAAATGTTGAAAGTGGTCCTCCCTATTATGCTGGCAGCTTTCAAATTACTGTATGCCTGTTCCTTTATAGAACATTGCAATTGCTTCCCTTAATCCTGGCTTATCTTTTAACAATGACTCATGCTTGTTCAGGCTGTTCCCTGCCCCTCTCTCCTCATCCTCCCCCAACTACATTCATTGTTCCCTTGTTCCTTTTTTCAAATATCTCGGTTCTTCCTGTGATTGTGTTTGCAACCATGACCAATAGCTTATACTTCCTCCAACCTTATTCTGTTACTTCCCCTACTCTCACCACATTTCTATCTCGTTCTGGCTCCTGTTTTCTGTTACCTTGGTTTAGCTGGCCTACAGTTCCGGTGGTTCCCTGGGCTTCCTTCCCCTCTTTTCATCCCTCTCACTTCATCCACTGTCCGACCCCCCCACCACCATTTTTAATCCATTTTACTCTTCTCTGGATCTCTATTTCTCTTCCTTCCCCTGGTACTCTTCTGGCAATTGTGTTGGGCTATACCTTTATACATCAATCAATGAAACTTTTATATTTTCTGTAGACATTTTTTTTTGTTTAGGCCTCGTTGTTGTTATTATTTTCTTATTGTAACTGTTATGGTTTGAAACTTTTTTCTTACTATTGTAAACATTGTGTTAAATTATGACTATGTATACTGTCAAGGTCCATCTTGAAAATTAGCATTGCTCAAAGGTGTTCGCCTGGTGAAATAAACATTTTGATTGATTGATTGATTGATTGATTGATTGATTGAATTACCTTTATTGTAAAAATAAGGTACAGTCAGACCTGGTTAATCCATAAACATTTGTGTTAGCCCAAATGTTTACAAAATAGAAATATACATAGTAACTAGACATTGACCAAATGATGATTTGTTTACAGTGATTTATTACAATACTTAAAAAAAAATCACTTTTTAAATACAGTGCAAAACATATGGGTACTGTACATTACTTTGCTTCTGTAAGTTCAGTTCAGCAACACTCAAGCAATAACAACATTAGCCTGATCTGAATTAAGACTGAGGTAGCCACTGTCAATTGCAGCACAGGAGAAATCTCAAAATGTCAATGTTTGTCATGAACAGATCGAGGGACTCACATCGCTAGATGCTTTCAGAAAATGGTCAGAATGGGACTTGTAAAGCAGTTTGAAGAGGCAGAATGCCCTTTTCCCTTCCAGGTGCTGTCATTAAACCCAGTAAAAGGTTAACTCATACATTAAACTATGAAATGAAATGGGTCACTGCTACTATTACTCTGAGACAAACAGAACTGCCATCGAGCAACTGGCAAGGCGAGCAGCCGGCAGGGGGTGTGTGTTTAAATCTCTTTTTAGAATGGTTTGTGGGGCAGGGAGCAGAGGAAAAACAACAGATCGAGGGATCGAGGGAGGAGGAATCTCAAAACGTCAGTGGGGAAAATGTGAGAAATGGAGCCGTGACCACACCGGGGCAGGGAGTGGAGAAAAATGGAACAGATTGAGAGGTTCACATCGCTGACTTGATAGCTGTGTAGCCAAATGATGGGGTCGGAGATATTCTACAAGAACAATCGGGGGAATGTAAACATTTTTTTTTCAAGGTATGCTTAAAGAACATGGTCAGAACAGGAATTGGGGAAAATGTGAGAAATGTAGCCGTGACCATACCAGGGCAGAGAGTGGAGAAAAACAGAACAGATTGAGAGGCTCACTTCGCTGACTGCTAGCCAGGTAGCCGAATGATGGGGTTGGGCATATTCTACAAGAACAATAGGGGGAATGAAAATTAGAACAGAACTGCCATTGAGCAACTGGTGGGGTGAGCTGCTGGTGGGGGGGGGATGTTTAAAATCTGCTTTACTCACAAATTAATTTAATTAAAACATGTCTTTACTTTACTTTACCTAAAACAGCGGCAGCAGCAGAATGAGAGAGTACACTCATGCAGTTATTGGAAGTGTTAGTTTCTGCTGAGGTAACACGATGGAGGGGATTAAGAGGTGATTAAGAGAGTTTGTGATTAACAGTCTGTTACAAACCTGTTAGCACCTCCTCCACAGCACAATAAAAAATGGATTAAGGAGGTCACAGTGAATAGGAATTAATTAGACTAGTTAAAGACAAATGCAAATGGATTCGGATTCTCAGTTTTACGTATTAAAGAGGTAATTAACATGAGAAAAAATCTGTTTGCATTGCGTCTCATTCGGAAAGTCAGACATACGGACTAATGAGGCATGGATAAATCAGGTCTGACTGTAGTAATAAGGTAAATTTAACAAAGAGTGTGTCACACTTATTGGAAATACAGTGACCACAGGGAACAATGAAGCTGGCAGGAGGGAGATATAAGAATGTTAGAAAATACTTTTCAAGGAAAGGGTGATTAGGTAGGTGGAATAAATAGTCCAGTGAAGTGTTAAATCAGTGCAGGGATTCAAACAAGGGGTAGGACAAACATATGGAACTAGTAAACGCAGTAAGGGGGGGGGGATGTATGGCAGTTAGGGTGATACCATCAAACCATAAGTAGGGCTGGACAGACAGAATGAGCCATAGAGGCTTCCTCTGTCATCAACTTGTACGTTTCTGTGTTTTTATGTTTCTATGTAATGCTACAGGTAGTGGGGAGTATCCACACACACAGGCAGACAATTGCTGCAAAATTTTGTCTGTTGAACTCTACAGTGACTCAGTGTGACTAAAATATATGAACTTATGGACATATGAAGAATCCAGAAGAAGAAAGCCATTTGGTCTATCTAGTCTGCTCATATTGCAGGGTCCATAGCTTGAGTTACTGTCCATGCCCCCCGTCCCTACTCCTCCCATCCCCCCACCCATGATTCTTACCTTCCCCCTATAGTTGTCCCAGCCTCTCTTGAAGCTGCTCATTGTCTTCAATGAGACCACCTCTCCTGGTAGCCCATTCCAAGTGTCCACCACCCTCTCTATGAAAAAGTGCTTCCTGACCTCCCTCCTAAAGCTCGCCTCTTCAGCTTAAGACTGGGCCTCCTCATATTATGGTTGACACTCAACTTAAAGAAACCCTCCTTATCCACCTTATTTATCCCTTTCAAGTACTTGAAGGTTCCAGTCGTGTCCCTGCTCTCTCTCCTTTCCTCCAGGGAGTACATGTCCAGAGCCCTCAACCTCTCCTCATATGCCTTACCCTGCTGACGCTCTATCATCTTTGTAGCCCTCTTCTGGATCTTCTCCAGAAGGTCAATGTCCTTTCTAAGGTGTGGACACCAGTACTGAACTCCATATTCTACATGTGGCCTCACCAATGACCTGTATAAGGGTAGTATAACCTCCTCTCTCCTACTACTGATCCCCCTAGCTATGCATCCCAGCATCTTGTTTGCCCTTGCTGCTGCTTTCTTGCACTGTGTGGTGTGCTTCAGGTCACTAGTGATCATCATTCCCAGGTCCTTCTCCTCCTCCTTTGATGTAGATACTTGGACTCCACCCAGGTAGTACTCAGTCCTGGGATTCTTGGTTCCAGTGTGTGTAACATTGCATTTCTTGGCATTGAAGCCAAGCTGCCAGATCCTGGACCACCTCCCCAGCTTTTCCAGATCAACCTGTAGGTCCTGTATCCCTTCAGCTGTGCCCACTTTCCCGTAGAGCTTGGTGTCATCTGTGAATAGGCACATTGTGCCCTAAATGCCATCCCCAATGTCATTGTTGAAGACATTGAACAACATTAGTCCCAGCACCGAGTCCTGCGGGACCCCACTGGTGACCTGTCTGGTGCCAGATAATTCTCTCCCCTCAGCCACACTCTGGGTTTTGTCCTTCAGCCAGTTTTTCACCCATCTGGACATCTTATCCCCAACCCTGAGATCCACCAACTTCCTGATTGACCTTTTGTGGGGCACAGAGTCAGAGGACTTGCTGAAATCCAGATAGAGGATGTCCACCACTTGACCCCGGTCTGTCTTAGTGACCCAGTAAAAGAAGTCAAACAGGTTCATTTGACATGATCTCTGTCCCCCCGTGAACTTGTGCTGCCTTGCATCCTGAAGACCATGCTCCTCTAGATAGTCTAGCAACCTTTCCTTAAGTACAGTCTCCATAAACTTGCAAACGATTGAGGTCAGACTGACTGGTCTGTATTTCGCTGGGTCATCCTTGGGACCATTTTTGTGGAGGGGCACCACATGTGCTGTTCTCCAGTTCTGTGGTACCATGCCTGACTCTAGTGAAGTAGTAAATAGGCCTGCCAGTGGCCTTCCCAATTCCACAGCCAGTTCCTTTAGTACCCTTGGATGTACACTGTCCAGGCCCGATGATTTGTCCACCTTCAATGTTAGCAGCCCCCCCCACTCTGTCCTCCTCTGTCACTATATCTGTGCTTCCCTACCCCTTGCTCCTCTTCTCACTCCTGAAGGCACTGGTCCATCCTTCTCCCTGGTGAAGACAGAACAGAAGTACTCATTTAGTATCTCTGCTTTTCCCCCATTATCCTCTACCCACTCCCTCCCTTTCCTTTCTTAAGTCTAACAATCCTGTTCTTCTTGTCCCCTTTTCTCACTTATAAAGTGAAAGAAGGCCTTCTCCCCCTTCTTAATTCCCTCAGCTATCTGCAGCTCCTTCTGTTCCTTAGCTCACTGGACCTCCTTACTTGCTTCACTAGCCAACCATAGGTAATTTTCCCTATCCACATCTCTCTTGGTCTTCTGGAATTTTCTATAGGCTAAACTATTTTCCCTTACTGCCTGGGTGACCCCAGAACTGAACCAGCTGGGTGCTTTGGCCCTTGTGTTCTTCCCCCTGAGCCTAACGCATGCCTCTGTGGCAACTAGTATTCATTCCTTAATGATGAACCACCTTTGGTCCACCCCCATATCTGCTCTAATGCCTGCCAGGTGGCTCCTTAGCACTTCGCCCATCTTCCTGAAGACTTCCTGCCTCAAATTCGAGAGTTTGGTTTTAGTCAGGATGCTTTCCCTGCCCACATCGAATGGTAACCACACTGTGCAATGGTCACTCCCACCCAAGGGCTCCCTGACTGTTATTTCCTGTACATGCTCCCCATTTGTGAGCACCAGATCAAGAACTGCCTCTGCTCTTGTTGGTTCTGTGATGGCCTGAATCAAGAACCCACTCTGTAGTTCTTCCAGGATTACCTGACTCCTAACACATGTTGTGGATGGTATGCTCCAGTCCACCTTGGGCAGGTTGAAGTCCCCCACATTTACCATCTCTCCTTTCCCCACGACTTCCAATATTTGCAAGCTCTGTTCCCTGTCTGTCTCCTCATCCTGATTTAAACATATCAGCTCTAGCTATTTTTAAATTAACAATGTGGCAATAGAGTTGTCTTTGTGCACTACACATAACTGAACAGATTAGCAAGTGTAAATGTGCCCTAACATAAAAGTACTTTAATTACTGGTGAGCATTTTTAATGTTTGAATAACCAGTTTGTAAAAATGCATTACAATCACCTGGCTGTAATTATGCATTACAACTGGGCAGTTGTAATCACACCCTGTCAATCAAGCTCACTCTGAATACAGCAAGCACTAGTCAGATAACTGCCATAGTAATTAAAAATGCTCACCAGTAATTAACAACAACAACAACAAAAGAAAACAGGACATGGGGGAACTGTGTGTAAACCAGAATTTTACACACACCCTTGTTGTGGGATGTTTTTATAAACCCTTGAACTTTGCTCTTGGGGTTTATGCAACATTCTAGAGCTTGTGTGTGTAGAATTCTGGTTACACCCACCCACCCATCCATGCATTATTCTCTAATTTTAAGACTTTAAAAAAATCCCCATTAATTTAAGGTAGAAATTCCTTAGAACTTCAAGGAAAAGTTTAGCTTGGAATAACTTAGAAATTCTAGTCATTCTCATGTGTTCCTTGAACTTGGAGAGAAGGAAAAGCTTAATAAAATATTGTGGTATTAACACATCAATTTTCTAGGAAAAGGTTGGATAATTTATAAATCTCAGTCCTAGTTTTGTTAAACTACAGTAGTGCCCAGTGTCAGGTTCCTTCATTTCTAGTCATGTCAATCAGAATTAAAGATGTGTGAAGTTGGGAAAACTTTGCTTCACCTGATATTCATGAAGTTTCTAGACTTGCTGAAGCACTTCACTTAGTTATGCACCTCACAAAGTGTTAAACATTGCCTACTGAAACTATAAGAAGTACCTCTGAACTTCTGGAGTAAAACATTGATATAGCATTTAATTACTGTCCCACAGTAGATGGGACAGAGCCCTCATTTACATAGAAACATAGAAGTTGATGGCAGATAAGGACTGCAAGGCCCATCCAGTCTACCCATTTTTTTTACCTTATGAATGTGCCATAGGCCTTTACTCTGTCAATGGCCTATTTCTTCATACTCATCTGTATTGCTCCCCTATGCCTATCCCATGCCTGTTTGAAGCCTTGCACTGTATTCATATCCACGACTTCCTGAGGTAGGCCATTTCATGCATCTACCTGACTAATAGTTTTTTCAACCACTTCATGTGAAGAGTTTGCTCTGTTTTTCACTGACAGCATCTCAGCCATCTGGTCAGGGATTGTGCCAGGAAGGCTTTTGCCTCACAGTTGTTGAGTTGGGAATTTCAGAGGCACTCTGTCTGCCTGGAAGGGGTTTAGGACAGTGGAGGTATCTGAAGTGACTAAGGTGATCCTGGAGCTGAAGCACACTTTTTGCGAACTGCACCCAGCACCAACTCATTTCTTAATGGGAGTTGTCGATGTCATTGACCCAGTGTTCACTAGGATTGCTAGGTGTTAGATGGTGGAAGAGGTCTTCCTAGTTGCTTTGAAAGAATCAGTGGTGAAGACTCTCCTAAAGAAATCTTCCCTTGATCCAGACATCCTGGCAAATTACCATCCGATTTCTAACCTGCCATTCTTAAGCAAGGTTGTTGAGAAACTGGTGGCACATCAGCTGGAGGATCGCCTGGTGTCCTCAGTTATCTATGAGTCTTTCCAGTTGGGTTTTTGGACTAGACATAGCACTGAAACTGCTTTAGTGAGAGTGCATAATGACCTGCTCACGGCTAGAGATAGAGGAGTCAGGTCAATTCTTCTGCTCCTCCATCTCTCTTTAGCTTTTCAACACTGTGGACCATGTCATGGTTCTTGATCAGCTCTGTGAGTTTTTGTGGACTCGCTGGTACTGTCATCAAATGGTTTGAGTCCTATCTCTCAGACAGAGTGCAGCGGGTGGTGATGGGGAATGTCTCCTCCTTACCAATGCCTCTGTCTTGTAGACTACCTCAGGGCTCAATCTTGTTGCTGATGTTGTTCGCAGTGTACATACTGCCCCTAGGCAAGATCATTCAACAATACAGGGTGGAGTTTCACTGCTACACAAATGATACCCAACTGTTATTTGATTTTTGCACCCAGAACATCGGGAGCGGTCGACATGCTTAAAAGCTATCTGGCTAAAATCAGTGACTGGATGGCTTCCAGCTGGCTCGGACTCAACCCGGCTAGGACGGAGGTACTGGTGATCAAGCCAGGTCATGAGCATGATGGGTTGCAACCAGGGGCAGACTCTGGACTTGTTCTGGGGTCTGCTCCATTGGTTGCATCTCCAATGGTGCAAAATCTAGGCATGATCCTTGATGGCAGACTGACTTTTAAAGACCAAGTGTCAGCTGTAGTCATCAATGATTTTTACCACTTGTGGAACATTGCCCGGATTAAGCCCCTCATTCCGCTCGAGGACCTGACAAAGCTAGTGCATACCTTCATGACTTCTAGGCTCGACTACTGCAATGCTCTGTACTTCAGAGTCATAGAAGGGACCCTCCGCAGGCTGCAGCTAGTGCAGAATGCAGCGGCCCAGTTACTGACCAGCCTTTCGAGGTCCAGTCAAGTGACTCTGGTCCTGTGTACTCTGCACTGGCTGCCAGTCAGGTAGAGGCTCCTTTTCAAGGTGGGTCTTCTCACCTTTAAGACCGTATATTTGCTGGGTCCTGGTTATCTGTCTGAACTTCTGACACTGGTGGCTGCTGCGTGCTCCCTCTGCTCCTCTTCGAGGGGCCACCTGGATGTTCCCAAGGTCTGGCTCAAGACCTCAGGTGATCAGGCATTTAGTCTCTCTGGGCCAACCCTGTGGAATTTGTTTCCACCTGCTGTCCGGGAGGCCCCCTCGATTGAGGTATTTAAGGGGAGGCTAAAGGCCCACCTTCTCAGCCTGGCATTTGACTGTTAACATTGAAATATTAGTTATGGCCAGTTTTCCTGAAAAATTATTCCTGAAACCCTATTTTGTTATATTTTTTCTTTGTATTATAATTTTGAAATGTTTTAATGACTTTTTATTATGCCTTAATTGACTGCTGTTTGTTTTGGTTTGTTTTGGTTTGTGTGTGGTGCCCAGAGCATCCAGGATTGGGTGCCTTATAAATAAGGTTGCCTTGCCTTGCCCTTGCCTTGCCTTATCACCCTTTCTGTCAAAAAAGAACTTCCTCACATTACCCCTTAATCAGCCTCCCTCTAATCTCAAGCTGTGTCCTCTTGTCCTGCTAGTTTTCTTATATTGAAACATGTTAGACTCTTTCACCTTGTTAATGCTCTTAAGATGTTTGAATGTTTTGATCATATCACCTCTTTCCCTCCTTTACCCTAGGGTATACATATTGTGCTCCATTAATCTGTCCTCATATGTTTTCTGATGCAGTCCTTGCACCATTTTGGTTGCCCTTCTCTGGACTGCCTCCATTTTGTTAATGTCCTTGTGCAGGTGTGGCCTCCAGCACTGCAAGCAGTACTCCAGATGGGGCCTAACCAGTGTCTTGCAAAGAGAGATTGTTACCTCCCTCTTACGACTTGGGATACCCCTTCTAATACACCCCAATATCTCTCTAGCCTTACCTACTGCTTTAGTGGCCTGCTTGGATGATTTCAGGTCATCTGTGATGATGATGCCCAAGTCTCTTTCTTCTCTTGTGATTACCAGCAACTCCCCTCCCAATCTATAGGTGGTTTCAGGGTTTCTCTCCCCAATGTGCATGATCTTGCACTTCTTTGCGTTAAATCCCAGTTGCCACTCTTCAGAAACACTTTGCCAGTTTTCCAGCTCTCTTCTGATTCTGTCCACCCCATCTGGATCATGTACTCTGTTGCAGATCTTGGGGTCATCTGCAAACAGGCAAACCTTACCCTCCAGTCCATCTGCAATGTCACTGATGAAGACATTGAAGAAGACTGGCCCCAGGACTGATCCCTGTGGTACCCCACTTCTGACTTGCATCTCTTCTGACTGTATACCATTCACCACCACTCTCTGTTTTCTGCCTGCCAACCAGTTTGCCACCCAGTTGACCAACTTCTGACCCACCCTGAGAGCTTATTAATCAATCTTCTATGTGGAACATTTGACTGTGCAAGTGGTCAGTTCTTGACATTTTTACTTGTGCAGAGGTGTGTGTATTGGAACAAGAAACACCTTTATGCCTTCTTGCACCCAAACGACCATATGCAAAACAGGAGTTTTCTACTTAATGGTCACTAGAGTACATGGAGGTGCAGTATAGTAAAGGAACAAAGATGCACAGAAAGGTAAGGACAGATAAAGACATATGAAGTTCATCTGTTCTGCCCTAGACCTTAACTTTAACTGCCCTCTTGCTGCATGACTTTTTCTCCCTTTGACCAACTCCTTTAAAACCATCCCAGCCAGCTATGATCCCAGCAATGGACCCTGCATTGACCACTGTGCTGAGCAAAGTATTCCATTATTCCTCTACCCTGTTTTTTAAGAAGCACTTTCTCATATCCTTTTTAATCCCCACCTCCCATATAAAATTATGACTGTCGTAGTCTACTTTCATTTCATTCCATTTTTATTTTTCACACTTGTAGGCATGATGAACAATACTGCCCGTTTTCACAAGTGACAAGTATACTTTGTATTGACCTGGAAACGTTTGGAATAGCCTACCTTCTTATACTCCTACCATAACCTGAAAGCATCTATCATATCCCATCTCCCTTCTTTCCTCCAGTGAGTACATACATATTAAAAGAGGACAGGAAATCATTTCTAGCTGGCAACTATTTATAGACTTCTTAGTCTCAGAAAGGATATGCGTTTCCTAAACTATCAATATTTCAGTGTACCTGAATAAAAAGTGATGCGAAAAACTGTATTTTACATTGTTTTGTTTTTGTGGACAGCATTCTGTTGCAGTTCTCGTCATGAAACCAGTATATTGGAGTTTTAGCTATGTCACAGTTTGTGCACAGAACTCTAAACAGGGTTCTAAAAGGCCAACAGCTAATAATAAGCATTCTGTACACAAGCCATGACCTAGTAAAAACTCCAAATTACTGGTTCCATGATGAGAACTGTAACAGAATACTGCCCATAAAAACAAAACAATGTAAAATACAGTTTTTCACATCACTTTTTATTCACATATAGTTAAATATAGATAATTTAGACAATGCATATCATTTCTGAGAATAAGAACCTTATAAACTGCTGCCGGTTAGAAATGATTTCCTGTCCTCTTTAAGCTTTTCAATCTTCTTCATGATTTCCCTGGTACCCCTGAATAATCTTGGTTACTCTCCACTGATCTGTTTCTAGTGTATCCCTCTCATTTTTAAGATGGCTGCTGAAGAACTGAACTCAGTAATCAAGCAGTGGCCTCAAAAGATACCTGTGAAGTGGCATATCACCTCCTCCTTGATACGGGTAATACTCTGCCTGATACACCGCAGCATTCTATTGGCATTCTCAAATGCCTTGTATAGGTAAGTGGCCTTCAGATTGCCACTAATAATTGTCACTGGGTCCCTTTCCTCCATAGATTGTTCTACCCTCATGCCATTTATCCAGTATTTAATTTTTTTCTCCCATCCATGTCACAAGCTTGAGGGTGGTGGTATGCAACCTGTTTATTTTGATTTATGCGTTCTTAATCAGTAAGTATTTAGGGAGCTTTAATAGCCTAGTGCTTCATGCTTTGGTGATTTTACCAGAGATTTAAGGAGTGGCATAATCAGATTCTCCGGGGACTGGTAACAAATTAAACAAAACCCAGTACACCCCAGCATTATATTAGCTTTCCCATAGGCACTGTTGCATTGGGAGATGGCCCTCATATTGTCACTGTTGGTTATCCCCAGATTTCTTTCTATCCTAGATTGCTGTACCCTTGTGTCATTGATCCATTATTCTCTTTTGGGATTCCTGTTTCCAAAGTGCATGACCTTGCATTTCTTGGCACTATATGGTAAAACCATTTCCCAACTTCTTTACATCTTCTTTAATATTTTAACATCCTCTGTGCTATCCACCCTCCCACTGAGCATAGTGTTATTTGCAAATAGACACACTTTGCCCTCTAAGCCTTTTCATTTGTCATTGATGAAGATGTTGAAAAGTGTGAGAACCAGAACAGACCCCTGCAGGACTCCACTGGTAACCACCCTTACCTCTAAAAGTGTCACTGTTTAGGATCCCTCTCCAGCTTCTGTCCAGCAACCAGCTCCCTATCCAACTGGTTAGCTTTACCCCACCCCCAGTTCTCCCATCTTCCTTACCAATCTTTTGTGTGGAACAGAATCAAATACCTTACTGAATTGAGGTAAAGCATATCCTTCTGGCTCCCATTGACCGCATGTGTCACCACACTGAAGAAATCCATCAGATTCATTTGACATGGCCTGTCCTTCTCAAACATCTGCTGCCTCTTGCCCTGCAGCTCATGTGCTGCCAGGAAGTCCACTATATGTTTCTTAATGATAGTTTCTATTAACCTCCCCACTATGGAAGTGAGATCCACTAGTCTTTAGTTCCCTGGGTCCTCCTTTTCCACTCTCTTGTTGAGTGGTACCAGCTCTGCTACCTTCAGCCAGGAGTGCTGCCAGAGTCTGACTTGCCTCTTTCAGCACCCTTGGATGAATTCCATCTGTGCCAGGGGACTTGTTTATTTAGAGATTAAGCAGCCTTTTGTTTGTTTATTTTCCACAGTAATTACGGCTATGTCTATCCTTTGTTCTGCAGGACTGCCAAATGTAACCCTACTTTCAGGTACTGGTCCAGAGGCCTTTACTATGAGCATAGAACTGAAAAAAATCGTAGAAGGTGTCTACTTTGCCCACATAATCATCCATGCCTATTAAGTCCTTCCTCATCCTTTAAATGCCCTCCCTCATCTGTCTTGTTTCCCATATGTATCTACAAAGTGTCATTATCAATATCATTATCAATATCATTATCATTATCAATATCATTATGAATATCGTTATCATTATCATTATCATTATCATTATCATTATCATTATCATTATCATTATCCCTTCTGCAATTTTGAATTCTGTTGAAACCTTTGGCTTTCTTACTGTCTTTTTTTGCTGCTTCAAGTTTACCTAAGTAATTCTTCTAGTTGTGTCTAGAGATGGGCAAAATGGCCCCAATTCACTCCGTGAAGTGGAATGCGGGGTAAAAGCGAATTCGAGGACTGCTCCACAATGTAAAGCAGAGTACTTCGCATTTTAATGGGTAACGTGAAGTTCATTGAAAACAATGACTTTGCATTACTCCGCCTTCCCAAACTACTACTCCACCAATTCTTACAGGAGTAGTCCACCCAGAATGTGCAAAAAACATATGTTATGTAGAGTGTTTTGATATGCATGTTAACTCCTAGTGTGTCCTTCCCTCTGTCAGCTATTTGGAGGTTTTTCTAAATTGCCTGCTAGCTATATGGTAGTTTTATGACCCCTGGGGATCTCCATAACAAATATTTTTATTGGCTTTCTTTCTCCCAGGATGCCCCCTGTCTCATGTAACAGTGATGTAGCCATGCCCTTAGATTTAGCATGTGTATTGCTTTAAAATTAGTTTAGCAACAGCAGAGCCTTGTAACTTCTTATTCAGGGAGCACAAATGGCAACAGTTAGTTTAGGAGATACATGAGAGCAAGCTAACTGGGGTTTCTGTAAGAAGTTACAAGGTGAAGTGGCCGCAATTTGCTCTGCGAAGTCATTCACTGAGTAACGTGGAATCCTCGAAGAACTCCACAGTGTGAAGCGGAGTACTTCGCTTCATAATGAGGAATGCGATGTCCATTGAAACCAATGACTTTGCATTATTCTGCCTTCCCCAAACCATTTCTCCACCAGTTTTAAGGTGAAGTACATTGAAATCAATGTAATTCACCTCACTTCACCCTGTAATTGAGCTCCAGATGAAATTCTGCAGTTATTCATGGGATTGGAGGTCACATGGGCTCTAGATTTTTCTGCACAGCCTCAGTTCTGGCCTGGGTAGTTTGTGTGCAGTGGTAGCTGGAGACAGTTTGTTGTCAGAGCTCTGTAATTTAAAACCTATAAAAGCTGTTTAACATGCCTTTTTGGGTAATATTTTTTGCTCAAAATTTAGTAGATCGATTGTAGGAAACCCTTCTGTGCTCATATCATCGAGTGTTTATTGTTGTGAGTGGATTTTGAATGTTAATTTAGAACAGTCAGTCTGTGTACTGTGAAGTGTGCTTGGGGGGAGGGGCATATTTGTGGTGTAGGTACATTAACTGGGAGAAAAAGGTAGTCTTTCTGTTTTGGTTATATTTTTCTTGTATAATTGTGTTAATGTACACACAGTAACATTTTCAGCAATTCTTGACATTTTTTTGCTGATTGTTGTGGTGCAGCAGTGTACAATTTGTCTGTTTAAAACATTTGGTTATATTACTAAAGGTTTTCAATTTGCTACGCATTACTTGAGTGTGCGTGTGTGACCCCCCTGCAAATGGGGGTTCCCAAAAGACTTCCAGGAGCTTGCTTGAATGCTCCAAGCCTGAATGGTGTCTGGCGTTTAAGCCATTTATCAGTGAGTGTTTTTAGAGCCTCTGGTACTGTCTCTTTAAGAGCTGTCTGCTTGCAGACATAATTAGTTGTATGGGGGACTGTGTGCTTCTCTGTTTGAGTACCACTCGAGCTGCTGCCAATTCACTCCATTTTTGCAGTCACTAGGAGTGCAAAGGGAACCTATCTGAAAGATGTAACTGTTTGCCAGAAATCATTTACAGTAATAATGAAATTACAGTTTGTCTAACCTGCTTTCTTTGCAGTCAGAACTGTGTCTGCCTAGTTCCCCATTCTGGTTTTGAACTGCTGAACTGGACCAATCAGTGTGGGGTAAGCTAGCTCTAAAATGGTTCCTTGGACGAATCAGAACTTGGACTCATAATCTGAGCCAGCCACAAGAGGATTGTATGGGCAGTGACTCTGGGAGATGTAGTTTAGACTTCAGCGCCTTTTTGGACCAACAGCAGCAGTCTATTGTGAGTGACAGCCAATCCAGTCAAGAACTGGGAGGAACTCAAAGGAAGTGCCGGTTTTGTCTGTTGGAGTTTCAGTTTAGCTCTGGGAGTGAAGGGAAAGAAACCCTGTGCTCCTTCAGTGCACATTTCAGTCAAAAACGTGTGTAAGGCCCAGAGTTCCGGTCTGCAGCTTGTGTAACTGCTTGTTAGGACTGAATCCGTCCTGTGAAAAGAATCAAAGGATCTCTGAAGAGTAGAAACCAGGCTCACCCTGTAGAAGACTGGAGAAATTGTTGAATTGCACTCGGTCTGTCAGGAACTGAATCTGCTGTGTGTTCTCCCGGGTATTGTGCAGTAATTGCGATCGGGATAGAGAAGCAGCCTGCCTGGTATAGTACTTTCTTTTTTACCATATAAATGTGTGAGGAGGCTTGTGCAGCTCAAGTGAATCCTGCTGCCATTAAAGGACTTTTGCCTGTGACTGTTTACCATATAAATGTGTGAGAGTCTCTTGGAGCTCAAGAGTAGCCCTGCTGACGTTGAAGGACCCTATCTTGTTTGGAGGTCGTGAGTACTAATTCAGGGTCGCTCCCTGTTGAATTGCCACATTAAATCAAAATGGAATCACTGTACTGCTGACTGTTTAAACTAATTTTTATTTTCACTGTGTGAAAGGGCCCCTACCAGCTGCCACGGTTTGGACTAGCCACTAGGGCTTGGGTACCCAGGGACAGTAACTGGTAGGGATAGGCCTGTGCACAGAGCCATAGGTAGATAGTAAAGTGATAAGCTAATTAACCTGATTTCCCCCTGTCCTTGTTATATCCCCTAAATAAATCAAGGAGCTTCTTGTTTCACAGCAAAGTTATACTGCCTGAAGTGTTTGTCTATGTTAAAGTACTGTACTGTGATTGTTGCACTGTATCTTATTTCACAGGAGGTCCCAGTGCCAGGAACTATCCTGGGGGTAAGTGTATACTGTGAAGGTAATTCTGATATATTGTGTGGGCCACTAGTGGGAAGAAAGGGGGGTTGCAGTGTCCCAGAGGGCTGTGACGAAGTAAGTTTAACTATTGCAAACCCTGACCTCTGGGTGGAGGCACCCGCCATTGGATCCAGGCCCCTCAACCTGTTAGTGGCAAATCAGGCAGGGGTAGTAGCCCCTGGGATAGCGCCATCTAGGGGTTACACGTGTGAGTGTGTGTACGTTGCGTGCCAATAAATCAGACACTTTTTATTGTGTTACAGAGTAACTGCAGCAGTGTGAACCTGCTATCCACCACACCTGCATTAATTTTTACGTTCACTTGCGCGCATGCGCGGGGCGTTTTGGGAAAGTAGCACACTTGGTGTGCCTCTCCCGCAATACCTGCTCCCTTGAGCAGGCGTGGCGGTCCTGCACCAATGGGTGCAGGAGCTCAGTATGACAGCGGTGTTCCTCTGCTTCAAGGGAAAGCACTGCTGCCATACCTGGTGCCGCCCTCGCGTCCGTGCTATCCCCCCATGCGTCACGCCACCCCCCAAGCTTTGGTGCCATGCTGAGAGCCCACCCCAGCGTGGCAAATGTTGTTGCCAATGGGGGTGCCCAATCCCCCGTCGGCTCCACGGCTCCCCCCCAAGCCATCCTGCTTCCATGCTGGGAGCCCACCCCAGCGTGGCAAATGGTCGTTTACTTTGCCAATGGGGGTGCCCAATCCCCCGTCAGCTCCTCGACCCCCCAGCCATCTTCTGCCATGCTGGGAGCCCACCCCAGTGTGGCAAATGTCCCACATCGTCTTTTTTTATTTTTCAACCTGTAAAACAAAAGCGGTCCCATGACGTCTCCCAGCCCCCTCCACAACCCGCACCCACCACTGAGCACCCAGCCTCCCCACCCCCACCCCATACTTACCTCTGGACTCTGGCGCGGCGGTCTTGGTGGACCGGGAACACGTCTGCACTCTTCAAAACGACTACGAACTGAGGAAATGCCGTAAGCTGTATAATAGGCTACATGGGGGTTCAACTTTAATGCATATTTCAGTCATTTTGTTGGAATTTTTGCACCAAATTTTCAACATAGGGTTTTAGGACCCCTTCTCATGAATGATTCACTGTCATGGCGTTATTCGAGCCCAAAGGGTGATTTCGCAGGCACTGCGCGGTCACTACGTGAAATCACCCTTCAGCCTCAAGCCAATGCCTTGACCATGACATCATTTGTGAGCGTCCCAAACCCATGTTAATTTAGTGCAATCAAAATAATGTTTTTTCTGGCGTCGTTGTGCAGTTCCTCACGCAGGCTTGTAAGTTCACGAATTTTCAATATTTTCACTCCAGATTTTCAACATTGCCATTTTATCACACCTTCTTATGAGTTGTACAGCTGTCATTTTTCACATCTCACCCAAAATGTGTTTCCGCCCATGTAGCACACAATGGCGCAGTCGGTGTGCGAAATCAATGTATGGAACACATTAAGAAAATCACAGTGACACTGATCAAGAGCAGAGGTCTTAAAATGGCTGGGCTGAAAATTTGGTGAAAAAATTCCTAAAAATGACTGTTTTATGACTCTGCATTGCGCAGTTCCTACGCATGCTTGTAAGTTTGCAAATTTTCAATATTTTCACTCCAGATTTTCAACATTGCCATTTTACCACACCTCCTTATGAGCAGTACAGCTGTCATTTTTCACATCCTGCCCAAAACGTCTTTCCGCCCATGTAGTGAACAATGGCGCAATCGGTATGCAAAATCAATGTATGGGACACAGTAAGAAAATCACAGTGACACTGTTCATTAGCAGAGGTTTTAAAATGGCAATGTTGAAAATTTGGTGAAAAAAATCCTACAAATGACTGTTTTACGAGCGTGCGTTGCACAGTTCCCACGCATGCTCGTAGGTTTGCGAATTTTCAATATTTCCACTCCAGATTTTCAACATTGCCATTTTACCACACTTCCTTATGAGCAGTACAGCTGTCATTTTTCACTTCCTGCCCAAAACGTGTTTCCGCCTATGTAGCGCACAATGGGGATAGCAACAAGGTCATTCTGACAATTTATTGTGCAAATACCAGCAATCGCACAGGGCATTAGGGTACAGCACCATACATGCCAAACACCACTGCAAATACCTGCAAGCGAAGGTTCGGCATTGACAAATGCTTGTTTATACTGCTTTGTGTTATCTTTACTGGTAGTGGATTGTTACTGCCATGCACTAATCCCACAACTGACAAAATGTATTCCTTTCCAGATTTGGATTTGTGACTTGTGAGTACTGGTTAGGTGGTGTTGTGCCTTTTCATATGCATCCCTTGAATGTGCAGTGAAATCTTGCATGGCACCATTAATTTTGGGAGACTTCATTTCTTGTTGTGCTCTCATTTCACTTTGTCAGCACTAGGGAATTTTCTGGACACAATACAGTAGCATTTTGGGGATGCACATTAATTCTGGTGATTCTGTGTGTGACCTGACCACTGCAAGCATGACTGAGTGTGCCATTAATTCTGGGAGACTTTGCATTTCTTGTTACACTCTCATTTCACTTCATCAGCACTGGGGAGTTTTCTGGACACAAGACAGTAGCACTTTGAGTATGCACATTCATTCTGGTGACTGTGTGGGTGGGATGCTGCCAATATTGTTGTCACTCCGCCTTACTTCACGTTTAAGGCAGAATGACAATGCGAAGTAATAATAACAAGGCAAAGTGAGACTTTCCTATGGGCCACTCCGCGTAGCGAAGTGCCAACGCAAAATGGCCACATTGTGTTCACTTCGCCAGCGGATTTTAAATTCACTGCATCTCTAGTTGTGTCTTTCACCCATTGATTCAGTCCTGTGCTGCTCCAAGAATCTCTGGATAGTTTGACTTTTGACTTCTGGAGTTTCCCAATCAATATCTGTGAGGTTGAAATCCCCTTAAGAAAACTATTTTGCCTATTCTGGATGCCTTTCTAATTTCTACATACAAGTGTTGCTCTGCCTCCAAGGATTGGTTCAGGGTTCTGTAGGCCATTCCAATTCTTACTCTACCACCACGTTCCTCTGATACCTGCTGCCATAGAGACTCCACCTCACCTTTGACCTTTATGGTGCAGACCATTATGACTCTGATAAAATCTCTGATATATACTACCACCCCATCTCCCCTTATATGCTTCTTATCCCTCTTGAATAGGACATAACTATTGACTGTGAGGTCCCAGCTATTATTCTGTGTTGCCCATGTCTCTGTGATAACTATAATATCTCTGATCTGCAGCTCTTTTTTGCCAGTAGATCCTTTATTTTATTCTTTAAGCTTCTATTTCTACTCCTGTCTACACCATACTCTTCCAGTATTGTCTCCCCCAGTCTTAAGTAAATTCAGGAGAAAGGGGAGTGATAATGTGGGCCCAGCAGTGATGGGGACATTGGTTTTAATTCCACTGAATAAAAGACTATAAAAACAGCTCTTTAGAATCAGTAAATAGCATTGTTTTTTAGTTCAAGGTTACATGTTTTAGTAAAATTGCACATTTTGCATGAGCACATCTAGTTTTACTCATTGAGTACCAGTACAGTGGGCAGAGAACTCTCTCCAAATTTAACAAAAAGGAGTCATTGCACATCTCATTTTCCCATTAATCAGTCTTGTGTATTGTCGGAAACAGCTAGTGTCCATAAAAGGCATTAATTCAGTTTGCTGTCTTAAATCTTGGAGTTCCACAAGGCTCAGTCTTTGGCCATCTACTGTTCTCCATTTTTGGCAATGACCTGCCAAGGCACAGAGGGAGGTGACAACTCCATACTGTATGTAAAATATGCAGACTACACTATAATTTACTACAGTGAAACAGCAATGTGTGAGGTTAATGCAGTACTCCAATCTGATTTCAACACAATCTTTTTCTGGATTGACAACAACTGCCTGATCCTTAATGCAACCAAAACTAATTTTATGGTATTTGGATCCCAGATGGCAACATTATTGAGCAAGTCAACATATTAAGATATCTAGGAATTTGTCATCAATCTGGCTTGATATATCACATACAAAAGTAGGCACATTTCTGGGCAGACTGAGTGGGGTTAAGCAGTCTCGTACTGTTGACAAACTCTATGTTTCTATGATCACATCTTAACAAGCATAGGGAACAAGCTCAGCTTTCTTTACAGATCTAAAGACTGCCTCATTGCTTACTTGAGAAAGCAGGTGGTCTCCCACTTCCAGCTCCCATTGACTATGAAGACATTAAATACTGCTGTTCAAACAAAACCACTCTGCTTCCCCTGGATTGTCTGTCCAACACGCTGTGCAGGATCATCCTCTCCTCTGGATTGTCTACCGATCATTGTCTGCTGTTTATAAGATGGGCAGGGAAATTCCTGCATCTTGATTGGTTGTTACCTGTGCATCAGATCCATGTGATGCATGGGTAATAATAAGTTCCCCCAAATCAGGAAACAGTGCAATCTAAAATCAATAAGCCATTTCAAACATTCATTTTTAAAACAGCTGCCATTTTGCTTTTAGCGAGGAAAGCTGAATGTACAGTAGCAAAAAGGAATGAACCAAGCAAATCAATTTCAACATTAGAATATTAACTAAAGCAAATGTAAACCATACAGATTATGGTAGTAGTTGAACTGAGCAAAAAAAAAAAATCATGTCGCATGCTGCCACCGAGCGTTTCTGAGTCCCCACCTGCTCTGTGCTGCCATCGCTCATGCTTTGCTTAGAAAAAACACAGCTTCATATTTCTACTTAGCATACCCAGTACCTCTTGGAGCCATCCCCCTCTACAGCTATTCATTTACCTGGTTTCAAGGCATGGGGCAAAACCACAACGGCTTTCCTCGCTCTCCTGTCTTTTCCACATTGCAGCTTGTAGCCTCGCTGTCATGTCGCATCTGCTTTCCCCACTGTCCTGTCTCTTCCCAATCATAGCTTACAGGCTCACACTTCTGTTTCAGGCTCACATAAAAAATACCGGTTTCCTCCAGCCCGATATGCACTGTGAAGTGGGTGGGGGTTTCTGGCTCACGCTGGCAACAAATTCAAAGTACAACTACAGATGCCACTAAAGGGCAAAACTACTATAGCAAAGAAAATTATGTAATTTTCTAGCTGGCAGAAGGACTATTTTATCATGAATTCTAATATATATTATATAAGGTCTGTAAACAGATGATCTAATAAATAAAATATATATATATATATATATATATATATATATATATGTTGTGTGTGTTTTGAATATTAAAAACTGCACAAAAATGTAGCCCATTTTATAAGCACAATAAGACACTCCAGAAAGGTACATTGAACAGATCTGACTGACTGCCCTTCCAGGGTTTGAAGGTAGTTGACTGTGGCCTTACACTTTTCTACACCCCTGGGCCTGCAGTCGGTTCTGTTCCATGCACACCTCATCATCTCTTACTGGCTATACAACCAGCTTAAGTGGCTAAGTCCCTCAATCAGGTATGATTATCACTGGCTCCCTTTGTTCTACACCTGTGCACAAGCAAAAGGCTGATCATCTCCTTGCCCACCTCACACAGCCAAGTAGTGCCTACTGTCTCCATTCAACAGCAGTACTTACTTTTTCAGTTCCCAAAATGAAATGTGAATTTGGCAGAAAGGCTATTGCTTTTGCAGCACCAGTCACCTGAAGAAACTCCCTGTGCAGCTGAGGAATGCTTCTAGCTTGCAAGTGCTGAAGTCCATGTTGCCCAGTGCGTTAGAACTCCCTGTATTTGTTTTGGTCCACAATCTCACCGTCCCTGACTATGGGCATCAGGATCATATGCACACCAATGCTCATACCCTTTGTTTACTGGGAATCCACTTTGTCACCTTGTTTTTCTTTACTGTTGGGTTGATGTAATTATCTTTAAAAGTTTTTCTTCCTGTGTATACTTTAGCCTGTGTGTAACTATTCCTGCTGGACACATTAAACTATTGACTGCTGCTATCCTCCCAGGGATCCCATGAAAATGAGATGCTGCATTTCATGTTTGTTTTTTTCTGGTTGGAGTAATTTCAAAACAAATACTGTAAATACTTAATACCATTACTGGCCACTTCTTTTTTAATAATCATCTTGCTGTGTAAGTGACAGACACTGCAACTTTACGCTATATACATGCACAGAAAAAGTGGTGTTTATTAAAATATTATAAAAGACCACCGTTTCTTTCTATGGTGATGGCCAGTTATTACAGCAAACATGCACACATTAAGTGCTGACTGAGCTGCGGCAGTCCCAAGACACTCTTGAGTGCAGTACTGTGTGAGACGGCATATTTTCACTAAACAGGATGCCACCATAAACACACTCCAGAACCTTTGATTGTGTACAGCACAGTACAAAAAAAACCTAACTTTAGTTTTTTCTTCATTACCTCTGCATAATTAAACTGTGTGCCTCACATGAAACAAGGTCTCATTCAATGACTGCCTTCTTTGTGGTTCACTCATTAAAAAAAAAAAAGAAAACAAAAAGGAAGAAAGCTCACAGAGTGGGTTCCTTTGGGAACTCCTCAGTTTCAGACTACTGCATCTACATTCCTTAATTTGATTATTTTTGGCATTTTGTTCCTTAGTAACATGGGGGGTCTGAGACATTCAGATGGGGGTGCAAACAAACAAATAAAAGACTCAGAAAAAATGAGGGAAAAATGATGGCAAGAAATTATATACAATAAATCAGGGGGGTGGTGTGGTTACTTGAATTTAATACAACCTTCAGTGTGTTAAGAAACATAGAAACATAGAATCTGATGGCAGATAAGGACTGCTTGGCCCACCTAGTCTGCCCATTCCCCTACCTAACGGATAAGCTGCAGATCCTAGTTAACCAACAGCCAACTTCCTCCTACCCCCCACTAGAATTGCCTTATGTCTGTCCCATGCATTCTTAAATTCCCCCATTGTTTTCCTCCTCAGGAAGGCTGTTCCATGCATCTACAACCTTCTCTGTGAAGAAATACTGCCTCACATTACCTCTGAGCCGTCCCCCTGTTATCTTCAAATTGTGCCCCCTTGTTCTTGCACATCTCTTTTTCTGAAAGATGCTATCCTCTTGGACTTTGTTGATTCCCTTGAGGTATTTAAAAGTTTCTATCATGTCCCCCCTCTCCCTCCTTTCCTCAAGGGTATACATCTTAAGCTGCTTTAGTCTTTCTTCATATGTCTTCTGGTGCAGACCCTGCACCATTTTCATTGCCCTCCTCTGGACAGCATCCACCCTGTCTATGTCTTTGTGGAGATGGGGTCTCCAGAACTGTACACAGTACTCCATATGTGGTCTTACCAACTGTCTGTACAGAGGGACAACAACTTCCTGTTTTCTACTCGTGATGCCTTTCCCTATGCACCGCAGTATCCCCCCAGCCCTACTTACTACCTTCTCACATTGCTGGCCCACCTTTAGATCATCTGATATGACTACCCCCAGGTCCCTTTCCATTTTTGTTGTTGTCAGTATCTCACCTCCCATTCTATACTCTTCCCCTGGGTTTTTGTTTCCCAGGTGCATTACTTTGCACTTCTTTGCGTTGAATCTAAGCTGCCATACATTTGACCATTCCTCCAACCTTGTCATGTCCCTTTTCATCCTTTCCACCCCACCTCGCATATCAACCCTGTTGCAGATCTTTGTGTCATCTGCAAAGAGACATACTTTTCCCTCCAGTCCTTCTGCAATGTCACTTATAATGACATTAAAAAGGACTGGTCCTAGTACTGAACCCTGTGGCACCCCACTAGTAACCCCCCTCTCTTCACTGTGGACTCCATTTACTATTACCCTCTGTTTCCTGTTGTCCAACCAGTGTTTTACCCAGGCTACCATCCTGTGACCCACTCCCAGGCTGGCTAATCTATTTATTAATCTTTTGTGCGAGTCTGTGTCAAATGCCTTGCTACGGTCTAGGTAGGTCATGTCCACATCCCCTCCCTGGTCCACAACTTTGGTCACCCAGTCAAAGAAATCAATTAGATTTGTCTGACATGAAATTCCTGCTGTGAATCCATGCAGCCTTGGGTCCTGTGACCCACTGGCCTCTAGGTACTCAGCAATTCTTTCCTTCAGAAGCGATTGCATCATTTTCCCTACCACTGAGGTCAAACTGACAGGTCTGTAGTTTTCTGCCTTTGTCTTGCTCCCACTTTTGTGAAGGGGAATTACATCCACCCTCCTCCAGTCCTCAGGTACTACCCCATCCTCCCATGATTTATTAAAAAGGGTAGTCAGTGGTATTACTAGTTCTTCCCTTAGTTCTTTTAGAATTCTGGGGTGAATCCCATGAGGCCCTATTGCTTTATTCACCATTTATTGATTTATTCACCTTCAGGTTTAGGAGTTTTTTCAGAACCCTTTCTTCTGTGAAAGGACTAATATCAACCCCCCTATCCAGAGTGCTTCTATTGACTGGATTAGGTATCTCCCCCGCTCTTCCTTTTTGAATACTGAGCAGAAGTATTCATTAAGTATCCCTGCTTTTTCACTGTTGCTCTCTGCCCAACCACCTTTCTCTTTATTCAGCCTCAGTATCCCTGCTTTAGTCTTTCTTTGCTCCCTAATGTACCTATAAAAGGATTTTTCCCCCTTCTTAACCAAGTTGGCTATCTTTTCCTTGGTTTGGGCCTTTGCTATTCTGACTGCCTTCTCCACTTCCTTCTGCTTTAACTGATACAGGTCTCTGTCCTGCTCCTTCTGTGCTTCCTTATACTTCCTGAATGCTATCTTTTTCTCCCTAACCTTCCCCGCCACTTCTTTTGAGAACCATAGTAGTTTTTTCTTTCATTTTGATTTGTTTATTTGCTTCACACAAAGGCTTGTTGCCTCTGTGATGACGGTTTTGATGTTTCCTCATTGTTGCTCCACCCCACCTTCTTGTCTGTTTGCTAGTGCTTTACTGAGACACTCTCCCATTTTGACAAAATCAGCCCTCCTGAAGTCCAGTACCTTCACTTTTGTATGGCTTGACTCTACAGCTAAGTTTATCGTGAACCACACTGTTTGGAGGTCGCTTGTTCACAGATGGCTACCCACTTCTTGATCTGAGATCCTCTCTTTGTCCCCATTTGAGAGTACCAGGTCTAAGACTGCTCTCTCCCAAGTGGGTTCCAAAACTAGCTGTCTGAGGCATGCCCCCTGTAGGGCATCGAGAATGGCCCTGCTCTTTGATGTGGCAGCAGCAAAGGTGCTCCAGTTAACACCTGGCATATTCAAGTCCCCCATCAGCAATATCTTAACTTTCTCTGCCATCCTAAAGATGCCTTTTTTCATTTCCTTGTCCATTTCTTCCCCCTAAGATGGGGGTCTGTATACAACCCCTGTGCAGATTGTGGTGCCATTTCCAGTCTCCAGGGTGACCCACAGTGCCTCCTGTCCTCCCTGTTTACCCTTTAGTTCTGTTGCTTTGATACCTTCCCTTACATAGAGAGCTCCTCCTCCTCCTCTTCTACCCTCCCTGTCCCTCCTGTAGATTGTGTGCCCTGGTATGTTGACATCTCAGTCATGGTTCTCTGTGTACCATGTTTCTGTGACTACCACGATATCCAGGCAACCCTCTTCCATCAAGGCCACCATTTTGTGGAGATTTTTACCTATAGTACCAGCATTGGTGCTCATTACCCTCCATTTTTGTATGGCCTTATTTCTTTTTGCCCCATCCCTGTCCTTACTGCCTTTGTCTTTTTTTCTGTTTACCCCTGCCCTTCTCCCTATCAACTGCCCTATCCTGGTGTTTACCTTACTAACCACCCTGATTTTGGGGGGCTAGGATTTCCCTTCTCCTTTTCAGTGCCTCCCTCCTTGGCTAGCTTAATTGCTTGCCACTGAAGCATTTAAACCTATCATCTAGGATCCTGGTTCCCCTCCTGGACAGATGCAGACCATCACACCAGTATAGGCCTGCGTCCCTCCAGGTGGAGCTCCAGTCCCCAATGAAGCCAAATCCCTGAGCTCTGCACCAGTTTTTCAGCCAGCCATTGAATCCCATGGTGTGGAGTACCCTAGCCTCATCCATGCCATAGACAGGTAGCACTTCTGAGAAAGTTACCATGTGTGCCACCCCTCCCTAACTCCACAAACTCCTGTTATACTGCTCTCATCCCATTCTCAGCCAGGTCATTTGTCCCTAGGTGGATAATAACATCCAGTTCACTCCCCCTTGCAGCTGCTCCCACAATCCTGGGGATTTGTGTCCTGTCCCTCCAAGCCATGGTGCCAAGCAGGAACCTTACCTGCCTTTCTCCTTCCTCCCCCAGTTCTACCCCCCTAACAATTGAGTCCCCCACTAGGAGTTGTTTCCTTCCCCTCTGGGGTCCTGTGCCACCCTCCTGTGGGTCTCCATTGTGGAGGTTCCCAGCATCCTCCTTGGTCTCCACTGCAGGTGCCTCCATAGAGGAACCATGCTCTGCCAGAGTGGTGAATGAATTGTGGAAAGGCACAACTAGAAGAATGTTCCGGTATTCCACCACCCTCATCCTCATCCTCCCTGAGCCGCGTCTCTGTTCCACCACTCTCACCCTCCCTGAGCCCACCATGGTCCAACCACTCCTCTTTCTTGGCAACCTCTGAGGTAGTGGTGGTGGCCTGGGTGGTTCCTAGTTGGAGAGAAGGTTTTCTGAATCCCTACCAGGTCATCATGGAGTCGAGCAACCTCCTCCCTCAGACCAGAGAGGTGTCTGCAAATAGGGCAGCAACGCAGTCTCCAGAATGCCTCCTGGAAGACTGCTGCTCCACAGCCAGTGCATTGCACCACTCCCCACATGTCTGTCTCCCTTTCTGTTTCAGATGTTTTTTATTTTTTTTATTTTTTTACCCTCGTTTTGGTGTGTGCAAGCTTGTGAGTATGTCTAGCCCCCATTCAGTGTACTGTACCTTTAAGGATATGAACAGGTCTATGCTGTTAGCAATTTTGGGGAAGTGATGTCAGAACCCCTGCTATAAAGGAAGTTATGTGCTTGGGTCAGGTGGGGCGAGGGACAGGGTGGGTGGGAGTAAACCTGTGCCCTCCAGAAACAATCAACTATGACTCTGATCCTCCACCCCAGGGAGTGCCTTCTTCCTTTCTGACACCTATTTCACAGAGGTTCATTAACAGGTCTAGTCACAAATTATGGCAAATCTCTCCCAGCTAGGGTTCCTCCCTGGCAAAAGAAGCTTGAATAAATCCCTCAAGCCTCACTCTTAGAGTTTATGTAGCATCACACACCTTGGGTGTGTTTTTAGTTCTCATAAAACATACCACCCCATGCATTATTCTCTGTATAACAGTGAGGTTTATTATTTGCTTTTAAAAACTTAATATTAGCCTTAAATTTTGGAAAAATGCAAAATCCAAGTTTAGATTTTGCTGGGTTGTCTTATCTGGCCTTCTTTACTTCATATTAGTAATATTGTTTACCATAAACAGGAACAGAAACACTGAAAATTTCCATTTCATGTTTGCTTACCTCTTCCCCTTTCTGTGCATCGCTCTTTTTTGTTTTCTGTCTCCCTTGCCTTTTAACCCCCCCCTCCCTTTTGTGCTATTTATGTGTTCCAACCACTGACACCACTGGTTAGAAGTAGTCAGTGTAGTCTTACACTGATACTACTAGAGGCTTGGGTCACTATTTAGATACAAACTAAGCTCATCGAGGAGCTGCTCCATTTTCATTTATCTAGCAGCCCATGCAAATAGTGGCAACCATTTCAAAAGCCACTGACATATTCTAATCAATGATGTCACTGATTAAAGCACTAATAATGGTACAAATATGGGGCTACATACAGACCAGGGAGACATAAAACAAAAAGAGAGATTCACAGCAAAACAACAGGGGTTAGTAAATATGAACTGGGAATGAGGCAATGCTTGGGTTCCCCTTTACATTAATTTAACAACAAGCTTCACCACTCATGTGGCCAATGATTGTGCTGTATACTACCATACAGGTGACTCAGATTCTGGTACAGTCTTAGGTCCCTACATATCAAGCATCCCAGAAATGGCAGCAATGCCTCTCTGGGGAAGGAGCTCAATTTGGGCTATTCATTCTGTATCTGGGTCAATATAAAGTCACTGATCGGAGTATCAGGGCCTCCTCCACAGGGGGTCACTAGGGATACAGATTGGCTGATATGCTGGTGTGTAGAGCAGGAGAGGTGATTGGAGCATACAGCGCTGATGGGTCCTGGGAATGTAGTGCATGGCAAAGACCACTGCTTGCTATCCATGCCCACATGAATACTACACCCATTTCCACTCTGGTTGCCTTCCTCAGGGGACTCTACTATGAGAAGTCATGAGAGAATGTGGGTAGTGTCCTCTTGTCAGACAGAGCTGTGTGGACTTGACTGTGGTGTCACTCCCCAGTTGCAGAAAAAGAATACATAAAAAAACAACAACTCTCAAACAGACCTCAGGGAGTGGATGAATCTCCTCTACTTCAACTTGAATAGAAGTTGGCTGGATTATTTCATTTTGTTCCTTTGCAGTTTCCTAGCTACTTATGTCATTCTTCCCTTTTGCTATTTTCTTCAACTTTTTAAGCATGTTGTTGTTCTTTTTAGTCTTCCTCCTTAAAGGTGATATGCCATATACTCCCATGGTGACTGCCAGTAGAATACGACCTCTATAGTATGCACCTTCGACAAGGCCTTCATTGATGCTCTGCTGGTCATCATTCATTGTGGTGTTCTGGGAAGAGCCATATAAATTTATCCACGATGGCCCAAAGGTAGGCATAAATCCTGTGAAAAAATAAATGTTCAGAAGTAAGCCTAAATAAAATAGACACTTCAGCTAGAAATTTTAATTAATTATGAAAACATTTTAGGGAAGTAACTGCTCATTTCAGGGAACTAACTGCTCATTGCTGATTTTATTGCTTCTTTTGCTGCTTATTGTTGATTTCACTTGGTAGCAGGCTGCTTTTTGGCTTCTTTTAGAAAGGTACCTGCTTGGGGCTTTTTGCTGGTGCACTGATTGTTTCTGTTTTGTTTTGCTTTGCTGGTGTAGGTGATTGTTTCTGGTGGTCTGGAAGTAGTAATCAGATTCATTTCAGTGCAGCACCTGTTCATTGCTGATTTTATTTTTACGCTTCCTGCTTATTGCTGATTTTACTTGGTCTACTGTTTTGCTTACCTTGTTATTTTTTAATCCAGTAATATTATAGTGCAAGAACGTTTTTGTCTAGCTCTGTAGTTTCAGGAAGGGGTGCTAATTGTCTGGCCTGGGGCCTCAGCTACTTGATAAATGGAGGTGGGGCTGAGTCAGATTTTTCCTTTTTGTAGACTTTCTTTATGCTTCCCATGGTCAGGGCATCTCTTGGAGGTGATCTCTTGGCCTAATGCCTCTATTCCTCTGCCTTAAGCCTCCTCCCCTCCAGCACCTATCAACCAGACTTTCCAGAACCCCAGATCACCCCTTGGGGAGGGCCCACCTCTCCTACCAGGCGTCCTTTCTGAGATTAGAAGGTTTGTCCAGTGAGGGGCTTGGCCAGCCATCGGGGAGGTGGTCTGGTGCTGGGGATGTGAAAGCAGACCACTGGATCCCTCGTTGCCTCCCTAGACTATTGGGTTTTTTCTCTTGCTGGTTCCCCCAGAGCTCAGATGTGCAATGATATCAGCAGCACTTGTGTGCCAACATCTACCACAGCTTTCCCCCTACATCTGCTAGTGCTGAAAGTTCCTTACACTGCCCTCGATCACTGTCAGGGCTGCCCAGGAGCAGTGCATACCCCTGCATCCCTGCCCAGGAAGGGAGAGCAGTCCTCTGGATGCTCAGTCCCTTCCCTTCCCTGCCGACCCCCGGCAGCCTGAGCTCATTCCTGAACCTGGGTCGCCAGCGTGGCATGAGGTATGGCATCCAGTGCCTCAACCTTCAACACCACTGGGCTGGCTGGGGGAACTGGGTCAGATTGGTGGTAGCAGGTTGCTTTCTGGCTTCTCATAAGAGGCTAGAAGGGAAAGGAATCAGTTTTGTTTCAGGGAACTAACTGCTTATTGCTGATTTTATTGCTTCTTTTGCTGCTTTTTGTTGATTTCACTTGGTAGCAGGTTGCTTTTTGGCTTCTTTTGGAAAGGTACCTGCCTGAGGGTTTTTGCTGGTGCAGCTGATTGTTTCTGTTTTCTTTTTGCTGGTGTAGCTGATTGTTTCTGGTGATCCGGGGTGGAGAAGACAGGGAGGGGGTGAACCTAGCCAGTTTGTGGCAGGTGTCAAAGGTCATGGACACTGTTTTTTAGTGTTGACCCAGAGATGTTTGGAGTGGAACCAGAGAAGGACATTGGGAAGCTGTGTTTGAGCAAGCCTTCCACTTATGTGGTTGAAGGGCCTGAAGTGTAGAGAACTGTAGCATCTGCATATATATGAATATGTGAATTGCACAGGCAAAGGGAGGTTGTTCAGGAAAATGGAGAAGATGATTGGACCCTGGATGGAGCTTTGAAGGACCCTAATCTGGATTAGTAGGGGAGATCACTGGAAGCCTCCTACCTGTAGAGACTGCTGACAGTCTGAAAGGTGTTAGCAGAACCACTCAATAGTGGGGACTGAAAGGCCAGCAGAGTTCAGCTTGTCCAGAAGGAGTGAGTGGGCTACCAAATCAAAGGCTTTGGTGAGACTGATGTAAATAGCCAACATGATGTGCCCCATCCAAGGGAAGATGGATTCAGTGCCCTTTAATAGGGACCAAACAATGGACAGGAGCTTCCTAAAACCAGACTGGAAGAGGGGAGGAGGAAGCTGGAAGAGTGGAGGAAGTCACGAAGCCTGGAGTAGACAAGTTTTGCTTGCAGCTTTGTGATAGAGGGGAGAAGGGAGATAGAACAGAGGATGCCGAGGAAGAAGGACACCTCCTTTGTGAAGGGAAGGAGCAGATAATACACAGGGAGAAGAAGAGGTTGAGGAGGTCAGTAAGTGGGGGAGGTGATAGCAGGAGCTGAGTGATGAAGCTTAAGGTCCTGTCCTTTGGTGCTAGATTTAGGCAGGTTGAGTGAGGAAATGGCAAGCAGAGTTTCCTGGATAGAAACAGGGGGAAGTGAAAACACAAAGAAGGGTGGGGCTGAGAGGATGGTGGAGATAGGAGAGGAGGGGAGCTGGGGGGAGAGGGGATGGCATAAGTAGTGAAAAACTAATTGAAGTGAGAAGCTACAGAAGGAAAGTCAGGGAGAGGTGAACCATTAACCATGAGGACTGGGGAAGTGGACTGGACAGGAGGATAAAGAAAGCAGTGAATCACCTTCCAGAGTTCTATGTCATCAGCAAAGTCACAGCGCCAAAAATCAATTTCAGCACTGTGACTCCCTGGCTCACAGCAAAACGGCACCTGGGACTTACATTTTTGACATTTTATGTGGTGGGCTTTGCCCCCCACACCCCCTATTTAAGGATTCTCAACTCCAGGGGGGTGCCTGTCAGGGGGTGCAAAACGTTAAACCCAAAATGTTAAAAAAATAAAATTAGGGCCAGGTGCAACAAAAACATACCTGCGCCCAGACCCGAACCCAGCTCCCTGTCCACCTGAGCCATGACCCAACCCAACCATGCTAAGGGGCCTGTTTGGCAGCCCACCATGGCACCAACCCTCAAAACCCCTTCAGCCCCTTGTAGAGTGTGCTCGCTCCCACCCCCCCACACACGCATATGTCTAGCGACATCCTGTAGCTACATGTACAAACCCGCCCCATCCAGTCACCCTACCTCATCAGTAGCCCCCATGACATGCGCTGCAATTGAGTCGACATTTTGCCGTTCGCTCAATTGCAGTCACGCATGTTACGGGCTACCACCTTCCAGAATTTGGCTGAAGAATTAATGTTGTTCTGGAGGATGGCCTTAAAATAGGGAGATTTAGTGGTACAGACAGCTTTTGTGAGTGTATTTCTAAGTGCTCTGTAAGACAGGAGGTCAGACAGGGAGCAGGATAATTTGAACCGGGCCCAGACTTGATCATGTGACTTACAAGTATTAATGAGATTGGTGGTAATGCAGGGGTGATAGGAAGATTTAACCCTGACCTTTCTGAGGGGGGAAATGCTTCTCCCTGACAGAAGTAAATACTGAATGGAACAGGGAGAGGGCCACGTCCATGTCAGGGGCGGAGAGGACTGGGGACCAATCAGTTGCAACAAGGCCACTCAGGGCAATGTTTATCTTGAGCCACCAGAGGAACCTGGGCCAAATGTACTTGGGGGAGGAGAAAGGGTACTGGATTTTTCTGATGCAGAATGTCATGTAGAGGTCATTGAAGGCGCCTGGCAGAATACCTGCTGCAACAATGTGGTGGGAGTGGGAGAAAAGAACCCAGTCCACGAGGGTGTACTTAGAGGAATGTGAATTGGGTCAGGTGGGTTTAGTAATGAGTTGGGAGAGATTTAGGGACTCAGTCCTGAGGGACGTCAGCTGGGATGCTGAGGAAAGCCAATGAATATTGAAGTTCCCAAGGAGGATGAGTTCACCAGAGGAGAAGTGTGAGGTGATGGTAGAGAGTGAGCCAACCAGTGTGGAAGGGGAAATGTAGGTGAAGCATAACCCCAGTGAAGATGGGCAAAGTGTAGGTAAAGGATAGTTTAGCAAGGAAAAATTCATGAGAGGAGAGTACAGACTCCCTGTGAGTGTTGGTGCAAAGGCTCTGGCGGACAAAGAGAGCAACACCATCACCACATTTGCCCCAGTCCTGCCTGAAGAGCTGGTGGTCAGGGAGGGCCAGGCTAGACTCAGGAATTCTGGAGGAAAGATAGGATTCAGAGGTACAGAGGAGGTCTGATGAGTATTGAGAAACCTAGACATTAAGGAGATCCATTTTAGGGAGAAGGCTCCTAGCACTGAGGTGGAAAATGCTGAGGCCTCTAGGAGTTGAGGAGAGGGGAGGAGGAAAGGGATGATGGTTACTTTCCATGTTACCAGAAAGGAGGATGAGCAGGATAGGAAGATGGAGGATGGAGTGAAACTTATGTCCTCCAGGCCAGGAAGGAGAGAGGGGGGGATAGAGGAAGGGATAGGATAGATCGGTAGAGGAACTCCTGGTTTGGGAAGGGGGCAGGAAGGAAACCAGGGTGAATAGGGAAGGGCTAGGAGAAGGGAAGGGTGGGAGAATGGTGGGTAGAGGTGGGAGGGAGAGGGTAGGGATGTCAGTAGAGGATGTGTGTAATATTGGTGATGGGGTAGAATAGGGAGAAGGAGAAGGCAGAGGAAGAGGACAGGGATCATATTTGTTAGGTACAACTGAAAAAATGTTGTATTCCAAAAATACTTTTTTTTTTTCCTTTTTTAAGGAAACTAGGAATAAAGCTATACCCATACAGGGTGTAACTAGTTACCTGAATATTAACAATTACTAAAACCAATGGACATTCAACAGTGAAAGCAACTCATAAAATTGTACAACGCGAAAAAATGTTGTGAGGTAAGTAGAAATAAGTTATACCCAGATAGAGAATAACTAGGATACCTAAAAGTTAACATTTACTAAAAGCAACAGACATTTAATAGTGAAAGCAACTGACAAGCTGCAATCAAAATTTTTTTTTTTATTTAGCATGCTTTTTGGGTACCAGTCTTCCAATGGCTCAGCCACTGACTCCTCCGACCTCCGCCCACCCCAGGAATTACTCTGAATGGCGATCCGCCAAGGCTTACCCCCTCTGGGTGGGGCTGTGGGGCAGGCACAACCCTCATGTAAGGCTGTGCAAGGTTCTCAGTGGAAGAACCACCAGAAGGCCTCCCTGGCTTACCCCCAAAGGCGGGGCCATGAGGCTGGGCTGCACCAACTGGGACTCTTGCTCAGTCACTGGCCAAGCATCATGGAGGGTGGCATGGGGCTGGGGAGATGGGGCATCATGAATGGAGCTGGCAGCAGGTTTTCCAATAATGAGCTCCCTAGGAAGTGTGGCATGTAATGACATAGCGTGTAACCCACTGTAGATTCTGGGCTCTGGGAGACCAGCCAGGCTAATTAATTGTTTTTGTCCCAGTTCTCATTTTGGTTTACTTTTTGTAAGAATATATGTATATATATATATATATATATATATATATATATATATATATATATATATATAGTGAGAGAGAGAGAGAGAGATAGTCTCTCTCTCTATATATATATATATATATATATATTTACAAAGAACCACAAAGCAAGTGCTCTGAGGCATGGGTTATCCTGGAGGGTATTGGCCATACAGCCAAATTTTAAAGAGAACACAATTGCACATACCCCAATAATACAAAGCATCATGAGAAACATATGCAAATCCCCCTGAGAGAATTTGGACTGGCTCAACTTTAAGCAGAATTGTATGGTGCCAGAAGGCCTCATTGTGCAATCAGCAAAAGCTAAGAACAGCAGACACATACACATGTTTCGTCCTCATTTGGACTCATCAGTGTGTCATATCTGTATCTTAGCCCAGGGAGAGGTAGCCAGCCACCCCTTAAGGGGGATGTTATTTGTTTGGGTCATGGGGGGGACAAAATAGAGAAGGAAAAGAACTACAAAGAATCCCAGAGCAAGTGCTCTGAGGCATGTGTTATCCTGGAGGATATTGGCCAGACAGCCAAATTTTAAAGAGAACACAATTGCACATACACCAATAATGCAAATCATCATGGGAAACATATGTAAATCCCCCCTGAGAGAATTTAGACTGGCTCAACTTTAAGCAGAATTGTATGACGTCAGAAGGCCTCACAGTGCAATCAGCAAAGGCTGTCTTAGCCCAGGGAGACGGAGCCAGCCATGCAATTCTGCGTAAAGTTGAGCCAGTCCAAATTTGGCTATATGGCCAATATCCTCTGAGATAAGCCATGCCTCAGAGCACTTGCTCTGGGGTGCATTATTTGGGTGTGTGCAATTGTTTTCTCTGTAAAATTTGGCTATATGTCCAATATTCTTCGGGATAACCCATGCCTCAGAACACTGCTCTGGGAGTCTTGTTAGCACTTTCCTTCTCTGACCTACAGCCCCTAAGATCAAGCAAATAACATCCCAGCAAGAGGTGGGTAACTCCATCTCCAGGCTAGAACATAGATATGACACACTGACAGTCCAAGCAAGAGCAGCTGTCGTCTGCTGTTGATCAAACTGTGCTGAGCACTCTGAAACATTCTTCTCCATCTAATTCTGCAAAGACAAACCAATCAAGTCATGGACTGCATATGTTCCATGCTTTGCATTATTAAGGGTATGTGCAATTATATTCCCTCTCTCTCTCTATATATATAGATATATATATGTGTGTGTGTGTGTGTTTTATGACTATGCCCAATCAGTACTGAGCAACTTGGGTTTACAGTTTTAAACACTAATAGATTAGACTGGGGTATGTTTTCCACTAGCACCTATTGTATGAAATAATAAAGCATTTTACAAAGTAACAGCATGCTACTGATGCTAGTCAGAATGTTGGGGGATATACCAAAGTCATTTAAAAAAAATTGCATATTTAATTTAACGGTCCAGTTGGATAACCACCAGAAATGAGGAAAAGGGACCCCTTTCTCATGCAAAAGACAGCATATACTGGCAGTGTAGTACTCCTCTTCTATTGAATTGCAGTGCGAGTATTGGCTATGAGCATATGTCTCTGGTTGGGGTCTTGAACTCATTGATCATATGGCCTGTACTGTATGCATGAGTACTACTAACCTGAATAACACATACAGCATATAGTACTATACTGTATTAGCAGCACATTCAGATACTGTGTACCTTACCTTCAGTCCCATCATCACAAATCTGTTTCATGTAAATGTAGTGAGTTGCTAAGACAGTGTCACCGATTCTTGCATCATCCTGTACTTGTATTTTAATTCTTCTACACAGTGGGGGAAACAACTGCGTAAAAATGATTTGCTCATTCCAACATGGATCTGATGAGTTTTTAACAACTGAAGTCTCACCCTAAAGAACACAACAGCAACACAATCTTATTTTAATCAAAGGTAAATGTAAAACAGTCTCCCAATTAAAGGACTTTCATATATAGTAGTAGGAAATGAGTAAGCATAGCCAATACAAACCTACAATACAACAAACTTTAGAATGGTGACAGTGTAATTGCTCCCCTTCTTTTGTTGCAGTAATCTAATAAATTTATTCATGCATTACTCAGTTCCAAGGTAGAATGTAGTATTGCACCCTAACATAACTGTCCCAATTGCTTGACTTTTAAATAAGTAATCCAGAACCAGTGTCTGTGTTTCAAAGCTTTTGCAAAAGTATACAAGTCTAGAATTTCATTGAGTGGTGTACAGCATATCAATTATATATTCAACGAAGGTATTTCAGGCATACAAGTAGCAGTTTACATCAATACATGAATTATAGGCCTTTAAAGCTTCATTTATGGTACAAATAACAATACAACCTCCAGCTGCAAACTAATATGGCTAACACCATGAGAGCTTTAGGTTTTTAATATAGTTACAAAAATGTTTAGGATTACAAAGGAGACTCCCCTCAAGGAAGGGAAATTGGGAAGAGTAACAGTTTAAAAAATTGTCTTCTATTCATGACGTCTACTTTATTACTTGTAATAGTATGATTTTGCTAGTGTAGTCATTTTATATAAGCCAC
The DNA here is from genome assembly GCA_016271365.2 of Neoceratodus forsteri. Taxonomy (NCBI): domain Eukaryota; kingdom Metazoa; phylum Chordata; order Ceratodontiformes; family Ceratodontidae; genus Neoceratodus; species Neoceratodus forsteri. The sequence continues at coordinate 729,493,432 of CM057455.1, forward strand.
ATGCCCCCAAACATACACTGAAACCAAGACCCAGAAAACAGTTTTAGAAACAAAGTAACAATTTTATAGTCAGAAAAAGCCCACCAATCCATCAAGTCTGTCCTGGCATACCCGAGTTCTACCAGTCTAGAACTGGTCGGGGCAACACGTTGCTTCTAACGTGTAGGTCCACTTTGTTATCTGTGTGATGCCTACCTAACCCTTCTCCCCTCCATCATTTTCACCATACACATATGGCTTTTCTAACCTCTCCTGAAACCTGCAACCATCTTAAGGGTAACCACATCTCTTGGTATATGGCTCCACCTGTCCTCCACCCTCTCCGTGAAGAAGTATTTCCTCACATCCCTCCTAAATTTTCCTTGTCCACCTTATGTCTCCTTGCAGACCTCTAACACTACCTGAGCATTTGTGTTCTGTCCACCCTGTTTATTCCCTTCAAGATATCTGAAAGTTTCTATCATATCTCCCTTTCCCTTCTGGCCTCCAGGGAGTGCAAAGTCTGAGCAGTAAGTCTTTTCTAAGAGGTATTCACCTGCTGTCTATGTATCATTTAAGTTGCTGCCCTCTGGACTAATTCAAACAGAACCATATCATTTTTAAGGTGAACAATTCAGAATTGTGCACACTACCCTACATGTAGCCTCACTAACGACTTAGAAAGTGTCAGGATCACTTCCTTTCTTCTACTAGTAAAGGTCCTTTCTTCTCACCCTAGCATTCTTCTGGTTTTCCCATATGCCTTATTGCACTGAGTAGTGTTTTTGACACTATCACTTATTTATTTATTTAAAAAGTTTCACCAGGAAAGACATACTGAGCTGAGTACAGCTTGTTTCCAGATGGGTCCTGGGGGGCAGGGGAAGAGGAGGCAAATAGGTGACACAAACAATTTACAAGTGGTACAGGTACAAATGAAAGCATAGTATAACAAGCAGTAATGCTTAGGCCTAATAGTGATTATACAAGCTAAACATGGGAGCAGCAGGGGACACAAGACATTGCAAGTTAAAGTGCATTGTGCAATTTGACCTGGGAAGGGTGGTGGAGCAATAATTTGGAGATAGGGAGAAATGCGGATGAGGGAAGGGGGGATACAAGCAAATGAAAGAGAGAGATGGAATGGGTAAGCAGATGGAGATAGGGAGAAAAAAGGATGAGGGGAGCAGGGGATGGAAGCAAGTAGAAGAGACAGTGGGGTGAGTAAGCAGGTGAGGATGGGGAGAAATGACAAGGCATGAGAGAAATGGGGAGGGGAGCAGGTGAGTAGAGGGAAGCAGAGGAGATGGTGTGGAGATTAGTTGCAGTTACAGGAGGAAAGTTACCCAGATGAGATGATAGAGATTGAAGGGAGGTGGCAGAATGGATGGGTAAGGGGAGGGAGTTCCAGAGTTTAGGAAAGTGGTAGGAGAAAGCAGTCTGGCCAGATGAGGATATCCTTTGGGGAGGTGGAAGAGGAGAAAGGTGAGATAAGAAGGGAGAGAGCCAAGCCAGTATCTGGCTGTAAAGGAGAAGCAGTGGGCTAGGTGTCTACCTTCAAGGGAGGGAAAGGAGAGGGAGGTATAGCAAGAGCAGTGGTGGGAATGGGGTCGACAGTCCACAGCAAATTGACAGAAGGAGTGAAACAGTGTGTCCAGTCTGGATAGGGTGGATTTGGAAGCAATGGTGTAGACTATATCACATAGTCGAATATAGGAAGAATAATTTTTCTGAACAATGACTCTGTAGACCAGTAACAGGATAGAACTACGGTTTCAGTACAGCGCACCTAGTTTGGGGTGTCATTTTTTGTGAATGGCATCCACATGTTCGGAAAGGTCAAGGTGACTGTCAAGCCAGACCTTGAGGTACTTGAAGGAGGGCACATCTTCAATAGTGAATCCATTCAGGGTGTGGAAGGAGGGGACAGCAGAAAGCGTGTAGAGTTTTTGCCTGGTGCCAAAGGTCGTAGAGACCATTTTCTTGCATTAAGGGCCAATAGATTAGAGTGGAACCAGAGCTGAACATTTTCAAAGTCCAGCTGAAGTCTGGTCCTCAGATCTGTGGGGGAGGGGCCAGAGACAACTAGGACTGTGTCATCAGTGTACATGTGTATGGACGCTGAGGTGCAGGCAGCAGGAAGGTCATTTAGGAAAACTGAAAAGAATACTGGTCTGCGGACTTATGGTAACCTTGAGGTCCCTTTCCTCTGAGATCTTATCTAACATGTCCCCTCCTCCCAATTCAGTACTGTGTTTTCAGTTTATTTTCTCTATGTACATGACCTTGGACTTTTTTGCATTGAATTTAAGTGCCATATCTTGGACCATTTTTCCAATTTTGCTAGGTTCTTATTCATGTCCCTAACCCCTTTCTCACTGTCTGTCCTGCCACATACTGTATCTTTGGTACTCAAAAGATATACATTTTGCTCAGTACCCCTTCTCCAATGTCACATATAAGCAGATTGAAGCGGACCGCACCAAAGACAAACCCCCTGAGGCACTCCACTGGTCAGCCTCTGAACTTCAGAGTGCCCTACATTTTGCACTACAATTAAGGTTCTTCCCACAGCAGGTTCTCTTCTCAGATCACTTTGTTATGTCTTCCCCTGAAACTTGAGTCACACTGCATCTTCACAAGACATCTATGGGGTGGCAAGACAAAGGTCTTGCTGAAGTTAGATGCAGGATGTCTGCTGCCTGACCCTTGTCCACTACATGAGATACTGTGTTGAAGACATCTATAAGGTTAATTTGGCAGGACCTCTCTTTCATAAAGCCATGCTATTTACTGTACTGGAGATCATAATTCCATAGGTAGTCTTCCAATTGCACCTTGATAACAGTCTCCAGCAGCTTTCCCCAATGGAAGTCAGGATGACTAGTCTGTAGTTGCTCTATTGTTTCCAGTCCCTACTCTTTTGCAGAGCTACAACATCAACTGCCATCCAATCCATGAAAACCATGCCTTTCACTAGTGAGTTGTTGAAAAGGCCTGCTAAAGATGCTGACAGAGCCTGCCCCCCCCCACCTGAGCATCAAAGCATGCAGTCCATCAGCTCCCAGTGACTTCCCCATCTTCAACACCTTGAGGCCCTTAAGCACTCTGTTCTCAGAGATGATTCCCCATAACTATCTTAGTCTCCCTTCCAACTGTAATGCCATATTTCAGTAGTCACCCTCCTTCTTCAACTGAGAAGACTGAGCAGAAAAATATTTGTTTAATATGTTTGTTTTTGTGTGTTGTCCTCCACCCCATCCCCATTCTTCAGCCTTTCAATCCCCCTACCTGTTTTCCTCTTCTCCCTGACATACATAAAAAAGGCATTGTCATTTTGTTTGTTGGTTTATTTGTTAACTGGGTAGGTATGACGGTGCAACTGGTCCTTTTACAGGCATAATTCAGAATCATAAATCACAATAAAACATAATCACACAATACAACATATATTAATAAATGAAATACAAAATTACAAAATGCCAAATACAAAAAGCAATTATGAGTATCAAAATAGCAAGGAGTCAGAACAAGAAGAAGTAGAAGTGTTTCATATTTCCTAAAGAGTATTAACTCCAACATAGACTAATGTTTTGCATAAAGTTTTTTCTTTTTGTCTACATGAAAAGCTTATTATCTTTTGTGTAAAACTAAATCTCCAATGGTTTTATTTTTTTTTTTATAGAATTTTTTTCCTTTTTTTTTTCTTTGATCAGATCGGGGATCCCATCATCTCTTTTCGATTTGGGTATAATCCATCAGAATGGGGTAACATACAGTATTCAATGCCTGTCACCATCTCCAAAAGTAAAACTTAATCACTAACTCCTTAATGTACTCTTTGCTGTAGCTTAATGGATCACAGAAGGCAAACTACATAATGGTGAAATTCATTTCTAACAGAGAGGTTCTGCAAGAAAGATTTTCAAACTTCCTCAAATTGACTATAGTTAACCTCTAAATTATAATAAATTCTTTCTAGTTTTGATGCATCAATCATCAAAGCAAGCCATTCCTTGAAAATAGGAACAACTGAATTTTTTCATTTCTGTAATATAAATCTTTTAGCCACCATCACAGCTATATAAATAAAGGAGACTTTATTTAAATCCAAATAACTAAAATGTCTGGAATTATTCCCCAAAAAGATTACACCTGGGTCAAAAGGGAATTTAATACCAAATAGTTTATCAATAACCTCATAAATGTTATTCCAAAATGTGACCAGAAAGGGACAGTCTACAAATATATGTTTTAAAGTACTCGTGGCAGTCAAACATCCAGGACACAGTTTGGAAAGTGGTACACTAATTTTGTGTAGCTTCGAAGGCGTATAATAAATCCCGGCTCTACAATGCAGTTAGACAACTAAGTTGTCAACCGCCATCACAGTAACGGATTTATGTCAACCGCAACTTGTGGTTGATATAAATCCTACTGGAGACCCTGGCTGTGTTTTCATCAGGGACTGTGCCCTCAAACCTCCCATGCAGGGGGCTCTGCCCCCCGCACTCCATAGTCTCTAGGATTCTAACTGTGAGTCGGAGTTGGATTGGGGAGGGGGTACAGGACTGGGAGACAGAGTGCCAGGGTCTCAGGCAGACTATTATAACTAAAACATTGATGTTATTGGCATCGACGTTTTCACTGTAATAGTGTCGCCATACAGGGGGGGCATACCATAAGTCCTATATAACAGACTGAACTGAAGCTGCTTAAATCTAATTGATTTTGATACTATACTTGGGTGTATGGTTGCTTTTAACTGGTTGTTTGACTCGATCTCAGTGCCCATTTCTTTTTCCCAAGATTCTTTTAAACCTTTAGGGAGTGTTTGCTTCTTCTCTTTAATTGCAGTATAAATTTTTCATATTATCTTTTTATGATTTTCGGTATTTGTGAATAAGTCCTCGAATGGTTTTATAGAAAAATTCATGTGAAAGATTAATTGTGAATGCGAATAATGATTCAGATCCCAGAGAGGATGAAAAGAGCAAAATACTGTCTAGGAACCTCAACTATCAATCCTTTTTTCTCCCTCCAGGTCCCAATCCTGCAAACATTGAAATGTTTGTGAATGTAGCTGATAGGGACATTGAAGACTCAACTAAATTCAAAAGATGGAAAAATTAAATTAAATTTATCAACCAGAAAGTTTACTACATTTGTGGGGCCTAGAAAATGATAACTCCATTGTGATGAGAAAGGCTGATAAGGTGGTGGTATAGTAATTCTGGTCTGTGAGGCATAATTAATGTTGTATATTAGGCAACTGGGTAGTAATGAGAACTATAGTCCAGTGCAATACAACTCCACAGACAATATGTTCTGTTATTTAAGTATTTATGAGACTCATGTAATCCTTCTGCTGTAAATTTACATAATACATAATATGCCATCAATATACCTTTTTCAGGTAATAATGTGACACAAACAATTGTCATGAGTGGAGGTTAATGGGGGAAGGTTTAAAAAGGATGCGATATGTCTTGAGTGAGGAGACAAACAAAAAGTATATCGTTACTGGGTGCCGCACGTCATTGCGAGGTAGCGGTATATATGTTATTTAATGGTACTGTGCATTAGCATGGTAGCGGTATACCATACTACAGGTATACTTTTGAATGACCACCACTGTAGGCAGGGAGGAGGGAAGGTCACCAGAGACCTCTTTGGGTCTGCAGAGACAGACTAGGCAGGGACCATCTGGGCAGACTGGGTGGGCCAAGCTCTCCTTTGCTGTTAACAAATTCTCTGTTTCTAAGTTTCTATGACTTTTTTAATGTACATGTTTTTGACTTTTAGTGTTGAGCAAATAAAACGACATACCAGTACTTAACATATAATGAAATCCCAGAATACTTAGATCAAGTGCTTAGCGTGGCACTCTAAAGAACAGTTCTGTTTTTTCTGAGTGTGGTAATGTGGGTTCTATGAACAAAGACCAACTCACTAAGTGTCCCATTAGATCAAATACACATGTCTGAGGCACAGAACCTTAAAAGCAGTGCAATTAAATCTTCTAAGTATAAGTATAAGATTTTGGTGTGCTCTGTAAGTTGCTATAGTGACGGCATCACTATTTATGGGATGCTGGGCTTTCCGCTAGCACCTCAACTAAAAAGGAGATGCTTTTAAATGCGAAGGTAAACTAAAATACACCTGTAATTCTCCTCAATGGCTAGTTAGAATATTTTTTTATTTTTGTTTTTATTTATTGTAAAATCAGAAATACAACCTTTGAGCTAATAGCTCATTTACAAAGGATCCTCGCTGAACACAGGGTGGGGGAACATCAAATACATGGATAGTGGCTAAAACCAGAAGTAGCTAGAAGGCATTGTCATTTACACATAATTAAAAAGGCTAAACAGCATTACAAATAGAAGGATGGGGAGAGATAAACTACATTGCAAAAGCCATCACTTAATTACATAAAACAGAGGAAAATAGTTCCATAACAGATTAGGTGAATAAAGTACAGATTCCAACTATGCACAAAGTATGAGAATTCCCAGAATGCAGCTATAGAGCTAATTAATGTGACCATGGACAAGTGCAGCCATTAAGAAAAAATAGGCTACAGGCTAGACAGGTGAGGGGGAGAACACAATGGTGGGTGATAGCTTAAGGGTCGGGGGGCTAAGCGGGTGTGGAGGTGGGGGATATGGAGGGTCAGGAAGGCTAAGTAGGTGAGGGAGTGGTGGTAATGGGGGACCAAGGGGTGGGTAGGAGGGGATTAGCGGAAGATTCTTAGGAGCCATGGGTCACTGCAGCCAAGTCCTATTGCGTCAGGGGGCACCGGGAGGGCTAGAAATGGCTGGGGTGTTCTTTACAGCAACATTGTACTGGAGGGGAGATGGACTTCCAAATTTCAGATTTGAACTGGCCAAGGTGAGTAAGGCTAGTAGTGGCCTGGGGTAGCTCATTTAGCCAGGTGGGGGCCCTTATTGCAAAGGCTTGCCTCCCCAAGGCAGTTCTTCTGAAAGGTACTGCAAGAGCGTGTCTTGTAACACTTTTTGTGGAGTGCTCAGCTGGGACCAGATGGAATAAGGCTTGTAGAAAGGGGGTGCAAGACCTAGAAGGGCTTTCTTCCCTAGAAGGAAGGAGTGGAGCTTGATTCAGTCCAGGAGAAGAAGCCATCATGTCTCAAAATAAAGGTTTCATGTGTGCATAAGGCGATCTGTACCTAAAACAAAGCGGCATGCTTTGTTGAGGGTAGTATGGACCCTGTGCAGACTGGTTTCAGAGACTGCACCATATACCACATTACCATAATCAAGGATGGGTAGAACTGTCCCTCTTACTGCCTGGACCCTAGCCTCAGGTGCGAGGCAGAACTGAAGCCTATATAGGGCACCTAACTTCCTATTGGCAGCAGTGGTAATATGTTCACTGAAGGAGAGGGACTCGTTGATTGTAATCCCTAGGTACCATAATGAGGGCACCTGCTCAAGGGTGGAGTGGGAGTTGAACAAGATTGAGAAGGGATGGGTATACCTCCTCTTTTGGCTTCTGGCAAAACACATTGACTTGTTTTTTTTGCTGTTGAGCACTAACAGGCTAACTTTGAGCCAATCCTGTAGGAGGTCAAAGTTGTACTGCATGTTCTTAATGAGTGCATCTTGGCAAGAGCCTTGAGAGAAACACCACCGTGTCATCTGCATAGAGCAGTGCCTTGGAGGAGGGGCACACTTCTGGAAGGTTGTTCACAAAGGCTGAACAGGAGTGGGCCCAGGACGGACCCCTGTGGGACCTCCACTGAGGCTTCACTGGTCTTGGAGATTGTTCCATTGATTTTCACCTGCTGAGAGCACCCAGACAGGTAGCTGGAGAACCAACTGACCGTGTTGGGAGAAAGTCCAAGGCAGCTTAGTCTGTGCAGCAGCAGCTGATGATTCACAAGGTCAAAAGCCTTGGTTAGGTCTATGAAGATTGCTCTGACCAGTTGTCCTTGGTCAAGTGCCTCGTGCACGTAGTCTGTGAAGGCAATTAGGGCAGTATTAGTGCTATGCATCTTGTGGAAGCCATGCTGTTGGGGGCAGAGGAGTTTATATTTATGCAGGTGGTTAGTGAATTGGTCGGCTAAGATTCTTTCCAGTGCTTTGGAGAGCAGAGACAGAATTGAGATAGGTTGGTACTGTAGTTGAATACTAGCACCTGGTCACCTCCTTTGTGTACAGGAGTGACCAGAGCAGACTTCCAGGTAGAGGGGAAAGTGGACAGGTGAAGAGCCAGGTTAAATAGCTTGGTGATGGGAAAGATGATCTCTTGTAAGGCAATGGAAATCAATTTCATATCGATTCCATCACCCCATCCTTGTTTTTTCCCAGGACACTTGCAAGGTATTTTCTTGTTTCCTTTATGGTCACCTGTCTGAAGTAAAAGCTTGGGCTGGGCTTGGCAGTTGTAGAGGAGGGCAATTGGTTGGAGGCTGGCATTCCATCAGGGTGTGTGGCAGGCCTGGGAGGCAGGACTGCGCTGTAGTCAGAGAAAGCCTTATTAAAGATATTGGCCATGCCAGCATCATCAAGTACGATTTTGTCATTGTAGAGGAGCATGGTGGGGGGGACCTGCTATCAGACCCGAGGAGGTTTTTAATCGAGTCCCAGAACTTCTTCCCATTACTCCAGCAGTGAGACTGCTAGTTCTTGTGGAATGATTTCTTGGCCTGCCGTATTGCCCAGGTGCACCTGTTTCTGGCCGCTTTGTAGTTTTGGATATCTGTAGTTATCCCTGTTGCCCTGGTCAAAGGAGATCCCACTGCCGCATCATACCGAGAAGCTCAGGGGTGACCCAGTTCATACTACAACCTTTTATCATCTTCTTACAGTATGGGGCAAACTTATTCGCAGCTGTGTTGAAATGAGTGAGGAAGAGTTGTAGGGCTGTGTTAACAGAAGGGCATAAGTCAAGGAAGTTCCAGTTGATGCTTGAAATGTGATTCCTGAATTCAGTCATAGCACTCTTTTTTATAACTCTGTTCCTCACCAGTGTGGGTGGGGGGGTTGGCCCATTTTGTAGACAACTCACATTGGATAGGTGAGTGGTCACTCAGAGTATCAAGGAGTACATTAATTTACATAATAAATATTAATATAATTAGCCAATATAGTGTGATTTAGTACACAGATGGTTTATTCTTTCATTATCTAGTGTGGTGTGTGCCACAAGAAGTATTATACCAAATATAGTAAGCAATAAGTTAAACCCTCTCTGGGAACTCACTGTGATGTGGTTCCTTTTGCTACTTTTATGGATTCTAAGTGGCATCTTTCCTTTATTAAAATAATTAAAATATTAATGCACTGGCTTGTTCCAGTAAGTGATCTTCGATAGTGCTGTGTGCTTTAATGTATAATAAATCCACTACCATATATATGTAGATATATATATATATACATATACATATATATATATATATATATATATATATGGATTATTACATTTTAAAAGAAGAATATTCCCAATATTGTGTGCTTTGGCCTGTAACCATAGTTGGGTTTTGTGGTGTTACTACCTTGAAGTTGTTCTTTGTGCAGTGTCAGTATTGTTCCTTGCTCAGCACTCTATCCTTCCCTACATTCACAGTGGCGTCTATGCATGAATGCATCTATAAGCAAAGCAGCAGCAACACACACCTATGTACCGCACAGGCAGTCTGAGTTATGCGCCATGCACAAGCATATGTGCTGGTTAGTTGTAGGTATGGGGGTATACAGACGTATGCTGGGCCCTGAGCAGACCCTGGGTGGGCCTTACATAGCAGAGGCATGCCCTTGACCTCAAGCATATGGACATCTGCACCACTCTGCGCACATCCACAAAAATTAATCCCTTAATGGATGGTAAGGGTCATGCAGTGTCAGAGGATTGCAGGGGAGGAGCTCCACTGGTACCCGATGGTTCAGAATGTGGCCACACAGAGATGCTGGGACATGGCCAGACACATGTGCAAGACCACGTCCTCCACCTTCTCAAACAGGCAGGTGGCAGCCATGGCCACTGATATACAGGAGAACTATGGGATCCTGTATGAGGCAGAGTCACTAAAGGTGCCAGCTGAAATGAAAGCCAGGCTATGGCTGGACATTCAGGCTGCCATCAACGCTGGCAGACCGGAGACATGCACACGGGCATTAATAAAGTACAAGTGATATGATCTCCAGTTAGCTGTCAAACGCAAGCTGGTAGCTGTCAGTCAGTCCCAGACCACCGTGGGCAGTGAACCACCCACACAGGAAGACAGCCTATCCCCACTGGAGAGTATGGTAGCAGAGACCCTCACCAAGTTGTCCCTGCACAGGGAGGAGGAGGGCATGAATACACTGTCTGGTATGTGACACACTGCATGGACATGCCTGTGGTCCAGAACAGGACGGCTATGCTAATAACCCTGTGTTGCACCCTACAGACCCTGTGATGGGAAACATCCCAGACAAGTAGTCTGCAACACCAACAGAGATGGCTACACAACCGGAGACAGACACTGGCTGCCAGGTACAGGAGGACAGCACAGATAGGTGGTACCCCCATGGCCCATGATATATGCTCAAGACACTTGCAGCTCTGCCATTGTTCATAACACCTGGCTTTGTCTATGACCCACAGGTACTCTACAGGAGACCATGCCCATGCCAGATGAGGAAGACATGCTGGAGGACACTAGCACAGAGACCTACCTGAACACACAGAAGGATGAGGAGGAGATGGACACACCCATTGTAAACATCCCAACCTGTTGGCCTCTGTGCAGGTTCCCTGCCACAGACACCCCCTGGAAAGTAGGTCATGGATGGCGTACAGGGCACAGTCATCCCAGCCGTGAAGTAAGCTTAAGACCATTCAGCACTTACTGGTACCTGCACAAATAAATCAAGACTGAAGAGTCATTCAAGTTGGAAAAATCTCTTTCAGATTTATTGCAGAAAATTCCAACACAAGTTTGAACATGGCAACGTCACAGGAAACCCCTGTACTTTGACTTTTGTCTTCCTTAGGGAGCTCCCTTAATCTTACTATTTGATGTTTGGCAGTTAGCAACCTCCTGTTCAGCACCGAGACTTCTCCATTGAGCACACCTATCCTTAATCTACTTAACCCAGTCATGCTGCCACACATGGTGGGCCAACCACAATGGCCTGGCAGCACCACTGGGCAGACATAGGAGATGATCAGTCTGTCCTCCAGTGTTGGACAGTGGAACACAGGGGGCTGCAGGAGACCACACAACACCCCCGTAACAGTGGGGATGAGGGCCCATCAGTCCCATCCTGCCATACGTGGAGGCCAGCCACAAGGAGTATACTTCACACATACTACCCCAAAGTGAAGCAGATGGAAAGTGACCTGCTCTGCTCATAGGAGGAGAACACTGAGGCACTGTGAGAACTGACCATGGAGGTGAGGGGCATGCAGTGTGGAATTGACTGCTTAAGGGACATGATTGAGAGGCTGACACAGCACATGCTAGCTGGGTCCAGCAGGGTCACATCACCTGTACCCAAGGCATCACCAGAGGTAGTCATGCACCACACACATGCCTGCCAAAACAAGACTGAGGTGGATGAAGACAACAACCCACCACAGTCATTGAGTACACGCAATAACACATGAGAAAGCAGAACAGGAAAGGCCATGGCCAAGACCCATCACCAGGGCACATGTGTGACCACACAACAGGTGTGGTAAAAGGCGAAGAAAAAGTGATGCCTGCCACCAATGCCACAAACACTGAGTGCCACATAAGCATACACTGTACATACACCATACACACACATAACCCTGCCACACATAATCCCCACTGTGTACACCCTTACCACATATAACCCCTATCACATAGAACCCCACCACATATACCATGAGCATGGACACCAATGCCCCCCACCCATGGGTTGTTTGGCACTTAGGGTAGTTCTTCATCACAGTGCCACCCCAGCTCCCCACCAAACAGCTGAATGGCCCATACTTGAGTACATGCTGAGTCACCTGTCAAGACAGTGATTCTGCCTCCCCTGGAGGGCCCCTTCCCCATCAACCAGTGGGACATTCCTCTGTACATCTGATGGCATGAGTTGCCAATGCCTCAAAACTATGTTATGCAGCATGGCGCATGCTCTGAATACTCATCATGCCTTCCCCGGGGGAAGCATTATCATACCACGTATCAGATCCAGGCACCAGAATGGCATCTTCAGTAGCCCTGTCATTCTCTTGATTATGGATTGTGTCTTCCAGTGTGCCTCATTGTATGCCTCCTCTACCACTCTGTGTGCCTCCAGGCATGCTGTCATTGAGCATGGCCATAGGGGATATACTCTGCCGCCTGTGCAGTGAGTGAAAAACAAGGATAGTACCATTTAGCTGCCCATCTTCCAGCAGTGTATCATGTGTGTAGGGTACAGATACCTGTCTATCAACCATCCATACCTACCTCTGCATGCAACAAAGAGTGTGCTCAGCCTGGACCTGTCAAAGATACAGGCATCATGGCATGAACCAGGGTACCTGACACACACATTATTGATGATACCCATGGAATCACATACAGTCTGGCATTTTATGCATTGTTACCCTTTGTGGTTATGGTATACCTCCTCATCGATGGATTGTGGCGGGATTGCCACATGCATACATTCAGTGGTACCCAGAACATTTGGCATGCCATACATGACACAGAATGCTTTTTTTGTGGACCATATGTTGGCCTGTGTGGTGGGGAATTGTATGTGCTTATGCACACACAGCAGCAGGGCGCCAGTAACCTGTTGCAGTGCCCTGGACTCGGAGGACTGATTGACACCCGTGACATCCCCAGCCACCCTCTGGAAGGACCCTGTGGCATAGTATGCCAATGCACATTGTGCTTTGTTGTCCACTGACATTGCCTGTGACTGATGGGTATGTGGTGCCATTTGTACATGGATCATGTCACACAGACATTTGATCATGTCACGGTTCAGGCAGAATATTGCAATACAGTATGTGTCCCACAGGGTGTTGGCATCTGGTCGTGGCCAGAATACACATGTCCAAAACTGTCCCCTCAATGCCTGCTCATGTTCCCCCTCAACATCCAGTGTCATGCACAGGCATCGCAGGGTCCTTACTGTCCAGACTTCGTGCAGAATGGCAGCATCTCAGAGTGTTCCAGCCAAGGTACCAGGGAGAGCAGATGAATACCCCAAAAATGTCACTATCCACCTACCAGAATGCTCTGGAGGGTGGAGCGGTCAGGCAGGTGACAGAGCCATTGGAGGTAGGTATCCAACTGCCACAGGTCACTGGTAAATGCACGCCTTGAGTTGTGCATTCTGTATCAGTGATGTTGTTCGCCTCTTTATGTCTCTGCAGGACTTCCATGGTCATCCTCAAAGAATAGTCTTGGAGTGCCAGGAGCAGCCAGATGTGGCAGTGGTGGTGGCTGGAGGCAGTGGTGGGCACTACAGATCCCAGAGAGTGGGAAGTAGGGATGTCCATTATAAGGACTATGTTGGGGAGCTGTGAGCTGTGGCATAGCCCTCAAAGGTAGGTGCTGTGGGGGAGGGGTGCACAATTTGTCCTGGCTGTGGACAGCGGTGGCTTTGCATGTGCAGCCTGCTACTGACAGCTCTCTGTGTTCTTGTTGTTTGAGGAGTATTGTGGACCTCTGTGGTACCTGTTGCTGGAGGAGAGGAGTATATCACTGCAATGGGGTCCAGTGGGTACTCTGAGGAAGAGGATGACTAGGCAGTGTCTCTGTGGGGTGGTATCCCATGACTTTGGCGAAAACAATTGGGCATCTACCGAAAGGGTGACTCAATCATGGCACCTCTCATCGGGGCGACTGAGGAAGGTGGTCAACCAGATGGGGGAGTGCGCGAAATAGCGACATCCTATCGCCACATGGCTACATGCGTGGGGGGAAGTGAGCATGCCGAGCATGGGGTGGGAGGGGACAGAGGGACTGTAGGGGGTGGCTCCGTGGTGAGCTGCCAAGCTGCTTCCGTGGTGTGGTGGGTGGGTTCAGGGCTGCAGCAGGAATGGTGCTGGGCACTGTTTGTTGCGCCCAGCTCCAAATTATGTGTTGCGCATTTGTACCCCCAGGTTGAGAATCCTTAAGTGGGGGGCTGAGGGCAAGCCCTAAATAAAATAGAAAATCCCAACTCCCCAGCGCAGTTTTGCTGTGCACTGGGAGTATGTCCGAAATATTTTTTGTTGATGTGCGTCACCCTAACGGCGATTGCCCATCGGTGATCGCCGTTATCACATAGATCCACGTGGGGCAGTTGATCATCAGTGATTGGCTGTGATAGTGCAATTAACATCTTGATCATGCACCTTGACAGAGTGTTACCTGTCTGTTGACAGGGCTTATGTGTGCTAAACTGTAGTACTCGATTTATGGATGTGGGGCAGTGGTAAAACATTTTTGTATGACACCTGTCTCATGTCTAAGTTTTTCTTTCGGTCAGCAGTGTCATGCTGTTAGCTGGGACTGTCAACACTGGGGGTGTGCCACTGTCCCTTGGTGTCCTACAGAATCTCCATGCTGTTCTTTTATTGTGGGTCAATACTGCACACTTCACATATGGTTACACAGCAGTTTTAGACCTATGTATTACCATGGGTTGTTAACAGTGGCAGTCCGGCTGGTCATGTGTCCATGGCCCCATATATTCTAAATGTTCTGGCCTACCCTGTATACTGGCCCTGCACACCTGCATTTTATGGCTGACACGCGTGACACGCCAGGTAAGCTTTCGTGTGTGTGGCCAAGACATGCCATTATGCAGCCATGGTCCTCTGCCGATGCATAGATGAGGATGTAGTATGTTTGGTACCATGAATCATCAATTGCTGCTGAATGCCTTTCCATCTGATATTTTCATCATATTATCATAGTAATGTGTCAGCAAAAAACTACCACCTTGGCCCATCCAGTCTGCCCCCTTCTCCTACTTGTCACCAATGAACAAGGAGCCTATCCTCTGTCCTCTAACCAACCCCGCATGTCTAACCTATGCTCTCTTGAATCCTGCTACCGTTTTGAGACCTGCCACCTTCTCAGGTAATCTGTTCCAGGGTTCAACCACCCTCTCAGTGAAATAACACCCCCTTACATTACCTTTAAATCTTTCTCCTTCTAATCTTAAAGTATGACCCCTTGTTTTAACTTCCACTTTCCTTTTAAATAGACTTCCTTCCCTCACTTTATTTATCCCCTTCATGTACTTGAATGACTGTATCATGTCTCCTTTCTCTCTCTCTCTTCTAAACTCTAGAGGA
Source organism: Neoceratodus forsteri (assembly GCA_016271365.2). Taxonomy (NCBI): domain Eukaryota; kingdom Metazoa; phylum Chordata; order Ceratodontiformes; family Ceratodontidae; genus Neoceratodus; species Neoceratodus forsteri. The sequence continues at coordinate 729,508,678 of CM057455.1, forward strand.
TACAGATTTAATTCTCTCAATCTTGTCTCATACGGTTTCCCTTGCATACCCTGCACCATCTTTGTTGCCTTTCTCATAACCTTTTCTATTACATCTATGTCCTTTCTTAAATGAGACCTCCAGAACTGTACTCCATACTCCAGGTGTGGTCTAACCATGGTCTTATATAATGTCATCAGCACCTCCCTCTTCCTAATAGTTATGCCCCTTCCTATGCACGTCATCATTCTGTTAGCTTTGCCAGTCGCCTTACTACATTGATGACGTACCCTTAGATTGTTTGATATTATAATCTCCAGATCCCTTTCCTTTCCTGTTCTGTTTGCTTTATCTGCTCTCCCCCCAGTGAGTACTTGGCAAGTCGATTTTTAAGTCCTATATGCATCACTGCACACTTCTTTGTATTGAAATTCAGCTACCATGTTTCTGACCATTTCTGTAGTATACTCAAATCCTAAATCAAAAATCAAATGTTGGGAATACCGTTTTGAATAAAAAATATAGTACTTTGTAGTACTCAACTCTGATATCTGTAAGTGGGTCATTTACTCCACTGTATGCGAAGTATGAACATTTGCAATCACATTTGCACTGAACCTTCAAGTATGCCTTTAGAGAAACAACAAGGGTGTTTGATTCATTGTGCATCTTTAAACAAGATTTATCTTTGCCCCTTTTACTATTCTGAACCCTGCCTCCACCTTTGCCCTCCTCACTGGATTGCTGGCATCTTTCATTTAAAAGGGGGCAGGAAATTTGTGCCAACTGGCAGCTGTTTATAAAGTTCTCATTCTCAGAAATTATATGCATTCCCCTAAATTATCCATATTTAACTGTACCTGAATAAACAAGCATTTGTCAATGCTGAATGTTTCCTTGCTGGCATTAGCAGTGGAAGTGCAGGAGTTAGACAGATGCAGTATAGGAATGGCAGTGAAGTATTGAACTGATGCCAACTGCACCTCACCCTGCAGAGATGGACAGGCATTGGAGTGTGCCTTTGGATCGTTGCCCATGACGGTCATGACATTCCACCTCACCCTACCCTGCAGACACTGACAAGTGTCGAGGTGTGCCTTGGAGTGTTTGAGCATTACATTAACCTGATTCCATAAGAAAACACACTGAAACGGGTGCAGTATAGGAGAATGGGGTGAACTCTGGGGCCAGGGGGTCCAAGGCGCACCTTGATGCCTGCCACTGGCTGCAGGGTGGGGGGAGGGTGGGGGTGGAATGGCATGAGCATTACTGTCAACATTCCCAAGTTACAGCCCTGATGCCTACCAGTCCCTACAGGGTGGGGCATTATGGTCAAAACCCATAACATCCTGGGCGTTTCTTGGTATTTTTACTTCAATTTTTCAACATGGGCTTTTTGTGACCCCTCCGCATGAACAGTGAGACTATCAGTTTGTTAGACGAAAGGTGATTTTGCACAGCGACTGCACCATTTGGCGCCATAGGTGTGAAAACACATTTCAAACAGAATTTGAAAAATGACAGCTGTACTGTTCATGAGGTGGTGTAAAAAATGGCAATGTTGAAAACAAAAAAGGTTGAGCGAGGCAGGCATAGCACACCATTAAAAGAATAAAAAGCGGTGAGACGCAGGAGTCACACTGAGAACTTCAGCCCCAATTGGGAGAGTAAAAGCATTGTTATTCAGATCGCTACAGTCATAGCAGATGCAGTGATTCTGCAACTAGTCAATATGTTTGCAGCCTCTTTTTTGGGAGTTTGAAGTAGCGACTATCAGATCGCTGCAGTGCAGCCACACAATACAGAGCCAGACAGAATACTGTGGATTACAGATTTCAAACTGCATGACAGCAGTATGCAAATTGCCTACACACTACCACCGCTGATTGTAGCAGTGGTTTTCTCTGAACTGTACGCCACTGCATCTGAACAGCTGTCATAGACAGCTGGGACATGCATTGATGTGGTGCAACTGTGCCTGCAAAAAGGAGCAGGGCGTTGGAGGTGGGGGTGGCACACCTACCAAAACTCGTATGGTGGAACTATGTTTCTTGCACATGTGTGCAAGCAAGCATAAAAAGTGATATGAAAATCTGTATTTTACATCGTTTTGTTGTATGGGAAGTATTCTGTTACAGTTCTCTTTATGGAACCAGTAATTTGGAGTTTTTTACTATGTCACAGTTTGTGTACAAATGCTAATTATGAGCTGTTGACCTATCAGAACTATGCTTCGAGTTCTGTGCAGAGACTGTGACATAGTTAGAACTCCAAATTACTGGTTCCATGAAAAGAACTGTATCAAAATACTGTCCCTGAAAAAAAAATGCCAAATATGATTTTTTGTATTACTTTTTATTCAGGTACAGTTACATATGGATAATTTAGGGGAATGCATATAATTTCTGACAAGAAGAACTTTATAAACAGCTGCCAGTTAAAAATGATTTCCTGTCCTCTTTAAGGTACAGCTCCCTAGTTGCCTCTGATTGACTGGCTTTATACCTTCTGAAGGCTAATTTCTTGACCTGGACTGTTTCCCCCACCTCCCTGGAAAACCCAAACAGGTTCCTTGTGCCTCTTTCTCTTTATAACTTATCCAAGGCATGCCTTAGAAACATAGAAATATAGAAGTTGACAGCAGAAAAGGACTGCAAGGCCTATCCAGTCTGCCCATTTTTTTCTACCTTATGAATGTGCCATCGGCCTTTACTCTTGCCAATTGCCTGTTTATTCATACTCATCTGTATTGCTCCCTTATGCATATCCCATGCCTGTTTGAAGTCTTGCACTGTATTCATGTCCACCACTTCCTGAGGTAGGCTGTTCCATGCATCCACCACCCTTTCTGTGAAAAAGAACTTCCTCATATTACCACTTAATCGGCCTCCCTCTAATCTCATGTTGTGTCCTCTTATCCTGCTATTTTTCTTATACTAAAACATGTTAGACTCTTTCACCTTGTTAATGCCCTTAAGGTGTTTGAATGTTTTGATCATATCACCTCTCTCACTCCTTTGCTCTAAGGTATACATATTGTTCTCCGTTAATCTGTCCTCATATGTTTTCTGATGCAGTTCTTGCACCATTTTGGTTGCTCTTCTCTGGACTGCCTCCATTTTGTTAATGTCCTTGTGCAGGTGTGGCCTCCAGTACTGCCCGCAGTACTCCAGATGGGGACTAACCAGTGTCTTGTAAAGAAGGATTGTTACCTCCCTCTTACAACTTGCAATACTCCTACTAATACATCCCAACATCCCTCTTACCTTACCTGCTGCTTTAATGGTCTGCTTGGATGATTTCAGGTCATCTGTGATGAAGATGCCCAAGTCTCTTTCTTCCCTTGTAATTGCCAGCAACTCCCTTCCCAATCTATAGGTGGCTTCAGGGTTTCTCTTCCCTATGTGTGTGATCTTGCACTTCTTTGCATTAAACCCCAGTTGCCACTTTTCCAACCATTTTGCCAGTTTTTCCAGATCTCTTCTCATTCTGCCCACCTCATCTGGATTATCTACTCTGTTGCAGATCTTGGTGTCATCTGCAAACAGACAAACCTTACTCTCCAGTCCATCTGCAATGTCACTGATGAAGATATTGAAGAGGACTGGCCCTAGGAGAGATCCCTGAGGTACCACACTTGTGACCTGCATCTCTTCTGACTGTATGCCATTTACCACCACTTTCTGTTTTCTGCCTGTCAACCAGTTTGCCACCCAGTTGACCAACTTCTGACCTACCCCGAGCTTACTTAGTTTATTAATCAGTCTTCTATGTGGAACAGTATCGAAAGCTTTTCTGAAGTTAATTGCACCCCCTTGGTCCACCACTCGTTACCCAGTCAAAGAAATCTATCAGATTAGTTTGACAGGACCTTCCTGTTATAAACCAATGCTGTCTTGGATTCTGTGCTCCTATGGATTCCAGGTGTTGCACTATCGTTTCTTTAAGGAGTGCCTCCATAATCTTGCCTACTACTGAGGTAAGACTGACTGGTCTGTAGTCCACTGCCTCCTCCCTGCTGCCACTCTTGTGGAGCGGGACCACATGAGCCCTTCTCCAATGTTCTGGGACCTCTCCTGTGCTCAGAGACTCACTAAGCATTTCTGATAATGGCTCTGCTAGTTCCACCCTTAGCTTCTTTAGTACCCTGGCATGTATGCCATCAGGTCTCATTGTCTTGTCCACCCTGAGCTTAGTAAGCACTTGAAGGACCCTTTCTTTTGAGAAGGGACTAGTGCACACCTCCCTCCCTCCCCCCTGTGCCCATGGTGCTGAGCTGTGGGCCCTACCCTACCTTCTCATAGAAACATTGAAACACAGAAACATAGAATTTGATGGCAGATAAGGACCGCTTGGCCCACCTAGTCTGCTCATTTTCCTACTGGATGGATAAGCTGCAGATTCTAGTTAACCAACAGCCTACTTCCTCCTACCCCCCCACTAGGACTGCCTTATGTCTTTCCCATGCATTCTTGAATTCCCCCACTGTTCTTGACTCTACGACCTCCTCAGGAAGGCTGTTCCATGTATCCACAACCCTCTCCATTAAAAAATACTTCCTCACATTACCTCTGAGCCAACCCCCTCTATCTTCAAATTGTGCCCCTTTGTTCTTGCACATCTCTTTTTCTGAAAGATAGTACCTTCTTTGACTTTGTTGATTTCCTTGAGATACTTGAAAGTTTCTATCATGTCCCCCCCTCCCTTCTTTCCTCAAGGGTATACATATTAAGCTGCTTTAGTCGCTCTGTGTATGTCTTCTGGTGCAGACCCTGCACCATTTTGGTTTCCCTCCTCTTTACAGCCTCCACTCTGTCTATGTCCTTGAGGAGATGGGGTCTCCAGAACTGCACATGGTACTCCAGATGGGGTCTCATCAACAGTCTGTACAGAGGGATAACAACTTCCTGTTTTCTATTGTTGATGCCTCTCCCTGTGCATCCCAGTATCCCCCCCAGCCTTCCTTACTGCCTTCTCACATTGCTTGCCCACCTTTAGATCATCTAATATAATTACCCCAGGTCCCTTTCCATTTTTGTTGTTACCAGTATCTCACCCCCCAGTGTGTGCTCTTCCTCTGGATTTCTGTTTCCCAGGTGCATTACCTTGCACTTCTTTGTGCTGAATCTATGTTTGCCATACATCTGACCATTCCTCCAACCTTGCCAAGTCTCTTCTCATCCTTTAAACTCCATCTTGTGTATCAACCCTGTTGCAGATCTTTGTGTCATCTGCAAAAAGAGACATACTTTTCCTTCCAGTTCCTCTGCAACGTCATTAGTAAAGACATTAAAAAGGACCGGTCCCAGTACTGAACCCTGCAGTACCCCACTAGTAACCCTCCTTTCTTCACTGTGGATTCCATTAACTACTACCCTTTGCCTCCAGTTGTCCTGCCAATTTTTCATCCAGGCTACCACCTTGGGACCCACTCCAAGTTTGGCTAACTTGTACTGTATATTAATCTTTTGTGTGGGATTGTATCAAATGCCTTGCTAAAATCAAGGTAGGCCATGTCCACAGCCCCTCCCTGGTCTACTACTTTGGTCACCCAGTCAAAGAAATCTATTATATTTATTTGACATGACCTTCCCATTGTGAATCCATGCTGCCTCGGGTCCTGTGTCCTACTGACCTCTAGGTACTCAACAGTTCTTTCCTTCTGAAGTGATTCCATCATTTTCCCTACCACTGAGGTCAAACTAACTGGTCTGTAGTTGTCTGCCTCTGCCCTGCTCCCACCTTTGTGAAGAGGAGTCACATCCACCCTCCTCCAGTCCTCAGGTACCACCCCATCCTCCCATGATTTGTTAAAGAAAGTAGTCAGTGGTGTCACTAGTTCTACCCTTAGTTCTTTTAGAATTTTTGGGTGAATCCCATCAGGCCCCATTGCTTTGTCCACCTTCAATTTTACTAGTTATTTCAGAACCTTTTCTTCTGTGAATGGACTGGTATCAACCCCCATATCCAGAGTGTTTCTCTTGTTTGGTTTCGGTACCTCCCCCTCCTCTTCCTTTGTGAATACTGAGCAGAAATATTCGTTCAGTATCCCTACTTTTTCACTGTCACCCTCTGCCCCACATTCCCTCTCCTTTATTAAGCCTCACTATCCCTCCCTTGGCCTTCTTTGCTCCCTAATGTACATATAAAAGGTCTTATCTCTCTCCTTAACAGAGTTGACTATCCTTTCCTCAGTTTGGGCCTTTGCTATTCTAACTGCCTTCCCTGCCTCTTTCTGCTTTAACTGATACACTTCTCTGTCCTGCTCCTTCTGTGTTTCCTTATATTTCCTGAATGCTATCATTTTCTCCTTAACCTTCCCTACCACCTCTTTTGAGAACCATAGCTTTTTTTCTTTGTTGTGTTTTGTTGATTTGCTTCACACAAAGGCGTGTTGCCTCTGTGACGGCTGTTTTGATTACTCCCCATTGTTCCTCCACCCCTCCTTCTTACCTGTTTGCTAGTGCTTTTCTGAGGCAATCTCTAATTTAAAAAAAATCAGCCCTCCTAAAGTCCAGTACTCTTGTTTTTGTATGACTCTATGGCTGTGTTTATCATGAAACACACTGTTTGGTGGTCGCTTGTTCCCAGATTGCTACCCACTTCTAAATCCAAGATTCTTTCTCTGTCCCTGTTTGAGAGTACCAGGTCTAAGATTGCTCCCTCCTGAGTGGGTTCCAATACTAGCTGTCTGAGGCATGCCCCTTGTAGAATGACCCTGCTCTTGGATGTGCCTGCAGCAAAGGTGCTCCAGTTAACATCTGGCATATTCAGGTCCCCCATCAACAATATCTCCCCCTTTTTCTGCCATTCTAAGGATGTCTTCTATCATTTCTTTGCCCATTCCTGCCCTCTGAGATGGGGGTCTGTATACAACTCCCAAGCAGATTAAGGTGCCATTTTCTGTCTCCAGGGTGACCCAGAGTGCCTCTTCTGCTACCTGTTTACTCTTTAGTTCTGTTGCTTTGATCCCTTCCCTTACATAGAGAGCTACTCCTCTGCATCCTGTCTTACCTTCCCTGTCCCTCCTGTAGATTGTGTATACTGGTATGTTGACATCCCAGTCATGGTTCTCTGTGTACCATGTGTCTGTGACTGCCACAATATCCAGGCATCCCTCTTCCAGCAAGGCCACTAGTTAAGGGAGCTTGTTACACAGGCTATGGGCATTGGTACTCATCACCCTCCATTTTTTGATGACCTTACCCCTTTTAGCCCTATCCCTGTCCTTATTGCCTTTGCCTTTTTTTGCATTTACCTCTGTCCTGCTCCCTCATGACTTCTCTACCTTGATGTTTACCTCACTAATTTCCATGTTTTGTGGGGTGAGACTGGGATTTCCCTGCTCCTTTTCAGTGCCTCCCTGCTTGGCTAGTTTAAATGCTTGCCAATGAAGCATTTAAATCTGTCACCCTAGGTTCCTGGTCCCCGGACAGATGCAGACCATCCTGCCAGTATAGGTCTGCATCCCTCCAAATGTCCCCAGTCCCCAATGAAGTCAAAACCCTGAGCTCTACACCAGTTTTTCAACCATTCATTGAATTCCATGGTGTGGAGTACCCTAGCATCACCCTTGCCATAGAGAGGCAGCACCTCTGAGAAGGTTACCGTATGCGCTACTTGTCTAAGGCCCCTTCCCAACTCTACAAACTCCTCTTGCACTGCTCTAATCCCATTCCAAGACAGGTCATTTGTCCCTAGGTGGACAATGACATCCAGCTCCCTCCCTCATGTAGCTGCTACCATAATCCTGAGGATTCGCTTCCTGTCCTTCCAAGCTGTGGTGCCAGGCAAGCACCTTACCTCCCTCTCCCCTTCCTCCCCCACTTCTACCCCCTAATGATTGAGTCCCCCACCAGGAGTTGTTTCCTTCCCCTGTAGGGTCCTGTGTCACCCTCCTGTGGGTCTCCTTTGTGGAGGTTCCCAGCATCCTCCTTGGTCTCTACTGTAGGTGCCTCCATAGGGGAACCACTATCCACCAGAACAGTGTATGAATTGTAAAGAGGTACAGCTGGAGGGATGCACCTCTGTTCCACCACCCTCTCCCTCCCTGAGCCCACCTTGGTCCAGCCAATCCTCTTTCTTGGTAACCTCTGAGGTAGCAGTGGTGGCTCTGGGTGGGGGAGGAGGTTTCTCAAATCCTAGCCATGTCAGCCTGGAGACAGGCAACATCTTCCCTCAGACCAGAGAGGTGCAGTACTGGAGGTTGCACCTTCACAAGGACATTAACCAAATTGAGGCAGTCCAGAGAAGGGCAACCAAAATGGTGCAGGGACTGCATCAGAAAACATATGAGGACAGATTAATGGAGCTCTATATGTATACCCTAGAGCAAAGGAGGGAGAGCTGTGATATGATCGAAACATTCAAACACCTTAAGGGCATTAGCAAGGTGATAGAGTCTAACATGTTTCAATATAAGAAAAATAGCATGACAAGAAGACACAGTATGAGATTAGAGGGAGGCCGATTAAGGGGTAATGTGAGAAAGTTATTTTTCACAGAAGAGGTGGTGGATGCATGGAACGGTCTACCTCAGGAAGTGGTGAATATGAATACAGTGAAGGGCTTCAGACAGGCATTGGATAGGCATAAGGAGCAATACAGATGAGTATAAATAGATAGGCCATTGACAGAGTAAAGGCCGATGGCACGCTCATGAGTTAGAAAAAGAAATGGGCAGACTGGATGGGCCTTGCGGTCCTTGTCTGCCATCATCTTCTATGTTTCTATGAGATCTGTGATCTATTCCCCTTTAGTCAGTCTAGATCTAGGATAGTCCTGTCTCTTGTGGGTTGTTGTACCAGTTGTTTGAGGCCCTCCCCCTGCAGGGAATCCACTATGCATCTAGTTCTGGTGGATATTCCTGCTGGTATTGACCAATCTGTATCTGGCATGTTGAAGTCTCCCATTAGCAGAACCTCCCCTTTAGCTGTCATGTTTTGTATAACTTCTAACAGCAATGCGTCTATGTCCTCCCCCTGATCTGGAGGCCTGTAGACAACCCCAGTTCATATGGCTGTCCCATTTCCTGTTTTCAGGGTGACCCTCAGTTCTTCTGGCTCCTTGTGTGTATTCTGAATTTCTGTAGCTTTGATATTTTCATTGATATAAAGGTTCCCCCCCCACACACTTTTTGCACCTCGGTCTCTTCTGAACAGTACATAGCCGGGTATTGAAGTCTGCCAAGTGTGGTTACTGGTGAACCATGTCTCGCTAATGGCTACTATGTTTAGTTTAGCCTCTGTCATTATTGCCTGCAGATCTGGGATCTTGTTTCCCAAACTGCGGGCATTTGTGTACATGATTTTTCTTTGACCAGTTTTCTGTGTGTTAGTTGTTGGGCAAAGTCCAGTGTGTTGTATGGGGAGCTGGAACTTTTTCCTTACCTGGTGATGCAAATGAACTACAAACATGCTGAACTGCTGTTTGATCACTAGCTGAGGGTGGAGGGGTGTTCTTCCTGTTTGATGTGTCGGGTGCTTCATCCCTCTCCCCATTTGCTAGTTTAAATACTCTGCAAAGACATCAAACTTCTTCCCCAATACACTGACTCACTCCTTAGTCAGATGCAGTCCATCAAATTTAAAGAAATTTTGCTCCCCAAACTGTTGCCAGTTACCTACAAATTTGTATCCTTTTTCCTGGTACCAGCCCTTGAGTCACATATTTAGCTCCCCTATCTCCTCTTCTCTGACCTTCCATCTGTTTGCCCCCCTCTCCCAGACTGGCAGTATCTCAGAGAAGGAGATGCTGGATGAAATGGATGACAGTTTGTCTCCCAGCCTGGTCAGGTGTTCCTTGGCCTCCACAACTGACTGAATGGCGAGCTCGTTAGTCCCTATGTGTACCAGGACAACAATGTTTTCTCCTGCTTCCTGCATGATTTTAGCAATGTGGTCAGTGTCTCTCAATGCCGATGTACCTGGGAGACATCTGACCATTACTCACTGCTGGAGGTAGGCATCAACTCCCCTAATCATGGAGTCTTCTATGACCAGAAGTGTTTTGGATTTCCTTTTTGCTTTTTTGTTTTGGTCCCTGTTTTGGGCGAGTTTTGTTGAGGTAGCTCCTGTGCTGCAGTGTCCTGCTCTGCAGTGTCCTCTGCCCCTTTGTTTGATTTCAGAGATAGAGATACCTCTCAGATCCCCAGTTTGATGGTGTTCCATTCATTAGCTACCGTTTAGCTGTCCTGACTCCTTGAGTCTCTCCCTAAGCTCTTCATCTTCTTATAGTCTGCCCTTCTAAAATACTGAACTAGCATCTGAGACCTCTACCACTGGGCTTCAAAAGCTATATTAATCCACACCATGCCGTGCTGAGCCACATTACTATTTTAAGAGTTAGTGTAAGACCTGGTCTGTGGTGCTCTATGAACCCCTATGAGGGTGTGCATGGCAGAACCATTACCACAGAAGCCCCTATTTGCACATTGTAAGGCCTCTGTGGCACAGACTTAATCCTTGCCTATGGATGGCCATGCTGACCCAGTACATGGATCTATGCAAGCAATCAGTTTGAAAGACTGTCAGAGGGTCAGGATACACTCTGTGACATCCTCAAAACCAGACGTGCCTTGCTCAGGGAGGGAGCAGAGGCTATGTGTGGGAACCCCTGACATACTGTAATTATTTCACAGACACACACATCCCACATTAGGAGTGCTTGACATTTAGGGTCATGAACAAGCCCCACACTGGTGGTCAGTAGTCCTCCATGACCTCTTGAAGGGTTAAGAGGGGTAGAAGATGTGATTCTGTTTTTCTTTTTTGCACTTACTTTTTTGAACTGCCACAGATAGGCTTCCTCTTTTATTACTTCTGCTTGCCAGTGCCCCTGCCTGTCAGCCTCTCAGGACATTCCCTTCTCCTGCATTACAGAACTGACAAGTGGACTACCCCTTAAAGGCAATGCACCCCATGATAGGACCTGAGCACTACAACTTGTCCAGACTTAACACTAAGTCCAAGAGCCACTGAGGAGGAAATGCTGTGGCTGGTGAAATCAGGGACTGGGGAGAATCATGCACCAATTAGGGCCTATTTTCTCCCACATGTCCACCACCCAGTTTTTCTCCTCTTCTCTCTTCTCCTTTCCCCTCCACTTCTCTCCTCTCCTCTCCTCTCCTTAGAGGGTCTATGTTGTCCCTCCTTGTGTATCCCTCATTGCTAAATTCTGGCTTACATACTTTCCAGCTGTTTCAACCCTCTCCTTGCCTACCTTTCCTCCTTTTACAACTCAAACTATCGCTCCTTCTCTCTGTCTCTCTCTCTCTCTCTATTTCTACAGCATATTTGCTGGACAGGCTGCTCTCTCTGACATACTTCCCTGTCTCTGGTCCATCCTACTCTTCTCCACCCACTCCTGCTCCACTGCCTCTGCACAGAAACTCCCACTCTGAGACACCTTTGCACCTGTCTGTTCTTCAGTCTAATTCCCTCATCCCCTTTGTTTCCCTCCTCTACCTGCCAAACATTTCCTTTGTTCCCTTCCCCCTCACTACCCTCCCTATCCTTCCCCTTTCTTTGCTATCCCTCTGGTCTATTCTTGGTTGCCCTTGCTGTTGGCTAACACTGATATGCCCCTTTCACCTGTGATGTTTTACTTTTTGCAGTTCACACTATAAAGTATTATACATTTTGTTTCTGAAAATATGCTGTATTAATTATATTCCAACTTTTATTCAACTTTCAATATTTTATCCTCCCCCTTTTCCAGGACTAACCTGGAAATTAGTTCATTCAGCTTAGTGTTCCTTCCTGGGAAAATATTTTAAATCAATCAATCAATTAAATTAATCAATAAATTAATAAATATGAGTCATAGCCTTGCAGCCTGATACAGGCTCATGTTCCACTGGTCATTGATTATTGCTGGTTGGAGTACAGGCTCAAGTTTTAGGACTGAGATGTTAAGTTCATGGTTTAAGGTTATCTGTTTCAAGTTGTAGGTTTGAAGGTCTCACAGCAATGACTGCATCATCTACATTGCTGGGGCTCGAGTCATCAGTGTTGATCTGCTGGGCAAACACTCCTTACAGAAATAATTGTATGAAATGTTTTCATGCTGCACACATAAAACTACCCAAGTGATATGCGTGCTACAAGTATAATTTAAATGTTAAATTGGAGCCAATTGCATGCATATGGCATGCGTGCAGCAAGCAAGTGTAGAAACCATGATTTTTATGTTAAATTAGGAAAGACTGCATGCGTGGGGCATGCCTGCAAAAAAGCAAGTGGTCACTGATAACTGCACACATAAAAGTTAAATGACTTGCTCAGGATCACACCATACACAAGTGGGAGTTGAAGAGATTCAAATCCAGATCTTCATGCCTCCAAGTCTCCTGGCTTGTAGTTCAGTGCCTTTAACCACTAAGCCATACTGTCTGCATGCATATGGCTCACTTGTACTTCAATACATACTGTATCTGAATACATCTGCATGCATGTAGCCAGTGTATGCTTTTCAGATTTCTTCTCTTGCTCAACTCATTTTCACAGTTGAACTGTAGCACACATACCAATGGAAACACATGTTTTTCTCACCCCCAATACACAAACTTACCCACAAAACCACTTAATTATTTCTGTCTGGCCTGTGCTCCTACTATTTTTTCTCCATAGTTTTGAACGCTTACACTCAAACAGACTTTAAGGTACAAACAGAAATGTAGCAATAAACACACACACACACACACACACACGTCCAGTTCCCCCCCATGCACACACACTGTAGCAGGTATGGCCATGCTGCTACAGACAATCCACCAAGTATAGATATAAGTAAAAAGTCTCTTACTTGAATACTAGGGAGCCAGAGTCAGGAGTCTTAAAGAGATGATGTCCATGGGTCAGAGTGCTGGGGCAGGCCCCCTTGAAATGAATGGAGTTATTTTCTATTACTATGTTATATGTTGTGACAGTGAGTCAGAGAATAATGAAGACCACTGTTCTACTAACAAGGCCCTTGTTAGTCGACCAGTGGCCTTCATTAATCTCCAACTCTCCATCAATAATGTATAAAATAGTAATTTAAAAACACACACATTCATTTCAATGGTGCACACCCCAGCAGTCTCCTTTGCCCTTTGTCATAATGTGCCTGAGCACGGGGATGTGGAGGTCAGCTTCACGGGGGGAGGCATAAGCCTGACTATAGTGGGGCTCCAGTAGTCTGTGCATACCACACCGGTTAACTGTCCATGAATACAAGGGACAGCTCTAGAATGTCTGTAATATCTATAAAAGGTACAACTTATTTGATTTGACTGAAATGTGATATGCAAATCAGGAAAAATTTTAATGTATAAGATTCATCTGTATATACCCCAGAGCAGTGCATCAGATTTGGACTTAAATCCACCCAGTTACTAACCAATTTTTTTCCTGGCTGAAATGTCCCCCAAAAAAAGAACTTTGTCCTGATTTTTCTCTCTGACTCCATTCCACTCAATACCCATCCCCTATGGGTCATGAAATCACTCAAAGGTGAAGAAACGTGAAAAACACAATATTTCAGTGCTTCCTCCTTCCCCAGTCCGCCTGTAAAAAAAATTATTTACTTTTACTTACCCGGCCATATGGCCAGAATCTGCAGCCTGGCATAGTGTGCCACCAGCCCAGGTTTTTAGCCCCCCCACTCTCTCCTTCACCAGAAGTTGGATGCTTGAACCGACCATCACAGGTCCCCAACATGGTCTGCAACCAAGTCACCTCTCCATACGAATCCACTCAACCTGGGTTACTTCCATCTTGTTTGGCTGCTGCTGCTGCCACAGTACACTGATCAAGGCCTATGAAGACCACCCACACCACTGTCACCACTGCTGCTAAGCCTAGCTTGCTGCCATTGGGGTCTGTGCTGCTTATTTGTAAGGCTAGCCTAGTCTTGAGTTAGCTTCTAGCTCACACTCTGCCCCTTCAGCCACCAGGGGAGATGGAGACTCACTAAGAGTAGAACAACAAAAATATATTGCCACAATACTGCTATTGAGAGTTCAGTACTCACTGACTCCTCCAAGCTATAGTATTCAGCCTTTCTACTCTGTGGTCAGAAAGACAGTATCACACTGGCAAGGCTCATATGTTCTATTTTGGCTGGAGCTCATCCACATCACATGTGATTGTGCTGCCGCTAATAGGTGGAGAGAGTGGACAACACAGTACAGAAACAGTCAAGTCTGAAGAGTACCTGTAACATAAGCACACACAGGCCAGGTGGGCACTTATTGTGCAAAAGATTAAATCCAAATTTAAAGCCATTACTGCCACACCATAAGAACAACCTAGGCACAAATAAGGGTGTGGGGGGGGCAACTGCGCCCCTCTGCCCTACCTAAAATGCACCCCTGCTTAATGGTAGAAATCCATTCTCAGGTTCTAATACAATGGTTTCCCTTGTATTCTGAGGTACCACATCTCCATGTTTCATGATGTGTCCTGATCATCTTGTGGGATATGTCCCTCATTTTGAGTGCCCATGTCACTCATTTCAGTGACAAAATGTGAGGTATGGTGCATGCTTCCAAGACCCTACTCAGCACAAAGAGTGCTAAGCATGGCCATAGTGTATATGCTCAGTACAGAATAACAAAGGGAAAGTAAGTGAGATGAAACAGTTATGGAGAAACACATTTGTAGCACCACATATGCATAGGGATTTGCATGGTCCAAAACAGAAAGGATAGGCTTCACGACACAGAGGCCGGTCTTTGTACATCTGGAATGGGGGATGTTGGCTGACTATATGCTAGGCATTTAATGCAATAAGCAAACAAAACTTTACAGATTAATGGTGATTTAATGACAAAAATCAAAAGTCATTAAACAATTTGTAAAAGGATCAGAATTAATGAGTTTACCTAATTTTAATGGGAATTCAAATAAAAATGTATTTTAATGACTAATTGCTAGCAGTAGTATAAGAAATATAAACTGATGTGTTTTCTTAGATGAGATTTGCACCAGCTTTTTTATTTATTTATCAGAATTTCAGATAAATACCTCTGGGCCAATGGCTCTTTTACAAAGGTTCCACATCAGTATACAAAGAATAGAAGTACAGTTTGTGTGAGATTAGCAGGCAAGCAGTTTGAATACAAAATTCAGTACAGGGTATACATGGTCTAAAAGCTACAGGTAATATAAATAACAGTTAGAACAAAATAATCAGGCATACATTTAAGAATGATGAGTCATAACAAATAATATTTACATGAATTAAAGCTGCCAGAAGAGCATTGTCAAAGGGAAAGGTAGAGTGGAAAAAACTGAGTTGCTGCCAATTGTACCAGGTAGCGTAGGAAAGTGGAAGAGAGAGTGGGTATAGAGGGGTAGCTGGGAGGGAGGTAGAAGGAGAGATGGGTGGGAGACAAGGATCGTGGAACAAATGCAACATTGGGTGGGGTGATCAGATTAGAAAGGGGAGAGAGGAAGGGAGTTGAAGGAGGGTAAGAGAGGAAGGTGGTGGACCAGGGCTAGGGAGAGAGGCAGGGGAAGGTATGGGGAGGGTGGAGGGTGGTGGCAAGCAGAGGTGGTGAGAGTAGAGAGGTGTGAAGAACAGAAGCAACTACCTGGGAGGTTAGCTTAGCTTAGCTGCTGCACACATGGCAAGCATGTGGCATGTGAACCTGATGTGATGTTTAAATGATATTCACACTAGCTTAACTGCTGCACTCATATCAAGCATGCAACACGTGAACCTGATGCAATTTTTTGATGTTCACACCAGCTTACCTGCTGCGCACATGTCAAGCTTGCAGCATGCGAACCAGATTTGCCTTTTAGACCTGGTTCACATATGTTCACTTAGTGTATGCGAACCAAATGCAAGCATTGCACAATTATGCTTGTGGCATGCATTCCACATGTACACAGCACACCTACTGTATATTTCTGAAAGGGATCATCTGTAAGTTCAACAGGCCAGTACTGCCAGGCCCAGACTTTCACCAACACACTGCACCCCTTTTTCTCTCCCTTATAACTTTTTGAATAAAATTAATTTAGTATGAGCGTGTGTGTGTGTGTGTGTGTGTGTGTGCGCGCGCGTATGCACGCCTGTGTGTGGAGGGGTTTTGCTGTGTGATGTGTATCTGTGACACATCTATAATGTATGACATCCTTCTAGCTACAACACAGTTGCAGAGTTCAGGGCTTGATGGACTGCTAAACATATCCAGCATGAGCAGGTAAATGCCTTCTTCATTAACCATAGCAGCTCATTTTAAATATATGAACTTTCTAAAAGGGGAGGGGGCTGTGCCATCTACATTAAGGATAATCTCCTGGGGCACCTTGTTCCAACCCCCGTCCCTGCCTCCTTTGCCCAGCTTCTACCCATTAAAATTCTTCTAGGTCCCAATCAAAAGACCCTTGCCATCATCTCTGTATGTATTCCACCTCGAGATCAAGATCTTGGATTCAAAGAAGTTCTTAAGTTCGTCAGCTCCCAACCTCCTGGCTCTGAACACATTCTGCTTGGTGATTTCAATATAAACTGGCTCTCATTTGATGTCTACACTCATAAGGATGCCCTTGCAGCTGCCAACCTCTCACAATTGGTCACCACACCAACTCAGATAAATTACAAAACTGGCACCAGTACCCCGCTGGACTGGGTTCTCACCAATCACCCTACCAGGATCTCTCATACCTCCGTTCTCCCAGACTATCTCAGTAACCACTCCCCGGATATATGTGAATGGTCTAATGCATTTCTAAAGCCACCCCCTATAATCATTACCAGCAGAGTCCTCCCCTGTGGTCAATTTACCCATCTCAAAGAGTACCTATCCTTGCAAGACTGGCTGCCCATCTACAAGGCAACGGATGTTAACCTAGCCCTCGGCTACTTCATCACCGCCTTCAATAAGGCCTGTGACCTCTTCGCTCCTTCAAAAAAATGGAAAACAAAAGCCCTCTTTAACCCTTGGTTAACTGTGGAGCTCCTTTCCCAGCTGAAATCTAGGGACCACCTGTGGGCAGTGGCTAAAGCCACAGACAAACAATCTGACATCCAAAAATACAAACATGCCCGTAATGCCTGCACAAAATCCATTTGTCTCATGAAAAGCTCATATTATAAGGACGTCCTCACCAACACCTGGGGAAATGGTGGTGCTTTCTGTGACAATATAAAGGACATTACTGGGAAACAATCAAAGTCCCTTCCGGCCATGTTAATTGTTGAAGGGTCCACTACCCTTGATCCCATGGTCATTGCAAATACCTTAAACATGGCTTTTACTGACCTCAGTACTGTGCACACCCTGCACTCTGTCAAACCACCCTCATTTTTATTTCAGGGAGATTAAAATGAATGAAGCTCACAGCCACATTGCCTCAGCCATCTCCACTTCCAGAATCAGCAGTGACACCCTGGACCTTAAATTGCTATCACTTACACTTGACGAGTTCCTAAGTCCCCTAACTAAAATTCTTAACCTATCTCTCTCCACACCAGTTCATTCCCTGAAATATGGAAAACTGCCACTGTGACCTCAGTCCACAAAAGTGGGGATAAGACCTGCCACTCTAACTACCGCCCGATCTCCATATGGCCACCACTATCCAAGGCCCTAGAGCGTATTGTTGCGGACCAGCTTACTGATTATTTGGGCAAATATAATACTCTGTGCACACAACAACACAGTTTTAGAAAAGGGCATAGTACCACCACCGGCCTGCTTGAATTTACTGGTGCAGTGCATAGTTTTCTTGATAAAGGTCTTCTTACTGGGGCTGTCTTCATGGACCTCTCGAAGGCATTTGACACAGTCCATTATCGGCTGCTGTATGACCAACTACTCCTTGCTGGCCTAGCACCGGACTCAGCCCACTGTTTCAGAAGCTACCTTGACAACCACTCCCAAAGAGTAAAAATTGCCAGTGCTATCTCGGACACCTTGCCTGTCCGCTCCGGAGTCCCTCGGGGTCCATACTGGGCCCTCTTCTTTTCATCCTCTTTTAAACTCCCTACCACAGTCTTGCTCAGAACAAAACTTCCTGTATGCGGATGATGCTGTTGTCTTTTCTACACACAAGGACCTTTGACCACTACAACAAAGCCTCCAACTCGGATTCAGTGCCATTGAAAAGTGCTGAAAATTTGTGCCCGCCCCTCCCGCATCTTCTTCCTTAATTAAATAAGCCTTAGCTCCTCCCACCTTTATAAGTGACCTTCTTTTTTAAACCTATTGGATCCCTACCTTAGGACCTCCTCTTTCTACCGCCCACACTCTCTCTCCTCTCCAGCACCCTTCATACTCTCATCCTATCTGCTTTCTACCCAGCTCTTACTTTACATCTATCTCTCCCTCTTCCCTTCCTCCCATTCTTTTTTTTTTTTTCTTCTCTGCTCCTGCTGGGGCTCTCTCTCCCTTTCACCCTCTAAGATCTCTGATTCACAGGGCACCATGGCGCTGTCCTTCTTGCCTTTTTCTCTAGCTATTCTCGCATCGCTGGTACCTCTCTGCTAACTTCCCGGAGTCTGTAACCCCTCTCTTCCCCTTAGCT
Organism: Neoceratodus forsteri; assembly: GCA_016271365.2. Classification (NCBI taxonomy): domain Eukaryota; kingdom Metazoa; phylum Chordata; order Ceratodontiformes; family Ceratodontidae; genus Neoceratodus; species Neoceratodus forsteri. The sequence continues at coordinate 729,527,178 of CM057455.1, forward strand.
TCCTAGTCGACTCGCTCTATACCCGCTCAGGCACTTTAGCCATTGCTCCTTGTTCCCCAGTCACACCCTTCCCTGACTTTATCGGGACACACTTAAGTAAGCATGTCTGGGGGAGACTTGCCCAATCAATTGCCATCCTATCCCTGACACACACTTCATCTCTCTGGAGCCAGAGACAGCACCTCTGCCTATGCTCCCAATGAAAGCGGTCGAATAAACTCTCTTCCAGATAAATACATTGGTGCACCCTGGAGCTACTGCTCCTCCTGCTCCTGCTATCAGGTACTATTCACCCATATCCTGGCCCTATGACCACCCACTCAACCACCCAAGTAAAGAGGACAGGGTCTCTCACCCTTGCAGCAATCAACATCTGCAGCCTACTCCCTAAACTTGATGCACTGCAAATATTTGCCAACCTTCATAATCCGGATATATTCATGGTTGTTGAAACCTGGCTCTCTCCAAAAACCCGAGACACGTCTGTTGCCCTACCAGGCTATAGTGTCTTTAGACTTGATAGAAAGGCAAAAAGAGGTGGGACTGTGCAATATACCTGAAAGAGCCCCTCCTGGGTCACTATATAGAATCCACAGTCTCAAATACATCTGCACAGATTCTACCTGTCAAAATCATTCAAGGGGCCCATAACAAAGCCCTGGCAGTTGCCGCAGTGTACATCTCTCTAAAGAACAAGGCATAGGTATCAACACTGTTCTAGACCTCATATGAACCCTCCCCCCCTGGCTCTGAGACAATCCTGTTGGGCGACTTCAACATTAAATGGCTGGCACCAGATATAGGGGGTATCAAGGATGTAATATCTGCTATCAACCTTTTTCAGCTAGTCGACTCCCCCGCTCAGCACAACTATATAACTGGCACTAGTATCCTCCTAGATTGGGTACTAACTAGCCATCTGACTTGCATCTCAAACATCTCAATCCTCCTTGATGCAATAAGTGACCACTCCCCAGTCATCTGCAAATGGTCTAACAAATTCAGCATGTCTCTGCCCTTACTCTTCTCCAGTACAGTCCTTACCAAAGGGCAGCTGAAACACCTTAAAACCCACCTTAGACAACAAGATTGGTCTCCTATTTATAATGCTACTGATGTCAACTCGGCCCTGGAATTTTTCATTAGTGTCTTTAATGCCACCTGTGACTCCCTTGCCCCCTTCAAAAAATGCAAAGTCAAAGGCCTATGCAACCCTTGGCTCTTTGCTGAACTACTTACTCAACTAAAAACCAGGGACTATCTCTGGATGAAGGCATGGGCCTCAAGAATGCAAGCTGACATCCAGAACTACAAACATGCCCGTAATGCCTGCACAAAATCCATTTGATTAATGAAAAGCCTCTATTATAACAAAGCTCTCACAAATATCTGCAGACATGGCAAATCTTTTTGGAACAATATTAAAGAAGTTACTGGGAAACAGCCTAAAACTTCCCCCACTATGCTGAATATTGATGGGGCTACTATCCTGGACCCCACAACTATAGCAAATACCGTCAACGCAGCCTTCACTGACCTTAGCAGTGTTCTTCCCCCTGACATTTTCAACAGTGATGATGCCACTGCACATGCCACCAGCCCACCCCTTCTTCTAAATTCCTGCCCTTCTACTTCAAGGCAGCCAAGATGCATGATGTCTGCACATACATTAGTAAAGCAATTGTCAAGATCCGAATAAGTGGGGACACACTTGACCTAAAACTGCTATCCCTCACTCTTGAAGAAGTACTACCCCATCTAATAAAAATTTTAAAACTCTCCCTCAGCCTCAGTCAGTTCCCAAACAGATGGAAAACTGCAACTGTTACTCCTATCCACAAAAATGGAGACTGGGCCCTCCACATGAAATACCAACTTATCTCCATTTTGCCTCCGCACTGAAAGGCAATTGAAAGGATTGTATCGGACCAACTTATGGATTGCTTGGATAAATGTAACATCTTGTGCACTCAGCAGCACGGGTTCAGAAAGGGCCACAGCACCACCTCAGCCTTACTGGTGTACACTGGAGCAATCCACAGTTCCCTGGATAATGGTCAACTAACTGGCTATGTCTACATTGACTTAACTAAGGCTTTTGACACCATCCATCATCGCCTTCTGATAGACCATCTGCTAAAAGCAGGGCTCTTGCCTGTGTTGACGACCTGGTTTAAAAGTTACCTTGAAAACCGATCCCAAAGAGTCAAAATTGGTGACATCCTCTCTGATGCTAGACTGGTCCACTCTGGAGTCCCACAGGGATCCATTCTAGGTCTTCTCTTTTCAGTCTTTTTCTGAATAGCCTCCCACAGTCCTGCTGTGAACAAATACTACTCTATGCTGAAGATGCCGTAATCCACTCCACCCACAAGGAACTCCATCCCTTTCAGTGCAAACTACAGCATGGCTTTCCTTCAGTTGAAAACTGGTTCATTAAACACAAGCTAGTCCTCAACTATAAAAAAACAAAGTCAATGCTCTTCTGCAGCACCCACAACAAGTACAGGCACCATCCCTTGACCATCTACAACTGCAATGGTGCTGCCCTTGAACAGTTACACTCCTTTAAATATCTTGGAGTCACAATCGACAGTCACCTATCCTATGGTCTACACATCGACAACATTGCTAAAGCTGCTGATAATCTTATCAGACTTCTCTACAGGCACAGGCAATGCCTTACTCCTGAAGCCATAAGGGTTGCAGTTCAGAACTCTGTGGTCCCACTAATTGACTATGGCCTCATCATCTATGGTTCTGCCACTGCCACTGCTCTCCAACGTATTGCTACAGCCCTTAACAAAGCCTGTCAGCTCATCTCTGGAGCCCACTGTCTCACCCATATGTGTGACCTCTATGTCCAAACTGGCTGGTTACAACCCTCTAACCGCATAAAATACCAACCTGCTTAATGGCCAAGAAGACAACTGTGTGCTTTCTCCTCCTGGCTTCCAAGCTCTCCTTTCTCCTGCTCGTAATTCACACCTTACTAGGGGCTCGGACTCTCAACTCCTTCTGATCCCTCACTGCCATTCCTCACAGGGGCAAAGAGCTTTCACCTACAGGGCCCCACTCTGATTGAATGGTTTCAGTAGTGACATCTCCTCCCTTCCCAAGCTTGGCCCCTTCAAATCTAGGCTGCATCTATTCCTCTCAGCCTCCAGCACCTGCGACTGTTTCCCTTAAACAGCCATCCTGACCCTCAACCTTCCTCAGCTGCCCCTGCCCTTTACTCTCAGCACTTACTGTCTCCTCTACCTATCTCCTCTCCCCCCTTGTCCACCCATCCCCCATCTCACCTCTGCACTTCCCTATGCGCTGCTGACAAGGCCTCTGGCTGCTACTCCATGTTGTATCCTACCTAGTACTGTCTCAATATGTATGTTCGCATAGACAAAATATGTTAAGCCTCCATGTTTTCTGTAACCCAATGTTTATCTACAAATCTTGTACTTATTGTCCTATGTTACATTGTATCCCACCTGATGTGGACCCTTTGCAAAAGAGCCTCGGCTCAAAGGTACTTGTAATCCTAGATTCAAATAAACAAATAAATAAATAAACAATTTTAAAGGACTATGAAATGGGATCTATGACAGTCAGTCGACAATTTTGCTTTCGACTGATGTTACAGTGACTCCTTTATGTTGACTGCATTTGCAGTCAGCATAAAGGGAGTCACTTGAGACTGTGTTTTCTTTGGGGCACTTCAACTCCCAAATCCCACATGTGGGGTGCTCTGCCCCCCACACACCCGCTACTAAATAAATCAACTCGGAGTTGGAGTTGCTTTGAGGAGGGGGTGCTAACCCCCAGAAAACAGTGCCGGGGTCCTGCTCCAAAACTTCAGTGACGTAGTGCTGTTGTCATTGTAGTGTCGGTCACAGTAAAGTTGTCTCCGTACCGATGGTATACCTATGAAATGGACCTACAGGGGTGCTCCACTCTATATATATATATATATATATATATGTATATATACACCATGGGAAAAGGAGATCAGCTGTGGGTGAAATTATGCATCCCTTTGGAATCTAGGAAAACAATATAGGAAGAAAAACCACTTAACCTGGGACAAACTAACTACCTCTATTGGGGAAGGGGCACACACAAAATGGTAAGAGACAACCCTGGGAATGCCAGGAAAATCTAGCTTACATAACATGGGCTACAGAAACTAAACACAGTGTATCAATGTTATTAGAGAAGCAGAAGATAACTGTGTAATCTCTTCTAAGTCCTGCAACCAGGAAAGATATCTACAACTGTGTTGCAATCTTTTGTAGAGTAAGGAGGAATCTGCCTTGGGCTGAGTCAGTGCTGTGATTCATCACAGTTATAAAATGATGCACAGACTGCTCTACCCTTTTCAGATACACAGCATACAGACTGCCAGCTGACATCAAATTTGCTGTACTTTGGCTGCATACTATGGGTTTAGGAGGGCCACTAAGTTCACCATGATTATTCTGCTTGCTTTTTTCCCCATTATGGATATAGAAACAAGAGCGGGTGGAGGGTAGAAATCACCAAGGAGGGGCATGGGACTATCCCTGACAACCTGGTGAGATCTAGTATTTTTTATATAATTTACTTTTTAAATATATTTTTATTTCTCAAATAAATATTCAATGAATGTTGGAAATAAGAACATAATTATTTGGGCCTGAATAATAAATATCCAATTATTTGTGGTATTTGGGAATCAGTAGTCATTACTCACACGCCCACTGTCACCACTTCTCAGATTGTTGACAGGATTCCATGAATGTTGTAAGGCCCAGACCCTCTGCCACCCCTGAAGAATCACTTGAAGCAATGGTACTGGAATTGGCATACAGACGTAAAAAACATCACTTTAAGGCACATGTCACTGGCAAGCAAATTTGTGCTCCTTAAATTTTTTTATTTTTTATTTTATTTATTTATTTCAATCTTGGATTACAATACCTTTGAGCAGGAAACCGCTCATTTACAAAGGTTCCACATCAATAGGGTGTGAAAACATACAATGGGAGCAGTACAACAGTCACTAGTTAAACAGATTATACAATTTCAGGATTTAAGCATTCAACAACAATACAGTATTCAAAAACAATACTGTAAGGTAGAGGAGTAACTTACAGTGCATCCAGCTATAGCCCTGGTGAACTCATGGACAGCAGTGAGGATGAGAGCAGCCAATGGTGGCTAAAACCTAAGAAAGGAGACTTGCTCAGTAAGTAAGAGACAGCAGAAGCACAGTGAGGAGTGGGTAAGGGGAGGAGGGCATTGTTAGGCAGTGAAAAGGGGGGAGATAGGTGCCTAAGGAGGTGATGGGGGAGGAAATAAGAGGGAATAGGGATGGCGGGGGGGTTAAAGGTGAGTGGCAGATGGGAATAACTAGAGGGAGCATGTCAGAACAGGGAAGCAGATATTTCTTTCTCAGGTGCAGTCACAGCTACTATTCACTAATGGTTGCTGTTGTAGTTGTTTTTTGAAAGGGCCCAGTGTTGGTACAATAGTGAGTTCCGCACCAAGGTCATTGAACCAAGGGGGCCTGATAAGAGTAGGACCACTGTCCCTGTGTGGTTCTGCATCTTGGAACTGTGAACAGCTGATGGGCAGAGTGTGATGATGCACTTCGAGCCTGAGAATAAGTTTAGAAAGTTAGCCACACCAGGAGGTATGCGTCCAAGGAGAGTTTTTTTGGCTAACAAGCAAGTTTGGTAGTGAATTCATTTGTTAAGTTGAAGCCATCCAGTTTGTTCATAAAGGTCACAGGTGTGGGTGAGGTGAGGGGAACCGGTGAGCAGCCTGCAGGCTTTGTTGAAGGCCACTGCTATCCAATGGAGGGAGGTAGGGGGTGCGGAGCCGTAGATGACCAGGCCATAGTCAATGATGGAAATAACTGCGCTGTTGATAGCGGTTCACAGGGCATCTGGTGTCAAGCATCGCTTGTGTCTGTGAATGAGCCATATTCTGATGTTAACTGCTCTGGCCACATTCTCGATGTGCTTGTACGAAAGGGAGCAGTCCACAGTTACACCCAGGTATTTGAAATGATTGACCTGTGCAAGAGGGACACTATACAGTTCCTGATAATAAGAGGGTAGGATTTGTGTTTATTTCTGGCACTGCTAAACAGCATCACCTTTATTTATTGTTCATTACCAATTTGTGAGTCCTGAACCAGTCTTCGACTCACTCAAAAGCAAGTTGCAGCTGATTTTCAAGGTGGGGAGGTTCATGATGTGTGGTGTAGATTACAGCATCATCTGCATAAAGAAGGATCTGTTGGTTGCTGGAGCGGGGCAAGTCATTTAGAAAAATGCTAAATAGGAGTGGTCCAAGTATCGATCCCTGTGACACCCTGCAGTGAACAGGCAGTCGTTCAGATGAGGTATTAGTAATCCTCACCTACTGTGAGCGATCTGAGAGGTAGCTTTTTAACCAGTTAGTAGATTCATTGGAAAGATCAATGGATGAAAGCTGCTGAAGTGGAAGTGAGTGATTGACAGTATCAAAAGCCTTAATTAAATCAATAAAGGCTGCACCAATGAGGCCCCCCTGGTCAAGTGAGTTCTGAATGATACTGGTGAATTCTAGCACAGCAGTGGTTGTGCTGTGTTCTTTTCAAATCCATGCTGTTCAGGGCATTGGACTGTGTATTTTGCAAGGTATTACACTAACTGATCCGTGACAATCCAGTCCAGTGCTTTGGACAGTGGGGGGAGGATAGAAATTGGCCTATGGTTGGAGTGCAGTGCTCTGTCGCCACTCTTATGTACAGGTATTACCAGAGCTGACTTCCAAACCTTGGGAAATTGAGCCAGTTGTAAGGATAGGTTCGTTAGTTTAGTAAGGGGAACCAGAATATCTTCAAGTGTAAGGGCGACAAGCTTGAGATCAAGGGTGTCACCGCTCTTCCTTGATTTTCCAAGTACCTTATGAAGATACCTTGTAGCCTGATACAGGGAGACTGCTTTGAAATAGAATGGAGGGGGGGATGTTTGCTGATGTTGTGAACCTTGTTCCCTGATGAAAGTGGATTCCTCAAAGAAATTGTGTAGAAGGACACTACTCAAATCTGTAAAAGCTTTGTTAAACCCATTAGCAATGATCAGCGGGTCTACTGTAGGAACACCATTTATGTTTAGCATACTCGGAACCTCCTTATGGTCTTTTCCTGTGGCATTCTTGATATTGATCCAAAAATTCTTACTATGGCCCCAGGGGTTTTTTAACACCTCCCTAAAGTGGTTGTTTTTAGCAGAGAGGATGGCATGGGTACAGTCATTTCTAGATCTTCTGTATTCCTATAGGTCAGCTTGCTTACCAGTGGCTTTTGCTCTGTGCCATAAGTGGTCCCTGAATTTCATGCAATCAAGTTAGATTAGGTATAATCCAAGGGTTGTTGATACCCTTGAGATTGGTCTTCTTTACTGGTGCATGGGTATCACAGGCCATATTGAATTGGTTGATGAAGTGCTCAGGGGCTATGTTAATATCTGTGGCTGTATCAAGTAAGCTCCAGTCAATGCTACAAAGTTACTGTTTGAGGTGCTCAAGGTGTCTCCTCCTTAACATTCTGCAATGAACTGTCTGGGGGGGGGGCTTGTTAAATTTCAGCTTCTCTAGGCAGCTACGTAGACTGGCCTTGTCTAGGCTGGCCCTGTACTCCAACACTTTAATAAGGTTTACAAATATTACATTGGGTGTGTTACAGTACTCAGTTTACAAACTGCTTACAGTAAAAATTGTTAATAAAAGGTTTTTAATACTGAAGCAAGATCCTTTAAAACATAAAAGGAATGTGGTTAAAAAAAGTATAGATTTGTTTTACCTGCTGATCATTGAATGTAACCACCACTTTGGGATCTATGAAGACCTTGCCTTCTCCAATAAATTTGGATACAATGCCAGAGTTCATTTTGGGAAGACCCTCAGCCTTAAAAATTCTAATACAGATGGATGCCCAAGGTCTTTCTGCTGGAATTCCTTTTGGCAACATAAGGTTCCTATGAGGAATGCACAATGAAAAAAAAATCACATACTGCAACACATAAATAATGATATGCATCTCTAGACTATAGGGTTAAAAAAACTAATATCTCTCTATAAAATACATTTTTGTTTTACATGTGCTACCCAAAACAAGCAGGCAGTTATGAATTCACCCCAGTTTTAAAAACAGGCACATATATGTTTATTGGTACAGTACACTAGTGCCCAGTGTTAGGTTCCTTTTTGTCTGGACATGTCAGTTACGATCTTCAGTGAAGAACTGGCAAGAACAGACAGAGTAATGATTTGCTTTCTGTTTAATTGCTTTAAATTGCCTAGAGAAGCTAAACATTATAACTAGTGTTCATTAAGGACATTGTGACAGTAGTGTCACAGGAGGTCCCAACATTTAGGAACCTGACACAGGGCACCACTCTACAGTATTGAGCACTATTACCCTTTTTGTGAGATTATTGTCCTATTGGAGTCTGACATACTATGACATACTACAGACACTAGCATTGCTAAGATAATGCATTAAGAGTACCATCCTTATTTTAATAAGGAAAGGAACTAGACATAGCACCACAGACAATCAAGAATGAAGAATAGGATTAGGAAGGGGGACTCACTGTACACTGGAGAATATGATAAATTGGTGGTGATTGTGAGATCCACTGGGCTATCATTGATGATGCTTAATGCCATGCACGCCAGCCAACAAGTGGGCACTGAGGTGAGGTTTGAGTGGGTGGGGAGATATCAACAGAATGAAGCAGTCAGTAGAAACTCTAAGGCTGAGAAACCACCCAAAACCAGAATAGGTAAAAGCACAGAAATAAGGCAAAATAGAAGTAAGGACAGGAGGACTATAAAGGAAAGACATAGGGTGAGGAAGGAAGCCATTAGCAGAAATGGCTTCAAATGCTGGACAGCCATGTGCACGAATGCCTGCAGCCTGTCAAATAAAATTCCAAATCTAGTGGCCCTGATGGCTGAGGCAGACCTGAACATTGTTACTGTTATTGAGACATGGTTCATGGGGAACCATGACTGGGATATAGCCATACCAGGATACTCTCTATACTGGAGGGACAGGGTGGGTAAAAAGGGAGGAGGGGTGGCTATCTATAACAGAAAGGAAATTAAAGCAACTAAAGGTACAAGGAATGCAGGAAGGGGTGGAGGCACTGTGGATCACCCTGGAAATAGGAAATGGCACTGCCATTCTCACTGGAGTGATCTACAGACCTCCTGAACAAGGGGAAGAGTTGGACAGGGAACTTATAGAGGTCATCCGCAGGATGACAACTAATGGGAAAGTGCTGCTGGTGGAAGACTTCAGTCTGCCAGACATTGATTGGAGCAACCAGGTTGCAGCCACTTCCAGGAGCAGACACATCCTGAATGTCCTGCAGGGGGCATGTCTTAGGCAGCTAGTAGTAAAGCCCACCCAAGAGGGAGCGACTTTGAACCTGGTACTCACCAATGATGACGGAGTTATGAATGTTAAGGTGGGTAGCCACCTGGGATCAAGTGATCACAGTACAGTATGGTTCAAAGTAACAGCAACAGAGGAATCTAACCACACAAAAGCAAGGATCCTGTATTCTAGGCAAGACAACTTTTCTAAGATGGGGGAATGTCTTAGAAAATCACTGTAAGGGAAAGAGAAGGTGTAGAGGAACAATGGGTGTATCCTAAGGAAGCCATAGCGAAGGCAACATGCCTCTGCATTAGGCAAGTAAGCAAAACAAAGAGAAAAAGAAAACACTATGGTTCTCAAAGGCACTGGTCAAGAAGATAAGGGCAAAAAGGGTGGCATTCTGGAATTACAAGGAAACACAGAAGGAGGAAGATGGGGAACTACATCTGGAAAAGCAGAGGGAGGTAGGAAAAGCAGTCAGGAGCACAAAGGCACAAATGGAAGAAAAAATAGCCCAGGCAATAACAAAAGTGGAGAAGAACTTTTTTAGGTATATTAATGAAAGAAAAAAAAAAAAACTAAGGGTGGAATTGTGAGACTAAAAAAGGAAACAGGTGAATGTGCAGAGGGGGATCAAGAAAAAGCAGAAATACTGAACAAATATTTTTGGTCAGTGTTCACGGAAGAAAGGGAAGGGAGAGACCATGCTTAGGAGTCAGAAGTACCACTGGAGGGGAAATGGACTCCAGTCCATTTACAGAGGAGACAGAGTCCTAAAGGAACTCACAAAGCTGAAAGTGGACAAGGCAATGGGACTGGAAGCGATACAGCCCAGACTATTAAGAGAACTCATAGAGGTGCTGGCAGTACCACTGACAGCCCTGTTCAATAGATCACTGGAAACAGGCATAGTACCAAAGGACTAGAGCAGGGTGAATGCAATCCCTCTCCACAAAGGTGGGAGCAGGGAGGAGGCTTGTGCTATAATTACAGGCCAGTCAGCCTGACCTTGGTGGTTGGGAAATTAATAGAATAGCTACTGAAAGAAAGGTTTGTGATGCATCTTGAAGCCAACAGATTGCAGGATCTGAGGCAGCATGATTTCACAGCAGTAACGTCTTGTCAAACTAATCTCATAGATTTCTTTGAGTGGGTGTCTAGGGAGGTGGATCGGGGAGGTGTGGTGGACATGGCCTACCTGGGTTTCAGCAAGGCCTTTGACACCGTCCCACATAGGAGGCTAGTGAACAAGCTGGGCACCCTGTGGGTGGGACCCTGGGTGGTAAACTGGGTAAGAAACTGTCTGAGTGTTTGGACACAGAGGGTGGTGATGAACAGAGTCCAATCCAAAGAGAAGTGGTGACCAGCGGGGTCTTGCAAGGATCAGTGCTTGAACTAGTCCTCTCTAATGTCTTCATGAGTGACATTGCAGAAGGACTAGAGGGGAAAGTATGCCTCTTTGCAGATGACATGAAGATCTGCAACAGGGTGGACAGTCCAGGAGGCATGGAAAAAATGAGAAGGGATCAAAGTAGGCTTAAAGAGTGGTCAAGGGTGTGGAAGCTAAGATTCAAAACAAAAATGTGCAAGATCATGCACTTGGGGCACAGAAATTTAGGGGAGGAGTACATGATGGTGGGGAGGTACTCACAGTCACCAATCAGGAAATAAACATGGGAGTAATCACATCTGATTACCAGAACAATAAAAAATAATATGAAAAGGCTGAGAGGAAAGCCAGTGGAATGCTGAGGTGCATAGGGAGAGGTATCTCTAGCAGAAGGAAGGAGGTGGTAATGCCACTGTACAGAACGTTGGCGAGACCTCATCTTGAGTACTGTGTTCAGTTCTGGAGGCTGCACCATTGGAAGGACATAGGCAGAGTAAAAGTGGTTCAGAGAAGGGCAACAAAAAAGTTGCAAGGACTGCACTAGAAGCCATATGAGAAGAGACAAGAGGAATTCAATATATATATTCCCTGGAAGAGAGGACAGAGAGACAGGGGAGATATGATAGAGACTTTCAAATGCCTTAAAGGTATGAACAAGGTGCAAGAGGGTAGTATCTTTCAGAAAACATGTTCAAGAACAAGGGGCCATGATATGAGAATAGAGGGAGGTAGACTCAGGGATTACATGAGGAAATATTTTTTCATGGAAAGGGTGGTGGATGCATGGAACAGCCTAGCAGTGGAGGTTGTGGCAGTAAAAACAATAGGTGAATTAAAAGATATAAGGGACAGACATAAGGAAATTGTAGCACGTAGGAAGGAGGGGTAAGCTGCAGATCACTTAGGATCTGCAGTATATGAAACAGGTAGGGAAAGGGGCAGACTATGTGGGCCAAGCAGTCCTTATCTGCCATCAAATTCTATGTTTCTAAGTAATGCCATATCACCAGGGTGCTCTTCATGGCACAGTGCCATGCAGTTAATGCTATGATGTGCACAAACCCAATGATGGCCAGAAACCAGCACACTATCATGTGCAAATGGGGGTCTGTACCACTAACATTTGGCTCTGTACATTTACATATACATATACTACCAAATGGCACTATTGCAGTTGGAATTCCACTGATCCGTGAGATTGCAGAACTGTGCATGGAAAAACTTATGGTAGCCCTATTGACATCTGTTCTCCCTATTTAACAAGGACACAGTTTTGCAATGGTGCACATGGCCGCTGTGCCTGTTTTGTTTAAAAACTATTTTTATTGATTGGGTAGGACGTCCCATCCCTGTGTAGTTATGGGGAGATAATTACATGTTAGTTGGAAAGTGGAATGCATATAATCAATAAAATTCATCTGCATGTCTGCACGTCTTAGCCATTACATACACACATATATATATATATATATATATATATATATATATATATATATATATAGATATATATATATATATATATATATATATATATATATATATATATTATTTGCAAAAACATCATTAATGCACAAGTTAGGGTATCTTAATGCCACACAAGTAGGGAAATGTGGTGTTAGGGTATCCAACCCTAACTACTCCCACCCCCTAAGCAGCAAAAAGAAAAAACATCAGGGTTTTGTGTCTCTGGAGTCTTGGAGAATCAGTGGAGGGGTCTTCCTTGAGGTTGTCAACCCAAATGCTCACCCCTTCCCCCTGCTGGTAGCCTCCAGTCCAAAGCACAAAGTACAGCTCCAAGCCAGTGCCTCATAGTGATACAGTGTTCAAAGGAAGAGAAGTATGTTTTGTCACATTTTGCCAAAATAATTTGTTGTAGACTTCTTTCCTGAAGGAAGAAAGGTGATCATGTGTTACATTGTTTGCTAAGGGAATGGGGTTGGCATTAGGGTTAACAACCCCAAGAAAAACCCCACCAATGATTTCCCAAGACTGGAGATCCCAAATCTTAACGTGTTTTCCTTTTGCTGCTTGGCGGTGTGAGTGGGGAGTTAGGGTTGGAAACCTTAATGCCACATTTCTCTACTTTTGTGGTGTTAAGTTACCCTAACTGGCGCATTAGTAATGGTTTTTGTAAAGAATTTCCTTTCTTTTTGAGGTAGTGGAATCGTATCTTCATTCACGCAGGTCCAAAGAGATGTAGATGCACAGGGCCCTTCTGGCCCTGTGCTGTGGGAAGACTCTGTCCACCTACAGAAGTGCAGCAACAGATGTCAAGAATTCATGAGGCTCTCCAGGGTGCTGTAGAAGCATAGGGCCCTCTGGTCTCTGTGCTTTGATTGGAGGGGAGGACCACTCACGTATACCATCAGTACAGTGTGCCTTCACAGCGCCGCATCAATAGAGCACCAGATTTCAATGAATGCCATTTACAGTGACCTTTTTGAGCCCCTCCCTTATGTCGGCCCCCCAGGAGTTGGTATATTTAGTTGACGGGTGGGGCACTTTTTCAAAAGGGGTGCAGAGCACAGACCCCACAAACAGAGAGGTCACCATAAGTGACAGTCACCAACATCTGGTGCTGTCTTGATGTGGCACTCTAAATGCAGTGCCAAGATATGGTGGAAATGACCACTAGCACCAGCGAATATTATTTGTTCTTTGAGGCTGGCAAACAGGGGAGAAGGACAACTACCACCTAGGAATAATATTTTTACACCGGGGCTGCTATCGGAGGTAGGGGAGACTAGCACCAGGAAATATTATTTGTTGTTTGGGGCTGGCGATCGGAGGGAGTGGGGACTACTAGCACCAGGGATAGCTGCACTTCCAGGGAAGAACAATTGGGGTGGTACTGTTGCACTATCCTGCCATGCTATCCATGCAAATGAGCCCATAAAGGGCATGCAAATACAAGCAAATAGCCACTTAGCATCTTGCATGCCCAATAGTCTCATTTGCATGGATCCCTTTGAATATTGTAGATAGCACCTTGGCCATCCATTGTGGCAGTGTACTTCGAGAGCCCTGTCAGGGTAGTGTTAAATGGCTTAACACTGTGCCACTATTGCCCGGTATTCAATCAAATAGTGCCAGTGCACTGTTCAACTGAATATGGCATCTTTGGGCACCTGGGCAATCACAAGGAGCAGCACAAGGTGTCTTAAGAATTATTATGTATTTTAATTTTTTTTATTTTACATTTTTTATTTATTCTTTGGTAATTGGGTAAGGCCTACTAGGCACAAGTGCCTGGTTTTAGGGATAGCCTTGAAACACTGAGGTGGTTAAGTGACTTGCTCAGAGACACACAGTACGCAAGTGGAGGTTGTGAGAATCAAACTGAGGGCTGCTGGATTTACCAAGTTCATTCACAAATCATTACTCTGGCATCTAGGCTATACTTTCAGCCCAAAAGTTTGACCTTAGCTTTTTCTAGATAGTCATTTTATGCATCCCCTTTATAAATATGGCATGTGGATGTATACCATAGTGGCTGAAAAGTCATTTCGCACAAGTGCAAAAATGTCCCATTCATGATTTGAAAAATGGCTCCTGTTACTGTACGTTTATGAGGTGTGGGGGAAAATGGCTATATTGAAACACTGGGGTTAAAATATAAAAAAATTAGCAATGTTCTGAGTGAACACTGACATATTTCAATGTTCACTCATAACCTAGTCATTTTACCATACTTTTACACCAAATTGTCAACATACTGTTCTTAGGACCCCACCTTATGAACACAGTAAGTGAAAATGTCCAAATACTGCCTGAAAAACGATTTAGCAGGGTGACTGCAAAATCACCTTTCAGCATGGATTTGAACAATTTCATCGGCATTTTTCATGAGGTGGGCTCCCAAAAAGATTATTTTGAAAGCTGGGAGGAAAAATACTGAAAATCGGCAAAGTTCTGAATGAATGTTGAAATATTTCACTATTTACTCATAACGTGGTCATTTTACTATATTTTTCCACCAAAGTTTCAACATAGTCCTCTTAAGGTCCCACCTCATAAACCCAGAAGGTGAAATTTTTCAAATCGCACCCAAAACATGATTCTGCAAAGCAACTGCAAAATCAGCTTTTAGCACATATTTGAAAAATGTGACCTACACTGCTTATTAGAAAGGGTCACAAAAAGGCCATGTTGAAAGTTTGGAGGAAAAATACTGAAAATCAGCGACGTTATGAGTGAATGTTGACATATTACAACATTCACTCATAACTTATTAATTTTCACCATGTCATAGAAACATAGAATTTGACAGCAGATAAGGACTGCTTGGCCCACCCAGTCTGCCCATTTCCTACCTACTGGATAAGCTGCAGATCCTAGTTAACCAGCAGCCTACTTCTTTCCTACCCCCACCCCTAGAATGGCCTTATGACTGTCCCATGCATGCTTGAATTCCACCACTGATTTTGACTCCACAACCTCCTCCGAAGACCGCTCAATGCATCCACAACCCTCTCTGTGAAAAAAAACTTCCTTAAAACTCTTGAGCTGCCCCCATCTTCAAATTGTGCCCCCTTGTTCTTGCACAACTCTTTTTTTGAAAGATGCTACCCCCTTGGACTTTGTTAATTCCCTTGAGGTACTAGAACGTTTCTATCCTGTCCCCCCCTCCCTTCTTTCCTCAAGGCTATACATATTAAGCTCCTTTAGTCTCTCTTCATATGTCTTCCAGTGCAGACCCTGCACCATTTTAGTTGCCCTCCTCTGGACAGCTTCCATCCTGTCTATGTCTTTGTGGAGATTGGGTCTCCAGAACTGCACAAAGTACTCCAGATGGGGTCTGACCAGCTGTCTGTACAGAGGGATAATAACTTTCTGTTTTCTACTGGTGATGCCTCTCCCTGTGTATCCCAGTATTCCCTCAGCCGTCCTTGCTGCCTTCTCACATTGCTTGCCCACCTTTAGGTCATCTAATATGACTACCCCCAGGTCCCTTTCCATTTTTGTTGTTGTTAGTATCTCACCCCCCATTGTGTACTCTTCCCCTGGGTTTTTGTTTCCCAGCTGCATTACCTTGCACTTCTTAGCATTGAAACTAAGCTGCCATACATTTGACCATTCCTCTAACCTTGCCAAGTCCTTCTCATCCTTTCCACCCCACCTTGTGCATCAACTCTGTTGCAGATCTTGTGTCATCTGCAAAGAGACATACTTTTCCTTCCAGTCCCTCTGCAATGTTGCTTATAAGACATTGAAGATGACCGGTCCTAATACTGAACCCTGCTGGTACCCACTAGTTACCCCCCTTTCTTCTGAGTGGACTCCATTTACTATTACTCTCTGTGTCCTATTCTCCAGCCAATTCTTTATCCAGGCTGTCCTCTTGGGACCCACTCCCAGGCTGGCTAACTTGTATTTTAATCTTTTGTGTGGGACTGTGTCAAATGCCTTGCTAAAGTCTAGGTAGGCCATGTCCACAGCCCTCCCTGATCTACTACTTTGGTCACCCAGTCAAAGAAATCTATCAGATTCGTCTGGCATGACCTTCCGCTGTGAATTCATGCTGCCTAGGGTCCTGTGCCCTCCGGCCTCTAGATACCGACAATTCTTTCCTTCAGAAGTGATTCCATCATTTTCCATATCACTGAGGTTAAACTAACAGGTCTGTAGTTTCCTGCTTCTGCCTTGCTCCCACTTTTGTGAAGGGAATCACATCTACCCTCCTCCAGTCCTCGGGTACCACCCCATCCTCCCATGATTTGTTAAAGAGGGTAGTCAGTGGTGTCACTAGTTCTACCCTTAGTTCTTTTAGAATTCTGGGATGAATCCCATCAGGCCCCATTGCTTTGTCCACCTTCAGTTTTAAGAGTTCTTTCATAACCCTTTCTTCTGTAAATGGGCTGGTATCAACTTCTGTATCCAGAGTGTTTCTACTGTTTGTTTTAGGTACCTCCCCCTCTTCATTTGTAAATACTGAGCAAAAATATTTGTTTAGTATCTCTGCCTTTTCACAGTCTCCCTCTGCCCACCCTCCTCCCCTTTATTAAGCTAAGGGAATGGGGTTGACATTAGGTTAACAACCCAAGAAAAACCCCACCAATGATTTGCCAAGACTCTGGAGATCCCAAATCTTAATGTGTTTTCCTTTGCTGCTTGGGTGTGAGTGGGAAGTTAGGTTGAAACCTAATGCCACATTTCTACTTTTGTGGTGTTAAGTTACCCTAACTGGTGCATTAATAAAGGTTTTTGAAAAGAATTTCCTTTCTTTTTGAGGTAGTGGAATCATATCCTGATTCATGCAGGTCCAAACAGATGTAGATGCACAGGGCCCTTCTGGTCCTGTGCTGTGGGGATTCTCTGTCCACCTACAGAAGTGCAGCAACAGATGTAAGAATTCATGAGGCTCTCCAGGAGGCTGTAGAAGCATAGGGCCCTCTGGTCTCTGTGCTTTGATTGGAGGGGGAGGACCACTCACGTATACCATCAGTATAGTGTGCCTTTATAGCGCTGCATCAATAGAGCACCAGATTTCAATGAATGCCATTTACAGTGACCTTTTTGAGCCCCTCCCTTATGTCGGCCCCTCAGGAGTTGGTATATTTAGTTGGCGGGTGGGGAGCACCTCCCCCAAGAGGGGTGCAGGGGGCACAGCCCACCCCACAAACAGAGAGGTCACCATAAGTGACAGTCACCAACATCTGGTGCTGTCTTGATGTGGCACTCTAAATGCAGTGCCAAGATATGGTGGAAATGACCAGTAGCACCAGCGAATATTATTTGTTCTTTGAGGCTGGCAATCAGGGGAGAAGGACAACTACCACCAAGGAATATTATTTTTACACCGGGGCTGCTATCGGAGGTAGGGGAGACTAGCACCAGGGAATATTATTTGTTCTTTGGGGCTGGCGATCGGAGGGAGTGGGGACTACTAGCACCAGGGATAGCTGCACTTCCAGGGAAGAACAATTGGGGTGGTACTGTTGCACTATCCTGCCATGCTATCCATGCAAATGAGCCCATAAAGGGCATGCAAATACAAGCAAATAGCCACTTAGCATCTTGCATGCCCAATAGTCTCATTTGCATGGATCCCTTTGAATATTGCAGATAGCACCTTGGCGCTATCCATTGAGGCAGTGTACTTCGAGAGCTCTGTCAGGGTAGTGTTAAATGGCTTAACACTGTGCCACTGTTGCCCGGTATTCAATCAAATACTGCCAGTGCACTGTTCAACTGAATATGGCATCTTTGGGCACGTGGGCAATCACAAGGAGCAGCACAAGGTGTCTTAAGAATTATTATGTATTTTAATTTTTTTTATTTTACATTTTTTATTTATTCTTTGGTAATTGGGTAAGGCCTACTAGGCACAAGTGCCTGGTTTTAGGGATAGCCTTGAAACACTGAGGTGGTTAAGTGACTTGCTCAGAGATACACAGTACGCAAGTGGAGGTTGTGAGAATCAAACTGAGGGCTGCTGGATTTACCAAGTTCATTCACAGATCATTACTCTGGCATCTAGGCTATACTTTCAGCCCAAAAGTTTGACCTTAGATTTTTCTAGATAGTCATTTTATGCCTCCCCTTTATAAATATGGCATGTGGATGTATACCATAGTGGCTGAAATGTCATTTCGTACAAGTGCAAAAATGTCCCATTCATGATTTGAAAAATGGCTCCTGTTACTGTACGTTTATGAGGTGTGGGGGAAAATGGCTATACTGAAACACTGGGGTTAAAATATAAAATAATTATATGTTCTGAGGAACACTGACATATTTCAATGTTCACTCATAACTTGGTCATTTTACCATACTTTTACACCAAATTGTCAACATACTGTTCTTATGACCCCACCTTATGAACACAGTAAGTGAAAATGTCCAAATACTGCCTGAAAAATGATTTAGCAGAGTGACTTCAAAATCACCTTTCAGCATGGATTTGAACAATTTCATCTGCATTTTTCATGAGGTGGGCTCCCAAAAAGATTATTTTGAAAGCTTGGAGGAAAAATATTGAAAATCAGCAAAGTTTTGAATGAATGTTGAAATATTTCACTATTTACTCATAACGTTGTCATTTTACTATATTTTTCCACCAAAGTTTCAACATAGTCCTCTTAAGGTCCCACCTCATAAACCCAGAAGGTGAAATTTTTCAAATCGCACCCAAAACATGATTCTGCAAAGCAACTGCAAAATCAGCTTTTAGCACATATTTGAAAAATGTGACCTACACTGCTTATTAGAAAGGGTCACAAAAAGGCCATTTTGAAAGTTTGGAGGAAAAATACTGAAAATCAGCGATGTTATGAGTGAATGTTGAAATACTTCAACATTCACTTATAACTTATTAATTTTCACCATATCATAGAAACATAGAAACATAGAATTTGACTGCAGATAAGGACCGCTTGGCCCACCCAGTCTGCCCATTTCCCTACCTACTGGATAAGCTGCAGATCCTAGTTAACCAGCAGCCTACTTCTTCCTACCCCCACCCCCTAGAATGGCCTTATGACTGTCCCATGCATGCTTGAATTCCACCACTGTTTTTGACTCCACAACCTCCTCCGGAAGGCCGTTCCATGCATCCACAACCCTCTCTGTGAAAAAATACTTCCTTAAATTACCTCTGAGCCACCCCCACCATCTTCAAATTGTGCCCCCTTGTTCTTGCACAACTCTTTTTTTGAAAGATGCTACCCTCATGGACTTTGTTAATTCCCTTGAGGTACTTGAACGTTTCTATCCTGTCCCCCCCTCCCTCCTTTCCTCAAGGCTATACATATTAAGCTCCTTTAGTCTCTCTTCATATGTCTTCCAGTGCAGACCCTGCACCATTTTAGTTGCCCTCCTCTGGACAGCTTCCATCCTGTCTATGTCTTTGTGGAGATTGGGTCTCCAGAACTGCACATAGTAGTCCAGATGGGGTCTGACCAGCTGTCTGTACAGAGGGATAATAACTTTCTGTTTTCTACTGGTGATGCCTCTCCCTGTGCATTCCAGTATTCCCCCAGCCCTCCTTGCTGCCTTCTCACATTGCTTGCCCACCTTTAGGTCATCTAATATGATTACCCCCAGGTCCCTTTCCATTTTTGTTGTTGTTAGTATCTCACCCCCCGTTGTGTACTCTTCCCCTGGGTTTTTGTTTCCCAGGTGCATTACCTTGCACTTCTTAGCATTGAAACTAAGCTGCCATACATTTGACCATTCCTCTAACCTTGCCAAGTCCCTTCTCATCCTTTCCACCCCACCTTGTGCATCAACTCTGTTGCAGATCTTTGTGTCATCTGCAAAGAGACATACTTTTCCTTCCAGTCCCTCTGCAATATCGTTTATAAAGACATTGAAGAGGACCGGTCCTAATACTGAACCCTGCTGTACCTCTACTAGTTACCCCTTTCTTCTGAGTGGACTCCATTTACTATTACTCTGTGTCCTATTCTCCCACTCTTTATCCAGGCTGTCCTCTTGGGACCCACTCCCAGGCTGGCTAACTTGTATTTTAATCTTTGTGTGGGACTGTGTCAAATGCCTTTGCTAAAGTCTAGGTAGGCCATGTCCACAGCCCTCCCTGATCTACTACTTTGTCACCCAGTCAAAGAAATCTATCAGATTCGCCTGGCATGACCTTCCCTGTGAATTCATGCTGCCTAGGGTCCTGTGCCCTCCGGCCTCTAGATACTCGACAATTCTTTCCTTCAGAAGTGATTCCATCATTTTCCCTATCACTGAGGTTAAACTAACAGGTCTGTAGTTTCCTGCTTCTGCCTTGTTCCCACTTTTGTGAAGGGGAATCACATCTACCCTCCTCCAGTCCTCGGGTACCACCCCATCCTCCCATGATTTGTTAAAGAGGGTAGTCAGTGGTGTCACTAGTTCTACCCTTAGTTCTTTTAGAATTCTGGGATGAATCCCATCAGGCCCCATTGCTTTGTCCACCTTCAGTTTTAAGAGTTCTTTCATAACCCTTTCTTCTGTAAATGGGCTGGTATCAACTTCTGTATCCAGAGTGTTTCTACTGTTTGTTTTAGGTACCTCCCCCTCTTCATTTGTAAATACTGAGCAAAAATATTTGTTTAGTATTTCTGCCTTTCACAGTCTCCTCTGCCCACCCTCCCTCCCCTTTATTAAGCTAAGGGAATGGGGTTGAAATTAGGTTAACATCCCAAGAAAAACCCCACCAATGATTTGCCAAGACTCTGGAGATCCCAAATCTTAATGTGTTTTCCTTTTGCTGCTTGGCGGTGTGAGTGGGAGTTAGGGTTGGAAACCTTAATGCCACATTTCTCTACTTTTGTGGTGTTAAGTTACCCTAACTGGTGCATTAATAAAGGTTTTTGAAAAGAATTTCCTTTCTTTTTGAGGTAGTGGAATCATATCCTGATTCATGCAGGTCCAAACAGATGTAGATGCACAGGGCCCTTCTGGTCCTGTGCTGTGGGGAATCTCTGTCCACCTACAGAAGTGCAGCAACAGATGTAAGAATTCATGTGGCTCTCCAGAGGCTGTAGAAGCATAGGGCCCTCTGGTCTCTGTGCTTTGATTGGAGGGAGAGGACCACTCACGTATACCATCAGTATAGTGTGTCTTTATAGCGCTGCATCAATAGAGCACCAGATTTCAATGAATGCCATTTACAGTGACCTTTGTGAACCCCTCCCTTATGTCTGCCCCTCAGGAGTTGGTATATTTAGTTGGCGGGTGGGGGGCACCTCCCCCCAAGGGAGGTGCAGGGGGCACAGCCCACCCCACAAACAGAGAGGTCACCATAAGTGACAGTCACTGACATCTGGTGCTGTCTTGATGTGGCACTCTAAAGCAGTGCCAAGATATGGTGGAAATGACCAATAGCACCAGCGAATATTATTTGTTCTTTGAGGCTGGCAATCAGGGGAGGAGGACAACTACCACCAAGGAATATTATTTTTACACCGGCTGCTATCGGAGGTAGGGGAGACTAGCACCAGGGAATATTATTTGTTCTTTGGGGCTGCGATTGGAGGGAGTGGGGACTACTAGCACCAGGGATAGCTGCACTTCCAGGAAGAACAATTGGGGTGGTACTGTTGCACTATCCTGCCATGCTATCCATGCAAATGAGCCCATAAAGGGCATGCAAATACAAGCAAATAGCCACTTAGCATCTTGCATGCCCAATAGTCTCATTTGCATGGATCCCTTTGAATATTGCAGATAGCACCTTGGCGCTATCCATTGAGGCAGTGTACTTCGAGAGCTCTGTCAGGGTAGTGTTAAATGGCTTAACACTGTGCCACTGTTGCCCGGTATTCAATCAAATACTGCCAGTGCACTGTTCAACTGAATATGGCATCTTTGGGCACGTGGGCAATCACAAGGAGCAGCACAAGGTGTCTTAAGAATTATTATGTATTTTAAATTTTTTTATTTTACGTTTTTTATTTATTCTTTGGTAATTGGGTAAGGCCTACTAGGCACAAGTGTCTGGTTTCAGGGATAGCCCTGAAACACTGAGGTGGTTAAGTGACTTGCTCAGAGACACACAGTACGCAAGTGGAGGTTGTGAGAATCAAACTGAGGGCTGCTGGATTTACCAAGTTCATTCACAGATCATTACTCTGGCATCTAGGCTATACTTTCAGCCCAAAAGTTTGACCTTAGATTTTTCTAGATAGTCATTTTATGCCTCCCCTTTATAAATATGGCATGTGGATGTATACCATAGTGGCTGAAAAGTCATTTCGTATAAGTGCAAAAACGCCCCATTCATGATTTGAAAAATGGCTCCTGTTACTGTACGTTTATGAGGTGTGGGGGAAAATGGCTATATTGAAACACTGGGGTTAAAATATAAAACAATTAGCACTGTTCTGAGTGAACACTGACATATTTCAATGTTCACTCATAACTTGATCATTTTACCATACTTTTACACCAAATTGTCAACATACTGTTCTTAGGACCCCACCTTATGAACACAGTAAGTGAAAATGTCCAAATACTGCCTGAAAAACGATTTAGCAGAGTGACTGCAAAATCACCTTTCAGCATGGATTTGAACAATTTCATCTGCATTTTTCATGAGGTGGGCTCCCAAAAAGATTATTTTGAAAGCTTGGAGGAAAAATATTGAAAATCAGCAAAGTTTTGAATGAATGTTGAAATATTTCACTATTTACTCATAACGTGGTCATTTTACTATATTTTTCCACCAAAGTTTCAACATAGTCCTCTTAAGGTCCCACCTCATAAACCCAGAAGGTGAAATTTTTCAAATTGCACCCAAAACATGATTCTGCAAAGCAACTGCAAAATCAGCTTTTAGCACATATTTGAAAAATGTGACCTACACTGCTTATTAGAAAGGGTCACAAAAAGGCCATGTTGAAAGTTTGGAGGAAAAATATTGAATATCATCGACGTTATGAGTGAATGTTGAATTATTTGAACATTCACTCATAACTTATTAATTTTCACCATATCATAGCAACATAGAATTTGACTGCAGATAAGGACCGCTTGGCCCACCCAGTCTGCCCATTTCCCTACCTACTGGATAAGCTGCAGATCCTAGTTAACCAGCAGACTATTTCTTCCTACCCCCACCCCCTAGAATGGCCTTATGACTGTCCCATGCATGCTTGAATTTCACCACTGTTTTTGACTCCACTACCTCCTCCGGAAGGCCGTTCCATACTTCCACAACCCTCTCTGTGAAAAAATACTTCCTTAAATTACCTCTGAGCCACCCCACTATCTTCAAATTGTGCCCCCTTGTTCTTGCACAACTCTTTTTTTGAAAGATGCTACCCTCTTGGACTTTGTTAATTTCCTTGAGGTACTTGAACGTTTCTATCCTGTCCCCCCTTCCCTCCTTTCCTCAAGGCTATACATATTAAGCTCCTTTAGTCTCTCTTCATATGTCTTCCAGTGCGGACCCTTCACCATTTTCGTTGTCCTCCTCTGGACAGCTTCCATTCTGTCTATATCTTTGCGGAGATTGGGTCTCCAGAACTGCACGCAGTACTTCAGATGGAGTCTGACCAGCTGTCTATACAGAGGGATAATAACTTCCTGTTTTCTACTGGTGATGCCACTCCCTATGCATCCCAGTATCCCAGCATTTGCTTGCCCACCTTTAGGTCATCTAATATGACTACCCCCAGGTCCCTTTCCATTTTTGTTGTTGTTGGTATCTCACCCCCCATTGTGCACTCTTCCCCTGGGTTTTTGTTTCCCAGGTGCATTACCTTGCACTTCTTAGCATTGAATCTATGCTGCCATACATTTGACCATTCCTCTAACTTTGCCAAGTCCCTTCTCATCCTTTCCACCCCACCTTGTGCATCAACTCTGTTGCAGATCTTTGTGTCATCTGCAAAGAGACATACATTTCTTCAGTCCCTCTTCAATGTCACTTATAAAGACATTGAAGAGGACCGGTCCTAATACTGAACCCTGCGGTACCCCACTAGTAACCCCCCTTTCTTCTGAGTGGACTCCATTTACTATTACTCTCTGTCCTGTTCTCCAGCCAATTCTTTATCCAGGCTGTCCTCTTGGGACCCACTCCCAGGCTGGCTAACTTGTATTTTAATCTTTTGTGTGGGACTGTGTCAAATGCCTTTCTAAAGTCTAGGTAGGCCATGTCCACAGCCCCTCCCTGATCTACTACTTTGGTCACCCAGTCAAAGAAATCTATCAGATTTGTCTGGCATGACCTTCCCGCTGTGAATTCACGCTGCCTAGGGTCCTATGCCCCTCCGGCCTCTAGATACTCGACAATTCTTTCCTTCAGAAGTGATTCCATCATTTTCCCTATCACTGAGGTTAAACTAACAGGTCTGTAGTTTCCTGCTTCTGCCTTGCTCCCACTTTTGTGAATGGGAATCACATCTACCCTCCTCCAGTCCTCGGGTACCACCCCATCCTCCCATGATTTGTTAAAGAGGGTAGTCAGTGGTGTCACTAGTTCTACCCTTAGTTCTTTTAGAATTCTGGGATGAATCCCATCAGGCCCCATTGCTTTGTCCACCTTCAGTTTTAAGAGATCTTTCATAACCCTTTCTTCTGTAAATGGGCTGGTATCAACTTCTGTATCCAGAGTGTTTCTACTGTTTGTTTTAGGTACCTCCCCCTCTTCATTTGTAAATACTGAGCAAAAATATTTGTTTAGTATCTCTGCCTTTTCACAGTCTCCCTCTGCCCACCCTCCCTCCCTTTATTAAGCCTCACTATCCCTCCCTTGGTCTTCCTTCATCCCTGATGTACCTATAAAAGGTTTTATCCCCTTCTTAACTGAGTTGGCTGTGTTTTCCTTGGTTTGGGCCTTTGCTGTTCTGACTGCCTTCCCAGCTTCTTTTTGCTTTAACTGATTCAGTTCTCTGTCCTGCTCCTTCTGTGATTCCTTATACTTCCTGAATGCTTTCTTTTTCTCTTGAACCTTCACTGCCACTTCTTTGAGAACCATATCTTTCCACCAAATTTTCAATATTATCTTCTTATGACCCCATCTCATGAACCAGGTAGGTGAAAGCATTCAAATCCCACCTGAAAGGTGATTTTGCAAAGCAACCATGAAATTACCTGTTGGGGTGGATCTGAAAAATTTCACCTGCCTTGTTCTTGAGTTATGGTCACAAAAAGGCCATGTGAAAATTCAGTGTAAAAATATTGAAAAATGAAAAAGTTATGTGTAAAAGTTCAAAATGCATTGAACTGTATTAAACAGACTTACTTGTTTTCTCATATTGCAGTCTCTGGTTACAGCAGCAAGATGTGTTTTTGATCAGAGGGTTGATCTATGCCGTGGTACATTGTTAGGTAACTGATGGTGTATGTGAGGGGTGTGTGCTGACTGGGAGTCAGGTTGGGGTTGGTGGGGGTCAGATCAGGGGTGAAGGGCCATTTTCTTATTTACAGGGTTACAGAAAGACAATGTGGGACTGTTTTATTTTTTTCAGCTTTACTGGATGCAACACTGGGTAATTGGAACCCTGGTGTCCGTTTATGCTCTACAGTGGCACTTGGGGTGGGCATCCCAGTGTCGCTACCTATGCAATTGGAGGGGTGAGTTGGAGGGGAGAGTGCTGGGCAAGCAGTGCAGGGGATGGGCATCCTAGTCCACTTTTTTTTTTTGTATATTGGGGGAAGTCAAAGGAGGGCTGGCTGAGCTGGAAGAGGAGGGGATTACAAATAAACAAAAATAGTTAGATAGATAGATAGATAGATAGATAGATAGATAGATAGATAGATAGATAGATATCAAGTGAGCAATCACCAGCTCACTGCTGGCTCTTAGACTGGCAGCAGCACTCCTTCTGTGACTGCAAAAATCAAGAAAGTCCCACTGCTCTCATACAGAGAATGTGGTGAACAGCTCCTCTTGTTTAGCTAGACTCTTAGGATTTTGGGAGAATTTTTGGGTGCCCAGAAAACTTATTTGCAGCATTATATTAATAAATGAACAAACACCAAAATCTAGATAAATGGGTCCCATTTAGCTAGGTTCAGTTGTTTGTTTTTTTAAAATACATAATTATTAGGTATTTTCCATATTCTTTCATGAAAAAAAGGGAAAAACAAACAAGCAAGATGTTGGCTATCAGAAAACAAAACATTTGTGATAGCTGTTTTTGGTTCATGACACCTAAGTAATGAGAAATAAAAGTGCTCTCATGAACCAAAAATGTTCAGTTTGTATCAGAGTGTTAACAAAAAAACCTTACTGAATATGCTCAAAAATAAAAAAATAAAATCCTTATAACTCTGGGTCTGTTTAATATTTTTCACAAAACCTTTGAAAAAGGCATGAGCTTGACACAAGCTGCTTCTGCCCTGAAAGTCCATGCATGCATACCTTTGGGCTTTTTTGTCAAATGCCACCAGATTTATTGAGGTGCAAAAATTAAGGGTTAACATTAAACACCTCACTCAACCCTAACTAACTAACTATATATACATATTTGTGTTTTCTGTAAAATTTGGCTATACAGGCAATATCCTGCAGGATAACTCATGCCTCAGGCATTTGCTCTGGGGTTCTTTTGTAATATATATATGTATTCATGGCAAAAAACTCTATTTAATGCATCAGTTAGGGTTGTTCCACAGCAACAAACATGAGGAAATTTGATATCAGGGTTAAAATCCCCCCTTGCACACCCTGCCCCCAACCAGCATCGGGGTGTGTGTTGGGGTGATCAGCCCTAACTCTCACCCCATTCCATGTGTAAACAAGCTGAGGTGGTGAAGTATAGGAGAATGGGGTGAGAGTTAGGGCCTATGACCCCAATGCCAGTTGGGGGCACGTGATGCAAGGGGAGGCTTTCAACCCTAACATCAAATTTCCTTGCTTTTGTTGCTGTGGAACAACCCTAACTGATGCATTAAATGGATTTTTTTGCCATGAATTTCCCTTCTTTTTGAGAATGAGGACTATAAATAGTGAATGGAATGTGGTGGTGGGAGCGCAGGACCCAATGTGATTTTTGTCACATAGTAACAGTAAGTGCAACTCAAACACAAGCACAAACGGTTACACACATGATGATGCAAATGAAAATGGTAATGCAAATGGTAATAGAAACGCAAGCGCAAAGTGATGCCAAAGTGAACAGTGATGCAAACAGAGATACAAATGCAAGCATATACAGAAATGCAACTGGTAACACGCACGGTCATGGTATCACAATTGGAAATGCAAATGGTAACGGTAACAGCAACAATAACGCCAAAGAAAACAGAAATGGAAACGCAAACGCAAGCGTGTAAGGAAAAGCAAACCATAATGTGCATGGCCACAGTACCGCAATTGTAAATGCAAATGGTAATGGTAACAGCAATAATAATGCCAATGGAAACAGAAATGGAAATGCAAATGCAAGTGCATATGGAAACGCCAACCTCAATGTGCACAGTGATGGTACCGCAATTGTAAATACAAATGGTAATGGTAACAGCAACAATAATGCCAAAGGAAACAGAAACATGAATGCAAGCACAAGCGTGTACAGAAACGCAAACTGTAATATGCATGGTCATGATGCCGCAATTGGAAATGCAAATGATAACAGTAACAGCAACAATAACGCCAAACAAAACAGAAATGGAAATGTAAGCATGTACAGAAATGCAAACCGTAATGCGCATGGTCATGGTTCTGCAATTGGAAATGCAAATGGTAACATTAACAGCAACAATAATGCCAAAGGAAAAAGAAATGCAAACGCAACCGCATACGGAAACGCAAACCATAACGCGCACGGTCACGGTACCGCAATTGGAAACACAAATGGTAATGGTAACAGCAGCAGTAATGCCAAAGGAAACAGAAATGGAAATGCAAATGCAAGCACGCACGGAAACGCAAACAGTAACATGCACAGTCATGGTACCGCAATAGGAAATGCAAATGATTACAGTAACAGCAACAATAACGCCAAAGGAAACAGAATCAGAAACGCAAACACAAGCGCATACGGAAATGCAAACCGTAATGAGCACAGTCACGGTAACGCAGTTGAAAATGCAAATGGTAATGGTAACAGCAATGATGACGCAAAACGAAAGATAAACACAAAAGCAAATGGAAGGGTGGCCACAAACACAAATGGCAATGTGCACGATGATGCAAATTGAAACCCAAACAGAAACAGTAGTGGAGATGCAAATGGTAACAGTAACGCAAATGCAAGTGCAAATGAAAACGCAAAGGGTAACACACACGGTGGCGTACATGGGAACACTAACACAAACAGGTGTGGAAACGCTAAGTGTAACAGTAAGTGGAACACACACCCTGGTTTTCCCCAACAGCTGCATAGAGAAACACAGTGACTACAAAGAATGTATTCATAATAATGGGCCTCGGACCAGAAAATGAGCACTTGGAATACTAAATTGCTTATATCTCAGGAACCGTACGAGGTAGAAAAAAAATTAAAATTTCATATGATTCATAATGGGGGCTATGCATTTTTTGGACTAAAAGTCCGTATCTCACACTGTTTCCGAGATACAGGCCCCGAAAGGCATAGCGGATGCCGTAATGTTAGTCTATGGGAAAAAGCATTGACTTCGGAGTACTGTAACTTTGCATCCCTGCAATATTTTTTCACCAAACTACCGAAAGGCACATCTGTGGGATGTTGGCTTTCTTCCCTCCAAATTTCATCCCAAAAGATCAAACCATACTTTTGCAGCAGGGTGGCAAACAATTCTTGTTATTTTGGCCATAGTGTTGCAAAGTAACGTGGTGATTTGCGACACTTACGCAAAAAAATCATGAAAGTGTTGCAAGTGCGACACTACTGTGTGACACTACAGATTACAAAAATTTGAAAAACATATTTCTGGGGTGTTTAATCCCCAAAAAAGACATAGCTAGCATCCTCAGGGCTCGACTAAGTGAACACAAAAAGAATTGTGTCCCTAGAGGGTCCCAAATTTAAATGCCAAGCATTTCTGTGACCAATAACTGAAAACAAAATGGCTGACTCATGATACTGAAGGGGTCATTTGTGACACTAAAAGCTGCATTTGTGACACTTTCAAATTTTTTGTTAACTTTTCCCTTTGACTATAATGGGAAACTTGTTTTTTGAATAACTTTTAAATGGTATAATATTTTTTCATGAAATCTTCAAAAGGCACATTGGGGACATTGGCTGCATGTTTCCTGAAGTTTTCAGACTGGTCGTGCAAACCATGCGACCTGTAGGTGTGAGCAAAGAATGCACAAAAAAGAGTAAATGCGCTATGGAATGTCACTTAATAACTCCACAACCGTATATCCGATCAATACAAAACTTGTCAGATTCCTAGATCTATGGTACTGCTCCATGCCTGACAAATGTCAGGCAAATCCATCAGACGGTGGAAAAGTTATTAAGGTGCACAATTTCACCATTTAACCCTAAATGGGTTACTCAACTCTAACTATAGTGGCACTGCCATGCCACTATAATATCTATCTATCTATATATATATATATTTCTATAGACAGATAAATATCTATATATATATCTATATATATATGCCTGTGATTGGTCATGTTGGCTTGGTCCTCCCCCCTACTTGCATGTGTGTGTGTGTCTGTGTGGTGCTGGGGGGGCGAATGCGGAGTTAGGGTTTTCAACCCTAACACCGAATTTCCTCACTTTTGTCACTGTGGAACAACCCTAACTGATGCATTAAACGGATTTTTCCTCTAATTTCCCTTCTTTTTGAGAATGAGGATGGGTCTTGTCACATAGTAACAGGAACACCAATGTAAACGCAAGCACCAACAGTCACGCACATGGTAACAAAAATGTAAATGGTAAAGCAAACGTTAATAGAAATGCAATCGCAAAGTGACTCAGAAGAGAACAGTGACGCAAACAGACAAGCAAGTGCATATGAAAACACAACTGGTAATGCACACAGTGACAGCAGTGGTATTTAAAATGCAAATTTAAAGTGTCACAGCAAAAAAAAAGTGAAAGGGAACAGAAATGGAAATGTAATGCAAGCGCACAAGTAAACGCAAACTGTAATGCGCATGGGCACGGTACTACAATTGTAAATGCAAATGGTACAATTAAAATAAAGAATAATGCCAAAGGAAATAGAAATGGAAACGAGAACAGAATCGCGTATTCAAACGCAAACCATAATGCACACGGGCACAGTACCGCAACTGTAAATGCAAATGGTAACAGTAACAGCAACAATAACATCAAAGGAAACAGAAACGCAAAAGGAAATACAAGCGCATAAGGAAACACAAACCGTAATGTGCATGGGCACAGTAACACAGTTGCAAATGCAAATGGCAACAGTAACAGCGAGAAAGAGGCAAAATGAAAGAGAAATGGAAATGCAAACAAAATGGCTGCCGGAAACGCAAATGGCAATGCGCATGGTGACACAAACCAAAACACAAACACAAACAGTAGTGGAAATGCAAATGGTAACAGTAATGCAAACACAAGCACAAATGAGAACGCAAAGGGTAGCACACACGGTGGTGTACACGGGAGTGGTAACTCAAACGGGGACATAAACGCAAGTGGAAACAGTAACTGTAACAGTAATGGAAGCACACACCCTGTTTTTCTGAACAGGTGTATAGAGAAACACAGTGTGTACAAAGAATGTATGCATTGTAATGGGCATTGAAGCTTAAAACGAGCATTGGAAGTACTTAATTGCTAATATCTCAGCAACCGCACAACGTAGAAAAAAATTTAAATTTCACAAAAATCATGATTTTCCAGGCTATATTTTTGTTCTTACAGTTTGTAGTTCTTGTCCTAGCAACAAAAAATCTGTATCTCGCATCATTTTCGAGATACAAGCCCTGAAAGGCGTGCCATACGCCACCATGTTAGTCTATGGGAAAAAATGCCAACTTCGGAGTACTGTACCACGGCAGCCATGCAATATTTTTTCACTACACCACCAAAAGACACATCTGTGAGATGTTGGCTGCCTTCCTTCCAAATTTCAGCTCAAAAGACTAAACCGTTCTTTTGCAGCAGGGTGGCAAAGAACTCTTGTCATTTTGGCCATAGTCTGGAAAAGTAGTGACACAATTTGCGACACCTTTCACAAATTTTGCAAAAGTGTCCTGAGTGCGACACTACTTTTTTCAGAAATTTGAAAAACATACTTCTGGGATGTTTAACCCCAAAATAAAGACATGGCTAGCATCCTGAGGGTCTGACTATGTGACCACAAAAAGAATTGTGTCCCTAGAGGGTCCCAAATTTAAATGCCAAGCATTTCTGTGATCACTAACTAAAAAAAAATGGCTGACTCACAACACTATAGGGGTCATTTGCGACACTAAAAACTGCATTTGCGAAAGTGTTGCACTTTTTGTTAACTTTTCCCATTGACTTATAATGGGAACTTGTTTTTTGAATAACTTTTGAACCGTTTAATATTTTTTTCACGAAATCTTAGAAAGGCACATCAGGGACCCTGGCTGCACATTCTCTGAAGTTTTTGGACCAGTCACCTAAACCATGCGGCCTGTAGGTGCGAGCAAAGAATTCACCAAAAAGCGTAAACGCACTTTTCATTGTCACTTAATAACTCTGCCGCCGTATATCTGACTGGCACAAAACTAAATAGATCCCAAGATCTACCATGCCTAATGATGCCTGCCAAATTTCAAGTAAATCCGTTGAATGATGGCAAAGTTATTAAGGTGCAAAGTTTGACCCTTTAACCTTAAAAGGGTTCCTCAACCCTAACTATGATAGCACTACTGCATACTACATATATATATATATATATATATATATATATATATATATATATATATATATATATATATATTAGGGTGAATACCATAGTGACAAAACAGGTAAATGAGGCATTACAGTTTCCAACCCTAGTGGCCCACCCCAGGGTTCCCACTCCTACCACCCAACCCCATCCCCCCACCCTCCACACACCAACAGGCATCAGGATGTTCCATTGGGTTGTCAGGCCCAATTCTTGGACACCCCCTTCTGTGCTGAAACTGGGCAGAGGGAGGGTGGGGTCATCCAATACCGGGAGTGGGCATCCCGATGTTGGAAAGGGTTACAAATATTTTTTTATGCATTGGCATACTGGAGCGTGCTCCCATTGTGCTACTATTGACATAGGAATTGGGCACCCTGATGTCGGTGGAGGGGGCACAGTAGTTTGAAGCAGGATCCAGCATCAAAATGATCGCAAATTCTGATGCAGGATTCTACATACAAGAAAAGACATCAGGGGACAGTTTTCTTTTCTGACAGATTTTTAAATAATGTTGGGCACACTGGGGTGGGCTCCCAGTGTGCCAAATATGTGTGTGTGTGTGGCAGATGCATACTGACATGGGGACTAGGCACCCCATGTTGGTGGGAACAACTGCGGGTCTTCCTTGACTCTGCAGTCAGCAGCACAAGTTCCAGTTGCAGCTGCAGAAGTCAAGAAAATACCACTCTTCTCATACAGAGAATGGCTTATAAGTTGTTTTCTGTATACTGTAAGCTAGCACCCGACAAAAAAATTGCTTGGGTCCAGCTTAAAACTCCAAAAAACATCTGAATACACCTAAAGGGGTCCTCTTTAGCTGTTTTCTAATGGTTTTTTTTTGTGTTAAAAAGGTTTGGGACTTCAACATTCTCACTAAGCAGGCAAACAAGACGGTGGATGCAACACAGCTCAATCGATCAAACCTCTGTGATCGGTGCACACAATACCAGGCTTCTGTGTGAAAAAAAGCTGGTATTGTGCGCACAGTACTCCTATTGTGCTTTCAATACCAGCCTTCTTTGCAAAAAGAAGCTAGTATTGTGTGCACAATGCTGTTTTGTGCAAACAGTATTTTTCATGCCTGACATATAAATGGGAAAATTTTAAATGTCATAACTTTAGAACGGATTAATATTTTTCACCAAACCTTCAAAAAGCACATCTGTGACCCAAAGGCTTTTTACTCTGAAAATTTTAGCCCACAACATTAAGCCATTTTTGAGATCCAGCTGTCGAAAGAAATGTGAAAAAATCCTGATTTTTCTGTTTATTTAACATTTTATATCTCAGAAACCACTTAACAGATTCCCATGAAATTTGGCAAGTCAAGAGACATACGCATGGAAATTATGCATGCAAATCCATTGAATGATTCCAAAGATATTAAGGTTCAAAGTTTGACTTTAACATAGAAGTGCACTTTCACCCTAGTTGTGCCAGTATTATATATATATATATATATATATATATATATATATATATATATAGATATATACAATACTCAAGAGAGCAAGTGTGACATTCATGATCCCAAAAACTCTCTTTAAATGTCATGACTGTGGATTATTTTGAGAACTTATATGTGGCAATTTTTAATCCAAAATATAAAGATAGTTTATCAATTCTAAGTTTAAGAAATAAGATCGAAAAGTATCTGAAGAAAATTTAACGGGTAACATGGTGTCTATGATAACTCATTTGCCATTTTATTATTAATGTAAACTGATATCACAATGCCTGGGTATTCTACTTGGGTATAGTAGTCAGCAACTTTTCATCATTTGGCCTCAAACCATACCAGTCACCCTTTACTGGACCATCCATTGCGGGACACCATTAAATCTCAGCCCATAGCTAATCACAGTTTAGTATTCTCTCACATCCCTTTGCTTTCCCCAGACCAACTTTGCTGAAGATATATGTGGTGCTATATGCTTAAGACAGACACCAACAATTCTTTGAAATGTGAAGCATATTTTCTTTTAACACTATATTTTCTAACACATAACTTGAGTAACAGGGACACCACAACACATAACATGAGTGACAAGGACACACCACAGATGTTTTATCTAACTATGCCTTTACCTATCCAGAACTTTATAAATATGGCTTACATGTAACAAATATGGAAGATAAAGCTAACCGTAATACACCCCAATATACAATAAAAGCAGTTAAACACACTCTTTAATCATCTAATTCACACAGAGTAAATCTCACTTGTGTCAGTAGTAAACAAACTGATAATCATCACCAATCACTGCATCTGGTCCCAAAGCAGAAGAACAGAGGCAATCCATTAGGTGTACAACTTAGCTAATAGGCTAAATATTAGTGTAGTCCATGTCTGTCATGACAAACAGACCACATCAGAAGAAGACATTTATTTGAAAATTAGTTTAAAACCAGACAGGGTATGGTTTAATCAAAGAAAGTCATGTTCTGGAAAGTGCAACTATTGAGTCACTGTTGACTGTACAGGGTCACCAAATTTCCAAACAATGTCTTTTAATGGTTGTGTAGAATATTCAGCCATGTCCTCATTAGCGACACTGTAGGTGTATTTTTTATTCTTTAGCAAATATTTGATGGTGACTTGTGTATCTGAAGAAGATACAACATCAGGAAGGTATACAAGTGTGTTTTTGTCCCTGTTGTAAACTGCACGGCCACAAAGTTTACTTTATTAATTTTCCTAAACAAAAAAAAAAACAGAAATTGAGAAATAAAATAACCATCTCCAATAATTATCTCCAGCTCAGGTGTGTGTGTGTGTGTGTGGGGGACTACTGCTGAATTGATTTTATTTATTTTGCTGTTGTTAATCAGGAATGGAGGACCAGATAATTCTACTACCTCATCCTGGGGGTAGGGGGTTTACAGATGGATGTCAGCTGACAGTGAACCAGATTAAGCTGTTGGTGGTATTCTTAGTGTGGTATAACTAGTGGGATACACCTCTGTTCTATCACCCGAACCCTTCCTTAGCCAACTGTTGTCCAACCCCTCCTTCTTGGTGACCTCTGAGGTAGTGGTGGTGGCCCTTGTTGGGAGAGGTCCTCTGTATTCTGGCCAGACTGGAGACTAACAACCAACAACCTTCTCCCTCAGCCAAGAGAGGTGCCTGCAGATGGGACAACACTGCATTCTCCAGAATGCTTCCTGGAAGATTGCCACACCACAGCTGCAGTGTAATGGAAATTTAGCTGGACACCAAGGAAATTCCAATACTGTTTGAGAAGTGCCTTGAGATTTTTAATGTCCATCTGAAACAACCACAGACTAGAACTCTGACTAACATCTCCAAATGAGAGCACCTCAGGAGGGCAGCATCCCCTCATGCTGCACTGGTGTCAGCATTGGGTTAACTCAATTGCCTGGTGAGGGGATAGAACAAACATCTTTCTAACTTTCTGGCCTCAGGAGAGTATGCAACCTGCAGAGCCATATCCAAAACTTAGAAAGCCCCAAGAAATTAAGGGGTTCTCATCAGGAAAAAGGTCATCCTGTATTGTAATTGATGCAATCTCATGTTGTACTTAACACCTACATCCCACCCACTAGAATATATGTTAACACTTACATTAATGCTGAGCTTTCCTGTTGCAAGGGCACATCTTCACCAGACGGAGGTTGTTGCAATTTTTGAGACCTGGATCATGGCACTGGTAGACTTGCAGACCTCTGCAGCGGTGGAGTCGGGGACCTCTGCAGTGGTAGAGTCAGGAACCTCAACCAAGCTGCTAGTGGTGAAGGAGATCCCATGTGTGATGTTCTGTTTGCTAACTCTGCCCCAGATTTCAAACAAAAGAATCTCCAGTCTACCGTAAACTTCACATTGCTGCACTGTCCTTTGTTGCTTATGCAATACGTGCAGAAACAGCTCCTTTCTCTTGCAGAAACAACATATGGTTCAAAGACAAAGAACCTCAGTGCACAGGAACTGAGGCAATGGTTACCCCAAAGAGCACTGGCCGGGGAGCCAAGTTTCAAAGAAATACGAAATCACACATACCCCCATAATGCAAAGCACCACGGACTGTATATGCAAATCACTACAGACTATTATGCTGGTTCAACTTTAAGCAGAAATGCATGGTACTGAAAGGTCTCTCACACAGTCTACAAATGGTTCAATTCCACAGACACAGTGTGTCATCTGTGTGTTTGGCAATGTCTTTCCATTGATTCTTTGTGAATGTTTGCAGTTCACTTCCCCTCCTTGACAAAGAACAATATTTTTCTCACATGCACGTGTTCATGCTCATTTTTTTATTTTCCATAAATAAACAAATCGTGAGCATTAGTTATTATGGCTCTTCTTGCAGTTACTGCTGTAAAACCACTCTTCTTGAGAACACCAACTTCACCGTCACATGGTCCTTTTCCATGATTACTGCCAAAGTTATGTTTCTCACTAGGAACTCGCTGGTCAGACTCTCCAAAAGATGCATCCTCAAAGTTGCCATTATTTCGTATTGTGTTGGAGTACCATCCAAAAAATGAATAATTTTTGTCATGTTGATCCCTTGATTTTGTAGGTATTTGGTTGCAAATGGATGCACACTGGAGCTTATAGGCCATGCAATTGCCTGGATAATGTTCATCACAAAGGACACACCTGTTTTGGCATAATTTGTAATGAACATTAATGACAACAGCCAAACTAGCCTACAAAGCAGCAAAACACCCAAACTGGTGCAACGTGTCTATAACTGAGGGTGACTGGGTGGCAGTCACCACCAGCATCACCCCCAGTGAGTAAACATTTCACATCATGTTTAGTCCAACAAATGCCATACTGGGCTAAACGTGCAGCACATGGGATCCCAAACAATTAGAAATATCCACCAGTAATGTCTCAGAAATGAAAGAATCAGTATACCCTTAACACTCAAATAGTGCTTCCATGAGCGCTTGCTCAACCTCTGCTGGCATGAGGGCAAATGGATGTACACCAGCACTTATAGGCTGTGCAATTGCTAGGATAACACTCATCATAAAGGATGCACCTTTTTTGGTATCCTTTGTAATGAACATTAATGGCAACAGCTAAACCAGCCTCAAGTGCAGCAAAATACCCAAACTGGTGCAAAGTGTCTGTAACTGAGGGTGACTGGGTGGCAGCTACCAGCAGCATCACCCCCAGTAAGCAATCATTTCACATCTTGTTTACGCTAACAAGTGCCATACTGGGCTAAACGTGCAGCACATGGGACCCCAAACAATTAGAAAGATACGCCAGTAATGACTCGGAAATTAAAGAATCAGTATACCCATGACACATAAATGGTGCTTCCATGAGTGCTTGCTGAACCTCCACAGACATGAGGGCAAATGGCTGTACACTGGTGCTTATAGGCCATGCAGTTGCCAGGATAATTCTCATCACAAAGGACATGCCTTTTTTGGTATCCTTTGTAATGAACATTAATGGCAACAGCCAAACCAGCCTAAAGTGCAGCAAAACACCCAAACTGGTGCAAAGTGTCTATAACTGAGGGTGTCTGGGTGGCAGTCACCACCAGCATCACCCCCAGTAAGTAAATATTTCACATCATGTTTACTCATGCTGAAGCTATGCTGGCAGAGGTCAACCTTACCCTTAACCTTTTTTGACACTAGCCAGCAGGACAAGTTGATTTAAAATTTCCCCCTTAACTAGTCAGCTGGGCTTGTGTTTGAGAAGGTAACATTGCAATAAGTAAACCAGTTAGACCAGTGGAAAAGGCTGTGGGGCTAGTGAATTTTCCCCATGACAAGCCCTGTGGACTAGTGGCGGGAAAACTAAATTTCAACCCCTGCATTGATTACTATGGTCCATTTAAAAGAGCTCTGGACCCCTACACTTGCCAGTAGTGGCAGTTGTGTGTGTACAGATGATCGTTTCACAATCTGGTCTACAGTAGTGTCCAGAGAAAAGGAGATTTGAGAGATTTGGAGGCTAAAGGGAGCAGCCATGGCGATTATGGGATAAAACCAACAACATGCAGGCATGTATACCTTAGCACTTTGTCACTACAATGTTGAGTACATATATTCAAAATAATAATTGTAAATAAATGTAGGGGCTCTGATCTTAATGTGGGACAACCCATCAGACAGACACATTCAGAAAACTTGAAGTTAGTGGCTTAACAGCAATCCACCCTTTAACAAAGTCTTAACAAAGCTGAATGGTCCTAACAGTGGAGTGATAATGACTCACATTGAGTCTTTTGTGGGATCCCCCTCTTTGCCTGCCAAATAACTGCAGCTATTAATGAGCTAATCATCACATCAGACCATTTGGAACACTGAGATAGATTAGCATGAGAATTAGAGCTTGCTAAAATGGAGACTTAAAACTCCATTAACAGCCATGGAAAAGCTGCACTAAGCAAGGAAGACAAGCTGGGAATTAGCAGCACTACTCTAGGTTAATATGCACTAGGTTTTGGATGCATATAATAATGATAAACTGACCTCGATACTGGACCTACCATTTAGCACATGGCTCAAACAGTGACCAAGATTCACTGCAACAGCCAAAAAACCCTCTAAAGTACAGAAAAAGACCCAAAAGATGCAAATTTACTAAAACCAAGGGTGAGGCTTTGGTAGTCACTACCAGCATCACCATCAGAAAGAAAAACAAATGTTACTGGATTGCTTGCTGGAAGTGACTGCATAAGCGTCACCCTTGGTTCTAGTAATTTTGCATCATTTATGTGTGTTTCTGCACTTTGGGGTTCATTTGGCTGTTGCAGTGAATCATATTAATTGTTTGGGCATGTTCTGCTTGGTAGGCCCAGCACAGCTTCTGTGGTAGTAAACCCAATGCAAAATATTTTTTTCTTATGGATGGGGTGGATTGATGCTGGTGAGCCTACCATGCAGCACATGGCCCAAACAAATTACTAAACATCACTGTCTATAACAAACAAACAACAAGCCAAAAGAACACAAATCGAGCAGAAGTACTTGAACTAAGGGTGATGGTGGGGATCTCCACCAGCATCATGCCCAGTAAAAAATTATTACTTTACCTCACATTTAGACCCATGGAAGCCATGTTAGGCCCAACATAAAGCACATGGTCCAAACAATCGGTACAATTCCCTGCAGCAGCCAAAAGAGCTGAAATGGGCACAAAAAACACCCAGGGCCAGCACTGTTGGCATTAACACACATTACTTACAGTACCTTTTTAAGTGGTAATAACATGTCCCGTTCCCATCTAAGTTTCATCTCACTTGCATTAAATGGTACAGAGGACAAAAAACTATACCCAGTAAGACCCTCCCCCGCCAATAATGGGCCATAGAGTAGGGCATAAAACAAGTCGAAAATAGGATTTTTCCCAAAGATTCAACTTGGGAACTTTTAGCAAAGGATCTTACAAGCAGGCAGTTATTGAAGAGTAGTTGTGTTCTAATGCCTCCCATACAAAACAGCCCCATGCAGAACCAGGTCCAGGTCATTTAACCCCCACTACCTGCTGTTTTATTCTCAGCACCAGCTTTGAAAACTACTGGGTATCTTTTTCTGTACCGGCTTTGTAAACTTTAGAGACCATGCCCAGTTTACTTAATCAGACAACCTGCTGTTTTGTTTTCAGTACCAGCGTTGTAAACTGCAGGGTTTCTTTGAAAACTAGAGCTTAATCAGACAGCCTTAGTACTGTACCAGCAAACTACACAATCTGCTGTTTTCCCCACAATAATCATCTAGAAAACTGAAATGTGCACAAAAATACTCTGCGCTAACCCCTTATTCTCTCAGCACCCATTCCCCTTAATGCTAGCTTACAAAATGCAGACTCCTTTGCCTTATTTTTCCCCAGTACTCATTCACTGTAATACTAAACCTGTAAAATGCAAACTCCTCTTTTCCCCAGTACCCACCCCCTCAGCACCGGTCTTGTAAAATACTGACTTTTCTTTGCCTTTTTTCCCTCAGTGCCAGCGTTGCAAGTTGCAAACTGCAGTCCCCCCCCAAGCATCTCGGCACCACAAGGCAAGAGCTGGACTTTTTTTTTTTAATATTCTGCCTCCCAAACCCAGATTTGGAGTGTACTATACCTTGAAAAAGGTGTTCCTCAAAGCCAGGTAACAAGTAGAAGGGCAGAAGCAATGGCTAACATTCTTAACGTCGAACTCCCAAATGGACACTGCATCTTCTCAGTACTGCAGGCGGTAGTGAAAAGAAAGCTGAACTGCAATTGCAACAGTTTTCCAGAGCCCTATAGTGATGAATTCAGGTGCTGGCATGCACTTCCAGTTCTCCTGATTCTGGACCAACTCACAGGCTGACGCAAACGTGCATCACAAAAGGACGCAAGACTGGGTAATCAGGCAAACATGTAAACAACACCTAAAAGTGAGGGACATGACTGGCAAGCTTTGGGCAGTAGATAAATAGAAAAAAAAGGTCCACTCTCAAATTGTTCCATTAGGACCACAGTGGTTGGCTATCTCACAAACAGGTAAGTTAGGGATGTGATAAAAAAAAGACACCACATGTAGGGAACGTTAAGGAAGCATTAAAATTCAAAAAAGACAGTTAAAACTTATTTTGCAAATGGAGTTCATAGGGGGATGGTAAAATTGAGCAATTAGGCAGCAAATTGCAAATCAGCTGTGTTTGTGGGGCACAGTAAAGAGCAATAATTAAGTCCACCAAATGGGGCTGTCAGCAATGTCATAAAATGGAGCCCTACTTAACAGGGTAAATAGACACTTGTGATAAAATGGAGATAACATTGTAGGACCAACCCAGGTGATTTTATTTTTAATATCTCTCCTAATAGGGCACTACAAATGAGGGGTGTTATTTTAACATTTTGACAATTCAGAAAAAAATTAAAGGGTGTCAATATGCATAAGGTACAAGTCTCTTGAATACTGTATATTGGCCTATTACATATATATATATATATA
Organism: Neoceratodus forsteri; assembly: GCA_016271365.2. Taxonomy (NCBI): domain Eukaryota; kingdom Metazoa; phylum Chordata; order Ceratodontiformes; family Ceratodontidae; genus Neoceratodus; species Neoceratodus forsteri. The sequence continues at coordinate 729,568,135 of CM057455.1, forward strand.
TATATATATATTAGAGGCAAAACTCCATTTAATGCATTAGTTAGGGTTGTTCCACAGTGATAAAAGTGAGGAAATTAGCTGTTAGGGTTGAAAACCCTAACTCCGAATTCACCCACCCCAGCACCACACACACACAGACACACACACACACACACACACACATATGCAAGTATGGGGGAGGACCAAGTCAACACAACCAATGACAGACATCCAGCAGCAGGTGACAGAAATAACAAATAATTGTCTAAATGTACTACGAGACATCCCCACCCACCTGACCAGGTACTGCATGCTCAGTGGAGATCAACAGCAAAACTGAGGCCATGTACACCAGCGTACACATCCCTGATTGCAGCTGCACGCAGCGTACCACACTTAGTAGTTGCATGGCCTTACCTACCGATGCCCACACCACACCACAACTGGTACTGTGCCGTTAGTCAATATAAATGCTGAAGGTGCATGATGACAGTTGTAGAAAGGTTTTAACACTAGTGAGTATACATTAATTAAGAGAAGTACATAAATTAACTACAAGACGCTAGCATGCTCAAGATAAAAGTAGTGTTACATTTAGTAACAACCCTAACTAATGCATTAAATGGAGTTTTTTGCCTCTATATATATATATATATATATATATATATATATATACTGTATATGTAATAGGCCAATATACAGTATTCAAGAGACTTATACCTTATGCATATTGACACCCTTTGGGCCCCGCGCTCCCACCACATGATGTCTTGTGGCATAGTAACAGGAAGAGCAACGCAAACAGAAGCACTAACAGTGGAGCACATGGTAACGCAAGCGCAAATGACAGATAGGGCAATGCACATGGTGGCATAGACGGGAACAGTCTGCACGTGATGTGTTGTCACATAGTAACATGGTGCCTGCAAACAGAAATGTCAATGGGCATGGTGACGCAAAGTGAAACAGAAAGAGAAACAGTACGGTAGACACAAATGGCAAAAATAGCAGAAACGCAAGAGCAAATGAAAACGCAGGATGACACACGTGGTATGACGCCAACCTATGAAACGGGTATGGAAACCGCAAGCAGAAAGGGCAAATGGTACAGTAATGTAAGAGCACAGGCTGGTTTTCCCCAAAAGCTGAATAGAGAAAGACAGTGAGTACAAAGAATGTGCGCATAATAATGGGTATCGGAGCAGAAAATGAGGACTTGGAATACTAAATAGGTTATATCTCAGGAACCGTACGACGTAGAAAAAAATTTAAAAGTCGTATGATTTATGACTATCCTGGCTAGATTTGTAAGGGGGATAAGTATTTTTTCTGATGAAAAGTCCGTATCTCGCACCGTTTCCGAGATACGGGCCCTGAAAGGCGCGGCGAACGCCGTAATGTTATCCTATGGGAAAAAAGAGAAGTTTGGAGCACCATAACTTTGCTTCCCTGTAATATTTTTTCACCAAGCCACTGAAAGGCACATCTGTGGGCTGTTGGCTGTCTTCCCTCCAAATTTCAGGAAAAAAGACCAAACCGTTATTTTGCAGCAGGGTGCCAAAGGATTCCTGTAATGCATTGGGCGCCGTAATGTTATCCTATGGGAAAAACTGCCAACTTTGGAGTGCCGTAACTTTGCTGCCATGTAATATTTTTTCAATACAACACTGAAAGGCACATCTGTGAGATGTCGGCTGTGTTCCCTCCAAATTTCAGCCCAAAACTCCCAACCGTTCTTTTGCAGTGCAGTGCCAAAGAATTGCTGTCATTTTCCCACAGACTAGAAAATTACTGTCGCAAATTTCGCAAGCTTTCGCAAACATTTGCTACACTTTCATGAGCACGAAAGTACTTTTCGAAAGTACTTTTTCCAGAAATCTGAAAAACATATTTCTGGGGTGTTTTACCCCAAAATAAAGACATGGCTAGCATCCTCAAGGTTCGACTAGGTGAATACAAAAAGAATTAGGTTGCTACAGGGTCCCAAATTTAAGTGCCATGCATTTTTCTAATCACCAACTGAAAACAAAATGTCTGATTTGTGAAAGTAACAGGCCCATTTGCGAAAGTAAAAATGCATTTACGAAAGTGTTGAACTTTTTTTAACTTTTCCCATTGACTTATAATGGGAAATTGTTTTTTGAATAACTTTTGAACCGTTTAATATTTTTTCACCAAATCTTCAAAAGGCACATCGGGGACCCTGGCCGCACATTCCCTGAAGATTTGGGGCCAGTCACACAAACCGTACGACCTGCACGTGCGACTGTAGAATTTCAGAAAAAGGGTAAACGCGTGCGCAAATCACGCTTAATAACTCCGCAGTCGTGTATTTGACTGGTACAAAACTTGGCAGATGCCAAGGCCTATGGTTCTTGATCTTGTATTCCAAATTTCAGCCAAATCTGTCCAACGGTGGCAAAGTTATTAAGGTGCAAAGTTTTGGGGTTTAACATAGAAATGGCTCCTCAACCCTAACTATGGTAGCACTACCGTGCTACCATAATATAGTATATACGTATGTGTGTGTGTATGTATGTGTTTTACCTTTTTAGCAGGGTGACTCAGTTGATCAAGGGGAGCATGTCATAATTAAACAAGCAATAGATAATAACTTTTGCATGTGACCTCAGGATCCAGCACCTGTTTTTTTTGGGGAGTGGTGCATTTCCTGAGTGGGACCAAGCAAGGTAGCAGGGTTGAAACCAATGTGTGGTTTGTGTCAGGGAGGTGTAACAGTAATGGTTAGGGCTTTAGTTGGCTGTGGCTGTGACCTCAGGTTCCAGCACCTGGCTATTGTGGGGGGTGCCATTCCCTGAATGGGACCATGCAAGGTCCCAGGGTTGAAACCTAAGTGTAGTTGGTGTCTGGGAGGTGTAGCAGTAATGGGTAGGGGTCCAGACAGTGAAGTGGGACCACTAGACCCCCAGGAATGCTTTTTCTGTGATGGTGCCATGTCTCAGATGGTGTGGAGGAACCCACAGAGTCCAGGGAATGAATTTTGTGTAATGGTGGGGCCTGGTATGGGAGGTCATGGAGAGGCCATTGAACTCCGGGAACTGCTTTACTGGTTGTTATGCCTGATATTGAAGGTAATTGGTGCCTGGATTTGGCAATAGTGGTGTAGTACTCTGTCCAGCAGTGGTAACATTACCAAGGCATTTTAACAAAGGTGGCCATTTTGAGGCATTTTAGCGAAGGCAGCCGTTTTGTGGCACTCACCAGTGATTCACCCCTTTTAGAAAAGGTGGCCATTTTGAGGCATTTTAGCAAAGGTGGCCATTTTTGAGGCAGTTAATAAAAGGTGGCCATTCTGAGTCATTTTAGGAAAGGTAGCCATTTTGAGGCATTATAGCAAAGACAGTCATTTTGAGGCACTCACCAGTGAGTCACACCTCTTGCCCGGATGTGGTAAAAGTGGTGCAGTACTGTGTCTGATAGTGGTCATATGACTGATTACTGCCATACCACATCAATCCTGACCCATTCAGAGAATCTTTTAGCAAAGGCAGACATTTTGAGGCATTTTAGCAAAGGTGGCCATTTTGAGGTGATGGCTAGTGATTCAAACTTGGCGCACAGATGGGGAAATGGGTGCAGTATTATGTCTGGTAATGGACAGATGACTGGTTGCCACCATACTGCATCAACCCTGACCCAGACAGCTTTTTAGAAAAGGTGGCCATATTGAGGCATTTTAGCAAAGGCGGCCATTTTGAGGTGCTCACCAGTGATTCACACTTGGTGTCAGGGTGTGGCAAAAGTGGTGCAGTACCTTATCTGGTAGTGATCACATGACTGATTACCACCATACTGCATCAACCCTGACTCATTAAGAAAGCTTTTTTTTTAGCAAAGGTGGCCATTTTGAGGCATTTTAGCAAAGGCAGACATTTTAAGTCATTTTAGCAAAACCAGCCATTTTGAAGTGCTCACCAGTGATTTACACTTGGCACCAGGATGTGGCCAAAGTGGTGCAGTACTGTGTCCAGAAGTGGTTACATGACTGATTACTACCATACTGCATTAACCCTGATGCATTCAGAGGGCTTTTTATCAAAGGTGGCCATTTCGAACTACTCATCAGTGATTCACACTTGGTGTCATCATGTGGCAAAAGTGGTGCAGTACTGTGTTTGGAAGTGGTCACATGACTGATTACCACCATTCCGCATCAACCCTGATTTATTCAGAGAACTTTTCAGCAAAGGTGGACATTTTGAGGCATTTTAGCATAAGTAGCCAATTTGAAGTGCTCACCAGTGATTCACACTTGGTGCCAGGATGTGGCAAAAGTGATGCAGTACTGTGTCTGGAATTCATCACATTGATTGATTGCATATTTCTAATTTCTCAGAGAGCGTGTGCACATCATAGCTACAGAATCACAAAATTACCCTTCTTGGACTACACTGAAGATCAAGACACTGCAATGATGATACATTACTGCATTTTACATCTTGACATCATATGATACTACTCACCTGCAGCTTTCCTGGATTAAGGTAAGAGACAAACTAGTTTGTCTAACAGGCTATGGAAACCTTGTGGTGTTAACTGAAATCAGCCTTGTAGACCTACTAGTATGCATTGCACCACACCAAACTTCAACTTCACCATCTCATCAATTGAAGTGGATTATAATGGTTAGACTAGTTTTGAACACTCCAAGTGATGACTTCATATGAGGATTCAATACATCACAAAAATTACTTTGGTCAAATGGAATATTACAAACTGTATCTCAACAGATGATGAAATGGTGTAACATAGGGTAAGAGCAGTTTTTTTCCCCTACAGGTTACACGCATGATGAGGATATATACTGTATAAAACAGAAAAAAATGAGCACAACAACAATTAAGGCATAGTAGCATAGTGTAAATTAAGAAAAATGTGTTCCTTTTCTGCATCAGTACAGTGATCTAAAAATAAGCATTTGTCAATACCTAATGTTTGCTTGCTGTTATTAGCATTGGAAATGCAGGAGTTAGTCAGATGCAGAGAGAATGATTATAAAGTAGTGAACTTCACGCCAACCCCACCTCCACCCTGCAGAGACAACAGGCATTGGGGTATGCCTTTGGGTTGTCACCCATAACATTCATGCCATTTCACCTCAGCCTATTCTGCAGACACAGACAAGTGCTGAGGTGTGCCTTGGGGTGTTTGGCACAGTCAACCCACTCCATAAGGACATATGCTGAAATGGATGCAATATAGGAGAATGGGGTGAACTCTGGGGCTGAAGAGTCCAAGGCACAACTCGATTCCTGTCACTGGCTGCAGGTTGGGGGTGGAATGGCATGAGCATTACAGTCGGCAATCCAAAGGCACACCCCTGATGCCTGTCAGTCTGTACAGGGTGGGACATTATGGTTAGCAACCCTAACACCCCGGGCATTTGTTGGTATTTGCACTACAAATTTTCAACACGGCCTTTTTGTAACCCCCACCTCATGAAAGCATTTGGGACCTCTTCTTATGAACACTGGCACTGTGATTTTCTGAATGTGTCCCAAACTTTAAGTTCCATCAGCGACCGTGCCATTGTGCACCAGATTTATGAAAACACAGATGGGAAGGATGGGAAGAATGACAGCTGTACCATTCATAGGGAGGTGTGAAGAGATGGCAATGTTGAAATTCTGTAGTGAAAATATTAAAAATGCTCGAAATTCAGAGCATACATGGAAACTGCGAAACTCATGCTCGTAACCCAGTCATTTAGTGGAATTATTTCACCAAATGTTTAACACAGGTATTTTGTGATCTCTGCTTATGAACACTATCAGTATGATTTTTCTAATCTGTCCCAAACATTGCATGCAACGCCATGCTTGTAACACAGTCATTTTATGGACGTTTGTCACCAAATTTTCAACATAGGCATTTTAGGACCTTTGCTCATGAACAGAGTCACTGTGATTTTACATACGAACGTACATACGAACATATGAATCTGCCAGCAGAACAGACCAATCGGTCTATCTTAGTGTGCAGCTAGCACCCTAGACTACAGCTGTCCCACCTTCCTCCCCCTCAGTTCCTTCTCCACTTTTCCCAGCCCCTGCCCCCCTAACTCTTCCTCTTGCTTTATCCCACTCCTTTTTAAAGCTATTGACTGTCCTACATGTTATCACCTCCTCTGGCAGTGCATTCCAACTAGACACCACCCTCTCAGTGAAGTAGTGCCTCCTCATTTCCCTCTTGAAACGTCCCCCTTCCAATCTTAGTCCGAGTGCCCTTGTCTCTCTTCCACTCCTCAGTTTAAACACCGCCTCAGAGCTAGGTTTATTTACCCCCTCAGATATTTAAATGATTCAATCATATCCTCCCATCCCTCCCCTCCTCCAGTGTGTACATGTTCAGCTCCTTCAACCTAACTTCATATGCCTTTCCTTCCATCCCCTTTAACATTTTTGTTGCCCTCCTTTGCACCCCCTCCAGTAACTTTATCTCTCTCCTCAAGTATGGCCTCCAGTATTGCAGACAGTACTCCAGATGCAGTCTGACCAATGATCTGTAGAGCAGTAGGATCACATCCCTGTGTCTGGATGAGACCCCTCTTGCAATACACCCCAGCACCCTGTTTGCCTTCACTGTTGCTCTCCTGCACTGGGCCGACTTGTTCATGCTCCCAGTTACAAATACCCCTAGGTCCTTCTCCTCCTCTGTGATCCCCAACCTCACTCGCCAACCAATAGTCTCCCTTCTGGTTCTGAGCCCTGAAGTCCATCACCTTTCACTTCTTTGCATTGAATCCTAGCTGCCTCTCCACCGACCATATCTTTAGTTTGGTTAGGTCCCCCTGTAGTTTTTCCCATCTGTCCTCTTCGTCCACCACCACCCCAATTTGTTATCATCTGTGAACAGACTAATCCTACTCCACACTCCGTATGCTATATCAGAGATAAAGAGCCCAAATAGCACCGGGCTCAGCACTGACCCCTGCGGCACCCCACTTGTCACTGCTCTGAATGCCAAGAGCTTCCGCACCACCACCAGACTCTGCACCCTCCCCTGTAACCAGTTCTCTATTCATTTAGTCAGCTTTTTTCCCACCCCCACTGCTGTCAGCTTCCCCCCCAGTCTTCCATGAGACACTGTATCAAAGGCCTTACTGAAGTCCAAGTACAGGACATGTACTGCATGGCCCCTGTCCAACTCCCTTGTTACCCAGTCATAATACTCTATTAGGTTGGTTTGACAAGATCTCCCTGAGACGAACCCATGTTGCCATCTTGAAGGCCATTACTCTCTAGGAATGCCACTAGCCTCTCCTTCAGTATCACCTCCATAAGCTTACCTACTATGGACATGAGACTGACCAGCCAATAATTTCCTGGCTCCTCCCTAGGCCCACTCTTGTGTATGGGCACCACATGGGCCATCCTCTAGTTCTGGGGCACACATCTCATTTCCAGGGAGGTATTGAACAGATCTGCCAGTGGCTCAGCCAACAGCTCCGCCATCTCCCTCAGCACCCTGGGGTGTATGCCATCGGGACCTGGTGCCTTGTCTACCTTACTGCACTCAGCCCCTCTAGCACCCTACTCCCTGTGATCACTTTGTCCATCACCTCCTCCCCTCCTTTCCCTACCCCCCAGCCCATGCTGGTAGTGGACCATCCCTCTCCTTAGTGAAAATGGAGCAGGAGTACTCATTTAGAATTTCCACTTGCTCCTCCCCCTTTTCCACCCAATCTTTTCCCCACTTTATCCTCACAATATGTTCCTTGCACTTCCTCTTTTCCCTGACCTACTGTACCTAAAAACGTCCTTTTCCCCTCCAATTATGCCCTGTGCTAACCTTAATTCCCTGGCGGCCTTAGCTTTTTATACCCTCCTGGACACCTCCCTTGACCAACTCCTGTAAGTCCCCTTATCCTCTCCCTTCCCTGCTCTCCTGCACTGCTGGTATGCAGCCCCCTTTTTCCTCACCCCTTGCAGCACTTCCTTGTTCAGCCAGCATGGTTTCTTGGCTCTGCTCTTCTTACTCCTGGCCCTGGTGCAGGCTACTGTGGCCTCTGTTAGCCCAGTCTTTATGACTCCTCACTTTTGTTCTGCATCCATCCCTGACCTTATATCCTGGAGACTCCCTTGCAGTATTACTCTAATCCTCCAAAAGTTCACTGCCTTAGTGCCCATGCCTCCTGTCTCCCTGACCAGCGTGAGAATGAGCTACTTGCTAGTGGGTCCTCCACCCTTACCTCCCTCACCACCTCCCCATTTGCCAGTACTAGGTCCAGAGTGCTACCAAGCCTTGTAGGTCCACTTTTCAATTGTGTCAGAAGGATATCCTGTAATGCATCAAGGAGCACCTGCTCCCTGGTACTGCTAGTGGCCGGGTACTCCAGTCAACCCCTGGTAGGTTAAAATCCACCACTATCACTACACTCCCCCTTCTACACACCCTCTTTATTTGCTCTGTGAACTTACCATCCAGTTCCCCAGATTGGGTTGGTGGTCTGCACACCACTCCCAGCCTCAACTTTCTGCCCTTGGAGTCCAGGAGCTGCACTCAATGCACCTCTGTCCTCTCCTCTCCTCTCCTCTCCTCTCCTCTTCTCTTCTCTTCTCTTCTCTTCTCTTCTCTTCTCTTCTCCCTCATCCCTTATGCATTTGATCCCTTCCATCACATAGAATGCAATCCCCCCTTCCAGTCCCCCAGTCCCTCCTGTATATCCTGTATCTCAGGATTGCCAAGTCACAATCATGGTACTCTGTGGCCCAAGTATCTGTTGCTGCAGCTGTGTCTACCTTCCCCTCTGAAAGAAGCACCTGAAGCTCTGCAATTTTGTTCCCCAGGCTTCTTGCATTGAGAGAGACCACCTTCCAACCATACCCCTCCTTCTTCTCACTCTTCTCCTTGGCCTGTGTCCCTCCCCCTCCAGGTAGTCTGCAACCTTTCTCCTCCTTATTCTTACCGGGTGGTGGTTCCTTCTGTATTACACTCAGACCACTCTGCCCGCCCGCTCCTGGGGATACTACGCCTCTGCCTTTACCTATATCCAGGGAGGTGAGCTCATTAGGATCCCTGTTCAGACCTTTCTACCAACCTCAGTCTTTTGGCCATCCCCCCACTAAATTAATTCCACCTTAGTAGAGATATACCCCTCTAATCCCACCTTTAATACTCCCCTCCTCTCCCTGCTCAGGTGTAGCCTGTCCCCTGCTTACAAGTCACTATTCCCCCAGACCCTACCCCAGTGAGTCACTAACCCATAATTTTTGGTGTGGCACAAATCCCTCAGCCACTTGTTGAACTTCTTGATCCTATCCTTCCTCCCTGTGCTTGCACATGGTACCGGGAGTACCTCCGAGAATGCCACTGACTCCCACCCCCTCACACTGCCTGACCAACTCCACGAAACTCCCCCTCACTACTTCCACAGTCTCCCTTGCCAAGTTGTTTCTACCCACATGCAACACTAAATGAGGTTTCTTCCTCCCCCTCACTGCACACTTGAACAGTGCCTGCCCTGCCCCTCCTGTAGTCAAACTGGGATAGCTTCAACCCAAATACAGCTGTGCCTTGCCCATTTCTGCCCCATCTCACCCCTTTCAGTATAGAATCCCCCATCCCTTGTCCCCTTTCCTTTCTAATGTCCCTTCCATCACCCCAGAATTCATAGAAGTTGATGGCAGATAAGGACCTCGAGGCCCATCCAGTCTGTCCATTTATTTTTCTGCCTTATGAATGTGCCATCGGCCTTTGTCCTGTTAAATGCCTATCTATTCATACTCATTTGTATTGCTCCCCTATGCCTATCCCATGCCTGTTTAAAGCCCTGCACTGTATTCCTATCCACCTCTTCCTGAGGTAGGCCATTTCATGCATCCACCACCCTTTCTGTGAAAAAGAACTTCCTCACATTACCCCTTAATCGGCCTCCCTCTGATCTCATACTGTGTCCTCTTGTCGTGCTATTTTTCTTATATTGAAACATGTTAGACTCTTTCATCTTGTTAATGCCCTTAAGGTGTTTGAATGTTTCGATCATATCACCTCTCTCCCTCCTTTGCTCTAGGGTATACATATTGAGCTCCGTTAATCAGTCCTCATATGTTTTCTGATGCAGTCCCTGCACCATTTTGGTTACCCTTCTCTGGACTGCCTCCATTTGGTTAATGTCCTTGTGAAGGTTTGGCCACCAGTACTGCACACAGTACTCCAAATGGGGCCTAACTAGTGTCTTGTAAAAAGAGATTATTACCTCCCTATTATGACTTGTGATATCCCTACTAATACACCCCAACATCCCCCTATCCTTACCAACTGCTTTAGTGGTCTGATTGGATGATTTCAGTTCATCTGTGATGATGATGATGATGATGATGCCCAAGTCTCTTTCTTCCCTTGTGACTGCCAGCAACTCCCCTCCCAATCTATTGGTGGCTTCAGGGTTTCTCTTCCCTATGTGCCTGATCTTGCTCTTCTTTGAGTTAAACCACAGTTGCCACTTTTCTGACCATTTTGCCAGTTTGTCCAGATCTCTTCTCGTTCTGCCCACCCCATATGGATCATCTAATATGTTACAGATCTTGGTGTCATCTGCAAAGAGACAAACCTTAACCTCCAGTCCATCTGCAATGTCACTGATGAAGATATAGAAGAGAACTGGCCCGAGGACTGATTCCTGAGGTACCCCACTTGTGACTTGCATCTCTTCTGACTGTATATCGTTTTCCACCACTCTCTGTTTTCTGCCCGTCAACCAGTTTGTCACCCAGCTGACCAACTTCTGACCCACCCTGAGTCTACCCAGCTTATTAATCAATCTTTTATGTGGAACAGTATCGAAAGCTTTGCTGAAGTCAAGGTAGACAACATCAACTGCTCCCTCTTGGTCCACCACTCTGGTTACCCAGTCAAAGAAATCTATGAAATTAGTTAGACAGGACCTTCCTGCTGTAAACCCATGCTGTCTTGGATCCTGTGCTCCTATGAATTCCAGGTGTTGCATTATCCTTTCCTTAATGACTGTCTCCATAATCTTGCCCACTAATGAGGTAAGACTGACTGGTCAGTAGTTCCCTGCCTCCTCCCTGCTACCACTCTTGCGGAGCAGGATCACATGAGCCCTTCTCCAGTCTTCTGGAACCTCTCCTGTGCTCAGAGACTCACTAAATAGTTCTAATAATGGCTCTGCTAGTTCCACCCTTAGCTCCTTTAGTACCCTGGGATGTATGCCATCAGGTCCCATTGCCTTGTTCACCCTGAGCTTATCGAGCTCTTGTAGGACTGTTTCTTTTGTGAAGGGACTAGTGCACACATTCCTCCCCCCATGTCTATGATGCTGAGCTGTGGGCCCTGCCCTACCTTCTCTTCAGTAAATACTGAGCAGAACTATCTATTTAGGATAGACGCTTTTACATGGTCCTCCTCCTCACATGCCCCCTTATTGCCTTTGATCTTGGCAATACCCTCTCTGGACTTTCTCCTTTCACTAATGTATCTATAGAAAGAATTCATTCTTTCATGCCCCTTACCCCCGCCAGCTGCACCCTCTGTGACTTCTGTATCTGCACCCCCTGCTTTTGCCTCACCCTTTTTTCTGCCTTATTTCTCCTATCCCCCTTGAACCCCTTCCCAGCCTGACTACTTCCTACTGGGTGTCACATGTCAACTTCCCCTCCTCGCCTGATGATTTCCAACCCCTCTTCTATCCCCGTTGTTGCCAATTTAGAGCCCCCATTCCCTTTGACCCCAATAGTGATGCCGCTCCCATCTTACCCCCTTCCTGTAGCCTTCTCTCCTCCAGTCACCCCTCCTTCCTTCCTTAATAGCCCCCTTCTAGACTTTCATCTTCGCTATCTCTTCCCCTAGCTGTTGCCATCCCTCTCATGTCTCGCTTGTCCTTCCCCCGCTCAGAATGTTCCTGTTCTCTCTCTCTCTCTCTCTCCCATAGCAGAGGCTCAAATCTATTCCTAATTGATGCCCCTCCTACATCTGTTCCCCCTATCAGTTCTTCCCTCCTACTTGTTCCCCTCCATGCCCCCCGGTCCAACCCCTTTGTCCCTCCCTACCCGCAGCCATCTGCTCTCTCCCTAGTACTCCTCGTGGTCTCTTCCTCCCCATCAGTAGGCCCCCCTTTGCCTCGGTCACCCCTCCTTCTCCTCTCTTTTCTGCTAGTGCCTCTGATACTGGGGTTGGTTTCAGTCCCTAGTTGTTCTTCCTCCATCCCCCTTGCCATCACCTATCCCCCCCAGCCAGGACGCATACCATATTCATCTGCCCTGCCACTTAGACTCCTCCCTAACCTCCACAGTTCCTCCCTCAAACTAGCCAGTTGTATACAGACCATACACCCGCCCCCCATCCTCCAAGCCCAGTCCAGGATCATGGCGGACCCAGACCCTGTACACTCCACCACCCTTCCAAAGATGCCTGCCCTATTGACATGCGGAACCTGCTCCATTTTGGCCCCATCTTATGTTACAGGTTCTGTACCCTACTACAACTGTTAGGCCCCTATTTACTCAAATTCCTGTTCCCCCCACACTAATCCCCCTACTGCACCCTTGCCGACCGGGTTAATTCAATCTCAAATCTCATCCATTAGCTCCTGTGCTACTGTAGCAATCCTACAGCCTCCTTGTTCATTTTTCACCCCTCAGCTACCATACTTTTTGTTCTCAGCCCTCGTATAGTTTCACTTGGCCCAGTTAGAAATCCCATTGCACTCTCAAGTATTACTCAGCTCAGTTAGAGAAATAAACAGAACAAATAAATACGTATTATCACAACAATCCTAACAGTATAGTTCAGTACTTAGCTCAGTTAGAGAAATAAACAGAACAACTAAGTCTGTATTACTACAACAATCCTAACAGTATCCAGTCATTGCTTTGTCTCACCCAGAGACCCTGCTGTAATATGAATACACAGGACACTGGGTGGGAGGGTGGGCAACTCTAAAGTTCGACAGAGCTCTGCTGAGCTGCTCACTCCCCGCTCTCACTTGCTCATTCTGTTTCTCCCGGTGCTGCAGGCTGCTATTTTGTACTGTGCTTCTTTGCGTTGGTGCCTTTTTCTTCCCACAAAGAAATCCGCAGCAGTCCCGACAGAGCTCTGCTGAGCTTGCTCACTCCCCCTCTCTTACTCGCTCATTCTGTTTCTCCCAGCACTGCAGGCTGCCCCTTTATACTGGGCTCCTGCCTACATTGGCACCTTTTTCTGCCAAAAAGAAATCCACAGCAGTCCCGACAGAGCTTCGTTGAGCTTACTCACTCCTCCTGTCTCACTCACTCGTTCTGTTTCTCTCAACACTGCAGGCTGCCCTTTTGTACAGGGCTCCTGCCTGCATTGGCGCCTTCTTCTGCCCACAAAGAAATCTGCAGCAGTCCCGACAGAGCTCCATTGAGCTAGCTCACTCCCCTCTCTTACTTGCTGTTTCTTAATCTGTCCCAAACACTGATTTCCCACAGTGACCATGCTATTCTGCGCCAGAGTGCGCAAACACATTTTGGCCAGGATGTGAAAAATGGCAGCTGTACTGTTCATAATGAGGTGTGAAAAAATACCAGTGTTGAAAATCTGGCATGAAAATATTACAGATTTGCGAAGTTACAAGGGGTGTGTGGAAACTGCGCAATGCATGCTTGTAAAACGGTCATTTTATGGACTTTCATCACCAAATTTTCAACATAGGCATTTTAGACCCTCTGAATGTGAACAGTGTCACTGTCATTTTCTTAATCTGCCCCAAACACTGGTTTCCCACAGTGACCGTGCTATTCTGCGCCGGAAGTGCAAAAACACATTTCAGCGAGGATGTGTAAAATGGCAGCTGCACTTTTCATAAGGAGATGTGGGAAAATGCCAATGTTGAAAATCTGGAGTGAAAATATTACAAATTCGTGAAGTTACAGGAGTGCATGGAAACTGCACAACGCAAGCTGGTAAAACAGTCATTTTTTGGATTTTTTTCACCAAATTTGCAACACAGGCTTTTTGAGAGCCCACCCCATGAACAGTGGCACTGTCATTTCATTAATCAGTCCCAAAAGATGATTCCACGCAGTGACCACAAAATCACCTTTCTGGACAGAATAAGGCCATGACAGTGACTGAATTCATGAGGAAGGGTTCCAATAACCCCATGTTGAAAATGTAGTGCCAAAATTCCCAAAAATGCCCTAGACATGCACCAAAGTTGAAAAAACCCTATCTGTGCCATTATACAGCTTACCGGCATTTCTTCAGTTCGCAGTCAGCTTTGAAGAGTGTAGACGTGTTCTTGGTCCACTGAAGATCATTGTGCCATGCTTTGGAGGTAAGTATGGGGTGAGGGGTGTGGGGAGGTAGAGTATGCAGAGGTGGTGCAGGGGTTGGGGGGCACCAGAACACTTTAAGGGACTGTTTTCTCATTTTACAGGTAAAAAAAAAACAATAAATAGACAACGCGGGGCAGTTGTCTTTTTTTGCAGGCGTGTTTGGTACACTGGGGTGGGCTCTCAGTGTACCACCTGCATTTGTGGGGAGGGGGACTGAAGCCGACAGGGATTGAGCCCCCCATTGGCACAGAAAAGGGGTGGGGGTGTGTGCATGATGCCGAGGGGGATTGGGCACCCCCTCAGCACAGGCATGAAAGCATTGAGGGGCCATTATACTGACAGGGAGTGGCCTCCCCCATCAGCAACTGGAACTGGGAAGGGGGAGGCTGAAACTGATGGGGACTGAGCCCCCCATCAGCACAGAAATGTGTGAGGGGTGCATGATGCCTAGGGGGATTGGGCGCCCCCTCGACACACAACTGAAATAGGGGGCATTATGCTAATGGGGAGTGGGCTCCCCCATCGGCAAATGAACTTGGTTGAGGGCATGTGACAGGGGGATTGGGCACCTCTGTCAGCTTTCTATGCACCTCTAAGGTGGTGGCATACAGCCACCATGTTCCTGGCAATGTTACACCAGATAAGGTACCACCCTGCAATGACAGGGCACTCCCTCGTTGCAGCAGAATGGCTTATGCTGCAATAATGAGATGGCCCCTGATTGCAGCTGCAAAATCACTACAACCTGGTGGCACTCTGCAGAACCAGTGTCATCAGGACACTGGCCGTGCATTGGCTGAGCACTGCCAAACCTAAAAATGCAGTGCCAGCATTGGCTGCCACAGTACCACACATCCACAACCTGCTTCTCTGTTAAGCTGCCACATAATGTTTCTTGTGCATGCACACAAGCAAACATAAAAATTATAGAATATGGTAATAGTAAACAGGTATTTTTTTCCCCAGGTCACAGGCATGAAGGCGGTAGATAGATACAGTTTCTTTTCCCATACAGGATGGGCAATTGTGTATTAGAATGAATAGAAAACAAGACGTGGATGACATGACATGTTATAGAATAGGAAACATATGTTTTTTTCTTCACAGGCTTTAGAATAGGGAAAGGATGGTGTTTTTTTTCTCCACAGGTTTCTGGTCTTGTAGCGTCTGATGGAACACTATTGTGTATGATGATCCACACACTTGAAAACGTCATTCTGCTGCAATAGTGACTTTGCTACTAAAACAGAATGACTTCACATTCTGCTTTAGTATATCTATCAGAATGCAAGTGACCCCAACACCATGGTACATGGGACATCTGGCTGTTGAAGTGTTGCATCGGCAAATGACCAGAGGTGAAATGCAGACCACTGATGGTAAATGCTAATGGTAATAAATAAAAAGTAAGCTATTTTTGTTTCTTTCCTATAGTACACTGTATAAAATACTGTATGGTGGCCAAAATACACAACAACATTTTTCTTAAAACATCTTTCTTAATTTGCCAACCTCATTATAACCTTAGAGTGAAAGTGTATCATTGCTGTGTATTGATGACCACCGACTGTTCCATATAATGTATGGGGATAAAAAAAAAAATATGGGAATAACAATTAAGGCATAGTAAGGTAGGGTAAATTAAGAAAAAGTAATTCCTTTTCTGGGCCAGTACAGTGATCTAAAAAACAATTAATAGCATATGGGAATAGTAGACAGGTATTTTTTTTCCACAGGTTGCAGGCATGAAGGCAGTAGATAGATATAGGGAAAGATATACAGTATATATTTTTTCATACAGGACTGGCAATTGTTTGTTTGAAATGAATAGAAAACAAGGAGTGAACGACGTGACACGTTATAGAATAGGGAAAGGATACGGTTATTCTTCACATGTTTTAGAATAGGGAAAGGATAGAGTTCTTCTCCACAGGTTTCTGGTCTTATAGCATCTGATGGAAGACTATTGTGTATGATGATCCACATACTTGAAAAAGTCATTCTGCTGCAGTAGAAACTTTGCTACTAAACCAGAATAACTTCTCATTTTGCTTTAGTATATTTGTCACAATGTAAGTGACCCCAACACCGTGGTACATAGGACATCGGGCTGCTGAAGTGTTGCGACTGCAAATGACCATAGGTGAAATGCAGACCACTGACAGTAAATGCTAACTGCAATAAAAAAAAGTAAGCTATTTCAGTTTCTTTCCTGTAGTACACTGCATAAAATACTATATGGTGGCCTAAATACACAACGCTTTTCTTAAAACCTCTTTCTTACTTTGCTGACCTCATTATAACCGTAGGGTGAATTTGTATCATTGCTGTGTATTGATGACCACCAACTATTCTATATAATGTACGGGGATAAAAAAATAGAAAAAAACATGGAATAATAACAATTAAGGCATAGTAAGATAGGGTAAATTAAAAAAATGTGTTCATTTTCCGGTGCAGTACAGTAATCTGAAAAATAATAGTATAGGGTAGTAGTAGACAGGTATTTTTTTCCACAGGTTGCAGGCATGAAGGCGGTAGATAGATATAGGGAAAGATAATTTATTTTTTCCATGCAGTTTCGGCTATGATGTGTTTGCAATCAATTTAAACAAAGAGTGGACTACATGACATGTTTTAGAGTAGGGAAAGGATGGGGTTTTTCTCCACAGGTTTATGATCTTAGAGCGTCTGATGGATTGGTCTTGTGTATGATGATTTGTAGACTTGACATCAGTACTAAAACAGTATGACTTCTCATTCTGCTTTACTACTGTATGTACATCACAATGAAAATGTAATAGTAGATGGGTCTTTTTTTCCACCAGTCGCAAGCATGAAGGCTGTTTATAGTTCTAAGGTAAGATAGATTTTCTCTCCAAACATGATCAGCAATGGCTTGCTTGAATTAAATTTAAAATGAAGAGTTGAATACTAGACATGTATTAGAATAGGGACAGGATAGGGTTTTTGTCCACATATTAATGGTCTTATAGCTTATGATGGAATGCTCCTTTGTTGGAGATACATACACTTGAAAAGGTCATTCTGCACTAATAGTGATGTCACTGCTAAAACAGGATGGGCAGGATTCACAACAAGATTTTTTAAAAGTTCCATTCCGCAACTGCTGTTGTGGACTGGATTAGCCCGCAGCTATGTAGCGGCTGATCCACAGCCGCAGTAGTTGCGGTGGGTGCTACGGCAGGTTCCGATGCCTGTAGCAGCCTCCTGCAGCTGTGGTGCTGTCCATGGCAACAGTACCCTCAAGCTGCCATATTCCATGGAGCCGGTCATACTCCGGCTCCACCTTAGTGAATACCCGCAGCTGCAGGCAACCTGCGGCTTCGCAAGTGGATTCCCACTGGTGCCAAGGTTTTCCCGCAGCTGTGTGTCCTTCTGGCACATTCGTGAATCCTGCCCAATGACTTTTCATCCTGCTTTAGTAGAGACAGATGTCACAATGCGAGTGACCCCCTCACCTATGTATAATAGGATAGTGAGCAGTTTAAGTGTTGTGAGCATGAGCTGAGTAGAGTTGAAATGCAAACGGCTAATGTTAGATGATAACTGAAACATACACAGCTCACCTTACATGCAACCAAATACATTTTTTACCTTTCCTTCATGGATTTGGTGAACTGTGTCCCATAGTGTAATAGTTGGTACTACAGTGAGCAGCATTTGTAACACCATATATCATGGGGTAAGGCCCACCACTTCTCTGAAAGTGTGATTACAATGTAACAACCATAATCATAAATTATATCAAGTGTTATATAACATAAAGAAATGGTATGAACATCACACATATTCAGTAGTTCTCATGTATTTATTAATCAATAGTGAACTATGAGGGTTAAGTTAATGTTACAGTTTGGACTAATGCCCACTCCTTTCTGAATACTAGCTTGCAGTCAACGTTCTTTATTCATATTAGTACATTGATGGTCTCTATCTTTTGGCAGCTCTACCTAGTGACCTCACTCTGTCTGGTCAGCTTGTTACTTATGCTAGTTTGTTTATGAGGATCATTTAAGATGTGTCCTGTGGTCACTGTGATCTAAAGTATTGACAAGCTTAACCAATCCTATCCAATAATCTGTACTTGGTTCTTGTTCACTTGTATGTGTATCACCTTGCACTTTTTGGCACTGAATTTCAACTGCCAAAGCTTGGACCACATATCTGTTATTTGCAGGTCCATCTGCTACTCCTGTACCCTATTCTCACTATGAAATATCCCACAGAGCTTGATGTCATATGTAAATAAACACCTCTTGCCCTATGTTCATTCCATTCCATTGATAAACCTTTTGAAATTGGAAATGACAGGTGCCAGAAGTGTGAGTGTCACGTGGCACTACACTTGTGAATTCCATCTCCACTAAGCTGATCACTTTAACCATAACTGTCTGCTATCTCTCCCACTAGCCAACTTCCCATGAGTAGATAACATGATGTGGATACTGTAACAAGTGTAGCTGTGATCACAGTAGTTCAACAGACAAAACAAACTGTTGTGTATTTGAATATGCCATTTTCAAAACAGAAAGATCATTGACATCAGCTACTTATATTATCCTTTAGCCTGATAAAGCATGGCAGGGTGAAACATGCTATAATTTCTGTCAGCATTCAGTCCTTTGGCCTGTTTTAAAGGGGCAAGATGAGTATGAGAAGTTGATCATATGATCTTGCAATGTATTACAACATCATGGACAGATTGGAGAAATTAAACTGAATCATTTAAATCTTCATTACCAAATTTAATTGAGGCAGTATAGCGCAGTGGTCTAAGGCTCTGAGCTGCAAATCTGGTGACATCCAGCAGACCAGACTGGGGTTTGAATCCCACAGCTTCCACTTGCATACTGTGTGACCCTGAGCAAGTCACTTAACCTCCTTGTGCTCCCAGGTTGCTCCTGTAAAAAAGCTTTCAGCTTAGTGTGCTATACCTGGTTAAACAATTCAATAAAAATAATTAACTCATCAACAAAATTCCATTCCATATGTTTGACACACATTGTCATGTCTCAGAATATGCATCATAACAAAGCATGCCCACTTGTCTGTTGGACACTAAAAATTCTTGTTGATACCACTCAGCTACTGTTCTCTTTTACGCCCTGCATATACATTGGCAAATATACAGCAGCTCCCATGGTATCCCTAGTGTAGTGTTTCACACCCTAGTTCTGCCTTTATCCATCTTCCTTCCCTTCTACATGTCCGCAGTCCTTCATCAACTGCTGTCTGCATTCTCTGAGGTTTTGGGTCCTGTTCACTTGACTCATAGGGTGCAGATATGGGTTCAATCTGAGCCTTGATTTGCTCATTCATTCCCTGTCATATAAAACAAGCTACTTCTTATGTTTTCCTTATGGATTTAGTGACATGTACCCCATAATGCAATAGGTGGGCTCCCCATGGGTCAGCATGGCCCTACCATGGGTGGTTGGGTATGGCACCCCAGCTATCGACAGGTGGGTCTGTAATGAGAAATCAATGATCAGAAATTTCATCCAAGCCTCAACAGCTGTAAGAAAAGGTGTAATCCATAGACATTTACCACTTTTAAAATCTAGTTAATCCAACAAATGTGTAACAGAAGCAGTTTGATGCAGAAAATGACTGAACATTGGTGGCCATCTTGTTTTTGGTTATGTGACCCAGGAGATGTAGATATGAGACCTTTATTTACTCATTCTTTTCCCTGTCATGTAAAACAGGCTACTTCTTACTTTTCCTTTATGGATTTAGTGACATCTACCCCATAAATGTAATAGGTGGGCCCCGATGGGCCAGCATGGCCTGACCATGGGTGGTTGACTATGGCATCCTGGCTATCTGCAGTGGGTCTGCAATGTGAAATTAGTGAACAGAAATTTCATCCAGACCCCAACAGCTGTACAAAACAGTGTACTCCATATACATTTACCTCTTTTATAATCTAGTTATCCCAATAAATGTGTAACAGAAGCAGTTTGTTGCTGAAAATGACTGAACAATGACAGACATGTTGTTTTTGGTCATGTGACCCAGGTGATGTGGATATGGGTACAATCTGGGCCTTGATTTACTCATTCACTTCCCTGTCATGTAAAACAGGCTATTTCTTACTTTTCCTTTATGGATTTAGTGACATGTACCCAGTAATGCAATAGGTGGGCCCCCAATGGGCCAGCATTGCCCTACCATGAGTGGTTGGGTATGACACCCCAGCTATCTGCAGATGAGTCTGCAATGTAAAATTAGTGATCAGAAATTTCATCCAAGCCCCTGCAGCTGTAAAAAAAATGTATAATCCATTGACATTTACCATTTTATAATCTAGTTATCACAATAAATGTGTGATAGAAGCAGTTTGACACAGAAAATGACTGAACATATCAGCCATCTTGTTTTTAGTCATGTGACCCAGTGAATGTAGATATGGGTATAGTCTGGTCCTTGATTTACTCATTCAATTCCCTGTCATGTAAGACAAGCTACTTCTTACTTTTTCTTTATGGATTTAGAGACATGTACCCCATAAAGTAATAGGTGGCCCCCCCATGGGCCAGCATGGCCCTACTATGGGTGGTTGGGTATGACATACCGGCTATCTGTAGGTGGGTCTGCAATGTGAAATTAGAGATCAGAAATATCATCCAGGCCCCTGCAGCTATAAGAAAAGGTGTAATCCATAGACATTTACCACTTTTATAATCTAGTTATCCCAAGAAATGTTTAACAAAAGCAGTTTGATGCAGAAAATGACTGAATGGTGTTGGCAATCTTATTTTTGGTCATGTGACCCAGGGAATGTAGATATGGGTACAATCTGGGCCTTGATTTACCCATTCAATTCCCTGTCATGTAAAACAGGCTACTTCTTACTTTTTCTTTATGGATTTAGTAACATGTACCCCATAATGCAATAGGTGCCCCCCCATGGACTAGCACGGCCATACCATGGGTGGTTGAGTATGGCACCCTGCCTATCTACAGGTGGGTCTGCAATGTGAAATTAGTGATCAGAATTTCATCCAAGCCCCTGCAGCCATATGAAAGGTGTAATCCATTGACATTTAGCAACTTTTATAATCTAGTTATCCCAATAAATGTGTAACAGAAGAAATTTGATGCAGAAAGTGATGCAGCAAATGACTGAACTGTGTCAGCCATCTTGTTTTTAGTCACGTGACCTAGGTGATGTGGATATGGATATCATCTGGGCCTTGAATTACTCATTCAATTCCCTGTCATGTAAAGCAGGCTACTTCTTACTTCTTTTTTATGGATTTAGTGACATGTACCCCATAATCCAAAAGGTGAGCCCCCCCCGCCATTGGCCAGCATGAACCTACTATTGGTGGTTGGTTCTGGTAACTTTGTCTGCTGGTGAGGAACCAATTTGAAATTAGTGTTTCTATAAAGGATTTGCAATCTGAAATTGAAAATTATTTACATTTTAGACAAAAAAGTTTTAATCAATGTTGCAACCTATTTTAATGTTTTTACAAACTTCAATATTTTTGAATAAAAATTATCAAAATCATCACAGTGAAATTTCACGAAATAAACATATATATATATATATATATATATATATATATCACTGAATTGCTTAATTGGAACAGATATATTTTTACTTTAAATTATAGTCTGTTAGGTTATTACTACCTTGACAAAAAAACTTTACCAGGGAATTAAGAAAAATTATGTATTAACACTGTAACTGATAGGTGTGCATGCCCAATGAAAAAAACTCTGGCAGCAAGGATATGCAAGTTACAGAAATGCCCTGGCAGAGTAAGGGTTAATTTATCTTTATAGCTGACTCTCCAAGCTCCATCTCATAACAAGCTTTCTTACTATATATTATGTCCTCCTGTCCGCCTGACATGCCCGACAGGCAAGAACGCATGTGTCTCAGTGAATGTCTCTGCACACGGTGACAAGCACATCCCACTCGACTCACCCTGCTCATGGAGGGGCTTGTATTTATTCTATGAGCGACCTGGAAGCGCTCCCACACTGTGCTGCACACTAAATTAAAACAATAAAAATATCCTTCTCCTAACCCCTGCATGAAGTTAGGAGCATAAAATACAGAGCCTCAAAGTCCTGTAACTTAAAACTATGCTGCACAGACAGACTTGCAGTTCATGGGGGTTTTCCACAAAAACTACAGCTTTCCAGTCCCTTCCTGTCTCCTGCCACAGCAGATAGCAGCGACGTCCCCACAAGCTGGTCAGTACAGATAATGGATTTACAGTGAAAAAAATGACTGGAGCCTGTCTCACAGCAGAAAGCTGTCTCACTGGTCAGCAGTTACCTTAAGAATGCCCTGCTTGCAGAGGGCTTGTATTTATGCTATGAGTGACGTGGAAGAGCTCTGGAGGTTGCAGTACCACACTGTGCTACGTACTAAATTGAAACAATACAAATATCCTTCTAACCCCTGCATTAAGTTAGGAGCATAAAGCACAGTGGGCCCGATTGCATAAGCTGTTACGGCGGACACAAGGTGCTTGTGACAAAGAGCAATGTCGCAAGTTGCACCTTGTGTCACCCGTTGTGGCAGTCCCCATTCCAGAACGTTGGCTGTGCCAAATGGGAACCTGTTGCACTGAATGTGCACTGCACCACCCTTGCAACCTGAAACCAGGTACACTAGGTCACAAGGTAGCTTGTGTCACAGCAGGGCTCACAATTCCGATTCCAAGAGCCCCGCCGTGGACGTCAGAAGGGGCTCCACTTAGAACTGCCAGGAGATGATCTAGGCCTCTTGTGACCAACTGGCACATCATAAATTGAGGGCTACTAGTGGGATCTGTGGGCAGGAGGGACACAGAGGGGCATAGGGAGGGTTGGTGTGGCATCTGTGATGTACGGGATCGCTGTGGCACCCGTGAGTTCAAATGCCCTCAAATCAATATATCAAGGGAATTTTCACCCTACCGAGTGCCGAAGCAATACCCTACTGTCCTGCTGGCACATCAGCCCCCTCATGACCCTACACACCCCCACTAGGCACCTGTGTCACCTCACACCATCGCCACCATTGCTTCCTGTACCTTGCTGTGCTGGCATAAGGAGTGCCACAGCCCTGCAGCATGTGCTACTGGTGTGCCATTGGTCAGGCCCAGTCCCACATTTTTGGCATTCATGGGACATTTGGCACAGGAACCCTGCTTTCCTTCAGAATATGGTGCAGGGATCCTGGCACACCCAGCATTGCCATAGCCCTTGGAGCAGTGAAACTTGCATCACTCCAAGGGCTTCTTCTGGAATCAGGCCCAGATCCTCAAAGCCCTGTAACTTAAAACTATGCTGCACAGCTCCCATAGTTGGCCATTATACCCTGTGTAGCAATTCAGAATTAAAACCAGAAGTAATGAGAATGAAAACATAAACAGCCTGCTTAGCAGCAGGGTAGCAACTGGAGAATTGTCAATTTGTCAATATTTTTCTTTAGGGTCTATGCAGTGTGATATTATGGACCATAATGTAATATAGGCACAGGATCATAATCACATGAAGAAAAAGAGTGCGGCAACAAATGTCGCAAGCAAAACTGCATGCGCTACACTAAGGTTGGGAAAATACACCGACCTACAGAAAGACAGCATGCTATTTAAATGAATGGGCTACTCTGTTTTTAACGGGTGGCTTTGCCCCCGAACCTCCCGGAATTAAGATAAATGAACTCCGGGGGAGGGTGGACTTAGGGTGGACTCAGGAGATAGGGAGAAAGTTGGGAAGGGGGAACTTTTTTTTTTTTCAATAACAGAAATGATGGCAAAGGTAGTAGCACGGGAGAGGTGTACCGACTGCACAACAACACTGCCACCGTAAAGAGCATCACAGGAACAGAATTCACCCGAAAGTGTTGGGCCACTGTGAATGTCCCCGCAGACACCGGTGGTGCATTTTCCAGTGTTAAGCCCCTTCCGTGAGACATGTCTGACTCAGAGTTGTATATTTAGAGACCAGGGGGTGTTGGGGGCGGAGCACCCTGAAGAAAACATGTCAACATCCCTGACAGTATAATGCTGACACTCGGTATTACATCTGTGACTGTCAGGAATGTTGGCATCTTAGATGTGGCAGTGGTATAGGTAAACTCACTGCAGGACCTATGGGGAATCAAACTACAGCCATTGGTCTCCCCATTATGCCATGTGCTGGTGCCTTAACTGCTCCAGCACTGGAGCGGCTGGACCAGGCACCCAGCACGCTGTAACTTGATGCCATACTTGTAAATCATATAGCAACAGGGGTAGCAATAATTCCCTACTGCTATTGTACCCCTGTCATTGTAATTCGTAGCTCACTCTTGACTGCGTGGTTAATACCGCGCTTTATTTCACGTGTGGTTATGACCCGGTAGGTGTAATATAGTATCAGTGTATTGTACTCTTTAGATTTGATGTTGATTTGCATATAAATATGATAGCACATAGTGTGGGCTAAGCAATAATATATAATATCTATATATCTATATATCTATATCTACTGTATATCTAGATCTGCATCTACATCTACGTCTACATCCATCTATCTGTCTGTCTGTCTATCTATCTAACTGTCCTCTCTGTCTTCAGCAGGTGATGCAAACGTTAACAGTATTTCATTTCAAGTATGTACAGCTCTGTCCACCAGCATCAAATGCACTGTGTAAGATTTTACGGTTTACTGTGAAAAATTGGAGTAATTGCCAATGGATTACATTGCATTCCTGCATTATCCTGCAAGATATCCCAGCAAAAACTCTGATAAGAATGCTTGATCCTGCTGGGTGGCACTGTGTAGATCAGTTATCTATTTTATACAGAATAATGAATGAGACCCCATCTGGAGTACTGCGTCCAGTTCTGGAGACCCCATCTCCACAAGGACATAGACAGGATAGAGGCAGTCCAGAGGAGGGCAACTTAAATGGTGCAGGGTCTGCAAGAGAAGCCATATGAGGAGAGACTAAAGGAGCTTAATATGTATACCCTTGAGGAAAGAAGGGAGAGGGGAGACATGATAGAAACTTTTAAGTACCTCAGTGGAATTAAAGTCCAAGAGGGTAGCATCTTTCAGAAAAAGAGACAGGCAGGAACAAGGGGACACAATTTAAAGATAGAAGGTGGGGCGGTTCAGGGGCAATGTGAGGAAGTATTATTTCACAGAGAGGGTAGTGGATGCATGGAACAGCCTTCCTGAGGAGGTTGTGGGGTCTAAAACTGTGGGAGAATTCAAGAATGCATGGGACAGACATATGGCAATTCTTCTGTGGGGTAGGAAGAAATAGGCTGTTGGTTAACTAGGATCTGTAGCCTATCCTGTAGATAGGGAAATGGGCAGACTAGATGGGCCAAGCAGGCCTTATCTGCCGTCAAAGTCTATGGGGTGGTGTGTTTAATGAAAATTTGACACACACACACACACACACTTACACACACACAAGGTGTTAAATGCTACATAAACCCCAAGAATGAAACTCGAGGGTATTTTCCAAGCATCCAACACTGAGGTGACGAGTTTTACACACCATCCCAAGTTTTATGTTATATAATTGCTGAGGACCATTTTTTCACCACAGCACTTATATAAAAAGGATGCACATTGATGTGTAGCTGTGATCAGGTTCAAGTGCAGTCCATGGTTGAGTTGAAGTGGCTGTGTGAACATTATACAGCAGTTCATCCCAAAAGTTTATGAGTTTTTTTATTGTTTTTTTTTTTTTTCATTTAGTTACCACAGAGTCCGAGTGTGAAAGGTGGTGAAGTGTTACGTGACAAAGGGAATATTACGGCCGGCGCATGTGTGGAGCAAGGCAAACCCAGCACGTGTTCACCATTATAACCTGCTGGTTATTATGGTGAATTATAACTGGGTTTCCCTATGGGAAAAACACTCCCTGGTAATTAAAACTTTTGATTACAGTGAGCATATACTTTACAGATCTCTCAGGTTGGTTTTACTTGACAAAGTAGAGGTTCTGGGCCTCACTACCATAACTACCCTTGCCCCTTATGGAGAACTCCTCATCCTCGGAGACTTCAATATCAATTGGCTCTCCCCTCCTATCACTAAATTTTGTCAAAATGATAAATCCCTGCAACTTACCCAACTCATCTCCACCCCTACCTACCTAAATCTGAAATCTCAAAACCTTACTCTCCTAGACTGGGTTCTCACCAGTCATCCACACCACATCATTGATGCAGGTACCAACCCCGATGCTCTCAGTAACCATCACATGGTATACTGTGTGTGTAAAATTCATTGCTCTAAAGTACTTCCAAAAATAATCCACTTCCATTCCTTCCAGTCTCTTGACCTATCCTCCCTCCATGCAGAAATGTAGTCTACTGACTGGCCATCTACAATATCTCTAATGCCACTGACGTTAACTCAGCCCTTGATTGTTTCCACACCAAATATGTACACATTTGGGATCAGCATGCCCCCTTATGGAAAACCAGGGCCAGAAGCTCCCACCACCCCTGGATCTCAGCAGAACTTATGGCTTGCCAGTGTGCCTGTGACCAGGCATGGAAATTCTATAAGATCCCTGATTCCCCTGTTGACCTACTCAGGTATCGCATTCTGAGTAATTCAAGCACCAGGGCAACTAGGTTAGCCAAAGCTGAATTTTTTTCATTCATCTTTAAAGAAAAACTTTAGTCACCCCTCAAAGTTTTGGAAAGTTATCCATACCCTTTTCACTCTTCACACCCAGTCTGCTCCCTCCTGCACTAAATATGGGTGCCTCTACAGTCTCTGACCCTCCAGCTGTGGCTGCTACTTTCAACACTTATTTCACCACCTGAGCTTTCACCCTTCTGTCCTCTCTCCCCTCTCAACCCACCTCTACCCTCCTTCCTCCTTCTCCCCTCCACCATTTCTACTCCTTTTTTCTTCTCTCCCATCTTCCCATCCTCCACCCTAAAAGCCCTGTTAGCCCTCAATCCACTACAAAGCGGAAGCACTGATGGCCTTGACCCTAAACTTCTACACCTCTCTGCCCATGCCATTGCCTCTCCTATCGCTTCTTTACTAAGCCTCTTCTTTTCTCATACTTCAGTTCCAGCATCTTGGAAACATGCTATCAATATCCCTCTTTACAAAGATGGTGACTCCTTCTGTCCTGGGAATTTCTGCCCTACTGTCCTCCTTCTACCCTATCTAAACTCCAAGAACACATTGTTCTATCTCAACTCTCTCCCTTCCTAGACTCCTCTTCCTTTTTCACCCCTTTCCAGTCTGGCTTTTGTAAACTCCACTCCACCACTTCCTCCCTCCTCCAAGTAACAGAGTCCATTCACACAGCTATGGACCAGGGTTTTCTCACTGCCACCATCTTCGTTGCTCTTGCTAAAGCATTCAACACAGTCTCTCATTCACTCCTAATATATAATCTCAGTTCTGCAGGTCTTTTTGCTCCTGCAAGACATTGGCTCAGCTCCTACCTCACCGGTAGAACCCAATCTGTGAGGACTGGTGGTGCCACATCCCCCCAGCTACCCATCACCACTGGTGTCCCTCAAGGTTCTGTACATGGGCCATTCTTATTTTCTATATTTCTTAATGAACTCCCTCTGTATGCTCTACTGCATCCATACACAGGTATGCAGATAACACCGCTCTCTTCTTCTCTGGTTCATCACCTACCAAGCTGATGGCTGAGCTCCCACCTGATTTTGACTTGGTCCAGAAATGGTTCAAGTCTAATCAGCTATCTCTTAACACCAAAAAGACAGTCTTTATGTGCTTTGGCACAAAACCTAGGCTTTTCAAATTCACTACCCTCCCTTACTTCCTTACCCTTGATGGAGTCCCTATTGACAGTGTTCCCTCCTTCAAGTACCTAGGCTTCTGGCTTGACCGTCATCTCCATTTCTCCCTGCACATAGATGCTATTCACAAAAACTCCATCCAAAACTTGGTTCCCTCTATAGGCATAAAAGCTGTATCCCCCTCCCTGCCCATCATGACATCCTCACCAAAATGATTCTCCCCATCCTTGATTACAGTGACTTCATATATAGTGCTGCCCCCAAAACCACCCTGGCTAAACAGTTCCATGTCATAATGGCAATCACCAAATGACGATGGCCATTTGGAAGAGTGTACATTACCAAACATAAATAACAGTGATGTACACTCGCAGTGACTACATATCTGGTGATGGGATTACAAGATATGCAGGGGGCTGTGCCCCCTGCAACCCCCTAATTAAAGATTCTCAACTCCAGGGGGGCGCATGTCGGGGGGTGTGTAAAACTTGGTTTACCTATGCCGAATTGACAACACCGTTGTCGACGTTTAACTCTGAGAGCCAGTGTCCGACATTGAAGTGTTTCTCTCAGGGGCTGTTCCCCGAACCCCCCATGTGAGGCTGTGCCCCCTGCCCCCTTCTAAAATATTATCAGCTCTGAGTTGGAGTTGATTTGAATGAGGCGACACATGGCGAAAGGGTTAAATTTTGCCCTCAGGTCTCCCAGAGTGACAATTTCGAGACCTGTCGAAATTGTCGCTGTGTTGGATTTCGACATAACTGTTTCAATGTGCATTTAGCACACCATAAGACTTACAAAATTAAAAAAAAATACACAATGCAAAAGCAACACCCACCCCAGAACTGAATCTGGCACCCTCCCATCCCCCTGCTATCCTGCCCAGTACGCCACATGGCCAGCTCGACAGCCGATCACCACACTACCTCCCACATACCCTCCCTCACCTCGTATGGTGAGGTCCCTCACCCCACATGCATGTATATATCCCGTCGCCGTATTCGCCCACCGTGGTATGCTGTAGCTACCCTGCCAGGTAGCCCAGAACACAGGTGTCATGATTGAGTCACCCTTTTTACAGTCGCTCAATCGTGGTCGCCGTGTGCACAGGATGTCGGCTAGACTGGATCCTCTCTTCTACTCTTTCTGCCGCTTTGCTCTTAACTCCCTTACACACACCCATCACTGTACTCTGTACTCCTCTCTGTCCCTCTCCTCCCTGGAGGATCACCATCTTTCCCACTGTGCCTCCTTTACTTCTAAATTCTGGCTATCATCTCTTCCCCCTTACCTTGACTCCCTGCTCTTTCCCTCCACTCCCTCCTCCTACTCCCTCCAAAACTCTGGGTTTCACTCCCTCAAGCTGCCCCCCCCTTTAAAAACCCTAGCTGGATAATCAGCCTTCTCTTACCACTTTTCTAAACTCTGGAACTCTCTCCCCTTAAATATTTGCTCAGCTCCATCTAAATCCTCCCTTATTGCTCTTCTTTGCACTCTTACTGCCTCCTCCTGCCACTGTCATTAGGTTTTCTGGTTCATTTGTCTACTACTCGCTGTAGAGACTTCACTGTAACTGCACTTAGTATGTACCTAAACAATTGTCATGTATAATGCACTTATTGACTTATCTCCTTGCACTTTGTATTGTTTTTTTACCCATGTTCCTATGTACTGACTTCATTTAATGCACATAATGTATGTTCTTCTTCCTATTTCTCTGCCGTCAATCTGTGTTATGTTATCCTATTGTACTGCACTTTATGTTGTACTGTGTTATGTTACTGTTGTCTGTTATTGTTCCCAGTTTCCCCTCCCCCAGCACGCATCTGGAAATGAGCTATTTTGGGCTCAGTATGTCTCTCATGGTGAAACGCGTCAACAAATAAATAAATAAACAAATTGCTAGATTTGCATAGAACTGTACTTCTGAGGCATACCAGTGTACAGTACTGCTCTATCAAAATGCTTATTCCTGCCTAAGAGTCAAGGTGGGGTTTGCACCTGTCTGGTTTTAGACTGGATGTTGCTGTTTCCAGGGTCCTTTTAAGGTGTACCAGTTTTCTAAGGAAGCAAAGTATTGTAATCTGGTTTGTTAGCTGTTTGATGTGACCACATGCTCTCATAATAGATGCTGCTAAAACCGATTTCTGTTTGGCTACATGTCTGGGTTGCATAGATGTGGCATATAGACATGTCCTTGTAAAACCAGTCACAGTGGTGAAAAGCATAGCAGTATACTGTATATAACTTTTTCCACTCTTTATCTGAGCTATCTCAACTATTTTGTTGATCAATAAATGTCCCTCCATTTATAGAGTAAGTAATGCAAAATGGGTGGAGCTAGTGGTGGCGGTGTTTGCATGTGCTTTGTTATGTTGTTTTTGCTTCATTTAAAGGTGGCAATGGTGACATTAGGAGAATGAAAGCTTAACGGATTGTTCATTGTTAGGATTTGGTTGCTTACTCTGTGCTGCTGCTCTGTACCATGGATTGGTGATTTACTTTTTGTTGACAAGGAAGCTGAAATGCACCTTAAAATTCTACTGTATTTGTTTTTGTAGAAACATACAATGATGGCAGATAAAGACCAATGGCCCATCTAGTCTGCCTGGAGTTCCCTATCTGCCCCAGGACCTACTGTCCATAGGAGGTTTTATCCCATCTGATCCACCTCCTTGCTTCCTTCCCTTCCTAACCAATCACCAAACCCTTCACTCTGTTCCACCCATGCTTGAAACCATTTAAATCTTGGCACCCACCACCTCCACTGGCAGACTGTTCTATGCCTCCATCAATCTTTTTATAAAATAAAACTTCCTCACTTCACTCTTAAACCTGACCCCCACCAGATTCTGCTCATGACCTCAGGTTCTTAACTCTGTACTCTTTATAAATAATTCCCCACAGTTCAACTTATTTATTCCCTCCAGGAAGTTGAAGTTCTCTATCATACGTCTCTTCTCTCTCTCTCATCTGGTCTCCAATGAGTGCACATTCAGTGCTTTGAGCTGATATTCATAAGATCTGCCCTGTTGGCCCCGAATCATCTTAGTCACCCTGCATTGCACCATCTCCAGCCTGTCTCTGTCCTTCCTTATGTGAGGACTCCAGAACTGACTGCAGTGTTCCAGGTGTGGCCTCACAAATAACCTATATAGAGATAGTAGTATTCCTTTTCCTGCTGTCAGTACCTCTTCTGATACACCCCAATGACCTATTAGCCTTACTATAGGCCTTGTTATACTGGCTTCATTGTTTGAGGGAGTCACTATTGATAACTTCCAGGTCCCTTTCCCTTGCTGTAGTGCTCAGATTAACCTCTCTCATCCAGTACTCTCTCCTGAATTTTTTCCTGTGATGCATAACCTTACATTTTTTGGCAATTAATTTAAACTGCCAAACCTTAGACAGCTTCTCTAACCTTTGTAGATCCCTCTGCATCTCACTAATCCCTTAGTTGCCTTCTACCCTACTACAGAGCTTTGTGTCCTCAGTGAAGAGACAGAATTTGCCCTGAATGTCCTCTCCAGTCTCACTGATGAACCTACTGAAGGGGACAGGATCCAGGACAAATTTCTGCAGCACCCACTCATGACCCTCGTTGTCTTCCTGTCTTCCAAATTGACCATATTTACCAAAACCCTCTGCTATATCTCCTTCAGCCAGTTTTCTACCCATCTAATAATGACACTTGCCACATCCAGGTCCTCCAGTATCTTCAGCAGTTCTCTGCATGGCATCAAATTGAAAGTCTTGCTGAAATCAAGGTAGAGAAAATCCACACCATGACCCTTATCATAACCTTTGTTACTCAGTCACAGAAAACTATCAGGTTGGTCTGACAAGACTTTCCTGCCACAAACCCATGCTGTTTACTGTCCTGCAGATCACTGCTCTATAGGTAGTCTACAGGTTCCTCTTTGATCAGTGACTCAACCAGTTTACCTTCTACAGAGGTAAGGCTGACAGGTCTGTAATTCCCCGGTTGCTCTTTGTCCTCCAACCAGGAAGCAGTACTATATCCACTACCCTCCTGTCTGAATTGAGCTATTGAATAGACCTAATATGGCTCCAACCAGTTCTGCAGCCAATTCCTTGAGCACTCATGGGTGCATCTCATCCAGCCCTGGGGCTTTATATGCCTATAGGGCTTGAAGCCCATTCTGAACCCTTTCTCTGATAAATACTGACTGCCTCATTTCAGGAATCCTTCTGACAGTCACCGCAATGCCACTTTCAGGCAGGAACCCACTGTCTTAAAGACAGGGCAGAAGTAAATGTTAAGGATGGATGCTTTTTGTTTGCCTTTCTCTAGTACCTTCACCCCTCATATAGCCTAACAATGCCCTCTCCCTGCTTCCTTTTTTCCTTAATATATCTGAAGAATTGTTTTTCCCCACCCTTGGCCTCCTCTGTAATATGCAGCTCCCTGATGGCCTTTGCCTCCCTGACCATCTTCTTTGCTTCCCTAGTTTTTATTTGGTGCTCTCCCCATCCTTCCTCCCTTAACCTCCTCTGCAATATGCAACTCTCTGACTGCCTTTGCCTCCCTGACTGTCTTCTTTGCTTCCCTAGTTTTTATTTGGTGCTCTCCCCATTTTTTCTCCCTTAACCTCCTCTGCAATATGCAACTCTCTGACTGCCTTTGCCTCCCTGACTGTCTTCTTTGCTTCCCTGATTTTTATTTGGCATGCTCCCCATTCTTCCTCCCACTGCATTTCCTTGTACCTGGTGAAAACCTTTTTTCTTGGCCCTTAATGCTTCTAGTCCTCCACCACCTGATGAGATTCTGAAGGAGATTAGGAGGAGAGGTTGAAGGATGGCACGGCGCTGGAGGAAATCTGGTCTGGTAGAGGACAAGTTAGATTGATGGTGCATTATAGAGACTATCAATCAGCAATCTCCTGTAAGAAGGCAGAGTTTCTGTCCAAGGAGATTGTTGTGGCAACTAACAGACAAGCTAGGATCTTCCATACTGTTGATTGGTTGTGCAATCTACCCTGTCTTCAGTCATGGGGAGCCTTTTCACAAGCAAGATGTGATGAGTTTGCTCAGTTTTTTGCTGAAAAGATTGCCACTATCAGATCAGAGATCCAGTCAGCGCCCTCAAATGGGCCTTGCAGTAACGGGCTTGGGGTCACAAGTACTCGGCCTGTCTGGTCCGATTTTAGACAGTTGGCCCTCGTGTATGTTGTGTAGATTGTCCAGGAGCTGTGGCCAACCTACTGTGGTTTGGACCCAGAGCCAACATGCCTCTTGCTAGAATATGTTGAAGTCATTGGCCTGGCCCTTGCTAGGACAGTCAATTGTTTACTAGTGACAGGGGTCTTTCCGGAGCCCCTGAAGGAGGAGGTTCTTAAGCCACTCCTTAAAAAATGTTCACTAAATCCAGACTGTCTGTAAACTATAGACCTGTCTCTAACCTGCCCTTTGTGGGCAAGGTTAATGAGAAGGTGGTGGCCTGCTCAACTGGATGATCACTTAACAACTCATAGCAGCTATGATCCCTTCCAGTCTGGGTTTAGGAAGAGGCACAGTACTGAGACTGTCCTTGTCTGGGTGATGATTGATCTCCTGACAACAAGGGATTAAGGGAGTCATACCATCTTAGTTCTCCTTGATCTCTCAGCAGCATTTGATACCGTAGACCATGGGGTGTTGATGGAGTACCTGCGGATGTGCTGTGGACTGGCTGATATAGCCTCAGCTGGTTTAAATCTTTTCTCATGGGCAGGATGCAGAGAGTAGTGTTGGGAATGTTTTGTTTGACTTCTCTGCCCCTGTTCTGTGGGGTAACTCAGGGTTTGGTCTTATCCCCCATGCTGTTTGCAATGTACATGCTGCGGTTAGGGGATATCATTAGACGGTATGGGCTGAGTTTTCACTGCTATGCAGATGACACTCAGCTCTACATGTCCTTCACACCCGGGCAGGAAGAGATGATCTTGGTCTTTAACAACGGCCTCTTGGAGATCCAAGACTGGATGAGGACCAACTGGTTGAAGTTGAACCCAGACAAGACCGAAGTATTGGTGTTAGAACCTGGTCACCAGGGTGTGAGTGTGCAAGCTGGTTAGACCTTTAGGGCTTTGGCTCTGGGACTCTCAGCTGCTCACCTCAGATCGGGTGAGAAATCTGGGCGTTGTGCTTGACAGTGGCTTGACACTGAAATCACAGGTGTCGGCCATTGTGAAAGCCTCATTTTACCATCTGAGAAACATCACCTGGATCAAACACTTGCTCTCCCCTGGTGACATGCCAACATTAGTTCTCGTCTTTGTGGCCTCTCATCTAGATTACTGCAACACCCTATACCTAGGGCTACCGGGGGAAGATCTTAGCTGATTGCAGCTAGTGCAGAATGCAGCCGCTAGGTTGTTGACTGGCTTTCCTAGATCTTGCCATGTCACACTTGTGCTCCACTATCTGCACTGGTTGCCAATAAATTGGCAGATCACCTTCAAGGTCAGTTTGCTAACCAACAAAGCCTTACATGGCCAGGGACCCCGCTACCTGCAAGACCTTCTGCAGCTTTACTGCCCCTCCTGCCCACTCTGCTCCATTGGCAAAGAATTGCTAGAGATTCCCAGGGTTAAACTAAAGACATCTGGGGCCTGTATGTTTGCTTTTGCAGCCCCGACCCTGTGGAATTCTCTACCTTGTCAGATTAGAGAGTGCCAGACAATCAATCATTTTAAAGCTGAACTGAAAATGTTTTTATTTAGCCAGACCTTCCCTGATGGGGTTTAACATAAGGATTTTAATATTGTGGCTGTTATTAAAGTATGTTTTGTTAAGGTATTTAAATAGATTTTAAGTGTTGATAGTATGGAAAGAGCTTTGATTCCCTGAAATTTGCTCTATACAAATAAAGCTTTGATTTGATTGATTGACTGATTGATTGATTGACTGAAAGCTTGCGTGGAGACTAAGTGCTGGGGTGACTGGTTGGTTAGAACTAGTGTACACTGCAGCTTTGCACCTTTACCAGCAATATTTTTGCAACACTGATTTTTGGAGACTTAAGTTCTGTACGTTATCTACTTTGTGACGCTTTAGGCATTAGCTTTTGGTATAAATAAAGCTGTACCTCTTGCAATATATACTGTGTCTTTCTCCATCAATTGCTATTTTGAGTGCAATCATATTTTTTCTGTTTGCATTTTGTGGGTTAGCCACCCAGGATTGGCAATATCCCTATTTTTGGTAGCTCAGCTGTCTTCCTTGGAATA
This sequence comes from Neoceratodus forsteri, assembly GCA_016271365.2. NCBI lineage: Eukaryota > Metazoa > Chordata > Ceratodontiformes > Ceratodontidae > Neoceratodus > Neoceratodus forsteri. The sequence goes on from CM057455.1 coordinate 729,603,409, forward strand.
ACTCCTTCACCTGCCACCCTCTCATGCTCCTGTTCCTCACCCTGCAGTGGGTACTGTCAACTCTCAAATTTCAGGATCCAGCTTACAGGGAAGGGACTTCTTCCTCTTGGCCCGTGGACTGTGGACAAATGGCAGGTATCATTCTGACATGTCCCCAACACAAATACTTATTCACACATGTAACCCACCCTTTGGGTTTGAGCGCTAGAGAGGTGTACTGGACTTTACATTCAGTTTAATTTAAGGGCTTCATGCCTATAACCCTCTGAAGGGTTAATTTTTGGAGCCTCAGGGAGCTAGAAGCTAGTTATACTGGCTTCCTGGGGTGAGGAGCAGCTGCTTGTAGCTAAGAGGTTGAAAGAAACTGCTTTCAGTTTTGCAGAGTGAAGAATGGGATTAACAGGCAAGCACTGCTGGGGTCCTGCAAGCTAACTGTTTTTCTCTGGAGGATGGCCTGAGATAGCCTGCAGCTGAAGTGGTGGAGGCCTGAGTTACAAGACCCCTGGGTGCTGGGAATGCTGACGCCATCTGGAGGAGATGCCCGATGTGCCCTGCAAGTAGCAGCCGTGGAATTTAAACCCATGCAGCTGGTGGACTTTGTGGTCAAGAAATGGAGGATTAGACTGTACTTCACATCCTTTAGAGAAAATGTCATGTGGCAGCTGAATTAATTTGGACCTTGGGACCCACACCCATGCGGGTCAGTTCTTGGTGAGGGTGGGGGTTGGATCTGTGTGGCACTGCAGATCCCCTGGAGATTCCTAGTCCCCCTTGTCTGCTGAAAATTGAGGGCCACGAGGAGCTGGAGAAGTAATTTTGTCTGGGGACTTCTTGGTCACAGGGGTCAGTTCTTGGCCGGGAGGTAGCATGTGCTGTCCAGTGGCACCACAGACCTCCTGGGGACAGTTGCTTGCCCTCGTCCACTAAATTTGGAGGTGAAGGACAGATGAGAGAATCAGCTGCATGGCACTGGGGAATGTGGAAGTAAGCTACTTCCATGGGTATATGCCCACCCCATGTTTGACAGCACAGCTGCTCTGCAAGTGTTTTGGGAGAAAACCACAGTCTGGATGAGAATCTACTGGCCCAGTTGCAACACCAGTAAACCTGAGAGGGTCTTGAGCAAATTAGTCTCTGAAAGAAGAGAGAAGAGAGAGAGAGAGAGAGAGGGAGGAGGGAGGAGAGAAAGAGAACATCGCCAGTGTGGGGGGAGAACACGTGCTGGTTGTTGCATCTGTGCAAAAAGCTATGAGAAGTGAATTGTATGCTGCCCTGTTTTGGGGATTGTCAGCACAATGCCCCAGTGGATGATGGATGTTATATTATGGACTTATGGACAATGTGTGAACATTTATTTAAGGGACCCCTCAATCCGATGACTAACATTTTCTCAATGGGGTCACTTCCTCTCAAGTTACCATCACTCCATGGAGAAATCAAGTTTCATTAAAGGATCCAAGTTGTTCATAATTGCTCTTTGGTCTGTATTTCAATGTCTTCCTAATTTTAAAGTGTTGCTAATCAAAGTTTGCCTCCTAGCCCAGTGCCCCATGGATGGAGTCTGCACCCCAGGCCAGAGGAATCAAAAACACAAGTCATCTTTTGCTGTTTCTGCTGTGGTACCCCCTCCCCATGGACAGTTACCATCATACCCCAGACATCAGGGAGTTTGTGGGCTACATGTGGGGGTTGTCTGGGATGCTTTGGCGTTGCCTTTCTGAACTAAGGTGACCCTGCAGTGTGGCTGGGTGACATTATGGACTGATGTGGACTATTTGATTTAAAACATTTTTGAATACAAAATGATGCTGGGGAGCTGGGGATTTTCCCTCTGATGGAAGGAATTTCATGCCTTGTTGGAGTGGCAGGAAAGGACCTGTGGCAACATCATGTGAGAAATATGCAAGTGTAAGGAAATCTGCTGCATATTGCACCAGGGATTGGACTCCACTGTAAAAAGGGGTGTGCCTGCAATCCGCTCACTGTTCTGCTGGGGTGTGTTTGTTCAGAGGAGCCTTGTGGTGGTCATCAGAGAGAGAAAGAATCCATGCCAGCTGTGAAAATAAAGTGTTCCTTACCACACTGTACCTATCCCCATTTAGGTGACCGTGGAAAAAGCACCTGAACTTACAATGGACTGCACCTCTGTAAGTACTTTTGCCATTTCTGCTGGTCAGAAGTGAGGAGGCCTTAGTGAAAAGATAGGCCCTATCAGTTGTGGTGTGCTGAGACTGTCTAGACTAGAGCATAGGTTTTGGGAAGAGGAAGACAGGGCAAGTGAACTGGAACTGAATAAGGTCACAATCTTTGTTACTGTTGTTGATTTGTACTTAATCACAAGGGTACAATTACTGGGATTGAAAGCTCCCTGTTTACAATACATGCCTTTTGAAGAAAATAACACAACAATGTTTGAATTATTGCAATGTTTAGATTGAACTGATGAACTGTTTAAATCAATGTCATAATAATCCTGAGCCCCACTGGGCCATTTATGCTGTTTCTATGTATCAGTTTCAATCACTGGGGAATGGGTGTCCTATTATGGGGAGATGTATACGGCAAAAGCAGTTTGGGAAATGGGCAGCAGTGAAATAGGCAGTGTTTAGGTAGGCTTAGTTAGCTAGTTAGTATGGGCAGGGATAGTAGATATTAGAACTGGGACACCACTCCTTGGGGACTTAAGCAATCTGCCCTGAGGGTCCAGAAGAGTGGGTGGCCAGGCTGATCTTGAGCTAATTTTAGAGTCGAGCTGTAGGGGCCCCTTTTTCTTTTATCAGTAGTGAGTTATTTCACCTTCATGGTGAGGCAGCCTGAGCTTCTCTAGGTCCTGGGAATTTATTTATTTATTTAAAAGTTTTACCCAGAAGGCACACTGAGCAGAGTACTGCTCAATTCCAGGTGCATCCTGGGGATGGGGATAGTGGGGAATAGGATAAAAATATACAATATACAAACTTGACTAATGTGCAAGGCATAGTACAAAACTAACACACCGAAATCTGGCCAATGGAAAATCACGTACACAAATGCCCACAGTCTGGGAAACAAGATCCCAGACCTGGAGGCAACAATGACAGAGGCTAAACTGGACATAGTAACCACTAGTGAGACATGGTTCACCAGTAACCACACTTGGGAGACTTCAGTACCCGGCAATGTACTGTTCAGCAGAAACTGAGGTGCAAAAAGGTGGGGTGGAGTGGCCCTTTATGTCAATGAAGATATCAAAGCTACAGAAATTCAGAATACACATAAGGAGCCAGAAGAACTGTGGGTCACCCTGGAAACAGGAAATGGGCCAGCCCGAACTGGGGTTGTCCACAGGCCTGCAGACCAGGGGGAGGACATAGACACATTACTGTTAGAAGATATACAAAACAGCTAAAGGGGAGGTTCTGATAATGGGAAACTTCAACACGCCAGGTACGGATTAGTCAATACCAGCAGGAACAGCCACCAGAACTAGACACTTGGTGGATTCCTGCAGCGAGAGGGCCTCAAACAACTGGTACAACAACCTACAAGAGACATGGCTATCCTAGATCTAGTTCTGACTAACAGGGAAAGGATCACAGATCTCCAGATAGAAGGTCACCTGCGGGCCAGTGACCATCACATGGTATGGTTCAGTTTGGCCACTAGAACTAAATCATCCCATTCCAAGGCAAAAATGTGGGACTTCAGAGGAGTTGACTTTGATAAGATGGCCAACAGAGTTATGCTTGCCCTGGCAAGAAGAAATAAAGGAAAGGGGGTACAGGCAAAGTTGGCAAGCATTAAGGATGCAATACTTGAAGCAACATCCCATTGTGTTAGAGAGAAAAGCAAGTGCAAAAGGAGGAAACCACTTTGGTTCTCAAAAACAGTAGCAGAAAAGGTCAGAGCCAAAAGGCTGCCATTCAGGAAATATAAGGGAACACAGCAGGATGAAGATAGGGAGGCATACCAAACTTTTCTAAGGGAAGCAGGGAAGGCAGTAAGGCAGGCACAGGCCCAAACAGAGGAAACACTAATACGAACAGTAAAAGAAGGGGACAAGACTTTCTATAGATATATTAGTGAAAGGAGAAAGTCCAGAGGGGGTATTACTAAGATCAAAGGGGATAAGGGTGATTGTGTGCAGGAGGACCAAGGAAAAGCATATATCCTAAATAGATACTTCTGCTCAGTATTTACTGAGGAGAAGGTAGGGCAGGGCCCACAACTCAGCACAATGGACACAGGGGGGAGGGTGGGAGGTGTGCACTAGTTCCTTCATAAAAGAAAAGGTCCTACAATAGCTCACTAAGCTCAGGGTGGACAAGGGAATGGGACCTGATGGCATACATCCTAGGGTACTAAACGAGCTAAAGGTAGAACTAGCAGAGCCATTAGCAGAACTGTTTAGTGAGTATCTGAGCACTGGAGAGGTCCCAGAAGACTGGAGAAGGGCTCATGTGATCCTGCTCCACAAGAGTGGTAGCAGAGAGGAGGCAGGGAACTACAGACCAGTCAGTCTTACCTCAGTAGTGGGCAAGATTATGGAGTCACTCCTTAAGAAAAGGATAGTGCAACACCCGGAATCCATAGGAGCATATGATCCAAGACAGCATGGGTTTACAACAGGAAGATCCTGTCAAACTAATCTCATAGATTTCTTTGATTGGGTAACCAGAGTGGTAGAGCAAGGGGGTGCAGTTGATATTACCTATCTTGACTTTAGCAAAGCTTTCGATACTGTTCCACATAGAAGATTGATTTATAAGCTGGGTAGGCTCTGGGTGGGTCAGACGTTGGTCAACAGGGTGGCAAACTGGTTGGTGGGCAGAAAACAGAGTGGTGGTAAACGGTATACAGTCAGAAGAGATGCAAGTCACAAGTGGGGTACCTCGGGGATCAGATCTGGGGCCAGTCCTGTTCAATATCTTCATCAATAATATTGCAGATGGACTGGAGGGCATGGTTTGTCTGTTTACAGATGGCACCAAGATCTGCAACAGAGAAGATGATTCGGATGTGGTGGGCAGAATGAGAAGTGATCTGAATAAACTAGCAAAATGGTCGGAAGGGTGGCAACTGGGGTTTAATGCAAAGATGTGCCAGATCATGCACATAGGGAAGAGAAACCCTGAAGCTACCTATAGGTTGGAAGGGGAGTTGCTGGCAATTACAAGGGAAGAAAGAGACTTGGGCATCATCATCACAGATGACCTGAAATCATCCTTCTAGACACTAAAGCAGTAGGTAAGGCTAAAGGGATGTTAGGGTGTATTAGTAGGGGTATCACAAGTTGTAAGAGGGAGGTAATACACCCACTTTACAAGACACTGGTTAGGCCCCATCTAGAGTACTGAGTGCAGTACTGGAGGCTGCACCTGAACAAGGACATTAACAAAATGGAGGCATTCCAGAGAAGGACAACCAAAATGGTGCAGGGACTGCATCAGAAAACATATGAGGACAGATTAACGGAGCTCAATATGTATACCCTAGAACAAAAGAGGAAGACAGGTGATATGATTGAAACATTCAAACATTTTAAGGGCATCAACAAGGTAAAAGATTCTAACATGTTTCAATATAAGAAAAATAGCAGGACAAGAGGACACAGCATGAGATTAGAGGGAGGCCGATTAAGTGGTAATGTGAGGAAGTTCTTTTTCCCAGAAAGGGTGGTGGAAGCATGTAACGGCCTACCTCAGGAAATGGTGGATATGAATACAGTGCAGTGCTTTAAACAGACATGGGATAGGCATAAGGGAGCAATACAGATGAGTATGAACAGATAGGCCATTGACAGAGTAAAGGCCTATGGCACCTTCATAAGGTAGAAAAACTGAGCAGACTGGATGGACCTTGTGGTCGTTATCTGCCATCAACTTCTATGTTTCTGTGTTGCTATTAAGTTACAGTAGGAAACAACAGAAATGCAAGGAATACTGAGACAACACTAGGCATAATAACAACAAAAATCAAATCATGTAACAAGACTGTGGACCTAGGCACTTAACCATGTTGGGAGCATGTCAGTGGTAGCCTATGTATAGCCTAGACAATTAGCTGCAAGCACAGGTGGAGGAGAAATGTGGTTTGATGAGAGGGTTGAGGTGTTGAGTTGGGGGCATGAGCTGGATGGCAGCAGGAAGGGAGTTCCACAGTTTTGGTATGTAATGTCTGAAGGCTGCTTGACCAGCAGAGGAGGACATGTGCAGCATGTCCAGGAGGCAGGTGTTGAAGTTTCTGAGGTGGTACACTGGAGTGGACTAGTCTGATAGGGCACAGACGAGGTAAGGTGGCAAGGACTGGGACCAGAACTTGGTTGTGAGACTCGCACAGTTGGAATGTCTATGGTCTATGGTCATGGAGTGAGGGGAGGTTGAGAGTCCGGTAGAGAGTGCAGTGGTGTGTAGAGGGAGGACAGTCAAGAGCAAAATGGCAGAAAGAGTGAAAGATGGTGTTCAGTCTGGCTAAAGTGGACTTAGGAGCAACACTGTGGACTATATCTCCATAGTTAAAAATAGGACAAATCATTTTTTGTACAACAGCATGGCGGGCTGGCAGCAGGATGCAACCATGGTTGCGAAATAGGGCACCCAAGGTGGAGCTTTTTGTGGCTGGCATCAACATGTACAGAAAAGTCAAGGTGTTGGTCAAGCCAGACCCCAAGGTATCTAAAGAAGGAGCAAGCCTCCAGAGTAGTCCCGTCCAGGGTGTGGAAGGAGGGAATAGTGGAAGGCTGAGAGAGTCTCTGCCTCATGCCGAAGGTCATAGAGACTGTCTTCTTAGCATTGAGACATTGTTGATTTGCGCGAAACCAGAGCTGAACATCATTGAAGTCCTGCTGTAACCTGGTCAACACATCAACAGTCGAGGGGCCTGATGTATACAGTACTGTGTTGTCTGCATACATGTGGATGGATGAGTGTGGGCAGGCCGAGGGCAGGTCATTTAGGAAGATGGACAAAAGGAGTGGGTCAAGGGCTGAGCCTTGGAGGACTCCAGTGGTGACTGGGAGGGAGGTAGATGTGGAGTTACCAAGTTTGACGGATTGGGACCTGCCTACCAGTTCGGAGTGGAACCAGCCGGTGGCCTTGGTAGAGATCCCAGCAACAGAGATCTTGTCCAGGAGAAGTGCATGGGAAACTGTGTCAAAGACCTTTGCCAGGTGCATGAAAATTGCTGAGGTGACAAAGCCTTTATCCATACCAGCAAGAATGGAGTCTGTGAGTCATAGGAGGGAAGTGTCGGTGGAGTGGGACTTCCTGAAGCCAGCCTGGTCAGTGAGAAAAAGGAGGATGAGATGAGAAATTTGGAAAGTTGTGAGTGTACAATGTGCTCCTGTAATTTAGCCAGAATGGGAAGGAGGGAAATTAGACGGTAGTTACCAGGGGTGGAGGGGTCACCGCCCTTTGGGAGCAGGATAACAGTTGCATGCTTCCATTTCAATGGAATAGAAGCCAAGGAGAAAGAAAGATTGAAAACAGCTGCAAAGCGATGGCAAGGGCAGCTAGGTAGAGTATTTTGGAGTCCAGCCCAGAGGGACAGTTGCCCTTAGAAGGGCTTAGTGCAGACAAGGCATTGTAAACTTCCATCGGGGTGACCTGACAGGAGAAAAAGAAGGCGGGAGAATTGGTCCATGCGTTGCTGGAAAAAGGGGTGGCTTTTTGATGGTAAGAAGGGAGTGAGGACAAGAGTGACGAGGTACAGTTTGTGAAAAAGGAGTTACTGGCACAGAGTGCTAGAGGTCCAAGGTTCAATTCATAGTGGTTCACCTTTTCCCTTCTTCATTGTAATTCATAATCTAAATTTGCCTAGCAGTGGCTTATTTAAACTGCACTGAGAAGGAGTTGATTGGCTGTTGTTCTGTTATATGTCTGAGGTTGCAAAGTTACGCAACTCCAGAAGAAGGGAATGTGAATTTGAAAAGAAGACGTGGACAGCCTCTGCAGCTGTGTGAACCATAGCTCAGAGGCAGAGTTACTGGCATGGAATGCTAGAGATCTTAGGTTCAATTCTTAGTGGTTCACCTTTTCCCTTCTTCATTGTAATTCATAATGAAAAAGGAGTTAAATTCTGAGGCCACTTCAAGGGGGGTCTGTCACGGGTGTGCCACCTGCAATTAAAATGGGGGTTGTGACTGGGGACTGGGAGGGTGGGGAGAAAAGTGATTTGACCACCTTCCAGAATTTAGCCGGGTGATTTAAGTTAGATTGGAAGGTGGCTTTGAAGTAATTAGATTTTGCCTGCCAGATTAGCCTAATGCAGGCATTGCGTAATGAGCGATATTTGGCATGCGCTGTGTTGGAGTTGGAGGCTTTGAGTGACTTCCAAGCCTGATCTCTGGCTCTGATGTGGGTCATATATTCATCCGTGATCCATGGGAGGTGAGCGCCCCTCACTCGAGTCCACCTTAGTTGAGCATATCTGCCCCAGATGGCAAAGAACTTGGACTTGAAATACTCCAGTACAGAAACAATAGATGTGGTATGAGGTATGGAAGACCAGTCTGTGGCAGCCAGGTCAATTAGGAGTGTGGTAAGGTCCAAGAATTTGAATGACTGGGTAAGGATAGTTCTGGGTAGAGGGGCCTTAGGCCGGAATATTTTACGTACCATGTAAATCATGTGGTAATCACTTAGGGAGTCTGGTAGTAGCCCTCAGGCATTTATCAGGTGTTGGTGGGCGATAGGGGCCCTGTCCAGCAGAGAGTGGTTCTTTGATTTGGGGTTCAGATGTGTGGGCTCAGAGATCAGCTGGGTCAGGTTTAATGCAGCCACTTGGCTGCAAAACTTGGAGGTAGTGCAGGGGAGAGCCAATTCAAACTGAGGTCGCCGAGGATATGAAACTCACCCCCTAATGTGCTAGATTTCAAAGTACTCAGGTGATCCAGCATTAAGGGCATAAGTGAGTAGGGGGGGAAGTAAGATCCAGCTATGAATATGGGAGTGCTGTGGGGGAGGGAGAGTAGGATTAGCAAGGCATCAATGGACTGCATGGGCAAGGGTAGGTTGACAGGGGCAAATTGGAGGGTGGATGAGATATACATAGCTATGCCGCCACCTCTGTTGTTTCCTGGGTTGTTGTGGTGGATGACTGAGTAGCCTGGGATGGCAATTTCAGCGTTGTTGCTGTTAGGCTTTAGCCAGGTTTCCGAAGTGATCAAGATGTCAGGCCTTAAGGATAAGACGCCTGGCTGCAGCAAGGCAATTTTATGTAGTAGGCTGCAGATATTAAGGTGTATGACTTTTAGGCCCTGTGGGAGTTGGTGAGTGAGGGGGGGGTAGGTCCTGGTCTAGGCTCAGGATTTCAGGAGTAATAGAGTCACCAATAGCTTGGTGAGAGGCGCGGGCGCCACCGAGGTTTGCAGGTAGCGGAAGATGGCTGAAAGGCCACTGTGGGGGGGGGATGCTGGACTGAATTCTTTCTTAAAGATCAACTGGAAATCTAAGTATTGTGGTGCTCAGCAACAAATCCTTAAAGGTTAATAACTGTATATGTACAAGCTGCTTCCATTACAAGTGCTACACATTAAAATAGATAATTTATAATATAGCAACTGGTAGCATAAAAGAGCCTTCCTGATAATACTGAGCAACAAAACCGAAAACCTGAGAAATATCCTTAACGGTTAACACTATTGGCATAAAGCTGCTTACCATGTACAGATGGTATGCTTTAGTGATACAATTATAAAGTAGCAACTGATAGCATTCAGGGATGGCTGTTTTAGGCGCATTAGTAAATAAATTATAAAGTAGTAATTGATAGCATAATGAGCTTCCCTGACAATGCAGAATAAAAGAGATTTCCTGGCAAAATGCAGCCACAAAACCTATCTACACATCCACGCCAACATATATTAGGCATTGGAGGCATTAGTACACATTTGTCCTGTGAGTTTAATTTGAAAGTTTGAAATTGGTACCAAAATCCATTCAGTGAGTGTCTGGGGCTCCGTGTAATGCCAGTGCCGATGCCGTACCTGTTTCAATGGGTCTGATGGTGAGCTCCTGATTCAGGGAGGGCTGCTTGAGGGGCACTCGCAACCTCCAGAGGATGAGGAGCTGCTTTGATGGGTCGAGTGGTGAGTTCCTGATTCAGGGAGGGCTGCTTGAGGTGCCCTCGCAACCTCCAGGGGACAAGGAGCTACTTTGATGGGTCAGGTGGTGAGCTCCTGATTCAGGGAGGCCTGCTTGAGGCGCCCTTGTGACCTCTGGGGGATGAGGAGCTGCTTCGATGGGTCGGGTGGTGAGCTCCTGATTCAGGGCGGGCTGCTTGAGGTGCCCTCGCAACCTCTGGGGGACGAGGAACTGAGGAAGACAAAAACAAGGTGAATGGTTGAATCAGGTAAGGGGGAGGTGGCCTAGCAGGGGGAGGGACAGTGGCACTCACAAAATGCAACGTGCAGCAAATAGTGAGCTACTAAACACTTTTTAAGGTACCAGCTGAACCCATACTAATTGGCTTACTTAACTAACGCTTTGCACTGAATACTTTCTTAAAGAGCAACTGGAAATCTTAGTGTTGTGGTGCTCAGCAATAAATCCTTAATGGTTCATAACTGTATACATACAAACTGTTTCTATTACAAATGCTACACATTAAAATAGATAATTTATAATATAGCAACTGGTAGCATAAAAGAGCTTTCCTGATAACGCTGAGCAACAAAAATGAAAACCTGAGAAAAATCCTTAACGGTTAACACTGTTGGCATAAAGCTGCTTACCATGTACAGATGCTAAGCTTTAGTGATGAAATTATAAAGTAGCAATTGATAGTATTCAGGAAGGGCTGTTTTAGGCGCATTAGTAAATAAATTATAAAGTAGCAATGGACAGCATAAAGAGCCTCCCTGACAATGCAGCATAAAAGAGATTTCCTGACAAAATGCAGCCACAAAACCTATCTACACATCCACGTCGACATGTGTTAGGCATTGGAGGCATTAGTACGCATTTGTCCTACGGGTTTAATTTGAAAGTTTGAAACTGGCACCCAAATCTGTTCAGCGAGCGTCTGGGGCTCCATGTAATGCCAATACTGTACCTGCTTTGATGGGTTGGGTGGTGAGCTCCTGATTCAGGGAGGGCTGCTTGAGGTGCCCTCTCTACCTCTGAAGGATGAGGAGCTGCTTTGATGGGTCAGGTGGTGATTTCCCAATTCAGGGAGGAATGCTTGAGGTGTCCTTGCAATCTCCGGGGGACGAGGAGCTGCTTTAATGGGTTGGGTGGTAAGCTCCTGATGCAGGGAAGGCTGCTTGAGGTGCCCTCACTACCTCCAGGGGATGAGAAGCTGCTTGTGTGTGTCAGGTGGTGAGCTCCTGATTCAGGCAGGCCTGCTTGAGGTGCCCTTGCGACCTCCAGGGGACGAGGAGCTGCTTCGATGGGTCGGGCGGTGAGCTCCTGATTCAGGGAGGGCTGTTTGGGGGAGATGTGCATATCCTTGCAGTTTGCAGTGAGGAATGGGTGGGTGATTGGTAGGTGCTCCGGAGCACTCACTGAGGGTATCAAGCTTTAAAAAGATGGTGAGATGTAACCTACCCTTTGGGTTAGATTGCTAAAGAGATGTACTAGACTTTACACTAGTTTTAATTTAAGGGCTTCATGCCTATGACCTTCTAAAGGGTTAATTCTTTGGAGTCTCAGGCTAGAAAATAGTTATGCTGACTTCCTGGGGGAAGTGCAGCTGCTTGTAGCTAAGAGGTGTGGAAGGGTTGTGAAATAACAGATAGACCAGACACCGAACTTCAGGTTCAGCACACAATCTCTGTGTGATGTTTATTCAAAATACAGGAACTAAGCTTCTGAAATGCCATATTCCTTCTTCAGTACATCAGTTTGCAGCAACAAACTATGTATGTCCTTTCTCTGCATTTATCCAGCATTTACTGACACTGATCTCTGATCTACACACTTTTTAGTGAAAACTCTTCATCCCTATGTGGGCCCCGTTTACTTGGGTAGTGGGGACTCAAAAGGAAAAAACAAAAAACAAGTTATAGCCAAAGAGCCTCAATGCAGAATCACTGAAAGAAGGGTTACCCCAAAAGGCAATGGCAAAATATCAAGTTTCAAAGAAATACAACATCATACATACTGCCATAATGCAAAGCATCATGGGATATATGCAAATCACCATGGAATTTCAGACATGTTCAGTTTTCAGCAATTTACATATATTTAAATAGCACAACTAACTTAATTTCTATAATAGTCACCTAGTACTTTTTACCATTATCAAGAACACCTAGTGTCATGGCATTTTCAACATTTACAGGTTTCATAAACATAAGGTAGATACAGCAAGGTATTTTATGACATAGTGCTGTTACATACCAAATCCAGCAACCATAAACCCAACCTGTTTTACATATGCTCGGAGGTCACCACAATAACCTCCATGTCAGAAGAGGTTGCAAGAAGCTACTTTCAGTTTTACCAAGTGGAGAAGGGGATTAACAAGCAAGCACTGCCTGGCTCCTGCAAGCTAACCATTTTTCTCTGGAGGATGGCCTGAGATAGCTCACAGCTGAAGTGGCAGAGTCCTAAGTTACAAGACCCCTGGGTGTGAGGAGTGATGATACCATCTGGAGGAGAAGCCCAATATGCCTTGCAGGTAGCCGCCGGGGAATTGAAACCCATGCAACTGGTGGACTCTCTGATCAAGGAATAGAGAATTAGGCTAGACTTCACACCTATAAGAGAAAATGTTATGTGGCAGCTGAATTCATTTGGACCTTGGGACTCTCATCCACGGGGATCAGTTCTTGGGTGAGGGTGGAGGGTTGGATCTATGTGGCACCGTGGACCCCTAGAGACAGTTGCCTGCCCTTGCCCGCTACATTGGGAAGTGGAGGAAAGTTGAGAGAATAAGCAGTATAGCATTAGGGGCAGTGGAAGTGAACTACTCCCAGGGGTATATGCCACCCCTATGTTTGAGAGCACAGCTGTTCCATGAGTGTTTTGGGAGAAGAACATAATCTGTATGAGGATCTACTGGCCCAGTTCCAATGCCAGTAAACCTGAGAGGGTCTTGATTAATCAGCCTCTAAGAGAAGTTGCAGCTAGAGAGAGAATTGACAGTGTGGGAAGCTGGGTATTGAAACTGTCCATGGGAGAACAAGTACTGCTTGTTCTAACTATGTAATAAGCAGAGAAAAGTGAATTGCATGCTGCGGGAACAATGCGGGAACAAAGAGGAAGCAGGGAACTACAGACCAGTCAGCCTCACCTCGGTAGTGGGGAAGATCATGGAAGCACTACTGAAGGAGTGATTGGTGGAACATCTGGTTGTCAGTGGACTACAGGACCCAAGGCAGCATGGTTTCACCAGGGGGAGGTCACATCAGACCAACCTCGTTGAATTTTTTGACTGGGTGACTAGGGAGGTGGATCAGGGGAGAACAGTGGACATGGCCCATTTGGACTTCAGCAAGGCCTTTGACACTGTGCCACATAGAAGACTATTACACAAACTGGGGAATATGGGTGTGGGAAGGACAGTAGTGTGGTGGGTAGGTAACTGGCTGGGTGGCAGGACACAGAGGGTGGTGGTAAATGGCTGTCACTCCACAGAGGGAAGAGTGACCAGTGGGGTACCACAGGGATCAATGCTGGGACCGGTTCTATTCAACATCTTCATCAGTGACATTGCACAGGACCTAGAAGGCAGAATTTCACTGTTTGCTGATGACACAAAGCTCTGTAACAGAGTAGTAACACCAGAGGGTGTAGACAGAATGAGAAGGGACCTGCAGAAACTTGAAGAATGGTCAGGGGTTTGGCAGTTGAAATTCAATGCAAAGAAGTGCAAGATAATGCATATGGAGCACAAAAACCCTGGCACAATATATCAGTTGGGGGGTGAGGATATAGCATGCACCAAGCAGGAAAGGGATCTTGGGGTTATCATCTCTGATGACCTCAAGGTAGGGGAAACAGTGTGACAAGGCAGCAGGTAAAGCAAATAGGATGCTGGGATGTATAGGCAGGGGCATCACCAGCAGGAAAAGGGAGGTCATAATTCCTATACAAGACACTAGTGAGGCCCCACCCTGAGTACAGTGTACAGTTCTGGAGACTATACCTACGTAAGGACATAGACAGGGTAGAGAAGGTGAGGAGGGCAACAAAGATGGTGCATGGATTGCATCACAAGTCCTATGAAGACAGGTTGAAGGAACTGAACATGTACTCCTGGAGGAGAGGAGGGAGAGAGGGGATATGATAGAGACATACAAGTATCTCACAGGGAGGAACAGGGTGCAAGAATACACTATTTTTAAGCGAAAAAAGATGTTCCAGGACTAGAAGGCATGGGATGAAGTTGGAGGGAGGACGATTCAGAGGAAACATGAGGAAGAATTTCTTCACAGAACGGGTGGTGGACAAGTGGAACACCCTGCCAGAGGAAGTGGTGGGGGCTGAAACAATCATGGGATTTAAGAATGCATGGGATAGACATAAAGGAATTCTGGAGGTCAGGGGTAAGGGGCAACAGACTTCTAGGAAAACATAAACTGAACTTACAAGCTCAAATGGGCAGACTGAGTGGGCCATAGGCCCTTATCTGCAGACACTGTCTATGTATCTATGTATCCATGCCCTGTTTTGGGAGTTGTCAGCACTACACCCCAGTGGATGATGGACACTTATATTATGGACATAAGGACAATGTGTGGACCTCTCAGTCCAGCACCTTAACATTTCCCCAATGAGATAGCTTGCTATCAAGTTACCATCACTCCATAGAGAAATCAAGTTTCATTAAAGGACTTAGGTTGTTTATAATTGCTCTTTGGACTTTATTTCAATGTCTTCCTGATTTTAAAGTGTTGCTAATCAAGTTTGCCTCCTAGCCCATCACCCCATGGATGGACTCTGCACCCCAGGCTGGAAGAATCAAAAATGCACGTCATCTTTTGCTGTTTCTGCTGTGGTCCCCCCTCCCCATGGACAGTTACCATCATACCCCTAGACATCAGGGAGGAGGTGGGATACCCACGCAAAATCTCTCTCCTGCATTATGTAGGGTGTTTTCCACCATGCCTGACCTTTGCTGAGAAGAACTGGTTATCTTGTGACAACCAATGATTTCAGGGCCGATCCACATCTGATTGAAGTACAGTTCAAAGGATAAATGTAGTAAATTGCAAGAAATTGCAAATTTATTGTGGAGAATGGTGAAATTTGTAGATTCTGCAACAAATCTGCAAGTGCAATTTTCCAGTGGCCCTGATGATAGGATACCTACCACAAAGCAATGCTAGTATCTATAGCTTGTTCCCTCAGTGAGGGATGGCTGCCCTACAAAACATGTGATGTCATTAACATTTTCCTATTTTATTCGCAAAGGGTATACCCACAACCCCCTCCAATTCTGCAAGAAAATCCTCCATGAAAAGTACCTGCAAGAGGTAGGGTATATAAATGGGCAACACATCATTTATAACAACTCATATTGCTTGCTAAAAACTAGATAAACATATTATATGCTGTCTGGGCAGAGCAAAATGTAGAGATATACATCTATATTCTAATTATGTCACATTTCCATTTTACTGGGGGGTTCATATTGTACAGTTACACCTGCTTCACAGAGATGGAAATAGGATGGTCAGCTGTCACCTTTTTCTGACTTTGTGTCAGATCTTGTACAAAAAGGCTTTGATTTACTCAAGTTTATTATATGTTTATTTAATCATTCCACCTAAAAAAGCCTGTATGATGTACAGTCCAGTCCTATTTATCCAGACTGTCTGGGGGACATCCAATCAGTTTGGAGTTCAGATAATCAAGTGTGTTTATATACAGTACATACATGTGATATGTCCAACTTGCTTAAGAGGGAGATTTGGGTCAAATTAGTAGGGAGATTGGCCTACTAGTAGGGAGATGCCGTGACGTCATGAGTTTGTCCTTATATGGCGTCAAAAAATAAGAATAAAAGCATTTAATATATTTCAGTTTGTCAAGAATAAGCACTAAAATGAATCAACAACTAGTTGTACAACATTATTACTTTACATTGTTCATCACTAATTTACTTTTTATGTGTCTTTATCTGCCAAAAACAAACATGAATATGTATTTTGGACATAATTTTACTTAAGCATGAGATTTTGTTTCCAGGAGGGAGAGAGGGAGTTCAGTCAAAAAAACAGGAGTCTCCTGCGCAAAGAGGGAGATATCACATGTATGCAGTACTGTACTGTACATACAGAGCTACGTCTCATTCACTACAAAGTGTCTGAGCTCTGTTACTGTGCTCCTTTACTGAATTAAACTACAGTACTGTAGTTTAAATGGCAGGAAAAAAATTTAAAATCATTTCTTTGAATCCTAACCTATTTTTGGTGGATACATGCACAAACAAAAACACTGGCACTGGACAATGGTCGCATCACCAGCATTCACATCACCTTGAAAAGTCCAAAACAACAGAGGTAATCACCCACAGTCACAGTTCCAGTCCTGACCCCAGAACTCTATAGGACAAACATATATCATTCCAACTAAATTTATACCACATTACTGCGTCACCATAAGCAGGGCTCACTATGGTTTAATGCATTCCATACAGTACCTGCATGCCGTGATGTTCCTCCAGTCAGTGTCTTAGCCCCCTGATGTTCCTCCAGTCGGTGTCTTAGCCCCCCCCCGTGTCACCATAAGCAGTGCTCAGTATGGTTTAGTGTGTTTGGTACCTGCATGCCCTGATGTTGGTGGATACAAAAACAGGGGCGGGGGGCTGCAATGTTCACTTATGCTGTTCTTTGTGTTCAGCGGTTACGATCGCAGCTCCAGGTTCAATACAATTCTGGAAACCTTTATTTTGCTGAATTTTAATCTTGTTATGGTTTCAATTAGATTTTATTATGTTTTAATTGACCGCTGTCCGGGATTGGATGCCTTATAAATAAAATTGCCTTGCCTTGCCTAGAAGGGAGATCCTGAGGGGAGAGGAACCCCCCAGGATGCAAAGTAATAAAAGAAGCAGGGTGTTAATAATGGAGAGGGAAGGGAACAGAAAGATTAAAAAGAGAGGGAGAAGGGCAAAAAGGAAAAAAGGGGGTAACACGAAGAGTGCTAACACAATCTGTAAGGCCATGTGTGTGAATGCAAGAAGTCTAGAAAATAAGATTCAACTAGTCAGTAAACCCACTCGAGATGGGGCAATACTAGATCAGGCACTCATTGTGATGCTTTGCCTATCTACTTGTTATTATATTATATTATATTTGTGATATAAATGCATTTTCTGTGGATTTCTGCAGGGGAAAATATGGCAGCCAGCAAAGCATCCTGGGATAATAGGTTTTTGAAAATGTACTGGCCTGCTGGTTACCTCTGGCTTGGAAAAAAAAACTGACTTCCTGGGACTATAAGAACACCAGGTTATAACACGTTGTAAAACTTCAATTACTTTGAAGTCTAGGAAGCCATAGAAGACTACATTTTTTATGACATCTTAGGAAGCAAAAAGTACTAACAGATACCTGTTACATTTCTTACCCCAGGAGGAAATAGCTGTCAGGATGTGTTTTCTAAAGAGCAAAGGTGAATGCTCTGATCCAAGAGACTGTCATAATTTAATATTGCTATCTCTGCAGTTTGCAAGCAAGCAGTAAAATGACACCCTTTTGGATATACTTGGTCATATTACAAATTAATTACAGGACTAACAGTGACCTCATGTGCTGTGACATCACAAGGAGGTGGAGAGATTAACTTTCAATATTGCCAAGCAGTCTGAGGGGACTGGGCTGACTTCTTCTCTGGACTTCTAAGAGAAAACACACACTGTGTTTCTGGACTTCAAGGCACTTCTGTCACAAATATGTAATGCCAACTAGAAACTGAGTTAGGACTATAAATTCAGTTATAGGCATTTTTGTTTCTGAAATTCCCTTTTCTTTTGACTGTAAGTATTAATGTATATAGGTTTGCTGTTTTGTATGTATTTACTATTTTTGATTTCAGTAAACTTTTTGGTTTCCTTAACCCTGCTTGAGTCTTTTCTCATTTTTCTTGCATGTGAATGCTGGGACGGTATTTGATAAAGCTGACATAACTGTTAAAGGGCTTATAGTGTTACAATTTTGCACAAAAGGTAAGAACATATCTGGGTCTCAATTAAGTCCAAAAAGGGGAGAATTGTGAACCAGACTAGGTGCTCGCTGGGTTAAGTATTGCACTGCATTTCCCCAAATAGGGTGTAATATTTGAACCTGTTAACTGGGCATGCTAGCGAAAAAGGGTTCATATTTTGCCTCAAGACTCGAGAATAGTAGGTGTTTTCAGACCCAAAACAGACAGGAGGGTTACCCTGTTTGTCTCCTGTTCACATATTGCACTTCGAGGTTTGGCACTGTGGGAGCAGAGGACTTGACCTGCCGTGTGCATTTGTGACACTCACTAACAAGGACAGTGTTGCAGATGAGGCAGGAATCCACCTGGAGACCAGTGATCACTGTATGGTGTGGTTCAATATAAGGATGACTGCCAAATCAAGCCACATAGGCATGAGGTTCCTGGACTTCAGAAGGGCAGATTTTATTAAAATGGGTGAATGCCTCAGGGATGATCTGGCAGGAAGACATGACCTGGAGGGGTGGAGGAACAGTGGGCCAAGCTAAAAGGGGGCATTGTGAGGACAACAAACCTCTGGGTAAAGGAATTGAGCAAAAGCAAGAGGAAAAAGAGACTGCTATGGTTCTTGAAAGAGGTGGCAGAAAAGGTGAAATCTAAAATGATTGCATTCAGAAGGTACACGGAGACGAAGAGGGAGGAGGATAGGGAGGTGTATCAGAGGAAACAAAGGGAATCAGAGAAAGCAGAAAGGAACAAAAAGGCACAAATTAAAGAGAAATTAGCCTAGGCAGTATCAAAAGGGGACAATACGTTGTTTAGATATATAAGCAAAAAGAGGAAGACCAAGGTAGGTATTGTAAACTTAAAAAATGAAGGGAGAACTGTATAGGGAGGGACCAGGAAAAGGCTGACATCTTGAACAAATACATCTGCTCAGTATTCACAGAGGAAGAGGAAGGGGAGGGACCGCAAAAAAGCAACAGGAACTTTGAAATGGGTGACACTAGTCCTTTCTCAGAGGAGAGAGTCCTGAAGGCACTCACTAATCTTAAAGTGGAAAAAGAAACAGGGCCAGACGGGGTGCATCCAAGGGTGTTGAAGGAGCTCAGGGCAGTACTGGTTGCACCTTTGATAGTCCTATTTATCAGATCACTGGAAAACAGAGTCGTTCCAGAGGACTGGAGGAGGGCAGATGTAGTCCTACTTCACAAAAGTGATAGCTGGGAAGAGGCTGGCAATTATAGATTAATCAGCCTGACACTGGCGGTGGGAATGTTAATGAAAAGACTGCTGAAGGAAAGGATTGTGCAATATCTTGAATCGAGTTGGTTACAGGACTTGAGGAAGCATGGATTCATGGGGGAAGGTCATGCCAAACAAATCTGATAGATATCTTTGACTGGGTGACCAAGGAATTAGATCAGGGAGGAGTGGTGGACATGGCCTACCTAGAGTTCAGTGAAACATTTGACACTGTTCCACATAGGAAACTAGTGAGCAAGCTGGGTAGCTTAGGGATGGATAAAAAGGTGGTAAACTGGGTAAGAAATTGGTTAGGGGATGGGTGACCGAGGGTGGTGGTGAACAGCTTGCTCTGAGAAAGGGAGGGTGACCAGCGGGGTACCTTGGGGATCTGTGCTGGGACCAGTCCTCTTTAATGTCTTTATAAGTGACATTGCAGAGGAGCTGGAAGGGAAGGTCTGCTTATTTGTGGATAACAACAAAATCTGCAACAGGGTGGATACTCCGGGGGTGTGTGTATGTGGAATGGATGAGCAGAGACCTGAGAAAATTCTAGAAGTGGTCAAGGATATGGCAGCTGGGTTTTAATGCAAAGAAAGTGCAAAATAAAGCACTTAGGGCACAGAAATCTGTGCACAGAGTACAAAATTGGTGGAATGGTTTTGGCGACAACCAAGCAGGAATGAGACCGAAGGGTAATCATATCAGATGACGTAAAAGTAATCAGGCAAGGCAACAAGGCAGTAGGGAGGACTAGTGAGATGCTGGGGTACATTGGGATGGGAATCACCACAGGTGTCTTGCCCACTGTGCCAGTTTCATGTGCAAATTCTGGCTTGGATCTCTCCCTCCCTACCTTTCCTCTACTCTCTCCATCCTCCCCACCCTTCTCACTCCATAAGAAGCATTGATTCTTGTACCCTAGCTATTCCTCCCCAGGTTCACCTTGGTCAGACAGGCTGTTTTCTCTCACTGCTTCTCTAACCTATGGAACACCCTCCCATCCCCTGTTCATCATGCATCTTCCCCCAGGGCTCTCTATGCCCTTCTTCTTGACCACATTTCCACCTCTTGCACTTGTTTCATGACCCCCTGCTTCTATCCCCCCTTTATCCTCCCTGTCATCTCCTTCCCTCCCACCCTTCCACCTGTTCTCCTCTTTGGTCTCTGTCTCCCCTCACTTTTTCCCTGCTGTTCCCTCTGGATTTTTGGCTTTTGGTGAATCAGCTCTTTCTGTCCGATGACAATGCAGTCACCTAGGCCCTGTACTATTCTGTTAAATGGCTAGGCACTTATGATATGCTGTTACTGCAAATTGTTGAATTCAACTGTTGCACTTAGCTTATAGTTGAACTTTTATCTTGTTCCTTCCTCTCTTCCCATGTCTGATTGAATCTAGCTCCTGTACAAGTTATACTAAACACTGTACTGTCTACCAATTTATTCACGTTATTCTATTGTTAACTGTGTACTTTACAAATTGTTATTGGTTCTTCTCCCCTTCCCCCCAGGATGCATCTGAAACAATCAGTCTCTCTCAGTATGCCTTTCCTGGTGAAACTCTTAAATAAATATAAATAAAGAAGGAAGTGGTGTTGCCTTTGTATAGATTGCTGGTAAGACCCCACCTAGAGTACTGTGTCCAGATACCACATTTCTGGAATGACATAGACAGAGTAGAAACAGAACCAGAAGAGGCCATCTAAAATTGCTGTAGGGATTAAAAGCAAGATCAGTCTCTGCGCAGATTACACAAAGATTTGTGCTGAGGTAGATGGGGGGGGGGCAAAAGAACTTCAGGAGGATTTGGAAAAACTGGAGGAATGGTCTTACACTTGGCAGCTTGATTTCAATGCCAAGAAGTGCAAAGTTTAGGAAACTGGGGAGGGGTCTCAAGCAAGTAGCTACTTCGGTCACTTTCTCAGAAGTACTACCTGTGAGAGGCAAGGGAGACCATAGGAGTGCATGCACCAGGAACTTTAACTCATGGTTGAAGAACTGGTGCTGTGAGGAAGGGTTTGGATTCATTGGTGACTGGGGACCCACCTGGAGGGATGGAGGTTTGTTCAAGCCTGACGGTCTGCATCCATCCTGGAGGGGAATCCAAGCACTCAATGATAAGTTTAAATGCTACATTGACAAGCATTTAAACTAGCAAAGGGGGGGTGGCAGGCCAGCAAGGAGAGTACCTACTTGCTCACCCCCCACAGCTAGCAGTGGAACCAGTGAACCAGAGGAGTGGCTATCTCTGCAAAGCAGTGTGCAAAAGATGGTGATTAGTGCCCAAGAGGTGGATAAGCAGAAAAGGGGCAAAATTAAGCAGAAGGGCAGATAGCAAGGAGAACCAGGGATAAATGACAACCAAGGAAGGGGCTGGAGTAGAACAGTGAAGCAGTCTAGGGAGGTCAAATCATGGAAAGCCATGTGTGCAAATGCCAGGAGCCTTAGCAACAAGATGGAAGATCTGGAGGATGTCATGGTACAGTCAGACCTGGACATTGTGGCTGGTGTAATGATAACCATGACTGGGAGAGGGCCACACCTGGCTACAACATATTCAGAAGAGACAGAGCAGGCAGGAAGGGAGGAGGAGTGGCACTGTATGTGAAAAATGACATAAGGGCCACAGAGATCCAGGAGGAACAAAATGGGGGAGAGATACTGTGGGTTAAGCTGGAAAGGAAAATGGGGACAGCCATCCGCACAGGTGTGGTCTACAGACACCAGCCCAGGAGGAAGAAACAGATAGGGAGCTGATGCTAGCCATCCAAAAGATGGCAGACAAGGGTGAGGTAGTACTGGTTGGAGACTTCAATATTCCAGACGTGGACTGGAGCATCCCAGCAGCAGCATCAACTAGGAGCAGATTTATCCTGGACTCCTTCAGGGTGCCTTCCTCAGCAACTGATCATGGAACCAACTCGCAGAAGGCAATACTGGACCTTGTGCTCACAAACAGGGACAGTGTGATGGGGGTAACAGTGGGGAGCACCTGGGTAACAGTGACCACCAGTCATTGTGGTTTGAAATCACAGAAAGAGCAGAACCAAACCACACAAAAACACGTATCCTGGATTTTAGGGGGCAGACTTTGGGAAAATGGGAGATACTTGAAAGAGGCATTAAGGGAATGGGACAGGAATCAGGGGTTGAGGAACAGTGGGCAGTATTTAAAATGGGATTACAAGAACAACAGAATATGCATTAAGCAGGTTAGCAAGAGGAAAAGGAAGGAGACCATTATGGTTTCCAAGAGGTACAAAGAAAGTGAAAGCCAAAAGATTGCATTCAGGCAATACAAAAAGACACAGGCAGAAGGGGATAGGAGAAGTACCAGGAGAAGCAAAGGGAGGTAGGGAGGTCAGTAAGGGAAGCCAAAGCTCAGACAGAAGAACACATTGCAAAATCAGTGGGTAAAGGGGACAAAACCTTTTACAGGTACATAAGTGAAAAAAGAAAGACAAAGGGAGGGATAGTGAGACTGAAGGGGGAGGATGGGAGCCGCATGGAGGATGAGAACAGTAAAGCTGACATATTGAATAGGTATTTCTGCTCAGTCTTTACTGAGGAAGAGGGGGTAATGGGTCTGAAGGGAGTACAAGGGGTGAGAATGGTGCAGAAATGGACACAAGTCCCTTTACACGAGAAAGGGTCCTGAAGGAACTGGAAGTAATAAGAGTTGATAAAGCAATGGGGCCAGACAGGTGCACCCAGGATCCTTAAAGAACTAAGAGAGGTGGTGGCTGAACCTCTGGCTATCTCTGTTTAGCCGATCACTGGAAACAGGGAGGTACCCAAACACTGGAGGACAGCAGATGTAGTCCCTTATACAAAAGTGGGAACAAAGAGGAAGCAGGGAACTACAGACCAGTCAGCCTCACCTCGTAGTGGGAAGATCATGGAAGCACTGCTGAAGGAGAGATTGGTGGAACATCTGGTTGTCAATGGACTACAGGACCCAAGGCAGCATGGTTTCACCAGGGAGGTCATGTCAGACCAACCTCATTGAATTTTGACTGGGTGACTAGGAGGTGGATCGGGAGGCAGTGGACATGGCCTATCTGGACTTCAGCAAGGCCTTTGACACTGTGCCACATAGAAGACTATTACACAAATTGGGGAATATGGGTGTGGGCAGGACAGTAGTGTGGTGGGTAGGTAACTGGCTAGGTAGCAGGACACAGAGGGTGGTGGTAAATGGCTGTCACTCCACAGAGGGAAGAGTGACCAGTGGGGTACCACAGGGATCAGTGCTGGGACCGGTCCTATTCAACATCTTCATTAGTGACATTGCGCAGGATCTAGAAGGCAGAATTTCACTGTTCGCTGATGACACAAAGCTCTGTAACAGAGTAGACACACCAGAGGGTGGAGACAGAATGCGAAGCGACCTGCAGAAACTTGAAGAATGGTCAGGGTTTGGCAGTTGAAATTCAATGCAAAAGATGCAAGATAATGCATATGGGGCACAAAACCCTGGCACACTATATCAGTTGGGGGTGAGGATATAGCATGCACCAAGCAGGAACGGGATCTTGGGGTTGTCATCTCTGATGACCCCAAGGTAGGGAAACAGTGTGACAAGGCAGCAGGTAAAGCAAATAGGATGCTGGGATGTATAGGCAGGGCATCACCAGCAGGAAAAGGGAGGTCATAATTCCGCTATACAAGACACTAGTGAGGCCCCACCTGGAGTACAGTGTACAGTTCTGGAGACTATACCTACGTAAGGACATAGACAGGGTAGAGAAGGTTCAGAGGAGGGCAACAAAGATGGTGCATGAATTGCATCACAAGTCCTATGAAGACAGGTTGAACTAACTGAACATGTACTCCCTGGAGGAGAGGAGGGAGAGAGGGGATATGATAGAGACATACAAGTATCTTACAGGAGGAACAGGGTGCAGGAAAACACTATTTTAAGCGAAAAAGATGTTCCAGGACTAGAGGGCATGGGATGAAGTTGGAGGGAGGACGATTCAGAGGAAACATGAGAAAGAATTTCTTCACAGAACGGGTGGTGGACAAGTGGAACACCCAGCCAGAGGAAGTGGTGGGGCTGAAACAATCACGGATTTAAGAATGCATGGGATAGACATAAAGGAATTCTAGAGGTCAGGGGTAAGGGGAAACAGACTTCTAGGAAAACAAACTGAACTTACAAGCTCAAATGGGCAGACTGGGTGGGCCATAGGCCCTTATCTGCCGACACTGTCTATGTATCTATGTATCTATGTGATGCATTTAGGAAGCAAGAACCCAGGGCACAATAACTGACTGGAGGGTGTACCATTAACAAAATCCAAGGAGGAGAAGGATCTGGGAGTACTAGTAACCAGGGAGATGAACCACTCTGCTTGGTGCAGAAAGGCAGCAGTGAAGGCAAACAGGATGCTAGGGTGCATAGCAAGGGGGATTACTTCTAGGAGTGGGGAGGTCATCTTACCCCTGTACAGGTCCCTGGTGAGACCACAGTTAGAGTACTTTGTGCAATTCTGGTGCCCCTACTTGAAAAGGGACATCAAACTACTGGACGGGGTACAGTGCAGGGCAACAAAAATGATCCTGGGGTTGGGGGACAGACCATATGAGGAGAGACTGAGAGAGCTCAATATGTATACCTTGGAGGAAAGAAGGGAGAGAGGGGTTATGATTGCGACCTTCAAGTACCTGAAGGGTTTGAACAGAGAAGCCACCAGGTGTATGTTCAATCTGAAGGGCGGAAGGGAAACCAAGGGACACTCCATAAAGTTGGAAGAGGGCAGGTTCAAGAGGGAACTGAGGAGGCACTATTTCACAGAAAGGGTGGTAGTAGGGTGGAACTCTCTGCCAAAGAAAGTCATATCACTGCAGAGTGTTGGGGCTTCAAGAGGGGGTGAGGCAGATTCAAGGGGAGGGTATAGCCAAGGGGGGAGGCACTGGAAAGGAGCAGGGAAATCCTAGCCCCCCCAAAAAAAATCACAGTAGTAAGTGTGGTAAACACCAACATAGAGATGTCGATAGGGAGAGGGCAGGGTAAATGGAAAAGTGACAAAGGCAAGAAGGACAGGATGGGGCAAAAGGAGTAAGGCCATCAGAAATGGAGGGTAATGAGCACCAATGCTCGTAGTGTGGGCAACAAGCCCTGAGCTGGTGGCCTTGATGGAAGAGGGATGCCTGGATATCAGAAGCAGTCACAGAAACATGGTACAGAGAGAACCATGACTGGGATGTTAACATACCAGGGTACATAACCACAGGAGAGACAGGCAGGGAAAGAGGGGAGAAGCTCTCTATGTAAAGGAAGGGATAAAAGCAACTGAACAAAAGAGTAAACAGGGAGGAGAGGAGGCACTGTGGGTCACCTTGGAGACTGGAAAGGGCACCACATCCACACAGGGGTTGTGTACAGACCCCCATGTCAGGGAAGGGAATGGACAAGGATATGATAGAAGGCATTCTTAGGATGGCAGAGAAAGGGGAGATACTGTTCATGGGAGACCTAAATATGCCAGATGTTAATTGGAGCACATTTGCTGCAGCCACATCCAAGAGCAGGGCCATTTTCGATGCTCTACAGGTGGCAGGCCTCAGACAGCCAATTTCGGAACCCACTCATGAGGGAGCAATCTTAGACCGCGTACTCTCAAATGGGGGCAGTGAGAGGATCTCAGATCTAGAAGTGGGTTGCCATCTGGGAACAAGTGACTATCAAACAGTGTGGTTTATGTTAAACTCAGCTACAGAGTCAAGCCATACAAAAGTGAGGGTACTGGACTTTAGGAGGGCTGACTTTGGCAAGATGGGAAAGTGCCTCAGAAAAGCACTAGCAAACAGGCTAGAAGGAGGGGTGGAGCAACAATGGGGAATCATCAAAACTGCCATCACAGAGGCAACAAGCATTTGTGTGAAGCAAATAAACAAATCAAAAGGAAAGAAAAAACCACTATGGTTCTCAAAGAGGTGGCTGGGAAAGTCAGGGAGAAAAAGATAGCATTCCGGAAGTATGAGCAAACACAGAAGGAGCAGGACAGATAGTTGTACCAGTTAAGGCAGAAGGAAGCAGAGAGGGAAGTCAGAATAGCAAAGGCTCAAACTGAGGAAAAGATAGCCAACTTGATTAAGAAGGGGGATAAAACCTTTTATAGGTACATCAGCGAGCGTAGAAAGGCAAAGGGAGGTATAGTGAGGCTGAATAGAATGAACGGTGGGTGGGCAGAGGGGGACAGTGAAAAAGCAGGGATACTGAACAAATATTTCTGCTCAGTATTCACAAAAGAGGAGGGGGAAGTGCCTAATCCAATTAACAGAAGCACTCTTGATAGGGGGGTCAATCCCTGTCCTTTCACAGAAGAAAGGGTTCCGCAAGAACTCCTAAAACTGAAGGTGGACAAAGCAATGGGGCCTGATGGAATTCACCCCAGAATTCTAAAAGAATTAAGGGGGGAACTAGTGAAACCACTGGCTACTCTTTTTAATAAATCATGGGAGGATGGTGTGGTACCCGAGGACTGGAGGAAGGCAGATGTGATTCCTCTTCACAAAGTGGGACCAAGACAGAGGCAGGAAACTACAGACCTGTCAGTTTGACCTCTGTGGTGGGGAAAGTGATGGAGTCACTTCTGAAGGAAAGAATTGTGAGAGTACCTATAGGCCAGTGGGGCACAGGACCCAAGGCAGCATGGGTTCACAGCGGGAAGATCATGTCAGACGAATCTAATAGATTTCTTTGACTGGGTGACCAAAGTAGTAGACCAGGGAGGGGCTGTGGACATGACCTACCTAGACTTTGGCAAGGCATTTGACACAGTCCCATACAAAAGATTAATAGTCAAATTAACCAGCCTGGGAGTGGGTCCCAGGGTGGTAGCCTGGGTAAAACATTGGCTGGACAACAGAACATAGAAGGTAATTGCAAATGGAGTCCACTCTGAAGAAAGAGGAGTTACTAGTGGGGTACCGCAGGGTTCAGTGCTGGGTACAGTCCTTTTTAATGTTTTTATAAGTGACATTGCAGAGGGACTGGAAGGAAAAGTATGCCTCTTTGCAGATGACACAAAGATCTGCAACAGGGTTGATACACAAGGAAGTGTGGAAAGGATGAGAAGGGACTTGGCAAGGTTGGAGGAATGGTCAGAAGTATGGCAGCTAGGATTCAATGCAAAGAAGTGCAAATAATGCACCTGGGAAATAAGAACCCAGGGAAGAATACACAATGGGGGAAGTAGTAACAACAACAAAAAGGAAAGGGATCTGGGGGTAATCATATCAGATGACCGTAAGGTTAGCAAGCAATGTGAGAAGGCAGTAGGGAGGGCTGGGGTATACTGGGATGCATGGGAGAGGCATCTCAGCAGAAAACAGAAAGTTGTTATCACGCTGTACAGACAGTTGGTGAGACCCCATCTGAGTACTGCATCCAGTTCTGGAGGCCCCATCTCCGCAAGGACATAGACAGGATAGAGGCAGTCCAGAGGAGGGCAACTAAAATGGTGAAGGGTCTGCAAGAGAAGCCATACAAGGAGAGACTTGAGGAGCTTAATATGTTATACCTTGAGGAAAGAAGGAGAGGGGGACATGATAGAACCTTTAAGTACCTCAGTGGAATCAACAAAGTCCAAGAGGGTAGCATCTTTCAGAAAAAGAGACGTGCAAGAACAAGGGGACACAATTTAAAGATGGGGGCTGTTCAGGGGCAATGTGAGGAAGTATTTTTTCACAGAGAGGGTAGTGGATGCATGGAACAGCCTTCCTGAGGAGGTTGTAGGGTCTAAAACTGTGGGAGAATTCAAGAATGCAAGGGACAGACATAACGCAATTCTTGTGGGGGGGTAGGAAGAAATAGGCTGTTGGTTAACTAGGATCTGCGGCCTATCCTGTAGATAGGAAAATGGGCAGACTATTTGGGCCAAGCGGTCCTTATCTGCCGTCAAAGTCTATGTTTCTATGTTTGAACCGGGAGGGGGTGTGAGATGGGGGGGAAGGCATATGAGGGAGGGGGGCAGCTTCAGTCTAATGGACTGAAGTGCTGCACACTCGAGCAGACTATATAGACCGAATGGCCTGTATCTGCTGGCAATTTCGTATGTTCATATAAATGGTGAAGGGTCTGAATCAAAAACTCTATGAGGAGAGAGACTAAAGGACCTCAATATGTACACCCTGGAACTGAAGAGGGAGGGGGAATATGCTAAAGACCTTTAAATACCTCATGGAGATAAATAAGGTACAGGAGGGAAGTATCTTTCAGAAGAAAGGGTGCTCAAGAACAAGGGGATGTTTTATGAAGCTGGAGGGGGTAGAGTCAGGAAAGACATGAGGAAGTACAGTACTTCACAGAAAGAGTGGTTGATTTCTGCAACAGCCTTCCAGTAGAGGTGGTGGGAGAAAACAGTGGTGGGATTCAAGAACGCATGGGATATGTACAAGGTAATTATAGTGGAAATGAAGGGGGAGGGAGAAAGAGTTGTAGATTAGGCAAAGTCTGTGGTAATAGTTTAGGTTGGGAAAAATATTGCAGACTGGATGGGCCAAGCAGTCCTTACCTCCTGTCAAATTCTATGCTTCTATTTTTCTATATTATGGCCCATTGTAGGCCCAAAGCAAACACACTCAGGGCTAACCAAGTACTACAGGACACAGCCCTGGTGTCCAGTAGTTCCCCCCACCCACGAAAACCCAGTGCTATATATTGAAAAATTCCCTGGTGTCCAGTGTCTCACTCATTCCCCCGAAGCGCCCAGTCATTTATGTTGCAAATTCATATGTTGTCAAATTCTCTGGTGTCCAGTGGTCCCCTCTCCGTGACAAAGTCACCAACCCAGACCTACCCTGTCCACACCATGACAACATCCCAGCCCCCCTTCTACAATAGATTGAGGTCCCCTTCGGTGACAGTTATATAACTTATAGGTTTACTAGGTTTTTGGGGAAAAAAGCAGGCCGAGGTCCTTCGAGATTGTCCCCCACATTCGTGTGGGTTAGTTGATACAGTTTTGATGTGTAGATAACCAGTTGTCCAATCCCTTTTTAAATGTGTTAAAATTATTGCAGTCCACTAGTCCCTGGGGTGAGGTATTCCATAATCTTGGCGCGCGCAATGAGATAAAGTTTTGCCTGAGGTTTGTCCTTGCCTTCTTAATCTCAAGTTGTCTATTATGTCACCTAGGAATGATGCAATTTGATGAATAGGAGAGTCCACACTGTTTCATAAGTTCAGGAGATCTGAGCAATTTGTAGATGAACAGTATGTTCCCTCTTCACCTCCGATGTTGAAAAGAATTTATACCTGTTGCTTTTAACCTGGATTGGTAGTTTTTGGAAGAAAGTCTGGGGATCATTTTTGTAGCACACCTCTGGATTTGTTCCAGATGTGCTATATCTTCCTTAAGGTGTGGACTCCAAAAAGGGGACTCATAATCAATATATGGTTTGATATAGGCCCTGTATAGTGGGATAAGGCATTGTTCAGTTCTAAATACGAATGTGCGTTTTATTTGTCGAAGCAAGCCATTTGCCGTGTTAGCCACTTTAGTGCAGTGGTCACTGGATGAAAGTTTATTTACCAGTATACCTAGGTCCCTCTCTCTACTAGATGATTTGAGTGGGATTTTGTTTATGTAATAGATATTATTGGGATTTTTTGCTCCAAGGTGCAAAACCACACGTTTGTCTACATTAAATTCCATTTTGTTCACATGGGTCCAATGTTCAATGAAGTTGAAGTCTGCAATAAGAGTTTCTAAGTTTCGTGGAGTTTCCACTTTTCCTCCTAGTTTCGAGTTGTCAGCAAATTTTGGTAGCCAGCTATGTAAGCTAACTTGCATATCACTAATGTAAATATTATATAGTGTCAGACCCAGGACTGAGCCCTGGGGTACCCCACTTGTGACTAAACCCTGGTTGGATAGAGCATCATTAATAATAACTCTTTGTGATGTATTAGTCAGCCATGCATTAATCCAATTTATTAGGCAGGTCGAAAAGCCTAATGTTTCTAATCTGGTTATAAGTTTTCCATGTGGGACTTTATCAAATGCCTTGCTATAGTCCAGCAGGATAACATCAATTGGTGTATTGTTGTCCAGGCCTTGACTCACATTATTATAAAAGGATATTAGGTTTGTGGTATAAGAGTAGCCAGATCTAAAACCGTGTTGTAAGTTGTCAAACATTTTAAGCTCCCCCATTTCTTTTTTGAGATATGGTTTAATTATTTTTTCCATGATTTTGCAGATAATGGATGTTAAACTGATGGGGCGATAGTTTTGAACATTGGACCTATTTCCCTTTTTATGTTGGCTTGCGCTTGCGCAGCCAACATATTGCGGTAGTATCAGATTTGGAAGCACGGTCACTGTTGGGCAAATGCAAGGCATGCATCAGAAGGTGCATCCCTCATTCCCCAATTAGGCAGCAGGAGGCACTGACCTCATGCATGCCTAATGTGGCCATCACAACAAAGAAAAGGTCCGCTGCAATGAGAGCGAAGATCTCATGTAGCATGACCATTACACGCCTCCTTCGGTGCAGGCAACATGGCAGCAGTGACTGCCGGTGCTGTTGCCTGTCACAATGCCAATGGGGAGCCGACTCCCCATAGGCATAATGTGCCCTCCCTTTTGTTGATTGCCAAGGGGGGTGCCCAATCCCCATTGGCATCATGCACCTTTCCCCCCATTTGTTATGTGCCGACGGGGGTGCCCAATCCCCCATTGGCTAAAGCACCCTCTCACAAACACTGAGGTGGCATGCTGGGAGCCCACACCAGTGTGCCAAATCCCACCTGAAAAATGTAAACCGTCCCACAAGGTATTTTTTTTTTTTTTTAAAACCCCTGTAAAACAAAGACGGTCCCTCGGCAGTCTCCCTGCTCCCCCGCAACCTGCACCCACCCACTGCACACCCTGCCTCCCCACACCCCCCCCCGCTCACCCCATACTTACCTCTGGAGCCTGTCGCAATGATCTTCGTGGACGGGAACATGTCTGCACTCTTCAAAGCCGACCGTGAACTGAGAGAATGCCGTAAGCTGTATAATGGAATGAATAGGGTTTTCAACTTTGATGCATATCTTGGGCATTTTTGAATTTTGCACAAATTTTCAACATGGGGTTTTGGGACCCCTCCTCATGAATTCTGTCACTGTCATGTGGTGGTATTTGGCCCGAAGGTGATTTTTGCGGTCACTGCATGGAATCACCTTTGGGATTAATGAAATGACAGTGCCAGTGTTCATGAGATGGGCTCTCAAAAAGCCTATGTTGCAAATTTGGTGGAAAAATTCCAAAAAATGACTGTTTTTCGAGCGTGCGTTGCGCAGTTGCTACGCACGCTTGTAACTTCGCGAATTTGCAATATTTTCATGCCAGATTTTTAATATTGTCATTTTTACACATCTCCTTGTGAACAGTACAGCTGTTATTTTTCACATCCTGGCCAAAATGTGTTTTCGCATGTCTGGCGCAGAATAGCATGGTCGCTGTGGGAAATCAGTGTTTGATACAGATTACGAAAATGACAGTGATACTGTTCATGAGTAGAGGTCCTAAAATGCCTATTTTGAAAATTTGGTGATGATACTCCATAAAATGTCTGTGTTACGAGCGTGCATTGTGCAGTTTGCACTCATGCTCGTAAGTTAGCAAATTTATAATATTTTCACTCCAGATTTTCAACATTGCCATTGTTCTGTACCTCCTTATGAACAGTACAGCTATCATTTTTCACATCCAGGCCGTAATGTATTTTCGCAGTTCCGGCACAGAATAGCATGGTCGCTGTGGGAAATCCGTGTTCGAGACACATTATGAAAATGACAGTGACACTGTTCATTAGCAGAGGTCCTAAAATGCCTATGTTGAAAATTTGGTGATGAAAGTCCATAAAATGAGTGTTTTCCGAGTGTGCATTGCACAGTTTGCATACATGATCGTAACATTGTGAATTTGTAATATGTTCACTCCAGATTTTCAAAATTGGCATTTTTTCACACCTCCTTATGAACAGTATAGCTGTCATTTTACATATCCTGGCCGAAATGTATTTACGCATGTCTGGTGCAGCAGTGCATGATCGCTGTGCGAAATCGGTTTTTGGAACAGTGTGAGGAAATGACAGTGACACTGTTCATGAGAGAGGTCCTAAAATGCCTATGTTGAAAATTTGCTGCCGAAAGTCCATAAAATGACTGTGTTGCAAGCGTGCGTTGCGCAGTTTCCATGCACCCATGTAACTTCACAAATCTGCACTATTTTCATGCCACATTTTCAACTCTGGCACTTTTTTACACCTCCTTATCAACAGTACAGCTGTCATTCTTCACATCCTACCCAAAATGTGTTTCCGCACCTGTGGCCCACAATGGCATGGTCGCTGTGGGAAATCAACTTTTGGGACTGATTAACAAAATCACAGTGTCGCTGTTCATGAGGGGAGGTCCCAAAATACCTATGTTAAAAATGTGGCTAACAAGCTCCCACAAATAATTGGGTTACGGACATGTGTTGTGCAGTTGCTACAGTATGCATGCTAATGACTTCATCAATTTTTCATATTTTCACTCCTGATTTTCAACATTGCCATTTTTTACACTTCCTCATGAACAATACAGTTGCCATTCTCCACATCCTGCCCAAAATGTGTTTTCGTCCTTGTGTTTCCAAATGGCATAGCTGCTGTGCAAAACCACCTTTCAGCTCACAAACTGATTGTGCCGCTTCTCATGAGGTGGCCTCACAAATAGCCCATGTTAAAAATCTGGAGTGAAAATACCACCACACCCCTACGGTATTAGGGTTTCCAACTGTAGCACCCCGCCCACTACAGACCGACAGGTGCCAGGGCTGTGACTTAGGATCACCGGATGTAATGCTCATGTCATTGCACCCCAACCCCCACCCTGCAGCCACTCACAGGCATCGTGGTGTGCCTTGCACTGTTCAGCCACAAAATTCACCCATTCTCCTATACTGCACCCACATCAGCATATTTCCTTATGGAATGGGGTAAGTATATTGCCCAAAGACCCCAAAGCACACCACGGCACTTGTCAGTGTCTACAGGGTAGGGTGACATACAAAAGCATGAGCGTTATAGCTGACAACCCAAAGGCACATCCCAATGCCTGTTACTTTCTACAGGGTAAGGGTTGGGTTGGCATCACTTCATTACTTCACTGCCATTCCCATTATGCATCTCTACCTCTGGCACTACCAAAGCCAATGCCAGTGAGACAACATTCGGCATTGACAAATGCTTGTTTTGTATTGGGGTGACCGTAGCTGTTAGCCAGTCCAGAGGAATTTTTGCTTCTTTTAAGGATTTGTTGAAGATTATTTTTAATGGGATAACTATTGCATCTGCGGTTTCTAATAGAAATTTTGAACTGATATTATCAGTCCCTGGGCGAGTTGTTTTTTTAAGGATTTTAGTAATGGGAGAATATCTGAGGATGTAATGGTATAAGCATGAGATTTTTTTTATTTGACTGCTTTAAGGGGGTATAGGTTTTTTGTTTGGAGAGTACTGAACAAAAGTAAGAATTAAACAGGTTAGCAATGTTGCTATCTGACTGCAAACGTGTGCCATTATGGATCAGGGGTCCTATTTTTATGGTATTGCCCTTTTTGTTGTTTAGACAAGAAAACAATTATTTATGGCCATCTGTTGTGTGGACTGGTTTAAATTCAGTTTTGCCTTTAGCTTGTCTTATCGTGTGGTTTAGAATGTTAAGTTATTGTTTCTATTTAGAATAAGCGATAGTCCTGTCTTCAGGCTGGCAATTTTTTAGTTTTTTGAATAATCTTTGTTTTTTGTTTAATTTGTGTTTTGTTTTATTAATCCATGTAGGAATTCTTCCTTTTTTGTTATATTTGTTTTTAGTTGGTACATAGGTTTCCTCAAGATTATGAATTATGTTTTTCAGTTTGAGCAATAATTTGCTGCGAGATGAAGCAGGATGTTTTCCCAAGGGATTTTGTTCATGGTCTTAATGATTTCTTCAAAGTTAGTTTTATGATAATTTTTATAGGTGGTCTGTTTTTTTAAGCGAAGGTGCTCACTAACTGTTTCAAATAGACTGGAAACATGATCACTACTGCCAAGGGGATACAAAGTTTGAATGTTGGAAGTTTTATGGCTTATATTGGTAACAAGGAGGTCTAAGGTATTACTGCCTCTAGTAGGCAGTGTGATAAGTTGTGAAAGACCGTTTTCAATAAGGTTGGCTATGAACTGTTTTTCATACTGGCAACTACTTGTAAGGGTGGTCCAATTTATGTTAGGCATAATAAAATCTCCTACAGTTATTACATCCCCCTTATTAGAAAAGTTGGAAATGTCTTGCAGTAGTTCAGTTGCATAGTCTGAACCTGACTAAGGAGGCCTATAACAGTTGCCAATTATGGTTTGTGGTAATCCCTTAAACTGTAACG
This sequence comes from Neoceratodus forsteri, assembly GCA_016271365.2. Classification (NCBI taxonomy): domain Eukaryota; kingdom Metazoa; phylum Chordata; order Ceratodontiformes; family Ceratodontidae; genus Neoceratodus; species Neoceratodus forsteri. Next base: position 729,638,141 of record CM057455.1, read on the forward strand.
TTACCTAAATACTTTCAGTATTGGTTTGGGAATGAGTTTCATAAGAGGGAATATCATCTCTTACATATATACAGACCCCCCCCCACCTTGTTTACCAATTCTATCCTTGTGATATAATTTGTAACCTTGCATTTCTTGGATCCAAGATGAAGAAGAATCCCACTAGGTTTTTGTTACGGCTATGATGCCCAGATTTAATAGCTTACTTCTAGCCTCTAATTTGGCCATTTTTGTTAAGTTGATGGATCTTGTGTTCAGTGTCAGTATTTTGCAAGTTTGTATGGGGTGTGGGGTTTTATCAGCCGCTTACTGCTGACTGACAGTTCGCAATCACGTGCCTACTGTAGAAACAGTTGTGTACAGCAAGCATGCAACTGCATACTGTTAGTCGGTGGCCAGCCATGGAGGTGAGGGTAGGGTCTGCTCCAATCAGTGACAGAGGAAGTGGTGCAACTATTGTAGATGGTCGGCCGTTGGCTAGTAGTTATGGTGGGGATAGGATGGGGGGCTTCAATCCAATGGGGGGGAGACCACTAGACACCAGGGAATGGTAATGACAGACACGGTGGGAGGAACTGGCTGGGGAAACCACTGGACCCCAGGGAACAGTAATGACCGAGATGGCAAAGGAACTGTGGGGGATGGTGGGACCACTGGACACCAGGGAACAGTAATCACAGATATGGTGGGGGGACTGGTGGTGGGGGGACCACTCAACACCAAGGACTTTTACAACATATACTGCCATGTGTTTGGGAGCAGGGATCACAGGACACCAGGGAATTTTACAACATATATGGCCAAATGTTCAAGGATGGGGTGTGTCTTTTAGGGGTGCAGGTTATAAGACCAGGTTTGGGGAGGTGGTAATTCGCACAGCCCTAATGGCTAGTTACTGCCTCTCCAAACTTACCAGCATGCCGGTATGCCTATAAGCAATGTGCTGTCAGTAGCTTTGAACAGGGACTTCAACATGTTTATTTATTTATTTTATTTAAACTATGTTTTACCAGGCAAAAAAGCAGAATCCAGAAGACTCATTTTCAGTTGTGACCTGGGAGGAGGGGAGAAGGAAGGTCATACAGAAAGAAATACAATCACATATGTACATCTTAATTGCAGCATACAATTCGACATCAAAGTGTCACAATTTGCATTGTGCAAAAGTAGTGCAGTTACATTAACAATAAGAACAATGGGCCCTATTCTTGAAAGTGCAGAAACAGTGCAAAACTGTGATGTAATGCGGGTGTGCAGCTACGCGCTCTGGCTGGCCAAAAAAACATGTTGCATTCACAAAAGTGCACACAGTGGGAGCTGAGGGAGAGGTGTGGCAAATGGATGTACGCAGTGCCATGCACAGTGGCAGTAGGATATCCCAAACATATGCCTCCTCTCCCCTTGACCCCACAATGTATGGGCATGTGCACCACCCCACACAGACACAAGGAAGTGAATACTGCAATGGAGTAGCACTCAACAGCAGGACTCAGAGATGGAGGACTCACATTCTGGCCGGGGATGGGCTGAGGGCAGTAGAGGCTGTATGTTGCGGGGTACCACCAGGGCCTAGTCCAGCAATTTCACAGGTGGCTTGGTGGCAGCCATGGTCTGAGACAACTATGGGGTGCTGTAAGGAGCTGAGTCCTTTAAGACCCCTGCAGAGGTCAAAGCCAGGATATGGCCTGACATCCAGACTGCTGTCAACGAAGCCAGACCAGAGACATGGACACTTGAGGCAATCAAGCACAAGTGGTGTGACCTCTGGTCAGCTGTGAAGAAAACGCTTCCTGCCATGGAGCAGGCAAAGCGTGGCATGGGGGACCACCCATGCAGGCACCAACACTGTCACCCATTGAGAGGATGGTGGCTGACATTCTCCATAAGGTCAGCCTACATGGGGAGGTGGAGGGCATTGACACCACACAAGGTATGTGGCACAGTGCAGGGCACACAGAGTGGGAGGTATATAATGGCATAACCAAGAGTCCTGTCTTACACCCTGTAGATCAGGAGACCAGGGCCAGCACTCATGTGCCTCGGGTGACTGCCATGGAGGAGGATACACAGGGGGACACAGATATGGATTGCACAGGTGTGTGGTCCCCATTGTGGCTTGCTAAATGTATAATCGTGCCTGCCAATGCACCTGCATGTAACCAGACAATGTTCTCTTGCCCACAGGTACAGCAGAGAGGACACAGGACACAGAGCCAGAGGTGGGTACTGTAGAGGATACCGACATTGAGACCATGCTGGGGGACACTGGAGGCTGCACAGGACCTGGCCCAGACACATGACAGGAGCCAGCAAATGCTCCCCCACCCCAAACCAACCTCACAGCTACCACACAGCCAGCCATCCAGTGCCATGGGATGAGGTCCCCAGGAGCAGACAACAAAGCCCTACATGCCTGGCCATGCAGGATGACATCCCATCCCACACACATGGCCCAGGGATGTAGGGGGCTAACATGCTAATCTGCAAGGGCATGCAGACTGTAGGGGCCCTCAGCACACCTGACCTGCTGGGCAAGCAGGACGGCACAATGGTATGTCATGCAGACCTTTTATCCCGAACTGCAGCAGCTGAAATGGGACTGCCTACAGGCCCAGCGGAGCAACTGCAATGCCCTGCAGAACCTGACTGTAGAGGTGCAGTGGCTTTGGCATGCCCACGAATGAATAGGGAACCCCCTGGAGCAGATAGCAAACTATCTTCTGTCCAGGGCCAGAACAGCCAGCCAGCCTGTCCTCCCAGCAGGCCGTGATGTGGCGTCCCAGATACCACCAAGCAGACACACAGGGCCTGGAGCACAGCTGCATATCACCACCCTGCCAACACCGGCATGTGCTCTGGCTGCCATGTCACAGAGCACCCTGCTGCATTGGCTGCCACCCACGAGTCCCACAGGCCCCGGGACACACGTTCAGGGTGCTGACACTGAGGCATCCGCCAGCTCATTAGGGACACAGGAGGAAGGGGCAAGTTCCACATCTCAGGGGTCAGAGGCCACCTGCATGCCAAGGAACTTGGAGGACGCACATGAGCAGCAGAACACAGGGCCATTGGGGGACCATAGGCCATGCAAGGGGGGAGGCAAGTCAAAAGTATAGCCATGCCACCTGGGCACTTGCTCCTCCACATGTCAGGGGGAAAACAGCCTTGAGACTGTAACATGGCCAACAAACAATGCACTGTGGCACCTACACACCTGCACCTACACCTGCCCCTGCCTGTGACACAGCCCCATCACACAGCCCTACAAACACCCCTTCCCAGCCCCCTCACAGGATCACACTGTACACCAATAAGCACCTGGCAGGGGCCACACACATGAACTCTGCCCTGCTGGGGTAGGGGACACACATATGAACCCCCCCATGGTGAGGCCACACACATGAACCAGACCCCAGGGATGGGGGCCACAGACATGAACCCTGCCTGCCGAGGGGGGCCATAAACATGTACCCCACCACCTGTGGCAGTGGCCATGCCTCTGGATCCCATCCTCTGAGGTGGAGGGGGACAACTGTTGCCACTGCAGACCTTGGCAACTGCTCCAGACACCCACCCTATACAATCAGCAACAGCTGAACTGCAATGTAAGGCCCCCCTGACACTGACAGTACTCCATAGCACACACAAGATGGGACATCCATTCTCCTCCCCTAAATGGACGCTCAGGATGTATAGGACTCATCAAAATGCCACTACGATGCACACCCTATCTCCTGAACGACCCATGCATGAGTGCACGATGTGATGCCTGACCAAACAGTGTCTCAGTATAATGGTGCTGCAGGTCATCCCCCTCCCTGTTGCCCTGTGGGAAAGCACCCTGGTGATTGGGCATGGTAGCCATGTGCAAACAGTCATGTTGTGCAGCATGGTGCATGCTGTGATCACTCTGCAAGCCTTCCCAGGGGCCAACATCACTGTGCCACCATTGTGGTCCAGGCAATGGAACCGCATATTTAGCACCCTGATGATCCTCTTGATAGTGGCACATATCCTCCTATGTGCCTTGTTGTATGCCTCCTCCTCCTCCCTCCTGTGCAATATGAAGAGCAGTACCATCAGGTATGGTCAGAGTGGGTATCCACTATCACCTAAGCACTGGTTACAGAACAAATGTGGGTGTCCCATGGCAGTGTGCACAGCTTTGTTGCGCATATGACACATCCATATTCACTCAGCAGCCACCCATTGACACCTTGATGTGCCACGAGGTGGTCACTCATCCTGGATCCATCGAACACGTATGAATTATGGGTCGACCCAGGGTACTTGGCACACACATTGATGATGATACCATCTGCATCAAATATTATCAGACAGTTGATGCTGTGGAAACCCTTTCTGTTCCTGTACACCTCTTCATCCATGGTAGGTGCTATGATGGTCACATGGGTACAGTCTATAGCACCCACATCATTGGGTATGCTATGAATTGTGTGGAATGCCTCCTTTATGGCATGGATGTCTGCGTCAGCTGTGGGGAACCATATGTGGTCATGCACATGTTGGAGTGAGGCATCCATGAGCTGGTGCAGGGCCCTTGACATGAACGACTGACTGACACCTGTGACGTCCCCTGTGACCCTCTGGAAGGAGCCTGTGGCATAGTATGATAGGGCACACTGTACTTTCATTTCCATGGATGTGACACGTGAATTATGTGTCTGGGCTGTCAACTGCTCTTGGAGGATGTGGAAGAGCACTGAGGCTGTGTCATGGTCCAGGTGATACCACTCAATGCACTGTCCCTCATGGAGCTGAGCTACAGCTGTATGTGGCCTAAATATCTTGGGCCTGTGTTGTCTCCTCAGAACCCTTTCTCTCTCCCTCCCTCTCACCATCCCACAGGAGGACAATTTATTTAGTTTATGTTTACTGGGTGAGGTGTGCTAGCCATAAAGATGACTATCTTCAGGCATGACCCGGGAGGTTACAAGGTAGTGAAACAGAGAAATACAAAACAAAGTATTTGACAGCAGAGATACAAAAACAGTGGCATTGTCAGCAAGGCACACAACAGTATGATACTAAGATAATGGCAAAATATGCACTAGCAGGCAGATTATAGCAAGTGCAAGTACTATTCAAAACATAGATCAAGACAAGGTATTTAACAGCAGGGTTACAAAGCAATGGCATTGTCAACAAGGCACACAACCGTATGATACAAATAACAGCAAAATGTACAATAGCAAGTAGATTATAGCAAGTGCAGATACAATTGAAAACACAGATCAAGGGATACCTAGTATTGAGGCAAAGGGTGATAGAGTGGGGTGGAAAAGATGTCATGGCTGGGATAAGTTTGCAAGGGAGCAAAATAAAATAGGGATGAACTAAGGTAGAACAGCATAGTAGGCATAGCCCATGGGGGGCATATCATAGGGATGAAGGACTGGTTGCAAAATCATTTGGAGGGAGCAAATAAGGAGCTTCATTACAGAGAGTCAGGGAATTATGGAAATTAGGGGTGGTAGGACAGAGCAGGGTTCAGAGAAATGCAGCTCTGGGTAGCCAGGAGACAGGTGGGGTTAGAGAGAACAAGCAGGGGGTAGCAACTAGGAAGGAGGTGTAGCCCAAGCAGAAAAATTATAGACAAATAGAGGGAAGGGAAGCAGGGAGGCATGTAGCTAGGTGACATGACACAGGAGTAGGCAACAGGATTAAGGGGGTTTAAAGCAAGAGCATGGATTCAAGGAGATAAGGTGGTTGTGAAGTGCTTTTTTAAAGGCAGCATGGGAAAGTGCTTAGCGAATCACTAATGGGAGGGTGTTCCAATACTGGGGAGCATGGTGGGCAAAAGCACTGGCACCTTTGGATGTGTTACTTTTTGGGACACACATGAGAGATTTATTAGCAGAACATAGGACTTACTAATTGATGGGGTTAGCTGCAACAGCCCACGCACTATATTCAATACCTTTAAGGCCATGTTCACTGAGCTCCTCCACCCCCTCTCCCCACTGCTCCTGCCGTGTCCACCCCCCCAAATGCTCAACCGCCTGAACCCTACCCCACCAGCACCCCCAGACCAGGGAACCGACCCTCCTTCTTCCTTCAACAAGTATCCACTGCTGAGACTCAGAGGCTGCTTGCCAGCCTCTCCCCGCACACTGGCGCAGGGCATGATAACCTGGAGCCGAAACTGCTCAGGTTGGGTGCCCACCTCCTTGCCCGGCCCATAACACATATCTTCAACTCCTCATTAACTACTGGTGTCATCCCATACATCTGGAAAGTAGCCAAGGTTACCCCTGTTCTCAAACAAGGAAACCCCAAAGACCCCTCTAACTACCGGCCTATTGCCATTCTGTCGGCAGCCTCCAGACTCCTAGAGAAAGTTGTGGCCTCCCAGTTAACCGACTACTTGCAGGTACACAACCTCCTCTCCCTGGCCCAACACGGGTTTAGGAAGGGGCAGAGTATGGCCACTGCCCTCGCAGTAGTCACCTCGCAGATCAGAACTACTACCGACCAGGGCAACCTCATGGGCGCGATCTTCGTGGACCTCTCCAAGGCCTTTGACAGGGTCGATCACTCCCTCCTCAGCTCCACCCTCCTCTCCCTCGGACTCTCTAACCCTGCCCATGCTTGGTTCCTCAATTACCTTACTGGTAGGAAGCAATACACCAACTTTAACCAGACCCATTCCCACCTCACCACTGTCCAATGTGGGGTCCCCCAAGGGTCCGTCCTCGGTCCGATGCTCTTCTCCCTCTTCATCAACGAACTACCGTCCATCCTCACCCATGGGCTAACCACCTTATACGCTGACGACCTTGTCATCTCATCCTACATAGTGATCACAACATTGGCTCCACCATCTCCCTACTAAACTCCGACTTCAAGGGGATCCAATCCTGGCTGGCTGAACACAAGCTCACCATCAACCTTAAGAAAACCCAGGCCATGCTCTTTGGCTCCCTGAACAGAACAAAATCCTACCACACCCCCCTTCTAATCCATGGGGCCGATGGCTTGCCCCTGCAGATGGCTCCTGTAGTCAAGTATCTCGGCGTCACTCTGGACCCACAACTGGACCTCTCCCTACACATCCGAAACATCTGCAAGGCCACAAATGCTAAACTCGGTCTCGCCTACAGAGCCAAAACCTGCCTCACCCCAGCGGCCCAAGTGGCTCTAGCCAGGGGAGTTCTCCTCCCCTCCCTCTGCTATGGACTCATGACCTTTGCCCCCGTACCTAAATCCATCCTCTCGAAATGGGATACGGCCTACAACAGCATCTGCCGCTTCACACTTTCTGCCCTTCCCCTTACCCACCGCTGCGACCTCTACACTCGTCTCGAGTGGTTCCCCCCTGAGAAGCACCGCATCTTTGTAGTAGGTAACTTCATCGACAACATCGTCAGATCAGCCACCCCTGCTGCCCTTGCCCTTCCCCTCAACCTCGACCCCTGTACCTACCATCTTAGGTCTAGGGCAGCACTCAACCGTCCAGTCCCTAGAACTTGCACCCTTGCCGGGGAATCGGGCCTTCACCCACTATGCCCTGGAACTGTAGAACTTATTCCCATCCCTAACATGGGCTACCTCCTCTCATACTGGATTTAAAGCCTCCCTTTGACACTTCCTGAAGGGCTCCTCCACTTGCCCCTGCACCTCGTAGCCATGCCCCTACTCTATGCTGACACAGGGGGCCCTGTGCCCTCCGGGCCCACTGCACTTACCCTCCTGATAACCCGGGCAAACTTTGACAATCTGGATCACTCTTATTGGTGTCGTCTGCTCCCCCTTTGCAGGCAAACTTAACTCACCCACTGCCTATGTTGGCCATAGCTCTTATCTCTCCTGGGTCATGTGTAACCACCCCCGGGCTCATGTGTTTTTTACTGAATGTCTCCACTCTATGTATTCTGATATTTCACGGTATGCAATAGTTGTACTAGTCACCTCACTGTATGCAAAAGCTGTATTAGTCACTGTACCTGTAAAACTCAAGTTTGTAACTCTCCCGGGTCGCACCTGAAAATAGGCACTTGGATGTCTAGTGTGACTTACCCGGTAAACAAAAGCAAATAAATAAATAACTGGATGTCTGCAGAATAAGTAAGTCAGCCAAGGTTTGGGGAGTTTGAGATCTCATAATGTTGTCATAATGCTGTCAACGAGGGAGCCAAGTAAGCAATAAGACATGACAAGGTGTGTGTTAGACACTTTAACACATGGCTAGGAGGCATAGTGAGGCACATGGCCACCGGCCGAGTATGTCCAGCCGCCTAGCCATGTGTTAAAGTGTCTAACACATACCCTGGAGTGGTTTATTGCGCTTATGAAATGGGTTCTAAATTGTACATGGATGTAAAAGTTAAAATTATATGGACTGAAAGATGGAAAACTTACATCTTTGTCTTTAATTTTTGGGAAATAGTTCTTCTGCCTGGATGAGGTTTTTTTAGTTAATTAGTTTTGTCCTACTGTGGCCAACATCAGTAATCTTTGCTGTGGTGGTTGTCATGGTCCCTTCCCCCCCCATACACACGAATATCACTTCTGTTAATCATCTTGGAAATATATCTATTTTTTTTTTAATTGGAGTAGCGTGGAAAGCAAGGAGCGAGTGTCCGATGAGCAGGAACACCAGGGCGGTATGTAAGTGAGAAGAAGTGAATGTGCCTACTACGAGACCTAGTTGAGCCAGGGAGTTGACAGAGACCATTGAGTGGAGAGGAGTTGCATGAGAGAGCGGGTGGACGAGAGATTATGTTTGCGTTTTATTTCCTTTTTAAAAGTATGAAAAAGATGTTGAAAAGGGTAGATAAGGGAACTAACAAGTGGCAGAAGGTTTTGGGCTGAGGAGCATAGTGAGTGAGCGAACTGGTGGACGAGGGAGAGATCGTGTCATGTACTGATTTGTTTTTCACAATGTTTCCCCCTGGCCACCCGCTCGCTCACCCACTATGTTCATTAGCCCCCAACCTGCTGCCCACTTGGTAGTTTCCTCCTTTGCTAATCCTTTTCAACATTCTGCTCAAACTTTTAAGAAAAAATGCAGGTTGAAATTGCACTTGCAGTTGGCAAAAAACAAGATTATTTTGCCAACATTCTAAATAGCAGATTTACCAGAATCAGTGCATACTGGCATTACTGGATCTTTTTCCTGTGCATCAGACATATTAGCACACAGGAACTGGTCAATGAAAAAGCTTAAATTTGGATGCCATTTCATAAGTCAGTATAGTCTGGTGGCCCCCATTCATCCATTCATAGCCCAGGGCACATCCTATGAACCCCAGGAGATCATTGCAACTCTCAGTCCAAATGCTACTACTCACTGTACACAGTGCCATGTACCATGTGGAGAAGCTGCCACCACAGTTGGAGGTCCCCTTTTAAGTGGACCATGATCCGACACACCTGTGGAGTCACGCACATCATTGGGTGTCGCTGTCCAGTATGCTTTTCTGCATCTTGATATGGTGGCTGCAAGTGCACCACACTATGGCGGCATGTCTGCGCCTGAGGTCAGACAGTTGGGAGTGTACCCCTACAAATTGCAGTGGGTGTCTGCATGCATATATACCCATGACCACTGGGGGAACACTCTGGGAGGCAACAGAGCCCTAGGATGTGAGTGGATGTGTTCATACCATACTGTATGCTACTACCCTATCCATGTCCCACTGGTCCTGGACATATGGGGTACCCATGGTGAATACACCGGCTATCTGTTGCACACCCACCTGCAGTGTACACCTTATGCTGTCCAGCATAGATGCCCCTGTGTGCTGTGCCCTGCGTGATGCCCCTACGGGTGGTGTCCATATCTGGGCAGGGTGTTTTGTGCTGTGCTCCTAACCTTTTGCTCTTCCTTTGTGTCTCCCTAGGACTTTCAAAGGCAGCCAGATGTCATCATTCTGGAGCAGCGGGGGCTTGATGCAGCTGTATCACTGATGGTAGCACTGCCATGGCAAAGGATATCCCTCATCCTCCCATTACCACCTGTCCTGGAGGGTGAGTGTGGCTGACATCCACTACAAGTACAAGGTGGGGGATATGTGGGCCATTGCCAAACCCTCCAAAGTATGTTGTGTCAGTGACTATGGTGCATGTGTGTGTTTGCTGTTATCAGCATTGTTCCACCATGTCCCCATCACTCATGGCTGTCTACCCACCTTTCTCCTCCAGGGGCATCGTGGACCACTGTGGTGCCTGGTGCTGTATCCGGGAATACACCAACACCACCTCTCCAGGCTTCAGCGGGGACTCCAAGAATGAGGAGGACTGGGGGCAGTGTTCCTTGTGATTCTGTCAGCCTTTGTGGCCCCTGTGCTGTTCAATATGCCTTTGTCATTATTAAAGATGACTGTTCTGCATACACTAGTATCCTAATCATTTCCAGTGGTGGTGTGTGTCCTCCGTCAGGGTTTTGGAGGGCATTATACATCTCTGCGTGCAGCCTGCTGTAGCTGGCATTGCCTGCAGGGGTGCATGATTGTGCTGCAGGGGGCTGCACTGGCCCTGCATCCATCACCATGGCCTGTGCTGCTATCATACCATTGGAATGCAGTGGAGGTACCTATGGTGGAGACTTCATCTGAGCTATGGGGTGTGTCCATGTTCTTCTTGACACTCACCATATATGGCAGTGGCACACACTGGCTCTGTCCTGGGTCCATGCATGATCCGCACCCATGTATTGGCAGTCAGATCCTGGGGATCACCTGCATCCATGATTTCATGTTTTCTGCCCTACCCTGAATTCCAGGGGCACTGTCAGGGTGCATGAGCAAGATGGGGATGGCCACTCACATCCATGGGTGCTGGCACCTCTGTGTGTCAGTCACACAGTTACCACGGTGCACTCTGTGGTGCTCTCTATGGTGCTTCCTGGTGCTTTCTGATGGATGGTGTGCCATACTGTGGGTGTCATCCTCTGTATCTGACTATAACACTAAAGTGTTGTGCCCAATGTGCTGCACATTCTCTTGTGCCTGTGTATGCCATGTCTGCCATTGGGTGGCCTGCTGGGGTGTTGCCCTGCATCCTGGGTGCTGTGGGGTGTCCTCACAGTGGCATCTACCTGGTGCTGTACCTGTGGGGCGGTGTGCACCGTCCATTCCCTGGGGCATCTTAAGTGCCTGTGTTGCATGCCTGAAGTTTATGGCTGTCCTCCACCCCACATATTGCTTCAGATCCTCATCCACATGCCTGGGTCATGTGGTGCTGGTTGTGCATGTGCGTACAGTACCACATGCACACCGCTACCTGGCCATGCCCCCAGGTACAAGCATACTATGTTTGGCACATAGCTATGCATTTGCCATCACTGTGCAGGGCACACTGTTGTTCATGAATGCTGCTATGGCATAGTGCACATGGTATACTGTCATATGCCATTGCACTCTTCACTTATGTGCCGCACATCTGTGGCTGGGGCTTCATTTTATTTTAGTTGACCTGGAAAGGAGGACTAGACAATTCTGCCTATTTTCAGCCTCGTCCCAGGGAAGGGGGATACAGATGGATGCCAACTGACATTGAACCAGATTAAGCTGTTGGTGGTATTTCTAGTGAATGAGGGAAATTTGGCCAGGACACTGGGGAAATTCTCCAACTCTTTTCTGCAGTGGGTGCTGAAGTGCTGCAGGAGAGATGGCTGACCACAGTTTGGTGTAGTAAAAAAAAGTTTCTGGAGACCAGTCACTCAGTTCATCATAAGAAATGTAGTTTCATTTTGATATTTTCTTAGAACACCATGATCCCCTAGGTATGCCCAACATTTCACCCAACACAGGGCTTCCTCAGGGGCTTAGGATCTTGTGTTCCTAAATAAATTCTTTCATTATTGGCTTTAGAACAACTAGGATTCAGTTTCCTGTTTGTTTCTAGCTTCAGATTATAACTTTAGTTTTATATCTGAAACAAGTTACAACCACTTGGAGTCTGTGCTTAGTTTCATTTCAGACTGCCCAGGGATATCATTCCAAACTTCCCTTCACTCAGGTTTCTAGCATTACAATGCTCATTTCTTGCCTAAGCTAAATAGCATGTGGTGCAGTTTCCTTGACCACAGTTTGGAACAGACTTTTAAGGAGAGAGGACATAGTGCAGCAGTGGTGGCTGCTTCTTTGGATTTGGACACTGATATGAGTGTTGTAATACTGGCTATGGGGGAGGAAAACCCTTTTGTGGACTCCTCTCAATGTGAAATGGAAACCAATGTACAAGATACAGAGTGGAAAAGATGAAAAGGGACTTGCCAAGGTTGGAGGAATGGTCAAATGTATGGCAGCTCAGATTCAATGCAAAGAAGTGCAAGGTAATGCACATGGGAAACAAAAACCCAGGGGAAACGTACACAATGGGGGGTGAGATACTGACAACAGTAAAAATAGAAAGGGACCTGGGGGTAATTATATCAGATGACCTAAAGGTGGGCAAGCAATGTGAGAAGGCAGTAAGGAAGGCTGGGGGGATACTGGGATGCATAGGAAGAGGCATCAATAGTAGAAAACAGGAAGTTGTTATCCCTCTGTACAGACAGTTGGTGAGACCCCATCTGGAGTACTGTGTGCAGTTCTGGAGACCCCATCTCCGCAAAGACATAGACAGAGTGGAGGCTGTCCAGAGGAGGGCAACCAAAATGGTGCAGGGTCTGCACCAGAAGACATACGAAGAAAGACTAAAGGAGCTTAATATGTATACCCTTGAGGAAAGAAGGGAGAGAGGGGACATGATAGAAACTTTCAAGTACCTCAAGGGAATTAACAAAGTCCAAGAGGGTAGCATCTTCCAGAAAGAGAGATGTGGAAGAACAAGGGGGCACAATTTGAAGATTGGGGGGAATGGCTCAGAGGTAATGTGAGGAAGTATTTTTTCACTGAGAGGGTTGTGGATGCATGGAACAGACTCCCTGAAGAGGTCGTGGAGTCAAGAACAGTGGGGGACTTCAAGAATGCATGAGACAGGCATAAGGCAGTCCTAGTGGGGGTAGGAGGAAGTAAGCTGTTGGTTAACTAGGATCTGCAGCTTATCTGTTAGGTAGGAAAATGGGCAGACTAGGTGGGCCAAGCGGTCCTTATCTGCCGTCAAATTCTATGTTTCTATGTTTCTATGTTTCTAGGCTGAAGAGGAGAAGTTACAAGCAGAGTTGGAATTTAAGTAAAAACAATTGCTGGGTCTCATTACGGCAGCTGAATGGGATTTCCTCACAAGTAAGCAGAAATTGGAGGACAAACATAAAAAGAGGAAGCGGTCAGCGTCTAGTCCGTCCCAGTTTTAAGTAAACGGTTAGCGCTGGAGGCTGAATCTGGACCAGGCTTAGGAGCTTGTCCGGACCACGTCTTCAGGACGGAAGTATTAGTTTTGGATGGCTCCCAACCAGCTGAACATGCCCCTATTTCAGTTTGGACCCCTGGTTCTGCTGTACAAGCAGGATGGCTGTTACATTGGGATCATTGAGTCCCTGATCATGCTATTCCCTTGCTGGACTCTCCAGAAAGTCTAGTATTGTGACTTTGGGAGGAATCCATTATGCAAGTAACTGACACTGAGTCCTAGCCTATAGCAGCTGCTGCTGCACGGGTTGAAATTGAGGCCTCAGAGGGTCAAACTGCTCTAGATGCGGTGTCTCCAGTAGACTATCCTTTACCTACCGATCCCTCCCATGTTAGATTATCTGATACTTGACTCTGATTTTGTCAGACTGGCAGAACGGAGAGCGTTTTTATTCTGAGGCTCCACTTGCTGGTGTGTCTATATTGCTGTTGTCTGAGCAGGAGACCATGAGAGGGCAGGGAAATTCATGGCCAGGTTCACAAGGATCTAAGACAGTTGCTGGTCTTTTTCGTAAACTGGCAGAGGCTGCAAAAAGATGATTTTTGGTTCATCTCAGGTATAAGGGTGCTGTTCCTATTGTACCTGATAGGGTATGGGTAGGGAAAACCCTGATTAAAGACTCTATGGGGTTTTCACCCACAGAGGTTTATGCTTTTATTCATGCCCCAGGGGACCAGACATATGACCTTAGTTTTTGTATTATGCAATCCTTGGATAAATTCTTGAAATCATATTATGTATTAAAAGACACGGACATTTGGCTTGATTTTTTTGGTTATTCCTATAACTAAGCCAGCTATTGATACTATGACCATTCTTTTCCAGAATGAAGGAGTTTGTATCAATGATATGTTTTGGCTAGAAAAAAAGTGCACTGTTATGGAGCAACCCAGACCAATTATGGATGAAAATGGGTTTTGGAATGGGAGATGGCTGTTTCGGGTTCAACTCCACCCAAACTGAAGCAGGGATCCAGCATTTGCCCAGTTCTTTTTTTATAGGGCATGATCGGGGTGTTGTCTTCTATGCAGGACAACCCAAGAGTTGTTACCGGTTTGGGGCCTTGGATCATTTGAATGTTGATTGTGACAAAATGAAATGCTTTAACAGTGGTCTGTTGGGGCATACAGCTCCTCAGGGTGTTGCACCTCCTTTCTGCAATTTATGTGGTGAAGAGGAACACTCTTTTCAGGATTGCCCTTGGGCTGCCCATAATACAGCAGAGGAGCCTGATCATGATTTCTTTTTGGCTAAAGCAAAACTGTCTTTTGGTCATTCTTTTAATACCTCAACAGAAAATAGTTTTCCTCCTCATGGTCATGGGAGGGGCAGAGATAGTGGCTTTGGAGACAGAGGGAAGCCTCAGAGATCTAAATCTCGAACTGCTAGACTGGAACCTCTTGTATTGGATATTCCTGAGTCTTTTAAGGGAAAGCAATCATCCCAGACAAAAACTAGACCAGCAGAAGATGATACTCCGTATGCCACCCCTCAGGGGTCACCCCTTAGAACTGTAACATTAACTTCCTTTTTGCAACAACAGGGTGCTATTGTTTTGGTGATGATTCCTTCCACCCATAGACTCTGAGGAGGATTTGAGGAGTTCATTGGTGTCTTGCCCATCAAATACAGTTTTGTGTTCAGATATTTTGGAGGTTGAGGATAAAGCTTTACCTCCTTCTATTTCACAGGTGCTGGTGGGTGAGGGGGTGGGAATTTTGCTGTCCCTCTTCCTTTGTCTAATAGGTTTGCTGCTGCTTTCACAACTTGGGGAGAACAGGTAGACTCTGAGCTCCCTATGGAGGGTGTTGCTCCAGATTCTTCCCCCCCCCCGGGAATTTACCCCCCTACGAAAACCCCCAAAGGCTGATCTCTCCTAGAAATGGATAACTAGTTCTAGTGGAAAGGTGGCTATACTTCCTCCCTGAACTGTTATGTTTAAAGATTGCTGGTTTGAATGTTAATAGTATACAATCAATGAGAAAGCATTTTTCTATGTTTGGGATTTTACAACAATTGTAGTATAATGTTTTTTTTTTCTCCAAGATACCAGATTGCATTCAGTTGTGGAGATAAATCAGGTCCCTGCAGCTTGGACATAGGGACCATCTTTTTGGTCTCTGGGGCTGGATACCTATAGTGGTGTAGGGTTTTGTTTCACCTTTCCAGGGGTGAAGGTTTATCAACTGGTAGATATTGTCCCAGGTCGTTCATTGTTTTTGGATGTAGAATTAAATTCAATACAATGTAGATTGATGAATATTTAAGGGCTGCAATTCAAAGTGTTCCGTATTGAATTGCTGAAAAAATTCATCCCTTCTTATATACTAGCTGACGGATAATTTTTGGGGGTGACTTTAATATCAATTTATCACATGTAGGATCTGCTGACAAAATTTATTGTGATAAGGCTTTTTTACGTCTGATGATTGGACAAGCAGGTCTAAAAGATGTGCATGGGAAGGGAAGTCAAATTGTTCATCCTACTTTTTATAAGGGATCTCTCTTTTCCTATACTGATATGATTTTTATTCATCGCACCTTGCCAGTGTTTAAAACGCAATTAATACCTGTAGAAACTTCTGATCATGTGCTATTAGGAGTACATTTTGAGACCCCGCCTCGAAGAATGGCTGGACCAGGGTACTGGAGATTGAACTCTTTGAGTTTAAATGACCCTGATGTCCTACATGCATTAACTAACATGGTTCGGGATAAGGTTACTACACAATTTTTATATGACGATGTTGGTGTATGGTGGGAGGATCTCAAACTTTGTTTGATTAGTTTTTTTTGGGATGAAGAGAGAACTAGAAGGGCATCTGCTTATTCAATTTACTTAACGCTTCGGAATCGGTTAGGAGTATTATTGTTTAAACTCCATGCTGGTCATGATGAGGTTCATATGGAAATACAGGAGATTAAAATTAAATGGCTTGTTATGAATATGATCATTTGCTATCTTTAAGTAAGGAACACTCTTTTGGTACTCAGGGGAAGTTGGAACAAGGTAGCTCTTTTCTTGATAGTCAAAGGAGGAGAGAGAAAAAGTTGATGTCTGGTTTGTTGAATTCACAGGTAGTTTTGGTGGATAATAATACTGGTATCATGGCAGTTTTGGAAAATTATGTACAGGAAGTATTTGGGACTCCAATGCCAGATTTGGGCTTTGATACACACATTTTATCGTTAGCATCACTCCCACAGTTGCAGCCAGAGTTGCAAGAGTCTATGGTTTTGCCTTTTTCTCGGCAGGAACTGGTACTTAAGGAATTAAGAGGGAATGTCGCTCCTGGGTCTGATGGGCTATCTGGGGACATTTATAAAGTATTATGGCAGATTATACCTGAAGACATGTTAGCGGTTTATAATTTGTTTTTTACAAGATCAGTGTTTACCAATTTCATTATATGAGAGGCTTATGATTTTTTTATTCAAATCTGGAGATCATGAGAATATTTTAAATTGGCGACCCATTACTTCGTTAAATACAGATTTTAAAATATTGTCTAAATTATTAAGTAATAGACTAGCATCTGTCATGGAAGGCTTGATTATCCCTACACAATTTTGTTCAGTTCCTGGTTGGAAAATAACTGATGCTCTTTTATTATTGAAGGAATTGATGGATGTTCCCAGTCTGTCTGGGGGCTGGTGATAAGGATATATTGTTAGTCTTGATCAGGTGAAAGCATTTGATGGAGATTCACATTCATTTTTATGGCATTGTTTGGGGGCATATGGAATCCCGGAGATCTTTATCCAATGGATTTGATTATGTTATGCTTTGGCTTATGTGAGGCCATATAAAAATGGGTGGATAGGGTAGAAGATTTGGGTCCAGAAGGGAGTATGACAGAGCTGTCCTTTAAGTCCTTTATTGTATGTGTTTATGTTAGATCCCTTATTCTGTATGATTCAGCGTTCCCTTTTGGTATATGGGTTGAGAAAAGGATGTGATTTGGATTATAAGGTATTGGCCTATGCAGATGATGTCTGTCTGCTAGTTAGGGATGGGTCATCCATCCGGTTGGCCTGTGGATTGCTTCAGGAAGTGGGTAGACTCATGGGGGCTGGAATTAATATGTCTAAGACTCACTGTTTAGATATTAATGGATTCCCTGGACCTGGAATCCTGGTGGGTGGTATTCCAGTTTCTGAGATTCCTTGTCGCATTCTGGGCATTTATTTTGGGGAGAGAATATGGCAAAGTTTAAATGGGAACAAGCTTTGTTGTTGGGACATGCTATAGTAAAGTTGTGGAACAGGTGGAAAATGTCAAAGAAAATCAATCACTCAGTCAATCAATATCTTTATTTATCCAGGCGGACACCATTGAGCAAGCTCATTTACAAGGTGGACCTGCAACGTACAAACAATAATACAGTTGAACAAGTTACAGTCATATGGAGCAGTAAAGCTGCTAACTTTTTACAGTAATAATATGCATATACAGGTGATAGACATCATACATTAGTCAGAAGACAGACATCAGTATAGTGCTTGTGCTGGAAACGTGCCCAAAACTGTGCAATTTTGAGAGCATTTGTTAAGGAAGTGGCAGGCACTTGGGAGAAAAGGGCAGGTAGTCAAGGTCAATTTAGTATGACAGGCTGAGGGTTGGGATAGAGAGAAAGAGGGGAGCAAGCAAGGAACTGTCTGGTGGGGGGAGAATACCAGCTGACTAATACCCTTTGCAGCAGCGGTGGAGGGTAAGAACTGCAGGGTTTTTGTGTGCTGTACATGACCAGTTGGGGTAGCGCAGATTGGTGGTAGGAACCACGGAGGATTGGTGAACATACGATAACTTGAGGCAGAAGCACAACGGAGAGTAAATGTGTAGTGAAGGTGCTGCCATGTATGGGGAATAAGGTTAGCAAGCGCTGAGCAAAGCAGTTTCAGGTTTCCGTTATGCCATCATGGTATAGAGTTTTGAATAAGCGAATACTAACTGGAGACCTCAGCTTTAGAGATTTCTGGATTTTGTTCCAGAGTGAGGGAAGTGAGAAGCCTATGGCAGCTCTCCCGAAGTGTGTGTGAGCCATAGGTATGTATAATGAGATCAGGGAGCAGCTTCTGAGGGTATAGCTTCTGGCCACAATCAGAGTCAGGCAGTCAGCAATGTATTATGGGAGTTTGCCACTAATGGCTCTGAGTGTCCAGAGTGCTGCATTCATGTTGCACCTGTATTGAAGGGAGGTCCAGCCCATAGCGGCATATAGTGAGCAATGATGGGTAGAGAGGGGGAGGTCGGTGATGAAACGTATAGCTCTGTGGCAAAGCGTATCTAGTTTTCCAAGGTATAAGGCAGCGCAGCTACTATATATGAAGTTCGCATAGTCAACTAAGGACAGAAACGTAGACTGGACTAGCCATTTCTTTGCATCTGTGGTTAGGAACCATCTTATCCTATAGAAAATGCAAAGTCTTTGCCTTAGTTTTTTCAACAGGTCATCCAGGTGGTCAGCAAAGGATTGTTTGTAATCAATCCAAGCCCCCAGATATCTGAATTTCAAAATACATTCTAGGTTGTCTCCCAGGATCGTGGTGATTGGGGAAGGGGCGATTGTAGTAGGGTGAGTCAGATGGATGGCAGGGGAAAATAACATGGCTTTTGTTTTCTTGGCATTTAATAACAATTTTTTGTTGATTAGTTGACGTTGCAGTATACTGAAATCTTTTTGTAGGTTAGCGCATGCCACTTCAGGTGTATGGTGACTCAGGTAAAGTACTGTATCATCCGCGAATAGATGAATACTTGCCTCCTTGATTCCCACATCTGTGTTGTTGATGTATATAGTGAAGAGGAGAGGTCCCAAAATAGATCCCTGGGGGACACCTCTTTGTAGCAGTTTGGGGGCAGAAAGTTCACCATCAGTCTTTACCTGCTAGTATCTGTCAGCCATGTAGTCACGGAACCAGTTTAGAGAGGCAGAGCCCAGCCCTATCGATTTCAGAGAGGCGAGGAACAGGCTGTGATCAACTGTGTCAAATGCTTTACTTAGGTCAAGAAATACAGCACAGACAAACTTTTTGAGCTCCAGCTCTTGTTGCCAATTATTAGTTACCTTGGCTAATACCAAGACCGTGCTATGGTTGGCTCCGAAGCCAGATTGTGGGGGTTTAGTAGTTTTTCGCTGTCGATGAAGGATCTCAGTTGGCCATTCACAATTTTTTCCAAGAGTTTTGAGAGTGTGGGGAGGAGGAGGAAGATCAGCCTGTAATTATTTAGGTCACAGGGGTCTCCAGATTTGAATAACTGAATAACGTGTGTAGTTTTCCACATTTGTGGGAGGGTACCTTGTAATAGGGACAGGTTAAATAGATGAGTGGTAGGTGCGGCCAGTACATGACATGCTATCTTTAGGAAGTAGGGGTCGAATGCATCTGCACCGGCACTTTTCTTAGTATCCAGTTGGAGAAGCAGGTCTTCCACTTCCTTGAGGGAAACAGGTGTGAAAGAGAAGGGCTGGCTTGCAGAGTCAGAGTTTGGGGGGGGTTATGTTGAGCTGGGTGCGCAAGTTGCATGCAGGCGAGTTGTCAAAGGCTAGACCTGCTGTGGTGAAGTGTGTGTTGAATGCCTGCAGTATCTCTTTTTTATCATTGATTTCTGCATTGTCTGAGATGATTTTTGTGGGAAGTGTGTTTTGTGACATGTACCCCGACAGTTCTTTTAGCGTGGCCCAGAATGTGGAGGGATGATTGGATGCAGAGTCTAGTTCTGCTTGGTAGAATCTAGCTTTGGTTTCCCTAATCATCTTGGTGCAGCGGTTCCTGACTGTTCTAAAGAGGCACCAGTCATCCTCTTTTTGGGATTTACTGGTGTTTTTGTTAAAAACATTTTTGGTACCGGTATTTTTATTTATTAGTACGATTTTCTTTTGGCCCCTAGATTTGGAGACCTCGCTGATGAGGTGTTTTTTCAGTTGTGTGTGGGGCAGTAGATTAAATCCTGTGAAGTGTAACATTCTTTATAAATCATTGAAGGCAGGAGGCCTTAATATGTTGCATCCCAGTTTTTTTTTTTATGATCTTCTTGTATAATAATCTTCTTCCGTTACTAAAGGGTACTGTTAAGTTGTGGGGGTAATGGGGGTATGATGTGTTGGCAGGAAATTTGGGAGAATGGAAGTCAGACCATTATTTACATAAAAATAAATATAGTCCCTGTCTGGTGAAGAGATGGGAAGGTGTATCTGATGTTTTGAAAAATTGGGGAATAACAGTGGAAGCTTCTCTTAACCTTTCTAGGAGGGCTGTCTATGCGGATATTATTTTACAGTGTTTTGATGAGAATGTCTTTACAGAATTTTTGCAGATAGATCAGAAACAACTGTCTGATTATGTGACCAATGATCAAATTCCTGTTCAAATGTGGGATACTGTATGGTTGGGGATTCATGGCCAAATTAATGTGAAGGGCAATCAGAAACATAAATCTTTGCCAGAACATTATTGTCTGAGGGAGCATTGTATCCTGAAGATTGAGACAATGAATCATTTGTATTTTGCTTGTCCATATGTGATGCAATTGTGGGACATAGTAAATAAATAGATGGAAATGGGCGGATCCTATTTCGCCAGACTCTAATTTGTTGTTTTATGGGTTAATTCCAAAATCACATGTTAATTTACATCCTGGAACTCTTCATGTAATTTATATTAATTTTCTGTATTGGCTATGGATAGGGCATTGTAGATTGGTATTACAACAGCAGTACATACCAGCTTTGGAACTTTTTTACATGATATGTTCATCTTTACATAGCTGAAAACAGTCTGAATGACGACTTTACAGTTCGGATCTTTGGGTCCAGTTTTGGAGTGATTTTGATCATATTTAGAGTACATTTGTTGTTGGTAACTTTCATGATCTTTGGGGTTTTTTTCCACAAAATTTTGTCTTTGAGGAGTTCATTAGGATTAACATGTGATTTTGATGATTACCCCCCTGCACTCAACAAAATGGGGAAGGGGGATTTGGATATATTTATGGAATGGGGTGAAGATGTTGGTTTTTCACATATTTGTTTGGCTGGAGGACTATTACCCTGCTGTTTTTGTGGGGTGGGGGAGAGGATATGTTTATGTGCTGTTATTTTTCTTTTTTTTTCCTTTTAGAGATTGCTGTATGAAGTAATACCTTTTAGTTTTTTTTTTTCTTCCCTTTCTTTACTATTGTTTGATTTTGTGTTGGGTTATGAAATTCACTAAGTATGAGTGCAATGCTTTTCCGTTATGATTTTGTATATTGTATTGTGTGCATTAACACAGTGTTATAATTTGTTTTGATTTTGATGTTTATAATAAAAATTCCACTACTCGCCTGCAGGTTGGCATTCTAGTCCAAGATGGCGGATCGACCTGATGGTTGAACAGAGGCTGGTGTACCTGAAGAGGCCTTGATCTCCCTCTCTGCAGTTCCAACAATGGAGATCAAGCAAGTAGAAGCTAATGCACCGCAGAGTACTGTTTTAAGTACAATGTCTGGAGACAAGATGCGAGATGAACCTGACAGGGAGGATAGTTGCGATGAAGAAGCTTTTATCTCACAACTCTCAGCTTCCCAAAGAAATCGTTTATGGGCTGCCTTGAATAAACAAACAGCAACTGAAGTAGGAGAAACAAGGAGAAATTTGCCTGTGGAGACACCATGCATACCTCCTGTTGTGCCTATGGTTGTGATATCTACAGCTGTTAGAGATGACTTGAATATGGAGGTACCAGAATTGCTACCTGCAAAGTCATGTATGGATGAAAGAAAAGAGACTGCTGATGCATCGGCAGAAGCTCAACAACCACTGGAAGCGGTAAGTGACATTACAAATATTGTAAAACCAACACAAGCTCCTAATATAGAGGAAGTTAACCCAGATTCCAGAAAACTGTGCTCTGGGCACCACCATACCCCAGAACATCCAAATTTACATCCATAACCTACTCCATGGACTGTAAATAAAGCTTTATCTACTGCAGATTGGAAATGGTCAAAAGAAGGGTTCTGGGTGGTTGATAATACCATACTACCCATCCCAGGAACACCTCCAGGGCCCAGTAAAACCATAGACCAGATTGCAGATCCTTCTGACAATTTTGATAATGATTTAAGGGCTGAAGATGTGAGACATGGTTCCCCCCCGGACAGCGACCTCCTGGCCCTTCTGTACAACCTTCCTGGGGGGACAAGGTAGAGCAACCGCACAAAACAGATATTGCTCCACAGAGGTTCCCATCTCAGGTATGGGTGGCCTTCCACTCTGTGGATCACCAAACTTACAGTGTTGCCAGCACAAAGAAAAAATGCAGTTCACTTCCACTATCAAGGAGGCTTAGAAACATGCCAGATAGGATATATGTTGGGAAAACGTTAATAAAGGACTCTTTTAGATTTTTTACTAATGAAATTTATGTGATCATACATGCCACAGGCGATTGCAATTTTGACGTGAATTTAAAACTCCGATGGGCCTAGATAGGTTTTGGAGCACCGATAAGAAGAAAAAACATTCTGTACTATGGCTTCCCTTTAAGGCAATCCTGCTTATGAAACCAGCTATAAAAAGCATTGCAATCCTTTTCAGAAATGAAGGGGTAAATGTCCACAATATCTCTCATTGGCTTGGTAAGAAATGTGACATTATAGGACAACCCCATCTGGTTCTTGACGAAAAGCATATTTGGACTGGTGGTTGGAAATACAAGGTTAAGCTTAAAATGACCCCACAATTAGTACAACATTTGCTTAGTTCTTTCTTTTAAGGGAGAGACAGAGGCCACTGTTTTTACCCCAGCCAACCCAGAACGTGCTTTAAATGTGGGTCTTTGCTCTATTTAATCAGCTCAGTATGTGACCGCACCAAATGTAACCTTTGTCTGGAATATGGGCATCACAGTTCTAATTGCAGCAATGAGGTGAAATGTAATCTTTGTGAAGACAGCGGCCACACATATGTTCAATGCCCCTGGGCCATGCACAACAGACAAGACAGACCCCAACAGGAAGACATTTTGGCCAATGCACAAAAACAGAGCATTAACATTCAGAGAATTTCTAGAGAAGTGTAAGAGAACTGTATATTAGAACAACAACAACAGGGACCAGAAAAGAGAAATGAGGCACCTATGCCACAAAATCTGCCCGCACTCCCCTCTTACAACCCCACAGCAACCCCAACCTGACACACAGTTGCCTGCAGTAGCTCAGGTTATGGAGACTGTAGGAACACCAGAAGACCCTGACCTATGCCCACAACCTGATCAGAATACTTCTCAGATAGCGGAATGACCAGACCATGTAATGGAAATTCCACCCCCAGCACAGTTTACAGTAGTCACTAAGAAAAGACCTTACAGTAAACATCTACAATCCCTGTCTAAAATTCCTAAATCAGTGGCTACGTGAAACAAATATGAGGCCTTGCAGTCCTTGGACCAGGAGCCAGATTCTGACTCAGACCAATCCACCACTAAATCTTTCATCCAGGACCCCTTCTCAGACCCAGATATAGGGTCAGAGAACACTACAAAAAAATTGACAAAAAAAAACACTAGAATGTTGGGCATTAGCACAAGACATAGTTCATGCTTGTCCAACATGGGGGACAATGGTTAAAGTATTATTTTCACTTGAGAATTGTAAATGCAGTCTATTTTTGCAGCACTGTTCCCCTTTTCCCTTGTCCCTGGGTTTTTGTGTGCAATGACTGATACTAACACATTTAAAATCTCCTCAGTGAATGCAAATAGCATTCATAATAATAGAAGATGACTAGTTTTGTTTCCCTCATTAGAGATTTTAAACTTGATCTTTGTTGCATACAAGACTACCACTACCCCAGCATCCAACACCCTACATATATCCACCTTACTTGGAGAGAAACTTGAATTTGTTGATAACTTCAAATACCTTGGAGTCTGGATAGATAACAGGCTTAACTATTCTGTCCATATTGAAGAGTTACTTAAAAAGCTAAGACAGAGGCTCGGACTATTTTTTAGAATAAAACATTACCTAAACAGTGATTCCAAAAAAAGGTTAATTCAGGCCTCATTCCTATCCCTCATTGATTATGCTGATTTTCTCTACTGCCATTGTTCAAGTCATCTCTTACATAAGCTGGACACCCTGTATCACAGGTCCATAAGATTTATTACTGACCTTCCCTCCAACACCCATCATTGCTCCTTTATATGGCAGTCAACTGGACATCATTGCAACACAGAAGAAATAGGAATGCTGTTATCTGGATACTCAAAGCGTTAACAGGCAAACTACCGACCTATATCACTGATTGCTTTACCCAAATTACAACCAGGCCATACACCTTAAGGATCAGTAAACTCATCACATTAAGGTCCCCAATGCCTGCACCCGGTATGGGAGGGCTGCTTTCCAGCTATTCCTTAGCAGCTGCATGGAACTCTCTCCAAAATCCATGAAGCTAGATAGCCTACTACCTCTGGCATCCTTCAAAAGATTGTTCTCCCCTTTTTCCAGAGCTCTGCAATTGTTTTATAAAGCATAATCCCCACCTATCTGACCCAACTAAACCTCCTTTTTCTATCCATTATATTAACTCAATTTCTTTCTCCTGAATCACCTATTATATTCACTTAAAAACTAGTTTAGACCATATAACTTATATTTTAGGACTGCTATACCCTTTGTCCTTTTTTTTCCTACAGGCTAAATGGTTCTATTGTTACTTGTATATATGTAAATTGTTGTATATAATCATTTCATGCCATTGTATTGCTATTTATTCTATTCTTGTCTATGTAATAATACTTGTATCCTCATTTGTATGACCACTCAGGTCCATCTTGTAAATGAGCTTTGCTCAATGATGTTCGTCTGAATAAATAAAGATTTTGATTGATTGATTGATTGATTGAAGACTGCATACTAATTCAGAGGTTAGTGCGGCTCAAGGGCCCTGGGTGTGGGGACCCTCCTTTTTTTCCATGGGACAGGAGTAATGTGATGGTGTGGGGATTCTGTTTGGTAGTTATTCCCATACGTTAACTAAACGGATTGACCTCATGTCTGGGAGAGCCTTACTTTTAGAGTTTTTGCATAATGAACAGACATGGTGGCTCATTACAAACTACGTACCCCAAACAAAAAAAGACAGACTACATATGTCCCAGTTGGTAAAATCTTATTTGATAATTTCTCGGAAAATGATATGGGCAGGAGATTTTAATTGTATGATATCAGATATTAGCAAAGACAGGAAAACATATTGTGATACACATGCCTTGAAAAAAATTCTAGAAGATAGTGATTTAATTGATTCATATAGAACAGTACACGCAACAGGTGGTTACACATTTTATAGAAAACAGCTTGCTACTAGAATTGATTATTTATTCCTGTCAAAAACGTTAAAGATTTCTGTGGCAAATGTTATACCTGCACCCAATCCAGATAATTTGATGGTAACTATTATGATCAGCCAAAACACAAACCCCCCAGTTTGGGAAAAGATTTTGGAAATTAAACGCCACCTATCTGAAATCACAGGATGTTATATCCAGGCTTCAACAATTGCTTTTAGCTAGATTCACAGTAGCTTTCTTGGAAGATAAGACAAGCAGAGAATGGGTAGGAACAAAAAATTATTTGAAAAGTTTTCTCCAATGGCTAACTGCATCTCAATCACTAGACACATATAA
This sequence comes from Neoceratodus forsteri, assembly GCA_016271365.2. Lineage (NCBI taxonomy): Eukaryota > Metazoa > Chordata > Ceratodontiformes > Ceratodontidae > Neoceratodus > Neoceratodus forsteri. The sequence continues at coordinate 729,664,139 of CM057455.1, forward strand.
ACAATACTTCAAATTATGGACTCAATTTTATCATATTTTACATAGGGTAAATGAAGGGTATCAAGAATATGAACCTCAAATACATATTTTGAATGTGGGGATGGAGAAATTACAGTATGATAGGGCTACTTTACTTTTATATGACCACAAAATAACTACCCCAGGCAAATCTGAAGTAGGTAATATGTATGAGTTGTGTAAATCCAGACAAGACCTTCAAATTCTGGATGCAGTGTACACCCCCCACCACACAATAGTCACATCCAAATCATAGATAATGGATACAGTGGTGCAGCATCCCTTTATGAAGCTCTGCCCCTAAATGAAATACAATTGGACTGTTTTTTGCAAGATATTTCTATCCCAAAAATCTCTACTTTAGATGCACAAAATCTTATTTGATCTATTTCTGCTCAAGAAATATCATTAGCCATTCGTAATCTAAAAATAACATTACCCCTGAGCCTGATGGTTTACCATCAGAACTCTACAAAGTTCTTGAGCAAGACCTTTTGACCCCCTTGCAGGAGCTATATAATGATATGCTCAAAAATAAGGATGTTACACCCCAGCTTGGTCTCTCGATACAAATCCTAATATATGAAAAATCAAATAGAAAACATTTAAAGAACTGGAGACCATTAAGTATTCTTAACATGGATTTGAAAATACTCATGAAAATTTTAACATCAAGATTGACTCAATTAGTCTCTGCTCTTATTGATCCTAGACAAACCTGTGCAGTTAACAGTCAACAAATGCCTGAGAATTTATTACTCCTCAGGGAAGTAATGGCTTTAGGAGTCAGTGATGTAATAAATGGATTCCTTGTCAACCTAGACCAAGAGCAGGCTGCTGATACCATTGCACACATATATATGTATAAAGTGCTTACTACATATGGTATTCCATCTACCTTTGTGGACTGGATCAAATGTATTTATCCCATTACAGCAACCAAACCAGTGATTAATGGACATATAGGACCCCAAATAAAAATTGCTAGAGGCATCCAACAAGGCTGCCCAATGAGCCCTTTACTTAATATTTTTTGTATTGATCTGATACTGTGTATAGTTCAAAAAAAACAGATCCATTCAGAGTATATGTCTGAACCATGTATACTACATTCCTAAAACAACTGTAAATGCAGATGATATCGGTCTTGTGCTACTAACTAAAGGAGCTATAGAATTAGCCCTAGATGTAATTCAGGAGGCATTGCAGGTAATTGGTATTAAAATAAATCATGCAAAAAGCAAAGGATATATCATTAGCAATAGTACTGATTCCACTCCTTTCAAAAAAAATATTCAGATGACAGATGAAGATATCAAAATATTAGGAATTTGAGTTGGGAGGGGGACATAGCCCAATGGAATTGGGAAACATTTTGGTCCAATGTGATATAAAAGTACCAATCTGGAAGCTGTGGCAGCAAACAAAACATAAAAAGTAATGTCAGAGAAAACATATTTATTGCCCCAAATTGTTTTTCTAGTGGTGATTTACCCCCCCCAACAAAATTTGATGTTCGCATTTATAGTTTAGTTTTTCAAATGATATGGGGGAGCCAACTAAACCCCATAAAAAGAGAAGTGTTATATTGGCCTTGTAAAGATGGTGGGTTAAATTTCATAAACTCAATCAGTTATATTTTCAGTCTTTTTTGTTTTCTACTATATCAGTTTTTTTTTTATACCTGGACCACACGCCTGGAAAAATCTAGCACAGAGATGGATGTTCCCATTATTGGACCTATGGTCCCTGTCTTATAATAGACTGAAAAATATCCCCCCCAATTCCCCTTATATATTAATACATGTATTCAAAAAATAAGACAATGGAAGCTGGAAAAAGCTTGGATCCAAGTACAGATAAAATTAAGTATATATCAAATGATCCAACAACAGACAAATATTAGCTGTATAACACATAAGGATTTAGAGCAGGAGGTTATCCCCAGAATAGAAAAATACCTGACAGATAAAAGAACACCTTCCAGAATCTGGGATGTGATGTGGCTGAGTATGCATGAGCGATTGGGTGTAAAAGACAATTATAAACACAAATCAGTAGAAGACAGAACTTGTCCCAGGTCAAGCTACCATTTGCAAATAGAAACTGTACATCATTTCTTTATAGATTGCCCCTACACATGCTCCTTTTGTAATTTATTACCTTTACAGTGGAAATGTCAGGGATGAAAAGCCCTTACTTATGAGCATATCATCACTGGATATTCACCACACTTAAACATGATAGAGGAAGGAACACTGCGCTTACTGTTTACTTGTATTAAGTTTTTCCTTTGGCAAGGTAGATACAAGTTTGTGCTGCAGCAAAAAAGTGTGACATCATTAGCTATTGTTTTCCAAATTGAAAAAGAAATTCACAAGCAAAGTGCTTATGACCATTCGACTCTACCGGACCCAGTTTGGAAATGTAGATGAAAATACTGTAGTGAGATGATATCAATATAACCCTAGATGCTCCTTAAAGTATAGGGGAACATAATGAGCCATTCAGTGTGATAAGTAAAGAATATTTTTTGATTATTATGGTAACAGAGGGAGAAGGATATATTAGTTATAATTCTTAGTAGGAAGCTTTCCCTTTCATGTGATTGTAAAGTTTAATTTTGATTGAATTTTTCATTTTTGTAATGTATAATACAGATGTCTAGCTAAGAATTATGTTTATATTGATAGAGAAGAATTAAGTATGAAGTAATACTGTAATGCAGATGAACTGAATTTGTGAAACATTAGTTTGTAATTCAGATACATTTAGTCCTGTATGGAATTACTGTGATTGTATGTTGCTCTATATTTCACGATAAAAATTTCCCCTACTCATTGGTAGAGGACGCTGTGACTGGTGCTGTGATGGCTGGTCTACTCAGAGTGCAGCAAAGGAAGGACATCTCTGAGACCAAGAAGCAGGTCTTCTCCCTGGTCTCTGAACCCCAAGAGACCATGATGGATATCTAAAATCAAGCAGAGGAATAATTTTTGCTGGCAGGAGAAAACATTATGAACTTGGAGAGAGAAGAGGAGATTTTGAATGACTTAGTGAATAACCAGAAGGTGGATGAAATCTGCAAGCTTATGGCTGAAGAGGGAAAAGTGTTTTCTGATTTGGAGGCAGGAACTGAAGAAAGTGCTGCAAGAACAAGGGACACACAGCAATATCGACCAAGCAGAAAGGTGGGATTTTGCTGTCAGACCCATAGAGGAGGTTCATTGTTTACAAGGAATTGAAATGACTACAGGAACTGGAGGAATTGCTCAGAACTTCCAAGCCAGCACTCCGACGATGCAGGTAACTCTTGTTGCTTTGGCAAAAGACTCGGATGTGAGTGGGGGACAAGAAAACAAAGGCGATGGGGCTACAGAAAATAGTAGCAATTTAATGGGTGGAACTAAAGAGCAGTCACAAAAGCAGGAATTGTGAGACTGGGGACAGTAGAAGACACTACTATCCTCCAAAAAAAAAAAAAAAGATTAATATTACCATTGGAATCATGACAGGAGGGTTAGGAAAGAAAATGTTATCTAAAGATGTACAGAGTAAAGGGAAAAAGGGCAAGAGAGGAAGTACAGTGGAGGCCCTGCTGCCACTGCTGCAAACAGGTACAGAGACATCTGAAGCAATAGCAGGTCCTTCTGTGGCAACTGCAGAATGGGTGTCTAAATCGTTGGAAGCAGCAGGATGGGCTAAGAAGCCTGATGGGACTGGTTGGGATGCAAATATCCCCATGTTGTTGAATAAAAATGCTGGGCCTCTGAGCCAGACAGAACATCCAGGGCAGGACAGTAGTTCCCAACCCTTACAAATAACCCCTGGCCAGACTACTGTGGATAGTGGAATACAGAGAAAAGTAGAGGAAGATCAAGTTACTATTCTGACTGTTATCAGAGACTTGGAAGGGATGAACAGCCTCAGGCAGTGGATCTTGATCCCTCTTCCGTCCTGAAGATATTGTTATTTAAGAGGCCCTTTACAAAGTAAGGGGACTTGGTGACACATGTCACTGCAGTAGATTACCCTCCTGCAGAGCCGGCAGGAGTTAGTGCTGTAGCTACAAATATATGGAATACAAATACCAGGGAAATGCTATTTCCTGATAACATCAGAAATACCTCTGAGCCTGCTACAAGAAGAAATGCAGTAAGGCTTAAATTTAGAGGAGATTTGAATGACATTCCAGGCAGACTATTTGTGGGAAGGGCATTACTAAAAAACAATATGAAGTACTATGTGTATGAAATATACTCCCTCATTCATATGCGTGGGGGACACGGTATATAATGTCAGTTTTAAATATCCTGCTGGCTTAGAGCGTTTCTGGAAACAATACCAGTTGCTCAAAAATACGTCCATCTGGAAATTCTTTCTAGCCATCCCATTGACTAAGCCCATGTATAAAAGAATAACGGTGCTCTTTCAGAACAAAGGAGTGAATGTTGCCGACATTACATACTTGCTTAAACAACACTGTGTGGTAAATGGGTACCCTGAACTCATTTTAGATGAAGAACATTTATGGACAGGGGGATGGAAATATAAGGGCACCCTGATGAAAGAGCATGGAGTGACGAAACATCTCCCTAATTGTTTATTTTTAGGGAGGAACAGAGGGTTTATATTTTATGCAGGCCAGCCCCAAGCTTGCTACGAGTGTGGGGAACTAGGACATTTGAGCAATATCTGCGAAAAGCAGAAATGTGGCCTCTGTGGAGAGGTGGAACACTTTGGGGCACAATGTCAGAAACCTCTCAAATGTAACCTCTGTGAAGAGCACAGTCACACATTCAGAAACTGTGTCTGGGCATCACGTAACAGCATGGACCAGGCACTTCAAGCAGAACAAAATGTATATGTAGCTACGGCACAAAAAAGAAAAGTTGCAAGCTTATGAATTAATGACACAGCTTAATTAATCTGATCCAAAACCTCAGAGAGAAGCTCACCCCAGGAAATTTGTCCCTGAAACCACTGGGGTGAATGTGTAGGACAGATCAGGTACTGCCCCCCCACACAGCACATGGAAGTGCAAAGAGATGAAGAAAGTTCTCAGGGAAATAGAACAAACTTGGAACCTACTACTACAGAGTAAGATGGCTTGCCCTTGAATAAGGCCCATTCTAGGAAAGGAGACCTGGAGGAGGATATGAGGATAGAGATGCCATCACCGGAATCTGTTACACAACCCCCATTCCAGAGAGTTACAAGATCTAAAACTGCACACAAAGCTGTGCCAGGTTTGGATGAAACACCGATTTAGAATACCTATGAGGTATTGATGGAATTAGAGGAAGAAGAAGTGGGGGGGCGTGTTGACTCAGATGTATCATTGGTGGCATCCTCACAACTGGAGATTAGCACAGGGACAGCAAAGGGAGAAAAACCTAAACTCAAGAAGAGGAAGAAACAAAAATAAGAATGACTATGCGCTTTCTCTGATTACCATTACCCATGCATGCTAGCATTACAGTAACAACTGCAAATGTCAAAAGTTTAAAGCCTATTGAAAAGAGGAAAGTGACTTTTGCTAGCTTAGCTTATGGGGGAGGAAAACTGATTTTTGTGCAAGATACCAGATTGCATATTGTTATGGACATTGCAAATGCCCAGAAGGATTGGAGATGAGAGCCTTCTTTGTGGTCTTTGGGGAAAGAACCATGTTCAGGTGTAGGTATTTTGTTTACTGGCTTACAAATAACAGTTTTGAAAGTCCTGGATATCTGCCCAGGTAGGGTTCTTAAGGTAGATGTTGTTATACACAAAATAGCTTATAGGCTAATTAATATTCATGCCCCGCAGATGAAAGCAGTGAGATCATCCCTATTTAAAAAATAGAGCCCCTATTGTTTACATGTAAACTAATATTATGGGGGTGGGGGGATTTTAATTGCTGATTGGCACCTAGAGATTGGGGTAGAAAAACAGGGAAGATTTATAGTGACACTCACATGTTAAGGGATGTTTTGGATAAAGGTTTTTTAAAGGATATTTATGACATCATAGATGTTCCTCTGGAGCACACTTTTTATAAAGGTAGACGTTCTACCAGGATAGATTTCTGGTTTGTTTCAGAAAGGACGGCAGGGATAAATGTGCATATTATGCCTTTGGAAACATCAGACCATACGGCATTACAGGCCCAGATAGGTAATTGCCATAACATTACAATTGGAAGGAATTACTGGAAATTGAATACATCAATATTGCAGGAAGAACGCTATATACAAGAGATGAAAGATCTCTTACGGGTAAGAAGTGACATTAGCTTTCTATATGACAGTCCTATCGAGTGGTGGGAAGACACTAAAAGGGATCTGTGAGATTAATTAAAACACATTACTAAGACAAAAGTCAGTAATAAGTATGTACAATATCTTGGATTATGGGCACAATATTTAAAATTATTGACACAAGTATGGACAACAGGAGGGGACAGGATGGCACAATTAAATGCAATAAAGGATAAGATGTATGAATATCTTAAGATAAGAAAAGATGAGATGGCTAGATGTTAACAATTCATGACAAGGAAAGAAGGAAAAAGTGAATCCTCATGGGGTAGAACTACAGGATGGGAAAAGTGAGGTTTACATCATTAAAAACACAAGATGGCATAGCTGTGGATACTCAACACGATATACAGAAAATCATTCAAACTTATCTATATGAGACATTTCAGAAAGGGGACTCTTTTCAGCAAACTTCATTACTGGCTAATATGTTAGAGCCGGAGTTAATGGAGCTGGAAAAGCAGGAGTTACCAGTACTTATAACAGCAGAAGAAGTTAGCTGAACTGTTAAAAAATTATTGACAGGTACAATGCCAGGATTAGATGGAATACCAAATGAATTCCATAAGGAATTTATTGAATTGATACCTTGATTACAAGCCGTATACCACGAGATACAACGTGGGAGGAATTTGGTACCTAGCATGAATGAAGGGATTATGATTTTTCTTTATAAAAAAGGGGCTCCACAAGAAATAAAAAACTGGAGACTATTGAGTTTGCTGACATCTGATTATAAAATCCTAGCTAAAATTCTGACAGCCAGACTAGCGAAAGTAACAAAGAAATTGATCATACCACAGCAAACATGTGCTGTTTCAGGAAGAAATATTCAACTAAATGTAATATTTATAAGGGAGATAGTGGGACAAGGGTTGTACATGGAGTTGGAAGGGTACATTCTAACCTTAGATCAAGAAACTGTGTTTGATGCAATAAAACATGATTATTTATGGGATGTGTTAAAACAGTATGGTGCACCTGAACAGTTTATTGATATACTTAAATCATATATGGAAATGCCCAGGTAACACCATTAGTAAATGGACACTTGGGAATCCCTATCATGTTAAGAAATGGAGTACAGCAAGGTTGCCTGATGAGTCCTTTATTATATGTTTTTGCTATTGATCCTGTCCTAAGGGTAATAGAATTATCAGAATGTATTAAACTTGTGTGCAATAATGCAGGACAGAATTTTCAGAAAGTCTCGGGATATGCTGATGATTGTACTATTACAGTACGAAATTTAGAGTCTGGGAGATGCGCACTTTAAATATTGGGTGACTTAAATGGTAGAACGGGAATAAAAATCAATATAGGTAAAAGTAAAGTGTTGACACTAGGTATGGCTTCAATACAGGATGACTTTCCCATCCTGGTGACTAGGGGACAGGTAAAGATTTTGGGCCTTTTAGTTGGTACAAGAAATGCAGAGCAGGCAAACTGGGACCAGGTGTAGGAAGATGCACATAGAAAGGTGCAAACATGGAAGTCATGGAAAATGACTAGGAAGAAAAAAGTGCATTTATTGAAAGCCTATATAACACCCTTATTTTTATATGTCTCACCTATATATCCGCTACAGTTTCGCATGCATGCTAAGATAATGGGACTCTTTTTCTTATTGTTATGGGGGAACATGCTGAACCTGGTGAAGAGAGAACATACATATAGAACTGGAAAAGAAAGGGGGCTGGGCATGATGCAACCACTAGCATTCTTATTTGGCAATTTCTTTTTACAGTACTATAAGGCCGCTGGTATTAGGGAAAGCAGGATCGGTACAAAGTATATGAAACAATGGGAAGGACAGTTTCTTACAGCATGGGGGAGAGGGACGTGGCATATCTCAAAAATCCTTGCCTCTGTATGTACAAACAACATTTAAATATATAGATTGTGGATAATTTAATTACGCTGGTTTGTGGACACAGATAAACAGAAATATTATAGGATCTTGGTTGAAAAATGTTATTGGAAGAACCTGTATTTAAAATTGACCCTTACATAGATAAATCCTCATTATTAGAAAATATCACTGAAGCTAGGATACCTTTAAAGACGTAGGATGGTTGTGTGGTCACCAGAAATTAAATGTGAAGGGAAATCACAAACAAAAAAGACTAGATGAAAGGATATGTATGGCAGGATATTGGGACAAATAGAATCAATACAGAATATATTTTTTGACTGCACATGCATTCAAGGATTTTAGAAGTCAGCAGCTCTATGGGACGAGAAGCTATTTGCACAGATTAACTATGAAGTACTGATTTTAAGACAACTGTCACAGGAATGGAAGAAATGAAAAAGAAGTACTGCATTTGTGATTTTTGCATATATAAAATGGTCTGTTTGGCAAATTAGATGCCTTAAGAGTTTTGCAGCAAAAAAAGGCAGATATACAGGCTATACTGTTTAAGGTCCTGAAGGAGTAGTACCAAGCTTATCCTGTAAGGGGAAGGGAACTGCAGTTCCAGGTGGTCTGTCATCAAAAACGGTTGGTGTTAACCCACTTTGGGAGGCTTTGTCCAAAGTGGGGATGTGTGTCATAAATGATTCCGAAGAAGCGGATAATGCATCAACCACTGGACTTAGAGTAGCACAGCGAATGGTTGAGCCATATGTGTCTGAAAAAAGGCATCTGTCAATCACTGTTGATCCCCTTTTATATTGGAGTGAAATGGTCAGTGAATGGCCAGAAATGACCACTGTTGCACTGAAGTACCTGACATGCCCACCCTCCAGTGTGAGTGTCAAGAGGGTATTCATTTCAGCAGATGCAATAGCGTGGGATCATCGTACAAACCTCTCTCCTGCAAATGTCAGTTTGCTGATATTCATAAAAATGAATGAGAGGCACATAACAGCTCAGACTGCAACCTTAGTATTCGTACCCTGGCATACTCATGGTTTTGCTGATGTTGTAGAAAGGGGCCATCCTGGTTGCAGTGGCAGCATGAAACGGCCTACCACTGATAACACAATAGAGAAATAATTTCCCAGTGGTCAGAATTCAGACATAGCAGACTGCAAGGGCAGCTTTCTTTATGAGGATGATGATGAATGATGATGAGGTTAATGTTGGCAGGTTTAACTTAAGTGGTTAAATGGCTGTCACATTTCTTGCATGATACATGTTTTCTTTTTCATAAAGTTAAATCAGTGTTCCACTCATAATGACTCAAATTCCATATGTCACGTCAGATTTATAACACAGAGCACAGTATATCCTGGCCCCTGGACTACCACCACCATAAGACCGCAGTTACCTGTTCGCCACTGCCACCATAGGGAATGTGACTGTGTGTCCCCCTGGACTACCACCACAACACTGCTGTTTGCCACTGCCACCATAGGGAATGTGATCATGTATCCCCCTGGACTACCACCACCATAAGACCACTGTTCACCACTGCCACCATAGGGAATGTGACCGTGTGTCCCCCTGGACTACCACCACCATAAGACCGCTGTTAGCTACTCCCATCACCACCAGATGCAGGAAGATGTGAGTGGGAATTATCAGTATTTTCTGCTATTTTTGTCCATCAGTTGTTTATATATCACTTCTGTTGCAAGTAAAATTAACAATTATGCAGCAGGCAGTATTTTCTGACCTCACAGAACAATATTTATTCAAAAACAGCTGCACCCCACAGAGTAGACATACCACAAGGCTGCTGTCCCCCCCCCGCCCGAACCAATTGAAAAACTGCCAAACTGGGGAGCTGCGGGAAGGGGGGGACCAGGCAGGGGAGGGGCAGATGCAATACTGGCAGCATGGTCATAGACCTGGGGCTTGACCTGCTGCTGTGGAGGCAGTGCTGCTGGAGCTTCTGCAGCTGCCACTGATGGTGGTGGCGGTGGACTTGATGGACGTGGCACTGGTGGTGCTGCTGCTTCCAGAGGGAGAGGAAGACCAAACACTCTTGAGAGGTACAACAGCACCTGGCTGCCGGTGTGTGCACTACTCCCCTCCTGCCATGGGCCACATCCTGTCCGTGCTCCACTGCAAAAAAATATCACTCCTTCCCTCTCCGACGACTTCACACACGCACACACACACACACACACACACACCCCAAAAGTTATAAAACAAAGTAACTGGTCACCACAAGAAAAAATGAACTGACAAAACAGTACAAAAAAAAAAAGAAACAATTAGCTTTTAAAAAAGCTTTTGGGTTTTGATCAAGTGTTTCAGAACAAGAACAATCTTCTCCTCTCCTATTCAGAATGCCTCCTCTCTCTACCTCTGCAAAGGAGAAAGTGAAAGTATCTGCTTGTATGATTCACTTCCTTCCTGACTGGCTAAAGCATGTGACTTACAATACTGTAAGCCATGTGATGTGTGTGTGGGGGAGCTGCCTATATTGTTGTCACTCTGCCTTACTTCACATTAAGGTAGAATGACAATGTGAAGTCATGATAACAAAGCGAAGTTAGCACTTTGCAATGGTCATTCAGCGTAGGTCTGGGACAACGTGAAGTGGTCACTTTGTGTTCACTTCGCCAGCGGAATTTAATTTCACTTCATCTCTAATAATAACTGTTAATCAACCAATAACAATCTGCATGCAAGACCTTCAGTCTGAAAAAAATATAGTGGTTTAGACTTACTTTTCAATATATTTGGAGTTGGTTGATCCAGCAGATGCTTCAACAATATCTCCTTTTTGAGTTATTATAATGTCACATTTTACATAACCCTTAATGGTTGCAGTAATGTCCTGAGGATCTGTGAGAACAGCCCATTTATTCTGGAACATATGATCTGTAAGAAATAAGAAATATGTTATGTACCTTGCTGGAAAACAGCATGTTTTAAGACATTCCATTTCCAGATTGGTATACAAATAAATATATATTGCTTGCTATACAGATTCAGTGATGGAACAACTAGGATCAATGGGCTGTATACATCAAACTTACTGCACAACTTAATGTGATGGTAGGCAGTGCTACTGGTCATGGTTTGTTGTACCTGATGCATGGAACCAACTGATTGCCAGCACTTATCTGCCAGTTGTACATATCATTGGGACTGGCAGTGTATCTTTGAGGTAGGTCAGGCTGCAGTCTCAAAGAGGTACATGTGACATCCCCTTCTATGCCACAGTGGTATTCAGGAATTGATATCACTAGACAACTAATGCCAACTATGACTGATTCTGAGACAGCACTCATGGCCAGCCACTTACTGTGTTCATTTCAGGCACCAGGACAAGCTCTAGGGCCACACACTAATATGGTAGCAGTGGCGATGGATTAAGTGAAGATGGAAGCAAGCTGACTTGCAGCATAGAAACATAGAACAATTGATGACAGATGGAGACCAAGGGTCCATCAAGTCTTCCCAATATTTCCCGAGACCTTCTCAGATCCCCCTTCTGAACTCTACCCATTCTAATTTCCTCTGATTTTTATCTAAGCATTCTCTTTATCCCAGCACAGTTTGAAGGCTGTCACTGTCCTGGCTCCCACCACCTCTGTTGGCAGCCTATTCCAAGGCTCAATGACCATTTCTGAGAAATAGTATTTCCTGAATTCCCTCTTGAAGCACCCTCCCTGCAGTTTCCATTCATGCCCTCTAGTATTTGAGCTGGAAACCTTGTTGAACAGTTCAGAGAGGGGTACTTCATTTGTTCCTATCAGGTACTTGAAAGTTTCTATCTCCCCAACCCCCCGGCCCTCCTAGTTTCTAGTGAGTACATATTTAATGCTTCCAAGCACCCCTCATATGAATGCCAGTGAATACTCTGTATCATTTTTGTTGCCCTTCTCTGCACAGTTTCTTGTTTGGTATTGTCCTTTTTAAAGTGTAGACTAGAAAACTGGACACAGTACTCCAGGTGGGGCCTCACTAGGGACCTGTAGAGTGGCAGTATCACCTCCTTGTTCCTGCTGTCAAATCCTGTCCCAGTACTCTCCAGCATTTTGTTGGCCTTGCTGTAAGCAGTGTTGCATTGGCAGGTCTCTTAAGGGTGTCACACATGGTAATGCCTAGGTCCCTTTCTTCCTGTGGAGCATTGAGTCTGACCCCATTTAGCCAATATACAGTCTTCGGGTTCTTTTTGCCTAGATGCATCACCTTACACTTCTTGGCATTGAACTTCAATGGCCAGACCCTAGACCATTTCTGCAAACTCTGCAGATCTTTTTGTAGATTCTTTACTGCTTTCTCACTGTTCACTCTACCCCCTAGCTTAGTATCATCTGCGAAGAGGGCAATCTTACCATGTATACCTACCCCTATAGAAACATAGAAACATAGAAGTTGACGGCAGATAAGGACCTCAAGGCCCATCCAGTCTGCCCATTTCTTTTTTTACCTTATAAATGTGCCATCGGCCTTTGCTCTGTCAGTGACCTATCTATTCATAGTCATTTGTATTGCTCCCTTATGCCTATCCCATGCCTGTTTGAAGCCCTGCACTGTATTCATAGCCACCACTTCTTGTGGTAAGCCATTCCATGCATCTACCACCCTTTCTGTGAAAAAGAATTTCCTCACATTCCCCTTAATCGGCCTCCTCTAATCTCATGCTGTGTCCTCTTGTCCTGCTATTTTTCTTATATTTAAACATGTTAGACTCTTTCACCTTGTTTATGCCCTTAAGGTGTTTAAATGTCTCGATCATATCACCTCTCTCCCTCCTTTGCTCAAGGGTATACATATTGAGCTCCATTAATCTGTCCTCATATGTCTTCTGATGCAGTCCCTGCACCATTTTGGTTGCCCTTCTCTGGACTGCCTCAATTTGGTTAATGTCCTTGTGAAGGTGTCGCCTCCAATACTGCACGCAGTACTCCAGATGGGGCCTAACCAATGTCTTGTACAGAGGGATTATTACCTCCCTCTTACGACTTGTGATACCCCTACTAATACACCCTAACACCCCCCTAGCCTTACCTACTGCTTTAGAGGTCTGCTTGGATGATTTTAGGTCATCAGTGATGATGATGCCCAAGTCTCTTTCTTCCTTTGTGACTGCTAGCAACTCCCTCCCAGCCTATAAGTGGCTTCAGGTTTCTCTTCCCTATGTGCATGATTTTGCACTTCTTTGCATTAAATCCCAGTTGCCACTCTTCTGACCATTCTGCTAGTTTATCCAGATCTCTTCTCATTCTGCCCACCCCATCTGGATCATCTACTCTGTTGCAGATCTTGGTGTCATCTGCAAACAGACAAGCCTTACCCTCTAGTCCATCTGCGAGGTCACTAATGAAGATGTTGAATAGGACTGGCCCCAGGACTGATCCCTGAGTACCCCACTTGTGACTTGCATCTCTTCTGACTGTATACCATTTACCACCACTCTCTGTTTTCTGCCAGTCAACCAGTTTGCCACCCAGTTGACCAACTTCTACCCACCCGAGCCTACCTAGCTTATTTATCAATCTTCATGTGGAACAGTGTCAAAAGCTTTGCTGAAGTCAAGGTGGCGACATCAACTGCTCCCCTTGGTCCACCACTCTGGTTACCCAGTCAAAGAAATCTATGAGATTAGTTTGACAGGACCTTCCTTTGTAAACCCATGCTGTCTTGGATCCTGTGCCCCTATGGATTCCAGGTGTTGCACTATCCTTTCCTTAAGGAGTGCCTCCATAATCTTGCCCACTACTGAGGTAAGACTGACGGTCTGTAGTTCCCGCCTCCTCCTGCTACCACTCTTGTGGAGTGGGATCACATGAGCCCTTCTCCAGTCTTCTGGGACCTCTCCTGTGCTCAGAGACTCACTAAACAATTCTGCTAATGGCTCTGCTAGTTCCTCCTTTAGCTCCTTAAGTACCCTGGGATGTATGCCATCAGGTCCCATTGCCTTATCCACCCTGAGCTTAGCAAGCTCTTGTAGGACCCTTTCTTTTGTGAAGGAGTAGTGCTCACCTCCCTCCCCTGTGTCCATGATGTCTGAGCTGTGGGCCCTGCCCTCCTTCTCTTCAGTAAATACTGAGCAAAGTATCTATTTAGGATAGATGCCTTTACAGGGTCCTCCTCCTCACATGCTCCCTTTTCTCCATTAAGCTTAGCAATACCCCTCTGGACTTTCTCCTTTCACTAATGTATCTATAGAAAGTCTTGTCACCTTCTTTTACTGTTCGTGCTAGTGTTTCCTCAGTTTGGGACTTTGCCTGCCTTGCCTTACCTGCTTCCCTTAGGGCAGTTTGGTATGCCTCCCTATCTTCATCCCGCTGTGTTCCTTATATTTTCTGAAGGCCAGCCTTTTGGCTCTGACCTTTTCTGCTACTGTATTTGAGAACCAAAGTGGTTTCCTTCTTCTTTTGCACTTCCTTTTCTGTCTAACACAATGGGATGTTGCTTCAAGTATTGTATCCTTAATGCTTGCCCACTTTGCCTGTACCTCCTCACCTGTGTTTCTTTTTGCCAGGGCTAGCTTAACTCTGTTGGCCATCTTATCAAAGTCAGCTCCTCTGAAGTCCCATATTTTTGCTTTGGAATGGGATGATTTAGATGTAGTAGCCAAATTGAACCATACCATGTGATGGTCACTGGCCCCAGGTGACCTTCTACCTGGAGATCTGTGATCCCTTCTTTGTTAGTCAGTACTAGATCTAGGATAGCCCTGTCTCTTGTGGGTTTGCTGTACCAGTTGTTTGAGGCCCTCCCCCTGCAGGGAATCCACTATGAGTCTAGTTCTGGCAGATGTTCCTGCTGGTATTGACCAATCTGTATCTGGCATGTTGAAGTCTCCCATTATCAGAACCTCCCCTTTAGCTATGGCACTGATGAATACATTAAACTGTACTGTTTCAAAGACTGAGCCCTGGGGTACACCACTCATGACCTCACCTTCATCTGACCTCCCCCCATTGACAACCACGCTCTGCTTTCTGTCCTTAAGCCAGTTTCCTACCCACCTAACAATATTCTTTGTGGTGTCCATGTCCTCCAGCTTGTTAAGCAGACGAGTATGCAGTACTGGGACAAAGGACTTGCTGAAGTTAAAGTAGAGGAGGTCTACTGGATGGCCTCTGTTCAATTCCCTAGTCACCCAGTCAAAGAACATAATCAGGTTCATCTGACATGATCTACCCACTATGAATCCATGCTGCCTATCATCCTGCAGGATGTTCTTGTCCAGATACTCTACCATGTCCTGTTAAATCAATGCTTCCATCAGTTTCCCCACTACTGATGTGAGGCCAACCAGTCTGTAGTTACCAGCCTCCTCTGTGCTCCCGCCCTTGTGTAGATGTACTATATCATCCCTTCTCCAGTTTCTTGGCATGATTCCTGTGTGAATTGAATGGTTAAACAAATATGCCAAGGGGTCTGTTAATTCCCCTGCCAACTCTTTCAGCACCCTTGGTTGTATTAGTCCAGCCATGGTGATTTACCTTGCTTTATTCACTCTAGCACTTCTTTAATCCTACTGGTGGTGAATTCTGGCATTTCCATTTGTATTACCCCACTGTCAGCTGCTTTAATATCACTGTCAGGTGTTGGGTCGTTGTGTTCTTTGGTGAACACTGAACAGAAGAAGTTGTTCAGAACAACGGCCTTCTGTCCATCATCTTCTACTATCCCATCACTATCTCTAAATTTAACTACCCCACCCCCTTTCTTCCTATTTTCTTGTATATACCAAAATAATTGCTTATTCCATGTTGTCACCCCCTCCACTATCCAAAGTTCAGCTGTTGCCTTTGCTTGTCTTACCATCCTCTTGGCTTCCTTATTCTTCTGAACATAATCTTCACATTTGCTGTCACTTGGTTCCCTTTTAAAGTGGTGGAAGGCCTCTCTTTTGGTCCTAATCACTGTTCTGACTTGTTTAGTGAACCATATGGGTCTTTTGTGTTCATTCTTTTTTGTTACTGTCCTTGCTCAACACGTTGTACTTCCAATTGCTCCAAGATTCGTTCTAGTTTTCCCCTGGCTAATTCCCTCATTTTTTTGATTCTAGCTCCTCTAAAATTTAGGACTTCAGCCCTGGATTGTAGATTTTACATCCCCTAGTGATAATTCAAGCCAGACAGAGATGTGGTTGCTGTTCGCCAGCAGCTTACCAACTCTAACAGCACCAACCATCTCTGAGTTGGTGAGGACCACATCCAGGATGGTGTCTAGCCTAGTTGGCTTGCTTACTAGTTGCATGAGAAGGCAATTTTGTAAGGCCTCCACCACAGATTGACTTCTTAATGATCTAGCCTTTGGGATGCCCCAGTCAACATTAGACATGTTCAGGTCTCCCACCACCACTGTGCCCCATTTCTGTGTCACACCTCTGATTTCTTCCTGAAACTTCTCATCCCTGTCATCTACGTGCCCCAGAGGCCTGTATAGCAACCCAATGTAGACCTTCTTTTTTGATGGTGAGCTTATCTGCAACCACAGGAATTCAAGCCCCTTCTTACTGCTGTCATCGAATGTTGTGGCCCCTAGTCCATCCATAACATAAAGTGCTCCCCCTCCACCTCTGGCTCCCTTTCTATGCTGTCCAAAGGCATCTTATGATAGTGCTTGTTTAACTTCCTCTCATTCCGCACCTGACTTTGGCCCTTCCGTGTGATGCACCAAAACCCCACCAGAGTCAGTATTGCTACTGCTGACATCATCATCCAGGGCACAGAGGCAGGCAAATGACTTGTTGCAGCCACTGCTTTTTTTAATATTTCTATTCTTTATTGAGGGTTTCAAATTTAAACAACAGCAAAAACAATCACAACACAATTCAATAAAATGAATACCTAGTTTGCTAAAACACAAAGAAAAATAAATCCTAAGACACTAACTACCCCATAACCCCGCTTCCCCCTTCAACCCTTTTCCCCTCCCTCCCCCGAGGAGCAATACATCAGGAGGGAAATTAATGAGTCTATAAGGAAACCCTGGAGCAGCTGCACAGGGGAGGGAGTTGGATGTCATTGTCCACCTCGGGACAAATGACCTGGCTAAGAAAGGGATTACAGAAGTGCAGGAAGAGTTTGTGGAATTGGGGAGGGGCCTTAGACAAGTAGCATGCATGGTAACCTTCTCAGAGGTGCTGCCCATCTATGGCATAGAGAGGTTGTGGGGTGTTCCGCATCATGGGATTCAATCAGTGGTTGAAAACTGGTGTGGAGCTCAGATTTGGCTTCATTGGGGGACTGGGGTCCACCTGGTGATGCAAGCCTATACTGGCATGATGGGCTGCATCTGTCTAGGAGGGGAACCAGGATCCTAGGTGATAGGTTTAATGCTTCATTGGCAAGCATTTAAACTAGCCAAGGTGGAGGAACTGGAAAGGAGCAGGGAAATCCTAGCCCCCCCCAAAGAAATCATGGTAGTAAGTGCGGCAAACACCAACATAGAGGTGTCGATAGGGAGAAGGGCAGGGTTAAATGGAGAAAGTGACAAAGGCAACAAGGACAGGGATGGGGCAAAAAGGAGTAAGGCCATCTGGAAATGGAGGGTAATGAGTACCAATGCCCGTAGTCTGGGCAACAAGCTCCCTGAGCTGGTGGCCTTGATGGAAGAGGGATGCCTGGATATCATAGCAGTCACAGAAACATGGTACACAGAGAACCATGACTGGGATGTTAACATACCAGGGTACATAACCTACAGGAGAGACAGGCAGGGGAGAAGAGGGGGAGGAGTAGCTCTCTATGTAAAGGAAGGGATAAAAGCAACTGAACAAAAGAGTAAACAGGAAGGAGAGGAGGCACTGTGGGTCACCTTGGAGACTGGAAAGGGCACCACAATCCGCACAGGCATTGTGTACAGACCCCCATGTCAGGGGAAGGGAATGGACAAGGATATGATAGAAGGCATTCTTAGAATAGAAACATAGAAACATAGAATTTGACGGCAGATAAGGACCGCTTGGCCCACCCAGTCTGCCCATTTCCCTACCTACTGGATAAGCTGCAGATCCTAGTTAACCAGCAGCCTACTTCTTCCTAACCCCATCCCCCAGAACTGCCTTATGACTGTCCCATGCATGCTTGAATTCCACCACTGATTTTGACTCCACAACCTCCTCAGGAAGGCCATTCCATGCATCCACAACCCTCTGTAAAAAATAATTCCTTAAATTACCTCTGAGCCGCCTCCTCTATTTTCAAATTGTGCCTCTTGTTCTTGCACACCTCTTTTTTGAAAGATGCTACCCTCTTGGACTTTGTTGATTCCCTTGAGGTACTTGAACGTTTCTATCATGTCCCCCCTCTCCCTCCTTTCCTCGAGGCTATACATATTAAGCTCCTTAAGTCTCTCTTCATATGTCTTCCGGTGCAGACTCTGCACCATTTTAGTTGCCCTCCTCTGGACAGCTTCCATCCTGTCTATGTCTTTGGGAGATTGGGTCTCCAGAACTGCACACAGTACTCCAGATGGGGTCTCACCAGCTGTCTGTACAGAGGGATAATAACTTCCTGTTTTCTACTGGTGATGCCTCTCCCTATGCATCCCAGTATCCCCCCAGCCCTCCTTGCTGCCCTCTCACATTGCTTGCCCGTCTTTAGGTCATCTGATATGACTACCCCAGGTCCCTTTCCATTTTTGTTGTTGTTAGTATCTCACCCCCCATTGTGTACTCTTCCCCTGGGTTTTTGTTTCCCAGGTGCATTACCTTGCACTTCTTAGCATTGAATCTAAGCTGCCATACATTTGACCATTCCTCTAACCTTGCCAAGTCCTTTCTCATCCTTTCCACCCCACCTTGTGCATCAACTCTGTTGCAGATCTTTGTGTCATCTGCAAAGACATACTTTTCCTTCCAGTCCCTCTGCAATGTCACTTATAAAGACATTGAAGAGGACCAGTCCTAATACTGAACCCTGCGGTACCCACTAGTAACCCTTCTTTCTTCTGAGTGGACTCCATTTACTATTACTCTCTGTGTCCTATTCTCAGCCAATTCTTTACCCAGGCTGTCATCTTGGGACCCACTCCCAGGCTGGCTAACCATATTAATCTTTTGTGTGGGACTGTGTCAAATGCCTTGCTAAAGTCTAGGTAGGCCATGTCCACAGCCCTCCCTGATCTACTACTTTGGTCACCCAGTCAAAGAAATCTATTCGGATTTGTCTGGCATGACCTTCCGCTGTGAATCCATGCTGCCTAGGGTCCTATGCCCCTCTGGCCTCTAAATACTCAACAATTCTTTCCTTTAGAAGTGATTCCATCATTTTCCCTATAACTGAGGTTAAACTAACAGGTCTATAGTTTCCTGCTTCTGCCTTGCTCCCACTTTGGTGAAGAGATCACATCTGCCCTCCTCCAGTCCTCGGGTACCACCCATCCTCCCATGATTTGTTAAAAAGGGTAGTCAGTGGTGTCACTAGTTCTACCCTTAGTTCTTTTAGAATTCTGGGATGAATCCCATCAGGTCCCATTGCTTTGTCCACCTTCAGTTTTAAGAGTTCTTTCAGAACCCTTTGTTCTGTAAATGGGCCAGTATCAACTTCTGTATCCAGAGTGTTACTACTGTTTGTTTTATGTACCTCCCCCTCTTCCTTTGTAAATACTGAGCAAAAATATTTGTTTAGTATCTCTGCCTTTTCACAGTCTCCCTCTGCCCACCTTCCCTTCCCTTTATTAAGCCTCACTATCCCTCCCTTGGTCTTCCTTCGCTCCCTGATGTACCTATAAAAGGTTTTATCCCCCTTCTTAACTGAGTTGGCTATCTTTTCCTCGGTTTGGGCCTTTGCTGTTCTGACTGCCTTCCCAGCCTCCTTTTGCTTTAACTGATACAGTTCTCTGTCCTGCTCCTTCTGCGATTCCTTGTACTTCCTGAATGCTTTCTTTTTCTCTTGAACCTTCACTGCCACTTCCTTTGAGAACCATAGTGGTTTCTTACATCGTCTTGTTTTGTTTATTTGCTTCACACAAAGGCAGAATGGCAGAGAAAGGGAAGATGCTGTTAATGGGAGACCTGAATATGCCAGATGTTAACTGGAGCACATTTGCTGCAGCCACATCTAAGAGCAGGGCCATTCTTGATGCCCTACAGGTGGCAGGCCTCAGACAGCTAGTTTCAGAACCCACTCATGAGGGAGCAATCTTAGACCTCGTACTCTCAAATGGGGACAGTGAGAGGATCTCAGATCTAGAAGTGGGTTGCCATCTGGGAACAAGTGACCATCAAACAGTGTGGTTCATGTTAAACTCAGCTACAGAGTCAAGCCATACAAAAGTGAGGGTACTGTACTTCAGGAGGGCTGACTTTGGAAAGATGGGCGAGTGCCTCAGTAAAGCACTAGCAAACAGGCTAGAAGGAGGTGTGGAGCAACAATGGAGAATCATCAAAACTGCTATCACAGAGGCAACAAGCCTTTGTGTGAAGCAAATAAACAAATCAAAAGGAAAGAAAAAGCCACTATGGTTCTCAAAAGAGGTGGCTGTGAAAGTCAGGAAGAAAAAGATAGCATTCGGAGTATAAGGAAACACAGAAGGAGCAGGGCAGAGAGCTGTACCAGTTAAGGTAGAAGGAAGCAGGGAGGGAAGTCAGAATAGCAAAGGCCCAAACTGAGGAAAAGATAGCCAACTCAGTTAAGAAGGGGATAAAACCTTTTATAGGTACATCAGCGGCGTAGAAAAGACAAAGGGAGGGATAATGAGGCTGAATAGAATAGCGGTGGGTGGGCAAGAGGGACAGTGAAAAAGCAGGGATACTGAACAGAATATTTCTGCTCAGTATTCCAAAGAAAGGAGGAGAAGTACCTAATCCAATTAACAAAGCACTCTTGATAGGGGGTCGATCCAGTCCTTTCACAGAAGAAAGGGTTCTGCAAGAACTCCTAAAACTGAAGGTGGACAAAGCAATGGGTCCTGATGGAATTCACCCAGAATTCTAAAAGAATTAAGGGAGGAACTAGTGAAACCACTGGCTACTCTTTTAATAAATCATGGGAGGATGGTGGTACCCGAGGACTGGAGGAAGGCGGATGTGATTCCCTTCACAAAGGGATCAAGACAGAGGCAGGAAACTACAGACCTGTCAGTCTGACCTCTGTGGTAGGAAAGTGATGGAGTCACTTCTGAAGGAAAGAATAGTTGAATACCTAGAGGTCAGTGGGCACAGGACCCAAGGCAGCATGGGTTCACAGCGGAAGGTCATGTCAGACAGATCTAATAGATTTCTTTGACTGGGTGAGCAAAGTAGTAGACCAGGGAGGGGCTGTGGACATGGCCTACCTAGACTTTAGCAAGGCATTTGACACAGTCCACACAAAGATTAATAGTCAAATTAACCAGCCTGGAGTGGGACCCAGGGTGGTAGCCTGGGTAAAACATTGGCTGCACAACAGGACACAGAAGGTAATTGTAAATGGAGTCCACTCTGAAGAAAGAGGGGTTACTAGTGGGGTACCACAGGGTTCAGTATTGGGTCCAGTCCTTTTGAATGTCTTCATAAGTGACATTGCAGAGGGACTGGAAGGAAAAGTATGCCTTTTTGCAGATGACGCAAAGATCTGCAACAGGGTTGATACACAAGAAGGCATGGAAAGGATGAGAAGGGATTTGGCAAGGTTGGGGAATGGTCAGAACTATGGCAGCTAGGATTCAATGCAAAGAAGTGCAAAATAATGCACCTGAGAAACAAGAACCCAGGGGAAGAATACACAATGGGGGGGAGGTAGAAACAACAACAAAAAAGGAAAGGGACCTGGGGGTAATCATATCAGATGACCTTAAGGTTAGCAAACAATGTGAGAAGGCAGTAGGGAGGGCTGGGGGTATACTGGGATGCATAGGAAGAGGCATCAGCAGCAGAAAACAGGAGGTTCTTATCCCTCTGTACAGACAGTTGGTGAGACCCCATCTGAGTACTAGCGTCCAGTTCTGGAGACCCCATCTCCATAAGGACATAGACAGGATAGAGGCAGTCCAGAGGAGGGCAACTAAAATGGTGCAGGGTCTGCAGGAGAAGCCGTATGAGGAGAGACTAAAGGAGCTTAATATGTATACCCTTGAGGAAAGAAGGGAGAGGGGGGACATGATAGAAACTTTTAAGTACCTCAGTGGAATCAACAAAGTCCAAGAGGGTAGCATCTTTCAGAAAAAGAGACGTGTAAGAACAAGGGGACACAATTTAAAGATAGAAGGGGGGCAGTTCAGGGGCAATGTGAGGAAGTATTATCTCACAGAGAGGGTAGTGGATGCATGGAACAGCCTTCCTGAGGAGGTTGTGGGGTCTAAAACTGTGGGAGAATTCAAGAATGCATGGGACAGACATAAGGCAATTCTTGTGGGGGATAGGAAGAAATAGGCTGTTGGTTAACTAGGATCTGCGGCCTATCCTGTAGGTAGGGAAATGGGCAGAGTAGATGGGCCAAGCGGTCCTTATCTGCCATCAAAGTCTATGTTTCTATGTTTCTATAATTCATAAAAATATGTCACTTTACCAAAAGCAAGAGAAGGGAAAAGCTACTATCACATTAATATATTTAAAAGAAAAATAAACATTCATATGAAGGTATTTAAAAGTAAATGGGACTTGGTTTGAAAGTACCAGGAAAGAAGTCTTAAAGGTCCTTAGGGTCTGCGATCAAAAACATACGTATAACTTAAAAAGCATCATAAGGTATCAGTTAGAGCTGACAGTGCCTTCTAACTTTTTGAGAAGGAAGATTGCTTGTCATGGAAATAAGAGATAATACAAATCAGGACTAGATTATGTCTTAGCTGGGCAAAGCATTCCTTAAAGACAGGAGTAGATTGATCTGCCCAGTGTTTAAGTAAAAGCTGCATAGTTGCCCCTATTAGGGCCAATATAAATTTATTCGTTCGTGACAAATCCATTGGAAAGTCACCTAAGATACAAGTATAAAGGTTGAAGTCATAAAGATGAATTGCTTTATCCATAATACTGAGTTTTATCTCTTGCCAAAACTTTTAAATATAATAGCAGGACCAAAGCATATGGTCCAGGGAACCAATATCTTTATTACATTTATGGCATAAATTAGATTGTTTAAGGCCCATTTTATGTACTCTCAAGGGACTTAAATATGCGTTATGTAGAATTTTGTATCGGATTAATCTTAAGTTATCCAGAGGAATGAACTTATAAATATTATTCCATAGGTTTGCTTATACTAAAGACTGAGTCAGATTGGTGCAGCCTCTGCTCTCTATACACCATGCAACACCCTATGGAATGAAAGGCAGTGGTGGCTCCATACTGCATCCCTCAGTCCTAGTAGCGTGATAATTCTTCTGTACTCAGCCAGGCACTGTACCACTGGCTTTTGTAAATAGCAATATAACACATTGTTTTACTGAAATAGAGGAAAATACTTTTGCCTTAATGATATGGGAGTCACATGGAAGCAGCCATTTTATGGATTTGATAGAGGAAGGTTCAATGGCATCATAAAATTGCTAACACAGTGTGCAGTGAAGTTGACAAGAGGAAATGGTATGTAAGAGTATGATACTCTGAATTATTATGGCTGCAGTGGACAGAGCACTGCATCTATCTTGTTGTCAAAAAAGCACCTCTCCAACTCTAACCCAGGAACACAAATATTGGAATTGCAGCATGATCCCTCCCTCTTTTAGTTAAAGCACTACCACCAAATGGGTGCAAATCATGCATCATTGGCCTATCAGGTGGGCTAAAACCCATGATATAAGGTCTGGAGTGCCATGGATGGCAACCCAACACAATAACTGTTGTGAGAGCTGTTCATCTACACAGTAGAAACAACAACCTTCAGTAGAAATCAAATTAAATGGCATAAAGATACTCAAATACTACTAGTACCACCACACTTTGTTTTCATGTCTGGAATTTACAAAGGTACACTGAAACTGTGACTGACCATTATACATGCCATTTAATTTAACCCTTGCATTGCTGGTCACCCAGTACCAGCCTTTGCTCAGAGGCAATCAAGAGGTACCTTAACTGTTCAGAACCTGACTTTAAAGGGTTACTGCATTTCCTAGCTGCACTTAGTTGGCTTTGTTTACATTTACTAGTTACTGTGGGAGTTTAAATGAATTATATTGGCTGAACAAGAACTCTGTATAGCATCCAATTAGGAACGCATACGCTAATTAAGAGGTGTGTAATAAGATCCTGCCAGTTTCTGGAAACCTGTGAATATACTCTACTAATGCAAGACTAATATGCTACATCATTTTTCTGTCTGCCTATCTTTGGTAATATTTTTAAAGGCACACTCCACATGTCTCCACTAAAAATTACACAAAGTATTATTTGACACTAGGATTTTCTCACTATAGATGAGATTATTGATTTTTTAATCTTTACCAATTAAATTACACCTGCTTGGATTTATGCAACAGCTTCAAACAAAAGTCAAATCTTTTGATAAATTCCACATACTATTTTACACCCTTGTTTGAAATGTGGAGACTTATAAACAGAACAATATAATATGTATTACAAGCATGCAAAGGATCTTGTTGTCTCCTTTACTCTGAAAACTTACAGTGTTTAACTTTCACAAGACATGTATGAACAAATTATAGGGGCAGTTGCAGCCCTATAGTTAGGGTTAAATATTCACTTCTATGTTAAATTGAAAATGTTGTGCTTTAATACCTTTGCAACTGTTCAAGTGATTTGAATGAAATTTGGCATGTGCATTTTGGGACCATAGGTCTCTCGATGTGGTAAGATTTGTTCTGGTTGGATATGTGGGTGCGAAGACAGAGTGTCACAATACGTGTAAATTGCTACTTTTTGTCAAATTCTTTGTAACCAAAGTTATTAAGTTTTAGAGTTTCCCATTATTTCCTATGGGAGAAGTTAGATGTGAGGCTTGAAATACGATTCTTGACTGCAAATGCTGAATCCTAGTTCACAAACGCAGAATTCTGTTCAGCAAATGCAGAATCCTAGTTCATGCTGCCGCCATATAGTTTTTGGTCAGCGAGGCAAACAAACTTAAATTTCTTAAAATAAACAGTGCTTTGGTAAACACCAATAGGTGTTTACCTAATCAGGGCCTGAGAAGTTTCATTCTGGGGGTCAGTTTTAAAAAAAAAAAGTG
Organism: Neoceratodus forsteri; assembly: GCA_016271365.2. Classification (NCBI taxonomy): domain Eukaryota; kingdom Metazoa; phylum Chordata; order Ceratodontiformes; family Ceratodontidae; genus Neoceratodus; species Neoceratodus forsteri. Next base: position 729,689,443 of record CM057455.1, read on the forward strand.
TGGAAATGTCTTTATTTTATCTGCAGAAATCCTTTGCTGCAAATCGCAGAAAACTTTTGCCCGCAAAACAGGATTCTTTTCTACCATTTGCGAAAAAAAAATTTCTTTTTCCACAAATTGTGAAAAAGGAAGCTCAGACAAGGATTCTTTTTCTCAATTTGTGAAAAGAAAATTTGATATAACTGTTTCTTTGTTATGTCATAGCAAAGAAATGGTTTGGAATTGTGGGCTGAAATTTTTAGGGTACCAAGGGCTTGCCCGACAGATGTGCATTTTTCTGGTTTGGTGAAAATATATTGGCTTGCCTTGGGGTTCGGCAGATTTACATTTTTGTTGATTTCCCTTAGGATAGCATTGTACTGGGAGGTTTATGGAGTTGTTTCTTTGTCACTATGCTGTTATGGAGTGGGTTGCAATTTTGCTCTGAAATTTCCAGGGTATAAGGGGTGTGTGACACTGATGTACCTTTTAGTGGTTTTGAGAAAATATATTAATTTAGTGTCAAAGTTATATAACTTTCCAATTTCTCTGTATTTTCTATAGGGTAATATTGCAATATGAGAGTTTTTTTGATGCTGTACACTACAGGATGGGAACGCAGGGTCCAGAGATCCCTGTGTTGCCATGGGCAAATATGGATACCACTACTGTATCAGAAAAATTATGCATGGATGAGATCACAGGGCCCTCTGGGCCCTGCACTTCACACACACATATATATATATATATATATATATATATATATATACTATATATACATACAGATAAGCTCTTCACTTTCTCAAAAAGTAAGGAAATTCATTACCAAACACAATTTGTTAATACATCAGTTAGGGTTAAAGCAACAAAGATTTAGAAATTTGATGTTAAGATTTCCAACCTAACACCAATCCACCCACCCACACCCCTACATGCCCCAACAGGATTCAGGATGCCCTTGGGGTTGCTCGCCCTAAAGCTCAACCCATTCTACTATACTGTACACATCTCAGCTTATTTAGTCATGGAATGGGGTGGGCATTAGTGCTGACATCCCCAAGACACACCCCGATGCCTATTGGTGGGTATAGGGATGGAAACCATAACATCACATTTCCAAACTTTTGTTGTTTTAACCCTAACTGATGCATTATCAAATTTTTTTGCAAATAATACAGTATACATTTAATGTATTTTCTCAATATAGATGGGATTATTGATTTTTTAAATCATAGTCAGTTAAATTACGCATGTTAGGATTTATGCAGCAGCTTCAAACAAAAGCCAAATCTTTTGATGAATTATACAAAATATTTTATACTCTGGTTTGAAATGCAGAGATTTATAAACAGAACAAATAGAATATATATGACAAGTATGCAAAGGATGTTGTTGTGTCCTTTACTCTGAAGACTTATAATGTTTAGCTTTCTCATGACATGTAGGAACAAATATATTACACATTTAGGCCCCGATATTCAGAATTGTGCATGGCAATGGTGCAAGTGGTGGTGCAGCGCAAGAGATGTGCCAGTGCAACTATGGGATATAGTCAAAGGAGATGAGCCATGGCACATCTCCTCTGAATATATCAGGTCATGCGCATGATGCAAATAGGATGCTCCGGTGCATCTCCCCCCCACAGAGCTGAATACCAGGAATGGGAACTGCACCAGTGCAACAGAGTTATGCTGTGCATAAAATTCCTGATATTCAACTGGCAGTATGCAAATGGAGCCATAATGTCCCTCCTGCCCTCTCCCATCAGTCTGTTCTTTTGTGCTTGTTTTGGATTCCCAAGTTAGCTGGCACCTTGCCTCTGTCTGAGACCACCCCCTGACTTGTCTTTCAAGTTGGTGCTCAGCTCTCTTTGTGTGTCTCTGTTTAGACACCTCCCCCATCTGCTCCTATTTAATCTGCTGTCTCCTTCCTTACAGGTGCCACTTGCCCCCACAGGCAGTGGTCACGATCCAGCCATAGCACCGCAACTATGCAAGGAGCCTGATCCACCCCCACAAAGAGATAGATAAGGCACGATGCTTGAAAAATTGCCACGATTCAATGGGCTGTGTGAACGCTGAACTGGATCATCACTTGCAATTTGATGTTTTCAATTTCAGCACCTTCTCAGGGTAGCGCTATTGGCTCCATGCTTGTGTAGAGCTCCCTGATTGGCTGGTCTCACTCACCTGAGACAGGAGCACCTGAGATGTGTGGCTTTATGTAAGCCTGCATCCCTGTACTCGGCTTCTAATTTATATATTTTAATTTAGCCTGTTCTGCTTGACCTGTGTAAAGTAATTTACCATTCCCCTCCTGCTGCAGTTTCTCTCCAACTGTATGTGAGCTGATTCAGTGCTAGCTCTACAAACTTCCCCTCGATTTTTCCCCAATTAAGCTTTCACTCTGTACACTGCCTTGAACTGAGTTTGTAAAAAAGTTTACTGGCTTTGTTAATATATATTTTTTTAATCCTATTTAAGACTGTACTGGGTTTACATGCTTCCTGCTATGGACTTAGTTAGAAAATTCAGTGAATTATAAAATCTGTGTAGCCTCTGTCTTGAGCCTAAGGATCCTGCCCTTGACTTTCATTCTTAATCATCTTCCTCTGTCCCCCTGTCCTCCTCTGTCTCTGTTCTGTCCCTCCTGCCCTCCCCCTTCAGTCTGTTCTTTTGTGCTTGTTTTGGATTCCCGAGTTAGCTGGCACCTTGCCTCTGTCTGAGACCGCCCCCTGACTTGTCTTTCAAGTTGGTGCTCAGCTCTCTTTGTGTGTGTCTCTGTTGAGACCCCCCCCATCTGCTCCTATTTAATCTGCTGTCTCCTTCCTTATAGGTGCCACTTGCCCCCACAGGCAGTGGTCATGATCCAGCCATAGCACCTCTACGGTGCAAGGAGCGTGATCCATCCCCCCCCCAAAGAGATAGATAAGGTACAATGCTTGAAAAATTGCCACGATTTCTGTGGGCTCAGTGAACGCTGAACCAGATCATCACTTGCAATTTGCTGCTTTCAATTTCAGTGCCTTCTCAGGGTAGCGCTATTGGCTCCATGCCTGTGTAGAGCTCCCTGATTGGCTGGTCTTACTCACCTGAGACAGGAGCACCTGAGACATGTGGCTTAATGTAAGCCTGCATCCCTGTACTCGGCTTCTAATTTATATATTTTAATTTAGCCTGTTGTGCTCGGCCTGTGTAAAGTAACTTACCATTCCCCCTGCTTTAGTTTCTCTCCAACTGTATGTGCACTGATTCAGTGCTAGCTCTGCAAACTTCCCCTTGATTTTTCATCCCACCCCCCACTCTCCCTCCCAGGCATCCTTTAAATGCACGCAGTCTCCGTCCACTCCCATCTGATGTTTCAATTTATTGGTTACTTACTGTCAACAGCTGCAATTCCTCCCATCCCCTTTTTTCAACTAAGCCTTCTAGCAGCTTTATCTCATTCTGTCTTGCTGAGGCATACCATTTTGTTACTGTAGGTTTGCTAATTGCTGACTAGCATATCCTGTCTTGCTAAGGCAGTTGATTTAGGTCAGGTGATCTCTCTAGTACTTAGTCTGCTCCAGAGTAGTAGCTAAGAAATTTGCTTCAAAGCCTCTCTGCCCCTAGTACTACTCTATAGTCAGGTGAACTCTTTTCTTATTAGCTTGACTAGGAGCTATACTCAAGGATTACTGCTTCAGGCTCCACAACCTATAGTAGTATTCTGCAGGGATTAAGAAATTCTCCTCCACTGAGAATCCCTTCTCTTGCCCACACTTGTAGTGCCCATTGGGTGATAGTCTCATAATGAGGGCATATTACCTGCTTCTGTGCTTGTCTCTGCTCATCTTACATGTATTGGACCAGAACATGAATCAAAAAATAACTCCTAGAGTGGAGAATGGCTCTCTTTGTACATTGTCTGACCGGGACTTTTCCTATCAAGTAGAAGAACTTGTATGTGCTCTAACTTCCCCTAGCCCGCTGCTGGTCCTTCACCTGCACTGGCATACAGGAACTCTCCTAGAGCCTGCCCACAGGGCTACACCACCTTCTGCATACTCCCCCCTACTCCCATTGACTCTCTCGGTCAGGGTATTATTGTATGCAGCATCAGGAAAACTGGGAACTAGCCTCAGAACTCCCTATACTGCCGCAGACAAATCACATAACTGAAGGAAGACCCAGCCACCCACACTTCTCCTAGGACTCTGTAGGAAACTCTTATTCCTGCTTTTACTATGCTCAGAAACTGTTGAGCTTAATCCAGGCCCTCTGGCATCCATGGAATCCCCAGCAGAGCTACAAAGCCTCAAGGGGCTTACATTCTTGCATGTTAATGTATGTAGCCTATTAAAAAAAAATCACTTCTGTTCAGGCCTGGGTATGTCATACTGCTCCAGATGTTCTGGTGATTACGGAGTCCTGGCTCTGACTGGCGACCAGTAACAATGAAGTTAACATCCCCTCCTACTCTTTGTTCAGAGCCGACAAGCAAACCAGACGTGGTGGGGTAGCTATTTACATCAAGGATAAATTCCCTGCCTCCATAACTGATTCAAACTCTGTCCCAAAAGAATTGGAAAGCTTGTCATTAAAGATTGAAATTGCCACCGGTGTCTCATTATGTATAATAGGATGCTACAGACCCCCATCAGCTGGACTACAGTTGTTAAAACATCTCGAAAATATCCTGGGTTCGGCACCTTCAGAGTATATCATACTAGGGGACTTCAACTTAGACTGGCTCTCCAGTGCATCCACCCGATTTAAAATATTCTGTGATTCCCTTGGGTTGTCACAGCTAATAAATGAATCTACTCATCCTAACAAGCTCAACCCTAATAACAGTACTCTCTTGGATATCATTTTAGTTAACAAACCCCGTATATTCTCCCATGCTGGTGTCTTTTTCCTCTAATATTAGCGACCATTGCTTCATCGCGTGTGTAAGATCCACTCTTAAATTCACAACTGTACCAAAATTCTTCTTTAAAAGGTGCATACGCAACTTTGATCTCCATGGGTATATATCAGACCTAAGAGACTCCATGCAATGGCAGGACTTTTATCTAGCCAAGTCCCTGACTATGGCTTATGATATTTTCTCAGAAATTGTGCTGGGGCTCTCAACAAGTATGCTCCCATAGTAAAAGTTTGTGCCAGAAACAAATCCTGTTAGCGGTTAACAGAAGACCTGAAAGATGCTTTGCAGAGTAGGGATGTACTCTGGAGAACTGCTAGGAAAACTAGTTTAATAAATTACTGGAATTCTTTCCGGAGGTCGAGGAACCTCTGCACCAAAATGGTCAGAGAAGCCAAAGCTAATTTCTACCGCTCTCAGCTGGAGAGCTCCTCAAGAAATGCCTCCAAATTCTGGAAGACTATCAAAGACATTGAAGATCACACCACTGTAAATTCCCTACCTATTAAATTATTGATCGAATGTACTGTCATCTCCAACAGACCGTCTATCCTCGATGCTCTCAATAATCATTTTACCACTGCAGGGCTAGCCTTTGACTCTTCTCCCGTGAATATCCTCCGCCAACAACTTAGATTGGATACACAAGAAAAACCCATTCCTAGTCCATCCTTCTCTCTGCAGCCTACCTCCCTGAAAGAAGTCAAAGATCTTCTCCTTCAGCTGGACACTAGGAAAAGTGCTGGGGCCAACCTCATTGACTCGTACTTCTTAAAGGTTGGCTACCGTGTCCTCGCAGTCCCAATTACTCATCTCTTCAACTTATCCTTGTCCCAGGGTGACTTACTGCCCATTTGTAAAAATGCACTTGTGGTTCCTTTGTTTAAGTCAGGAGATCCTAGTGACCTCAATAACTACAGGCCAGTCTCCCCACTTCCAATCCTGTCAAAGATGCTGGAGAAAATAGTGAACTCCCAGCTTCAGAAGTACCTGGAATCAGAAAAATTTCTCAACCTGTTACAATCCAGTTTTAGAGCACAGCACAGTACTATCTCTGCTCTAGCCAAGGTGACAAACGACTGGCAGCTTGAATTAAATAAAAAAAACTTTGTCTGTGCAGTTTTCTTGGACCTAAGCAAGGTGTTCGATACCGTTGATCACAGAGTGCTTCTGTCGTCCCTCCAGAACATTGGTTTAGATTCCCTATCCCTTAAATGGTTCTCCAACTATCTCTCAGGATGACTTCAACAAGTAAAGGCAGAAGGGGAAGCTTCTCCACCAAAACCCCTATTGAGGGGTGTACCGCAAGGTTCCACTCTTGGTCTCTTGCTCTTCACCATTTATATTAACAACGTAGATAACCCCATCAAAGAAGCACAAATACACCTATTCACAGATGGTACGGTACTCTATGCTAGTAGCCCCACACCTGAAGCGGCCTGTAAAGCCCTTCAAAATGAATTTAATCTGCTGCAACATCAGTTTATAAACCAGAAACTGCTCTTAAATGCAAAAAAAAAAAAAGCAATGTTCCTCTCACCTCTTCAAAATGCAATAAATCCTGCAATTGCTGGGACACTCCCACAGATCACTACCATTCTAGATGAGCAATTGGACTACATACCAAAGTTCAAGTACCTGGGGGTCTGTTTAGACCATAGACTTACTTTCACAAATCACTTAGAAGAACTGGCAAAGAAACTTAGACAAAGACTTGGTCTGTTCTTTAGGATTAAAAATCTCCTCACAAGAGACTCTAAACTGAAACTGGTTCAAACTACCTTTCTTTCCCTATTGGATTATGAAGACTTTCTATATAGTCAGGGACCTGCAGGTACCCTAGCCAAACTCGATACGATTTATCACAGAGCTATAAGATTTATCACGGGTCTTCCATACTCAACCCACCACTGTGCATTGTACATGGCAGTGGGATGGTCATACCTTGCTACAGAAGGAAAAAAAAATGCTGCGGTTTGGACATACAAAGCTATCTCAAATAAACTGCCCCAGTATATCTCTGTTTGTTTACCTTTGTGCACTCTGGGGAAGTATGCCCTGAGAAGCACCTCATATATCTGCCTTTCTGTTTACAAAGCAAAATCTCGCATTGACAGGGCAGCCATCAGCTTTGTGCTCCCTCAACTGTGGAACAAGCTGCAAAAAAACTTTGAAATTAACTCATCCCATCAGCCTAGCAGCTTTTAAATCTCTATAGCTACATCATAATAAGGAGTTCTGTGCCTGTCTACCCTAAATAGTGACTCCTATAAGTCCAAGCACACTCTAATTACTACTGTTAAAAGACTGATCTCATCTATAATCGACTCTTCCCTCTCCTCTTTTTCTACCCCCATATCTGTCCCCTCCACATTCCTTTGACCCTGGTTCCAGCTCTAAATTTTCCATACTGTATCACTGTATATCTTTTTATATTAGGTTTTATTTGTGTTCAGTGCACCTGATATGTATATTTCTTTACTTTTATGAAAAATTGTGTCCTACCCAAAACTAGCTGTATCTTCTGTTCCAAACATATACTATTATCAGTGCTACCTGCTGATACTTTGTATATACTGTATTATTGTATCTCACTTTATTTGTATTATTACTATTTTCTTGTGTGTTGCATCCCATGTATATTGTGTCTTGTTCCTTGTTAACAAACCCAGGTCCACCTCGAAAATCAGTTTGCTCAACGGTGATCGCCTGGTTAAATAAAGACTTTGATTGATTGATTGAAGGCACAAATGAGTCCATTTGCATGCCATTATGGCCCCATTTGCAAGAGTTGTTCAGGGCTAGCCAGCAAAATGCACATGGCACTCTGCACAGCATGTGGTGCTGCCAGAGGGGATCTAGAGGTACCCCTTCCCACCTCATAGCTGTGATTGCCAAACATAACAGTATATTAGATCCCTGGCAGTCTAGTGGGACCCTCCACCCCACCATAACCCTGATCGCTGGTAAAACCCTACTAAAAACATCACTGGTGGTCCAGTGGCACCCCCACCCCACCCACACAGGACCCCTGCCCCACCCAGCTCCATCCCGGCATTGGTGGGTAGCACAAACCCACCACATGCCACTCAGCTGCCTGCCAAATGACAGCTTACAGAAGCAACTGTAAGCCTACTTAGTCCACACTGTGGACCAATGGGCTTACAGTGCATACTATAATAGTCATTCACAAACCATGAATGAAGTCACTCATTCATGGTTTTGTGACTGACTATTACAGTATACACTACAAGCCCATTGGTCCTGACATGTGGACCAACAAGCTTATGGCTGCTACTGTAAGTTGTCATTCAGCGGGCAGCAGGGTGGTATGTGGGTGGTTTTGTGCTTCCCACTGATGACGGGGGAAAGCTGGATGGGCAGGGGGGTGGGGGGTGCCACTGGACCATCAGGGATGTTTTTAGTAGGGTTTACTGACAATCTGGATTACTGGGATGGGATGGGGTACCACTAGACTACCAGGGATAAATTATACATATATTTTTGGTGATTATGGCTACAGGTGAGGTGGGGGTATCACTAGACTACCAGGGATAAATTATACATATATGTTTGGTGATCGCAGCTATGGGGTGGGAGGGGGTACCACTAGACTACCAGTGACATCTGTGGGTGTTTTTGCATGGTGTTGGGGGGGTGTTTTCCACCCATAGCTGGTGGCTGCTATGTTGCGCATTGCAATACAACAGCATGCCTGTGGGTGTCTGGTACTTGAGCCTTTTATTTTGGACTCAACATTGTGCCCAGGTATGCAGCACACCTCAGGGTTGTGCCAGCATATGCACTGCACATCCCAGGCTGAATTTCAGGATGCGCAGCATATGCATGGGAACGCCCCCTGGAGATGCACCCCATACAATTATCATTCCATCCTGACGTATCAGGACTTGCGCTGTGCAAGTCCCTCTTTTGAATATTGCACTGGGGTGCATTTCTGGGGTTGCGCTGGTGCAACTCAGTTGCACCAGGCATAATCCCTTTGAATATCTGGGCCTTAACATATTTATAGGCTCAGTTTATTTTGAAAGTAATAATCTTCAGCCATGTTACATTAAATAGTGCATAAATCTTAATGTATGGGACAGAGAGATAAATTTACAGTAAATCTTGAGGTTTAAACATTTGATTATTCATACCTTTGAAGAATAACATTTTTTCTTTTACTGTTTAGCATTTTAATGCATCATTTTTCTGTACCCATTTCAAAAATCTGCTTAGGAGCTATTGCAGTGACCAGATCAAAGCTTTTTCAGTCCGGTTACAGTATCACTTTATTTCTTATATCTGAATGCAATCTAGAAAGTAACTGACAGCTTCTAGCACATCCGCACCCACACCCTCACACAAACACACACACACACACAGGCTTCGTTGTTGCAAGACTGGGAGTGAGTCTCATGAGATTACATCCATACACAGTGTACTGTATGGAGAGAAGCAGAAAATGGACACATCTCTCATGAGAGCATGGTGAGAGCACACACTTGGCCACAAAGGACAGCTGGATATAATGCCCTCAGCATGGCACAAGAGGTTTGGTGGGCACCAAGGTCTCACTATGAGCGTGATCTAGCAGCTAGGAATGAGGCTGCTGAAACCTGAAGATGGCCTAAAGATGGCATCAGTAGTGGGAGGGCGTCCTATGCCGATTCAAATTCCAGTGGAGGGAATGTGGGAGAAAGTACCCCAGTTCCATAGTAGATGAAATGACATGGTGGAGGCAGAAACACTCCTCGAAGCAGAGGAGAGGGTCCAATATCCACCGGAGAGGTTAAGCATACTAAAATACTTCAGGTTCCACATGTTAATTTTTTTAATCATGCTTGTATGGGCTGATTTGAAGTTCTGTACCATCTTCATATCCCATCTTGACAAATTGCAACATTTTCTGTCACAAAAGGGTGGATCACCTAAATATTAGTTGCTTGAATGTTGTACACAAATGGGCGACTGTAGACAGAAGTGGAGCACACAATGGCTTCTGTGTCCACCTATTTACAAAATGGGAACCGATCTCCCTGAACCCAGTGTAACTCTATCCTACAGTGAGAAAGTGGGGATTCTGGGACTCAAACCTGAATCTCAGCATTAATGGTCCTGCCTCTAACTTCTAGGAGAATTGCATGACTAATTTTATTCTGCTTCCTCAGTGGTCAAAACAAATTTTTGCAGTCAGTAGCAAGCAAGGCTGGTTACTTTGAAAATCCTTTGAGTGGTGACCCGATACAAAAACAAACAGGATTTGACGGTTGAAACAGTTCAAATTTTGAACCCTGCCTCCTGATCTCACACACTGAGTAAGCAGTGATTGCGCAGTTCAAAAGTGGATCTCCAGGATAACAGCTCTGTGGTTTAAACACTGGGCCAAACTGCTTTCTTCCACATATAAATTATATTCTTGGCATTGCAGTGAGGTCTTGGAACAAAAGGCAAATAGTGCCTGCTTCCCTTGTTTGGGGGGGGGGAGGTGTAGAACTGCAGATTGAGCAGTTCTATGCATCCAAGTCACTTCTGTGTTTGTGCTAATTCTTCCTGGCAAGTGCTGGCAGGGTGTCAGTGTATGAAGGCTTGCAGGGACACTTGTCAGTAAGTGAGCATTGCCGTATACAAGTGACAGGGGGTCACTGTAGAGGAAAGACTAGGCTTGGGATAGACCAAGAAGGCATGGGTAAGGAAACAAAGACCCACAACCCTTGAATGTATGTGAAAGTCTTCCACATTAAACAAGAAACTAAATGTTGAAATGTGTACTTCTCTAAAGTGTTTGTTGGTGTATGTAATAAGCATGGAATGGAATTTGGTTTCATATAGCACCTTTCATAAACTGTATCCTTGTATTTTCAATCCACAGGAAGATTAAAATAGCACAGAGATTAGACTGACTAGGTGGTTCGATATATTACATTGTACCAACCCAAGAGTTTCAGTTCAGAAGTTTTCAGGCTTTACAAGGCCCTTCTGCAGGTGATGGCAGATTTTACAAGAAGTATGAATACATATTAAGCTGTGTTACTTTCTTAAAGCAGTTAGTCTAGTCACAAGTGAGAGGAGATGTATAAGGTAGGTGTAGAAGTAGGTCTGAAAGTTTGTGTACTGAAACTTTTGTGTTGGTTCAGTTAAAGGATTCAAATGACCTATTATGAAATGGGTACAAGGTTTCGGAATCCTGATTGGCTGAAAGCTGTTTTCAACTGGGCCGTTATCTCAGCACATTGGCCCAGGTGAAAGTAGCTCCTGGCCAAATGGACTCTGCACCCTAGAAATAGCCCTGCGCTCAAGTGCCCACAGCTTGTCCCGCTGACTGCCCTACTCATCTATTCAGTACACAGTAATGGCTCCCACTCTCCACGCTAACTTCAGATGTACCTGCTGCATCTTTCAGCTGCTTCCCAGTAGCTCCCTTGCTCTCAAAACATACCAGAAATAGTTACTCTGATTCTTCCACATTTCTTCCAGTCAAGCTCTGAAGAACAGGCATTAAATGCTGGTTATTGTTGTTTAATATGTTAACCGTGACTCCGAGGCCCTTCTTCCCTTCACCTTGATTGGCACCATCTCACAGTTCACACACACAAGATGGATCGCAAATGAAAAACATTTTTTTAATGTAAAAAAAGACAGTCTGGTTACAGACGAGACTCCGGTGTCTGAAAATACTGACAAATGCGGCTTCTCTGAAAGTTTCTGACAGACCCACTGTAGTGTCAAACTGCCAAGGAATCTGAAACGTGGCTCAGTTGAAACTGCCGTCCAGCACTCTTCCTCACCTGCCGTGACCGCTACTGAACTGAGGCACCTGAAAGTGGACGGCCCAACAGGACTCTAGGTGTCTAAAAGAGACCAACAAAGGTGGCTCTTCAGAATGTCCCCGAGAGACCCATCAGTGCCCTTAATGAAACAAAGGGAAAAAACAGCAGCTGACATGCATGTTTGCTGCCACCTGCTGGACAAACAGTAAAACTGACTCCCCCCTCGGGACTATTTATTTATTTCATTTTTGTTAACGGGGTAGGTACACTAGACAGCATAGCTGCTTATTTTCAGGTACGACCCAGGAGATTACAACAAAGGGTATGTAGACAATAGTAAATACAAGAAAACATCATGGGAACAAGTAGAAGTCAGACATAGTACACTTATACAAAATTTTCAGCAATGACAGTACATTTGCAGGAATCTATATGTACAAATAACTAACAGTCATAAGTCATACAACTAGTGAGTAAGTGCTAGAAGAGAGGACATAGCAAGATTTCCAGGCAGGTTTGAGAGTAGTAGAGGTTGGAGCCAGTAGACAACTAGGAGGAACCAGTGCAGGAGTGGGTGGATAGAGAACAGGAATAAGGTTCGGAGTTTAGAAGAGCCATACGAAGCTCCTGTTTGAAGCTGCGTGGAGAAGGGGAGGTTCTTAGATTCAGTGGAAGGGAGTTCCATAGTTTAGGGGCCCAGCTAGAGAAAGCATTCTCCTCCATTTTGGTTTTACATCTCAGTTGGACAAGAAGGGATTTGTCAGGTGATCTCAGTGGGTAGGCAGAGGTCACAGGATTGAGCAGTAGAACCAGTTTGTCAGGTATCTGGGGAGAATATTATATTCTTTATAAAACAGTAGGAAGTAAACTGATGGAAGGCTGAGGGAGTAAATTATCCCAGACTGGAGTATAGTGTGCATCGGTGAGTAAGTCTGGGTAAGGACAGAGCAAAATGACAAATGCTGTTGTAGCAGACATCCCACTTTTGGAGGAGCCCTCCAGTAGTTGCTGAAAAGGCTATTAACTCATACATCAATTTGGGTCTCAGGATCCCCTGTGCAATGGCCATCCTCACCGTGGATATTAGGCTATATCTCACCTTATATGCTAGTCCAAGTTGAATATTGACGGATTTAATGACTGAGGCTAGGTGCAGATCAAAAGCCAAGGCGGAATCAAGGGTTACTCCTAGGTATTTAAAAGAGGTAACTGTGTTAAGGGGAGAGCCATCAAGCACTCTGATACTTAATGGTTGGGTGCAGGACCGACTTTTTGAACCTGAACTGAAGAGCATAGTTACCATTTTATTTTTATTTAAGACAAGCTTGTTTTGCAATAGCCAGCTCTGAAAGGTATTGAAGTTACTATTGAGATTCAGATTGATATCTGGGAGGTTTGAGGAGGATGAGTAAAGAACAAGATTGTCAGCATATAGCAGACTTGAGCAAGCACCAGTGAGCAGTGGGATGTTGTTTATGAAGACTGTAAACAGGAGAAGACCAAGAATCAATCCCTGGGGCACTCTGATCCAAGTAGGAGCAAGAGGGGACTTAGCATCTCCAATCTGGACAAACTGTTGACGCTTCCAAAGATCATTTTGGAATCAGGCAGTGACGGAGATAGAGAAGCCTGTGGATGACAACTTTGATAGGAGCAGCGGGTGGTCAACTAAATCAAACACTTTTGTAAGATCAGCAAAAGTAGCCCCAGTGAGACAGCCTTTGTCCATAATGAGTCTGACATCATTTGTAAACTGTATGAGAGTAGTAGATGTACTGTGCCCACGTCGGAAACCATGTAGGTCAGGGGTGAGGAGTTTAAAGAAGTAGAGGTAATCCGAGACCTGGGTAGCAACAATTTTCTCCAGCATTTTAGAGAGGGTGGAGAGGATGGCAATAGGGTGGTAATTATCTAGGTTAGTGGTGTCCCCCTTTTTGTGGACCGGCACAACTCGAGCAATCTTCCAGAGGGAAGGGACATGTCCTGAAAGAAGAGACAGGTTGAAAAGTCTAGTCACTGGAGAGACAATGGTTCTTAGGAATTTTGGTAAGAGTCCATCTGCCCCTGCCAATCCAACAGGAGAGATGGACTTAAGTAAGCATAAGATTTCAGTCTCAGAGACTGGGTGAAGGGTGAAAGATGGGTTGGAATGTTTATGGTTATCCTGCGTAGTGACAGGTAAAAGCCCAGGAGGTGCAGTATAGGAGGAGAGGTCAGTGAATCTGGAGTTAAGAGCCTCGGCGATAGTGAGTAGGTTATTGCAATTACAACCATCATGACCATATCAGAGATGGTATTAGAAACATAGAAACATAGAATTTGACAGCAGATAAGGACCGCTTGGCCCACCCAGTCTGCCCATTTCCCTGCCTACTGGATAAGCTGCAGATCTTAGTTAACCAGCAGCCTACTTTTTCCTACCCCCATCCCCTAGAATTGCCTTATGACTGTCCCATGCATGCTTGAATTCCACCACTGATTTTGACTCCACGACCTCCTCCGGAAGGCCGTTCCATGCATCCACAACTCTGTGAAAAAATACTTCCTTAAATTACCTCTGAGCCGCCCCCCCCTCTATCTTCAAATTGTGCCCCCTTGTTCTTGCACACCTCTTTTTTTGAAAGATGCTACCCTCTTGGACTTGTTGATTCCTGAGGTACTTGGAGTTTCTATCATGTCCCCTCTCTTCCTTTCCTCGAGGCTATACATATTAAGCTTCTTAGTCTCTCTTCATATGTCTCCGGTGCAGACCCTGCACCATTTTAGTTGCCCTCCTCTGACAGCTTCCATCCTGTCTATGTCTTTTGCGAAGACTGGGTCTCCAGAACTGCTCGCAGTACTCCAGATGGGTCTGACCAGCTGTCTGTACAGAGGATAATAACTTCCTGTTTTCTACTGGTGATGCCTCTCCCATGCATCCCAATATCCCCCAGCCCTCATTGCTGCCATCTCACATTGCTTGCCCACCTTTAGGTCATCTGATATGACTACCCCAGGTCCCTTTCCATTTTTGTTGTTGTTAGTATCTCACCCCAATTGTGTACTCTTCCCTGGGTTTTGTTTCCCAGGTGCATTACCTTGCATCTTTAGCATTGAATCTAAGCTGCCATACATTTGACCATTCTTCTAACTTGCCAAGTCCCTTTTCATCCTTTCCACCCACCTTGTGCATCAACTCTGTTGCAGATCTTGTGTCATCTGCAAGAGACATACTTTTCTTCCAGTGCCTCTGCAATGCATTATAAAGACATTGAAGAGGACTGGTCTATATACTGAACCCTGCGGTTACCCCACTAGTAACCCCCTTTCATCAGAGTGGACTCCATTTACTATTACTCTCTGTGTCCCATTTTTCCAGCCATTTTTACCAGGCTGTCATCTTGGGACCCACTCCCAGGCTAGCTAACGTGTATATTAATTTTGTGTGGGACTGTGTCAATGCCTTGCTAAAGTCTAGGTAGGCCATGTCCACAGCCCTTCCTGATCTACTACTTTGGTCACCCAGTCAAAGAAATCTATCAGATTTGTCTGGCATGACCTTCCTGCTGTGAATCCATGCTGCCTTGGGTCCTGTGCCCCTCTGGCCTCTAGATACTTGACAATTCTTTCCTTCAGAAGTGATTCCATCATTTTCCCTACCACTGAGATTAAACTAACAGGTCTGTAGTTTCCTGCTTCTGCCTTGCTCCCACTTTTGTGAAGGGGAATCACATCTGCCCTCCTCCAGTCCTCGGGTACCACCCCATCCTCCCATGATTTGTTAAACAGGGTAGTCAGTGGTGTCACTAATTCTACCCTTAGTTCTTTTAGAATTCTGGGATGAATCCCATCAGGCCCCATTGCTTTGTCCACCTTCAGTTTTAAGAGTTCTTTTCAGAACCTTTTCTTCTGTAAATGGGCTGTATCAACTTCTGTATCCAGTGTGTTTCTACTGTTTGTTCTAGGTACCCCCTCTTCCTTTGTAAATACTGAGCTAAAATATTTGTTTAGTATCTCTGCCTTTTCACAGTCTTCCTCTGCCCACCCTCCCCTTTATTAAGCCTCACTATCCCTCCCTTGGTCTTCCTTCGCCTCCCTGATGTACCTATAAAAGGTTTTATCCCCTTCTTAACTGAGTTGGCTATCTTTTCCTCGGTTTGGGCCTTTTCTGTTCTGACTGCCTTCCCAGCTTCCTTTGCTTTAACTGATACAGTTCTCTGTCCTGCTCCTTCTGCAATTCCTTGTACTTCCTGAAAGCTTTCTTTTTCTCTTGAACCTTCACTGCCACTTCCTTTGAGAACCATAGTGGTTTCTTACATCGTTTAGTTTTGTTTATTTGCTTCACACAAAGGCTTGTTGCCTCAGTGATGGCAGTTTTTATTATTCCCCATTGTTCTTCCACCCCTCCTTCCTGCCCATGTGCTAGTGCATTCCTTAGGCACGTACCCATTTTGGCAAAGTCAGCCCTCCTAAAGTCCAAGTTGCACTTGTTTTTCCCCGTGATGGTGTTAACACGACTCCAAAACTCATGAGAGTCACTGACAGAGGTACTAAGGAGCTGACGGTGGTAACTGCCCTTATCAGATCTGATGGAAACCTTACATAGGTTTCGGAGTCTTCTGTACTCTGCCCAATCCAATGGGAACTGGGTTAGCTTAGCATTGTTCCAGGCTTTATCCCTCTTTTTGAGAGAGGACAGGAGTGAAGAATTTAACCAGCAGGTAGCAGATCCCTGGATATGGTGCCTTTTTACTGGGATATATTTGTCCTGAAGGTTCAAAAGCGTGGTAAGGAGGTATTGAGCAGCACGTTCCATGTTACAAGTATTATATAGAGGTGCTCAGTCCATGTTCTGTAGCTCCATAATTAGGGCTTTCGTATCCATTTTTGAAACATCCCTGAAAATAATTTCTCTAGGGGGTGGTTTAGGGGCCCTAGCCTTCCAAACACAGTAAACTGAGGAGTGGTCACTGATTGAGTCTGGTAAAACCCCAACAGCCCTGATCCTCTCAGGCCTGTTGGAGATGACCCAGTCTAGAGGAGACTGGAGACTGCTGTTATTAGCCTGTCTGGTCGGGAGATTGACCAATTGAGACAGGTGTAACCTGCTGAGTTCAGCAGCACAGAGATTAGAGTTTTTCCCTAGCCAATCCAGGTTGAGGTACCCCATAACAATGAGCTCTTGTCTATCCTTTAGCGAGGAAAGATGGTCAATTACCTTAGTCAGGCCTGTTAGTCCATTTTTAGGAGGGTTATAGATGCACACTATATTTAGCTTCTCCGTGAGACCTAAGGTAATAACTATATGAATTATTTCACAAAGACAGATATTGTTGACCTAGAGGACTGGAATGTCAAGGTCCTGTCTGATATAAAACAAAACACCACCACTCTTTTTAGCATTTGGATGGATTATATCCATTGATCCTACACAATGAATCTGGTATATGGGGTTTTAACCAGGTCTCGGTTACACCTAAGATGTTAGGGGAGTTGTGAGCAATACAGGCTTCAAGCTGCGCAAAATTAACTGACAGATGTCTAATGTTCATATGTGCAAGCCTAAGCCCCTTTTCTGTGAACCAATAAGATGGGTTCTTGGGAGCGATACCATCAGGAGGGCCTGGGTTAGGTTCAATATCACAGAGAGAGAGAGAGAGAGAGAGATGACATAGAGGTACCCAGGTCTCAATGAGAGAGGTTTGGAGTTTGCCCTCCAGTGGCATATAAAAAGGGGACTGGCTTAGGTAGTCAGCTATACTAGCAAATGGGATAAGCTTTAAGAGTCAGGTTTCAGGGATAGAGGTATTACCCCTGATAATTAGGTTTGAGAACCAATAACTCTAGTTCTCAGCTTTATTTGAATTGTCAGAGTAAGTAGATGGCTGGCAGAGAAGATCTACTGAGAGTTGGAGGGCACGCAGAAGGGAAAATACTCCTACAAAGCTGCAGTGAAGTGAGATCAACCCCATAGTGTACACTGGCAAGGAGATATAGAGCTGCAACTAGAAACCTTATTAAGGCTTTTGCTAAGTGTGGAGATATTCACCAGCTTCCTGGGGCAATCCAACAATGAAATTCACAAGCTAGCTGCCTTGAGATCCTCACCCCAGAAGAAATGGTCCAATCACTGAGGGAAAAAAGAATATCCGCCCCCAAGGAACATGCATTTAATAAGATTGCAGTGCACACAGAAATGCCAAACACACCGGAAAGCTGCAGTGCAAGGCACAAATTCAGTTTACAGCTTGGCTAGACAGAGGCACATTTAAGTCAGTCTGCACAGGGGTTTTTGCGGTCTCCTCTAGTCTGCAATAGTGCAGAGGTAAGTTGCCATAGAAATTCAGCCACAGCTCAGAAGGCAGGGAGCTACTTAAAAAAGGTGCCAGAATTCAAAGCTGGGCTGCCAATGGACTTGAAATGGAACCTACTGGCTACAGTTCCTTGGTGGCTTCGAGGTGGGCTGGTGAGGTCCAAGAAGTCATGGGGAGCACTGCAGTGGCCCAAACAGGGATGACTCGGAGCCTTGCTGGCTTTGAGGTAGGCTGGTGAGGTCCAAGGAGCTGTGGAGAGTGCTGTGGTGGCCCGAACAGGGGCAACTAGGAGCCTTTCTGGCTTCAAAGTGGGCTGGTGAGGTCCAAGGAGCCGTGGGGAATGCCACGGTGGCCCGAGCTGGGGAGACTAGGAGCCTCAGTCTACTTTGTTCTACAAAGCTATTTAGTTTATATTTGTTTCATTTTTTTACTAATTTAAATTAAAAAGCACAAATGTAAAAAAAAATATACTTCCTATTACTTATGGATCCATTTAGTAATTGCAGTAAGGCACTCGGGGTGTGCTGTGGTGGGATAATGGCCCTTCTCAGGAGGTGGAAGCTCTCGGCATCGCCTTGTGCTTCAACCCACCTGAGGTGGGCTGTTATCCCACCATAATGCCCCCCGTGATGCCTTATTGCTTAATTATGTTTGTTCTTTGAAGAACTAATATGGCTACATTTCTGTGTCTCTCATGTCACACAGAAATTAATTTATGAAAGAGAGAGGAGGAGTGCTACCCAAGGAGGGTGGGGGGACAGTAAAGGCCAGGGTGGAAGTAACGAATGGGGTGATCACACAAGGTAGAGTGCTGGAGAACTTGAGAGTGCTGAGGGTGGACAAATCACCAGGACCAGATGGCATTCACTCCAGGGTACCGAAAGAGCTAGCAGAGATTCTGGCAGGGCCCTTGGCAGGCCTATTCAATGCCTCACTAAATTCAGGATGTGTACCCAAGGATTGGAGGTTGACTCACATGGTTCCCCTGCATAAGAGCAGCTCCAAAGATGAACCAGAGAACTATAGACCAGTGAGCCTCATGTCCATCATGGGGAAACTAATGGAAATGATGCTGAAGGAGAGGCTGGTGTCCCTGCTGGAGTTCAATGGGATGCAGGACAGTAGACAGCATGGCTTTATCGCAGGCAGATCCTGCCAAACCAACCTGGTAGATTACTATAACTGGGTCACTAGGCAGATGGACAAGGGCCATGTAGTGGATGTCCTATACCTGGACTTCAGCAAGGCATTCTATTCAGAACCGCATGGGAGACTTGGAATAAAACTTGAAGGCACAGGGGCGGGAGCAAAAATGGTGCGATGAGTGACAAACTGGCTGCAGGGAAGGCAGCAGA
This sequence comes from Neoceratodus forsteri, assembly GCA_016271365.2. Lineage (NCBI taxonomy): Eukaryota > Metazoa > Chordata > Ceratodontiformes > Ceratodontidae > Neoceratodus > Neoceratodus forsteri. The sequence goes on from CM057455.1 coordinate 729,708,748, forward strand.
CGGTGGTGGTGGTGGGAGGGGAACTCTCATCCCCAAGGCCAGTAACGAGTGGGGTTCCACAGGGCTCGGTGCTGGGATCAGTGTTATTTGGGATATTTATTGCAGTCATTTCCATGGGCATCAAGCGCAGGATCAACAAGTTTGCTGATGACACCAAGACAGTGGTAGTGATGGTTGACATAGATGGGTGGCAGAGTTTGCAGGAAGATCTGAAAAAGCTGGAGACCTGGTCAGACACTTGGCAGCTGGGGTTCAATGCCAAAAAGTGTAAGGCACTGCATTTTGTGGCAAAAAATCCAAGTAGAAACTACCAACTGGGGGTAGTGCAACTGGCAGAGGCTGAGAGGGAGAAGGATCTGGGGGTGGTCATCACGGGATCAATGAACAACTCGGCACTGTGTAGGAAGGCAGCAGAGAGGGCCAACAAAATGCTGGGTTGCATCACAAGGGGAATAATGTTGAGGAGGGGGGAGGTGATTCTGCCGCTGTATAAATCATTAGTTAGACCTCATTTCAAATACTGCATGCAGTTCTAGCACCCGTACCTGAAAAGGGACATTAAATTATGAGAAAGGGTGCAGCACAGAGCAACTAAGATGATCCAGGGACTGGGGGACTTACAGTATGAGAGTAGACTAAAGGAGTTGAACATGCACTCGCTGGAGGAGTGGAGGGACAGAGGGGATATGATTAAGACATTCAAGTGCATGAGAGGGATAAACAAGACTGGTACAGAGGAGCTATTCAGGGTAAGGGTGGGAAGGGGCGCATGAGGCCATGACATGAGATTGGAGGGGGGAAGGTTCAGGAGGGAAATGAGGAGACACTTTTTTTACAGAGAGTGTGGTGGCAGGATGGAATGCGTTACCAGCAGAGATGGTGGCCTGTAAAACAATGACTGCTTCAAAAGGGTCTGGGACAGGGCAAGAGGGAGGATGAAGGGATAAAGGGAGGGAGGTGAGGAGGGAGGGGCAGCTGCAGAATAGGGCTGCTAGCTGCAAAACTGAGCAGACTCGATAGATCAAATGGCCTTTTTCTGCTGGCAAATTTTGTATGTTCATAAATATGGCTACATTTCTGTATGACATGAGAGACAGATTACAGGGAGGTTATGTATATGGGTCACACAGTGAGTAATTGGCATTGTAAGATTCTAACCCAGGTCTCCAGGTTCACAGCTCTGTGCTTCAACCACTATACCTAGCTGTAATTATGAATGTTTTGGTGGTGTGAGTAAAAGTATTTTCATACCTGCACCAAAAAAATTGACAGGTATAGTGTGCACTGTCAGTCCACCTACCAACAGTTCAGTTGAAGGCATTACCCAGTTGGTCTCCAATCCACTCTGACGCTCCAGCCTCAACAGTTGGTCTCTGTGATCTCTCTCAGACTTGGTGCCGGGGGGGCAATTTAACTGAGCCTGAGGTCTGGTTTGTGGGCAGCTCCCAAGTTCTCCTGGCAGTACTGACTCCCAGTCTCCCAATGACTGACCCAGTCACCTTCTAGCTCCACAGACCGCGGTGACAGCACTTAAGACTTTCTCCGTCCCCCCCAAAAAGGATGGATAAGCACCTGCCTATTTTCAAAGTTTGCCGACAGCATCATGATAACTCTGAGAGTCGTGAGGGAGTGGGGATCTGTTTCCATCCAGGTCTGGGCTTTTGCAGTCTATTTGTTTTTGTGACATGACATTTTATCAAATCTTTTGGAAATATGTGAAGGTTTGCAAAGTACTATTTTCTGCAACTTTCTGCAAGTGCAACTAGCAGAATTGCAAAAGGCTAAATCAGTAAATCACAATGTAAAAGTAAAAGTGATTTACTGATTTTGCAATGTGTTTTTTTTCCTGGCTAGTTGCAGAAATTTCCTCAAACACATTTTAGACATTTTCACTCCAGACTTGAGGACAGTCTGCAATGGGGTTTGGTTTTGGGTTGGCACAATAAGGACCCCCACCAGCATATCCTCAGGCAAAGGGATCTCTGAGCAGTTTTAATGTTTTTTAAAAGTCTTCAAGTTAGAGTAACAAGCTGTGAATGAGCTTGGTACATTCAGCAGACAGAACTGGGTCTGATTCCCACAACCTCCACTTGCATAAGTTGCATAGTGTGTTATTCTAAGCAAGTCACTTAACCTTCCCAGGGCTCCCTTGTCACCCTGAAAACAGGCACTTATGATTAATGGCCTTATCTGGTTATCAAAGAATTAAAAAAATGGGCAGGGCAGCAGGAGGGACGGGGTGCTGGGGAGCACCGTGAAGGGTAGGGGCCAGGAGGGGCCCACAAAACTTTTTGAAGCCAGGGCCCATAGAAGGTTAATCCAGCCCTGTACATTAGTGATCTGATGGGCCTGTGCGCTGTGTCAGATATCCTTTATCAGGTTAAAGCACTAACAGACATTTCGGCTCTGACCAGAGCGTGTTTATTTAGTTGTCCATTAACTGATCCAATGATTAACTGATTACAATGATGCCTTTGTGTATAGTGGCATACAATTACAGCATATGTGCAGTTTCATAGAAAAGTTGCACGGTGGTAAAGCACACAGTATACAATTTTGAATTATTACATGCTTGATAGTTGACACAGAGTATAGTATGTAATAACAACTTATAGAAAGAATAATAATAGCTGTACTGAGAGGGTGCTAAGCAGGAAGGGTATTGTTTTGCATTCATTTGTCTCAAATGTATTGGTGTAATATCAGTGAAAAGATGGTGACTGTTTAAAGAGTTTGCGTATGGTAGATAGATTAGCATAATTAAGGTTAAATATCCAAATATGCATTGCACTTAATTGTACCTGCTTGCTAAGAACACTTTCATGTAAAACCATGCAGTAATTCAAAGTTTTATATTTTTTTATACAAAAGATCTTTGCAAGCTGTGGTAGTTAGATCCAACAGATTTTGATATACTGGACTTGTCTGAGCATGATGCCTTACTTCAGTGAGAGGTGGATTGGAAACTAACAGTGTAAGTTTATTACAAGTCCAGGTTTAGAGGATAGAATCCTGAAGAGACTTGCAACTCTGAAGGTGGACAAGGCTATGGGACCATACGGGATTATTCAAGGGTACTGAGGAACTCAGAGAGTGCTGGTTGCACCACTGACGGCCATGTTCAACACCTCACATGAAACAGGCAAGGTTCCAGAGGACTGGAAAAGAGCTGACATGGTTTGTCTACATAAGAGCGGAAACAGGGATGAGGCTAACATCCATAGGCAAGCCAGTCTTACTTAGTAGGGAGGAAATTAGGAAACCTCTACTTGAAAGAGAGACTGGTAGAGTATCTTGAAAGTGATGGGCTGCAAAACCACAAGCAGCATGAATTCATGTGGGAGGGTGATCATACCAAATTAATTTGATGGTTCCATGTCATAATAGTGAAAATACTATGGCAACTTGCACAAGAGCGAGTACATGTTGCCGAATTCAAAATCTGCACGGAACCCACCTCTGCACCCACCAAAAGGGTGGTGGCAAGAAAATAAATGTTTAATGCGGGGCCGAGCCCCCTGCACCCCCTGTATAAATATAATCAACTCCGGGGGGGTGGACACTGACTGGGAGGGATACTTTAGCTGGGGCAACAGACCGGAACAATAACAACACCCTCACAGTTTTAAAAGAGTACCCACAGGCAGTCCCGAACCTGGAACCATCAGCACTATAGGTGGCGTCTGCACCTGCCACACCAGGCAACCAGCTCAGCAGCAGCAGGCTTCACTCATTTATTTAACCCACATAACCATACAAAGCCCTGTCATTTGCCATCACTATTTTGTCCCTGATCCCTCGCTCTCCCAACCCCTTTGCTATACCTCTACTGTCGCTACTCTTACGGGTGCCCAAATTGAGTTGCTCATTTTTGAGTTGCTCAGTTTGGTTCACCCATATGACATGATACCAGATTTGATAGATTTCACTGACTGAGTGACTAGGGAAATAGATCCAGGGAGGGCAGTGGACGTGGCCTATCTGGACTTTAGCAAGGCATTCTACACTGTGCAGCTCACAAGGCTAATAAAGAAACTGATGAAACTAGCAGCCTAGGGGTGGGAGCCAAAGTGGTGAACTGGCTTAGAAGCTGTCTAACAGATAGGATACAGAGGCTGGTGGTTAAAAGCTCTCAGTCTAATGATGAAAAAGTGATTAGCCAGGTGCCACAGGGTTAAGTACTGGGGCAGGTCCTCTTCAATGTCTTCATAAGTGACATTGCAGAAGAACTGGAAGGGAAGTATGCCTTTTTGCAGATGATATCAAACTCTGCAGTAGGGTGGACACTCGGGGGGGGATGTGAAGGGATTTTGGGAAACTTTAGGAGTGGTCAAGAGCATGGGAGTTTTGATTCAATGTCAAAAAGTGCAAAATGATGCTTCTAAGGCATAAGACCCCAAGAGTTGAGTACAGAATGGGGGGTACTGACAGTCACTAAGCAGGAAAGAGACCTTAGGGTTATCATATCTTATGACTTCAAAGTGACAAGGCAGTGCGACAAAGCAGTGGGTAACACAGAAGTTGATGGCAGATAAGGATCATTAGGCCCACCTAGTCTGTCCGTATTCCCAGTTTGCATCAGTGGCCGCTGACCTAACTTGGTCATTGGCTTTTGCCTCTCTTCCTGACATCTAGGGTTCCCTTATGTCTATCCTATGCGTGTTTGAATCCCCCCACTGTGGTAGCACCCACCACTTCCTGGGGTAGGCTATTCCAAGCATCCACCACCCTCTCTGTGAAGAAAAACGTCCTCACATTTCCACTTATCCTACCCCCTCCAATCTTCTATCATGCCCCCTTGTCCTTGTACAACTCTTGTACTGAAAGATGTAACCTTCTTGCACTTTGTTCAAGCCTTTAAGATACATGAAGGTCTGGCTCATACCCCCCTTTCCCTTCCCTCTTCAAGTATATACATATTGAGGTAAGCTCTGCACCATCTTGATTGCCCTTCTCTGGACCGCCGCCATCCTGTCTATGTCTTTGTGAAGATGCCGCCTCCAGAACTGAACACAGTATTCTAGATGAGGCCTCACCAGCATTTTGTAGGGTAGGGCTAGTGGGAAGCTGGGGTGTAAAGGGAGGGCTATCTCCAACAAATGAAAGAGGTGGTGTTGACACTGTTTGGCTCACTGGTGAGACTCCACAAGATTTAAAACTATGGGAGATTGTGATTTTTCATTTCGTGCTACCCAACTTTAGAATGATTCACCCAACCTGCATAAGACCTGCCTTAACTATGCAAACATCAAAGCACAAGCTTAAAGATCATTTGTGTTTCATTGCTTTTATGTTTTGAATATGTTGTGTTGAACTCTATACTTTACTGAGCACTTTTGCTTGTTTTGAATATGTTGTACATACTGTATCTGTACAGTGCTATTTCATAAAAGCACTTTTTAATAATGTCAACCATAGAGATGATCACAGATGATGAAATTTGCTTCCCGAACTAATTTGCGAAGTTTGCAAAATTTGTGAAATGCGCATATGCAATGTTCGCTCCTAACGAAATGTGAATTTTATGTGAGTGAGCAAAAATCACCCATGACATGGCTGAAATTCTGTAGAAAAGTTTTTTTTAATTAAATATACTTTATTGAAATTTTATAACAATATACATAAATGAGTTATCTTAGAATTGTATAACAATATACATAAATGAGTTATCTTTGAAGAACAGTTGGATCACAAACTGATAATATAATAAACACCAGCAGAACATTGTTAGTACACAGTACTAGAAATATTAAGTGTAAAAGGTACAGAATAGGCAATCAGGTGTCTATAGAAAAATAAATAGAGAGAAAGTGAATAGCACACTTATATGGGCCAAGTGTCATATCATAGCATAAGAAAAAAGAGAGAAATTAAGAATCATGATGCTGAAAGAGGCACATCTGTTTCACTGGGGTCACTGTGAGATTGAAGCAGTAACAGAGTATATAATTTTTCCTATCCAGAGGTATAAGCCTTAAGGTTATTACACTACCCCAAGCTTTTTCAGTTGCTCATTCAGGATTTAAGACATAACTGCTACTATTTTGTTTTTATGCACTCCATCAATAATGCTTCTCCCATCTCTTGTTTTGCTACTGCTCTTACCAATTTGTCAATTAAGTGTTCTGTCAACCACTATTGTATCGCCTTTAATACACCACCCCATTTGCAGTACTGATATCATTCAGCAACCATTATGGGATGAACCATCCAAAGCAATTGCTTCATTCTTGGTTTGCATTAATCCCTCTAAACTATGTTCTGTAATAATGCTTTGGACAATGCTGAACTCTCCCACCAGTAGCATTAAGAGAAGGCCAGCATTATCTTGTTCTAGTAAGGGATATGTGGCACATCACAAGATGTTTTCTAAATCATTGAGATTGTAGCCGAAACAAATTATTGTCATGCACTTGCTATGCTCAGGTAATATAGAACTAAATGCAGGGCCCATCTCACCCGTAGACTCCCCAACTGATTATGCTTTAGCTAAGGGACTAAAAATGGTGCTCATCAATATCTGCAGTCTGCAAAAGAAATTGACTGAAGTTCAAGCCTGGGTATCCCACACCAATCCAGAGATCCTTGTTGTAATGGAGACTTGGTTAAAGGTACCCACTTCAGATCATTCGCTAGCTCTATCCTCCTATTCCCCATTCTGGGTTGATAGGCCAAAAAGGGGGGTGGGGTGGCTGTCTACACTAAAGACCAGCTGTCTATAAACTATGCCTCAGGAATTTAAATGCCTTACCTTAAAACTTTCCATATCAGCTCCTGAATCTATTAGTATAATAGGATGCTACAGGCCACCTTCAGGGCGGTTAGAGCTCCTATCACACTTACTTAACTTTTTAGACTTTAACAGAAATGGATCCATCATTCTAGGTGATCTAAACCTTGACTGGTTCAGCATTGAGTCAAACCCACTAAAGAATCTTTGCGATGACTTCAGTTTGCATCAAATAATTAACGAGCATACGAGACCCAACTGCAAGAACCACCTTAAAAGTTCACTCTTAGACCTCATTATCACTAATATGCCACACAAACCTAGTCAAGCAGCTGTTTTCCACAATGACCTCAGCGACCACAATGTAGTTTTGGGTATCAGGAACATACACACATCTATCACTACTGATAGTTATGTCACCAAAAGGAGCTTTAGGAAGTTTTATCCAGCAAATTTTTTGGCTGACTGAAGTCAGCTAAGGTGGCAAAGCTTCTATTTAGCACCTTCCATCAATGAGGCCATAAACATTTTTAACTCTTTGCTGACACATGTAATTAATAAGCATGCACTGCTGCTGAAGTTCAGGTTAAAGACAGCCTCTTGTCTGTGGTTCAATGGAGCTATCAGAGATGCCTTAAAGAAGAGAAACAAACTCTGATCAACTGCTAGGTGGATCAAATCCCATGCAGACTTGTCAACTTTTAGAGCTTGTCGGAATGCCTGCACTAAGCTGATAAGAGAAACTAAAGAGAAATATTATCTGAATTCCCTGGAGCCTGCTAAAGGGAATCCCATCAAAATCTGGCATACAATCAAATCAGTGGAAGGGGGCAAAGCTCCATCTTCATTGCCCCCCAAAAAATTAATTCCAAAGGTACTTCTATTATTGGCAAATCATAAATCATAGATGAATTCAACAAACATTTCACTACTGTAGAACTCATATTTGAATCCTCTCAGGCAGCTACCCTACACTCTTCTCTCATCCAATACTCTTTGAGTGCTAGACCCCTTATACAGGGTACCTTTTCCTTCAAGCCAATATCCTATAAACAAGTCAATGATCAGATACTGAAATTGGATGTTAATAAGAGTGCTGGTGCAGATGGCATCGATCCCTCCTTTCTGAAACTGGGATATACATTTCTGACTGCCCCTATTACTCATATATTCAACATGTTGCTGACAGAAGATGTAGTGCCACAAGTATGGAAGGTAGCCCACATATTGTCCCTTTTTAAATCAGGTGACCCTAGTGACTTAAATAACTATTGACCTACCTCTGTTCTGCCGGTACTGTCCAAGCTTCTCGAGAAATTGGTTGACATTCAGATTAGGGATTTCTTGGTCAAACACCAATTGGTAAATCCACTGCAGTCTGGCTTTAGAAGTCACCATAGTACCACATCCGCCCTAGCTAAAGTATCTAATGACTGGTTGGTAGCCATGGATCACAAGCAAGTGATAAGGGTCATGTTCTTAGACCTAAGCAAGGCCTTTGACACAGCTGATCATGGTCTTCTTCCAGAGAAATTAAAAGATTATGGCCTTGGGCCTTCTGTGTCAAAGTAGTTGGCCAGTTACCTGGTGGATAGAAAGCAACAGATTAAGGCCAATGGGACCTTATTCTCCTTACTTCCCTTGGTGAGAGGGTTCCCTCAAGGCTCAATACTGGCCCCCCCTGCTCTTTCTAATATATGTCAACAATCTAGGTAATAACATTACCCACTCAAAACTTAATTGTTTTGCAGATGACACTGTCCTCTATATCTCTAAACCTACATTCCTAGATGCCTCCTCTGCACTTCAACCAGACTTTAACCAACTGCAATTTAATCTACTCCACTCCGAACTTCTATTAAATGCCAACAAAACCAAAGTGATGTATTTTCAATATACCAGATCCTTATCCTTACACTGCCCACCCATGTCTACCGTTGCCTTGCTTGGTGTGAGACCAAATAGTAAAAATAAAAATCAGGGAATTGTACACCACCCCTGAGTTTAGAGGGTATCATTTTGCATAGACTCTATGATGGGATCCCTGATTCCACATAAATGAAGAGAGAAGAGTTCTCAGTCTAGCAAACCAAGTCTTGTAAAGAAACAAGCCCAACATGGTAATGAGATATAATATGGTGTAATACATTCATTTCAATAGTATTAATTCTGGCCCATAGCAAAAGAGGAAGCTTGGACCAGCGAGAAAGGTCAGATTTAATTTGGGTGAGCAATTGTGAAATATTATGGTCTAGTACCATGTTGTGGTCTCTTCTTATCTCTAAGCCCATGTTTATTAAAGATATAGGGGTTCACTCCCCACCACATTGCAAAACATATGCTTTATGGGTGTAAACGAGTGGCATTTTGACTGTTTTAGACAAGTTAAACTTGTCCCCTGCTATAGTAGAGAAGTCTTTAAGAATGTGAAAAGCCTCAATGAGGGAAACCGCAGGGTTCTCCAAGTGAAGCAATATATCATCTGCATATGTAGAAATTGCATATCTGTGATCCCCTACTTTAATCCCCAAAACATTAGACTTTGATTGAATAATCCATGTAAGAAGCTCTAAGTACAAGTTAAATAATATGGGGAGAGGGGCATTCCTGCTTAGTGCCTTTACCAAGGCTAATAACATGTGATTTGAGGCCACTGGAACATACTCTGGCCATGGGGTGGGAATATAAGAGTTTCACCCATGTAATGAAGACAGCAGGGAAGCCAAATGCTGTCAAGGTGGCAAATAGGGCATGGGGTCATTATGTCATTGCAAAAACAGCGCGACAAACAATTCCACAGTCAAAATATCATCTGCCACAAACAGAGTCAGTGAAAACACTGACCAAAACAAAAATAGCACATACCATATAAGTCAATGTGAGAAACTGAGTTGTTTTTGCTGTTAAGGGAGGCTCCACTCACCGCACCCCCCAACATGGGGGCTTTGTCCCCCACACTTCCCAGAACTAAATTAACTAACTCCAAGGGTGTGTGGACTGAGGGGATAAGGGGAAACATGGGAGGGGGAAAACTTAGTTTCTGCAAGCAACAAAATAAAAAAAAAACTATCGGCTAACCCTGATCCCCAGGTCTGCACTGCCTCAAGTGCTTATGCCTTAGCCACTCTGCCACAAGAGTGGCTCAACCAGGCACAGCACCTGAGGCTTCTTCAGCCCTTCCTTCAGTCCGTAGTCAGTGACAGGGGTAGCAGTAGTTCCCTAACGCTATTATATCCTTTTCACTGTAAATGTTTCCACGCTTTACACCACATGGTTATTCCTGTGCTGTTTTAGCAGCACTATTTTGACCCAATCCCAGCAAATAAATAGTCTCACGTCACTCTGCAAAATGCTTTCTCTGCATTTAGGGAGACCAGGACTGCCGGGGTCCTGGAGTTCCCAGATGCAGAGATTAAATATCGGAGTTTCCTGAGGTGGTCTTGAGACAATCTTTCCTCTATAAAGCCCACCTGTTCCTGTCCAATCAGAAATTGCCAAACTTTGGTAACTCTAGCTGCCAATATCTTGGCTAGAATTTGGATGTCTAAATTTAAAAAGGATATAGGCCTATAATTTTCTATTAATTCAGGGTCTTTGCCCTGTTTGGGAATTATAGTAATTAAGGCTTCTTGAAGGAAGAGACCCAGGTAGGCCTTTCTATAAAGAACAGTTACGTAAGAACTTACTGTAACAGTAGATCTTTGAGGGGTATCTCTTGCAGCAGGTAATACACTTGGGTCATTGCCAGAGGGTGCTGTGGTGCACGGCAGCTCTTTTCTAGTGCTGTGGTGCACGGCAGCTCTTTTCTAGCAGTCTTTTTCCAGGGGCCACCCACACATGACATCATCTTCCTGTTTCATATATAAGAGTGGGCGTTCCCTGGTATCCTCAGTTCCCCCACTGGATTCAGCTCACTGGGTGAGGACTGAGGGAGATCTGAGGTACCATGGGTATCCCATACCATAAATAATTGGATCAGAAGTTGTTCTCCTAGAGAAGGAGGGGGACGGAGGAAGGGATCGTACCTGCTGCAAGAAATACCCCTCAAAGATCTACTGTTACTGTAAGTTCTTACATAACTGTACTATCTTCCACAGGGTGATCTCTTGCAGCAGATAATACACTTAGGATGATTTCCATGCAGTAAACCCAAAAAGGGAGGAGTCATGATAGAAGGCCTTATAGGACAGATTGGTCAAAAGCCATCCTATGGCGTGAAGCAATAGCTAGGTTGTAATGCTTCATGAAGGTATGTATTGTGGACCATGTGGCTGTGTTGCAGATATCTGTGATAGAAGTTCCCTTGAAGTAGGCCTCTGCAGTGGCCATAGCTCTGGTAGAATGGGCTTGGACAGGTCCTGATATAGGTTTGTCATATTTTTTATTGCAAAACATGATACAGTGTGCTAGCCAATGGGGGATGGTTTGTTTCGTGACCGAGAGACTTTCCTTGGTTGAGGAGAAGGTGACAAAAAGTTGAGAGGTCTTTCTAACTGATTTGGTACGATTAGTATAATATCTAAGAATACAGTGGATGTCTAGGGTATGTAAGAGGTATTCACCCCAACTGGAGTGCTTAGGGTAATAGACAGGTAACTCCATAGACTGATTTAAGGTGTGTTCTAAGACCACCTTAGGTAAGAAGGAAGAATTTGTTTGAAGTACCACTCTGTCTTTGTGGAAAATTAAGTAAAGTTCTTTACACATGAGAGCATGAAGCTCAGATTTACACCAAGCTGAACTGATGGCCACTAAAAATAATGTCTTCCAAGAAAGAAAACAGAGGTCATAAGTGGCCACCAGTTCAAAAGGTTCAAGGGTCAATTTTTCTACAAGAAAATTCAGATCCCACGGAGGTGTGGGTAGTCTAATGGGAGGTTTGATATGTAACATTCCTCTTAGAAACATTTTGGCTAAATGATGTTGATACAGTAATCTTCCAGCTAGAGGTTCATGGAAGGCTGAAATAGAGGCCAAATGGACCTTAATAGAGGAATAGCTCAACCCTGTCTTGGCAAGTGAGGCCAGGTAGTCCTGAACAGCAGTCAGTGGACATGAGTAGGGGTCCAATGACCGAGAAGGAGCCCAAAAGGAAAAGCGTATCCATTTAGCATAATAAGTTTACCTGGTTGCTGGTTTACCTGAGGCTAATAGAATATTGGCCACAGGAGAGGAAACCTGGAGATGGGCTATGAAAGCATCCTCAGGAGCAAAGCATGAAGGTGTAGCGATCTCAGGTTGGGATGAAGGAGGGTTCCCTGATTCTAAGTCAACAGGTCTGGCCTGATTGGTAATGGAATGGGATCCGCCACTGAGAATTGTTGAAGTAGGGGAAATCACACCTGCCAAGGCCACAGAGGGGCTATGAGGATCATGGTACTAGGTTCAAGTTGTAGTTTCAGCAGAGTCCATTGTAGGAGTGGGATGGGATGGAAGCATATAAGAAGAGTCCTGTCCATGGTTTGGAGAGGGCATCTATAGACCGTCCCTTTTTGCTCAGGATAATGGAATAATATTTGGGGAGATGGGGAGGCAAATAGGTGGAGGTGTGGGTTCCCCCATAAGTGAAAGATTCTCTGAAGAACTGCGTGATGAAGTGTCGATTCCTGTGTGGAGGACTGCCAAATGAGAGCATTGGTCAGGGTATTGTGGTGTCCCGGTAGATGGATGACTGTCAACAAAAGGCATTGCTGTATGGCTTCCTGCCAAACCACCATCGTCTCTCTGTATGGAGTGCGGGACTTTGCACCTCCTTGTTTGTTGAGGTATTATACCACTGAGGTGTTGTCTGATTGGATCAGCAGAGGTCCCGGGGAAAGGTTGGGCTGAAAAGCCTAAAGGGCTAGGCAGACCGCCCTCATTTCCAGTAGATTTATGTGAGGATAAGTGGAGGTTCAGGACCACCTGAACTGTGTCCTGTAGGGACCCAAGTGTACACCCCACCCTTCAAGAGAGGAATCCATGGTCAACATCTGCTGGGGTGGGGGAGATTGGAATGGTATGCCTTGAGAGAGATTGGGATGTTGGGTCCACCAGGACAGGGCTGACCACAGAACAGGAGTGACTCTGACTTTACATACTAACATACTATTTGCCAGCAGATTAGGCCTTACGGTCTATCGAGTCTGCTCGAACCTTAGATCCTTAGTTGGGTGCCGAGACCCTCCCATCCCTTGTGCTCCAGAAACCCATATCATCCATCCCCACCCCCCTGGGACAGGCCATCATCTGATACATCCACTTTCTGTGTCTGTCCCACCTCTCTTGATGCCTCCACTGTGGATCTCTGAACCAGCTCACCAGGCAGTGCATTCCAAGGGTCCACCACCCTCTCAGTGAAAACCTCCTCCTCCTCCCCTCACCCTTCCACCTTCCAACTTCAAACCATGCCCTCTGGTGATACCTCCCTGCTTTAGTCTAAAGATCCCCTCCATGTTTACCTTATTTATTCCCTTGAGGTACTTGAAGACCTCAATCATGTCCCCCCTGTCTCTCCTCTCCTCCAATGAAAACAGGCAGAGCTCCTTAAGTCTGTCCTCATACGTCAAATCCCCTAGCCCTTGTATCATCTTTGTTGACCTCCTCTGTACCCTCTCCAGGAGCTGTATGTCCCTCTTCAAGTGTGGTCTCCAGAACTGTACACAGTACTCAAGGTGTGGTCTAACCAGTCCATTGTACAGCGCAGAATCACTTCCTTGCTCCTAGAGGTGATCCCCCTCATGATGCATCCCAACATCCTGTTTGCCTTGCTAGCCTCTCCTGCACTGCTCAGAGTTATTCATACATGCATCCACCATGACCCTAGGTCTTTTTCCCCTATTGAGGGCCTCCAGCACCTCCCTCCCAGGGTGTACCTGTGTTTAGATTTCCCAACCAAGATGCAACACCTTGCACTTGGTGATATTGAAATTTAATTTCCATGTGAGCCCAGCTTTCCAGGGTGTCCGGTCCCCTTGCAGGGCCAACCTCCCCTCTTCTCCCTCAACTACTGCTCCCATCTAGGAGTCATCCACGAAGAGACTCATTTCACACCCTATACCCTCCCTGATGTCTGATATGTATGCATTAAACAGGATCAGACCCAGGACCGAGCCCTGCGGTACCCCACTACCAACCTCTCTAGGGTTCGAGAGCTCCCCACAGACCACTACTCTCTGAGTGTATCCAGCTAGCCAGTTTCCAATCCATCTGACCATCAAAGGGCCTACTCCTAACCCCATCAGTTTCTCCACCAGACCATTGTGGGGGACAGAGTCAAACGTCTTGCTGAAGTCCAAGAATAATACATCCACAGGCTTACCCCTGTCCAGTTCTGATGTTACCCATTCATAGAACTCCACAAGGTTGGTTTGACATGATCTACCTGGCACAAACCCATGTTGCCACTATCCAGACCTCCCACCTCCTCCAGTACACCCCCAATCGTTCCTTTAGTATAATCTCCATTAATTTTCCCACCACCGAGGTCAAACTGATGGTTCTATAGTTACCTGGTACTTTCTCTCGACCCCCTTTATGGATTGGTACCACATGTGCCTCTTTGCCAATCCCTAGTGCACCCTCCCTGTCTCAGTGACCTGCTGAAAGCTCCGCCAGGGGTGCAGCCAGTATGTCCACTAATTCCCATAGTACTCTCGGATGAATGCCATCCAGCCCAGGATTTGTCTTTCTTCTGGGGCCTTGAGGGCTAACCCACACCCTTTTGGCGGAGATTCATCATCCGCCTCCACCTTGCTGGCCTTTTTTCCTTGCCCAGATGTGACACCCCTGGGTGCCTCTCTCCCTCTTGCTTCATTTCTTTTGCTCCCCTGATCCCACTTACTGACGTTTCTATCCCCTTCGTGCCTTGCTTTGTAGATATCCCATCCCCCTCCCTAGTGAACACAGAGGCAAAGTACTCGTTAAATACCTCTGCCTGGTCCCTCACCTCTTCCACTCACCCTCCTTCTGATCTCAATCTGCTGAGATGGCCCTTAGTTTTTCTCCGCTCCCCAATGTACCAGAAGAACCCCTTTTCCTCTCCATGTATCCCCTGTGCCAGCCTCTGCTCTTTACTGGACTTTGCTCCCCTCACCATATGGGTGACTTTTCTAGATGCCAGCTGGTACATTTCCTTATCCCTATCCCCTCTTGTTGTTTTATATTTTTTGTAGGCCGCCTTCTTTTCTCTGACTGCTACCTGTAGCCTCACTGGTCCACCAGCATGGTTTATGTGACCTTGCTCCCTTACGTTTCAACTTAGCGCAGATCCTGACTGCCTCATGAAGTCCCCGTTTTATGACCTCCCATCTCCTTTCCACACTTGTCATTGAGGTAATCCCCATCAAGTGATCCTTGAGAATATTTCCCATGCCCATAAAGTCTGCCCCCCTGAAGTCCACTGCCAGTGTCCTAGATCTCCCCCCCCTCCCTCCATGCTTATTTGAAACCAGACAGTATTGTGGTCGCTCCCAGTCAGGGGGTCTTGTACAACCATGTCCCTTACCAGATTCCCATCTGCCTGAACCACATCCAGGACATGCCCTTCCCTTATGGGCTCCATCACATGCTGTGTTAAGAACACATCCATCATAAGAGGGATCTAGCTAGGAACACAGGAGGGGGAGGACAGGGAGGTGAGGTGCCTACCAGGTGCCACGGCATGGAGGGATGGAAGGAAGATCCTGGGGATCACTGGGAAGGCAAGACGGGAGGGTGAGCTGGATGTCATTATCCACCTAGGTACTAATGACCTGGCAAATGGGGAGCCAAAGGAAGTTCAGGAAGAGTTTAGGAAACTGGGGAGGGGTCTCAAGCAAGAGCTACTTCTGTCACTTTCTGAAGTATTACCTGTGAGAGGCAAGGGAGAGCATAGGAATGCATGCACCAGGCACTTTAACTCATGGTTGAAGAATTGGTGCTGTGAGGAAGGGTTTGGATTCATTGGTGACTGGGGACCCACCTGGAGGGATGGAGGTTTGTTCAAGCCTGACGGCCATCCATCCTGAGGAATCCAAGCACTTAATGATAAGTTTAAATGCTACATTGATAGCATTTAAACTAGCAAAGGGGGTGTCAGGCCAGCAAGAAGGGTACCTACTTGCTCATCCCCACAGCCAGTAGTGGAACCAGTGAACCAGAGGAGCGGCTATTCTGCAAAGCAGTGTGCAAAAGATGGAGATTAGTGCCCAAGAGGTGGATAAGCAGAAAAGGGGCAAAATGCAGCAGAAGGGCAGACAGCAGGGAGACCAGGGATAAATGACAACCAAGGAAGGGGCTGGAGTAGAACAGTGAAACAGTCTAGGGAGGTCAAATCATGGAAGCCATGTGCAAATGCCAGAAGCCTTAGCAACAAGATGGAAGATCTGGAGGCTGTCATGGTGCAGTCAGACCTGGACATTATGGCCATCACTGAAACCTGGTGTAATGATAACCACGACTAGGAAATGGCCATACCTGGATACAACATATATTCAGAAGAGACAGAGCAGGCAGGGAGGAGGAGGGTGGCACTGTATGTGAAAAATGACATAAGGGCCACAGAGATCCAGGAGGAACAAAATGGGGGAGAGATACTGTGGGTTAAGCTGGAAAGGAAAATGGGGACAGCCATCTGCACAGGTGTGGTCTATAGACACCAGCCCAGGAGGAAGAAACAGATAGGGAGCTGATGCTAGCCATCCAAAGGATGGCAGACAAGGGTGAGGTAGTACTGGTTGGAGACTTCAATATTCCAGACGTGAACTGGAGCATCCCAGCAGCAGCATCAACTAGTAGCAGATTTATCCTGGACTCCTTCAGGGTGCCTTCCTCAAGCAACTGGTCATGGAACCAACTCCGGCAGAGGCAATACTGGACCTTGTGCTCACAAACAGGGACAGTGTGATGGGGAGTGGCTGCAGTGGGGGCACCTGAGGACAGTGACCACCAGTCATTGTGGTTTGAAATCACAGAAAGAGCAGAACCAAACCACACAAAACACGTATCCTGGATTTTAGGGGCAGACTTTGGGAAAATGGGAGATACTTGAAAGAGGCATTAAGGGAATGAGACAGGAATCAGGGGTTGAGGAACAGTGGGCAGTATTTAAAATGGGGATTACAAGAACAACAGAATTATGCATTAAGCAGGTTAGCAAGAGGAAGGAAGAGGAGACCATTATGGTTTTCAAAGAGGTAGCAAAGAAAGTGAAAGCCAAAAAGATTGCATTCAGGCAATACAAAAAGACACAGGCAGAAGGGGATAGGGAGAAGTACCAGGAGAAGCAAAGGGAGGCAGGGAGGTCAGTAAGGGAAGCCAAAGCTCAGACAGAAGAACACATTGCAAAATCAGTGGGTAGAGGGGACAAACCTTTTACAGGTACATAGTGAAAAAAAAGAAAGACAAATGGAGGATAGTGAGACTGAAGGAGGAGGATGGGGGCCGCGTGGAGGATGACAAAGTAAAGCTGACATATTGAACAGGCATTTCTGCTCAGTCTTTACTTGAGGAAGAGGAGGTAATGGTCTGAAGGGAGTACAAGGGGTGAGAATGGTGCAGAAATGGACACAAGTCCCTTTACATGAGAAAGGGTCCTGAAGAAACTGGAAGTAATAAGAGTTGATAAAGCAATGGGGCCAGATGGGGTGCACCCCAGGGTCCTTAAAGAACTAAGAGAGGTGGTGGCTGAACCTCTGGCTATCCTGTTTAGCCGATCACTGGAAACAGGGGAGGTACCTAAAGACTGGAGGACAGCAGATGTAGTCCCCTTATACAAAAGTGGGAACAAAGAGGAGCAGGGAACTAACAGACCAGTCAGCCTCACACCTCGGTAGTGGGGTAGATCATGGAAGCACACTGAAGGAGAGTGGTGGAACATCTGGTTGTCAATGGACTACAGGACCCAAGGCATGGTTTCACCAGGGAGGTCATGTCAGACCAACCTCGTTGAATTTTTGACTGGGTGACTAGGGAGGTGGATCAGGGAGGCAGTGGACATGACCTATCTGGACTTCAGCAAGGCCTTTGACACTGTGCCACATAGAAGACTATTACACAAACTGGGGAACATGGGTGTGGGCAGGACAGTAGTGTGGTGGGTAGGTAACTGGCTGGGTGGCAGGACACAGAGGGTGGTGGTAAATGGCTGTCACTCCACAGAGGGAAGAGTGACCAGTGGGGTACCACAGGGATCAGTCCTATTCAACATCTTCATCAGTGACATTGCGCAGGACCTAGAAGGCAGAATTTCACTGTTCGCTGATGACACAAAGCTCTGTAACAGAGTAGACACACCAGAGGGTGTAGACAGAATGAGAAGCAACCTGCAGAAACTTGAAGAATGGTCAGGGGTTTGGCAGTTGAAATTCAATGCAAAGAAGTGCAAGATAATGCATATGGGGCACAAAAACCCTGGCACAATATATCAGTTGGGGGTGAGGATATAGCATGCACCAAGCAGGAAAGGGATCTTGGGGTTATCATCTCTGATGACCTCAAGGTAGGGAAACAGTGTGACAAGGCAGCAGGTAAAGCAAATAGGATGCTGGGATGTATAGCAGGGCATCACCAGCAGGAAAAGAGGTCATAATTCCGCTATACAAGACACTAGTGAGGCCCCACCTGGAGTACAGTGTACAGTTCTGGAGACCATACCTGTGTAGGACATAGACAGGGTAGAGAAGGTTCAGGAGGGCAACAAAGATGGTGCATGGATTGCATCACAAGTCCTATGAAGACAGGTTGAAGGAACTGAACATGTACTCCCTGGAGGAAGGAGGAGAGGGATATGATAGAGACATACAAGTATCTTACAGGGAGGAACAGGGTGCAGGAAAACACTATTTTTAAGCGAAAAAGATATTCCAGGACTAGAGGCATGGGATGGTTGGAGGAGGACAATTCAGAGGAAATATGAAAAAGTTTCTTCACAGAACGGGTGGTGGACAAGTGGAACACCCTGCCAGAGGAAGTGGTGGGGCTGAAACAATCACGGGATTTAAGAATGCATGGGATAGACATAAAGGAATTCTGGAGGTCAGGGGTATGGGGCAACAGACTTCTAGGAAAACAAACTGAACTTACAAGCTCAAATGGGCAGACTGGGTGGGCCATAGGCCCTTATCTGCTGACACTGTCTATGTATCTATGTATCTATGGAAGCCATCAAGCAGCCTCTGCTCCTTGGCCACCTTAGAGGACATGGTTCCCCAGTTTGTACCTGGCATATTAAGGTCCCCCATCAACACCACTCCTTCCCCTTTTGGTCCACACTGGGCAATGATGCTGTCCAGCAAACCATCTTCTATAACATCACTCATCCCGGGGGGCCTATATGCTACACCCAGCTTGACCTTATCTCCTGCTGGGGATTGTAAGGTGACCCATAAGGCCTCCACGTTTCCCTCTGCCTCTTCTACCCTAGCAATTTCTATGTCATCTCTAATGAACATAGCCACTCCACCCCCTCTGTGAACATAGCCACTCAACCCCCTCATGAACATAGCCACTCCACCCCCTTGTCTTTGAAGTCTCGGTTTTTTTGACGCCATTGGTTTTGGAGAGTCCATTGGACCAGTCTCATATGTAGATGGGCAAAAGCTACCATAGGGATGGCAGTGGCCATGTGCCCTAGAAGGCATAAAAGATGTCTGGCTGTGATAATTTGTTGGGTTTGTATCTGAGAAGCTAGAGATAGATATCTGTCCTGCCGGGTGGTAGGGAGGTGGTATCTAGTACCGATTCTATATATTGGAGCGACTGGGTAGGGATCTGGTTGGACTTCAGCCAGATGACCGTAATCCCTAGGGAGTGAAACAGAGTAAGGGTTGCTTGAAGGAAGGAAAGCAGAGAGGTTCTGGACTCTGCCTTTATGAGCCAGTCATCCAGACATGGGAAGACAAAGTGTCCTTCCCTTTGTAGGGCTGCTGCTACTACCGCTAGGCACTTGGTGAAGACTTTTGGGGTGGATGAGAGACCTAACGGGAGTGTCCGAAATTGGTAATGTTGTCCCAGTAAATAAAATCGAAGGAACTGGTGGTGGGCAGGGTGGATGGGGATATGCAGGTAGACATCCTTCATATCCAGGGCACATAGCCAGTCCCCTTGTTTCAGCATTGGCTTGATGGAGGTTAAGGTGGCCATCTGGAACCTTTTGTACTAAATGTGTAGACTCAGTTGTCTGAGGTCTAGTATAGGTCTGAGATCTCCAGTGTGTTTGGGTATCGGGAAGAAATGGGAGTAAAATCCCTGTTGGTACTCTGATGAAGGGACTAGATAGATGGCCTTCTTGAACTTCCTCCTGGAGAATAGGAATGTGGTCAGGTTGGCAATGGACAGAGTGGGGGTTGGGATGAGGGGGATGCATGGAATTGAGTTCCAGTGTGTGACCCCTCTGGATAATCTGAAGTACCCACTTGTCTGAGGTGATCATTTGCCAAGCCTCTAAATGGAGGGCATAGTGACTGCCCATGGCTTCCAAGGTTTGGTCGAGGAAGCCCTGGCAAACCCCAGCTGGTCACTGGGAGGTGGGCTGGCTGACCCCACCTGGTGGGTGGAAGCGGGAGCCCTTGGTGGTAGAACTGGCGGTCCTGGAAGAAGGCTAAGAACAACTACAGGATCCGCCTCTATATGAATCTCTGTATTTACCACCTCTTTTTGTATGAAAGGAGGATTGGGGACAGTAACATGGTTGTGAGGTATGGTACATGCCATGTATTGTAGTAGGGTCCAACCTGAAGGCTGATGATCATCTAACAGTGATTCTGTACCTGGACCAAAAAGCTTGGACCCGTTAAAATGGGCATTAACAACTTTATGTTGTACATCTGTCATGAATCCCAAGACGTGGAGCCAAGCATGGCATCTTAGGGTAATCCCCGTGGCTGACATGCGGGCTGAAGTATCAACTGCATCATAACCCGAGCAGACTAGGTGCCAGGAAGTGGAATTGCCAGTGGATATTGTAGCCAATAATTGATCCTATTCCTGTGAGGGAGGGAGTTTATTGACTAGCTCTATAGCAGAGGACCAGAGTGTACGCTGGTACTTGACCATGTGTCTCATATAGTTTAGAATCCTAAGATTTATGGTACCAGCTTGGAACACTTTTTTCAACTAGGTAATCAAGCCTATGGGAGTCCTTATCAGGAGGTGGGGAGTTCATGTGCGTCGGTCATTTAGTACGATCATGAGCTGCAGCGATCACTACCGAATCTGCTTCAGGGGTAGTAGAAAGAAAAGGATGATCTAGAGGAGCCTGTTAAAGGTGATCTGCTTTCCTAGGAATGGCCGTGACAGCCGAAGGCTGATTCCAGGCCACTAGCTTAGTGTTTTTCTAAGTTTGTATAAGTGGGAGTACCACTATGATAGGTCCCTTTGACAGTTCTAGACAGTTTGCCATTTCCTTTCTTTGTTTATCATGTTCAGTAGTTGAAAATCCCATGGATAGGATTTACAAGGGCTTTTAGATTCATGCAAGCTGTGTCAAACAACCAGCTTGAGTCAGATCTAGGTGTACCAAATACTGTGCACCATATTTTGCAAGAAAAGCGTTCTCGGTGACAAAGTCCCCCAAATTGAAGCAAGAGGTCCACTGCATCAACACAATGGTGTTAGGGAGGAGAATGATGCAAGCTGCACCAAAATAAATGGTGCAAGTTGAGTCAAAAATGACTTAAGGAACAGATATGATGCAAACTGAGTAAAAAAATGGTGCAAGCTGAGTAAAAAAAATAGTTGAGTAAAAAATTATGCAAAGGACGAGGATGATGCAAGCTAAATAAAAAAAAAAACGGCAGATGAAATGGCCAAGACTAAGCCCCCAAAATTTCTAAACTATTTCTGCAGGAGAATACTGGACCTTAATAGTAGCATAGTCAAGTCTGACCACCTGCTGTGGTTCTCTTTATATGCTCTAGCATCCCTTAGACCAGCTCTGGCTGGTCTAACAGTGACATGCATCTTAGGCACAAGGACACAACTTGCATTCTTTGAAAATCTCAAATAAGGGGATGGTGCATCATTTAAGTGACACATGCATCCCTTCTGACATGGTGCAGGTATTTGTTTGGTGCAAGCATGGGGCAAGCCAGTCTGGTGCATGCAGACCTGTTTTTTACACAAGCGCCATCTGAAAATCAGAACTGGTGCAAGATTTAATGCATCCTGTTCCTTGTGTCAGTTGTTTTTGATGCAGGCACCCAGCGTCATTCTTTGACCTTTGTAAATCCAGCCCCATGACTTTTTGGATTTGGACCATCATCTCATGAAAAGATGGGTCATCTGGAGGAGCAGCCGTCACCTGGTGGGGAAGGTTCTTGTTTAAAGAGGAAATAGTAGAAAGAGGGGACTGGGGACGGGAGTCCAAATCCTGTAATTCCACATCCTCCAAATCTCCAATGAAATCAGTCAGAAATTCAGCCTCATCTGAGAGGTAATCATCTTCATATGAGGAAGGTGACCAGGTTGGAGAAGGGTCCCTGTCACCCTGAAAGCATTTTGGCAGAGGAGTGGGAGAATGGGAAGGTTGACTGGGTCTCCTGGATTGAGAGGCTGAGAATGTTTAATGGCTTGTTGAACCTGCTGTACCTCTATAGCTATATCCACGGGGGAAGGGGGTAGGGACAGCAGGTTTCTGGGAAACCAGGGGAATCGTGGAGGAAATAGGACTTGAGGTATAAGCAGGTCTAGCTCCTGGGTGGTAAAGCCCAGGGTTCTGATCTATGTCTGCCTAGCCCCTATGAGAGAATGAGTGTGTAGGAGGAGGGGCAGTATGAATTGCAAAGGCAGTAGGCTTCCTCATGGAAACGTGACCCATCGTTGATGGGGCAGCAAGGGAGGACGCATTAAAATGCTTAAAAGAGGACATCATCAATGGGAAATGATCCCCCGTCAATGGCGCATCGATGGACCCAACATAGGGTTCATCAGAAACTGCAGCAAGAGCACCGAAATGCACCCTCGATGAGAGGGTGAAAACCTCCATCAATGAGGAGGCAGTTTTAGAGGGCATTGTTGATGGTGGAGTACCTGTAATGGTGGCCATCTACGAGTGTTTACCAGAGGAAGATTAGGAGGGCTTCTCCTTCTCCCACTTGTGCTTCTTGTGTGAAGCAGCGGAAAGGGGGCTCCTTGGGATGGCCCCCTGGTTCTCTAGTACAGACAATTTCTGCTCTATATGGTAGGATTCTGTCTTCTACAGCCATTGTCAATGGATTGTCTGGTTGAATTCCTGGCAAAGAGTGCTGGAGATGGTGTCATGTGTGGGTCCCATACACATAACACAAACGGTGTGGTTGTCAAAGTGGTAGATCTTCCTACCGCAATGACATGAGCGAAATAATGCTGAGTTGCTTGTAGATTCTTTGGATGTTCATTGATGTACTAAGTGAAATGGAAAAATTCCACTTCTAGCTCAAATTCTCATCGGTAACTGCTGCTGTCTGCACTAGCTACTGAGTGTGAGCTGAAGACAGCAGAAAAATGAACTGAGGATAACCAGGGACTGCCCACTCTTATACAGGAAACAGGAAGATGATGTCATGTGTGGGCGGCCCCTGGAAAAAGACTGCTAGAGAAGAGCTACTGTGCACCACAGCACCCTCTGGTGATGACCCAAGTGTATTACCTGCTGCAAGAGATCACTCCATGGAAGATCTATAATTACAGTATACAGTATATTAGCCAAGTGGGAGGGCAATGTCATTTCTGAACACCTTATAAAAATTAGATGAAAACCTGTCAAGTTCTGGGGCTTTATCCATTTGTAGATCCATGTTAACTTGTATAACCTCTTCTGTGGTAATGGGGTGACCTAACACTTCCCCAATGGAGGTAACTAAATCTCGTGGATTAGTAATTAAAGAAGTTTCAGAGGCTCTGCTAATAGCTGGTATCATTCTGCTTGTTTCAGCTCAGTGAAGGCAAAGTGCCAACAACTTACCAGCTTTCTCACCTTGAGCAACTTATTTCAATTTAGCTTGACAAAGGTCTCATTCTCCTTCTTCCCATAACAACTCAGCACACTGTTTCCTTTTAGAAGTAAGCAGGAACCAGATAGCATCTGATGTGAAGAGGTTAATCATTTTTTTCCATTTCTCTAATTTCCAATAATAAAGCTTCTCCCTTCTGTTTGCATTTGCGCTTCCTTGCAGCACCCAGGTACAGTATATCAACTCACCCTGAATAGAGCACTTAAAGGCACCCCATGAAATTTGGTAGTCATCCACTGAATCTTGATTCAGTTGGAAGAAGAAAAGCACTGAGTATATGTTGTTTCAATGTCTTAAGGATTTGTGGGTCTTTAAGTAAGTGGTTATTTAATTTCCATGATTGATCCCTGTCCTGGGAAAGCACTAAGTGAAGAGATCAGACACCACCACAGCCTGGATAGTGCAAGAGGAGAACCTCCTATTGATCTAGTAATGACCAGCGGGGATAGAATTGCAGATGTCAGTGTGGAGGGGCAACTGGCATCCAGCGATCACCACATAGTGTGGTTCAGCATAGGGACAGTGACTCAGTCAAGTCACAGTAGGGCAAAGGTTTTAGATTTCAAAAGGCTAACTTCACTGAAATGAGGAGAAGATATCAAAGAGCCTGGAAGAAAAAGGGACGGGGGTGGAAGAGCAGTAGTGGGAGCCTAAAAGGAGTCATAGTGGAAGTAACAAACCAATGCATCAGAAAGGGAAAAGGGGAATTGTTTAACCAGGAGGCACACTAAGCCGAGCTTGTTTCCAGGTATGACCTGGGAGCACAAGGAAGTTAAGTGACTTGCTCAGGTCACACACAGCGTGGGGCCAGGGATCCATACTGAGTCTCCTAGTTTGCAGCTCAGAGCCTTAAACCACTGTGCTTTACTGCCTCCCAATCAGATTGGTATCTAAAGGAAAGAGAAGGAGAAGGCCACTATGGTTCTCAAAAGAGGTGGCAGACAATGCATGGGCTAAAAGAACAGGGTTCAGGAAATATAAGGAGACCCAAAGGGATAAGGACAGAGAGGTGTACCTAGAGTGTCTAAGGGAAATGGAGACAGTGGTAAGAAGGGCAGAGGCTCAAACTGGGGAAGGTTTAGTGTGGACAGAAAAGAAAGGGGCAAGACATTCTGGGTACACATCAGCGAAGAAGAAAACCCGTGGGGGAGGGTTTGTAAGGCTCAAAGGGGAGGAAGGGGAGTGTAAGGAGGGGGACTTGGATAAAACAGAAATACTGAATAAATACTTCTGTTTGGTATTCACAGAATAGGGGGAGGGACAGGGACCATAGCTGAGCAACAGATTCCAAGGGGGGAAGAGGTGGACAACAGTCCATGCACAGAAGAAAGAGTCCTACAGGAGCTCACAAAATTGAAGGCAGACAAAGCATTGGGACCAGACAGCATACACCCAAGGATATTATGGGAGCTGCTAAGAGAGCTAGCAGAATCTCTGGCAGCCTTGTTCACCGAGTCACTCAACACAGGAGTGGTACCAGAGGATTGGAGGAGGGCACATGTGGTCCCTCTACACATATCCGGAAGTAGGGAAGAGGCAGGGAACTATAGGCCAGTCAGTCTCACCTCAGTAGTGGGGAAGATCATGGAGGCACTGCTTAAGGAAAGGATAGTGGGACATTTAGATGCCATTGGTGTCTAGGACCCTAGGCACCATGGATTCACTGGGGGTAGGTCGTGTCAGACGAATCTGATAGATTTCTTCAACTGGGTGACAAAGAAAGTAAATTGGAGTCAGGGGCGGTGGATGTCACCTACCTCGATTTCAGCAAAGCCTTCTACACTGTCCCACATAGGAGGCTGGTTAACAAGATGGGTAGTCTGGGCATGGGAGACAAGGTGGTAAACTGGGTTAGGGACTGGCTAACAGACAGGAGGCAGAGGGTGATGGTAAATGGAGTACAATCTGGGAAGGGGTGGTGACCAGCGGAGTACCTCAGGGATCAGTCCTTGGACCAGTTTTGTTCAATGTCTTCATTAGCGACATTGCAGAGGGGCTTGAAGGAAAGGTCTGTCTGTTTGTAGATGACACCAAGATCTGTATTAGTGTGGATACTACGGAAGGGGTGGAGAAAATAAGGAAGGACCTGGGGAAGCTTGAAAAATGGTCTACAGAGGGGGGACAGTTACTGACAGTCACCAAAGAAGAAAGGGATCTGGGGGTTATTATCTCAGATGACCCGAAAATGTCAAAGCAGAGTACATAAGCAGCAGGGAGGGCCAGTGGCATGCTGGGGTGCATTGGCGGGGTATTGCCAGCAGAAGGCAGGAGGTAGTGATGCTGTTATACAAAACCCTGGCCAGGCCTCACATGGAGTACTGTGTGCAGGTCTGGAGGCTGTACCTTCAAAAGAACATTAACATGCTGGAAGTGGTCCAGAGAAGGGTGAGTAAGATGGTACAGGGCTTGCACCACAAGACTCACAAGGAGAGATTAAGGGACCTCTACATGTACTCGCTGGCAGAGAGGAGGGAAAGAGGGGACAAGATAGAAACATTCAAGTACCTCAAGGGCATAAACAAGGTGCAGGAGGAGGATATCTTCCAGTACAGGAGGACTACAAGAACGAGGGGGCCTGACGTGAAACTGGAAGGTGGCAGGTTAAGAGGGAATATGAGGAAGCTTTTCTTCACAGTGAGGGTGGTGGATGAATGGAATGTTCTGCCACAGGAGGTGATGGGAGCCAGCACTGTGGTTGGATTTAAACATGCATGGGAGATGTACAGGGGAACCATAGAGGTTAAGCAGGGGGAGGGTCAAAAGCTGTAATCAAGTAGAGAGCTTACAGGCAGACTGGATGGGCCTATCAGTTCTTATCTGCTGAAAATTTCTATGTTTCTATGTTTCTCTGTTGCCAATTAACCTACTTTGCACTAGGCATTCACGAATTATGGCAAAGTTGAAGTTTCTGAGGGCAATGGAAACTTCGAGAAGTTTTGCAAGGGTGAATTTCGGCCTTTTTGGAGTAACTTCACTAGCGAAGTTTTCCTTCACTGCCTCTCTAGTCAAGTAACATACATACTATATAGAATAATATCAGGGAGGAGTGCATAACAAGAATTGTATGCACAGTCAAGATGTGGGATGCTTAATAAACCCTGAGGGTGAAACCTGAGGGGTTTATCAAAGCATCCCACACTCCTAGGTACCATCCCTCTCTTCCTGATCATGCAACTTTCTAATATACTTGTCATCGTCCTTTCCCTCTTACCTCTTTTGTTCCCCACAACCTCTCTCCCTCCTGCTAGCTTCCTTGCTCCTGCCTCCACCTCTGCCTCCTCTTCTACCCCCCCATGACTCCTCCTCCCCTCCTCCTGCCTCCTATCCCCTCCTCACTCCCCCTAGCTTCCAGGCAGTTCCCTCCTCCCATCCATCTCCTCCTGACTCCAGCAGGTATCCATCAGAACCTCCCTCCCCCCTGCTATCCTGCCTCTTTGTCCATCATCTCCACTATATTGCCATCTCTCCCTGGTCCCCACAAAGCTTATCTTACCTCTACTACTCCTCATTGCTGGCGATATTGAGTATAACCCTGATCCTGCTCACTCTTCCCACCAATCTCCCCAAAGGACTACGGGTGACCCACATCAACACCCGCAGTCTCCTGCCCAAAATTGATCGGTTCTATGTGAAGAAGGCAAAAGCAGAAGGGCGACCCACACAAAGGCAATGGCAACCGAGCGACCACAGGAATGGCACCCAAGCATGGACGGCATGCATCAGAAAGGTGACTGCAGCCAGTTAAATAAAAAAGAAAACCGCTACCACACCACCACAGGGATACAAGGGATGACAGAGGACGCACCACGGGTGACTGGCAGTGGACATGATGGGTGCACAGAAAGCAAGCATGACAATGGACAGAGGGGCAGGCAGCAGCACACGCACACACAACAGGATGTCGGACTCATGGGACAACAACAGTGCGGAGACCAGGGTGCGCGGTGAGACGGAGACACGGTTGGGCACACATGGCAGAGCCAGGAAGCCAGCAGGGCACTGAACACTGTGGCAGTGCATGGCAATGCCAGGCAGCACTCGTGGCACAGCTGTGAGCAGGTGACCATGCGCAGGCGGGCGTCGCCCATGGTGCAGGGGAACACACACAGGGCAGGTGGTGATGTGCAGGCAAAGCAGCGTCGGTGACTGGACATGGTGCAGGGCTGGTGGCCAGGGTGTAGGATGAACAGGCTGGCATGATAGACAGAGGTGCAGCACAGAGGCAGACGGGGAAGGCTGCATGTGGCCAGCTGGGGGGCGGACAGGAGTGGTGGACTACACCTGCATGTGGAAGTTGTGTGCAAGGCCCCGTAGGTAGTCCGCCCTACTGCGCACTCCGTACTCCACCACTATGGTCACAATGCGAACTGTGATGTCCCTGTAGGTCCTCTTCGGCTTGCTGTTCCCCACGCTGGAGATGAACTGCTCCATGCGCACAGCAGTAAGCCACTGCTCCTCCATGAGGCAGTTCAGGAACAGCTAGATGTTTGGGTGACTGGCACTGAGCCGGGTGCTAAACACCCGGTGCCAGCCCTCCACTGCGTAGTTCATACGCACCTGCCCACAACGTGTCACCTCATACATGTTCCACATGGACACATGGAACAGTGGGTGATGCCATGCTGTACACCTCACTGGGCGCCCAACCCAGGTGTCCTCCATGTAGTCTAGCAGGGGATGCAGGAGTTCCTCATTTGCCTGGTAGTAGGGCATGTCCACTAGCTCACCATACACCAGTGCCACATGTTCCGGTGGCACAAAGGCAAGTCCAAGGAGCATGCTGACCTGCAATGCACACTACGCATCCGTGGTGTACCGCTCGAGTAGTTCTGCACTGCACTGCACACGTCACCACACTGCCTGTCAGAAATAAAAGAAGCACCCCCACATGACAGTACCCTCAAAGACATTAGTGAGGGCATGCCAAGCAGCACACTCGAAATCCATGAGTGCGGACTCTAGCCATGCACCACACAGTAGCCGACGCAGTTCTGTGAATGCCTTTGTTTAAGCATGCTCCGTCCGCGTACACATCAGTATGTACATGGATGGCAGGACCGATCCGGCCCACAGGCCATGGACTGAATGGACCTGCCTGAACAGTGGCGGTGTGGCATGAAAGGTGCCATCCAGGAACCAGTCCTGGGGCCCAGACAGGAACGTCAGATCACGCTGTGTGGCAAATATGAGCATGCAGTCCCCTGCAGGGCCACTGTTTTACTGCAGGAACTGTACCCCAGTGGGTGTGATGGTGTATGCCTGGGGCAGAGCGAGCTCGGCCATGCTGCCAGGCATAGCGGGACAGCCCCTTGTGGCCTGGTGCACACGCTGCACCATGTGGTGCATCAGGGGCATGGTGGACAGCCAGCCGGCGATGGCATCCGACACCCCACCAGTGGCCTGCACAATGACCTGGGTCATGCTCGTCCGTGCATGTTCCCGCACACCCACCATCACACCCCGGACACCGACCTCCCTTGGATCTGGGGCGTGGTTGTGGGGTCACCTGGTGTACACTACATGGTTGGCAATGGTGTGTGCCCGTGCAGGGCATGCATGCCTGTGGCCCTGCACACACCTCCAGTACACCTTCCCATACTTCTCCTTATCCCTGCGATACATGTACGCGAGGTGATTTAGGAGTGGTCTCCCCTTTTGGCTTGTGAGATAGGTAGCAATATCCATCTCTCACCGGCTTCACTGGAGTGACACCTGTCCATTGCACCCTAGCCCCTTTTAAGGGCTTGTAGTGCTGTCCCGTGCCTGTCTGCCATGCCTACTGCTTGCCCCCATTGGTGACATAAGCATGTGCTGTTGGCCGTTATGCCCCCTTTGTGCTCCGGTCTGTGTGGCAGTGCAGCAAAATGGCGTGGGTGTTGGCCTCCATGCTGTGCAGCATGAGCAGTCGTGGACGTATCGTACAGTTGCATGACTGACATGGTGTCCAGTGGTGCACCCCATGCTATGGTGGCATTGTGACTGCGGTGTAGTCATTGGAGCCTGCGACCAGTGAAGGTCTTGACGGCATGCGGTGAGTACTGCTGTTTCTCTGATCCCTATTGCTGTGTTCTACTTTGCAAGGCAGTGCGGCTGTGTGTGCCGGCCGTGGTGTCTGAACCCATGGCGGCTGTCTACCGAGGTGTCGACAGTGGCGGCACTTTGCAGGTGCTCGCTATGAGAGTGGCTTGCCTGCAGCCTGTCCACCCATGCACTTCACCTGTACTGTGGCTGTCAGTGCATGCCGTGTGGGGTGGGGAGCAGGGGCTGCATGCGGTGGTGGGTGTGGGCGGCAGTTGCTTTGCCATACCTGTGCTGGCAGTTGGGGGGGGTCCTGTGCTGTGTCCCTGCCACCAGCAGGGTGGTCTACATTATGGGTGTATGTGCGAGCGTTAAAATTTGTGGTCACTGTTCAGGTAGGGTCATCCTAAGTGCCCAGTCACCCTAGGCACATAAGACATTGTAGTGGAGCCATTCTGCAGGAAGCCGTTTCTCAGTAGCAGACGTCACAGGTTACCAGTTGATCAGTTCCAGCCCCTCATGGTTTCCCTCCACCCTGGTGTCCTGATAGTACTGGAATCTTGGCTTTCTCCCAAGATTCCCAAACTCTGCTACAGTATTACCATACCTGGTTACACCCTCACCCACCAAGACCACACAACAAACTGTGGTGGTATCATCATCTACCTCTCTTCTTCTATTCAGCTTACCACTGTGCTGTCTGTCACCTCCCCTGCTGCCTATGAACTCCTCCTCCTCAAACTCTTCCCTCTCTTTCTCCTTTCCCATTTTTGTGACAGGCATCTACTGCTTCTATCTCAGAACTCCTAAATCCCATCTCCTCTTATGCCCCCTCTGGTGAGCTTCTCATTCTGGGATGCTTCAACATTAACTGGCTGTCCCATTCTAACTCAAAAGTCGGTCACCTTGCTCAACTCATCTCAGTCCCTACGTGACACAATTCTAAATTCCCAAACCAGTCTGTACTAGACTTGGTACTCACAAATCACCTGCGTTGCATCATTGATGCTAACCCTCCCGGATGTGCTCAGTGACTACCATATGGTGTATTACATGTGCAAAATTCACAGCCCCAGAGTTCCCCCAAAAATTATCCAAATCAGGTTCTTCCAGTTGACTGACCTATCCTCACTACATGCTGATCTGCTAACCACCAACTGATACCCTATCTCTGAAACCAGCAACATAAACAAAGCCCTAGATTATTTCCAATCCAAATTGTTTTATCAATCTGGGATCAGTATGCCCCCTACAGAAAACCAAGGTCAGATGTGATTATGTTCTTATCTCCCCTAGATCTGAGCTGAATTTCTGGCATGCCTCTGGGGAAGTAACGTGGAATGGAAGATGTACAAATCTACTGGCTCGCCAGCAGACCTTAACAGGTACTGCACCCTGAGGAACAGTCATACTAGAGCCACCAGGTTAGTGAAGGCTGAGTTCTCTTCCTCTTTCCAGAAAAAATGTAACCGCCCCTCCAAGTTCTGGAAAGACAGTCCTCAATGTAGGTGATTTCATCATCTCTAACTCTACTTCTGTAGCCTCTGCTTTTAACTCCTACTTTATCACCTGTGCTTCCTCATTCCTCTCCTCCTTCCCCCTTACCCCCCCCCCACCCTGAACACTCCTGCATGTCCTTTCTCCTTCTCTCCAGTTACCACAGCTACTTCTCTAAGAGCCCTCCTGGCTCTCAACTCCCAGAAAGGTGGGAGCTCTGAAGGAATGGATCCTAAACTACTCCACCTCTCTTCCTCTGCCATTGCCTTTTCCATCTCCTCCCTTCTAAACCTCTCCTCCTCTCTTGCCTCTGTCCCAGACACCTGAAAGCATGCAACAGTCATACCCCTGCCAAAAGGAGGTGACTCCTCTTCTCCCAGAAACTTCTGCCCTATCTCCCTCCTCCCAGCCTTATCCAAACTACTACAATAGTTCTGTCCCAGCTCTACCCCTTCCTCAACTCCTCTTTCTTTTTCACTCCATTTCAGTCTGGCTTTCACAAACACCACACCACCATGTCCTCCCTCTTTAGGGTCACCAATGCCATCCACACAGGGATGGACCAGGGCCTCTTCACTGCAGCCATCTTTGTTGATTTAGCAAAAGCTTTCAAAACAGTCTTCCACCCTCTTTTCCTTTACAAAAAACTGAAGGCAGCAGGTCTCTCAGACTTGGTAACAAACTGGTTCAGCTCTTACCTAATAGGTAGATTGCAATCAGTGAGAACTGGATAATCCCTATCCCCACACCTCTCCATTCAAACTGGTGTTCCCCACGGTTCATTCCTTGGCCTCTGCTTTTTTACATTTTTCTCAATGACCATCCCTCTGCCTGCCCATCAGCATCCATCCACATGTACACTGATCACACGGTCCTGTTTGCCTCTGGGTCTCTCCAGCTGCATTAATATCCAAGCTTCAACCTGATTTTGATGTCATTCAGAAATGGTTCAGGTCAGATCAGCTATCATTAAATTCTAAAACAATGGAAACAGAGGTGAGAAAGAAGTAAGTGTTTCAGCTGGTACTTGAACCTAGGCTGCCCGGAATACCATTTCCATTGCACTAACCAGCTGCACCACTGAGACAACTGGAACCTGGGCTGTCCCTGGGCACATTATTCTTTGTCAAATGTACAGCCAAATGGCAACACAAATATTTACTTGTAACAATCACACAGGAGTGTGGTGTGCATATTTATGGAACACCTACAAACAGAGATGAGAAAGAAGTAAGTGCCTCAGCTGGGACTTGAACCCAGGCAGCCCAGAATACTGTTCTGATTGCGCTAACCAGCTGTGGGATTTTTACTTTCAGTGCTAGGGAGCAAGGTTAGTAAGAAATGTGCTGTTTATTTGAGTATTTTTTAACAGAGAAACTCTGTTTTCACGCTGTGAAGGAAAAAGTGGCTTTGTGTTTTATGATTGCAGCTTGATGGCACTTGGGGAGACAGCCGAGTGGATGATTGAGTGTGAGCAGAGATGAGCAGGAGCTGGCACATGCTCTGTTATAACTCATGAGTTATAGCACTAAATTATAATCAGTTTTTGCTATGTAAACAAAGTCACCCAGTTATTACAACATATTAACATACTAATTTGAGGTTGCAAGGGATGCTATATTATCATCATCATTCATCTTTTTCTTTTTTTTATAGTGTCTTATCTCCAGGGCATGAAGCACTGTACAGATAACATAGTTGCATAAAAGTATCATATTATATAAACCACCATAGACAGGAAAATATTAAGCTCCTCATACCACTATACAAAATTAAAATGTATCTTCAAAAGCCAGGGAGCACAGATGGGTTATTCGAGTCCTCTTAAAAACCACCACAGAGGAGAGCTGTCATAACTGAGATGGTAATGAATTTCATAAATGCAGTATGTCCACAGAAAAGGCCCTATCCTCTGAAGACTTCAGGCAGGCACATGAAACTACTAACAGATTCTCCCCAGGAGGACAGAGAGGCTAATCCAGAGTATATGGGTGCAGTAGGCCTTTTATGCAGTCAGCACCCAACATGTGCAGAGCGTTGAATTCCATCAAGCAAATCTTTAGTTATTTAAAATTTGGTATCTGGCAAAGGCACACTGAGCTGAGGCTTATTTCCAGGTGTGACCCAGAAGGTAGGGAAATAGGAAACACATACATAGGAATAAAAATGAATAAAATACAGCTAGTTTCAGAGCTCACAGTGCAGTTATACAAGCAGACTAGAATCTCTTACAATAATATCAAAAAAATATATATCCCTAAGCGCAGTTAGTCAGACTAAAGTTAGGGAGCAATTAATGGCAGAGTCAGGGAGCACTGTGAGTGAATCTGACCAAGTGCTTGAATGCTGGGAGAGACGTGGCTTGATGAAAGGCTGATGAAAGTTGGTTCTAGAGGGAAGGGAGATGGAAGGAGAAGGCAAACTGACCAGACATTGAGTGAGAAGGATTGGGACTCCCTAGAGTGGAGGGGGTAGGAGGATGGACAGGCTGGGGACAGGAGGGAGGAAAGATAGGAGAGAAGCAGTCCAAACCAGTATTTGGTGATGAAGGCTAAGGACTGGACCTGATGACAATGGATGATGGGAGGGATTGATAACTCAGAGCTCAGGGATTGATAGCTTAAATAGAATGGTGCCATATGTGTTTAGGGACTGAGTGGGAAGGACGCACCTTCCTGGCACAGTAGGTTAGACAATGGTCACTGAAAACAATGGGGAAGGTTCCTGCTGTGATGATGTTTTGGTTGTGGGAGGAGAGCACCCAGTCCAACTGGGAGAGGTTTAGGGAGATAGGGTTTAGCCGGGTTGGTTCCTTTATGAGCTGAGTAAGATTCAGCAGTTCGATGTTGTGTAATGTGGGATTGGAAGTTCGGGACAGCCAATTTAAATTGAAATCCCAAAGCAGGATAAGCTCCCCAGAGGTGGCATGGTAGGCGATGGAGGAGATGCAAATAACCAAGGAGGTGGGTGAGAGTCTAGAGGAGGCATATAAAGCTCCTATAAATAAAGGGAGCATGGAGGGGATTTTCAACTTGGCAATAATCAGCTCATGAGAGGAGGGGAGGGATTCACAAAGGGAGATGGAGCAAGAGAGAGACTCGCAAATGTAGAGGGCTACACAGCCACTATATTTTCCTCTATCCTGGCAGAAAAAGTTATAATCCAGAAGAGCTAGTTAGGAGTCTAAGATCTTGGAAGACAGCTAGGTTTCAGAGATGCACAGTACATCAGGGAAGTGTGGGGTAGTCCAGACTTTCAGGGCATCTAATTTCAGGAGAAGGCTTCTGGCATTGAGGTGGAAGATTTTAAGGCCTTTTGGTAGAGCGGGGGTGGGGTTGGGGGGAGGAGGTGGACTCGGGTTTGGTTTGATGTCCCCCGAGAGAAGCAGAATGAAAATTAGTAAGGGTAGAAGAGATGGTCTCTTCTGCATTTTGGGGTGTCAGGTGGATGGGGTGGGATTAGAGAAAGGTAGGGTGGCAGATGTGATGGAAGGATTCAAGGTTTAGCAAATGTGAATGCAGCACTCCAGGGTGGATGAAGAGGTGTGGTGAGGGAGGGTGAGTGGAGGGAGGGGAGAGGGGAAGGGAATGAGTAGGGGAGACGAGGGAAGAGGCGGACAGGTAGGGGAGGGAGGAGAGGAAGGGGTGATAGTATAGATAAGGAGAGAGGACCAAAGTAGAGAGGGAGTAGGTTCAGCATGATGTAATGGAGAAGAATAGGAGGGGCAGAGGAAAATAAGTAACAGGGGGTGCTACGTAGGCAGTTAAGAGGGGGTGATGGAGTAACTAGGGATCAGCACCTTTAGATATTGC
Organism: Neoceratodus forsteri; assembly: GCA_016271365.2. Lineage (NCBI taxonomy): Eukaryota > Metazoa > Chordata > Ceratodontiformes > Ceratodontidae > Neoceratodus > Neoceratodus forsteri. The sequence goes on from CM057455.1 coordinate 729,743,754, forward strand.
GAATTAAATACTTATCAACAGGCAGCTGGGGTGAGTACCAACAGTGAAGGACACTGTAAGAGACAAGACCATGCAAAATAGGTGCAATAATCCTAAGGTTACCAAATAAGGGGTGTAGTTTGCTATAAAGTAAACGGGGTGGATTGGCATTGCACTGGTACTTAGGGAGCAGAGTGGAGCTGCTTCAATCAGAAACATTACCTTTCACTGAGCATCCAGGTATGGCTGTGGGGCACAGCAGTGACTGGGTGGGGAGGGCAGGGTCCCACATAGTAAACTCTCTCTAATCTTGAAGAAGGTATGCCATTTAATTAATAGTCTGTGCAGATTATGCAGCGGTGGTATGATACTTTAGTAATTGCTTGTACAAGACATTAGCTGTACCACACCACTTTGCACCAGCTGAAGATAACGGACCAAATCTTCTGAAATCCTGAGATGAAGAATGTTACATTAATTCAGGTGGGAGATCACAAAGGCATGGATTACAGTCATCATGTAATCATAACAAAGTTTGGGCTTCTACCAGTTGCTATATCTGAGGTGGACAAAGACATGTACCATTTATAGTATATTGACCGAAATATCATTTCTCACCAGAGGTGTAAAAATACTTCTCATCCAAGATTTTAAAAATGACACGGGTCATGTTTATAAGGTGATGTGGAACAATTTCTATGTTGAAAGTTTGGAGACAAAATATTGAAAATTAGTAAAGTTATGAGTGCACGCTGAAATAGTATAACATTCAATTATACCTGGGCATTTTACCGCATTTGTACATCAAATTTTCAGCATACCCTTCTTATTACCCCACCTATTGTACCAGCTAGGTGAAGATTTTGAAACCCCGCCAAAATGTCATTCCACACCACCGAAACGTCATTCCGTGCCATAGGTATGAAAACACATTTTGGGCAGGATTTGAAAAATAACAGTTATCACATTCATGAGCTGCTATGAAGAAATGGCTATGTTGAAAGTTTGGGGTTTAAAATCTTGAAAATTACCAAAGTTACAAGCCTGCATTTGTAAATTTCAACACAGGCTTATAACTTTGTTGTTTCTTAACACTTTTGCTCCAAATTTTCAACATAGCCTTCTTATGACCCCACCTCATGAACAAGTGCCGAGAAAATGTTCAACTCCTGTCTGAAAGGTGATTTAATGCAGTAACTACAAAATCACCATTCAGGATACGAAAACACATTTTGGCCAGGATTTGAAAAATGGCAGCTGTCACATTCATGAGTTGCTGTGAAGAAACAGCTATGTTGAACATTTGGGGTCAAAATATTGAAAAGTGCCAAAGTTATGAGCCTGCATTTGCAAACTTCAATGCAGGCACATAACTTTGTTGTTTTTTAATATTTTTACAGCAAATGTTCAATATAGCCTTCAAATGACTCCATCTCATGAACAATGGTGAGAGCATTTTCAGCTCTTGACTGAAAGGTGATTTCATGCAGTAACCACAAAATTAGCTTTTGGGATAGATTTGCCTAACTTCACTTGAATTGTTCATGAGGCTGGGTCCCAAAAGAGGCATGTTGAAAATCTGGGGCAAAAATATAAAAAAATGGCCAAGTAATGCCATTAAGTTCAAAAGCTCATTGAAATACTGTACATTGAACTGCATACCTTATTTCCTCAATTTGCTGCCTGATGTTGAAAAGTGAAGATGTGTCTGTGGTCCAGAGAGGGTTATGGCATTGGACCCCCAGAGGGTAAGTAAGGGTTTGGTGTGGTGTGGTGGTGGATGCTGAGTGGGAGGGTCGGTGGGGGAATAATGGCACAACAAACATCAAAGGACCTTTTCTTTCTTACACATTTTCAAAATAAAAAAAAAACAAGACAGGACAGTTTTCTCTTTTACAGGTAGTGACTCTGGGAGATTGGGCACCCTCCAGTGTCTCTGTTATATTTGCCAGCACCAGGGGTGGGCTCACTGATGCTGCATTACTAAAAGGGGCAGGGTGGGGAGTGGCAGATGGCAGGGGGGATCAGGCACACCCTGTCCCATTATAAATAACGTGGGTTGGGCTGGAGGGGGCAGTTATGGTGGGGCCTGGAACTGAACATCGATGGACATTTTCTTTTTTACTGGTTAAAAAAATTATGAGGGATGGTTTTCTCTATTACAGAAAGCAACACTGGGGAATTGGATACCCTGCAGTGTCACTGTTATATTTTGTAGCACCAGGGGTGGGATCCCTGGTGCTATGTAATTAAAATGGTCGGGGTTGGGGTAGCAGCTGGCATGGGGATTGGGCACACCCTGTGCCACTATAATAATGTAAGTTGGGCTGGAGAGAGCAGTTATGGCAGCAGCTGCTACAGACATCAATGGACGGTTTCCTTTTTTACAGGTTGACAGGCTCCTGACATGGAAAGCCACTCAGCTATTTGCTGACTGGCTTCATGTACATCAAAAGACTGAAGCCATCTCTGATTACAGTGTCTCAGTCCTTTGAAGTACAAGAATTTTCCACCCCGCAACACAGCCACACTGCTGGTCATTGGTGTAGACTGCCAAACCCTTTCTATTTTGAACTGCAATGGGCTTGCAGTGACATATCCCCGAATTCCCTTTTCACTCCTAACAAAACGTTTGGTGTGCAAGTGCATCAAACATAAAAAGGGGAGGTCAGAGACAGGTCTGCGGTTAGCTGATATCTCCATGTTCAACCATAGTTTCTTGAGTAGTGGGCTCAGCACAGCATTTTTCAATGCATTGGGGGAGAAAACCTTCTCCAAAAGAGCACTGGATGATCTCTGGTATAATAGGAGCCAGGGCCTAATGACTAGCCACAAACAGTTGGGCATGGGCCTAGATCCAGATGACAGTATGTAGTACTCACAGTAGTGACATCACCTACACTATCTCCCAAAATTAGACTGGCTGAAACTCAGTCCAAAGAACAGGAGTGCCCTGCACTTACCTTCCCTACCACTGCTGGGGACTAAAACTCTTTGGGAGATCACCCCCCCAATGATGGACACCCTCTCAAGGACAAAAGACCCAAACTGCTTGAACCTTTCTATGGAAACTACTGCCGCAGACTGCAGACAGACCGATGTACAGTAGGAGTCTGTTGACAGTACAAAAGAGTAGTGCTGGTCTATTCTTCCCTGTACAACAACTCTGACAGGAACTTTATCTTTCTCTGAGAGATTTCCATCTGATAACTCCATAATCTGCACTCAAAACCAGTTTGTCCTCCATAGAACAAGTCTACAACCAGGAATGCTCCATTCTCCTCCTAAGAATCTTCAGCTGCCTCAACTTGTGATTGTGCAGCTGCAGCAAATGCCATGATCAGATATTTTCTGAAAGACCTGTGATATCTTTAGAGAAATCCCCTGCCTGCTTGCCTGTCTGCAGTACTGCTACAGGGCCACCAGAATCTCTTTAAAAATATCTGGAAATATCTGATTATGTCTTTTGTTGCAAGTGTATCAAGGTGAGCTTTGATGGAGACTGCAGGGTATATACTAAAACACATGACTGTGTCCACTTTTCTCTTGATGGCGTTATTATAGCTCTCAATGGCAGCATCAATTCTCCCAGCACAGGAAGCCACCAGGCTCAAAATAGCCAGTACTTCCAGGAACATCTCAAAGAACAGGTTCCACTTAAGGTGGCACTGAATCATTTGTGAAGAACAGGGACTTACCAATGGGACCCAAACTGAAATGTCCCTGGGTATGGATCTAACTAAGCTATGGGATCAACCTTAACATCAATAATGTCAGGCCCTTAAGTGAAGACCAGGTCAAAAGTGTGGCTCTGTTCATAGGTAGCAGAAAAATGTACAGTACTTATCTGAGGTCCAGAGCAGACAAAGTCTGGAAAAATGTCCATCATGACTGCCCAAATGCCTCAGAAGCAGATACGAATAAGTATGCTGTGCACACATATACTTATTTAAAAGGGTTCCCTACCCTATTTACTATTCAGGATATCTATTGATTCCCTTGGTAAGCAGAAACATGTCCTGGCTCACCTTGACAGCCTGCACTGTCTTCATGTACACTGTCTCTATTGTTAGACTGTACCATAGATTCAGCAGTCTATAGGAAAAGAAATGCTTCCTAGTGGTTCCACTGAATTTACCTCCTCTGAGCATAAGGGTGCATCCCAGCATCCTTCTGGAGTACTCCAGATCAAACATGTCTATCTGTTTGATCTTGTCAATGCCACTTTGTGGAAGTCTGAGATCATGCCCCCTCTAAGCCTCCTTTTATCAACATAAACATGTTAAAAGCAAACAACCTCTACTCATAGCTTTTGTCTATTTATTTAGTTAGTTATTTAGTTATTGAAAACTTTGGAGATTACCTTTGAGCACAAGTGCTCATTTACGATGTCAAATACATAGTCAAAAAAAAAACATTGTAAGTACAATAAACAGTTTCATGAGAAATGCAGTCCTGTCAGGCTCAAAGCACTTGAGGCAGAACAATTACTTTTTTGAAAAGAAATTCATACAGATCACTGCATAGAAAGTCACAAGTTATGTATAGAGAGAAACCAGATAAAACTTTAATGGTTACAATTGCACTGGATTGCAAAGACAGACTGCAAAGATCTCTTAGACTGATTACACTTGGGAAGATTCAGCAGTGTATCATGCAATTCATTTAACCAGTTCATGGCTCTGACAACAAATGACCACTTGCCTAGCTGAGTATGCCGGAAGAAAGGCATAAGGGCATTCCTGGCCATGTTCCTGGTGTTGTATTAGTTGAAGACAGTGCAGAAGCAATTTGTTAAAGCAGGGTGTGTTAGGCCCATGAGTGCCTTTTTAGCTGGCAAACAGGTCTGGAGCTTTATTATACTGGGTAAAGACAGTGAATGTGTAAAGGGTACAACTATGAGTGTGGTTATCTGCACCAAATACAAAGCAGCACGCCTTATTACTAATCATCTTTACTCTGTTTAACACCATGTCTTCCATAAAGCTGAACATGTAGACAAACTTGAAAAAAGGCACTTGCATCAGCATTATTCTTAGAGAAGATGCTATGGCTTACACTGCTTAAAACACATTTATTAAGTATAATAAACCACATCATACTGACATGTGTGCTTGACATGTTTCGGATTCAGATAATCCTTTATCAAAAGCTTTTGATAAAGGATTATCTAAATCTGAAACGTGTCAAGCACACTTGTCAGTACGCTGCAGGTTATTATTTTATACTTAATAAAATTGTTTAAAGCAATTTAAGCCATATTGTCTTCTCTAAGAATAATGCTGATGTAATTGCCATTTTTTAAGTTTGTCTAAATGATTGTTTGACCAGAGCACCATCATCCTAGTGGCACTTTCAGTGTTATAAAAAGTTGAACATTGTGGAGGCCCTGCATTACACAATCTAAATTACCATGATGTTCTTTTGGTACGGTGGAGCAAAAAACTGTACACAGTACTCCAGGTTCAGACTGATCAGTTCTTTGTAAAGAGGAAAGGTCACTTTCCCTGTCCTGTTTGTCATCTTTTTCTTATGCACCCCTGCATTTTGCCAGTTCTCTTGACATCTAATACACACTGCTTGCCAAGCTTTAGCTCCTAGTCTATTATGCCATCAAGTCCTTTTCCTCCTCCATTGCAACAAGATGGACCACACAGTGTGTAGGTTCTCTCTCTGTTTTTACTCCTCTTGTGTTGTAACTTGCAGTTGCTTACACTGAATCTGAGGATTCAGGTGTTCAGCTAATCACCCAGCTTCATCCAGTTCATGTCCTCCATAAGATTCTATCCATCCACATGGGAGTCCACCACTGTGACCAGCCTAGTGTCAGCTGTGAACTTAAGCAGCACCAGTCTGTTCATGTTCTCCTGGAAAATTGTCCCCATCCTCATGGAACTCACCTCTGTGGCCAGCCTGGTGTCATTAACAAACTTAAGCAGCCTACTGAGGATCCCAGCTTCCAGATGATTGATGAGACTGGTGAACATAAGTGGCCCAAGCAGAGATTGCTGAGAGAGACTATAGAGTACCCCTCCAAACTCAGAGTAGTGTCAACCACCACAACAAGCATTGTACTACCCTCATGCCACTAAATAATCCACCTCATGTATTTCTCAAGTATACTGCACTGGTGTTCTATGCCTAGAAGCTTGTCATATGCCACTATGTCAAAGACCTTGCTGAAGTAAAGAAAGAGAGCATCTATGGCTCTACCGCTGTTCAACTCCCTTGTCACTTCCTTGAAGAATGTGATTGGGCTGGTTTGGCAAAATGTGTACCTCATAAGGCAATGATGAAAGGGAGTAAGAACCATGGCCTTAAACCAAGTACTCAATTTTTCTATTCTTGATAGTCGCTTCCTGGACCTTGCCCAGCACTCATATCTGACTGCCCAATCTGTAGTTATTCAGGTCTGACCTTGCCCTTTTGTTTAACGTGGGGATCACATTGGCCACTTTAAAGTCCTTCAGCACCTCACCTGTCTGAAAAAAAACATAAAGATTTCTGCAAGAAGCCCCACCAAGTTCATTTAGTTCTACTATTATCCTAGGGTGTTTCCCATCCATCTGTTTGGATTTAGCTGACTTGATCTTTTTCAGATAGGTACTGTAGCTATCAGGGTGAATGTAATGCTTGTAGGCAACACTGTAAATAGTACCCTTAATGTCATAGTCCTTCCTAATGAACACCAGCCCCTGGCACGTTTGTGAACATAGAAGTGATCATTCAGAATCTCAGTCACCACATTGGCTATCTCATAGGTTTCTCCTTTAACTCTGTTTTCAGGCACCCAGTCCCCTCCTTCACCTTCTTCTTTCATTTATGTACTAAATTGGGGGTTTAGTGTTGTCCACAGCTTGCACTGTGATCTTAGCTTTCAGACTCTCTTTGGCTTTCTTAAGCCTAATCTTGCAGTTCCTTATTGCTGCACTGCTCTCATCTTTGATCTCGAAGCAACCTGTTTCTTTTTAACAGTTGCAGACCTTCGTTTTGCTCAGGACTAATTGCCTTATGTTCATATTAAGCCATGGCAGCCAATTGCTGGACCTATTTCCAGTATGCTGCTTATAAGGTTGCATACATCTTTGGGTGTTTAAAGCACCTTCTTCATCAAGCTCCGCATGTGTTCTTGATTACCAGCATCATGCAGATACTCCAGACCTGTGGTCACCAGATCCTTCATCTTGTTAAAGTCTGCTTTTTTGTTGCCCTGGAGGCTGATGTTCAACTTGTCTTTCCTGTTACCTGGATGAGGATTACCTCACTGTGGTCAACGACTCCAGCAGATTCCTTATTATTGAAATGGAGATGACCCATTTTCCTGCTGATAAGTTCAAGGGTGGCCTCAAACCTAATCGCCAGCTGTACATGCTGTTCAAGGAAGCAGTTGGGCATCATGCTGCAATGAGTTGTGGTGGATCTTTAGCACACCCCCAGGGTAACTCTTTTGCCCCTCTTTCCTAATGCTCGACATACAAGGACTCTGTGGCTGTGTATACCCTGTTAGAAAATGGGCAAAACACTATCAGCTCTCTGATTGGCTGAAGGCTAAAACGGGGGGAACATTAAGTTACAATAGATGCCCTCTTTGAACGAAGTGCCAATTCGAGGTGCCGCATTACCTAAGAATCTCCTTGGGAACCCCGAACTGGCATACTGACCAGCCGCCATTTTTGTGCCCTCGCTGAATGACCGAGATGTCGTCAGTTCATAGCATCTCATGCGCCACCTTCCCCCAACTGCTGTCCCAGTGTACAGGTTAAAAATCAGTTTAAAACATTTCTTACATGAAGCTTCTGTCCCTCACTCTCCCCTGCATTTTTTTTTCTCGCTTTAACTACTGCAGCTTCCTCGCTCACTCATTCACCAAGTCTCATCTTCCGTGACCAGTCTCATACACTTCCGGTTACCTCGCCGACTGCCCGCAAACTATCTAACTGAAAAACCATTAAATAAAAAAATATTTAAAATTGCCAATTCTCCTTGTGTCTGTCTGTGTCTCTGCACATGCGCTGTGGGAGAGGGCCAAGTCACAACCGTTAAATTTCACCATGCAGGATATCGAAAAGAAATCACACCATTGAGGTGCAGTAAGAAGGGGACACACTAACGGGGAGGGCTGAAACGGGCTCTTTAAATTTAAAAAAAACAGTACTCCATGGGGGGTCACTACTGCAAATGAATCCATACAAACTAAACAGACGCTGCAACATAGAAAACAAGGCTTTTCATAGGCAGCAGCACCCTCTAGTGGCATTTCCTAAAGGGACTATTTAACAGACGCTCCTGTTTCTCATATGTTAATTACTTTATTATCTATTTTTTCCTTAGAAAATCATTTTTATAAATAAAAAAAAATGAACGCCCATTTTCTAAGCACAATAATGCCCTCCAGGGTGGGCAGTATGGGCAATACCGCCCACCCTGTCGGGCATTATTGCTTGCTTAATCTCCTCCTTGTTTTCCATACTGGCTTAAAGAAACATGGAAATGTAGAATATATCAACAGAACAGGACTGCTTAGCAGAGCTGTGTGGAATGAGAACATTCTGCATTCATGGAATTTCAATGAAAGTTCATGAAATTCCACGAAATTTTGTGGAATTTTATCAGAATTTTCTAGAATTTTTAAAATGTATTAATTTGGTCATATTTCAGCTGTCTATTTAGCTAGATCTCCAAGATTGGACATGCTTACTTTCTGGGAAAGTTTTTAATGACTTGCTGAACATTATGAAATTAGGATGGATTGACTTAAAGTTATAGGTGCTCAAAGTCAGTCTTTTTAATTTTTTGTGGGAAATTTCATGAAATCTTTTATCTGTATATTCCTTAGCTGTCTATTGGGCCAAAGATCTTACACTTGGCATGATTATGTGATGATAGGTGTTCTAACAATTTGCTATATTTCATGACTTTAGGATGGATAGTCTCAAAATTATAGGTGCTCAAAATCTGTCATTTTAGTTTTTTTGTAGGACATTTCCTGAACATTTATATCTGCATGTACCTCAGCTGTCTATTGGACCAGAGATTCTAAATTTGGAATAATTACTTGATGATAGGTGTTCCAAGAACATAACAAACTTCACATCATTAAGGTGCATCATCTCAAAATTATATGTGCTCAAAGTCTGTCATCTTATTTTTTGTGGGAAATTTCATGAAATATTTTATCTGCATATAACTCATACGAACATACAAATGTGCCAGCAGAAAGAGACCATCTGGTCCATCTAAGTCTGCTCGAGTGTGCAGCTAGCACCCCTAGTTTGCAACTGCCCCACCCCTCTCTCCTTTGTCATCCCACTGCCACCCCCACCTTTTCCACCCTCACTCTCCCTTGTTCCCTGTCCCATACCCTTTTGAAGCAGTTTACAGATTTACATGATACAACCCATTCTGGTAGTGTGTTCCATTTTGCTACCACCCTGTCTGTGAAATAGTGTCACCTCATTTCCCTCCTAAATCCCCCCCATTCTTAGCCCATGCCCCCTGGTGTCCCTCCCTTCCCCTTCCTTAGCTTAAATACCCCATCTGCCCCATATGTATTGATTCCCCTCAGATACTTGAATGTATCTATCATGTTCCCCTGTCCCTTCTATCCTCCAGAGTGTACATATTCAGGTCCCCCAGCCTGCTCTCATAGTCTCTCCCTTCCATTCCACATATCATCTTTGTTGCCTTCCTCTGCACCCCCTCCAGTAGCCTGATATCACACTTTAGGTATAGCCTCCAGAACTGCACACAATACTCTTAGTGCGGCCTTACCAGCGACCTGTAGAGGGGCAAGATCACCTCTCTTCACCTGGATGAAAAAACCCTCGCTATGCACCCCAGCATTTTGTTCACTTTTGCAGCCGCTGTCCTGCACTGGGCAGTGTTGTTCATGGTCCCTGTTATCATTACACCTAGGTCCTTCTCCTCCCCAGTGATCCCCAGCTTAACCCCCCAGCAGCCAGTATTCTCTCCTTGGGTTCTTCTCCCCAAAGTGCATTACCTTACAATTCTTTGCACTGAACCCCAGCTGCCACCTCTCTGACCACTCCTCTAGCTTGCTTAGGTCCCCCTGCAGCTGCTTCCATCCCTCCCCTCCATCCACCACTGCTCCGATTTTGGTGTCATCAGCGAACAGACTTACTTTGCTCTCCACCCCAAGTGCAATGTCTGATATGAAGAGCCCAAATAATACTGGCCCCAGCACAGAGCCCTGTGGCACCCCACTCATCACCGGCCTTGGAGTTGAGAGCTCCCCTCTCACCACCACGCATTGCAGCCTCCCACTCAGCCAGCTTGTAATCCAGTTCATCATTTTGGCCCCTTCCCCTACACCAGTTAGAGTCCCCCCAAGCTGCCCATCAGGCACTGAATCGAAGGCCTTGCTGAAGTCCAAGTAAAGAACATCTACCGCATGACCCTTACTCAGCTCACCTGTCACCCAGTTATAATACTGTATCAAGTTGGTCTGACAAGACTTCCCTGAAACAACTCCACGCTGTCTCACATCCTGGAAGCCATTGTCCTCCAGGTACGACACCAGTCTTTCCTTTAGTATCATTTCCATGAGTTTGCACACTATGGAGGTGAGACTTACTGGACGATAATTACCCGGTTCTTCCCTTAGCCTGCTCTTGTGTAATGGTACTACATGTGTCATCCTCCAGTTCAGTGGTACACATCCCAACTCCAGTGAGGTGCTGTACAGATCTACCAGCAGCTCCACCAACACCTCTGCCATCTCCCTCAGCACCCTGGGGTGGATACCATCTGGCCCTGGTACCTTGTCTACCTTCAGTGCCCTCAGTCCCTCTAGGACTCTACTTGCCTCAATTCTTCCATCTGTCACCTCCTCTCTCCCTGTCCCCACCATTCCAGCCCATGCTGGTATTAGTTCCCCCTTTTCTTCCATGAACACTGAGCATAAGTATTCATTCAGTGCTTCTGCCTGCTCCTCCTCCCCCTTTTCCATCCATTCCCCGTCCCTTTTAACCCTCACTATTTTCTCCTTGCACTTCCTTTTCTCCCTGATGTATCTAAAAAAGTCTTTCTCCCCCTCGTTAATTCCCTGTGCTAGTCTCAGTTCCCTCTGGGCCTTGGCTTCTCTCACTTCTCTGGTCACCTCCCTGGACCATCTTGCATATTCCTCCCTGTCCACTTCCTTCCCTGTCCTCTCTGGTGCACCACTCGTTTTGGCCTCACCCCCTCCACAACCTCGCTGTTCAACCAGCATGTTTTTTTGCTCTCCTCCTCCTCTTACTCTATGCCTTGGTGCAGGCTTCTGTTGCCTCTGTATTCCCTCATTTAATAATATCCCATTTCTGCTCCATGCCCATCTCCTGCCTTATGCCCCCCAGTTTCCCTTTAAGTACTTCCTGCATCCTCCCAAAGTCCACCCTTCTGAAGTTTACTACCCGAGTAACTGATTGCTCTGGTTCCTTGCACATTGTGATATTAAACCACACTGTTTGGTGATCCCTGTCGGCTAGTGGGACCTCTACTTTTATTTTCCTCACTGCCTCCCCATTTGACAATACCAGATCTAAAGTGTTCTTTAGCCTAGTAGGTACGGTAACCAACTGTGTCAGGAGACTTTCCTGGATTGCATCCAGGAGCACTTGCTCCCTAGCACTGGAAGTGACCAGAATGCTCCAGTCAACTCCCGGCAAGTTGAAATCTCCCACGATGACCACCTTCCCTTTTCTACATAGGCACCTTTCGAGCAAGACATGAATAAATTAGCACAAATAACCTTTTTGTAATGGTTATAAAATCTTCTAAATATGGAGAGCATTTCAGTACAGATTTTTAAGTTATAGGGGTTCAAACATTTACTATGTAAATATTTGCAAAATGTTGTGAAAACTCTCAAAAATGTGGATGTTTGTAACCTCTCTGCTCTTGCAGGCATAGACTTAATATTTAACATGCATATCCAATGTCATTGTATCCTGATGTCTAACATAACTGAATAAATTTGGTTTAGCAATTTTAAATTTACTATGGAAAAAACAGTAATTGGTAAAATGTTTTCAAATATATATATAGTAGCATTTTTTTTTCATTTGTTTAACCAGGAGTAGCACACTAACCTGAAAGCTTGTTTACAGGTGTGACCTGGGAGCACAGGGAAGTTAAGTGACTTGCTCAGGGTCACACAGTATGCAAGTGAGAGCTGTGGGATTCAAACACAAGTCTCCAGATTTGCAGCTCTGAGCCTTAAACCACTGCATTATATTACTTCCCATAGATGAAGCATTCAGATTTCTATTTGTGGAATTTAATGCTCACAGTGCACTTATCACTATTTCATTTGATAAGCTGGGCTGAACTTTTTGCAGTCCTGCTGTTCCTCTCTGAGTGACTATTTTGCCCCATTCTCTCTCAGCATAGCCATATTGACTCAGTAGGACTATTGATCCCACTGATATTCTCATTGTTCTTCACAGTGACAAAATCCCTTAAAACGATAATCACCTACTCCTTTCCTATTAACCTATCCTGTTGAAATAGCCAGAACTCTTCCTTCCTGCTGCCTTAGACATTGTCTTCCGCCACTACATCTTTGGAGTACCTCAACATCTCAGACTTGTACATACGTCAGGCTCCTGGATCAATTTATTGGGTGTGATTCTAATATATCCTGCATTCAGGTTGGAACTGTCGACACTGTGCTTCCTTGTTCCAACTGGGGGTCTACCACTGGTGTGCTACCCAGCTCAGCTGTCCATTTCTTGGTGAAACTATGCATCTAACTCCTGAACCTGGTGACTCCCTACACTACCTGCCTCTCATACCCTAGCCTTTAATATTTATTATTTTTTATTATTTATTAAAATCTCAGAATTACAGACCTTTGAGTCAGGGTCTCCTTTACAAGGCTCCACATCATAAGATAACAGTAACAGAGCAGAATAGTCATAATACAAATACAATTACTATACAAAGGAAGGCAGAAAATACAGTAATGCACTTATACAACACATAGTGCAAAATAAACGGTGAAATATTCATACAGAGCAATATTAGGCAGCAGGAGCATGAGGCAGTAAATATTGAGTCCCCCAGGTAAGGCCGAGTGAAATTAGCAAATTCCAGTTTCATGTAATTTTCATGAAATTCCACAATTTTCACAAAAATGCATAGAAACATAGAAATTGTCAGCAGATATGGACTGCTAGGCCTATCCAGTGTGTCCATAAGCCCTATCCTTGTTTTCAGCCTCTGATCTTACTTGATCAACAGCTTTCTCCAGTCCTTCCCACTTCTAAGGTTCCCTTATACCTGTCTCATGTATGTTTAAATCCTTCCACTGTGCTTGCTCCCACCACTTCCTATCTGAACATCACTGAACATATGAAATTTGCCAGCAGATAGAGGCCTAGAGGTCTATCAAGTCTGCTCAAATGTGCAGCTAGCACCCTTATTCTGCAGCTGCCCTCCTTCCACCCTTCCCCTTCATTAACCATCCCCCTTGTCCTGTCCCATCCTCGTTTGAAGCAGTCCACTGTTCTACTGCATACCACTTCTGCAGGTAACACATTCCACCCAGCCACCACCCTCTCTTTAAAAAAGTGTCTCCTCATCTCCCTCCTGAACCTTCCTCACTCCAGTCTCATATCATGGCCCCTGGTGGCCCTCCCCTCCCTTACTTTGAACAGCCCCTCTGTACCTGTCTTGTTTATTCCTTTCATGTATTTAAAGGTTTCAATCATGTCACCCCTGTCTCTCCTCTCCTCCAGTGAGTACATGTTCAACTCCTTCAACCTCTTCTCTAGTGATAAGTCCCCCAGACCCTTGATCATCTTTGTCACCCTGCGCTGCACCCCCTCCAGTAACTTAATGTACCTCTTCAGATACGGACCATAGTACTGCACAGTACTCCAGGTGTGGTCTAACTAATGACCTATACAGTGGCAGAATCACCTCCTCCCTCCTCGAGGATATACCCTTGCAATACAACCCAGCATTTTGTTGGCCTTTGCAGCTGCCTTCCTACACTGTGCCAAGTTGTTCATTGACCCTGTAATGAGCACACCAGATCCTTCTCCTCCTCTGTCTGGGCTAGCTGCACTCCCCTAGCTGGTAAGTCCTCCTTGGGTTCTTCATCCCAAAATGCAGCACCTTGCACTTTTGGCATTAAAGCCAGTTGCCAGGTGTCTGACCAGGTTTCAAGCTTTGCCAGATCATCCTGTAACCCTGCCATCCCCTAGGTCATCCACCACTTGCCAACCTTGGTATCATCAGCAAACAGACTGATCTTGCTCTTGATGTCCCATGATTTGTCTGCAATGAATATTCCAAACAACACTGGTGCCAACACCGAGCCTGTGGGACACCACTTGTCACTGCCCTTGGGTGTGAGGCTCCCCACCCACCACCACCCTCTGTTGCCTTCCTGCAGCCAGTTTCCTACCCATCTCACCAGCTTTGCACCCACCCCTGTGCCTACTAACTTCCTTTCCAGCCTTCCATGTGGCACTCGAGTCGAATGCCACTGAAGTCCAGATACAGGACATCACTGCATGGCCCCTGTCCAGTTGCCTAGTTACCCAGTCATAGAACTCCACCAGGTTGGTTTGGCAGGATCTGCCATGTATGAAGCCATGCTGTCTGCTGTCCCGTAGTCCTTTGGCCTCTGGGAGGGCCACCAGCCTCTCCTTCAGGATAGTCTCCATTAGCTTACCCACAATGAATGTGAGTCTCACTGGTCTGTAGTTTCCCGGTTCATCCTTGGGGCCACTCTTGTGGAGGGGCACCACATGAGCCATCCTCCAGTCCTCAGGTACACACTCCGAATGTAGTGAGGCATTAAATATGTATGCCAAAGGTCCTGGGGTGGATGCCATCTGGGCCTGGCGCCTTGTCCACCTTCAGTGCCTTCAAACCCTCTCGAACTCTGCCCTCCATGATTTCCCATCTGTCACCACTTCCCCTGTGTCTGCCATTTCTCCCATCTTGGGTGTCACCCCTCTTCTCTTTAGTAAATACTGAGCAGAAGTACTCATTTAGTGCTTCCATTTTATCGCATCTGCTTCCACTCAACCCCTCCTTCCTAATCCTTACTATGTGGTCCTTACAGCTCCTTTTCTCCTGATATACTTAAAGAAGTCCTTCTCCCCTTCTTCATGCCTTGTGCCAGCCTGAGTTCCGTAGATGCTTTGGCTCCCCTTACTGCCCTTGTCACCTCCTTCGATTCTGTCAAGTACTCCTCTCTGTCCTCCCCCCTCCCTGTTTTCTTGTACTTGCTAAAGGCAGCTCTTTTCCTCCTTACCTTTTCCATGACCTCCTTGCTCAACCAGGTCGGTTTCTTAGCCCTAGCCTTCTTGCTCTGGGCTTTGCATCAGGTTTTGGTTGCCTCCACTATCCCCAGCTTTATGAGCTCCCATCTCTGGTTAGTATCCATACTAGATTGAATTCTGGCCAGGTACCCTTTTACCACTTCCCCCATCCTCCCAAAGTCGGCCCTCCTGAAGTCCAGCCCTCTTGTGCCAGATTCCACTCCTTCCATGCCCATATCCAATGTGAGCCATACTGAGTGGTGGTCACTCCCTGACAGCGTTCCTCCACTGAAAGTTCTCTCAAAGTCCCCATTTGCCAGCACAAGGTCAAGGTATTCCTAACCTGGTTGGTTCGCTGATCATTTGCAGCAGGAAGCTGTCCTGAAGGCATCCAGCAGTACCTGCTCCCTTCTGTTCCTGGTTGTTGGGGTGCTCCAGTCCACACTCTGGCATGTTGTCCCCACAATCACCACATTACCCTTCCTCAGGTCCTCCTGATCTTTCCCACTAGTTCCCTGTCTAACTCCTCCATCTGAGATGGTGGCCTGTACACCACTCCCATTCTAAGAATCCTATTCTTGGAATCTGGATTTGCACCCAAAGTGACTCTGTACTACCCTCCTCCCCTTCCTCCCTTACACACTTCAGTCCTTCCTTCACATATAGTGCCACCCCCCCCTCCTTTCCCAGTCACCCTGTCCCTACGAAATAACCTGTACCCTGGTACAGACAGGTCCCAGTCATTATATTGGGTAGCCCATGTTTCCGTGATGGCTGCAATGTCCACCTCTCCCTCTGCCATGAAAACCTGTAACTCTGCAGTTTTCCTCCCAAGGCTCCTAGCATTAAGGGTAACCACCTTCCACCCTCCCCCACCATCCTGCCCTCCTTTCCTAGCATCACCAATAGTACTTGCCATTTGTCCTTTGTCACTGTTATGGGGGGTAAGTTCATATGATTTCCCAACCTGTGGTCTCTGCATATCTCTTCCCCAACTGCCACCCCCCACTCCTAGTTTAAATTCCCAACTTCCTCTATATATTCTTCCATCCTCTGTTTCAACACTTTTCCCTCCTCACTCAAGTGTAGTCTGTCCTTGGCATAGAGACTACTGTCCTCCCAGGTCCCTCCCCACCCCCCAACAGCCCATACCCTTTAGCACAACACCAGGTTCTTAGCCATCCTTTAAATTCCTCTATTCTCAGCTTTCTTGTTGTGCTTGCCTTTGGCACCAGAAGTATCTCGGAAAAAGTTACTGATCTTCCTGCCCCCTCACATAATTGTGCTAGTTCCTCAAACCTCCTCTGGACTATATCTACTGTCTTGTCAGCCAGGTTGTTTGTCCCAAGATGTATAATTAAATGATGCTTGTCCCTACCCCTTCTAGCATATTTCAGAACAGACTGTCCCACCCTTTCCGCTGTCATTCCTGGCATGGCCTCCACCCAAATGCGACTATGCCTGTCCCCCTTGCTACCCCACCTAACTCCTCTTAGTATTGAGTCCCCCAGCACTAAGATTCCACCCCTCTTACTCCCTGCTTGCTTCCATTCATCTCCCTCTCTCATTTCCAGTTCCTCTTCTTCCTCCTGCACATTATTTCCCCCTTTTACCCCTGTTGCAGTTCTCCCAGCAGAACTTCCCCCTGCTGCAGTTTGGTCCAGGCATTTATCAATTACTCCTCTAATTTCATCATTTCCCTCCTCCACTTTCTTCCTCTCTAGCAGTGCAGAGCTGTTTTCTGAAGACTCTTCACAAATGTCCGCTCCTCTCTCTTCATAGTAACCTGTTCTCTCCTTTTCCACTCCACACTTTTTGCCACTTCTTCTCCCCCTCACAAGTCCCTATCGCCTCCTTCATTTTGACTTTTGTCTCCTGACCTGGTTTCCCCGGCAATCGTTCTTCCTGGCCTGGGCCCCTTCGTCTCTGCTTCCCTTCTTCTGACCCTCTCCTCACCACTGTTGGCTTAAATCGCCCTCCCTCATCTCCCCTTCTTCCTCCCTCCAGTATTGGGCTAAACCCACCCCCAATCTGCCTTGCCTGTCTTAGTTCCTCCTGCAGACCCTCAATCTCCTTTCCAAGTTTTTCTATGTGGTTGCACACTAAACATCCTCCCACTCTCCAGGCAATGTTTAGAAAGATTGGTGCACCGCAGTTGTTGCAGCCTACCACCCTACCCATTGCTGTCGTTGCCCACCAGCGACCCCCCACCCTTCCAGATGCAGGATACCAAACACTCCCCCAAGTCTCCCCTCTCCCCTCTATCAGTGCAAAACATTTTCTTTATTTCCCTTACCTCCTTTGTTGCACACGTTTACATATATTGAGCAACTGCTTTTTATATTCCTATCCTTCCTATCCACACTCAAAAATAGACTTTAAGTAGCCATTGCACAACCTTCTTCAAACTCCTACTCCTCCTTTCCCCAGTGCAATATCAATGTGAAGAAGTAATAATGAAAGCTCCTAGAGTTGCATTTACTCCCTTCCACTGAGAGAGCAGTCACCTCTTCACTTGCTGCTGTTCCTTTCCTGGATGTCTGCTTCTGCTATGACAGGTGCATATCCTTTGCCTGTTTGAGGAAGTGATGTCAGAACCCCTAGGATAAAGGAAGCAGCAGAGACTGAACTCGGGGATTGCCAGAGCCTGTAAGAGGTAAAGTGTCCAGCACTTCCCGCCTGCCTGCCCCAACCCAGGGTCGGTGCTTCATTTATTGCTGCTTTTTACTAACTGTCCACTTTCCCATTTGCAGCTTATAGACACCAACCACAAGGGGTTGCTGCACTCTCCACTCTAGCGCCTCTTTTAACTCTCCACCCCTCCTAGCAACTGTTTGTAAACCTACCCACTAGAGGTCCCTTTGAATCCTTTCTGCCACCTACTTTCTTCACTCCTCTCATCAGCCTACCACTAAGCACCCAGCAGCCTCAAACCTGGTACCCTTTTTTCCAAAGTCTACTGACTAATCACTAAGCCAATGAACCTGACCAACATCTTCTCTATTTTCAAACTCTTAACTCTTCCTCCCTCTTTTCTGAATTAAAAACTTTCTACACTCTGTCCCCAAACCCAGTACCCTTGCAGTCAGAGTCAGCAGCTGTACCTCTTAACCACTTTGTCTACCTAGTTTATTCTTACTTTCTATGCCTTTTAGTCTCTTACCCCCCCACCTGCAAAGATATAAGTTTACCACTTCTCTCTTGCTGCCTTTGAACCCAGCACCCTCACTGTCAAAGTCAGCAGTTCCACCACTCAGCTAGCACACCTGTCTATTATTTCTGCAGGATTTCAACCTCTAAAAAACACTCTAACCCTCAGACACTGCTAAATTGTTATCTGATTGTTTCTGCAGACCTTGAACCCAACTCCCTGCTGCTACAGCCACTGGCTGGGCTCCTTCCTGCTACCCTGGGCAAGACTTGAACCTAGTGCCCTGCGCACCTCCTCTGCCACTGTACCAAAGCGGCAACTACACTTAGAGGTGACCTCTCACTACTATCTCCCCTCATCATCCTCTAGTTCCCCATTCTTTCTTCACTTCAGCTCCCCCACCCTCACCAACTATGCATGTGCAGCCCTGCTCACCGGCCCTCTCTTCTCCTCCTCCTCCTTCTTTTGCCTTCCACCAACCCTATTGTCCTATTAACCCTGGGCCTCACTACTCCAGTGTTCCTACCTACCCTCCTGTCCTCCCTCCTCCTTACCACTGCTTCTCCTCCCTCCTCCTCCTCCTCCCTCCACACACCCCATATGCTCCTCTCCACCTCACCCCCATCCAGACATTACCTTCTCCCCCGCCTCCCTTGGGCATCTGATCACGCAAGCCTTCTCTGCCTGTGCTGCCCTACCCACCCCTGTGCTATGAAACCCCCTTTCTCATCCTATCGCTCCCGCTAAACTCAATCTGCTACCCTCTGTCCAGAGCAGTTCTCCTCCTTCTACTCCTGACAGGAACATACATCCCAACCCAGGCCCTGCCCCTCCCACCCACCCACTCAGCCCACTGGTCTCCAAGTAGCCTCCATGAACATATGCAGCCTGCTGAAAAAATTTGACGCCCTACAGTGCTGCGCTTGGCTCATCAACCAGACATCATAGCCTGGTTGAAACCTGGCTGTCCAAATCCACCCCTGACTCATTTGTCTCCCTCCCAGGCTATACCTTATACCGGGAGGACCGAGTAGGCAAACGAGGGGGAGGCTGTGCAATCTACACTAGGGACACAATACTTGGACACGCACTCCCCACCCCTGCCCTTGTAAATGGGGCCCAGGCTCTTACCCTCAAACTCACCCCAGACCCCTCTAGGAGCCCGCTCTATCTCACCATGGCCTACGTTCCCCCAAAGAACCAGCACCCAGCCCTGGTATCTTTAACTGACTACCTGGCCACCCTCCACCATAAGGCGGAACAAATCCTAGTTGGGGACCTTAATGTAAATTGGCTCAGCACCTCCTCTTCCGCGATCAGAGACTCATTTGCCACCCAAGACCTGATGCAACTCGTCACCCAGCCCACGAGAATAAACCCTAAGAGAGGTACCAGCACCCTTCTGGATGTTATTATAACCAACCGACCCCAAAAAATCCAAAACATCCAGGTCCTACCAGACTCCCTAAGTGACCACTCCCCTATCCTATTTCATTGGGCAGTCCCCAAACCCAAACCCAAAGCCCAGACCACCCTCCGTAGGCGCCTCCGCCCTGGTGGGCTGAAAAAACTTAAAGTATTCCTCACCCAGATAAACTGGTCCCCCATTCATCGTGCAACCGACATTGACACCGCCCTCACCTTCTTCACACACACCTTCAACATGGCCTGTGATCTCTTTGCACCCTTCACCAAAATCAGGTCCAAAAAGCAGAATGCACCCTGGGTTAGCCCTGCCCTTCTACAATTACTAAGAAATCGGGATAACCTCTGGCACCTTGCCACTGAAACGGGTCGTCTGTCTGATAGGCAGGCTTACAATGCAGCCCGGAATAAGTGCTCTTGGGCCATCTGGAAAGCCAAGGCCGACCATTACCAGGCCACCCTTACCTCCTCCTGGGGCTCGGCCCGGACTTTCTGGGATAATATTAAACAACTAAATGGAAAATCTCGCTCCCCTGCCCCATCCCAGCTCACTAGAAATGGCACTACCACCACCAAGCCTGCCACCATAGCTAACTGGCTCAACATCGCTTTCACTGACCTTAGCTCAGTCCTCCCTAGTAATTTCTTTGACCCTCCCCCCAACCAACCTCCCCCTGTCCTCCAGCACCCCAGCTTCCACCTGCACAAGATTTCCACCCGGGAAGCCAGACCCATCCTAATCAAAGCTTTGAATAGCAACAGTCCCGGCAGTGACTCACTGGACCCCAGTATCCTCAGGCTGGTGCTAGATGAAGTCCTTGCCCCACTCACCAGCCTAATTAACCAATTACTCTGCCTGGGACAATTTCCCACAGCTTGGAAAACAGCCATAATCACACCAATTCATAAAGGGGTGACAGGTCGTCGGCCAACAACTACCGGACAATCTCCATCCTCCCCCCCATCTCTAAAGCCCTGGAGAAAGTGGTGGCCATTCAAATCACTGATTATCTGGCTAAGCATAACATCTTATGCCCAGAGCAACATGGCTTCCGTGCTGGTCACAGTACCAGCACTTCCCTAATTGAATTCTCCAACTTCCTACACTCCTCCTTGGATACCAGCTCCCTAGCTGGTGCAGTGTTCATCGACCTCTCAAAGGCTTTCGACACCGTCTCCCATCCACTTCTGCTGAATGCTCTCTGCCACACTGGTCTCTCAGCTGGCCCCCTAGCATGGTGCACAAGCTATCTTGCCGTTCGATCACAGTGTGTAAAAATCAATGGGATACTCTCTGATACCCGTCCCATTCACTCTGGGGTCCCCCAAGGCTCCATCCTGGGCCCCCTTCTCTTCTCGCTCTATCTGAACACCCTGCCCAGTGCATGCCCTGGCAAAATTCTCCTGTATGCAGATGACGCTGTCCTTTTTGCCACCCACCGCAATCCCGTCTCCCTTCAGGACACCCTACAGCAGTCTTTCAATAGTGCGAAACTTGGTTTAAGGAGTGCAGACTCGTCATCAATCTTAAAAGACCAAAGCTATGCTCTTTTCCACCCCAAAACAAAGCTAGCAACCACCCACTCTATATCCTTCCTAGTACCAATCAGCCACTGGAACAAGTCTGCTCCTACAAATACCTTGGGGTTACCTTGACTCAGCTCTCATTTCACACCATATCGATGCCCTAACATCCGCCACTAACACA
This sequence comes from Neoceratodus forsteri, assembly GCA_016271365.2. Lineage (NCBI taxonomy): Eukaryota > Metazoa > Chordata > Ceratodontiformes > Ceratodontidae > Neoceratodus > Neoceratodus forsteri. The sequence continues at coordinate 729,765,295 of CM057455.1, forward strand.
CGGCTTGGCATCCTCTTCCGCCATAGAACCTGCCTTCCCCAAATGCACTCCGCTCGCTGTTACGTCATCTGTTTTGTCCCTTGTAGACTATGGTCTACCAGTCTATGGTGCTGCCGACACCACTGCACTCAAAAAATTCACTTAACCCTGAATAAAGCCTGCAGATTGATTACTGGTGCCCCAGGCTCACACACACCTGTCAGCTGTATGTCAAGGCTAAAACTTTACCCTGGATGAACGGTCCAATATCAAACCTGTCTCCTCACAAAACCCTACTGGCTCTCCTCTCGGGTAATGGCATCCATCCACCAGAGCCTCCCACTATTGCAACACAGTCATCCAACAAGACCACTCTAATGGTCCCCAGATCAAGAACCAGCTGTGGCCAGAGGTCCTTCTGCTACAGAGCCCCATCCTGGTTTAACTCTCTCCCTGCCCCCATCACGAATGCCACCACCATCTCCAAGTTCAAAACCACCCTTCAAAACCAACTCTTCACCACTCGTAGCTGCTCCTGTCTCTGAAAGTAGCCTCCCCGACTTCTCATGACACGCCCACTGGGTGGCTCTCCACCCAGCCATCCCACCTCCGCTTCCCGGTACACCGTGCCTATGTCTAACCTGGCCAGTGCCAGCTGTTTCATTGTATACCTATTAGATTGCTCAATTTTGATACCAACTTGTGTAACACCTGTTCTCAATTACATGTACCCTGTAACCTAAATGTATTTTGTCTGACCTCAGTGTGACGTGGCGCCTCTGTTGAACGCCTATTGTTTTGCAAACCTATGCTATGTAACCTAAAACACTATGTATGTCTTTAATGTGACGAGGTACCTTTGGAAACGAGCCTCTGGCTCAAAGGTTGTAAACTGATTTTACAAATAAATAAATAAATAAATAAAATAATGGACCAAGGGTGGGACCAGCCCAAGTCTTCCAGAAACAATCAGGTAGCTGAGGCCTCTAGTCAGACCATTAGCACCCTTCCCCACTGTGCACTCAAAGTTTGCAGCTAGTGAACCCAGCAACAATGAATCAATTCTACTCAAAGCCCCAAAATAGGTTTGCTACCCAAAGAAACAGGACACCAATTCAAACAGCTTCACCAACAATACATCAAAATAGGCTTGGAATTAGAAGATATAGGTCTCCAATTCAAAGAAACAGACCCAGTTAAATTACACCAATTATGTTTAAAACAGAAGAAATAGGCCTCTACAAATGCAGCCTGCCACACAGTGAACCAAAAAATGAGCCCACTTATAGCTACCAAAACAGGTTTCAAAATTCCAACAGCCCCAAACAATACCCTGCTAGCCCCTTAGTAGTAAGAAAGAAAAGATATATTCTACCAAGTAGAATCCATGAAAAACAATGTAAAACGAGAAGCTACTGTACTGTAGATATGATCCTGTCCCCTTCTAGTTCCTTCTGAGAAGCTAAAGCACTGACTCCTGTGGCAGACTATTCTATGCATCTACCACCCTTTCTATGAAGAAAAACTTCTTCACATTTCCCCTTACCCTGCCACCTTCCAATTTCATATCATGCTCCCTCGTTCTTGTACTCTTCCTATATTGGAAGATGCCGCCCCCTGCCCCTTGTTTATGCCTTTAAGGTATTTGAAGGTTTCTATCATGTCTCTGCACACCCTTTTCTCCTCCAGCTAGTACATATTGAGGTCCTTTAATATCTCCTCATATGTTTTCTGGCCCAAGCCCTGTGCCATCTTTGTTGCCCGTCTCTTGATCGCCTCCACCCTGTCAATGTCCTTAGGAAGATGTGACCTCCAGAACTGTACACTGTACTCTACAGTAGATGATGCCTCACTAGTGTTTTATACAATGGAAACACCACCTCCCTCGTACACCTAGTGATACAGGTACCTTTGCCGATGCACTTCAGCATGCCACTGACCCTCCCTGCATCTTTTGTACTCTGCTTAGACACCTTTAGGTTGTCTGAAATAATAATCCCCAGATCCCTTTCTTCCTTGGTGATCATCAACAACCCCCCCCCACATCCTGTAGTTATCTCCAGGTTTCCCTTGTCCCAGGGGCACTATTTTTCAGTTCTTTGAATTGAATATCAGCTGCCACACCTCGGACCACTCTTCAAGCTTCCCCATTTGACTTTAAGTGCAGATGTTAGTTTGCAATTTCTCACAGCAAGCAATTAATAAAATTGACACACACACAGTCCCCTTGTAAGGTCTAAGAACCTCAAATTTAGTGGCATTGCATTCTCTAGTCTTAAAGTTTCAAGGGTTTATAAATTTGTAGTCTACATTCTTGAAAATAATTTTGTAATGTTGTGAAAGTTTGACTACTTTAATTCATTCCCACTTCAAGCTGTAAATATAAACTTTGTCAGACATTACCATGTGGTATAATAGTTTAAATGTTTCAAATCTGGTTACATTTAGATATATTATTTTAAAATTTGAGGGAAATAACTGAATTTTAAATTTTGGCAACATGTTTGGCAGGTTATAACTCGATCCCATTTGAAGCTAAAAATCTTATACTGTATACATGTATAAATGTAGTGATAACCTGTATACTGCAAAATGTCATAACATTACAATGAATAGTATCAAAATTATACTGAAGAAAAAACAGAAATCTAAACTCTTGCAAAATGTTTCGCTTCCTATAACTCAGAGCCCCTCTGAAGTTTGAGACTTAAACGAGGTTCACATAGCCATGTTGTATATTTCTCAAAATCCTGAAACTAGGAGAAATTTGAATAAGAAATTATAAAAATAATTTGAAATGACTGAAAAATAAATTTTGATTAAATGTGTGATCACCCATAACTCTGCCCCCTTTCAACCTACAACTCTGAAATTGGGTAATCTCATGTATGTCTTTACTAACTGTCTACATATGACATTTGGTGTCCATTGGATGCACACTTTTAAAATTAGAGCAAAATAACTGAAATTTAAAATTTAGATAAATTCTACAAGATTTGAATGCAAATTCTGTACAATTCTGTGGAATCTGAATGGCAATTCCATTGTCATTCCACAGTTGGAATTTTATGTTCCACAAAACTCTACCAATTAGTCAACCCAATGTGCCCATTTTTCCCTACCTACAGCATCACCACAGACCCTATTTAATATTCTGCTCTTTCTCCCCTCATTCTTTTCACTAAGATTCCCTATGCCTATCCCATGCTGTCCTGAACCCCAAAACTGTTTTCACCCCAATCACCTAGGCTGGTAAACTGTTCCAGGAATCCACCACTCTTTCTGTGAAGAGTAATTTCTTACATCTCTCCAACCTCACCCCTTCTTGCTTTATTGCATGCCCTATTCTTCTTGAGCACATTTGTTTCCTGAAAATACTTTCCTCCTGTCCCTTACTTACTTCCTTGAGGCATTTGAAGGTCTCTATCATATTCCTCCTCTCCCTTCTCTGTCTTCCAGGGTATACATATTGAGTTCCTTAATCTCTCCTCACAGGTGTTTTGATTTAGATCCCACATCATTGCAGTTGCTTTCTCTGGACCACCTCCATGATATCTATGTCCTTCCAGAGATATTGTCTCCAGAACTGTACACAGTATTCCAGGTGATATCTCACCAGTGATCTAAACAGAGGCAACACCACCTCTCTCCTTCTTATATTCTTATATACCTAAAAAAATGTCTTGTACCCTTTTATTACTTCTTGGTCTATTCTGTCTATTCTGTCTTCAGTCTTTCCTTTGTGCTTCTTTCTGCTTTCCCTGCTTCTCTGTTTCTCCTGATACATCTCCCAATCCTCCTCACTCTGCGTCTCCTTATATCTTCTGATTGTTAACATTTTAGCCTTCACCTTTTCAGCCACATCTTTCAAGAACAACAGCATTTTCTTTTTCCTCTTACTTTTACTCACTTGCTTGACACAGTGGAGTGTTGCTTGTTTATATACTTATGAAGATAGCCACCCCACCACTTCTGTCAGGCATATCCTTTTAGAATAGTCTATACCTCAATTCCTGGTGTCCCAGTCACTTTCTTTCCTCATCAAGTCTTTATGAGTGCCACAAAGTCCTGTCCTCTGAGCGCATCAGCCCTTGATCTCATCAATTTTGCTTGGCATGCTCCTCATATTGGCCTTGATGAAGTGAGAATAATTGCCCAGTTGTGCCTCCTTGCCTTCTGGTGGGTCTCCTTTCCATGTGCATCCCTACTCTGCTGTCATCCATTCAGTGACCCTCCCCATCTGCCCCTTCCCAAGGTGATCTTCGGCACCACTTCTCCCTCCATCCTCTTATATAGTTCTAATCCTCTCTGACTTTGTTATCCATTTTTCTGAACAGTACCCCATTTCTTTTTTTCTGTATAGGCATTGTGCACAACCTCTTTTGTTCAAGATTATCTTCCCTGTCTGGAACAGCATTTTGCTCCTTATTGTGCTCCCTGGGTCCGTGACAGTGTTGTACTGTATTTGGTACAGCGTTTTTACCTGCTGCACTACAGAGTTCCACACACAGCTGCCCATTCCACCATTATTTGTATAGTTTTCACATTGCTCATATGTTTTTTATACTACATCTGGTATATTTCAAGGGCATATATTGTTTTAATCCAATACAACGTTTGAATGGCTACAAAGAGTCCTCAGTTCTGATGTTTTTGGAAGGGGTTTATGCTGTTAGAAACATATTCTGCTATACAGTATATCTAAGACACTTCTTATTTTCCAGAGTTTGTCAGGGATGCTGCAAATTTTCATAATCAACAAAATGTATTAATTTTAAAACTTTCATGAACTCATTGTGCTTATAAGTGACTGCACTATAGGTGTAGAAAGGAATGGATTTAGGTCAGTAATCTGCAAGTTGTATTTTTTACCAACTCAGTCAACAGGGAGATACTAATGAAAACATATAGCTCAGAGGAACACACTGGCTTCCATGAAGAACTACAGTTGCAGCCATTAATACTTTCAGATATTTCACAATATAGCTATAGATATTCTCTCTGGTGGCCCACAGTGGTACTGCAGGCAGGCTGTAAGTGAAAATACAGTCTGAGTAGTGCTAAACAAGAGTTTTTTTTTTTTTTAGGTTGTTTAACCAGGTATAGCACACTAAGCTGAAAGCTTTTTTACAGGAGCGACCTGGGAGCACAAGGAGGTTAAGTGACTTGCTCAGAGTCACACAGTATGCAAGTGGAAGCTGTGGAATTCAAACCCAAGCCTGGCCTGCTGGATGTCACCAGATTTGCAGCTCAGAGACTTAGACCACTGCACTATACTGCCTCGACGAGTTAAATGGCTTATCAGTTAGTTTCTGTACAAATATTCTTCATAATGCTCTCACTACAATTGGACTATGTCTCTGAAAGAATATTTTGAAACATTCAAGTGGTGCTGGGTTATCAACAAAGGGACATTAATCCCTGGAGTTCCTGTAAACTCAATGGTTCTACTTTCTGCATATTGTCATGCCATGCAATTTTTAGAAACACTTGTCTGATATGCAACAGTACTATCTTTAGCAGGATAATGCGACCCATCTACTTGCTCTGCCTCTTCCAAATGTTTTGCCTCTTCCTGGCCCCTGGTTTGGTATTCCTATGCTTTAGGCAACCTTTGCCTCTACCCTCCTGTCTACCAAGACTGATTCCTGTCTCTTGAGGAGTCCTATGCCTATTCACATGATGTGCTTTCCTTTACTCTCTGTGCTTTATTTCCTGTCAAAATCTTTTGTGTTACTGTCACTTTTTCACTTTCACTTGGTCTGATTTGATCAACTTCAGTGGATGTAGGTTGAACACTTTCTCTCACTATTCCCAGTTCCCTTCCATGTGCTGCACCTCACCCTCTTTTAGTATTTGCCTTGCCTCACACCATACCACTTGCATCGCCTTCATTATTTCTATTTGCCTACTTGCTCATAGTGCCACTTGTGGTACCAGTATCATTTTTGTTTGACCTGCCTCACACTATGCCACTTGTGATGCTTTCATCATTTTATTTGCCATACCTTGCCCATTCCATTTGCAGTACCTTCATCATTTTAGTTGGCCTGCTTCACCTTGTGCACTTGCATTGCCTTTATCATTTTTATTTGCATTGCATTGCCCCCTGTCCACTTGTATTGCCTTTATTATTTTTATTTGTTCTGCTTCTCCCCTTCCACTGTGGCATGTTGTACGCATTTCACTGATAGTACTGTCTGATCATTTATTCATCAGGATTTTGCTCCCTGTATTATATTCTGCAAACAGGCTGTTCCCAGGCAAAGAACAGCTACATAAGAACTTTCTATAACAGTAGATCTTCAAGAGAATCTCCTCCTTTAGGCCACATCTTTCAAATTATAAGCCATCAGCCAGGACCACTCAGAAAATTTGTTAGCTGGGGCCACCACAATGATGTGCAGTATCTATGCATATATAACATGGCTGGCCCCATCCCTCCTCAGCTCCCCACAGGAGATTAGCCTAGGAGGACTTCTAGCCATGAGGAACCAGGAGATGAAACCAGTACCAGGCATACAAGGAGAAGCATGGGTCTCAAGACAGGATGCATGAATAGGATTTTAGGCACAGTATCTGATATGGCCTTCACTGAAAGCAAAAGGGAAAGGAGGGAGGGATGGCATGGCCTAATGGACGAGAGTCTCTCAAAGATCTACTGTTATTATAAGTTCCTACATAACTGTTCTATCTTCTTTAATGATATGTCCTGCATTAGGCCACACGTTTGGAATGATTACCAAACAGCAGCACAAAGTAAACAGGAGGGTGTCACTGCCTAACATGTAATCAAGACAGAAGGCATTGCAGTACAGCAAGCCCAAACCTAGTACATCTACTAGAAATGATGTCCAGACTATAAAGTTTAGTGAAAGTATGTACAGTAATCCATGTGGATGCCACAAATATGTCAGCAGCAGGGACATTTTTGTAATAAGCAACAGAATTGGCCAAACCATTGTTGAATGACCAAGAACAGCACCAGGAAGTTCTACCATACTTCTTACATCAGAAGGTAATAATAATGTGCCAGTCATTTGGCTAGGCATTGTTCTGGACACAGGAGCACCCTCTTCCTAGGGGTGAATGAAACAAAAGCTGAGAGAACTTTCTGCAGTCCTTGTATGAGTAATACAGTATCTTAGTATTGTACGTACTTCCAAAGTATAGAGCAGTGCCTAACCTTGCTTGGCATGCTCAGAATAATACACACAGAGGTGTGTCATTTGATTCGTTCCATGTGATAACGACAATCGCAGAATATTGATCGCTGTCTGGGCAAGTCTACATAACTGAAAATAAATTTCAGTGATGTAGACTCACGGTGAACAGCAAGAGGGCGTCCAAGATCTGGATTTCTTGCATTATGTGGGGACTTGGCAACTGAACCCCCTACTTAAGAATTCTCAACTCAGGGGATACAACTCGGGAGAGGGAGCAAAAGAAAAAAATTATCCAGGGCAAAACCACGAGCGTGCTCAAAACCAAACCAGGCACCTCCCAACCCAAGCCTGCCACCAACCCACCATGCCACACTGCCAACTTAGGCCCACCACTGGGCTACACCCCACAAACCCTCTCTCCCTTCCACCGTGTGCACAGCGTGGTCTCTCTCCCCGCCGTGAACGTGTATACATAGCTGTCATCCTGTCACTGTATTCACTGAACCCCTATCCAGTCACTCCTCCCGACAGGTAACCCTGAGCACAGTGCTGTGATTGAGTCACCCTTTTGAAAGTGCTCAGTCACGGTTGTCTTGTACATGGGTTACCTTTGATTCAGTGTAAATTCAGATACAATCTTTGGTAGGAACTTAAGATTCATACATAGACTCTGTCTTTGTAAACAATCAAATAAGGAGGCTCATACATTAGATCCTGAAGTTTGAAAATCCTTCAAGCAGAGGTTATCACAACTAAAACAATGTTTTGTGACAGAAAACATAAGCCACAACTCGCAGCAGGCTCAAAAGAGCTAACATCCATTTCTTAACAATGAAATTCAAGCCTGAGGTGGGCTTGATTATGAACAGGAGGTTTCATATGAAAAATACCTCTCAGAAACATATGGGACACCTCTAATTGGGCAACCAGAAGACCACCAATAGGGACAAGGAAAGCCGATATGCAGTACCAGCCAAATGCACATTAAGTGAGGAATACTGCAGGCTAGGAAAGCAATTATTCTAACACAGTGTTCACAGGACAAGTAAAAGGTACATACTCTAGGAAGCAGCCAACAAAGTGAAACAATTTCATTTCAGGGAATAAGTATGTCTGGTAGAATGCTTTCCAGCTGCAAGTAGGACATCAGCAACCTTACAGGATACCCCAACATGTGCAATGACTCTGTCTTCAGGAGCCATGAGCGCATATGTAGGGACTTCAGGCCTGGATGGACCAGAGATCCCTCACCCTGTGAGAAAAGATCTTGACATAGAGGTAAGGTGATAGGATGCTCCATTGCCAGATGTTGAAGGAGTGGAAGTATATCTTGTGAAGCAGGAAAGGAGCAATGAGGATGACAGTGGCACTCTCCACCCTCAGCTTGAGAAGATCCCTCTGTTTTAGAGGAATGGGGGGGATTGTGTATAGGAATTTTCCTTTCTAGGAGAGGGACAACGTGTCTCGCCAAGAAACACCAGGCCGTGGAACAAGCGAGCAGAATCGCAGCAGTTTTGCATTGTGAGGGGATGCAAAAAGGTCCAGCTCTGACCTGGGAAGCATAGAAAGCTACTATAAGGGGTAAAATAATTGGATTTGCAGCTCACAGATGAAAAAAAAGGAAATAACACCTTAAAGATTTGGAGGAAGAGCTAAAGAAGACAGAAATAGACTAGAAAGCCCTGCCTTCCCCGTCTCCACAGTCAGACTTAGGGAAAATTATAAATCTCAGAATGGAAATAAATTCCTTCTGACTAGGAAAACAGAGATTTCCATCTTGCACTTAAAGCACAGATTCTGGGAAGAGAGGGGAGGAGATAAGATATTGAGTATCAATTAAGAAAACAGCAGGCAGAAAGACACATAGCCTGCCTTAGAGAGTCTCATGAACTGACCCAGAACAAGTCATAGGCTATCAATGATATCATGACAGCTTTTATGCCTCTCTACTCAACCTCCCACTCACAACCACCAGAAGGATCCAATCTTTTTGAGCCACCTACATTACCGAAAAATAACCCCGCAACAGGCTCAGATGCTAGACAGTACCCTCAGGCAGTGGAAATAAAGAAGCCTTACTTTCCTTAAACAATGGAAAGCACCAGGAGGAGATGGCTTTCCAGCAGAATTCCTCCAAATGTTGGCTTCACAGATAGTCCTGGTGTTCTGTCACGTCTATTCAGAGGAGGAGATGCTTAGGACCCTCCCACCCACCCACACTCCATGAGATGACTATAATAGTGCTCCCAAAAAGGGAAAGACCTACCCTAGCTGCCAGCTACAGGACTATCTCCTTATAAATATCCACAATAAGATATATGTAAAGGCCCTGACAGCCAGGCTAAACACCCTTCTCCCACACCTACTGTAATACATCACTCACAAGTTGTATTTGTGCAGGGGCATTACAGTGCGGATCACATCCGCTCTTTAGTTAACCTTATGCATTCTGTGAAAGCCCTACCATCTCCTGCATCAGCTCTAGCATTTGATTTTGAGAAGGCATTCGATTCAATAGAATGGGACTACCTATTTCTAGCTCTAAAACAATATGGGATTGGGGAAAGATTTCTAGCGTAAGGGCTTTATACTACTCCCTACTCTCTGTCCCTTTCCCTCTAGAAAGAGGTGCAAGACAGAGATGGCCATTATCCCTTCTACTTTTTGTCCTTGCAGTAGAACCCCTCACAACAGCAATCAGACAACATGCTGAGATCCAAGATATAAAAATAGGGAAGGAACAATACCCCATGCTGATGTATGCAGAGGACTTGTTAATCTCCTTGGCTGATATAAATCTCTTGCTGCATCCCTATTAACTTAATTAAATGAGTTTATGGTATACTCAGGACTGAAAATTAACCAAACCAAAACAGAGGTACTTCGCTCAACCAACACTGTCTCCCCACAGCACATCTACAGTAACTCTGAACTGCAATGGCCAAACAGATGTCACCTACTTAGGTATAAAAGTAGCCCCAATTATTGAATACATATAGAAGCTTAATCTACACCTCAACTAAATTCATTGTAAGGTAGAGTTTGATCACTGGAAAGTACTAAAACTCAATATGATGGGGAAAATTGTGGCTATTAAAATAGAGATAACCCCAGACTGTTCTACCTCCTATCCCATATCCCGTTGGAACTCCTCCAAGCTGGTATAAAAAACGGACAAAATAATTGGAGACTTTATCTGGGAAGGATGAGACCTAGATATAGCCACAATAAGCTGAGGGCTCACTGAAGAGAAGGCAGCTGGGACCTACCCTGGATACTAGGGTATAAGATGGCTTTCCAAATGGTTCAGACCCTACACTGGTTTATACCCTTCTCATACCAAACCCCACAATGGATACACATGAAGAGAGAAGTGGAAACACTCTCGTCCCTACTATATTCCAGCACATTGTAGGCATTTGGACAGCCACCCTACAATAGGTCAATCAACTAAGTACTGATTTACACTCCACAAGAAGCTATGCACTAATGCCATGCTCCTTTCACATATGCCACTATGGCACAATCCAAGCATTAGAATTGAGAAGCACCCCATTGTTTGGCATCAATGGGCAGCTAAGGATATCCATTTCCCCAAAGACTTGCTAGTCCCAAATAGGAGGGTAGTAGCTGAGTTCCAGACTCTCCAGAACACATGGGGCCCTCTCCTCCTGGGACTTCTGAAAATACCTCCAAATCATAAATCCAAATCAGGGATGCAGTCAAACCTTTCTTGCAAAATGTCCTCTCTACAAACTATCCCCCTGATCAGGTGGATGTCCATGCCCAAAGGGATAGCAGGAAACATCTACATCTTGCTGTGAGACAGTATACTCAGCCAATCCATGGCATCTAAAATTAGATGGGAAATGGCAATGAAGCCCAAAATAACTGATCAACAATGGTCACAATGCTGGAGCTTGGGCATACAGTGTACACAGATGCCCTGAGTAGATTAATTCAAAACAAAATATTGCACTCTTGGTGTAAGACCCATCTGTTCTGCATGCGTTATATTAATAAGTAATGACAATTGCTGGTGCTGTCATCAGGGTAAAGGTGATCTATATCATATCCTATGGATCTGTCCCAAAATACAGTCCTTTGGGGACAAATATGTTCACTGGGAAGTCATATCCCCAAAAACAATCACCGTTCTCTGCCCTTGCTCTTATTAGGCATGAAGTCTGCAGCAATGCACCTGACCCTGCAAGAGTACAGATGATTGGCTCTCTCATGTTTGCAGGCCAAATGTTCTATTCTCTCCAAATGGCATAGTTCATGTATACCCAGTTTAGGGGAAATTCTCAATGCATTAGCAAATACTGAAGATTTGGATAGACTAACACACATCATACTGAATCAGCTTCCTTGTTTGTACAACTGCCGGGCACCATTCATAGCATTCATAAGCAAGAGGACATGGATTGGTTAATTTTGAATGTCACCCTCCTAAATAATGACTAAGGTCCCCTAGGTTGGAAATTGCTTCATGCTTCACTAATTTAAAACACGTTATTTTTGCAACTGTAAATAGTTCTTGTTGTGATGAGAGTTTGCTTTGTGGAATTTATATTTTCTCTCTTTCATTACTGGTGAAGATGGTTTGACCTTAACAGGATACAGATACCATATCAGGACCATAAAGATGCCATGCCAGTGCATGGTCTACTCTCCAGTTCACATTTATGCACACGGTGTACAATGCCTTGTTTGCCACTGGTATGTACACACTATTACTCTGTTACTGAGGCAAGATTTTGTAACTTACCTCATATATTGTTTGATCATGTACATTCTTAGGACACTGTGTTGTATGTTCATATGTTCTATGAAAAATAAAAAGTTTAACTACAAAAGGTCCAGCTTTAGATAACCTATCTTCCAAAGAGGTAGTTTACCACAGAGGACAGCAGTTCCCATTCATGAACCATTGACTGGGACCTGATTAACCTGTCTGCCAAGACAGCTTGAGGCATGGAAGAAACATGGCCAGTAGCTGAAGGCCAAGAGACGAGCTCAGTACCATATCCTCACTGCTTCCTGAATAGGGATAGAGGAGTACCCCTTGTTTGTTGGTATAATGCATCACATTGATGGAATTCATCTGGATTAGCAGAGGACTGGGGCAGAGAGATTCAGAAAGACCTAGAGGCTGTACAGAACAGCCTGTATTTTCAGGATATTTATGTGCAGCTCAGTCTCCACTTTGGTCCATGACCCCTGTGTCTGGTAAGGGCTGAGATGAGCACCCCAGCCAGAGCCTGATGCGTCTCTGGTGAGGATCTGTACAGGATCCATTACAAAGAGTGGAGTGAGGTTGTCACACTCATCCACCACAATAACTCTCTGCAAAGAGGACACAGGACAAAAACCATTTGGTCCAGCTCATCCATCAACTGATCCCACTGGACCACGAGTGCTGGCTGAGGGATCCTCATATGAAGACGTGCCAGTGGTACAGTCACTAGAGAAATCAACAGAATTACCACACTTTGGATATAGGAGTCCAACAAAATTGTCAAGGCCAATTTAAAGTTCAAAATGGTTTTCCTTTATATCATGACAAAAAGAATAAATGGTAAGCCGCACACAGCAGTCCACAATACCCCTGCCCTTCACTCTGTGGAGCTTCTGAGGGGTCAATACCCTGTATTCTGTGCCCTTTTTTTGATATTCCTCAATGACCTTCCTGCTGCCTGATCATCTACAAACATCCACATGTACGTGGATGATACCGTTTTTTATGCCTCTGATACTTCCACCTCAGATGTGACGTCCAGCTTCCAAATGGATTTCAGCAATGGTATAGTATGAATAAACTCTCTCAAAATGTCAATAAGACTGTCTCAATGACTTTTGGCACCAGACTTTAGGCTAACTGACACTCCTACCTTCCATACTCTCAATGGCATCACACTAGAGGATGTTGCTTCGTCAAATACCTCAATCTCTGGCTCAACAGGTGCCTCAACTTGCTGCTCATCTGGATACTATCCACAGAAAGTTGCTCCCCAAACTGGGCACTCTTTATAGACACTGCTGCTGCCTTCTCGTACCGACCCTCCAAGAGATTATCCAGAAGATGGTCCTCCCTGCTCTACATTTGACTTTGGTGACATAGTCCATAGTATTGCCCCCAAATCCACCCTTACTAGGCTGAACACTCTATTTAACTCCTTCTGCCATTTTACTCTTGCTTGTCCCCCACATACACACCACTGTGACCTCTACTCTGCTCTCTCCTTACCTTCTCTTGGGGATAGATCCCTTGCCTATAGTGCCTCTCAAATTGGCAGGTTCTGGTTTGGCTCTGCCTCCTTACCTTCATTCCCTTCTCTCCATCCCTCCTACACCATCCTACTCACTCCATAACTCCCCCATTAGGACCCTTGCCTTTCCTTTCTGGACTTCCTCCACAGGGAGAGTTGCTTTCTCCTATCACTTTCCAAGCATCTGGAATTCCTTCCCCTTAGATATATGCTCTGCCTCGTTGTCTCATTCATTATCCTATCTTCTTATGCGTTACATCTCCCCTACCTGCAATTGCACCTGACCCCCTTCTTCCTTTGCGCTATCCTGATGTAACTCCTTACTTCTCCAAAAATGTTATAAGGATCATATTCCTGTTTTATATCTGAGCATATGTCGATGATAGTGTAACTGAGCACAATGTATGCATGTGCACATGGTAAGGTAAATTAAAACAGTATCACATGTGTTGTACTGTATACATGTAACCTGGATATATGTACTTAGTTATTAAATAGTTGTTTTATGTATGCTAGTACTGTCTGACTATCCACATAATGTTCATGTTGCTTTAATGTTTTATACAGACTTAGTTCTATGTTTATTTTATCTGTCTGTATTAAATTCAGTAGTGAATCAAAAATGGAGAGCAATGAGTACCAATGCCCGTAGTCTAGGTAACAAGCTTCCTGAATTAGTGGCCTTGATGGAGGAAGAACATCTGGATATCGTGGCAGTCACAGAAACATGGTACACACAAAACCATGACTGGGACGTAAACATACCAGGATACACTATCTACAGGAGGGACAGGGAGGGTAAAAGAGGGGAGGAGTAGTTCTTTACATAAGGGAAGGAATAAAAGCAACAGAACAAAAGGGTAAACAGGGAGGAGAAGAAGCACTGTGGGTAAATTTGGAGACAGGCAATGGCACCACAATCCACACAGAGGTTGATACAGACCTCTTCTCAGGGGAGGAAATGGACAAGGAAATGATAGAAAGTATACTTAGAATGGCAGAAAAAGGGAGATATTGCTGATGGGTGATCTGAATATGCCAGATGTTAACTGAGCTGAGTTGCAGCTGCCACTTGAAGAGTGCAGTTATTCTAGATGCCCTACAGGGGGCATGCCTTAGACAACTAGTACTGGAGCCCACTCGAGAGGAGCAATATTAGACTTGATACTCTCAAATGGAGATGGAGAGAGGATCACAGATGTAAGTGGGTAGCCATCTGGGAACTAGCGACCATCGAACAGTATGGTTCACAATAAACACAGCAATAAGTCAAGCCATACAAAGACAAAGTACTGGACTTTAGGAGGGCTGACTTTTCCAAATGGGTGAGTGCCTAAGGAATGCACTAGCAAATGGGTGGGAAGGAGGGTGGAAGAACAATGGGGAATAATAAAACTGCCATCACAGAGGTAATGAGCCTTTGTGTGAAGCAAATAAACAAAACAAGACGATGTAAGAAACCACTATGGTTCTCAAAGGAAGTGGCAGTGAAGGTTCAAGAAAAGAAAGTATCTAGAAGTACAAGGAATCGCAGCAGGAGCAGGACAGAGAACTGTATCAGTTAAAGCAAAGGAGGCTGGAAGGCAGTCAGAACAGCAAAGGCCCAAACTGAGGAAAAGATAGCCAACTCAGTTAAGAAGGGAATAAAACCTTTTATAGGTACATCAGGAGCAAGGAAGACCAAGGGAGGGATAGTGAGACTAATAAAGGGAGGGAGGGTGGGCAGAGGAGAATGTGAAAAGGCAGAGATACTAAACAAATATTTTGCTCAGTATTTACAAAGGAAGAGGGAGGTACATAAACAAACAGTAGAAACACTCTGGATACAGAAGTTGATACCAGCCCATTTACAGAAGAAAGGGTTCTGAAAGAACTCTTAAAACTGAAGGTGGACAAAGCAATGGGGCCTGATGGGATTCATCCCAGAATTCTAAAAGAACTAAGGGTAGAACTAGTGACACCACTGACTACCCTCTTTAACAAATCATGGGAGGATGGGGTGGTACCCGAGGACTGGAGGACGGCAGATGTGATTCCCCTTCACAAAAGTGGGAGCAAGGCAGAAGCAGGAAACTATAGACCTGTTAGTTTAACCTCAGTGATAGGGAAAATGATGGAATCACTTCTAAAGGAAAGAATTGTCGAGTATCTAGAGGCCAGAGGGGCACAAGACCCTAGGCAGCATGGATTCACAGCGGAAGGTCTGCCAGACGAATCTGATAGATTTCTTTGACTGGGTGACCAAAGTAGTAGATCAGGAGGGCTGTGACATGGCCTACCTAGACTTTAGCAAGGCATTTGACACAGTCCCACACAAAAGATTAATATATAAGTTAGCCAGCCTGGGAGTGGGTCCCAAGATGACAGCCTGGGTAAAGAATTGGCTGGAGAATAGGACACAGAGAGTAATAGTAAATGGAGTCCACTCAGAAGAAAGGAGGGTTACTAGCGGGGTACCGCAGGGTTCAGATGTAGGACCAGTCCTCTTCAATGTCTTTATAAGCTACATTGCAGAAGGACTGGAAGGAAAAGTATGTCTCTCTTTGCAGATGACACTAAGATCTGCAACAGAGTTGATGCACAGGGTGGGTGGAAAGGATGAGAAGGACTTGGCAAGGTTAGAGGAATGGTCAAATGTATGGCAGCTTAGATTCAATGCTAAGAAGTGCAAGGTAATGCACCTGGGAAACAAAACCCAGGGAAGAGTACACAATGGGGTGAGATACTAACAATAACAAAATGGAAAGGGACCTGGGGTAGTCATATCAGATGACCTAAAGGTGGGCAAGCAATGTGAGAAGGCAGCAAGGAGGGTTGGGGATACTGGGATGCATAGGGAGAGGCATCACCAGTAGAAAACAGGAAGTTATTATCCCTCTGTACAGACAGCTGGTGAGACCCCATGGAGTACTGTGTGCAGTTCTGGAGACCCAATCTCCAAAGACATAGACAGGATGGAAGCTGTCCAGAGGAGGGCAATTAAAATGGTGCAGGGTCTGCACCGGAGGACATATGAAGAGAGACTTAAGGAGCTTAATATGTATAGCCTCGAGGAAAGGAGGGAGAGGGGGGACATGATAGAAACTTTCAAGTACCTCAAGGGAATCAACAAAGTCCAAGAGGGTAGCATCTTTCAAAAAAAGAGGTGTGCAAGAACAAGAGGGCACAATTTGAAGATGGGGGGGGCGGCTCAGAGGTAATTTAAGGAAGTATTTTTTCACAGAGAGGGTTGTGGATGCATGGAATGGCCTTCCGGAGGAGGTTGTGGAGTCAAAATCAGTGGTGGAATTCAAGCATGCATGGGATAGTCATAAGGCAATTCTGGGGGTGGGGGTAGAAGAAGTAGGCTGCTGGTTAACTAGGATCTGCAGCTTATCCAGTAGGTAGGGAAATGGGCAGACTGGGTGGGCCAAGCGGTCCTTATCTGCCGTCAAATTCTATGTTTCTATGTTTCTATGTTTCTATGTTAGTGTACTCCCTGTTTCCTCTTCCCCAGGACACATCTGGAAATGAGCTTGTAGCTCAGTGTGCCTTTCTTGGCGAAACTTTTCAAAATAAATAAATAAAATTATCTCCAGAACTGACTCATCTGTAATACTCTCCTGCCATTGTTTCAAATGCAGGAGATCCTGCCTCCACACTCACCCCTGGAGGCAACAGATGAGGTGGGAGATGGAAACACACAGGCAGTACTGGGGTAGCAGGTCCACTAGAACTGATTCATTTGGGTGCAGTTGCATGGGTACCAGTGGAAAGGGGACCCAAAAGGGGCCTCCTCCTCTGATATGGCCTTGCTTATGGTAGGCATGAGTACCTCAGGCAGCAGGTGGACAAAAGGAGCTCCAATCATGACCTCTATCATGAGCAGGATTCAGGGACAAACCTTAGAGTCATTTTTGAAGTTTGTAGGTCATGTAGACTTTCTTCAGCATCATATCCAAAGAGTTTGGACCCTTTAAACGGAGCATTCAAAACTGCCTGTTGCACATCATTGGCAAAGCCACCAACTCTATGCCAAGAATATCTCCTCATGTAAATGTCAGATTCTGCAGCCCTGCCAGAAGCATCAGAGAGATCATAAGATGAGCGCAGCAAATGTTTATCAACTTCAGCACCAGCAGACAATGTTTTAAGGCTTGGTAGAGCTATCAGGCAAAGCCTGAGCAACAGTATGAGCAGTTTTCCACAGACTATTCTGATATTTAATGATATGAGCCTGGTAGTTTGCAATACCTAGTGATGCATAAATACATTTGCCCATCACATCCAGCCTCCTAGATTCTTCATCAGGAAGCAAAAGTATTCATGTGCCTAGGGGTTCTAGAACTATCATGAGCAGTCACGATGTCATGATGACCCCAGTGTCAGTTTTTGGATAATTTGCATAATGAGGCTTAGCAGATGGTGAAGGATACTGCTTATAGGGCCTTTTTAGGAACTGCAGGCAATGAGTTTGGTCTGTAGCATGCAGTAAAAGTAGCATCCTCCAATGCAGGATATATAGGCATCATGATAACGGAGGGAGAGCAGAGCACCTCAAAAAATTTTATGATATTCCTTTTAGTGGAATCTTCCTCTTCCACAGCAAAGCCATGGCAGACTGCATTTGCTGCATCATGGCTTGAAAGCTGGATCCTCAAGAGGAGATCTTGGGGTATAAACCACCAAATCCTTGCTACAGGATGAGGGGATGGAACTAGAGTGAGGGGGATACTCCAGAAATTGTTCTTCTTCATATTACTCCTCTAAATCCTCCTGTAAGTTTTATGCGGTCAGGATTACATTCCAGTTTGTCATCGTCAACACAATCAACGATTGTAGCCACAGAATGGACCAGCAACACCGGCAGCCGAGAGGCAGGAATTTGTGGTATATCATTAGAACCTGTCAATGGGAGCAGAGTACCAGAAAGCCTCATCATTGAAATAACTTCTCGCACTGGCAACCATAGCAGAATGCATCAAATCATTTCAGAAAATGATACCAGCACAACCTGGGACTTGACAGCACCTTGCAAAGGGGCCAGGAGTGCCTACATCCTTGGGTGTTGGCCAAATGATGATGGTGGCATACCATCTATAGTAGGTAAGACAGTGCCTCAGCCACGCCCTGACCATAGTGTCTCAGTGGTGGTCTGTGGGGCTGCAGTTGACACTGCCAGAGTGAGCACTGACCTGAACTTACCTTTTCTCAACAATGACCATGACCTTGCTGGCAAAACAGACTTGTCCTTTTCTCTGTGTTTGTGCTTATGACTGGAAGATGATGAGGCCCATGATGACATACATTCCTTGTCTCTATCCTTAGAATTCAACGGACACTTTTTGGCCAGATGGTGAGGGAGAAGCAGATTTTGAACCATTTTCTCCACCATGGCTTCAATATTTTTAATACAAGGACATTTTATAGAACTTTCTTACTGATTGCCTTGTAGACTGGTTGAAGCTCTGGCAAATCTTATAAGCCCTCAGGTTGTGAAACAGACCCAAACAACCCACACAAACTACGTGTGTCCTCATTATAAATCTTATCTCCAAACTTACAATATTGTAATAAAGGATTTTTTGAGATTGGAGGCATACAGAGATGATAACAGTACAATAAGAAAAGGAAAAATAACAAATAGCAATGACTGAGTTGATGGCATGTCCTTCAGTAGGTCCGTCAAGGATGGTCAGTGGTGGGAGAAGAACTGAGGAGTGATGGGGCAACCTACGTTACCTATGCATAGATACTTTATGTCACTGTGGTCAGCCCTACTATAGCAAAATGTTTCTTAGTGGTCCTGATGCCGATGGTTTGTAGTCCCAATAGTGTAGACTAAGTGAGGAGATAGCCTTGAAGAAAATCACACCTTCCATGTCTAAATCTGAGGAAGAGGAGTCAGAATCAAAATGTGTGTCCCCACTTGAGTCACTGTCCACAAATATTTCATCAAGAGCATGATTAACTGTGAACTTTTTTTAGCAGATATTTCAGACATGGCATAATCCATCTGCTAAAACTTGTTTCAATATACCAGTATCACAGTCAGCTCTGCTGCTGTGTAAAATCATTTCCTCTTGAACCGATACACCCCACAGTTTCTAAATAGTAGGCACTAGATTTCTCTCTTTTACTGCTAATTAACTTTTCCTATTCCTCTAATTACTAAAATTGCATACACCAGTCTTTTTCAGGGTGTTCATAATAAGAGTTCTTGCTATTGCAGATGAAAACATATTTTTTGTAAAATGCTAATGTCTCCTCTTCCTTCTAATTTAATTTGTTATTTTTGTTACATCTATGTTGGTCCAATAAAAGGTATCAAATCATTTGATTCTGGATCTGTTCTTATAAGGACCAATACGGCAAAGACTAAATCTGTATGTCCTAATTTAATGGGTGTATACAACCACAGTGTGTTGACTAATACTTCTGCAACTTGTAACCAAAGTCTAGTTGTAAGGTGGGTTGTTGACTTTACATTGAAGTTGCCTTGGTTGTTGCAGACTCTGTACTCTGAGGGACAAACACCCTTTTGGGATACCGGAAAGGCAAGTAACCCTCTTGAGGAGGGTTCTAACCCTGGAGGTGCCCTGGGAATGTGATTCCTTGGCTAAACATACCATAGGAAAGAGTTCAAAAGAACTGTGTAGCAGGATTTACAAACACAGAAGAGCAATGTGATGACAGAGACAGCTGATAGCTGGTGATGAGTGATAGCAGACTGATGTGTGACTTCCAGAGGAGACAGGAATAGCAGGATTTTAGAAGAAGGTGGGTCACCATCTAATTTCAACTCAGAGTTAAAATTCTAATACTGCATAAATGGTACAAGAATATGACTTTATGGCATTTGGCCCTCAGGAAAGAAAAAAAAACAGTGGAGGAAATCTTTGGGGATACATGGCCATCATCCCTCCTGACATCTGTATTATTATCAGGATCATTCTGCTAGTTTGGCATTCCAATTTAAGTGAAGTGTCTGGAGGGATACCTCTCATTCTATCCCTCTAATGGGATAATGTTGAGAGAGTGTCATGAGTAGATTTCAAAGCTAAAAGAGATATCTTATGGAAAGAGGCCCCCCAAATCCTGGACTGAGAATAGTGAATGCTGAATGACTAGCACCCAGCCTCAGGACTGTATGGAAGCCTGAGGCTGGACTGCTGGTGCAGTGGTAGCGCTATCACATGCAACACCGATGACCGGGGTTTGGGAACGATTTCAGGATGTCAGAGGGTCGGCCATGGGATTGTGGTTTGAGCATACCTTGGAAGCTCTCCATCTCTGGGGTAGGGGGCAAGGGTTGACAAATCCCATAGCCCAACGTCCTGGACTAGCAGCAGGTCGGCAGGGACAAGCACTTCATGTTGAGCCAGTCGTCCTCCGGACAACTGGCATTATAAGTATTCAACACATTTTACCTGTGCAGTCCTGTAGGTGGCATATGTCTGGAGGACCAGAGTCGGGAGACTGCAGACTATTTTTTTTTTCAGACAGCAGGAGGTGAATAAAGTATTGTAGACAATTTGTCACAACAAGCTTAAAGTGGCATCACGTAACTGGAGCCAAGGCAGCGTCAGGAGCAAGTGAGGAAGCATCCTAGCAGCCCAAGGGAAGATGATCGGAGAACGCGTGAGGGCACAGCTTATGCTACCGGAAGTCAGGCTGACTGGCAGATGGAGGAGCTACTGCCAATTACTGGACTTCATAAATGGCAGATACGGTTGGTACAGGAGGGGAAGAGAGACCTTATGTGCATCAAACAACAGACTAAGCAACCACGTGCATGTTATGCCACACTACAAGAGTATTTTCACCAGCGAGTCGGCAACTGAAGTCGAACAAAATAAACTGCTGCATCGGCAATCTCTGTCGACCCCCAGCAGCCTAACTGCAATTCTCAGCTGAAGAATTCAAACACTGGTGGCTGATAAAATAAGCTGTGTCCAATTGCAACAACCAGTCTGCTCAAAACAGCAAGTTTTCACATGTACTGAATGAACAGCAGGTTAAACAGCCACATACACTGTAATCAGAAACAAAGTAAAATCACCTGCATTAACAGCACTCTATTTCTTATTGCATTTGCACTGCCTCGATGAAAATACACTTATAGCGTGATTTTACTTTGTTTGCTAATACAGAGTGTAAGTGGTTGCTTAGCCTGCTGTTTGGTACATGTGAAACCTCTCAGTTTGAGCAGAGTGGTTGTTGGTATCGGATGCAGATTATTTTGTTCAAATTCAGCTGCTAGTGTTCTTGGGCTGAGAACTGCAACTAGGCATTGCTGGTGCCAACAGAGATTGCCGATGCAGCAAGTACTGAAATAAATCTTAAAGAAATATATATAGGTTATTTTTAATAGTTCATCACAGAAGGGTTGGTGAGAGAGAAGGGAGAGAAGGAGTGGATTGGGTGGGCTGAGGCTGCTTCCATGATAACAAGCGGGACAAAGACCATATGCATTTGACCTCAGTAATAAGAAGGGGATAATAAATACAGAGTTTATGATGAATTTAAGCTCGTTGTTTTTCAAATACTACGTTTTCAAGATATGGCCTTCTGACTATGGACTACTATCTCAGAGACAAGGACTACCATTTTTGAAACAGCCAGTTGTCCTGGACAAGCACTTTATTTTAAGATTTGTCGAACCCTGGTAGGGGATCATGCTTCCACTGCCATACCACCTGGGTGACCACAGGCAGTGGCTGAGCACTGCAGCCAAGAACAGGAGGGTCAGCGTTAGCATGCAGGGGCATATGGATGCGTGTGCACCTCTCATGCCACTGATGTCATGGGGTTAGAATGGAAAAAGGAAAAGCCACAAGCCCACAGGATTACATTGCCTCACCTTGCAGGCCCCACACCCACCTACTGGGCTCACTGACCTGCAACCCAGCTAAAGGTTGTCTGGGGTAATGAGGAAGCACCCCAAGGGCCCTGCCACGTGGGGAAAGCTGTGGGGCACTGCATGGATTGGTCTGGTAAGTCCAAGGGATGCGGGGTGATGGGGCTGGGAGAGTGAGTAAAAGGGGCAGGCTGGGTGACATGAGAGCATAAAGCATACTAAGTAAAAAGGACCATCTGAAAACTAAACAAAGAGGGTATGGAATGAGAACAGGTGGACCTTAGGAAGACTCAGGAGATTAGCTTTTGTTAGTGCTGCCAGTGTGGCCTGCACATCTAAAGAAACCGTTGTGGGCTTAGGGACCTAACCTCGGGAAGCTGCAATCTTAAATATTATACTGTGAGGTGCCACTGACCCTGGGTCTGCATGGCTGACGTTTCTGCCTGAGTGGTGGCCCTTCACATCACCCAGTGGGACTGCCAGGAGGCATCAGAGAGAAAAGTGACCTGATAAGGACCTCCACCCAAGATAAAGGACTCACCCTCAAGATGTAGACTTCAAGGGAGCAAGTGAGCTTGACTGATAATGGCCGGTAGGAAAGCATTCCTAGAGTGTGATGTAATGATGCAGGGATGGGCTGACTGGTAAGCAATATAATGAGGCCAACATGCCAAATACTTATGAGCAGTATAATGGCTAGCGTGACAATTGCTTGTTAATAGTATAATGTGGCCAACTGTCTGGCTGAAGAAGGACTGGTATGATAGAAATTGAACCGAACTAGAAGGTACTTAAAGTGATTTTGTGAGTATTGCCATAGCAAATGGGATTAGTAACCTGTTATTCAATCTCCTACCATTCAAACTGCCAAAAAGTGCTGTTTTCCATGAAACAAATGCTTTTATTTCCATGATTTGCATCATTTGCATAACCCAATTAACGATTAACTATTTGATTATGAGCTGCTTCGATTATCAAACGCTATTTGTATGTTAGATGCCTGATTTGAACAGGCCAGTTAAAACAGATTTTTTTAAATGAAAGTTTTCTGTTCTTTCCACAGGATGGCTTTCTCCAGAGTAATTGGACTACTAAGGACTAAGTGTTTTCAAACTATGACTCTGGCTACTAAAGAGTTAATGTTGTTTTTGGGACACTGATGATATGTTATACTGGGTATAAGTGGAGGTTTAATTTATTTTAAAATGATGTGGAAGTATGTAAGCATGTCATTGGTTAATTGGTGTTTAAATTGACTGCCTTTGATACCATGATTCATCCTCTGATGAAACCCCCATGTGTGGGGGGTGAAACGTAAGGAGTGGTGGTATTCCACCGCTTTGTTCCTCTGATATTCTCACTATGGTGCAGGTGTGTACATTGCTGCATTAAATGATTTGACTACAAGCAAGCTGAGTCTCTGGTCTCGCTGTTGAAGTGTGGGTGCAGCTGTATTTACTTTTGGAAATGTGCTAAGCTACCTAGGAGCACCACTCTTCCTGGTGCTCACTCGGCATTGATTTAGTACAATATGCACCATACCTTGTTTTGCAAATAAACATATGAGAGATTTTATTGTTGAAGCCACTACAGAAATATGAAACTGCACCTCACAGTAAGGGAAATCAACTTCTAATTGTACCCACAATGCCTTGCTATTTACATCTACATATTAGGTGCAGTCATAAGCACCAACATAAGGGACTGCTTCTCTGAGTAATTAATATTTACAGCACCATTATAATTAACCCAGAATTCCTTGGTGCTGTATGTAAAACATTGACAGTTCCCTTGCATGACATTATTCTGAGGATGTGGCTGCACATAAAAAACTGGAGGACACAGTGCTGATAAAACATAAATAACAGGCATTTGTCAATGCCGAATGTTATCGCGTCGGCATTGGCTTTGGTAGTGCACTGCAGAAACATATCTTTTGGCAGGATGTGAAAAATGACAGCTGTACTGTTCATAAGGAGGTGTAAAAAATGGCAGTGGTGAAAATGTGGCATGTAAATATTGCAAATTTGCAAAGTTACAAGGGTGCATGGGAAATGCGCAACGCACACTTGTAACACAGTCATTTTATGGAGTTTCGGAACCAAATTTTCAACATAGGCATTTTAGCACCTCTGCTCATGTACAGTGTCACTGTCATTTCCTCAAACTGTCACAAAAAGTGATTTAGCACAGCGACCGCGCTATTCTGCGCTGGACATGCGAAAACATATTTCGGGCAGGATATGTTAAATGACAGCTGTACTGTTCATCAAGAGGTGTGGAAAAATTCCAATGGTAAAAATCCAGAGTGAAAATATTACAAATGCACAACGTTACGAGCGTGCGTGCAAACTGTGCAATGCACGCTCATAACACAGTCATTTTATGGAATATTGTCACCAAATTTTCAAAATAGGCATTTTAGGACCTCTGCTTATGAACAGTGTCACTGTCATTTTTTTAATCTGCTCCAAACACTTATTTCCCACAGCTACCGCGGTATTGTGCATTGGAAGTGCGGAAACATATTTTGGCCAGGATGTGAAAAATGACAGCTGTACTGTTCACAAGGAGGTATAGAAAAATGACAATGTTGAAAATCTGGCATGAAAATATTGTGAATTCACAAAGTTATGAGTGTGTGTAGCAACTGTGCAAGGCATGCTCGTAAAGCAGCCATTTTTTGAATTTTTTCCACCAAATTTGCAACATAGGCTGTTTGAGAGCCAACCTCATGAACACTGCCACTGTCCTTGCATTAATCAGTTCGGAAAGGTGATTCCATGCAGTGACTGTGAAATCACCTTTCAGGATGGATTAACATCATAACAGTGATATAATTCATGAGGAGGGGTCCCAAAAAACCCATGTTGAAAATTTGGTGCAAAAATTCCAAAAAATGCCAGAGATATGCATCAAAGTTGAAAAAATGGTATTTATTCCATTACGCAGCTTACTGGCATTTCCTCAGTTTGTGGTTGGCTTTGAAGAGTGAAGACATGTTCCCGGTCCACCGAAGATTGTCGTGCTGAGCTCTGGAGGTAAGTATGGGGTGAGGGGTGTGTGTGGGGAGGCAGGGTGCGCAGTGGGTGGGTGCAGGTGGTGGGTAGGGAGACTATGAGGGACCGTTTTCTGTTTTCAGGTAGTAAAAAAAAATTGCAGACGGTTTTCTTTTTTACAGGTGTTTTCTTTTTGGGGGGGTACAGTAGCCGATGGGGGATTGGGCACCCCCATCGGCACAGAAGGAGGGGGGACATCATGCTGACGGAGAGTGGGATCCCCCATCGGCACATTAAAGCAGGAAAGGGGGGATGGATGCCGATGGGGATTGGGCACCCCTGTCGGCAAACAACGAAAGCTGGGGGGACACTTTCTGCTGACGGGTAATGGGCTCCCCTTTTGGCACATACTTGAGGGGCAGGGTAAGCTGACAGGGCATTGGGCACCCCCGAAGTTGGCAGTTTAGCAGCCACTGTGCCGCCATGTTTCTAGCTGGTGAAGCAAGTAGAAAGGGTCTGCTGCATGTGACGAGCTTTGCTCACATTGCAGCGGACCTTTCCTTAGATGTGCTCACCACATTAGTATGCATGGTGTGGCATTGGCATGCAGGCTGATTGTGGAATGACGGACACACCTACTGGTGTGTGCCTGCATTACCCAACAGTGACCGCGCCTCCAAATCTGCACTACGCAAGATGTTGGCTGCTAAGTGCACCAACATAAAAATGACTATGATAGATTTGTTTTACAAAACAAATTGCAGCTTCAACATCTGAAACATGGGTGGCAATGGTATATGCTATATGCGAAAAAGGCATCTGTGAAAGCTCACAAAATCACTTTAAAATATGATAGCATAGCAAAGGCCATTATCTTAGAAAACATTAAGCCATGAGCAAAAATGCAGGAGCACTTACAACCATGTATGTGGGAAAATGCTGAAACAGACTAAGAAGGCTGGCTGAAAATGATTGAGGTAAGTGACTGCAGTTGTTGGCAAAGCCAGGTGGAGTAAGTGAATGCAAAACAGTCACAGTAACTGCAGTGGAATCTTTGCAAGTGTTGGTTATGAACAGCAGATAAATTAATGAAAAGGTAATAAGCATTCAGATACGAAAGGCAGGTAAAGCAGACTGAAAACAGACACAAAATACTAAAGCATAACAGAGACAGGACATAGAATCACTGGAAAAACATTGCAAGTATTTTAAATACTGAGTTGCATGAGGACAAGGAGAGCAGGGTGGCTGCCTAAAGGCAGAAGGTGAAAACTACAGCCAGAGGAGCATGCAACATATTAATCCAGAGCTGCAGAAGGCAAACCTCTAGTAGGAAAGAGGCTCAAAACTAACTGAGAGGAAAGCAGCAACCCCAGGGTGATGGAGAGAGGCAGATCTTCTGGCTGCAGCAAAGAAATGGAGCTTCTGAATGAGGCTGGTGGAAGCTGGTTTGTATAGCCCAGGAAAGAGGTGTTGCTGGTTGCTTCCACCCATCAAACCTAAAGCTAGCCTTTTAATTACTAAAATCACATACAGTATGTCTATCTTTTACCAAGCGTTGACAATCTGTTTCTGCCCCCATGAGTTCTTACTATTGCAGGCTAAAACTTTATTTATTATGATGTTTTAATCTCACTTTAGTATCAGTCTACCAGTGTATATAAATACTTTCTGCAAGATCTGGCCCTAAAACAAGTGATTCTTTGGCTGCTAGAAAGGATCTCCTGAACATCCTCTTTTCTTATTGCTGTTTGACCATCGAGTGACTTGGGGGAAAAAATGCATCATACCTACGTATTTTACAGAAGTCTATGTAAAGGCTAGGTGACATGACATGCCAGCTTTCATCATCAGTTTTCCTGCAAGAAGTTTACCTGTGCACCAGTAAATCCATTTGGTTAGAAACATGCTCCACTTTTGATGAAAATTGATGGTTCCTCTAAAAAACAAGTATACTTGGCACCCGCATTAGTGCAACTGCTACTACACAACAAGTATGCTCAGCAACGACAGGTAAAGGGTTAAGAGAGGCTTATATAATAATCCAGGAGATTGAATCCCACTAGAATCAATGAGAAACTGCATTGCATTGTGCCCAACCCACTGCATCCTGACTTGAGCATAATTAGAAGGCTTTATTTCCTGTGTATTCCATAACTTGTCTTTTACTGCAGTACTTATATCAAAAATGGAACAGTGATCTGGGTCCATAGAGAACTATCTTAAAATGGCTTGGGCCACATGTGTTCATTATTACTTACAGTACTGTAGGTATTTACCTTGTTGATTGTATATTGTTGCTACATCTATCTTGAATGCTCCTATGAGTGTCTTCTTGAAAAGAATACTGCTAGTGGAATAAACCTATGAGTCAAAATTAAAAAAAAATGTCATTTAGCATTACAGTTTACAGAATTAAGATTATACACAACAGTATTCACATTTTGAAGTTATATAGTACATTTTTATGATAACATATTTCAACTTACTGAAATTTGTAGGATTTTGTCCATCATTACATCCGGAGCTTCAAAAAATTCATAAACAAAATCCTGTGAAGAGTTTTAAAGTATGTAAGTTAGTGTCAATAAATGGTTAATATATTGGTACAGCATAAGTAGAACATGTGTGAGAACTTTAACAAAGATACAATGAACAGGTCTGCCCTGAAGGCACCAAGTGGCTGCATGTTATAATACCATGCGGGAGGTCTGGCTTGTGTTCAAGTCTAACTCTCAGCGCCTGCCCTGCAGAGTATTAGGAGCACTGCCGTGACAGTCCTCACATGTTCCAGGATGGGTGGCATGTACTACGCTACTTTATCTCGAGCATTATAAGTATATGAAAAGTAATGACAAAACAATAGAGTGCCACTGACTGCAGCATATGTTACAAATGCATGGGATGCCTTGGAGGGTTAGTAAACTGTGGTAACATTTAATGTAGGGAGATTGTCTACATGGTATCAATGCTTTTGTTACAGTTATAATGGTTGAAAGCAGAGTCAGCTGTACCTCAGCTCCATTTTGAGTTTTTAGAAGCAGCATATTTGGGAGAGGAACAGTGGGGCCAGAGTCCAAGCAGAGGCAGCAGAGGGTTACAACACACAAACACAGAGACAAATTGCCCTTCCACCCAGCCACCCACCCCCTCTTGTCTAGATATAAATATATAGGCAATACAATTTGATCAACACCTGCACTTTCTGTCAGGAACTAGACAAGTAACGTTGATTTGATTTGCTTGTAAGCCCTTCCCACTCTATTAGGATGCAGGGAAGCACTATTGGAATTAAGCTGGAACCTGCTGGGGCTGAGCCCAGTAATTAATCAAGCCCTGCTATCTATGAGAAATAAATCTGTGCACTAGGGCCGGGTTTTGACCGGTATTGCTTCCTTCACTAGGAACTTGCAGGTTAACCCTCAGACCTAAAAGAGCAACCTTTGAGAAAGAAATCTATCAAGGCTATTACGCGGGAGGCAAGTCATTAATAGGTACATAGGAACCAACTTGGTCAGAAGAGTGGCAACTGGAGTTTAACACAAAGAAGTGCAAGATCATGCACATAGGAAGAGAAACCCTGAAGCCACCTATAGGCTGGGAGGAGTTGCTGGCATTCACAAGAGAAAGAGACTTTGGCGTCATCATCACCGATTACCTGAAATCATCCAAGCAGACCACTAAAAAGTAGAGTAAGGCTAGAGGGATATTGGGATGTATTAGTAGGGGTATCACAAGTTAGAAGAGGAGGTAATAATCCCTCTTTACAAAGGCACTAGTTAGGCCCCATCTGGAGTACTCATTGCAGTACTGGAGGCCACACCTTCACAAGGACAGTAACCAAACTGAGGCAGTCCAGAGAAGGGCAACCAAAATGCAGGGACCTGCATCAGAAAACATATGAGGACAGATTAATGGAGCTCAATATGTATACCCTAGAGCAAAGAAGGAAAGAGGTGATATGATCGAAACATGCAAACACCTTATGAGGCATTAACAAGGTGAAAAGAGTCTAACATGTTTCAATATAAGAAAAATAGCAGGACAAGAGGACACAGCATGAGATTAGAGGAAGGCTGATTGAGGGGTAATGTGAGGAAGTTCTTTTTCACATAAAGGGTGGTGGATGCATGGAACAGCCTACCTCAGGAAGTGGTGGATATGTATACAGTGCAGGGCTTCAAACAGACATGGGATAGGCATAAAGGAACAGTACAGATGAGTATGAATAGATAGGCTATTGACAGAGCAAAGGCCAATGGCACATTCATAAGGTAGAAAAAGAAATGGGCAGACTGGATGGGCCCTGCAGTCCTTATCTGCTGTCAACTTCTATGTTTCTCTATGACTTTTGTTTTTCCTGGGGGGCTCAACTAATGGCTGGGGGTCTGGTGGCCACCAAGGCCCCCAGAACCTCTTGGGTTTTTGGTGTTCTGTGGTGCATTTTGAGGGATGTACTTAACAGATTTTCCCTTAACTAACCCTGCTGGCTTGCAGTGGAGAAGGTAACATTTCAAAAGTACACCAGCTGGCCAGTGGAAAGTCTGGAGGCTAGTGCATTTTCCCAGTCACTAGCCCTGTGGTCTAGTGGCTGCAAAACTTAATTTTGCCCCTGCACCTACTGGTGATTATTCCTGTCTCTGCAGACTAAATATATTGACTTAGATGCAAGAGCCTGTCACTGCAACCTCCAGATTCTTGGAGTCATGGAGGGGTTTAAAGACATGAATGACATCTCCATATTTGAATACTGGATCACAGAAACACTTTACCTTACTTAGCTGCACACATATGATATGAACCTGAGGTAACTCACACAGCTTTTCTTTTTTTTTTTTTTACTTACTTTGTTTCCTGGGGTCGGCTCCATCATTACTTCCACCCTGGTCACGGCCCCCCTGTGCCTCCACATCCGAACTTGTCAGTGCTCCCCAGTCACCCCTGGCTTACCCCCCAGAGGGCGGGGGGTGCGGTGACCCTCCCAAGGTCACCCCACAACTAATATCTTGTTGGGGAGCTGACCTCAGATGCTAATGAGACCCCAGGGGGACAACATCACAGAGATGGAGCCAACCCAGCTGCTTTGTCTTCCCTATTTCTTTAGGGGACGTGCAATGACCACCAGCGTCTGCCCGCCCTTTGAATCCAGATGTCGGCGTACCAATGGTCAACCCAGCCTCAGCTGGTGTTGCCTGAGACTGAGCATTCACCCCAACCCTCCCGGAGAAGGAGAGCCGTCCAAGGATGCTCCATCCTTCTCCCCTGGCCCGGCCCACTCGGCGACCCGAGTCCATTCCTGAACCCGGGTCACCGGCGTCGCATGCAGAAATCCAACCGCTGCGCCGGTGGGCCGGCTTCACACGGCTTTTCAGTTGTGCTGTAGCCATGTGTGTGTGTGTATGTGTGGGGGGGGGGGATGGATGACCATTAGCTGTGAAGTTAATTGCCTCCATTTTCATGATAAGAAATGGATCATGTAGAAAGCAAGAGCCCTGGGGGTGCTGATGTGAACCTCAAGTTTCAAGACTGACAAATGGAAGTGGTGTGGTGCTACTCAGAGGAGAATGATCATAGGGAAGTATCTGTGTCTACTCTGTGGTGCCCTCCAAAATGAATCCTTGGGGACCACATTATATCTATGAGTTCAATTCAGTCATATTTAGATCTAATTTTAACAGTTCACAAATGGTCCTGTGACCCAGAGGTCCTGATGCAATTAAAAGAAACAAGAGTAACTCTTGTTTTTTTAATTGCATCCAATTCCAGGGTAGGACAACTTAGGTAGCCAGGTTGCCACTGGCCACTAAAAAAATTTGTTTTGGCTACCAGATGCAGGATGTCACCGCCAACTGGGTACCTACCCATGAAGTGATTTTGAGCCTTTAAAATGATGGCCTCCGAAGATATTGATTTGTCTACTAGATTTGAAAGCTAGTGGCCAAACTGGCCACCAGGTCACAAACTGATTTGTCCCACAGACACTGATTGGATCAGGACCTCTGGGTCACAGGACCTTTGTGACTCCTCTCCTGTTCCTTCAGCACTAAACTATCAAAGTATCATCTAGCTTTAACCTCTGCTTTCCAACATTGAGCTGGTAGTCTTTAGCACAGATATGACAGACTAAGTTCTGCTACTTTCAGCATGGGTCATAGGAAGGAATAGGGGCAGGGCAGCAAAGTTTTTGGCTCTCCAGATATGGAAGGAACAATCCTCTGGATGATACTGACTGGTATTAAAGATCATTTGTTTGGTTTTAATCTCTCAGCCCCTAAAGATATAGAAGAACAATTTACCCACGTTTGTCATTCTGTGTTAATAGCCCCTGCATAATCACCTGTACTGCAACATGTTGCCAGGGGTGGGGTCAATTCAGTAGAACAACTGTGTAGCTTGTCTATCACAAGGATTGAAAAGATTCACACAGCAACAACAAAGTTCTTACTGTAACTTCTTAGGTCTTTCTTCAAAAAATGTATTTACAGCTTCATAATAGCTTTTTCAGTGTTTGTGGACAGTGTCCACAAACAAACACTAAATAAGCCTATAATTAATGAAATTTTCTCTGAAGAAAGACCTGAGAAGTTACAGTAAGAATTAAGAAACAATTGCTGTAGCTGTTTGAATCTGGACACACCAGTCTCAAGTCCAAATGTTTGCATTGTCACTCACAAAATATTTTTAAAGCCAGGAAATAGTCCTAGTTTATTTAAAATAAAATGATGCACTTTAATAAATTGGGATTTGACACACATTTAAAAAAACATTTACCCAGTCAGCACATGCCACATACTGCCATTCAAATCATTTGATCATCCGATATCATTCAGAGTCAGCCAGGAATTTGTTTTAACACCATTGGCGATCTTTGTGCCCTGCTAGCTCCACTAATTTGGGCACAAGAATACCAACATCTCTCTCCAGTGCTAGCCCTTACTAGTTCTAAGGAAAAAAAGTATTGATTAATTCTGTTCCCCGCTCTGTGAGGGTTGCCATATTTACTAAAGGCCCTTTGGGCCATTCACAAGATGCTCCCTGCCCCTTTCAGGCAGATCTGCAAAGTTACTTGGCAGTGTACTGGATGGGTATGCGACTAGAGGTGTGCAAAGTCAGCAAACCTCATTTCATTAGAACTGTGTGAAGTGTTACTACTCTGTGTAGCTTGAAGTGGCATTTCATTTCATTTTATTTATGTGGTGCAGAGGGCATTTCACCAGGTGAAAATTTCACAGTGAGCTCTGCAGGCAAAGTGTCCACCATCTGTGGTACTCCAGCTGGTGAAGTGCCCATTTCATGTACAGTAGTCTGATTATACAAAACAGTCTTCCCCACCCTTATAGCACCCTCACCACCCCCATTAGCCCCAACCACTAAAATGAATCCCTATCCCTCACCCTTGCAGCACTCAATCCCACCCGGGGATTTTCCATGATGATTACTATGAGAGTATGGGCCTTCATTTATTCAGTACATGATATGCACTCCTGATACTGCCCATTATGTAACCTCCTCCTGGGTTGTACCTGAAAATAGGCACAAAGGTGTAGTGTATTTACCTAGCTAATAAAAGATAAATAAATAAAACAAAGTACAAACCAACCAACCAATCAACCAACTAACCAACCAGCCAATAAATAGGCAACCTCAAGATTTTTAATCTCAGTGTTCTATGGGAGCTCCCAACTCCTGAGAGGCCCCAGGCATGTCATAAATTTCAAAGTTTCATTGTTTGTGATGCATTTATTTCAATAACTACTCTCAGTTAAAACCTCACTGAAGAAGCATTTCACCTTTCAAAGCCACGGCCACTCACTCATTGTATGTCTTTCTTTACGCAAGTCACAACCTCTCAGCAGAGCAGTCAGCACTGCAGTCTAATCTGTCATAAACAAGCATTTGTCAATGCCGAATGTTGCTTGCTTCTATGTGCTGTTTAGGTATTTGAAGTCATTGGAGTGCAAAATATTGAAAATTTCAGTAATCCCACGAGCGAGGGAACTGGCGCAATGCACGCCTCGTAAAACAGTCATTTTTAGGAATTTTTTCACCAAATTTTCAACATAGCCATTTTAAGACCTCTGCTCATGAACAGTGTCACTGTGATTTTGTTAATGTGTCCCATACATTGAGTTTGCACACCGACTGCGCCATTGTGCGCTACATGGGCGGAAACACATTTTGGGCAGGATGTGAAAAATGACAGCTATACTGCTCATAAGGAGGTGTGGTAAAATGGCAATGTTGAAAATCTGAGGAAAATATTGAAATATTGCAATTACGAGCGCATGAGGAACTAAAGTAACGTGACGCCAGAAATGTTTGTTTTTAGATTTTACTGTTTCACATGGTTTTGGGACCTCTCAGAAAGAGCCCATCGTTACAGGAGCCTGAACAAAGGGTGATTGCGAAAGTTACCGCCGCGCAGTCACTGGCACAAATCACCCTTCGGGCCTGAATAACACCATGACAGTGACATCGTTCATGAGAAGGGTTCCCAAAACCCATGTTGAAAATTTGGTGCAAAAATTCCAAAAAATGCCTGAGATATGCAACAAAGTTGAAACCCCCCCTATCTAGGCCATTATACAGCTTACCCGCATTTCCTCAGTTCGCGGTCTGCTTTGAAGAGTGCAGACGTGTTCCCGGTCCACCGAAGATCGTCGCGCCGAGTCGAGGTAAGTATGGGGTGAGGGTGAGGCGTGGGAGGCTGGTGTGCAGTGGGTGGGTGCGGGTTGTGGGAGGGGGTGGGAGGCGCTCTGCGGGACTGTTTTCGTTTTCAGGTTAAAAAAAAAAAAGACATTGTGGGACGTTTGCCACGCTGGGTGGGCTCCCAGCGTGCACAAGAATGTGGGGGTTCAGCTGACAGGGGATTGGGCACCCCTGTCGGCCAAGGACTCATTGCCCACGCTGGGGTGGGCTCCCAGCGTGGCACCTGCTGGGGGAGGCGCGGCTCAGCGGCGGCTACGCAGTAGGTGCAGGCGCGCACGCCTGCGTGTGGGGAGGAGGAGCTACGCTTCAGTGGGCTTCTTATCTCGTTCTCACCGAAGCGTAGCTCCCTTTTCAGAAAGGTCAGTTTTAGCGTGTCATAGACAGCTCCAAAATGCATTGGCTTACAGGCCACGCCTGCCAGCTCACTGACTGAATTGGAGGAGGAGGTGACACACCTCCGAAATCTCCGATGATGGCACTATGTTTCTTGCACATGAGTGCAAGCAACATAAAAATGGAAAAAAACAGGAGCCTATTAAAAATGGGATATTGCATCTTAGCTGGGCTATCCTGGGGCAATAAACTGTAAAAATAAAAGTAAATGTCAGACACTCTCTGCTTTACAATCTGAGACTAAAAGAAGCAAAATGTGGGCTCAAGGCAGCTGCATCATTTTTTACATTTTCCTTAGGGATACTGCAAAACTCAGAACAGTGAGAACACTGGAAATTGATGCTTTTTCAGGGTGGGGACCTGCAAATTTGTATAACAGATTCAGATTCTGTTATTTATTGCTATATATTTCATTGCTTTTTTTACAGACACAGTACCTGGCTAACTGGGGGACTCCGGACCCACCACGGCACATATCACATGCCAATACTCTCTCTAGTCCAGCTGGGTGAACTACAGTCACCATGGTTTCTTGTGGCCTTCTGCTCCTCACCTTGATGACTGACTGGCATGGTGCATGGTGCACACTGCTGCTCCTAGGCTCCTCCAAGTCTGATTCCCAGCCTGGTTGGCTACTGGCCACACTGCCCACACAAAAATACCAATGACCGGATTTGACACATGAAGCTGCCCTGCCTGGAGCCAACCAATGACCCGACAACCATCCTTGGCTGGCTCCTGGCCTGCTAGGCTAGCTACTAAGCCTCCTCCACTGAACCGCCTCAATTACAGAAAGTCCACTGTGTACCCTTCAGAATAAATTACCAAGGTTTGATAAGATTTGGGGTCCCCTATATACATTATATTCCCTTCAAAAATGAGGTGTGTTCTTCCTGGCCTGAAGTTATTAGAAAGAGGTGGTTATGCTCTGTGCTGGGGGAGGGAGGGTTAAGGAGTAGGTATAAAATAGTCAGTGAATGGATCCTATTGTTAAATGACATATGTATGTAACTATATATACTAATCTGTATGGAATTACAAAGGTCAAGCAGTGTTTTGTTTATGTCTCTTGGACGTATTCTCTGCAAGGAAACTTCAATAAAAGTTGAATGGCAAAAAAAAAAAAAAAAAAAGTCCACTGTATCTGCACCAAGTCTCCAGCACAAAATTAAACTACCATCTGCTGCTGCATCTCATCTACCATCTGGCTGCTGCTGGCTGCAAGGAGGACACAAAATGTGGATCAGGCACCAAGAGGTGCCCGCAGCGTTACCTACTGCAGCAAGTGCTATGCTGCTCTGGCGTGACTGGATTAGAACACCCCCCCTCCACCCTCATTCACCAATGGGCATCCAGGCCAGTCATGTGGCAGCAGCATAAATTAATTTAAATTAAAACAATACTTCGTCTCCATGGGCATTTGGACTGGACTCCTAACCACCCCTCCCACTCCCTGTGAGATCAGTCCGTGACTGGATGAGTTCAATGAGGAAGCAAAAAAAAGCAAAAAACACCAGGTCAAGCCTGGGAGGGGCAGAGCACCCACTTCAACTTCCCAGGGGGGCTTCAGCCCCCAGCCCCCCTGTAGTCGGTGCCTATGAATGGGTAAGGTCCTAAAACAGTTAAATGCATCTTTAAGCAATAGAAATACAAGTTGTTTGTGAATCCAGTAAAGAAAGAATTATGTCCCACTTCTCTAGAGCTGGCACAATACCAGAGATAAAACAGGTACTCCTTCTGTCTGAGAACAGACTGGGGATTCATTATTTTAAAGGAGGAAGGTCACAAGTGCAGTTAATTAAGAGGACATATTTTCAGTACTATCAGACTGGAATATGACATCATGCTCCTTGGTCCTCTTTCAGTCGACTCTTAGGAGGGGGCAGAGAATGATGGTTCTTTGAGCTGGAAGGGTCAGGGATTAGCTCTCAAAGAGAGAACAGCGCTGTTAGAAGCTTGCCAGTAAAACTACGACGGTTTTTCAACTTTGAAGGTACAAAACCTGAACTGTTGCTGTTGTGTCAGAAGGACACCTTTTTCGAAGACATTATTCCTGTTTGTCCTGTGAAAGGAGGCAAACGTTTGCTGATTTAGTAAGTGTACTCTAGCTACCAGCCTGTGGGCACCAGAGACTTTGTAAGAAAACTTGCAGGTGATCCATGGAATGCCAGTAGTAGAAATGCAAAAGAATTCATTTTGATATTAGAACTACTCCCCTAATGTTCTGTTGCTTTACTTTTGACGGGACTGTAAAGGTTGGTTACTATTTTTAATAATGCATTTAGTGCTCTTTGGAAGTGAAAGGATAATTAGAGCTATCCAAACTAGGTACATTGAATTCACAGGTACAGCACATTAATGAACCTTAGGCCAGATTTTCAAACACTGAATAACTGTGCATGTGCTCATACAAAGTTGCATAAGAGTGGGTCCCTGTAGAGCTGCAATGTGGCATGCACACAATGTTAAAAAGACATTTTTGCAACCGTTTCCATAGTTTAGAGCAGCTTGCACAGTTTATTTTACATGGCTCTGCAAAATGCTACATCTGGTGGGACTAGAAATAACATATTTTGTGGCATACTATACTAGGGCAAAAACAGTCAACCTCACCAATACACGCAAAAAATGCTGAAAATAGCATTTTCAGTTGTGTAAGTTTTCTCTGCATCACAAGTAGCACATGGGGACTTAACCAATGGGCCATGCAAGGCCCTTCGAAAATCAGACCCCTCCCACCTCGAGCTGTAAGCTGAGGGATGATCTTTCAAGATAACAGGTAATGTATTTGTTTTAGAAAATGGGTGGGGAGAATTCTTGATGCTGACTGGCTACAAATGTTGCTGTGTAATGCTTGTTGAACATTTCAATTTTCTCCCCCAGCCCCCACCCACTTTCCTTCCAAAACTGGTTCTCATTATGGAATGGTTGAACATTTACAGAAGTGTCACCATGATTATAGGAAGTATGGTGGGGCCGTTTTAAGGAACAGCAGACAGACAAGCTAAGACAAACTGTAATTATGACCAGAGCTGCACTAAGCAGGGTGGTGTGCTTTGTGACAAGCTGCAACACAGTGGAAAGAAAGTCACTGCACACATACAAAATGAATGTCCACAAAATTACTTGCTGGACTTTTTCTTCATTTATTCATGCAAGTCAGCAATTATAAGGATAAAGAAGACAGACCCTCCTGGGTCAGGGAGAAAAGTTCCAACCACTCTAACATTTCACCTACTAATTAAGCTTTGTCAAAGATGATCTTTGTCATTATAATTGGTGACTTGCATGAATAAATGAAGAAAAAGTCCAGCAAGTAATTTTGTGGACATTCATTTTGTATGTGTGTTAGGAGTGCCATGACTTCTTTCCACTCTAAGACAAACTGTGTTTATTGCAGATGCTTGTCATTTATGCTGGTGTTTCTCTATGACCATAAAAATCCCCTCCTGTCTCCCACCAGTTTGACTGAGAACTCACTACTCCTTACCAGGCAAATGATAAAATTAAGGTTGTCCACCTAAGGACTTTGTGCCTGTCTGTGTGTGTGTGTGTGTGTATGTGTGTATATGCCAGTGGAACTCTGAAGAATTTTTAATTCATGGATTCCATATCACCATTCCTGTGTGTGTGTGTGTGTGGTGGGGGCATCCTACTACTGAAATAATGCACAACTTTGAATTCTTCTATTCCACAGTGAACAATCACACAGTATACTGAATATGAAGAAAGACAGGTGACTGACAGGTGAAAACATCTATGGAGGGACTGTTTGCATTATTTAGCAACATTTTATTATAATTTTCATGGGTTGGAAAACTTTTAGTCTTTGTTTTTTGAAAGTTGCTTCTGGGCCAATTTTACTTTGCAATGTGCCTTACAATGCCCTGACCCTGGGTTAAACATAATGCAACCAACGCCCTGTCGTGCCTTATTGCTTAAGTATGATGAGAGCTGTAGAGAGAAACACTGTAATGACAGTTCTGCTGCTGCATTGTTTCACTGTTATTATTCAACACAGCTTGTTTCAGATAGCTGATGGTCACCAGGAGCTCTGTCACTGTTGCATAGGCTTTTTCTTGTGCAGTGCATGGATGCTGCTGTAGCAGGCCTGTTTAGTTCTGAACCTTGGCATAAGAAACTAAAGAAGCAGCACAGTGTGTCAGACAGTCTGTTGAACATCTATACTTGCTTTCAGAGTCCTTGTTGTGTTTTGTAACTGTTACTGTTTTTTTTAAATTTTTTGCCAATCACCTGTGCATTCAGTTCTGATTGAGGTTATTTGGCAAGTACTACGGGATCTAACTGATTTTGCTCGTACTGGAGCTCATCAAGTGTAGGCAACAGCATGAAGTACAGATCAGTGCAATAGTTTTAAAATATAAGCAGATAGAGTCGCAGCTTGGATCAGTACCACAGAACTTTAAAAAATAAAACCAGGAGAAGACCCAGGACTGCAGTGAATCATTATTAGAAAGTATTTTTGACAGGGAGTCTTCAGTTTCCCTGGATGGCTGCAATGCAGATACTCTGTCTTTTAAGGCCTGTCCATGGAGCAGTACTGTAAATTGGTGAGGGTGGATGGGGGGACAACCACATAATGCAAATGCAGGTCAGGAGAGAGCCATGTCTGGAGGGTGGTGGTCAGCAGCTTTT
The DNA here is from genome assembly GCA_016271365.2 of Neoceratodus forsteri. NCBI lineage: Eukaryota > Metazoa > Chordata > Ceratodontiformes > Ceratodontidae > Neoceratodus > Neoceratodus forsteri. Next base: position 729,804,308 of record CM057455.1, read on the forward strand.
GACATGATAAATTATATTAAGATAAAGCAAAGACAATGCAGTTGTAAATTGAGTAATTAGAACAAATGGAGTGGAACACTAGAACAGCAGAAAAGACCTGAAGCTAGGTGTCAAAGTTAACACATGCTTTATTCCATTAAAAAGCTAAGATTCAACATGAGGACAGTTACACCCCTCCACCAATGTTTCACATAGCTCTTACGCTTTGTCAAGGTGAGTAACATGTACTATTCAGCAGCAAAGACCTACAGCATTTAAATTACACAGCTAAGCAGCTTTATTTAAAAATGCATGCTGGCCATGTACTGCTGCTTCTGGAATATATACATGCTTCCCATGAACATATTGGCCCGGATATTCAAACTGCACCAGGCTGTGGTGCAAGCTTGGGAGCAGCTCAACTTGGCTGTGCAGGGTGTGGACTGGATGATATTCAACGAGCTGCGCCATGGCTCAGCAGCTTTGAATATCACACCTGGCCACCCCAGTGTGCATGGCGCAGTGGCACTGCACCAGCACAAGTGGCCAGAGTGGGCATGGAGATCTTAGTGCAAGTTCCATTGCGCCATGCACAGCATCCAGCGATATTCAAAGTTGACATGCAAATGGAGCCATAATGTATGCAAGGCACACATGGGGCCATTTGCATGTCGTCTCAACCCATTGCATGCAGGTGCACCGATCCCCCGACTTGCACCTGGCACCTGCCAGGCAGCAGCTGTCGGGACTGGCGCCCCTGCAGCCTGATTGGGGCATTTGTACATAAAGAAAACTCGTCCCTATATCCCTGGTGGTCCAGTGGACCACTATGTGCTCGATCAGGGCATCTGTAAAAATGAGAACCCTGTCCTATATCCCTGGTGGTCCAGTGGACCACTATCTGCCCGATCACAGGCATTCGTAAAAAACAACTTGTCCAATATCCCTGGTGGTCCAGTGGACCACTGACTGCCTGATCGCGGGCATGTGTAAAAAAGAAAAATTCCAATATCCCTGGTGGTCTAGTGGTACCCCCACCGCCCACTGAGCCCACTGCCCTGCTCCCCCATTCAGCCAGCGGACGGCAGCTCCCTGCCTGCCTCCTGCGCCACCGACTGACACACCTCAGTAGGGCTGCATGCCGGTAGTTCACAGCATGAGCCAAGTGGGCATACAGCTACTGTACCACACATTCAGTTATGTGGACGATTCATTCACATAACTGGAATGTCTGTGTGGAGCTGCATGCCCGATGGCTCACGCTGTGACCAATCCAGTCATCAGCTACTGGTGTCGTCGGCGAGTGTGTGGCGCTTGAACAGGTGAGGTGCTGCCACCCGCCCGGCGGTGACCGAGGCGGGGCGATGAGCTCAGTGAGTGGTGAACCACCGGGGCCAGGCCCTTTCATGTCGCGGTGGGCAGTCAGCGTCCACTGGACCACCAGGAATGGACCTGTTCCTTTCTTTTAACAGAAGCCCACAATTGGTAGATATCGGTCCACTGGACCACCAGGGATATAGGATGGGTTCTCATTTATACATGCCAGCGATCAGATATGAGGCACCGCCAGGTGCAGCTGGAACTCAGGTGGCCACCCACAGGTGGCAGCTGCCGTGTTGCGCCCTGCAATGCGGCAGCTCACCTGTGGGTGGCCATCAGTTGTTCCTTTTTGGGCGTAACTTTGTGCTGGTGCAGGTAGGGGTTGTGCATGCATGGCTCTGCACATCCCAGGCTGAATATCGGGCTGTGCAGGTTATGCATGGGCACCCCCCGCCTACCTGTGCCTGCATACATTACTGATGCACTCCGGCACATCGGGATTTGTGCTGTGCACTTTTCCCTTTTGAATATTGTGCCAGGGCGCATCAGTGGGTTGCACATGGTGCAACACTGTTGCGCCATGTGCAACCCTTTTGACTATCTGGGCCCAAGTATTCATGAAATGAATTCTTGTATACCGCACTTGATTTGCCTATGCAACTGTAACCTAATCCAAATCTGAGCACATCTTTAAAAGCTCTGTATCCACATCCACCCTCACCAATTTACAGTACTGTTCCTTCCCCATATGTGTATTGCTTTTGTATATTTGCAAATGTATTTAACTTCATGCACCTTATTGTAGTGTATTTCTCTGCACCTGGTATTTGCTTCTTCTACAGTTGTTATTGTTTTGTATTTATTGCACCTTGTTAGATTGCACTTTTCTCCTCCGCCTCCTTACCCTCAAATAAATAAGTAAATATATAAATGAATAACTAATTGTGTTTTGTAGCTTTTTTTTGGCTTGGAATCCCATTGTTTCCCCCTCCCAGATGGCACTTAGAAATGAGCTTTGGCTCAGTGTGCCTTTCCCAGTTATGCCAAGCTCAAATATATAGTTTTTAGAAAATACATTAAAAGCCATGTAACACAAGGCTTTACACTGAATGCTTATTTTTACTAAGAAAACATGGGCTACATAAACTAAGGAGTAGTGTTTAGTGCAGTGTGCCTTCCATCTGACCCATTGGCATGTGTTATGCACTGATTTGAAACAGCCGCATATGGTCCCTGATCCAAACATTTTAGGGCCCTGGAACTTCTGGAAGTATAATTCCAACACTGCAGGGAAGTAGGGCTAACCAAAGCCCAGTAACACAAACAAGTAGGGCAAAAGGAGGGAGAGGAAAGGAAGTGAGGAGAAAGCGGGGGAGAAAGAAGAGTGAGAGAGAAAAAAAAGTATGATGGGAATGGTGCAATGCAGTGGCTGTGGGGCAGCTGTCTCCAGGAGGACCTTCTGGATGTTACAGTGTTGTCACATATGCAGGCACCATGCTGGGCTGAGGCAGGAGGTTGCTAGTCACCAGGCTGACTCGGCTTGGATTCAGGTGCCTCCTCCCCATCCAGGGACCACCACGTCTGCCACCACTTCCTTGGGATTGCCAGGCAGGAAAGTGGATGGACTACAGTGGGCTCATAAAGGGTGAAGGAGGTGGAACAGAGGCACATCCACCAGCCAGTGCAAGTACAGAACTCATATGCAGTCTTGGAGGAGTGTGAAGGTCCCACAGTGGCACCCAATGTAGTGACTGGAGAGGGTGAGTGGGTACTCCACAAGGAAGCCCCAAGGATGGGTGGCAGGAGACCCAGAGGAGGAGGATGAAGCAAATCCTGGTTGGGGACTCCATTGTTGGGGATAGATTTGGAGTCAGGAAGCAAGGGAGAGGAGGTACAGTGCATACCAGGAGGCATGGTTTGGAAGGATGGAGAGCAGATCCTGAGGAACGTCAGGTCAGTAGCAAGGATGAGGGAGCTAGATGTCATTGTCTATCTGGAGACAAATGACCTGGCAAGGAGTGAGGCAGGATTAGAAGTAGTGCAGGAGGAGTTTAGGGAGTTGGGGAGGGGTCTTGGACAGGTACCATGCTCTGTGCCTTCATGGAGGTACTGCTTGTCCTCAGCAAGGGGGATGCTAGGGAACACCACATCAGAGACTTCAATTCATTGCTGAAGAGGTGGTGTGGTGAGCAGCGGTTCAGCTTCATTGGGGACAGGGCCCCACCTGTATTGATGAGATGCTGTACAAAAGTGATGGCCTGCATCCAGTCAGACAGGAACTGTGGTCCTCAGTGAGCAGTTTAAATGCTTCATTGGCAAGCATTTAAACCAGCCAAGGGGAGGTGGAAGAAGACAAGAGAACAAACACTGCCCTCCCTACAAGCCCAAGAGACAAACAAAGAATGCAAGGAGGAGAGAATATTCAATAAAGGCAACAATAAAAGTCAGGGGTACCAGGCAAGAATAAAACTAAAAACACAGTAGACAGGAAAAGGGTGGGCAAAGGGAAAAGGGATAGGGTGGCAGCATACTGTAGCCTGAAAAGCTATGTATGCAAACATGAGAAGTCTGAACAACAAGGTTGCAGACCTGGAGGCCACCATGGTAGAAGTGGACCTGCACTTGGTCACCATCATAGAGACCTGGAGCAATGCAAACAAGAACTGGGAAGTAGCCATTCCATGATATACACTGTTCAGAAGGAACAGAGTAAGCAGAAAGGGGGAAGGAGTGGATCTATATGTAAGGGAGAACATAAAAGCTATGTAAATACAGGGGGAGCAGGGAGGAGATACTGTGGGTCACTCTGGAAAGAATGAAAGGGTCCACTATTAGAACAGGGGTGATCTACAGACCCCCAACACAAGGGGAAGTGGGTGATAAGGAAATGTTGGAATCAATCTGGAAGATGGCTCTCAAGTGGGAGGTACTGATAGTGGGAGACTTCAGTCTATTGGATGTAGATTATAGTCTCCCCACCGCAGCTACAAGAAGTAGGTACATCCTGAACTCCATGCAAGGGGAGTTCCTCAGGCAATTAGTGCTGGAACCAACTCACAAGGGGGCACTTCTGGACTTAGTACTGTCAAACGGGGACAGTGTGACTGACATCAGAGTGGAGGATCACCTGAGAAATAGTGACCACTGTACAGTGTGATTTGAGGTAAGGATTGAGTCAGAATCAGATCACACAAAGGTGAGGGTCCTGGACTTCAGGAAAGAAGATTTTAAGAAAATGGGAGAATGCCTGAGGGAAGCCCTGGTGAGTAGGAAAACTGAGGAGTCAAGGAAAGGTGGGCAAAATAAAAGAAGGAACTATGCAAGTTACAAACCTCCACGTAAGGCAGGTAGCAAGGGCAAGAGAAAGAAGACCACTATGGTTCTCTAAGGAAGTAGCAGAAAAGGTAAGGGCAAAAAAAAGGGCATTTAGAACATAGAAAAAAAACACAGAAGGAAGGGGATAGGGAGGCTGACCAACAGAAACGAAGGGAGGCAGGAAAGGCAGTTAGAAGCACAAAGGCACAGACAGAGGAAATGATTGCCAATTCAGTGGCAATGGGAGATAAAACATTCTTTAGATATGTAAGTGAAAAAAAGGACAAAGGGGGGGGGTAGTAAGACTGAAAGGGGAAGGAGGGTGCAGTGTGGAAGATGACCACCAAAAAGCAGATTTATTAAACAAATATTTCTGTCCAGTATTTATGGGGTGGGGCAGGAAATGGGCCAAGGGTAAAGGGATAGGGTATAAAGGGAGTGGGTCCCAGGGTGGTAGCCTGGGTAAAACATTGGCTGTACAACAGGACACAGATGGTAATTGTAAATGGAGTCCACTCTGAAGAAAAAGGGGTTACTAGTGGGGTACCACAGGGTTCAGTACTGGGTTCAGTCCTTTTTAATGTCTTTATAAGTGACATTGCAGAGGGACTGGAAGGAAAAGTGTGCCTCTTTGTAGATGACACAAAGATCTGCAACAGGGTTGATACACAAGGAGGTGTGGAAAGGATGAGAAGGACTTGGCATTGGAGGAATGGTCAGAGCATGGCAGCCTGGATTCAATGCAAAGAAGTGCAAAATAATGCACCTGGGAAACAAAAACCCAGGGGAAGATTACACAGTGGTGGGGGAGGTAGTAACAACAACAGAAATGGAAAGGGACCTGGGGGTAATCATATCAGATGACCTTAAGGTTGACAAGCAACGTGAGAAGGTGGTAGGGAGGGCTGGGGGGATACTGGGATGTATAGGGAGAGGTATCACCAGCAGAAAACAGGAAGTTGTTATCCCCCTGTACAGACAGATGGTGAGACCCCTTCTGGAGTACTGTGTCCAGTTCTGGAGACCCCATTTCTGCAAGGACATAGACAGGATGGAGGCAGTTTAGAGGAAGGCAACTAAAATGGTTCAGGGTCTGCAAGAGAAGCCATACAAGCAGAGACTAAAGGAGCTTAATATGCATACCCTTGAGGAAAGGAGGGAGACAGGGGACATGATAGAAATGTTTAAGTACCTCAGTGGAATCAACAAAGTCCAAGAGGGTAGCATCTTTCAGAGAAAGAGATGTGCAAGAACAAGGGGTCACAATTTGAAGATAGAGGGGGGATGGCTCAGGGGCAATGTGAGGGAAGTATTTTTCCACAGAGAGGGTGGTGGATGGCTGGAACAGCCTTCCTGAGGAGGTTGTGGGGGTCTAAAACTGTGGGAGAATTCAAGAATGCATGGGACAGACATAAGGCAATTTGTGTGGGGGCAGGAAGAAATGGGCTGTTGGTTAAATAGGATCTGCAGCTTATCCTCTAGGTAGGGAAATGGGCAGACTAGGTGGGCCAAGCGGTCCTTATCTGCCATCAAAGTCTATGTTTCTATGTTTCTCTGAAATGGGAAGTGGACACAAAACCATTTATAGAAGAAAGAGTGCTTAGGGCACTATCAAAGATAAAAGTAGACAAAGCAATGGGGCCAGACGTGGTGCACCCCAGGATCCTGAGGAAACTGAAAGAGGAGCTAGTTGCACCTCTGACAGCCCTTTTCAACATGTTATTAAAAACAGAGGAGGCACCGGGGAACTGGAGGAGAGCAGATGTAGTCCCACTCTACAAAAGTGAAAATAGGGAGGAGGCAGGAAATTACAGGCATGTCAGCATGATGTCGGTGGTAGGCGAGGTAATGGAAACACTATTAAAGGAAAGAATGGGAATATCTAGCTATGAATACCCTGCAGGACCAGAAGCAACATGGGTTCTGAGGAGAGGTTTTGCCTGATAAACCTGATCGAGTTCTTTGATTGGGTAACCAAGGAAGTGGATCAAGGGGGAGCGGTGGATGTGGCCTACCTTGATTTCAACAAGGCCTTTGACACCATTCCACATAGAAGGCTGTTAAACAAGCTGGGAAGCCTAGGAGTAGGTCTTAAGGTAGTAAAGTGGGTGGAAAATTGGCTGGGCAATAGGATTCATAGGGTGGTGGTAAACAGCAGTCACTCCGGAGTAGGCAAAGTGACCAGTGGAGTACAACAGGGATCATTACTAGGGCTGGTGCTAAGGCTGAAAGGGAAAGTGTGCCTGTTCACAAATGACACAAAACTATGCAACAGAGTAGACACACCAGAAGGAGTGAAAAAAATGAGAAGTGATCAAGAAAAGTTGGAAGAATGATCAAAGTCTTGGCAACTGGGTTTTACTGCAAAGAAGTGCAAAAGAATGCACTTGGGGCATAAGAACCCTGGGCCAACATACCAACTGGGAGGAGAGGTATGAACAGTTACAGAGCAGGAAAGGGACCTAGGTGGTGATCATTTCTGATGACCTGAAGGTAGCCAAGCAGTATGAGAAAGAAGTGGAGAAGGCTGGAAGGATGCTGGGTTGCATAGGAAGGATTCACCAGAAAAAGGGGGCAGTAATAATACTGATCACTGGTTAGGCTGCACCCTCAAGAATGGTGTACAGTTCTGGAAGCCCACCTTTGTAAAGACATAGAGGGTGAGGCAGTACAAGGAGGGCAGCCAAAATGGTGGCCTGCATCAAAAGCCCCATGGTGTTGGGTTCAAGGAACTTAACATGTACTCCCTGGAGAAAAGGAGGAAAATGGGGATATGATAGACACATTTAAATAACACACAGGCAAAAGCAAGGTACAGGAAGGAAGCATTTTGCACAGAAAAGATGCGCAAGAGGGAATCACCTGAGTAGAAGGCGGGAGGTAATAATATCGCTGTACAGATAACTGGTTAGGCCGCACGTCAAGTATGGTGTACAGTTCTGAGTCCCTACCTCTGTAAAGACAGAGAGGTGGGGGCAGTACAAAGAGAGCAACCAATAAGGTGCCTAGCCTGCATAAAAAGATCTATGGGGTAAGACTCAAGGAATTTAACATGTACTCCCTGAAGGAAAGGAGGCAAAGGGGGATATGATAGGGATATTCAAATACATCACAGGCAAAAGCAAGGTACATGAGGGAAGCATTTTCCACAGAGAAAGATGCTCAAGGATAAGGGGTCATGCTATGAAATTAGAAGGGGGAAGGCTCAGAGGAAATGTGAGGAAGTACTTCTTCATGGAGGGAGTGGTAGACACATGGAACAGCTTACCAGTGGAGGCGTGGGGGTGGAAATGGTGACAGGGTTCAAGAATGCATGGTACAGACACAGAGGTGGTGGTGGTGGTGGTAGGGAGACTGGAGACTGAGTAGAGTTTGCAGTGACAATATAGGTAGGAAAAATAGGGCAGGTTAGGTGGGCCATAGGTCCTTATCTAACAACAGATTCTATGTTTCTATCTTTTTTGACTAGCTGGATACATTTAGGAAAACTGATTTTCTTCTGTTTTCTTCAGTTTCTAATGTTGTATTGAGTGTTTCATTAGTTTTAAACCTCTGTTCCAATGAAGTGGCATTGTGCCATGAAATGTTGTGCATTGGTAGAAGCAACAGAGCAATAAAATTGGATTTCAACTAGGAGCAAAACCTTTCTTTCTATTGTTAGGATTTTTGGAGCTGCCTCAGAGAGACTCCTGCAGGCTAGTGGATTGTTGGCCTTTTCATGGCAGTGGGTATCCTGGAACCATATGTTTGTTTCCTAATCAGAAACAGCCTTAAAGAACATGAGCTGAAGCAGGAATTGGAGGTAAAGCTGACCTTCATTAGAGGAAAAACAACCAACTTTTTTAAAAACAGAAAGATACTTAGAATTAAACAAAACTTCAGATGGAACTTGTAGCCAAGTACAACACATAGTTAACATAGACTTGTTGAAGAACATGAAATGTGATCATTATTCCATCCCACCTCAGAAAAGGTTGGGCAGTTAGTTGACTTTGAGTGCTTGGTGTTCTTTTCCCTCCAGTCAATCTCAGGTATACAACTGCATCAATGTTTACCCCAGCTATGTCGAGCTTCATGCACTGTTATGTTCATCTAAGGAAAAAAGAAGAGTCAGATGGGCAAGTTGTTCTCATAAGGATACCAGTTGGACATATACAGTATGCTCATTCACAAGAAGCACATTTGCTGGAAAAGGACCCTGACAGAAGTAGAGACTTATAGCTGAATTTCTAAAGACTCCAACATTTGGATTTTGTATTATGATACAACATGTGAGGACTTTCCATCCTCACAGATTTTCTATTACGCATGAAGAATTTTAAAGAACAGGTGCATTGGTTCTTGGTACTTTTGTCTACCTCTGGACAACCTCTTAAAAAAGCTTAAAATGCTCATGGTTTGAACATCAAAAGAAAATGTATTTTATGTAAAAATACCACAGAATCTCTGAAATTCTGAATTCTGGCACAAAATGTAATCAAATAATTACAATAATAATATTATAAGATTGGTAAAAAATGGTTATGAAATTGAACACAAGCTGTGAGAATATGGAAATCTTTTTCCCTGACTTATATGTGAGCAGTGGTACCCACAAGGATTGGTACTGGGGTCTACTCTGTTTTGTATAGTATATTTACATCTGCTCTGTATGAGGACATCCATAGCAGAGTATTAAAATATGCTGATGACATCAAATTAGGCAGAGCAGCTAGTATGTGGATAGAAATATTCTCACTACGACAAGATCTAGACAGACTGTCCCTATGGATACGGAATAATGGAATGATGTTTAACGTGGATAAATATAAAGTCATACATTTTGGCAAGAAAAACATTAGACATAAATATCTTATAAAATGAATTGTAATTAAGGATAGTGGTGACGAGAAAGATTTGGAGGTACTCATAACTGAAGATTTGAAGAAGGGAGCCCACTGTGATGAGGTAGTGTGTAAATCAAGATGAATCCTAGGCTGTATTAGAAAATCATTTACTGGTCATTCTTAAAAAGTAATAATGCCAATATACAATGCATCCCAGATAGAGTAGTAATATACAGTAACCCCACCTGCCTATTCAGGCCTATCGAGATATGGAGTAGTAATAAACAGTAACCTCACTCACCTTCACAGGTCTACCCCCGATAGGGAGGAGTAGTAGTAAGCAATAACCCCACCTGCCTTCACAGGCCTACCCCCGATAGGAAGCATTTCCAAACAGAACCCTACTTGCCTGCACAAGCCTACCTGGGATACAGAGTAGTATACTACAGTAACCCCACCTGCCTTTACAGGCCTACCCCAGATAGGGGGTAGTAATAAACAGTTACCCCACTTGCCTTTGGAGGTTACCCCATTTTTTTAATTTTATTTATTTATTGAAATGTTTCACCAGGAAGCACACTGAACAACAGGTTGCTCATCTCCCAGTGTGACCCGGAGGATACAGTTGGATGAAAAATTAGACATACAGTTTACCATTTAACATATCCAAGAAATTAAACATTTAATTACATTTTAACAAGACATAGAGTTAAAAAAATATAAATAATCATACAATCGCATTTGTGACATAACATACAATTGAATATATCATACATGTGGAATATGCATTTAATTACAAGTGGCATATCTGAGGAACATAGCACATAAATTTAATGTTGCCTTGGAGCCAACTCCTTGCAGGAATGGATCACAGTTAAGAGGCAGATCATTTAGCAATTATTGAATGAATGAGGTGCAGTGAGGGGGCATCAAGGAGGGCAGAGGGGTAGATGGGGGAAACCAGATGGGGGAAGGAGAGGATAATGATGGGGGAACATTACCAGAGCAAAATGAGCTAAAAATCAGTTGAGAGGGGCAAGTTAACACAGAGCTAGTGCAATCTGGGAGCACCTCAGACAGAGCAAAAAGTGCAAGTTATTAGCTCAAGTGAACTAATTCCTTTGTTTAAGTGCAAGGGGTGGGGGGGCAGAGGAGAGGTGGGAATAAGGGATAGGATAGGGAAGAATGAGTTATACTTGGAACTGGCCCCTTCAGAATGCGTAGATCACTGCCAGTGGTGGAATGAGGCAAGGACTGAGAATAAGGGGCAGGAGTAGGCAAGGTCAAGTTGGGAAGAGATATATTTGAGGGGATGGTAAAGGGAAGAAGGAGAAGGAGGGGTGGTAGAGACTTGCCTAAGACTAGGCCTCTTCAGGATGCTGAGAACCTGCCAGAGAGCAGAGTCAGGTGAGAATGAGTTAGGTAGAAATGATGAAGGGGAAAGGGGAGAGAAGAAAGAGTAATTTCCCAGTGCTGGACCACTCCAGAATGCTGAGAACCCTGCCAGGGGGTAGAACGAGGTGAGGACACATTAGGAAGACAGAAAAGAAAGGATGAAGAGAAAGGAGGGAAGAAAGAAGCTTGCCTAAGACTAGGCCACTCCAGGATACTGAGAATCCTGCCAGAGCACAGAATCCGGTTAGGACTAGTTGGGTAGAAAGGATGGTGGGGGGAGTGAAGGAAGAGTAATTGCCCAGTGCTGGGCCCCTGCCAGGGAATAGAATTAGGTGAGGACAAGTTGGGCAGAGGGAAATAGGGGGGATAGAAGAGGAAAAGAAAAAAAGGAGGGAAGGAAGAAACTCACCTGAGAGTAGACATCACCAGTGTGCTAAGAATCCCAACAGAGGGCAAATTTAGGTGAAGACAAGTTGGGTAGAAAGGAGCGAGGGGGAAGGGAGAGGGAGGATGAGGCTTGCCCAGTGCTAGACCCCTTCAGGATGCTAAGAACCCTGGCAAAGGTCAAAACAAAGCAGGGGCAAGTTGATAATGGAAGAAGGTTAAGGGTAGGAGTGAGGGGGTAAGTGGTGAAGGGAGAGGACTGCGTGCTCAGAAGCAGGCTCAGGGGGATAAAGGTTTAATAGAGGATGTGAGTCATGGAGAGGAGCAGAGGTATAGAAAGATGTTTAAGGAGGGTTAAATCAGGAGCAGTTAGATGAGAAAAAGTTGTGTAAGACAGAGGCAAGGGAGGAGTAGTAGGAGGAGGAGGAGTGCCGTATTTGGGGGGGAAGGAGTTCCAGATTTGCAAGAAACAATGGGTGAAGCCTTACTGACCAATGAGTGTGGTTCAACAGGGGACCAGCAAAGTCAGAAGGATCTGAGGGAGGGGGAGGGGAGGAAGAAAGTGAACATGAGAGGTGGGAAGGAAGTTCTCCTAACCAAAATTTAGAAGTGAGTTTGGCACAATGAGAGAGGCACCTGTTGGCAAGTGAGGGAAAGAATAGGGCATGGTAGAGGTCACAGCGATGTGTGCATGAAGGAGCATCGAGGGCAAAATGACAGAAGGACTTAGAGTGTCCAGTCTGGTTAGGGAGGATTTTGGAGTGGCACCATAGACTATATCACATTAGTCGAAAATGGGGAGGATCATATTCTGGACTAATTCATACCACGCCGTAGGAGGGATGCACCTATGGTTCCTGAATAAGGATCCGAGCATGGGACGCAGTTTTTTCAGGATGGCGTCAATGTGACCAGAGAAGTTGACTTGTTGTTCTAACCAAACCCCAAGGTATCTGAATGAGGAGGTGTCCTCTAGGATTGTCCCATCAAGGGTATGGAAAGAAGTTAAAGGATGGAGTCTAGAGACTCTCTGCCTAGTGCCAATGGTCATCAAGACAGTCTTTTTGGCATTTAGGAATAGTTGATATGAGGCAAACCATGGCTGAACCTGGTGGGAGTCATGCTGAAGGGTGGTTGCTACATCAGCAGGGCATTTGCCAAAGGAGAACAGGACAGTGTCGTTGGCATACATATGGATAGAGGAGAAGGGGGAGCATACTGAGGGCAAGTCATTTAGGAAGATGGAGAAGAGAATGGGTCCAAGCACTGAGCTCTTTGGGACTCCTGTGGAAATAGGGAGTGGGGGGAGAGATTGTATCCTGGATCTTGACTTGATTGTGTTTTGCCTGAGAGGTAGGCTCTAAACCACTTTTGGGCAGAAGTAGACAACCCAGCAGCTGTAAGGGAGTCAAGAAGTAGGGTATGGGAGACTGTGTCAAAAGCCTTGGTGAGGTCAACAAAGAAGGCAGACATAATGAGGCCATTATCCATCCCGGTGAGGATGGAGTCAGTGAGCCTGAGTAGGGAGGTGGTAGTGGAGTGGTTCTTCCAAAAGTCAGATTGGAACGGGGTGAAAACGGAAGACTCATCTAGGAAGGAGGTTAGTTGAGAGAGGACCAGGTGTTCTTGGAGTTTAGCAAGGGCAGGAAGGAGGAAGATTGGGTGAAAATTTGCAGGGGAGGAGGGGTCACCACCCTTTGGGAGAGGGAGGACCACCGCTTGTTTCCAGGATGAAGGGACAGATGAGGTTGAGAAGGAGAGATTTAGGATTAAGGAGAGAGGGTAGGCTATAGCAGAAACTGAAAGGTAGAGGAGATTAGGGTCAAAGTCATCCGGTGATGAGCCTTTAGAAGGATTAAGAGAGAGAAGGGACATTAGTGTTTCCTCTGGGGAGACAGCAGAAAAGGAGAAGGAAGGGTAGGCTCAGAGGTGTTGAGTGCTTGTGTGGGAGGATGAGGACAAGGGAGGTTAGAGGGGAGGGACTTTAGAAGTGCTGTGGTGCAGGAGGTATAATAAGAGCTAAACTCTTGAGCCACTGTGCATTGTTCAGAGACCAATAAATTGTTTATTTTAAGCACTGGGGGAGGCGGATGTGAAGGGGGGATAGGGCATGTACCACTTTCCAGAATTTGGAGGAGGAATTCATGATCTTGAGAAAAGATGATTTAAAATATTCAGACTTTGCAAGTCTGGTAGCTTTTGTGCAGGCATTTCTTAACATGCGATTCCTGGCATAGTCCGGGGAAAGATGGGAAGCCTTATATTTCCACCAAGCTTTGTCTTGCTCCCTTAGACAGGTCAGTGACAGGCAGATAGGAAGTAGCAGCAAACAGTAACTCCATCCACCTTCACAGGCCTACTCCAGATAGGGAGTAGTAATAAATGATAACCCTGTCTGCCTTCACAGGCCTCTCCCAGACACAGAGTAGTACCAAACAGTAACCCTCCTGCCTTGAAAGCCTACCCCATACTGGAAGTAGTAGCAAACTGTAACCACACCTGACTGCACAGTCCTACCTCAGACTGGGAGTAGCACCAAACAGTAACCCCACCTGCCTTTGAAGCCTACTCCAGATAGGGAGTAGTACTAAACAATAACCCTATCTGCCTTTATGGGCCTACCCTAGATAGGGAGTAGTAATAAACAGTAACCCCACCTGCCTTCGCAGACCCAGCTTAAATATGGAGAAGTATTAATTACATCCCCACCTGTCCTCTGTTGTGCAGAATCCCTTGTGCTCTGCAGATGAACACAGTAAGATGCCACACTACTGCTTCATAGCACTCATATGTTGGGGTAATTCATGTGAGAGATCATGACAGATACTGGGAATTACAGTATATATAGCACTACAGTCATGCTATTGGGTGGCAGTAGCTGTATGTATCAGCCCAGAACAATTGCACTGTTCACAGCTGCTGACCTCCCACCCCCACCCACACAATTCAGTGCCTCCTCCACATTCCCATCCTGTCAGTCACCACACAATTCCAGATGCAGCCATACAATTTGAACTCCAGGAGCTACAAAAAAAAAAGAAAGCCGCTTTGTAGCTCAGTGGCTGCTCTTGCCAACCTCTGTTGCTAGCTTGCTTACTGTTTGTGCTGTATGCATGCACTCAGTCACATTCATTCAAAATAGTTCTGCCTTGGCAGCCTTTTTGTGCCTTCAAAATCCTCTTCATATACCACTGTGCCCTGTGTGCTTTGTAGTATATTTGGGCTATCCACTTCGTGCCACACTGCAGGGTCCTTTGAACATGGCTCCATTCACTTTTGGACATGTAATGTCCACTAAGTGCAGAGGTATTCCTGTTAGGGCCATGTTAACCTTCTAAATATGAGGCTCAAAGAGTCTTTTGAAAATGAATTATCAAATTGTACTGCAATATGAAAGCTCAGATAGGCTAGACTATATGTGATATAAGCTCTACTCAATGTATATTTTGGATTGGAATGATAAGATTGTTGGTATAGAAAATACAGATTTACCCAGGGCAAATGAAGTAAAATAAAATAGTTTTTAAATGTCTTACACTATTACAGGATTTGTTGCAAATGGTGTAGGGAACCACAGCTCGGATGACATCTCTATTGTAATGTGAATGGGTGTTGGTGGCCATTTAGAATACTGTGAATCTAAATAAAGAATAGTGGTTAAAAGCAGCATTCTGGCTGAGTGTGTTGCCTATCTCCTTATGTCTGACTGTTGTCTTATAGCCCAGAAAAGTCTGTAAAACTTTCTTCTGAACCACTTGATCAAATTTCATAAAAATGCTAATAACTTGAAATTATATCTTCCCTTTGCCTTCTTCATCCAGGGAGAAGTTGATTAAGAAAAGTTCAGAACAGCTGATGCAATTTATCATTCTCAAATTTGTAAATGTCATCCTGCATATTTTATTTGCCAGCAACAACTATGTTCAAGAATAGTACAGATCAAGGACACACAGTTTGCAACTTGCAGTGGCGTAGACTAGATGAAAGCTACATTAAAATATGAAAGGTTCCATAAAAGCTACCTATTTTAAATCAGTCTGTTCTAAATGCTACAAGTACCTTCTTACAATAAAAAAGGAGCTATACCTGCTAAGCATGCCTGTGTATACTAATTAAATTTCAATGTTAAATTACTTCACATCATAAGATGATTTCATTCTAAAAACTAGAACACCATAGCATAATCCACTTCCCCTGAAAGGATTTAAACAAATGAATTAAATTACTTAGTTTGCTATTCATGCAGTCTATATTTTACAGTATTTCAAAGAGGAAAACTTTTTGTGCCTTAAACAAGTAACATTCTACATTTGGTGCCATGAATGTGACTTTTTATAGAACCTAGGTCACCCAAAAAATTACTTACCTTTAAATTTTATTTGAACCATTCTCTTGCCTTTTCCTGGTAAGTTCTTCACTTTTTTCACATGAATACTTAATGCCATTTTTAATTGTCACTTTTCCTTTGACTTCAAGTAAGAAACGTTATTTCTTACTGCATAGTGTAGTACATCCTCACCTATGCATGAATGGTTCACTTTTTGCTGGTTTGTGCTAAGCAAGCAATTGCAGGGAAATGTCTATGCAAATTCTGGATGATTAAATGATTAGAATCTTTAGATGAAAGAATCTAATACATTAGCAACAAAGTTCAGTTGTAATAACATGCTTAGTTCATTTTCATAGACTGACGTAACTTGGTAGATACGGGAACATGAACAAGTGTCATTGGTTCTGCTAGTAGCACTCTCATCTACAAGCCAGGCAGATCACATGCTTATATGGTACAGTAAAGTGTCAGATCAGGCAAATACCAAGCAATGATGATGAAGTTCTGCAGTGAGGGGAAAGGTTGCACTGTTGAGGTACTAATTTGTGCAACAGACAGCAAATCAAGGTCCCTTCTGACTATTTCTGATATTCCCCGCCCCTTGCCAGTGTCATTGCTAACATTTCTTTTCTATGTAGCAGTTTCAAATACAAAATGGCTGTATTTCGCATTAGTGTGCTTAATGACTGATGTATGTATACTGCATAGTGTCCTTGCAGTATCAAATATCTAACTTGCGGCTTTGTAACATGCTTTAGAATACAGTGAGTATGAAAGTCAGTATATACAGTAGATATAGATATAGATATAGACAGATAGTTAGTTACATGCATACATACATACAAACAAACAAACATACATACAAATATAACTCTTATAGAGCAACAAGCTATGAATGATCTTGCTATATCCAGCAGAACTGGGTGTGATTCCCACATCCTCCACTTACAGAACATATTGAGTGACACTGAGCAGGTCAATTAATTTCCTTGTGCTGCCAGATCACCCTTGTAAAGGATCTTGTGTCCAGATGCCATACCTGATAACCAAAGAATAACATTAAACTAAGTAAAATTATATTCTAACAACCAAATACCATTTTTGTACTGAACAGGTCAGGTATGAGTATAGGTTTCAGACAGTTCACTGAATAGAATCTTATGGTAGGTGACATGTAGGAAACTGACACACATAATTTGTATGAATTGATGGAGGATGAAACCTACTGTATATACTAACCAACTGGGCATACAGAAGGAGTTGGGCCCTGCTCAGCCTTGAAAGAGGGTAAAGCAGGAGGGTCTAATTTAAGCTGGCAGATGCCTAAAAAATTTATTTTTTGTCATTTGCAGTAGTGTTTCTGTGTTTCAGTGTATGACCTGGTCCACTCTGCAGTAATTTGGAGTTAGGAGATGGAGAAGCATACCGTGCATGCATGCAATCTATTGAAGAAAGCAAAAGGAAGTATGTTTATTTTATTCAAAAGACTTTGGTGAATAGTTGCATTAATTAATATAAAGAGCATGATATTTGGGGAGGGGAGGTGGTAACAGACTAAAATAAACAGACTCCCTATACTGATGAACTTCAAACTGTACACATACTTTTCATAACTGTGAACAGCTTGAAAGTAGAGATGCAGTGAATTATTAATCCGCCGGCGAAGTGGACGCCAAGTGGGCACTTCGTGTCCGCGGAGCACAACACGAAGAGTGGACCCTGCAAAGTGCTCACTTCATGTTATTATTATCACTTTGCTTTGCCATTATACCTTAAAGTGAGAAGAAAATTGGCACATCACATGGCTTGCAGTACTGTAAGTCACATGCTTTAGCCAGGCAGGAAGGAAGTGAGTCACAGAAGCAGTTTCACTTTCTCCTTTGCATTTGTACAGAGAGAAAGCATTTGTGAGAGGAGAGGAGTTACTGCTTGCCTTTCATTGCTTTTCAGAGCCAGAACAAAACACAGCTTTTTTAAAAGCAATTTTATTTAGTTTTTGTATTGTATTTGTGTTTTCTTGTTAGTGAATATTTTGTATAAGTTTTGTTTTGTTTTGTGTGTGTGTGTGTTTGTGCCTGACTGTGTGTGCATGTGTCCACTATCTGTGTGTGTGTGTGTGTGTGTGTCGACCTGTGGACTTCAGGAGGATGGACGGTCACATTGGAGAAGGTGAGTCACTGGCCCATGGGCGTGGTAGGAGGGGAGGAATGTGGACCCATGCAGGGGGTGCCGTCGGGTGATATTGGACTGCTCCTGACTCCTGGCAGGTGTTGCTTCCCCCATTGAAGCAACAGGAGCAGCAGCACCAGTGCCACCAGTGGCTTCTGTGTGTGCACCTTCTCCACCACTACCATCACTACCACCACCACTAGCAGCAGCTGTTGGGGGTCTAGCAGCACCCCCTCCACAGCCACAGGAGGTAGCCCCGGAAATTGTAGGTGGTGGGACTTATGCAAGATGTGTAAGGACTGTGTCTGGTCTCCACCGCAGCTCTCCAGTGTGTTAGTTTTTTTAATTGTGTGGGGGAGACAGCACAGTAGTGGAGTGCCATGTGCATGGTGTGCTGGTGCACAGTGACCCCCCTGGGACATATTTGGGGACCGGTGGCCAGTGCATCCACATGCTGCATCACCATAGGGCAGAGTGGCAGGCTGCCACGAAAGGGTACAGGTGACCACCTGCTGGCCCTTCCATGGCAGTGGCCGAGGGTGCTGCGGGGGTGGGAGATGTTCCTTGCAGTCACTGCTGCAGCAGGAGGAGGAGGGCTACTACAGCAGCTGCTCCACCACTACCACCACAGCCACCAGCACCACCCTGTCCGCTACCAGCCCCACTACCTGGATTCCCCACTGCAATGGACCCCGCCACAGTCCCTGCAACCCAGTTTGACATTGGCCTGGTGTGAGCAGCGCTCAAGGAAAATAATGAGCGGTTCAGTGCTTTGGAGCAGTAGGTGAATAGAGTGGAAGCACAGCAGCAGCAAATAATTTCAGTGCTGCACCTGCTGCTGGACCACCACGGCATCTCACAGCTATAGTAAGAGCGGGGATTGTTTTCTGCTCCCCAAACCCACCCCTGACCCCACCCCACTAATGTGTTGTACTTTTCTTGTATGTTTTTTGTTTGTTATTGTTTAATCATACCCATTTTCTCTTCGAGAGGAATCTTTCTTGCACCACATAGTACAATACATTTTTGTGAAAACCACCCATAATTTCATTACAGTGTGTCACGTGATGGAGGAATTCCTGTTCTGAAAATCTGTCCACATTCTGCCTCCCTTCTCAGCAACATTAGGACGTGATGGCAGGGAGAGCACGTATGTATGCTCCTTACAGTGAATATCCGATTGTTCAGCAGGTTTCCGAATGTTTATGTTATAATGACCAGTTTGTGGTGAAATGCGTGGCCTCGTTTCCAGTAAGAAGAGCCTTGTTAGTGGAAACATCCCTCATTTCACCACAAAGTGAACCTTATAACATAAGGAAACATTGGGATAGCTGCCGGACATTCACTATAGTGGAGCTTGCACCTGCACTCCCCCTGGCATCACGCCCCAACGCTGCTGAGAAAGGGTGAGAATGTTAGTGGCTTTTCTAATCGGTAATTCCTCCGTCACATGACTCACTGTAATGAAATGATGGGTGGTTTTCACAGAAATATATTGCACTCTGTGGAGCAAGAGATATTCCAGTGGTAGTAATGCCCCCAAGTATTAGTTTATGTGCATCACCATAACTATGTAATGTGTTGAATGTCTAAAACAGCAGCTCAACAATCTGTTGATAACTCTGACCTATATTTTTTAATGCTATGTTACAAACTCCTTTACTTACATCCTGACTGACTGGAATGATACGAGAATTTCCAGTAGTTGATTCTGCTGTACTACCTTTTTTCATGTGTGAAATAATGAAAGGAGCATTCCTTTTAAATTGGTGCTGACCAGGTCTTTGTCCTTGTTTTCCTCTGCTTTTCTCCATCACATCAAGTAGTTGTTATATATCACTTCTGTTAAGTAACAGTTATGAATCATGCAGTGTTTTATGACACCATTGAACAATAGTTATTGAAAAGCAGCTACAAATAAATACAAACCTGGTCCGAACAATATTGGAAGACGTGCTTATTTTTTTTTTTTTCATACATGGAAAAAAACAGTCAAGTAAGTAAAGCAGACATAAAGTGTGAAAAGAATTGTATCATTCAAGTCACGACTCAGACGTAAGTAGTGGTGGCTGTGGTAATGTAAAGCAGCATAACAAAGTACAGTTCAGAACTGTGAGAACATTCTTGCAATGCTGCTTTAATTGTAAAAATATCAGTGTGACAACATGAGCTCACAGCAACAATCACAGAACACACACAAGTGGCACAGAGTCCCCAGATTTTTTTCTGCAGGCCCAAAATGCATCCTGCTTGTGTGCAGAAAATTCACAAGTGGTTACGCAGTAAAATGAGACTGTTTCAGCACATATAAAGTCCCCCAGAATTAATGGCGCACTCAGTCATGCTCACAAAAGTGACACAGAGTCCCTAGATTTTTTCTGCATGACCAAAATGCATCCGCCTTGTGTCCAGAAAATTGACAAGTGGTAGCGAACTGAAATGGGATTGTTTCAGCACATACAAAGTTCCCCAAAATTAATGGCGCACTCAGTCATGTGAACAAAAGTGGCACAGAGTCCCCAGATTTTTTCTGCAGGCCCAGAATGCATCCTCCTTGTGTACAGAAGCTTGACAAGTGGTAACGAAGTGAATGGGATTGTTTCAGCACATATAAAGTCCCCCAGAATTAATGGTGCACTCAGTCATGTACGCAGTGGTGGCACAGAGTCTCCAGATTTTTTCTGCAGGCCCAAAATGCAACCTCCTTGTGTGCAGAAAATTGCCAAGCGGTTACACAACGAAATGAGACTGTTTCAGCACATACAAAGTACCCGAGAATTTATGGCGCAGTTACTCATGCGCGTAGTGTCCCAGAATAAAACAATGACCATGAGCGAACTGTTGCTGGTCCAATGTGTGCTGTGATTCGAGCAAATGCAATGTGTTCATCTCAACTGGATGGAAAGGTCACCTTTGTCTGTACACTAATAGTAGCCTTGGCGAGTTGATATATATAGATATTTCTGTACTTTGTAGGTGAGGGGGTTGACATGGACATGTACTCATGGTATTGTTCTGTATCATTCACAGGTCACAGATACTGTTGGTGTGCACATTCCAGTGCTCGACTAGAACTTTTGGTGTAGAAATGTGCAATGGATAGCTATCAAGCACAAGAAGGTAAGTGCTTTTATTTTTTTTTTGGGGGGGTAGGGGAAGCATATTTGCAGGTTTGTCTGTAATGGTTTCTTATTTTCTAATTTCTTCACAGATTTCATCTGCATCCTTCCTGAGTCTGGTTGTTAATGATGGTCATGGTTACCTAATGAAACAACTTCTGCATGTTGTATGTGCACCCCAGCCCGGGAGGGAGGTGCCTGATGTTGAAGAACTTGTTTGGATAAAGCCACTTTGTCAGAACAACAAAGCATCTGCAAGTTTCCTAAAAAATAATGAATGACTCCTTACAACTTAATTGTTACAGTATGTGTCCCTCCCTGGTTCTCAAATCTCAATCCCTAAAGTCAAGTTACATTTCAAAGCCACATCTTGTCAACTAACACAACCTGTGTGCAATATTTGCTGCAGTCTTTACAAAACAATGAAACAGATGAAAAAAATCTTCATACTTACCAGAATGGATTTCACATGGATATTACATCGCTTCCTCTCTGTACGGTACAGCTACAGTACCATTCCCAACGAGTTTTAGCGATGGAGCCTTTTTTTTGTTACCCTGTAAAAGAAACAAAAAAAGTGTACTGTATGTGATTTACCATTGCGGCTCTGAAAAGCTACAGAAAACAAAACATACAACTAAAGGAAGTGAAGCAGCATAACAAACTTGAGTACACATACTCACTTTATGGTTTAAATATTAAGAAGCTTTCTATCTCTGGATGATGGATGTGGTGGTCCGGACAAACTCATGGTGGCAGTGGATAACATCAGTCCCGGTGGTGGTGGTTCGTGGGGCAGACAGGCATATGATGGCAGACTTGGATAACATCAGTCCTGGTGGTGGTGGTCTGGGGGGAAGACTGACTCATGGTGGCAGTAGATAACATCAGGCCCAGTAGTGGTGGTGGTCCAGAGCAGACAGACTCATGGTGGCAGTGGATAATATCAGTCCCAGTGGTGGTGGTTCGGGGGACAGACAGACTCATGGTGGCAGACTTGGATAACATCAGTCCTGGTGGTGGTGGTGGTGGTTTGGGGGGGCCAGACAGACTCATGGTGGCAGTGGATAACATCAGTCCCAGTGGTGGTGGTGGTCCGAGGGGGCAGACAGACTCATGGTGGTAGTGGATAATATCAGTCCTGGTAGTGGTGGTCTGGGGGCAGACAGACTCATGGTGGCAGTGGATAACATCAGTCCCAGTGGTGGTGGTTCGAGAGGCAGACAGACTCATGGTGGCAGACTTGGATAACATCAGTCCTGGTGGTGGTGGTCTGGGGGGGCAGACAGACTCATGGTGGCAGTGGATAATATCAGTCCCAGTGTTGGTGGTTCGGGGGACAGACAGACTCATGGTGGCAGACTTGGATAACATCAGTCCCAGTGGTGGTGGTGGTCCGAGGGGGCAGACAGATTCATGGTGGCAGTGGATAACATCAGTCCTGGTGGTGGTGGTCTGGGGGCAGACAGACTCATGGTGGCAGTGGATAACATCAGTCCCAGTGGTGGTGGTTCAAGAGGCAGACAGACTCATGGTGGCAGACTTGGATAACATCAGTCCTGGTGGTGGTGGTGGTCTGGGGGGGCAGACAGACTCATGGTGGCAGTGGATAACATCAGTCCCGGTGGTGGTGGTCCGGGGGCAGACAGACTCATGGTGGCAGATTTGGATAACATCAGTCCCGGTGGTGGTGGTCCAGGGGGCCAGACAGACTCATGGTGGCAGATTTGGATAACATCAGTCCCGGTGGTGGTGGTCTGGGGGGGCAGACAGACTCATGGTGGCAGTGGATAACATCAGTCCCGGTGGTGGTGGTGGTCCGGAGGCAGACCGTCTCATGGTACCAGACTTGGATAACATCAGTCCCGGTGGTGGTGGTCCAGGGGACAGACAGGCTCATGATGGCAGACTTGGATAACATCAGTCCTGGTGGTGGTGGTGGTCTGGGAGGGGCAGACAGACTCATGGTGGCAGTGGATAACATCAGTCCTGGTGGTGGTGGTCCGGGGGCAGACGGACTCATGGTGGCAGACTTAGATAACATCAGTCCTGGTGGTCATGGTCCCGGGGGGGTCAGACAGACTCATGGTGGCAGTAGATAACATCAGTCCCAGTGGCGGTGGTCCGGGGGGACGGACAGACAGACAGACTCATGGTGGCAGTGGATAGCATCAGTCCCTGTAGTGGTGGTCTGGGGAAGACAGACTCATGGTGGCAGTGGATAACATCAGTCCCGGTGGTGTTGGTTCTGAGGGGGCAGACAGACTCATGGTGGCAGTGGATAACATCAGTCCCTGTGGTGGTGGTTCAGGGGGCAGACCGACTCATGGTGGCAGACTTGGATAACATCAGTCCCGGTGGTGGTGGCCTGGGGGAAAGACAGACTCATGGTGGCAGTAGATAACATCAGGACTGGTGGTAGTGGTCTGGAGGGGGCAGACAGACTCATAGTGGCAGTAGATAACATCAGACGCGGTAGTGGTGGTCCGGGGGAGACAGACTCATGGTGGCAGACTTGGATATCATCAGTTCTGGTGGTGGTGGTGGTCTGGCCGGCCAGACAGACTCATGGTGGCAATAGATAACATCAGGCCCGGTAGTGGTGGTCCAGGGGAGACAGACTGATGGTGGCAAACTTGGATATCATCAGTCCTGGTGGTGGTGGTGGTGGTCTGAGGGGCCAGACAGACTCATGGTGGCAGAGGATAACATCAGTCCTGGTGGTGGTGGTCCAGGGGGGGCAGAGAGACTCATGGTGGCAGGCTTGGATAACCTCAGTCCTGGTGGTGGTAGTTGTTGGGGGGCAGACAGACAGACTCATTATGGCAGTGGATAACATCAGTCCCAGTGGTGGTGGTTCGGGGGGGCACACCGCCTTTTAAAAACCTCAATTAAAACCTGCAAACATTAACCACATCATCATCCTCATGAAGAAAACTGCCTTCACAGTCATCGATATTTGAAGTCTCACCACTGGGAAATTCTCTCTCCATTGTGTCGTCATCTACGTCAGTGGTGGGCTGTTTCAGGCAGTCACTGCCAGTGCCACCAGGATGCTCCATTGCCACATCCGCAATACCACCATGACTAGGCCGTGGTATGAATACTGAGGTTACAGTCTGTGCTGGTATGTGCCTCTCATTCATTTTAATGAATGTTAGCAAACTAACATCTACAAGAGACAGGTTTGTCTGACGATCCCTGTCTATTGCATCTGCTGAGCTGAATAACCTCTCAACACTTACACTGGAGTGTGGGCATGTAAGGTACTTCAGTGCCACTGCAGTCAGCTCTGGCCATTCACTGACCTTTCCACTCCAGTACAAAAGAGGATCTTCACTTATTGTCAGATGCCTGTTTTCAGACAAACCATTCTCTGTGCCGCACTAAGTCCAATTATTGATGCATCATCCTGTTCTCCTGAATCATTTATTTCACAAATACCCACTTGGGACAAAGCCCTTCCAAAGCTGGTCAATGCCAGCTACTTTGGATGACAGACCATCTGGAACTACAGTCTCCTTCTCCTTGCAGGATATGCTTGATGGTCCTCCAGGTACACCTTCAGCCGGATTATGTTGCTGAGGTATACTGACCTTGGCACGTGACTTCTGTGCCCCAAGAACCAAGTACAGCAGTTGACCACTGATATTTTTTTCCTGTTCAGGCCCTCCCTTCAGTACTGATGCAATTTCATGTTTGTATCATGGGTCCAGCACTGTTGCTATGGCAAAGTTGTCACTACGCTGAATGCTCACAATGTGACAATTCTAGTCGAATACTGTCAGCATCTTGCAGCAACATACTACGACCACTGTGTCCAGCAACATCAAGGCTATGCTGTACATTCACCAACGTCTGCCTCAGTACCTGCAGCAGTGGAATTGATTGGCTAATGGAGGCAGACTCGCCACTCACTGCTTGTGTGGCATGTTCAAAAGGCCGCAAAATTGTTATTACAGAGTCCATGAGGTGCCACTGTTCGGGTCGTCATAGACATGGAGGCCCCAGAACTGTCATGGCTAGTGTGCATAACATGATATTCTGAGATGCTTTGTACTGTTCATACAACCTCTTTGCCATGTATAATGTGGAGTTCCATCGGGTGACAACTTCCAGCTTCAAGTGGTGCTGAGGCAGACTGTTTAGTATCTGCAACTGCCGGAATTGTTCACAGGCCTTTCCAGATCTTGAAAAGTGAGAGCAGATAAGTCACGCAATGGTCAGCATTTCCTTTATATCAGGGTGCTGCAGAAACTCCTGAACCACAAGATTTAAACAGTGGGCCATGCATGGAACATGAATACAACACCATTCGTGATGCATTTCATCACATTTGACCCATTGTCACTTGCTTTGAACCCATCTCTTGGGGACACAGGGTTTATCCATCTGTCAGTTTCAGTCAGTACCATATCCAACATGTTCTCATCAGTGTGTGAACAGGTCACACTGTGTATAGCAATCATTGTATGCAGTCGAATTCCAGGAAGATTGCTACTACGACAATCCACCTTACCGCACTGATTATTCACTCTACCAACATCACAAACAACCCCCGGCACCTGCGCCCAGTGTGCAGTTATACACAGATATGCACTTCCCACTGTTTTGCCACTTGTCCACATATCCATACTTACATGGATGAATGGAGAGGAGGAATGTTGAAGGGCATGTCTTACTGAGTCGGACACAGCGTGGAACAACTCGGGGACAACACGGGTAGAAAAGTATGTCATAGATGGGACTTTTCATTTTGAACAGGCACATGCAGCAAACCACTAGAACCCAGAATTCTCCATAAAGGAGAAGGGCAAAAGATCAATTGCCAGCATTTCTGCTACAGCAGCATTGAGTTCAAATGACACTGTATGATTCAGGGGGGACTTTAGCTTATGCGCAAAAACACTCTGTAAAGTGGGCTGTCTTAAATGTTTTACACATGGTGTGTTGATCACAAATGGTTGTGCTCTGTGATGAATGGCATTGGCAGGGCATGGAGTGTGGTCATTTGATGAAGACGATTGCACAGGTGATGATGACAAACCCAGAAATTGTTATTTTGCCAGATTTGCCAACCGGAGTTGATGTACTACATGCACTAGACATACTGCATTCACCATCACCACCACCACCACCAAAATTGCTACTCTTACCAGCACTGGAAAACATTTCAAAGTCATTATGGTCCTCCACCTCATCATGCCTGTAGTAGTTCTCTGCTCTTATTACCACACTACTGCACACATTTAATTTCCTACTAGGCTTAACAGTCATGGAAGTGGATAACATGTTGGCTATGGTTGCCTGTGACATGGGTGAACACCCCACTGTGGTATTAGCTGCCAGCTTGTGCTGGGTCCAAAGTGCCTATTCTTAAGATGCATATGCTGTCCTCCTGTGACCAGATGACTCACTTTTTTACCTCGACTCACATGCACATGGCAAACCTGGCAGATTGCACCTGAATCATCATTTGCATCTTGAACAAAAAAAAATCCCAAACAAGGGAGTGTGATACTCTGCTTTTAACATGTCCATGATGATGTGGCTTATTTAAGTCTGTTATTTTAAGCACTGAAGTGGGGGTGATGTTTTGGGCACGGCACACCTGGACTGCAACTGACCACCATGACTACCTATCATATTGATTACTGGCTCATCATCATCATCAACTAAAGCTGGTACATCACAAGTTTTTACTAGGGAAGGATTCCTGCAAACAGACTCAGACACAGCCACTTTTAATTTCTTTTTCTCCAGTTCCCAACTGGGGTCAATTACATAATCATCATCATATTCATCAGTGTCACACACATCCACATCTTCTGCTTAGATGCTAGCATGTGGACTGCATGTTGCAACAACAGCGACATCATCATCATCATCATCATCAGCAGCAGCAGCATCTACACCACCATCACCAGGGACACTGGTTTACTGGGATTGAGAAAGGGCAAATTCCATTTTGCACATTGTAAAAAACGGTACTGTCACCGGTGTCTGCTAAGCCAAAATCCGGCTTTACCAGTGTTTGGTTTTGTGTACTTTATTTAACAATTTTTAACTGTACTAACATGCATTTTAGCAGCTTTGACCCCCACTATTGCACATCCTTCCATCCTTGTACCAATTTAGAGTTATTTTAGGTACAAAATATGATGGCAGCAACAGCACTACAGCCCCCATCCCTGAGATGTGATGGAAACAGCAGCAAGGCCCCCATCCCTCTGGTGTGATGGCAGTACCAACAACACTACAGACCCATCCCTCTGGTGTGATGGCGGCAGCAGCAGCACTGCGGTCTCTATCCATTAGGTGTGATGGCAGCAGTACCACATTCCGCATTTCTCAGGTGTGATTGCAGTATCAGCACTATGGCTCCCATCCCTCAGGTGGGACAGCAGCAGTACAACATTTCCCATCCACCAGTGGTTATGGCAGAAGCACTATGGCTCCTGCCTCTCGGGTGTGATGGCAGTATCAGCACTATGGCCCCCATCCCTCTGGTGGACAGCAGCAGTACAACATTTCCCATCCACCAGTGGTTATGGCAGAAGCACTATGGCCCCCCGCCTCTCAGGTGTGATGGCAGTAGCACACGTAATCCACATCCCTCAGGGATGATGGCAGTAGTGACAGCACTATGATCCTTTCTTCAACACCCACACCCCACATGCACAAGTTACAAATTACTTAGTCTCTTTGCTTGTTAGAACTCAGATGTGAATTAATCTGAACCACCACCACTACTAAGGTGGACCACATTTGTTTTTTCCTATCATTTAACTGCTTGAATTGGATTTCTGCCTGTGACGCCACTGACCAGAGTTTGGGAACAGGTTTGGGTGTTGGAGGACCGGCCGGGGGTGAAGGCTTGAGAGTCCAACGACCACCTGCCTTCTCCTGGGAGAGAGGGTATATTCACAGCTCAGCATTTGCTGGCCCCAGGTGGAGGCTGGACGCATGGCAACACATTGGCCCTCACTGCAGAAGAGAGCGTGATGGACATCAGCTTGTGCCTTGACATCATGTGGCCTGTCACGCTCTCACGAAAATAGAAAAACACCTGCTGGCCACACAGAGGATGGTTTCTGGTCCCTCCATAAGCATGAAGCCCCAGACACATGTATCTGTTCTGTCCCCTGTTAGCCTCCCACAGGGGCCCACCGATGAAGGGTTACTTTGGGTTACCTGGTAGCATGGCCATAAGGGGCAGTGGATGATGGTGGTGGGGACTCAGCAGCAGTGGTAGGGGGACTTGGCAGGCCTGAAGGAATGGATGGCCAGAGGGTAGGAGGAACAAAAAAAACTGCCTGAATTTGCTTCTTTGAAATAGTCTCTTCACCTAAAAAAAATCACAAGTGATTAGTGGAGGACTTTCTAATGCATCTCACAAACATGTGGATTTCTTTTTTTCCCTTGGTCTCCATGAAAAGGGTGTCTCTCAGTTTTCATGTCTGAGCTCAGATGTGAATTGAGCACCACTCTGCCCACCAGCATCATACAGCCCCTGGGGTCTTACCGTCTGTGTCATTGAATGTACTTTCAAAAGCCACTGGCCAAGCATAAGTACACTTAAACACGTAACATTTTCTTTTTATTAAAGCAGTCTGTCAGAAAACTTTTTGTTGTCACAGAGACTGACACAACAGGTGGGAGAGAAGGTGCAAATGATGAAATGGGCAGACTAGGTGGGCCATCAAAGTCTATGTTTCTATCCCATTCACCTAAATAAGTAGTAAGGCAGCTTGTGCCTTGTGAACATACTTTCATTCAGACTCATTTTCAATCAAACAACTGAGGATTTTGGATGGCCCTGCTGATTATAAACTTGAATAAACTAGTTGGTAACAGTGATCCTGTGCTTAGCAATCTATATCCTAGATGTTCATATGCAAAAACTACAATAAAAACCTGACTAAAGTCTAAAAACAAGCTTATAAAACGCAAAATGTATCTGAACATTTATGTTTACCTATACAAAATCATTGCAGCCCAAGTAAAACTCAAGTAAATTACATGCTACCCTGACTACTGTATGATGAAGTCAACATATATTGGTATTTGTTTTATATTTTTTGTAAACCGGGTAAGCCCACTAGGCAGAACTGCCTGTTTTCAGAGGTGATCCAGGAGCATTGCAGAGGTTAAATGACTTGCTTGGAGTCACACAGTATGCAAGTGGAGGTTGTGGGAATCACACCCAAGTCTTCTAAATGTACTCAGTTCGATCACTGTTTGTTACTCTAACCACTAGGCTATACTGCCAGCCATAACACCCATATATAATGTTTTAATATATGATTTCAATAATAGTGCACAGTACCTACAGTGCAAATTATAAACATTGAACACTTTGCAACATTTTACTAAAACTGAATTATTTCCCTCTCCATCTGCTTATGTTTTCTTACACCAAGGTGGGTGTATAGTTGACAGAGCACTGTAAATAGCCTGAGGTTGCACTATTGCTTGCAATGCCAGGGACTCGGGATCTGAAGTGAATTCCCATTGCTAGAGGTCTGGCCAGGGGAGTAGGATCGAGCACCTGGGGGGCTGCTCTCCTTCTCTGGGAACGGTGGCCTGCAGGTCCTGCTGCTTTACTGCCACCTAGGTGACCACAGGTGGTGGTGCAATGAGACTGCAGAGCAATCAGGAAGAGAAGAAGCTAGCCAGGATCTGGAGTTGCTGCATGTCTCTATTTGCCCTACTTCCTTGGATCCCCTCAAGTGTTGGTGCCCTCAGAAACAGAGGCCAGAAAACCAGTAACAATCAACCCACATCGGCTGCTGGTAGAAGGGACCTAGCTGCCCCAGACTTCATAGCCAGTTTCCATGAGGGACCCACTGGGCTGCCCAACACACATTAAAGGACTGTGGAGGAGTGACCTGGGGTCCTCTCCCTTCCCACCTGGGGGGTACAGCCTAGGCAGGATGGGGGCAGGCTCACAGGAGCTCCTGAGCATTACCTGGGGTGAAGCTAGGGGATACCCAGCCTAGGGATCTCTGAAAAGTGGAGACTGATGCTGTGAGAAGGGGGCATAGAAAGAGAAAATAAAAACATTTAAAAATATGCTGAAATCTTAGGGATTCTGTGCAGAGAAATGCAATTTTCGTGAGGCACCGGTACAAGAATTCAAAATCCGCAAACCAAGCAGGATTCCATGATTTTTACTGGTGTTACCGGTATAAACGGAAAACCATTGTCCCTGACCATCACCTGATATTTTTTTCACTACACTGTGAATCACTGCATGGAAAATGAGTGACATTAAGCGCCACGGTGGATAGAATATCACATTGTATCCTATCATTCACATGATCATCAGAATCCTCAGGTTCAGTTACTGGGATGTTACTGGGAAGTATGACGTAATCTATGCTGCCA
The DNA here is from genome assembly GCA_016271365.2 of Neoceratodus forsteri. Classification (NCBI taxonomy): domain Eukaryota; kingdom Metazoa; phylum Chordata; order Ceratodontiformes; family Ceratodontidae; genus Neoceratodus; species Neoceratodus forsteri. The sequence continues at coordinate 729,834,535 of CM057455.1, forward strand.
CTCACTTGCACTGCTTCACACTCAATATCTTTGGAAATGGTACACTGGTCGGAATTAGAACTTGACGCAATAATATTAATACTACCTCCACCACCACTAACACCAGTAACACTAACACCACTGACTGGGAAAACATCATCTCCTCCAACTATGAGTGAAGCTACTGATTGGGCTGTATAAAACATTGCAGGAGAAATACCTTTCCTCACATCACCAATGCACTTCTGTGTCTGTGTACTAGTACCATGCCCACAGACCATCTTACTGACAACATTGCCATGGCAAGAAACAGCTTTGCTTGCACATCTCTTTGCAGGCATTTTGGGGGATCAATCACAAATATTATAACCAAATTCAGATTTTGATATGTTCACTCTCTGATTGGTGGGATGCTGGCTGGATGTGAAGCCAAATAAACAACTGTGGCTTCAGCAACAGATAAGAGACTACTCTGAGGCTGTCACAGAATTAAAACAACTTCAGTAACCAGTGGTGCTGATGAGGTCATAAAAACAATCCTTTCTTGTAAAAAATACCTTTTGAACGTGGGGTGTGGGGAGCACTGAATACAGACAGTGCTGATTTTATGGCACTACAAGCAGCAAAACTAAGAACAGATACCACGATTGCAGTACAAAATCAGGCAGCTGCAGTGGATAGCAGGTTCACGCTGCTGCACTTGTAGTTACACTAGTCTGTGGCACAATAAAAGGTGCATTAGTTGATGCATGCAACATTGCACACACACACACACACACACACACACACACACACACACACACACACACACACACCACTTTGTGTACAATACTGAACGAGGAATGCACCGCAAATGCAAATGTTCAGTACTGTGCCACGTTACATATTGTAAATTTGTAATTTAAACAACCTGAACTTATGAACTGCTGCACCACATCCACACAACAGACAGCAAGAAAATGTCTACTATTACTGACAATATTACTATGTGTACATTAACACAGTCAGTTATATAACAAAAATATAACCAAAAAACAAAGAAATCACTATTTCGCCAACTTAAATCTACCTACACCACAGATACGTCCCTCCCCCAAAGCACACTTTCACTGTCTTTCACCACATACACTTAATGTTGTAAATTAACATTCAAAATCCACACAAAAACAAAAACGCTCTATAATATGAGCACAGGAGGGTTTCCTACAATCGATGAGCTAAAGTTGAATCCCACCAAATAAAAGCAAAAATGCTTTTTGAACAGCTTTTACAAGATTCCTATCACAGACAGCTATCAGAGCGCACGGTCTCCTACTCCTGCTCATACTACCCTGAACTGAGGCTGTGCAGATCAACATAGAGCCCTTGTAACCTGAAATCCCATGAATCAACACAAAAGCTCAAAAACAAGGCATAATGAGGTGAAGTGCACTGCCTGCAATGCACTTCACCTTAAAATTGGCAGAGTAGTGGCCTGGGGAGGCAGAGTAATGCAAAGTCATTGTTTCCAATGGACTTTGCTTTCCTCATTATAATGCAAAGTACTCCGCGGATCCACCGTTGCTCCGTGAATTGCTTCACGGAGTGGATTGAGCCCACTTCATGCACCACTACTTAAAGGCATATTTTAGTATAAAGTAGAGGGGTGCAAAAATGCAGTTAGCTATGGCCATATGCAGAGTAGTGGTTCAAAAATTGGGGGGAGGGGGGAGTCAGAATGAATTATATCATGATATGACAGCTTCACATTCTCGGAAGTCGTGTTATCAGTACTGTGGGAAGGAGATACTACTATCAATGCTTCATGGTATACCACTGTTTTCTGGTCTTTTAACCAGTTCAGAGGGGTGTTTTTTTCATCTGTTCCTTCTCTCCCTAAATATAGTGTATATATAGTAAGATATGTGTACCTTAATTTGCCATGCTTGTAACTTCTGTGTATGAGCCAAGTGGCTGTAGAGTGCTGCAGCTGCAGCCCCACCCCTAAATACGTTTAATGATTAACAGAAACCAGGGAAGGGGTTTGCAGGTGCTCTATGTAGAAAAAGTATTAAAGGATTGGTGGGGGTGGGGAGCTCTCTAAACCTAGCTGCATTATTTTTGCTGTCAGTTCTAAATATATAGGGTTAATTTTAGACCCATACATATAGAACTTCCAGCAAAAGTTATGCAACTACATTTAGAGAGTCCCCCTCCCCATACAACCTATTAATATCTACATCGAGCACCTGCAGCCTGTTCCTTACTTTGTGTCCTCATTAAGCTTATTTTAGAGGCAGGGATGCTGCACTGCTCAGGAGCCACTCGGCTCATACATGAATGTTACAAGTCAGGCAACTTAAGGTACATACTTCTTTTAACGCTAGCTCTTTGGGCAGCCAACTCCTCAGTATGAGTTGCCTGCCTGGAGTGTGTCAGCTGCTATCTGAGATACTGTACACACATGACCCCCCCCCACACACAGAATCCCAGAACATCTACAGATTATGTCCCCCTGCATTCACTACTGGACTCTGCATTCTCACTGACCAGATCAAATCTAAAGTGAGATTTTAGTGAAATCAGTGGTCTTATCAACAAAATGCAAAGGATTCTAAGCAATAAGTCTTTTAAGTGTCTAGCATTTTCTACAGAGTACACTCTGCCTTTCTACTAAAAGTGGTATAAACAAAATTAGTGGGCTTTATGTTCACCATCCTTCTCACACACAAAAATATCTGACCTATTCAACCTCCTGGCATAACTGGAGAATGGTGGGTCCAAGTAACAGCTTGGAGTGTGGTGCTAATTCTTCTCTGTAAACATAACCACTACTTATCATTAGGTTAAGTTTCCCCGTTTTGTTTTCTTTCTTCATGACCCTAATCCTCACTACTACATTAGTATGTTCAGGGTTGCAATAGCCATAGAGATGGTTACTTCTGGACCTGTTTATTCTTCCCAGTTATTCCAGGAGTCAGGAAGCCTTACCACCATTGCTATTACTTCTGCACCCATCACAGTTCACCAGTTATGCTGCAACCAGAATGGTTACAATGCTATGGCTCTACCATGCATTAAACAGCATAACATTTTATTTGGGTCAAAATTGAGCACTGTGTGGCACTTGTCCCAATCCCCCACTCAGAAATGAACACTGCAGCCTTTCTATTTCATTTTGAGTCTGCTTTACACTTCCAGCAGTGAGCTGGCAGTATAGCCTAGAGGTTAGAGTAAGGTTCTGTGAACAAGTTTGGTGCATCCTGAGACCTAGGCATGAGCCTCTATATGAATAGTATGTGACCTTGAGCAATTTCTCCCAGATAGCACCTGAAAACTTGTCTTGGGTGTAATGGGCCTTACCCAGTTACCAAAGAATAAAAATAATGAAATAAAAGGAGTATCCCATAGGCTTTTATCAGTATTCTCGATATGTTGTTTTTGAACACTCATTAACATCATTTCTGGTGACTAAAATGAACTAGCATGCAACAGACAGTGCTCATAACTTTATAGGACAGTAGTTGCACTAAAACCAGGACCACATTGTAAATAAGCATCACTCAATGGATCCTTTTCCAGGTACACACACACACTTTGGTGTCCATTTTCAGGGAGGCAATTAAGCACTTGACAATTTATAGCCCTTGTCACGCTCCAGTCCTAGGGAAAGGCTGATCTACACAAAACTAGGATTTCAGACCTTTTTTAAATTTCTGAATAATACCAGTTCTAACCTATGTATTTAAAGTGAGTTATTTGCAAAGTCTGTCACTGTCTGATGAACAGCTCCATAGCTCAAAACTTAAATTCTTTAAATCTGTTGTTGGTCCAATAAAAGGTATGGGAAAAGGCTCAGAAAAAGAATTGCTTTTGTGTGCCAGTGGGGGAAGGGTACATAGCAATTAGTCAGTATAATTCAGTGAGCTCATCTGACCTTGCTCTCATTGACTTCCATTGAATGTACTGTGTGCTGTGTGCAGCAGACTTAACACAACATGCAGACTTAAGATAACAGGCTAGTAAATCCTGTATCAGAAGTGGGGGGGGGCAAAATGTACATTCCGACATTTTCTTTTGAAAGTAAGGGGTCGGCTGACCCCCTTGACCCCCTGGCTCTACCGCCTATGGTTATGGCTCCTACATCAGTGTGATTTGGACAGAGGAAGGAGAGATTGTTTGGGGGGCCTTGATGGATGGGAGGCAGGGTCCCAATTTACTCAGTGGAGCAAGGTAATGTAACTCATTTTGTGACACGTGTTGCCAAAACTGAGGAGAAGAAATGTATGATTTATATAGGGTACTAGACAGGAAGAAGGAGTGAGGCAGTTCTTAATCAGGTGACATAAACTGACCATAAGAGGGACCTAAGAGAAGAGGGCCTTGAGAAGAGAGGGACAGTGACAAGGAACACTGCACAATGCTTTTCATATTTGTTTAGTTGATTCAATGGTTAGTCACCATGTTTAAGCAGATATAGTTGCAGCAACAGACATGGTCAAATATCTCCAGATATTTCACAATATTTCTAAAGAGATTCTCTATGGTGGCCCACAGTGGTACTGCAGACAGATGGGGAATTTCGCTACAGATATTACAGAAACATTAGGAAATATCTGACCATTTCTTTTTCTGCAACTACATGGTGGGAGGTAGGTGTGCAGAAGGTCAGAGTTCCTTACAGTGGAGGCTGTTCATCTCAGAGCTGATGTTAACACTGGAGAGAGAAGCAGGCATCCAGAACTCAAGGACCCACAAGGGACTTTTCTGGGGGCTAGAATGTAGCGAAGAGGGAGTGCAGGTGGATTGGGTCTGGCAGGATAATATTGCTGGGACTCAATACTCAGTACAACTTCACCAGTCTGGTACAGGATACACACAATGCCAGTTAAACCACATGGGTCCAGTTGGTACTCCAAGGTAGGAGGCTGTATTCAGGAGAGATGAGCCAGGTGGGAGAGCTGTAATCAAAGACACAAAGGGTGGAAAAAGTTGATAGACTTTGGGGATTCTATAGCTAGAGACGGTGGTGATGGTTAGTGACTCAGCATGGGGTGAAAGATTCTTTCATATACCTTCTAGGGAGTAACACCTGTGAAGAAATGTCTAAGGCTGGAGAGTCCAACCAGAATGGGGTGAGGGCCAGATATTGTGATTAACCTTGGAACCAATGATCTAACACGATGCAGTGCACATCAGATTAATGAAAGTTTCAATGATCTAGGTTTCAAGACAAGAAAAACTGCAGCTATTGTTGCCATCTCTGTGGTACTGTCAGTGCCAACTGCAAGGCAGAGAAGGAAGGAATAGAATTCTGGAGTTTAACATGCGACTAAGAGTTGGTGTTGGGAGGAGAGTTTCCAGTTTGTGGGAGACTGATATTCATTTTGGATGATAGTAGCAGGTGTTCAGAAGGAATCATCTGCATCTGAATGAAGAGGAACCAATGCATTGGACCAGGAGTTAGATATTTCATAATTATGAGTTTTAAAACTGCCTACCCTTAAGTGAGGGTGGGTAGGGATCAGAGCAGATTCAATGCTGGATCCTATGTAGCCCCTCAGTCATAAAGGATATTATTAAGGATATAAAAATGTATTCCTCAATTGGTCTGAGTGACCATTGCAAAGTGAGATTTAATATAAGGCTGGGGTCACAACAAGTGACCACAGACATAAGGATAGAGTTTAGAAAAGCAGATTTAAAAAAGGAGAAGAAAAGAGAGGAATCACTAAATGATTTTCGAACCATCAAGTGGGTCAGATTGAAATAGGCAGAATTAAAATAATATATATCACACCAGTGGTGAATAAATTGGCTAAATAAATCATGTCATATTGTTCTAAATGTTTATAATGTATGATAGAACACTGTTAACCATAGGAAATTATCATTTCCTAAGGTTGTTAACCCATCGTCTGTCCTTTACAGTGTTGTTAACCTATCGATGCTATGTCACATTGATAGGTTAACAATGGGGATTTTTTTGCGCATGTGCACTACACAACCCGACGGCCTTCCAGAAACTGCAATCGTGGTGAAAGCATGATCTGGAATGGCTGCGGCAATGACTAAAATTTCAACAGTAAGGAGCCTGATTAATTTTTTTTCACTAGAAATCTATGACCATACATTATAAAATATAATGTATGGTCATACATTGGCAACCAGTTTGAATAACCAGCTCGAGGTTGCCATGGCAACACAAGCCTCTCAAGCTTCACTCTCAAGGTTTACATGGTCACCATGGCAATCTCTTGTCGCTTAACAAAACGGTTACTGATACATGCCCATATATTATCCTCTATATTTTCACTATAAACACCATTTATTTCACTTAGAATATATTATTTCTACTTAGAATCTGGAAATAGGACACAGAGAAACAATGGGCCAGATGGAGAGTTTACAATGGAAAGAAAGGCCATTTTAAGCTAAAACAAGGTAAACCACCACTAAAAAACATTACAGATTGTGTGGTATATATCAAATACATAATGGGCTGCAGTAGAATAACACATTTATCTACACACATGAGTGGTAAGACCTTCATAACTAACTTGGGGCTTCACCACTTGTGAGTTATGGGTCTTACCACTTACTAGTGATTGATATACATATATATATATATATATATATATCTATATCTATGTCACATATGTCACACAGGACTATATTAGGATCACAAGAAAGTCCAAGAAATATAGGAGACTTGTAAAGCAGGGTATTAGGAAAAGGGAGTGTTCAAGATTTGCAGGAAGGAGCAAAGGAGACAAACATAGAAAACAATATGGAGAAAATAAGTATAAACAAAAAGTTTATCTGGCATGAAGGCAAGAGGAATAAAGCCCAATAGGGAGAGTGAGATGAACATGGTAAATCCTTCTTTAGATATAGTATATTTATGAAAAGCAGATAACAAGGATATCAGAAAATGGATAAGAAGAGAGGGGGCACAGACAGTAAATAACATGGAGTAGAAAGGCATACTAAAAGAATATCTATTTTTAGTGTTCACTGTCAAGAAAGGATATCCTCAACCAAACAGCAGGATGAAATTTATACATAATATAGGCGAAAGATAAGAGATGGAAGAAATTACTAGGCAACTGCTACCAATAGGACTTGAACACTTAAAAATCAATAACTCAGTAGGCAAGATGTGATTCATCCTAGTGTGTTCAAGATAAAAAGGTAGGTGCTGGCAGAACTACTATCTTTCTTATATAGTCCCACATAAGGTACTTGGGGTAACATCTATAACTGACAGTGTAATGCAGTACAAGGGTGTGCTGTACTGTTGAGGTGTCATCCCTGAGATGAGACATTTGAGTTCCTTCACCCATCTCACTGTCCAAGTGGAAGTTAAGGTTCCATGGAATAAGAGATGGTGAATTTTGATTAAATAAATGTACAGACATAAGACAATACAGAACGGTTCAAAAAAAAAGAAGAAATAAGAACAGTTCAAGGTATTAAAACAGAAAGAAAAACATGCACTAGAGTCAGATAATTCTCCTTAATTTGCAATTAAGAACCCATTGCCAAAATCAAAATGAAAAAAGAAAATTAACAAAGCAAGGTTAACAAAATTGGCAGCCATGCTTGTTCTTCCTCATTGATTTTAATGCAACCAGGTACAATGCCTTTATAAGGAGAAAAAAAGACCTCTGACTAAAGACAGACTCTCCCTATTACAGGTAAAGACTCCATTGAGTTAAACAAATCCTGATATAAGGTTCCTTTCTGCTATAAGACCTAGGTACACTGGGACTAACAGATGTAATACTTGATTACGGAAAATGCAACTGTCACTGAGCCAGGAGAAAATTTGCCCCAACCACCAGAAGGCATACCCAGTATCAGGGTGTCATAGTCCATAGAATGAAACAAAGGTTCTCCACACTGGCACACCGAAAGAAAGGTCAGAACCCTGAAATGTACAATCAAAGAACAGTTGAGCTTGAATACTCAATATAGACTGACACCTTTCCCTAACACAACTGTGTTCCTCCAGCTTTTTGGACATCTTTTACCCCTATTTTACCTAATGAGGTAAGCCAAAGCATGTTCCAGTGAGCAGGGGAATTTATATTTATAAAATAAAACATAAAGCAGAATATACACTTCATGAATTTTCATTAAAGCATTTGCACCATAGCATATACAGGATAACCAAAACAAAGTAGAACAGTGCAAAAAGAAACACGTCTACCAATAATGTGTTCTAGATATTAATGCATACAGTATATCCATCACCCTAATCAAGCAACTAATTTCTACATGCTTTAAGACTTAAAGAAGAAAATGCAATTATTCCATAATGCTTTCAGCATAGTAATAGTAGTAAGTACCGTCTTTCGGATGAGACGTTAAACTGAGGTCCCATCTGCCTGGATTGGTGGTAGTTCAGGTGGATGTTAAATGTCCCATGGCACTTATCGAAAAGAGTAGGGGAATTTTTTATTGAAAACTGGAAACAAAATATACAAATCATATGACTTCATACAACACAATAAGAAAAGAATTAAAAAACAGAAATAAGTATTACTGCATACATGGAGTACAAACAAAAATAGTCCATATGGGCACACAACCCCCATCCCATTCCCACTAAAAGAGTAGGGGAAGTTGCAGTGAAAACAAATTATACTAAAATGTATTGCTTCATACAAAACCATAATGGAGGAGGTCAAAAAAAAAAAAGTACCACAGCGTACTTGAACGACAAACATAAATAACCCATGGTCGTACATAACCCCCATCCCATCCCCATTATAACAGTAGGGAATCTTCCATTAAAATCTTAAGAGAAAATATATACAAAAGTGTATGGCATCAGACAAAACCCTAATAAATTAAATAAAAAACAAAAGTAAGTATTACAGCATACATGAATAACAAGCAGTGAGAATCCGTAGTAGTACATAACCTCCATCTCATCCCCACTAAAATGAGTAGGGGAGTATTGCATGGTATACAAACATTGCAAGAACAGTAGTACATCATACAAAATTATAATGAAGAAAAGCAAAGAAAACACAAAAAAGTACTGCATCATTAGGAAAAAATCCAGGAACAGAAGCCCCAATAGTGCTGAAAACTTCAGGTGATATGGAGGTTTTCTCAGAACTATAAACAGCCTATAAGCCCTGTAAAATCTGAGTGGCAATCTGAGTAGGACTACACACTTTCTGTTGTAGTAAAAATGCACATCTGGCCTGCCACAAATAGAAGTGACAAAATGCAAAAATTAAACGTAAAGTACTAGGATGGTAATGAACCAAAGCAGGGGGATAAATACCATAAATCAAAATATTATATGTGAGAAAAGGAAGGGCATTTTCCTTCCATTTATGGAGGAGAAGGGTCCATACCGGTTGTGAAAAGGGGCAATCAAGAAAGAAAAGCATCATGTCTCTGGAATGGAAAGGCATGTATTCCAGGGACAAGTCCTTTCTTCATGAGCCTTATGCTTCACATTACCATGATCACCTAGTCTGCCATGACAAGAAAGCCAGGTTATATCCCAAACCCTTTGGAGGATCCGTGGATCAGTCAGTTGGCGAAAAACTCCAGTTGAGTGCCAAGGGAATCTGCAGCAATCGAAGGTCCAAAAGGATGCTCCCAAAACAGACCAATATAAGTGCTCTTTGAGGAAGAGAGAATCACCGTAGGTGTCAGAGACCACTGACGAATTTTTAAAAAGGTGGGAATGATAAAATGGGGAGCTTAAACTTATGAAAATTCTGTGGGATTTTGAAAGGGGGAGACACCAGGTGGTGCACAATGGAGCAATATGATGATAAAGAAGAGAAATCCAAAAGATCAGGGGTGTATTTAATAGGTAGGGGATAACAGTCTTAAGAGACAAACAGTGAAATTAATACCATGGGGTTCAACATCTGAACCCCACCGTGGCAATAATCAAGATATGTAAGAACGTTTTCACCGGATTTAAATGGCAGCCCCAGAATCCCTGAAAGAAAACATTATACAAGCAAGCCCAAGGAAAAGGGACCGAAACTGAGCCTCATGAGGAAAACAAGAAGAACTAAGGTTTTCAACAACAAAACCCACTTTCTTTGCACAGTATAACCTTCCAGGATGCAACCAAATGAACGGCCTTGTCCAAAACAACAATGCAATTTGAGTGGGCATCATCAGGGGAACCAAAGGTCAATCCTAAAACTTTAACCAGGGAAAACTATACAGGCACTCCCACAACGTAGCGAAGTGAATGTGGGGGTGGTGGAATTGGGAGGTACAGTGCTGCACTTTTATTATAATTAAGCTTAGAACCAGACACACGTTTGAAATACGTTAATAGGAGGACTAAGTCGACATCTTGTAGGTGTAGGGTGGTGAGAATGCGGAGATCTTCCGCATAAGCCAATACTGTAGGAACAGAGTACCCAGAAGGAAAGGACAAATGAGGGATCGATGGGTGACATAAGAGTCTATGAAGTAATGGATCTAGATGAAAAACATAAAGAAGAGGACTGAGAGGGCAGCCCTGCTGAACCCCAGTACGACTCAAAAAGGGGGGGGGCGAGTGGCACCATTCACGTAAGGATGGATCCAGGCAGTGGAATAGAGCAATCTAATCCATTGAAGAAAGCGCTGTGGAATACCGTAATGAGACAAGACTTGAAAGAGGTAGTCATGATTCACTTTATCAAATGCCTTCTCCTGATCCAGTGAAAAAAGAAGCGAAGGAGAAGAAGAAGAGCTAAAGGCAGAGACATCTCTAAGCAGGGAAAGATTGGAAACAATAGTGAGTTGAGGAATAGCACAGGTCTGTACTTCTTAAATAACGTGGGATGTGACAGGAAGAAGATGGTGAAGCAAGATGGATGTAAAAATCTTATAGTCCACATTCAAGAGACTCAAAGGCCTCCAGTTCCTTATGTCCGACCTATCTCCTTTCTTGAACAACAGAAACACGATTGATCTGAAAAATTTGAGGAACAGAATGAGTAGCAATGACAGTATTAAAGAGCAAGGTAAGAATGGTGAAAAACATCCGAAAAGCTTGATAAAGTTCAGCAGTAAGGCCGTCCTGCCCTGGAGAGAGTACATCACTTTTGTTTCTTAATAGCCGCCTGCACCTCTAACAAGGAAATTGGGGCTGCCAACTTGGTGCAAAGATCAGGAGGAGGAGAAGGGATCAGGAAATCAAAAGGAAACAGCAGCGGATGTAGCCACTGAAGGAGTCCAAAAACACTGGCTAAATGGGAAGAAACTTTAGCTGGAGAGAGGTTAGTATCATAAACCTTAGAAGAGTCAGGGTCAGTAAGACAATCAATGTATGTGGCTGCAACCCTGTCAGAACAGCGCTTGTATATATCAAAAGAGTCCTTTGAAGAGGGTGCCACAAGTAGCCTCAAGATGCAGCAAGCGGGCCCTGTTTTATTGATACTCTTCCATCTGGGTCTTCAAGGAAGCAATAAGAGGGAACAGTCTTTGAGCCGCCTTAGCAGCCTTAGAGATTAAATCCTGTAAATGTCACCATAATAACAAATACTGACGATAAGAGGAAACAGATTTACTTCTGGCATACCTAAGAAAAAGGCATTTAAGATCCAATTTAGTATCGCCCCACCAATGTAAAGGGAGGTGTAAGCATCCAGAACCAAATTGCCAACAGAAATTCCGACAGTCTCGAAATGCTGCCATCAGACAATAGGGAGCTCTTCAACTCCAGCATGAAGAAACAAGAAGAGGATGAGAAGTCAGAGAAGGAAAAACAAAGCAATGAAATGGCCTATGATCTGAGGTCTCGCAAGGAATGACCTTGCCTGTTGTACCATAACATTCTGGGTGAGAAAAATAAAATCAATACGGGTGGTCAGGGGCCCATGATAGGCCATTGTTCCTTTGGGATGCACCTCGCATCAACCGCCCTTAAGAGAGGTGTACTTGAGAATAGTACGAATGCAGTAGAGTCCCTGAAAGCTTCTGTGTGGAGCCCACTGTCAGCCACAGTGAGACCACAATTGAAGTCTCCTCCCATATAAAGATGTCTACAGGTGTGTAAATAAGGCTGCAACAACCGAAAGAACGAGCAGCAATACCCTGAGGTGCATAAACATTCAGAATCCTGAGCTGGAGACGACGGAAAGTGCAATCAAGCAACAAGGCGCGGCCAGGGACAATATCAACCAGTCTCGTAATGGTACAGTCAAAACCAGAAAACAAAATACCCAACCCATCACATGTATCCTCACCAGAAGACCAATAGGAAGGGCCTTTAGTCCAGCCAGCAGAAGCCTGGGTCAGCTCATATCGAGTCTTCAGCCTAGTATCCTGAAGTAAGTAAAGATCATGTGGGAGATCCAAAAGATACTGTAGACAGGCAAGACATTTTCTTTGGGATTTCATGCTGCACACATTAAGTGTGAGGCAGCGAAGACCCAAATCCATAGGCATAAGAAGAAAGAAAAAGACCAAAAATCAGCAGAAAAACATGAAGAATTAGGCAAAGAGGTGTCAAGTAACCACCAATTGCTGCCTGGTGTCAGATGTAGTAGGGGAGGGATCTTGTAGGGAATCATAGGTGTAGTCTAAATTGAGGGGAAGAGGCCTGTGAAGATGCAGAGTCATTTTCCTCATCCATTATGTCACTCCGCTGCTTCCGTTTGGACAGGGCTTGATAGCAATTCCTGGTCAAAATGGATTGTCTGGGGGAAGGGCTGGGAGCCTTATGCTTACCTTTGGACTTAACCTTTTTTCCCTGAGAAATCTCCATGAAGGAGTCCAAAGCAGGAGGGGGAGGGGTGGCATGGAGTCAGAGGGGGCAACAACCCCTGGCACCGGGTCCATGCCAGGAGGGGTCGGGTCTTGTAACACAGGATCTGCCACTGGAAGAGCAGGAAAAGCAGAGAGAAGATCCTCACTGGGGGGAGCAGGCACTACAACCTGGCCGTCGCCTTCACGCTGGCGAAGAATTTGAGTCTGAGAGTCTGTGATAAGGGTTACCTGATCCTGAGGGGACGGTCCAACCGATTATGGTCAGCCCATGGAGATTGATGGTAAGTATGGCTGTCTCATCACAGAGATTACACCTCTGGGGGTTAGGGCAACTGAGACTCACATGACCATTGGCCAAGCAAATAGCGCACCTTGGCTGCTGTTAGGTATGGCTCAAATGCGTCCAGAACCACATTTATGGCAGGTGCGGGGTTGACTGGATAAAAACACAAACCTCTATCCCTACCTATATAAAAACTACCTGGCAAATGAGCTATACCCCCGTCATCCTGCTTCAATTGTACCTTAGCCTTCCAACCCCCTGTCCAGACAAGGTTCTCGTCCAAAATAGGATGAGAAGCCTCAAGAATGTCACAGCGCTGCTTAAGCCAGTATTGAATGTCTGCTATGCTCACTCCTTCATTACGAAAAAGAAGAGTAATCAGTTTTACCGTAGGTTTAGTAAAAGGAATGAGCATAAAGCGGGTCCATAAAGGCTGTGACTTCACCACATCATATTTAATCCAACATTTTTCTAGAGTAGAAACAGTCTTAAACTTAAATCATAAACTGATTCCCCTTTAACATGCATGAAAGCAAACAATCCACTTGCTGAAATACCCATAGAGTCACGCAACAGGGAATGCAAAACAGTTTTCCTATCAGGTGCAGTAGAGAGATCACCAAAATATTTCAGACGAACTGCATTCCTACGTTGGGCTGGTTCACCTTAAGTTCTGAAACAGGACACTGAGGCGATGGGGATGGTCAGTCAAAGCCTCACCTGTACTTACAGTAGGCAAAGGAAGATTATCCAAGTGGGGAATAGACTCAGCTGTCGAAGAAGAGAGTACTGCCAGTGGAAGATGTGGTACTGAAGCAGAATCCTTAGCTTGCGTAGGGCCTGAAGTTTCAGGAGTTGTTTGGCCAACAGCAGAAATTAGTGTCGAAGTGGAAGGGCGTAAGAGCAACAAAACCACTGAGGATAAATGAGGGAAGGAAGTGGATTCAGCAGGCTGTTCAGTGACTGTGTTTTCCTGCATAATGTCCTGTGCGATACCGCTTGGGGAGAAGACCAGGGTGCACCTGGAAGCGGTTGAGTCCAACCCGCACCACGCAGAGTGGAAGCAGGGGACCATGCAGAGTCTGAAATGAAGTACCTCCATGAGTAGTCATAGAGGAGAGTCTGCCTGCAGTAGCTGAAGCAGTACTGGTAGGAGCTGTAAGTAAGTCCATTGTTGATGTGTGCGATAGCCCAGAGTGTAATTCAGCCTGGTCAGAGGTAGTAGACAGGGCGGAGTGCAGTGCATCGTCCTCCTGCATGAAGCGTCATAAGAGCGAACAGTTTCGTTCATATAACAGTCTCAAATGCGATGGAGACATAGTGTTAGTACTGGTCCCAAGAACTGTAGGAGAATGCTCGTCCAAAATCTGGGTGAGAGATCCAAAATCAGGAGGAGAATCCTGAGGTGTATGAAAACTAGTTGTGGCGCAGAGTTCGATTGATTATTACTGCAAGCACTAGGCAAACGAACAGGCATAGTAGGCTGGAGATCTGGAGCAGAAACCACAAAACAGAGAGCTGCATCACCTTCACCTCCTCCAAGGTCCGGGACAGCAGGCATCCTAGTCCTGCAGGAAAAAGAGTCCCCCCTGCTCACAGGAAGCAAGAGTAGGGGAAACAAATCAAAATGAAAGAAAAAGCCACTATGGTTCTCAAAAGAGGTGGCTGTGAAAGTCAGGAAGAAAAAGATAGCATTCCAGAAGCACAAGGAAACACAGAAGGAGCAGGACAGAGAGCTGTACCAGTTAAGGCAGAAAGAAGCAAGGAGGGAAGTCAGAATAGCAAAGGCCCAAACTGAGGAAAAGATAGCCAACTCAGTTAAGAAGGGTGATAAAACCTTTTATAGGTACATCAGCGAGTGTAGAAAGACAAAGGGAGGGATAGTGAGGCTAAATAGAATGAACAGTGGGTGGGCAGAGGGGGACAGTGAAAAAGCAGGGATACTGAATGAATATTTCTGCTCAGTATTCACAAAGAGGAGGGGAAGTGCCTAATCCAATTAACAGAAGCACTCTTGATAGGGAGGTCTTATCCCAGTCCTTTCACAGAAGAAAGGCTCTGCAAGAACCCTAAAACTGAAGGTGGACAGCAATGGGGCCTGATGGAATTCACCCTGGAATTCTAAAAAATTAAGGGGAACTATTGAAACCACTGGCTACTCTTTTTAATAAATCATGGGAGGATGGTGTGGTACCTGGGGACTGGAGGAAGGCGGATGTGATTCCCCTTCACAAAAGTGGAACCAAGACAGAGGCAGGAAACTACAGACCTGTCAGTTTGACCTCTGTGGTAGGGAAAGTGATGAAGTATCTTCTGAAGGAAAGAACTGTTGAATACCTAGGGGCCAGTGGGGTACAGGACCCAAGGCAGCATGGGTTCACAGCGGGAAGGTCATGTCAGACGAATCTAATAGATTTCTTTGACTGGGTGACCAAAGTAGTAGACCAGGGAGGGGCTGTGAACATGGCCTACCTAGACTTTAGCAAGGCATTTGACACAGTCCCACACAAAAGATTAATAGCCAAATTAACCAGCCTGGGAGTGGGTCCCAGGGTGGTAGCCTGGGTAAAACATTGGCTGGACAACAGGACACAGAAAGTAATTGTAAATGGAGTCCACTCTGAAGAAAGAGGGTTACTAGTGGGGTACCGCAGGGTTCAGTACTGGGTCCAGTCCTTTTTAATGTCTTCATAAGTGACATTGCAGAGGGACTGGAAGGAAAAGTATGCCTCTTTGCAGATGACGCAAAGATCTGCAACAGGGTTGATACATTAGGAGGCGTGGAAAGGATGAGAAGGGACTTGGCAAGGTTGGAGGAATAGTCAGAAGTATGGCAGCTAGGATTCAATGCAAAGAAGTGCAAAATAATGCACCTGGGAAACAAGAACCCAGGGGAAGAATACACAATTGGGGGAAGGGGTAGTAACAACAACAAAAAAGGAAAGGGACCCGGGGGTAATCATATTAAGGTTAGCAAGCAATGTGAGAAGGCAGTAGGGAGGGCTGGGGGTATACTGGCATGTATAGGAGAGGCATCACCAGCAGAAAACAGGAAGTTGCTATCCCTCTGTACAGACAGTTGGTGAGACCCCATCTGGAGTACTACATCCAGTTCTGGAGACCCCATCTCCGAAAGGACATAGACAGGATAGAGGCAGTCCAGAGGAGGGCAACTAAAATGGTGCAGGGTCTGCAAGAGAAGCCGTATGAGGAGATACTAAAGGAGCTTAATATATATACCCTTGAGGAAAGAAAGGAGAGGGGGATGATAGAAACTTTTAAGTACCTCAGTGGAATCAACAAAGTCCAAGAGGGTAGCATCTTTCAGAAAAAGAGACATGCAAGAACAAGGGGACACAATTTAAAGATGGGGGGGGCAGTTCAGAGGCAATTTGAGGAAGTATTGTTTCACAGAGAGGGTAGTGGATGCAAGGAACAGCTTTCCTGAGGAAGTTGTGGGGTCTAAAACTGTGGGAGAATTCAAGAATGCATGGGAGAATTCAAGAATGCATGGGACAGACATAAGGCAATTCTTGTGGGGGGTAGGAAGAAATAGGCTGTTGGTTAACTAGGATCTGCAGCCTATCCTGTAGATAGGGAAATGGGCAGACTAGATGGGCCAAGCGGTCTTTATCTGCCGTCAAAGTCTATGTTTCTATATTTCTATTTCCCTGGTGTCCTGGCCAAATTTCCCTCATTCACTAAAACAAAAAAAAAATACCACCAACAGCTTAATCTGGTTCAAGCACAGTTTTCATTCATCTGTATCCCCCTCCTCAGGTCGTGCCTGAAAATAGGCAGGAATTGTCTAGTGCACTTACCTGGTCAACAAAAACTAACTAACTAAATAAATAAATAAAGTATTTTATTCATGAGAACATGAAGTACAATATCCCATTGAGCTACTGCTCATTTTCAAGGTATGCCTTATGTAGTGGCGTGTTTACATAGTTACATGTATGTACATAATTGCATGACAACATATAGTTGCATAGGTACACTGTTTGTGAGAGTTAGCTACATAGATACATAGTTTCATATATACAATATATTACATGGAAATTTGAGGTATAGCTTACATACATAGATACCTATTTACAAGAATAACATAGCACAGACTGTTTATCTTGTACATGCAAGAAAGATAGTGACAACCCATAGATTGGGTTGGGTTAGCAATGTCAG
The DNA here is from genome assembly GCA_016271365.2 of Neoceratodus forsteri. Classification (NCBI taxonomy): domain Eukaryota; kingdom Metazoa; phylum Chordata; order Ceratodontiformes; family Ceratodontidae; genus Neoceratodus; species Neoceratodus forsteri. The sequence continues at coordinate 729,851,714 of CM057455.1, forward strand.
AGAGCCAGTAACATCAGGCAAGTAAGACAGAGGCAGCGGAATCTAGTCTGGAAGAGATAGGGAATAGCTCAGGCTGGGGAGGTAGGACGGGAGGGACTTTCATTGGAGAAGGGCTGGGATTACTAGGGTGAAGTGTGGACAGCATGGTTTAGGTGTGGATGCTAAAGATTAGAACCAGGCTTTGATTCTTTTCCAGTGATAACTTCACCATATGATCTCAGGTGTTTCGACAGTTTGTTCCATGTGTGGGGTCCCAGGTAGTAGAAGGAGGAAAAGCCTATCCTGGTTTTCAGTGTGAGGGTAACTCAAATTCCAGTATGGATGCTGATCTAAGCCATTGTTTGGGGACTTCCCTTTAATGTTCTCTGTTATGTAGTCTGGGAACCTACTCTTGTGGCATTTTAGTATCAGGCTAGTGATGTGGAGTTGACGTCTGAGGTCTAATGGCAGCCAGTCAAGGTGTTGAAATAGTGCACAGTGGTGGGTACGTCTTGGTGCATCTAGTATGAACCTCACCACATGATTATATAGCATATCTAGTCTGAGATCTGTTTTGGAGCCCCACAGTATAACGGTTCTGTAATTGATGGGAATGAGTAAGGTATTAACTATCTGAAATCTTGATCGTTGGGGGAGTTCCCTTCTGATTCTGTACAGCATGTACAGCTTCTGTGGGTGTTCTAGTTACAATGAGCATCTAGCCAAACTCCTAGATATTTATAGGCATCCACTTGTTGGAGATTCGAACCGTCTCCTGTGGTAATGGTTAGCAAGTTGTCATCTTTGTAGGTTTTGAATTTACACTGGAATAGCATAGTCTGATTTGCTGGTGTTTAGGACCAGCTTGTTGCTGTGAAAGAATGACTGCAGCATGTTGAATGACTCATGTAGGTTGTATTGTACACATGGATGTCAGCGTGGCTCAGTTGGTAGCACATCCGCCTCTGGACTAGAAGATTTTGGGTTCTCGTCCCACATCGGGATTGAACTTGCACCTCAAATGCTGGCATCCGAGTGCAGTATTGTGGAGTACTGTACTGCTGGGGTGTGCCGTCCTTTGGATGAGATGTTAAACCGAGGTCCCTTCTGCCCATCCTGGTGTTGTCCTTGTGGGTGTCCAGGTGGAAGTAAAAGAACCCAGGACACTCTTCGCATGAGTAGGGAACATTCCTGGTGTTCTAGCCAACATTCCCCTTCCCATAAACTGATTCATGCAATTATCCAGGCTGTGTGTGGGTGTTGATGTGCGATATGGCTGCCGCTACACATTCAGTCACTTCACTACCAGTCTAGCATTGCTTGTAAAGTGCTTTGGGATACATTGTGTATGAAAAGCACTATATAAATGCTGATTCTTCTTCTTCTTCTTCATTGTAGGTCGGGGGCTGAGGTGTAGATTACTGTGTCATCTGTACAGAGGTGCAGTTTTGTGAATCTGAGAACATTCATATAGAGATTGAACAGAAGTGGTTTAGTTACTTAACTGCAGAGCTGCTTAATTGTACAGTTGTGGCGAGTTAGTGGGTTAGTTTCTTAGTTGTAAAGCAGTTTGTTTCATCCACTGAATACATTTTCTGTAATGTGAAACATCTTTAACAATTTCTGGATAAATGTTTTTGTTGCAGTGCACAAGCACATCTAGCCCACCATAGATAGTGTTTCAGAGCTACACAAACGAGCTGTAGTGTGCTAGTATTATACTGTTTCCACATAGAAGAGAACAAACCCAATATTAATTCAGGGTAGCTGAAGGAGCCAAACAAATGCTCTTTCCACACTAATACCAAATACCCTCAAAAAGGGTGCGTGTAAGGGCATTCCATAAACGGATATTCTTGGTTTCCAATACGTTTACACATGTTGAACTTAGGCAGTACCACTTATTAATCTGTTTATACTTATAAGAGTTTCTCACCTCTAGTCGTCTGTGACTACTAAGCCACAGCACATCCCGCACAAAGTGGGGCATCCTTGGGTTTGTTAAATGACTCAAAACTTACTGTATGCCAATTGCAGGATACATGGGAAATACCACCTCTACTCCAAAACCTGTGTTCATGATAAACTAGTACAGCTGTGGTCTACTGGAGGATGATACTGCCCAATGTTTTAATCTTCTGAAAAAAATACTTTTTTGAAGCCTGGAATAAATGTAGACTTCAGTAGGGCTAGCAATGTATTATTTTGTCATGTTGAAAGATAAGGAAGAATCCATTCCCTCACTCTTATAGTCCAAACTTTCTCAGCATGTCTCACTGCTTGGCCAATGTTACTACAGTATATAGAAATAAACTATAGTAAAGTGCCAAAGGTTTAACTAAGCCTCCCATTGATACAGGTTTATACATAATCTCTCTCTACAGGAGGCTGAGGCAGCTGTGCCACAGGGTGTGAAAAAAACATAGAAACATAGAAGCTTATGGCAGAAGGAAACCGTTATGTCCATCTAGTATACCCATTTGTTTTAGACTTATTTTGATACTCCAGTTGCCCTTTGTAGTCACAATGTATAATTTGGCTTCCGGTTTTGGTGGGAGAGGGAAGATGTTAAAGGTGTAAAAAAAAAACAGGCAAAATGAGGGTTTTTATAAAAACGTACGTTTTTAAGATAGTAATTCTTTTATATTTCCACATATTCACTTTCTGGTCTGCTGTTCTTAAACAGGGTTCCAGTTTTTCTGCAAGATTTCTGTTCAAATGTTATATCCAAAATTTTTACATCTTGTGTTTGAACTGTAATGTGGCTATACTGTAGGTTGTGGACAGTGTTCCGCAGAAGCTCCTAATGGAAAGCCAACACTTTCAGCAAAATTAACATGAGATACAGATACTGATGCAAAAAAAATCCAAATGATCTAAAATAGCTATGCTTGACTCTGCAGTCTTAACAAATATTACAATAGCACCTGCGTACACAATCATTTTTGTCAGGGGTGCCTCAGGCACCTACCGTATGTGTAGGAGCACCACCCCAATTAATCCTACATTGTACATCCTTATGATCGGATACTTCCTGACTTATGTTCTTTCCTCTAATGCATAGAAATATTCTCAACTTTTGGGATTTGGTGGATATGCCTCAATAGCAGATGTTAACTAAATCCATATAACAGCAAACTTAGAATGCATCCATGTCAGCCCCCCTCTGTACCTGAATATTCTGTTCCAAACAGCCATTAACATTCGCAATGACATCCAATTGCATATAGTTACAGAATGCCAAAGGCCCACAGTGAATCAACTATATATACATGTACAAGCCTGTCAAAGGCCTTGTCTTGGTCAATACTTAGGACATATCTGTTTAAAGAGTCTGAGGCATCCCTCACAAAAGCCTTGCCAGCAAGGTAAGACTGTTTTGTACCCTTCTTTTTTTTACTGAACACATTTTGTATGGGCTCATGAGAAGTCCAGCAACTCAAGGTAGCCTGTTTGCAAAACTCTGCTAGAATTTTATAATCCGAGTTTGACAGAGTGATCTATTTTCTAATTTATAGCTGAATATACCGACCAGTAGTGGGACTAGTTGAAAACTAAACTGTTGATGAAATTCTGAACTAAGGCCACCCAGTCCTGGAGTAGTAGTAGTATATTTGCAGGAAGCAATTCCATTCTCCACTTTGGCTAAGGTAATGGGGGCCACCAAAACCTTCCCATCCCTGTCTGAAAGATCAGAAACCTTCAAATGTGAAAAAAGGAAGGGTCTGGCTTTGTATTAGGTTGGATGCTGAAAGTATATGTCACAAAAACTGAAGCTATCTATAATAATTCAACTGGAGAGGTAACTGTCCTCCCATCCTTGGTATATAATGACTGAAAAGATCTATGTGCCACTCTAGATTGGCAGTCATGGTAGGTGTCAAAGTTTGCTGTTTACACTGAGTGACAATCTATCTCCTGCTGCAATGTTTGGGTTCTGTCATGCTATATTTTATACATCTCTCTTCTCAAGACTGCAATCTGGGCACTATAGTCAGCATGTTCAATTTTAGTTTATGATATTAGGTTTTGAAGCTCATCCCTTAAATGTAAATATGCCAAATATTCCACATTTGCCTGATCCACAAATTTTTTGAATTTAGCAAAAGCTGCTTTACAATCCTCCCACCACAGGATGGTTTTGTCATAAATGCAGATTACAGAAACTCTGGCCCTCCATAAAGAGTCACATTTTTAAACATATTAGGATTCTGCTGTATAGTGTTATTAAAACCTCCAAGCTCCTTTTCTATGTGTAGGTTCACCACCCCAGTTAATCCTACATTGTACAACCTTATGATCAGATACATCCTGACTCCACATTCTTTCTTCCAATACCGATACCAATGAGATAAAAAAAATAATCAGTTCTTGTAGAGTATGAACCTCTATAGCAGGTATTACCACCACCCATTTGATGTTTACATCAATATGAGTCCAAGAGACATGCAGTATTAGTAACAAATCAAGACAGTTTGAGTCGCAATACATTTTGTCAGTATGCAGACCTCTCTCTAACAGTACCATTCCATAATTAAAATCCCAGCTCCATATCACTATGAACCAATATGAAGTTTGCAAAAATGGTTGGATATTCAAAAAAAGTGCAGAGCAGCGGGCTTTGGTCTGAGGGGCATATGTCACAATTATCCTTAGCCTTGTTCTTTCATAGAATAAATCAAGTAACTAAACCCTCACCTGGTATATATCTACCAGATGAGAAACTTTAAGGGCAAAGTCATTCAGCAATATTCCTATCCCATTGCACTGATCTGTACCTGTTAACCAAAAGAGAGCCTTTGATGCCACTTTGAGATGCCTGTGAGATTTCATATGTGGGTTTTAATCTCATATCCTGAAGAAGAATTATCTAACACAAGTCTACAAAGTGGCAAAGGTGTATACTGTATACTGTACACTTCTTAAAGCCTTTTATACTATTGACATTTAAGGTTATAACATTTAGAGTGGCCAGCATGGTAAAAGGACAATATGGAGAAAACCTGCATTCATGTTAATTTTTCCTGGGAATGCATCTTCCACCTGGTTCAGTTTGGGGCTAAGGCTTCTGAAAGGAGTCCTGATGTGATGACAGGTCCTTTAAAAAGAGGCTACAGAGAAGGCATCTGAATCTTTATCCTCCTCCTCCTCCTCCTCTTCAGCATCACCCCACTGTTTACCTGGAGCTATGACTGAATTTATTCCTAACAGAAATGGGGTAGGGATCATACTTTTTATCTCTTTAGCATTTTTTTGATCTTCCCCTTTCCAGGTCTTTTCTTTTTCCCTTTTGGCTCCACAACTTCATACTCATCATGTAGAGGGGGGCATCTTTACTGGAGAAAGCTGGAGAGAAACAGGTTGACGAGTCGTGCCATGAGTTTCCAAAAATGCTTCCTCCATTGCCTCCAGTAGTATGTCACCGGAGTCAGGGGCAATGGAATTGTTTATAAGTGGTACTGGTTCCAAGTTTCCCTCTGACAGGACCTCACATGCAGGCTCTGTAGGATCACCTTCTGGGGAGGGGCAGAAGAGGAGACAGAGGGATAAGCACTACTCAGCTGTAGGCCTTTTTGCGTAGCTGCAAATCTTTTTTCAGATGCTTGAGCTGCAGCACTCTGTTGGGCTAGATTTACAATTCTCTCCTGAGGCAGACTATCATGTCTGCTGTGGGAGGCCCATGGGCACCTGATATGAGTGCCCATGGCCCTCACATAGATTATGTTGGCAAGTATCCTTACATACCTGGGCCATACTAATAATTTAGTACTAACTTGACTGTATATTCATGGTCCTGGGTCATACACGAAAATGGGCCTTGGCTCATTGTATTTGCCTGGTAAACAAAAGTTTAAATAAATATGGCCATATTCTAAACAAAGGCTGCATCGAGCGCAGGTATTACTGAAATGCGTGCATGACCCACACTTATGGCAGAACTTTGGTTTCCTCTGATAAAACAATGTACCTCTGTTCCAGACTAAGAAAAAACTACTGGACAAATGCATGACACCTGAGTTAGTTCGAAAAAGCTTCAGCTGTATCTTCCACCCCACCCCCCCATCCATATTTGTTCAGAGTCTATAATAAGTACTATCTTCTCCAAGGCACGGGGACATAATGTCACATGGCAGAATGCCATGCTGCAGAATCGCGTTGCACTATTTCTTTATATTTATTGTTCTGCAGAGGGCTCTGCTCCCCACACCCCCCATTATGGGGGGGGGCTGCACCCCCAGACCCCTCACTAAAGATTCCAACTTGGGGGGGGCAACTCCGAGTGTCACAGGTCCTGGTTTCGCCATAATGCTGTACGCTATTAATAGTACGAAAATATGACCTGGTATGCTTCCCCAACACCTCATATTATTGTTTGACCCTTAAGAGGATAACTGAGAGGTTTACTCCCTCATTTTTTTTTTTGTATTACTTTTTTCTCCCATGGTGGTCCCAGCCGGTCTCATCATTCTTGTATCCCCTGTGATCCGGCCGCCATACTACCTGCACCGTCTCCTACTGTGGGCAATCACCAATTACCCCATGACTTACCCCCCATGGTGGGGGCAGCAGGGGTCGATTAACTCCCCCACCACACAATGGATCTGCTCATGGTGGTCCCTCAGAGCTGAGCTGGACATCGCGGAGAGCCATCAAGCCACAACAGCTGGGCATTCCTCCTTTTTCCATGTTCTGTTGGAGGCAGGGCGTGCAATACTGACAAGGGCTTCCTGCACATGCGTCCGCACGCAGTGCGCCCGCCAGCTGCAGTGCCTATCACCCCATTCTACCAGGCCAGATGTTCTGACACCCAGCTTCCACTAGGTGTCAGACTTATGACGGACACTGTACCCAGACCCACCCCAGGAGAGGAGAGCAGTCCATAGGATGCTTGATCCACTCCTTCCCCTGCCAACCCCCAGCAGCCCGAGTTAGCTCCCGAACCCGGGTCACTGGCATGATGCAAGGCAAGGCATACAGCACCTCAACCCTCAATGCCACCAGGCCGGCTTACTCCCTCATTTTTGAAAAGGGCCATTATCATCATGAGGACTGGCTGGGTCAAGGAGATCACTACAAATGGGGACCACAGTGGAGTACCAATTAGTTTCTGATACTGCACCAAGAATCTGTCCTATCCAGTTACTTGTTTAAAGCTGATATCATAGTTGGAGTCACCAGCATGTATCAGATCATATATTTCTGATGCAAAGAATTTTAGAATCCTTCAATAAAGTTCTTGCCACACAGACCCTATCTGGGGGCATTTCTGATCCACCATTGTATACTGACCACACTGTATTCTTCTGTGGATCTGGTTCTCCTTTATTTGCAAATAAATTTGCACATTTCACTGGCAGCCCCCTCTACCACTGAGAAGAGACAAGGGGCTCAATTCTCAAAGAGGACTTGTGCCAAAGCTTGGTGCACCAGGGACTCTGCACCAGGTTCTGGTACAGGAGGGGTCCAGGCACCTAAGTCCCCACACCTGTGGCAACCTCTCCTGCGCGACAAACATGACACATAGGAGGGTTTTGCTGCAGACTATCTGCAGCTAAGGCAAGCTATCCCCTGTCCCCTGATACACTACAAGTGCTTCCCCAGCAGTCTGATGGCCCCTACAATCTCTGATCTTGCCAGTTACTAAATATATATATATATATATATATATATATATATATTTATTTATTGCAGAAAACTTTGTTAATGCATCAGTTAGGGTTAAAGTGACAAAAGTGGAAAGAGATGTTGGGTTGAGGCCCCACCACCACCCGCATCCTCAACAGACTGACAGATGCCAGGGTGTGTTATGGGATCATAAGGCCTAACTCTCACCCCATTCTCCTTTATTGTAGCATGTCAACCTTTTTACATATGGAATGGGTTGAGAGTTGGGCCTGATGACCCCATGGCACATCCCGGCATCTGTCAGTCTGTGGAGAATGGGGTGGTGGAGTGGTAGGGGTGATAGGGGCTCAACCCTAACATCTCATTTTCCCACTTTTGTCACTTTAACCCTAAGTGATGCATTAATTAAGTTTTTGCAATGAATATATATATATATATATATATATATATATATATATATATATAGTGTTGTGTGTGTGTGTGTGTGTGTATATATATATATATATTCATGACAAACAACTGCACTTAATGCATCAGGGCTAAAGCAACAAAAGTGAGGAATTGAGACATTAGGGTTGAGCCCCCCCCACACTCCACCACGCATCCTCCACAGACTGACAGACCCTGGGGTGTGCCATGGGGTTTTGATGCCTAACTTTCACCCCATTCTAATTTACTGTAGTATGCCAACCTGTTTACACATGGAATTGGGTTAGAGTTGGGCCATATGACCCCATGGCAGACCGCGGTGTCTGTCACTTTATGGAGGATAGGGTGGGTGGGGTGTGAGGATTATGGGCTCAACCCTAATGTCTCATTTCTTCACTTTTGTTGTTTTAACTCTAACTGATGCATTAAATGCATTTGTTTATTATGAATATATATATATATATATATATATATATATATATCTATATATATATATATATATATATATATATACAGTATATATATATATATATATATATATATATATATATGTGTGTGTGTGTGTATACAGTGTGTGTGTGTGTGTATGTATGTGTGTGTGTATTATATATATATATATATATATATATATATATATATATATTTCATGGCAAAATAATTCATTAATGCATTAGTTACAGTTAATAGGACAATGACAAAAGTTTGGAAATGTGATGTTAGGGTTCAAAATCCTAACTCTGCTTTCCCCACCCCACCCACCCCCACACACACACATGCAAGCAGGGAAGGCCAAGGCAACACGATCAATCAGAGACAACCAGCATCAGGTAACAGAAGTAACAAACAACTCTCTAAATGTACTCCATGACACATCCATCATCATGGGTCGCCAACTGTATGAGTTCTGCCACCATCGTAGTGCCCTGGGGGTAGACACACATGCTGGGCAACCATGGGTAATGCCCAACAGTAAGCATTTTGTGTTACAAACAACAATAACAATATTTAATCAGATGCATATATTTCAATAGTGAAGAAGGGATGTAACACACAGTATGTTATCCACAGATAGTTTCTTGGAAATGAGTTAGTATAAGCCTACCAATAGTCATTGGATGGTTGCGTTTATTTTTCTGATAGTGAGTCAGTTCTAATAACAAACGGTAGTAATAATGAAAGTAATAATTTGCTGTATAGTTTACAAGTAACATGTGAGAGCATCAGTTATAACATCCTAAGCTAACAATAACATACTGCTAATGAGTATTTCCAGGTAACGCAGCAGTGTAACAACATGTGATGGTGCTAGTTTCATACCTGAGCAGTATCTTAAAAGTAGTATGTGTCATCTCTGTTTCCTGCTACCACATGCCCATGTGGTAGCAGTGATATCTGCAGCAACCCAAGTGTTGAATAGTGACATATAAAAGTCAATATTCTGAAAATGTGTACAGAGTAAGTATTATTGTATGAAGAAGATATGCCAGCAAGGTCGAAACATAGATTTTTAACTCTCTTTCCTATTTTCAGTGTGCATTTAATATAACCATTTTGTTTTGCTTTTAGACCACATGCTGATGCAGCACCTTGTTTTTTACATTGTGCCAGCAATAATGTGTCATCATACTATGCTGCCAGTACAGAGTCGATGATACTATATTTGTTTTTTCATTACATAGTGTTACATGAAATAAATACAGTGTTGGAGTGTTGTGGTTACAGATGCGATGGAATGGTATAGTGTCTTACAGTCTTGCATGTGTCTTGCATGTGTGTGTGTTGGTGGGTGGGGGTGGGGGAAATGCGGAGTTAGGGTTTTGAACCCTAACATCACATTTCTAAACTTTTGTTGCTGTACTATTAACCCTAACTGATGCATTAACAGAGTTTTTTGCAATAAATTTCCCTTATTTTTGAGAAAGTGTAATGTAAGTGGTATGTGTTAGTGGGAACACAGGCCCCCCGGGCCCTGCGCTCCCTTTACATTCTCCATTTTTTTGCATATGGTATGTGTATGTGGGAGCGCTGGCCCTCTGGGCCCTGCTCTCCTAGTTATACATAAGTACAGAGCCATACAGCAGCCCTACAGGGCAAGGAAGCCTTGCAACACTAATTTGCCAATACCTCAACAACCATAGCAGCTAGGAAAAAAATTCTAGTGCTGGTGTAATCATGACAGTGAGTACTTCATGCAATATAAATTGACTGAATCTGTATCTCATATCGTGTCTGAGATACGGGCACAGAAAAGCAGTAAAAAGGCACCCTTTGAACCCTTGAAACATGTTTTTGCCAATATCTCTCTAACCATAGCAAGTAGGAAAACAATTCCACTGCAAGTGTCATCTATGATTTCCAAACTTGCTTCCGCAACTTAGCTGCCATTAGTGAAAACTCTGTATCTCACTTTGTTTTCGAGATATGAGTGCTGAAAGGCATAATGGGTGCCACAATGTTATCCTAGAGGAAATTTCTCAACTTTGGAACGCTGTAACTTTGGGTTCCTTGAATGTTTGGCACCAAACTACCAGAAGGCAGATCTGTGGGACCAGGGCTTGCCATCCTGCAAATTTCAGCCCCAAAGACCCAAGCATTTTGTTGCAGGAGGATGGCAAATATTTACAGTTATTTTCAAAAATACTTTCACAAATCACGAAAGTTTCACAAAAAGTAGCATGAAACTTTTGCATATGCGAAAATATTTCCACACTCACTTTCGTGATTTGTGAAAGTATTTTCCCCCAAGGTTTAAAAAGGCATTTCTAGGGGGTTTTACCCCCAAAAAAGATAGGACTGGCATCCTCATCACCCTACTAGGTAAATCCAACAGTCAGTGTTTACCTACAGGTTCCCAAATTTAAATGCCAGGCATTTTTCTCTCTTACTAACTGAAAACAAATGGCTGAATTATGAAAGTAAAAGGGCTATTTGCAAAAGTAAAGGTGCATTTGCAAAACTTTCATGATGCACAAATATTTCCCTTGACTGTAATAGAAATTAGTTTTTTAATAACTTTTGAATGGTTTAATATCTTTACAGCAAATCTTCAAAAGGCACATCGATGACCCAGACTGCATCTTCCCATAAGATTTCAGACTGAATGGACAAACCATGTGGGCTATGGACGCGTGCAAGAAAACACACAAAAGGTCTATTTTTTTTGTGCTTTTTGGCATTCTGTAGCTCTGCAACCGTACATCCGACCATAATACAACTTGCCAGATCCAGAGATCTATGTAGAAGTTCAGAAAAATCCATCGCACCATGGCAAAGTTATTAAGGTGCAAAAAAAGTTTACTGTAATATTAAAGTGCTTACTCAACCCTAACTATTGTGGCTGTACCATACCACTATAATATACTATGTATAGATACATACATATATATATATATATATATATATATATATATATATATATATATATATATATAATAGTGGCACAGTAGCGCCACTATAGTTAGGGTTGAGTAGCCACTTTCATGCAAAACCTCAAATATTGCACCTTAATAACTTTGTCGCTGTATGATGGCTATTTCCTGCATCTCTTGTGATCTAGTGCCCCCCCATCTCGGAAGCTACCCGTTACTATAAAAAATACATAATTGATGTCTGGGTGTGCCATGTGGTGATCTGGCCCAACTCTCGTCCCATTCCATGTGTAAGCAAGTTGACATGCTACAGTATAGGAGAATGGGGTGAGAGTTAGGACTGATGACCCCATGGCACACCCCTATGTCTGTTGGCATGTGGAGGGTGGGGAGTGGGTGGGCTGGTGGTGGAAATCCCAACATCAAAGTTCCATACTTTTGTCACTGTGTTATCAACCATAACTGATGCATTTTCAAAGTTTTTTTGCAGCAAGAAATGTGCAAAACTTGAGGATTTTTCAAATGTTTGACACTACCATGCAGCTATAATATATAATGCATCAGTTAGGGTTACTAACAATGACAAAATGAAGTCGATAGTAAGTTACCTACCACCCCTACCCCGCCTGCTCACCCTATTCCACGGTAAACAAGCTGACATGCTACAGCATAGGATAATAGGTGACAGTTAGGCATGGTGACCCCACCACAAGCCCTGATGCCTGTTGGTGTGTGGAGGGCGGGGCTGGGGTGGGGTGGTAGGGTGGGCACCCTAACATCAAATTTCCAAACTTTTGTTGCTGTACTATCAATCCTAACTGATGCATTAACAGAGTTTTTTGCATTGAATTTCCTTCTTTTGAAAACAGTATAATAGTATCATTAATCCCACAAAAAATGTGCAAAACTTGAGGATTTTTCACATTTTTGACACTCTACATCCTGCAACCATACCTCTGACCAGAATGAAACTTTCCAGACCCAAACTTCAGGTAAATCAGACAAATGATTGCAGAGTTATTAAAGTGCAAACTTTGGGGTTTAACATAGAAGTGGCTGCCAACCTTAACTATAGCTGCTCTACTGTGCAACTATAATATATAATGCATCAGCTAGGGTTGCTATCAACCCTAACTGATGCATTAACAGAGTTTTTTTTTTTTTGCAATGAATTTACCTTCTTTTTATGATAGTATAATAACATCATTAATCTCGCAAAGTTATGTGCATGCATAAAATAAATTCAGTGGACGCGAATAACTTGGACATTTTCTGGAATTTTGTAACCCAATTTTCAGCATGGCCTTTTGGGACCCTCATCATAAACAATGGCACTGTCATTTCACTCTGTCCTGAAAGTTCACACAGCGACTGCGCCATTCTGTGCCACAGGTGCGAAAACATGTTTTGTGCAGGATGTGAAAAATGACAGCTATATACTGTTCATAAGGAGGTGTGAAAATATGTAATGTTGAAAATCTGGACATGAAATATGAAAAACTGGCAAAGTTATGAGCTTGTGTAGAAACTGCACAAGGCACACTTGTAACACAGACATTTTTAGGAATTTTTTTAACCAAATTTTCAACATGGACTTTTGGGACCTTCCATAATGAACACTGGCACTGTAATTTCTTAAACCATCCCAAAAGTTGATTTTGCACAGCGACTGCACCATTCTGTGCCACAGGTGCGAAAACACATTGCTGGCAGGATGTGAGAAATTACAGCTGTACTTTCACAAATTTGCGACACTTCTAATGGTTGAAGTGCAAAAACATATTTCTGGCCAGTTTTCTTAAAATGTAATGGCAGGATCGTGTTCCTCGGCCCCCAAAACTGTTGGTGTTTACCAAGGGGCACTATGTTTGGAATTACAGCATTTTTTCCTGCCTTACTAACTGAAACAAGATGGTGGCTGCACAATACTACAGAGGCCATTTGTGGCAGTAAAATGTAGTGACGGCAGCTTTCGAGAGGCACATGTATTTTTTTCCCATTGACTATAATGGGGAAATTCAAAACTGAATCCTTTTTAAACAGATTAATATTTTTTCACCAAATCATCAAAAGGCACATCCGTGACCCAGACTGCATCGTCCCAGAGAATTTCAGACCAGATGGACAAACCATTTGGGCTGTAGTCCCGAGCAAAGAAATGGGCAAAAAAAACTTTTTGCACATTTTTGTGCTTCACAGCTCTAACTGCACATGCGACTGTAATGCAACTTGTCAGATCGAGAGATCTATGGTACCAGACTGTGTATGCACAACTTAATGGAAATCCATTATATGGTTGCAGTTATTGAAGTGCAAAATTTGGGGTTTAACAGGAAGCGCTAGGAAACCTAACTATAGCTGTACTGCTGTGCAGCTATGATATAGATATATATATGTTTACGTTTATATGTATATATATATATATATATATATATATATATATAATATAAAAAATATATATATATATAAACAATAACTGGCAAGATCTGAGGGGCCACTGGACCACAAGGTAATATTATTTTTATCATAATAGTAACATCCCGGATTGGGGAGGGAGGGCCACTAGACCACCAGGTAATATTACACTTTAACCTTATAGTGAAATCGGCGATCAGGGTGGGGGGTGACATATATCGAGGAGGGTTCAGGGCTTGGAATTGAGAGGTTCCACCCATTGGCACAGTGTGCCAAACTCTCCCTGAGGGATATTTCTAATTATACAATGGCAAGAAAGACCGGTGGGCTCTGATTGGTCAGTGTGTGCCTGGGACAGTGAGGTTATCTGAGTATAACCTCACTGTATTAAGCTCAGGCACACACAAGACAGCATGACAGACTTGAAAATCATGCACCACTCCACGATTTCCTGTGGCTTTGAGATGCAGGTGTGATAAAGGACGTCAAACCTCCCCCCCAAACGATGTCACCACTGACCAAATCCATAAATAAGTAAACCACGTCACAAAAAGAACAGGACATAAAAATAAAATAAATGTGATTTTCAAGCCTGTCTTTTCCCCCAAACTGAGCAGTTTCACTGAACTGATCCATAACTTCTTCATGCTTTGTCCCTTACTGCAGTGTGCGCCAGCCATTTCCTTGAAAGCTGCAAAAAGCAGCTGCCACCAAAACCACTCTAACTCCCAAATTAATGCATAAAGCAGTGCTACTAGGTCCCCTCTCACAACAGTTGCACTACCTCCCCCTTCCCAACAGCCAGTCTGTATGACTTAATGATCATGAAAATTGGAAGTCTCCACAGATTGCACACACTACACGTGGCACTTTTGATAAAAAAAGGAAAGCAACACACCTCTTCAGACGGTCTCAGTGCAGGTAGCGGGATTGACTCAATCAAACTGTAGGTGCGATGGTGCTGCATGGAGGGGGGGAGTCCAACACAAAAGCCAAGTCATTCTATGAGAGAAGTGGTGCGGCACAGGAACCCCACATTAGCAGAAAAGCAGCACCACCTGCAGAACAAAAGAATACAGCAGCACACAACAACAAAAAAATGCCAAGAAAAGAACATTTTTTAAATATATTTCCTGATGGGTTTTCTATATTTTTCATGTGAGCCATTGCATAGTAACAATAATGCACTCTAGGGTGTGAGTCAGTGCTGGGATAACCTCACTTCTCAGGTGTTGGACACACTCGGTCTGTGGCCTCGTGCCCAACCACCCGAGGCCTAAGGTTATCCCAGCACAACCCACACCCTGTTGTGCATTATTGCTTGAGTACCCTTAGACCAGCCCTGGCTGGTCTAAGGGTACTTAGAAATCCTCCCTCTGGCTAAGTTTGAACAATCAGACATCTGGGGATGTGGCAGCCTGCTTCTGCCGTATGCAGCCTTGCCCCATGTTGCAGCCCATTTTGGAGCACACGGGTAACGCAAGCCCAGTTTGGGGTAGGCAGCTTGTGATGGACACAGGCTGCCTTTGAGAATCACTCCCAGAGGATCGTTTGACACAAGAGGCAATTTGCGCATTGTGTTGCAAGGCCATTGTGTAGTTCTTTTTTGATTCAGTTCAGAAGGACCTGCAATAGGTGGGGGGTCATTACCACAAGTTGTCATATAAGTTTCCATGTTTTCTGACCAGGAAGATTCACCCAGAACCGAGTCTCTGTCTGTACGAGGAACTACAAACCAGTCAGCCTGACCTTGGTAATGGGGAAGATCATGGAAGCACTACTGAAGGAGAGATTGGTGGAACATCTGGTTGCCAGTGGACTACAGGACCCAAGGCAGCATGGTTTTACCAGGGATGAGGTCATGCTAGACCAACCTCATTGAATTTTTCAACTGGGTGACAAGGGAGGTGGATTGGGGAGGGCAGTGGATGTAGCTTATCTGGACTTCAGCAAGGCCTTTGACACTGTGCAACATAGAAGAATATTAAACAAACTGGGGAATATGGGACTGGGCAACACAATAGTGTGGTGGGTAGGTAATTAGCTGGGCAGCAGGACACAGAGGGTGGTGGTAAATGGCTGTCACTCCACAGATTGAAGAGTGTCCAGTGGGGTGCCACAGGGATCAGTGCTGGGACCGCTCCTCTTCAATGTCTTCATCGGTGACATTGTGCAGGACCTAGAAGGCAGAATTTCCCTGTTTGCTGATGACACAAAGCTCTGTAACAGAATGGACATGCCACAGGGTGTAGACAAAGTGAGGAGGAACCTGCAGAAGCTTGAAGAAGGGTACATTTCAAGGGTTTGGCAGTTGAAATTCAACACAAAGAAGTGCAAGTTAATGCATATGGGGCACAAAACACAAAAACCCTGGAACATCATATCAGTTTGGGGGGTGAGGATATAGCATGCACCAAGCAGGAAAGGGGCCTTGGGGTTATCATCTGTGATGACCCCAAGGTGGGGAAACAGTGCGACAAGACAGCAGGTAAAGCAAATATAATGCTGGGGTGCATAGGCAGGGGCATCACCAGCAGGAAAAGGGAGGTCATAATTCCACTATACAAGGCACTAGTGAGGTCCTACATGGCGTACAGTGTACAGTTCTGGAGACCTTACCTACATAAGGACATAGGGTAGCGAAGGTTCAGAGGAGGATAATAAAGATGGTACAGGGATTGCATCACAAGTCCTATGAGGACAGGCTGAAGGACTTCAATATGTAGTCCCTGAAGGAGAGGAGGGAGAGAGGGGATATGGTAGAGACATGTAAGTACCTTACATGGAGGAACTGGGTGCAGGAATACACTATTTTCCAGCGAAAAAGATGTTCCAGGACTAGAGGCCATGGGATGAAGTTGGAGGGAGGGCAATTCAGAGGAAACATGAGGAAGAATTTCTTCACAGAAAGGGTGCTGGACAAGTGGAACATCCTGCCAGAGGAAGTGGTGGGGGCTGAAACAATCATGGGATTTAAGAATGCATGGGATAGACATAAGGGAATTCTGGAGGTCAGGGGTAAGGAGCAACAGACTCCTAGAAAAACAAAGTGAACTTACAAGCTCAAATGGGCAGACTGGGTTAGCCATAGGCCCTTATCTGTTGACAGTGTTTATGTATCTATGTACCCTAGTTTCTGTCTGCAACTGGCAGACCTGCTCAGGTTTCCTGCAAAGTCTACTCTGCCATAAATGTCAGCAGCAACTTGAGTGGAGCTACATTAGAGTAATTTCAGGAGCCAGGAGTCAGCACAGTGGGACAACTAGATGAGGGGGGAGTCTGCCAATGCAGCAAACAAGTGTGTCAATACGCACATGCGTGCTTGAGTCACACAGGCATCTGCAGGTAGTGGCTGAAAAAAGAGGAATAATCCATGGGTCACTCGGCATTGCCCACAGACACCACACGACCGTACATGACAGCCCACCTACCAAAATGGTTCTGTGTAAGTGGTGGTCTGTGTAAGCGGTGGTAAACCTTTAAGTCCATGAGAAGGGTCAATGTCTGAGTTGGGGTGATGCTGCTGGGTACAGGGATGGCAGGAGTGAAAACTACACGTAAGTAAAAAAAACAATCATTCATTTTATTATGCACAGTGCGCAGAATCAATGAATGGCACAGAACTATTGCATGAAAAGGCAGAACTTAGAACATTCTATACTGTGAAACATACACTGAAGATACCATCCAGTGTCAATAGCCTGGGGAGGGGAAGGGATGGTATTGCTTTCAAACCCTGTTCACTCATATTCACTGAAAATAGGCACAGAATTGTAGAATACATGTGCCTCAAAAGATTTAAGGCCTAAATATACAAATATTGGGCCCTATGCATGAAGGGGTGGGTAATACATGCCTAAGATGCACACCCCACCCATGCAGCTCCTCACCCATGGGAGATCCATGGGTGGCCATGTTCACGAACAGTGGCCACTGTGCGACTTCCATACATGGCCACTCCCCCCTGGCATGCAGGCCTGTGGGGGTGGTTGGGTGCAGAGCTGCGGATCTGGACGGGTGGCCAATTAGCTGCCAGACCCAGACCCCACAGTGGATCACTTGCATCCATGTGCACCGGGCAAGGAGCTGGCATTTAGAACACCACATGTGGTGTTGGGGGGTGGGTGCCCAAATGACCACCTGCCGGTCCCCCAGTGTGCCCCACATGCCAAGGCTTCCTTGGTGGGGGTGCACATGACCCCATCTCACAGCCACAGCCCACCACTGACACTCCTGGGGGGATGTGTACCTGGCCCCCACCTTTACAGCTGCCCCAACATGGCAGAGGCACCAACACCTGTGCCCAGCACTCCACATGTTCATGCATCTCGCGGAGTGCCGCTATGCCCCATGTGCCCCCCCAGTCCACCCCCTGCATGTAGGTCCGCACGCCACAGGGGATACGGTGCAAAGGGGGGTGTCCGGCCATTTGTAAATGCTGTGCAGGGGGGCAGTGGGCCAGGGTGGGTGTGGAGTGGGCTACATGCCAGGGTTACGTGGCTCTTACCCACTCCACACCTTCATGCATAGGGCCCAGTAATAGATAAAAAAAAGAAAAGTAAAACTAAAAATAAAACAAAAAAAACACCATCCAGTAGTCTGTCCCTGACTCCATGGCAAAAGTTCCAGAAATGGAAAAGCAAAGCTGCTTCAGAATTATTCCTGCCTCTGCAGTGAATCATAGTTATAAACATTTAGAAAATAATAACAACAAAAACAGCAACACATGAACAAGGCTTAGAATTCATGCCAGAATATGTAGCAGGATTGGTAATGTTTCAATATGTCCTTCCATCACCAGCCATTGCTTAATAAGAGTGGTTTCACTTGTGTTCATTGCCTCAGAGCAACATCATGGTTGCTTTACTGTAGGTCTTCCTACATTAGTTAGAGTATTTCAGGAAGTCACTTATGATGACTCCCATATGTCCCTTTCCTCAGAGGAAGTGCCCAACTTTACCCTCCCATCCAATACTCTGTCCTGGGGTTCATGTTGCCTGTGTGCACCACCGAGTAGTTTTTTATATTGAATTTTTACTGCTAAACCTTGGACCACCTCTCCAACTTTCGCAGGTCCCACTACAACTCCCTTACCCTCTCCTCACTGTCCACCCTACCACAGAGCTTAGTGTCATCTGCGAAGAGTCACATCTTACCCTGAAATCCTTCTCTTACGGTATGTCGCTGATGAGGGTAATGGCCAGGGTTGATATGTGTCATATTCATGCAAGTAAGTTTTTTCAGCTTCTGCAAATTCCTGCCCAAGAGCTCATGTCAGTTTTATAACAGCATATGCTTGGCTAATTCACACACAAGAGGCACATTTTGTTTCTGCAAACCTACCCTGACCTCAGGTTGCAAGAGAATGCATGTAAAATCTGACTCAGCTGGCTCAGGATTCTAAAGCATGGTCACCCTGGGAACTTTGTATCTAATCAGATGTTGTGTTCTGAACTTTATAAGAGAGGGAGAAACTAAGAATATGCTCTCTGTTTGCCTAGTCCATGTACAGGACAGCTGTGATTAACAGACTTACTGGTTACCAGGAGACTGCAGTCCTGGTAGGTCACAGAGTGTGTGCACACCAGAATTTTGGAGGAAGCTGTTTCAGTTTGAAGCTGAAAAGGAGAACATATATTTAAGTGGAGATGGGTGATGTTGCTGGAGATGTTTCCCCTTGGAGAGTAACTCCAGACTATGTAAAACTAGCGATGCAACAGCCTGAGTGAAGGGTTCTATGGAGCCAAAACAATAGAAACATAGAATTTGACGGCAGATAAGGACCATTTGGCCCACCTAGTCTGCCCATTTTCCTACCTGATGGATAAGCTGCAGATTCTAGTTAACCAACATCTTACTTCCTCCTACCCCCCCCCACTAGAACTGCCTTATGTCTGTCCCATACATTCTTGAATTTTCCCACTGTTCTTGACTCCACAACCTCCTCAGGAAAGGCTGTTCCATGCATCCACAACCCTCTCTGTGAAAAAATACTTTCTAACATTAACTCTGAGCCCTCCCCCCTAAATCTTCAAATTGTGCCCCTTGTTGTTGCACATCTTTTCCTGAAAGATGTTACCCTCTTGGACTTTGTTAGTTCCCTTTAGGTACTTGAAAGTTTCTATCATGTCCCCCCCTCTCCCTCTTTTCCTCAAGGATATACATATTACACTGCTTTAGTCTCTCTTCATATGTTTTCTGGTGCAGGCCCTACACCATTTTGGTTGCCTTCCTCCGAACAGCCTCCACTCTGTCTATGTCTTTGCAGAGATGGGGTCTCCAGAACTGCACACAGTACTCCAGATAGGGTCTCATCAACTGTCTGTACAGAAAGATAACAACTTTCTCTTTTCTACTGCTGATGCCTCTCTCTCTCTATGCATCCCAGGATCCCCCAGTCCTCCTTTCTGCCTTCTCACATGCTTGCCCACCTTTAGGTCATCTGATATAATTACTCCCAGGTCCCTTTTGATTTTTGTTGTTGTTAGTATCTCTCTCCCACCATTGTGTACTCTTCCCCTGGGTTTTTGTTTCCTAGGTGCATTACCTTGCACTTCTTTGCATTGAATCTGAGCTGCCATACATTTGACCATTCTTCCAACCTTGCCAAGTCCCTTTTTATCCTTTCCACCCCACCCTGTGTATCAACCCTGTTGCAGATCTTTGTGTCATCTGCAATGAGACATACTTTTCCTTCCAGGTGCTCTCCAATGTCACTTATAAAGACATTAAAGGGGACCGGTCCCAGTACTGAACCCTGCAGTACCCAATTACTTACCCTCCTTTCTTCACTGTGGACTCCGTTTGCTATTACCCTTTATGTCCTGTTGTCCAACCAATTTTTTATCCAGGCTACCACCTTGGGACCCACTCCAAGGCTGATTAATGTTTATACAAATCTTTTGTGTGGGACTGTGTCAAATGCCTTGTTAAAATCTAGGTAGGCCATAACCACAGCCCTTCCCTAGTCTACTACTTTGGTCACCCAGTCAAAGAGATCGATTAGATTCGTCTGACATGACCTTCCTCTCTGTGAATCCATACTACCTTGGGTCTGTGCCCCACTGCTCTCGAGGTACTCAACAATTCTTTCCTTCAAAAGTGATTCCATCATTTTCCCTATCACTGAGGTCAGACTTACTAGTCTTTAATTTCCTGCCTCTGCCCTGCTCCCACTTTTGTGAATTGGAATCACATCTGCCCTCCTCCAGGGCTCAGGTACCACCCCATCCTCCCATGATTTGATAAAGAGAGTAGTCAGTGGTGTCACTAGTTCTACCCTTAGTTCTTTAAGAATTATGGGATGAATCCCATCAGGTCCCATTGCTTTGTCCACCCTCAGTTTCAAGAGTTCATTCAAAACCCTTTCTTCTCTGAATGGACTGGTATCGACCCCTATCCAGAGTGTTTGTCTTGTTTGGTTTAGGTACCTTCCCCTCCTGTTCTGTTGTGAATACTGAGCAGAAATATTCATTCAGTATCCCTGCTTTTTCACTGTCACCCTCTGCCCACATTCCCTTCCCTATATTAAACCTCAGTATCCCTCCCTTGGTCTTTCTTAGCTCCCTAATGTACCTATAAAAGGTTTTATCCCCCTTCTTAACAGAGTTGGCTGTCTTTTCCTCGGTTTGGGACTTTGCTATTCTGACTGCCTTCCCTGCTTCCTTCTACCTTATCCGATAAAGTTCTCTGTCCTGCTCCTTCTGCATTTCCTTAATGCTATCCTTTTCTCCTTAACTTTCCCTGCCACCTCTTTTGAGAACCATAGTGTTTTTTTCCTTCATTTTGTTTTGTTGATTCACTTGACACAAAGGCTTATTGCCTCTGTGATAGCTGTTTTGATTATTCCCCATTGTTCCTCCACCCCTCCTTCTTTCCCATCTGCTAGTGCTTTTCTGAGGCACTCTCTAATTTTCCCAAAGTCAGCCTTCCTAAAGTCCAGTACTCTTGCTTTTGTATCGCTTGACTCTATGGCTGTGTTTATTGTGAACCATGCTGTTTGGTGGTCGCTTGTTCCCAGATGGCTACCCACTTCTAAATCCGAGATCCTTTCTCCGTCCCTGTTTGAGAGAACCAGGTCTAAGATTGCTCCCTCCTGAGTGGGTTCCAACACTAGCTGTCTGAGGCATGCCCCTTGGTAGGGCATCATGAATGACCCTGCTCTTGGATGTGCCTGCAGCAAAGGTTCTCCAGTTAACATCTGGCATACTCAGGTCCCCCATCAATAATATCTCCCCTTTTTCTGCCATTCTAAAGATGCCTTCTATCTTTTCCTTGTCCATTCCCTCTCCCTAAGATGGGGGTCTGTACACAACCCCCATGTGAATTGTGATGCCATTTCCTGGTTCCAGGGTGACCCCTAGTGACTCATCTACTTCCTTTGTACTCTTTAGTTCTATTGCTTTAATCCCTTTAATTACATAGAGAGCTACTGCTGCTCCTCTTTTACCCTCCCTGTCGCTCCTGTAGATTGTGTATCCTGGTATGTTGACATCCCAGTCATGGTTCTCTGTGTACCATGTTTCAGTGACTGACACAATATCCAGGCATCCCTCTTCCATCAAGGCCACTAGTTCTGGGTTGCCCCTGAAAAAGGGACCTCCGGGGCTCAGTGGGTTTGCCAGGTCACCAAAATTTAATAAATAAATAGTTCAGGGAGCTTGTTACACAGACTATGGGCATTGGTACTCATCACCCTCCATTTTTTGTGGTTAATAAGTTTTATTGATTTGACTTAAGATGATACAAACATTAAAACAGTTGGATACATTGCAAAGATCTTATAGACTGTTACATATGTCTGCACAAGCAGAGAATGGAACATGCTGGCCACATAGTAACAAAGTGAATATACTGGCCAGGTAAGCAGTAGGATAATACTCTGTGCCTGGATGCACAACACCTATCCAGCTGGAGATTAACTTTGAAAGCATTAGCAGTTGGTTCCTTGCATTGTAGCTAACTCATACAAACATATCTTAACTGGCCCTATCCTGCTAGTTTCTGCAGTATTTTACAAAGCATCAGAAATTATGAGAGGTCCAGGGCCGCTGTCCTCTACTTTATGCCTAAAAAATACAAGAGATCACACACACAAAGCAAACAGGTCTTCATTTTCAGAGAAGATACTATCCTTTACTGATATTATACCATGTCATCCGTAGAGCAGGTTCCCCTATAACTCAGTAACAATCTCTCCAGCACTTGCCCCTAAATGCACTATGAGAGGAGACCATTATAGTAGCATGGTTGTGCCTATTCAGCCGATTCCCTCACTAGGTTTCAAAAACAGAAGGAAGGGAGTCCAGAGGGCAGTATATTTAAAGAGGATATTGGTCACAGTATGTGATATTCTGGCCCAGTTGGCAACTTGAGCCATGGAGGTAACCCTCCATTTTTTGATGGCCTTACCCCTTTTAGCCCCATCCCTCTTCTTTCTGCTTTTGCCTTTTTTGCATTTACTCCGTCCTGCTTCCGAATAACTTCTCTACCTTGGTGTTTACTTCACTAATTACTGTCAGAAACTAGCAGCATGAAGCAATAATTGGAGACACCTGCTTTTCTACTGCTCAAGCCACACCCCAATTAACTTCTCTCCTCTAATCCTGATCTAGCAAACTAAGTTGATATAGCCCCCATCCCTAAACAGAGAAATACACAGTGACTTTCTTCTTTTTTGTACTTAAATGAGACCCCACCTGCTTCTAACAAAGTATCTGCTTGCTTAATCCCAACAGGCACTGACTTCTGCTGAGACGCAAGTGATTTATCATTAAGAAAAGATATAGCTTTTTTTAGTCAGCTGGTACTGAAAGCTCTGAAAGCAAGATTCCTTTCTGCCAGAAACTAGCAGCAATGAATCAGCTGAGAGAGAGAGAGAGAGAGAAAAGGTGATGACCCAACAATTAAGCCACTGATCAATGTGTAGGTGGGATTAAGTTGACCCCTGTGTTGCTTTACTTTACTTTGAAGAAGTGCAACAGTGATCAGAGAGCTTGAAGGAGAAAGAGACTGACAGGTGACCCCAGAGAAGATAGCCACTTCATCTGAGAGCCAGCTTTGAGCGATTCCCTGCCTCTGCACAGGAGACACACACTGAACACTTTTGAGACTGCATAACCATGAGTAACCTTCAGGGTCTCAGCCTAGCAACTGGGGGATTAGTTAGTATTAGGGGAAAGAGCCTAGAAAGTCCTGTGCAGGAATGTGCTATATTTTTATAGGCCCAGGTCAAGATCATCGGTAACTTGTATGCTACATGGTGCCAAATTCATCTCTAAATTCTGGCTTGGTTCACTCCCCTCCTACCTGTCCTCCTCGCTTATTACCCCCCCCCCAACCATTACTCTCTGTGATCTGACAGCCTCCACACTTTCTTGATCCCCAACAGACACACGTCCTCTGACCAAAAAGCTTTTTCGGACCATCTTTCTAAATTGTGGAATGCTCTCCCCCTTCAAATATGCCACTCCTCATCACTGAACTCCCTCACTTCAGCACTACTCAGCTACCTGATCCCTAACTGTTCTTGCTCCTGACCGACTCCTTGCCTACTGCTTTCCCCTCCCAGTCCCTCCTCTCCCTCCCTCCACTTATTGCTCTTAATTACCTAGCACTTACTCTATGTGTCTTGTTACTCATGCTTCCCTCCATTGTTGTTTTTTGTCATCATAAATTCCCTGTACGACTGCACTATATTACTTTATATGCATTGATTATCGTGTATTATATGCTCCTGACTCTGTACTGTTCTTTGCTCTGTTGTTGCACCATTTAAATATGTTGTAAATCCCACTCCCCCTCCCCCCAGGATGTGCCGTGAGACGAGCATTAAGTTGCTCAGTGTACCCTTCCTGGTGAAACATTTCAATAAATAAATAAAATAACCATTTTGGATTTATGTTTCCTTTTGGATTACAAATAATGATCACTTTAATTCAAATTGTTACATCCTGGTGGGCTTCACTGTGTTTTAAGTTATTGCCAACCTACTGTATCAAATTGGCTAATGTGTCAACTGACCTGTAAGGATCTGGCATGCTACCCTGAACATGTTATCTGGGGGATCCCTAATTCCTTTGGGTAGATAATGCCTGGTGTACCAGCCAAGTGGAGGAACTGCTCATGACTGCCAGTGGGTGGTGAATTGTGAGGAATATTGCAGTAGGATTTATTGTTAACCCTTTTGCTCTGATTTGTCCTTTTGCCCTCTTGTTTTCTTACCCATCCCTTTTAATAAATTGTTATACATTTTGCACTGTATTTCTTTGTTGGGGTTATTATTTTTTTTAATTTATTTCATCATTTGGAAATAACCTTTGAGCAGAATGCTCTTTTTCAAAGGTTCCATGTCTTGACATGAGGACAACACAGAAAGGTAAGTTACAGGGTATGGTACACAATTACAGAAACAAAAGATACAGGATATAACAGCAAGTGATCTGACTATTTACAGCTGTAGGCTAACTCATATAAAGATACTGCAAATTGCAATTTTATACATCACAAGAATACGTGGTGAGTGCTGTAGAATTGAGAAGCAAGAGTAGCATGGAGAAAAGCAGCCAGGAGGTGGCTTTGTCATTATTTCCTATCAAAGAAGGGGAAGAGAGTTGTCTCTAACATAGGCTTATTCTCCCTGCAAGATAAGTCAGCCGGAGGAGGCTTTGTTGTTATTTCCTGTCGATGTAGAGGGAGGAAGGTGGAAGAGGGTTGAGGGTGAAAAGGGTTATCAGTTAACCTGAAGAAGGGATAAGTCGTGTAATGGAGGGGTTGTGACCATGGTGGAGTTTAAAAATGTTGAACTGAGGGAATGGAGGAAGTGGGAATTACCAGGGAAGGCAAGGGAGTGGTGCTTGGCACTAGGTACTCTATTGACAATTATTGGGCTACTCACATAAGGAAAGTGCTCGGACCAAGAGACTGGGGGAGGGGCACTATCCCCCATGAGGAGCAGACCAGTACTAAGAATCAAGACGAGGAGGGGCATCAACCCCAATTTCAGCTTTAATCAGTGAGGGAAGAGGAGCACAGTGAGGTGGGGCAGGATTAATGGGAGCCTGCAAGCACAGGACTCGGTAATTGTGAGGTGCTAATTCAGTTTAGCTTTAAAGTGATGGAGACTGCTATTACTGAAAATAAACACAGGGATATCATTTAGCCAGAGAGGTGCCCTACTTGCAAAGGACCGCTGTCCTAGTGTCATTTTCCTAAATGGAACAGTTGAAGAGACCCAGTCCATTCCCCTAGTCCAGTAGCTTGTGCAACTAGCAAAGAGTAAATCTTTGATACATTGTATTCAACTATTGTTTGTCCAGGTCTACCTTGAAAATGAGCTTGCTCAACGGTGTCCACCTGGTTAAAGATTTTGATTGATTGGTTAAATGTGCTGGGTGCTGCTAGTGGGTCGTGATTTGGTTCACCACTGTGGTTTGAACTGTATTCTGCTTGCTGGATGCTGCAACCAGCCCCACGGACTGAATCCAAAATCATCTCCATTGGGCCTGGGCCTTGCCACACTGGCCCAGCCTGACTACCCACTGCACAGAGAAAGCCATCGAAGAAAGACCTGCCTGAGGATCAGCCCCCTGCTCAACACTTGAACAGGAATGATGCTTTGGTGATTCGTGTGGGCCCCGCTTCACCGGGCACTACAGCTAAGCAACCTGCTGTCTTGATTTCATTCTGCCTGTGTCCAGTATTGAGTATTGTGAGTAAACATCAGGGTAGCTCTCTGCAACAACAGCTAATTCTAAAGTGTTGTCATCTGATTGTCTGGTTGCTTTTTCTTTCACGAACTGAGCCCTCTGGCTTCGGATTACAAACAGTGTGTGTTGTGCATGTTGCTATCTTCCATCACAGGGCACCAACCAGCTGCAATGTTCCTGGCTAGCCCATCGTCTCCCTACCTGGGTACCCAGAGGTGTGACTCTGTGCGGACTTAAAGAGCATGCATAACTGTTTGATTAATGTAGCATTTAAGCCAATCAACCTAATTACGACCCTTCCTTGTTCAAGTCCCCTGAATAAATCAGGTTTGACTTTTTCTGCATTTAATCTGACTGTGGTTCCAGTTTGTGCCAAGGGTACTGTACTGTTGCTATTTACTGTGCGTAACCTTGTTTTACAGGGAGTCCCCAGGGTCAAGCCAGAGGAACCAGCCCTGGTGGTAAGTGCAATCAGTGTGGGTACCGGTGTGGTGTACAATTATACTATGAAAGTGATTATCGTATATTGCTCAGGCCATTAGCAGGGAAAGAGTGGTGGTTACAGTGTGCCAGAGGGCTGTGCCCTGGTTAGTTTGACCACTACCAACCCTGCACCCATTACAGAACCTAGGCCCCTTAATCTGCTACTAGCCAAGCAAGCAGGGGTAGTAGCCGTGGGATAGCGCCAGCTAAGGGTTACATCTTGGAGGCTCACCGCTGGGATTTTGTGCCTTCTAGTGGCCAAAAATGATGAATTATTGTTAAAGATTAATGGCTACCCCAGTAGAAATGGCTGTACACCAGTTGTTGGGGTGGTGTACTGGGCAGGAGATCAACCCCCAAAATGCTCTGCTTATACTGGATATTCTCCTGGATACCAGTAAGGACACTGTAGAGGGAGCACTCTCCAAAGTTGAATGTTTAAAAACCCCTGTGATGGTGGGTCGACAGGCTGATTTGATCGCCCAAACTTTCATAGCCTTGGTAGAATGTAGTGACCTCGTGGACAGCTCTAAAGTGCCACAGACTATTGCCTCAGAAGGGGTCCCAACTCCTGGAGAGTGATAACAAAAGACAGTAAAGACCCTGGGGAGGATGAGCTCCCACCATTATCTGAGACTTTTGAGGAGAAATTTGCTAAGTTGTTGCTGGAGGAAGGGAAAACCATAGAGGACTTTAAGAAACCATTCCTGCTACCTGGGGGTGTTGTTTCCCTAACACCTCCTTCCACTCCAACACCTGTTACTGCCCCGCCTTCTGTGCCCGTGCCAATGCTGACCCGTATATCTATACCCACCATTAGTCATGACTCCTACTGAAGGCTGAGAATCTTCTCGGGCACCCTCCCCACTCCCCATGGGGAGGATGACTGGGAGACCTGGATCGACTATGTTGCCCCCTTGGTACCTGAGTGGCAGAGTGCAGAGGCTGAGAAGTGGAAAAGAATCATAGAAAGTTTGAGGGGCCCCGCCCTTGAAGTCATTAAATTTTTGAAGTCCAAAAACCCTGATTCATCTGCTCATAAATACCTATCTGCATTTGAAGGCAAATTGAGGAGCATTGGGTCAGGGGATACTTTGATGTGGAAATTCCAAGGTACCAAACAATGGAAGGGGGAAAGTTTGTCTGCATATGTTACTCACCTAGAAAGAGCTCTGCAGAAAGCTTACCGGAAAGGTGGGGTAGCCGCTAGTGATTTGAACTGTGTGAGACTGGGCACATACTGCAACATGCCAAGCATTCTAAACTGCAGATCATCCAGTAAAAGCTCCAGGATAGGAGAGATAACCCACCTGACTACTGTGACTTGATAAAAGAACTCCGGGAGGTAGAAGGTGAAGATGGAGATTGAAATTATGGGGTGAGTGCAGCCCAAGTGATCATGGCACCAGAAGGCCCTTCCAAAATGGAGACCACTAAGAGTGTCCCACCGTGGGCTAAACGTTGGGGGGAGGAGTTGCTGAAGGATGTTAGAAAAGTACAACCGTGTGTATTTGCTGAGGTATCCCCTGCTGACAGAGACCCTGGCCCCTGTCAAGACGTGACTGTTATGGGGGTTGGGGTGCACCCTCATGCATCCTCTACTGAGGGTGGTTTCTCAGCTGAGCTCAAGGAATTGACTTCCACCCTAAAGGAACTTTTGAGACATGGTACAGTACCCGAAGAAGTCAGATCACAATCTCCTGTTGATGCTCCAGCATCCCCTGCTATGTTTTCCCCAAGGATGCCCCGAGAGCATGTCATTTGTCACAACTGTGGCAAGGATGGCCATATGAAGAAGGAATGCCAGTCTCAAAGGACTTAGAGAAAATGGTGAACCAGCTTCAAGGAGAGCTTCGGAAAATGAGTCAGTGGTCAAGGGGTGAACAACATGACCGCTGTAAAGGCTTCAGAAATCCTAACTCAAACCCCTCTGTAGCTAAATCATCTGTCCAACCTAGCTGTTGTCCCTCCAGAGTGGTCCAAAATAGGGGGCCCTTTGATGGCGACTTCTTTGACTGTCAATGGTGTCCATGCTCGGGCTGTGCTTGATAACGGGTCACAAGTGACCATTGTATTCCAGGACTGGTATGACAAACACTTATCTGATGTACCACTACAATCTCTGGAAAGTTTGCATGTGTGGGGCCTGAGCGACAAGTCTTATCCCTACCTAGGATATGTCTGGCTCTGGTTGTCTTTTCCTATGACTGTAACTGGTGTAGATGAACAAGTAGAGATACTGGCCCTGGTGTGCCCTCCTACGGGATTGTATGATGGGAATCCCTTGCTCATAGGAACCAAAGCCCACATGATTGGAAGACTAGCGCAGTTGTGTCACAAAACACAAGGGGAAATGGACTGGGCAAGCACTGAGAATCCCAGCACTTGTAAAGCCAGCCTGTGATCTGCAAAAACAGACTACCGAAGCCGACGGAGATGAGCCAGTGGGGATAGTGGGGATAGTGTGGAAGAAAGATTCTGATTCTCTGGTACTTCCTCCCAATGCCCAGTACACCATTCAGGGAGAGGTTCATAATAGAAAGGAAGTGAAAAATAAAATATTAATGTTGGATGCACTGGGTGATGGAAAGCTGCGAGAGGGATTATTGGTTAAACCCAGCATTTTGCCTCCCCGTGCCCACACCTATGCATGACGAGTGATGGTCCAGATTCAGAATGTGTCAGATCGTGAGGTCCGGTTGAACAGAGGGTGCATCCTAGCTACAGTACACTGCATAGACACTGCTGTATTACCCAGCAACAAGTACTCTGGTGAAAAGGAAAGAGTGACCCCGGACTTATTTTGACTTTGGTGATTCCGCGTTGCCAGCTGAATGGAAGGCTAGAATTAGCAAGAAACTCGACCAGAGAGATCAAGTGTTTTTGTTAAAAGAATGGGATGTGGGGTGTGTCCAGGGTGTAGAGCATCACATACGCCTGCATAACAACTGGCCATTTCGAGAGAGATCCTGATGCCTCGCCCCAGCGGACATAGATGATGTGAAGAGACACCTGCAGGAAATGCTTGCTGCTAGCATGATACATGAATCAAGGAGCCCATATGCCTCTCCCATTGTGGTGGTGCATAAGAAGAATGGGTCTGTGAGAATGTGTGTTGATTATCGAACCCTGAACCAGCGGACCATCCCCGATCAATACACCATGCCCCAAATACAAGATGCCCTGGATTGTTTGAATGGGAGCAAATGGTTCTCGGTATTGGATCTTCGCAGCAGATATTACCAGATTCCGATGGCCCTGGAGGACCATGAGAAAACAACCTTCATCTGTCTTTTGGGATTCTACGAATTCCTGAGAATGCCACAGGGGATTTCAGGTGCCCCGGTCACCTTTCAGCGACTGATGGAACGTGTGGTGGGAGATATGAACTTGCTGGAATATCTAGTGTAGCTAGACGATGTTATTGTGTTTGGGCGCACATTAAAGGAGCATGAGACCCAACTGTTTAAAGTCCTAGACGGATTGGAAGACTTTGACCTCAAGCTGTCCATTGACAAGTGCCAGTTTTTTCCAACCTCTGTGAAGTATGTGGGGCACATAGTATCTACAGAAGGAATAGAGACTGATCCCAGTAAGGTTGAATCACTGACTACTTGGCCCCAGAACCATCATTTGAAAGAACTACAATGTTTCCTGGGGTTCTGTGGCTACTACCACAGGTTCATAAAAGACTAACATAGAAACATAGAAGTTGATGGCAGATAAGGACCGCAAGGCCCATCCAGTCTGCCCAATTCTTTTTCTACCTTATAAATGTACCCATCGGCCTTTGCTCTGTCAGTGGCCTATCTATTCATACTCATCTGTATTGCTCCCTTATGCCTATCCCATGCCTGTCTGAAGCCCTGCACTGTATTTGTAGCCACCACTTCCTGAGGTAGTCCATTCCATGCATCCACCGCTCTTTTGTGAAAAAGAATTTCCTCACATTCCCCTTTAATCTGCCTCCCTCTAATCTCATGCTGTGTCCTCTTGTCCTGCTATTTTGTTATATTTAAACGTTAGACTCTTTTCTACCTTGTTAATGCCCTTAAGGTGTTTGAATGTCTCGATCATATCACCTCACTCCCTCCTTTGCTCAAGGATACATATTGAGCTCTGTTAATCTGTCCTTATATGTCTTCACAAGTACAGTCCGGCACAATTTTGGTTGCCCTTCTCTGACTGCCTCGAATTTGGTTAATGTCTCAGAGGTGTAGCTTCCACTGCATGCAGTACTGCAGACGGGACCTAACTAAAGTGTCTTGTAAAGAGGGATTATTACCTCCCCTGTTATGACTTCAGATACCTGTACTAATACACCCCAAACATCCCCTTAGCCTTACCTACTGCTTTAGTGGTCTGCTTGGATGATTTCAGGTCATTGATGATGATGATGCCCAAGTCTTCCTTCCTTCACTGCCAGCAACTCTCTTCCCCAGCCTATTGGTGGCCTTCAGTGTTTTCTTCCTATGTGCATGATCTTGCATTCTTTGCATTAAATCCCAGTTGCCTCTTTCTGACCATTTTGCTAGTTTATCCAGATCTCTTCTCATTCTGCCCATCCCATCTGGATCATCTACTCTGTTGTAGATCTTGGTGTCATCTGCAACAGACAAGCCTTACCCTCTAGTCCATCTGCAATGTCACTAATGAAGATATCGAAGAGGACTGGCCCCAAGACTGATCCCTGAGGTACCCCACTTGTGACTTCCATCTCTTATGACTGTATACCATTTACCACCACTACCCAGCTTATTTATCAATCTTCTATGTGGAACAGTGTTGAAAGCTTTGCTGAAGTCAAGGTAGGCGACATCAACTGCTCCCCCTTGGTCCACCATTCTGGTTACCCAGTCAAAGAAATCTATGAGATTAGTTTGACAGGACCTTCTTTTTGTAAACCCATGCTGTCTTGGATCCTCTGCCCCTATGGATTCCAGGTGTTTCACTATCCTTTCCTTAAGGAGTGGCTCCACAATCTTGCCCACTACTGAGGTAAGACCGACTGGTCTGTAGTTCCCTGCCTCCTCCCTGCTACCACTCTTGTGGAGTGGGATCACATGAGCCCTTCTCCAGTCTTCTGGGACTTCTCCTGTGCTCAGAGACTCACTAAACAGTTCTGCTAATGGCTCTGCTAGTTCCAACCTTTAGCTCCTTAAGCAACTCTGGGATGTATGCCATCAGGTCCCATTGCCTTGTCCACCCTGAGCTTAGCGAGCTCTTGTAGGATCCTTTCCTTTGAGAAGGGAGTAGTGCTCACCTCCCTCCCCACTGTGTCCATGGTGCTGAGCTGTGGGCCCTGCCCTACCTTCTCTTCAGCTAATACTGAGCAAAAGTATCTATTTAGGATAGATGCTTTTACAGGGTCCTCCTCCTCATATGCCCCCTTTTCTCCTTTGAGCTTAGCACACTTCTCTGGACTCTCTCCTTTCACCAAGTATCTATAGAAAGTCTTGTCACTCTTCACTGTTCGTGCTAGTGTTTCCTCTGCTCTGGGACTTTGCCTGCCTTACTGCCTTCCCAGCCTCTTAGGGCAGTTTGGCATTCCTCCCTATCTTCATCCTGCTGTGTTCCTTTATATTTCCTGGAAGGCCGCCTTTGGCTCTGACCTTTCTGCTACTGTATTTGAGAACCAAAGTGGTTTCTTCTTCTTGCACTTCCTTTTCTGTCTAACACAATGGGATGTTGCTTCAGGTATTGCATCCTAATGCTTTCCCACTTTGCCCTGTACCCCTCACCTGTGTTTCTTTTGCCAGGGCTAGCTTAACTCTGTTGGCCATTTTATCAAAGTCAGCTCCTCTGAAGTCCCATATTTTTGCCTTGGAATGGGATGATTTAGATGTAGTGGCCAATTGAACTATACTATATGATTTGTCCACTGCCCCGGTGACCTTTCTACTTGGAGATCTGTGATCCCTTCCTTGTTAGTCAGTACTAGATCTAGGATAGCCCTGTCTCTTGTGGGTTGTTGTACCAGTTGTTTAAGTCCTCTCCTGCAGGAATCCACCATGTGTCTGGTTCTGGCAGATGTTCCTGCAGGTATTGACCAATCTGTATCCGCAGGTTGAAGTCTCCCATTATCAGAACCTCCTTTAGCTGTCATGTTTTGTGTATCTTCTAACAGTACGTATCTATGTCTCCCCTGGTATAAAATAGGACAACCCCAGTTCTTGGCATGTCCCATTTCCTGTTTCCAGGGTGACCCCCAGTTCTTCTGGCTCCTTATGTGTATTTTGAATTTCTGTAGCTTTGCTATTTTCATTGACATACAGGGCCACTCTACCTCCCCCTTATTGCACCTCGGTCTCTTCTGAACAGTACATAGCCAGGAACTGAAGTATCCCAAGTGTGGTTACTGGTAAACCACGTCTCACTAATTGCTACTATGTCCAGT
Source organism: Neoceratodus forsteri (assembly GCA_016271365.2). NCBI lineage: Eukaryota > Metazoa > Chordata > Ceratodontiformes > Ceratodontidae > Neoceratodus > Neoceratodus forsteri. Next base: position 729,885,118 of record CM057455.1, read on the forward strand.
TTAGCCTCTGACATTATTGCTGCAGGTCTGGGATCTTATTTCCAGGCTGTGAGCATTTGCATATGATTTTCCACAATGGCTGATTTGTAAAGAAGTTGTTGGTGAGGTTTGGCATTTCTGTGTATTGTATGGAAGACGGACCTTTTTCTTACCTGGTGATTTAAAATGAACTGCAAACAAGCTGAATCCCTGTTTGACCACTTGCTGGGGAGGGTGTTCTTCCTCATTCGACATATGGGTGTTGGACCCTCTCCCCATTTGCTAGTTTAAATATTCTGCAAAGACGTCAAACTTACCCAAATGCACTGACTGGGTTCTTAGTCAGATGCAGTCCATCAAATTTAAAGAACTTTCTCTCCCAGAACTGTTGCCAGTTCCTACAAATCTGTGTCCTTTTTCCTGGCACTAGCCTTGAGCCACATGTTTAGCTCCCTATCTCCCCTTCTCTGACCTTCCATCCATCTGCCCCCTCCCAGACTGGCAGGATCTCAGAGAAGGAGATGCCAGATGAAATGGATGATAGTTTGTCACCCAGCCAGGTCAGGTGTTTCTTGGTCTCCACAACTGACCGGCTGGCGAGATCATTAGTTCCTATGTGTACCAGGACGTCAGTGTTTTCTCCTATTCAAAGATGATTCACCCGCTCTTGAATCTTACCCAGGGTTACCCTCCTACCAACCATAAATATAAAAAAGGGTCTGTCAAAGAACCAGAGAAAGTGTACTTCCGCACAGGTGAACTGTTTGGGCCCTGCTGTACACCCAAATAAAAAGCAGCCTTTCCCCAAGTCATATACCAGCTCACCCACGCCCCCATCCTTGCCTATGCTGACACCACCAAGCCCTATGTGCTGCATACAGACACTAGTCTGCAAGGTCTAGGAACTGTGCTGTATCAAGACCATGAGGATGGTTTGAGACCAGTGGCCTACACCAGTAGGAGCTTGACCCCGTCAGAGCAAAACTACCCTGTGCACAAGCTAGAATTCCTTGCCCTAAAATGGGCCATCATTGACCAGTTTCATAAATACCTCTATGGAGCAAAGATGTTGGTGAAGACTGACAATAACCCGTTAACCTATGTACAGACTTCAGCTAAGTTAGATGCCACTGGGCACTAGTGGCTCTCTGCCTTGTCAACTTATGATTATGCAGTTGAATACAGACCAGGACTGAACTATATTGATGCTGACACCTTGTCATAAAGACCAGTTCCCAAGAGTGATTGGGTCAGGCTGTCTGAACCTGACATCCGAGTATTGTACCAAAAGTTTGACAGAGATGGACGGATGTCTACGGACACAGTGGACTGTTTAGTAGATTGCTTGGGCCCTCCTGATACCTGCATACCAGTTGCTTTTTGCCACTTCTCTGCTCTAGATGTTAGTGCACTACCTCAATTTGACAATGATAGCATTCAGTGGGCTCAATCTCAAGATCCCATGATGAAGCCAGCACTTGATGCCCTGTGTGCGGAGAAAGATGTGATCAAGATGCTTTCCCCTGACTTGTGAACTGCTCTATCATTCAAAGAAGGCCCCAGGTTGAAGTTACTCAATCAGTTGTTATAGAGACAGTAGATCATAGTGGCCAAGTAGACAAGCAGCTATTGGTCCTGCCCACGGCCTTTAAAGATTTGGTACTGAGGTCCCTCCACAGTCACATGGGGCACCTCGGTATTGACCAAACTCTCAACCTGGTAGGGTCTCAATTCTACTGGCCCAAGATGGGGACTGATGCTGAGCACCATGTAAAGACCTGCAGTCATTGCCTGCAAAGGAAATCCCTGCCTCAGAGAGCTGTCCCCCTTGTCAATATTACTACCAGAACCACCATGGAACTGGTCTGCTTAGACTTTGTGTTTAGAACCTGATCAGCAGAATATTGGCAATGTGTTAGTGATTACAGATCATTTCACATGGTAAGCACAAGCTTTTCCAACTAACGATCAAAAGGCCTCTACCATGGTCAAGGTGCTAGTGGAAAATTTCTTCGTCCACTATGGTGCCCCTCAGTGGATCCACTCTGACTAAGGCAGAGATTTTGAAAGTCAGCTAAACAAAGAAATGCTCTCTTTCTATGGGGGCTATGGAAGTCAAGAACCACCCCTTATCACCCACAGGGGGACCCTCAACCAGAACATTTTAACCGCACCCTTCTAGATATGCTGGGCACCCTCCATCCCAAAGACAAGCCTAAGTGGAGCCAGCAGATTAACACCTTGGTCCATGCATACAATTGCACAAAAAATGATGCTACTGGGTTCTTCCCCTACCGTCTCATGTTTGAGAGGGAGGCCCACCTGCCAGTTGATGTCTGTTTTGGGGTCTCTCCAGATGGGGTCCAAGCTGAAAACTACCTGTAGTATGTACAGAAACTGAAAGCTCAATTGAACCATGCATATCAACTCGCCCAGGCAATGGCTGCTAAAAGAAATCTCACCACCAAAGAGAGGCACGACAAGAAAGAAAAAGCTCAAGAGCTACGGCCTGGAGACCGTGTGTTGTTACGCAATTTGGGACTGCATGGCAAACACAAAATTGCTGATAGGTGGTACCATCTTCCCCATGTAGTAGTTGGAAAGTTGGATGATCTACCAGTACACAAGGTACTCCCAGAGAATAACTCCAAAGCTGTCAGGACCATGCACTGTAACCACTCGCTGCCTCTCGGCCAAGTTATTATTGAAGCTGAGCCAGCAGACATTGCCTTCCCTGGGCCAGTGACTTGTGCTGCAAAAAAGAGACAGGGTCAACCTACCCCAATTGTTACAGAGTTATGGTTTCCCCCGCAGCAGGCCCAGAATGATAGTGACTGTCAGTCCACCTCTGACAATAGTGAGTGTGACAATGCCTATTACCCCTCCTATGAATTGAGTCAGCTGTTTCAAGGTAACCTTATGACTAATTGTGGGGATGAAACTGGGCCTTCTGGACTGCCTAACCCCCCAGCTTCATCCTTGGAGCCAATGCTTCCTGAAAGTGAAGTGCAAAGTATTATATCTGACGTTGCAGACTCTCTGTGTTTTGTGGAAATCTGTGAATTGCCCGAAGAAGGATCTGATGGTCTGAATCTCTCTGGTGACACACCAGAACTTGAAGAACAATGTGAGAGCATTGACAACTCCCCTTCAGTGCCGCAAAGCCTAATTTTGCCAGAGCATCCTCAAAATGAGCAACCTGGGTCTCTGTCAGAAGATAATGAGCAAAGTGTTATGGAAACAGAGCCTACAGAGCAAGGAGCTGACAGTGCTCCAAGTCTGGACATTCCCATCCATGCAGAGGCACCCCTCACAAGTAATGAAAGCTCCAAAGTTAGTGCTGAAAGTACAGAGACTGTGGCCACTCCCCCAGAAAGACTGGCTGAGCTGTCAAGCTAGTGCTACACTTTAGTTATGATTCCCTTGGGAAGCCAGTGGATTTGCCTCTCAATGTGGTTCACAAAGGGGTTTATGTTTCACCAAGCTCACTGCCCAAATTGAGCTTGACGGCCAACTCCAGGTTACTTGTTCTTCCCTCTCACCATGGTGCCCCTGCCCCATCCAGCCCCAAGTTAGGTGATAGGGAAGGCCCTTACATTGTTTAACGTACAAGAATTTATTAAATGAATCAGTATTACTTGTATGAAACCTGCATAAGTATTGTCAATATAGATGTAGTAATGTGAAGTATATTGAAATGTATAGTAATGTAACAAGCTAATGATACATATGTCTCATTTATATCACATTTTTGATATTGTGATGGTACAGGCTTGACATGGATACAAAATGTTCTCCAGGCAGGGAAGGGTGTAACCTCCCTATAAATGGGAGTGCCTGAAAAGTCTTCCTTGAGTTTGCCTAAATGCTCACTGCCAGGCTGGTGTTCTGCGTTTTAGCAGATTAAATGTATTGCCAGAGAGTGCCTGTATAGCCTCTGTGTACTGTCTCTTTAAGAGCTGCCTGGATTTCAGTCTTAATTAATCTAAAAGGGAGCTCTTTTAGAAGACGTGCTTGTTTGTCGATCATTTGTTACAGTAGTAATAATATTGTAGTTTGTTCTAACCTGACTTCTTTGCAGCAAGGACTGTTCTGTTTATCTCCACCAACTTTGCCCGGGATTATGGGCCAATCAGTACTGTTGGGACTATAAAATGGAGCCTGCCTACAGGGGCTTGGTGGGGTCAAAACTTGTAGGAATTGTAGTTTTTGCATTTTGGCACCTAAAATAACCTGGAGGGGGAGCTCTTGTTGTGACTGACAGACAGATCAGCCAACCAAACCTTTTGTATCTTGGGGAAATTCCCAAGCTGCTTGCAGCTAGTTCAGTTCTGAGTTGGGAAGTGAAGAGATAACAGCTTGATTGATTCAAGCAGCAGCCCCAGTTTAGATACGTGCTGGAGAACTTTGGAAAAGCCTGAGTTTTGGCCTGCATGCCTGCCTGTTGTCCCTGAGAGGGAACTTGTGCCTTTTTCAGACTGAATCTGAATTTGGAGAGCGAAGTAAGCCACTGAATTGTGACCAGTTTCCCACCTGAAGAAGACTGAAGATTTGCTGAATGCGATTAGCCTGTCTGGGCTTCCATCCTCCTCTGAACTCCCAGATTGAACAGGGACTCTGTAATTGCGACCGGAGAGCCTTCTGCCTGGTACATTAGAATTGCCTTACATGTGAATGTGTTGTGTGCTTATAGTGGGTCGTGATTTGGTTCCCCACTGTGGTTTGAATTGTGTTCTGCTTGCTGGAAGCTGCATCCAGCCCCACGAACTGACTCCAAAATCATCTCCATTGAGCCTGGGCCTTGCACACTGGCCCGGGCTGACTACCTGCTGCACCGAGAAAACAATAGATGAGAGACCTGCCTGGGGATCAGTCCCCTGCTCAACACATGAACAGGAATGACACCTCGGTGATTCGTGTGGGCCCTGCTTCTCTGGGCACTCAAGCTCAACAACCTGCAGTCTTGATTTTGTCCTGCCTGTGTCCAGTATTGGGTATCATGAGTAAACATTAGGGTAGCTTCCTGCAACAACAGCTACATCTAAAGTGTTGTCATCTGATTATCAGGTTGCTTTTTCTTTCATGAACTGAGCCATCCGGCTCCAGATTACAAATAGTGTGTGCTGTGCATGTTGCTTTCTTCCATCACAGGGCCCCAACCAGCTGCAACATCCCTGGCTAGTCCATCGTCTCCCTACTTGAGTACCCAGAGGTGTGACTGTGTGAGGACTTAAAGTGCATGCATAACTGTTTGATTAATATAGCCTTTAAGCCAGTCAACCTGATTATGCCCCTGCTTGTTCAAGTCCCCTGAATAAATCAGATCTGACTTTTTCTGCATTTAACCTGACTGTGGTTCCAGTTTGTGCCAAGAGTACTGTACTGTTGCTATTTACTGTGCATAACCTTGTTTTACAGGGGGTCCCCAGGGTCGAGCCAGAGGAACCAGCCCTGGTGGTAAGTGCAAACAATGTGGGTACTGGTATGGTGTACAAGGGGTACTGTGAAAGTGATTATCGTATATTGCTCAGGCCACTAGAAGGGAAAGAGTGGGGGTTACAGTATCCTGGAGGGCTGTGCCCAGGTTAGTTTGACCAATGCCAACCTTGGCCTCCGGGTGGAGGCACCCATTGCAGAACCTATGCCCCTTAACTTGCTACTAGCCAAGCAGGTAGGAATAGTAGCATGTGGGATAGCGCCACCTAGGGGTTACACATAGAAACATAGAAATTGACGGCAGATAAGGGCTGTAAGGCCCATCCAGTCTGCCCATTTATTTTTCTACCTTATAAATGTGCCATCGGCCTTTGCTCTGTCAATGGCCTATCTATTCATATTCATCTGTGTTGCTCCCTTATGCCTATCCCATACTCATCTGTGTTGCTCCCTTATGCCTATCCCATGCCTGTTTGAAATCTTGCACTGTATTCATATCCACCACTTCCTGAGGTAGGCCATTCCATGCACCCACCACCCTTTCTGTGAAAAAGAACTTCCTCACATTGTCCCTTAATCTGCCTCCCTCTAATCTCATGCTGTGTCCTCTTGTCCTGCTATTTTTCTTATATTGAAACATGTTAGACCCTTTCACCTTGTTAATTCCCTTAAGGTGTTTGAATGTTTCGATCATATCACCTCTCTCCCTCCTTTGCTCTAGGGTATACATATTGAGCTCCGTTATTCTGTCCTCATATGTTTTCTGATGCAGTCCCTGCACCATTTTGGTTGCCCTTCTCTGGACTGCCTCACTTTGGTTAATGTCCTTTTGAAGGTATGGCCTCCAGTACTGCACGCAGTACTCCAGACGGGGCTTAACCAGTGTCTTGTAAAGAGGGATTATTACCTCCCTCTTCTGACTTGTGATACCCGTATTAATACACCCCAACATCCCCCTAGCCTTACCTACTGCTTTACTGGTCTGCTTGGATAATTTCAGGTCATCGGTGATGATGATGCCCAAGTCTCTTTCTTCCCTCGTGACTGCCAGCAACTCTCCTCCCAGCCTATTGGTGGCTTCAGGGTTTCTCTTCCCTATGTGCATGATCTTGCACTTCTTTGCATTAAACCCCAGTTACCAATCTTCCAACCATTTTGCTAGTTTATCCAGATCTCTTCTCATTCTGCCCACCCCATCTGGATCATCTACTCTGTTGCAGATCTTGGTATCTTCTGCAAACAGACAAACCTTCCCTTCAGTCCATCTGCAATGTCACTGATAAAGATAATTAGTGTTGGCCCCAGGAGTGATCCCTGAGGTAAGATTCAAGTACTCCGTGTAGAACAAAATCAGTAACCCAGGCTAGATATTCAGAGTAGTGGGGAGAGGTGGGTCCTGAGGGGATGCTACACATGGATATATAGGTTTAGGTTAAAAACAAATACAGGCAACATTTTGTGTTATTAAAGTAAAGCAGTTCTTTATTAGTTCTTATGTTTGTTTATGTTTTAGATGATATACCAATGCTTTGAAGTGACCATGATGTTCTGATATACATTTTTAGTGGATTGGTTGTGTTACTTTTACAGAGCATTTACTAAGGATTAATGCCCAGTACACCCAACCTCGGCATGTGAACAACACAAGAAACAAGGCTCCATCAAGCTGGTAACTCTTAACATCTGCGGCCTGCCAGCTAAGCTTGATGCACTCCAAGTCTGGGTGTTATAACATAGGCCAAATGTTATAGCCCTTAACAAAACTCGGCTCACTCCTAAGGTCCCAGGCAATGCTGTATCCATTCCAGGCTATGCCCTGTTCTGACTCGAAAGAATTACCAAGAGAAAGGGTGGCTGCGCTATTTATTTAAGGGAAACTCTTAAAGGGCTAGTCATCCCATTACCTCCCTCTGCAAACAACTCTCAAATCCTAGCAGTTAAAATAATCCTGGGCCTGCAGGGAAAATCCCTCACAGTTGCATCAGTATACATCCCCCCAAGTGAACATGTTACAGGCTTCCAAATGATCACAAACTTAATGGACGACAGCACCTCCCATGGCAAGACAATTGTAATGGGTGACCTAAATGTTAACTGGCTAGCTCCAGAAGCTGACCCATATAAGGATGCCATTGCTGCCCCAGACATTACTCAAATGGTCGCCTCTCCCACTAGGTTTAATTATAAGTCTGAAGTAGCTCCTTACTTGACCTGATCCTCACCTCTCATCCCAGCAGAATCACTAACACAGAAGTTCTTCCGAATGCCCTCAGTGATCACTCGCCAGTTATTTGCCACTGGTTAAACAAGGCACCTAAACCTAAGTCCTCTTTCTCCTATAAAAGAATCTTAACAAAAGGAAAGCTTCCACAATTCTCTGCTGCCCTGCCAATGGTTGACTGGATACCTCTTGACTCCTTGAGCAGTGGTGACCAAGCACTTGACTTGTTCATTGCCCAGTTTAACAAAGTTTGTAACTGTTTTGCCCCCTACATAAATGCAAAACTCAGTCTACCACTAATCACTGGATTAACTCCGAACTCATCTCCATAATGCAAAACTGAGATAACCTCTGGCACCGAGCCATGGACTAAGGGAAACCACACAATATGCAGCTCTATAAGGCAGCTAAGAACCAGTGCACAATAGCTATATGCAGAGCCAAGCAAGTCTTCTACAACCAGGAACTTACTAACTACTGGAGAAATAGAAAACCCTTCTGGGAGAACATCAAGAGCCTCACAGGTAAACCAAGCAAATCCTTCTTCACTATGATTGAGGTTAACAGCTCCACTTTACAGGACCCAAAGAAACAGCGGACTCCTTTAACCTCGCATTTACTGATCTTAGCAGTGTCCTTCCTCCCAACTTCTTTGACAACTCTGCCCGGCACTGTCTCAATAATAAAAACAATCTCCAATGTAATACCCCCCCCCCAATTCTACTTTAAGAGGGTATCCATGTCTGAAGCTAAAAGATGTCTTAACAAAGTGCTAAGCAAAGCCAGTTTCAGCAGTGATACCCTTGACATCAAACTCCTCTCTCTCTCCCCTTGACATTGTCCAAGAACATCTCACTACACTTCTGAATCTTTCAGTCTCTGATATACAATTCCCCCAGCTCTGGAAATCAGCAGTGGTCACATCCATTCATAACAGTGATGATAGGTCTCTTCTCTCTAACTACTACCCTATCGCTATCCTCCTACCACTCTCCAAGGTGTTGAAATGAATTGTAGCTGACCAGTTGTTCGAACACCTCAACAAATATAACTTACTGTCCCCACAACAACATAGTTTTAGAAAAGCCCATAGTACTACCACCACCCTGCTTGACTTCACCAGCCATATTCATAAGGCAATTGACACTGACCACCTACTGGGTGCGGTATTCATTGATTTGACCAAGGCATTTGACACCATGAACCACCAGCTCTTGCTTCACTCAATCTCCTCCCTTGGACTATCTAATGATGTAACCAAACAGTTTGAAAGCTACCTCTCGGCAAGGAGCCAAAAAGACAAAATTGTTGATTCTCTCTCAAGTGCCCTTCCTGTCTGCTCTGGTATACCCCAGGGTTCCATCCTTGGCCCTCTACTTTTCAGCTTTTTCATCAATACTCTTTCCGCAGCTTGCAATATTAACTTAACACTCTATGCCGATGATGCAGTCCTCTTTTCCTCCCATACTGACCTCGTCTCACTCTCCAAGGTGCTACAGACGAACTTCAGCCTAGTTGAAATCTGGCTTCTCCAGCATAAGCTGTTGATGAATTACAAAAAAGCAAAGTCCATGCTGTTCCATAGCTCTCACAGCAAATACAGAGCCATAAGCTTCACTATACGTAATGAACTTGAACAGCCACGTGAGCAAGTGCAGGAGTTCAGATACCTTGGTATTACCCTTGCTTGCACAATGTCTTTCAGCTCACATGTTCAACACATCTCAAAATCAGTCAGCTCAAGAATTGGGGTCTTATACTGCCACCGTCGCTGTCTTACCAAAGAAGCAATGTGTGCAGCCATAACTGCCTCAGTCCTACCCATCATTGATTGAGGGTTTGCCTTCTACAGGGCTGCCATTGATACCACCCTAAAACAGGTCAAGACAGCCCTTAACAAATGCTATAGACTTCTCACTGGCGCAGGGAAGCATATGCATACCTGTGATCTCTACAAGCAATCCAGCTGGCTCAATTTAAATAGTAGACTTGCCTACCAGACCTGCCTACATGCTAAGAAAATTTGTCTTAACCTCACACCCCCTGCAACTCATGCCTTAATGTTGCCTGCAGTCACTACACATTTTGCTCGTGGTTCCCTCAAACCAACATTTATCGTTCCATTCTGCCATACCAACCAGGCTCAACGTGCTTTCCACACGGGGCTCCCCTCCCCGCTGCTAAGCAACTTTCCCCCTGAAATTGCAGCTGAAAACAAGCTTGACCCATTCAAACATAAGCTCCACCAGCACCTCACTGACCTCAGCAGTTGTGACTGCTCCTCCTAGGCTTGTTGCTTTGTTTCACCGCTCCCTCCTCTTCTCTCCACCCTTGCTACCCTCCTACTTCTATCCACCTCTCCATCCCCTGCTACTCCCTGTCTCTCTCCCACCCCACCTACCATTCTACCCTCTCTCACCTCCAACCTACCATTCCACCCCCTCTCTTGCTCTTCTCCTGTCTCCCCCATCACCCTATCTCTTGTTGCTCCACCCCCAGAGTACCTAGCATTTATCTGTCTGTTCTTACACTTAAGACAATGTCAAATCCTTGCCTGCCTACCCCTCTTTTCCCCACCCCTCCCCCTCTTATCTCTCACCCCTTGCTCCACTTATGTCACCGCTAGGATGGTTTTCATTTGTATCTGTGCCTTGCTATATATATACACCCTTATTAATTGTGCATTGTTATTTGCCACTGACTGTTTGCTACTGTGCTAGTCTATACACATGTACTGTCTTTTGCTACTAAATTAACTTCTGACCTGTATTGTATCTTACCTCTGCTTACTTCTATGCTAACCTTCTGACCTTGTATTGTATCTTACCACTGTTTTGCTTGCACCCATTGCTGATGGAGAACCTTTGTAAAAGAACCCTTGGTTCAAAGGTATGTGTAATCCTAGTAATAAATAAATAGTAAATAACCAATTACAGAGTGTCATGCGCACATGAAAATTAATTAGCCTTGTAAATAACATTAATCAGGTAGCAAACACAAACAGACTAGGCTGTAGATTATTATTGCTTAACTTTATAACTCTCCAAAGAACAGCTGCAGTGTAGAGTACTTCAGAGATGGGGATTCTACATTTTGGCTAGCCTGCTTTAATTGCACATGCATGGAATTAGTGAGCATTTTAACATTCTGCTTGCAGGTTGAAAAACATTTGCATAGATGTCAGCAGAGTCTATTGTACTGAGATATAACGGCTTCACATAGGAACTACAGTGTGTTTAACATTTGCATGACATTTGCTTGATGTTTCTCTCTGCCCTTGTGCTTCTATTTCCCATTAACTGGATAATATTCCCATTGATGTCATGCAGAACTCAATCATTAACTTATTTAGTTTTGTTTTTGTATGTTTTGACCTGGAGAGTTACAGTACGCTGTGACAGTTTATTTCAAGGTGCTTTTTGAGGGTAGGTTACATGGATCTGTTTTATTGACCAGGGAAATGCTCATCAAGTAACTGGGGAAAATCTTCTAATTATATAGTATAATGAAAGCCATGGGATCTTTACTTTCTACCTGGACAGGCATGTAAGATCAACAGATAGAAATTCAACTTAACTATAATTGTAATTTTTGTCATGCTACTGTATCTGTCCCATGTCATGCCAGAATATAGGTATATGGATTTATTTATGTATTGATTGATTGATCGATTGGATTATTTATGTCAAAAGTTTGTTTGTGATCTCTCACGAACCTTTGGGGCAAAAAGCAAACATTGTTTGGTTTGGATGTTACAGAGAAAGTCTAACCAGTTGAACCAGTAGAACAGGCGAACTGGTGAACCACAGTTTGTGCAACATTGAGTTTATCACTATGTGAAGAAAGACAGTCTCAGAGTACCCTGCCTTGTTTTGTGCCCCACAATGAAGACTTAAGCCAGAGTTGAAGCAGTGGGGTGAGGCTACTTGTCCTAATAGGAGCTCCCTAACAGTAGGTTTTGACTTGTAACTTTGTACACTGAGAGCATAAATGATCTGCTTACTTCACTGAAGAAAGCATAGTTAGTGCTAATAAATTACAAAGTTTTAGCAGACCAAGTTGTCCTACTGTTGTTTACGTTTTGAGAGCAAATACTCTGGGACTTATCTGTTTTGGTGTCAGCTTAGAGCTTGACTACAATGAGAGAGCTCATTCATGGACTGGGTGATGAGCTGATAGGTAGCTAAAAAGGATTTCTGATCAAAATAGTTCAACTAGTTTCACTCAAAAAACTTGCAGCACTGAAAAAATAATGTATTAGATTATTTAGTAAAGGAAACAAGAGAAGTGTTACAGCACATTTGCCGGTGTTACATGTCATTTCCTGCATGTCTGCCTATGCAGAAATGTTATCTTGGTCCTTTTGCAGTCCTACAGACTGTCCCCACTGCATACCCTGCAGCCCAATTATGTATGCTCAACATATTTCTCCATCCCTCTACTGATGCTATTATTCATGTATTTCAAATTCAGATTAATACCTTTGAGCCAACAGGCTCTTTTACAAAGCTTCCAAGTCAATTAAGCATGCAATACAAGACAAGTGGTACAAACATGATAAACACAAACAGAGTTGCAGGGTACACAGGTATACATAACATAGGTAGTTGCAGAAGTGCAATGCCTTAAACAATATCATCATCATGTAAAGATACACAGTGGTCATGAGCAATGAGAACACTTTGGCTACTAAAGTGCCAGACAATGGATAGGTAGCAGCCTGAGTAGGCTTTGTCAGGATAAAAGGAGAGGGTATGGGAATAGGAGTATGGAGAGGAGAAAGGTAGTAAGGGTGGAGGGTGGTCAACCATGGATAGGTCACAGGGAAACACGTGATCAGGAAGAGCAATCACAATGATTTACCTGTGCTAGGAAGAGGCAGAGGTCTCTTTTGAAGGGGCCAATCTTTCCATATTCTATCAGGGAAACTGGGAGGTCGTTTAACCATTAAGGCCCCCGGAAGGAAAGGGCTCACTGGGCAAAGGTGGTATGCCTAAATGAGATGTGGACCACACCCTTCGATGATCTTCTAGTCATTCTGGAGGTTTTAGAGAACTGGAAAATGTTAGCCATTGAAGCAGGAGTTAGTCCAAGTAGGGACTTTTTTCCAACTAGGCAAGCCTGATACTTAACCCTTAAATGAAGGGCTAGCCACTCTGTCTCAGAGTAAAGGCTACAAGTGTGTGTGTGTGTGTAAAGTGACCTGGCCCTAGGACAAGCATGCAGGCTTTGTTAAGGAGTATCTTAACCCTTTTTAAAGTCATGTCCATGACGGCACTGTAGATGATAAGCCCGTAGTCGATTGTTGACAATATAGAGCTCCTTGTTGCCAGGCTGAAAGCCTCAGGAGTCACCACCTGCCCATGGTGATAGAGGGTCCCAAGTTTGATGTTTGCTGTTTTGATAACATGGTCAATGTGCCCGGTAAAGGACAGGGTGTCATCGAGATGTCTGCCTAAGTATTCGAAGGAGTGGGCTTGCTATAGACTGTCTCCTTTTTGACTAAGTATGAACAATGGGCCATTTTCTTGCTTATTGTGAGGGAGTGTAAATTGCATAACTTTTGTTTTTTTATAGTTTAGAAGGAGTTTTTTATGGGTAAACCAAGTCTCTATTTTCCTGACGCTATCCTGAAGGGCTGCAGTAATTTTGGTCATTTAGGATCCTGGTACGGAGATTACAATATTGTCTGCATGCAACAACATATTAGCTGGGCATGCAGAGGGTAATGAGTTTATGAATAGACTGAAGAGCATCAGGCTGAGTATGGACCCTTGGGGCAGCCCCAAGGTCACATCCCTAGGGTCAGATGCTACTCCTCTTAATTTCACACATTGTGTCCTGTGGGATAGGTAAATAGTGAACCAGGTTACTATATCATATGATAGGCCAAGAGCCAGGAGGTTTTGAGTAGGATCTGATGGTTCACAGTATCAAATGCTTTTGTGATGTCTATAAATATAGACCCTACCAACTTGCTACTGTCAAGAGCGTCATACAGGTGTGTGATGTATTCAATAAGTGCAGTGATGGTGCTATGGTTTTTTTGAAAACCATGTTGTGCACACAGTAAGCTGTATTTATTTAGATACGCTATCACTTGATCAGCTACAATTCATCTGAGGGCTTTTGAGAGAGGTGTTAATATTAATATGGGCTGTAGTTTCCCAGGCAGGTTCTGTCTCCACTTTTAAGCATCAGGGTGACATGTGCAATCTTCCATTTATCTGGGAAGACTCCTGTTCTCAGTGATATATTGAATAGTTTGGTGAGGGGCAGAGCTATTTCGTTCAGAGTGACAGCAATGAGTTTCATGTTTATCATGTCACTTCCAGTCCTTGTTTTACCTAGGGCCCTTCTAACATATTTAATGGTCTGCATTCCAGAGATTTGTTTGAAATAAAATAACAGTTTTCCAGAGTTATGGGCTGGTGCCAGTTGTCACTAGTGGACTTGCTTGAAGGTTGGGTTGTTAGTTACTCTGGAGATAATACCACACTTAGGTCTGTGAATGCGATGTTGGAAGCATTTTCCAGGTCTCCAGGCTCCTGAAAGGTGCTGGATTCTGTAATAATCAGGTCTGAAGGTGTTTTGGAGTCCCTGCCATTCTTGGTTTTTATATTGTTCCAAAATTGTTTCCTGTTATCTCGGGACCTACACAATAATTCTTTATAATAGTTTGCCTTTGCGTTCCTGACCAGTCTTGTGCACTTATTTCTTGCCGCTTTATAGGCAGTATAGTTGACCAGCTTACTAGTAGCCCTAACGTTGTGCCATAGGTTGTCATGTAAGTTCAGTTGTTTGATAAGGGAGCCCAAGAGCCAGGGGTTGGTGGTACCTTTCACTTTTGAGGATTTGAAAGGAGAGAATATATTGCAGGCATAGTTGAAGATAGTTGTAAAGTAATTGAGAGCTTGATTTGCATCCTCTATACTATCTAGTTGTGTCCAGTCAGCCACTTTTATATATTGCTTGAAGGTATCTAAATGCCCTTTTTTAAGGGATTGGATTCTCATGAACCGAGTGGAACCGTTCGGGCTCCTGTTTGACCATGTGCAGATAACTGGTGATTAGAGAGTCGGGAAGCATGGATACGTTGGCTAATTGTTCAGACCAGGTGATGAGTAGCCAATCAATAAGGGTGCTGGTGTCAGTACGGTAATTTCTCACTTTTACTTCAGGGACCATTTGAGTAAGATGTAGGCTAGCTATTTGGTCTGTAATGGTCACAGTGTCCTGGGCTTGCCAATTAGTGTTGAAATCCCCTAAAAGGATATGTTCCCAGTTCTGTCTGATCTGTCTAAAGCAATGGTTCTTAGACTTTGTCACAGTGAGCCTCCCCAAATCCATGGAAAAGATTTTGAGCCTCCCCCAAAAACTGAAATAATCTTGGGCCTCCCCAAAGAAAAATAACATACTGTATTTGAGCAGTACACCATAAATAAACTGAAACCCCTTTGAATACTTCGCTCACATTTAGTTATTTGTCTTATACTGATGTGGAACCTTTGAAAAGAGCTCCTGTGCTCAAAGTGTTATCTGAAAAACAAATAAATAAAATAAACAAATAATATTATTCAGCTTATTGTAACCATCCCCACAGGCCAGCCTACTTGCTCCACTATTTTCATTCTTGAACCATTGTTACTCCTTGTTGCAGTACCTTCATGGGTCAGACCACTTTCTTTTTTCATCTGTATATGAAATAACCTTCTACATAATTTGCCTCTCCTGTCCTTCCCTGCTCCTAAGCGATTTCTCTGGGATTACTTTGCTCCTTCCTGCTATTGCTCTTAGCACTTCTATGATCAGCCCTTGTATTTGAGCTGTTCTGCTGTCAGTCTAAAAATTGATCAATTACCACCACTCATTATTAGTTTATTCATATTTGTTTGCACTATTGTTCATTGTGTATTTCTTGATTCTTTTGCAGTTAACTTTTGAAATGTAGTCACTCCCTACCCCACGCACACCTGAAACGAGCCTTCGCTCATTCACCTTCCCTTGTCACTTATTAGTATTTAAATACATAAAATCCACACTATTCTCTTTCAATTTGCTTTATCTCTTCACATAAAATAAATCTCAAAATTTAAATACAGTACTTTTTCAGACTTGCTTGAGCCTCCCCTGGAACAGGTTGGGGCCTCCCCAAGGAGGCTGGCCTCACCATTTGAGAACCCCTGGTCTAAAGTAGTCAATAAACTGCTCAATTCCTTTTCCTTGCCTCCAGGGAGTATGTAAACTGTCATGAGCACAAGTGTTTTGCTATGGTGACCTATTGTAAACTTGAGCGATAGAATTTCAGTCTCTTTTGTAGACAGACTGTTATGCATAAATTGGCATTTGAATTCATTACACAGGTACACCAGGCAACCACCCCCATGTTTGGACAATCTGTCCTGTCGAAAGATGATATAGTCATTAAAGGATAGCGTGGCATCCGGTACCTTGGGGGAGAACCATGTTTCTGTGAGGGGTATTATGTCCACTTTGTGCTGCACCACCCAGACCTGGAACTGGGGAAATTTAAGTAGCAGGCTCCCTCACTTGAAATAGTACAGAATTGAAACTGATCATTAATATACACTTGAAATAGTAAAGGGGCAAAACTGATCCCTGAGAATGATTGTTCCTTCCTAAATATGCTTCCGGCTGTCTCCAGACTCCTCTATTATTCACCATTTGAGTTTCTGACTTGGGCTCAGATCTGCTTTGTGACATGTTCTGATGTAATGCTCCCATCTTTAGAAAGGGATCTAAGTCAAACGTGTCAAGTTACAGACTGATGCTCATAATCTCAGTCACTAGAAAAGTTATAGAAGGGTGAATAAAGGAAACCTTCATTAACAAAATTACTAATTATCAATAAGAAACATAAAAAGTGATGAGAAAAGGAGACTAAGGGTCCATCTAGTCTGCCTGTGGATACCCAGGACCTATTTCTGGTCCGGTGACCTATTCACCACCAGTATTTTTATCCTTCCCTTCCCCAATACTAGTTTTTTGTTGAGCCCTTACTCTATCCTACCTATGCTTAAATCCTGCCATAGTCCTTACACACACCACATCAGTAGGCAGACGGTTCCATGGCTCTACCACTCTATCGGTAAAATAGTGTTTCCTCAGGTACCTCCTGAAGCTCTCTCCTCTCTGCTTCCTCTCATGCCCTCTAGTCATTGTGCCGGCATTCCTGTTGAATAGTTCTGTATAGGGCACTTTATTTATGCCCTCAGGAACTTAAATGTCATGATCATATCCCCCTCTCTCTCCTTGTCTCAAGTGAATACATCTTCAGAGTTCTTAAAGGATCATTGTAGGGAGTCCTTGATGGCCCTGAATCATTTTTGTTGCTCTTCTCTGAATGGACTAAAGCCTATCCCTGTCCTTTCTAAGGTGAGGACTCCAGAGCTGGACACAGTATTCCAGGTGTGACCTTACCAGGGATCTATAAAGGGGGAGAATCACCTCACTGCTCCTACTATTTACATTAGCCACATACTGTTTCACTGTAATGTGTTTTTTTTAAAAGCAATAACTACATTTTATCTGTCATTAAAACTTAATCACTCAATTCAATTTCAATTTAATTCAAACTTTATTTTTATAGCTCCTTTCAAAACCAAGGCGCTTAACATAAAAACAGACAACCAATATAAATAACATTAAAATGACATTATAAATCACAAGGGAAAGCCAGATCAAATAAATAAGCACTCTGGGGTTACACAACAATCTGATTAATTGGATAGGGCAATGGTTGGCAAACATAATGTAAAGAGTATGTATTAATGGAATGCTATGCATCAATGGCAAAGTGCAATCAAGCAGATGAAGTTTCATTTCTAAAGCACCCTTTCCCTTGCACCACAGTCTTCCGTCCTGTACTATATCAAGTAAACATTAATGATATGCGTAGTGGCATCAGTAGTTGGATGAAGGAATATGCTTATGATGCAAAAATTAGACTGCAAGGAATGCAGTAGAGGGCAGTCTGTAGGACAGCATGAGGACCAAGATAAAATTTCCACATTGGCAGTCATGCAGGGAATAACACAAAACACCAACAAATGTGTTGTATAACACTTCCCTTGCCTCCTTTACTAAAGAATCTAACACATAATTTTTTTTCAGTACTGCAAGTTTTTTAAGTAAAACTAGTTCAAATAATTATTTTGATTAGTAATCCCTTTTTAACTACCTATCAGCTTAACACTCAGTGCATAACAGAGTTCTCTCACTGCGGTCAAGCTCTAAGCTGACAGAAAACCTAGGCAGAGAACCCTGTGACTGTCACTCTTCTTACAGTGACAACCTCACTCTTGAGTAAACTGTGGTTCATCTATTCACCTGTTCTACTGGTTAAACTGGTTAGACCTTGTCCACACCATTTGAACCAAGCAATGATTGCATTTTTCTCCAGACGTTCAGATGTCCACGAGAATCGAACAAATAGGACTCGATTTTCAAAAGCCTGACAATGTCGCAAGCCCCCAGTGCGCTAATTATATGGTGTATGGGGTTTGTGGCATTCTCCCAGTGCTGACTGGGATTTTCACTCCCATGCACCGCATACCACATGTTAGACCAGCTCCCCTGTGGTCTAACTTTTGGCGTGCTGCAGACCATTTCTATGAGGCTCGCACCAAATATCTAGTTCAAGCTGCCGTAAAGTGTAGAAAGTATCACAACTGCACCCAATGTACTAAAATTGGAAGCAGTTGTGTCAAAGGCATTTTGTGCAGCTGGACCAATGAAAAAGGTTGAGGCAGAGCTTGAAGCATGCCCTGCGTCACCTTTGAAAATTGAGCCCATGAAGTTCAACCTGTTCAAATCTCTGGTGAAATTTAACTGGCAGCTCTAGCTAATATCAAATACCAAAAATGTAATGCAGAACTTATTCATACTGCACTGTTGAGGTGTCATCCTTCAGATGTTTATACATTTATTTCTTTTCTATAGCAGAAAGATACACCAGGCATAGCAAACTGAGCTGTCCAGAAGCATTTGGAAACAATATCACTTCAGTATGTCTGTCCTGGCAAAACATTTGAAATAAATGAATAAGTAAGGAAATACATACATACATACATACATACATACATACATACATACATACATATGTAATCCTCTGGTCACTTATTACAAGTTAGCACACCCCCATTAAATCTGGACACTGGTACCCATATACTGGCATATCACTTGCTTTACAAAGATTGGTACCACCATTGGCATTAGGATGTATACCTGGCTCATTTCTAGAGGAAGATGGGTGGGGGGTACAAGAACCAAACACATGAACCTTGTGTAATAACCACAGCTCAGGTCCTAGGTGGAGGCTGCTAGGCATATGCTAGATCTAAACTGCTGAGGGGGCCCCAGTAAACCCAACAACCAGAAGCAATAGTCAGAATGTCTGGGACAGGAACTGGGATTGTGCAGTATATCTTTATTTAGCAGATGGAAATCTAAAGCAGTAGAGAACCCCAAGGGTCGATCAAGGCAGGACAGGTACAGTTCATGAACTCTTCTTGCATGCAGTACATTTCATGAACACACAAAAAGAACATCTACTTCCATTTCCCAATGGTGCATGTAGTGGACACCTGACCATGCCCCAAAACATTTTCCTCCCATGAGTGCACATTTTGTGAAACTAAGCCACACACTCAGAACTCTTCTTTGAAAACAGGTGCAATTACTGTATGTGAAACTCAGCCATACACCTAAACCTGCAGCACTGGCCTTTGCTCAGGTAAAACTGGTGCCCTTTATGAACCAATAAGCCCTGCTATGTAAGCATCCAGATGGCGTTCCTCTCACCCTTTGCCCCAACTGACAGTCTCTGCCATTCCTTCAGGGTTACACCATTGAGAAGCCCCCATTCCCCACTGAAATGCTAGAGGTCCCATACTTTCCATTTCTGTCACTCACTGTGGTGACCACAGTAAAAACTACACTCTTCTGGGTGAACAGTTTACAGAAATTCACTCTCCTGGGTGAACTAGGAGCACTGAGAGGTGTGATCTAGCCTCATCTATGGGCACACACAACCCAGAAAACAATTCCCCTAAATATGTGTGGAGAACTTGCCTCCTTAAAACAGTACTCATGAACTAGTTGTCCCATCCATTAGGCATGGAACAACAAAAGGCATTTCTCCTGGGTAGCAGGTCAAGACAGTCTCTCAAGAGTTCTTTTTCCAAGCAGCTGAAACACATAAAGGATCTTCAGGGATTACACCTTGAACCACTGAGAAAAAGTAGTTCCTTCCACTTCACTGGGAGTAGATATCAGGGAATCCTGGTGTAGAACTGTCTCCATCACTTCACCGGAAGCTGAAAATGGTACTCCACTGGGTTGAGAAGTTCTGGGTCCTCAACTCAGAGCCTAGCTCGTAGACCTTCTGCCACTCTCACTTCCACACTCAGCAACAACTGAACACTAGCTGAACATTCTAAGCTCCCCAAAGCAGCTGTAAACAGGAAAGAGTTATGCTGCTATGAAAGTTCTGAATGATACAATCATTCTTCTCTCAGGTTACTTGAGTAAACAATGATGTCATTGTATAAGAAGTCCCTAATGAGCTCCCTACCAGCTGCCTGCTACCTGCTTAGCACTAATACTGATAGGATTCCAGTAACCCCAGGGGACTGGGTGATCACACATACACATACATACATACACACACACATACATACATACATACACACATACATGCATACATACATATACCTAGTTTTCTAGCATGACATGGGAGACTTACAGCAGCATGACTAAAATTGCAAGTACAGCTAAGCTAAGTTATGATCTGCCGATCTGGAGTAGCAGTTGAGGTTGAAATTAAAGTTACAATTGCTTTGATCATACTGTAGATGTAGAGGATTTTCTCCAGTTCTCTGACCAACATTTACCTGGTCAATAAAACAGATCCATGTAACACCCCCACCCCAAGAAGCACCTCAAGATAAACTGTTACATCTTACTGTAACTCTTCAGGTCAAAACATACAAAAAGATACTTAAATTAAAGATGCAAGAACATTTGCTTGGGAGAGTGCCTTGACATCCATAGCATCTGAAATAACAGTGTCTGTCATTTATGATGTACATTCTCTTCTTCTTGTATGGAATGAAGGAGTTCTGCATGACTTCAATAGGAATATTATTCAATTAATGGCAGGTGGAAGCACATGGGTAGAGAAAAACATCAAGCTAATGTTAAATATAGTATAGTTCCTATGTTTCTGGAAACTGTTATATCTCAGTGGAACAGACTCTGCTGACTTCTATGCAAATGTTTTTCAACCAGCCAGTAGGCAGTTGATATACAGTCTAACATTATGCATGGGCAAGGCAGCTAGTCAAAATGTAGATTCCATGTCTTTGAAGTGTTGTATGCAGCAACTGTTCTTTCAATAGCAATGAAGTTACTGTTGACAATAATAATCTGCAGCTTAGTCTGTGTTTGCTAACTGATTGTTTATTATAAGGCTATTTATTTTTCATGAGTGCATAATTCTCTGCAATTGGTTACTCTACTGGGCATTAATCCCCAGTAAATGCCCTGTAAAAGTAATACAACCACTCCACTAAAAATTATGGATATCAACACATCACAGTCACATGAAAGCATTGGTGTACAGTATAAAAAACTAAGAAACATAACAATTTACAAAGATCTGTTTTACTGTCAAAACACACAATGTTGACTATGTTTTTCAACCAAAGCATATACATCCCTATGCACCACTGACCCAGTATCCCCAGGGTCCACCTTCTCCCCACACTCTGAATGGACAGCATGGGTTACAGTTTTGTTCTATACTGAATACTTAACTGATGTGGTATGTCCACCACAGATAGCAATAAGGGATACTAGGCTGCAGAGACTCTAAACCTTTTCCTCCCTGGAGCAACTATGTTGCCCTGCCCTCCACAGTTCCTCCCCACAACAATGATCCTGACACACAGTAATAACCCAACAAAGAAATATAGTGCAAAATGTGTAACATTTTATTAAAAGGGAAGGGTAGAAAAAGACAAGAGCACAAAATGGCAAATGCAAATTGAAGCAAAGGGACAGCAAAACATCTCAGTGTGCAATATTCCCCATAATCCACTGTCCACTGGCAGTCCTGATCGGTTCTCTTATATGAAAGAGTAATCTCTAAAATTCGCTCCTTAAAAATGCCTTAATTTTACACCTAATTCTTTGCTGAGAATTGGTTATTCTTGAAAGTATTAATACAGGTATTTTCATCCTTAAATTCTTCTTAATGCATCCTTAATTAAAGTGCTGAATTTAATAGCTTTTCATTCCCTTAATATTATTGATAGTGTTTTTTTTACTTTTATACTTAATTTTAACCCCTGACTATCTAAGATTCATTATCTTTTTGTACTTAATTTTATACTTAATCTTATTCCATTAATTATTTAATATTAAATATATTTTAGTGCTTAATTTTGCACTTAATTTTAATCCCTTCATACTTAAAGTTAAATATATATTAGTATTTAATTTTACACTTATTCCTTATCCCTCAATAACTACAATTAAATATAAAAATCCTTGATTTCCACTTAATTCTGAATGCTAAAAATACCTTAATTTTATCCTTTACTTATCATTGCATCTTTTCAGGGATAAATTAATGGGTTTAATCTTAAAATTGTCTTTAATTTTGCTTTAAATGGGGAGCACACATTATGGATTCCACCCCTTAAAATGAGAGTATGTCCAGAAGTGCTACTTTGCAAAATTAGAATAAGTATGCCCCCAATAAATCTCATATGAAAAATTAGGCTTCTACATTACTTTATTTTAAAGTTATGAGCTATTTTATAACCCTACTTTTACTACTGTACCTGTTCAAAAAAGCCAATTTCAGTGAAGAACCATTGATGATATCATAACCTGAACTCACAGTCTAGTCATCCCTGTCAGCAACCTTATTGGACCTGTTTCTCCAAAGTTTAAGAAACTGTAGCTACAGTAATCATTTAAACAAAAATAATTGACATACAGTAAGGTTAGCTGCAGTGCTTTCATTTTCAGAATGTTCAGGTGTAAGTACTGCACTTTAGAATGCATCAGAAAGCAGTTTTGGAATGCAGCACTGAACCAAGGTATAGAATGCCAAGGTGGTGCACAATTTTAAAATGTTGGGGTAGGACATGTAATCTTGGTATGTGCATCCCTGGCAAATCCCCAAATTGCAAATCCCTACCACATTCCAAAGTTGTGTTTCAATATCACATTCTTAAATTGTGTCACATCCACATTGCAAAATATCACTGCCACATTCCCAAATTCCCACACCACGTTCTGAAATTGTGCATCATCATTGTAAATCACCACTACATTCCAAAACTGTGCCTCAATGCAACATTCTGAAACTGTGCATCATCACCAGATTCTGAAAATATGCACCACCACCACATTCTGAAAAGGTGTGTTGCCGCCACATTCTGAAATTGTATGTCACTGCCACATCAGCGTATGCATTTCCATTGTGTACAGATGTCACATTATGAAATTACATATTCCTGCCACCTTCTACAACTATGTGTCCCCCACATTTCATAATTTTGTATCTCTACCACAATTTAAAAATATATGACACCACCACATTATACATTTTAGTGTCCCTGACACATTCCAAAATTATGTATCCCAGCTACTTTCTGAGATTGTCATTGCTGCATTCCACAAGTGCAACTTGGTGACATTTTGAAATCGCATACCTGCAGTATTCTAAATATTGCATACAACATTGTCATTCTAAAGCCATGTCTGCCACTACAATCCAATCCCTTGTCACATTCTGAAGTACTGCACTATGCATCTGTACATAAGGGAAATGCATGTGCTGACCCACCCAGTGCCAGTTTTCATTTTCCAGATGTTTACTACAACTGCAGTTTTTATGTAACATGGGAGAAATAAGTCATATAAGGTAGCTTGCAGGAAGGATTAGGCTGTGAGTTCAGGCTATGACATCATCAGTAGCTCTTCTTTGAAACTGACTTTTTTGAACAGGCAATGAATTTAGGGTTACAAATCAAATCAAACTTTATTTATAAAATGTGCCTTTCCAAAACCAAGGTGCTTGTACATAGTTCATTAAAATAACTCCATAAATAAAACAACTAATTAAAACCATGATTAAACAAGATAAAACTCATGACAGCAGCATTAAAAATCCATATATGCTTGGCTAAATAGATAAGTCTTCAAGGCTATCTTAAAACTCCTTAAAAATGACTTGCAACTTTAAAACAAAGTAACTTAGAGATCTAGAGCTAGATTCACAAAGCTTTCTGAAGGCGCAAAATCTTCCTTAAGTCCCCAAAACTGCTGTAGCTATGGAACCAAGGGGGAATTTGCACTGAGTGTTATTCACAAAACCCTCCGCAGCTGCGGAAAACAACACTATGGACTGTGAAAAAAAGTACAGCTGAGGAAGTCCCTGAGGAAAAAAAGGTGTGAGATAAGTAAGGCACAGCCCCTGAAAGGCTATTCACAACCAGTTTGTTTCCACAGTGGTGGAAAAAATGTTACACAAAGTGGAATGAGGTGTAACTCTCCCTCAACAAACTGCAGTAGTGCCCCAGCAATTGGAATCAATTAAGATGGAGGTGAGGCACAGGTAATAGCATCCCAGATAGTATAACAGTGGCTGCTTTAACAGCAACAAAAGCACACATTGCCATGATATGGCAACAGGCAACAACCACCAGACACAGTGCAGCCCATGACGGAGCCCCACAGGCAGTACAGCCTGGCCAGCCTGCAGTTAGTGCTACCCCTACAGGCAACAGGAACACCCCAGGGAGGGAGGACCGGCAGTGACAGTTATCCACTGTGGTGCCATGATATTGCTGGTACCTGTGGTGCTGCAGTGGTCCCAGTTGAGGGACTGGTTGCTGGTCTCTTTGTATCTGCTGTTCCAGGTAATTCACTATTGCTGTGCCTCCTAAGCTATGGATCCGCAGTTGCGGATTTTCAGCACATGCGCAATTTCTGCAGCTGCTGAATTTCTGCTGCTGCAGAGATTTTACAGAGTTCTGCACCTGCTCAGAATTTCTTTATGAATATCATGCAACTGCATTTCAACAGTGCTGCAGGCCTTCTTTCCCCACAGCTGTGGGATTTTTGGCTTTGTTTGTGAATCCTGCCCCTAATTTTGGCACAAAACTGATTGGGAGTATACTGATCCAAATTCTGACTTTATTGATGGCCAGAAATTTTGGCCAGACTCCCTTTTTAATTGCAGTCCTTTAATCCCTAAAATTATAAATCCCTAAAATAATCCCTAAATGCACTTTAGTACTGAAAGATAGAGCTGTGCAATTCTGCACCATGAATAGTAGCCTTTACAAATATTTGTTGGTGGGACCTCCTGAATAGTCCACTATTATTTTCTTTCTATATCAGTCTATGTTGCTGTCTTAATTTTCACCTCTCTTGATCCTCGATACATGTTATTTATTCAAAAGTGAACACATGACTTTCTATTGATTTCACATTTGACATTTTAATATAGCTTAAAATTAAATTGTTTAGTGATTTAAACCAAAATAATAAAATATATGATAACATGAAATACCTTGATTTACATGCTGTGTATTCCACATGGCTGTATTTTGCTCATTGAGCCTTGTCACCCCACCTCCTATATATATATATATATATATATATATATATATATATATGTATATATACTCAATAATTTAAAGAAATGCAACTCTTTTTATAACTTTCTTTCTTTGTATTGCTTAATAAAACAATACAAAGCAGTTTCATGTGGTACTTTAAGAAATGATGGCTTGCAGTATCTTTAACTAAGGCAGTCTTATGCCCCTGTAAGATTAGGGGGTATAGATCCAATGCTGGGCCAATGTTTGTACTGTGCAAAATTCCTTCTGGTCTCATTGTGCAACTCTCAAGTCACCCATCCCTATTCAAATTGTTAAGACTGTCAGATTAGTCTCCCTCCTGACAGCCTCCATTCCATCATGAGCTCACACATGAACCTGGGCTGCTATTGTATCTGACTACCCCATGCTACCAAGCACAATGGAGCCACTAAAACATTCATGACATTTAATGACAGTAGTCATCTTAAGTTCATACCTGAAAACAGAAAGAGACATGCAATGTCATTTTGAAATTTATAGCACAAAAATAAAAGCTACTAATATCAAAAAAAGTTTAATCTCCTCAATTAGTCACAATAAGGCTACAGCAGGGCTATGCATGAGGCCAAATGTTACTTTTCAAATACCATGTGGTCTTCCCAAATATTAAGGACACATTCCCTAATAGTCCACTATTTGGTATTATTCATAGTCCCCCATACCAGTATTTTTCCTACTCACCTTTTACCCCAGAACCTCCATCCCCCACTCTCATAGCACCCAGTCAATCTCCCCACATTAACCACAGCATACTGTAAACAAAATGTGTCCCTAGCAAAACTGCTTGCTCTTGTCTCCACACTACAGTGCAGTCACCCCCTCGCTAGCCTGATTCCCACTTTGCAAAACTACGTAATTATCTTCTGTCCCTGAGCCCTGTCCATAATTTCTGAGGATCTCTAGGTGAAATAGACATGCAGCACAGTTAGATCCACTCCACCAGTGTGCACTGTCTGCTTCTCATAGTAGGACTGAATGAATGAAGCAAGCGATTAGATGCATGATTGGGAGGGAGAGGTAGTAACATCATTAATGATGCTAGGCAGCTTGATTGGTCATGCTGATTAGTGTCATTAATGACATTGCTGCCCTGTCCTTTCCCTTCCGAACATGTAACCAATGTCTTCATTCTTCCAGTGCTACTATGGAGCAGAGTGGACAGGCTGCATTGCAGGACAGGGAGTCTGACTTAGTTAGCTGGAAAGTTTGCTTACTTGCCCTCCCTACAAACTCTTGTATGGGGCAGAAGATTATAAATTTTTGTGAATGGAGAACTTGGACTGGTGGTGAATGTCCACATTGTAGTGCAGAGGCAAGAGACAGCATTACCCCCAAGACATCAGGGAGAGGAGAGGTGGGCAAACATAATTGAAATAGGGAGAAAGGATGTCCAGAAGACTAGCCCTGGTCACACAGACCATTAAAGATGTCCCCCCATATGCCCAAATATGAATACCTAAATTTTCAAATATTTTGCCTCTAATACAAAGTATTTTGCTAAATATTCAGAAAAAGGTATTCCCACAACTACTGGTCATCACAAACTAAAACTCAAGTCACACCAAAGTACTGATTGTCTGGAGTCAAGGTAAACTACAAATAATTTGACTGGTCTATAGGAATAACTTTTTTGTTGTTCTAAAGTTATCACACATGTTGCTCCTGAGTATCTTGCTACAATCTATCCTGAAACTGCTTTTTGATAATTTATAATGGGGAAATGAGTGCTGCATGTGAAAGGCAGAGTTAGTGATGGGGCATGCTTGTTCTATTTCTACCAGTCTATCCTTTCTTTTTAGGATAACACATGCAAATAAATACTTTGTCATTCTTATTTGTTCATGCATTGTTGAATGTTGACTACAAACATGTAAATTCTGTGAATTAAAAAATATATATTATCCACAAGGGTGTGGTGTGCACATATTTGGAACCCAAACAAACAGAAGAGAAATAAATATGTGCCTTAGCTGGAATCTGAACTCAGGCCACCCTAAATACTATTATTTTTTAAACTGTCATGGGAAAATGTCCTAATGTATATGGCTGTATATTGATGCTTTTTGATGTATGGAAACTGCATCAGTAGGACTTCATGTTACACTTACTCAAATATACCATTTAAATCATATCAAGTTCCTATTAACCTGACTGATTCCTACATGTAACTGTGTCACCATGGATGCTGCATATGGTTGCTACCTCTGCCTTTTGGGCTAAAACAAGGTTGAGGTGCATGGGTTAGTTAATTCCTGATTTTTCTTTGGGGGGTTGTTTCCAGTTAGAACTGAATTGCATGGTTCCTCCACCCAGAGTTTAGGTTTAAGTGTGCCTGGTGTCAGAACAGTGCAACCCCCTGGGATGCAATACCTACACACATACAATGCAGAACCAATTTAAAGATCATGTGTAATGGTTTTACATATTTTTAATAAAAGCTTAAAAAGCTGAAATTCAAGTCCTTGTGTCATGATTAGTGTTTCCTGAAAATGTCAAGCTGCTTGGTTTTGTGGTTGTCTTTAAATCAGCATTTGTTAAAGGGGACAGGAAATGTTTGTCAATTGGCAGCAGATACGGATGTTCCTATTTCCAGAAATGAAATTTTTACCTCCAATTGATTTATATTTAACTATACCTGAATAACCTAACCAATAATGTGAAAAACTGTTTTCAATCACTTTCTTTTTATGGACAACATTCTATATAGTTCTACTGATGGAACCAGTAGTTTGGGGTTTTTACTATGTCATGGTTTGTGTTCAAAATGCTAAGCATGAGTTGTTCACCTATCAGAACCATAAATAGAGTTCTGTACACAAAATGTGACAAAGTTGAAAATCCAGCCCACTGGTTCCATGAAGAGAACTGTAGCAGACTGTTGCCCATAAAAATGAAACAATGCAAAATGTAGTTATTCACATCATGTTTTATCCATGTGCAGTTAAATATGGATCATTTAGGGGACTGAGTATTATTTCTGAAAACAGAAACATTATAATCAGCTGCCAGTTAGAAATCATTTCCTGGCCTCTTTAATTTGCTCTACAGTAGCTGAAAACAGTGGAGTTATTTCAGTGGTCTCAGTCAGGCTTGGACGGCAATAACATCATCTTGGGGTACTATAGCTTGCTGTTTCAGATTTCCAATCAGAGCTGCAGTCTGTAGAGTTAATGTTTTTTTCCTCTCCAGGTTTCTTACAAATCCACTCTCTGGTTTGTGTTTAAATAGATTAGCTTACAATTTGTCATTCTCTTCTTATAAAAAGTTGATCATTTGAGTTTCAATGCTGAATTGTGGTAGTGGCAATCAAAAACAAACAGCATGAAATTTTCAGGAAACACTAATCATGACACAGGGACTTGAATTTCAGCTTTTCAAGCTTTTATTAAAAATAGTTAGTGGCTGGGCAGGGCACAGTTGTGGGTGGTCCAGTGCACCACTGCCTTATTCACCTTCATGCATCAGCATGGCATTGTCCTGGTTGATAATGTCCAGTAGGTCAACTGTGTGGTTGTCAGCCACCACCATCATGTCATCCTCATCCTTCTCTTCCACCTATGACAGAGTCAGACCCACTGAAGAGGTAGAGGGAATGCCACAGCCACTGTCACCTTAGTGTGCACTGCACCACATGTGTAGGGCTATGTACACTCACTGGCATGGTGCCCAGACCCTCCTCCTTGCCATCTACTGTCACCTGGCTAATGTGTCCACCACCAGGTCCTCCATTGTTGTGAACTTTGGGGTGATGGTGGGATCCCACTGATGGCAATCAATGCCCAACATCTGCCTGCCAGCATCTTCTAGACTGTCATCCTCAGGTCTCGCCACTTGTGCTTAATGGCCTTGAAGCACCTATGTACCAGCTTCATCACATTGATGGCAGTCTGAAAGGACTTTCAGATACAGGCTTGGTGACAAGATGTGCTCAGAGGGATTCCTGCTTGTACCATGTGGCATAGTTGTTCTTGATATCTGACACCAAAATTCTTGGCATGGTGGTGCCTTTGTCACCACTGATATAGAAACTACCACCAGTATGTGACTGTGGTGTCCTGCTGGAGGGGACACTTCTGTGGTGCCTACCCTGTACCTCATGAACCATAAGGCACTGCAGCCCAGCTGCCAGTTGCCACTAATGTGATCAAGGAATGCAAGCTCATGTGTCTTTGACCATGCCCACTCTGACCTGCCACCACTGACACCTGTCTCCAGACCCTTGTGCTACTTTAGGTCTGGCAGCTCATGTCTGCCCTGCCTTCCACTGCTGCATGATGCCATGATTTGCACTATCCCCATCTGCACCTCAAGTACTCAGCATGTCTGTATAGTAGGTGTGCACCCCACCTTCAGATGTCCAGTTATGTTGGGGTCACAGGAAATTCTCAGGTCTGTACAGTCCACCCATCCTTCCCGGTGCACAGAACTGTGCATAATTAGGCAGCCAGGGTGTACCCTAGTTGCAACCTCCCTATCTATAATGCATACCATTGTGGGATGCACATTTACCTCCTGCATAGTTGCGCATCTGTGTTACAAGGCAGTGTCACATCTACGTGCACTGTTCTTGCACAGGGCCTATCCATTTTACCCACGTTTTGAATGAAAAGTTTGTTATTAAGGTATCTCATTATTCTTTGCAGGCATTCGTTGTCTTTCCATAGTTTGAATGAAGCATATTTTCTTTCTTAATATGATCCTCAATTAAAATTAAGGATAAGTTAGGTTATTAATTTCTGGACTGTATTTTAACTCAGGAGATTTTTTTAATTAATGTGCTGCTTATTTTAAGTTAAGCACAAATAGAATTCATTAATGTGTACCTGGATTTTAATTAAGTACATTCCTTTTCAGTAATTAAGAATAATCAATGACTTTCAGATTTTCAATATTTATTTTTAAGGCATCCTTAATTATGAATTAAGGGGCATATTCAAAATTCAGGGGTCAGTTAACGGAAAATTAACAAGATTTTAAACACTTTCTGCCCCATAGTGGACCATCTGTCTAGTACATCAGACATTATCCTCCCAAAGGAATTAGGGAGCTCGCAGGTAACATTTTGTGGGTACCACACCAGATGAGCATTGCAGGCCTGTTGGTACACCAGTCAATTTGACACAATAGGTTGACATTAACTTGAAATACAGTGGAGTCCTCCAGGATGTAACAGCTGAATTACAGTGATCACTATTTGTAATCCAAAAGGAAAAAACTACCAAAAGGTTACTGATGTTTCTGACCTGGGTATATCAAAATAAAGCACAATCCTGCACAGGACTTCCTTGTCTTCATCCCATAATCCTAACTAATCCCTCAGCTGCTAAACAGAGACCCTGAAGGCTACTCACAGCTATGCAGCCTCAGACATGTTCAGTGTGTGTTTCCTGTTGCAGAGGCAGGGGTTCATTCAGGATGGCTCTCAGATGAAACAACTGTCTCCTCGGTAGTCACTTGTCATTCTCTATTTTTCTCCTTCAAACTCTCTGATCACCAGTACACTTACTCAAAGCAAAGCAACACAAGGATCAACCTACTCCCACCTGCACCTTGACTGTAGGCTTGATTGTTGGATCATAATCTTCTCTCTCTCTCTCTCTCTTTCTCTTTCTCTCTCTCTCTCTCTCTCGGCTGATGTGCTGTGTTTTGGCTCCATAGAACCTTTCACTTAGGCAGTGGTATCACTAGCTGCATATTTTCTGAAATTACTCTCAGAGACGAAATGCCTCTTGGGCAAACTCACCCATATCCCCTCAAATGCCTGTTCCCTTTTTAAGCCTCAGACTGAAACAACTTACTCCAAAATTCTGGTGTGCATACACTCTGTGGTCTAACATGACTGCAGTCTCCTGGTAACTAGTAAGTCTCTTGCTCACAGTTCCCCTGTACACAGACTGAGCAATATGAGCCCAGATTTCTAGTTTCACTCTGTGTTATAGAGTTCTGAACTCAGTGCCAGATTGAATATGAAGTTCCCAGGGTGACCATACTTTAGAATCCTGAGTAAGCTGAATCAGAGTTTACACTCATGTGGTTACAACCTGAGATCAGCATTGGTTGAATCTAGATTACAACTACACAATGTGTCCCTTGTTTGTTAGTTAATAATGCATAATTACTGGGTCTTCCTTTTTTCCATAGGGAAACCGTGGCATAATTCACTGTTATAAGGGTGCATTTATAACAGCGAACACATGCCCAGTTTCCCTCACACTGCGCAGGCACCTCTCCGAAGCTCTTTCTCCTACATCACTGGCAGCTTCATCTGTCCCCCTGACATGGAACTGCTACTGAGACTCAGTGGTAAGTGACGGGCAGAAACAAATTCAAATTATTAAATAAAAAACCCTAAACATTTCAGCTCCACACATAAATTCATTAAAAAATGTTTAAATAAAAGTGACCGCAGACCGCGCGCTCACACCTAAGCTGACCATGATCGCACAAGGACATCTTTTTATTTCATGTAATTGCTGTGGTGAAAAAGGAAAACCCAGCAATTATCTGAAATAAAATATGGGTCAGGGTGTGTAAACTCAAAGTTTACACACACCCTTGGGGTTAGATGCTCTGCATAAACCCCTCGAGCTTCGATCTTGGGGTTTAAGTACCATCGAACTCCTCGGGTGTGTGTAACCTTTTCATTACACACCCGACCCATACATTATTCTATATATAATGATCTGAAACTGACATGAGCTCCTGAGCAGAAATTTGCAAAATCTGAAAAACTTACCTGAACAAATATGAATCATATTAACCCAGTATTCTCATCAGCGACATATCGTAGGAGAAGGAATTCAGGACAAGATGTATCTCTTCACTGATAACAGTGAGCTCTGTGGTGCCACAGGCAGTGAAAAGAGGATAAGGGAGTTGCAGAGGGACCTAAAGATGTTGGAGAGGTGGTCCAAGGTTTGGCACTAGAAATTCAACACAAAACAATACAAGATGATGCACATAGGGAACAAGAACCCCAAGACAGAGTATTGGACGGAAAGGATAAATCTTGGCACTACTTCTGTGGAAAGGGACCTAGGAGAGTCATCACAAGTGACTCCCTTAAATATTCTAGCCAATGTAACAAGGCCTACAATAAGACAACCATGATATTGGGGTGAATTGGGGGTTCATAGCAAGAGGAAAGAGATATTTATTTATTTCTCCGAATTACAAAACCTTTGAGTCAGAGACTAATTTCAAAGGTTCCATGTCTGAGCACACAATAGGTTAGACGATAGACAATGTACAATAAAATAGTGCAGACAATGGGATATTGAATTACAAGGCAGAAATATGTGGTAAACAAATGTACAGTATATACATTAGGTAACAGTTAGCATTGTGTACATTTGTGGATACAGTGGGTGCAGATGATAGTAGAGGGCACAGACAATAAGAACATTAGGTGACACTTGTGCCATCAGTGAGGAGGTATTGTCAAAAGAGCATGGGCTTCCAATTCCAGTGCAAATTGATAAATAACGAGGAAAGATAACACCATGAATGTGTAGATGGAAACAGGTAAGGGAGTTACAGGTAGAAAATACAAGTTAACAATATGAATTACAGGTTGGTGCACCAACAGTGTGACACAGCAACATTTGAGCAGTCAGACTATTGGTTTTATCAAGTAGCAGAGTGGAGAGAAGGAGGAGGGGCAAAAGCAGAGCAGTCAACAAGGAGACTTTGTTGGACTGAGGGTTGAAGGGAGGGGAGTGGAGTGGTATGGGAGAGAGTGGGAGGGAGGGAGCACAGAGGACATGGGGATGACAAAGAGAAGGATCAGGGGATAGTGTAGAAAATCTAGGAGCTGTCAGAGAGTGAGGATGGGGGGATTGGGGAGTGGGTGACCAGTGAAGGGAAGGGGAGCTGATAGAGGAAGGGAGTAGTAGGGTGATAGCACAAAATAGGGAATGGGGTGGCAATGTTCTGCTAGGATAAAAAGCTAGTTGGGACAGCCACAGCAGTAAAGTGCTGTCAGAGTTTGCATTTGAAGGAACCAAGCTTGGGTTCATCAAGGTTATATCCTGGGGGAGGTTGTTTAAGTTGCTAGGAGCTCAGAACATGAAAGAATGCTGAGCCTTGATCGTCTGACAGAAAGGTGCCAGGAAGGTGTGCTTAGATGCGCTCCTGGTGCTACATGAGTTAGGCATGCATATGAGAAGATGCTGGGTGGTTGGTGAGGTGAGCCCTAGACTGAGTTTTTTCACAAGCAAGCAGGTCTGATATGAAATCCTCCATTTAACATGCAACCAGTTGGTCAGGGCGTACAGGTCACAGTTATGGGTATGACTATGATCACCAGAGACCAGACGACATGATTTGTTGAGTGCTGTACATATTCATTTAAGTGTAGTGACAGTGGCAGAGCAATAAATGACTAATCCATAGTCCACTATAGAGAGTATTGCACTGGTGACAGCAAACCATAATGCCTCAGGAGTCATGATGTGCTTGCGTTGGTAGAGGATTCCAGTTCTGGTGCTGATCACATTCTAAATAAGGCAGACATGTTCTGCAAAAGACGGGGCACTGTCAAGTATAATACCAAGGTATTTAAAGGAAGAGACTTGCTTGATGGGTACATTCTGATTATTAAAGATGGTAAGAGGGGTTGATTTTTGCTTGATATGGGGACTATTATGGGTGCTACTATTATTATGGGTATTATTATGGGTATGACTATTGTTATTGGTATTACTACCTAAAAAAATAAAAACAGAATTTATCAACGGAAATGGACCATTTTGCCCACCCAGTCTGCCCAGATGTTCTCTGCCTAATCAGTCCTTGCAAGCCATAACTGGTCTCTGGTGACACTCCCTCCTCCCAGCCTGTTTTTTAAATATACCTCCTATGTCTATCCCATGCATGCTTAAAGAACAGGTGACACCTTCAGGAGAACTTTAACAAAACATGATATTTAGACACTGTCTAGCTTGTATTGAACGTTAGTTCCATAGTTCTCCTGCACATTAATTTTTACTGAGGCCATTTGCACGAAAAAAGGATATTTGTTCCTGAAAAGTTTATCTATTCCTGCTGCTTTCTCCATACCTGAAGTCATAATACACTGCTTGTGACATCACAGTTACTTCCATGGCAACAAATTGTGATGTCACAACACAGGATTATGACTTGAAGTAGGGAGTAAGCTGTAGAGGCAGAAGAACTGTCATGTATGTATACAAATTTCCTCATTAATAAATAGTTGGGAGGAGAAACACAGAATATTTACAGAATGCAAGCTGAATTGTACCTGATTATTATATTTTTCAAAGTTTTCTTTGAGGTGTCAACAGCTCTTTAAACTCCACTGTTTTTGCCTCCATCACTTTTGCTGGCAGTCTGTTCCAGATGTCTACCACCTTTTCAATGAAGAAATATTTCTTCATATCCCTCTTAAACTCCCCCTCCCTCCACCAACAGCTTCGTTGCATGCCCCTGGTTCTGGTGCTCTTTATTATTTGAAAGAGACTTTCCTCCTGCACCCTGTTCATCCTTGTGAGCTACTTGTAGTTCTCTGTCATGTCATCTCTCACCAGGGTGTACATGTTGAGATCACTCAGTCTCTCTTAATAGGGCTTCTCGTGCAACCCCAGAACCACTTTTTCTGCCCTCCTCTGGACTGCCTCCACCCTGTCTATGTCCTTTTCTAAGGTGAGGTCTCGAAAACTGGATGTAGTACTCTAGGTGGGGCCTCACCAGTGAGTGATACAGTGGCAAGGATCTACAATGCCGCATCAACAATTTCTTGTCAAGTGATTTTTCCCCGACACCACTACATTGACTGCAATTGCAGTTGGCAGGGTGCTGCTGAGATCAAAGTTCTTGTTTTGTGCGGGGGGGGGGCTGTGCCCCTCTGCATCCCCCCAATTATGATTATCAACTCAGAGACAGAGATGATTTGGGGGTGGGATGCAAGACCTTGGGAAAGGGTGCCGGGGTCCAAGGTGGACTTTACAGTGACATGGCGGTGTTGTTGGTATCGACCATGTTGCTGTAAAATTGTCACTGTATCGATGGTATATCCAGTGGCAACACCACCTCCCTCCTCCTACTGGATATACTAATGAGGAGAAAAGCACTTGAAGGAAAAAAACAACTTGTAATAATGATGTGTATAATGCTCCATTTAAATGAGAAACAGAGAATAATGATTAGCAGTCACAGCACTTCAACCAGAAAGTCTTCATCAGGGGGGTGAGTGAGATCAGATAAAGACCTCCTCCTTAACATGATGTCTTAAAGTGATAGTGTGATATTGGTGAAAATAATTTTATGAAAAAAAAAGTTCAAAAAGTACAGTATATAAAACAAACAAATACAGTATTGCAGTCTGTATGAGAAAGCTCACTAGAAGCAAGACTCATATTGCATTTCCTTTTGTCAATTGTCTATCCATTGTATCAGAAAGAAAATATCTAGCACAGGTGCTAGATAACTGGCCATTTTAAATCATGCACTAAAGTTTGACTTGCCCGTATATTCTTTTTCACAGGGTAGTCATAAAATAAAAAATAATATGGCAAGTGGCACACAGATTTATTGAAAAGTTATATATTATAGTATATGGCTAGGATGCCCCGGAACAAGCAAGAAAAAGCAAATCTTGACAGGTGTTCTGCAGCATAGTAAAAAACTTAAATCAGACATCAGGTCCAAGTGAACATTCCACTTCTTGAAAAACATAAGCCTATCATATTACTTCAAGAGTTACATATGCAAGATGGAGTAAACATACATGCATAGTATTGACTAACTCTCAACCCCCCACACACACACAACTATTAGATGATAATCAGAGGAATGTGGGGAATTATACAGAACACATCAGGTTATTTTGAGTACTAAAACAATCACTATAACAAGTCATAATTAATTATCCTTGGATTACAGCTGGCTATCTAAAAGCATAAATCAAAGCTTATTTAGAAAGTGTGCATATTTAAATAAGAACAGTAATAATAAAGGTACTTAGCACACTCCAAAACAGAAAGGTAAATTGGTAGTGGCCAGAATTCCACATTTTGGTCCGAGAATTCCATGTTTTGCAGTTTGCATTTCTCCTATATTCTAGCAGCAATCCTTTCATTAATTATCTTTTTATGAGAAACATATAAGAAACCAAAAACCAAAAATAAAATAAAAATTTAATGCAGTTCATACATAACACATGGAATACACATTGTGATGACTACATATTAGTACAGTAGATAAGGAAGGAAGGGAGAAAGTATCTGCACACAGTATATGGTTGTCTAAGTTGTTTTACAAATGGTAGATAATCATTTTCTTCATTGAGACCAAAAGTGTGCAATGTGTTGACACAAGAAATCCAACAGCTCTTTTTTTAGGAGCCTGTCAAATCTTTCTTCTCCATGTACTAGAGTTGAGACATGTTCAAGTGCTACAAAATTCAGACTGGATAGAATCACATTATGGACTACAATGAAATGGGCACACAGGGCATTTTTAGTATGTGTAGTAAGAATGGCCTTCACACATTCTGTTGGGGGTAAAGGCAAGATCTAATCCTGATGGCAAAACATAACAGAAAGACAGGTGTTGCAGAACAAAATGTTCATTACTCAATGCATGTAATAAGGACAGTTTACCATAACGTGGAGTCCAAAACCTCCTAACACCTGGTGTCATCATGGAAACACTCAGTGAAAAACAGTATTACACAAAGTTATATACTGAAATAAGAGGGTCCGTTATCTGGTAATGGGCTCATCTGCATAGTAGAAGCAAAAAACAAAGCATTTCTATTGGTGAGCATGGTGGGAAGCTCACACCCAAGGCCATTAGGTTTGCATATACACAGTGATAAGCAATTATACTGACTAAAACTACTTTAGGGTCTCAGTGGAATGATTCATAGAATATGCTGATCATAGCTTTAGGGCTAATAGCTGAAGGTGGCATGCTAAGACTACACATATAAAACTGCATAGTAAATCATAGCAAGCATGAGTAAATACTGATGTTCCTTATATTGTAAGATGGTGGGTCCATATTAGGGATTGCAGATCAGGCAGGTCTACATACCACCCCCCCCCACTGTCTGAAGAAAGAGGCAACACAACAAGGATAAGTCAGTTGGTAACAGTCTCATTACAGTCCAGCTGAATGAGCAGTGTAGAGAAACTTCAGTTATGCATGATGTTGTTTGAGCATGTGTCTTAAACAGCATAAGGTAACAATCATGAAAAATATCAAGAAAAGTTGAATAATAACAAAATCTTTGACATAGAGTTAGTGAGACCCCGTCTGGAGTACTGTGGCCAGTTCTGGAGACCCCATCTCCGCAAGGACATAGACAGAATGGTGGCAGTCTGGAAGAGGGCAACTAAAATGGTGCAGGGTCTGCAAGAGAAGCCATACTAGTAGAGACTAAAGGAGCTTAATATGTATACCCCTGAGGAAAGAAGGGGGGGGGACATGATAGAAACTTTTAAATACCTCAGTGGAATCAACAAAGTCCAAGAAGGTAGCATCTTTCAGAAAAAGAGATGTGCAAGAACAAGGGGACACAATTTGAAGATAGAGGAGGGATGGCTCAGAGGTAATGTGAGGAAGTATTTTTTTTACAGAGAGGGTGGTGGATGCATGAAACGGCCTTCCTGAGGAGGTTGTGGGGTCTAAAACTGTGGGAGAATTCAAGAATGCATGGGACAGACATAAGGCAATTCTTTTGGGGGGTAGGAAGAAATAGGCTGTCGGTTAACTAGGATCTGCAGCTTATCCTGTAGGTAGAGAAATGGGCAGACTAGGTGGGCCAAGCGGTTCTTTTCTGCCATCAAAGTCTATGTTTCTATGTAAGTAATTTCCAAACAAGCATTGGACAAAGCTATACTGAGATCACCATCATGAAATAAGTCATTCAGAGAATCACCAACCTTAGTAATGCTGTTACTAATATGGATAAGGTATGCATCCTTTCACTGTAATAGGGCTCCAAGATTCAGGGTGAGAAGGTTGATATGCACAATTAACACAGGTAGATACTGTGCAATAGCATTCAGATAGTCACTATCTATGTAATCAGGTTTTGGGGTGGGAACAGGGGTGATAACCATAAGGCCATTGACAGTTCATAGCTGAGGTATAAGCAGAAGTTGGGCATAGTGATGTCACACACCATAGGTCCATAGGAGAAGGTCTTGCTGTTGGTCACAACACAATATTGTCCATGAAAATTGTAGGAAATTCGAACTTGAGGAAGTCGCCTCTTTGTGAGCTGGACAGGGCAGGTGAAGGAGGCATTCATCAATCTTCTGGTGAGTCATCAAACTTCTCTTGAGGCAAAATTAACATTAGGCTTGTCAAAAGGAGATGTGACATTAACAGTTTAATTGGCAAAGACGTCATTATCAAATGTATATGACTAGTCCATGGAGTTTGGTGAGTAACCACAAACAGGCGTGATTACATCAAACACTTCACATCTGCACAAATAATGGTAACCCTGTTTGGCACAACAGTAGGTATGTGGAGCTACTCCGGCATCCAGTTGAAGATGAAAAACCAGCAAAGGAGGCAAGTCAATCCATTCTCGATAGATGCTGCCCTCTAGATGGCCCAAGTAGTGGATAGCTGCCATCTTGTCGAAGACTGAGAAATCTTTGTCGAAGAGTGGAAGAAACACTGTGAAGGATCATAGCACCCTGCAAAATACATTGGTGTGTAACAAGGCAGGGTCCTTGATTCGGGCATGGAGTCACATAGCCCAAGTTCCATGCTGTGGCCAATGAAGAGGACACAGTCCTATCCATGTTCTGGGTAGTACATGATAGGGTTCTACAATGGGGCAATACCATTTAGCCATACATCTATCATGGATCAGATCTGGGATCTGCCCTGAGTCCAGATCTTGGAAGACAGTGGTAATAGTAGTGATAACAAAAGAACCATAAGCTGAACAAATGATTTCCCTGCCTATGTGTTGCTCTTAGGCTGTTTTATTATTTTAGAAGATTAATTGAGTTTGTTTTGGGTCTCATTGAATAAAAGTGCAATATCATGCATGTTATACACTGTGAATCTTTCCTCTTGGGAAATACCATTTAGACAGTGTAGTATGGGCTGCATCATATTCTGGCTTAATTGACCGTTGAAATTTTTGGTTTGACTTTGAATTTTTGCCAAATCGGCTCAGTTCCAGATTGACAGTCCTGAGCCAAATAAACCTGTAACAGTGCCTGTTGTACCTGATATGTCAGCAAATCCCATGTCCCTCTTTGGCCATCTTGGGCAGAACATCCCTCAGTGTTCTGTAGTGTGGGATCCAGCTACAGGGTCTTGTGCATGTGCTTGACATGCTGCTATTAATCTAACAACATAACATAGTGGAAGTTAGAGACATTTGTCAAGGAATAGTGGACAAACTCAGACATGTTCCAGAGTGTGAGGTTCAAAACAGGAACATACATAAATTGAACATTATTAGTGAGAGTCCCAGGAACAGAAGTTGCAGCCAGGCCACTGGGTGGGCTTGACTCAATTGCTGGACATTGCAAAGGATCATCCTTTGCTGCTGGAAGAACTGTAAGAAAAAAGCAGCAGTTGCAATGGAATGGCTAGAACAAAATTAGTACATAGTGGTGTTAGAGAATCTGGTGCAAAAGTTTGGATTCATCGTAGTCGTGAGATTGCAAAGACCTGTATGTTGCTGTTGGACTTTGCGTATGCACAAAGTTCCACTGGAGCAATAATGGATATTGGGCCAACCTTGAAAAGTTCCTTTGGAGAAGTGGGTCACTGAGATCTGTTGTAAGTTATGGTTGCCAGTCTTCCATTCTAGCTGTAGAGTGAATTGGTCTGGAGATACCACCATGGCATTTAGATAGGAATCTTTTCCTTCGCAAATAGTGACAGTTATGGATGGGAGGTTAATGGCTACACCTTTAGTTGGAGTTGGAGGTGGGAGGACACAAGGAGGGAAATAAGTTCACAGGGCTCATGATGTAGAGAATTGTTCAGTCCATGTGGTCGGGGTCTGGAATGCGTACTTAGCATGCATGACAGAAGATAGATGAGAAATATCATAATTTTCTGAAAAAGAAGAAAACAAAAAGATAAATGTCGAGATCTCCACCCCACCCCCACCCCAGCCAGGAAAGGAGCATTAATCACCTTTGTACAGTTTCAGTTGATTGGCATGGTACCATTTGTCAATGGGTTTCCTTTTGTCCATCAATCACACTTGGTAGACTGCTGGGCTCAATTTGTTGATGATGTCATAGGGATCCACCCATTTGTTTGAAAATTGGTGGGCGGGGTGGAGAATTTCAGTACCAATACTTGGTCTTCTACTTGCCAATTGACTTCTTTGACTTTCTTGTCAAAGTACTGTACATTTTGGACTGCTGCTGGGCCTGACCCAGATTCTGAGCAGCAAACAGGTGGGTCTGTATCAGACTGCCTTTCTGCTGCATGACATAAGTGTCCATCAACACTCAGTCTGCTGTGGGGGGGGGTTCAGATCAATCCACAGGTGTTCAGGTAGTCTCATTTGCCTGCTGGTCATCACCTCAAAAGGTGTACACCATGTTTCTGCAGCTGAGGTAGCTCTGATTGCCATTAAGAGTAAGGGCAACAAAGTGTCCCAGCCTTTAGCGTTCTGGTTTGCAAACTTACACAACATGAGCTTAATCTGTCTGTTAGCTCTTTCTACCTGTCCTGTTGACTGAGGATGGTATGCAATGTGAAACCTGTGCCCTAACTCCCAATAACTTCAAACATTCTTGCATTAACTCACCTGTGAAACTGGATCCTTGATCAGACACTACCTTGAGAGGTTGGCCCCACCTGGTAAATACCTAATCTACCAAGATTTTGGTAGTGGATTTTGCTGTTTTGGCTTGACCTGGGAAGGCTTCTACACATTTTGAGAAGAGGTCAGTAATCACAAGTGCATACTTGTTGTTCTTACTGGTGGTAGGCAAAGGTCCAATGAAATCAATTTGGTTTGCATTCCATGGACTGGATTGTCTCTGGGTTAGCAATACGGCATTTTTCATGCCAGGAATTAGGTTATTTTGAGCACAGGTGATGCAATTGTCCACATAGTGTAGGACATCTGTTGTCATGTCAGACCACCAGCCTGCAGTTTTCAATCTCTGCAGAGTCTTGTCTACCCCTTGGTGTCCACCTGTAAGGGTATCATAGACATGATGGAGGAATTCAAGTCAAAATATTTTGGGAATACCCCAAAGTTTTTGATCACCAGAGTAGTACAGAACCAGCTTCTGGTCTGTGGAGTGATGAAGGTTGTCGGAATGTCTTTTGAATGTGTTATTTAAAGACATTTCTTTGTCTTCTTGGAGAGGTATTCATATACCTCCTTTATTTCTGGATCTACCATTTGTACTGCAGTGAGATCCAGAGGGGACACTTTTGTCATCTTGTAGGTGGCCACTATGTGTGGCTCAGTGAGGTGTTACAGACCCTATATCTCTTCCCCTTGAGCACCTTCTTTAGCCAACGTGTCTGCTCAATCATTCTACTCGTGGAAAGGTTCCACCTTGGAATGGGCCTTAACCTTCTGTATGTACAGCCTGAAAAGAAATTGCTCAGAAAAGCTGATAATGTGCATGAACAGGTCCCTGTATTTTACTGGGGATGTCTTCAGGAGATGCAAAATCATGGGTCTTCCAAAAAGGAAGAAATTCGGTCAGAGAGTTGCACACCCAAGAGGAATCAGAAAAGATGATGGTATCCTCTTTTCCTTCATGGATAAGTTGCAAGGCACATGTCACTGCAGCAAGTTCTGCATACTGAGAAGATCTGATGGTGCACTTCCTGGACACCTCAGAGGTGTCACCTGCTGGATACAAGACAAGGACCCCAAAGCCTGCAATTTGTTCTCCTTCATGATAGAAAGAGTATCCATCTGTAAAGATGCAGCAGAGTGCAGGGTCTTTTAGAGTACATTCAGTGCCTGACAGGAATGGGCCTGGTTCTGGAAGGGTGAATGGCTCTTGGCCACAATCATGTGTCTCTCCTTGGTGTAGGAGGCAATGTACCAAAATGGAGGGCATTTTGGTGGGAAGCACAGTGATGTCTCAAGCCTATAAAAGTAAAGACCAATGGGTGAGTCTAATATTGGACACTTTTCCGTCTTTGATTCTGTCCATCAGTAGGAACTTGGTAGGGGTGTGGTTGGTGTGCAACACAATAGGGGGAAACCCTATGATGTAGGTGATGTGTCTGATGGCCCAAAAGGTCCCCAAAATATTCCTGTTACACAGAGAGTACTTCTGCACCACAAGGAAAAACATCTGGGAGGCATAGGCAATGGGTCTGAGGGTGCCATTTGCCTTTTGAGCAAGGACTGCTGACATGCCTACCTCAGAGGTGGCAGATTCCAGATGGAATGGCAGTTCTGGGTTAGAGTTGACCAAAGCTGGTGCAGAGGTTAAAGCCTTCTTCAAAGAAGCTACAGAGCTGTGTGTTCTGGTCCCCACTGCCAGGGGACATCTTTCTTCAGTAACTCATACAGGGGTGTGGCCTTTTGTGCAAAGTTGCAAATGAAATCCCTGGAGTAGTTGACCATACCCAGGAAACATCTCAAAGTAGCCACACTAGTGGGTAGTGGCAAATCTTGAATGCCCTGGACCTTGTCCAGGGCAGGGCTCCTGCCTTCAGCAGTGATGTGCAAGCCCAGAAAGGAAACTTCTTGGAAGCATAATTGTACCTTTGCAGGATTGCACTTGAGGCCTGACCTCTGTAGGAGTATCAAAAGTTCATTTAGAAGCCCCAGGCATTTCTCCAGGCCTGTGGTGGTCAGGAGAAGATCATTCACATATTGCTAGTGGAATTCTAGTGTGGAGAAGCTCTGTATGGTATCTCTCATATGGATATGGAAGAGTGAGGAGTTGTGGAATCATTGTAGGAGACAGTTTCACTTCCACATATGTGCTGACATCCTTCAAAGGTGAAGACAAACATGTATTGGCTCTCAGGATCCAAAGAAGTTACCAGAAACTGCTGCAGATGTCTAGTGTACTGAACCACTTGTGTTCAGGTTTCAGAAGTTTGAACACATCCAGGGCAGAAGCCATGGTGGGTGCACAGATGGAGGTGACTTGATTAAGTTACCTGCAGTCAATGGTAAGCCTCCAACAGTTGTTAGGCTTTTTCACTGGTCAGATGAGAGTTGACTGTGGAAACACAGGACCTAATGACCCCTTAATTCAAAATGGAATCAATAGTTGCCCTTAAGCAAGGTATTGCCTCTGCAGGGAATGGATATTGTCTTTGACAGGGTGGTTCATTACCAGTAACTTGTATGAGAGTGTCCATCCTCCCACGATCATGTATGTGTTTGACAAAGGCCTCTTGGTGCCTTTGCAGAACCGGTCTCTGTTGAGGGAATTGCTTGTGGTGCTGGAGCATGAGGATGACGTTATGCTCCATGTCATTGGCCTTCTCTGCTGCTACCACATGTGAGTCAGAAATGAGAAGCATATGGCACTGGCCAGGTATCTTGAGCAGTAGTCTGCTGGGTAAATGTACCATGCAGCCATGGCATGAGAGGAAGTCTATTCCCAAGATGCTCTGGTGATTATGTAGTATCATAAGATCAAAACAGTGTGTCACCTCAAAGGAACTGATGACAGGTGGGATTGGTTTGGACATGTATGTTGTGACCATCATCCTGCCAAAGGTCTGGGCAGAAGTAGGCTTCCCATTAACTAATGAGATAGCTGCAGGTTGTCCTGGTGCAGCATTGAAACTGCAGCACCTGTGTCTAGAAGTAACTCTTGCTGGCATCCCCCACCAGTAGTTCTACACAGAGACATTCAGAATCATCGGTAGCCAAAGTGGTGATGATGTAAACTGGGGACTGACAGCGTCAGTATGATTCACTTTGCTTCTGGTCACCTAAGGGGTCTATCTCTTACAGGGTTTGCACTACTTCAGAGTAGGGAGACCTGGTGCGCTTATTCTTCTTGGGTTCCTTGTCAAGTGGAGGCACAGATGGGATGGCCGCCATTGGCTTGGCTGGGATTAAAGCTGTTGGCAACTGGACTTTCACTTGAAACTCTGAGAGCTTTGCATTTTTCTCAGCTAAATCCCTGTATGAAGGGCTAGACTGCTGTTTCTGTCTGTTATTTCCCTTTGTGTATTGCTGGTTCAGCCTCTGTCAATACTGCTGTTTGTTCTTGTTCTGCCAAACCCCCTTCTGGTAGGAGGGTTTCTCCTGTTGGGAATCTTTGGATTTCCCTTACACCATGCACAGGGTGGATGACTTGGTGCCGTTCCACACTG
Organism: Neoceratodus forsteri; assembly: GCA_016271365.2. Lineage (NCBI taxonomy): Eukaryota > Metazoa > Chordata > Ceratodontiformes > Ceratodontidae > Neoceratodus > Neoceratodus forsteri. The sequence continues at coordinate 729,929,743 of CM057455.1, forward strand.
CAGCCACTTTGGCCTTTGAACCTGAACTTAGGTCCCACATGTAAATTTTGTACGCACATTCCACTCTATCCATGATAGTCTGGAAGTGGTCCTTTCTCAGGAATACTGCCATTTCAACCTTCTCATGAAGGGCTGGTTTCATGCTCTTTAAGAACAGGCTTTTGTGCTCAATTAAGCCTCACCTTGCAGCTTCATTGGCCATTTCCTTGCCCGCTGCATTAGCAAGTCACAAGCAGCTATCATACTGGGCCAGTGTTTCATTGGTGAATTGCTTTACCAGATGGGCTAGCATCATGCTGACCATGTGGGGAATGTGCACCACCAGGAGGCTGGCTGTGACTATGTCAAACTCTATGGTGATATCATTACGTACCACTTCAGGTAACTTTGCCCACAATGTGAGTGCTACAGTTCATTTCAAAACCTGTACTCTGTGCTCTGCTGGGAGGCTGAGAATTTCACATTGGTTTCACACCTTTTCCAAATGGCAACTAAGGTTGTCGTCAGAGGCCATGTGGCCTACTTTGTCTGCAATAGTTCGGATGTCTTGCGCAGACTGCATGGCATTCGGGGTGGGCCCCATACTCCCTGTCATGGACTTGATGACTGCTTCAGCCATAGTGTTTGCCATGCCCTGAAGGAGGGTCTGTTGTTGCACCTCCTTCTTCAACATGTCGGCCATCACTTGCCGGATTGCTGAGAACTGCTTCAGACACTTGGCCTTCATGACCGCTTGCTCAATCATAGCTTCCACTTCACCCTTGTCTTGCTTACTTAAGGTGGCTACCAGTAGTGGGTGAGGCCTCCACCCTCCAGAGTCCCAAGGACCTCCATCTTGAATTTTGCCACTATCGCTGTCATCATCCTCGATGATGCCAGGAAGATGGGTAGGGGATATGGTAAAACTTTTACATGACCCATTAGGATTGATAACTGCTGACATAATTTCATTGTCTTGGCTCTACATATTGAATGATTTACTCAGCCTTTGTACTGGCACTTGCTGATGAAACCCCATGATGGTGCTATCCCAAGGGCTACTACCCCTGCCTGCTTGGCTAGGAGCAGGTTAAGGGGCCTGAGTTCTGAAATGGGTGCCTTCACCTGGAGGTCAGGGTTGGTAGTGGTCAAGCTAACCTGGGCACAGCCCTCCGGGACACTGTAATCCCCCTCTTTCTTCACTAGTGGCCAGAACAATACACAATGATCACTTTCACAATTCTCCTGATACACCACACAAGTACCCACACTCTTTGCACTTACCACCAGGGCTTTCCTCTGGCTCGACCCTGGGGACCCCCTGTAAAACAAGGTTATACACAGCAAATAACAGCAGTACAGTACTCTTTCACAAACTGGAACCACAGTCAGGGTAAATGCAAAAAGAGTTAGATCTGATTTATTTAAGGGACTTCAACAACAACGGAGAGGCATAATCAGGTTAATTTGTTTAAAGGCTGTATCAATCAAACAGTTATGCATGCACTTCAGGGTCCATAAACAGTCACACACTCTGGGTACCCAGGTGAAGAAGAGGTGGGCTAGCCAGGATTGTTGCCCGGGGTAGGCCGGCATCGCAGCTGGTTGGGGCCCTGGATGAAAGAAAACAACATGCACCACACACATTAATTGTAATCCAGAGCCGGAGGGCTCAGTTCATGAAAGAAAAGAAACAGCAAGACAATCAGATGATACACTTAGATTAAGCTGTTGTTGCAGGGAGCTACCCTGATGGTTATTCACGATACCCAAGACTGGACACAGACTGGACGGAAATGTATTATGCAGGTGGTAGATCTAGAATGCCAGGAAAAGCAGGGCTCACGTGACTCATTGAGGCGTCATTCCTGTTCAAGAGTGTAGCAGGGGCTGATCTCCAGGTAGGTCTCTCGTCGATGGCTTTCTCTGTGCAGTGGGGTAGTCTGGTAGGGCCAGTGTGGGGAGGCCTAGGCCATATGGAGATGAATGCAGATTCAGTCCGGTCGAGCTGAATACAGCTTCCAGCAAGCAGAACACAATTCACACAGTGAGGAACCAAATCACGACCCACTATAAACACACAGCACATTTACATGTAAGGGGTTCTACTACACCAGGCAAACCACTCTCTCATCACAATTGCAAAGTCTCTGCACACACCAGGAGTTTAAAGGTAACTGGAAATCCTGACAGGCTGATGCATTCAGCAAATCTATGGTCTTCTTCAGGTTGATCCTGGTCACAACTCAGTGGCTTTCTTTCGTTCTCACAAACTCGGATTCAGTCTGAACTAATTCTCTTTTCCCTCTCAGAGGCAGCATGCAGGCATGCAGGCCAAAACTCAGGCCTTTCCTTAGAAACTGTCTCGAGCTGTTGCTTCTTCAGCTCCCAACTTAGATCTGACTCAACTGCCAGCAAGCCTAGGAATTTCCCCAAGATCCAAAAGGTTTGGTTGGCTGATTCATCTGTCAGTCACAACAGGAGCTCCCCCTTCAGGTGCAAAAAGGCATCAAAAGCCCATAACTACAATTTCTAGAGATTCTGACTCCAGACAGCTCCTGTAGTCTGGCTCCATTTTAGGTCCCACCAGTACTGATTGGTCCAATTTGGCAGTCCCAGGCCAAGACAGTGGAGATAAACAAAACAGTCCTTGCTGCAAAGAAGGCAGGTTAGACAAACTATATTCTCATTATCACTCTAAATGATTTTCAGCAAATAGTTACATCTTTCAACAGAGCTCCCTCTCAGATTACTTATGACTGCAATCCAGGCAGCTCTTAAAGAGACAGTACACATAGGCTATACAGGCACTCTCTGGCAATCACATTTAAGCTGCTAAAATGCAGGACACCAGCCTGGCAGTGGGCATTTAGGCAAGCTCAAGGAAGACTTTTTGGGAACCCCCATTTGTAGGGGGGTTACACTAATATGTCGTTGCAAAACTCTGTATACGGCACTCACTTCACAGTTTTCCCTGATGGCCCTGTCCAGTGCTTCCTGGCACTGTCCTAACTCATCATACAATTCCTCATTCTCACTCAGCAGCATGTCATTCATACTAGTAAGCAAATCATTCAGCTGTAACACATGCTTTTTATGCTGTCCCAACCTCTCACAATTCTCTCTCAATCTAATAACCTCTCTGTTTCTCTCTTGTACAGTACAATGCAGTTCCTTCTGAGTCTCATTTCTGAGCTTTTGGATTTCTTGTTCCAACTCCCTCCATTGCTCACCCATTTCTCGGGACTTGGAGCTCAGTTCCTTTTTCAGAGCAAGGACCTCTGTTTCCACTGCCTGTAGTGCAGTGTACAGGGTGTCAACCATTACAACCTTTTGATGATGCTTCTTGACCATAGGTTTGGTTTCTGAACACAGCATGCACACATACTTTATTGGATGACCATGTGACTTCACATCCAGTGCAAAATCACCCCAACCTCCATTGGTGGTTAGGACATTTGAAATGTCTAAATTGAGCTTAGCTCTAAGGGCCATTCTGGAAGGTTCCCCTTTTCCTGCTCCATCCAGGAGTCCAAGGTGTACTTATCCACCCTGCTCTATAGCCAGACACTTACACATTTGGGATACAGAATTCCACAGACCAATTTCACTGGTGAATGAAGGGGCTTAGGCTTGGACACCTTCATGATTCCAGTCTCATTCATGGTGTGGAGGGCCTGAAAGATCATCCATATGGGTTGAACGGGTGGATGTAGGTACAGTACCTTTATGGTTCCCATGCCTGTTCATCCGCACACCTTTTGTTTTTGTACTGGTCTAGTTCTGTCCAATCAGGTCCATGCCATGGTTGCCATTTGTTGGGGTCAAAGCAGGAGCTAAACTTGATTGCAAAACATGACATAAGCACAGGTGTTGCAGAACAAAAAGTTTATTACTCAATGCCTGTGAAAAAGGAGAACTTACTATAGCTGGGAGTCTGGAACCTCCAAACAGCCGGTGTCATCATAGGACAACTCGGTGAAAACAGTATTACACAAACATAGAAACACAGAATTTGATGGCAGATAAGGACCGCTAGGCCCACCTAGTCTGCCCATTTCCCTACCTAATGGACAAGCTGCAGGTCCTAGTTAACCAACAGTCTACTTCCTCCTACCCCCCACTAGAATTGCCTTATGTTTGTCCCATGCATTCTTGAATTCCCCCACTGTTTTTGACTCTATGACCTCCTCAGGAAGGCTGTTCCATGTATCCACAACCCTCTCTGTGAGGAAATACTTCCTCACATTACCTCTGAGCCATCCCCCCATCTTCAAATTGTGTCCCCTTGTTATATACTCAGAGATAAGTGGGTCCATTAACTGGTAACATGCTCATCTGTATAGTAGAAACATTTCTTTTGGTGGGTACGGTGGGCAGCTCTCACCTAAGGCTGTTAGGTTTGCATATACACAGTGATCAGCAATTATACTGAATAAAATTACTTTTGGGTTACAATGAAATGATTTATAGAATATGCTGATCATAGCATTAAGGCTAATAGATGTAGGTGGCAGCTAAGACCACAAATATAACACTGCATAGTACATCATAGCAAGCATGAGTAAATATTGATATCCCTTATACAGTGAGATGGTGGGTCCACATTAGGGACTGTAGGTCAGACAGGTCTACAGTTCTTACAATCTATTTTTCAAGTGTAAGGTGCAATCAATGTACTGGAGACCAAATGGACACCACTAATGTACACTAAAATGTGCTTCTAGAAATGAAGGACTCAAACACCGTTTCAAAGTGATGCATTTGTTTGAAGACCTGACCAATATTTAAAGAGGACAGAAAATGATTTCTAACTGGCAGCTGTTTATAAAGTTCTTATTTTCAGAAATTATCAGCATTCACCTAAATTATCCATATTTAACTGCTTGAATAAAAAGTGACATTATAAGCTGTATTTTGCATTGTCTTGTTTTTATGTGCAGCACTGAGTTACAGTTCTCTTCATGGAACCAATAATTTGGAGTTTTAACTATGTCATGGTTTGTGCACGGAACTCTAAACAGGGTTCTGATAGGTCAGCAGCTCATGATTAGCATTCTGTACACAAATTGTGACATAGTAAAAACTCCACATGAGTGATTCTCCTTCTTCATTTTTTTTTCTTTTTTCTTCAATTGTTTAACCAGGAGTAGCACACTAAGCTGAAAGCTTGTTTACAGGTGTGACCTGGGAGCATAGGGAAGTTAAGTGATTTGCTCAGTGTCACACAGTATATGCAAGTGGGGGCTGTGAGATTCAAACCCAGGTCTCCAGATTCTGTGAAGTGAACTGTAACAGAATGCTGCCCATAAAAACAGAACAATGCAAACTACAGTTTTACCTATCACTTTGTATTCTGGGACAGATAAATATGGATACTTATGGAGAATGCATATCGTTTCTGAGAATAAGAACTTTATAACCAGCTACCAATTAGCACAAATTTCCTGTCCCCTTTGAAGATGGCACTCCCTCATCTCTCTTGCCACTGGGCTGTGTTCTATGATAAATGTACATGGACAACTCTCACCCATCTATCATGTTTTTGGTACCAGCAACTTCTGTCTAATAATCTTACTTTCTCAATGGCCTCTTTTAGTATTGCATCAATATAACCCATTTCTAATTTTTTCAGTAAGTTCCTGATACTGTTTCTGAAAGATGTTTATCCCAACAGTTCCTTCTCATAAGATGGTATTACATGTATGGTATTGAATTTATAAGCTTTCTAGGGTGTGCTCTTTGAAAATGTAAGAGGGATTTGGCAGCTATTTCTTTTCTATAGCCACAAGATGACACCACTATGTCTGGAGTGGCACTGAGGGTTATGTCCAAGAAGTTAATACTTTCTGGATCTGTTTGTCGGGTAAAATTCAGATTGAAATTATTGCCGTTCTGGTAGTCCCTAAATTCTCCAATTTTCTCTGTAGTGCCACTCCAGACACACACTACATCATTTATAAAGTGGTACCATAATTTCAGTCTGCTGCTGAAGGGGTTATCAGGAGTATTGTAGATGTATATGTCCTCCAAGTACCCCATGTAGAGGTTAGCTTATGAGGGTGTGAATGTGGTCAATGCTGTATCACATTTTTGGAGGATGAAGCCTTTATTGCTTACAGTAAGAAGTAGTTTTTAGCAAGAACAAATCACAGCCCTTCAAACAAAATGGCAAGGATATTCCACCTGTTGCTGAATTTGACCCAAGAAAATATTCTACAGCTTCCATACCTTTCCCATATGGGATGCTTGTTTAAAGGCTGCAACATCTATTGCTAACTAGGGCAGAGTAGCTAGCAGGGTGGATCAGGAGGAAATATAGTTGGCAGATATTTCCGAGCCCATTACAAGGGATAAGGCAGAGAAACATCATCAGCGAAAGAAAAAATAGCAGAGTTGGAAAGGGAGAGAAAGAAGGAGAATGTAGACACACAAGGGAGGCAGACTTTGAAACATGGACAGATAAACCTGTGCTCATTACAAGAGATAAGGCAGAGGAAGGGAAACAGCAAGAGAAAAACAAAACAGGATTGGGAGGAGGAAGCAGAAAGGTTAAGGTGGGAATACAAGGGGCACAGGCTGTGAAATATGGACAGTCATGTATACAAATGCCCACTGTCTTGGAAACAAAATCCCAGACCTGGCAGCCTTGATGGCAGAGGCGGACTTGGACATAGTGGTAATCACAGAGACATGGTACGCTGGAAATCATAACTGGAAGGTAAATGTACCAGGGTATGCTCTACACAGGAGGGATAGAGAGGGTAAAAAGCAGGGGGGGGGGAGGACCTCTACATCAGAGAGGATATTAAAGTGACAGCAGTACAGGGTAGATGGGGGAAGCCAAGGCACTGCGGGTCACCCTTGAGACAGGCAATGGCACAGCAATTCACACAGGAGATATCTACAGGCCTACAACACAGAGGGAGAAGATAGATATGGCAATAGTGGAGGAAATACACTGGATGGCAGCAAATGTGGAGCTATTGCTGCTGGGTGATTTCAACATGCCAGACATGGACTGGACCATTCCAGCAGCTGCCTCAACCAGGAACAAAAACATCATAGAATCCTCACAGGGGGCAGGCATTAGACAGTTGGTGCAGGAGTCCGCTAGGGACAAGGTGTCAGACAGTTGGTGTAGGAGTTCACTAGGGATAAGGCAATTCTGGACCTTGTACTGTCCAATGGAGACAGGATCAAGGAAGTCAGGGTGGATGGGCACCTAGGGTCTAGTGACTACCATACAGTGTGTTTAGCAGCAGTACAGTGTCACAGGAGGGCAACATAAAGATGAGGGTCCTGGATTTCTGGAGGGCAGTCTTTGAAAGGATGGGGAGAAGGATCAAAGCAGTCCTATCAAGAAGGGACCCAGGAGAAGGGGTTAAGGAACAGTGAACACACCTTAAGGAAGCCATATTGAGGAGAGAAAAATCAGTGCATTAACCTGAGTAAAACGGGAAAAAGAAGGAACAAACCACTATGGTCACAAAGGAAGGGGAAAAGAAAGTGAGGGACAAAAAGGAGGCTTTCAGAAAATACAAGGAGACTCAGAAGGATTAGGACAGGGAGGTGTACCTAGAGAGACAGAGGAAGGCAGGGAAAGCCATTAGGAGCACAGAGGTACAAACAGAGGAGAGATCAGCACAGACAGTAAAGAAGGGGGCAGGACATTTTATAGATACCTTAGCAACAGAAGGAAGGCCAGGGTAGGGGCTGCAAGGCTCAAAGGGGATGAAGAGGTGTGTGTGTAGAAGGTGACCTAGAAAAAGCATTAGTATTGAATGAGTATTTCTTTTCAGTATTCGCAGTAAAGGGGGAGGGACACAGACAACAACTAGGCATCAGAAGCAATGGAGGAGGTTGGGGGGTAAATACCAGTCATTTTATAGAAGAGATAAACTTGGAGGAATTCACAAAATAGAGGGTGGACGAAGTGACTGGACCAGATAATATACACCCCAGCATAGTAAAACAATTACAGACAAGTGCTAGCAGCGCTACTGGTGGCCCTGTTTAGTGAGTCACTCAATACAGGAGTGGTTCCAGAAGACTGGAAGGGGGCAAATCTGGTCCCTATTCACAAGATCAGGAGCAGGGAGGAGGCAGGAAACTATAGGCCAGTCAGCCTCACCTCAGTTGTGGGAAAGATCATGGAGGTGCTGTTTAAGGAGAGAATTACAGAACACTTGGCAGCCACAGGCACACAGGATCCAAGGTAGCATGGATTCACAGTGGCAAGGTCATGTCAAACAAATCTGATGGACTTTTTTGACTGGGTGACGAAAGAGGTTGATCATGGAGGAGCAGGGGATATCCCCTACCTTGATTTTCACAAGGCCTTCGACACTGTATCGCACAGAAGACTGTTTAACAAGCTAGGTAGCCTGGGGGTTGGCCACAAATTGGTAAACTGGGCTATTAATTGGTTGAGGAACAGGAAGCAGAGGGTGGAAGTGAATGGGATTAAATCCAAGGAAAGAGGGTGACCAGTGGGGTGCCTCAGGGATTAGTCCTAGAGCCAGTTCTTTTTAATGTCTTTATCAGTGACATTGCTGAAGGGCTGGAGTGGAAGGTTTGCCTATTTGATTTGATTTGATTTTTATTTGTATATGGGTAAGCACACTGGGATACAATCCCTTTTACATGTATGACCCGTGGTCAATCAAATACGTACAATAAATACAAACAAAATTATACATAATACAAAAAATGTATAAATAGGAATAAATATTCCACATCTTAATAATAATCACAACTAAACATAAAATTAAAAAGAAACCCCCTAATTCGACTTGAGCTATCCTGCACAGATTTGTATTACAAGAACTGTAGTTCTGTAGTTAATATGTACAGTTATTAAAAAATCACTGTCTAAAAAAGCAACTGCACTTAGACAAATCCCTGTAATGTGCTTTCAAAGCAGCTGTGAACAACTCATAACTGCCCATGCCTCTAATATGTACTGAAATATTATTCCACATTGTGGGTGCACAATGTACAAAAGATCACTGCAGATGACATATAGATCTGCAATAGAGTAGACTCTCCAGAGAGGGTCAATACAGTGAGGAGGGATCTCGGAAGGCTGGAAAGATGGTCCAAAGGGTGGCAATTAAAATTCAATGCAAAGAAATGCAAAATGATGCACCTGGGGCAAAGAAACCCTGCAGAGAGTTACAGGATGGGGGTGGGTGGAGAACTGTTGGCAGTTACCAGAGAAGAAAGGGATATAGGTATAATCATCTCAGATGACCTAAAGGTGGCCAGACAGTGTAACAAAGCTGTGGGGAGGGCCAGTGGGATGTTGGGATGTATAGGAAGGGGTATTACAAGCAGCAGAAGAAGGGAGGTGGTGATGCCATTATACAAAACACTGGTGAGGCTCACCTGAAACATGGTGTTCAATTCTAGAGGCTGCATTTTTGCCAGGACATAGAAAAGGTGGAGGCAGACCAGAGAAAAGTGATCAAGATTGTGTAAGGCTTGCATCAGAAGACATATGGGGAGAGAGAGATTAAAAGACCTCAATATTTTTACACTGGAGGAGACAAGGGAGGATGAGGGCATGATTAAAACCTTCAAGTATCTTAAAGGCTTAAACAAGGTACAAGTGGGTGATATTTTTCAGTACAAGGGCTGTACAAGGACAAGAGGACACAATAAGAGATTGGAGGGGTGCAGGATAAGAGGAAGTGTTAGGAAATTCTTCTTCACAGAAGGGGTGGCGGATGCTTGGAACAGTCTGCCCCAGGAAGTGGAGGGGGCTAGCACAGTGGAGGGATTCAAACATGCATGGTATAGACATAGGGGAACCCTAGATGTGGGGAAGAGAGGTGAAAGCCAATGACCATGTAGGGTCAGTGGTCTCTGATGTAGGCAGGGACTATGGGAAGACTATGTGGGCCTAGAGGTCCTTATCTGCCATCAATTAATAATATTATTATGTTATTATGTATTTAAAATATGCTCTCTAGATGAACCCCCTTTAATTTGTGCAGAAGGTCCAAGGTGTCTTGGATGTACTATCTACATTTAAATACATTTGGCTGAAGGTAATGATTGCTATGTAGTACATTGCAATGTTTAGTGTTAAAGATCCCACACCCAAGACAGTTGGCCTGCCTGGAGGTTTATTCATGCCCTTGTGGACTTTAAGCAAAATATGGAAAGTGGAAATGATAGGAAAGTACACTTTAAGGAAGTCCTCTTCCTCTGAGATTAGCAAGCTCTTTCAAAATTCTTGTCAATGACATCAAAAATTCAGCCGAAAAATAGAAGTAGGAATGTTATGAACATTTTCATAATTAGCTGTAACTTGTAAAATATCCTGTGTTCTGTCTACATATTCCCATTCCAAAATAAGGACAATATTTGCTCCTTTATCTGAGGATTTGATCAGTGTATCTTTTAGGTTTCTTAATTCCTACAAGGCCTTTTTTCTGGAGACCTTAAACCGCGATTAAATTCTAACCTCTGTCTTTCCAGTTTTGTTATCTATTTCGTTATTTGACAGTTTTTCAAATGCCTAGATTACAGAATGAGATAACATGCTCAGAAAAAAAGGTGATCTTGGTCTAAAATCAGTTCTTTTAAAAAAACTCCAGGCATCTCTATTCCTGATGTTAATGTCTCACTTGAGAGGAGGTTATCCAGGTCAGCTTGATCGATTAAATCCATTCCCAGGCCAGCTTGGTTCAGAACCACTTTGAAATCACTTCCCAGATAGATATACCTTGTTCAACATTATTAGAGACTTTTTTTTAACCAGGAAAGACACACTAAACTGAAAGCTTGTTCACAGGTGCGACCTGGGAGCACAAGGAAGTGAAGTGACGTGCTCAGGGTCACACAGTATGCAAGTAAGCAGTATGCAAGTAGTGCTTGTGGCTGCTCAAACACTGTGCAGGTGAAAGCTAAGTCTCCACAGTTGGCAGATTAAAATAATTGGGAAGCATTATTTGCAAAGGTAGGTGCAGGTTGTACCCCTTTGTGTTAACAGAATCACTGTATCCCATAGGTACAGTCTGTTGATTTTGGTGCCCTGTACCTTCAAAGAACCAGTGTAGTTTGATTGTATGCATAAATTTAAAAAGATCAACCTTAATATTAAATACGTCCACTTTTGGGGTAGGCAAAAGGACAACCCTCTACTGAGTAGTTGCTCTCACTCATTAGTTAATATATGGTCCAAAAGGTTAATTACTTCAATCCCAACTCAGTGGTAGTGCTTGGTATTTGTTTTTGTGTTACCCCGTGTCCTCTTTTCTTTTTCTTTTCATTTCTTGGTGGTGGTTGTTGTGACTTCTTCATCTTTTGGCCTTTGCTGTTCTTTTTTTCTAAAAAAAGCCTCCTGATTCAGGGGGTTGGGGGATAACATACTGGAGTAAGTTTCTGAATCTTGTGCTGAAGATTCAATAACAATAGTTTTGTTTTTGAAAATGAACTTTCTGCTTGCTTCCACGATGGATACCCATGTTGTTATTTATTTATTTTATTTATTTAGTGTTTGTTTACCGGGTAGCTAGCCATAGAAATTACTGTTTTCAGGCACAACCCGGGAGGTTGCAGAAAGGAAGTAAAAATACAAACAAGGTGATGAGAACAATGTACAAAACAGTGTGACTCATGACAAAACATGCAATAAGGCAATTTGTTGGCAGGTGCAGGACATAGCTCACAAATTTGCAAGGAATTATCATGATGCAAAGTTCGGCAAGAGGTTCATTGAAAACAAACAACCACATACTTGCAAGGAACTATCAGGTGTAATGAGCAGGGAAAATTACAAAATAATACGGTAGGCAGATCCTTACGGGAGAAACATTCACATGGTTTGGAAGATAGGGCACAGGGTATTGCATGTCGGAGCTTTTCGGCAATGATTACAAAGATCTAAGGAGTTGAGAATTAGTTACAGTAAGACAGGGCAAGGGGTTTGAGATAAGCCACAGAGGAGAAGCATTCTGCTTTTAGATCTGAGGTGTTGCCTACTTCTGCTTAACGATTCCTGCTTTCTCTCCCAGCTTTAGACAACGTCTTATTTGAAGTTTGAGGCATCACAGGCTTGTTGGATTATTTTCTTAGAAATGAAGCCTTCTCCTGTTTTATTACTTTTTCAATATATGCTTTACTTAGAGCTTCAAAAAGCAAATCTTGACAAGTGTTCTGCAGCACAGTCAAAAACGTAATCAAATATCAGGTCCAAGTGAACATTTCATTTCTCAAAAAACATAAGTCTATCATATTATATTAAAACTTACATATACAAGATTGGTAAAACATATATGTGTAGTATTGATTAACTTTCTAATCCTCCCCCCATAACAGATGATAGGGGAATTGGGAGGAGGAATTACACAGAATGCATCAGGTTACTTTCAGCAACACAGTGAAACAATCACTTAACAAAACAGAATGCATCATCCTTTGATTACAGTTAGCTACTTAAAATCAAAAATCAAGGCTTATTCAGAAATCATGCCTTTTTAAATAAGAGTAGTAGTAATAATAAAGGGTACTTAGCACAATCCTAAACACATAGGGGGGGATATTCAGAGGAGCTGCGCAATGTGCAACTGGGTTGCTTGTACTACCACAGAAATGCACCCCGGATTCATATTGAACCCACGTGAATGTGTGGCGCAAAAGCCATTGTGCAGATGTGCAACTGTAATGTATGTGGCGCAAGTACACAGGGGTGTACCCATGAATACACTGTGCAATGGCATATTCAGATGTAAAGCATAGCTCAAGTCAGGAGCAACTCACAGAATACACTGCACAGAGTTGAGCCTATAAAAGTAGGCTGAAATGCACACACAGCAGATGGGCAAGAGACATTGCACACCAGAAACATGGATGTAACACCATTTATGATGGAGGCAGTGATGAACGGTGTGAGGGGGTGGGAGGAGCAACAGCTACATGGCTGGGAAAGGGCCCAGCAGTGGTACACCACCCACAGATGGTACCATGCCTAGACCACCTTTGAGAACTTTGGCAATGACGAGATCGTGGGACAGTACCAGCTGAACAGGGCAATCCTGAGGCAACTTTGTGAACTGTGCCATGATGAGTTGCAGGCACCCACCAGAAGGAGCCACATTATGACAGTGGAGACCAAAGTGACAGCAGCAATGTGCCTGCTCTCCAAGGGAACCATCCAGAAATCAACAGGGGCAACCACAGGCATCACCCAGTCGGCCATGTCCCGTCTCCTCACACAGTTCCTCAGTGCTCTGCTGCCACACGCTTTGGAGGTCATCCAATTCCCAAGCACACAGGCAGAGCACAGAGCAAACATTCAAGGCTTCCACAGGGTGGCATGCATGCCAATCATGATAGGGGTGTCAGACTGCACCTACGTGGCCATACGGGCACCACCTGGCCAAGAAGGTACAGCATACATTAACCAGAAGGGCTACCCATCGGTCAACTGCCAGATTGTGTGCAACGCCATGGGATTCATAACCAATGTCTGCTTCACACACTCTGAAGTACACACAATGCCTTCATCTGGCACAGCTCCAATGCTGTGCCAGTGATTTGAGAGTGGGTAGATCCTCACAGGCCACCTGATAGGTCAGTATGGGCTGGGATGGGGAGTTCGGGAGGCTGCGCATGGGAAAGGAGCCCATGCCACATGCGGCAGCCGCTGACAGCGATGCCAAAGGGGAAACGGAAGAGGGAGCCACCATCACAGCAATGTCTTAACCTGTACACTTTACCCACACATGAGACAGCACATTCCCTTTGCGACCCTGGCAGCTAACCCCCCATTCAGTGCCCAGCAAACCCCACTGAAGAAAGGTATAATGAGGCCCACATTGCGACATGCAACATCATTGAGTGGGTCTTTGGCATTCTCAAGATGTGGTTCCATTGCCTAGACAGGCCAGGTGGTGCCCTACAATATTGCACTGTGAAAACCTGTGGACTATTCCTGGCCTGCTGCATGCTGCACGACATGGCCATTGACCATGGGATAGCCATACAGGTGGATGAGGGCAATAGCACTGATGACAATAGGGACAAAGGGCTGGAAGGGGTGGGGCAGCCAATCCTACCACAGAGGGATGCAAGGCTCACCACAAGGGCTAGGATGCATAGGGTGACCATTGTATAAGAGTACTTTGGGAGGTGCAGGTGGGTAGGAGCCATGACAGATGCACAGGCATGGAATAGACACACACACACATGGAAGTGCATGGCCACACAGGGAGGTATGCAGGGCCACCGGCACACACACACACACACACACACACACACACACACACACACACACCAGCGTACAGGGACAGCACTGACACACATCCACACGTGCTGCATGGCACACACGCATGGGCACCGATGCACAGACACATGTGGGCATGGGGCTAGACAATGGCCATCTGAACCAGGATGGGCACAGGCAGCAACAATGGCTCATCAGGTACATAGCGTCACACAGTGTGCAGTGCAGATGGTGTGTCAGGAGGCAGTGGCTGTGGTGGCAGTCCGCACACACACATGGGAGGTAGGCAGTAGCATGGATCAGACATCCGGCACCGACACACTGGCAAGGCAGGCACAGCACTGCCCTCATCATGCCCATGCCACAGGGCCTGGCAGCCCAGCACACGCACAGGGGGACCATGCCTCACACCACTGAGACATGCTGCCACATGCACATAGGCATGCACAGATGACCATGTACAAGGACACTGCACTGGGCAGTGGGATGGAATGACACCCCAATCAGGCCTACTGGGTGGAGGCATGGCTGCCACAGTCATGTGGGTGGCTACACCCTGGCCGTGTGGCAGCCACAGACTGCTCAACAACCTCAGGAGGTGTATTCAACACACTCACAGGGGTGGAGGTGCGGGATCGCGAGTGAGTCCCTGCTGGCATGAACAGCCCGGTGAACAGAGACCCACTGGGGTGTTGTTGATAGGCACATCAGAGCCTGGTGTCAGCCATGCTGGGTTCACCAGACGCCGAGATCTCAGAGTGGATGCCAGATGGTGGGGAGTCCGACACATCCTGCCATGCCCACTGGATGCCAGAGATGCAAGTACGGCAGTGATGGCACCAGCAATGTGGTCCAGTGAGGTGGTCATATCCTCCCACAGCTGCCACACCTCACCCATCAGATGGGCATGTCCAATGTCTGCACGCTCAGACCGGTAGCATAGATCCTTCCACAGTGCATGCAACTGTGCCCCGAGCAACTCCTGGTTCTCCACGGATGCCCACAGCAGTGCGGTGTGCTCATCCAGCCTATCAGCGGCTTGCTTATCCTGGGGCCATCGCTGTCCAGCTGGGGGTGTGATGGCATGCCAGGCAGCAGCCCCTGCTGGAGGCTGCTGCATGGCAGTCTTCACAGGGGGAAGTGGTAGAGGGCATGCCCCATTGGTGGTCCCTGTGGTGTGCTGCACGGTGGCCACCTCTGCCCTGAGCCACTGTTCTGCTGTCTGCTGCATGGTCCTTTTGGTCCCTGTGTTCATGGCAACTGCCACACCATGGCTATCCTTGGTGGCGTTGCCTCCTAACACTGTGGGGCCATGGATGGGGGGCACAGCACAGGTGCCGTACCACTGCCATAGGCGAAGGCCGCCAGTGTGCTGGACTGTACCCTGGACCCATGCCACCCAGGCTCAGTGCAAGGTCATCATCTGTGTTGGACCCACCAGGTACCTGTGCATCTGGTACGAGTATGGGCAGCTCCTCCATGAGTAGTAGGTCCAACAGGGGGTTGTCGTCTCCCAGGCCCAAGAAGGCTAGCAGACCCTCACTGCTTTGTTGCTGGTGTTCCATGGCCCTGATGCCTGATGATGTAGAGGGCTCATCCTCAGCAGGTCCTGCATCAGTGGGTGCATCCTGCAACCCACCCCTGAGGCATGATGGAGCTGAAACACACAATGGTGGCACACATGAGTAGGACGGCAGTGTGCACCCAGCTCCACAAGCGGGGGGGGGCATGCACGCACCTGGGTGGCCACCATGGATCAGGGTGGGCCTGCTGCACCACACAGCAAGCTAGGTGTGCCATACACACATTGTACATGCAGGGCTGGACATGCATGGTTTACAGAGCACATGGTGCACCACCACATACATGGTGGCATGCCATGGATGCACACTACCCTCAACTGCCCAGCTCACTGCATGCCGTGCATCTGCCAACACCCCTGTGGGCCATGCCAAGCCCCATGGCCACTGGGCATGTGCTACCGATGTGCAGGAGGGCCATGCAGCACATCCTGGGGCCAGGGACATATCTGGTGTCCAGAGTCCTTATGGGCACTGCAATGCACACAGGTGGTCCTGGCATGCACAGTGGCACCACGTGCAGCATGCACCTCAGCACGCAGGACATGCATGGGGACCACGGCATTGCTGCACACATGCCAGCATGCTGCCATGCAGCCTCCATGACCCCTGCCCCAACCCCAGCCCCCCACTGCCCCACCCCTCAGCCTCAGCACCCCAACTCCCCACCCCAGCCTTAGCCCCCACATGGCACACAGTGACTCACAGTGCTGTGATGGGCTGACACCATCTGGAACCCCCTGCCTGGGACACCCTTGATGATCACCCAGCTGATGGTTGATGCCACCATCTCGTCCCCTGCCATGGGGATGGGGGCCACTCCAGGGCCCCCACCGGTCCTCTGTTGGGATGCCCTGTTAGCAGCCACCTTCTCTTTTATGTACTGCCTGTCAGTTCCCATCATTTTCTTGCACTCCTGTGCTCTTTGCTGATGGTGGCCATGGGCATTCACATATGTCACCACCTCATCCCTCCCTGTGGCATGCTCCTATGGGGTGCCCGTGACCCACTCATCAGCTCCTCCCTGTCCACATAGGCCTCAAACAGGGCCTGCTGATCATCCCTGGTAAAGTTGGGCCTGCACAGGCCCCTGCTCCTCAGCACCATCATTCTCCTACATGCCGCCATCTGTGGAAAGAAACAGTGGCACCATTAGTGGACTGTCAGGCCAGACTGGTTTGCCGCTGCACAGCCTGAACTCCCAATAGCATCCCAAGGTATGTAGGCCCATACCAATATGGCTGCAATACCTGTGAGTGCCTAGTGCTGTGGTGGTGCACATCTATGCACAACACATGCAAATAAGTTGCTGTGCAACCTTAATGGTATGCAAATGTGCCCAATTGCACCATGCATAGGCTCAGAAGGCAATTTGCAAAGTGCTGCTGCATATCACTGTGTTGCACCAGGGCATTTGAAATGTGCTGGGGAGTGCCACTGGTGCACTTCCTGCACATGCGCAGTGCATGGCATTGCTTTTGCCATATGCAGTGCAGCCACCACATGTGGTCTATGGTACACCGGTGCACGTTGCACAGCATACCCCCATTGCACATGCAGCCCTGTGTGCAGGCACACACTCTGCATCCCTGTGCTGTGTGGGCCTATTGCACACCTTTTCTGCTTGCACTATGCCCCCTACCGTGCAGTGGCTGCAGCTACGCACATGTGTGAGCAGGCACGCCACCATGCGGGGTCATGCTGTGCATCTGTGGGGTCATGGCCCTGACCTCTGACTCCCGCCCAACACAGCCACACTGCACATGTGCATAGATGCATGACTGGTAGTGGCTGTGCATCCCCATCTCACAGATCCATGCTGTGCAGCCATGATACAGGGCCCTATTGTGCATCCAAGATGCACTGCTCCATGTGCTGGCACAGTAGACTCATGAATTGTACAGCATCGGTAGGCAGCATGTCCATCTTGGGACAGTGTGGTGGTCACAGGGTGGTTGATTGGACTGACATAGAGCTGGCCAACCTAGTGGCCCTTGTCCTGCCTGTTGAGGACAGCCTCTTTGGCATGGCAGACCTGCAGAAGCCATGCACGGCAGTGTGGTAGAGTGTGGCGTCTGGCCTGGAGTGGCAGACAAGGGTGTCACTCACCACAGAGCAATGCAGACACTATTACGGTGACCCGTGGAGGCATGATCCAGGATGCCTACGGTGGCTCCAGGAGTGGGTGCGCAGGTGATCGGTGCCACAGTCAAGTAGGTGTCACTTTGCCAATGCATGCATCTGTGCTTACAGGCCTCTGCTGTGCTGTGCACTGTGTGTGTGGCTGGGTGGGGGGGGGCTGCACTGGTGGCTGGTAAGTGTCCTCCATTGCTGCACTGCATACCTGTGGTGTGCATGGTGATGGAGGGCCATGCACCATGCACTGGGCATGAGTCTTGTTACACTGTGAAAAGATTACAGCTTAGGTTCTTTGCATGGTATGCTGGACAAAGATAACAACAGGTAACAGTAATAAATACATTTATTACATACTCACACCTTAACAAGTGAAGCAAAGCAAACACAAGGGAGCTGATTTCCCACCATTCCTTAGGGATGGTCTCTCTCTCTCTCTCTCTCTGTCTCAGAGGAACTGATATGAATACAAATATATGAGTACAGTTACAGATATGATAAACATACAGCATTGGTTAAGGCATGTAAATAAGGTGGCTCCCTTGGGCAATTACATAGGAAATAAAGTTGCAAAGTAAGGAAGAATGAATCTCTGAATCTCTAAACAATGGAAATTCATAGTATGCAATCTGTTATCAGTCTCGCTGGAGACAGTAAGTCTGAGAACACATGCAATGTCATCAGAAAAGCATACAATGTGTCGAAATAGTGGAAAACTACAAAATATGAGTGATTATGAGTATAGCAGAATATATGACAGAAACATAGCATATAGGTAAATGTATTTCAGACAGATATAAACATAGCAAATATAAATAAAGAACACTAACATAAGTCATAAAACAAGCTAAACATTATAAGATTGTGTAAGGCACTAATACTGTGTATAAGGTTACGGTTACATGCGGGCCACTTGGCGGTATATCACCCAGAGATAACAGTCCACTACTTGTTGCCTTGCTCACAGGGCAACACAACAAAAAAAAGAAGGTTAGGTGTAGTAATGGTATAACAGAATGTGTCAATAAGCCTGAGGTGCAAGCCCTGTAAAAGAACTGCAGCCGTGCAAGATGCTGGATAAAAGTATGCCTCAGACAGCAAAAGTGTGGTAGTGGATGAGTGAAAACAAGATATAAATTACTATCGAGCTTTAAAACATTAATTTGAATGACTGCTTTTCAAATCACATGAAACTCATAATGTAAATGAACTACAATTCTATAGCACACAGATAATGCGACTGTGAAAGTAGACCTATTCAGGAGGTAACACGGGGTAATCATAGATGGTCAGATCATAAAATACAAAACAGAAACTAGGTATGCCAACACCACAGTGGATATGTGTATAAGACAAATTATTGTTGTGTATTGTCACAGAATATGGTTCATAAAAACAGTGTTAAATTTATTGTCCATTCATAAAGAATAGTCCATATTGAGAATGTCAAAAGGCAGATAATGATGGCATACGGGGTGGATGATTAGTGGGTTATTAGTGTCCTAGCTCATCCCTTGGACCACTTTTGTGAATAGGCACCACATGAGCCATCCTCCAGTCCTGTGGCACATACCCTAGGTCCATGGAGGTGTTGAACAGGTCCGTCAGTGGTCCGACCAACATCTCTGTCATCTCCCTCAGCACCCTGGGGTGAATGCCATCAGGACCTGGTACTTTCTCCACCCTTAGTCCCTTCAGGCCCTCTAGTACTCTGCTCTTCACAATCTCTCCATCCATCATATCTTTCCCCTCCTTCCTCACCCTCCCAGTCCATGGAGGTGGTGGACCGCCCTCATCCTGGGCGAACACAGAGCAGAAGTATTCATTCAACACTTCCACCTGTTCTATTCCCTCTTCCACCCAGCCCCACCCCTTTAGATCCACACTATTTGATCCCTGCAATCCCCTTTTTTTCTCTAACATATCCAAAAAAGTCCTTCTCCCATCCCTTGATGCCCTGAGTCAACCTTAACTCTCTGGAGGCCTTGGCCTCTCTTACTAGTTTGGTTATCTTCTTGATCCGCTCATACTCCTTCCCACTGTCCTGCCCCCATTGATCCTCTTGAATCTCTGAAATGCCACTGTCTCTGCCTTCACCCCCCAACACTTTTCTGTTTAGCCAACATGATTTCTTAACTCTGCTCTTCTTACTCAAGAGTCTTGGTGCAAGCTTTGGTAGCTATCTTCAGATAAAGTTTGATGATATCCCATTCCTGTTGTGCATCCATCCCTGGTCTTATCACCTCTAGGAGCTCTACAAGAATTTCCCATATCTTCCCAAAATCTGCCCATCTGAAGTCCACCACCCTTGTCAATGATCCTATAGATTCCCTGCTCAGACTAATCATAAACCGCACCTATTAGTGGTCTCTCCCAGCTAGTGGGTCCTCCACACTAAGTTCACTCACTACTTCCCCATTCGAAAGTACCAGGTCAAGTGTATTATCCAGCTATGTAGGCATGATAACCAACTGCTGCAGAAGACTATCCAGTATTGCATTCAGCAATACTTGTTCCCTGGCATTTGAGGTGGCTGGGGTACACCAATCCACCCCAGGCAGATTGAAGTCCTCAACAATCACCACAGTCACCTTCTTACATACCCACCAAATGTGCTCTGCCAACACTCTATCCAACTCCTCAGACTGAGCTGGTGGTCTGTGCACTATCCCCATTCTCAGTTATCTACCCCTAGAGTCCAAGAATTGCATCCATAGTGCCTCCATCCTCCCTTCCTCCCCTTGTCTCTAGTGCATCTGATCCCTTCCCTAACATAAACTGAAAGCATATATACACATATGTACCATAAATCCTATATACAGAATGAAGTAGCATGCGTAATTAACTCCCTGATATTAACAACGATGTCTTTGAATCTTGGATGTACAAACTCTTTTGTTGGTACACAGTATTTGCATATGTTACATTTTGTACATTTGAAGAAACCTTTTGGCTTGTCTGGAAACCAACCTCTTCCAGTCTTTACTATTTCACTGTACCTGCTATGCACAAACATGTCCATGAAGTTCCTAGCTCTCTAAAAAGTGACCCTAGGTTTAGGTCCTGCGGCCTGTGCCACCATGACATCAGATTGTAGGATAGACCAATTATTTTAAAATTATGTTGTCTGTCCTACCTGCCAAGTTATTGTACTCTGTTGAAAAGGTGATTGTATTTTCTGAACCTGTGACGACTGCATCAGATTTTTTTGCTACTGATACGTTTTTTTCTATCTAGTTTCATACTGTTTCTTTGGCTTCCTTCAATAAGGTGGCTTCATAGCCCCTCTGGGTAAATATCTCTTCCAATTCATGTACCTGTGCCTCAAAGTCACTTATGTTACTACAATTCCTGTGCAATCTTAAGACTTGACCATAAGGGATGAAGTTCTTCAATGTAGAGATGCACTGTCAGATTTAAGGAGTGAATTAGTGGCTGTATTCTTTCTATGAACATTTTGTTTCTAACGATTTATCTTGTTGGGATACAAAAATAGTTAAGATCAAGAAAGTTAGCAGACTTTGGGCTTATGAAATTTGTGAAGGACAAATTTAAGTTACTGTTATGTAACCATTCTATGAAATGCTGAAACTCTGTCTCATTACCCTTCCATATGCAGAGAATATCATCCACAAAACAGTACTATCTGTGTATTTTTTCAAAACAATTGATTATTCCTGTAGTTAAGCACCCTGGTAAATTCTACAAAACCAAGGAATACATTTTCATAACTGAGTGCCATGCAGGTACCCATGGCAGTTCCACATTTCTGTAAATAATATGACCCATTAAATTCAAAGTAATTATGTGCGAGCATATACTCAACACTTTCTAGAATGAACTTCACTGGCATATGGTTTGTGTCTGCATGATTTTCTAGGTAAAATCTATATACTTCTAATCCCTTTTCATGTTCGATACAAGTATAAAGGGAGTTAACATCAATTGAAGCTAGATAGTAGGTATCCTCCCATTCTATAGCTTTGATTTTATCTATCACATCTGTGGTGTCTTTCAATACAGACATCATACCCGGTGTATATTTCTGTAGGAAAAAATCAACAAGTTGTCGTACATTTTCCGATAATGGATAATTACCAGAAATGATGGGTCTCCCTTGGGGGCTGTTAAAATTCTTATTGAGTTTAGGTAGAGCATAAAAGCTTGCTCTTCTAGAATTGTCCTACCAGATGAAGTTGCACTCATTTTCTCCTATGTCCCCTATGGTGAGAGAGCTCTCTGTAATATTCTGAACAGATCTTTTTTATACACAGTGACAGGGTTATTGTTCAGTTTTTAATAGTTTTTTTTTTTCATTATGTAATAGGTCCATTGCCATTTTTATACATTTTTGCTCCCATCAACATGATGTTGCCCACCCTTTATCTGCTGACTTTATCATCACCCCTTTTAGATTTTTCAATTCCATTACTGCTGAGCAGGGTTGACATGTGCATACATGTGCACAAGCATGATGTCACTGCAGACATTTCAGCAAATCACACTCTCCTCAGATTTATGCTTGTTCATCCTGATTGTGGCTTAAATCCCTTTCTGGTTGTCATGGCAATCATGGTTGCCATACTGATCTAGGCAGCGCAAAAAAAAAAATCTTAGCATATGAATACATCTTATTGGTTACATAAAAAAAAACCATAAGTGCAAAAATATAAGTGACACAACCCACACCCTTATGAAACAAAAATGGTTACAATTAATATTACAGATCAAGAGCTGCTGCTTAAGTAGGTAACTCTTAAAGTTATAATTATCTTGTCTCTGCATAAATACATGATCCATTTTAATATATGATTGCAGCCTGGCTGTTTACTTAATTCATCTATAGGTATAGCCTGTTTGTACAAAGATCAATACACATACCCTCTACCATCCTTTCTTTTGTGCCCGTGCATATTGGCTCTGTCAGTACAACCTCAGTTTATTGTACCATCACTGTCATAGTGCCTTATCTTAAATTTTCAGATGCCTTAACATGATCCTGAATAGATATGTTCTACTAATCATACCACTACACAGTTGTGTGAGATGTGCTGAAAGCAATTATACATTCAGAACCAATTAAGCTGTTGCTGATATTTTAGTGAAAGGGGGAATTTGGCTAGGAAACCAAGGAAATTTCTTTCTTTATTTATTCAGTCTCAGATTACAATATCTTTGCGTGCAAGGCACTCATTTACAAAGGTTCCACGTCAGTAGGGAGGGGTGAACAAAGATACAGAGGTGGTAATACAAAGACCAGGTTTAAAAAACAATAAAGTATAGCTGGCTTGGTGGTGCTGTGGGTTGAGGCACTGGAAGCCACACCTCGAATCACGCCGGTGAGCCGGGGTCAGAAAACGGACTCAGGGTTACCAGGGGGTCGGGGAAGGAGGAGGTTTGAGCATCCCAATAGATGATCTCCTCCTCCAAGGGTGGGATCCTGGGGTGTCTCGCACTCCCGACATACTTGTGCTGGTGGAAGCACGGGCATCAGTGCACAGACGACTCTTCAAGAGTTGGGGAGTGGAGGACGTTGTGGGCATTTATCTGCAGCATGCACCAGCACCCATATGACTGGACATCAGTACTACGTTCCGACACCTGCAGGGGAAGGAGGGACTAAGGGGGAAAACACATCCCCCCAACGGGCCAAGATGATGACCGATCCACCTCAGATCGCCTACCTGTAGAACAGACCCAGTTATGCAGGCTGTCCAAGGAGAAGGAGTAAAGTAGGAGGGATAAAGGAGCAAGCCTGGCACTCTAGGAGCAGATCCTGTGGGAGGGATCTGCAGGGATGATCAGAGGTCTGAAGGAGTGAAGTAAGGTGGGATAAAAAAAGGAAAGTGAAAAAAACCCCAGTAAAGTATATACTTTAATGATCGAGAATTAATAACATTAGTAATGGAGAAGAAAAGAGCGGGGGTGAAGAGGAGAGAAGAAGAGGGGTAACCAGCCAGAAGGCCTTGTCAGTAGGAGTAGAAAGAGTGGCATGTGCGGGTAGTAGGTAGGAGGGGAGGTGGTGGGGATGAGAGAGTATGGGGAGGGTAGAAGGATATAGCAAGGGTTGGAAAGGTAAAGCTTTGAGGTGAGAATTGGACTGCACACAGGTGGTAGTATCATTAGGTGACGCAGTTGCAGGAACTGTTTGTTGCAAGATGCTGACAGGGCCTGTGCTTGAAAAGACCTAATCTTGGTATGGATAGGATTTCATTGGGAAGTACATTGAACCCGAGTGGATATCTACAGAGTGACAAAGTAGTAGTGGCACCAAATTCCCCTCCTGTTTTTAAGAAGTGCCACAGGATTTTAATGTCCACCTGAGCAACAACCAGAAAAGGCAGGTAGGACCTCAGTTTAACATTTCATCCAAAGGATGGCACACCCCAACAACAAAGCATCCCTTTAATGCTGCACTGGGGTGCTAGTGTTTATGGTATGAACCCAAGCCCAGTGTGGGACTTGAAACCACAACCTTCTGCTCCAAAGGTGGATGTGCTACCAACTGAGCCATGCTGACATCATAAAGTGAACATATTCTCTTTGTACAACCAGTATTTTAAACTTTTTTTGCTTTTTGCTTTTAACTCTGTAGTATCCCATTCTTCTGTGATATTTTTCTATTTATCCAGTATCACTCTTTGCAGACCCTAACTCTTCCACTCTCTGCATCCCAGTTCCCTGGTTGTACCTGAAAGGGAGCCTGACTCATACTTATCTCAGCTACCAATGCTTAAATAAATAATTTTGAAAATATGTTGCAAGTCATTAAGTCATATGACTGAAAAAGCAGTACAGTAGTTGAAGGCCTTTCTGAAAATGCAGTGTAGGCAAGGCTGAAATTTCATACGACATCCAAGTGGACACAGGAAACTGCGTCTTCTTTCTCCCATGTTTATGCTGTCAAGTAAGGTAAGGAGGTGATTAAGGTTTGGACTACAATCAAGATAAAATTAATGGGCTGAATAACATGTTTCCAGATTTTATAATGCTATTAAATGGATATAAAAAAGGAAGAGAATATTTTGTCAGTTTTTCTGTGGAGCGGTTGGAGCATATTTTGTTTACCCCTCATGGCTCTAATCCTGGTAGTTAATGCTCTGAAGGGACCTTGATGGGAAAAAACAACTGTGATAGCTGTAAGCTTCCTCCGAGCTAAGGTTTAACAAGCCTGCTCACCACAAGGAGTGCATACTACAGTGTTTCATTAACAGCAAGCAATCAGTGCATGAGGTTTCAACAGCACTTCTGGGGGAACTATCTTCTTATTGCAGAGGACAGAAGGGAATGGCACATTTGACAGATCTCTAAGCTGAAATCCTGAATACTTAATATTTTAATTATCTGTTTTCCATGGCACTGTTGCCCTCACAGAAGACAAAGGGAATACCTGTCTCTTTCTATGACAGAAAAGTCAATTTATGTAAAGTCTGTATCCCACCATTTGAATTCAAATTTAAAAAAATGTAGTTAACCGAAAGACTGATTTTAAACAACAGAAACATAGACAATGACAACAGAAAAAGACAAATGGTCCATCTAGTCTACCTGTAGTTTCCAATCAAACCCTGGAACCTATTGTCTGTACAGGGCACAAGGCCTCACTATCTACCCCCATGTTCCCCTCCCTACTCCTACCACCCTGAGTAACCACTCTACCCTTCACTCTGCCCCAGCCATGCGAAAACCACTCTTGCTTCTAATGCTCAACACCTTAGCTGGCAGACTATTCCACAGTTCCACCACTCTTCCTGTAAAATAAAGCTTTCTCATATCCCTCTTGAGCCTCCGTCCCATCAGTTTCCATTCATGTCCCCATGTCCTTGAACTTGTACTCACACTAAGTAGCTCCTCATAGTTCACCTTGTTCATTTCTTTCAGGAACTCGAAGGTCTCCATCTTATCACCCCTCTCTCATCTGGTGTCCAGTGAGTACATGTTCAGTGCCTTGAGCTGATCCTCATAAGGTCTGCTCAGTTGGTCCTGAATCATCCGGGTCACTCTTCATTGCACTGTCTGTAGTCTGTCCTTGTCTTTCCTGAGGTAAGGACTCCAGAATTGGGCATAGTACCCCAGGTGCAACCTTACCAATGATCTATAAAGAAGTAGTAATAACTCTTTTCTTCTACTGCCAATACCCCTTCTGACACTTCCAACATTCCATTTGCCTTATTATAGGTCTTGTTGTACTGGCTAGCTTGTTAAAGGGGGGGGGTCACTAATGATGACTCTCAGGTCCCTTTCCTCAGCCATAGTGCTCAGATTTACCCCTCCCATCCAGTACTCTGTCTTGGGATTCTTGTACCCTAGGTGGATCACTTTGCACTTTTTGGCATTGCATTTCAACTGCCAACCCTTAGGCAAGCTTTCTAGTTTTTGCAGGTCACTCTGCATCTCCCTAATTCCCTCATCACTATTTACCCTCCAAACAGAATAGAATCATCTGTGAAGAGACACATCTTGCCCTGGATTCCTTCTGCAATGTCAATGATGAACATATTGAAGAGGACAGGACTCAGGACAGATCTCTGTGGCATCCCACTCATGACCTCCCTCTCTTCTGACTTGACACCATTAATCGCAACTTTCTGCCACCTTCAATTCAACCAAATTCTTGCCCATCTTACTATGTCCCTTGCCACACCCAGGTCATCCATCTACTTCAGCAGTCTTCTGTGAGACACTGATGTACAAGTCTTACTGAAGTCCAGGACTGCAGCCAAGAATTTTGGGGCCCAGGACAAGTCCTTTGAGATGGGACCCCTCTCCAAAATCAGCTAAGGCCATGGATCTAGGGGCCTAGGGCTTTAGATACTCTGTGGAGAGTTTGGGAACCTTTACTGAAGATAAAACAAACTTGTAAACATATGTAAAATGTCCCCTATATGGATTTGTAGCCTATCTATGTAACCCCTAGGTAGTGCTATTCCAAGGGCAACTACCCCTGCCTGCTTGGCTACTAGCAGGTTAAGGGGCCTGGGTACTGAAATGGGTGCTTCCACCCAGAGGTCAGGGTTGTTAGTGGTCAAGCTAACTTGGGCACAGCCCTCCGAGACACCGTAACCCCCCCTTTCCCTTCTAGTGGCCTGAACAATATACAGTAATCACTTTTGCAATGACCCCTATTCACCATACAAGTACCCACACTGTTTGCACTTACCACCAGGGCTGGTTTCTCTAGCTTGACCCTGGGGACCCCTTGTAAAACAAGATTATGCACAGCAGATAGCAATAGTACAGTACTCTTAGCATAAACTGGAACCACAGTCAGGTTAAATGCAAAAAAGAATTAGATTTGATTTATTCAGGGGACTTGAACAAGGGAGGGGGTATGATTAGGTTGATTTGTTTAAAGGCTATATCAATCAGACAGTTATGCATGCACTTCAGAGTCCCTACACAGTCACACACTCTGGGTACCCAGGTAGGGAAAGGTAGGCTAGCCAGGAATGTTGCCCAGGGTAGGCCGGAGTCGCAGCTGGTTGGGTCCCTGTGTTGGAAGAAAGCAACATGCACAACACTCACACTATTTGTAATCTGGAGCCAGAGGGCTTAGTTCATGAAAGAAAAAGCAACAAGACAATCAGATAACAACACTTTAGATTTAGCTGTTGTTGCAGGGAGCTACCCTGATGTTTACTCATGATACCCGATACTGGACACAGGCAGGACGAAACCGAGACTGCAGGTTGTTGAGCGAGAATGCCAGGAGAAGCAGGACCCCCACGAATTACAGAGGCGTGGTTCCTGTTCAAGGTGTTGAGCAGGGGGGGGTGATCCTCAGGCAGGTCTCTTGTTTATGACTTTCTCTGTGTAGCAGGTATTCTGGCTGGGCCAGTGTGGTAAAGCCCAGGCCAAACAGAGATGAATATGGATTTCTGTCCTTGGAGCTGGATGCAGCCTCTAGCAAGCAAAATACAGCTCAGATACACAGTGGGGAACCAAATCACAACCCATTATCAGCACACAGCACATTCACATGTAGGGAAATTCCACTATTCCAGGCAAATGGCTCTCCAGTTGCAATTACAGAGTCTCTGCACAATCCAGGAGTTCAGAGGTAGTTGGAAATCCTGACAGGCCGATCACATTCAGCAAATCTTTGGTCTTCTTCAGGTAGGAGCATGGTCACAATTCAGTGGCTTAATTCATTCTCCCAACTCGGATTCAGTCCAATAAAGGCACAGGTTCCCTCTCAGGGACAGCATGCAGGCATGCAGGCCAAAACTCAGGCCTCTCCACAGTTTCCCATGCAAAACTATGCAGGTCTGCTGCTTGAATCACTCAAGCTGTTACCTCTTTCACTTCCCAACTCAGACTGACTGAATTGCAAACAGTCTGGGACTTTCCCCAGGATCCAAAAGGTTCATTTGGCTGATCTGTCTGTCAAGCCACAATAAGGGCTCCCCCTCCAGGTCTGTCTTGGTGCCAAAATGCAAAAACTATAATTCCTACAGAATTTTGCTCCCACAAAGCCCCTGGGGACAGGCTCCATTTTAGAGTCCCCAAAGGTACTGGTTGGCCCATTTCAGCAGTCCAGGATCAAGATGATGGAAACAAACATAACTGTCCATGCTGCAAAGAAGGCAGGTTAGAACAAACTGCAATATTATTACTACTTTAAATAATGATCAGCAAACAAGTACATCTTCTAACAGAGTTCCCTCTGCACAAGTAGCAATGGCAGAACGCAGCAGTTATCTGACAGCTTGGGTGGGACTCGAGCATAGAAACACTCAGCCCCCCCTCCCAGATTAATTATGACTGCGATCTAAGCAGCTCTTAAAGAGATAGTACACAGAGGCTATACAGGCACTCTCTGGCAATAACGTTTAAGCTGCTAAAACGCAGAACACCAGCCTGACAGTGAGCATTTAGGCAAGCTTAAGGAAGACTTTTCAGGAACCCGCATTTGCAGGGGGGGGGGTTACACCTTTCCCTGCCTGGAGAAAACTTGGCATTCACGTGAAATCTGTACCATCATAATATGGAAAATATATACGAGAAATATAACGTCTGCTGTATCAGTTGATGTAAACCTATACCTTAACTATACATGTTCACTATACTTCACATTACTATATCTACAATGACAATACTTATGCATATTTTATACCAGTTATACTGATTAAATTATAATTAACATACCTTAAACATTACAATACTGATTCATGTTATAACTTCTTGCACAGTAAACAATGTAGGAGGGGGACCCTTCCCTGTCAGCTAACTTGGGGCTGGATGGGGCATGGGCACCATACTGAGAAGAAAGAACAATCAACCTGGAATTGGCCCTTAAACTCAGTTTGGGTAGTGAGCTCTGAGAAACATAAACATCTTTGTGAACCACATTGAAAGGCAAATCCACAGGCTTCCTGGGGAATCATAACTAAAGTGCAATTGTGGCTTGACAGCTCTGCCAGTCATTCTGGGAGAAACAGAAACAGTCTCTGTACTGTCAGCACTAGCCTTGGAGCTTTTGTCATTTGTGAGGGGTGTCTCTGCATGGATGGGAATGTCCAAACTTGGAGCACTGTCAGCTCCTTGCTCTGTAAGCTCTGTTTCCATAACACTCTGCTCATTATTATCTTCAGACAAAGGTCCAGGTTGCTCATTTTGAGGAGGCTGTATCACAATTAGGCTTTGCGGCACTGTGTGTCACCAGGGAGACTCAGACCATCAGCCCCTTCTTTGGGCAATTCACACAGTTCCACAAAACACAGGGAGTCCGCAGCCTCAGATGTAATACTTTGCACTTCACTTTCAGGGATCATTGGCTCCAAGGATGAAGCTGGGGGTTTAGGCACTCCAGAAGGCCCAGTTTCATCCCCACGATTCAGAATAGGGTGGCCTCGAAACAACTGACTCAGTTAATATGAAGGGTAATTGGCATTAACATAGTCATTTTCATTAGGAGTGGGTTGACAGTCACTATCATTCGAAGCCTGCCGAAGAAGGGGTTCCAAAATTGTACCAGCTGGAGCATATGAGCTCAGTCTCCCCCTTGCAGCAGCATGAGTCATCGGCCCAGGGGAAGCAATTTCTGATGGTTCAGCCTCAATGATAATTTGGCCAATAGGCAGCAAGTGGTTACGGTGCATGGTCTTGACCGCTTTGGAGTTATTCTCTGGGTGCACCTTGTACACTGGCAGATCATCCAATTTTCCAGTGACTACATGGGGGAGATGGTGCCACCTATCAGCAATTTTGTGTTTGCCATGCAGTCCCAAATTGCATAACAACACATGGTCCCCAGGCCGTAGCTCTTGAGCCTTTACTTTCTTGTCGTGCCTCTCTTTAATGGCGAGGTTTATTTTGGTGGCCATGGTCTGGGCCAGTTGATATGCATGGTTCAATTGAGCTTTCAATTTGTGTACATACTGCAGGTGGTTTTCGGCTCGGACCTCATCTGGAGAGACCCCAAAGCAGATATCAACTGGCAGTTGGGCCTCCGTCCTGAACATGAGGTGGTAGAAGGAGAAACCAGTAGTGTCATTTTTTGTGCAATTGTATGCGTGTACCAAGGTGATAATCTCCTGGCTCCATTTATGCTTGTCTTTTGGATGGAGGGTGCCCAGCATGTCTAGAAGGGTGTGGTTAAAATGTTCTGGTTGAGGATCCCCCTGCAGGTGATAGGGGATGGTCCTTGACTTTTGCAACCCCCACAGAGAGAGTATTTCTTTGATTAGCCTACTTTCAAAGTCTCGGCCTTGGTCAGAGTGGATCTGCTGGGGGGCACCATAGTGGACAAAGAATTTTTACATTAGCATCTTGGCCACAGTAGAGGCCTTTTGATCTTTAGTTGGAAAAACTTGTGCATACTGTGTGAAATGATCTGTAACCACTAACACATTGCCAATATTCCGTTGATCAGGTTCTAAGCACAAAAAATCTATGTAGACCAATTCCATGGGGGTGCTGGTAGTGATATTGACAAGGGGGGCAGCCCTCTGGGGCAGGGCTTTCTTTGGAGGCAATGACTACAGGTCTTTACATGGTGCTCAGCATCAGTCCCCATCCTGGGACAGTAGAATCGAGATCATACCAGGTCAAGAGTCCTGTCAATACCGAAGTGCCCCATATGATCATGGAGGGACCTCAGTTACACATATTTAAAGGCCATGGGCAGGACCAATTGTTGCTTGTCTACTTGACCACTACGATCCACTGTCTCTCGGTATAACAACTGATTGGGAACAGGACAGAGGCAGGAAACTATAGACCAGTTAGTTTGACCTCAGTGGTAAGGAAAGTGATGGAATCACTGCTGAAGGAAAGAATTGTTGAGTACCCAGAGGCCAGTGGGGCACAGGACCCAAGGCAGCATGGATTCACGATGGGAAGGTTGTATCAGATGAATATAATAGATTTCTTTGACTGGGTGACCAAAGTAGTAGACCAGGGAGGGCCTGTGGACATGGCCTACCTAGATTTTAGAAAGGCATTTGATACAGTCCCACACAAAAGATTAATACACTAGTTAGCCAGCCTTGGAGTGGGTCCCAAGGTGGTAGCCTGGATAAAAAATTTGCTAGACAACAGGACGCAAAGGGTAATAGTAAATGGAGTCCACAGTGAACACAGGAGGGTTAAAAGCGGGGTACCGCAAGGTTCAGTACTGAGACCGGTCCTTTTTAATGTCTTTATAAGTGACATTGCAGAGGAATTGGAAGAAAAGTATGTCTCTTTGCAGATGACACAAAGATCTGCAACAGGGTTGATACACAAGATGGAGTGGAAAGCATGAGAAGGGACTTGGCAAGGTTGGAGGAATGGTCAAATGTATGGCAGCTCAGATTCAATGCAAAGAAGTGCAAGGTAATGCACCTGGGAAATAAAAACCCAGAGGAAGAGTACACAATGGGGGGTGAGATACTGACAACAGTAAAAATGGAAGGGACCTGGGGATAATTATATCAGATGACCTAAAGGTGGGCAAGCAATGTGAGAAGGCAGTAAGGAAGGCTGGAGGGATACTGGGATGCATAGGGAGAGGCATCAATAGTAGAAAACAGGAAGTTGTTATCCCACTGTACAGACAGTTGGTGAGACCCCATCTGAAGTACTGTGTGCAGTTCTGGAGACCCTATCTCTGCAAAGACATAGAGTGGAGGCTGTCGAGAGGAGGGCAACCAAAATGGTCAAGGCCACTGTTTTTCGGTTTTTAACGGAAAATCCGGTAAAATTTCGGAATTAGGGTTGCCTGAAAACCGGTAAAAATGAAGATTTCATGGAATCTGGCATTTTCTATCAGATCAGTAAATCTATAAAAAAGTGTGTTTTTCTTTTAATTCCGTCCTGTACTATTTTCAGTTTGCTTTATTTATTGCTCTGTATATGAAGCCTTCTTTAATTCTGATTATTTATGCACATACTAAAAAATGATAACAGAATCCCGGTAAAATCCGGAAATTAGAGTAACAATCACCGGTGAAATTCTGGAATCTTAAGTCTTGAAAATGGAATTTAATTGTTTTAATCACCGTAAATCAGTGGCCTTGAAAATGGTCAGGGTTTGCACCAGAAGATATATGAATAAAGACTAAAGGAGCTTAATATGTATACCCTTGAGGAAAGAAGGGAGAGAGGGGGCATGATAGAAACTTTGAAGTACCTCAAGGGAATCAATAAAGTTCAAGAGAGTAGTATCTTTCAGAAAAAGAGATGTGCAAGAACAAGTTAGCACAATTTGAAGATAGAGGGGGAACGGCTCAGAGGTAATGTGAGGAAGTATTTTTTCATGGAGAGGGTTGTGGATGCATGTAACAGCCTCCCTGAGGAGGTCATGGAGTCAAGAACAGTGGAGGAATTCAAGAATGCATGGGACAGACATAAGGCAGTCCTAGTGGGGGGTAGGAGGAAGTAAGCTGCTGGTTAACTAGGATCTGCAGCTTATCTGTTATGTAGGAAAATGGGCAGACTAGGTGGGCCAAACAGTCATCTGCCATCAAATTCTGTTTCTGTGTAACTTCAATCTGGGGCCTTCTTTAAACAATAGGGCAGTTCACAAGTCAGGTAAACATAACTTAGACACATCTTTTCCCGCACACAGGGCATCAAGTGCGGGTCGAATCATAGGATCTTGGGATTGAGCCCACTGAGTACTGTCACATTCAGGTGTCCAGTGGGGTCCAAAAGGTTCACTTATGCGGAAGTACACTGTCTGTGGTTTTTTAACAGACCCTTTCTTGTATTTGCAGTTGGTGGGGGAAGGGATAACCCTGTGTAAGATTCCAGAGCAGGTGAATCACCTTTGAATAGTCTTTTATGAATCTGCAGTAGTAGCCACAGAACCCAAGAAAACGTAGTTCTGTCAAGTTATGAGGCTGAGGCCAAGTGGTCAGTGACTTAACCTCACCAGAATCAGTCTCTATCCCTTCCACAGATACTATATGCCCCACATACTTCACGGAGGTTTGAAAAAACTGGCGGTTGCCAATGGACAGCTTGAGGCTGAAGTCTTCCAATCAGTCCAGAACTTTAAACAGTCAGGTCTCATTCTCCTCTAAGGTGCATCCGAACACAATGACATCATCTAGGTACACTAGACATTCCCTGTAAGTTCATATCTCCCACCGCACATTCCATCAGTCACTGAAAGGTGGATGGGGTGCCTGAAATCCCTTGTGGCATTCTCAGGAATTCATAGAACCCCAAAGGACAGATGAAGGCTGTTTTCTCATGGTCCCCTGGGGCCATCGGAATCTGGTAATATCCGCTGTGAAGATCCAATACCGAGAACCATTTGCTCCTATTCAAGCAATCCAAGGCATCTTGTATATGAGGCATGGTGTATTGATATGGGATAGTCCGCCAGTTCAGGGTTCGATAATCAACACACATCCTCACAGACCCATTCTTCTTATGCACAACCACAATGGGAGAGGCATATGGGCTCCTTGATTCTTGTATCACACCAGCAGCTAACATTTCCTGCAAGTGTCTCCTCACATCATCTACGTCCGCTGGGGTGAGGTGTCAGGATCGCTCTCGAAATGGCCAGTCATCATGCAGGTGTACGTGATGCTCTGCACCCTGGACATACCCCACATCCCATCCCATTCTTTTTTTTTTTTTACCTCCTCTGACACTCCAACATCCCCCTCTCGTTTGGGATTCCTAGTGCTGGTACTACCCCTGCTATCCTCTTCCCGAGCTCTCTCCTACCACAGATCTGCAGCCAACTACCCAGGTGTCCCGGCGTATCCCTTCACCGGGCAGGTCCCCCTCCTCTGAGGAGGAAGGCACCTGGGGCAGGGGAAACCCAGTGAACTCTATTTTTTACTGATCCAGGGTGCTGCTGTGAAGGAGTAGGTCCCAGAGGTTCCGGCAGTGTAGAGCACGGAAGCCATCATCCAGTGGCCGCCGAAGTTGTTTTTCCGCTTTTCTAGTTGTCCCTCCTGCGCTGCTTGTAGTACTCCCGGTCTCCACCTGGGGCCACTACAGAGTGGGGCTCTCCACCCAACCCACCCCAGGACAGGAGAGCAGTCCTCTGGGCGCTCAATCCTCTCCTTCCCCTGTCAGCCCTCAGCGTCCCGAATCCCATTCTTTTAATGAAAACACTTGGTCTCTCTGGGCGAGTTTCTTGCTAATTCTAACCTTCCATTCAGCTGGCAACAGGGAATCACCAAAGTCAAATAAGTCCGGGGTCACTCTCTCCTTTCTGCCATCATACTTGTTGCTGGGCAATACGGCAGTGTCTGCGCAATGTACTATAGCTAGGGTGCACCCTCTGTTCACCCGGATCTCCTGATCTGACACATTCTGAATCTAGACCATCACTCATCGTGCATAGGCATGGGCACGGGCAGGCAAGATGCTGGGTTTGACCAACTATCCCTCTGGCAAGTTTCCATTGCCTGGGGCATCCAACATTAATATTTTGTTCTTGACATCTTTTCGGAGGCAAACCTCCACGTGAACGGTACACTGGGCATTGGGTGCCAGTACTAGGGATTCAGGATCCTTCTTCCACACAATTCCCACAGGTTCATCCTGGTCTACTTCCTTGTGTTTCCATTGCAAATCATAGGCCCTCTTGATCAGAGCCGGAATTCTTAGGGCCCGCCCACTCCATTTCCCTTGCTTCTCGTGACAGAATTGTGCCAGTCTCCCAAACATGTGGGTGTTTGTCCCAATTAATAGAGGTACTCCCTCATACAGTCCGGTAGGGGGATATACTAAGGCAAGTGTCTCGACTTGTTCATCTACTCCAGCTACTGAGGTAAGGAAAGATAGCCAGATCGGAATATATCCTGAATATGGAGAGGACTTCTCGCTCAACCCCTACACATGTAAGCCTTCCAAGGGTTGTAGGGGCACATCTGGCAGATGCATTTGATACCAGTCTTGGAACACTATGGTCACTTGAGAACCACTGTCAAGCACAGCCCGGGTGGATACACCATTCACCATCACTGTAGTTTCCATTGAAGGGCCCACCACCTCGGACCATTCTGGGGGTACAATAGCAGGGTCTGATACAGACGACTTAACCACAAAGAAGTTGGAGTTGGGATTTCCTGAGCCTTCACTGCAGTCCTTTCCAGCATGCCTCAGCCATGGTTTTACTTTCCGAAGCTCCCCTTGAAGTCTGTATACAACCTTATCTAAGTCTTTTGAGGACCGGCATTCTTTCTTCATATGCCCCTCCTTCCCACAATTATGACAGAATATGCTTTCTAGAGTCTGGCATGGTCAAGGTATCACACTGAGGGCTGAGGCGGGGTACAACCAACAGAAAATTGTGATTCAACCTCTATCTGGTGTGTGGAGAGCATGGGGAGACGCTTCAGTAATTCCCTCACTTCCATAGTCAATTCATCAACCTTTGAGCTGCTGGCAACAACGGATGCCTGGGAGTGCATCCCCACCCCCATAGTAGACATGCTCTGAGAGGGGTTTGAGCCTATTGTATCTCTGGAATGGTGGTGTAGGGAAATGGTAGCCCTGAAGTCTCTGACCTCTCGCAATATTTCGCTCTACGGTGGAGCATCATTGATAGCCTCTAGATGTTCAACTGGCACTGTATTTTGCCCTTGAGCATCACTCACATGGGCATCCTCAGTCGCCTGGATAACAGCAACAGCAGATACAGGAGGGGGGCCCCTCACGTGGCTGCCTCCTCTCAATCCTCCGAATTTCTTTCATCAGTCCGTCACAGGTAGGAGGCACATCCAACTGAGCAGCAAGGCGTAGCTGGAGCAGCAATAACTCAGAGAATGGGACTGACTTGAGAAGTTGGTCCAACCTATTTCAATCTAACTTAGCTGGAGCCATGCCACCTTTCTTTAGGCACTCCTGTAGCACCACTTCGAGTTGAGGCACATACATGGATAAGGGCTCCCCTGGGTATTGCTGAATGTTTTTGACCCTACCCCACAGATCCTCATCCGAATCAGGACTCCCAATCACATTTTCCAATGCATTCAAAAAAATCTTGAGCAGTTGCTTCTGGATTACTAGCCTGTGTAGTGTGGATGGTATGTTGGACAGGGCCTCTGAGGCTTTCAACCACCCTTCTCCTCTTCTCTGGTTTGGGGCATTGCCATTCTCAGATTTGAGGGGCAACATAGTCTATCCAAGTGTCCCAATTGTCCTCCCCCTGGGGTGTGGGAAGGGTGCCTGAAAACATGCTCAACCAGTGATACGAGTCATGACTAACTGCAGGCACAGAGGTGAGCACAGGAGCTGGTAAAGGAACAGGCATGGGAACTGGCAGGGGTGTTGGAAAAGGAACACCTCCGAGTGGCAAGAATAACTTCTTGAAGTCCTCTATGGTCTTCCCCTCCTTCAATAACAACTTGCTTAACTTCTCCTCGAAAGCCTCAAATAAGGGTGAGGGCTCATCCTCCCCAGGGTCTTTGCTGTCCTTAGTTATTACTCTCCAGGTGGCTGGGACCCCTTCTGGAGTGATAATCTGGGGCAACTTTGAACTGTCCAGGGGGTTGCTACACTCCACCAAGGCCATTAGAGTTTGGGCAGTTAAATCATCCTGCCAACCCACCACTACACCTTTTTTCAAACATTCAACTTTAGAAAGTGCCCCTTCACCAGTGTCCTTACTAGTGCCCATAGGTATATCCAGTATTAGCAAAGCATTATGGGGTGTATTTCCTGCCCTGTACACCACCCCACCAACTGGTGCACAGCCATTTCTGTTGGGGTAGCCATTTATGTTTGACAATAATTCATAATTTTGGTCACTAGAAGGTACAAAATCCCAGCGGTGAGCCTCCAAGATGTAACCCCCTAGGTGGCGCTATCCCAAGGGCTACTACCCCGCCTGCTTTGCTAGTAGCAGGTTAAGTGGCCTGGGTACTGAAACGGGTGCCTCCACCCAGAGGTCAGGGTTGTGAGTGGTCAAGCTAACCAGGGCACAGCCCTCCGGGACACTGTAACCCCCCCTCTTTCCCTTCTAGTGACCTGAACAATATACAGTAATCACTTTTGCAATGACCCCTATTCACCATACAAGTACCCACACTGTTTGCACTTACCACCAGGGCTGGTTCTTCTAGCTTGATCCTGGGGACCCCCGGTAAAACAAGGTTATGCACAGCAAATAGCAACTGTAACCCCTAGATGGCGCTATCCCAGGGGCTACTACCCCTGCCTGATTTGCCACTAACAGGTTGAGGGGCCTGGATCCAATGGCGGGTGCCTCCACCCAGAGGTCAGGGTTTGCAATAGTTAAACTAACTTGGTCACAGCCCTCTGGGACACTGCAACCCCTTTCTTCCCACTAGTGGCCCACACAATATATCAGAATTACCTTCACAGTATACACTTACCCCAGGTCTGGTTCCGCACTGGGACCTCCTGTGAAATGAGATACAGTGCAACAATCACAGTACAGTACTTTAACATAGACAAATACCTCAGGCAGTATAACTTTGCTGAAACAAGCAGCTCTGATTTATTTAGGGGATATAACAAGGACAGGGAAATCAGGTTAATTAGCTTATCACTCTAATAATCTACCTATGGCTCTGTGCACAGGCCTATCCCTATCAGTTACTGTCCCTGGGTACCCAAGCCCTAGTGGCTAGTCCAAACCGTGGCAGCTGGTAGGGGCCCTTTCACACAGAGAAAAGGAGAATTAAACAGTCAGCAGTACAGTAATTCCATTTGGATTTAATGTGGCAATTCAACAGGAGCGACCCTGAATTAGTACTCACGACCTCCAAATAAGATAGGGTCCTTCAATGTCAGCAGGGCTCACTTGAGGTGCACAAACCTCTTCACACATCCATATAAAAGAAAGCACTATACCAGGCAGGCTGCATCTGTATCCCGATCGCAATTACTGCACAATACCGGGAGAACACACAGCAGATTCAGTTCCTGACAGACTGAGTGTAATTTTCAGCAATTCCTCCAGTCTTCTACAGGGTGAGCCTGGTTTCTACTCTTCAGAGATCCTTTGATTCTTTTCACAGGGCCAGTTCAGTCCTAACAAGCTGCAGACCGGAACTCTGGGCCTTAACGTTTTTGACTAAAACTGCACACTGAAAAGCACAGGGCTCCTTCTTCTTCACTGCCAAAGCTCAACTGAAACTCCAACCGACAAAACCGGCACTTCCTTTGAGTTCCTCCCAGTTCTTGACTGGATTGGCTGTCACTCACAATAGACTGCTGCTGTTGGTCCAAAAAGGCACTGAAGTCTAAACTACATCTCCCAGAGTCACTGCCCATACAATCCTCTTGTGGCTGGCTCAGATTATGAGTCCAAGTTCTGATTCGTCCAAGGCACCATTTTAGAGCTAGCTTACCCCACACTGATTGGTCCAGTTCAGCAGTTCAAAACTAGAATGGGGAACTAGCAGACACCGTTCTGACTGCAAAAGAAAGCAGGTTAGACAAACTGTAATTTCATTATCACTGTAAATGATTTCTGGCAAACAGCTACATCTTTCAGATAGGTTCCCTTTGCACTCCTAGTGACTGCAAAAATGGAGTGAATTGGCAGCAGCTTGAGTGGCACTCAATCAAAGAAACACACAGTCCCCCATACAAACCAATTATGTCTGCAAGCAGACAGCTCTTAAAGAGACAGTACCAGAGGTTCTAAAAACACTCACTGATAAATGGCTTAAGCCAAAACACCATTCAGGCTTGGAGCACTCAAGCAAGCTCCTGGAAGTCTTTTGGGAACCCCCATTTGCAGGGGTTACACCCTTCCTGGCCTGGAAAGCTTGGCGTCCGCGTCAAGCAAGTACCTATAAGTTTCAACTGCAACCATATACATTTGCATTAGGCTCACACATGTAATCATCAGTCAATACATCATTTTACCAAGAACACATTTCTGAAACATTGCAGTACATCACTCTTTACACAGTATTACACACACATTGTACCATAACTCAAGTTATTACCTCTTGTACATGAAACCTGAAGAGAGGGGGCCCTTCCCTATCAGTTACCTTGGGGCTGGACGGGGCAAGGGCACCATACTTAGAGGGCAACACAAGTAACTTGGAGTTAGCACTGACGCTCAGTTTGGGCAATGAGCTCGGGGACACATACACTCCTTTATGGACAACATTGAGAGGCAAGTCCACAGGCCTCCCAAGTGAATCATAACTGAGGTGCACCACAGGCTTTACAGCTCGACCAGTCTTTCTAGGGGAACTGTTACAGTCTCTGCACTCTGAGCCTCATTTTCAGCATTGTCCTCACTTGTCAGAGAGTCTCCATGGGGTAGAGAGGCTAGAACTGGGCACTTTCAGCTCAGGAGTTACAGTTTCTGAGTCCACAACATTTGGCTCGCATGGAGCTTTCGGACACTGGCAGTGGACTGTCAGGGCACTCAAAATACTCTTCTTGTTCGGGTGTATCACCAGTCTGCCCCAATCTATCATTTTCCTCCTGAAAGCTCAAACAGTTCAACCATGCACAATGATTCTATTTCATCTGATCTGATGCTTTGCACTTCACTTTCTGGGAGCATTGGCTCCAGGGATGAAGCTGGGGCTTAGACAGTCCAGAAGGCCCAGCTTTGTCTCCAGTATTGACTAGGGATTGCCCGAAACAATTGACTCAGTTCGTGAAGAAGGATAGTATTCAAAGTCACTCTCACTTTCTTCCGATATGGACTGACAGTCATGCTCAACTGGGACTTGTGGAGGAACACTTTAACTTTGCTTCTGTAGGTGCAGACTTTCTTGATCTTTTCTTAGCAGCAGCTCTAGTCACTGGTCCAGAGGGGCATCTTCTAGGGCTCAGACTCAATTAAGATTTGTCCAATGGGCAGTAAATGATTTCTATGCATTGTTTTACATCTTTTGAATTATTCTCAGGCCTTACTTTGTACACTGGCAGATCATCTAGTTTGCCCACTACAATGTGAGGAGATGGTGCCATCTGTCAGCAATCTTGTGCTTGCCATGCAGTCCCAGATTTCTTAGCAATACCCAATCTCCTCCTGGAGTTCCTGTGCTTTCACCTTTTATCATACCTTTCTTTGTTGGCCAGATTTCTTTTGGCAGCCATGGTTTGAGCCAGTTGGTATGCATGAGTTAGCTGGGCCTTAACTTTTGCACATACTGTAAATAGTTGTCAGCTTGAACCCCATCAGGAGAGACCCCAAACACACATCTACTGGTAGTCGAGCTTCTCTTCCAAACATCAGGCGGTAGGGGAGAATCCAGTGGCATCACTTTTGGTGCAGTTATAAGCATGTACCAGGGTGCTAATTTGTTGGCTCCATCTAGGCTTGTCCTTTGGGTGCAGGGTGCCTAGCATATCTAGCAAAGTGCGGTTGAAGCGTTCAGGCTGTGGGTCCCCTGGGGTGGTAAGGAGTGGTTCTGGACTTTCGCACTCCCCACAGAGAAAGCATCTCTTGATCAGACGACTCTCAAAGTCTCTCCTTGATCAGAATGGATTCTTTGTGGAGCCCCATAGTGAACAAAAAGTTTTCTACAAGTACTTTGGCCACAGTGGATGCTTTCTGGTCTTTGGTGGGAAAGTTTGGGCATATCTCGTGAAATGGTCAGTGACCACCAGCACATTACTGATATTTCTTTGATCTGACTCCAAACTCAGAAAATCAATACAGACCAGCTCCATGAGTGCACTGGTGGTGATGTTAACAAGGGGGCAGCCCTCTGGGGCAAAGCTTTCCTCTGTAAGCACATACAAGTTCGAATGTGTTGCTCCACATCAGCCCCCATCTTAGACCAATAGAATCTGGATCTCACCAAGTCAAGTGTTCTGTCTATACCAAGGTGCCCCTATGTGGTTGTGCAAGGACCTCAATACTGAGTCTCGAAGGCAGTGGGCAGCACTAGTTGTTGTTTGTCTACTTGTCCCCTCTGTCTACTGTTTCTCTGTATAACAGTTTATTGATCAGTTTCAATTTAGGGACCTTCCTTGTATAACAGTGCAGTTCTCAAATCAGTGGGCGTAATTTGGACATCTTTTCCTGCATAGAGGGCTTCTAAAGCTGCTTTGATCATGGGATCGCGGGATTGAGCCGCTGAATACTTCATTGTCCAGCTGAGGCAGTGCACCAATGTCTATTGCAGAAAAGTGGCAATAAGCAGCAGGTATGCAATTCTCAGAGGGTCCCAAGCAATCCACCATGCAGTCCACTGCGTCGTGGACATTGTTCCTCCTGTCAAACTTCCGCGAGTGCCGAATGTCAGGTTCTGCCAATCGGACCCAATCATTCTGGGAACAGGCCTCGGGAGAGAGCATCAGCATCTATGTGGTTCAGACCTGCTCGGTATTCGAGACATAGTCATATGTAGATAATGCAGAAAGCCACCTATGGCCAGTGGCATCCAACTTAGCTGAGGTCTGCACATAGGTCAAAGGATTATTGTCAGTTTTACTAGTATTTTAGCCCCATACAAGTACTCATGGAATTGGTCAACAATAGCCCACTTCAAAGCTAGGAACTCTAACTTATGTACAGGATAGTTCTTTTCGGATGGGGTCAGGCTTCTACTGGCAAAGGCCACTGGTCTCAGGCCATTCTCGTGCTCTTGGTACAACACAGCCCCAACCCTTGCAAGCTAGCATCAGTGTGCAGGACGTAAGGTTTTCTTGGATCGGCATAGGCCAGCAATGGAGCATGGGTAGTTGATATATGATCTCATGAAAAGCAGTCTCACAATCAGGAGTCCAGCGGGCCCCAAATACTTCACTCTGATGAAAATACACTCTTTCAGTCTTGAGGGCGCTGACTTTTGGTATTTTTGTGGGTTGGGGATACCTTGAGTAAGGTTAAGTAAAGGGCGGATCACTCTTGAATAGTCCTTGATGAAGCGCCGATAATAACCACAAAATCCCAGGAATCTTTGCAGTTCTTTTAGATTTTTGGGCTGTGGCCAGGTCGTCAAGGCCTCAACTTTACTTGGGTCGGTCTCTATTCCCTCGGTGGATACTATGTGTCCCACATACTTTACTGATGTTTGAAAGAATTGACACTTATCAATGGACAGTTTAAGGCCAAAGTCCTCCAGTCGGTCCAATACCTTAAATAATCTGCTCTCATGTTCTCTCCAGTGAGCTGCCAAACACAATAACATCATCTAGGTATACCAGGCACTTTAGTAAGTTCATGTCCCCACTGCACGCCCATCAATCGTTGAAAAGTGGCTGGGGCACCTGAAATCCTTGAGGCATCCTCATGAATTCATAGAAGCCAAGTGGACAGATAAAGGCCGTCTTCTCACGGTCCTCTGGGGCCATCGGGATCTGGTAGTACCCACTGCGGAGATCCAGCACAGAGAACCACTTGCTCCCGTTTAGGCAGTCCAAAGCATCCTGAATGTGGGGCATTATGTACTGATCAGGGATAGTCCGCCGGTTTAAGGTGCGATAATCCACACACATCCTTACTGTTCCATTCTTTTCCTCACTACCACAATGGGGAAGCATAAGGGCTTCTGGATTCTTGTATTACACCAGCAGCTAACATCTCTTGCAGATGCCGTCTCACATCATCTATGTCAGCAGGTGCCAGGCGTCGAGACCTCTCACGAAATGGTCTTTCGTCATGCAGCCGGATATTGTGCTCAGCTCCTTGCACGCATCCTACGTCCCATTCCTTTAAAGAAAACACCTGGTCTCTCTGGGCAAGCTTCTCACTGATCCTCACTTTCCATTCAGCTGGCAGCGGGGAGCCGCTGAAATCAAACAAGTCAGGCGTTACTCTGTCATTCTTCCTTGAACTCTTGCTGCTGGGTAGCACTGCAGTGTCTGCACAATGCACATTAGCCAGGATGCAACCTCTGTTTACTCGAATGTCTCTTTCAGACACATTATGAACTTGGACCATTACCCTTCTGGCATAAGCATGGGCTCTAGCGGGCAAAATACTGAAGCTTGACCAGCAGTCCCTCTGACAATTTTCCATCGCCTGGTGCATCCAACATTAATATTTTATTCTTAACATCCTTTCTGATATGGACCTCTCCTGTAAGGTACACTGGGCATTTGGCGCCAGGATCAGAGACTCAGGATCCTTCTTCCATACAATTCCGACCCGGTTCCTCTGGTTCTGTTTTTCAGCATCTCTCTGTGCCTCATAGGCCTTCTTAATTAAAGCCGGAACTCTTAAAGCTCTACTAGTCTTTGACCCCTGTTTTTAACACAACTGTGCCAGCCTTCCGAACATATGAGCATTTGTTCCAATCAACAAAGGGACACCATCATACAGTCCAGTGGGGGACACACTAAGGCTAGGGTCTCTACTTGTTCGGCCACTCCAGCCACGGAGGTGGGGAAAGACAGCCAAATTCGGATATACCGGAATAGGGGTAGGCCTTCTCACTTAACCCCCATACATGCAGTCCTTCTAATGGTTGTAAGGTACGTCTGACAAATGCTTCTGATACCAATCCTGGAACATAATTGTCACTTGGGAGCCACTGTCTAATACAGCTCTTGTAGACACTCCATTCACCTTTACAGTGGTCTCCATGGAGGGACCACTATTCTGGACCAGTCTGGAGAGGCGTAGTGGGGGCCTGGGCAACTGACCTTGCCACAAAGGCGTGAATTAGCATTTTGGTGCCTCACTGGGATCATGTCGTGCACCTCTTAACCACTGATTTCTTCTCCGAAGCTCTCCTTGTAGCCTATATGCAACTTTGTCAGTGTCTTTTGGGGACTGGCATTCCCTTTCATGTGCCCATCTTTCCCACAATTATAGCAAAACATACTTTCTGGAGTTTGAGCTGGCCGGGCGCCACACTGGGAGCCAGGGCGGGGGTATTACTAACTGGAAACCTGGGTGCCATCTCTGTCTGCTGCGTGATAAGCATTTGGAGACATCTCGTCAGTTTCTCCACTTCCATGGTCAAGGAATTGAGTTTGGGCTGTTATCAGCAGGAGATACATGGGTGGGTACCCCACCCCCATAGCAGATGCAGTCGGATATAGGTCAGGGCCGTACTTGCAGGCGTGGCCTTCATAAAGGACTGTTTTGAATTCCGGATCTCTCTCAACAGTTCGCCCCATTGTGGCATATCTTTTTCCTTGTCAGAGCACTCATTGACTGTGAACCTCTGCCCCTGAACTTCACTTGATGGGTCACCCTCAGTCACTCGG
This sequence comes from Neoceratodus forsteri, assembly GCA_016271365.2. Taxonomy (NCBI): domain Eukaryota; kingdom Metazoa; phylum Chordata; order Ceratodontiformes; family Ceratodontidae; genus Neoceratodus; species Neoceratodus forsteri. Next base: position 729,974,239 of record CM057455.1, read on the forward strand.
GTCATAGCCACAGCTGTTGGTGCAGGTACCTCCCGAGGTCGCCTTTTCTCAACTCCTCAATTTCTCTCATTAACTCATCATAGGAGGGTGGGGATTCCAGTCGATTTGCCAGGTGTAACTGAAGCAACAGCAGTTCTGAGAAGGGGCAGACTTAAGGCTTCTGTCCAGTCTGGTTCGGTCCAGTTCAATCGCTGGCAAACTACCCTTTCTGAGGCATTCTTGCAACAATTTTTCCAGCCGAGAAACATACACAGACAACAACTCCCCTTGGTACTGTTGTGCATTTCTTACTCTCCACCATAGGTCCTCATCAGAATCTGGGTCCCATACACATTCTCCAAGGCCTCAAGATAGGCCTGTGCAGTCGCTTCAGGGTTACTGGCCCGTTTAGCACGGATGGTAGCCAGGGCAGGACCTCGGAGGCTCTCACTAACCCTCTTTCGCTTCGCCTTCGAGCATTGCCATTCTAGCACTTGGGGCAACATAGTCTATCCAGGTCTCCCAGTCATCCTCCCTTGGGGGTGGGAGGTGCCAGAGAAGATCCTCAACCTTCGGTAAGAGTCGTGACTAATGGCAGGTGCAGAAATAGGAGTCTGCATTGGTTCAGCCACCATTACGGGCACTGGAGCAGGAGAGGTGTTGGGGAGGAACACCCCAGGTGGCAAGAATAGTTTCTTCAAGTCCTCCACAGTTTTCCTCTCCCAGCAACCATTCAGCAAATTCTCCTCAAAAGTTTCAGATAGTGGTGGGGCTGATTCCCCGGGTCTTTACTGTCCTTAGTTATCACTCTCCAAGCAGTGAGGGCTCCTCTGGGGTAATGGTCTGTGGCACTTTGGAGCTATCTATGGGATCCTTAAACTCTACTAGGGCCAGGAAAGTGTGGGTGAGCAGATTAGCATGCCGACCCACCACCACAGGGTTTTGTAAACCTTCCACCTTGGAAAGTACTCCTGCACAGTGTCCGTATTGATACCCAGGGGATGTCCAGGATAAGCATAGCATTTTGGGGTCGATCTCCTCCCAGTACACCACTCCACCAGCGGTGCACAGCCACTTCTGTCAGGGTACCCATTTTTTTCTTAACAATGGTTCGTAAATATGGCCACTAGAGGACACACAATCCCAGCGGTGAGCCTCCAAGATGTAACCCCTAGATGGTGCTATCCCAGGGGCTACTACCCCTGCCTGATTTGCCACTAACAGGTTGAGGGGCCTGGATCCAATGGCGGGTGCCTCCACCCAGAGGTCAGGGTTTGCAATAGTTAAACTAACTTGGTCACAGCCCTCTGGGACACTGCAACCCCCCTTTCTTCCCACTAGTGGCCCACACAATATATCAGAATTACCTTCACAGTATACACTTACCCCCAGGTCTGGTTCGGCACTGGGACCTCCTGTGAAATGAGATACAGTGCAACAATCACAGTACAGTACTTTAACATAGACAAATACCTCAGGCAGTATAACTTTGCTGAAACAAGCAGCTCTGATTTATTTAGGGGATATAACAGGGACAGGGAAATCAGGTTAATTAGCTTATCACTCTAATAATCTACCTATGGCTCTGTGCACAGGCCTATCCCTATCAGTTACTGTCCCTGGGTACCCAAGCCCTAGTGGCTAGTCAAACCGTGGCAGCTGGTAGGGCCCTTTCACACAGAGAAAAGGAGAATTAAACAGTCAGCAGTACAGTAATTCCATTTGGATTTAATGTGGCAATTCAACAGGGAGCGACCCTGAATTAGTACTCACGACCTCCAAATAAGATAGGGTCCTTCAATGTCAGCAGGGCTCACTTGAGGTGCACAAACCTCTTCACACATCCATATAAAAGAAAGCACTATACCAGGCAGGCTGCATCTGTATCCGATCGCAATTACTGCACAATACCGGGAGAACACACAGCAGATTCAGTTCCTGACAGACCGAGTGTAATTTTCAGCAATTCCTCCAGTCTTCTACAGGGTGAGCCTGGTTTCTACTCTTCAGAGATCCTTTGATTCTTTTCACAGGACGGATTCAGTCCTAACAAGCTGCAGACCGGAACTCTGGGCCTTACACACGTTTTTTGACTAAAACTGCACACTGAAAAAGCACAGGGCTCCTTCCTTCTTCACTGCCAAAGCTCAACTGAAACTCCAACCGACAAAACCGGGCACTTCCTTTGAGTTCCTCCCAGTTCTTGACTGGATTGGCTGTCACTCACAATAGACTGCTGCTGTTGGTCCAAAAAGGCACTGAAGTCTAAACTACATCTCCCAGAGTCACTGCCCATACAATCCTCTTGTGGCTGGCTCAGATTATGAGTCCAAGTTCTGATTCGTCCAAGGCACCATTTTAGAGCTAGCTTACCCCACACTGATTGGTCCAGTTCAGCAGTTCAAAACTAGAATGGGGGAACTAGCAGACACCGTTCTGACTGCAAAAGAAAGCAGGTTAGACAAACTGTAATTTCATTATCACTGTAAATGATTTCTGGCAAACAGCTACATCTTTCAGATAGGTTCCCTTTGCACTCCTAGTGACTGCAAAAATGGAGTGAATTGGCAGCAGCTTGAGTGGCACTCAATCAAAGAAACACACAGTCCCCCATACAAACCAATTATGTCTGCAAGCAGACAGCTCTTAAAGAGACAGTACCAGAGGTTCTAAAAAACACTCACTGATAAATGGCTTAAACGCCAAACACCATTCAGGCTTGGAGCACTCAAGCAAGCTCCTGGAAGTCTTTTGGGAACCCCCATTTGCAGGGGGGTTACACAACAATACAGTAAGTACTCTTAGCACAAACTGGAACCACAGTCAGGTTAACTTTAAAAAGAGTTAGATCTGATTTATTCAGGGGACTGGAACAAGGGAGGGACGTAATTAGGTTGATTTGTTTAAAGGCTATATCAATCAGACAGTTATGCATGCACTTCAGAGTCCCTACACAGTCACACACTCTGGGTACCCAGGTGGAGAAAAGGTAGGCTAACCAGGAACGTTGCCCAGGGTAGGCCGGTGTCGCAGCTGGTTGGGACCCTGTGATGGAAGAAAACAACATGCACAAAACACACTATTTGTTATCCAGAGCCAGAGAGCTCAGTTCATGAAAGAAAAAGCAACAAGACAATCAGATGACAACACTTTAGATTTAGCTGTTGTTGCAGGGAGCTACCCTGATGTTTACTCAAGATACCCGATACTGGACACAGGCAGGATGAAATCGAGACTGCAGGTTATTGAGCGGGAATGCCAGGAGAAGCAGGGCTCACATGAATCACCGAGGCACCGTTTCTGTTTAAGGCATTGAGCAGGGGATTGATCCCCAAGCAGGTCTCTCGTTGATGACTTTCTCTGTCTAGCAGGTATTCTGGCTGGGCCTGTGTGGTAAAGCCCAAGCCAAACGGAGATGAATACGGATTTCAGTCCGTGGAGTTGGATGCAGCCTCCAGCAAGCAAAACACAGTTCAGACACACAGTGGGGAACCAAATCATGACCCACTATCAGCACGCAGCACATTCACATATAAGGAAATTCCACTATACCAGGCAAATGGCTCTCCGGTCACAATTACAGAGTATCTGCACAATCCAGGAGTTCAGAGGTAGCTGGAAATCCTGACAGGCTGATCACATTCAGAAAATCTTCGGTCTTCTTCAGGTGGGAGCCCGGTCACAATTCAGTGGCTTAACTCATTCTCCCAACTCGGATTCAGTCTGATAAAGGCACAGATTCCCTCTCAGGGACAGCAGGCAGGAATGCAGGCCAAAACTCAGGCCTCTCCACAGTTCTCCCACACAAAACTATGCAGGTCTGCTGCTTGAATCACTCAAGCTGTTACCTCTTTCACTTCCCAACTCAGACTGACTGAACTGCAAACAGTCTAGGACTTTCCCCAGGATCCAGGTTCAGTTGGCTGATATGTCTGTCAGTCATAACAAGGGCTCCCCCTCCAGATCTGTCTTGGTGCCAAAATGCAAAAACTACAATTCCTACAGAATTTTGCTCCCTCAAAGCTCCTGGGGACAGGCTCCATTTTAGAGTCCCCAAAAGTACTAATTGGCCCATTTCAGCAGTCCAGGACCAAGATGATGGAAACAAACAGAACTGTCCATGCTGCAAAGAAGGCAGGTTAGAACAAACGGCAATATTATTACTACTTTAACAAATGATCAGCAAACAAGGACATCTTCTAACAGAGCTCCCTCTGCACAAGTAGTGATGGCAGAACGGAACAGTTATCTGACAGCCCGGGTGGGACTCGAGCATAGAAACACGCAGCCCCCTCTCCCAGATTAATTATAACTGCAATCTAAGGAGCTCTTAAAGAGCCAGTACACAAAGGTTATACAGGCACTCTCTGGCAATAACGATTTAAACTGCTAAAACGCAGAACACCAGCCTGGCAGTGAGCATTTAGGCAAGCTCAAGGAAGACTTTTTGTGAACCCCCATTTACAGGGGGGGTTACATGTATAATTGGCAAAAAATAACAATTCTGACAGGTATGCAGCCCGGTTTTCCAGGCAGCCAGAACCAACAGGTATGATTTATCACTCCCACCCCTTTCCCACTGCAACTTGTCTTTGTAATGCTCCCAGGAAAAGTTGCAACCTTCTGGGCCTGCAACACTGGAAGTGAGATATGGACCCATGCATGTGCAACTTCCTCGAGTAACTTAATGAGCTAGTGTGCTGCCTAAAACTGATATTAGTTTTTAAAAGCACTCAGCATTTACTTTTATATCTGAGGTACTTTTTGTGTTTCTCTGTGCTTGCACAAGAAACACCTTGGGACAGTATTGCATTTGAGTGGTGCATCAGGGATGAGTCCAATGCAGAGCACTGTACAGTGAGCTTGACCCTGAAACACCAATGACCACTGAAGCCGAGTGTGATGATCGTCGGAACTTCACAGTGGGGAGCCGGACTGCACTTGAGAGAAATGAAATGCACCAATGAGACAGTGATCTTCATTCCTCACATTCTGTGTGCAGCCACATCCCCAATCTCCTAGTTCCCCATCTGTTGAAACCCACCCACTCCCTCCCTCTGTGTGCAGTCCCACCCCTGATTCTCCATTCCCTGTCCATTGAAACCTGCCCGCTCGCTCCCTCCCTCTGTGTGCAGTACCACCCTGATACTCCATTCAATGTCCGTTGAAAGCTTCCCACTCCCTCCCTTTGAGTGCAGTCCCACCCCCGATCCTCCAGCTCCCCGTCCGTTGAAACCCACCCACTCCCTCTCTCTGTGTGTTGTCCCACCATTGATCCTCTGTTCCCCCTCCACTGAAAACCACCCACTCCCTCCTTCTGTGTGCAGTCCCAGTGTCATACCTGTCAAGTGTCCCGCCAGCACCTGTCATTGTGCAACCCTGTTATGTTTGGCCGCTCACTCTTGTAAGCAGGAGCAAGTTTCCTGCTTTTTGTCTGTGCTGGCTGGTCTAGTGTGGCTCACAGGGAGAGGAAGTGGGGTATGCGTCCACTTGGTACTGCAACTGTAGCTCTCGGTTCGGCAATTGCTTGGGGGCAAGGGGGAAGGGCTGGTCTACTAACCCTCTCGACACATTGCTGGTGATCTTTACTTGGGGCTTCGGTTGCAAGTAGCAGCAAGACAAATCCTCTCCCCTTTTAAACAGCTGCAAGGACAAATGAGCTGACCTGAATCTCCCACCCCTTTTCTGAGTTTTCTGGTGTGGTGTGGGTTGCAGGGAGAGGAGGTGGTGTATGCATCCCCTTGGTGCTGCCACTGTAGCTCTCAATTCAGCAATCACTCGGGGGAGGGCTGGTTTAATATAGGACCACCCATGTTTGAGCAGAGCAGTAACATGATATTCTTTACATTTTAACAAACACATTGTCTTAAAATTCAATTTTATATTTGTAGACATTGGTTATTTGATAAAATTATTTTTGCTCTGTTACAGTGGATTGTGTACCAGAGATAAGCAGTAGGACCACACTTTCGTTCCTTCAAACAGTCCCTTACAAATTCATTAACTCTAATAGGAGGCAGCAGCCTGTTGCAAATTAGTATACTCAACTGGACAAAAACATTACTGCTCTGTGCAGAACACACTGGGGAACTGAGTGACTTGCAAGCCTGCTCAAAGTACTGAGGCATGGCTTTCAAACCAGTACACTCTGTCCCCCCTTCCCCAACCTTGCCCATCCATGACATGCCTCACAGTGTTAAAATGGGATCAAATCCATTTACAATTACTGGGTGAAGACACCACACTTGGTGTATGAAAGAAAATCGCTAGGTCCAAGTATGATGATGGTGCTCTGAGTACTAAATGGTCTTGACACAGAAGAATGTACATAAATGTCTTATCAGGCAAGGGCTAGCAGGACTAAAGCTTAGGCACCCAAACTGAGGCATGTACATGATAAGGGGTTGCATTATAAAGCATTATTTCACACAGAGGATGCTTAGCATGTGGAATGTCCAACCCAATAAGGTTGTGGAAGTCAGTACTATTGAGGCTTATACAGGGTTATATATATGTCAAAGGGAGAATCGCATTAAGGGTTCTACAAGAGTAAGAAACATAGACTTTGATGGCAGATAATGACCACTTGCCCCACCCAGTCTGCCCATTTCCCTACCTATTGAACAAGCTGCAGATCCTAGTTATCCAATAGTCTTCTGCCTCCTACCACCCCAGCAGAATTGCCTTATATCTGTCCCATGCATTCTTGAATTCCCCCACTGTTTTTGATCCCATGAACTCCTCAGGATGGCCATTCCATGCATCCACCACCATCTCCATGAAAAAGTACTTCCTCACATTGCCCCTGAGCCTTCCCCCCTCTATCTTCAAATTATGCCTCCTTCTTCTCCCACATCTCTTCTGATGAAAGATGCTACACTCTTGGCCTTTGTTGATTCCCTTGAAGTACTTGAAAGTTTCTATCATGACCCCCTCTTCCTCCTTTCATCGAGGGTATCCTGTACATATTAAACTCCTTTACTTTCTTCATATGGCTTCTACTGCAGATCGTGCACCATTTTAGTCAAACTCCTCTGGACTGCCTCCATCCTGCCTATGTCCATATCTTCTTCTGCTTGGTGGTGCATCCCCGAACCCTGGCATTGCTGGTTGCCACTTACAATGAAGCTGTGCTTGGCAGCACTCCTTTCTGCCCCCCCCGCATGTTTTCCCACTCCTACCCCCTATCTGGTCAGGGTACAAATCCCTCCCACTCCCTCCCTCCCTCCTCTGCATGATCTTCTGTTTCTATCTTCTGCCTCAGTCCCACCACTGCAAATTGTGCTAGGAGGGTGCCCACCTCCAGTGATGTCAAAGAACAGACTGACACTGGGGTGCCATAGCTCCAGTGTCGGAACCTCAGGACACATCTTTTGTAAACCTGAAAAAAAAGCCCTTGAAGTCTTCTGCTCCCCCTAACACCCTCCAGCTCCCTGCACTCAAACTGCCCTCTCAGCACCCACCACCTCACAACCCACCTGTGCCCTTTACTTACCTACCCAATGAACTTCTCCACTGATTGGAGTACCCTGCTGCTTCCAACACTGACTGTGACCTGAGTGAAAACAAAGTAAGTTTGGTTAATGGCTTTTTATTGTGTTTCAGCTTTTACTCATAACTTTGCCATTTTTTTAAATCTTTTTGCCCCAAACTTTCAACATGGCCATTTTTTTGTCCCACTTGGTGAACCACATGAATCCCCTAATGCATGTTTTGTTCCCACTTCAAAATTATGTTTCAGACAGGATTTCAAAAATTGCACATCCTTGGCTCATTAGGCAGGTTTCAAAAAGACTATGTTGAAAATTGGGGATCCAAACATCTACAAGCAACAAAAATGTCTTTAATAACCTTAAGTTGTCATTCAACTAATACACTACAACCCTGCCACATAAACCATGCAAGGAAACGTTTGACATTGACAAATGCTTGTTCTTTTCCCTGTGGTTAAATAGAAGATTGTTTACCTGATGTTAGTAGGTGTGATGTGTGGAACAGTACTCTGCCTGGCAGCTGACATATCTAGCTCTGTTCCCCCATTACATCATCAGCACTGTGACCTCACTGATTGTGACTTCACTGCTGCTTAGGAACAGCCACAGTAGTTGCTAGCTCAGTCATCTTTGATGTCAGTCAGTGAGGTCACAACACTAATGATGTAGTGAAGGGAACAGAGATAGAAATGTCAACTGCCAGGCTGAGAGCTGTTCCACACACCTACCACAATATTATTACTTAGAAAACTTTCTAATAAGCAAAAGAAAACAGAAAAATACTTCAGAAATGAAAATTCACAATTTACTACTTAAAACATTTATCATTTTCCTGTCAGTTTTGGTTCCACTAGCTCTTTAATCATTATGAACAGGGCCCAAAACAAGGACACCCGGTAATCCCTTTAGCCAAATACATTACTACAGTTTCAGTAATGAAACAGGCACTAGGTCACAATGCCAAAAGCAACAACAGTGCGGTCAAAAACCACACAGGACTAATGAGTGAAAGCAGTGGTAGCGCTCAGTAAAAATGCCGAGCACTACCATACCAAAACAAAGGAAACACTGCTCCCAAAGAAAACAGCTGTACTAAATGTTAGTAGATCTGCCCCACACCGACCAATCTAAATATAATTAACTCCGGAGTTCAACTCGGGAAGGAGGAATTTGGGGGATTGAAATAGTGCTGGGTGGGGGAAGAACTAACATAAATTAAAACTTGAGGTGACAGGGAAGAAGAGCACAACAGTCAGGAGACTGGGAACAGAACCCTGGTCTTCAGGACATTCCGCTGTCCTAGCTGCTCATGGTCTCTGCCCCCTCTCACCACAGGAGAAGCTCAGCAAGGTACCACAGAGTTCACTACTTGTCCTCTTCTGACATGTGACGACAGCTACAGGGGTAGCGATAACTGGCTTTTGCTATGCTGTCCCTGTAGCTATCAAGTCATTCACTATTATTGTGGTGCAGTTTTTATGAACGCTATTCTTACAGTGGCATATGGGTACGATGAAACATGAGGTGGGACATGAGATAACAATCTTTAAAAACATACTTGTGGGTTCAGGCTTTTGGTGAATGACTAATTTTGTAATGGATGATCTATTTTATTATTCTAGGACCTGGAAAATTGATGTGTTTTAAAATTTCTTAGGCTCCTTGACATTTTGAAAAGCGCCTTAAAATAAACTTATTATTATTATTATAAGTAACAAGCATGTGGGAGAGGAATTAAGCAGAAATTAAGACACACAGTTTTTAATATCACTGCCAGGACACCAGCAAACATTGGTATCCTGAATATTAACCCAACATCAGTTTTTACGTAGCTGAATTTAGGAGCTGAATGCTGCATCTTTTCAATTATATAAAACTTAGTGTATTCACAGCACAAGGGCACACCATAAGATTGCACCTGGGGATTGCAGGCAGGACCCTGGGATGCAGTACTTCACTACCAATTCAGGAACAGACTTGAGGCCCAGAGACATGAGGGAAAGATGCCTGGAAAAAGGACTCAAAACCCCTAGTGTTAAGAATTTGGTCCCAGATTCAGTCAACACTAGCAGCAGACTTAACCAAAGACCTGATCTCCAGACATGATCTCTGCCAACAACAGGCACACCTTGTACTAGAGCTCACTGTCTAGTGCCTGACACCAAAAGAACGAACTGTTACAAATTCCCAGCATAAATCCAGTCCCAAGTTACTGCAGTCGGCATGCAGCAGGGAATGCAGCATCACGAGACTCAGGCCTGGGGATCAAGGCACCTGCCACATGATCTACTGGGAAGGAAGTCAGTGGGGAAGCAGGGCTGTAAACCCTCCAGCACAAAACCACTAGACCAGGCCTAGGGAACTGTCCCAGGAATACTTTCAGAGACTGCAACAGAACAGTTACCAATCCAACCAGGAACTGGACCCTCGGACCAGCTCTCAGACACCACAGCAGGCACCGTAGACACCTGCTGCAGGCTCCCTTGAGCATGGACCTACAACCTGGTTGCATTTGGACAAACTGAAGTTTCTGGCTACCCCCCATATAAACTGAAGCCCTGGTGTAGAGGCTGTTTTGTCAATGCCATGCACACCTCTCAACTGCCCCCGATTTTATTTTAAATTACTTCAAGTGGGATAACCCCATAAGATGCAGCATCTTGTTTTCATGGGAAACCCAAGGAAGACTGCAGCAGTGAATTCTTAACGTAGTCTAGTAGGAATAGTTACAGTACATATGGGTTAAATTAAACAAGGTATAAACCAAACTGTAAAGGTTAGTACATCTGAATAGTAATCAAAGCCAGTTAACAGTGCGGGGTCGCAGCAAACAAAAAGCATTGAGTGTTGTTATGCAGAATGATTTTCAGGGAGGTCCCTGATTTTTCCTCAAAAATTTCCTGGGCCCCTCCTAAACTGGCATTTTTGTCAATGAAGAATAGAGTTTTGAAGCAAAATAATGCAAGCCATTACATTTACAGTCCTCTTCAGAAAATGTTTCTCACCCAGATCCACACACTATATAGTGGACTTCTTGAGCTGATATGATAATATACTTCTCAAGTGTCACTGATTTTCAGAGACATCCCTGATCTTGCCTCAAGGGAGAAGTAGTTATTTGAAACATTAAATATAATGCCCCATATTAATGTTACAGTCTAGTTCTCTACTAGGAAAATACCAAGTCAAATACTGTTGCAGTGCCTTTTGATCTGATATGACCGTTTTTTTGAAGTGTCCTTGGTTTTGGTCATTTAAGTTGTCCCTGCTTTTTATCAAGCAGTGTCCCTGATTTGCAATGCAGGAGGTGGACAGGCATGAACTGTGAGGAGCAAGCTTAGGTGCCAGCTAGCCATACATGTACGTGTCCACTGCAGCTACAAAACAGCGATTACCTGTCTGTTCAACTCTTCCACCCTGTCGAGTCTTGTGACCTCCCTCCGTCTGGTGCCCTGTACACACAGGTCTTACCAGTACTTATAGAGATGGATTGACCTAGAGAGATGGGTTGCTACTGGCATTGCAGGGTCACTATTCCTGTCCAGGGATCTTGTTCTCTCCTCGACATTCCCAGCTATCCGCTGGGGGTTCAGGTCCATCATCGATCCTTGTGAGCTGGGCCCATTAAGAACTTGGATCCTGGCACCCCAAGCGGTGCATTAACACTAAGATTTGAGGATCTGGCAGGCTGCCAACTGAAGACCATGAAGATGAGTCCCAGAGATGAGTGCTTTGACTTACATTTTCCAGCAGCAACTGGACTGCAAATGGAACATGATTGGTCCTCACAGTGGAGCAGTCACTAGCCGCCTGTACTGCCTGTAGCTGATTTGCTACTAAACCCTTTGCCAGTAAATGAAGCTCCTGATAGGCTGGTTTCCAAGTAAGCATTAAGCCACGACGAAGGTGGCATCTAATGGTGGATTAATGCATGGTTGGGAGGGTTGTGGCCTGAGGCCGGAGGCTGAGGGTGTACAACCGGCCAACCATGCATTAATACCATTAGTTGCCACCTTCGGAGTGGCTTAATGCGCTTGTAACATGGGCTGCGCGACTATAGAGCTGGCATGATTCCATTTCACATCGTATGAACAACATAACACAGCGACTCACTATGTTTTCATAAGGTTTTTACTGCACTTCCAAAACCTGTTACAGACAAGCTTTTATATGCTGATGGGGTGAAAACATTGTCTACTGCTATATCTAAAGAACGGTGCCTTTGACATCCTAGACCGACTTATTTTGTGTTCTAGATGGGTATTCATTTCATACCACTAATTGTAGGTCTGCAGTGAAGTCCTTTCTGCGCCACTCTCTGGACTTCCATGATGAATTTGCATCCTCCGTCACTCACCTCTTCATGCTCCTGTGAGATAGCTCCGATGTCGTGCGCTCCGTGTGTTGCTCGATCTGGTGCTACTGCTTCTGCTCTCTTTGTGCTTCTGCTGCCGTGCAGTTCCTCACCTCTGTTTCTGGTGCAGCTGATCCGTAATTGAAATTCACCGTGCCATGGACAGTGAATGTATGGCAATTAAACACTGAAGACTTATATCCATGCCACTCGTTCTAGGCTCTTAGTAGCTTTGCTGTTTCCTCCGGAACATCCTCCCCGTGATCCTATGCGTCAGCAGTGCTTCCTCTCTGGGTTTCCTTGATATCTGTTCGTGCTCTCCCAGATGTTGTAGCTCCTTCTTTGACAGTTCTCTATCTTTTCAGGCTCTCTTGCACCCTTTCATATGGTGGTGCAGTTGGTGTGCTATGTGACATCGTAAATGTCATTTCGCTGCTCCTGCAAGTCCCTTCATCGGTAGCCAATAGGATCTGTGACCACTTCTTCCTGTCATTGACAGTCGGAGTCCAGTAATTCTGGAGGCTGGTCTCACATCTGTGTCCTGTTATGGACATTATTTCTCTCGATGCAAGACCAGCCTCTGTCAACATCTGCACTGCAGTACTCCTCACGCTGTGGTTCGTGTACCTCTTTGTCAGGTGTGCATCTTCTGATATCCGAGACATCATGTCTCCTAAGTAAATCCTGCCCATTGGCTGCCTAGAATACCACACTTCTTGCTTCTCCAGGTCATGCTGTGTTAATTGCAGTGGGTGAAGATTGAATGCCGGTGCTCCTGCCAGACATCTACTCACATACTCCTTGTAGAGCGCAACTGGGCACAGAGCACTTTCACTTTGAGCATACAGCACTCCTCTAAGACTTTGTTTATTACTCTCACTCACAGAGCTATGATTTTTTATTGCCTCATTAAACCCTAATGCTAAATACTCTGTCCCACTTCCATCTCTCTCGAGAACAAATGAGTTCTGGGTCAGTTGCCTAAGTCCCTCTCAGCCTCTCCTCACTAAACCAAGTTGGATTTCGAACCAGAGATGCCTTACAAGTCCGTAGACTGTCTCTGGATTTAGCTTCCCACAGTGTCTGATTCTATGTAGGTCCTCTATGGTGATAGTTGGATAGTGTGCAGCCACGTCTTTCCCAGCTCTCCGATATTTTTTCAGCACTGCTAGAAAAATATTATTGGTGGTTCTGAACTCCGTATGAGTCATTATATTAATATTTCATCTGACCTCCACACTGTTAATGTACCGATTCGGGCCAGCTCTTATTCCTACTAAAGAGCTGATACTATACTCCTCTCCCCCCTCTGCTCTTACACTCCCATAACATTCTCTCAATATATCTGCCAGGGCTCCAACAGGTACCGTTGCTATATCTATGGACACACTGTTCCCTTGCAACCAGTCCGAGAGCATGTTACATGCTCAAGATGTACTTTTGTGTGTGTTTCTCTCGACCTTGCTCTGTTCCAGCTCATCCAGCTCTTTTGAGGACAAATAGATATGTCTCCTGCTCTCCGTGTGTCTGTCTCTCTCCGTCTCTGGTGTATTTCTCGTCACTGTCTCACTACTGCTATACTGCTTCTTTTCTGTGTGTTTCTCTCGTACTTTCTCATTTCTCCTCTCCACAGTCCACTCTCCTTCCCTTCTATCTACATCTCTGTCCTCAATCTCCGTCCTGCTATATTCCATATATCCCTTTTGAGTCATCTCCTCTCTGTTTGATAATCTACCGTCTTCTGCTCATTCCCTACATTTGCACTCATCTGTGTTTCTTTTGTTCCTGTTTCCTTCGCCTGTTCTTTTCTATCACTCGCTCCACTTGCTGCACCTCTGAACTTCAACTCCACCCACTGTTCCACCCTGATACCTCCTGTCAGTGTTAGCCATACAGCCTTTCCCTGCATCTTATTTTTCTTTCAACATCTCCTATCTATTCTTGTAGTACACGGCTGATATTTCTCCCCTTCCCCTTTCTGACACTACCTACCTTGTCACTCTCTGCCTACCCAAGACCAGCGTCTCTCTGACACTTCATTCTTCCCTGTCCCTGGTGCTGCTTTCCTGGCTGTCTGGATGGTCCTGGTACTTCACTTTCGGCATGGCAGTTGTGCTGGATTAATCCCCACTCCGATTTCCCCCACGTGGTCAATTTCAACCAATCGCACATCCCCATTTGCACATTCACTTTAGTGCCATGTTACAAGGGAAGTCAGATACAGTAGCTTCCTGAGATGCTGAAGCATCAATCTAGTGGTTAACCAAATCACCACTAGGTCCTGGTACATTCACATCATTATTCTTAGGTAATCGGCAAAGGTCCACTAGGAACAAGACCTGTTTTCTGCTCCTTTGACATATCTTGAGAGGTTTGAATGCCCCCCTCTTTTTCATTATTGGAAGGCTTTGCCTGAAGTTTGATGGGGGGGGGATAGCTCCTTCTCCATCCTCTTCTTAAACCTGCAGCTTCCGCTCCCTCTGCCTAGAGCGAATCAGACTCGCTGTCATTCCTGTGGTTTATGGGATTTGGCTCTTCCCTTTTCATTTCTGCTTCCCTTCTTCCTTCTGCCCATCCCTTCTCCTTCTGACTGGGGCCTCTTGTTCCTGCCCTTGGCTCGTTTGTTCCCCTGCCCACCTCGTTTTTTCCCCCCTGTCCCTCTGCTGCCTCCCTTTGTCTCCTGGTGTGCCCCATACCTCTTTGTTTTTCTAATGCCATCATCTCTCTGTCTCTTTTGGGGTTCTCACACCAGCTGTTCTGTTCCTGCTTGACAACCGCCTGCCAGGTCCTGTGCTCTGCTGCAGCGGGTTTTCCGTGCAACTGCCTGTCCACGAGGTCCATCCTGCACTCCTCCCCCTCCCTGCTCCTGCTTGTGGCTGGATGCCGCTGCTTCTGGATCCATATGCTAGAGCTCTCCATACACTCCCTCACCTGTACCATGGCTGCCTGCCTGCACCTCCCTTGCTCTTTCATCTCCTAGGCATCACAGTTATGTGCCCTACTCCACTTCGGCTGTTCTTGTCAGAGATGCTGCCTTTTGCTCGCCTTTTTTGTTCTCACCTGGTTGCCATTTGCACTGCAGTACTGGGGGTCAGTGCTCCACCCCCTGCCTTTCTGCCACTTGCTGTCTGTGGCTTCTGTAACGTCCTCTTAGCTGCACAGAAGTTTTTGTCATCTGCTCTCTCCCATTCCTCACGACCGACATGGACATCCACAAGGGTGTTTTTTACCAGGACTGTCTACCCTCTCCTGCCCGTTCTACTTTGCTTTGCATGGACAGCTGCATTACTCAAACTATGCTGTACTTGTTTATATCTGCTTCACCCTGCAGTGGGGCCTGGCTGCCTGCTCAATGCATTCCTGCTGCACCTCGAAAGGGGGCCTAGCTGTTTGCTCAGCGCATTTCACTTCACCCCGCAAACGGGCATAGCTGCTTGCTTATCACATTTCTGCTTCACCCTACAAGGGGGCCTGGCAGTTTATCTCCACTTCTCCCCACAAGGGGGCCTGGCTGCCTGCTCAATGCATTCCTGCATCACCTTCAAAGGGGCCTAGCTGCTTGCTCATCACATTTCTGCTTCATCCTGCAAGGAGGCCTGGCTGTTTATCTTTGCTTTGCCCCGAAAGAGGACCTGGCTGCCTGCTCACCGCATTCCTGCTTCGTCCCGCATAGGGGCCTGGCTGCTAGCACAACACATTCCATCCCACTGCAGCTGACTCACATGGGGGTCTTGCCTTCTCTACTGGAACTATACAATATCAGATCACGTGGGATCTGCCATTCTCTCTTCCACCCCGCAAGGGGGCCATGGCTGCTTGCTCAACGTATTCCTTTACATCTTCTAGAATGGACTTCCTTCATCATTGCACTCAAGAATATACTTCCACCATCAACTCAAGGACATGACTATCAACCAGCCGGACTCAATGCAGATTGATCCACTTCAGCTCTATAGCTCACTTAGGATTGCCATCGATATTAAGGACATGCCTCTTCGACCACCGACCTGGATCTAGTACTAAAATAACCAAATCACTACTTTAGCCTAACTAGGATTACTCTCCTTTAATATGCCCAGAGGATGGGCAGGTCAGTAGCCATGGGTCCTCGGAGGTTCCCCCAAAGGTTTTTTTTTTCTCTCTCCTGCATGCTACTGATCACACTCCCCAGAGTTGGAGGAGGTAATCACACCAGTAATTACATTCTTTTTGGGCCTTCAATCCTATACTTGTCTAACATCCCACCAAAGGTAGGATATAGAGAAAGGTCAAAAGATCACATTTCTAACATCAGCCATATCTCATCCGGCTCAAACATTCTAAGCACCAATCACATCTCATCCAGTTCCTATGTACTACAAGCACTGACTCATGTACCAATCCAGCTCTAATGTATCTAAGCATCAACCATATCTCACCCAGCTCTTGCGTATCACAATCACTGAGCTATGTACCACACATTGAACATGAGTCTTGTTTTTTCCTAATTACTGTAGATGTTCTTTCCTATATTTTGCTACATTAGGAAAAGGCAGATTGAAAAACCATTGATTCCCATGAGATTTTCTGTACCCTGCAACTCAGTCAAGTATGTCACAGATCCCCAGACTCTTTTCATAATTATAAGGATCCATTTATGTACTTTACTCTAAAAGTAATTCTGAATTAACATAAGTAGTTCAGTAACAAATATCCAGCAGGAATTAGGTTCATGCTTAACCTTGGAAATGTTCTACTGCACTGCATTGTTTTCAAATGCTGTACAGAGGTCTGGTTTAGTTAGAGATATGGGTGTTCAAACCTATCTTTATAAGAACAGTTCTGCTAGAACGTTTCAAGTAGCAGAATGAGGCATTTTCCTATATGCTGTATGAATAATTTGAAGTGTCCTCCAAGAGATTCAAATGTTTACAGTTTTACAATGTTGTACAAGTTTCTTAGCAACACAGTGAGATGCAAGGTAGAACAGATATATTTTGGTATGTTTGACCATATTTAGATGCCCTGAGACTGCCGTCTGCCACTGCTCCAGTCAGTCAGGAGTACTCAACCTAACCAGGGACCAATCAGCTCTTGGCCTAAGAAGGCACCAGATTTGAAACACTACCAGCTTTTCAACTGAGCTTAACCTCGGCTTAAAAGCATGATTGAGCGCCCTTATTAACTCAGACCTTCACATGCTACCACAAGTAAGAAGGAGAAGTGGCTTTGTCCTTTACTGGGAACTTCACTCACCCCATCACCACACAACTCCTAGAAAAAGCCCAACCCGATCCAACCTGACGTGACTCCAAGACTGCCACCCACCACTGCTCTTGTCAATCAAGCATAATCAGCCTCCCCAGGGACCAATAAGCTCTTGGCCTAAGAAGGTGCCAGATTTGAAACACTACCAACTTTTCAACTGAGCTGACCCTCGGCTTAAAAGCATGTTTGAGCACTTTTATTAACCTAGACCTTCACATCCTGCCACAAGTGGGGACAAGAGGTGACTTTGTCCTTCACTGGACCTCTCTCCCCATCACCACACAGCCACTTGAGAAAGCCCATCCTGGCTTGATCCGCCATGACTCTGAGACTGTCACCTCCCACCCCTCCATCCAATCAGGAGTGCTCATTTGCATCAGTGACCAATCAGCTCCTGGCCTGAGAAGGTGCCAAATTTGAAACAGTGCCAGCTCTTCAATTAGCTGAACCTCAGCTTAAAAGCATGACTGAGGTCTCCTATCAACTCAGACCTTCACATTCTGCCACAAGTGGAGACAAGAGATGGATTTTTCCTTTGCTGCACCCCCCCCCATCACCACACGATCACTAGAGAAAGCCCAACCTGACCCAGCTAGGCATAGCTCCAAGACCACCACCCACCACTGCTCCAGCCAGTCAGGAATACTCAGCCGCTCTTCTTTAATAGGCACTCCCCTAGTAGTCCTTTGCATCTGTTGTCTGGAGAGCTATGGATTACAGCACAAAGGATGACAGGAGAGTCTGCCAAGGACAGTACAGTATAAATACTGTACGCATGCTTCTTGACAACTTGTACAGTGGCCAGCTGAGAAGGTGAGAGGAGGACTGTGCCAGTTACCATACTGGGATTCACTGGATGCCGACCTGACACCCTGGTAAGAGAGAGAGGTGTGATAGGTAATGATATGCCAATGGGCATGGCAGGTGGGGGGATGCTTGACTACAGATGATTACTGTTACTTATGTCCACAGGCATTTGGAGGGGGACCTCTGGAAACCAGGTTATTCATATTTATTGTACACGGGTGGCCAGGGGGTGAGGATGCCACTAGACACCAGAGATATGTAACATTACTTAGACAGTGGAGATGTTGAACATTACTCAGAATGGGTTTTTAGTGGATGGGAGGTGCAACTAGACACCAGGAATATGAAACATTACATGAAGTGGGTGTTTGAGGGTGGGGGTGTCACTAGGCACCAAGGAATTCCACAGTTACACAGCAGGATGGGTGCTAATGGACTGCTGCATGCATGCAAATGAGCCCATAATGGGCATGCAAATGGCTCCTTAGTGTCTTGTATGCCCAATAGGCTCATTTGTATGTTGTGGCTGAATATAGCTCACAGGGATCTTGGTCCTATCCATTTTGGATAGCACTTTTCCCAGAGGGCTATATATAACCCAGCCCTGGTCCATCTCAGGGCAGTACAGTTCCACTTAGTGTTGCCCTGATATGGTTGGATATTCAGTCAGATAGCACCAGGCCACTATCGAACTGAATATAGAAGTTTTCAGGTTGAGTGGTAATGCAAATGCAGCACAAATATTTGCACTGTGCTTGCAGTCCTTTTTAAATATCAGGGCCCAAATGTGTAGTTCTGTTTCTTATTTTACCACTGGGTGCTAGTTCATGTTCAGCTCTGTCCCTAGATCTAATCTGGCACAAAATCATCCATGGGAAAACCTCATCACGACCAGGCACAGGAGGCATGCTAAGCAATGTCTGTGAAGCCACAAGGTGGTGCAGGTATGGATGGAAGTATACCACCAGCAAGTGGGGAGCTGGAGCCAGTGAATGCAGCCTATCTGTTGTCAGTGCAGGATTTGAAAAATGACATAAAACAGGCTGTGCTTGACCTACACAAAAAAAAAACATGATACTTTCACATCCTGAATACTCACTGTTGAAACCCACATGAACACCGTCGAAGCTATAGTTAAATTGGCAACTGATTCAGTTACTGAATCAGTCCTCAGGGACCCACACCTGAAGCAGCGCTTTGCAACCTTGAGGTGGATTACTATGGCCACCTCCCGACCTCCACCAGGAATCCTCGCCCGCTCCCACAGTTCTCTTTTCTGGATCCCTATCTCAGGGACCTGTGTCTGAAGTGGCGCTTTGCATCCATGAGGCGGATTGCTAAGGCCGCCACCCGACCTCCACCAGGAATCCCCGTCTGCTCCCACGGTTCTCTTTCCTGGATCCCTACCTCAGGTACTGCAGCTATCGGGACGTGTAAAGCAGAGGCCTCCGATTGGTGCGGCATCCTCGCAAGCTGATTCTGATTGGTCTACCTGCTTTCATTGCTACATCTGATTGGTGCACCTTTTGCATTAGTGTAACATTGCAATTTCCATCTAGGCACCGCTACTGTTAACCAGCCTGAATTAAGAATTACTCTGTAATTTTTGGCACCTATGTTCAAATGTTTTGGGCTGTTTTTCTGTACCTAGTAATGATTGCTGACACTGTTGCCTTATTACTTATCCTGTGACGCACTATTACAGTCCTGCTTTGTAGTCAACCTGATCATTACATGAATTAACCTCAGCCTTTAAATTGACCTCCATTACTGAGCTACAACCCACTGCCAACTGCTTTTATTTCTCCTGCTGGTTTCTCAACTAAGTCCTTAACTCCTGTGCACGCCTGCCTCTGCCCCCTCCCCCTGCTCTCTCCTACTTTCATTTTTTCAGTCCTGTACTCCGTCTCTCCGAGTCTGTAACCCAACCCCTGCTTGACTACCTCTCTCACCTCTTTGCTCACACTCTCCCTCTGTCTACCATTTCACTGTAACCCCTCCCCTGTCTTTTGTTTTCATGACCTGCCTTTGTTAAGATTGCAATCAGCCCCCCACACCCTGCTGACAGTATGCTGCAAGGCGCCTGCCCCCTCATGTCTGGGCTCCTATAATTTACAAGTCTTTCTCCTTCCTCCTCCTCAGGGACCTTCGCCTGAAGCGATGCTTTGCATCCATGAGGTGGATTGCTATGGCCACTGCCCGACCTCCATCAGGAATCTTCGCCGGCTCGCATGGTTCCCTTTCCAGGATCCCTACCTTAGGTACTGCCGCTATCAGGAATTGTAAAGCAGAGGCCTCCGATTGGTGCTGCATCCTCACAGGCTGATCCTGATTGGTCTACCTGCTTTCATTGCTACATCTGATTGGTGCACCTTTTGCATTAATGTAACATTGCAATTTTCATCTAGGCGCCACTACTGTTAACCAGCCTGAATTAAGAATTACTCTATAATTTTTCTCTCGCCCCCCCAACCCCTGCCAGGCCACCTTTAAATACAGCTTTGTTCCTTCTCCCTTTGTGTTCTCACTCCCCACTGGCTCTTTGCATCTCTGCCCACCTCACACTGACTACTTAAGAAAGACTAGGTTTGTTACGTGAGCTCTGTACCTATACTGTTATTCCTCTCTCACTCCCTGCTCATGATAAACTGTGCAGTCCTCTTTTCCATGCTCTGAGGAATATACTCTTTCTATATCTCCTGACTCCTTCTTGTCCACCTCCGCTCCTCACCCTAGACATTATTTCTGATCTTACCCTCTTCTAGAGCCACTACCTTGGTCAGCTAAAAATGAAACCATACTTACTGCTGTTTTCTGTTGTGCCCTCATTTGCCTAGCTATACCTATCCCTGCCCATTGGTCCTCGGGCCTTTTCGGTCACTCTGAATTACATGCCTCACGACTACCTCTACTCAGACCTTCTTTTGCTGCCCACCCTCACATGCGATCCCACCCCTCTGCTACTAAATAGAATCTGGATCCACATGGTTGCCTATGCCCTAAAAAACTGCCCTCAGCAGAAGCATGCTATATGTCCCATTTTGCGATGCAAACTTTGGCATCTCCTACTACTAGCCCGATTGCTCTCAGGTAATGTTCATCCTAACTCTGGACCTGCCTGTACTTTAACTAGCCCCATCACTCATGCCAAAGGTATTGTTGTAGTCCACCATAATATTAGGAGCCTCTTGCACAATTTCACTGAATTGGAAACTCGGATCTCCCTCCATAAGCCTGATATCATCTGCCTCACTGAAACTTGGCTCAGACCCTCCACCCCCGGACTCTCAGTGCTCTCTCCCCTCATATAATCTCCTTAGATTTGACAGAGCTGCCCCCAAAAGAGGGGGTGGTATGGCTATTTATTTTAAAGATCACCTCCATCTCTCAGCTATCTGTTCACCTCCTCTTATCCATTGTGAAGCACTCCATGCCTTTCTCACCCTCGGCCTCAAAAAGCTACATATTGTGTGTGCATACAGCCCCCTTCTTGTGGCCTAAAAGGGCTAGAGGAACTGCTTGTCCAATCCTCACTTCTTTCTGGAAGAAATGAAGTCCTCATACTTGGTGACTTCATCTTAAATTGGCTGGGACACCAACAACCCTCATTACTTAACAAGATTCAATGTTTCAACCTCCACCAGCTGATCAGTGAACCCACCAGAACTGTCCAGCTCTTGTCCTTGAGTACTCTGCTGGACTAGATTATGACCAGTCACTTGGAAAACATTATCTCCTCCAGCATACTAGCTGATGAACAATGACCACTCCCCCGCCTTTTGTATATGGGACAAGGGCAGGCTACCCCCATCTAAGCCTAGATTTATCACATTTTGGAACTACTCGAACCTCAACCCTCAGGCCTTCCTACTAGTCATTGCCTATATCGATTGGACTCCCCTGTTCAATTCTAGCAATGCCTAGTCTGCTCTAAATCTAATCCTGACTCACTTTCTTGCGACCCAGGACAAACACTGCCCACTTGTAACCCGCCGTGTAAAAAACAAGCACACCCACTGGCTTAAGTCAGACCTTCTCTCCAAACTTCACCAGAGAGACAAAAGCTGGCTCCTTTACAAAAGCTCAGGGCTACCAGCCGACCTAAATTCCTATAGAACCCTACGAAATTCCTGTAAGAAGGAAATAAAAAGAGCTAAGCGTGCCTACTGCAAGGATCTACTAACAAAATCCTATGGTGACTCCAGAAATTTCTGGTCCCATATAAAGTGCTTCCTCGGTTCAAATCTGGCCCCCACTCCTATTAACATGTCCCTTAATGGTGTTCACTGTAATAACCCCTTAACTGTTGCTAACTATTTTAACACACAATTTTCTGATGTTACCAACCACATCTTCTCCTTCCCTACAAATCCGTGCTTTACTGCCCAACCTAATGCCACCAGGCCCAAATTTCTTTTTAAGTCTGTATCTAGCAGAGAAGTATGTAAACTGCTTAACAACATCTCAGAGTTCACTGCTGCTGGGTCAGCCAATCTGGAACCTAAGCTCCTAAAACTTGCTGCCCCATATATTGCCATGCCTCTCTCAAAAATCTTCACCCTCTCCCTATGCCAAAGCCATGTTCCTGACATCTGGAAGTCAGCCAGGATCACCCCAGTTTTCAAAAAGGGCGACCGCACAAATCCTACTAACTGTAGGCCCACAGCCATTCTATCCATTCTCAGCAAAATTCTCGAGAACCTTGTAGCCACACAAACCATTGACTTCCTTCAGAAAAATGACCTTCCTGCAACCGCACAGCATAGATTCCGTAAGGGTCATAGTACCACCACGGCATTACTCAAGTTTACGTCTGATACCCTAGTTGCTATGGACTCAGGTCTTCTAACAGGGGCAATTTTTATTGACATGACAAAAGATTTCAACCTTGTTGACCACCCCCTCTTCCTTGCAGCTCTTAAATCATCAGGTTTCTCACCGAATGTTGTTGGGTGGTTTGGCAGCTACCTTTCGGACAGGACTCAACAAGTTAAATATAACTCCACCTTATCTGACAAAACAACTATTAACATCGGCGTGCTACAAGAGTCTATCCTTGGTCCCCTGCTCTTTACCATTTTTATTAACAACATCACCACTAACATACACCAGACTACCTCCCTGCTATATGCCAATGACATTGTTCTGTATGCTAATGCGAATACCGTAACTGAAATAAATCAGCATCTCTCCCAAGATTTCCTCCAAATTCAACAGTGGCTGTCTAACCATAAACTTGTCTTAAATGTATCCAAGACACAGGCCATGCTTTTCATCTCCAAGGCAAAACTCAAACACTCTTAACCTAATTTCAATGTACCTGATTTAAATGGTGCATCTGTTTTGGTGGTACCCTCTTTTAAATATCTGGGTGTCACTCTTGATCTGTCTCTTACCTGTGATCTCCACATCCAACAGACCAGTAAGATGGTCAATATGAAACTTGGCATTGCCTATCACTCCAGCTATGTGCTCACCCCCTCAGCCAGGCTTGCCATAGCACGTGGTATACGTCTCCCGTTGCTCACCTATAGAGTTGCTACCTTTGCTTCTGCAGGTAAAACTATACTTTGGAAATGGGATATCACTTACAGCAATATCTGTCGCTATGCTACCTCTTCACACTGGATGAAACACCACTGCTTCCTCTACTCCAAATTGCGTTGGCTTTCTCCATCTGCCTCTAGAGCCTATGCATATGGTTCAATCATAGACAGCATAATCAGAACCCAGACACCCAAGCCACTGGCAGGACTATTCCTTAGCCAAACATCCAGCTATGGTCTACACTCGGCGGCCAATGCCCTGTCTTTGTTCCCAGGCACAACTCTTCCAAAGGTGCTAGAGCTTTCTCCTGTCATGCCCCACTAGACTGGAATGACCTCCCTCTAACTATAAGCCAAGCTCCATCCCATGCCTCGTTCAAAAAACTGCTACACTACTATCTCACAGAATCTGGCACCTGTGCTTGTTTTAAACCTCCCTACCCTTATGTTTTTTTCCTACCTCCTGCACCCTTCAACCACCAATACCAGAATCTTGCCCCAAAATTATGCTCAGTACTTTCCCCATGGCACCTTTCAGCCCTATCTTTCCATTTTTCTCCTGGACCTCTACTCCTATCTTGCTTTAACTTCCCAAGCTATCTAACCCATCCCTTTCCTATCTTCCCAATCTCCTATCTACTTCCCTATCCTCCAATATCCTTCCTGCTTTGACTATTTATAGCATTATAGTCATTTTTGTATTATCCTACTAGATTTGGCCTTCTATGTTGCCTTTCAGCCCTGTTTATTGTTTATTGTATTGCTTATTATACCTTCTTTAGACATTACTATTATACCTTCTTTAGACATTACTATTGCACTCAATTATTTACCTGCTGTTTTTTCCCCTGCCTGCACTGTATTCCTATTGTACAAGTATGGATTGTTTTATTGTCTACACTGCACTGTATTCCTATTGTACAAGTATGTATTGTTTTATTGTCTACACTGCTACTCTTGTTTCTCTTATGTATTGTTCTATAACCTCCCAGGTCATGCCTGAAAATAGTCATTGCCATGGCTAGTGCACCCTACCCGGTCAACAAAAACGAAATAAATAAATAATAAATAAAATACCTCAGTCACATCTAACCAAGTGAAGGAAAACAAAGTCCTTCATTTATGTGTAGAGCACCTTGAAAATGATGTGCGCTCAGCAAATCTAAGACTTCTGGGGACAGCTGAAGGGCTGGAATGCATGGATCTTAAACCTTTTGTGGTGCAGCTTCTGAAAAATACACTTGAACTGGACCTGTCTTCTCTAATTCTTAAGGTTTACAGGATAGCACCACACAAGAGACCAACTAATCCCAAACTGCCATGGCTAGTCCAGTTTATCACCAGCAGAACTAACATCAGAAATTAGCTCCTTAATACAACAAAATTCCTTGGCTCCTTGCAATTGCAAGATAGTTTTACAATTTACTTATTCTAGGACCTGAGTTTTACACCTAACAGCACTGCAAGAATTATGATGCTGTGTGGCTTGGTTTGTGAGATCTGGGGGTCTTGCACATCTTTCACCTACCAGTCTGCTTAAAAATCTCCTAGTATGGCAAAAGCTATTTTTTATGGATCAAACTATAGTGTCCAAACACCTGGAAGAATAAAATTGGACTTTGCAGGAAGGGCAACTGAACCCAAGGATGAAGAAAAAGCTTGAAGCTTGCCTGAGTTGGGACTCGGCTCTAATTTCTATCTGGATTTTTGGACAGTGCATGGATTAACTCTGGCTGCTTCCTGATATGTTTGCCTGAATGTTGTGTAGACTAGGGACCTTTTGGTGATTCTGGAGGGGATTTAATGCCCACATTTCTAGCAACTTTAATTGGCAGGGGTTACAGCTTGGGCTCATTTCTGTGTTATTGTGTTATTTTCCCAGAAGATGGCCACCAGCGCCTGGCGAGAGCTGTATTTTATACAGCTATGGGCATGACATGGCATCATCAATCTCCTGACAATACCTTCATTAAGCTGATATATCAACTCTAAAATTGCGGGCACTATCAGAGGCAGTAGAGAAACTGTATTCAGTAGAGCTGTGTGGAATGAGAAAATTCTGAATTTGTGGAATTGTGATGACATTTTGCAAAATTCTATGACATTTTGTGGAATTTTTAAAATGTATTAATTTGCTTATAACTCAGCCATCTTTTGAGCTAGTAGAGCTCTAGAATGTGGCATGATTACTCTCTGTGAGGAGTTTAAATGACGTGACAAATATCATGAAGGTAGGATGGATTGTCTCAAAACTAAAGGTACTAAACGTTTGTCATTTTATTTTTTATGGGACATTTCATGAAACGTTTTTTATCTGCATATACGTCAACCGTCTATTGGACCAGCAATCTAAAATTTGGCATGATTACCTGATCAGAGGAATTCTAACAATGTGCCAGATTTCATGATATTGTAATGCATCATCTCTAAATTATATGAGGTCGAAATCTGCTATTTTATTTTTGTGGGAATTTTATGAAAAGTTTTATCTGCTTGTAACTCAGGCTCCTTTGGAGCTAGGCATGTGTAAATTAGTAAGAATAACCTTTTTGTAAGTGTTATAGAATAATCTAAATATATGGAGAATTGGATTGGAGATTTGTAAGTTACAGGGGTTCCAAATTTTACTATTTAAATATTTGAAACATGTGAAAAACTCTCAAAAATGTGAATTCTTTTCTCTGCTCTTGCAGGCTTGGACTTAACATTTGACAAGCTTATCTGATGTCAGTGTATCCTGGTGTCTAACACAACTGGATAAATTGGCTTAGCAGTTTAACATTTACAGTGGAAAAAACAAGCAAAAACATTGGTAACATTTTCTTAAATATTTATGATAGCATATAGATGAAACATCCCAAATTATTTTTGTGGAATTCAACATTAGCAATGCACATATCATTACTTCATTTGATAACCTGGGCTGAGCTTTTTGCAGTCCTGTTGTTCTTCACTGGGTTACTACCCCCCCTTCTCTTGTGGCATAGCCAGATTGACTCGGTAGAACTACTGATCCCATTGATATTCTTTTTGTTCTTTACAGTGACAAAATCACTTAAAATCTGAGTCACGTACTCCATTTCCTAGCAATCTATCATGTTGGAATAGCCAGAATTATTCCTTCTTGGTGCCCCAGATATTGTCTTCCTCCACTTTATCTTTTAGATCCCCTCTAAGTCCCAGACTTGCACATACATCAGGCTCCCTGGATCACCAATTTACTGGGTGTGATCCTTATATATCCTGCATTTAGTTTGGAACTGTTGACATTGTGTGCTTCATTGTTCCAACTTGGGGGTCTACCACTGGTGTGCAACCTAGCTCAGCTGTCCATTTCTCCATTAAACTATGTATCTAACTCCTGAACCTGGTGACTCCCTGCACTACCTACCTCTCATATTCCTATCCTTTAATTAGAATCCCCCAGATAAGGCTGCATGAAATTAGCAAATTCCAGTTTTACAGAATTTTCATGAAATTCCACAATTTTCACAAATACTCATGAAATTTAACTTTAAGTACATATGTTATTTTACAATTTGGTAGCAAGCAAATAATAGGGTCTGAGTTACCTACAAGAGATTCTGCATCCTTATTGCTCCCTCTGACTGCTCCGCTCTGCTGATGAGGGATTGCTAGAGGTTCCCAGGGTCCGGTTGAAGACATCTGGGTAGAGGGGGTTTATGTTTGCTGCCCCTACCCTGTGGAAGACTCTACCTCATTGGATATGAGAGTGCCTGACAGTGAAGAGTTTCAAGACTGCATTAAAAATGTACCTGTTTGGGCTGCCCTTCTGTGATAATATTTAAAGAAATATTCTGTATTGTCATAATTGAGGTTTTTATCTGTGTATTTACGTATTTTATTGTTAGGGTGCTATGATCTTTGAAATAGCACCTTCTTATAAATTAAGCTGATTGGTTTATTGATTGAATAAAATTTAGACATTTAGTCTCCTTGTAAGAACGTGCCAAATTTAATGGCATTGCACTGTCTAGTTTTAAAGTTTATGGGGTTTATAAATTTGCAGTTCACATTCTTGCAAAATTTAATTTTAAAATATTGTGAACATTTGACTACTTTTAATTCAGTCCCATTTAAAGCTGTAAATATGAACTTTGTCAGAAGTGACCATGTGGTATATTAGTTTAAATGTTTCAGATCTGGAAACTATGGATATGTTGTTTTAAATTTAGAGGGAAATAACTGAAACTTAAATTTTGGCACATGTTTGGAGGCTGTAACTCAGTTCTATTTGAAGCTATAAATATGAAATTATGTAATATAGAAATGTATTGTTGATCTGTATACCTGTAAAATGTTATTACAAATCAATGAATTCTATCAAAAGTATACTAAAATAATAGAAATATACATTTTGGCAAAATGTTTGGCTACTTACAACTCAGTCCCCTCAGAAGCTTGAGATTTAAAACAAGGTGTGCATACCCATGCTGTATGTTTCTCTAAATCCCGAAACGGTGCAGAAAAATGGATATGAAATGTTTAAATTAGGTTGAAATAACAGAAACTTATTTCAGATAAAATGTTTGTCCACCCATAACTCTTCCTCTTTTCATCCTATGCCTCTGAAATTTGGGGTTCTTGTGTGGGCCATTCCAAACTGTCTATATACCATGTTTGATGTACAGTAAGTTGGATGTGTACTGTTAAAATTAGAGCACAATAACTGAAATTTAAAATGTGACAAACTTCTACAGAGTTTTTGTGCAAATTACACAAAATTCCATGGAATCAGAATGAGCATTCCATGGGTGGAATTTTATATTCTGCGCAGTGCTAGCATTCAGCCCAGTAGAGAGTATAAACCTACAGTATTTAAACCACCTATTTTACTGGGCAAAAACACTGATGAAGTTTGCTTTGTTTTTTCTTTAATTAAACTGTATTAAAGACAGACATGCAACCAGAAACAGATGAAAAACATGTCAACCAGAATTTTACAAAAACCAACCAACTCTGCCTCCATCCCCAAACCCCTCCCATCCCTCCCCAGTGGAGCTACCAACAGGCAGAAACATAGAGAACACATCATAACACAAAAACATAAACGCAACTTATCAACCATACCAGGCCAGTAACAGACATAATAAATCAGACCAGAATACCCCATCTAGAAAATACAGCCCATCAGGAAAACTAGATAGTGTACAAGGTATAAGGTTTACCCTATTTTTTATCAAAACTAGGAAGCCTATGGTGGAGGCTCGCTATCATATGCTGAATCCAAAGATTGAACAGCAATTCTTGCATTCATTCCTGATATGTAATAGAGGTCTGGTCCAGCCAGTGCCTTAGGACTGTCTTCTTCAGGGAAAGAGAGACCATGGCCATATAAAACCTATGTTCCTTGACAGAGATAGAACTGTAATCCCCAAGGTTGCAAATTACCAGACTTAAGAGACTTGCAGCCCAAAAAGGGGATCTGCTCTGGCCTCAATCATACTCCAAGAGTAGCTATTTTGGGGTAATCTCAAAGGATGTGGAACAGTGTGCCTCCATTCTGACCACATCTAGTGCAGGGTGATGAGGACAACCGCCCTATGCATGCCAGCCTCTGTAGAGTGAAATAGAGATGGTTCAAAATATTGAACTGCATAAGCTTCAGTCTATCTTGAGTAATATACTGAGAAAGATCAGTCCAGATAGACTGCCAATGAGATGGGGGCATGGGAAATAACTGGTCCCAATAAGAGGAAGAGCCATCCAATTCCAGACAAATCATGGAAAGTAAAAACAACTACAGGGTAGATACTGCATGGGGATTAGAAACCAAATCTGTAATGGACACAAAGGACCCAGAAAAATCAGTAAACCAGGGGCCCGAGCCAAACCACTTGATCAAAACATGCCTTAACTGGAAGGTTTTGAAAATAAATCTGTTACCCAATTGCAAACGTTCCAGGAGATTTACCAAAGATAATAATACCCCATTGGTCAGCAGGTCACAAACTTTCATCTCAGGCAGCTGAGAGAGCCAGTCAGCCAACAGAGTCTGACCCCTAATTTGGAAATTAAGATTATTAAGAATCAATTGGAAAATATCTCTTGAGATGGGGTGCTTGATTGAAGACCAGAGTTGAGAGTATACACAGAGGGAAATTTCCATAACTGATTCCTTTAACTCAGAGGGAAGCAGCCTCCACAGGGTATACAACAAAGACCTCAGTGATGAACCAGACCTTCATAATAACTAATTCTAGATTCAACCATAAAGGTATGTACCCAGAAGTAGAGTCTGGCAAGGAAGGGAGAAACCACTGAAAAAGTTTACTAAGCTGGCTAGCAAAGTAATAAATAAGACAAGCATTTGTCTATGCCAAATGTTTGCTTGCTGTCATTGGCATTGGTAGTGCAGGAATTAGAAAGATGTATAATAGGAATGGCAGTGAAGTATTAAACTAACGCCTACCCCCACCCCCCAACCCCATCCTGCAGAGACTGACAGGCGTTTGGGGGAGTGCTTTGGGTAGTCATCCATAACACTCACACCATTCCAACTCACTCCACCCTGCAGACACCGACAGGTGTTGCAGTGTGCCTTGGGGTCTTTGGCCCTTACATTCACCCCATTCCATAAGGAAATAAGCTGAGATGGGTTCAGTAGAGGAGAATGGGGTGAACGTTAGCACTGAAGACCAAAGGCACACCTCATTGCCTGTCACTGGATGCAGCATGGGGGTGGGGTGGAATGGCGTGAACATTATGGCCGATTACACCAAGTCACAGCCCCTGACACCTGTCAGTTTCTACATGATGGGGTGTTACAGTTGGAAACTCTTATGCCCCACGTGTTTGTTGGTATTTTCACTCCAAATTTTCAACATGGGCTTTTTGGGACTCCACCTCATGAACAGTGGCACTATCATTTTGTTACTCTATCCTGAAAGGTGATTTTGCACAGCAACTGTGCCATTCGGTGCCACAGGTGCAAAAGCACATTTTGGGTAGGATGTGAAAACTGACAGCTATTCTGTTCATGAGGAAGTGGGAAAAAATGGCAATGTTGAAAATCTGGAGTGAAAATATGAAAAAGTGATGAAGTTATAAGTGTGCATAGAGACTGCGAAATGCATGCCTGTAATGCAATAATTTTTGGGAATTTTTTTACCAGATTTTCACCATGGCCATTTTGGGACTTCCTCTCATGAACAGCGCCACTGTGATTTTGTTAATCTGTCCCAAATGTTGATTTCCTACAGTGACCGGACCATTCAGTGCCACAGGTGTGAAAACACATTTTGGGCAGGAAGTGAAAATGACAGCTGTACTGCTTATAAGGAGGTGTGAAAAAAAAGACAATGTTGAAAATCTGGAGTGAAAATATAAAAAATTGGTGAAGTTACAAGCATGCATAGAAACTGTGCAACACACACTCCTAACACAGTAATTTTTTGGAGTTTTTTCACCAAATTTGAAACATAGATTTTTTGAGACCTCACCTCATGAACAGTGGCACTGTCATTTCATTAATCAGTCCTGAAAGGTGATTCTGCGCAGCAACT
This sequence comes from Neoceratodus forsteri, assembly GCA_016271365.2. Taxonomy (NCBI): domain Eukaryota; kingdom Metazoa; phylum Chordata; order Ceratodontiformes; family Ceratodontidae; genus Neoceratodus; species Neoceratodus forsteri. The sequence goes on from CM057455.1 coordinate 730,005,191, forward strand.
GTGAAATCACCTTTCAGTATTGAATAACCAAATGACAGTGATAATGTTTACGAACTGGGGTCCCAAGAACCCCATGTTGAAACTTTTGGACCAAAATTCCTATAAATGGCTGAGATATCAACCTAAGTTGACCCCTCCCATTGACTCCCATTATACAGTTTATCGTCATTTCTTCACTTTGTCGGTCGGCTTTGAAGAGTGCAGATGTGTCCCGGTCCCCCGGTCCTTAGAAGATCGCTGCTCCTGACCTCTGGAGGTAAGTATGGGGTAAGGGGGGTGCAGGGAGGTGGCTCCACAGAGGGAGGGTGGGGTGGTGGAGGGGGAATGGGGAGACGACGAGGGCCAGTTTACTTTTTTGCATGGAAAAAAGACTGAGGATGGTTTTCTTTATTTTACAGGTAACCAAATTTATTTAGGCACACTGGGGTGGGCTCCCAGTGAGCCACAATAGTGTGTTTGTGTGTGCGGAGGGGGGCATGATGACATGAGGATTGGGCACCCCAATGTCAGCACTTGAAATATTCAGGTAGGTCGGGGGCTCCTCTGTCACCAGGAGTGGGCATTCCAATATTGAAAACACAAATAAAAAATGATTTTGGCACACTGAGGTGGGCTTCCAGTGTGTCACATTAATGGGGGGAAGGGGGATACATGCTGACATGGGATTGGGCACCCCGATGTTGGCTTTCCAGGGAGTTTGTGGCAGGTGGCAGGAGCCACCAATGTGAAAAGCTGTGCCGTGGCTCATTTATTTATTTATTGAAATGGTTCACTGGGAAAGGCACACCGAACAAACAAGGTGCTCGGCGGCAGGAGCCGACAAGAACCGTAACTTCAGCCATGCGCATTACTGTGCACTATAATGCACGTGGCCAGAGTCTTGTCAGCTGTTTCCAACAAAGAGAAGGTATGTTTGTGTGCCTGGTTGCGAAGGAGGGGGAAGGTCCCACTTCAATGAGGAAACTGTCCCTCATTGTTGCGGCAGATTTCTTTCAAATGCAATCTTCTCTCTTAAACTGCTGTTATAGACAGTTCACCAATTCATTGGTGCCTGAGGGACGAGTCCCATAAAGCGTCAACTCATAACCATCCCTGACTGGAGCAGCACTTTTCTTTCAAGTGAAGACCACTTCTCTCAAACTGCTGTCATAGACAGCTTGCTGATTCATTGGTCCCTGAGTGATGAGCCCGATAAAGCATCAACTGCATTGGGCAGAAACTCACACACCTCTAAAATATCGTACTGTCCCGAGATATTTCTTGTGCATGCATGCAACTGAGCTTATTCTGTAGTTGGAGAGAAACCCAAACTCCTCAATAACATGGAAGGTCTCCAGCAAGTAGGTCTTAGGATAAGTGAGATGCAATAAAATATCATCCACATACATGGACAACAAAAAAGTGTACGAGCCAACAGAAAACCCAGTTAAATCTGGACAGGCCTTCAATTTATGAAGCAGTGGTTCCAGATATAAATTAAAAAGCAAAGGTGAAAGGGGGAAGCCCAGTCAGGTACCAGAAGCCAACTGGAATGGGGCTGATAACACCCCATTGGATTTATGTGATAATGACGATCGAGGAAAGGCAATCACCATTAGGGTGACTGAACATCATCAAAAATCCATTTCACCGATGTACAGTCCCAATGCATGGCAAAAAGGTACTGAGAAGTTGATCTTTTTTTGTTTACGTAAGGGATGCACCTCACCCCCATGGGGTTTACCTCCTGCACCCCTACTAAAGATTCTCAACCCGAGGGGTGCATGTCGGGGTAAAATAAAAAAAAAGTAAATTGTCAGCTGGTGCAAAAATCCCGATGCACCCAGCACTGAACCTGGCACTCTCTCAGCCATAACCTACCACAAACCCACCATGCCACACAGCCAGCTCGGCAAGCCACCATTGCACTACCCCTCACAAAACCTCCCTTCCCTTCTGCCCGTTGCATGGCATGCTCACTCGACCCGTGTGCAAGTATACATATAGCGACGGGATGTCGCTATACCCGCATTCACCTCCTCCCATCCAATAGCTCTGACAACAGGCACCGCTATTGAGTTGCCCTTTCAGTAAGTGCTAAATAGTGATCGCCTTTCTCATGGGATACCCACCCCATTACAATAGATTCTAGCTGATGGGAAGGAATATAGGACACGGATCCAGCAAAGGAAAGCTTGAGGGAACCTGAACATTTCCAGGGTCAAGATTAAAAAAATCCCAATCTGCCCTATCAAACGCCTTCTCTGCATCCAGAGAAACCAGTGCCATTGGAATAGTAGAATCCCTGAACATGGAAAAAATGTGAGCCAGCTTCCTGAAGTGATCCAGGGAGGAACACCTAGGAACAAAACCGACCTGTTCTTGGCTAAGCAGACTGGACCATATCCGTTGTACCCTGCAGACAAGAATTTTTGATTACATCTTAGTATCTCAGTTAATCATGGAAATGGGTCTGTAGTGCAATATGGATTTTGGGGACTTACCAGGTTTGAGTAAGATGACAATCAAAGCCTCCAGCACAGTAGGGTCAGAGATAATCACCTTATAAATACAAAGACAGAAACGATGAAGTAGAGGAGCCAGTTGGTCAGAAAAAGTCTTATAAAAGTTGGAGGTGAAGTCATCCATCCCTGGAGCCTTGTCAGGCAACAGACTCAAAATAGCACTTTGAATTTCCGCTTCAGAGAATGGCTGGGACAGAAGGTCCTGCTGCACTGAGGACAACTTCAGCAAGGAGAGACCTGTGAAATACTCCCAACATACAGAATGGAATGTGGAAGTGACTCTAGGGCTGTCCATTCCTTATAGTAGGAAGCAAATTCCCATGCAGAGTCCCTAGGTTTGGTCCATAGAGACCCATCACCAGTCCGAATAGTGGATCTCAATCTGGAGGCTACCTGTTGTTGCAGCTGGAGTGCTAACAAGCGGCTTGACTTGTCCCCTTAATCAATATATTTCACTTTAGTTTTGAGGATCGTGAACTCAGCTTTGTCCCGTAAAAGGTCAGCATATTTGTTCCACAAGACAATAAGCTCCCTAAGGGTAGATTCCAGTGTCTGTGTGGAAAGTGTTTGTTCAATAACAGTAATCTGCTGAAGAAGGTCAGCAGCAGCCTGTATGTGAAGATGTTTATGTCTTGAAGAGAGCCTGATAAGCTCAGCTCTAAGAAAACACTTGCAAGCCAACCATTCCAGATTCCCCTGCAGAATAGAACCAGTTGTGCTGGGTAAATAGAGCAGTCTGGTCTTTAATCTGGTTAAGAACATAAGTATCACCAAGGAGCTGGTTAATTAACTTCCATATTGTGTCTTTATCAAGATGTGGGTTAATGGACAGCCGGGCCCACACCAACGAATGATCAGAAAGGACCCTGGACCCAATCTCCCCTTCCAGCACCCCCCCCCCAAAAAAATAGACTGACTAAGTAGAACATAGTCAAGCCTGGAATAAGAGCCTTGAGCAGAGGAGTAATACATATAAATTTTATCCTGAGGATGCAAAATCCATCATGGATCACATAGGCCCAGTGATTGAATCATGTCCTGTAAAGAATGCTGGACAGGGGAGAGTCCTGCCACGGCCCTACCCGACCAATCCAAATTGGGAGTTGGGGAGACATTCCAATACCAGCAAATAACTAATGGGGTAGGAGAAAAGGCAGATAAAATGGTAGTCAGTCATGAAGAAGGATAGATCAGCCACCGTGGGCCTATAAATATTACCCAGGACAACATCTGTGTGATTCAAGGTCCCCTTTACAAAAACATATCTGCCCTGGGGATCTGAAATACATTAGCTATGTTGAAAATTGACTGACCATGAAATCAGAATGGTCACCCCTCTTCAAGCCCTGGCACACCCCGGTGCAAAGACGTGACCCACTGATTGCTTACAAAGTAAAACACCTTCCGTTGACAACAGATGGATTTCCTGTAAAAATGAGACCAGACAGTGATTATGCTGTAAATGTTCAAGGATCTGGTGCCTTTTGGTGGGAGACCTCACCCCTTTGACATTCCACGAAGCAAATTTCAGTGGATTAGCTCAACATAACAACAGAATAACACACTGTCTGCTAATGCAAAGGAAAAAGACCCAAACTCCATGAAAAGCTCCACCAATATAACACACCCCCAACCCACCCCTCCCCAACAACCAGAAACCCCCTCAGAAAAGTCACCCCTCCCCAACCCCCACCCCCACCCAACCAATATCACCCCTCTATGGAAGAAAAATCCCCCAGCCAGAAAAAGACCAAGATAAGGACAGTGGGAAAAACCACCCCAGCATCTTGGCTTGTGCCAACCCCATCCGTAGAAGCATCAGCAGCTTCAGTCCTTGCTCCTGCCCACTTCCCATAAAACCAATACTAATAAACAATTCAGGCAACAAGGCTTTCCAAACAACCCCTGCCATCAATATCCCACTCAAAATATGACCAATAAAGTAAAGGGGCAAAAGGAGAGGGAGAAAAGAGGTAGGGGGACCTCCCCCGCCCATTAGGGCCTCCAGCTGAACCACATCTGGTCCACAAAATAAGCCCCCATAGGATTCACCAAGAAGGGATAGACCAGACAGGAGCTCCACTAGAAGGGATGCCAGCAGCAAACCCAGCTCACAAACAGCCCCAAACCCCACATACTGCTAAAATAAATGAATACAGTAGCAGTACACCAACAATTTCCAGAAATTGAAGAAACGAAGGGTATAATCCCTAATAAAATGCCTCTTCAAGGAACCTATGTTAATACAAAACACTGAACTATAAAACCTCGAAGTACTACACACCCAATCTAATAGAACTAAAGCAGACTGTGCATAACACCAGTAGGATTCAAATGAACAGGGTCCCCTCAGCCCCTCATAATATCTACAGTATGCATAGAAACAGTCCATACAGTTTATTCTGAAGGCAGCCCAGGAGAATGGGACACCACCTTCTTTATAGTTCTTCCATGCTGTGAACTGCATAGGATTAGAAAAAGGGGAAAGTACACAAGAGAATACTGCCGTAGAAGAACAGTTCCCAGTCATATGAATCATACAGGGAGTCCCTCAGTGACTTGAAACAGGATCTTACCCACACAGTATCTAAATTCAAAAGTAGATGACACAGTGCCACCCCAGTCCTGAAGCAGAAGAAGAAAGGGTAATAAATTAAACCATATCCATTCGCTCAGGGACCATGCACAAACAAACAAAACAGAGGGCCCTAAAGAGAGTACACAAATATAGACAGGTCAAAAACCATATGGAGAGAAGTGAGAGGGCCCTGTTCCAAACCCAAGCTGAAGTGCAAGGTGACGAAGACTGTACCAGGTTGGAGCCATGAGAAGGGAAAGCTGGGTCTCAGAAAGAAAAGGCAAATTTGCTACCAGACTGTGCAGTGTCTGTAGCATGCCAAGCCCCTGGCCTAGCACCTCTGCCTGGGGGACAAAATGTTCAGCAGCCCACATACAGAACACAGTAATCCTGAGGGAGAATAGAACATATACCAGCCAGCCATGTCTTCAGGTGGTAGAGAACAAGTCGGGCAATAGTCGCTTCAGTCTGGAGCTTGCCTGCTCCACAGCTGCATAAGTGTGCCAAGTATCTTTACAGTAAACTTGCAGTCAGGCTGGGTATAATACCCGAAATTTCACTGAAGCCGCCAATAGTTTCATAACTAGGAGATGAAATGCAGCTCACTTCTGATGGGTCGCTGAGGGCAAATCCTGTGACACTTGGAATTTTTGACCCTCTCAGGAAATTTTCTTAAGCTCTCTACACCAGGACGGAACATGTTGCCTGTCCAGAAAATTAAGTAGCATTAAAATAAATGCCCATTGAAGAGAGCCTGGAGGTGGATGGGGACATAAAGACCAGTGAGCCCTTTCTACTATATAGGAGGTGTTGTTAGGTGAGGGACTCACAATCCACTCCAACAGTTTCTGGGCAAAGAGGACCGGAGATGTAGTTTCAGCTTCCTCTGGCAGTCCAAAGGTGACCAAGTTATTGCTCCTGCTCTGTCCCTCTAGGTCTTCTATCTTGATTGCCATTTTACCAAGCCTTTGATGGAGCAGGACCATCTCAGGGTCAGTTCTGGCAAGCCAACCCTCCAAGGAAGTAACCCCCCGAGCTTCCACATCCCTAATCCTCCTCATGGTGACACTGAGATCCATTCTAAGAGATTTTAATTCTTCTGAGAGGGTTTTCATGTATTCTTTAAGCAGCTAGATCTCAGCGAGGAATTTGTGTTCTGTAAGAGGGAGAACAGGTGCAGTAGCAGTCCTGGAGCAGCTAGAAGCAGAACCCTGGGCCTTGGATTTCTTGCTGCTTTTGTCCAGGGTAGGAGGAGGCATGTGGTGCAGTGGGGCCTGCGCATATCGGAATCCATCTTGGGCACAGGAGTAAACTGATCCACTCAGAATGAATACCAGACAACTCTTGCATAGTTAAGGAATGAATCAACTGGTATTAACACTCAAACTAGCCACAAAATATAACAAAATTAGTGAAAATGGGCAGGAGCAGTGGAGGAGTGCAGCCACTAAGTCCGAGGCATCATGTGCCCCAAGTTTGCTTTCCTAAGAAGAATGTTATATGTTTTTTCAAAGTTTATATCGCTTAATCAACATGTTTGAAGCTCTACTCTATTAGAAGGCAGGCAGGGTCACAGACCTTGTAATATTTATTATAATATGTTTGAGGTGGAAGGGAGATGTTCTTTCTGGAGAAGAGTTATGCATTTTTGAACTGTTATCACTTTTCTGGACACGTGGACACAGTTGGTCATTAATAAGACCTATATTATGTGTTTCACTCGGGATCACTGACTCTTTACATATTTTATTCTTGATTCATGTTCATGCTGTGAAGCTTATTTATATGGACTATTGTGTAATTCTTATGGTTTATCTGGACTATATTACTATACACCCAGCATGAATAATATAGGACATAGAGTAACTCATCTTTCTTATGATATTCCTCACATGATGGTTTGCATACCTTATACTAATGATTTTGATGTTAAACTTTTTGTCATGAAAATGAATAAACATAAATTTTAAAAAAAGCAAAAAAAAAAAGAGTAGGGCAACATAGACCTGATTCTCAGTTACTACTGTGCACACAAAATGGATGCAAAGACCACTGTCTGCCACACTGTTTGTGACCATGTGCTCAATGTGATCTGATATACTACTCCAACACCAGTACAGTTGTTGGTGATTGCTGGGAAGAGGATGAGGTAGTACATGCTATTGGCTTGCCAGCCCTAGATGGTACCCTCTAAAATCTGGACCAGTGATTTCAATTTGTGCCACACTTACAGGAGGGACTCTTTACCTTGCAGGATGAGCATGCCTTGACTCATAGTACAGTGCAGTGGTGGCACAATGGAGAAGGTACAAGACATCCATTTTGCAGCAACTCTGACCCTGTCTGTGAATCAGGATCACTTTCTGGAGCCATTAAGTGAAGCAAAATAAGATCACTTAATGTGACTCTCATCCTCCCCATACTGTAACCACAGACATTACAAGGTCTCCAGCTCCCCCCAATAAGCTCCCCCCTTGATATCAACCAAGATTCCCCTATATCTACCCCATGCATGCTTGAAGTTCACCACTGTTTTCAGTGTTCACCCCCTCCACCTTTTCTGAAAGACTGTTCAGGCATCCACCACTCTTTCAGTGAAGAAGTACTTCCTCACATCTCTCTTGAAGTTACCACTTTCAGCTTCATTGCATGACCCCTTGTTCTCATACATCTTTTCCTCTGACAAATGCTCCCATCCTGTACCTTTTTAACCCCTGTGAGGTATTCATATGTTTTTATCATATCCCCCTCTCCTTTCTGTCTTCCTGGGTGTACATATTGAAGTCCTTCAGTCTCTCCTCTTTGGACTTCTAAGGCAGACCCTGCACAATTTTAGTTGTCCTCCTCCTGATTGCCTCCAAGCTGTCTATGTCCTTCCTGAAATGGGGTCTCCAGTACAGTACATAGTACTCCAGGTGCATCTCACCAGCAATCTAGACAGTGGCAATACCACATCCCTCCTTCTGCTGGTGATACCCCTCCCTATACACTCCAACATTCCACTGGCCTTACCCACAAACTTGTCACTTTGCTTCACCACCTTAAGGTCATCATATGATTATTCTCAGGTCTCTTTCTTATTTGGTGACTGTCAATATCTTTTTTCCCAGTTTGTATTCCACCTCTGGGTTTCTGTGCCTCAGAAGCATGATTTTACATTTTTTTGCAATGAAACCAGCTGCTATGCCTTTGACCACTCCTCAAGTTTTCTCAGGTCTCTGCACATTCTTTTCACGCCACCTAGAGTGTCCACCCTATTGCAAAGTTTGGTGTTATCCACAAAGAGACAGACCACCTCTTCCAGCTCATTTACAATGTCATTTATAAAGACAATAAAGAGGACTGGTCCCAGTACTTAGCCCTGTGGCACCCTACTGGTTACCCTCCCTTCTCTGGAGTGAACTCCATTTACCACTACCCTTTGTCATCTATCCCCTTAACCAATTTGTTACCTGGTTTATCACTTTTTGACCTACCTCTAAGCAGCCAGTTCCTTTAAGAGTCTCATATGTGGAACAGTGTTAAAAGCCTTACTTAAATTTAAGGCTATATCCACCACCCAACCCTGATCTATTTCTATGGTCACCCAGTCAAGCAAATCTATTAGATTTGTCTGACATGACCTCCTCCCCATGAAACCATGTTTCCTCATATCTTATAACCTATTGGCATCAAGATATTATACAATCCTTTCTTTTAGCAGTGACTTCATTAGCTTCCCTCTTAGTACCATTGAGTGTACCTCATCTGGACCCATAACTTTTTCCACTTTCAGATTTTTGAGTCCCTTCAGGATTCTGTCCTCTGTAAAGGGACTTGTGTCTCCCCCTCCAGTGTCCCTATTGCTTTTATGTGGCCTGTCCCCTTCCCTTTCCTTTGTGAAGACTGAACAAAAATATTCATGCAATATATAAACCTTTTCCTGATCCTCCTCTGCACAGTCCCCACCTGCTTTTCTTAACTTCACAATTCCTCCCCTGGTCCTTCTCTTTTTACTTAAATGACCAAAAAATGTATTGTCCCCTTTAGTTACCCTTTAGGCAATTCTGTCCTCTGTTTTCACCTTTGTGCTCCTCAACACTTTCCCTGCATCCCTCTGTTTCTCTTGATATACCTTCCTATCTTCTTTCCTCTGCATCTCTTAATAATGAGAGGCCACCTGGGGACCAGTGACCACTGTGTAGTGTGGTTCAACATAAGGAAAGCAGTGAAAGCAAACCACTCTTTATAGGTACATCAGGGAGCGAAGGAAGTCCAAGGGAGGGATAGTGAGGCTTAATAAAGGGGAAGGGGAATGGGCAGTGGGTGACTGTTAAAAGGCACAGATACTAAACAAATATTTTTGTTCAGTATTCACAAAAGAGGAGGTGGAGGTACCAAAACCAAACAATAGAAACACTCGGGAAAAGGGGGTTGATACCAGTCCTGTCACAGAAGAAAGAGTTCTGAAAGAAATCTTAAAACTGAAGATGGACAAAGCAATGGGGCTTGATGGGATTCATCCTAGAATTCTAAAAGAACTAAAGGTAGAACTAGTGTCACGACTGACTACCCTCTTTAACAAATCATGGGAGGATGTGGTGGTACCTGAGGACTAGAAGAGGGAGGATGTTATTCCACTTCACAAAAGTGGGAGCAGGGAAGAGGCAGGAAACTACAGACCTGTTAGTTTGACCTCAGTGATAGGGAAAATGATGGAAACACTTCTGAAGGAAATAATTATTGGGTACTTAGAGGCCAATGGTGCACAGAAACCAAGGCAGCATGGATTCACAGTAGGAAGGTCACGTCAGATAAATCTAATTGATTTCTTTGACTGGGTGACCAAAGTAGTAGACCAGGGATGGGCTATGGACATGGTCTACCTAGACTTTAGCAAGGCATTTTATACAGTCCCACACAAAAGATTAATATACAGGTTAGCCAGCCTGGCAGTGGGTCCCAAGATGGTAGCCTGGGTAAAAAATTGGCTGGACAACAGGACACAGAGGGTAATAGTAAACGGAGTCCACTCTGAAGAAAGGGGGGTTTCTAGTGGGGTGCCGCAGGGTTCAGTACTGGGACTGGTCCTCTTCAATGTCTTTATAAGTAACCTTGCAGAGGAACTGGAAGGAAAAGTATGTTTCTTTGCAGACGACACAAAGATCTGCAACAGGATTGATACACAAGGTGCAGTGGAAAAGATGAGAAGGGACTTGACAAGGTTGGAGGAATGGTCAAATGTATGGCAACTTAGATTCAAGGCAAAGAAGTGCAAAGTAATGCACCTGGGAAACAAAAACACAGGGGAAGAGTACACAGTGGGGGTAAGATAGTAACAACAACAAAAATGGAAAGGGACCTGGGGGTAGTCATATCAGATGACCCAAAGGTGGGCAAGCAATGTGAGAAGGTAATGAGGAGGGCTGGGGGATAATGGGATGCATAGGGAGAGGCATCACCAGTAGAAAACCGGAAGTTGTTATCCCTCTGTACGGACAGCTGGTGAGACCCCACCTGGAGTACTGCGTACAGTTCTGGAGACCTCATCTCCACAAGGACATAGGCAGGATGGAGGCTGTCCAGAGGAGGGCAACTAAAATGGTGCAGGGTCTACACCAGAAGACATACGAAGAGAGAATAAAGGAGCTTAATATCTATACCCTCAAGGAAAGGGGGGGCATGATAGAAACTTTCAAGTATCTCAAGGAAATCAACAAAGTCCAAGAGGTCAGCATCTTTCAGAAAAAGAGGTGTGCAAGAACAAGGGGGCACAATTCGAAGATGGGGTGGGGGAACAGCTCAGAGGTAATGTGAGGAAGTATTTTTTCATGGAGAGGCTTGTGGATGCATGGAATGGCCTTCCTGATGAGGTTATGGAGTCAAAAACAGTGGAGGAATTCAAGAATGCATGGGACAGACATAAGGCAATTCTACTGGGGGGTAGGAGGAAGTAAGTTGTTCATTAACTAGGATCTGCAGCTTATTCATTAGGTAGGGAAATGGGCAGACTAGGTGGGCCAAGCGGTTCTTATCTGCAATCAAATTCTATGTTTCTATGTAATTCCAGAAGGCCACTCTTTTAGCTTTAACCTTTCAAGCCCCTTATTTTGAGAACCATAGCAGTCTCTCTTTCCTCTTTGCTTTTACTCATTTCCTTTGTGCAGAGGTTCATTACCTTCACTATGCCTTCCCTAAGTTTAGCCCACTGTTCTTCCAGCTCATCCAGGTCATCCCCCTTGCTAGGTCATCTATAAGGCATTCACCCATTTTTTTTAACATCTGCCCTTTTAAAATGAAGGACCCTTGCCATTTTTTGGTTTGCTTTTACTGCTTTCCTTATGTTGAACCACACTGCACAGTGGTCACTGGTCCCCAGGTGGCCTTCCAACTTCACATCTGTACTGTAGTCCCTGTTAGCAAGCACAGGGCCAAGTATTACACCATCACAAGTGGTCTGCCTGACTACTTGAGTGAGGAATGACCTCTGTAGAGAGTCCAGGATGTCCCTACTTCTTGCTGAAGCTGTGAATGGCAGAGTCCACTCTACATCAGACAGACTGAAGTCCCTCACCAACAGCACCTTCCCTTTTCCTGCTACTGTGCCAGTGGCTTCAGTCAGTGCCTTGTCTTAATTCTCCTCCTGGGTTGGTGGTGTTCCTTTATCTCTGCTACAGTCTGTGGGGGGACAATTTATGCCTCACTGATTTCATCCACCACCCACATGGCTAGTTTAAATGTTCCTCAAAGTAACATTTAAACCATTCACTGAGGACTGTGATTCCTCTCCTAGATGGATGCAGGACATCACTTCTATATAGGCCCTTATCCCTCCAAATGGATCCCCAGTCTCCAGTGTAGTCTAATATTTATTTTTTGTACCATTCCTTCAACCAAGAACTGAAGCTGCTGGTGCTGAGATCTTTACCCCACCATTTTCCCATTGTAGACAGGCAGCACCTCAGTGAAAGCCACTGAGAGCCCTTCCTGCCTAGGATCCCTCACTAGTTCCATGAAATCCCTCTACACAATCCCAGAGCCAAGTCATTAGTCCCCAGATGATGTCCAGTTGCCCCATCTGCCATGCCACCCTAGCAATCCTTAGGATTTGCTTTCCATCCCTCTTAGCCAAGGCATTGGTCAGGCCAATGTCAGCCTTCTGGACTTTTTCTGGGGGGATCCCAGATTCTTACCTCTGAACGGGTGCGTGACCTGGGAGTGGTGCTTGATGACTGGCTGACCCTTCGATCTCAGGTGTCGGCAGTTGTCAAGTCAGCCTTTTATCATCTTAGGAACATTGCCAGGGTCAAGCACCTTGTTCCGTCCTGTGATCTGCCTGTGTTGGTCCACTCCTTTGTGACCTTGCACCTTGACTACTGCAACTCCCTTTACTTAGGGCTTCCTGGGGTTGATATCCACCGCTTGCAGCTTATGCAGAATGCTGTGGCACGATTGTTAATGGGGTCTTCTCAGGCTTCCCATATTACCCCAGTGCTGCGCGATCTGCACTGGCTGCCTATTCAGTGGTGGATCACCTTTAAAGTTGGTTTACTGACTTATAAAGCCCACCATGGACTTGGCCCTTATTACTTGAAAGAGCCTCTAATTCCCTACAGCCCTGTGTGACAGCTCTGTTCGGCTGACTAGGGGTTGCTGGAGGTTCTGAGGGTGACTTTGAAATCCTCCAGGGCCCGTGCATTTATGTTTGCGGCCCCTACCCTCTGGAATTCTCTACCCCATCAGCTTCAGGAGTGCGCGACCATGGGGGGATTTAGACAGGCGTTTAAAACTTTTTTGTGGTGACAGGCCTATCAGTGACTCATTGTTGTATGGATCTGTTGTGCTATTTATTATTACATTTGTTGTTTATGGAATTATGTTTTAATTATTGTAAAGCACCTTGATATCTTGAAAGGCGCTTAAAAAAGAACGTTTATTATTATTATAATACTTAGTTGTCACAGTGGAAGACATATTGGATAGTGTATGGCTTTCCATTTACAACAAGGCTATTCTTTACATGAGTGGTTACTATGATGACTGCTGACCTCGAGAGTGAAGCGCTTGAAGCCTTGTAGCCTTCATAGTAATGGATGTAAAGATTAGCCTTATTGTAAACAGAAAAGCCATATACTTTTCTTTATAGTGTATGTTCATTCCCAGTGCTGATTAAATATCACAAAATATGAGGAAGACATGTCGAGGCATTAACATGTTTTACTGTTAGGCATTCTGACACAGTATTCACACAGGCTGGTGGTTGGAAAAAAAATCTAAATGAGAATAAACAGTTGTGGTCTCCTGGGAAGCAATAGCAAAACAGCAGCTCCTCAATGACAAACAGACAGGGAGACAAAAAAGGGAAAGATAATTTTAAAACACTTAAAAAATTGCTGATTTTTTTATAACAGTTCACAGTGAGCAACACGGTGCCTCGACGAAAAAAGCCACTCAGTACAGTACTTGTGACCTCTACCCACCGCACCTCAAACACCACTTCACCGCTCACCCCTCACCTCCAGGTCAACCTTTGGAGTCTAACAGACATTGGCTGTCAGCATTTACCTAGGGTACCATAGTGCTCGTGGACAACACAGTGTGACATCTGTACTGAAACAGAATAAAATGTTGTTCTTCTGCATTACAGATGTCACTACTGCAGCAGAACCACATTTTGAGCCTCAAGGATTTCTGTTTAGAACTACATTCTAACATTTACTATTTCCAGGTTAGCTGAGTTCCTGGAAGGCTGGAACCCAGCCAATTGTATTGAGCTATAGTATTTCTGTCTGCTTATCCAGTGACAAATTCATTAGCAACAGCACACATTCTATGATGATTTAAAAATATTCCATGATTAGTTAATACCTGACTTTATAAATATTGTTTTGTGCGTTCCTCAAGACACCAAGTCCTGGAATCCATCCCAATTGTGTTGTAATGATCAGCACTGGACTGTGGTACTGGCTGGGCAGTTTTTCAGACTAGCTGCAGTCACAGTTCACCTATTCAGGGCTGCAGCACAGCTGTTTATCAACAGCGGTTGCAGCCCTCAGCATCAGTTCACACTGAGCTCGAACATGGTTACCTCTTTTTACATCAACAGAAAATCGGCCTCTCTCTTGCTTTGACTAACTCTCTCTCTCTGGCAGTGGCATGGTCTGTCTCCTTCAGCAGTTGCAATCAAGTCTCTCAACCATCTTCCTTTTGACTGTGATCAGGTCTGTCTCAGCCTTTTCCCTTTTTGCTTTTCCCTTTTCTAGCTGTACAGGCCTGCAGTTGGTCCTCTTTTTCTGGATATGGAAACCCAGGCAAGCCTCAGATGCTGTGGCTCCAGGTGGGAACTATGCCTCTGAGCTGTTTCCTTCACTAGAGCCAGAGCCAGACACAGACTGCTAAGTTCTGGAACAGCCCCTGCAGTTCACTGTGGAACTTTCATTCTGTGATGGTCCTTGGAGGTATTAATCACTCTGTACTGTCCTGTATGTCTGTCATCCAACAAATGATTGGCCACAAACTCAAGCTAGAATCAATGAAGTCCTCCAGTATCCCAAGAACTCTTTGTCAGTCCCTTCCCAGACTCTTTCAGCTTGATTGGCTGGACTGCAACACCTGTCACTGTGGTGGTGGGGGTCAAGGTGCACAAAGACAGTGGTGACACTTTTAACAGTCGAGCACAGGCCCAAAAGCTATATACTTTTTACAGGGTTCCTGCTCTGAAACAGCCTCTATGCCTCCTGGTATTGTGTGCATCACCACACTTTGCAGTCCTTTTGGGTTGCAGGGATGATCAGGAAATCCTTGCAGCTATCAGCAGCACCAAGGCACTTAGTACATTAGCAACAGGTGGCTGCCTTTGATAAGTGGTGGGAGCTGATTTTGTGTGCTGGAACAGGATGCACAGAAAACTGTAACACCCCCCTCACTCTCTAGGTGTCCATGTTTTCACCAACAAAGTTTTCCGTGGATATCCAGGGTCATCCCTCCTCTGTCCCTGATCTTTGTTCATGATTCATGGACAGGATTGTTCATAGTTCATGAACAAAAACATGCACAGATGCCTGAAAAACCACAAAACGAGTAAGACTAATTGGGAGAACCAACCCATTCTTCACTTTGGTAAATAAAAGAAACTAAGATTCTGATTTAAATATTTTAAATTATTTCAGGTAGCAGCCACGACTGTCTAGCAAACACTACTTAGAGTTATCATCAGAGACTCCCTCAAACAGATGAGTCAGTGCAATAAGGCATATAGGAATGCAAGCAAGATGCTGGGATGTATCAGGAGGGGTATTGATAGCTGAAGGGAAGATGTAATACTCCCCCTATATAGATCCTTAGTGAGGCCACACCTGAAGTATTGGGCCCAGTGCTGGAGTTCTCACCTCAGGGAGGATAGAGATAGGCTAGAAATGGTGCAGCTCAGGTTAACAAAAATGATTCAGAGCCAAGAGGGCAGGTCCAATGAGGAGCGCTTCAGGCACTGAATATGTGCTTGCTGGAAATCAGAAAGGAGAGGGGAGATAAAATAGAGACTATCAAGTTCCTAAAAGGAATTAATAAGATGAAATGTGAGGAAATAGCTTGAATACTAGTTCATGGTCATGTGGACATGAGTAGAAACTAACTGGAGGGAGGCACAGAAAGGACATGAGGAAGTATTATTTTACACAAAGGGAAGGGGAGCTATGGAACAGACTGCCTGTCATAGTGGTGGGTGATAAAACTGTTGGTAGTTTCAAGCATGGTTGGGACAGAATGAAGGGTATAGTGGTTGCTTGGGATGGCAGAAGCTGGGAGGGGAATGGGGAGGAGGATGGGGAGAGCTAATATTTTGAAGAGACAATAAATTCCAGGGTTAAATAGTGAATTTGGGCAGACGTGGTTGACTGTTGTTTTTTTTCCTGCATCATTGTTTATGTTTCTATGTCTCTATGTTTCCGTGATCTAAATGTACAGTACTTTTAGTGTCCATGCTTGACAAACAGAGAGTGGTGGTAAATGGTGTACAGTCAGAAGAGATGCAAGTCATAAGTGGGGTACCTCAGGGATCAGTCCTGGGGCCAGTCCTCTTCAATATCTTCATCAGTGACATTGCAGATGGACTGGAGGGTAAGGTTTGTCTGTTTGCAGATGACACCAAGATCTGCAACAGAGTAGATGATCCAGATGGGGTGGGCAGAATGAGAAGAGATCTGGATAAACTGGCAAAATGATCATAAGAGTGGCAACTGGGGTTTAACACAAAGAAGTGCAAGATCATGCACATAGGGAAGAGAAACCCTGAAGCCACCATTAGGTTGGGAGGGGGAGTTGCGGGCAGTCACAAGGGAAGAAAGAGACTTGGGCATCATCATCACAGATGACCTGAAATCATCCAAGCAGACCACTAAAGCAGTAGGTAAGGCTAGGGGGATGTTGAGGTGTATTAGTAGGGGTTTCACAAATCGTAAGAGGGAGGTAATAATGCCTCTCTTCAAGACACTGGTTAGGCCCCATCTGGAGTACTGAGTGCAGTACTGGAGGCCACACCTTCACAAGGACATTAACCAAATTGAGGCAGTCCAGAGAAGAGCAACCAAAAATGGTGCAGGGACTGCATCAGAAAACATATCAGGACAGATTAACAGAACTCAATACGTATACCCTGGAGCAAAGGAGGGAGAGAGGTGATATGATTGAAACATTCAAACACCTTAAGGGCATTAACAAGGTGAAAGAGTTGAACATGTTTCAATAAAAGAAAAACAGCAGGACAAGAGGACATAGCACGAGATTAGAGGGATGCCGATTAAGGGGTAATGTGAGGAAGTGCTTTTTCTACAGAAAGGGTGGTGGATAGATGGAATGGCCTACCTCAGGAAGTGGAGGATATGAAAACAGTGCAGGGCTTCGAACAGGCTTGGGATAGGCATAAGGGAGCAATACAGATAACGATGAATAGATAGGCCAGTGACAGAGCAAATGCCAATGGCACATTCATAAGGTAGAAAAAGAAATGGGCAGACTGGATGGGCCTTGTGGTCCTTATCTGCCATCAACTTCTATGTTTCTATGTTTCTATTTTTCTGTGACACAGACATTATCCTTTCCCTGCTTTGACACAGAGAGAATGAGATCAGCTGTGTTTGCTGAAAGAGCTGATTTACGAATGTGTCTGTCAGCACAATGTTTTGAAGTCCAAGCACTTCATGCCTCAGCAGTGTCATTATCAGACTGGCTGATTACTGGTCAAGCCCCTTGTAGACTCTCCTGTATTGGATCACTGTGGCACACCTCTCAGAGTCCTGTATCGTAGCAAAATGCTTTGCCTAGCAATAAGCATAATGAGCAGCCGGCTGATACTGAGGCTTATTCCAAAGCCAGAAAGCTGCTGTTTTAACAGGCTGGGAACATGGACAAGGGATTGTACATCTCATGCCTGTTTCAGGCATGTTCTGATGTCATTGTGTGTTGACTTCATTATTCTGACACTCCCCAACTGTAAGGAGGCTTAAAATCTAGCCTCATTTCAATAGGCAATGCTCTATGCATGAAGGAAAAGCTAGGAGCCATGCAGTGTGAAGCTGGAAAGAGAGGTAATACCTCATTCTCTCTGGGAGACTATGTTAAAGCACAATGTCTAAATGTTAAAACAAATACCATGTTCACACCTTTTGTGGCTCAGTCTTCTAGGAATTGCCCATGTAAAGTACTGTACAGTGGTGTCCCCCAGGATGAAACACAATTCTGCAGCATTTTGCAGCACTTTGCAGAATGCTGCAGAAAACCTAATGAATAAAGCAATGTAATTTCAGTGGTAATTAGTCCCCTTTGTCATTCAGGAAAATGTGACACTGCCAGGATGAAGTGAATGCTACAGTTTCCTGCATGGCAAAGGGGGCTAATTTCCATTGAATGTGCATTACTTTATTCAGTAGGTCTGCTGCAGCATACTGCAGAGTGCATTAAGTGTGTATTTCATCCTGGGGGATGCCACTGTACACCAGTCTATAGCAAGATGCAGTACAATAATAAGTAAGCAAGTATTACTTTCTGTGTTTGTGGATCACTGCTTTGTGTACTGAGGTTATAGGAGATAACTAAGGTAATATACTAGCATCTGGTATATCTTCAGTTTTTGTTAGGTATTGTTAGATGGTTTAAACAGGATCTCGAAGTGTGGCACAGGGTCCAGGTAAAATGATTGTATTAGAATTTTGCAGTATTTGCCACAGTGTGTTTCTGTAGTATTTGCTGTCACTGAAGTGTGGCTAAGCACAGTGCGGTTAAACTCATCAATAACAGAGGATATGTAAATAAATATGATATAATAACTGGTCAGCAATTTTTTCCATTGTCTGACTGAGTCATAATTTGCTGTTATAACCTGCGGGTTATGATAGTAAACACACGCCACGTCAGTGAAACAAGAGCTGTATCTTGATTGTCTCTTTACTCCTCCTGGGCAGGCTTACTAGTTACAGAACATGGTGACTCCTCCGTCCCACTTAGCGAGGAGCCAGCATACCGAAAGTGTGTACATTTTTTTTTGTTTTAAACACTTTTCTCCCTTAAAGTACATCCCGATGTATCTGGCTGATCCTGCCGTTTAAAAGCTGTACCGGAGAAAAACTGCCACTAGGAATGGCTCAGACGCACTTCAGAGGTAAGCGCCATCAGGAGGGGACAAACCAGAACCCAAAGAAATAAAAAATACTGCAGAAAAAGGAAAATAAATAAATCAAAACCTGACAAAACAAATGACTGTCAGTTAGAGAGATAGAGAGAGTGTGTGTGTGTGTGTGTGTGTGTGTGTGTGTGTGTCGGTATGCCTGTGCAACTAGTAAAATTAGTGTGGCAAAAAACTGCTGAACAGCAATTTTAAAAACTAAAAGATGGGGAAGTCTGCTAAAACTCAAATTTAATGGTTGCCTTCAGTGTGGGATGCTTTAATAAACCCCTCAGGCATTTATGTAGCATCCCACACCCCGGGCAACCATTAAATTCTCGTTACGTGCACTTCCCCATCTATTATTCTATATGTATATATTTATTTTTAGATACTCTGCCACACCCAGAGGAAGGCAGTTTCCTAATACCCCAAAACATCAGTGGCGTTGTACAAATATCTGTTATTTATTTATAATGGGAGGGCTTTAAGCCCGAGGTTCAATGGGCGGAGCAACAACGTCACTCCCCCATCGGGCTTAAAAGGAAACTCATCCTGGACCCCTCCAGGATTAATTTTTCATTGCAGCCAGAGGCTCCATCAGCTGTTCCTACTCTGCCCTCACTTTGCTTGTTCCCCACCTCAGATGCTCTGCTGTATGCCATGCAGCTTCTGTTTTCCTCGCCTTTCATTCATGCTGCCTCAAGCTCCTACTGGGATTCAGTTTCGTTGGTGGCGGGAGGCACATCTCTCTGTCAGCCTCCAGCCCCCAGCTTTCTTCATTCATCTACTAACCCGCACCCACACCCGACGAGTGGCTTGGACTACTGCATCTGTGTTTCCTTCCCTTCATTTCCCACTGTTTGCTGCCTGTCTCTCTTCTTGCTGCTTCCTTATACCTCCTGCAACTGTTGCTGGTCTGCCTGCTTGCCCTGCCCGATTGCCTGTCCTGTACTTGAGCCTCCGGTGCTCTCATCTTGGGGGACCTCCCTGGTTCCACCTTACTTTGACTGTCCACTGCACCCAGCTCTGCAGCTTGCTTCACCTGCTTCTTTTCACTCTGTGGCTTCTGCCACTCTGGATGCACTGTCTCCACTCTGCTGTATTCTCTGGGGGCACCCTTTCTCGCCTCGCTTCCTGGTCTGTTCCTCTCATAGCACTCCATGCTTCCTTGACCTTCACTTCTGGGTTGGGGTGAGGCTTCTGATTTTCCTTGCCTTCTGTAGCATCCTTTCTCCCTTTCCTGGTCCTTGCTGCACCTCGGCCCTCCCTATGGCGTGCAGCTGCTGTTTGGCCGGTGTTGGCCGTAGTTCCGGTCCTTCTCACCTGTCTGCCTGGGTCTTGATTGCAGTGTTTCCTTGCTTTCTCTCGACCCTTCGTCTCTCTCCACGATATTACCTGAGCTTGAGCGATTACCATGGGCTCTCCGTACCTCCGGAGTACGTTTGTGCCCTGCATGTTGATTTAGTACTTCAGGGTTCACTGACACAATCGTTTCTTGGAATGTGGATGGTGTTGGGGATTCCGTTGTAGATGATGGCTGTATGGCCTTTCTATTGAGTCATGTGATTCCCGATAAGTGCTATATTCTGTCCAGCATTGTTGTATCTGGATCTCCTACTTGGGACGGGAGTTCACATGCGTGCTGCTTTATGCACCATTGATTATCTACCTCACTTATCTACTGTTCACACCGTATACCTGGGATCATGGGGATGGCTCTGCAGCTGCGATACTGTTTTTCATTGCCAGTTCTTTTGCAGCATTGCAGATTTTTGACTGGTTAACGACTGCCATTCTCTATCACTTCCCACTCACTCTCACCGCTGATCTCTTGCAGTTCTCATCCGGTGACAGCCATCCTGTATTCACTCCACTCTAGGCCTATGGTTACCCTTTCTTTTGGGCATACCTATCATTACCATATCATACTTATCATGACTCTTATGCTGGCTTGTTCGATCTGCCGCTCTGTGTCCTTTCCTTCGTTCCTCCCTCTGGTGGGTGCTCTCCTTCCTTCCTTGTCTGGTACCTTCTTTTGGGGTTTCCCCTATCCTGTATCTGGCTACCTATCATTAATCGTATGCCACCTGATCAACCCACGGCCCTCCTGCCGCATGTATCAGGTGCATGACTCCAGTCATCATTCCCCAGTTATTGTCTTGTACCAGACTTCAGGATTTACTCCCCTCATAGCTTAACTTCGTCATCATTCATCCATCACCAGTCGTTAAGGATTTACTCCACTCATGGCTTCCATCTATCTTCGTGCTTCCATCTTTCATCATGCCTTTTCTCATGCCAGCCATTACAAATTCACTCCACTCATAGCTTCAATCCTCATCCATCCCTGTTACCTCGATTTGACTCTCTCTTCACTCATGCGCCGTGCCTTCCTGTCAGTCGCCCTTTGTTAAGGGCTCGATGGAGGATCTCCACTATCGTTCAAATTCCTTTTCAATTTAACTTCTGAATCTACCTCATTTTGAGGAGCTTAATTAATCATATCACTCTATTCATTTCCAGATCTACCTCCTTTCAAGGAGTCTACTTGATCACATTGCTCTATCGAGCATACCACCGAAGTCCAAGTTCAAATTTCAAGTTCATCTCCCTCATTCAAGTTCATTTTCATGTTCCTTCCTGTCTCCTCTTCCTAAGTCTTTTCATATTGACTGCTGCACGCCTGTGGCACTCATCATCTTCAGTCTGAAGCATCCTCCGTCTTCTCATGAGTACATCAGGATACCCTTGCTCCTCTGACTTCTACATGGATCTAGGCCTTCTTATTGTCTACTCGAGCATACCCCTTATGAGTCCCTGCTGCCTCATGTTCCATCTTCGAATTTGGGCTTTCTTTTGGGGTTTTTCCCTGTCCCATCATCATCCTTCCTACTCATCTCCCTCTCTTTAATGAATATCCCTCTCATTAATGAATCCTTCTCTTTAACAACATATGTCCTCAAATCAAACATTGTCAGCCTGGAGGGAAGGTGACCTAGGCCTTGGAATCCCAGAGTTTTCCTCCTCAAAGGGGGGTTTTCCTTTCCTCTGTGCCAACGATCATAATATTAGTTAGAGTTAGTGCTTTCTTTGGTTAATTAATTAGATTCTGCTGTTGGATGGAGGCGGATGGTGGCCCCTGGCTTCCCCCTCTCTCCTTAGGAAGTAAGTCCTTATCATCTTCTCAGAATTCATTCATTCATCATCCTAGCCTCTTCAATGCTTGACACCTTTGGGTATTCATTTTGGGCTTCTTCCTAACCTACCTTTAGCTGACGCAATCATTCTTGCAGCACCTGTAGGGGGGAACCCTCTTCTAAGTTTCCTTGCATCATACCCCTACAGGGTGGTATATCCCACGGATAGACAGGAGGAAAGCCACAAAGCAAATCAAGTTACACAAGCATCATCTCATCTCATCTCATCCTGTTGCATAAGCACATTGAATTGGAGGGCTTTAAGCCCAAGATTCGATGGGCGGAGCAACAACATCACTCTCCCATCGGGCTTAAAAGGAAACTCATCCTGGACCCCTCCAGGATTAATTTTTTGTTGCCCACCAGCCACTGCTCCTCCTCCAGCAGCTCATCTCTCACCAGTGGGCTTCTTCCTAACCTACCTTTAGTCGATGCAATCATTCTCGCAGCACCTGTGGGGGGGCCCTTCTCTAGGGTTCCTCGTGTTGCACTCCTACAGGGTGGTATATCCCATGGATAGAGAGGTGGAAAGCCACAAAACAAATCAAGTTACACAAGTATCATCTCATCTCATCTCATCTCATCTCATCTCATCTCATCTCATCCTGTTGTGTAAGCACATTGAATTATTGGTTGCAGTTTTTATCAACCTACAAACCAGGTTTGTCAAATGCTATGACAACTGGCTGATGTCATATCAACTGGGAACCCAGTTATTATGGAGTGTCATACTAACCAGGTAATCAGTTGATAATGCTGAAGCTAACTTTCACTCACATCTCCTATTTCAGAAATAAAAAAAAAAAAAACTCTTCAGACTGTGTAAAGGTAAAATAAATACTGGTGATAATGTAAAGATGTATTTCTGAAATGCTGTCATGCTGCACTGACTAATAATTTCCACATCATTCCACCTAGGTGACCAACATCAAAACCATTTACAGAGGTAAATTTCCACGTTGGCTGCAGCATGAGGTGGGGGGAGAAAGTTCAATTAGTATTTAGTATTTAGTAGTTCTAAAAGAACTAAGGGTAGAACTAGTAACGCCACTGACTACTCTCTTTAATAAATCATGGGAGGATGGGGTGGTACCTGAGGACTGGAGGAGGGCAAATGTGATTCCACTTTACAAAAGTGGAAGCAGGGCAGAGGCAGGAAACTACAGACCAGTTAGTTTGACCTCAGTGGCAGGGAAAATGATGGAATCACTTCTGAAGGAAAGAATTGTTGAGTACCTAGAGGCCAGTGGGGCACAGGACCAAGGCAGCATGGTTTCACAGCAGGAAGGTCATGTCAGACAAACCTAATAGATTTCTTTGACTGGGTGACCAAAGTAGTAGACCAGGGAGGGGCTGTGGATATGGCATACCTAGATTTTAGCAAGGCATTTGACACACTCTCACACAAAAGATTAATATACAAGTTAGCCAAGCTTGAAGTGGGTCCCAAGGTGGTAGCCTGGATAAAAAACTGGCTGGACAACAGGACACAATGGGTAATAGTAAACGGAGCCCACAGTGAAGAAATGAAGGTAATTAGTGGGGTACCGCAGCGGTCGTTACTAGGACCGGTCCTCTTTAATGTCTTTATAAGTGACATTGGAGAGCACCTGGAAGGTATGTCTCTTTGCAGATGACACAAAGATCTGCAACAGGGTTGATACACAAGTTGGGGTGGAAAGGATGAAAAGGGACTTGGCAAGGTTAGAGGAATGGTCAAATATATGGCAGCTCAGATTCAATGCAAAGAAGTGCAAGGTAATGCATCTGGGAAACAAAAACACAGGGAAGAGTACACAATGGGGGTGAGTTAATAACAACAAAAAATCGAAAGAGACCTAGGAGTAATTATATCAGATGACCTAAAGGTGGGCAAGCAATATAAGAAGGCAGTAAGGAGGGCTGGGGGGATACTGGGATGCACAGGGAGAGGCATCAACAGTAGAAAACAGGAAGTTGTTATCCTTCTGTACAGACAGTTGGTGAGACCCCATCTGGAGTACTGCGTGCAGTTCTGGAGACCTCATCTCTGCAAAGACATAGACAGAGTGGAGGCTGTTCAGAGGAGGGCAAAAACAATGGTGCAGGGTCTGCACCAGAAGACATACGAGGAGAGACTAAATCAGCTTAATATGCATACTCTTGAGGGAGAGGGGGGACTTGATAGAAACTTTCAAGTATCTCAAGGGAATTAACAAAGTACAAGAGGGTAGCATCTTTCAGAAGAAGAAATGTGCAAGAACAAGAGGGCACAATTTGAAGATGGAGGGGGGACGGCTCAGAGGTAATGTTAGAAAGTATTTTTTTCACAGAGAGGGTTGTGGATGCATGGAACAACCTTCTTGAGGAGGCTGTGGAGTCAGGAACAGTGGGAGAATTCAAGAATGCATGGGACAGACATAAGGCAATTATAGTGGGGGGGTAGGAGGAAGTAAGCTGTTGATTAACTAGAATCTGCAGCTTATCCATCAGGTAGGAAAATGAGCAGACTAGGTGGGCCAAGTGGTCCTTATCTGCCATCAAATTCTATGTTTCTATCTTTCTACATATGTGCAGCATGACAAGTTGTCAGAAATGTATCTTTTACATGATCATTGGTGTTTCTTTTACTTTTACACAGTCAAAATAGTTTTTTTTATTAGTGAAATGGGAGAAAAGAGTGAAAATTAGTTTCAATGATATAACTTTCTCTATTTTTATGAATGAAGTCTGTTCTTATACTGCTGATAAACACTGCAGACCAGTAAATTATATAAAATAAAATGTGCACATGTGTATTATTCTTTTCCTTTTCACAAATCTTTGGTGTGTGATGTCTTTTTAAACTCTTTGAGCTTCCGCTGTGTGAAAAATAAAACTCATAATACACATGTGCACATGCATTATCCTATATCTAATAAACTTGGATATGATAAATGAGTGAGAGGTATTTTGTCCTGTGTCTTGTAGGAAGTTTATAATGATTTACACAGGAACGAGCTACTCTGAAAAAAATATATATTTTGTCAATTGCAATACCAGTGTCATCCAAAGAAATGGAGGAATGTTAACAAATTCCTGCCATATGGTTTGGGTTGTACTGGAAAATGGGCTAACTTTTGGCCCAGTGCGTCTACCTGGTTGCCAAATAAATAAATACTTAAACAAATAAATAACTTATAGTTCATCAAAGCTTCGCCAGGATCAGTTTCAGTTCTCAAACTAAATTATGCAATCTCTTATCAAAGCTGTAAACAATGGCTACTTTGAATATTTTGTTTTTGTTTTTTTAAAGTACAAAAATAGTTTCTTCTCATGTATTTGGGTAGAGGGGGGACATGGACAACTGCCAAGTGAAGAACAGCAGCTTCACATCATTCTGCAGAAGGGAAAGGTAAATGTAGTTAAAACTGTCTTCTAAACTGCACAGAGTTGGAAAACATTGACAGCATCAGCCGGCAGATGAAGAGAGGAGTCCAGTGATACCACTCTTGCTGCATCTTGGTCTCTAAGAATTCAATATGGGACAACAAAATAAGCAAGGCGGTACCAGTGCAGAGGGAGCCAGGCTGAAAGAGCCATGGCCAGGCACCAGTAAAGAGCAACTGCTGTCCTCCACTGAAGAGGAGCCCTCACGGCCCACTAATGCTGCATTACTGAAGGCAATCCAAACTATTGATAAGCAGGTCCAGGACTTCCAAGATCAGCTAAAGCAAATGGACAACAAAATAATGAATCTTATGACCGATACACAGCAAGCCTCCCAGACAGCCGACAAAGCCCTCACAGTTTCTACAGGGCTAGTGAAAGAAAATGCTCTATTGCAGTTGGGCAGAGGTGCATATCACCTCTGATGCCACTCCACAACTCCTACGCTGTTCTGGTTGAGTGGAGTTATCACATGGGGCACCTGCAGTGGTTGACAAGGTGGATGCAGGGACCCTCCATAGTAGACACCCCAGGAGGGGAAGGAGAGGGACCCAAGAAGAGAAGGAAGCAACTCCTAGTTGGGGACTCTGTTATTAGGGGGGTAGAATTGGGGGTGGGTAAGGGTGGAGGGAGAGAGGAAAATTGCCTACCCGGCACCTCAGTTTGGAGGGATAAGAGGCAAATCCTGAGGATCACAGAGCAGCAGCACAAAAGGGGGAGATAGATGTCATTCTCCACCTGGGGACAAATGACCTGACTGACAGTGAGGTTGGGGCAGTGCAGAGGGAGTTCACGGAGTTGGGGCGGGGTCTTAGACAGGTGTCATGCACGGTAACTTCTCAGAAGTGCTACCTGTTTATGGCATGGGAGATGCCAGGATGCTGCACATTAGGGGATTTAACAAATGGCTGAAGAACAGGTGCAGAGCTGAGTGTTTTGGCTTCATTGGTGACTGAGGACCCACCAGGAGAGATTTGGGTTTGTGCACAAGGGATAGTCTGCATCTGTCCGAGGGGAGACCAGGATCCTGAGTGATAGGTTTGAATGTTTCATTGGCAGGCATTAAAACTAGCCAAGGGGGGAAAGTGGAATTATATAGGAAAAATTCAGCCACCCCCTCCACCCCACAAGTCAAGGTAGACAGACAAGAGGATACTAAGGATGAGGAAACACAAAGGACTGAAACAGAGGGCAATGCCAGGGGAGACACAAGGGGATGGGATGGGACCAGAACAAATAGGGGCGAAGCCATCAAAACATGGAGGATCATGTGTACAAATGGGTAACCCATGAAGTGGGTGCATGAGGAAGGGCGCCATGCATTACAGCGACACCTTCCTAGCACAATCCACTCATGGCGACCGACAGATAGGGTGACCGGATGAGGGGGTGGGTGAACTAGGTGACAGGATGTTGCTATATGTATGAGCTCAGGGGGGTGGGAGCGAGCATGGGCTGGGGGGGTGGAGAGGCTGTAGGCAGTGGCACTGCAGTCATTGGTTGAGCTGCAGCATGGCATCAGGGATTGGGCAATGGCTGGAGTGGCTGAGGTACTGAGTTCGGGTCGGCTGGTGTGATTTTGTGCGGTGGGCCGAACCTTTTTATTTTATTACTTTCATCCCACTCCCCAACACCTCACAGAGTTGAGAATCCTTAAGTAGAGGATGCAGGGCGCAAAGCCACCCGCGAGGGGTGAGTGTGGGGAGGTACAGCCCTCCCACAGAAAGCAGTAAAAATATGTCTTGGTTCCATTGTGCTGGTGCGCCAGAGTTGTCAGAGTGCCGAAAATGTGTTCGGCACTCTGACTGAGCGATAACGGCGATCGCCTTTAGTCATTCACCATTATCACATAGACCCATACAAATGCCTGCATCCTGGGTAACAAGATCCTTGACCTAGTCGCATTGATGGCAGAAGGAGAACTAAATATTTTGGCAGTCGCTGAAACATGGTATACAAAAAGCCATGACTGGGACGTTAATATACCTGGGTACACAGTCTACAGGAAAGACAGGGACTGAAACACACCTGGATTCACCAGTATGCAGCCCTAAGCAACACAGGAAGTAAAAAATCTACAAGCCTGGATTTTCCCTGCTCTTCTGGAGAGAGTTGCTGTTTAATGGTTCTGCTGGCCCAAGGGCTGTCCCTAACCTTATTGGGAATCTGTAGTCATGTGACAGTGCTGCACTTTCCTAAGTGCCCATAATTTGCAACTAATATTCCTTGGACTCTAGGAGACATTAGTGTCTCCTCTCATACCTTGGTCTTGAACCCCTGCTTTGGGAACAGTAGCCCTTCCACTAGGCCATCCATTAGACCCATGTTACTTGGTACCTAAGCTGTCCTTATCTCTCCGCCCTCTGTGTGCTATCTCAAACTACAAAATTAAATTCCTCTATCCTAATCACTTCTTGGGCCTTCTTCTCCTATTTCTGTCTTTTTCTCTTCTGGGACTTGAACCCACCACCTCCAGCATGATCAGATCCTCATCTCTATCTTTAGGTTTCATCTACCTTTCCCTCTTGTCCCACTTGCCCTATGTCCCCTTAGTCAATCTTCTTAAAATAAATTTTATCACCTAATCATGACCTCTTGGACTTTGAACCATTCACCTTTGGTCCCTAAAGCTGCAATTCTTCCTTTCTCCTATTCTAACTGTCCTCCTATAGCCTAATGCTTCTGTGCTCCTTAAAACCCTTCTCCCTACATCTCAGCTAAACAAATTTCCTAATCACCCTGTCCTGACCTCCTGGGCATTCAACTGCTCACTTTTTGCTCCCAAAGGCAGCAACTCTTCCTTTTTCCTTCCCACCTGTCATCCTGCAGCCTGCCTTTTCATCCTTCTTATAATCCTCTTCTATATACTTTAGATAAATTAATTACAAGCTTGCACCCCCCCCCCCCATGATTTGAATTGTTTACCTTAGCTCCCATATGCAGTAGTTCTTCCTCTGCTCTATCCAGCAGCCCTCCTGCTAGCTTACTTTCCAGCCCTTCCTCCTCCTCTTTGGTCAGTCTTTTTAATTGAAACATACTTCCCAATCGCCCAGTCCTGATCTCCTGGGCTTTGAACTGTTCACCGCTGCTCCCGTAAGCAGCAACTCTTCTGCTGTCTTAAGCAGCTGTCTTCCTGAAGCCTGCTCTTTAGTCCTCCATACATTAATAGGGATGCTTTCCCCTACCAGGTCATAATGTCACACGCTTAGTAGTGTATGACATTATGGCTAACCCAGGATAATGCTGTAGGCAAGAGCGAATGGTGCAATACTGCGTATACTGCTGTATGCGGTATTGCACTATTTGCTGTTTCCCAGGCAGAGGATAAGACCTATGCTGGGAGTAGATTTCACTGAGCAGCTGCCATGGCTCACTGGACTGAGCCGCAGCAGCAGAAACCCAGGTGCTGTGTCTGGGACCAGGTTTGATTCCTGAACCTAGAAACTGTTATTTTTATTTTACTTAGTATGCTCTTTGAGGTAATCCCCCCCCTCGGAGTTAAGAATCTTTAGTGGGGGGTGGTTTGGGAGCCTCCCACAGAAAAAAAACTTATGCCTCATGGCAGAAATCACGCTGTATTGTACGAACATACTCTTGTGTTTGACCATGCTGGCACTGCTGTCTAACTACGAACATCACCTGCTTGGCCTACTAGTACACTTCTTCTCAATCCAGCCCCCCCCCCCACTAGCACCCTTTCTCCTGTCCTATCCTCTTACTCCTATTCCTCACTGGAGATATTGAATCAAACCCGGGCCCAACAAATACCCTTATCGACCACACTGATAATATCTGGGTGAGTCATTCCAGTCTTCATATTGCTCATCTGAATGTCTGTAGCCTCCCTTCTAAGTTTCCTGAGCTTGAGGCATGGGTATCTATTTACAAACCCCAAGTGCTAGGTCTCTCCAAGACCTGGTTGAAATCATACCACACTGACAGTGTTGGGTAAGTTACTTTTAAAAAGTAATCAGTTACAGTTACTAGTTACTTTCAACTATCTGTACTCAGTTACAGGTACTTATTACTTTTATATAAAAAGTAATTAGTAAGTGTAATGCATATTACTTTTCATAATACTTTATATTACTTTTGATAACATGGTTTTGTTTACTCAATGAATATAGATAGTTATGTGCTCATGAAACCCCAAGAAGTGTATAGAAGAAATAAAACAGATTTTGAAGATGATGAATATGTTAGTTTATAATGCAGTACCCATCTGACTTTGTCAGCCACAACAATGTTTGCATTTAAGCACAATCTCAGAGCTTTCCTTACCTCGATGGACAAATGTGTTTGTTTTGATCCCTCTTGAATCCCATGCTCCTAACCTGTTCTCCTCCCCTCTCCTATTATGTATTATAGGCACTTGCGCTTTTTTTATTCTTGGTTGTTTTTTGCTTTTATGTTTCATGTTTGTTGATACTGTATAACATTGTTGTTCTGATGCCAATTGTAAAGCTCTCTAATTACTGCCTAGTCACTTAGCTTGCCCTGGCTCCTGAGCTGTTTTCCCCCACCTTCATTCCTTATCCTGCACCCTCTGTTCCTGTAACACTTACTTTCCCAGCCCGCTCTCTTCCCTTCCCACTTAGCCATTTCTCCAGTACCCCTGTCATTACCCCTCCTTTTCCTGCCCCCTCCCTCTCCTGCTCTTTGCGCCTCCTCCCCTCTAACCGCCCTCCACTCCCCTCTCTGCCGTCTTCGCTGTTCCACCGCCCGTAACAGGTTGCTACCTTGTACCGCCACTGTAATCCTTCCGCCACCCTTCCTTCCTTCCTTTCACCTTCTGCCCCTCTCCTGCCAGCTTTCCCTCCTTCTTTTATTCTTCCCTCTTCTCCCTATGCTCAGTCCTCACCCCTCCCTCTCTCTATTTATCCCGCCTCCCACCAGTTTCGTGACTCCCCTCTCTCTCCTGCCGTCTCGTAGTTCCACCAGCTCGGCGCGGGTTGCTACTCTACCCGCCAATGCCGTTTTCACCGCCTCGCCTCTTGTCCTCCTCCCTTCTTCTGCTCCTTTCTGCTCTTACTAGGTGCACTCTATCTTTCTACCCCACTCATTTCCCTATCTGTTCCATGCCCTTCATCCCTTTTCCCCTATATCCTGCCCTTCCCACCCTACCCTTCCCTCCCCATTCCTTTAGTTCAAATCCTCCTCACCCTTGCACCTAGTCCCCCCACTGCCCTCCCCTGCACATCACCCTCTCTCCCTCTCTAATTTTTGCACCCATAGCTTCACTGTCCTGTTCCCTGACCTCTCCGTCTCTCTTGCCGACTCCCGGTTCCACCGTCCCGGCCACAGGTGGTAACCTTCTCCCGCTAATGCCGCACTTGGCGCCTTAACCTCACTCCTGTCCTCCCCTTTTTTGCTATTTGCCCTACCACCCCCTGTCTCCGTCTCTCCTGCCCTACCCTTACACCTGTCCCCTACCACCTCTCCCCCTAGTTCTCAACAACTGAATACATGTAATTTTATCCTTATTGCTATGCTTGACTACACTGTGTGACTTTGTCCTTTGCAAATGTATCCTGCTCTGTGTAATTTCTTATGTATCCTGCAAATGTATCCTGCTTTGTGTAATCTCTTATGTATCACTGTGTTCTGTAACTGAACCTCCCGGGTCGTGCCTGAAAATAGTCACTTGTTGGCTAGCGCACTTACCCGGTCAACAAAAACTAAATAAATAAATAAATAAATAAATAAAAACAATCCCATTACATTTCCATAAATAAGAGCTCTGTTAACAAAAAGAAAAATAAAAAAAAAATAAACACATTTTACACTACTGCTGCCCTCCTCAATATTTTCCCTTCACAGCTGAATCCTGATTTTACCAGCCACTGCTGTCCCTGACCTTTTCATGTACATAGGACCTTCCCCTCCCCTCCAACACACACACACACACACACTCACTCACTCACTCACTCACTTACACACCCTGTATCTACTGCCAGTGCTCTTGGTGATCTTTCCCACACAGCTGTATCTCCTGACAATGTCAGCCAGAACTATCCCTTTAAATCCCACCTTTACCCCACCATCACATACCTGCTGCATCTTGCACATGGTGATCTCTTCCACATCTAGCCTACTGTATATTCTCCTCCTAATTATGCAAGAGCCACAACTACCTCTTTAAATTTCTATAATAAAATCCCACCCTCACATAGTTCCCCTTACACTCACACACATGCACCCTACAGATCTACTGCCTTTCTTGGCTTTGGTGAACTTTTCTCATTTCCCCAAAGCAGCCTGAATCCTAACTTTTGGCATTGACAGCCACAGATCCATCCTACATTGCATATAATAAATTCCACCAGCGCACATCTGCTTACTCCCAACACATAGTTTAAACACTCTTTCCCACAGCTGAGCCTTGACTTGCTATTGCCACCGAGATATGCAGCCCAGAAACCAGCTCTGGGGTAAGTAAATCAGATTCCTGTATGTCTACAGTGTCAGCCAAAGAAACAACCACACAAGCAGAAGTAATAATAATTTATTACAATACTCAAGTCAAGTATGTGACAGAGAAAATCACAAGGGAGTTGGGTTCACACCAGTCTCTGGAAGAATGCAGAAAATCTCAGTGAGGAGCTGGCTTACGGAAAGTTATATATCATAGATAACAGCATGGTAACAGAGGTAATATTATAGTTACGGATATGAGAAACATAATGTGTTGGTTTAACATTATAAACAAGGTGGATACAAGGCATTCTTCCTTAGGTAATGACTTAGGAGACAGAATTACTAATGAGTATAGTATGAGACAAAGAATATGTCTCCGTCAGCATGAAGCTAGACAAAGAGAAATGCTGAATGACCATAAATACACGTGACATGCTAACCTAAGTGCAAGACGCACACTACATATGATTATATGAGCATACAAGTTTATAAGGGCATACGGTCGATTCATGGCAGTTTAAAAGGATGCAGGCAATTAGTTCCAGTCACTGAGTCGATATTTCATGTTTCCGCTGTTACAATAAGTCGCGGACACTACACACCGCTGCAACTATTTCTCTGCAACATTCTGTCCAGCAATGTACGGCGACCATGTTTTTCTTGTGAAATAAGTAATGTATTTGGAACATCAAGTAGATAATGTGTTATACAGGTGAAGAAGCATATTTCAGATTGAAAGCAATTTTTGGAAATGTGTTGTTTCCATTGTAATGAAAGCAAGTTAAACTGCTTGTTTCTCTACTGCCCTCTGGTGTTCTAACTAGGCATAGCTTTATTAATTACAGGTGAGTAGAACAGGAATTTACCTGAGCACTTACAGGAGTATTTAAGCAAGCTTTTCCAACTGCATTTCATTACTGCATCAATGGTGTACGTAGCGACACAGAAGGGCAAGCTGAAGCTTGCTTTGGATAAATTTTTGTACATGAAAGAAAAGAATGGTGCCAATCAAAATACAATTTGGCGATGTGAGAACCGAACAAGCAGAGCGTGCTTACACACTAAGGGGGACTCCATTGTCACTCCCCTAACTGTGCACAATCATGCACCGACACATGGTAGGGTTGAGGTTCTTACTGCCCGTTCCCATATGCGACAGAGAGCATGCGAGTCTGAAGAGCCGACAAGAAATGTTGTTCATACTGGGCTACAAGAAGTGTCCGTTAGGCATGCACACCTACTACCATCACAGGAAACCTTGCAGCGAGATGTGCGTCACCACAAGCAGCATAGGTTTTACAATATGTATTAATTTTTTTAAACTTAGCTAACAGTGTTATTTTGTCCGGACGGCAATTACACCGTAATATTATATCCGCGACGATTTGTCCGGGGACATTACCGCCGTACACGGTTTATAAGTATATACAGTACTCACTGATGATCCAGAAGAGTCATCTTATCATTAATTAGGTAGATTATATATAGAATATATATATATATATATATATATATATATATATATATATATGACAAACATAATGCATTATACTAAGGTGTAATAGATGTTGCATGATATAATTCTATAAAGATATAAACATTAGCATATATTAGCAGCAAAGCACATTCCTGGCACCAATGTTTATACGAAGGGTGCCCAAATCTACATATTAGTGCAAACGAGCAGTATCACAGTATAATAGACCAAGAATACAGTGTAAGGTGTATGTGGGTTGATGGGGACATAACCCAGGTGCAACAGACACAGCCATAACAAAATCTGCCATGATTATTATGCTACTGCTAGTATGCAACAACTAAAGTCAGACAGCGTTACTTACATTCAAATTATCACACAACACAGTTGTTACACTCCAGTACATACCCCTTCGATAAGGATTTTCTTTGAAATGGGTCGGGTGATAGTGATAGACCTGGCAGGTGGGCTGGTGGATGGCCAATCAAGCAGCCTGATATGGCGGTTCAGCACATGTGGTGTTGGTGGAAATAGGCCCTGAGCCCTGCCTGCAGATGGATTACTTGCCCTTTTCCCCTACAACAGCTAGGCTGGCTCTGGTTCCCTCGGGGTTCACAATGGCTACTATAGAGGGCCACGACTGACAACATGCATTGTTGTAACTAGCTATCTATAAATTGTACATCAGCTGGACAATCTGTTGCCCCCTCAAACAAATGACATATTTCTTATAGTGATTCTTAGCTGTACCATGCATAAGCAGTATAATTTGTATATCAATTGTTGCAAAGTGATATATTGATTATTATGAACTGGATCAAGAAAATTGAGGAAGCTGATTGGCCAAGAAGTCTTTAAAGCCGTGATGATATCGGGCTACATGCTCATGGCTTCAAACAACCTCTGCCTATCAGCCTCCTTACTTGAAATGAACTCCTCCAGCAGCAATGTTCTCCATTTCCCTCAGTCTGCCAGAACGCCTGCCACAGGGAGGAGCAAGTCCGACCTGCATACAGCGACACTACTTAAAAAGAAAAACAATGCACAGCCCCAATTACAACAACAAAATGGCAGCCAACTGCAGCAAAAAGAAAAGCACTCTGCTCTCCACATTCAAAAAGGAAACTGCGGCTGACTGCGGCATACAGAAAACCATTGTCTTGTCCAAAACTGCTGCAACACCCTCAGCCCAATCCAAATACGACAGTGACCACAGCCTGACAAAATGCTTGTTTAACAGTATCTGTTTCAAATCTTACAGCACAGGACTTGAGTTCTGTGCTTCACACAGTCCCCCCCAAAAAAACATGTGCTGGCTGTACCAAACTGAATGGGTCGCACCTCGACCAGAGTCAGTACAGAGCGAGTGTCAGCTCCAGTGGAGCACTGCAGTGTTTTAGCTCCAGCTCCCACAGCCAGCATCTTTCATGTATTACAGACCAGCAGCCCTAAGAGCTCTAAACATAAACCACGATGCCTCACCTCAACAGCTGTCTCTCTTCCCTCACAAGTATGGAATAAGCAGTAGGGTCAAATTAAATCTCACTATGTCAGAGATAAAAAAAAAATACCTTTTGGCACCTTGAGGAGCTGTGATGCAGGTCGCTAGGTAGTTTCTGAGTAAAATGATTAGGGTACACATCTGTAGGCAGTTTCTAAGTTAAATAAAAGACAGGGCACATACTGTAATAATGAATAATAACTTTATTTGTACAGTGCCTTTCACAGTTATCAAGGCGCTTTGACATAAAATAGCTAAAACACAATGAAGTTAAAACAAAGTATACTTGCAAAAGTCAGTAAAATTCAGTAAGTACAATAAGATCAGTCTGAATAGGCTTAGTGCCATAAATAAGTTTTTAGGGCCTGCTTAAAGGCCCCCCCAAGGTAGTGCACTCCCGTAGCTGATGGGGTAGAGAATTCCAAAGGGCTGGAGCCACATACATAAATGCACGGGCCCCCAATTATTTTAAAAATACCCTTGAAATCTCTAGCAACCCCTCATTAGCCAAGCGGAGTGATCGCCTGGGGCAGTAGCGGGACAGGAGCTCTTTCAGGTAGTCCTGGCCCAGACCATGTATGGCTTTATAAGTCCGAAGTCTGACTTTGAAGGTGATCCACCACTGAATTGGCAGCCAGTGCGGTTCACGCAGCACCGGTATGATGTGACATGTCTAAGGAGTCCCTGTCAACAACCAGGCTGTGTTGTTCTGCACCAGCTGCAAGTGGCGGATATCAATCCCCAGTAGCCCTAGATAAAGGGAATGGCAATAATCAAAGCACGAGGTCACAAAGGCATGGATCAGCATGGGAAGACCACTGGATGGAACTAGAAGCTTGACCCTGGCAATGTTCCTCAGATGGTAAAAGGATGACTTGATGACTGCTGACACCTGAGATCACAGTGTCAGCCCATCATCAAGGATCACCCCCAGGTCCCGCACCCATTCAGAGACAAGAAGCTAGGAGCCCCCCCTAGGAAAAGTCCCATAGGCTGACCAGCCCCTGACCCCACTGTCCAGTGACCTGGGTCCATAACCATCACCTCAGTCTTTTCCAAGTTCAACTTCAGCCAGCTGGAATTCATCCAATCCTGGATTTCAGCGAGGCAGTTATTAAATATTGAGAGTGTTCTATTCTGGTTGGGTGCAAAAGACTGGTAGAGCTGGGTATCATCAGCATAGCAGTGAAACCTCAGCCCATACCATCTTACAATGTCTCTGAGGGGAAGCATGTACACTGCAAACAACATGGGGGACAGCACTGACCCCTGAGGGACCCCACATGACAGAGAGAAAGGGTCGGAGGAATAAATCCTCAACATCACCCTCTGGGTTCTGCCAGTGAGGAAGGACTTAAACCACCTGAGGACTGTACCAGACAGGCCACAGATGAACCTCAGGTGTTCAAGCAGTACCCCATGGTCCACGGTATCAAATGTGAGGAGAGATCAAGAAGGACCAAGATGGAGCGGCTTTTCTGATCTCTTGCCATCAGGAGATTATTGAGCACCTGAACCAGTGCCATCTCGGTACTATGACTCTTTCAAAAACTGGATTGTAGAGGCTCATAGATGTCAAGGGTGGTCAAATAGTTCCCAAGTTGTAAGGCCACTACCTTCTCAATCACTTTCCCCACAAAGGGGAGGTTAGAGATAGGTCTGTAGTTGGTAAGACAGTCTGGGTCTAGAGAAGCTTTTTTTAGGAGGGGTGTCACAACCGCCTCCTTCAGGGAACTAGGGAACTCACCCAATTCAAGGGAGCACCCTACTATTCATGCCAGGCCTATGGTGTTGCAACAATCCATGATCAGGGAAGCTGGGCCCGGATCCAAACTACAGCATGTAAGGTGCATACCCTGGACAATCTGCATGATGTCAATGAACTCTGGCCAGTCAAAGGTACTCAAGGAAAAGTGAGGGTAGGTGACTGGGCACTGATCAATAGTATCCCCCACAGAGTGTGTTGGTTGGATCTCCGCCCTGATGCCAGCCACCTTATCTGCAAAAAACCGAGTGAGCTCATCACACTCCAATTGTGAAAAAGCTCTTAGAAACTGCAGACAGGCTGGGTTTCACAGCCTGTCCATGGTTAAAAGAGCTGAGCCAGTCAGTTCTGAGCAGCATCAATCTCCCCGGACAGGAACTCTGCCTTCTTACAGGAGATTGTTGATTGATAGACTTGATAAATGGTACAGACTGTTACACTTGGGCAGCTGGTTCTGATTGCTCTATGAATTTGTAATATAAAAATGTGTTATTGAGTGTCTCTCTTGAGACATCCTGTGCTCCTGGGATGACCTCCCCCAGGTTTCAGTTCAAAGGACAGGATGTTTTAAACAGCAGAGCTCTGTAATGGGATTAACTTCGAAGAACTCACATTTTATAGCCTTGTTTAAGATCTGTGTTGCTTGAAGCCATGAACTAAAATATCCATTATATAACATCCTCAGGAAAGGCAGTTAATTTCAACTGGTGCTGAAAAACTATGTTGCAGCTAGGTGAGAAAACTGCAGAGTTGTAAAAAGTTCCTTTGATGTCTTGGGAAGCAGATAAAACACGCTAGATCAAAGGAAAGACTCAAGATCAAAGAGACATATTGGAAATGAGTTTTTGCTGATGTCACCTTATTTAATACACCCTGAGTGATGGGACATCCTGTGTGTATTAATTTTTATATTTTACAGGGAGGAGCTAGGTGACATCATGGAAGGGGCAGGTTTAGATACAGTTTAACTGTATTCTGTATTTCTACTTAGAGACATTCCTGTTTGGACTCTCTTGAAACAACAGCTACCTAAAGCACTGTAAGAAGGTATACATTAGATAGACAAGTCTAAGTGTATTGTGGTAGGAGTTTATGTTTGTATTTTACCTTGTTCTTTTAAGTGATTGTATGTTTTGTGATATATTGTTCTGTGGTTACATTTTACATATTTTATTCATTTTAAGTAAAACCTCTTATTTTAAAGAGACTGCCTGTGTCTTCCAAGTCCTTCCTTTTAGCCTGTGATGTATGGATGGTTAAGATTTTGACAACACCATTCATAAGCTTAATGGTATACCAAACTGGGAAAAGGTAAGAATTTATGTACGGTCTTTCACAGAGTTTCTAAGGGTTCATTTTGTATACCTGGTTAGGTGCCCATAGGCAAAAGATATCTGGCATTCCCTGAAGAGCAGAATTATCTGAGCCTGTACAGTTGGGTATGCTAGCAAGAGGTTCACAGTTTGAATCCCTCCAGAACTTGAGACCAAAGATGATTTGGACCCACAAAACAGACTGGAGGGTTACCCTGTTTACAATACTGTGCTCGGAGGTTGGTACTGTGGGAGCAGAGGGCCTGACCTGCTGAGTGGGATTGTGACACAGACCACAGAAGCATATTTTTTATTTAAGCTGTGTTTGTGTGTGTGTGTGTGGGGGCGCATATAAGAGTATGTCCAAACACTACCTACAACAACAACGCCACCTGCTGACCACAACTCAAATAGAGCTATTTTCTGAAACAGTAGTCCTACACTAACCCTTAGAAATCATTTATTTTAATATTGTATTTATTTTTACTTTCACCTATTTTGTAATCCAGTTCATAATAGCAATAATGCACTCCAGAGTGTGGCACATCATGGGATATTATCATTTCTTGGGTGCTGGACACACTCGGCCTGAGGCCTCGTGCCCAGCCACCTGAGGTGTGCTACTATTCCATGATATACCACACCCTGTCATGCACTACTGCTTAAATAAACCGACAAACAAAATGGTATTTTCTGACTTTTATTTACACAGCACATGTTACAGATATTGAACAAAATGGTAATATTAAACGCATGATGAAAATAGAAAACAGAGTTAGAACTGATGTTTCAGTCATAGGTCTTCTTCAGAAATTATCTAAAAGACAAAAAAGCAGGTAAATGAAATAAGAGAAATATATGTGAGGAAAGAAAATGGGGGAGGCTGTAGGAGAAAAAGTGATACTAGGTAAGGTAAGAATAGAATCTGGAAAATGAAAAGTTGATGATAGATTTGAAAATGCAGAGTTGAAGTGAATGAGCTGAGGAGTTCTTCAGTGGGGACTAATTAACAGGACCTAGTGGATGGTTGAAAGGTGAAAGTTATGTGTGCACACTCATTTTCATTTTCTACAGATCAAAAAAAATACTCATACTGGAGGGGCCAGTGATTTCCACTGGATCTGCGACAATTGATTCAAGGACACCCAGCACAATGACACCTCACCAGAGCCATTCAGTCTAATAACATTTTCTGTAATGACACAACTGGCAAAAATAACTCCAACATCCACCAGTAGTGGGCCTGTAACCATGTAGAAAGCAATGGTGTGATGAATGAGGCTACCTTGTAGTCGTAGCCACCGTGTTAGAGCACAGAGCTCACAGGATAAACCAGTATTATGTCAAAATTCCTAGATGTCGCAAGGCTGTATGTCTTTGCTCCAGCAGGGGTTCAAAAATTTGGGGGGGATGCCTAAGTCCAGGACTTATGGTACATTTTTGGGGTAAGTCCATATCAGGATCCAGTAAGTCACAACATTTTTCATATTATTACGAGAAAAAATAATTATTTATTTTTTCCCCCCTTTTAGGATGCTCCAGTGACAGTCAGAGAAAGGTTACAGAGAGGCAGAGAGAATATTATAAGACAGCAATAGTACTGCAGCTTGCTTCAGGCTGATTTTCTTCTGTTTCTTTTGATGGACATTTGTGACCAGAGGAATGGATAGTACCCAGACTACTGTCAAGCCAGTACTTTATTGATGGCAGTGGATCAAATTCAGAAATGGATGGTCCTGTAGTCATGATAAGCAGCTGGTTCTCGAAAGACTGTTGTGTCAGGGTTGTTCATAATTTGTTTTTAATGAAATTAGCTTTCGAAAATCCTCTTTCATGTTCACTTGTGGAAAGGGAAATTGTGAGCAGAATCTCAATGAGCTTTTGCATAGGGCCCTTCATGGAGTCTGGGCCACGTTCACCAATTTTCATTTGTAACACCAACTGGTACATAGTTTTTAGAGGTTTGGTTCGGAATCAAGAAAGGTATAACTTTAGCTACACCCACTCATCTATAGCAGAATCTTTATCAAGTTCTGAGAAGTGAGAAGAGAAAGGGCTATCTGTGATGAGTTCAATTAGTTCAGCACTGCCAAATGTTGCTAGATCTTCCTTTTCCAGTGGCCAGTTGTGATAATTCAAAATCTGAAGTAAAAACAAAGGTTTCTCTGAGAGAACACCAAACCTGTTCTGGATGTATGTGACAGTATCGTTAACAAATATGTGAAGTTCAGCTTCACTTCCAGGTGTTCCATGAACTTTTGGTTTTCCAAACATACATTCTTCTGCGTTATACTGTTCCTGGAATTTTGTAAGATATTTTCCAGGAGTACTTTTAAGTGCTTCTAGCTGCAGAATGGCTTTCTCTATATGTTCTGGTATCTCAACAATTAAGTAGTCTGCCAACTGAAAGGTTTTTGATAATCTAGCAACAATTGGCAAAAAACCTAATAAGAAATAAAGAACTTTAATGAAATGCATAGAGGTCAGTTCCTTGAGGTACCTCTTAGCTCTGTTAGCATCGTCTGCCCTGTTGTCATCCACAAATCTGTGCTCCAGATGCATTGTCACAATGTCCAGGTTTTTTTCTAATGCCACAACTGCTCTCTCTTTGCTTGCTAGCCACCTGACTTGCTTTACAGCTGTGAAATGTGCAAGATGCTTATCGAGAACTTCAGCAATTTCTTTAAGTTCTCTCCTGCGCTTTGGAGACCAAAAATAAAAACTGAAAATGCCTTTTAAACACTCTTCAAATTTGGCCATGTATTTGAAATGTTTATTTGCATCCAAAATGCAAGCTCAAGTTTGTGAGCAACACGATGAATGCCAATAATGTCTGGCAAAAGTGATTTGAGTCTAGTAATGACTCCTGTCCGTTCACCAAGATTAACTGATGCACCATCAAAATTAGCACATACAAGTTCTGGATGTGCACTGCTTGTCAGATCTGGTAATGGCAAACCCACTGATTGTAAAGCTTTCTCAATAGCATTAAATACATCCTCAGCACTTGCAGTTTCAAGTGGTAACACACATACTAGATGTGTGACTGGCAAACAGTTAGCACCTACATATCTCAGGTAGACAATTTCTTGTTCAACGATGGAGTGGTCTGTACTTCCATCTGCAAGAATACTCACAAAGGAGGCATTTTTTACCTCTTCAATTATTGCTGAATGTATTGTTTTAGCTATGTTGTCCACAAGCAAGCGGCAATCTGCTATATTCATGTAGTTGTTGCCAACATTTAAACCATTTTTACGCTGGATCTCACAAATGATTTCAAAATCAGAAAAAGGTTTCCCATTCTTTGCCACGGTATATGCAGTGTTAAATAACATTTTGTATTTCTCAACTTCTTTTGTTGTCATGTGTCTTTTTTGAAATGACTGACCCAGAGCAGTTTCTGACAGACGAATGGGTGGTACTTTAGCGGTATCCTTTAAGTAATGTTTTGTGCAAGTGATGTGTTCCCTCGTCAAATCATGCCTCTTTATGGGGTCTAACTTAAGATCTCCTGAACCTTTTACCATAGCTGAGTTAGGATCACAGATTTTGGGGTAGGCTTTACAATATATGCAGTACATTACAGATTTTTCTTCACTGTAATCCAGCCATGGAAATTCTTTTTTCCATTCAGGACAGAAATTCCTGACCCTTTTTTCTCTGTCATATCTTTGATCCTTGGTAAGGCCATTGTCAGA
This sequence comes from Neoceratodus forsteri, assembly GCA_016271365.2. NCBI lineage: Eukaryota > Metazoa > Chordata > Ceratodontiformes > Ceratodontidae > Neoceratodus > Neoceratodus forsteri. Next base: position 730,046,688 of record CM057455.1, read on the forward strand.
ACTTTTACGTTTAGCAGAACTGGATGTTGTAGCACTACTAGTGCTTGCTCCACCAGATTTTGAGAAACCAAATTTTAATAAGCTCATTTTGCTGTGAGAAACTGCTCTGGGTAAGATTAGAAGAAGTTTTTGTAATTTAGAAATGTTTACTTTAATGAGCAAGAATGGAAATACACGTGAGGTACTATTATGGCCCAGAAGTATTGGCTTAGGTTAGCAAGTTAGGGCAGACAGACAGAACACAAATGTCTAAATGACTGACAATGAGATAAGGGGTGACACTAAGAAATGTTTTATTTATCAGTCACAAGGGAAAAGAGGTGTGCTTCTGCAAACTTTTTCAGTGACATACTGATAACTTCAGAAAAATATTTAGTGACTGTAGTGAAAAATATTTAGTGACTGTAGTGAAAAATATTTAGTGACTTCTCTCTCAAACTAATACAGACCGAGGCAGGTTTTGCTTCAGCCCAGAAAAATATTTTGTGACTTCTCTCTCAAACTAATATAGATGACAGGTTTTGCTTCAGCCCAGAAAAATATTTAGTGACTGTAGTGACTTCTCTCTCAAACTAATTATAGACCGAGACAGGTTTTGCTTCAGCCCAGAAAAATATTTTGTGACTTCTCTCTCAAACTAATTATAGACCAAGACAGGTTTTGCTTCAGCTCAGAAAACTATTTTGTGACTTCTCTCTCAAACTAATATAGACGCAGGCTTTGCTTCAGCCCAGAAAAATATTTAGTGACTCTAGTGACCTCTCTCTCTCAAACTAATTATAGACAGGTTTTGTTTCACCAGAAAAATATTTAGTGACTGTAGTGACTTCTCTCTCAAACTAATTATAGACCGAGACAGATTTTGCACCAGCCCAGAAAAATATTTAGTGTGACTGTAGTGACAGAATTTCTCTAGTAATACAGACACAGGTTTTGCTTCAGCCCAGAAAAATATTTTGTGTATTTGTCTTTATTGTATCACTTCTATCTCACACTAAATAGGACAATCTCTTAGACACTACTGACGTAGGTGCTTCAACCCAGAATTATTTAGTCACTACTCTGACTTCTATCTCATTCAGACAAAATATTGTAAGACACTGATTGACGCAGGCTTTGCTTCAAGCCAAGAAAACTATTTTGTGACTACTTTGACTTATGTCTCAAAGTAAATGACTGTTAAGTGACACAGGCTTTGGGAGCCCAGAATTATTTAGTTTACTCTACTCTCAGACTGTGACTGTCTTGACTAATTCAGAGCCATTAATATTTAGAGATAATCCCCTGTAACTGTCTCAGTTTTAACTCACTGACAGACGGTGCACTCCAGGCTTGCTTTCAGACTATTTAAGCAAATAATCCCTGTTGCAATGCTGAATTCAAAAGCCAGGAACTCAGTAAATTAATTACAGGCTTTAATTTAGCTGGCCTGCTTCAAGACCACTAAACCAGTGTGCAGGCACACCCACTTGCTTCAGTCAATTAAAATATGACTGAGTGGTGGTGGTGATACTCTTCATTTGTCAGCTACTTTCAGCCACAAAATAAAGGGTTTTTTTTATCTCTAATTCCTACAACACTAGTCACCCTCTGCTCTGAAAGGACTTGTCAGTTTTTAATTTGTCTCCCCAGCCCTCTGCACAGATTGGGTCTGGACAGAATATGTACCCAGCCCTTGAGGGTCTCAGAGTCACAAGTCCAAAGTTTGCAGCCAGTAAGTATTTTTGTCAAGCCACACAATGCAGCTGTAGCCTGAGTTCAAAGTCCTTCAGTAGGCTGGAAATTTCACCTCTGACAATCGTAGCTCACTAGTAGTTAAGTACCAACCAAAAATAGCCTCCAGATTTCAAATATTAATTTTTTTGCCCACTGGTACTCCTAAAAAGTGATTTAATGCAGAGAAATTGTTAACTTGGAGCGGGATCGAAATAACGCTATGCAGTAGTGGTGACAGTACCAAGTGAACGTCCGTTCAGTCTGGTAATCTGCACAGGAGTGATGGCGCACTGAAAATTGCCTCAGATATGTGCAGAACAGCCACCACATGATCACCGTTTGGATACACATGTGATCTCCCGGTGGCTGTTCTCACAACCCTGTGTCACTCAGCGAGACTTCCAACTGTCCTGGGCATGTATGAGACATCCGATCTCAATCGGGACTTCACGAACTGCTCTGAGCTCCATGACTGCAATGCTGAACATGGTGCTTCAGAGTGCGACTGCTGAAGTGCAATGGGAGGTAAGCATGCTTCGGGGGGGGAGGGAAATCAAGGACTCAGCCAGCACTAGGAGACACTGCGAATGTGCACCCGATTGAACTGCACAGCCAAGTCCCTCGGACTGACTAGGGCTGTGCAGTTCAAGTCCAAGTGCCGATTCTTTAAGTCCCGGACCTCGGACTTGGGGATTTTTCATCCCCTGTCTAGTTCTCGTACTACGGGTTTACACCACTCTGTAGCTCTGGCAGCTTGAAATACCTAGACACTGTGACTATGCAAACCTGAATATAAGCAAGGCTACAAAAAACATCACCTCAGAGCCATGAAATGTTGCCTAAACTTTTTCTTGTGAAAAAATGCAAAAAATGGGTGCTCACGCAGTGCTTGTCAGAAGGCAGTTTTTTAGCTTGATGTTATAATAAATCAAGCATGCAGTCAGCTGAGCAGCCTTTGTTTACACTGAAACCTGAATATCAAAACACACCTGCACAATCTCAGATTCCTGTGATGTTATAAACCTCTTCAGTTTCGATCTTGAGGTTGATGAAGTTACAGGAACCTGTTGATGGATTACAGCAATCACAAAAGATGGATACCCATCTGTTATTCTATTTATATACAAACATACTAAGAAGCCAGCAGAAGAAGGCCAACCTAGTCCGCTTGTACTGTAGGGTCCACAGCTTGAACTATGCTCCCTGCCCCCCTTCCCACTCTTACCATCCTCCCTACCCATGATTTTTACCTTCCTCTATGCCTATCCAAGTCTCTCTTGAAGCTGCCCACTGTCTTCAATGAGACCACCTCTTCTGGCAGCGCATTCCAAGTGTCCACCACCATCTCTGCGAAAAAGTGCTTCCTGATCTCCCTCCTAACTCCCCCTCCAGCTTAAGTCTCTGCCTCCTCGTGTTATGGTTGCTACTCAGTTTAAAGATACCCACATGATCCACCTTATTTATCTCTTTCAGGTACTTGAAGGTCCCAATCATGTCCTCTCTCTCTCTCTCTCTCTCTCCTGTCCTCCTGGGAGTTCATGTTCAGTGCCCTCAACCTCTCCTCATATGGGAGGATTCAAGAATGCATGGGATAGACACAAGGGAGCCCTGACTACGAAAGGCAACTAGAGTGTCAAAATAGGTATAAAACAAATAGGCAGCATAGATGGACCTAGCGGTCTCCTTCTGCCGTCAACTTCTATGTTTCTATGCCTTACCCTGCTGACCTGCTATCATCTTTGTAGCCCTCCTCTGGACCTTCTCCAGCAGGTTGGTGTTCCTTTTGAGGTGTGGGCACCAGTACTGAACTCCATACTCTAGATGTGGCCTCACCATTGACCTGTACAAGGGCAGTATTACCTCATCTCTCCTACTACTGATCCCCCTAGCTATGCATTCAAGCATCATGTTTGCCCTTGCTGCTGCTTTCTTGCACTGCCTGGAGTGCTTCAGGTCATTATATTGTATTATATTACAGTAATTAGTTACTTTTAGGGAAAAGTAATATCATTAAAGTTACTTATTACTTTATTTTAAAAGTAATCCGTTACTATTAATAGTTACCTAGAAAAATAATCCGATTACAGTTACTAGTTACAAGTAAGTAGTTACTGCCCAATACTGCACACTGATGCCTCACATCAGCTACATGGTTACTCCCTCCTATGCTAGGACAGACCAGGCAGAAAGAGGGGTGGGGGTGTAGCACTGTACATCCAAGATCACATCTCTGCCACTTCCATCAGCTGTTTGAGACCCTCCTCTCTGTGTGAGTGGCGCGTTGTGGAACTAACCCTAGGAGTGGCTAAAAAATTATATTTTGGATGTTGTTATAACCCCCCTACAGGAGGCATCCAGAGTCTAGTAAACTTCCTAGATGGGCTAGACAACCTAGCACCTCCAGGAGATACCATCATACTTGGTGACTTTAATCTCAACTGGCCAAGTGCCTTTCAGCCAGAATACACATGCTTACTAAAAATGCATCACCTAAATCAAGTCATCACCTCCACCCACCAGGCATAACCCCCACTCACATAACCACACCATCCTTGACTGGATTGCAACAAGCCAGACAGATTTGGTCCTCCAGGCTGGCACCATGCCTGACTCAATTAGCAGCAGCACCCCTATGTACATAGCTTTGACTACTAAATCTACCCGTCCCCATCCAAACTTCTTTCCTTAAGAAAATTCAACTGCCTGGATCATGAAGATGTTCTCAGAGAGGCTAGGGTTATAAATTGGACTGACCTATATAACCACAGCAACATCTCATCTGCTGTTGCTTTCCTCTTTACTGTCCTGCAAAAGCTACAGGACAAGCACTTCCCACTTACAACCAGGAAGGTTAGAGGGGCAGCACCCGCTGGCTATTCAAGGAACTCTTAGCACAAATGAAGGACAGAAACAGCACATAGAAGGCCTATGAGGCATCACCCTGCCACTACTCTGGGATGCCTATAGGTGGTTGCGCATTTCCTGTAAGCTGACGGCCAAAATAGTCAAACACAAATACTACCTAACCTAACAAAACAATACTCTCAGCAACCCTCACAATTTCTGGGCCTCTATAGGGTCCCTACTCAGTCCCAAGTGCAACAAACAAATTACCCAACTCTCATACCCTTCGTGCACAGTCTCAGATCCCATTGGGATTGCAAACACCTGCAACACTATGTTCACAGACTTGTTCTCCTAGTTCAGACAACTCCCTCCTCAACCTTCCCCAGGCCTGAAGTCCCAGCCGAATCGCCCCCGCCCCTCCACCACAAATGACGTCCCACCACCACCTTTCTACTTTAGGGTTATTGGGCAAAACGTCACTGCCAAACTCTTAAAGACCCTATAAACTAGGGGAAGCCCTGGCAGCAATGGACTTTACCCCACCATTCTCAGAATTGTAGCCCCAGCCATCATTAAGCCACTTACCTTCATTTTCAATCTTGTCCTCTCGTCCTCCACTGTGCCTCACTCCGGGAAAGTTGCACATGTGGTACCAATCTTTAAAGCAGGTGATCCCCTCTCCCCTGAAAATTACAGATCCATCTCCTCTCTCACTAAGTAAACTACTGGAAAAAATTGTACACCGTCAGGTATCAGAATACCTTGATAAATTTAACCTCCTTTGTCCCCTACAGCATGGTTTCCATAAACATCATAGCACCTCCTCTGCTCTGGCCCTGTTTTCTGATCACATCCTTAGGAATATGGATATAGCCAAGGTCACAGGCGCAGTGTTTGTGAACCTATCTAAGGCTTTCAACCTAGTCAACCATGACCTTCTCCACTCCTCCCTACTTCACTTAGAATGCTCCCTGGAAACTGCTGCGTGGTTCCTTAGCTACATCTCTGGCAGATCTCAGTCTGTCTTAATAGGCAAAAACCCCTCTTCCAATATACCTATTCATACGGGGCACACCAGGGTTCCATACTTGGCCCACTACTCTTTTCCCTGTTTGTCAATGCTCTCCCAGCAGATAGCCTCAACTGTAATGCCCTCCTTTATGCAGACGACCTTGTCCTGTACCATTGCGACAAGTCACTCAAATCAGTTTCAGCCACCCTTTCCACACACCAATGTTTCCTCACGAACAAACTCCTTGTTAATGTAAAAAAGGTGAAAGCCATGCTCTTTGGCTCCAAACCATTCCTAGTCAAGTTCGCCAAATCTGCCTTCTCCCTTCTGGTACTCACCCCATCAGGCCCACCCCTGGAAAATGTTCTTACCTTCAAATATCTAGGTGTCACTCTCGACCCCTCCCTTACTTTTGCTGAACATATAAATAACACTCTGCAGAAAATTCACCAAACGTTAAGTGCTGCCTACCGTATCAAACAACTCTTGTCCCTTGAAGCTCGCCTTGCTATTGCACAAGGGAACTTACCACCACTCCTCAATTACTCCCCCCTTGTCTACTCCTCTATGCCCGTTACCCTACACTCTGAACTAAATACAACTTACAACTGTATGTGTCACTTTGTTCTTCTAGTCCCCCATTCCACCCACCACTGTGTACTATATCAATCCCTAGGGTGGCTCCCACTACAAGGTCATTTTGATTAAGCCTTGGGCTGCCTAGTGGACAATGCACTCAGGAGCAAACAGCTGTCACCCTGCGCTTCACTGTTAACAGATAAGGTGGTTTATAGGAGCCTCAGAGACTCCCCCATCCTTCCACTTATGGTCCCACATACTACTACTGCTATGGGAAGTAAGGTCTTTTCTGCCTCCGCTCCATCCCTATGGAACAAGCTACCAATGTCTGTTAGCTTGTCCCCCTCCCACCTCTCCTTTAAATGTAACCTAAGATCCTAACTCATAACCTAATCCACTTGCAACTGTTTCCCTGCATAGTCATAAGGTCAAAATCTGTTCCTGCCTTGCTTATTTCTGCTCTTCTTTGTATCCTTGCTCCCTAGTACTGCTGCTCACTTGTCCTGCCCTGCTCTCCTATCAGTCCCTGATGCCCTGTCTCTCTGACAATGTCTCTTGACCTCTGTTAGGCATGTTAGCTTATGTGAGTTGTATTTTTTGCCACATTTAGCATGTATCTACTGGCAGCTATTTGTGTAATGGCCTTGAATCGTCCTGTTTAGTGCATGTGTTCACCTTGTACTGCTTCATAGTTGCTTTGTATCTTTATTAGCTTAATTATAGTGTATCTGTGATGTGATCATATCTTTGTATTCTCTGTATTTTACTACTTCTGTAGAATGCTTGCTGCCACCTGTGTGGCCTGGGTCATGACTGAAATTGGTCCTTTGGATCAGCTCACTCACCCGGTTACCAAAGACATACATAAATAAATAAACAGCGAGGACAAAAAGGGAGCAGGGTTAGCGATCAACCTGTACATCAAGGAATGGATCAAGGTGACTGAGATAAAAGAAAAGCAGGGAGTAGAAGAGGCGCTGTGGGTGACACTGGAGTCAGTAAATTGCACCACTATCTGCACAACAGTTATCTACAGATTCCCCATGCAAGGGGAGAAAACAGATTGGGTAATACTAGATATCATCCTTAAAATGGCAGAGGAAGGAGAAGTGTTGTTGGTAAGGGACCTAAATATGCCTGCTGTCAACTGGAGCACCTATGCTACAGCCACATCCAGGAGTAATGTCATTCTGGATGCCCTGCAAGGGGCATGCCTCAAGCAACTTGTGGGGGAACTCACCAGTGAGGGGTGATATTGGATCTGGTGTTCACAAATGGAAGCAGAATAATGGCTGTATCGGTGGGCAGCCACCTGGGATCCAGCAACCACCATACAGTATGGTTCAGGGTAAAGACAGTAGAAGAATCAAGCCACTCTAAAGGCAGAGTTCTTGACTTCAAGAAGGCTGACTTTACTAAAATGGGTGAATGTCTCAAGAAAACACTGGCACAGGATGAGGAAGGGGGAGCAGAGGTACAGTGGGAAAACCTCAAGAGAGCCATAACAGAGGCATCAAACCTTTGTGTGAAGCTAGTGAACAAAGCTAGAAGAAACAGAAAATCATTATGGTTTTCAAAAGAAGTGGCAGGGAAGGTCAGAGAGAAAAAAAAACCGGCACTCAGGAAATACAAGGAAATGCAAAGGGAGGAACTCAAGGAACTGTATCAAGCAAAGCAGAGGGAGGTGGGTAAAGCTGTCAGAAGTGCAAAGGCCAAAACAGAGGAAAGGATAGCCCAGACAGTGAAGGAGGGAAAAAAAACCTTCTTCAGGTACATAAGGGAAAGAAGAAACTCCAAGGGAAGGATAGTGATGCTCAGTAAAGCGGGGGGAGAGTGGGCGGAGGGAGACCTGGAGAAGACTGAGATATTGAATGATTACTTTTGCTAAGTATTCACAAAAGAAGGGTGAGGGGGATGGACCAATATTAGTAAGCAGACACTCACAGGAAAGGGCAGTGGACACCAGTCCATTCACAGAGGAGAGAGTCCTAAAGGAACTCTTGAAACTGAAGGTGAATGAGGCAATGGGGCCAGACAGGATACATCCCAGAATACTAAAAGAGCTCAGAAAGGTGATACTGTCACCACTGACAGCCCTATTCAACAAATCATTGGAGGAGGGAGTAGTACTGAAGGACTGGAGGAGGGCGAATGTGTTACCCTTTCAGAAGAATGGGAGCAAGGTAGAAGCAGGTAACTATAGACCTATCAGTTTGATCTCTGTGGTGGGAAAGATAATGAAATCACTGTTAAAGGAAAGATTGTAGAATATCTATAAGCCAGTAGGGCACAGGACCCAAGGCAACATGGATTCACAACAGAAAGGTCGTGTCAAACGAATCTGGTAGATTTCTTTGACTGGGTGACAAGGATAGCAGATCAGAGAGGGGCAGTGTACGTGGCCTGTCTAGAGTTTAGCAAGGCATTTGACACAGTCCCACACAAGATGTTAGTAAACAAGTTGGATAATCTGGGAGTAGGTCCCAAGGTGGTAAACTGGTTCAGAAATTGGCTTAGTCGGCCCGCCAGTGCAGCAGTAGTGCTACCGCTTGAGACCCCAGCGACCTAGGATCAGGAGCGATCTCAGGCTGCTGGATGGCTGGCTGGGGGGAGAAGGATCAAGCACCCAGTGGTCTGCTTTCCTTCTCCAGGGAGGGTGGTTTGCTTGTCCCACTGCTTTACCATCATCTGGGTGACCACGCATGGAGATGCAACATGATGGCAGAATCAAGGAAGCAAGAACATCGGTAGGGAAGCCGGAATGGTTGCAAGTCTCAGCATACTCTACCCCTTGGCTCCCATTGCATGCTGATGTCTAGGGGGTGGAACAGAAATGAGGACCCCCCTCACACTGGACTCCAGTAGATGGGTCCCGGAAGTTCCGAGATTCCTTAACTGGGCTCCTTGGGGGGCTGGCAGGACCACCTGACACAGACTATTGGACTGGGAGGGGATAATGTGGGGTCCCCTCCCTCCCCGCCAGGGGGGCCAACTGCAGCAGGATGGGGTGGATCTTCCAGTCCTTCCGGGGAGTTACCCGGGGTGGAACTCTAGGAAGTGCACACTAGAGATCCCTGAAGGGGGAGTTTGGTGGGGAGACAGAAGAGGCATAAACAGTAAATGTATATAAAAAAAAAAATTGGCTTAACAACAGGACTTAGAGGGTGGTGTTAAATAGAGTACAATCTGAAGAAAGGGGGGTAACTACTAGGGTGCCACAGGGTTCAATGCTGGGACTGGTCCACTTTAATGTCTTTATAAGTGATATTGCAGATCGACGTGAAGGAAAAGCATGCCTCTTTGCAGATGACACCAAGATCTGCAATGGGGTGACTCACCGGGGGGGGTGCAAATGAGTAGAGACTTAGGCAAGTTGGAGGAGTGATCAAAAGTGTGGCAGCTCAGATTCAATGCCAAAAAGTGCAGAATTATGCACTTTGGGAACAAAACCCAAGGGATGAATACACAAGGGGGGGTACTAACAACAACCAAAATGGAAAGGGACCTAAAGGTAGTCATAACAGAAGATCTAAAAGTAGCCAAACAATATGAGAAGGCAGGGAGGAAAGCTGGTGGAATGCTGGGGTGCATAGGGAGAGGTATCACCAGTAGAAAAAAGGAGGTAATGATGCTGCTGTACAGGCAATTGGTGAGGCCTCATCTACAGTACTGCATGCAGTTCTGGAGACCTCATCTCCAAAAGGACATCAACAAGGTGGAGGCAGTCTACAGAAGGGCAACCAAAACTTGTCAGGGGCTAAACCAGAAACCATACAAGGAGAGATTTAGAGAACTCAATATTGTATCTATACTCTGGAGGACAGGAGGGTGAGGGGGTTATGATAAAGACATTCAAATACCTCAAGGGGATCAACAAAGTTCAAGAGGGCAGCATCTTTCAGAAGAGGAGATATGCAAGAACAAGGTGTCACAATATGATGCTGGAGGGCGGAAAACTCAGTGGCAACGTGAGGAAGTATTTCCTCACAGAAAGGGTGGTGGATGCATGGATCAGTCTCCCAGAGGAGGTCATGGGGGAAAAAAAACTGTTGTCAAATTCAAGAGTGCATGGGACAGGCAGAAGGCAAAACTAGTGATAGGAAGGAGGAGCTAGGCCACAGATCAAATAGGATCTGGGGTGTATACAGTAGGTAAGGAAATGGGCAGACTAGGTGGGCCAGGTGGGGCTCATCTGCCATCAAGTTCTATGTTTCTATGAAAGATACTTGGGAATTTGGAAAATTCAGTAGGGAAACACGTCTGTTTGTTGGGGTTACCTGGGGGTTCAGAGGGGGAGCACCCAAAAGAATTTCTTACCTCATGGCTTAGTGATTATTTTTTTATCGTACTTTGATTTTTGCACCTCTGCAGCACTCCAGTGGGGGCATCCAGCCAGCAGCCCCCAACCCCCACCAACCCGGAGGACAGCAGGCTCACTCGATACGCGAGGGTCCAAGCACAGCCGTCATCAGACCCCCCGACACAATTCCACAACAGGCCTCCAGGTCAGCGGGTGCATGGCTATCAAACTGCTCGGTCATGCCCAGCCCTTTTTCCACCTTGGTTTTGTCCCCCAGAGCCGGCAGTGTAATAACGCCCAGCGCTTACACAGGCATCTTGCCAAACTCTTCCCCCATGCTGATGCCGTGCCTTGTGCTTCCCCCAGTCTTCACCAGGAGCCGCCCAAGCATGACGCAATCCCACGAGCCCACCCCAGAGGAAGGTGACCAGTCCTGGGATGCTCAATCCAACCTCTTCCCTGCCAGCCCCCAGCTACCCGAGTCCGTTCCCGAACCTGGATCACCAGCATAGTGTGAGGTGTGGTGTCCAGCGCCTCAACCCTCAGCACCACTGAGCTTGCATGGCTTAGTGATTATTATCAGTTCTCCTCTGTTTCCAGTATCCTCAAGGTCTACAGGATCACTCCTCGAGGATCACACAGCTCCTTGTCATCTGGGACTATACCACCGCGCACTCTCCCAATTGTTTTGGGTCAGTGTTGGAATGTGACAAGCTTTTTCTCAATGCAAAACAGAAAGGCCCCTTAGAATAGCAGGACAACAAAATCAACCTCTTTCCCAGTCTTAGTTATGCCACCAGACAATGACGCAAGAGTTTCAATGGCATTCAAGCTCGTCTGCGGCAGCTGGGAGTCCACCATGTTCTACTTATGCCCGCGAGTCTTAAGGTAGCATATGGAGGGAAATCTTATCAATTTGCAGGGCCCAAGGATGCTGCAAAATGTCTTGAAAGCTAGAGAGGGAGCTCCTAAGTCAAGCCCAAGAGAGAGAGAGGAAGAGGAAGAGGAAAAGGAAGAAGAGACCCGAACATGGATTCCCTATAACCTGGTATTTGGATATGTTGGAGATTAGGATTTGACTCCTTGAAGGACTTTATTGTTATTTTGGGACATGATTTTCTGAGACTGAAATGAGACTTGTGGATTCCTGGTATGTTGGTGAGCTTTCATCCTACAATTAATGTTCTGGACACTGTTTAAGTGAAAAAATGGCAAAGCCACATGAATTTGGGAAATCCATATACTGCAATTTTTTCCTTTACCATCTCGTGGTCCTGACTTTAGGCCTTCTGTAGATTGCTTTTTGTTTCACAACTATGAACATGTAATGACATTTCTACCATGGCTGTCAGCTCAATGCTTCATACATGAAAGTTGGACTTCCCTCTTGGAGTCTTGCTAGGACCTCAGGCTATTTAAATTACTGGACTTATGTTGCTGTATTTGTATTTCCAACTCAACAGTATACTAACTTTTTTGTAGTTGTTTACAATTACTGTAGTTAGATCGTCATAAACATTTTTGAAGTTATGATGTAGTTGCCATTTAAGTAATTGTGTCATGTGTAGCTAAACATTTCCTACTAAATTTACCTTTCAGCCATCAACTTGGCATTACTTTAATCTTTTGCAAGATATGAAGGTTGTCCTTGATTATGGACACTATTTCTTCTAAAAGGGGAGATTAAGCCCTATATTTTTAATACAGGGTGCACAATGTTTTGTTAGATATTTTCTTTTTTAGGACCCCTGCTCATGGTGCTTATGTGCCATCTGGCAACTTATGATTTTTGTAGCATGGGGAGCCTTCCAGTGATGTAGCAGGGTTTGGGGCGTTACATATCCTACCTGTAAAACTGTTGTATACTCTGTTGCATTGATAAGAGCATACCTTATGTGAATGTGCCTACCAATGATTCCTGTTTGCTGTACTGTATATCAGTAAAGAATAACAAAAATAAAGATATATCTATATATATCTAAATATATATATATATATATATATATATTAGAGGCAAAAAACTCTGTTTAATGCATCAGTTAGGGTTGTTCCACAGTGACAAAAGTGAGGAAATTCAGTGTTAGGGTTGAAAACCCTTGAACCCCAGCCCACCAACCGGCATCAGGTTGTGCGTTGGGGTCATCGGCCTCAACTCTTACCCCATCACATGTGTAAAGAAGCAGAGGTATAGGAGAATGGGTGGAGTTAGGACCGATGACCCCAACGCACACCCCGATGCCGGTTAAAGGGTGGGCTGGGGGTTCCAAGAGGGGTTTTTAACCCTAACACTGAATTTCCTCACTTTTGTCGCTGTGGAACAACTCTAACTGATGCATTAAATAGAGTTTTTTGCCTCTAAGTTCCCTTCTTTTCAAGAATGATGATGACAAATAGTGAAAGTAATGCAGAAGGGCCCCGCGCTCCCACCACATGATGTCTTGTGACATAGCAACAGAAACAGCAACTCAAACAGAAGTGCCAACAGTGGCGCACATGGTAACAGAAACGTAAATGGTAAAGAAAATGTTAATAGAAATGCAAGCGCAAAGTAATGCCAAATTGAACAGTGATGCAAACGGACATTGAAGCGCATATGACAACACAACTGGTAATGCGAACAGTGATAGCAGCAGTATTTTAAATGGAAATGTTAAGTGTCACAGCAAAAAGAACACAAAAGGGAACAGAAACGAAAATGCGAACGCGAGCCCACACGTAAATGCAAACCATAATGCGCACAGCCACGATACGACAATAGTAAATGCAAATGGTAAAGATAACATGAAGAATAATGCCAAAGAAAACAGAAACAGAAATGAGAATGGAGGCGCATATGGAAACGCAACCCGTAACGTGCATGGTCATGGAACCGCAATTGTTAAAGCAAATAGTAATGGTAACAGCAACAATAACACCAAAGGAAAGAGAAATACAAATGCAAGCAAGTACAGAAACGCAAACCGTTACGTGCACGGTCTTGGTACCACAATTGTAAACTTAATGGTAACAGTAACAGCAAAAATAACGCCAAAGGAAACAGAAATGCAAGCGCGTATGAAAATGCAAACCATAACGCATGTGGATGGTACTGCAATTGCAAATGAAACTGGTAATGGTAACAGCAACAATAACTCCAAATGACCCAGAAACAAACGCAAGCGAAAACATAAACCGTAATGCACACGGTGGCATAGACGGTAATGGTGCCACAAATGGTAACGGAAACGCAACTGGAAACACTAACTGGCACAATAACGAAAGGGCACACCCTTCTTTTCCCCAAAAAATGCATTGGAAAACACAGTGAAAACAAAGAATGTATGCATAATAATGGCTCTCGGAACAGAAAATGAGGACCTGGAATACTAAATTGCTTATATCTCAGGAACTGTATGACATAGAAAAAAATTTTAAAGTCATATGATTTATCACTTTCCTGGCTAGTTTTGTACTTAGCCCCCATTTGCATTTTTCTGATGAAAAGTCCATATCATGCACCGTTTCCGAGATACGGGCCCTGAAAGGCGCTGCAAATGCCGAAATGTTATCCTATGGGACAAAAAAAGAGAAATTCGGAGTGCCATAACTTTCCCTCCCTGTAATATTTTTTCACCAAACCACTAAAAGGCACATCTGTGGGATGTTGGCTTTCTTCCCTCCAAATTTCATCCCCAAAGACCAAACCGTTATTTTGCAGCAGGGCGGCAAAGGATTCCTGTAATGCTTCGGACGCCATAATGTTATCCTATGGGAAAAAGTGTCAACTTTGGAGTGCTATAACTTTGCCGCCCTGTAATATATTTTCACTGAAACACTGAAAGCTACATCTGTGAGTTGTTGGCTGTGATCTCTCCAAATTACACCCCAAAACAACAAACCGTTCTTTTGCAGCAGGGTGGCAAAGAATTGCTATCATTTTCTCACAGCCTGGAAAAGTACTGTCGAACTTTGCGAAAGCTTTCGCAAATTCATGCGACAGTGTCGCAAATGCGAAAGTACTTTGCAAAAGTACTTTTTCCAGAAATTTGAAAAACATATTTCTGGGGTTTTTTACCCCAAAATAAAGACATGCCTAGCATCCTCAGGGTCCGACTAGTTGAATACAAAAAGAATTAGGTTGCTAGAGGGTCCCAAATTTAAATGCCAAGCATTTTTCTGATGACCAACTGAAAACAAAATGGGGGATTTGCGACAGTAAAAGGGCCATTTGTGAAAGTAAAAACTGCATTTGCCACACTTTTGAACTTTTTGTAAACTTTTCCCATATTGACTTTTAATGGGAAATTGTTTTTTTGAATAACTTTTGAACCGTTTAATATTTTTTTCACAAAATCTTCAAAAGGCACATCGGGGACCCCGGCCGCATGTTCCCTGCTGATTTCGGACCAGTCGTGCAAACCATGCGACCTGTAGAGAGGAGCAAAGAATTCAAAAAAAGTGTAAACACGCATGCAGATCACGCTTAATAACTCTGCAGCCGTATATCTGAACAGTATGAAAGTTGGCAGATCCCAAGATGCATGGTTCTTGATCACGTATTCTTAATTTCAGGCAAATCCATTGAATGGTTGCAAAGTTATTAAGGTGCAAAATTTTAGGTTTAACATGTAAATGGCTCCTCAACCTTAACTATGGTAGCACTACCGTGCTACCATAATATATATATATATATATATATATATATATATATATATATATATATTAGAGGCAAAACTCAGTTTAATGCATTAGTTAGATTGTCACAGTGATAAGCGAGGGGTGTTGGGTTCAAAGTCTCTTTGACCCCCAAACAATCCCATCTGGCATCGGGTAGAGTTGGTCATCGAATTCTAACTCTCACCCCATCACATGTGTGAAGGCAAGGTATAGAAGAATGTGGTGAGAGTTAGGACCGATGACCCAATGCACACCCCGATGCCGGTTGGGGGTGGTTTGGGAGGGTCCAAGGGGTGCTTTTAACCCTAACACCAAATTTCCTCACTTTTGTCACTGTGGAACAACCTTAACTAATGCATTAAATGGAGTTTTTTGCCTCTAATTTCCCTTCTTTTTGAGAATGATGATGAGAAATAGTGAATGTAATGTGGCGGCAGGAACGCGGAGCTCTTTGGGCCCTGGCGCCTCCCGCCATGTGATGTCTTGTGACATAGTAACAGGAACAGCAACACAAACAGAAGTGCAAACAGTGGCGCACATGGTAACGCAAACGTAAATGGTAAAGGAAACGTTAATAGAAACGCAAGCGCAAAGTGACGCCGAAGTGAACAGTAACACAAACGGACATTGAAGCGCATACGAAAATGCAACTGGTAATGCGAACAGTGATGGCAGTGGTGTTTTAAATGGAAATGTTAAGTGTCACAGCAAAAAGAAAGTAAAAGGGAACAGAAACTGAAACGCGAATGCAAGTGCACACGTAAACGCAAACCGTAATGCACACAGGCACGGTACCGCAATAGTAAATGCAAATGGTAAAGTTAACATGAAGAATAACACCAAAGGAAAGAGAAATGGAAATGAGAATAGAAGTGCATAAGGAAATGCAAAGTGAAATGCGCACGGGCACAGTACCACAATTGTAAGCGCAAATGGTAACGGTAACAGCAACAATAACAGCAAAGGAAACAGAAGCGCAAAAGGAAACACAAGTGCATATGGAAATGCAAACCATAATGCGCACGGGCACAGTAACGCAATTGCAAATGCAAATGGTAACAGCAACAGCAAGGAAGATGCAAAACGAAAGAGAAACAGAAACACAAATGAAAGGGCTGCCAGAAACACAAATGGCAACGCGCACGGTGATGCAAACAAAAATGCAAACGGAAACAGTAGTGGAAATGCAAATAGTAACAGTAACGAAAACGCAAGCGCGAATGACAACACAAAGGGTAATGCACACGGTGGCATACACGGGAATGGTAACGCAAACAGGGACATAAACACAAGTGAAAGCAGTAACTGTAACAGTAACGGAAGCGCATACCCTGTTTTTGCCAAACAGGTGCATACAGAAACACAGTGTGTACAAAGAATGTATGCATTGTAATGAGGATCGAAGCTTAAAACGAGCATTGGAAGTACTTAATTGCAAATATCTCAGCAACCGCACAACGTAGAAAAAAAATTTAAATTTCACAAAATCATGATTTTCCTGGCTAGGTTTTTGTTATTACATAGCCCACAGGGCTATGTATCTTGCAACAACAAATCTGTATCTCGCATCGTTTTCAAGATACGAGACCCGAAAGGCTCGGCAAATGACACCATGTTAGTCTATGGGAATAAATGCCAACTTCAGAGTACCGTAACTTTGCAGCCATGCAATATTTTTTCACCAAACTACCAAAAGGCACATCTGTGAGATGTTGGCTGCGTTCCCTCCAAATTTCAGCTCAAAAGACCAAAGTGTTCTTTTGCAGCAGGGTGGCAAAGAACTGCTGTCATTTTGGCCATAGTCTGAAAAAGTAGTGTCGTGATTTCGCAAAATTTGCGAAAGTGTCATGAGTGAGACACTACTTTGTGACATTACTTTTTCCAGAAACTTGAAAAACATATTTCTAGGGTGTTTTACCCCAAAATAAAGACATGGCTAGCATCCTCAGGTAAGCACAAAAAGAATTGTGTTGCTAGAGGGTCCCAAATTTAAATGGCAAGCATTTTTCTGATGATTAACTGAAAACAAAATGGTGGATTTGTGACACTACTAGGGCCATTTGCGACACTAAAAAGTGCATTTGAGAAAGTGTCGAACTTTTTGTTAGCTTTTCCCATTGACTTATAATGGGAACTTGTTTTTTGAATAACTTTTGAACCGTTTAATATTTTTTCACAAAATCTTCAAAAGGCACATCGGGAACCCCGACCACATGTTCTCTGGAGTTTTTGGATCGGTCGTGCAAACCGTGCGACCTGTAGGCGAGAGCAAAGAATGCCCCAAAAAACGTAAATGCGCACACGGATATCGCTTAATAACTCCACAGCTCTATAACTGACCAGTACGAAAGTTGGCAGATCCCAAGATCTATGATTACGTCCCATGCCTGCCAAATCTCAGGCAAGTCTGTTGAACAGTGGCAAAGTTATTAAGGTACAATGTTTCACCCTCTAACCTTAAAAGTGCTACTCAACCCTAACTAGGGTAGCACCACCATGCTACCATAATATATATATATATATATATATACTGTATATCTATCTATATACAGTATATATATATATATATATATATATATATATATATCTATATCTATATATGTCTAGGTTGTAACTACTACTAAAATCTACTGTTTATAGGTCATGTTGATTATTAAATCTCTTGGGTTCTATTTGACTGTTGTTCTTGGTATAGAATTTTTCAAGCATGATCTCTGTGTGTATTATATGTTTCCTGAATGTTCTGGACACACAATAGTCAGCCGTGATCAACCAAGTATCATCCGTATTTGGCCATGGTTGGTCTACTAACACTCTCAATGTGGTGCTTATCAGCTCGGAGGTGGTAGAAGTGGTGACACTAGGGGAGCCGCTAGGGAACAGTAACCATATTCAAACAGGCCCTAAGTGCTGGAAGACCCCCATCAAGAACTGAAGTCTTTGATTTTAGAAGGGCAGACTTAAGCAGGCTGAGGGAAAAAGTCATGGAAACGTTACCTATAGTAGACCATTTGGATGTGGTGGAAGTGAGCTGTGGGGTAATAAAGCGATCCATTTTCAAGGCATCTAAAGTTATGCATGAGAATGGTAACCAAAAGAAGTTCAAGAAACCTTTATGGTTCTAATGAAAGTCAGGGAAGTGGTGACAGCTAAGAAAAAGGCCTTCTACAAGTACAAGAAGAAGCAGGGGGAGAAAGAATGAGGAGAATATTTACTGAGAAGTGAGGAAGCAAAATGAACAGTTAGGGATGCAAAAGCAGACACAGAGCTGCATATTGCTGAAGGGGTCAGGGGTAGAGAAAATAATTTCCTTAATTATATTATGGGAAAAAAGAAAGGAAGGAGGGGAAATTGTTAGGATGATGGGGGAAGGAAAGGGATAGGGGCCACACTGTTCATCTGGTCTGTTTTGACTTCAGCAAGGCTTTTGATTTGGTGCCCCACAGATGCTTGCTGAAGAAGATGTAGGATCCAGGTGCAGCTAAGGACATACTGTAGTAAACTGGGTTAGTAATTTTTTAAAGGGTAGGCAAAAGAAAGCTGTGGTTAAGGGGGTCAAATCAGAAGACAGTGAGGTCAAGAGTGGGGTGCCCCAGTGATCAGTCCTGGGCCCAGTCCTCTTCAATATGTTTGTCAGTGACACTGGACTGAGTATCCGTGGCAGGCAGCATTTCTTCACAGATGACACTAAGCTCTGAGGGAAGGTAAATAATGATGAGGGTATCAGGGAAATGCAGAGTGACTTACAAAATCTAGAGGGGTGGGCTAAGGTTTGGCAGTTGAAATTCAATGGGATAGGTATAAGAGAACCTTAAAGGTGGGACAGAGTGGAGTACGGTCACTGGCCAGATAGGGTCACAGATGTAAACAAGTGTAGGGCATACAGGCAGACTGGATGGGCCTTGCAGTCCCTATCTGCTAACAATTCCTCTGTTTCTATGTAAAGTCAAAGTGCAAAGTGATGCACCTAGGAAATAAGAACCATAAGACAGAGTACTGGATAGGTGGGGTGAGACTTATCACTATGGCTGAGGAATGTGACCTGGGAGTTATCAATGACACCCTCAAGCAATTGAGCCAGTGCACCATGGTCTATGGAAAGGTAAGTAGGATGTTGGAATGTATAGGAAGAGGTATTGACAGCAGGAGGAAGGGGTAATACTATCCCTTTATAGATCTTTAGTGAGGCTCTATCTGCAGCACTGTGACCAGTTCTGGAGCCTTCATGTCATGAAGGATAGGGACAGACTGGAGACATAGCTACATAGGTGCATAGACAGTGTCGGCAGATAAGGGCCTATGGCCCACTCTGTCTGCCCATTTGAGCTTGTAAGTTCAGTTTATGTTTTCCTAGAAGTCTGTTGCCCCTTACCCCTGACCTCCAGAATTCCTTTATGTCTATCCCATGCATTCTTAAATCCCGTGATTGTTTCAGCCCCCACCACTTCCTCTGGCAGGGTGTTCCACTTGTCCACCACCCGCTCTGTGAAGAAACTCTTCCTCACGCTTCCTCTGAATCGCCTCCTCCAACTTCATCCCATGCCCCTAGTCCTGGAACATCTTTTTCACTTAAAATAGTGTATTCCTGCCCCTGTTCCTCCCTGTAAGATACGTGTATGTCTCTATTATATCCCCTCTCCCTCCTCTCCTCCAGGAGTACATATTCAGTTCCTTCAACCTGTCCTCATAGGACTTGTGATGCAATCCATGTACCATCTTTGTTGCCCTCCTCTGAACCTTCTCACCCTGTCTATGTCTTTACGTAGGTAAGGTCTCCAGAACTGTACACTGTACTCAGGTGGGCCTCACTAGTGTCTTGTACAGTGGAATTATGACCTCCTTTTCCTGCTGGTGATGCCCTGCCTATGCATCCCAGCATCCTATTTGCTTTACCTGCTGCCTTGTCACACTGTTTCCTACCTTGAGGTCATCAGAGATGATAACCCCAAGATCCCTTTCCTGCTTGGTGCATGCTATATCCTCACCCCCAACTGATATATTGTGTCTAGGTTTTTGTGCCCCATATGCATTATCTTGCACTTCTTTGCATTGAATTTCAACTGCCAAACCCTGACCATTCTTCAAGTTTCTGCAGGTCCTTCTCATTCTGTCTACACCCTCTGGTGTGTCTACTTTGTTACAGAGCTTTGTGTCATCAGGGAACAGTGAAATTCTGCCTTCTAGGTCCTCCGCAATGTCACTGATGAAGATGTTGAATAGGACCGGTCCCAGCACTGATCCCTGTGGTACCCCACTGGTCACAATTCCCTCTGTGGCGTGACAGCCATTTACCACCACCCTCTATGTCCTGCAGCCCAGCCCAGAGACAGTACAGAGCAGGGTAACAAATATGATTCAGGGCCAGCAGGGCAGCTCTTAGGAGGAGTGCCTCTAGGCAATGAACATGTACTCACTGGAGACCAGAAAAGGGAGGGGAGATGTGATAGAGACCTTCAAACTCCTTAAGGGATTAAACAAGGTGAACTGCAAGGAACTTTTTAGCTTGAATGCTAGTTCGAGATCATGGGGCCATGAATGGAAACTAACAATAGGGAGGTTCAGGTGGGACATGAGAAGTATTATTTACTGAAAAGGTGGTGGAGCAATGGAACAGTCTACTAGCTGAGGTGGTGGGAACTAATACAGTTGTTGGTTTCAAACAAGGCTGGGACAGAGTGAAGGGTACAGTGGTCACCGAAGGTGACAGATTCAGGAAGAGGAATAGAGGCATGGAAGAGGAGGGTTAGTACTCTGGATGGACAGTAGCTCCCAGGGTTAGACAGACAACTCAGGCAGACTGGATGGACCATTGGTCTTTTTTTGCCATCATTGTCTATGTTCCTATGTTTCTGTTTGAGAATCAGGTAGCAACCATATTTCCTTAATTTATTTCCATAGCAGAATTCAGCATTTAATACTTTCAGCTAAAATAAATAATCACAGTAATAACATTTCTCTGCAATTAATGAAGAAAGAAAGGTTTACATAAGGAAATTAATTACTTGAGTATAAATAAATTAATTATGAACTCACCACATCTTGATGGTGTTTCATTTTATGGTAGCATAAAACAGCAATTAGGCCATTAGAAAGATGAACAATAGTAGTAATTAACAAATAAATGAATGCTATTTCAAAAGCATGTTTGGATAATATGTATTCATAGCAGAATGCTAGGATTGTTCGAAAAAATACATTACCTGATCAGTGTAGAAATTAGTTCTGTAATACAGGAAACTTCTGAAATTAACAAACATGGATAACCGTGGATGACCATAGTCAACTTGCATAATTCTCAAACTATATTGACCATAGTCTGTCACTGGGTCACTTACCATCAGTGGTTGTTCATGGATAACCATGGTTCAAATCATGGACAAACAATGCATGATTATGGTCACTGACCTTGAATAACCATGGTTTTTCTATGATCCTGGGAGCACAGTCTTCCCCTCTCTTCTCGTCCCCAGTGTAAAATTTCCTCATGGGATCATAGAGCACTTCTGGTAGATCAGTGGCTGGACATATTACCTGGGAGTCCAGGTAAACCTCCACATTTAGGGAATTACATGTGGGGAACTGGAAATACTGCTATTCAGAAAAAAATATATAGACAGGCAAAGGATGCTAGTGAAGACTGGGCATGAAGGTTTGTGCAGACTGGGAGCATAAGGCTGTAATGAACTTAGTCACTCACTTGTAATAGCACAGGGAAAGTCAGTGTGTGTGGGGAGGAGGAGGGAGGGCAGTAGAATTTATAGTTTAAATTTCAGGTTTCTCTGTATCAGATTTCATTGTGTGTAAAATAATGAGTAATGAAGTCTGTATTTGGAGGGTGTATAAAGCCATAATTTCCTAGTACGCTAAAAAGTATTTTCAGTTATATTTAAATCCCTCCACAGACATTGGCTTACTCTGTGACCATGTGCAAGTCATTTGACCTCCCTGTGCTTTTGTTGTCTCCACTGAAAAATAAAGTAGGATCAGGGTGCCACTAAAAATGAAATGTTTGCACCTCAATTGGGCTATACTAAATAAATATTTTGTTACATAAAACACTAAAAGGATACAAAGAGTTTATGGTTAGAATACAATGAAACCTTCACCATTGTAAAAAAAAAATCAAAGAACAGATAAAGGGGTTCACTGAAACGTATATCAGTGTCACAAACCACCCTGTCCTTGGATACTTTAGGAATGATGAAACCAAAAAAATCAGTTTGCACATTACAGGCATCTCAATGCAGGTGAAATTGACTGGAACTCAAAAGCACAAGGCAACATTTTGCAAATAATGGTCTGTTTCAGAAAAAACAATGTATGGTGGCCACAAGTACAACCTTGCTGAGACCACACCCCAATGTTTTACCCTGCCTTGGGGCTTCTACTGGGGGGTGGGAAGAGAACCCTTTTGAAGTCGCAGAGCAGGATGAAACATGTGGGGTGTGGTCTCGATTAGGCTGCCATTGTGGCTAACACATAGTATGCTGCTTTGTTGCTACAGTATAGACTGCTATTTATTCAAATGTTGCCTTGTTCCTTTGGGCTCCAGTGCATTTCACTTGCAATCAGATGCCGGCGAGTGCAAAAGTTGTGTTGCTTACTAGTGACAGAAGATCTTTGAGATAATCTCCTCCATAGAGCCATACCTTTGGAACTATAGGTCAGTGGCACCAGGACCACTTGGAAACTTGCCCAGCTTTGACCATCCGTGTTGACATATATCAGCACCACCTATATACTGTAGGTGTCCTTATACCGTCTCAGTTTCCTACTGAATACAAGCTTGGAGTTGTATCATATCAACAGGAACAAGAGACCCGAACCCTGACCAGGCCCACGGGGCAGGTGATCATACTAAGGATCATACTAAGGAGTTACAGGAGCTAGGAGGCTTGGAGGCCCCTGATTGCTCCTTATATTAATAATAGTTCATTTTAGCACCTGAAAGTATAAATTTGTCCAATCTGCGTTTGAATGTTAGTTTCGATTTACTTGTAATTACCTCAATAGGGAGAGCGTTCTAGGGATTGATGGTTTTAATGGTGTAGAAATACTTTCATGCCATTAAGTTGAATTTTCTACCATATAATTGTAAAGGATGACCTCTAGTGTTATAGGTGTTGTTTTTGAATTTGAATCCTAATACAGTTAGTAGAAATGGGTCCTGCATAATGTCGTACATGAAAAGGAGGTCACCCCTGAGACGTCGGGTAGTTAGTGACATTAAATTCAAAGATTCTATTCTAGATTCATATGGGGCATCATAATAACCTGTAATGAGTTTAGTGAATTTCCTTTGTACTTTTTCCAATTGTATAATGTCTGATTTCCTGAATGGGCACCATAATTGTGAAGCATAATCTAGATGTGGATAGACATATGCTCTGTATAATGGCATCATCACTTTACTATCTCTGGATTTAATATTTCTTTTAATTGACCAGATAACTCTTAGCTTTCAGAATATGCTCATTAATCTGAGAGACCGGAAGAAAATCCTCCGCTATATAGACCTCTAGATCTTTTGCATTGGATGTTGTTGTGTCCTACCATCTAATTTATATATACAATGTGGGTTATTTGGGCCCAGTTGCATAACTTTGCATTTGTTGGAATTTAATTTCATATCCCACTTGGTGACCCATTGTGTAATGTAATCAAGATTTGGAATAGAAGCTATTTGCTTGGGGTTAGACCAGGGCCCTCTGATTTTCACATCGCCAGCATACTGTATTTAGTGGCAATAGAATAACACTTATATGTCAGGTCTACTATTAAAGCTTGGAATAGACAGGGGCCTAACAAGGAGCCTTGTGGGACACCGCTAGTGATCAAGCTGATATCAGAAAGCTGTCCAGTGATTAGAACTCTTTGTGTCCTATTTGTTAGCCAATTAGAGAGTCAATTAACAATATTATGGTTAATATTTAAACTGTTTAATTTTTGTACTAAGGCCTAATGAGGCATTGAATCAAATGACAAAGAACCTCAGTGCGCAAGCACTGAGGCAATGGTTACCTCAAAGGGCTTTGGCCAGAAAGCCAAGTTTCAAAGAAATACAAAATCACACATGCCCCCATAATGCAAAGCATCATGGGCTGTATATGTGAATCACCACAGAACATTGTGCTGGTTCAACTTTAAGAAGAAATGCATGGTGCTGAAAGGCCTTTCACACAGTTTGCAAAGTGTGTCAACAGAAGACACAGACACATGTTTCGTCCTACCAGGACTCATCAGTGTGCCTCATCTGTTTGACACCCCAGTGGAATGAACCCTCTACCCTAAGATGGTCTATCTGGGTTATGTTGTGGTGAACCCAATTAAGACAAAAAACAAGTTAAAAGACAAAGAACCTCAGTGTGCAAGCACTGAGATAATGGTTACCCCAAAGGGCATTGGCCCAGAAGCCAAGTTTCAAAGAAATACAAAATCACACATGCCCCCATAATGCAAAGCATCATGGACTATATATGCAAATCACCACAGAATATTGTGCTGGTTCAACTTTAGGCAGAAATGCATGCTGCCGAAAGGCCTCTCACTCAGATTGTAAAGGGTGCCAACAGAAGACACAGACACGTGTTTTGTCCTACCAGGACTCATCAGTGTGCCTCGTCTGTTTGACACCCAGGTGGAATGAACCAGCTACCCTAAGAGGGTCTATCTGGGTTATGTTGTGTCAACCTAAGGCACTGAATCAAATGCCTTACTAAAGTCGATGAAAATAATATCATATGATGTTTTATTGTTGAGCTGATGGTTAACCTCTTTGTAGAAACATACTGTAGTAGGTTTGTTAGGCAGCTACGACCTTTTTTAAAACCATGCTGGTCACTATCCAGATTGTTTAGAGCTGTGGAAATTAAATCCTTTATTATGCTTTCCAGTACTTCACACAGGGGCGATGTTAAGCTTATAGGTCTATAATTTTCCCAGTTGTTCCGCTGCCCCTTTTTATGTATAGGAATGACATAGGCTGTTTTCCATAGATTGGGAATGTAATTTATATTGATACATTTTTCAAAAAATATCTTAATGGGATGTGCCAGACAATCAGCCAGCAAATATAAGAGGTGGCCAGATATTTGATCAGGTGAAGTACTGGTTTTACCTCTAAGAAAGGTTAATGTCTTGAAAACACACTCCTTAGATATAGTAATGGGTTCCACCTTAGAATTTATTTGTTTATCTATGTTCTGTGTTGACTGGAATATTTCACAAAATGTTGTATTAAAGATATTGGCCATATCATAGGGATCATTAATTGTTTTATTATTAATCTGCAGAGGGCCTACCTGGCATATGGGTTTTTAAGTGAGTTAATATATGAAAAGAAGGATTTATGGTTGGTTTTATTAGCTTCCGATGCTAATTTATGTTCCTATTTTGTCTTTGCCCTTTAAATACTTTTTTTTAATACTTTTTTTGACTATGTAGGTACAAAATCCAGATGGTTTGTGTTTTAGATTTTAGATAAGTTGAGTGTTTTTTTTAATTTTTTGTTTATGAGTTTCCTTATAGATTTGTTAATCCATTTAGGATAATGTTTTTTGTTCGTGTTTTTAATTTTAGTAGGGATATAAGTATCCCTTAAATTTCATAGGGTGTTGTAAAGTTAATCCCAACTATCGTTAATTGGTGAAGATGAAAATATTTGATCCCAGTCTAGATTGTTCATTGGCAGTTTAATACTAGGATGTCTGCCTTTATATATATATATATATATATATATATATATTAGAAAATGGGCTAGACACTTGCTTCAATTTCATTGGCTGAAAGCCTTCACACTGGGGTACATTAAGTATCGATAAATGCCCGCTCCGAAGATGTGCCAATTCGAGGGTGCCCCATTACCGCCAAAATATCTTTAGGCACCGAGGTTGGCATCTGTCGAGAAACCGCCATTTTTCCCTCGCTAACCGACAAAAATATCGATACCACTGTCCCCACCCGCCGTGGAACTGAACCGCGTTAAAACCGAAACAAACAAAACTGCCACTTAACTACTGTGTCCGTTTTGCTGTACCCGATAAAAGTCTTTTTAACGCTGTAACTCCTATGGCTTTCACCCTCGATGCGGCGCGTTTATGACTCTGCACTTCCTGGTTATGCGATGCAGGGTCACGCAAGGTTACGTGACAGCCTTGACCCTGCATCGCATAACCAGAAAGTCCAGAATCAGAAAATGCGCGACCGAGGGTGAAAGCTGTAGGAGTTACAGCGACAAAAGACTTTGTAGGGGACAGAGGACTGAAGTAAGAAATATGATTACTTTTAAACCTCTACACTACGACGGCAGCTGGGGGACAGTGGTACAATATATGTGTGTCTCTTCGGAAGTGGGACAAGCAGAAGGGAATGGCTGGGGGGTGCAACAGCAGGGAATGGCTGGGGGGATGCAACAGCAGACAGAACAGCAGAAAATGACAGGGACTATTTAACCAAAACTATATATTTTTTGTAGTCTTTGTCTATATTTACAAACAAATTTCTTCTTTTTCTTACAAGTTAATAAAAAATTTCACGATGCCCATTTTCTAAACGTATAGTCAGCCTTCAGGGTAGGCTGGTATAGTAATACCGATCCGCCATGGCGTCTTCCCGCGCGCCGGGTTCTTATTACGCTTCTGGTCGTCCGGTATTGCCCAATACTTCCACCCTGTCGAGCATTATTGCTTAAATACATATATATATATATATATATTTGTTGCCCTGTCAACAAATGTTAAGGTGTTTTCCGAAGTGAATTTGATGTCAGAATGGTCACTGTTGCTGATAGGAGATTGAATTGGGATGTTTTTTACCACCAAGTTTCTGTTATGAATAACAAGATCTAGAATATTAGCCCCCCTTGTTGGATGATTTATTCTTTGAATGAAATTACACTGTTGATATATATTTAGTAATTTTTTGCCTGACCCAGATGAAGCCATTTGATCCTTCCAGGCTATATTACTAAGATTAAAATTGCCCATAAGTAAAATATCCCCAAGTGTACATGCTATATCGATTTCCTGAATTAATGAATCTAGCGCCTCAGATGATGCATTTGGTGAGCGATAACAAATCTCCAAGATGATATATTTTGTTTTGTTTACGATTCATTTAACCCAGATGGTTTCAGTGGGGCTGTTAGGGGTTTTAATATTATTTGAGATATTTAATGTTTGCAGACTATCTCTTATGAAGATTGCTTCGCCCCCACCTCTTCTATCTGTTCTATTTAGAATGTAGGGGTGTATCCTGGTAAGTGGTTATTCCAACTGGATTTTCATCTCCTCATGTTTCAGTAAATGAAATTATGTCTATTTTGTCAGAGACTATTCTTAATTTAAGTTTGTCTATTTTGTTAGGTAAGCTCCTGGCATTGAAGTATAAGAAATTCAAATTATTCTCATGACATGTTATGTACAAAGTCTCCTTTGTTCTGAGAGGGAGAAGAAAACTGCCTCTGATGAGTCCAGAATCAAGTCCCTTAAAGCAGCAATATCTTTTAGTTGGCAAACATTTCCTCATATCTTTTTTTTTTGTTTTGTTTTGTTTTTTTTCCAAAAATGCAACTCCAAGATTCTTAGATTCATCCTCAGTGTATTTTTAATTTTTCTCAGGTATTTTTTAAAACAGTTTTCATAGCTAATTTTGTAATTAATGCCTCACGTCATTAAAGATGGCTGCCATTTGGCAATTTTTAAACATCTCTCCCATTGAGGTTACCTGTTAAATGTGCATATTAAATTCATGCTGTGGGATGTATTAGGATGGTGCTACCACATGCTTCTGATGGTATACAGCACAGCATTTTACCAAGATATTTAATTTTTCATGGCAGGCGTGGCACAGGAGCAGGAACTCTTAACTTCAGCATCCCATAACTTTAATCAGAAATGGGTAAACAATGAAAAATGAATGTACTGATATTTTTGCCAGAAAAGCATCGCTGCTGAAAAAAATATATGGTGACTAACACATAGTTCTACCTTTAAAATTGCACAGAAATGAAGAAGACCTAGTGTGCAATAAGATATATGCCTTCCAGGATATGCTACTTCAAATATGTATGTGTGTGGGCGAGGTAGGTGGGAAGGATACCTGTGGATCTATGGAGGAGGTACTCTTGAAGATCTACTAGTACTGGTAAGTAGCAAAACTATCTTCTTTGAGGACATCTCCCTACATAGAACTTACCTTTGAAATGATTCACAAACAGAACAAAGAGTATAGTGGTAGGGAACACACAAAGCAGGGGCCTATAATACCCTAAGATGGCAGGCCTTGGAGGATCACAAAGCTGAAGCCAGCCAGTCTAAGGGACACCAGGTCCAGACTGTAATGTCTATGGATGTGTGGATGGAACTCATATTGTGTTTTAGACAGAAGACGGCAATCAAGCTCAACATGTTTGTCTACCCACATCAGCAAGTCACATCTGTCCCACCTGTGAGTAGAAATGTATCTACCTTTATTTGAAATATATCAATATTACTACTCTGTAAATTGTCAGTTGGTAGACCATTCCACAATCTTCCTGTTCTTTGTGTAATGGTGTTTATTCTTCTGTTATTTCTTAGAATGATCTAACTTGATTTGGTACTTGTGAGATCTAAGTCCTAATGGTTTACACTGTATTTTAATCCCTATCTCATTCATTAACTCTGTATCTTTAATTATTTGATACATCATTAGGAGATCCCCTCTTGTCTGTTTCTGTTCAAGTCTATAGAGCCCTAGATGTGTAAATCTGATCTCATAGGAGAAATGCCTTATTTCCTGGTTTAGCTTTGTAACCCTACCCTGCTCCCTCTCTAATGCTCCTCCTTAGATAAGGGCTCCATAGAGGTGTATCACAATACAGATGAGGCTTAACATATGCCTTATACAACGGCATTATGCAATTTGTAGTTCTACTAATGAATGCCTTTTTGATACCATTAATTAAATAATTTGTTCTTTTCACAGGTGTTGAACCATAACTACTGAAATCCAGATTCTTATCAATAATTATTCCAAAATCCTTTTCTGCCTGTACTGTTTTGATTTTTTTATTATTTAAATAGTATTCCTGTCCAATGTTATTTTTTCCAGATGAATTATTGAACATTTTTCTATGTTAAAAAATATTGTTACTTTTTGCCCAGTTTTCCTCTTTTTCCAGATCACTCCTTAGACTTTTTCTAGTTAAATTATTGCCAACCAGGCCCCCCTAGTTTAATATCATCAGTGAACTTGACAGTCCATCCATCTACAGTATGTCTTTATGAATATCACTGATGAATAGTGTAAAAAGTAACAGACCCAGAACCTAGCTTAGAGGCATCCAACTAGACACATCTCCCTCCTCTGAATACACACCCCTCACTCTAACTCTTTGCTTCCTACTAAGTAACCAGCTGTGTATCTAACCCATTGTTTTCCTATCACTCTGCTATGCCTCTAGTTTAGAAACATAGAAACATAGACGCTGATGGCAGATAAGGACTGCTTGACCCACCCAGTCTGCACATTTCCCTAACTATTGGATAAGCTGCAGATTCTAGTTTACCATCAGCCTGCTTCCTCCTACCCCCACTATAATTGCCTTATGGCTGTCCCATGCATTCTTGAATTCTTCCACTGTTTTTGACCCCACAACCTCCTCAGAAAGGTAGTTCCATGTGTCCACCACTCTCTCCATGAAAAAATATTTCCCCATGTTGCTCCTGAGCTGTCCCCCACTCTATCTTCAAATTGTGTCCCCTTGTTCTTGCACATCTCTTTTTCTGAAAGATGCTAACTTCTTGGACTTTGTTGATTCCCTTGAGGTACTTGACAGTTTCTATCATGTCCCCCCCTTCCTCCTTTCCTCAGGGGTATACGTATTAAGCTCTCTTAGGCTCTCTCTTCATATGGCTTCTGTTGCAGACCCTGCACCTTTTTAATTGTACTCCTCTGGACCGCCTCCATTTTGTCTACGTCCTTGCAGAGATGGGGTTTCCCAAAACTGCATGCAGTACTCCGGATGGGGTCTCACCAACTGTCTATACAGAGAGATAACAACTTCCTGTTTTCTACTGGTGATGCCTCTTCGTATGCATCTCAGTATCCCTCCAGCTCTCCTTACTCCCTTCTCACATTGATTGCTTACCTTAAGGTCATCTAATATGACTACCCTCAGGTCTCTTTCATTTTTGTTGTTGTTAGTACCCCCTCCCCCCATTGTGTACTCTTCACCTGGGTTTTTGTTTCCCAGGTGCATTATTTTGCACTTCTTTGCATTGAATCTAAACTGCCATACTTTTGACCATTCCTCCAACCTTGCCAAGTCCCTGCTCATCCTTTCCACCCCCCTTGTGTATCAACTCTGTTGCAGATCTTTGTGTCATCTGCAAAGAGGCATACTTTTCCTTCCAAACCCTCTGCAATGAAAGAGAAAGAAAGGCATGTCAGTGAGGCATTGCCCACATGTACCTCCCCCACACTGCCACTGCATGTGTCCTGTGGCATGGCATGCTTGTGGGTGTGCACATATGCACATGACATACATGCTGGCTGCATGCATGCCAGCATGCCCATGTATGCACCCTCCGTGCTGCTGGCTGTGTGTGGCAGACAGACTTACCATACAGTGATGGGCTGCCACCCATCTGGAATCCTCCTCCAGGCACACCCTCCACTGTGGTGCGGTGCATGGTGGCTGCCACCAACTTCTCCTGCGGCATCAGTGGGGGTGCATCCACAGGCCCTCCTCCAGTGGTGGTACGGGACACCCAGATGACCACCACCTTCTCCTTTATCCACCGCTTGCCCATTTTCACCTTCTTTTGGCACTCCTGTGCCAACTGCTGGTGGCTGCCATACTGGCTGACATAGGCTGCCACCTCCTCCCACGCACCAGCCCTGGCCTAAGGTGTGACCATGGCACCACTCAACAGGGGCTTCCTGTCCAGGTAGGCCTCAAACAGGGCATCAGTCCTGGTTTTTGTGAAGTTGGGCCTGTGCTTCTGTGCAGGCCCCCACTCCTCACCCTCCTCATGTGACAACATGTTGCAGCCTGTGGACATGGACAGCATGGTGCGACAGTATGCACAGCTTACCTATCAAGCTTGCAATACTGGTCCATGGCCTGTGCTGTTCCGTGGCACTTATATGGCACAACGCATGCAAATGAGATTGGGCGCAACAGTAATGACATGCTATAGCACCCACTGTGCCACGTATTGGCTGATGAGCTCATTTGCATGTGGAGTCTGAATATCGTGATATTGCACCATGCACAACGGGATTGCGCCAGAGCAAGTCACGACTGCACAATGCGCATGCATGTGGGGCGTGGAGGCCCACAGTGCACATGCACATCATGGCATCGTGGCATCAATTGCACACTGTGTGAGGGCAGTGTGATGCGGTGGCATTGTGCATGTTGTGCATGGGCCAGCTATGCGCATGGCCAAGCAAGAGGTGCCATGCCCTATCGTGCATGTGCACAATGCCGGTTGACCCCTGCCCCCGGGTCAGACCTCTGACCCTGTGACCCCCTGTAGCCATGCCCATTCCACACATCTCCAGCACTGCGTGATGTGTGTGTGCACTGTGCATGCTCCTGCACATTGCACGGTGGATGCATGGTGTGGACACGTGCACCTCCTGTCACCATTTTTGCCGCTGAACACAGTTATCTGACCATGGTGCAGGCACAGCGAAGGAGGGCCCAGAACTGGTTCCTATCCAGTTGGCAAACCATGCCCCCCAGCTCTTTGGATAGGTGCCCCTGCAGCGGGCCAGAGGCACCTTGTAGCAGGACATCACCACAAGCCTGGAGCACAGGACAGGGGTGCCCAGTACTGGGGAACAGTGTCACCATCGCTATGTTGACCTCATGTGGTGGGACCTGGAGCACCTGAGGAGGCTACGGGCATGTGCCAGGAGAGGGACCATGCCACAGCCAGGCAGGTCATCCCATGTTGCATGTCTGCCCTGGTGCTGTACTGTGGTGTTAGCTTGGCTGCCTGCCATTCCCTGCTGGGGGGTACACTGTCATCGTGCACACCCCAGCATGGCATTGCCAACCTCCGCTTGCACTGTGATGCAGCCATACAGCTGTGTGGGACATGTTGGACAGGGGCACACCCTGTGCACAGGGGTGTGGGTGGGAGGGCAGCTGCTGTGGTTGGTTCCTGATGTGCACCTGTCTTCTTTTCATTCCCAGGATCTGAAGACCATTGGAGGGCCCAAGCTGCAGCATGCCCGGCTGCCACTGTTGTTGCTGTGGTGCTGCCGGTACGCTGTGCCATGTGACTGTCATTGAACAGTCATGTGGCCATTGTGCAGCAGGGACCACCTCTGTGCAATGTCATGGTGTGCTGAGTTGCTGGCTGGTGTTGGCCCACCTCCCTGTGGGTGGCCGTTATGGGCCCTCCAGGGTTGTGTGTTCCTACTGCCCATTGTGCACAGTGGGTGGGCATGGTTCCTTAGGACATTGAACTGATCACCTCTCCTGTCCCTTGTTATAGGTGTCCTGTGGCAAAGACCACCTCCCTCGATGTTGTCGAGACTGCTGTGCCAGACCCTTCTGGTGGCCTCCATGACACTGGAGGTTGTCGTCCAGGTTCGTCGGATGCTGGTAGTGGAACAGAGGCAGCATCAGAGTGACAGGGTGGCCAGACAGGGCTGCCATTAGTTTTGCCCCTGATTACCCCTGTTTCACCTGCTGTACCTCCCCCTTCAGTCCCCCCTCCCAATGTACAGTCCCTGTTCCCTGTCCCCTTCCCTCGCTTTACCTACCCTTTCCCAGACCCTGGTTCTTGTATATAGTTCTTTAAATATATATTTTCTGACTTACCTGCCTATGTCTGTGTCTGCTTTGCAGGTGGCGTGAGGACCCATGCTGCAGTGGCCCAGTGTCAGTCCTTGTGGTGTGCATGTGCAGGAGCATGTGTTGTGCTTCCATGGTTCACTGCTGTGTGTTGTGGTGTGTCCCACTGTGGTGGTGTCCATCCTCTGGGTCAGTGGCTGTGCCCTGAGATGCTCTTTGGATGGCTGTTGGGGTGTGTGGTGGTTGCGTGTGTGGTGGTGGCACACACCTTTGGTCCTTGGTCAGGTGCTGTCCGGACACTGTGTTGGGGCACCTGCTTGGCATTGTGTTGCCTGTTCCATGTATCTGCCATGCTACCTGCCACCTGGCATGTTCCATGTCTACTGTGTGGGCTTCCTGTGTGCCTGTGTGGTGTGTGTATGCTTGGCTGTATGGTCCTGGGTGTGGCCTGCTATGGTCTGGGGGGGTGCGGGCAGAGACCTGCGGGGGGGTCTCTCTTGGTGGCCCTCCATTAGCTATTGGCATCTCCTGTTGCCTGCTTTCTCTGCCACTGTTGTATTCTGGGGTCAGGTGTCTGGGTGCCTGTGGGTGTCCTGCTGTGCCCTGCTGGTGGCGGACTCCTGTGGCCTGTCACTGTGCCTCTCTGGCTCTGTCCCTGGGTCTGTTCTCTGTGCCCTTCCTCCCAGTGTTGCTTTGCTGCTCTGCTCCCACAGATGCGCTGGAGCATCTCTTTTTGCACCATGGCGCAACTCTTTGTGCCATGGGGCAACTCTGTTTGCCCCATGGCACAACTCTGCCATATTCAGCTGGGTTGCACTGGTGAAGTTCGGCCTGCACAACCTCTGAATATGGCTCCTGTTGCACCATGGTGCATCGGATTTGTGCTGCACCGTACTTGCGCCGGGCTTTGGCACATTTCTGAATATCTGGGCTTATCTGTCTTAGCTTAATCACTAATTTTCTACTTCTGGATTTGCTGTGATGCAAACCATCATGACTGTAATATTCAAGTTTATTTTCAAGGTCTTCCCAATGTGTTACACATGTAGTGCCCATCTTCTAAACCAATTATTAATATTTTTAATTTTAGCATTTTTTTCTATTTCCTGCCAGTGGTACAGGTAGGATTTCCGAGAAGACAACCTCACACTTTATTTCTTGAGCCATTTTGTATACACTTTCAAATTCCTCCTTAATTTCTGTCTCTTTTTGATGATTTATATTGTTTGTTTCTAGATGTAGAACAATCTTTGTAGTGTTGTCCCTTTCTTTCACTATATTTTTTAACATTCCCTCTATGTATCTGATTGTGGCCCCTGAGAAACAGCTAGTTGTTATGTTTTCTTTATTATCTTTGCCAGTGTACCTGTCCATATAACTTATTATTGAATCTGCTAACACATATATTTAATTTGGTTTTCTTATTGCCTCTTCCATCATTATATCAGGTGTTCTTGTTTCTGTTTCACTTTGTTCATTCTGATTAGCTTTGCTCTGATTCTCTGGTTGTACAGAAGCTTCATTCATTAATAGGTCATCTGTTTGTTTTGTAGGGGCATCGTTTCAGTACCTGTTGTTTGTACTAATGTTTGGAATGATCAGATGTGGAAATGGTGAAACTCACTGCCATTCTGCCTTTTTCCGTTTTTTTTTCAACAGTCCATTCCCGTTGTGGTTCTATGTCATAAGGGCAATTGCCGAATGATGATCATCCTTATGGTGAGAGTACATCGCCAACATTCAATTTCAGCAATGTGCAACTCCAGTGCCAGTGAAAGCAGAGAAAAAAACTCGGTATTATTCTTTTACCTCCACCCCCCACACTCCCCCACTATATATTCTCAACTACTGGGGGGTGCATGTTGGGGAGGGGTGCATCTATGGATAAAAAAAAATGTCATCTCTAAGGCCAGAAGCAACAAAATTTGCCTGTGCCCAGACCTGAACCCTGAATCCCCATCACCCCAGGACAGCATCCATCCCACCATGCACAGCACCAGCTTGGCAGCAATCTGTGCACCCCCTCAAACCATCCTCCCTCACCTCAGCATGCTTGCCCCCACAGCGTGTACGCGCACATCCTGTTGCCTTCGTGAACCCTCCCATCCAGTCACCCTCCCACGCCTGCTGTGGGTAGTGCCACAAGTGGGTCACCATTTTGGTAGACACCCACTTGCGGATCACCAGACTCACAGGATACATCCCATTCTTCATTATCTGACCCCCTATGCCTTTTTTATTTGATAGGTCTTCATTTAGCTTAGTTTGTGGCTCTTGAACTATAATTATACTTTCCCCAACTGTTTTAAACAGGACCTGCTGTCTTTTTTTCTCCATTTTCCATTATGTCTATACCCGAGTCCATGATTTCCAATTTATGATATTAGTATAGATAACAATAAACTTCCTACTTTATTTTTTTTGTTTGTTGTATAGCATTATTTATTGTTTTCTAAAAGCCCTAGTAGTTTGTTATGTAGTATTTAGGAAAATAACCCACTCTGCCTCCTAAATAATATCTTAATCTTTGTCTGTTTTTTTAATATTGTTTTATAACACCTACTTTCAGCTATTCTCCTTCGGTGTATTTACCTCTCTTATATTATGTCTTCAGTCCTACCAACCAATATTTGCTATTTTTTATAACTCTTCCTCATCTAATGATGAGACTATAATTAGATATTCTTTACTAGGGAATTTGGGCAGCCTTCCCAGACTTCCCCGGCTGACATGGCAGACAAAGCTAGGCAGTTTGCCTTAGCTGTGTTGCCTTTGCTGGGCTTGCCAACGCTAGCAGGGGGAAGTAGTTTTGAGGTGGGGGGACTGGAAGTCATGCTACGCTCACTTCCTGTTCCCTCGCTGCACCAAAATCCTTTTTAAAGTGTTTATACCACTTTATAGTATTCTTAAAAGGGCACCAAAAGTGAGGCTGGACCCAGAATTAAATAGATACACCAGTTTTAGCTCCTGGTTTTGTGTCCAGTACTCACTCCCTTCCCAGCTACTTCCTAGTTCAGTGTGTTCCCTCAGGAATGATCCCTGGTTTGTCTAGGGATATACTTGTGGCACCAAAAATAGTTTAAAACAAAGTGCAAAATGGTTAATAGCCTAAACATGTTTGCTTGCAAGTCTCCTTTAGTGGCAGAGAGAGGTGTCAACTGCTGAGACAGAAAAGAAAACAAGCCACAGAAGTGGTTATGTCATGGGTGGCATGCCCATGGATGGGAATAGGAAGCCCCTTTCTGTGCTTCTGGTAACAAAGAAAATACAGGAGGCCCACCATTTAGAAAGGAACTGTATAGAGGAAAGAGTGCCTACCATTCTGGACGAAAACAAAACCAAAAGCTTCAATGACCTTCAGCAGTCCCTCAAGCATTCCAAATAGCAATACTGTATAAGGCCCTCCAGACATCGAGAGAATGCAGGATATAGTGTATGGTAGAACATTCTTACCAATGGAAATCGGTTAGTGGAATCAGCTTATTGTGCTGCAGTAGATATGTCATGATCTTGTTCTGCTGCACTAGGTGCATCACTACTACAGCACAAGATAGAACATCAATGTGCATGTGCATTCCTGAACCTTTCTCACTTTATGAAATGGCTGAAGCAGTGACAGTTCGCTCAGGAAGTGAGCGGAGATAGAGAAAAAAATGCCCCCTTTTTTGTTTGTTTTATGCAATAAGTCATCTGTTAGATGAAGCCGACGACACCCTCAGTTACTGCCTGCACCACATAAGACATTTCTGTCTCATTCTTTTGTGTAGGAATTTTGGTTACTTCTGCAATCAAATAGTAGCACACTCAAATGTAAACATAACCCAAACCGATTCAAACTAAACAAAAAGGAGTCACACTCATTAACAGCTGATTTCTTCCTTTATTTAATTTTTAATATCTTTCTATACACTATAAAAGATTGTGTATGAGCAAGTATACATAGACAAGGATGTGCTTGAATCTTGAGGTTCCTTGGTAACAGGAGACATCTTCAGCTGTGCTCTAGAGGTGTCCTGTTACCAAGAAAATCTTGATGTAAGCACAGCCTTGTTGTGTATACCTGCTCATACGCAATCTTCTATATCTTGCTCAGCATTTTGAGTGGAAAGGAAGAACACTAGCTGGTGGGTAGTTTGACTGAGGATGAATGCAGAAATCATAAGATGGCACCTAGAATGAGCACATAAAGAAACCTGATCTTGGTGAAACACGAGTTATAGGGGATCCACAAGCAGAGTCTGCAACTTGGAAACTCTCAAAGCAGAGTTAATTGCCACAAGAAAGATTATTTTTCATGAAAGGGCAAGCAAATCACTTGTGGCTGTAGGATCGTAAGGAGCTTGTGTAAGAAACTTCAGAATCAAACTAAGGTCTCCCATTGGATCCAGCCTATGGATTTGAAGATATAAATGCAGAAGCCCTTTGAGGCCCCTGCAGGACACCTAATTTGCCACAGTCTTGCATCCTATGAGAACACAAAACACTAAAATGGATGCATTATTCATACTCACCAAAGAATACTGCAGGACAAATCTGTAGAGACAGGAGGTAGAAGAAATGTTGCTTTCTACCTGGATAATTGGTCCAGGTAGAAAGAGGCACATCAAATACTGAATCATCTCCCTTTCTTGGAGTACAGTAAGTGTGCCAGGTAGACAGTTTACAAGCATCCAGCAGTATCCAACATCGTTCAGAAGACCCTGAAGGGTGACAGTACAGTGTTTTTTTTATTTATTTCACAAGTTTTACCATGAAGGGCATGCTTAGCCGGTATCTATTTGTTTCTAGATGCATTGCTGGGAAAAGGGAATAAGGAAATAACAGTGAATAAACATGGGTGGGACAGGACAATGGCCTGATAAGGGCAGAAAGAGGTCTAACTGGGAGAGGAAAAGGAAAGAAGATGGTGGCTAGGGCCATCACACAAACAATAGGTAGAACTGATCAGACTGGATGGGCCAGTGGTCCTTTTCCTGCAGTTATGTTCTATGTTTCTATGGTCTCTGTTCAGGAACATTACCTATGATTACCTATGATGTTAACACTTGTGTGCTTTGTCTTAAGTAAAGCAGTTCAGCAATGTACCACTGAAAAATGTGAGATTGCAGAACTGGGTAAATAAAGGCAAAGTAAAGAAGTAAATTGGTGTTAACACTGGAGGTATTGTTCCTGAATGTAGCCCTATATTTCAATAAAAACATCAGTACATCAATACTTAAGTTGCATAATAATTTCATTACACTGCAGTGAAAATGACAATACTATAAGGTAGGGGTGTGTGAGGAGCAAATAGTATTTTCCCAAAACAATAAATAATGCAGGATTTACTATACAAACAGTGGCACTATTCATGTCTATGAGTAGTCAGGAAGTGCTATATTTATTAAAAAGAAAAGAAAAGAAAAAGAAATAGCTCCCACCCCTCTCCCCAGCCCAATCCTTTAAAAAATAAAACATCCCCTCACCTTCTGCTATATTCCCAATCCCACCCTCCTCCGCCCCCCTGCACTAAAAATGTCCTATGTTTTAAAAATAAAAGCTTCCATGATGGGCAACTGGCACGACCCTCACGCCTCCACAGCCGTCCCCCTCTTTAATGCTTTAAAATCAATA
Source organism: Neoceratodus forsteri (assembly GCA_016271365.2). Lineage (NCBI taxonomy): Eukaryota > Metazoa > Chordata > Ceratodontiformes > Ceratodontidae > Neoceratodus > Neoceratodus forsteri. Next base: position 730,085,208 of record CM057455.1, read on the forward strand.
TTTAGCCCCTTTCTCCTCCATCCTGGCAGCACCCTCCTACACATCAGCACCCATTTTTTTTTGTTACAAAAAGTGTGGTTAGTGTGCGTCTTGGATCAGTGTGAATGACACAACCTGGCCTCTTCACAGCCGGGCCACCTTCTATTGAATGAAAATGCTATCATACTTGTGCACAGTAAAACCAGCTGATCACTAGTTCTCCAGAGTTAATCCAATAGAGTAGAATGGGGACACCAGGGGAGATGCCAAAGTTGACTGCTTGACCTTCTTTTTCTGGAGGAATCTCTAAAGGGCTTTAGGCAACATTTCCTCGTTACCTAGTTGAAATATTGACAAATGAAGCAGCTCTTCACATCATGAAAGAGGCACAGGCAGCAAACCCAAAACATGTGCATCATCTCTAAATGTCTTCATGCCATGTTGACAGAAGCAAAAAAGCTGTAGCTGCTTATTATGCAGAAAAAATGAAGAAATGAGAAGGAACATCAACAGAAATTGACATAGGCATTTTCCTCAATTCAACAAGCAGATGAGGTGGGAGAAAAAACTGAGGAGGTATGCAACCACATTATTTAGGAAGCCCCAATATGCAGCATCATGGGTAGGTCCCGCTAGGCAAAAATTTCTGAGGGATCCTGATGTTAGTGGCTCACAGTTTTAAAGGTGTGGCTGTATCGAAGGTAAAGTCCTCAAAGAAGATGATTTTTTTGAACAATTGTAAAAAGATTTACTGAAAATTCACTGTTCAGTATCTGGATTTTAACTTAATCTTATTTGTTTTGTGATGACCTATTAAAAATAATCAGACTGTAAATTCTGTCAATTTCAATGAAGTAAACAGTTTGCAATCTAATAATTCTTAATTTCTGAGTGTGCACTGGTCTTTTAAGTATCATTGTGTGACTTCAGTGTGCACACCACTATTACCAGTGTAGCCTCCTGCCCATTAGGGGGCCTTACCTTGACTCCTAGCATAGAGCAGAAATTAGCATTCATTGTTTCCTGGCCTGTGAGAGATCTGGAAGAGCAATCAGTGTTAAAAGATGAGGCTGAGAGAAGTTGGATGTAGCAGCTTGAGAAAGAAAAGGACAGTGACAGGGACAGAGAGAAAAACTGCCCTAGGGAGTGGAAGCAACAGACAGTGCTGCCTACACCCTACACTTAAGTTCCCTAAATTTTGCCTGCAAAAGCTCCCAAGTGGACAGCTAAACTGGAGTCATAGAAATGACTAGCAGCACCCCAGCAGGAATTAAGAAGAGAGTCAGAGGACATGGAGAGACTAGGGCTGGGAGAGAGGGTTCAGTTCAGGTGACCTATTGCCTGCTCATGCCTGAGGCTGAGCTGTGTAAATGGCAGATTGGCCAATGCCAGTTAGCCAACTAGAAAAGCTGTGGTTGCCATGCATTCATGCAACCTTGACCAGAGAAGGATTTAGGATTAGGACTCGTGTTCCTGTGACCCTTGACCAGCTCTGGCATCATGACTGCTTGTATCCTATGACTGTACATGATCTGGAGGAGGGACACTGCTGACCAGAGGTAACCCAGAAAGGGAAGTAGTTATAGTATGCTGTACTAGCTACAAGTACTGTAGGTGCGGTAATGTTGCCAGATTGGTTGGTATTGTCGTCTATATTTCAGTTGGACTGTTGGTTTAGTGATCACCAAGGCACAAGGTGTTGGTTTTTGCTTAAATCACACACCCACATGTGTTGTGAGTCATGAGGCACTTCAATAAAATATATACATATTTAAAATTCAATAAAAATCTTATTAAAACATGGTCATGTTTCTGTCAGAGAGTGGCAATGACATGTGGCAGACGTGGGAACACAGCAAATGGTGTGAGCTGCAGCCTGTGAAAAACAAAATGAACAACAAATATTTTAAAAGACTAATCACTGCATGCTGCTACTTTTTAAACATATAATATATATTTACTGGATCACAGTTGGGATTGGCAGCTGTAGCTGCCACAGGAAAGCCCAAAGGGACATGCAGCCACCTGTTCAGAGACAGGACACCAGAAATTGACAAGCAATCCAGTGGCTGTTGTAAGGGAATTGATGGCATTAACAGCGTGAGTAGGTTGAATAGGGAGATCACATGTGGTGAGTCCCATTACTAGCAGCTGTAGGTATTCTTTATTGTTTTTTGTAAAAAAATATAATGACCCAGATTTTGTGGATCCAAGTGTCTGTCGGGGGGTACATGATAAATACAGGATAACAGGCCTGTACACCAAAATCTGTGTAAAGAAAAAAGAATGCAGAAATGTCATACATTATTGTGTAATATGGCAGTGAAGTTGATATATATTGTATATATTTGTAACATTGCAATAAATAACTACCAAAATAAGAGCTACCTATTGGCCAAAAGGGAACATGTGATGCCAAACTAGCAGGGATTAATTCCCTAGCAATGTCTGCTGGTGCACTACTGACAAGAACCACATTGAAATCACTGTGGGACAATATTTGAACCCAATAATGCCCACTCCTGCAGTACCCAGCAAAACCATGTGGGAAAGCATGCAGTGATGTGTTAGCACTGTAGAAATGTTGCTCCCCCGGTACAGTGCCCACTACTTCTTCAGTTCTTTCACACTTACCAGTGACTGCCTTCTCCATCTGCTGCATGATGTTGCCCCTATTCCCCCTTTCCATCTCATAGTTTGTTTCAAGCTGTTCTGCATCCCTAACAAGCTGCAGGTCATTTACTGGTTCTGGGTGTGATGTCACAGTAGGAAACTGGTTTGTCCGTGCTAGAATCCCTGGGCTCAAGTCGAGCTTATTAGGAGTGAACTTCTTGTTGCAGCAGATGAAGCTATTCCGTCGCTCAGTTCACCACTCAGCTGTCATTTGTGATGAGTCTCTCAGCCCAATGCTCCTGTGCTTGCCTGACCCCATCGGTGTGCAACGACATAAACAGTCCTTGTTGCAGACCCTGGCACAAATGCAGAGCAATTCCATTTACATAAAGAAAGATAGCTAGTTTTCATGAACTTTCACACTTTGGCATATCTGGTCCTTCTTATGACAAATATCAGTCACACCACAGGCAAACAATTATCAATCATTCTACTACTGTATTAGACAAAGAGATGGTTATGCAAATTCTGCATTCTGGTATCCCAGAATGCATAATAAGAGTCAACACCAGTATTTCTCGAGTGTATTAAAACTTTATTGTACATATCTTTCACCTCTAAAAACATGGTATTGTAACATTCATTCAGTTGCCTTAAAACCAAACATATTGTAATGTTTTGGAGAAATAAACACCACCATATTAACAAATATGGTTCCAGTCAAAATGTAGTTTTCTTATTTTTGTCCATAATTGTATGTATTGCCATAAAATGCATCTGTTTCTTCATAAAATGTTTTGCACTATGTTACACTATGCTTGTCATGTTACAAGCGCATTAATCCACTGCATAGTTGGGCTCTACTAGGGAATTAATGCCTAGTTAGTGGTTGGAGGCATGAGGCCTCACCCCCACAACCAGGCATTAATTCCCTAGTAGAGCCCTCCTTTGTTATGGATTAATTCCTACATATCACCCTACTTGTACCAGGAAGTTACGAGCTTGGTTTTATGAGTGAAATATCTTTAAAGCCATGGGACACAAAATATAAATTTATAGCTCAGAAAGCTCCTAGGGCAGGCAACTACATGTATGAGCTGCCTGCCTGGAGCAAACAAAACGTGTCAGCTGCTCTTTAAAGTACATAAAAATAATTTATTTAAAAAAAAACACCAAAAACAAACACCTGAACCTAGCTAAATGGGACACATTTAGCTAGATTCTGGTGTTTGTTTTTTAAGTTGACAGAAATACATTTTTTGGGAATGCAAAATCCAGGGTGTCCAACTTAGCTAGAGCAGCCATTCACTCCTGTCCTCTGTATGAGAACAGTGGGACTTTCTTGATGTCTACAGCTGTAGATGGAACTCGTGCTCTGCGCTACAGTGGGAGCAGTGAGTTGACATTTCCCTGGTGTCTAATGGCACCCCCATTGTATCCTTTTATGTATGCAATGTTACCATGGTGTCTAGTGGCACACCCCACCCTCAGATTACCATCCCCATATTTATTTACTGTTTCTCTAGTGCCTAGTGGCACCCACCACCCTCTGATCACCATCCCTGTAATATGTTTGTCTTTTCCTGGTATCTAGTGGCACCTCCCACCCTCCATTTGCCATTCTGGTCTGAAATAAAGAAAATCATCCCTCAGTGTTTTTTTTAAACCTGTAAGAGAAGAGGCTTGCCTGACAGCACAGCAGTAGAGCTACCGCTTGCAGTGCCAATGCACAGGGTTTGAAAGCAGACCCAGGGTCATAGGAGTGTTGGCAGGGGGGCGGCTGAGTGTCCAGAGGACTGCTCATCTTCTCCAGGGAGGGAGAAGATCTGGTGCCCAGTGTTTACTGACCCCTAGCACTGAGTGGGGGGAGACAGGTCTGAAACCAGCACAAAGGGCCTAGCAGAGGAGATGGCTGACATCTGCACATTGGGGGAAGGAACGCACCCAACCGTGCGCTGAGGCCATTGCATGATTTTCTTTTTCTGTTCACAGAGGCTGCCAGGGAAAACAACACAACAAAAAGAAACCCCTCAGGGGATAAGCAGCACGAGTCCAGGATCCCTTGGGGGACCCAGCATACAGATGCAGGGTATATCCCCTAGCCATTGCCGTGGAGCAAAAATAGGAACATAAAAAAACCTGCAAAAAAGAAAACAATTCCTCACCGATCTGACCCACCCCACCCCCACCTCCCACTCAGCATCCACCACTCCCAGTACACTTCCACACACCTGAATAGGTCAGAGGGTGAAGAGCCACTCTCCTGTTGAAGATGCATCTTGCTGCTGGGACCGCTGACTGCAATATGAGAAACTAAGGTAAGTGCAGTTCAATTTATTTCAATGGGGTTTTGAACTTTGATGCATAACTTTGTCAATTTTGCATATTTTACCCCAAATTCTCAACATGATCTCTTTTTGGACCCCACCTCATGACCAATGGTAGTGGAATTACACAAATCATACCCCAAAGGCATTTTCGTGGTCGCTTGGTGAAATCACCTTTCGGGAAAAAAATTGAAAATTGTCACCACCCTTGTTCTTGAGGTGGGATCATAACAAGGTTATGTTGAAAATCTGGAGTCAAATTATATAAAAATGGTTAAGTTATGCACACACATTGACATTTTACTGTGCTCGCTTGTAACTTTGGGCACTGAAAAAATTTTTACCCAAAATTTTCAATAAAGCCATTTTTTACACCGTCATGTTTCAAATCTGGGCCAAAATGTGTTTTCGTACCTACAGTGCGGAATGACATTTCGATGCTGCAGAATGGCGTTTTGGTGAGGATTTGAAAATGTTCACTATCGGGTTCATGAAGTGGGGTAGTAAGAAAGTTATGCTGACAATTTGGTGTACAAGTATGGAAAAATGCCCAGGTTATGAGTGAACATTGCAGTATTTCAACGTTCACCAGAGCTTCACTGATTTTCATCATCTTGACTCCAAACTGCCAACGTAGTCATTTTTCCACACCATCTCATAAACATGACAAGTGACATTTTTTAAATCCTGGATGAGCTGTGTTTTCACAATCCTGGATGAGATGTGTTTTCATACTTCTGGTGCGAAATTACATTTTGGCCAGTATACTATAAATAGTACATGTCGTGTTTATAAGGTGAATAATAAAATGAGTATCTTGAAAATTTAGGGTCAAAGCTGAAAAAAAACAATATATAATTTTTAACAAATTTTGTGTGTAGTGCCACTCTTGACCCCAATGGGTATGCTTTGTGATCCATGCTGGTGAGCTTAGTCAGGGGTGAGCTCAGTGACCCAGCTGGATGGGATGATGGTAGGGGGATGGTGCTGTTATGCAACACCCCCCAGCGAGGAAATTAAAGGTGCAGGGTTGCCCACATGGGCCTGTGTACCATATCATGAAGACATATGTCCTCTTCCCATACTTGTCACCTGTCCTGTCTCTGATCTAACCACATTTACTGCTACCCCCTGGCTCCTGCTGATCAGCCCATTTTGCACACACTCCACGACTTTTGCACCCACCCCATGGCTGTTTAACTTGTTTACTAATCTCCTGCGTGGGACAGTGTCAAAGGACTTCCTAAAATCCCGGTAGGCCACATCCACAATTCCACTACCTCAAAAAGAAAGAAAGAAATTCTCTGTAAAAAAACCTTGCAAATCAGGCATGGGTAAGGTTGAGACCTTTCGATGAGACAAAAACCGGATCCTAAACTCCACCCCTAGCCCCACCCCTTTTCATGACTTATCATGCATTGCTTCTTCTCCAAAGCCATTTGTTATATCAGTAAAAGGATGCCATTTAGTGTTTCTAGTTATACACATACACAATGTTTTTGCACACAGAAACCACCAAAGAACTGAAATTTGTGAGTTCAGACAGTACATGTGCTTGAAATACTGTAGCAGAGTGAGGAACCAGTTTGTCAATCTGACATAAAAATAAAAATGTTCTTACAATAATGTATAAGGAAGGCTACATCAAAGACAAAATGGTTCTGTCAATGAACACACTTTAGATTTATTTTATGTTCATGAAATAGCCTTGTGTCATATAGTTAGAAAAAAATCAGAGTTTTGAATAGAAAGAACAGATAGTTGTGATACAGACAAGTTGATTTCTCGCAGAGAAAGATTTTGACTACTTCAATTCAGCACTGAAACTGAAATGATCAGCTTTTTATAGGAAGATAAAAATAGATTTTTAATGGAGCTATCTAAACACAAACCAGAGACTGGGTTTGTTAGAAACCTGGAGAGCTCAACAAATCATTAATTCTACAAACTGCTGCTCTGGCACTGGGACTTGAATTTCATCTTTTCAAGCTTTTATTAAAAATATGTAAAAACTGTTGCACATGATCTTTAAGACTCTGTCTCCTATTTTCCAATTTAATTTAGATTTTTTAGAGCCAAACACCATTATCTGGCTTTTCGTTTCATTAATTTTCAGCTCATACTCTTTTGCAAATTCAATGAGCATATTCAACTTTGTTTGTAAACCTGATTTGGAGAGTGAAAATAGTGCCAGATCATTGTCATATGTCAATAGTGCTTTTTTTCACAAATTGTAAAACAGGATCCTTTTTCATGTCTCTTGTTTTGCAATCTGATAAAAAGGATTCCCGGGCACAAAAAGAGGCACTAAACAGGATTACAAACTGTTGAAAAAAACTCATTTGCAAATGATTTCTCCAAAAACTAACCCCAGAATCAGCTGAAATGGATCTTGATTAGCAGAACATGTGTTGATTTATAGGAACCACATAATTCTTTCCTGTCATTTAATTTTGTTTCCATCACTAACTGAAAACAAGATGGTAGCAGTATGGAAAAAAGATTTCCCATTTGTAACACAAGATGACCCATTTGTGTCAAAGCATTACCCATTTGTGACAAAGGATCCTTTTTTTTGAGTGGGGCATCTAACTGGAGAGTGAAATTTCCATTGAAAACAATGGTAAACTTTAAAATTTAAGAACTTTGGAATGGATTAATGTTTTTTCATCAAACCTTCAAAAGGCGCATCTGTGACCCCAAACCTTTCTACCCTAAAAATCTCAGACAAAAATCCCAAGCTATTTTTGCGGTGTAGCGTGACGAGGAAATGAACCCCCCCCCTGGTAATTTTCACATTTTTTCACCCTGTATATCTCTGCACCCATGCATCCAGCCAGAACAAAATTTGGCACATCAAGAGATCATCAGTCCCTAATGACACATGCAAGATGGAACACAAATCAGTTGAATGGTTGTAAAGTTATTAAAGTTCAAAATGTTGAGTTTAACATAGAAGTGAGTATTCAACCCTAACTATTGGAGCGCACTGTGCTCCTATATCTCCCAGACTTGATGGGAGGCAGGTTCATTGGCAGGGATAAACCTCTGGGCTTTGGCTTGGGGTTGTTCAGCTGACTACCTCAGATCAGGTGTGGAACTTGGGTATTAATTTTGATGATGGTCTGACCCTTAAATCACAGGTGTCAGTCGTTGTCAAATCCTCTTTTTACCATTTGAGAACTATCACCCAGGTGAAGCATCTGGTTCCTCCCAATGATCTTCCAACATTGATCCATGCCTTCATAACCTCCCACCTTGACTACTGCAATGCCCTTTACCTAGGGCTACCAGGGATTGATATCCACTGCTTGCAGCTAGTGCAGAATGTGGCAGCCAGGCTACTTGACCAGTACTTCTAGGACCAGTCATATAACACTTGTGCTTCACAGACTGCACTGGCTGTGAATAAAGTGGTGGATCACCTTCAAAGTCAGGTTACTGACCTACAAAACTCTGCATGACTAGGGACCCAGTTATCTGCAAGATCTCCTTCGCCCTTACCACCCCATCCGTCCTCTCTGATCCACGGACAAGGGATTGCTAGAGATTCACAGGGTTTGTCTAAATTAATCAGGGGTCCGGTCTTTTGCTTTTGTGGCCCCGACCCTGTGGAATTCTCTAACTCATCATGTATGAGAGTGCCTGACCATCCAGAGTTTTAAGATAGCTCTAAAAACAAATCTATTTAGCCTAGCTTACCCAGCCTCTTGGTGAAAACTGATATTTAGTCTAGTATATTTAGAATTACTCTAGTGTATTCTTATTTTTATTAATTCTATATTTATTGTCTGTAGTTTTATAGATTTTAGCATTCTTGTTTTGCTATGATGGTCTTAAATTGTTATGTTTGCTTATTCTATGTACAAATGCCTTGGTTTTAGAAAGGCACTTTTTTATAAATAAAGAAATAAATCAATCAACCAATCTATATATATATATATATATATATATATATATATATATATATTATTGTGCGCACTTGCGCCACTATAGTTAGGGTTCAGTGGTCAGTTACATATTAAAGTCAAAAGTTTGGGCATTAATAACTTTGGACCCGTTCAATGGATTTGCCTGAAATTTGGTATGAGTGATAGGGCATGGTAGATCTCTTGATATGCCAATTGTATTTCGGTCGGACTTATGGTCTTTGCGTACGAAAGTGCTGAAAAATGCAAAATTATCTGTTTTTGGAGGCAGCTTTTGGGATTTTGGATGTGGCCCTGCACAGCTGTTGTGTAGTGTGCCACTCTGTGAGATGGTTCATTTGAAAGAGCTTTGGTGGCTGAACATGGCACTTTTTGTTTGGTGAAAAAATATTAAGGCATTCAAAAGTTATGCCACTTTTAATTTTCCATTATAAGTCAATGTGAAAATTTATATGTCTATTTTGCTAACAAAGAATGGGGTTTTGGCCATCTGGTCCCACCTGGCGATCAAAGAATTTGCAGCCTCGCAGTTCAAGAATCTTTGTCCCAGAGGATTTTCAAAATTCTTTGATGGTGAGGTCCGCCATCTTGTTTTGAAATTTCCGATCATAAAAACACAAATATCTCAGCTCAGGGGTCACTTCTGAAGTAAAACTTGGATGGGGTTTACTCAGAGGGCCCCGATCTATCAAGCCATGCCTTTGGTTCCATCCAAATTGGTCTAAAAATAGAGTTATTAGCTTTTGAAATCTTCATTCGCAGCTCGCTAACGATCTTTGATCGTGAGCCTGCAGATTCTCTGATCACAAGATTCCTTGATCGCGATCTTGCATTGTGACCTATTTTCAGAAATATCTCAGCTCAGGGGTGGGCTAGGGACACAAATGAGGGTGGGTTTTGATCAGGGGGGCTTCGTTCTATCGAGGCATGGCATTGGTTTGGTTCCAAACAGTCAAAAAATTGAATTTCACCATTTTGTATTCTTTGGTCATGAGTGTGCAATTTCTTTGATCGCAAGCCTGCAAATTCTTTGATCACGAAATAGTTTGATCACGATCATGCATCGTGAGGAAAGGAAGAGATGAACGGATTAAAAATTAATTTTTATCAGCCCATGGGTGCCCTAGGAAGACAAATGAGGGTGAGTTTTGCTCAGGGGGCTTCATTCTGATGAACCATGGTGGAGGTTTAATGGAATTCTGTACATTTTTTGATTTCTTACAGTTTTAATTCTTTGTTCATGAGCCTGCAAATTCTTTGATCATGAGCCTGCAAATTCTTTGATCGTGAGATTCTTTGATCGCAATCGTGCATCGCGAGCGAGGGATGAGATGGCCAGATTTTAAAGTTACTTTTCTGAGCCCAGGAGTGCCCTACAAACATAATTGAGGCTGGGGTTTGCTCAGGGACTTTGTTCTGCCCCATCTGAAAAATAACAATCGTGTATGACATATCCCTGGTAGTCTAGTGCCCCCCACCATAGTAAATAATGTTATGATGTCTAATGTCCTGGTAGTCTAGTGCCCCCCATGTGTCTTTTTTTTAATCCCTGGTAGTCTAGTGGCCCCCCTGAGTTTATAAAAAATTATTATTGTTAATATCCCTGGCAGTCTAATGGCCCCCCCCATCTGTATGACATAATATCCACTGTGACTGTGAAATATCCCTATTTAGTCTAAGCGCCACCCCTTAAATATAATAAAATGAATTATTATTTCACATTTCCTGGCAGTCTAGCATCCCCACCCCACCCAGCCATGCCAACCCACCCAGCACCCCACCTTCCCCAGCCAGCGGCTGGCACAGCCTCTCATCTCCACGGCCAGCCGCCGACTGTCTGGATTATGGCGCTAATGTGAAAGGTGCTCAGAAATATTTTCAGGCGCCTCTTTGCATTACCGCTCGTAATGCAGACAGTCAGCGGCTGGCCATGGAGGTGAGAGGTGGGTTGTGCCAGTTGCCGGCTGGGGAAGGGTGGGGGGTGCTAGGTGGGCTGGCACGGCTGGGTGGGAGGCCACTAGACTACCAGGAATGTGAAATAATTATTTCTTTCATTATAATGGAAGGGGGCCACTAGACTACCATGGATATCTACAGTCACAGTGGATATTATTTCATACAGATGGGGGGCCACTAGGCTACCAGGGATATTAACAGTTATTCATTTTTTATACAAATCGGGGTGAGGCTACTAGACAAACAAACAGAAGGTGGCTACTGGTGAAAAATACTAAAGCCACAACAAGAAGAGGCAAAACAATGAACAAAACAGTTCAGCATCCCAGTATAATCGACCAAAAATAGACCTGTCAGCTAGGTCCCGTTAAAAAGCTTTTTATTTCAGCACACAAACAGCAGCACTCCAAGAAGAAAACACAGACGTACGTTTCATGTCTAAAACAAGCTATTTCAATGTGATACTGATACCACATACCACACACCTTAAATAGGTGAAAGATTTAAAGGCATAGTCTCTAATTTCACTTAGTGCAATAAAGCACTAAAGAGAACACCTAGACAACCAGGGATTAAAAAAAAAAAAAAAACACATGGGGGGGACACTAGACTACCAGGACATTAGACATCATAACATTATTTACTATGAAGGTGGGGCCACTAGACTACCAGGGATATGTCATACACTATTATAATTATTCAGATGGGGCATAACGAAGCCCTCTGAGCAAAACCCAGCCTCATTTATGTTTGTAGGGCACCCCTGGGCTGTGAAAAGTGATTTTAAAATCTGGCCATCTCATCCCTCGCTCTTTATTTGCAAGTGAGCAAATTCTTTGATCACGAGATTCTTTGATTGCAATCATGAGGGTAGGATGAGATGGCCAGATTAAAAAATCAATTTTCTCAGCCCTGGGGTGCCCTAGGAAGTCAAATGAGGGTGAGTTTTGCTCAGGGGGCTTCGTTCTGTCGAACCATGGCAGTGTATTGCCGCAATTCTTTCAATTTTTTAAATTACAAACGTTTTTATTCTTTGTTCATGAGCCTGCAAATTCTTTGATTGTGACCCTGCAAATTCTTTGATCATGAGATTCTTTGATCGCGATCTTTGATTGCAAAATAGGGACACGATGGCCAGATTTTTTTATAATGAAATAGATAGGGAAATTTTACTAATCTTTGATATTGAATATCTTGGAAATGGTTTGGTCTTTTTATTTGAGATTTGGAAGTAAGAAAAGCAACATCACACAGATGTGCCTTTTGGTAGTTTGGTCAAAAAATATTACAGGACAGCAAACATACAGAACTACAAAGTTGACACTTTTTCCTCTAGGATAACATTACGGCGTCTGCCGCATTACAGCAATTCTTTGCCCCCCTGCTGCAAAATAGCGGTTTAGTCTTTTGGGCTGAAATTTGGAGGGATGAAAGCCAACATCCCAGAGATGTGCATTTTCATGATTTGTTGAAAAAATATTACAGGGCGGTAAAGTGTCGGCACTCTGAAGTTGATGCTTTTTCCCATAGGATAACATTATGGCGTCCATCGCGCCTTTCAGGGCCCATATCTCTGAAATGGTGCGAGATACAGACTTTTTCTCAGAAAAGTGCTTAGCCCCCCCCAACTGGGGACTAAGTACAAAACTAACCAGGAAACTCATAATCCATACAAAATTTAAGTTTTTTTTCTACGTCGTACAATTCCTGAGCTATAAGCAATTTAGTATTCCAAGTCCTAATTTTGTGCTCCAGGGTCCATTATTATAGATACATTCTTTGTTTTCACTGTGTTTTTCAATGTAGTTTTTGGGGAAAAGAAGGGTGTGCCCTTTTGTTACTGTGCCAGTTAGCATTTCCAGTTGAGCTTCAGTTACCGTTCGTGTCACCGTTCCCGTCTACGCCACTGTGTGCATTACGGTTTGTGTTTTCATTTGTGCTTGTGTTTCTGTTTTGTTTGGTATTATTGTTGCTGTTGCCATTACCATTTGCATTTGCAATTGTGGTACCGTGCCCGTGCGCGTTACGGTTTGCGTTTCCATACGCGCTTGCGTTTGTGTTTGCGTTTCTGTTCCTTTTGGCTTTATTGTTGCTGTTGCCATTATCATTTGCATTTACAATTGTGGTACCATGACTGTGCACATAACGGTTTGCATCTCTGTCCGCGCTTGCGTTTGCGTTTGCATATTTCTTTCCTTTGGCGTTATTGTTGCTGTTACTGTTACCATTTGCATTTACAATTGTGATTCCGTGTCCGTGCACCTTGCAGTTTGCATTTTCATGTGCACTTGCATTTCTGTTTCATTTGGCATTATTGTTGCTGTTACCGTTACCATTTGCTTTTGCAATTGTGGTACCATGCCCGTGCGCATTACGGTTTGCGTTTCAGTTTGTGCTTGTGTTTATGTTTCTGTTTCCTTTGGTGTTATTCTTGCTGTTACTGTTACCATTTGCATTTACAATTGCGTACCGCGTCCGATTAATGCTATAGTTTGGCGCTTCCGTACGCGCTTGCGTTTCTGTCTCCTTTGGTGTTATTGTTGCTTTTACCATTAGCATTTGCATTTCCAATTGTGGTACCATGAACATGCACATTACCAGTTGTGTTCCATACACACTTCCATTTGTATCTCTGTTTCTGTCACTGTTCGCTTTGGTGTCACTTTGCACTTGCATTTCTATTTACGTTTGTGTTACCATTTACGTTTGCATCACCATGTGCGTAACCATTTGTGCTAACATTTGCATTGCACTTACTGTTACTATGTCACTTAAAATCACGTGGTGGGAGCTGGGCTCCACACTCCCACCAACTTTCGTAACTTTCTACTTTTCTATTCTTTCTTAAAAAGTAAGGAAATTCTATGCAAAAAACCTCATTAATGCATCAGTTAGAGTTCTTCTACAGTGAAAAAAGCAAGGAAATTCAATTTTAGGGTTCCCACCCCTTGCACCCCACCCCCACCAACAGGCATCGGGGTGTGCATTGGGGTCGTTGGCCCTAACTCTCACCCCATTCTCCTAGGCTGAACCACCTCAGCTTATTTACACATGGGATGGGGTGAGAGTTAGGGTCAATGACCTCAACGCACAACTTCAATGCCTGTTGGTGGGCTGGGGTGGTTGCAAGGGGTGGGAACCCTAAAATCAAATTTCCTCATTTGTTTCACTGTAGAAGAACCCTAACTGATGCATTAGCGATGCTTTTTTGCACAGAATATATATTTATGTGTGTGTGTGTGTGTGTACTGTACTACACCAATATGGCTGCACCTATACCAACATGGGTGCCACATGTAAATAAAAATGTTAACAGTAGGCATTGATTCCTGAGTGTGCTCCATCTCAATGTTGCCAGAAGTGGAAAGCCATTTTTTTCTACCCTACATAGCTCTGAAATCTTCTTGGCCAGTCAGGATGCAGGAAATCCCTACCCATTTTATTAAATGCTAATAGCCTTTTTCATCAATCCCCCAGCTCCCTGATCTTATTTTCCCCAACAAGACTATTCCCTCTAGTCACAGTGCTTCTGCTAGCTGGTTGTTTGTTCCAGTATATTCTGAGTATTGCCTGTGTTGTTCAGGGTTCTCTGGGTAATTTAGAATTATAACTAAGTATCTGTGTATTTCACCGGATCATTCACTAGATTTTCAAAACCAAATATCAAATGTCTGCAAATCTGTTAACTCTACCCTTGGCTTGTCCTAGATCTAAGCAAAATTCACTACAAATCTTCGACTGGCCTTTGCACAAGGTATAAATGCCTCCTTTTGATAATGGCACTCAGGAAGGCTGGCAGAACTCCCCCAAGGGTGCTTTGTACAAAAAAAAGAAAACATTCCAAAATGAAAGAGCAAGCACACCAGGCAGTTGGCAGCAAGAGATCAAATTTTATTGCACCAAGGACATTAAAGTGCAAAAAGTGGTTCCGCGATAAAAAAAATGGCCACAGAAAAACACCTCTAGCTATAGGCATAGAGATACGACTTCCTGTTGTTTGCATGGAACCACTTTTTGGATTTTAGTGTTCTTGGCATAATAAAATTCAGTATTTTTCTGCCAACTGCCTCGTGTGGTCATTCTTTCATTTTAGTAATGCTCCTCTTGATTAAGATCTGTTGGTTTATACTAACATCTCCTATTTAGTATAAAATAGAGAATAATGGATGGGGTGTTGTACATTTAAACAATAAGGCATGACAGGGTGTGTGTAATTGTATAATAACATCATGCCTCGGGTGGTTGAAGCATGAGTCCATAGTGCGTTCAACACCCAACAAGTGATGTTATTACACAATAACACACACACTCTGAAGTGCCTTATTGCTATTATATAATGGCTTGATTTTTTTCTTACATTTTCAGTTGATTTTTGTGTGTGTGGAGGTGTATTGATTCAAAAATATCCACAATTTTCATTGTATTCTGAAGGTTGTGTTGTTGTTACACACTGATTATCTGTTGAGAAGCTGTTCTTGTTATGATATGCTGCTGTCTCCCCCCAACCCCATCCCCCATCCATCTCCATTGCTCTGTTTTCCTGTACTAGTGTAATTTTTCTCTTTCTGAGGATCTCAGACTATCAGGAGGGATACAATGTGTTGGGCAGGTACAGGCAACCACTGCATTTTTTAAATGTAAGCATGATTGTGAGATGTGCTGAAAGTAGGATGACAGAGCAGAGCAGAGTGTGCGGTTTGTTTTTTTCCACTTAGCTGCTGAACTGGATCAGGTGGAGCAGGTGTGCTCTCTCATTTGTCTGATGAGCTGCTGAATGGGGTCAAAGGCCTTATTGTGGTTCTCTTTTAATTTTTCAGTCAGCTGCAGCATATGGCTTTCTCTTGAAATGGCTGAGCATGGGCTTCACTAGGGCAGTGACAATGAATCGAGGGTGTACAGAGCGGACATTTCTTAAGGAACGGTGACAGAAACTGATGAGAGAAATAAAAAAAGACAAACTTTTTTCATGCACAGAGTTGGTGTTTTGATACTGTTCCCAGGATCAAGAAAATAGTGGTGTTGGTGGGGTATGAATGAGGTCTCTTGTGGTTACATCACTATATCACTCAATGTCCAGAGTGGGACAGCAAAAGCACTGGAACAGTGTGCACACTGATATTTTTATGTTTGGTGTGTCAGATCTCCATGCAGTGATGTTATGCTCAGATAACATCACTGGTGAAGGTGGGAACTGAACAATCAGAGTGCAAGAAATGTTATTCCATTGTATAATACGAGTTTTTGATACACACCCAAGATGTGTAATACCATATAAACCAAAAGTGATTTGTGTTGCCAATGATGCATTGAGGGTGTGTAAAAAAACAAATAATATAACACCCAGTTCTTTATTTTATATAATTGCTCATCAGTTAAGTGCTGTGTCTTAAAAAAAATAAAAAATCGTCCTTTTCTGTGGCATTTTGTTTCTGTGAGCACCAGACAGCAGAGACTTTGTCTTTGACTTTGACTTTCACTTCAGTGGCTGACACCCATGCTGTAATGACTGTGTTCCATTCCATAATAACTGGTCAGTTATTATTTACTTTTTTATTTATTTAAGTCTCAGAATACATATACCTTTGAGCTAAGAACTCTTTTACAAAGGTTCCACGTCAGTAGAAAGGACAACAGATTAAACAGGACTGTAAAGTACGGTACAATAAAGTGTAAACAGGAGGTACAAAAATCATAATGGACACAAAATCATAATGAACAGTCAACGTAAAACAACAGAGACACATTATGCTAATCAGTTTCTGGCACAGGAAAATGCATACAGTACATTGACATTGGCCAGCAGGCTTCGTCAAGACAAACAGGGCACAGGATTTAGGAAGGGATGTGGGAGGGTGGGCTTGGAAGAGTAAGAGAGGGGGGTGGAAGTGGAGGACGTGAGGAGAGGTGGGGCAAGGGAGGGAAGGAAGGGTGGAGGGGTAGGGGGATTTGGGGGTTGGGGTTGGAGGCAATAGTGTTAAGTTACTATGAAAGAGGTTGAGTGCTAAGGTCAAGGTTTGGGAAAACATGGTTAAGGGAGACAGTTACAGGTGCTAGCTAGACAAAGTAGTGGCTGAAGCTTGGATCTGAATGGGCCCAGCTTAGTTTTGGAGGAGATATCACTGTTGAAAGCATTCATCCAGAGGGGGGCCCTGTAGGCAAATGATCTTTTCCCCCTGGGTGGTTCGGCGATGAGGGACCTGTAGGAGTTCAGATTCAGAACCTTGGGTGTGGCATGGATTATGAGAGGGGTCTTAGAAGATCCTGTGCTCCAGGTGGCAAGAGGCCTAAGGTTATTTTCTTGGCCATCAGGCATATTTGGTATTTGATACAAGTTTTAAGCTGTAGCCAACTAGTTAGGGCATAGAGGCCACACATGTCGGTGAGATGTGGGCTCCTGAAACGAGATGACATGCCTTGTTAAGAGCAGTGGAGATACGCCTTAGGGTGGTATCAGTCACAGAGCCATAGGTGATCAGTCCATAGTCAATTATAGAAATAATAGAGCTTTGTACAGCTAACCTTAAGACTTCAGGGGTCAGAGATCACCTGTGTTTGTAGAGTAGACCAATATGAATATTTACAGCTTTAGCAACGTTATCTATATGCACCCCATATGATAGGTTGTTGTCTATGATGATGCCAAGATACTTAAAGATACTTATGCACCTGTCTGAGGGCAGTACCAAGGCAGTTAGTGATAGTCAGAGGATGTTTCCTGTGCTTGTTATGGGAGCTGCTGAAGAGCATAAGCTTATTTTTTTGTTAGTTTAGTATCAACTTGTGATGACTAAATCATTTCTCTACTGAGGCAAATCCGAGTTGTAGCTGGTTCTCAAGGGGTATAGACTCTGGGTGAGTTGTGTAAATATTAGCATCATCTGTGTAGAGTAGGATTTGTTCAGGGCAGGAGCTTAGGAGACTGTTTGAAAAGAGACTAAAATAGGAGTGGGCCCAGGATGGACCCTTGAGGAACCCCAGAGTGAACAGGTCTTGAATCAGAGAGGACGTCGACAATTTTGACTTGTTGAGTGCTGTTGTCCAGATAACTTTTAAACCAGGCAGTGGAGTCAGAGGAGAGCCCTGCATTAAGTAGTTGTTTCAAGAAGTAGAGGGTGATGGACCATGCTGAATGCTTTTGTCAAGTCGATGAAGGCAGTACCAACTAATTGACCATGGTCCAGGGAGCTGTGTATAGAACCAGTGAATTCTATAAGGGCTAAGGTGGTGTCATGCTCTTTTCTGAACCCATGTTGTTGGGTGCATTGGATCTTATGTTTGTCAAGATATTCAGTAAGCTGGTCAGCTACAATGTGTTCAAGAGCCTTAGAGAAAGTTGGTAATATAGAGATAGGCCGATAGTTCACGTGAAGAGTTCTGTCTCCACTTTTGTAGACTGGGGTAACCGTGGCTGATTTCCATTTATTGGGGAACTGTGCAAGTGTGAGTGAGAGGTTAAAGATCCTGGTTAAAGGTGCTAACACTTCCTCAAAGTTGAGGGACAGCAGTTTGGGGTCAAGGGAGTCCGCTCTGTGTCTAGATTTACCAATTGCTTTACGGATGTATTTTCGGGCTTCATGCAACGAGGCTTCCTTGAAGTGGAATGGCGGGTGACTAGTCATTGGGGAAAGCTTACAGGATGGGCCAGGGTGACATCTGCATCAAAAAAGTCAGGTGGAAGAACACTGATAAGGTCCATGAATGCATTATTAAAGGTACTGGCAATAGTTAGGGGGTCCAGAGTTTTAGTCCCATCAATGTCAAGAAAAGTGGGAGATGTTTTCAGGTTTTTCCTTGTATCCTCTTTGATATTGTTCCAGAAAGCTTTACCATTGCCCCATGTGTCAGTAAGCACTCCTTTGTAGTATTTATTTTTCTCAAGGTGGATTCACCTTGTGCAATCATTCCACACTCTTTTGTATTTTTGAATATCCGATTGCATGCCGGTGGCTCAAGCCCGATGCCAGAGGTGGTCCCCAGATTTCATACAAGCTAATAAGTCTGCAGAGAGCCAGGGGTTGCAAGGACCTTTGATTTTCCATGTCTTTAGGGGTGCATGGAAGTCACAGGCAGCATTAAAGTTGATGAAATAATCAAGTGCCGTGTTGACATCCTTCACACTGTCGATGGGAGTCCAATCTTGCACTCTAAGGAGGGATTTAAGGGGTACAAGATAACCCCATGCTAGGATCCTGCTGGTGACTGTCTTTGGTGGAGGTTTGCAGAATTTGTTAGTTCACTCGCAGATGACAGTGGAATGGTCACTGAGCATGTCTGGGAGGACTGTAGTGTTAGTAATGTGATCAGGATGACTGGTTAGGACCCATTAGGCATTAGGAAGTGGTGTCAGTCTGTTCAATAAATAGGGTCACCAGCAATTACAAAGATATAATATCATCTACCACATTTATCACTTTGCAATACCGACTGGCTGTTGAACTTACCACTGTACTTTGAACATTGAATTGGGATAGTTACCCCTATGCAAAAAGGGACTTTGTAAAAGATTGTTTAGTTGATATGTTACAGTATTTAAAACTAAGTCTCTTAACTCATTATTGGTGCTTGTGCAATGCAAACTTGAAATTCATAGCTTTTATGGTCTTCCAGCACATTCTTGCTTAAGGGACCAGGGATAAACACAAACATGGGGCAGAAAGATAATTCTTACTGCATGTTAAACCTTGGGATGCACTAGCAGTATCACTCAAGAACTGTGAGTTCCTGTCAGTTTAAAGTTGATTTCTGAAAGCATTTATGAAGTGCGCACAAATATAACTATTTTATGTAAATATTGCATGATCCATTTCTTGTTAGTTTGTATGTAGCTATGTGTCTGGATCATGCATGAAAATAGGCTATGTCAGCCTAGTGCACTTACCTGATAAACTCTTAAAACTGAAGGTGGACAAAGCAATGGGGCCTGATGGGATTCACCCAAGAATTCTGAAAGAACTAAGGGTAGAACTAGTGACACCACTGACTACCGTTTTTAACAAATCATGGGAGGATGGTGTGGTACCGGAGGACTGGAGGAGGGCAGGTGTCATTTCCCTTCACAAAACTGGGAGCAAGACAGAGGTGGGAAACTACAGACCTGTTAGTTTGACCTCAGTGCTAGGGAAAATGATGGAATCCCTTCTAAAGGAAAGAACTGTTGAGTTCCTAGAGGCCAGTGGGGCACAGAACCCAAGGCAGCATGGATTCACAGTGGGAAGGTCATGTCAGACAAATCTAATAGATTTCTTTGACTGGGTGACCAATGTAGTAGACTATGAAGGGGCTGTGGACATGGCCTACCTAGACTTTAGCAAGGCATCTGACACGGTTCCACACAAAAGATTAATATGCAAGGTAGCCAGCCTTGGAGTGGGTCCCAAGGTGGTAGCCTAGGTAAAACATTGGCTGGACAGGTCACGTCATGGAAGCTTGAGAAGCAGCAGCAGCCCTCCATTGCTCTGCACCTTTGCTACTTATTTCAGCTCGCCTGTACAGTATTGCCATTTAATAGCAAGTTACAAACTATACTACCTTAGCTGTTGATAGCCTGGGACTTCAGCGAGCGAACTCAAGCATGGAGGTCTATAAGAAAAAAGTGCCACCAAGACATACACCACCTCTAACCCCAGAGAAGGATAAGGACACAAAATGCCTCAAGCACCAGCCCACGGGCTCAAGCAAATCCACTACCGCAGCGCATGCACTCTCAGAGGAAAGGTTCCTGGAGTTACTACAACCTCTACAAGATAAAATATCTGAAATCTCTGAGGATCTGCAACAAATTAAATCCTCAGTTCACTCCCTAACCATCCGTGTGGGTGACTTGGAAGCCAAATTGGTGTCCTTAGAGAAAGAACAAGATAAAAGTGAGTTGGCTATGACGCAGTTTGGTCGGAGACTTAAGAAACTCGAAGAGAAAATTGAGGACTTGGAGGGGAGAACCCAGAGAAACAATCCCCTTGTTATTGGGATACCTGAAAAGGAAGGGGTAGCAACACCTATTCTTTTCCTTCAGAAGTTGTGTGAAAAAATTGCAGGTCCCTCTCCGAATGGAGCCTCCTATGTAATTGAAAGGGCCAATCATGCTCTCCGCCCTCCTCCACCAGCTAATTCTCCACCTAGGCCTCTTATTTTTAAATTGTTAAACATCCTGGACAAACAACATATATTGACAAAGGTGCATGACCTACAAGATGTCTTATGGGAAGGGCGTAGAATTAGGATCACCCAGGATCTCCCACAGTCAGTGCGAGTGAAATGACAAGAAATGCATCTGATCATAGTGAAGCTTATTGCCGCAGGAACCCCGTTTCGAATGAAATATCCAGCGGTGCTTCAGGTGAAATTTGGTGATCACTGGGTCTCCTTTGAATCTCATGAGCAAGCAAGCCAAGAGCTTAAAGGCCCTTTTACTAATCTCTTTAAACAAAGGGACTGCTGAAAGTATGTGGAAACACTCCTGTTGTGGGCATATATGTCTGTTTGCTAATTTTGGTGAATCTGACCTGATTTACAAGAAGGCGGCCTAGTTCCTCAAGGTTGAATGCCTCATTCAGCTGGCAGGGCTTTTGTTGGAAATCTAGCCTGATATACACAGAAAGGTGTCCTGTTATAACTGTTTTTGTTTTATATTGGATTATACCCTCTGTAGAGCTCATTTATTTTCTATAGGTGCAAGTCCAGAAAATGGAGCAATGTTCTCTAAGTGAGCGAGCGAGGCTATTCGGGTGTTGTTTTATCAGGTCACTGATTCTCACTGAGTGTGGTGGCTAAATACTAGCTATGACTTTATGTTTGCCTTGGACTGATTCTGTGGATTATTGCTTGCTAAAATTCTGGGGTCGGGGGTAACTGCCATATGCTCCTTTATTCCTTATTTGGATGGATTGTTATGGGACATTCTTGGGGTTTTTGAGTACTATCCATATTTGACAGAGCTCTAGAACATTTATGGGACATGTTTTTGATGCTCTGACTTCTAGCTCCTCCAGGGATAAGCAGGGGTCACATGTTTGTTACTGAACTTTTGATACAGTTTAGACTGTCTTATGATGTCTTGGAAGAAAAGGTCCAATATTGCAAATGAGTTTTATTGGATACTCCCTAATTGCATTGAGCTCTGCAGTTGTAATGTTTTGTTTGCACACTGTTAGATGTACCTAATACTCTAGTCACTAATGAAGTAGCAGGGGAAGGGTGGGATCGGGGGCTTTCTGGTGCAACTCATTCTCTGTGCAAAGACATCACTCACCAGTGTTTGTATAGTGGTGTAGTTGATTCAAACTGGGGGCGGGGAACTGTGTGTATAACCAGGTTTTGTTTTGATCAATATAAGGGTAGGGTTATAGGACACAATGGAAAGTAAGTTTTCTTTTATTATTATGTATAGTGGGGGGTAGTAAACCAAGTGTGCTAATTTGACCTTCTAACATTGACCTTATCTTGGCGCTCAGTTTAATAAACCTCAGATCTCCTTCTAAATTGGGTTTGGTAAGTTTACCCCTTAATTTTCTCCATAAAGCAGTATAATGAATGGCCCCTATAAGGTGATAAGTTGGAATGTTAAAGGTGCACAGGACAGATGCAAGAGGCAAGTTATTCTTCGACACCTTCATCAGTTACAAACTGGGATTGCTTGCCTCCAAGAGATGCACCTTTGGTGAAAAGATGTCAGTTTATTTGCTAAAACCTGGGTGGGACAAGCATATGAAGTGGGGAAGTCTACATGTACTGGGGGTGTTGCAGCTTTAATAGATAAAAAAAAACAACTTTTAAACTTGATAGAGAAATCTGGGATCCTAATGGTAGGTACATTATCCTACATGGAATTTTGGAAACACAACAAATCATTTTAGGAGCTGTATATGGTCCAAATTGTGAATCCCCTCACTTTTTTACTCACCTACTGGGCCTAGTAGTTGCTAACCCGCCTGTTTTGACCATATTGGGAGGTGATTGGAACGTTGTTCATTATTCATATATCGACAGATCTGATTCCCAAAAACAAGGTTTATACCCTTCACAAAGGGCACTACATGACCTCCTGATAGGCGCTGATCTCCTGGATGTGTGGAGAGTTCTTAATCATGGAGAATGCCAAAATACCTTTTTTTCACCCCCACATAAGTCCTTTTCCCATACTGATTTTTTCCTTTTGAGCTCCTTTTCATTGCCTGGAGTAATAAATGCAGATATACATACGAGGGTCATATCAGACCACTCACCAATTTCTCTCACATACTGTATCTCCTTGGACCAGGCATTCGAAGGGATGCTCTTTGGAGGTTGAATAACCAGTTGCTCCAAAACCCTGACTCTCTCCAGCATATTAAAAATTTTCTCTCTAGTTTTTTACTCAATAACAGGAACTCAGTCACTAGACTAGACATGGTTTGGGCAGCCCTAAATGCTCCCTTAGGAGGGGAATGTCTTAGGTTATCAGCCACAAAATTCCACAAGTTCCATGCTCAGCAGGAAGCATTGCTCCAAGCTATACATCGGCTGGAACATACTCTTAGCCGGCAATCCTCAGATGCTGATTGGACAGACTTGCACAACCTGCAAGCCCAATATTTGACCCTCATGTACCAAAAAGCAGAGCTCTCATTGAAGTGTACCAAAATAAAATACCTCAATACAGGGGAGAAGGCAGGCAAACTATTAACGATTCGACTTAGACAAGCTATGGCCTCCCGAGTTATCTCATGTATTAAATCGGGTATGAATGACCACCTTGTTACATCTCCTAGAGACGTGGCTGAAGTTTTAAGATCTTACTACCAAAAGCTTTATTCTGAAACCCAAGGGGATAGACCTGCAGCTACAGATATTTCCAGTTATCTTAATTCGACTGATCTCCCTAAATTAGTAACTTATCAAGTTGCTCTTCACTTGAAAACTTGATCAGTATACAAGAAGTTATGGCAGCAGTTGAACATCTTTCACTTGATAAATCCCTTGGTCCAGATGGTCTCTCTAATAATCTGTATAAGAGCTGTGTACAAGAGCTTGCTCCTCTTCTAACTGAGGTATATAACCATTGGTTTGCTGAGGGCATGTCAGAACCACATTTTCTTTATGCATTAATTACTCTTATTCTCAAATCTGGCAAGGATCCTACATATCCAGAAAGTTACAGACCTATTTCATTGATTAATACTGATGTTAAAATCCTAGCCAAGGTCCTTGCCATGAGACTGAATCCCCTGCTTCCCAATCTTATAGTCAGAGAGCAAATTGGTTTCATGAAAGGTAGATCATCAGTAGATCATATGCATAAACTACTGTACATTCTCTCGGTATCCAGGGACTCAGATCTTCCCACTGTGCTGATATCCCTGGATGCCGAGAAAGCTTTTGATAGGGTTTCTTGGGATTTTCTTTTTGCAACTCTGGCCCATGTACTGTAGGCCTTCTTTCGAGCTTTCTCAGATGGGTTAGATTGCTATATTCCTCCCCATCGGCCAGGATTTGGTGCAACGGAATATTGTCCTATCCCCTTCTACTCCAGAGAGGGACCAGACAAGGTTGCCCTTGGCTCTTTCCCCACTATTGTTCAACCTTTATTTAGAACCCCTGATCCAGAGATTGATAACCTCCCCAAAACTTCAAGGAATTAGACTAGGGGACCAATGTTATACCCTCTCTGCATATGCAGATGATCTTCTTTTACATTTCCAACACCCCTTAACAGGCATCCCAGCTCTCATTGCTGAGATTGACCATTTTTCTTCAGTTTCCCACTATAAGCTTAATGTGTCTAAGACAAAAGTTTTCCCCCTGAATAATAAAACCTCCCAGTCAGTGCTTGACAACACCAACTTTGGAAGGAACCTAAATCCCTTGCCTATCTTGGAATTCAAGTTACCAGAGAAATCCCTACCATGCTGAAATTAAATCGTACAGACTTGCTGAGTACAATTGAAGCTGACTTAGATAGATGGGGAGACCTTCCTCTTTCACTATGGGGAAGAATAAATACTGTCAAGATGAATGTCTTGCCCTGTGTATTGTACCCCCTTGTGATGTTGGGTTTGTTTCTCCCAAAAAAATGGTTCTCTAAACTCCAACAAATGCTAACTGTTTTCTTTTGGAAGGGTAACAGTGTTAAATGCTCCTACTTGAAACTCTCTGCACCAAACAAGCAGGGAGGATTATCTGCACCTTCCTTTTTCTCCTATTATTGTGCCCATCATGTTAGTAGGCTGTCATATTGGTCAAGGGAGACATCAGGTAATGAACTGCAGGCAAACTCACCCCTGTGCTTAGATATTGAACAATTTCTAGCTGCTCAGTATCACTGTACCCTTCCTGCCCTCTTATATGCTATGTCCAAAGTGATTCCTAAACCTCTTCGGAATACTCCACCAGGTTGGTCAATTAGGGCATTACACCTACTGCAAATACACCTCTTGCATAATTGGCATTTTTTGCTGGACCAATCTGTTATGGGAAATCCGCACTTTAAAATTGGACATAAACCCATTCCTTTGACCTTTTGGCCTCCTTTGATCAATATGAAGCTTTCTGACATATATGCTGATGGTAAAATAATTCTCTTCATCCTTTTTAGGCATCGATTTAAAGTGCCTGTAGCAGCTTTCTCTAAGTATAAACAGCTTAAGGACACTATTGTTGCCCACTTGGGTCAAAGAGGGAGGCATTTAAAGTCCACTGATATTTTTAACAGACTCCTCCAGGTGGTTAAGGAACCCCATTCAGTGTCTGCAATTTATAAAGTCATTCAATCTGTTGATCCTGGCTTACCTCAAGGGGTTTGTTACTACTGGTCTCAAGTGCTTTCTCTTAGTACTGAACCTGACCTCTGGAGTAATTTACGGCAACCTCTATAAAAATATGTTAAACAAGATAGACTGCGTTTGATACACTTCAATATTATGCACAACTTATATTTTATACCACTTAAACTCTACAGACTGTGCCATTTGTCTTCCCCTGATTGTTCTCGATGTGTCAGTTCCATTGGAACCTTATACCATATGTTATGGGCCTGCACAGTTGTCCAGACCTTTTGGCAATCCATTAGATGAACACTTGACCCTTTTTTGGGTCTTGATTCTTATTTTACTCCAGAGACTTGTTTATTATACCTCTTTTCAAAGGATACTCCCAGCCATAGAAAGGCACATTTGGCTTTGATTTTGGCAATAGCCAAATTAATTATCATGAGGCACTGGACAGATAATGCAGACCTGTCAGTTTTGGAATAGCATAAAGAATTGTTATTTGCCCTCCAATTAGAGAAGCACATCCTAACTATGACTATCAGACAGCATATCTATCAGCTCAGATGGGGTTCTCTAGATGCTCTACTTAATGTATGGAAACCATTATATATCATTTTATACCAAGTTTTACGTAAGTATACTTTGCTAACTGAGTACAAGCACACTTGATGAGAGGTGGGTTAGGGAGGTTTTTAGAGGCTTAAAGAAGGAGGATGGGAGGGAGGGGAGGGGGGTTTGCTTTTGAAGTGTATATTATATTATTTTATTTTGTTTTATTATTGTAAGTTGGGATTGATATGCACAATGTATAGGAGATATCCCTTCTGTTTGCCCAACTGCTTCTCATGTCTGTATCAATAGTTTTATTACATCAATAAAAAGGAAAAATAAATAAAGCTTATTGAATTAAAAAAAACAACAGGATACAGATGGTAATAGTAAACGGAGTTTACTTTGAAGAAAGGGTGGTTACTAGTGGGGTACTGCAGGACTCAGTACTGGGACTGGTCCTCTTTAATGTCTTTATAAGTGACATTGCAGAGAGACTAGAAGGAAAATTATGTCTCTTTGCAGACAACACAAAGATCTGCAGCAGGGTTGATACAGAAGGTGGGGAGGAGAGGATACAAAGAGACTTGGCAAGGTTGGAGGAATGGTCAAATGTATGGCAGCTTAGATTCAATGCAAAGAAGTGCAAAGTAATGCACCTGGGAAACAAAAATCCAGGGGAAGAGTACACAATGGGGGGAGAGATAATATCAGCAATAGAAATGGAAAGGAACCTGGAGGTAGTCATATCAGATGACCTTAGGGTGGCAAGCAACGTGAGAAGGCAGTAAAGAGGGCTGGTGGGATACTGGGATGCACAGGGAGAGGCATCACCAGTAGAAAACAGGAAGTTGTTATCCCTCTGAACAGACATTTGGTGAGACCCCATCTGGAGTTCTGCATCCAGTTCTGGGGACCCCATCTCTGCAAAGACATAGACAGGATGGAGGCTGTCCAGAGGAGGAAAACTAAAATGGTGCAGGGTCTGCACCAGAAGACATATGAAGAGAGATTAAAGAAGCTTAATATGTATACACGCGAGGAGAGGAGGGAGAGGGGGAACATGATAGAAACTTTCAGGTGCATCAAGGGAATCCACAGAGTCCAAGATGGTAGCATCTTTCAGAAAAAGAGATGTGCGGGGGGGGGGGGGCGGAGTTACCCAGCCAAGATGGAAGGTGTATAGCTAATTTGCTGCAGTTCCAGCTTCATCCATCCTATCACATCCAGAATATCAGCACCTATTTTCACAGGATATCTCTTTGGATTTGCATTCTGCACATCAAGCTGAAGCCTAAAACCTCTATAGTGAACAAATCAAACAAGGGATTGCAATTATATTGGACTTTGAAGTTTCCACCTCATTGCCATTTCAGGCCTGTAAGATACTCACAGGCCTCCAGGCTCTAGCTGATAAGCATCCTTGCAGATTGAAAATGGCTCACTCCATCGATCCTCAGATCCGTCTTACTCAAACAGTGGAACAACTGGGCAACATTACTTCCTTGCTAAACAAAGTATTACTTGATACAGCTGCACTTATTTCTACTACATCTAATACCAAAAAGGATGTGGAAAAACTCACTTCCAGAGTGGGGGATACTGAACTTCAAGTCAAGTGACAGGATCAGATTCTACACGACCAATTCCTACAAGTTTGGGACCATCATAGTCAAATACAGTACTTACTGGCCAAGGTCGATGACCTTGAAAATTAAGGGAGAAGGAAAAAAAATTCGGATTGTGGGACTACCAGAGGGGGCTGAGGGCCCCGATATGATTTCCTTTTTACAAACAGCCCTTCCACTTATGCTCAAGTTGGATCATCTTTCTCCCTTGGAGCTGGAAAGGGCCCATAGGTCACTAGCCCCAAAACCCCAGCCTGGAGATCGACCCCGGCCTATACTTTGTAAATTCTTAAGGTATCCAATTAAAGAACAGTGTCTGAAGGCTGCACGGGGGACATTAGAACACTCTGATGGGATGGGTCATCCGTTCAGATTTTCAAGGATTATTCATATGATTTGTGCTAGAGAAGGAGAGCCTATAGGCTGGTAAAGCAGTTCCTCTACAAACTCAACCTACCTACGTCTCTAAGATAGCACTCACAGCTCCTGTGTATTATACAAAGGAGAATATCTTACCTACAACTCCCCTGTTGAGGTGGAACTTTTCTTGGAGGATATTGGAGGTGATTCTAGGCTGCACCAAGACCTTGCTCCACAACCTCATGGTGAAACTACACCACCCATGGATACTTCACTTCCACCGGACTGCTCTTCTGGCCATGATTGTACACTGCCCCCAGCACCAGCCAAAAGGTCTGAATGGCAGTTGCACCACAAAAACAGACAACGGAAGAAAATGCTCGGTAAATCAGGAAGATCCCTTCCACCGGCAGCAAAGAAACCACAGAGAAACCGCTCGAGGAGATGGTAATGGGTTCAACAGTTCTCAGGAAGCAACGGCTCCTCTGCTTACTCTATGCCTATTAAATTGTCCAATCACTATGAGCCACTTGGGGAGCTGATACCGGGAGCCCTGGCTTTGCCTGAGAGCAGCGGTAGCCATGAAGAAGCCATTTGTCCAGACCAAGTGGATGTGGTGAACGACTGGGCTCCTTTTGACAAGGACTGGTCAGCTGAACCGTGGAGCCCTCATGAAGACAATAGTGCCAGGAGCATGTTGATGACCACTTCAGAAGGGTAAAAGACCTGGGACTAAACTACACACATGGTCTGCTGAAGTAAGTGGTGTGGTTGAAATCTCCGGGCCTCCCCTGCTTATACTGTTTGGGGTCTCTTTAGCTTAGCTTTCCCTGTGCAGGGTACCCCTTTACCAACTGTGAGGCCCAGTAGCCGCTGTGGCGAATGTTCACCAAGCTTTCCTGCCTTCTCTCAGGGTTGAGTTCACCCCGACTCTTCAGGACGCCTCAGTGGCATCGCTTGCTCAGTAATGACTAATAATACAGTCCAAGACCCGGGGAATCTATGCTTTTTTTTTTTTTTCCTTTTGGGCTGTTCAGTCTCTTCAATTGTTAATGTGTTAGTGTCTGCTAATTCCCCTCTGGTGAGAGGATGTTATCTTTGACAGGACCAGGCGAGAAATTGGTATTGCTGCTTTACTTTAGAACTTACTTGCTTGCCCCCCGTTAGGATTTTGTATCTAAACATCATAAACTTAAATGTTTGAATGAGGGGTCGTATTCCAGGTTCGAAATTTATCAGCCCCAGACACAATACCTTGACCCAGCTTGTTTGCTAGTACCTGATGCCATGTCAGTAGTTTGGGGCTGCTGTCTTGTACAAACAAGGTGCCCGGGTAACCAGGGGATAGCTCCTATGGTTGGCATTGAAATAGGGCCCAAGAGGGCAGATTTGTAGGCAGATTCCTACCTCTGGGGATAAGGTTATTTCATATTAAGCTGTTGTTTAGTTGGGTATACTAAGGGTTTAATACGCTACACTTCTGGTTACAATAGTGAATATGGATACACTATACATATTCATAGTTAATGGCGTTTAGTTTCTATTTGCAGTGTCCCTAGCCTCTGATGTCTAGCGATGTTCATGCATGCCTTCAGACTCACCTAGGGGTGCTGATTTAAGGGGGTTAGCACTATAATGCCTGACACAGGGACAATGAGCAACTATAGGCGACTCTTAGTTTCACCTTTTAGGTACAGGTATAATCCTTTATGATATAGTGAAGGAACTTTGTCACATTTCACTTAATATCAATTGCTTTCTGGCCTCCCTTTTTTGAGTATCTCTATGGGCATAGGCCAGCCTAGGGTGATTATGGGTGCCTTTATTTCAGGATATGGATAGCTGGTAACCTCCATAAAATGTTCTCGATGGTCAGTGTTGCATGTAACATGCTGATCAAGATGTGGGGCTTCAAACCCACACTCTATTCACAACCCCCCCACCCCCGGGGAGAGTCTTGGGCCATTGGGAGGTGCTGGACTTTTTTCCCCCCTCCCTGGCCAATAATAGACTACAACCCCCATGATAATCTCAGTGAGACCTCTCAACATTTTTTGGGAGTAGTCCAAGTAGTTATTCCAACATCCTGCCTTTCAACTGAGGTTTTCCTCTCCACCTTACATACTTAACCCCTTGGGGTGAGATTACATTCTGGACACATCTGGCCTATACTATGACTGGGTGACTAGGGGAGGTGGATCAGGGGAGAGCAGTAGACATGGCCTATCTGGACTTCAGCAAGGCCTTTGACACTGTGCCACATAGAAGACTATTACACAAACTGGGGAATATGGGTGTGGGCAGGACAGTAGTGTGGTGGGTAGGTAACTGGCTGGGTGCCAGGACACAGAGGGTGGTGGTAAATGGCTGTCACTCCACAGAGGGAAGAGTGACCAATGGGGTACCACAGGGATCAGTGCTGGGACCGGTTCTATTCAACATCTTCATCAGTGACATTGCACAGGACCTAAAAGGCAGAATTTCACTGTTCGCTGATGACACAAAGCTCTGTAACAGAGTAGACACACCAGAGGGTGTAGACAGAATGAGAAGGGACCTGCAGAAACTTGAAGAATGGTCAGGGGTTTGGCAGTTGAAATTCAATGCAAAGAAGTGCAAGATAATGCATATGGGGCACAAAAACCCTGGCACAATATATCAGTTGGGGGGTGAGAATATAGCATGCACCAAGCAGGAAAGGGATCTTGGGGTTATCATCTCTGATGACCTCAAGGTAGGGGAAACAGTGTGACAAGGCAGCAGGTAAAGCAAATAGGATGCTGGGATGTATACACAGGGGCATCACCAGCAGGAAAAGGGAGGTCATAATTCTGCTATACAAGACACTAGTGAGGCCCCACCTGGAGTACAGTGTACAGTTCTGGAGACCATACCTATGTAAGGACATAGACAGGGTAGAGAAGGTTCAGAGGAGGGCAACAAAGATGGTGCATGGATTGCATCACAAGTCCTATGAAGACAGGTTGAAGGAATTGAACATGTACTCCCTGGAGGAGAGGAGGCAGAGAGGGGATATGATAGAGACATACAAGTGTCTCACAGGGAGGAACAGGGTGCAGGAATACACTATTTTTAAGCGAAAAAGATGTTCCAGGACTAGAGGGCATGTGATGAAGTTGGAGGGAGGATGATTCAGAGGAAACATGAGGAAGAATTTCTTCACAGAACGGGTAGTGGACAAGTGGAACACCCTGCCAGAGGAAGTGGTGGGGGCTGAAACAATCATGGGATTTAAGAATGCATGGGATAGACATAAAGCAATTCTGGAGGTCAGGGGTAAGGGGCAACAGACTTCTAGGAAAACATAAACTGAACTTACAAGCTCAAATGGGCAGACTGGGTATCTGCCGACACTGTCTATGTATCTATGTATCTATACCAAGGTGGTACATCAGTTTCCTTGTTCCTTCGGTATCCTACTAGAGATAATATCAGCTGCAAAAATGATTTCAGGAGTTGCTAGGACTTATGATGGGCATTTTGTGGCCATAGTCATGGCTGCTACACTACTTATTCTGGGGTGGGGACCCTTAGTTATATATTGGAGTATCTATGCTAAAATTCAACTATCTCTTAGGATAGTTTCAGTGTTTGCTTATAGTTGTTGGCACGCAAAATGGATTCATCTTGATAATGGCTAACTTTCCGAATATCACAACCACTACTTGGAATGTTAAGGGTTTGAACTATGCCATAAAAAGGAAATCGGTTCTGGTTCAGCTGAGAAAGCTGGGAACCCAAGTTGCCTTTTTGCAGAAAACTAAATTAAGCTCCAAAAAAGCTTTGAAACTGGTAAGGGATTGGGTGGGCACCAAAGTACACTGTACGGCCAAATCAGCCAAACGGGGTGTCTCCATTTTGTTGCATAAATCGCTGCAATGGCAATCTAAAGAGGTTTACGGGGGGGGGGGTGATGGTAGGTGGATCATCATGAAGGTTGCCCCCCCCCTCAGGTCCCCTGATCCTGGCAAATATATACGGCCCCAATGAGGATTCTCCAGAATTTTTCCATGCCATTTCTCAAAAACTCATGGACATTTCTTACGACAATCCGGATTTGCTGTTGGGTGGGGACTTTAATCTGGTATTAGATAGCCTTCTGGACAGATCCAATGCCAGATCAGAGCCCCATTGTAGAGCCCTGCAGGCACTGCAGGATCTTGTGTCTTCATACCAGCTGTCAGACATGTGGCGGGTTTTGAATCCCTCATTAAAGGAGTTCACCTTTTTCTCTGCTCCATGCCAAATGGCGAGTAGGTTAGATTTTTGGCTCACTTCCCTTAATCTACCTACAGCTACCTCTGGGGTAGAGATCTTCCAAGTCTATGTTTCCGATCATGCCCCTGTCTTCCTTACCCTCTTACCTGCTATCCGAACATCCAAATCATTATTATGGAGGCTCGACCCCCTCCTATAGTCGGACAAAGACTTTGCTCAATGGCTTCGAACAGCCACAGAAGAATTCTTTCAGCACAATTCCCCTTCATCTGCCTCTGCAGCAAGCATATGGGAGGCCTATAAGGCCACCATTAGGGGAGGAATTATTAGCTTCACCTCACACAGATGGAAGATGAGGGACCAGGAACTTCAGCAGTTAGAGAATACTTTAAAATGTACGGAGGCTAAATACAAAGAGAAGCCCTCATTGCTTCAGTCACCATCGGTTATATCCACCCTGTCTACCATATGAATAAAAATGAACATGCTAGTAAGTAAGAAGGCTGAGCTCTATATTCAAAGAGCCCAACACCAATACTAGACTGAGGGTGAAAAGGCTAGCAAGTTGTTGGCTTATCGGTTAAAACAAAGACAAGCTGAAAGAACTATTATCAGCCTACGGGATCAGTCAGTGAAGCTCTCTTTAAACTCTTGTTCAATTAACAATATTATGACCAAGTACTATAAAACACTTTACTCCTCACATGGGTGCTGGAACGAAAATTTCTACACTAAATTTATCGAGCCCTTACCCCTCCCTAGGCTCTCTGCTTCTCAGAGAGATACACTGGACCAACCCATCACGGAGGATGAAATCCGAAGAGCCATTACTAAGATGGCTTCCCACAAAGCCCCTGGGGGGGATGTTTTATCGGTGGACTTTTACAAACTGATTTAGCCCTTGATTATAACCCCCCCCCCCGGCGAATATGTTGAACGAAGCATACTTGTGTGGGCAACTTCCTCCTACCCTATCTGAGGCCTTAATTACTATACTTCCAAAAGAGGGTAAAGATCTCTCCCTTCCAGCTAGTGATAGGCCCATTTCATTAATTAATGCTGATGTGAAAATTTTGGACAAAGTCCTCACTACTAGGTTGGAGGAATTTCTTCCAGAGATTATTCATCCATCACACGTGGGTTTTGTTAAGGGCAGAATCAGTTCAGACCATATTCGGCCCCTAGTATCATTAATACAGTTGGCGGCTTCACTCCCTACCCTGGCCGGCAGCAATTACCATTGATTTTGAGAAGGCATTTGATTCAGTCAGCTAGGAATATTTACATGCTGTCCTGAACACTTTTAACATTGACCCTTATTTTTCCACTTAAAATACTCTATGTGTGCGCCAGGGTTCTTACTAACAATGCCATATCTGATCTGTTTCACCTGTACAGAGGCACCAGACAAGGCTGTCCACTGTCCCCTTTACTTTTTGTGATTGCTATTGAACCTCTTGTGGCTGTCCTAAGAAATCATCCACACATCCGTGGAATTCCGGTCAAAGACAAATGCTACACCACCAAGTTGTATGCTGATGATTGCCTGATCCTGACCCGTGACCTACCACACAACCTCCCATACATCCTGTCTACACTACAAACCTTTGGAGAACTCTCTGGCTTACACATTAATGTGGCAAAGTTGGAAATCCTTCCTCTTAACAATCTTACTTCGTCGGTTGGTGTGGGAACTCAGGGATTAGCCTGGGTTAAATCGGACATAAAATATTTGGGCATCCGGCTTACTTCCAAAGTCTCAGCCCTGATGGACATTAATTAAAAACCCCTTCTGGCCAAAGTTCGAACTGCCATAAATAGATGGGCACATCTGCATCTTTCTATGGCAGGCAAGATCACCACGATTAAAATGCTGCTTGCCCGTAGAGTATATCACTTACTATCTCACACTCCCTTCCTCTTGCCCAATATATGGAACCGAAAGTTAAACACATTGATTAGTTCCTTTCTCTGGGGTTCTACCAGGCCCAGATATAGTAGGGCAAAGCTAAGGGATCAAAATCTAAGAAGGGGGTGGAACTTACCAGATTTTTATCAGTACTCCATTGCATTTATTGTAGCAAAGACATTAAAAGATGAAGGCTTCCAACACTCTGACCACCCTCCAGCCTGGATCCAAATAGAAAGAGACCTTATGAAGGCCCCCTTGGTGTCCACTCTTGCATCATATCCCCTACCCAAACAACATAAGAGTTGGATTTCCATCCAACAGGCTTATTTTGCATGGCAAAAACTGATGCTTAGATCCTCCCATTGTCTTGATTTGGGGATTTACATTCCACTCTGGCAAAATCCCTACCTCTGTATTAACAACTCCCCCTTGAACTGGATGGGATGGGCT
Organism: Neoceratodus forsteri; assembly: GCA_016271365.2. NCBI lineage: Eukaryota > Metazoa > Chordata > Ceratodontiformes > Ceratodontidae > Neoceratodus > Neoceratodus forsteri. Next base: position 730,119,894 of record CM057455.1, read on the forward strand.
TCTAAAGGGATAAGGAAATTTGGGGATCTAGAATCCCCAGGACACTCTGATATGGACTCATTCCAAAGTTTACAAGTCAGGTACGACCTGCCCCATAATGACTTTTGGAAATACCCTCAAATGAGAAGCCTCTATCAGTCTTGGGTTAGGAGGAGATGCACCTGTGTTTCTTGTAAAAAAATGCAAAACTGCTAAATCCCCTCCACTTGCTCTTAAAGAATGGCTTACACATTCCAAAGGTAGAGCTGGTCTTATACAGAGGTTCCTAAGAGATAGTGCTCCTAATCCCTCTTTGCCAGCCAAGGTCAAGTGGGCTACCGCATTGGAAACTACCATTACGGGTTTACAAAGGCAACAGTGCTGGCTGAGAACTCACCAGGCCTGCTGCATCCCCTAAGGCCTCCTTCTACAGAACAAAATACTGCACCTTTGGTACCATACTCCGTCCCAACTAAAAAGGATGGGTCTTTTCTCCACTGACTATTGCTGGCAGTGTGAGGCCCCAGAGGCAGATCTGCTCCACATCCTGTAGTCATGTACAGCTCTGAAGCCGTATTGGGAGGTAGTAATACAATACTGCTCTACCATCCTAATGACGACCCTCCCAGCAAATCCAGGTCTATGGGTACTGGGCCTAACCCCTGAAACTCTTATCTTGCCCAAAGCTTCTTTATTATGGCTCATACAGGCCTCGGTAGAATGTAAACGACTTATTATATGATGATGGAGAACTGCAGAGGTCCCCTCCATTTCAGAATGGCTTAGTGCTTTGGAAAGGATGGCCACTTTGACTAGGATATCATGCTATAGAAACCAGTGTCTAAAAAAGTTTGCTAAGATATGGGCACCTTACATGCTGTATATTGACTCTAATAAGCGAGCCTTGCCCTCCAGATATCTGAAGGACAAACTGAAACCCCCCTGACTTCCTAGTAGAATGGTTGCTTGGTTATTAAACACTGTTATTGCTTCTCTTTATATAGCTATCACAAGTGCCCCATTTCCAGATGATCAATCTGTTGCCTCCCCCCCATCGGTTTCTCACCATATGGGAAGAAGCTCAACTACTATTGTTTCTATCCTTTTGAACAATGAGTATGTAATTATCTCTTATGTTGTCTCTTATTATCTCCATTGCATGATTAACTAGGTTTATAGTCATCCTGTAGAAGATGTTTGAATAACTAGTTGTATTACCTATAGATATGTCTGTCCTGTGATGTAGTCCTGGAGCTTCGGCTATGTGTAGTGAGTGATAATGTTGTGAACCACTTTGGCAGCCATTTGATTTAATGGTTAAAGTTCTGTAACAAAGACTGAAATCTCCCAATAAAAAGACTAACTGCAGAAAAAAAGGAAAAGAGTTGTGCAAGAACAAGGGGGCACAATTTGAAGATAGAGGGGGGATGGCTGTGAGGTAATGTGAGGAAGTATTTTTTCACTGAGAGGGTTGTGGATGCGTGGAACAGTCTTTCTGAGGAGGTAGTGGAGTCAAAAACAGTGGGGGAATTCAAGAATGCATGGGAAAGACATAAGGCAATTTGAGTGGGGGGGTAGGAGAAAGTAGGCTGTTGGTTAACTAGGATCTGCAGACTATGCATTAGGTAGGGAAATGGGCAGACTAGGTGGGCCAAGCGGTCCTTATCTGCCATCATATTATGTGTTTCTATGTTTCTATATTTCTAATTGCATCTAAGATCACCACAGACTATTCCTCCAGATTATGTCAGTTCTAGACCTTGAACAGGTTATTTTCTCTGCTGCCCGTGAACAGAGCCACACACTAGACATGGTCTTTGCTTTGGAACTCATCATCTTTGATGTTAGGGTTGATACAATTGCTTCCCTGAATTATTCTGTCATGAAGGTCCAGTTTGGACCCCCTAGTACCTGACCCCCACATGGAGATAGTATCAGCCAAAACAGAATCTTGTACCTGAGAGGCCTTGAAAAAGCATGAGAGGTGCAAAACTGTTGGCGCTGGTCAGCAAGTGGGGGATAACTTTTTATACTGTTGTCCTAATTTGCTGTTTTTTATTTTCACTAAAATCAGATCTGCTGAATTTGGTGGTCAGTTTCTATATGTATGGAGATGTGAGTGCTTAACTTTTTATATTTTAGTACTGTGTTTTTCTCTTGGAAGCACCTGAGTGAACTAGGAGCTGAAGCTCCAGTAACTACACTTGTGAGGTTCCTGGAGGAGCTGGACATTTCTGGTATGTTAGCTGCCTGTGCTGGGGGTGTTGAGGCAGCTGTAGAGGGCTATAACCTAACTCTTCTATCAGCAATTGATACCCTTGCCCCTATCTGTGTATGCCCACTGGTCTCCCTGCACAGCTCACCTTGGTATAATAAGATAGTTGGAAACCATGGATAAGTGACTAGAGTTTTTCTGGTTCAGGATGCAAGGATGTTATGGAGAGCAGACTGGCTCTGAAGGCCCATTATTGGGTCTATCAAAAAATGTTCTCACTGAAGAAAACTGTTTCTGTCAGGGTTGATTGCAGCAATGAATAATAAACCAGCTCAATTCTTCTGGACTGTCAATAGGTTATTACATTCGGCCTGGCTGCAGCCTGGGGGAGTAGTTTCATTAAACTGATCTGAGCTTTGTGGATCTTACTTCCTTGACAAGGTATCCTTCATGAGAGCAGAGATCTGCAAGTGGCAAAGTGCCCAGCTGTGGCTAGGATAGTTTGGGCAGTGGTATTCCAATTTTTTGTGCTGAGTTTCTGCCAGTCTCAGTTCAGGATGTATTACAGGTGGTATCCAAACTGTGACACATTGTACTTTCTGTGATCTGGATCCAGGGCCAACCCAATTGGTAGTGGTCAATCAGGAGGCCGTGGCTCCGACGATGACTGAAATCTTTCATTGCTTCCTGAGTCAGAGACTGTTTCCTTCTTTACTGTAAAATGTGGTGATGGAGCCCTTACTCAAGAAACCATCTTTTTGACCTAGAGATTTTTACCAGTTGCAGGCCCATCTCAAACCTCCAATTTTTAGGGAAGGTGGTCATGTCACAACCAGAGACTCATGTGATGCAATATGATATAGTCAAGCCATTCTAATCAAGGTTCAGATTACAGCATAGCACAGAACAGAACACAGATCACCATAGTGATACTGTTGACTGATCTTTCCCTGGAGGGAGGATCAACGAGAATATTTGTTCTGAATTCTCCTTGATCTTTCTTCAGCATTTGACACTTTGGACCATAGGGTATTGACGGATTGCTTTAGGTACCACTGAGGAATTGGTGGGTCAGTGCTATGTTGATATGAGTTTTTGTCTGACAGATATTAATGGGTAACACTGGGGGCTTTTTCTTACAGGGCCTTGACTGTTTCCTGCAGTGTACCTCAAGGTTCAATTTTGCCCCCATGTGCTCACAGTGTACTTGCTACTGTTGGGAGGGATTGACAGATGGTATAATCTGGGTTTTTACTGTTATGCAGAGGATACCCAGTTGTACTTCTCCTTCACATCAAATCAGGGTAAAGCTAAATACTTGTCTGTTTTAAGTGACTGGATGCCTACCAACTGGCTGAGTCTGTATCTGGTAAAAATGGAACTGCTGATTATGGAACCAGGATCTTAGACATCAGTCATTAACAGAGGCTAGCCTCAACTTGCCAAGCATTGGTTAGAACTAAAACTCTGGGGTCATAATAGATGACAGATTGATCCCTGAACACCATATGTCAAATGTCATTCATTGTAGAGTTTTCCATCTGAGAAATATCGCCCGGATGAAGTCCTTTCTTCAGTATGATGACCTGGTGACTTTATTTCATGTCTTTGTTATATCCTGTATCAACTACTATAATACTCTTTATCTCAGGCTTTCTGGAGGTTTGGTGCATCATCTTCAACCGGTTGAATGCTGCAGCACGGCTGATATATGGTTAAACCATTTTTGGTCATATCACACAGGTGCTGCATGAACTGCCCTGGCTGCTTATTAAATAGCATGCCAACTTCAAGATTTGATTGATGGTTTCCAAGGTCCTGCATGAGTTGGTTCCTGCCTACATAAAATACTCCCTGCTCTCTTATACTTTGGCTTGGCCAGTTTGATCAACAGGGAAGAATCTGTTGGTAGTTCTAAGTAGATGTTTGAAATCATCAGAAGAAAATGCCTTTTCTGTGCTCAACCCTCACATATAGTATGTAACACTTTACTAAATGAGCTTGCTATTATGCACAACTACTGTAGTAAGTGTGGCTCAAAACAGGCCCAAGGTTAGATATAAATAGGAGGCATAATTACTTCTCATGAGAACAAGGTAGTCAGTTTGGGTCAAGGTTTGAGTTACATGGGCAGGGCAATGGGGGCAAGTCCAAGCAGGGCCTAACCATGGCATGGATTTCTTGGTAGCAGTATTCAGCCTTATACATTTTTCAGTTTTCAACATGCTCTACAATGCACCACAGTAAATGCAGTCACTAAATTGCTGGATTGCTTTCATAAAAGGAATTGTATTTCTTTGTAAACAGAAGTTAGATAAATCATAGAAAAAACAACAGGTTTAAATATTTTACAACCATGTGCTAAGCATTATTATTCCATTTCTGCAGTTAGTCATGCTAATCTACTTCCAAGGATAAAAGGATTTGTATGGATTTTGATCAATGTATTTTATTCATTACTTCCAGCTTAGCCAGTCAAATGCCATTGAACCCCAATACATAAAGAGCTGATCCTACCATGATATTCGTACCCAATTCAGAAAATAAAATATGTACTTTTTAAGTAAATGCATTTTACAGTCTGTTTAGAGGTAATAGCATTAAAATGAAAGATATACATTATATAAAGATAATGATTTAGAATAGGTTTGTACTGCTTTGAGAGGAATCTTGTCTGAAGATGAATTACTGCTAGATGAATCAGTGTCCGACAGAACTTCGTCTTAACTTATCCACTGGAGTCACTCCAAGCAGAAGTAGAGGAAATCATTGCATGGGCAATAATTAGTCTTGTGAGGTGCCTTCTCATTCAAATGTTATACTCTGGGTAGGTATTTAAAACTTTCATATCTGCACTTAGGCTGCAAAATTTAGAAAACCTGCCTGCCTAGCATTTCAAAGAATATAGCACAGCTGATAGTTAATATCTGGCTACATATCTAAAGAATCTGGAGTCTCTTTTGCTTCTAGAAAGATGCTTACATTTTCAAATGTGACCAAACTGCGCATGCAATTGATTTTAATATCCAGTCACAGTTCTTGTTATTTATTTATTCTATTGATAACCAGGAACACTTGAATATGACTAATGGTCTGATTTTTGACCATGCAAAGGTTACAGACACAAGCAGTACAGTACAATTTCAGTATCATATTTCTTAAGTAAAACAAGTACAAGAATAGTCAGCATTAATAAAACTCTGCAGTTCATGTGTAAATGCCATGAACTTTATCATTGCTTCTTGATAGACAGTTAGTAGATGTCATGGGTAAGTTTTAAGACATGTTTCTAGAAGTTTTAGATTTGCCTTAAGGCAGAAGAGCAGCATTAAGTGATTGTGCTTCCACCCCCTTTCTCCCACCTTTTGGAAAGAAATTAGTTATGAATTAAGGTATAATTAAACATGCCGAGCTGCTCAAAAAATTGTTTTCTGTGGAGCTAAAAAATATGCATTAACTGAAAGGGAATTATTACATAGTCTGAGTGTAAATACATTTTACTAAACTAACAAAAAAGAGTAATACACACTGTCAACATCCTAGAAACCTCATTTAGATTGCAGGGGAGCAAGGTCAAGGCAGGAGTCTTTGGTTCCATGGATTTAAATTAAATCAAATGACTTTGCTCAGGGCCATGTCAAGGTGAATCAAGCAGTTGAGCTCTCCTTGACAGGGAATGTCTACTTGAAGTATTTATCCAAACTAGTTCGGAAGAAAGATCATTATTAAGGAAAGTTATTCTAGGTCTCATTTGCTGGAATTGCCATCATGTGTCACCAAGGTTCACTGTTTGACTGAATTTAAATCCACTGGACCAAAGACACTTTAAATGATTGAGATTTGCTTTTATGGGTAAGTGTGATACATTATTTCTCTCCTGTTTGTGCTTCTTCAGATACAGTAAAAACTTTAAAGTAACTGAGCAATACACAGCCATCATGCTGATAAAAGTGACTGGCAACTACTCTAGAGCTCTAAAAAGTACACCAAGAAAACTACCACACTGATCATATGTTCCATTAATATTAAAAACTGTTTCAGTTTCCAAGGAAAAGGTTTCACAAGGCAAAATTTAATAGTACATCACAAATATATTTTAACAGTGTAATACCTGAAGCTCAGCTAAAAACCTTTGAAGTTAAGAATGTTTTGTTTGGCCATACCCTCAGCAAACCCAAGAGCATTTATTAACTCAAAGGGGTCCAACCGCTCAAGGGAAAAGTTAGGCGCTAGTCAGTAACATAATATATACAATTTAAACGCTTCATCATCCAAAGAACATGAACAGCTTTGTTGCATGCACAGTGTTACTGGACTGGGACAGGAAGGTTCTTCTATGTTGTGTTTTTCATATTCTGTAATATTTTTCATGAACTTACTGATATAGCTGGCACTCTCCACATTGTTTACATGTTAAAGATTAACTGGTACAGCTGAGCTGACTGCACTCATTGTTTTGCATTATATCAAGAAAAGGGAATGCTCACAATTTTGTTTTCTACAAATTATGAAAACAATCAGAGCCCAGAAGAATACAACAGAAGTGAAAATTGAAACAGTGCACCTAGCATTTCAGACATTCATTTCAAAATGTCTAACTCAAAGTAAACTCCCTTTTTTATAGAATGACAGTCAAATTGAAAACTAAAACTACAGTAGAAACTGGCAGGTCCATGTAATAAGCTCAGTTAATATTAACATTAACACTATGTTCATGCACAAAGCACCTGCTTACATGCCCATTGCTTAACTACAAGATTCAACCATGGGTGTAGAGTTTAGGTTTAGGTTTTCCCGGGGGGGGTGGGATCCCAGGCTCAAAACTATTGGCCTAAACAGTTAACCTATTTTTAGACTACCCTATCTGAGGGGGGTGGGGCTCAAGGCTGGAAGCCCCCCAAACTCTATGCCTATGGATTCAGCATAGAAACATAGAAACATAGACTTCAACGGCAGATAAGGACTGCTAGGCCCATCTAGTCTGCCCATTTCCCTACCTACAGGATAGGCTGCAGATCCTAGTTAACCAACAGCCTATATCTTCCTGCCCCCCACAAGAATTTCCTTATGTCTGTCCCATGCATTCTTGAATTCTCCCACAGTTTTAGACCCCAACTTCCTCAGGAAGGCTGTTCCATGCATCCACTACCCTCTCTGTGAAATAATACTCTCACATTGCCCTCTGAACCACCCTCCTTCTATCTTTAAATTGTGTCCCTTGTTCTTGCAAGTCTTTTTTCTGAAAGATGCTACCCTCTTGACTTTGTTGATTCCCTTGAGGTACTTGAAAGTTTCTATCATGTCCCCCCTCTCCCTTCTTTCCTCAAGGGTATACATATTAAGCTCCTTTAGTCTCTCCTCATACGGCTTCTCTTGCAGACCCTGCACCATTTTAGTTGCCTCCTCTGGACTGCCTCTATCTTGTCTATGTCCTTGCGGAGATGGGGTCTCCAGAACTGGACACAGTATTCCAGATGGGGTCTCACCAACTGTCTGTACAGAGGGATAACAACTTCCTGTTTTCTGCTGCTGATGCCTCTCCCTATACATCCCAGTATACCCCCGGCCCTCCCTACTGCCTTCTCACATTGCTTGCTAACCTTAAGGTCATCTGATATGATTACCCCCAGGTCCCTTTCCTGTTTTGTTGTTGTTACTACCTCCCCACCCATTGTGTATTCTTCCCCTGGGTTCTTGTTTCCCAGGTGCATTATTTTGCACTTTTTTGCATTGAATCCTAGCTGCCGTACGTCTGACCATTCCTCCAACCTTGCCAAGTCCCTTTTCATCTTTTCCATGCCTCCTTGTGTATCAACCCTGTTGCAGATCTTTGTGTCATCTGCAAAAAGGCATACTTTTCCTTCCAGTCCTTCTGCAATGTCACTGATGAAGACATTAAAAAGGACTGGACCCAATACTGAACCCTACGGTACCCCACTAGTAACCGCCCTTTCTTCAGAGTGGACTCCATTTACAATTACCTTCTGTGTCCTGTTGTCCAGCCAATGTTTTACTAGGCTACCACCCTGGGACCCACTCCCAGGCTGGTTAATTTGACTAATAATCTTTGTGTGGGACTGTGTCCAATGCCTTAAAGTCTAGGTAGGCCATGTCCACAGCCCTCCCTGGTCTACTACTTTGGTCACCCAGTCAAAGAAATCTATTAGATTCGTCTGACATGACCTTCCTGCTGTGAACCCATGCTGCCTTGGATCCTGTGCTCCACTGACCTCTAGGTACTCAATTATTCTTTCCTTCAGAAGTGACTCCATCACTTTCCCTACCACAGAGGTCAGACTGACAGGTCTGTAGTTTCCTGCCTCTGTCTTTGTCCCACTTTTGTGAAGGGGAATCACATCCGCCTTCCTCCAGTCCTCGGGTACCACACCATCCTCCCATGATTTATTAAAAAGAGTAGCCAGTGGTTTCACTAGTTCCTTCCTTAATTCTTTTAGAATTCTGGGGTGAATTCCATCAGGACCCATTGCTTTGTCCACCTTCAGTTTTAGGAGTTCTTGCAGAACCCTTTCTTCTGTGAAAGGACTGGGATCGACTTCTATCAAGAGTGCTTCTGTTAATTGGATTAGGACTTCCTCTCCTCTTTTAGAATACTGAGCAGAAATATTCATTTAGTATTCCTGCTTTTTCACTGTCCCCTCTGCCCACCCACCCCGTTCATTCTATTCAGCCTCACTATCCCTCCCTTTGTCTTTCTCGCTCGCTGATGTACCTATAAAAGGTTTTATCCCCTTCTTAACTGAGTTGGCTATCTTTCCTCAGTTTGGGCCTTTGCTATTCTGACTTCCCTCCCTGCTTCTTTCTGCCTTAACTGGTACAGCTCTCTGTCCTGCTCCTTCTGTGTTTCCTTATACTTCCGGAATGCTATCTTTTTCTTCCTGACTTTCACAGCCACCTCTCTTGAGAACCATAGTGGCTTTTTCTTTCGTTTTGATTTGTTTATTTGCTTCACACAAAGGCTTGTTGCCTCTGTGATGGCAGTTTTGATAAACTGTTGTTGAGAAAGTGAATACTTCAAAGCATAAATCCCCTTACTAGGAAGCCTAAGAAAAGTCTCCAGCTTTAACAGAGCCCATCAACTGACAGTACTCCATTACTACTGCTTGCAATTTGAAAAGTGTGGATTTGATCTAGTTACCAGATAAAGAAATCTGTTATTGTCTGATGTAAATTTGTACATACATACAAACATATCAACATACAAATTTGACAGCAGAAACAGGCCATAATGGTCTATCGAGTCTGCTCGAGTATGCAGCTCAGTTAGTTTCCTGGAGCTGCCTCCCTTCACTCCTCCTCCTCCTGGATTCATCCCTCACCATCCCATTCCCCTTCCCTAACTTCTTCTCAGTAGTGCCTCCTTCAGTCCTAACCTTCTTCTTCACCCTGTCCCACTCCATCTTGAAAGCAGCCACCATCTTCGCTGCCACTACCTGTTCCGGCAACTCATTCCACCCCTAAACAACCTTTTCAGTAAAAAAGTGCCTCCTCATTTCCTTCCTGAATCTACCACCACCAGTTTCAGGCTGTGCCCCCTTGTTGTACCCTCCTTCCTCAGGTAAAAGATGCCCTCAGTACCAATCCTGTTTATGCCCTTAAGGTACTTGAAGCTTTCAATCATATCCCATCTCTCCCTTCTGTCCTACAGGGAGCACATGTTTAGCTCCCTCAGCATCTCCTCATACAATCTGTCTGCCATGCCCTTGATCATTTTGGGTGCACTCCACTGGACCCTATCCAGTAGTTTGATATACTTCTTCAGGTAAGGGCACCAGAACTGACCACAGTATTCCAGATGTGGCCTCACCAGGGACTTGTACAGTGGCAGTATAAATTCTTCCCTCCTCAAGGTTATTCCCCTTGTGATGCAGCCCAGCATTCTATTTGCTTTGGCTGCTGTCTTTTGCCACTGTGCTGTGTGATTCATGTCACCCCTTACTATTACCACAGGTCCTTTTCTTCCTCTGATACTGTCACCTGTTCTCCCCCCCCCAGCCAGTATGTGGCCTTTGGGTTTCTGGCTCCCATGCACATTACCTTACATTTCTTTGCATTAAAACCCAACTGCCAGATGTCCGACCATTTCTCCAGCTTAGCCAGGTGCTCCCTTAAAGTCTGCCTCTCCTCCTCTGTGTCCACCCTCCCACAGAGCTTAGTATCATCTGCAAAAAGGTAGATCTTGCTAGTGACTCCCTCTGCAATGTCAGCAATAAATTTGTTGAACAGCACAAGTCCAAGCACAGAGCCCTGTGGGACCCCATTGGTTATAGGCCTACAACAGTTCTCCTCCTACCACCACTCTCTGGTTCCTGTCCCTCAGCCAGCTCTTGTTCCCTCCCAGCATTCTATCGCCTAATCCCAGGTCCCCCAGTTTGCTGATCAGCCTACCATGTGGCACTGATCTGAACACCTTGCTGAAGTCCAGGTACTGTACATCCACAGCCTACCCCTTGTCCAGAGACCTTGTAACCCAATCGATCGGCGAAGTCTATCATATTGGTTTGACAATAGCTTCCCCTGACAAACCCATGGTGTCTAATGTCCTAGAGTCCATTCTTTTCAAGCAAGGATACCAGCCTTTCTTTTAGAATGGCCTCCATCAACTTCCCCACTGTGGAGGTTAGGCTAACTGGCCTTTAATTTCCTGGTTTGTCCCTGGATCCACTCTTGTGGAGAGGCACCACAGGGACTGTCCTCCAGTCCTATGGCACACACCCCATCTCTAGTGAGATGTTAAATAAGTCTGTAAGTGGGTCTGCTAATACTTCCACCAGTTCCCTCAGGACCCTCGGGTGTAGCCCATCCAGGCCAGGTGCCTTGTCCATCCTTAATTCCCTTAGACCTCTTAAAACTCTGTTTACCCCAATCTCCCCCATGTACTCATTTTCTCCTTTCAAGGTTCCCCCCACTCCTTCTCTGTGGCTTAGGCCCATCCACTTCCTTTGTGAAGATTGAGCAACTGTTCTCATTTAGTGTCTTCTCTTGCTTACCCCCTTTTCTGCCCATCCTTCCTACATTTTAATCCTCACTATCCCATCCTTTCTGCTTCTTCTCCTCCTCTCCTTGATGTTCCAGAAGAAGTCCTTCTCCCCTTCCTTAATCCTCTGTGCCAGACTTAGTTCTTTCTCAGCCTTGGTTGCCAGGACCTCTCTCCCAGCCTCCCGAGATTTCACAGTGTATTCATCTCTGTCCTCCTCCCTCGAGGTCTGCTTGTATTTCAGAAAGGCCACCCTCTTTTACTTTACCTTTTCAGCTACCTTCCTGCTATACCAGCTAGGACTCTTGGTTCTGGGCTTCTTTTTCTGAGCCATTGTGCATGTGTTGGTGGCCTTTATATCCCCATCTTTATGATGATCCATTTCTGGTCTACATCCATCTCTGGTCAGAGCATTGCCAGGTGCTTCTGTGCTATGAGCCCCATCCTTTTGAAGTCTGCCCTACAAGAGTCCGCCACCTTTGTCTTTGACATGGCTGCTTCTTTCCCCATGTAGATGGAAAACCACACTGAGCAGTGATTGCTGCCTGCAAGGAATTCCCTCACTTCCACATCCCTGACCTACTCCCCATCAGATGGCACCAGATCTAGAATGGCCCCCTTCCTTGTTGGCTCTGTGGCTCCCTGTGTCAGGAAACTGTCCTGGATAGCATCCAGCAGGACCTGTTCCCTGCTACAGGAGGTAGCTAGGGTGTTCCAGCCTATTCCATGTAGGTTGAAGTCTCCTAGTATTATGGTGTTGCCTCTGCCCCCTACCTTCCTGATCTGCTCCCCCAGCTTCCTATCCAACTCTATTCCCTGGGAAAGTGGTCTGTACACCACCACCATACATATCCTTCTCTCTGCATTATTCTGGAGTACCACCCAGAGGGCTTTGGTAGTGCCTTCCTCCCTATTGCACATTATCCCTTCCCTTATGTGCAATTCCACTCCACCTCATTTCCTTTGCTCTGTCCTTCCTATACAATTGGTATCCAGGTATCATGAGGTCCCAGTCATGGAACTGATTTGCCCATGTCTCCGTGATGGCAGCGATATCCATGTCCCCTTCTGCCATCAGCACTTGTAGGTCTGCTGCCTAGTTAGCCAGGCTTCTTGCATTCAAGGAGGCAAGCTTCCACTGTGACTCCTGACCTCCTTTGCTCTTGATCCTTTTGTGCCTGTCCCCCCAGTCCTATTAACCCTTCCCCTTGCACTCCCCTTTCCCTTTTATTTCCTTCTCAGGGGAGGCCCAGGAGCCCCCCATCTGGTACAGAGTTCCTTGCTCTCTGCTGCCCCCCCTTCACTTTAAATGTAGCTTGTCTTCCAAGTATCTCTCCAGGTTGCCCTTCATGGCCCTTGTACCCTGCCTACCTAGATGCAACCTGTCCAGTGCATATAAGTTTCTATCTTCCCATGTCTTACCCATTCTGCCATCAGCCCATACCCATTTGCTTCAAACCAACTCCTCAGTCCTCAGCTGCCTAACAATGCTTTGCTGACCCCCCTTCTCAACAATGGGGAAACATCAAAACTGCCATCACAGAGGCAACAAGCCTTTGTGTGAAGCAAATAACAAATCAAAATGAAAGAAAAAAACACTATGGTTCTCAAAAGAGGTGGCGGGGAAGGTTAGGGAGAAAAAGAAAGCATTCAGGAAATATAGGGAAACACAGAAGGAGCAGGACAGAGAACTGCACTAGTTAAAGCAGAAGGATGCGGGGAAGGCAGTCAGAATAACAAAGGCCCAAACTGAGGAAAAGATAGTCAACTTGGTTAACAAGGGGGATAAAACCTTTTATAGGTACATTAGGGAGTGAAGAAAGACAAAGGGAGGGATACTGAGACTGAATAAAGAGGAGGGTGGGCAAAGAGGGAGAGTGAAAATACAGGAATACTGAAAGAATACTTCTGCTCAGTATTCACAAAGGAAGAGGAGGGGGAGGTACCTAATCCAGTCAATAGAAGCACTATTGATAGGGGGTCAGTATCAGTCCTTTCACTGAAAAAAGGGTTCTGAAAGAACTCCTAAAACTGAAGGTAGGCAAAGCAATGTAGCTTGATGGAATTCACCCCAGAATTCTAAAAGAACTAAGGGGAGAACTAGTAACACCACTGACTACCCTTTTTAACAAGTCATGGGAGGATGGTGTGGTACCTGAGACTTGGAGGAGGGTAGATGTGATTCCCCTTCACAAAAGTGGCAGCAAGACAGAGGCAGAAAACTACAGACCTGTCAGTTTGACCTCAGTGGTAGGGAAAATTATGGAATCACTTCTGAAGGAAAGGATTATTGAGTATGTAGAGCCAATGGGGCACAGGAGAAAAGGCAGCATGGATTCACAGTGGGAAGGTCATGTCAGATGAATCTAATCAATTTCTTTGACTGGGTGACCAAAGTAGTAGTAGACCAGGGAGGGACTGTGGACATGGCCTACCTGGACTTTAGCAAGGCATTTGACACAGTCCCACACAAATGATTAATAAACAAGATATCCAGCCTGGGAGTGGGTCCCAGGGTGGTAGCCTGGGTAAAACACTGGCTGAACAACAAGATGCAAAGGGTAATAGTAAACAGAGTCCACAGTGAAGAAAAGGGGGGTTACTAGTAGGGTACTGCAAGGTTCAGTACTGGGATCAGTCCTTTTTAATGTCTTTATAAGTGACATTGCAGAGGGACTGGAAGGAAAAATATGTTTCTTTGCAGATGACACAAAGATCTGCAATAGGGTTGATACACAAGGTGGGGTGGAAAGGATGAGAAGGGACTTGGCAAGGTTGGAGGAATAGTCAAATGTATGGCAGCTTAGATTCGACACAAAGAAGTGCAAGTAATGCACCTGGGAAGCAAAAACCCAGGGAAGAGTACACAATGGGGTGAGATACTGACAACAACAAAAATGTAGAGACCTGGGGGTAGTTATATCAGATGACCTAAAGGAGGGCAAGCAATGTAAGAAGGCAGTAAGGAGGACTGAGGGGATACTGGGAGGCATAGGGAGAGGCATCACCAGTGGAAAACAGGAAGTTGTTTTCCCTCTGTACAGACAGTTGGTGAGACCCCATCTGGAGTAGTTCATGTAGTTCTGGAGACCCCATTTCCACAAAGATATAGGATGGAGGCTGTCCAGAGGAGGCCAACCAAAATGGTGCAGAGTCTGCACCAGAAGACATACAAAGAAAGACTAATGGAGCTTAATATGTATACCCTTGAGGAAAGGAGGGAGACGGGGACATGATAGAAACTTTCAAGTACCTCAAGGGAATCAACAAAGTCCAAGAGGGTAGCATCTTTCAGAAAAAGAGATGTGCAAGAACAAGGGGGCACAATTTGAAGATAGAGGGTGGACAGCTCAGAGGTAATGTGAGGAAGTATTTTTTCATGGAGAGGATGGTGGATGCGTGGAACAGCCTTCCTGAGGAGGTGGTGGAGTCAAAGATAGTGGGGGAATTCAAGAATGCATGGGACAAACATTAGGCAATTCTAGTGGGGGGTAGGAGGAAGTAAACTGTTGGTTAACTACACTCTAAAAATGAAGTGTTATTTTTTACACTGTAAATGTGTAAATCACTGTTTAACACAATGTGTGTAACATTAACTCACAATTGTGTCATATTTATGAAAACAGTGATTTACACAATTGCAGTGTAAAAAAATTACACTTTGTGTTATTTTTTACACTGTACATTTATAAATAACCGTTTAACAGTGTGTGTAATATTAACTCACAAATGTGTTAAAAAAATAACACTTAATTTAGTTGATCAACTATACCCAGAAATGGTATAGTGCTGTATCACAGTAATTAATTAAAATGTTTTTGTAAGCAGTATTGTGATTTTTATTTCATTTTACAGCTTTAACAATGTTTCTATACATGTTAAAAAATATACTTTTTTAGAGTTGAGCCAGTGTAAATTCCTTCCTGGCAATTTGCATAAACTTCCCATGATGCTTTGCTTAAGTTTGTGTTTGCAATTGTTTTTTCTTTCTGATTTGGCTGCATGGTCAATACCTTTCCATGGTAACCTTTGTCCCAGGGAATTTGCTCTGGGGTTCTAATCTTTTGTAGTTATTCTCTTCTCTAGTATAGGCTCCCCCTAACAGTAAAATGTAAGACCCCTATAGTACTCCCAGGGCTCCCCATCACTAGTTCATGATGCAAATACAGCATATTGATGAGTTCTACCAAGGACACATGATCTGTATAGGTTTGCTGTATATTTGCCAT
The DNA here is from genome assembly GCA_016271365.2 of Neoceratodus forsteri. Classification (NCBI taxonomy): domain Eukaryota; kingdom Metazoa; phylum Chordata; order Ceratodontiformes; family Ceratodontidae; genus Neoceratodus; species Neoceratodus forsteri. The sequence continues at coordinate 730,135,312 of CM057455.1, forward strand.
TATTGCTTATATGACAAGGTCTCTTGACACAAATGTTAAAATTCATTCATTTATACAGAATTGTGAATTTTTGGACTAGCAATTGTGTTTTCCATTCAGTTTGAGATTAATATACTTCAGAATTCAAATTCAAGACACTTATGCGTTAAAATAACACATTTAATATGGACATTGTAACACATGAGTATGTTAAAAAACTCAATACACCAGTGTTGGAAAAAGCTGCACATTTTGTGTGTTGAACAATTTACACACCATTGTGTTAAATTTATTTAATGCACTGCATGTGTTAAAGTTATCACACACTGTGTTATCCCTAGCCACACTAACTGCTGTGTTAAGAATTAACTAATTTGTAGTCAAATTTAATACTTCCTTTCCAAGAGTGTAGGATCTGCTGCTTGTCCATTAGGTAGGGAAATGGGCAGATTAGGTGGGCCAAGTGGTTCTTATCTGCCATCAAATTCTGTTTCTCATGTTTCCCTCCACTATGAGTGCCTCCCAATGTGTGTTCCCCAGCTTCCCCCTTCCCCATGGTCACCCCTTACTTTGCCTCCACCCTTGATCCAGTCTTTTCCCCACCTGTGGACTTCCTCCCTGGAGATGCCCTTTCCCTGGCCATGCCTTTTCCCTCCCTATTTCCCCTCAACACATTTGCTGTGATCACACCTTCACATACTTTGCCTGCCTCCTTTCCCTTTTTTCTTCCTGCCCTCTGTCCCTCACCACCTCCCGTGACTCCCTTTGCTTAGTTCTGCCTCTTCTACCCCCTGCTGCATGCTCTCTCCCCCTTCCCCGTGACTGTCCAGACCCTGCAGAACTGTGAACCTGTTGAGGTCTTTATCCCTTTGCCTGGAATTCCTTCTGCTACCTTCCCCACCTCCCCTTCTTTCCTCATTGTCCTGCCTTTTTCTCCCCCCCCCCGTCTCCATCCCCCACCACCTTCCATTTCCTCCCTTTTTTCTCCTCTTGTTCCTGTGGCTCCTGGGTTCCATAACACATATGTGACCTTCTAGACTCTAGCTTTGGCCCACTTTCTGGACTAGCTGTCTGGGTTATCCACCTATCCCCCTCCACTGCCCATCTTCCCAATCCTCTCCCCTCCTCCAACACAGGTCCTATCAACACTCTGTTTTGTCCCTAAGTTGCCTAAACTGCCTATGAACTAAACATCCCCCTGATCTCCACATTATTCCCAGGAAGATAGCTGCTCTGCATCCATTACATCTAACCATTCTCCCATTCCCCCCCCTGCAGCCTCTATCTAATGTTCCTGGCCCACTATCTTTCCTATTCTAATTCTCTCCCTCCCAATCCTTTTGGGTGCTTCATCTTCCTCTGAATCTGTGCTGCCCTATGTATTCCACACTTCCTTATTTCCCCCCCTCACTGCCTTGCCCTAAATTGTCCTGTGTCCTTCCTTGTCCCCTCCCTTTACATATTTTCCTGTCTGCCTCCCTAGTCTCCTATTTGCTCATAACTGTCCTTTAAACCCTCACTTTGTTCCTCAGTTCAGAAATGTACCCACCACTTCATCAGTTTTGTACTTTTCTGCCATTAAATTTGTATGCTTTGATCCTGTCTGTCAGCAGAATGCTACTAGGACACCACTGCTAATTTTAAGTTCAGTGTATATTTAAAAGGGGTTGCAGGAGATTTCATTTTAGAGCAAAGTGAAGCTATGACAAATGGTTTAATTGAGCACCAGTTTAAGACTCTTACATGGCAGGTATTTTGAAGTCTAGCATCAATACCAGAATTCAGTCGCCTGTTGGAAAACATTACCAGTAAATAGCTAAATGGTTTCCAGAGCCATGACAAGTGTAGAATTTCTATGAAAACCACATGCACATGACAAAAAATGCATCCAAGCAAGTCCTGCAAACTACAATAACCCAAATGAAGTGTGTGGGGGAGTACTTTATTGATCTTTGACAATCCAGCCCTAAGCTCATTTTTTTGTGTTAACATATTCAGTTCACCAGTGTGTATGCAGATTAGTCTTAGTTCATCTACACATATGAAGCTTTCTTAGGCTAACTGTACTGAGCTATTTTGTCTAGTACCAGCACACAAACATAAAGCTCTGTTTATGAAGTTTTGCTTCTGGCACATGATGAGGGAGACACATTTTGTAAAAAGAGACCTGGAGTTCTTTTCATAAAACTAAATGGATAAAACTAAGTTACAACTATTTCATTGTGTTCCAAATGATGGCATGCAAGGCTTTAAATGCTGTTCCTGATCCTTCCTGTTCAATCCCAAATGGTTCTGTAAATTACAGTATTAGATGACATTTGTGCTCTCCTTGAAAACTGCTCACAATGCATTGTAAACTCCAGAGTTAGAGCTGGCTGTCCTGGATATTCACAGTTGACCATTTAACAATTGTCACTGTTTTTATTAGGGAGTGTAAAGGAGGTTGTCGTAGTAAAAGTATAGTTTCCTTTCTTCATTTTTTAATATGTAGAAGCAAACTGAAAACAAACATTTAAGAAAATGTTAAGAAACCAAAAGACTTTTTAAAAACACTGAACTCTGTGAATGGAAATGTGTGCATGACAAACTGACCAAAGTGATGGTTTCCAGTTATTCCTGTATTTCTATGATTTTGCTATTTAATAAATAAATGGACAGGACCAGTTATTTGAAAGGGATTACAAGCAAACTGCCACATTAATCCATTAAATTCTCACCTTATGCTAAAAGGGACAAAATATGTGAAGAGCTTGGAATATACTAACCCCCCCCCCCACACACAAAATAAAAACAAGTTAAAAAGTACTGTGTTGAGAGGGGGCACACATATTGATATATTTTCCAAATAAATAATTACAGAAATGTACTGGTTCCAGTGTTTGATGCCTTCAGCATTTAGATACCAATTACTGTGCCTGTGAACTATGTGCTCAGACACCTTTTTATTTATTGATTCACTTTGAAAACCATAAAAATATTGTCTAGGAAAGAGGGACTTGGACCCTTATCCACTTAAAATCCTGTTACTGATTGCACCAGGCAGAGTGTAGAAGAAAAGTACAAGGAACAAAATAAGGATGAGCAAAATCAAGGCAATGATGATGTATTTTCTATAATTTCTCCAAATCAGGTAGTAGGCACACTTGAAAGGATTCATGAACCATGAGAATGATGTATCTGGACGGCTAAAGAGAAGTAAGAAAAGCACATTATCAACATGAGTAAGGGTATATTCACTTTTTAATCTTATGTGACATGCCTTTTCAATCAACTTTACTAAATGCCATGGTAAATTAGTTCTCTGTGTATATTCTACTGTACTGTCATTTTAAAATATAACATTCTGAAGCATTGCACCCATAGTAATACACTCTGCAGGCGGGCACATACAACATGTAAAGTGAGTCAGTTAGCTCCTGCTAGTTTGTGTCAGCAAGATTCTGAGAGGACATTATTGGAAGCTTCAAACTGAAGTGAGGATTCAGGTCCCCCCATTAAAATTCAGGCACTACTGGACCAAAGATGTAACCTAGCTATATAGGTGATAACCCAAGGAGTTAGAACCCACATCACAGTGGTTGGAAATTTATATTTGTGCTTTTATCTAGCCATTGGCCTAGCACTTGATCAACTGCACAGTCTAAAAGGTTGTGATAGTCAACTGTGTGATTGGCCATCATCAGTCACCTAATCACAACTGCTGCCCACTCATGTCCTATGCCTTCCAATATCCTGGACCAGCAATTCCCCCTTTCAACAAACATACCCACTGCAGATATCTAGATATCTCCATCAGCCCTAACCATTATGTCAGTACCCAGTTCCCCAATCAGCAAACCCCATGTTGTTTACACATCAACCCCTACTGATTCCCAGTCCATTCCACATATTACTGCTATTTCCCAGTACATATTACATCTCCTCCAAATATGTAGTAGACACAAACCCCTATCAGCACTCACCACCATCCATTATCTGGACCTCATCAGCAAAATACCCCTCATTAAGGGCGAGATAATGTGAAAATTGACAACTCTTGTTCAGCTTCAATTTAGGCCACCTGACTTTGGTTCAGATTCAACACTTCAACAAAAGATACATTGGGTCCTTTGTATAGGGGTCTACCAGGCTAAAATAGGGAAACAAAGCAGCCTTCCTTCACCTCTCACCCACTAGTGTCAATTCCTGTCTCTTTCACCATCCCATGTTCCTCCAGTAAGTTTTTTGTTTTAAATAATCAATCAGCACCTGGCACAGTACCAGGAGCAGGATTTGTTTAATAAAAAAAGGTTTGGGGATGGAAGACGAATGTAAAAAGTTACTGGAGTGTGGAAATGGGTGGCCATAGGACAAAGCATGGCTGCCAGGAAAGGGCTAGAGTGTTTTTTTTTAAATAATTCTGCCGAAGGTCAACGTCATCCATAGTGGCCCAAAAGCTTGACTGGGCCAAATCAAAGGCAAAAGTGCTGAATACAAATTTGATATCAGCACATCCTTTCTCCTCATCTCCAGTCCAGCAGAACTCTTTTCCCCACATCTTCAAAGGGAGATTTCACCTTGCATATCACCACTGTCTGCCTTTTCTCCCTAGGGTCTAGTGGGGAGTGCAAATGTCATAAGATATATTGCACCCATTTATGCTTTTTTAGTGTGAGTAGACTTCAACCTAGATCACAATTCACTCTCACTTACTTGGGCTTTGCAAGGGGTTCTGGCTCTTTACGTCCTCGACCTACTGGACTCTTTTCAGCCTCTTCAGCAGTGACTAATTGGAATTCAGCCTCCACCTTTCCCTACAAGAAGAGCAAACCAATTCAAATATTAAGAGAGTAAAATACTTTGTACATTCTTTTGTCTTATAATAATTGAGTGTAACGTATATGAGCAACTCCATGATTTGACTGCAAGCATTTTGGGAAGAAACTATAGGATTTCCTCTGAGCACCTTTCTATTTTAGCTAAAATACTGTAGCTGTGTGGAATTGGTGTCAAATTGAATTAATATGTGTTTTTATGTCTGTGATGCTTGGCCAGCTGGTTATGATTGTTCTTTGATATTTGTAATATAAAAATGTAGTGTGTGATTTGTGTCCATAAGGCAGCTGTGCCTTGGGTCAGGTTTTAGTGGAAATAACAGGATAAATTAACCTGAAATCAGGAGGTAATTAAAAAGACTAGAGAGCCTTAATTAAGGGTGTTCTGTTTATCTGACTTAATTGGAGTTGACCCAGCTAACAAGATATAGGGATTGTAAACTTTTATGATGTTTTAGAGGAAAAAAACATTGTTATATCACTATGGTGCTAAAAGTCAAAAAATCCTGATGTCCTTGTGAAAGCAGAAAACCACACAAGATCAAAGGAAAGGCTAGATCAAAGAGTCATATTTAGGAAATGAGTTTTTGCTGCTGTCACCTTATTTAATATACTGCCTTATAATCCTGTTTGTATATTTTTTATATTCTAAAAGGAGGAGCTGGATGACATCATGAAAGAGGTGTGTGTGTGTATGGAGGCACAGTTTAATCTAAGACGTGTGCCTGATCTTTGAGACATTCCTTTTTGGACTCCTAAGAAACAAGATCTCAGATCTAACTAAGGCACTGGTAGAAGTATACATTAGATAGAAAAAGTCTAACTGTATGTTGAAAGGAGTTTGTACTTTTCCTTGTTTTCTTTTAAGTGACTGTATGCTTTGTGATATGGTGTTCTGTGTTTACTGTACATTTTACATATTTGTATCCATTTAAGTAAAACTTTTATACCAAATACTTCTTGGGTCTTCCAAGTTCTTTATTTTGCATGTGATGTATTGAGGGTTAAGTTTTGACAAAACTGTTCAGAAGATTGAATGGTGTTACCAAACTGAGAAAAGGTAAGACTATACCTAAGGTCTTTTATAGAGTTTTAAGGGTTTGTTTTTGATACCTGGTTAGGCACCCTTAGGTGAAAGATATCTGGCATCCCCCCAAAGAGCAGATTATCTGAGCCTGTACATTTGGGTATGCTACCATAAGGTTCACAGTTTGAATTCCCCCAGACCTTGAGACCAAAGGTGATTCAGACCCACAAGCAGACAGGAGGGTTACCATGTTCTGTTACCTGTTCACAATACTGCGCTCAGAGGTTGGCACTGTGGAAGCAGAGGGCCTGACCTGCTAAACGGGTTGGTGACAATGTCTACAGTTTATTTATGCAAAGGCTGATTACTTATTTAACCTGCTTATTAACGGTACTGCGGGGTAATGTGGTGATGATTTGTGAAATCTAGACTAGTTAGACAGTTGATTGAACCATTTCAACTGCTTCTTTAGTTTAAAGGGACACTGTCAACCTCCTTAGGCCTCAAAGTTTTGTTTGTTTAAAAAACACATTTTATGATTGTTCACATTCTATAGATACTGTTACTGCAGCTGATAGTTTAATTCAGATCCCTTTTTTCTTTTAAAAAGTGTAAAACTGGCTTCCCACCATACTGGTGTTACCACACCAAACCATGTTTGTTTACATTTCTTGACCAGCTCCCACTACATTTTTCCTGGACTCAGGAACACCCCCAACACAATCTAGTCACTCATTATGAAGTAGGAGTAGAGGAGACTATTGTATCATGAGTGGGTGCACTATTTGAGGGTGTATCTAATGTTCAGGAACTGTGCACTAAGAGTAGTTTAGTGATCTGAAGGAAAACAAAGTTGGACATAGCTATGCATCACCATGCATTTTGGTTCTAATAAGTAAGAAGGCAGATAAAACAACAAGCAGCATCAATGAATTTTAGAGAAAGTAAGCAATCATAAAATGTGGGTTTTTACCTAAAAATTATATGATGCAAAAAAGATTGACAGTGTACCTTTAAGGGAAGATCATTAAAGCAAGGTGAAGACAAAACTGTTTTTGTCAAGAGTATGTTCTCTCAGCAAACCATGTTTGTTTGGGTTCTGCATATTCAGGTGCTATTTAATTCAAGACACTTGCTAACTTGACTTGCAAATATTTTTTGGTGTGCTTCTCTGTGACCTAATCCAAACATGGGGGTTCCTAGGAGAAACATTAAAATGATACTATATGTTGGTACACAGCACTTCCTGAATCAGCGAAGGCCTCGACTCTGATAGAGACTAGAATGAAAACAACAAGGAAAGGTACACATTTGTTTTTTTAAAAGCAATTGAGATGGGACTGGATGGGTGGGTCTTTGGCATTTGGATTCCTTCACCCGTATTTCACTCATTTAATGTTTAATTTGAAAAACATGGCAAAGAATCATCTTTTTGCTAGGAAGCTTTATACTGTAGCTGAAACTGATATTGGGTGAAACTATCTTGCACATGTTCACAATGCTTTGTGAAAAAGGGGAATTATATTGTGCAAAAAGCTATTTTTTACATGAAAGCAGCAGTTTCATAAGCTGAAAAATATTGCTTATGATCTATCTATGACCAGCAGAGGGGGTATACACAGCATTCTTCGCAATGATTTGTTGCAGAGCAAATGACTAGTGACAGATGGAGCAGGGTTTCTCTCACTCTCACCGAGAAACGATGTTTTCATGTAGGAATTCCATGGTAATAAAGCTGTAAATGATGAGTTCATAAGTATGTCACTCCAGCCTCAGCCACCAAAAGTTAAAGTAAACTGGCTCCAGAGCAGGCACAGGTAGACAGCATCTCAAAACAAAGTTTTAGGAGATAAAATACATCTTGACATCTTGGGGGTCTGGTGACTAATATAAACCACTCTTTCCTTGCACTCAGGTTATAAATGCCACCAGAAACTTCTTATGTACACTTGAGTGTACTTTACTCCTTATATCATGAATTAACCATATCCCTCATGTTCCAACATTTCCGCAATGAATCCTCATCCCTATTGGACTAGATCTCCTGAGATCAGCTGAATCCTTGCATGTTGTGTTTTGTTGTATTATACTGTTCTCATATTGCAAGAGTGGGCACTGTGAGTTGGTCTGCTGGGGCCAGTTAGTATTTTCCAGGTGAGCATCACCCTGAATGTGGCTCTGGTTTGTAAATCAAACAAAATTCAAAACCGGTACCAGAATCAGTGCTCTTACTTAAAAGAAAAAAAAAAAATAAAACAGAAAGCCCCAAACATTGGTTGAGCTTCTTTATTCTTCTCAATTATGAATCTAACAATGAACAGTGCAATCTTAATTCCGCAACCAGTACTGTACTTCCTGCAAGATGGCAGTATAGTGCTGTGGTTTAGGGCTCTGGCCTGCAAACCTGGGGACCTGGGTTTGAATCCCACAGCTTCCACTTGCATACTGTGTGACCCTGAGCAAGTCACTTAACCTCCTTGTGCTCCCAGGTCGCTCCTGTAAAAAAGCTTTCAGCTTAGCATGCTATACCTGGTTAAACAACTAAATAAAAAAAATAAATAAATAACTTCCTTGTGCTCCCAGGTCGCACCTGGAAACAAGCTTTGGCTTGCTGTGCCTTACAATTTCCCTTTCCCTTTCCAATGGCCCCACTGTCACCTGACCTGGGACTGCTGCAGGAATGTCATGCTGCTGAACTGCTTGCCCTCTTTGCTGCTGGATTCTTAATTAAGAAGAACAAAAAAGTTCAGCCAAGTTTTGTGATGTTCCATTTTGTTTTCTTTTGACTGACTCTGAATTTCCTTTGATCAATCTGCATTTGAACCAGGGTGGCACCATCATGCTGAGGTGCAACTCCTTTTCTTTTTGCTGACATGATAGGTAAAGGGGCTGTCTGGGTGAAGGAAACACAGTTTTGTACCTTTTCACAAACCCAAGTAATAATAATCGAGCCAGGGCCAGTTGCCATGAGTCCAAATGACAGCATACTTGCTGACTTTAATGGACTCAGTCCCATGCCTGACAGGTAAAGGGGCAGTAATAGAATACATTTGTGGCCATTTTGATCTCTTTTTCTAATATGCTCAGTAAGTGCTGTAAACAAAATAATGTTTTGAGTAGTAACTGTAACATATGGTTAAAAAAATTTCTGTGTTTTCACAGAAAAACAACATTATCTTAATATTTAATCATCCATAGTCCTTTAGTTAGGATACTTGTGTTTCTCTACATTTTCAGTCCACAAAAACTTTAAAACAAAAACAGTTATTTTGTTACAAAAAGTTAAATGTTGTGGATTGTTATCTTGGAGGTTTGGGTCCTTTGCAGTCAAATTACAACTGTTCCCCTCCACATGAAAAGCACTCCATATGGTTTAAAGAACTACCACAGGAACAAAGTTAATGGCATTTTTTTTCTTCAAAATCTATCCTCAAAGCCCCCCTCCTTTGTACTGCTAATTGGTTCCCATATTTGGGGAGTATTGCTGTAAGCCCTTGCATGATGGCAAATCTGATGCTATAGCATTTATTTTACATGTATAGTAAGTTTATTTTTATACAGGTAGCAAAACATGTTGGTACAAACACACCATTAGGGCAAACATAGCCCTATTTACAAGATGGTCCTGTTTGTTCAAAAAGTTTCATATTTGTACAAATAACAAAATGACATGACATACTATACAGACATTATAACAATACAAATATGTAACAATGTAACTAGGTATAAACTAAACATATTGTCAATATTTCATATTATACAAGTGCACCATGTGCTCAATTATTGTTTAATCACTGTTAAGAAAGTCCCTGGTTTAGAGACCAATTTCTTGATTTCTGGATTGATGTTATTCCAAACATTTGCCACTGTTTGTTTAAATGTCATTACCCCATATCTATTCTTTGGGATGGATTTAATGTATTCCCTGTATTATTATGCCTTAAATTGTATTTATGTTCAACCTTTTGCAATCTATTAACCAATATTGTTGATTTATTTTAATTCAACATAGTATTTATCAAACCCATCCAAAGCAATTTCCTCCTCTATTCCAGTGTCAACCAGCCCCATTTTTCATACATTGTACAGTGGCGAGTCCTATAGTCACAACGTAATATAAACCTAGCCAGATTATTGCAGTATAATTGACTTCCACTTTTTTGAGTTTAGTTGCGTTTGCATGTTCATATACATATAGATATATAAAAACATTCATAATCCAAATTCAGGAGTAACAACTGATCTACTATTGTATGTCTAAGGCCTTTATTTAAGCAGAATGCTGTGCGCCTGAAGGCACCTAATCTGCAGTTTACTTTTTTTAGTCACTGCATTTCAAGATCATGTGCAGGCGTTTTTACATAGTTTTAATAAAAGCTTGAAAAGCTGAAATCAAGTCCCTGTGTCATGGTTAGTGTTTCCTGAAAATTTCGTGCTGTTTGGTTTTGTGGTTTTCTTTAAATAAGCATTTATTAACCTGCTCTACAGTGGGTGAAAACAGTGGAGAAATTTCTGTGCTCTCAGTCAAGCTTAGAGTGTGATGACATCATTTTGGAGTATCTTGCTGTTTCAGATTTCCAATAAGGGCAGCACTCTGTAGAGTTAATGGTTTGCTGAGCTCTCCAGGTTTCCTACACAGACCCAGTCTCTGGTTTATGTTTAAACAGATCAACTTAAAATCTATCATGCTCGTCTTATAAAAAAGCTGATAATTTCAGGCTCAATGCTGAACTGAAGTAGTGGAAATCTTTCTCTGTGAGAAATCACCTTGTCTCTATCACAGCTCTCAGTTCTTTCTAATCAAAACTCTGCTTTTCTAACTATACAACACAGGGCTGTTTAATGAATATAGTATAAAAGAAATCTAAATTTTGTTCATTCACATCTTTGATGTACAGTAGCCTTTATAAATATATTCATGTAAGAAAAATGGTTTCATGTCAGATTGACTAATTAGGTGTCTGACACTCTCTGCTACAGTATTTCAAGCACATGTACTATCTGAACCCTTAAATTTAATTAATTTGTGGTTTCTGTATGAAAATACATCATGTATGTGTATAACTAGAAACACTATACGGCACCCCAATGCACTGTGTCTCTGCCCCACAGCTAAGGATGCTGCAATCTACTGCCACCTGTCCCCTGCCCCTCAAGCCCCCCACCCTCTGCTCCACATTTGAGGCTGCTGCACCCTGCTGCCCACTGTCTTCTCTCACAGTCAGGGACTGGGCACCCTGCTGCCTCCATCCCTTGCCTAAAGAATCAGGGCTGCTGCACCCTGCTGCCCCCTGTCCAAACAGTTGGGGTTGCTGCACCTTGTTGCCCTCTGTCCCCCACCTTCACAGTTAGGGATGCTGCACCTGTTGCCTCCTATTCCTGTCTCCACAATCAGGGCTGCTGTGCTGTGCTAAGTCCTAGAGTGCCAGGTTTCCTGCCCCCACAGCTGGGGCTGCTGCACCATGCTGCCTTAGCCACCAGAGGTGGGTCTTTTGCTGCACCCTGCTACCTACTTCCATTGCCCAAATTGATAGGGCTGCTGCACCATGTGCACCCATCTGACAATCAGGTCTGCTATACCCTGATTCCCCCTGTGTCCTGCACCACAGTCAAGACTTCTGCACCATGCTGTCCTCCATCTCCTGTCACCACAGACAGGACTGCTGCACCCTGCTCCTTTCTACACATTTGGGGTTGCTGTAGCCTGCAGTGCCCTACAGCCCCATGACTCTGTAGTTTGGGTTGCTCCACCATGCTGCCACATGCCACAAGATTCAGGGCATTTGCTGCACCCTGTTGCATGGCTCCACAGTTGAGTCAGTGGCACCCTGCTGTCCCCCTGCCACCAGAGTCAGGTCCTTTGCTACACCCTGTTGACCACATCCCTTGTCCCAAACAGGCATGGCTGCTGCACTCTGTGCCACAGTTTGAGCTGCTGTTTCCTGATGCCACCCCTATCTCCTGCCTGAATATTTCAGGCTGCTGCACCCTTCTACCCTCTGTCCCTACCCCCACAGTCAGGGCCATGGCACCCTGTTGCCCTCTGTTCCTATCTCCACAGTCAGGGCTGCTATGTTGTGCTAAACCCCCTACAGTCTCATGCCCCCAGACTCCAAAATTGGGGCTGCAGAACCCTGCCACACACTTCCACTGCACTAAATGAGCAGTGCTGCTGCACAATGTGCACCCTGTGCCACTGTCAGGGCTACTGTACCCTGATGCCCACCTGTGTCATGTCCCAAAGTCAAGGCTTCTGTAATATGCTGTCCTCTGTCCCCTGCCACCACTGTGCCCTGCTGCACCACAGAGCACCTTGCCTTCACAGGCAGGGGACAGGGTGCAGCAAATTCCCTTACTCTTGTGCTGTACCTTTCCTGAATAGTTGGGGTTGTTGCACCCTGCTGTCCTCTCTCTCCCACCCTCAAAGTCAGGGACACTGTACCTGTTGCCCCTGTTCTTGTTTCAGGAGGGTGTAACAAAGAATCTGACTCTGGTGACAAGGGGACAGCAAGCTGCAACTGCCTCAACTGTGAAGGCATGCAACAGGGTGCAGCAAATGCCCAGAATCTTGTAGCAAGTGGCAGCATGGTGCAGCAGCCCTAACTGTGGAGGCATGAGGCTGTAGGTTACAGCAAGCCACAACAGCCCCAACTGTGTAGAAAGGAGCAGGGTGCAGCAGTCCTGTCTGTGGTGACAGGGGATAAAGGACAGCATACTGCAGAAGCCTCGATTGTGGGAAAGGACACAAGGGGCATCAGGGCACAGCAGCCCTGACTGTGAGATGGGGTACATGTGTTGCAGCAGCCGTGACCCTTTGGGGGCAATGGAAGTGGGTAGCAGGATGCAGCAAAACCCCACCTCTGGTGGCTATGGCAGCATGGTACAGCAGCCCCAGCTGTGGAGGCAGGGAACCTGACACTCTAGGGCTTAGCACAGCACAGCATCCCTGACTGTGGAGACAGGAACAGGGGGGCAACAGGTGCATCATCCCTAACAGTCAGTGTGAGGGTGAGAGGGTAGCAGGGAGCAGCAACCCCAACTGTTTGGGTAGGGGGTGGCAGGGTGCAGCAGCTTAGATTCTTAAGGCAGGGGATGGAGGAGGCAGGGTGCCAATCACTGACTGTGGGAGAAGGCAGTGGACAGCAGGGTGCAGCAGCCTCAAATGTAGAGCAGAAGGCAGGAGGCTTGTGGGGCAGGGGACAGGTGGCAGTAGACTGCAGCTACTTCAGCTGTGGAGCAGAAACACGTTGCATCGGGATGCCACATAGTGTTTCTAGTTATACACATACATGATGTATTTTCACATAGAAACCACAAAAGAAATGAATTTGTGAATTCAGAAAGTGCATGTGCTTGAAATACCGTAGCAGAGTGTGACAGGCACCTGTTTGTCAATGTGAAATGAAAGAAAATGTTCTGACATGAATGTATTTATGAAGGCTATATCAAAGATGTGAATGAACAACATTTAGATTTTATATTCATTAAACAGCCCAGTGTTATATAGTTAGAAAAACAATCAGTTTGAAATAGAAAGAACTGAAAGCTGTGACACAGACAAGCTGATTTCTCACAGAGAAAGATTTCTGCTACTTCAACTTGAGCATTGAAACTGAAGTGATCAGGTTTTTTATTTCCACACTTACTGCTCCTTGGATTTTTCCTCTCTACATAACGATACATCCAATGTTGACTGGACACTAATTGCCACTGCCCCATCCATCATTTCAGCCCTGATCTTTTTTACCTCCCAGTTCCTGAACATATAGGACCCTTATGCCCCCTTCAGAAAGTTGTGGGCCCGTGAGAACCACCTCCCCTGGGTCACTGCAGAATTTATAGCATGTCAACGGGCAAGAGACCAAGCATGGGCTGCATACAAAAGTTCTGGTGCCCACCTCAGCCTCCAGCAATATCGTTCACTCTGCAATGCTTGCACCAAGGCAATCCACCTTGCTAAGGCAGAGTATTTCAAATCTTCCTTCCAGGAAAACTTCAACAATCCATCCAAATTCTGGAAGGTCATCCATGCCCTGTTCTTGTCCCCCACCCACTCCTCACTCCCTGCCCTAAAAATTGGTACCCACTAATTGGAGACCCTTTCTCAGTGGCTGCTGAATTTAACAAGTACTTCACCACCTGTGCCTCCTCCTTACTTGCATCTCTTCTTGGCACTGCCCCCAGGGACTCCCCTCATCCCCCATTTGCCCCTTTGCTGCCTCCAAATCCCCTTCTCCACCTCCGTTCTCTTTCAAGCTTGTCCTCCCAGAGGACACACTATGCATACTACTTGCCCTGAACCCATCCAAAGGAAGGAGCCCTGATGGCCTCGACCCCAAGCTTCTTCATGTCTCTGCATTTGCTTCACCCTTGACATATCTACTAAACCTCTCCTTTCTGCACACTTGGAAATCTGCTACTGTGATCCCCCTTCCCTAAGGTGGAAATACCTCTGACCCTTGCAACTTCTGCCCCATCTCTCTATTCCCCACTCTGGCTAAACTTCAGGAACATCTGGTCCTGGAACAACTCTCCTTCCTTGACTCATCCTTCTTTTTCACCCCATTCTAGTCTGGCTTTCATAAAAACCACTCCACCACTACCTCCCTCCCTCCTTTGGCTCACTGATTCCATTCTCTCAAGCATGTATCAGGGATGCATCACCTCTACCATCTTTGTCAACTTGGCCAAAGCCTTTGACACTGTCTCCCACAGCCTTCTACTAAGCAAGCTTACTGCAGCCAGCCTCTCTGACTCTGCCACCAGCTGGTTCCAGTTCTACCTCATAGGTCATTCCCAGTCCATCAGAGTTGGCAACTCCATTGCTCCTCCCCTCCCTGTCACCACTGGTGCACCCAAGGCTCAGTACTTGGTCCTATATGATTCTCCATATTCCTGAATGATCTCCCAAAAGCCTGCACATCTTCATGCTTACACATGTATGCTGATGATATTTTCCTCCGGTAACTCCCCCTCTGTGGTAATCATCAGCCTTCATTTGGAAACACAGTATCTATGACCTTCTCTCCAGACAAAAACTGTCCAGGCTTGAATCCACCCCACCTTCCACACCCTCTCTGGATCAACACTATGATTATTTCCAGTCTGGTTTTAGGAAGAAACATAGCATAGAGACTGCTCTTGTCTGGGTATTGAATGACCTCCTAATGGCCAGAGATTGAAAGGCACATACCATTCTGGTCCTTCTTGATCTCTCTGCTGCGTTTGACACTGTAGACCATGGTGTGCTGTTGGAGCACCTGCGGCTCTTTTGTGGGCTGTCTGGTACAGTCCTTAAATGGTTCCATTTATTCCTCATGGGAAGGTCTCAGAGAGTTACCACTGAAATTTATTTCTCTGGTGCTCACTTCCTGCTCTGTGGGGTGCCGCAGCGCTCTATTTTGGCCCCCATGCTGTTTGCAGTGTACATGCTGCCATTGGGAGATATCATCAGGTGATACAGTCTGAGTTTTCACTGCTATGCAGATGACACTCAGCTGTATATGTCCTTTCTGCCCAGACAGAATGATGCACTCTCCATGCTAAATAATTGCCTTACTGAGATCAGAATCTGGATGAGCTCCAACTGGCTGAGACTGAACCTAGACAAGACTAAAGTGCTGGTAGTGGACCCAGATCACCTGGGGGTGGGTTTGGGGGCTGGACAACGACCAGGCTTGTTGCCTTGTGGTATACCGCTCACTACCTCAGACCAGGTGCGTAACCTGGGCGTTATTTTCAATGATGGTCTGACTCTAAAATCTCAAGTGTCAGCTGTTGTCAGATCCTCTTTTTGCCATCTGAGGAATATCACCCAGGTGAAACACCTGGTTCCTTCAGATGATCTTCCAACATTTGTCCATGCCTTTATCAATACCCATCTTGATTACTGCAATTCCCTCTACCTAGGGCTACCAGGAGTTGATATCCGCTATGTGCAGCTGGTGCAGAACACAGTGGCCAGACTTTTGACTGGGACCTCTAGGACCAGTCATATTGTGCCTGTGCTTCATGAGCTGCACTGGCTGCCTGTTCAGTGGCAGATCACCTTTAAGGTTGGCTTGCTGACCTTTGAAGCCCTACATGATCAGGGACCCAGCTACATGCAAGATCTCCTGGTACCCTACTGCCCCCTCTGTCTTCTCCGATTCACCAATGAGGGATTGCTTGAGTTTCTCAGGGTACGATTGAAGACATCTGGTTCTCGTGCTTTTTCTTTTTCAGCTCCAACCCTGTGGAATTCTCTACCTTGTCTGTTAAGAGAATGCTTGACCATCGATAGGTTTAAAACTGAGTTAAAAACTTATTTATTTAATTTAGCCTTCCCAAAATATGGATAATTTGTTTAATTGTTCCTGTTTTTAATCCTATTTATATCTGCTGTATTTGGTTTTATGTACAGTGCCTTGGCTTGGAAAGGCGCTATAAAAATAAAATTGATTTTATTTGATTCCTAAATCCTGATTGGGGTATTTGGTAATGAGCTTGTATTTTTCTAAATAATAATACAACTGTATATGAACCCATCTAAGACCTTTGACACCACTGGCAGGTGGGCAACTGGCTGCTAAATCGATGGCACTGTTTGTTCACCATTTTTACAGATAGGCACAATTTTAGTTATTCTCCAAGTTTCTGGGTAAATATCCTCACTCAAGCTCCAGTTATATAACTTGTTCAAAATAGATGCAATAACACCTGCAGCATCTTTTAATAACCTTGTATCCACCCCATCAGTAGTATCAGATTTTTTTTAGGTTTTAATTTCTTCAGTATCTTTATTACATCTTTGACAGTTTCGATTTTAAACCTAAATGTTGGTATTGCATTTATAGTTTCACTTTTAAAACTGTATTCCTGATTTTTTACATTATTTTCCTTATTTTCTATGTTGGGAAGCAGAACATCTGTCAGAAATGTAAAGTAGCCATTTAATATATTTGTGGAAAGAAAAGGATTTTGAAGCACTCCATTTTGTTGCATTTGGATAAGTGGAGAATTTCTTACTGGTTTTCGAAAGATTTTATAACATCCCAATATTGTTTTGGTTCTACAGATTCCTTGATCTTTGTAGTATTTTTTCTTTTTCATCCTTTGAGTTAGGTTGTTCTGAGCAATTCTAAAAGTTTCCCAATCCTGAGCATTTAACATTTTGTTTGCTTTTCTCCATAATCTATTTTTAATTCTTATATCCATTTTATTTTTTTTCTTTTATCTACAGGATATGATTTTTCCTTTGTTAACTTTCTTAACTGATTCCACTTCATTAGAGACCTTAACAAATGATTTCATAAATTCAGTCATAGTTTCCTCTAATGATGGAATCAACTCCAGATTTGGAAGTGTTGCTGCTGTAAGTACCTGTATGATGGTAAGTCTGATGATAGAGCATTTATTTTACATGTAATATATCTGTGATTAATCAAGCGAACATGGTATTGAGTTCATACGCTGCAATGTGTTATAGTTCACTAGCCACTGACTAGCCCAGGAACCCAGGATTTGCAATTGCATTGAGTTAGAAGACAGAAATATGCTTAATGCCAAAAAGTCATATGGCAAGATGTAGTGATAATTATTGTGTTTTAACTCTTAGGCTGCTGACAGAATTAAAACATAATAGGAATTTTGGACTGATATATCAGTCCACAGCCATGCAAGGGTTAAAATCATCATGAAATATTGCAATCACCAATTTCATGATCTCCGATTTGACTAGTAATCATTTACTCACAAATAAAGGACCACTAATATAAACTGAACATTGGATATCAACCTCTGACGTTCCTCAGTTGGAATAACATTAGTTTATGCATCATTTTAAAGGGGAATGTGAATCACCATGGAAGGGTGACTTTGACAGCCTGGGGAATATTTTTTTCAAATAAGATAGCAACTAAACTTGAAGGTATTGTAGTGCCAGATATTCAGCTGATGGAGTTGTCCCTCACCTTAAACCAATATACATCTATTTACAGTACTAAATCCTACACATAGGATGGCAGGCAGACAGTGTGCCACCCAAACCCCCCTCTCTGAGGAAGGACAGCTGTTCTGGACACTTGATCCTTCCTCTCTGCTGGCCTCCGAGCAACCAATATCCATTTCTGACCCTGGTGCCTCAGCCCTCCATGCCACTGGGCTGGCTTCGCCCCTCAGTGATTCTCTAAGATTTTTTGGTTCACTTTGTATGTTTCATATTTATTGAAGTCAATAATTTCAGATTTGGTTGTAACTTTTTTTGCCCACTCTTTTGAGAGGTCATGTTTTGTTGTAATTTATTGTGCTGTTTAGATTGTTGTCCTACTAGTACCAATAGTAAGCTTCAACTATTACTTTTGACAGATTGCAGTATCATATTACTTCTGTGTCAAGTACTGTATTATTGTTTTCCTCTGTTCCACTTCCTGTGGGTCATGGCTGGAAATGAGTCTTGACTCAGTGCACCTTTCCTGGTAACCAATTTTCATTAAATAAATTAATAAATAAACAAAAAAAAGCCCATTGTTTAAATCTTGTGGTGCAAGAGTTTCTTCAGCACCTTAATGTAAAGGAAATGCTGATCATTGCATGCCATATCTGCTCTCACTTTTCACGATCTGGAAAGGCCCGTGACCAGCTGCAGCAGTTGCAGATGCAAAACAGCCTGCCTCAGCACTGCTTGAAGCTGGAAATTGTGACCCAATGGAACTCCACTTTATACATGGCAGAGAGGTTGTATGAATAATACAAAGCCACCTCAGAATATCTTGTGACGCACACTAGCCATGGCAGTTCTGGGGCCTCCAAGCCTATGATGACTGAAGAGTGACTCCTCATGGACTCTGTAATAACAATTTTGCATCCTTTTGAACATGCCACACAGGCAGTGAGTGGTGAGTCTGCCTCCATTATCCAATCAATTCCACTGCTGCGGGTGCTGAGGCAGACATTGGTGAATGTACAGCATGGTCTTTATGTTGCCAGAGACAGTGGTAGCAGTATGTTGCTGCAGCACATGCTGACAGTATTCGACCAGAATCATCACATTGTGAGCATTCAGCGTAGTGACAACTTTGCCATAGCAACAATGCTGGACCCATGATACAAACATGGAATTGCATCAGTACTGGAGGGAGGGCCTGAACAGGTAACACAATATCAGTGGTCAACTGGTGCTCTTGGTTCATGGGGCACAGATGTCATGTACCAAGGTCAGAAAACCTCAGCAGCATAATCCGACTGAAGGTGTACCTGTAGGACCATCAAGCATATCCTGCAAGGGGAAGGGGACTGCAGTTCTAGGTGGTCTGTCATCCAAAGTGGCTGGCATCAACCCGCTTTGGGAGGCTTTGTCCCAAGTGGGAATTTGTGAAATAAATGATTTGGGAGAACAGGATGATGCTTCAACTACTGGACTTAGTGCAGCACAGAGAATGGTTGAGTCATATTTGTCTGAAAATAAGCATCTGGCAATAAGTGATGATCCTCTTTTGTACTGGAGTGGAAAGGTCAGTGAATGGCCACAGCTGACTGCAGTGGCACTGAAGTACCTCACATGCCTACCTTCCAGTGTAAGTGTTGAGAGGGTATTCAGCTCAGCAGGTGCAATAGTCAGGGATCATCAGACAAACCTGTATCCTGCAAATATTAAGTTTGCTAACATTCATTAAAATGAATGAGAGGCACATACCAGCACAGACTGCAACTTCGGTATTTGTACCCTGGCCTAGTCATTGTGGTTTTGGTAATGTGGAAATGGACCATCCTGGTGGCACTGGCAGTGGCAGCATGAAACGGCCCATCACTGATGTAGATAATGACACAATGGAGAAATAATTTCCCAGTGGTTAGACTTTAGACATAGATGACTGTGAGGGCAGCTATCTTTATGAGGATGATGATGTGGTTAATGTTGGCAGGTTTTAACTGAAGTTGTTAAAAGGTGGTGTGCCCACCCAGACCACCACCACCACTGGGACTGATGTTAGCCACTGCCACCACTGAGCATGACTCTGTCCGCCCCCAAACCACCACCACCGGGAATGATGTTAGCCACTGCCACCACTGAGCATGAGTCTGTCCATCCCCTGGACCACCACCACCACCACAGGGACTGATGTTAGCCACTGCCACCACTGAGCATGAGTCTGTCCGCCTCCTCAGACCACCATCACCACCGGGACTGATGTTAGCCACTGCCAGCACTGATCATAAGTCTGTCCACCCCCTGGACCATCACCACCACCACTAGAACTGATGTTAGCCACTGCCACCACAGAGCATGAGTGTGTCCACCCCCCGGACCACCACCACCACCACCGGGACTGATGTTAGCCACTGCCAACACCACCAGATGCAGGAAGATATAACAGAGAATGTCATCATGTGCCGCAGCTATCACCACCAGCGCCCACCACCAGTCTGATTCAGACAATATTTCCCCATTACGTTAACATTTACC
This sequence comes from Neoceratodus forsteri, assembly GCA_016271365.2. NCBI lineage: Eukaryota > Metazoa > Chordata > Ceratodontiformes > Ceratodontidae > Neoceratodus > Neoceratodus forsteri. Next base: position 730,155,575 of record CM057455.1, read on the forward strand.
ATGCCAAGGCAGAGGGAATTGACAGACCACATCCATCAGCCACAGGCACAAAGCTTCTTAATATTTAAACCATAAAGTGAGTATGTGTACTAATGTTTGTTAAGCTATTTAACTTTCTTTAGTTGCATGTTTTGTTTTCTGTAGTTTTTCAGAGCCGCAATGGTCAAACAGATACAGTACACTTATTTAGTTTTTTTACAGGTTAACAAAAAAACTCTCCTTCACTGAAACTTGGTATGAATGGTACTGCATCTGCACTGAACAGAGGAACCCATGGAATAGCCATTTGAAATCCATTTTGGTAAGTATGACGAGTTTATGTCATCCGTTTCATTGTTTTGGAAAGACTGCAGCAAATATGACTGAGTACGATTCATAAACTAGGTGACACGTGTACGTCACCAAAGCTATTACTGTAAGATATCATTCATGCACTGTATTCTGAACTTGTAGCTGTGCAGACCTGACTATGACAGTGTTTAAAAAGTTGCACACAGGTTGTGTTACTTGACAAGATGTGGTTTTGAAATGTAACTTGAATAGAGATTGAGAACCAGGGACAAATTACAATCAAGTTGTAAGAAGTCATTCATTTCTTTTTTAAGGAAACTTCCAGATGCTTTGTTGTTGTGGCAAAGTGGCCTTATCCAAAGAAGTTCTTCAGCATCAGCACCCACCCTCCTAGGCTGGGGCACACATGCAACATGCAGAAGTCATTTCATTAGATGACCATGACCATCATTAACAACCAGACACGAGAAGGATGCAGATGAAATCTGTGAAGAAGTAACCAAATAAGAAACCATTAGAGACAAACCTTCAAATATGTTTCCCCCACCCAAAAAAAAAATACTTACCTTCATTTGCTTGACAGTTATCCATCTCAAAATTCTACACAAAAAGTTCTCAGTGAGCACTGGAATGTGCACACCAGCAGTATCTGTGATCTGTGATAGAGAACAATACCATGAGTACATGTCCATGTCAACCTCCCTCACCTACAAAATACACAAATATATATCTATATATATATATATATATCAACTCACCAAGGCTACTATTAGTGTACAGACAAAGGGCACCCTTCCATCCAGGTGAGATGATCACATTGCATTTGCTGGAATCACAGCACACACTGGACCAGCAACAGTTCGCTCACGGTCATCATTTTTTTCTGGGGGGACTTTGTATGTGCTGAAACACTCCCATTTCAGTTTGTTACCACTTCTCAATTTTCTGGACACAAGGCAGATGCATTTTGGGCATGCAGCAAAAATCTAGGGACTCTGTGCCACCACTGCGCGCATGACTGAGTGTGCCATTAATTCTGAAGGACTTTGTATGTGCTGAAACTATCCCATTTCACTTTGTTACCACTTCTCAATTTTCTGGACACAAGGCAGATGCATTTTGTGTGTTGTGTGATTGTGAGTTCATGATGTCATACTGACGTTATCAATTAAAGCAACATTGCAAGAATGTGGTGGCAATTTTGAACTGTACTTTTTTATGCTATTTTACATTGACAGCCACTAGTTACCTCCGAGTCATGACTTGAATGATACACTTCTTTTCACAATTTCTGTCTGCTTTACTTAGTTGATTACTTTTTGTCAGGTATGAAAAAAAAATGAGCACACCTTTCTATATTGTTATGACCAGGTTTGTATTTATTTGCAGCTGCTTTTCAATAAATATTGTTCTGTGGGGTCATAAAACACTGCCTGCTGCATAACTGTTAATTTACAACACAAGTGATATATAACAACTAACCGATGTGATGGAGAAAAGCAGCAGAAAATACTGACAAAGACCTGGTCAGCACCATTTTAAAAGGAATGCTCCTTTCATTATTTAACACATGGAAAAAGGTAGTACAGCAGACTCAAATACTGCAAATTATAGTATCATATGAGTCAGGATGTTATTAAAGGAAGTTGTAACATAGCATTAAAAAATATAGGTCAGAGTTCTCAACAGATTGTTGCACTGCTGCTTTACAGAGATTCACCAATCACCACATTACATAGTTATGGTGTTGCACCTAATATGTGGGTGCCTTACTTCCAGGGGAATCTTTCTTGCTCCACATATCCTTACATAGTGCAATACATTTCTATGAAAACTGCCCATAATTTCATTACAGTGTGTCACATCACAGAGGAATTCCTGTTCAGAAAAGCCACACAAATTCTGCACCCTTTCTCAGTAATGTTAGGATGTGATGCCAGGGGAAGTGTGGGTGCGTAAACCACTATAGTGAATGTCTGGCAGCTATCTGAATGTTTCTTTATGTCATAATGTTCAGTTTGTGGTGAAATGTGGGCACGTTTCCACTAACAGGGCTCTTGTTACTGGAAATGTGTCCACACGTTCCACCACAAACTGACCATTATAACATAAAGAAACATTTGGAAAGCTGCCGGAAAATTGGACATTCACTATAATGGAGCACACACCCATGCTCTCCCTGGCATCACGTCCTAACATTGCTGAGAAAGGGGGGAAGAATTTGGGTGGCTTTTCTGAATGGGAATTCCTCTGTGTCATGACACACTGTAATTAAATTACGGGCGGTTTTCACAGAAATGTATTGCACTATGTAAGGACATGTGGAGCATGAAAGATTCCCCTTGAAGAAAGGCACCCATATATTGGGTGCAATGTGTAAGCTGGTGAATGACTTTTCATGTCTATTTCACAAACAAAATAGTTATAGAGCCTCCGTAATGTTTACTTTGTGTCGGGACTCATGAATAAGATTTTAAGTGTTTCGCAAACAGCATGAAGACTTAGAAATGCGAGTATGTTGTGCTAAACTGCGTGAGTGCCGTCATTGTTCCTTCCTGTGTGTGCATATATTGTCCAGCTTCATGAAAACATATATATTGTAAGACCTGTTGCAGTATCAATAATAAAGATAACAAAGAATACCTGACATATATTTTATTGGTACCATCAGCACCAGTGCACTAAGTGATATGACATTTTTTCAGAGGTATCGGGTCACTGTGCACCTCAGTCACTCACAGTGCACACATGACTTTGTGGAGATCATAGCACAAAAAACACATGCTCTCCTAAAAGTTATGTGTGCAGTATATAATGTGACTAATGTGCACTCTGGCCAGACACCTCTGAAAAAGTATTGTATCACTTAGCCCACTGATGATGATGGCGACAATAAAATATATGTTATTCTGCTCACTGTTCTTTATAGCATAAACACTGCAACAAGTCAGAAACAGCAATATATGTTTGAAACATGCTGCACAATGTCTGATGTCACACACACACACACACAGGAAACAACACTGACTGCACACATGCAATTTTGCACATTTTACTTGCACTGCTCACAACAGCATGTCCTGTTGTACACAAGCACTCCACAACACAAAGTCAACATTACTGAGGCACTGCAACAACAGAAAGGCAAATGTCTATTAAACAACAAAAAAAACATACAAAAACAGTACAGCACAGTAGTGTGGGGGGTACAGAAAAAAATTCCTTAATGTGGGATTACGTGGTGGTCGAGCAGCAGGCACAGCAATGTCACTATTTGCAGCTGCTGTTGCTAGATTTGATCAACCAGCTGCTGCACAACACCCACCCTCTCATTGTTTTCCTCGAGGGCCACCCACACCAGCACAACGTCGGCCTGTATTGCAGGCACTGTGGTGGGGTCCACTGCAGCTGGAAAGCCTGGTAGTGGTGGTGGTGGAGAGGGTGGTGCTGGTGGCTGTGATGGCAGTGGTGGTGGTGAAGCAGCTGCTGCAGTTCCCCTCCTCCTGCTGTGGTGGTGAGGTACAACTTCACCCCCAGCACTCTCTGCCACTGCCACAGAAAGGCCAGCAGGTGGATGCCTGGCCTCTTCAGTGGCAGCCTGCCGCTCCACCTTGTGGTGGTTTGCCATGTGCGTGCACTGGCCACCGGTCCCCAAATGTGTCCCTGGGGGCCACGGTGCACTAGCACACCACACAGATGGCAAACCACGATTGTGCTGTCTTCCCCCACACAGTTAAAAAACTCCAACACTGGGGAGCTGTGGGGGGACCAATATACTGCTTGGACCACCTACATTTACCTGGAGCTCCACCTGCAGCTGTGGCAGTGGTGGAGGGGTGCTGCTGTAGCCCCTGCAGCTGCTACTGGTGGTGGTGGTAGTGGCAGAATAGGTGGATGCACAGCCACTGGTAGCACTGCTGCTACTGCTGCTGCTTCCATGGGGGGGAAGCAACATCCAAGAGTCGGGAGCAGTCCAGTAACACACGACCACCCCCACATGTGCACACTCCTCTCCTCTGCTGCCCATGCCCATGGGCCACAGACTCTCCTTGTCCCGGGTCCATCACACACAAGTCCCCAACTATCCAATGCCTCAATAATATGACCTTCATCCGCACTCAGTCTCACACTCTCAGACATGCACACATACAATCACACACACACACACACACACACACACACACACACACACACACACACAAAACAAAACTTATAAAAAAAATTAAGTAGCAAAAAAACAATGACAAACACAGTACAAAAACAAAATAAAGATGTAGCTTTTAAAAAAGCTGTTTTTCTGGGCTCAAAATCACAATGATGTAACTGGTAGGAAACTAACTGCTCTCCTCTCTCACCAAAAAGGCTTCCTCCTTCTACAACTGCAAAGGAGAAAGTGAAACAAACTGCTTTTCTGACTCACTTCCTTCCTGCCTGGCTAAAGCATGTGACTTACAGTACTGTAAGTCATGTGATATGTGGGGGGCTGCCTATATTGTTGTCACTTCACCTTACTCCGCGTTAAGGCAGAATGACAACGCGAAGTCATAATGAGAAGGTGAAGTGAGCACTTTATGGTGGCCACTTCGCATTGTGCTCCATCAATGTGAAGTGGCCACTTCACGTCAACTTTGCCAGCGGATTTAAAATTCGCTGCATCTCTAGTCACATGTTCTACCTTCCATGTCTGGGGCACCACACCTTGGAGCAGAGATAGGTTTTATAGCTTAATTCAACTGAAGAATGGACCTGTGAGGCCTTGAAAGCTTGTGCACTATACCATCTTTGTACAAGACATATGATGGTCCAATAAAAGGTATTAAACCTTTCAATGACTCCTGACATAGTTTATTTAAAGGATACGCAAGAACAGGGGCAGCAGTTTTTAGGAGCTGAGGTTCAAGTTTGTCATGACCTGCAGATCTGCCTGCTTTAATTATTAAGAAGTAGGTCAGGACCCCCTTTTTAGTAATGAGACAGAAGTCAAAGTGACAGGCAGGGGTAGGACAGCAAAAGTGGGAACAACTGTGCCCTTGTCTGCATCCATATCAATGAAGAATTTTTTAAAAGCTTCAGCAACTGGTTTGGGGTAACCAACAGTGTCTGCCTTGTATTATATTTCCATTTAGGAGCTCCAGACCTCCCTTTAAGCAGACTGTTAACACGGATCCAGAAGCATTTTGGATTTTGCAGGTTATTAGACTGCAAGTCCCTGAGATAATAAGTCGTGGCCTTTTTTAAAATGGGCTTGCAGGAGTTTTGGAGCTGTCTGCATGCACGCCAATCTTGCTGTCACCTGAGGTCTTGTAAATACCCCAGAAATGATCCCACTGTTTCATTAAGTTGCAAAGGACAGAAGTGAGCCATATGGAATTAGAGATATTGCAAAATTAAATTTCATGGGTGAAATTCCCACAAAGCCAGCAATTTTGCGAAATTCGACTGTTCAGCGAAATATTTTGTGCGTTGCAAAATTTCACCTGCTAAATGCAAAATTTCACCTGAAAATGGTGAAATTTCACCAGCAGATGGTGAATTTCGCTGTTTTGTGGGTGAAATTTCACTATCCGTGGGCAAAATTCCACATTTTGCTTCCACAAACAATTTTGCGAAAGGGTCGAATTTTACTAAATATTTTGCTTAACGAAATTCTGCAACTTCGCACATCTCTATATGGAATAAGTGCCCTTATTCCTTCTTTGTACAAGATGGGACATGCTTGATCACTGTAATGTTAAAGTTATTGATCAGAAAGTCAAGGCCAAAGTTAACATCTACAAATGACCCAGAATTACTCAGTTAACTCTGACAAGGTCTTTGAGGAATGGGTAGTTATCCATTTTAAAGCAATCCCTAATGGTTATAGTTCTGGGAGTAATCTTTTGGAAAATGTTGTGCCAGATTCAATATATTGGTGACAGATCACTTAGGGAGTTGGAGAAGGTCTCTGCTGCATGAACACAATTAGTCATGCTAACCAGGACCTTATCAATTAAGGAGTGACTCCCAGACTTGGCATTTAGCCAGGTAGATTGTCCAATTACTTAGTGCAGATTAGAATCATGGAGTACCTTTTTAAATACACAGGGACTGTTATCTATCCAATTAAGGTTCAAGTCCCACATCAGGATAAGCTTGCTAAGGGGTAGCTCCCCTAGGTATCCCCAGAGTTTTTCCACTGCTAGCTTGGCTACTGTTCAAGGGCTGTCATTGCCAACTGCATATAGGAGTTTTGTGTTACCTATTAATACTTTAACAAGGATATATTCAAAGGAGGGGTCTGAGGAGGTTAGAGGAAATCCAGTGGCTTGGAGAGTGTTTTTTTAATTTTATTTATTTTATTTAAAATTTTGTTAAGGTAGTGCTATCATCAGATTGCAAACATTCCAAGTTGTTTTTGAACTTCAGAATACTGTGTTGAGGGCTCTCCTCACTTTTTTAGTACATTGTACTGTATGTCATACAGTTTAAATAGAATACATCCCTGAGTTCCAGAGATAACCAGCCCAACCTTTTATAAAGGGTACAATTATGTTCCCTGGCCTTTTCCCTAAAGGCAAATTTACAAACTGAATTAAACATGCAGACTCTCTTAGTTTTTACTCCTTGATGTAAAGTCATGACTCCCCTATCTTTTGTTTTACAGGCCACTCTTTCCTGAATGTGCTGTAGCCAAGGATGTCAGTTTCATTCATCAGTATGTAGGGTTTCACTCAGGTTTTGGTGACAGTTAAAATATCCATGGAGTATAAATTTACCAAGGCTTGTAGTTTGGTGATTTTAGGTTTTAGGCAGTTTATATTCTTATGAGCAAGTTTAAGCCCCTTACAATTCAACCAGACTGGGTCAAGGATGAGGCAATCCTAAATTTGTGTGACATGGGCCAGGGTTCAACTCAATCTCCCCAGTAGACAACAAATTAATAGCAAGGTCAATTTGGTTACCAGCCTCAGGATTTGTGCTGAGCTTGTGGTAAATGATAGCACAAGATGGCAAGATACCAGGTAACTAACACTGTTCTGTTTCCCACTGCAGAGTCATTACATCATGGGAGACAGCAAATTTTTATAATACCCCAGTTCCATTTAACTCTACCTAACTACCTACTACCTACCTAATCCTTCTCCCACTAATTTCTGCCCTTACATCATTTGTAAATGCTCCCCATCCATCCTAGTATTACATTATGCTGTGTGTATGCCTTGACTCCTCTATTGGGATATGTATATACTTTATTTATTAGTATAATTTGCCTATAACCTATCTTGTCATGTATGTCCTAACCAGCTTCTTACCCTTGATCAGTGTATTACAAGTGTTTTTTCAGTATCTGTTATGCATATATAAGTGCACTGATGTATCTATTGTGTTCCAACTATTGAACCTTGACCTTATCAGGTCCATCTTGTAAATGAGCCTTGCTCAATGATGTTCGCCTGAATAAATAAAGATTTGATTGATTGATTGATTGATTGATTGATTGATTGAAATGTGGTCTTAGTGTAGGCCTGGGGTGCATGGTGATTGCAGTGAAGCCCCAAAGAGGGAGCAGAGAATTGAGCCATCGACCTATCTGTTAACACCATTAAACTCTGCCAGAGCAAGGCAAGGACTATGCCTATGTATGCCATGATTTAGGAGGAGAAATACCCACCAGTGGCAATACTAAGTTATCCACAGAGCAGGGTCCTCCATAACAGGCCAAATTCATGAGAAAATGAAGACGGTAATACTTAGGTTGGATCAGTTCCACAAAGGGGTATACTAGCCACCTAGATAGGGTTTAGTTAGATCAGCATGTGTTATAACAAGGTAGTTAAAGATTGAGGTTTGCAGGCCACCCTGATAGGATTTAACCAGGCCAGCAGATTTTAACTTCAGGGTTAAAGTGCTAGTACAGGACAACATGCAGACAATGTGGAGAGTAATAGTATCCCATAGAAATGTGGCAGAAGTGTCTCAATTACAACTTAAGAGACAGCATATGAGTCTGAGCTGCAGTATAACTTATGTACTACTTTAGTGACCCAATAGCAGCCAAAAACACCTTAACAATAACAGTGTCAAGGGTAAGGGTACATCAAGAAATGCAAGTGATGCAGGTATAGACAACATATATGGTTATCAGTAACATATCAAGGTCTAGTCTATAAAAGGACCAAAGTATCTGTATAATGTCCCAGATTGTAAAGAGTGACAATGGTTAGCCAGCCTGTCAGCGCAATGGTTGGTTTTCCGCTTGCAACACCGGCGACCAAGGTTCAGGAACAGACCCAGGGCATCAGAGGGCCAGCCAGGGGGAGAAGGGTGGAGCATCCTGCAGATTGCTCTCCTTCTCCGGAGGGAGCATGGGCAGTGTGTCTGGTGCATGACAGACCCCTGGCGGAGGCCAGGGGTACTGCAAGTGACCGACCCCAGTATGTTCAGGGGGTGGGATGGATGCAGGTCATCATTGCAGATTCCTGTCCCCCTTACAGTGAGAAGAAACACCACCACCCATCGCCTTGATGACATCCGCCCCGCCATCTTCATCGTCCCCAGGATGACTCCCGACCAATCCCGTTGTTTGCAGCACTATGGGCCAGGTTCCACATCTCCACCCTGGGGGGAAAGCCAGGGGGTATCGGGAGTGTGGCGGCTCATGTGGGGGTGAGGCGATAGGGGTCTGTGACCAGACCGAGGGTTCTGGAGTGAGCAGTGGCCAAAAAAGATGAAAATAAACAAACAATAAAAAAGAGTGACAATGGTTGTGTACAGTACCTGGCATCCAGAGGAGATGTATGGAGGAAGAACAGCTACTTCACAAAGTTTACATAGGGTACAGTTGGTGGCTGCTGGGCAGACACCTTTGTTGCCTTTGCACTTCAGCCCTTAGCACAGAGGACCACAGTATAGAAGGACAAGCTTGGGAGGTGTAGTTATAAGGGAGAAGGTCAGTTCTGGTCTTGAGCAGGTGACTCCAGGATTGGTTGAAGTGCATGTTGGAGGCATGGTTTCAGCAGATCCAGCCATTGATTGGCTGGATTCCATAGTACAGGACAAAGAGCAAAAACTCCTGAGGGTGGGCAGCTGGGGTGGTGTTTCTTCAGATACAGCATGCCGGCTATTAACTGGCTTGATTCCATAGCACAGGGCAAAGAACTGCACCCCCGAAAGGGCAGGCAACTGAGACAGCATTTCTCCGGCAATGCAGTGCCGGGGGGTGGGGGGCAAGCTCAATCAGCAGGACACTTTGGACCATGGTGGTGGGCTGGTGGGTGATGAATACAGCTTAGATAATGCTGCAGGGCTCAGGAATTAGAACCTCACAGTCCCCATTTCAGTTCTGTTCCCAAGCAGGCAGTTTCAGGATTGGATGAAATGCATGTGGAGGTGCAATTTAAGCAGTTCTAGCCCTTAATTGGCTGGATTTAGCTAACATCTTTGTGCAGGCACCATTTTGCATAATGTTTTGTGCTACTGTCGTCTTCCTAGAGTGCAAGTCTAAGCAGCTATTCGGGAAAGGACAAAAATGGTGCTTTGAATCCATTCCAGTGGGATACTACCTGAAAACCACTTACTCAGAAGTGGTCTTGCATCACAGCGAGCAGGAGTACATGTCAACTGTGGAACAATGAAACTTGCCATTCCAGATGTCAGCAGGCACTATTGGGATCACACTCATCAATATCCCAGTAAGTGGGTGCAAAGGTGATGCTGTTTAATGCTGGACATGGTGAACTCAGATGAAAACGTAGTGCTACATAATTTATTGATTTATTTATTTGAAATTACTGCAACCGGGATAACCCCATGAGATGCAGCATCTCATGTTTATGTGGGTCCCAGGGAGGACAGCAGCAGTCAAGAGGCTAACATAGTCCAGTATGAATCATTACATCAGACCCAGAGATTTGGAACACTTTGCACCCCCTAGCAGAGTGCTGCAATGTTGTAGGGCCTTTAATGTCATTTGCCCTAAGAAAAGGAGAAGAAATTATAGGTGGCGCTCCATGGGGAGATGGAGTGGGATAGTCAGGAGTCACTCGCCAATTGGTAAGAGAATGGACAGAGATATACCTTGCCTTATCCCAATACTGAGGCAAATTGGGATGCAGGAGGTAGGAAGGGGATACACCCACTAGGCTTCCCCTGCCCAGATATTGCTTTGCAATGCCAGGTTGGTGGTGAATAAGACTGCCATCATACATTATGTAATTTCTGACTGGTGTGCCGACCTGGTGAGTGTCACAGAGACATGGCTGGACAGATCTGCTGGGCCTAATTTGGGGGAGTTGATTCCTCCGGGGTTCTTGATGATACCTCATCCAAGGCTAGGTCGCAGAAGTAGTGGTGGTGACATCTGTATTAGAAGTGGCCTATACTATGTTGTGTTTCCTGTTATGAATATGGGGTCTTTTGACTGAGTAGCTAGGGAGTGTTTTCCTGGTGTTTGTCTGCTCTGAATACAGAGTAGTCCTTGTGTACCACCCTCCAGGTGGGAGTGGGGGATTCCTGCAGGAGTTTACTGAGAGTTGACAAATTGGATGTCGGAGTCCCCAAGGACTCTTTTCCAGGGGACTTTAATGCTGGGGTTGCTGACCCCTCAGATGTGTTTGCAAACAAGTTCCTCTGGCTCATAAGTGAACTTGGTTTCACAGAGAAGGCTACCATGGTCACACACTTGGTAGGCCACACACTTAACCTCAGCTTCTCGAAGGGGTTGGAGATAATATCTTAGTGTAGCCTGTCATATGGGTAGACCACTACACCATTTTGTTTAATGCGTGGGCCATTAAGAAACCATTTCCTACTGCAGACATGATCTAATTTCATTCTAAATGGGATCTGCATCCCATGAGGTATCTGGGTATTTTGGACACTACATACCTGGTTGTGGCCTCTACTAGGGGCTGCAGTGTCAGAGTGTAAGCCTTTAATTGGGCTCTCTCTGTGGCACTGGACACCTTGGCACCAGTCCATTCATGCCTGCAGACCTGTGTCTGAAGCACTCCTTGGTTTACATCTGAGCCTTGGCAGATGAAGGCTGCAGTTCATAAGTTTGAGCGAAAGTGGAGGAACTCTCGATTGGTGAGTGACAGTCTTGTCCTGGAGGAGCACTTGAAGTTGAACCAGGAGGCTATCACAGCATTTAAGAGGGGATTTCTTCTCGGCTGTGATATCTATTGAGAAGACCAGTCCTGCAGCACTTTTTCATGTTGTAGACAGTTCATTACGTCCTGATTATCTGCTCCAGATGTGCAAGTAGTTAAATGAGTTCTTCAAAGCCAAGGTTGTGGACATTCATGGCTGGATTTCCTCCACTCCCCAGTTTGTGGTCAGTAGTAATAGAGAGGTGAGTGCAAGTGGTTCCAAGAATGGTTGAGGGAAATTTTAGCAGTTGTATGAGGAGGAGGTCCTTGGAGTGGTAACAGGTTTGCGGTGCACCACTTGTGTTCTGGACCCTGCACTCACCCAGCTGCTTAAGAATGGGTGGAGGCAGCTGGTTTCCATATTGACAGGTATCATCACTGCTTCTCTTCGGGAGGAGCTATTGCCAGTGCCTCTAAGAATGGTGGTGGTGAGGCCCCTTCATAAGAAGGCATCATCAGATCCTGACATGTTTGCCAATTTTCTTCCTGTCTCCAATCTTCCTTTTTGGCTAGGATCTGGAGAAGGTGGCTACAGTTTTGCTCATGAGCCATCTTAAGAAGAATGACATTTTTGTGCCATTGCAATCTGGTTTCCATGGCAAGCACAGCATGGAGAGCGTCTTGATCAGGGTTTGCAATTATCTATTCCTGACAAGAGATTGTGAGGAAATCTTTATCATGCTCTTACTAGATCTTTCTTTAGCATTTGACACTGTAGATCATTTTTTTTTTTATTTTAGTCTTTGGTAACTAGGTAAGGCCCACTAGGCACAAGTGCCTATTTTCAGGGGTGACCTGGGAGCACTGAGTGGTTAAGTGACTTGCTCAGAGTCACACAGTATGCAAGTGGAGGTTGTGAGACTCAAACTCGGGTCTAGTCTGCTGGATGTATCAAGCTTGTTCACACCTCGTTCCTCTAACCTCTAATGTTCTTGGCTAGACCTGAGGAGTATGGAGGGTTGTCCAGGACTACGTTCCAATGGTTCTGTTCATTCCTTAGCAGAAAGGGGTAGTTGGTAGTGTTCAGAGTTTGCCATTTGCACCGATTGCTCTGGATTGCAATGTCCCTCAACATTCAGTGTTTTCACTTGTTTTGTTCTCAGTGTATATGCTGCCACTGGGAGAGATCATAAGGCACTACAGTGTAGAGTTTCACTGCAATGCAGATGACACTTAACTAAATGAGTCCTTTGCTCGCAGCTCCTGATGGGGTCTGGTGTCATCTGTGCTGAGACAAGGGCAGTGTTTGGAGGAAATCAGGGCTTGCATGGCTTCCAGTTGGCTGACTCTGAACCCAACCAAGACTGAGTTGCTAGTGGTGGGTTCAGAAAGCAGATTTCAGCCATTCATGGTGGCCTGATTCTTACCTCTTGGGGGGGGGGTGCGTCTTCAGGAGGCATAGGAGGTTTGCAGTTCAGAAGTTGTTCTTGATGGACAGTTGACATTTGCGTCACAGGTGACTTTTGTAGTCAAGAGCTGCTTTTACCATCTTAAGCTGCTGGAAGACTGTGATTGCTGCTTGATTCTGCAGACCAAGCTATACTAGACAGCACCCTCATTTTTGTCCGGCTTGATTACTGCTATGCACTCTATTAGAGCTTATCTGGAAGTCAATTGCATCACCTACAGTTAGTTCAGAATGCTGCAGTGAGACTCCCAACCTCCACAATGAGGTCAGAGAATATTACCCCCTCGCTGTGGGTTCTGGACTGTTTGCCTGTTAGGTGGTGCATTGATTTCTCGGTACTGCAGGTGACATTTAAAGCCTTGAATGGACTGGGCCCTCAGTATCTCAGTGATCTCCTGACTCCCCATGTCCCTCGTAGGGATTTAAAATCAAGTGGAAGAGGCATGTTGGCTGTTCCTTCTTCCAGCTTGAAATCTACTGGTGATCAGACTTTTTCAGTGACAGCCCCTGCCTTATGGAATGCACTCTCTGAAGATATATATGTCACCAGTTCTGTATTTTCATTTAAAAAGCAACTAAAGAGCTATTTACTTCGGAACGTGTTTCAGTAATAAGAGCTACTAAATGAAATTGTTATTAGGTTTGTGTATGTATAGTACTGTATAAGTGGATATTTCTTGTATGAATGGATATAGCTTATACTGTGGTTTTATCTGAGGCCTGGAGAGGAGCTTTGTAAAAATCAAATAAACAAAAATACAGACTAAAATATACCATGCAAAAACAAACTGCAATGGTATTAACTGTATATTTAAGCAAAGCACCACTTTTTTGATTGGGCCCCCTTACCTCATAGTACATATTTTCCCTGCAGTCCAGTGGCACCCTTTGACCACTAACCATTCAGATCCCAGTCCCCACTTCCTCTCATTAATGCCATAAACTCTACCTCTGGCATCTAGTGGCCCACTAATGACTCACATAGGACCATGCCCTTTTAGTGGTACCCCCTAGTCTGTTCTGTTGTTTCACCCATTTGCCTGATCCAATACTACAGTATTTAACCTGGTGTCTAATGGGTACAGTTGTGAGCAGTCACATCTGGATACAACCTATGTTTTCTAGGCTTGAAGCTTGACCACTCTGACCTACAAGTAACATTGCTAGGACAACAATGCTCTCCGCATGGTCCTGTAGGCTTTTAACATTGCTGCCCTTGACTTCTTTCCTGGGCAGTAGGAAACATTTATTTGTATATTTATTTAAAGATTATTTTACCAGAAAATTGCACTGGAGACAAATTATTTTCTTTCTTTCTTTCTTTCTTTCTTTCTTTCTTTCTTTCTTTCTTTCTTTCTTTCTTTCTTTCCTTCCTCCCTTCCTCGCTTCCTTCCTTCCTTCCTTTCTTGTTTCACCAGTAAAGACATACTGGGCTGGTAACAACTCATTTCCAGATGTGTTGTGAGGGAAAGGGGAGTAGAAGTAAACAATGCACACAACAATAAATGTACAATACTGTGATAGAAACATAGAAACATAGACTTTGTTGGCAGTAAAGGACCATTTGGCCCACCCAGTTAGCCCAGATGGCCCCTGCCTAGTCAGTCTCTGTAGAGCCTAACTAGTCTCCAATGACCCGCCCTCCTCCATACCTATTTACTTATATTCTCCATGTCTATTCCATGCATGCTTGAAGCCCCCTACTGTTTTCACCTCCACCACTGTTTCACTAAAGCAGTACATCCTCACAACCCTCTACAACTTCACCCTCCAGCTTCATTGCATGCCTCCAGTCCTGGTGCTCTTCCTCCTTTGAAAGAGACTCTCCTCCTACACGTTCATCCCTGTGGGGTATTTGTAGGTCTCTATCATGTCTCATTTGCTTTCCTCTCTTCCAGGGTATACTGTACATGTTGAGGTCCTTAAGTTTGTCCTCATAGGGCTTTTGATGCAACCCCTGCACCATTTTAGTTACTCTTCTCCAGACTGCCTCCACCCTGTCCATGTCCTTTCTGAGGTGTAGCCCCCAGAACTAGAAACAATATTCCAGGTGGGGTCTCCAAAGAGAGGATACAGTGGTAAAAACCACCTCCCTCCTCCTGCCAGAGATGCTGCTTCATATGCATTCCATTGGCCCTACCAATTGCTTTGTCACAATGCCCTGCCACTTTGAGGTAATCACATATGATAATCCCAATACCCTTTCCTGTTTAGTAACTGTCAGGACCTCCCACCTTTCCTATACTTAGCTCCTAGGTGCATGACTTTGATTTTTCTGGCATCGACCCCCAACTGCCATGCTTTTGACCATGCCTTGCATTTCCCAAGGTCCCTACACATTCTGTCCACCCCTTCCTTAATGTCCACCCTTTTACAGATTTTGGTATCATATGCAAAAAAGCATACGTTCCCTTCTAGTTCATCTACATTGCCACTTGTGGAGGCACCGAAAAGGACTGGTCCCAGTACTAAGCCCTGCACTAACCTGCTGGTCACTCTCACCTCATTACAGTGAGTGCACTTAACTACCACTCTCTGTCACCTATGCATTAACCAGCTTCTTACACAATTCACCTCTTTGGATCCCACCTCTTGGCTGCTCAATTTCTTTGTCAGTCTCCTATGCAGCACAGTGGCGAAGGCCCTGGTAAAGTCCACACAGTCCATGGCCACTTCCCTCCTCTGATCTATTTCCCTGGTCACCCAAAGAACTCAGATGTGTCTGGCATGATTCCCCCCTCCATGAATTCATACTGCCTTTGATCTTGTAGCCCACTGGACTGAAGATACCCTGACAACCTTTCCTTTAACAGGGTATACATTAATTTCCTTACCACTGATGTGATCCTGACTGGCCAATAGTTGCTAGCTTCCTCCCTGCTGCTGTTGTGGAACAGGACATCTGCTCTCCTCCAGTCCTCCAGGACCATGCTTTTTCCAGTGAGCTGTTACATAATGTCATCAGTGGGGCAGGTAGCACCTCTGAGTTCCTTTAATACCTTTGGGTTTATCCCAACCAGTTCCTTTGCAATGTCCATTTTCAGAGCTGCAAGTACCTTCAGGACTCTTTCCTCTGAAAATTAACTTGTGTGCACCTCCCCCCCATTCCTGCTGCTCCCTAGTGCTCTGTTCCTCCTCTCTTCACTGTGAATACTTAGCAGAAGTACCTATTCAGGATGTCTGCTTTTTCTTGATCCCGTTATGTGCTGTCTCTCCCTACCATCCTCCTTAAACTTATTATCCTGTCTCTTGCTTATCTCTTCTCATTTATGTACCTGAAGGAAGTCATATCCCCCTTAACTACCCCTTGGGCTATCCTTTTCTCTGTCTGTGCCTTTGCTTCTCTCACTTCCTAAAAAAAACAATACAGTAAAACTACACTAAATCAAAAATTGATAAAGGCAGAAATTACAACAGCTAAGAAAAACATTTACATAGAGAAGAAAACTCTAAATAATTAAACAGATACTCTTTGAATCTATGGAGACAACCAAAATCCTTCAAGTCAATTGGAAAGGAATTCTAGCTAACTTGGATATCATAAGAAAATGCAATGATGCTCCAGTTTGCGAGGACCTATGGAACCAAATAATTACCCAAATCAATTGTGAGTGACACAAAGACAGCTCTGGATACAAAATAATGATGACACATACTGAATGGTGGTGCAGAACCATGGTAAAAAGTTAAGCTCCTAGCTCTAATGGGTGCAAAAAGTTATCGCTGCTTGAAGTAATTACCTTTAGAATGGTATAACATTAGAACCATTAGGGCTAGGACTTAATTTTTAATGAAAGATGTAAGCTTTTTAATTTATTTTATTTATTTATTAAAGTCTCAGAATTACAAACCCTTGAGTAAGAAGACTCCTTTACAAAGGCTCCACTTCAGAAAAAACAATGATAAGAATACAATATGCAATTACAGAATAAAACATGCAGTAACAGTTAATGTACAGAACATGGAATCAATGTGGTTATCAGTGATACAAGAGTACAAGTTACAAACAGGAGTAAAGAGTAAGGGCAGAGGTTATGAAGAGCAATGAGCAGTGAGGACCAGGGGATGCAGGGCAGAGACCAGAGGAAGGGAGGATGAGGGGACAGAGGAGAAAGAATAGTGATGAACGGGATAGGAGAAGTAGTAGATGATGCAGTCAGTGATGACATTGTCAATTTAGTGGCTAAGGGGGGTGCAAAAGTTAGGGAGGTGGATAAAGCAGGACAGGCTAGTAGTAGTCACAGCTGCTAGAGGCAAGGAGATGCTACCTAAGTTTTAGTTTGAAAGGACCGATTTTATTTACAGAAGAAATCTCAGAGGGCAGATCATTAAGACAGTGAGGGGCCCTATACATGAAAGCCCTCTGGTCCATTGAAGTCCTTCAAAATGGGACAAGGAAGGTGGCTTTGGATGAGCTTCTGGTAGCCTGAGTAGTTGAGGCAGGGGTTAGGAGATGTTGAGTAGCAGGAGGGGACAGACCCATGGCTATCTTTTTGTCTAGCAGGCTGGTCTGATAACAAAGCCTATTTTTGAAGTTTAACCAGTTAGTAAGTTGATACAGGTTGCAGGTGTGTGTGTGTGTGTGTGTGTGTGTGTGTGTGTGTGTGTGTACTGATCACAACCAGTCACAAGCCTACAGGCTTTGTTAAAGCTGACCCTAATTCTGCTTAATGCACTGTCAGCTGCCGATCCATTGATAATAGTGCCACAATCAACTAATGACAGGATTGAACTGGTTACAGCAAGGCGAAGGGCATCAACTGTCAAGACCTATGTCTATAGGGAAGACCAGTCCTGGTGCTGACCCCCTTACAGACCAGGTTTATGTGCTTGTGGAAAGAGAGGGTGGAGTCAAGAGTGATCTCGAGGTACTTGAAGTTATGCACTTGCTCCAGCGGTTTGTGATGGGAGTTAAGAATGGTTAGTGGAAAGTCTTTGTTTTTGTTTTGTGGGTTGGAAAACATCATCACCTTTGTTTTTTTGTAATTTAAAATTAGTTTATGACATGAGAACCAGATCTAGATTCCGAGAAGAACCTTTGAAATTCAGTTTGCAGAGGGATGGGGTTGGGATGATTACAGAAGATTACTGCATCATCTGCACAGAGTAACATCTGCCCAGAGCAAGCTAGGGGGAGGGAGTTAAGGAAAAGACTGAACAAGAGCAGGTCAAGAATTGAACGTTGTGGGACCCCTGAGAGAACCAGAAGACTGGAGGAGAGTGTCTTAGATTTTCACCCGCTGGGTTCTTCCACTAAGGTAGTTAGTGAACCAAGAGGTAGCATCCTGTGAGAGGCCAGAGATGGAAGGGATCCAATTAGTAGTGCATGGTTGACTGTGTCAAAAGTCTTAGTTAGGGCTGAGAACACAGACCCAACTAAGTATAATATCTCTTACCACTTTAACATTTTACTTAAATCTCTATATAATCTTACTTTAGATAAAACACTCTTAAAACATCTATAACTTTTAGTAAACTTTCTTATTTACTAAGCTAAGTGGCCATGTCTGAGGATTACTCTAAATGGGTCTATTCATGAAAGGACGGTGCTACTTGAAGAGCTTCTAGTATGTATCTCTTAGGAGGGATACCAAAGTTACATCTCTGAGATCTACATGGCTGAAAAGCTACTGGTTCTACAGGAACATGTTCTGGCTCTCCATGACTAACTGCTGATTCTGGTAAATCAGGAGGTTCTGGCATTGCTATTGGTTCAGTCAAAGGGCGATTAACTGAGCATACATGTGAATACCTAACCCAAGGGTCTATACACCATGTTGTCGGTAAATCCATTTCCATTACTTTGCAGGTAGGGTTCTCCAGCCTCTCCTATGATGTAGCTTTCTTTGTAATGTTGGTTAGAGCACTGTATCTGAAGGTACAAGGTTTAAGATGAGTTCTATGCACTATTTTTGTGCCACTACCAATCTCTTTTTTAATCTTGTACATGGGGAAGTCAGGGTAGGGGATTTCAACAATGAGGAAAGGTTCTATTTCCCATCTGGTAGCTAACTTGTGACACTTCTGAGTCCTTTTTAGCAACACCTGGTCTCCAATCTGCAATGGGGTCACAATGACTTTAGCTTCATAAGTCACTTTTTGCTTAAGTAGTACCTGTTCCATGAGTTGACTTACAACTTGACCAGCTTCTTGTAATCTTTTGTTGTGTTCTTGTACCCAGTCTGTAACAGGTGATTCATTTTGTTGGACTTCGAGCACTAGATCCATGGGGAGTCTACCATGGCGATCAAACATTAGGTAGTGCGGTGTATATCCAGTCGAACAGTGGACTGTATTTTAGTTCAAATTAGCAAGTTCAGGAAGTAAGAATGACCAATACGGACGTTTATATTCAGGAACAGCTCTTAACATTCCCAGGAGTGTTTGGTTTGTTCATTCACACAGTCCATTGCACTGAAGGTGATATGCCATGGTTTTTATTTTTTTATTGCCATACAAGGTACAGAGCTCTTTGAAGAGCTGTGATTCAAAAGCAGTTCCCTGATCAGTCACGATCTTGGTCGGATAACCATAAGGATGGACAAAGAGCTTCAAAAATGTCTCGGCCATGGTTCTGGCAGACAAATCTTTAACAGCCTTGATGACCATGAACTTGGAGTAATGATCTACCATTGCTAAAACATATGTTTGACCATTAGTACTGGGTTCTAGCTTGAGGTGATCCAAAGCAACTAATGCAAGAGGTGTCTTACTAACTATAGGATCCAGAGGAGCTAGTTGGTTGCTTTTATTAGGATATTTTAGACTGCAGGTTGGGCATTCTCCACACCATTTAATAATGTCACTTCTCATCCCAATCCAGTAGAATCTCTTTCTAATTATGGCTTCTGTCTTTTTGTTACCGAAGTGTCCAGCGTGATCGTGATATGCCTCAAGTACTACTGATGCACTCTTTTTGGGAACAATGGTCTGGGAGATCTCACAGTGAGTGGTTGGGTCTCGAGTTTGACAAATGAGTTTAGAGTCTTTTATGGTCAACCGAGTCCTGTGTCTCCATAACTTTATGGCTTCTGGACCCATCTTCCTTTGTTCTTGAAGTGGTATATTTTGTTTTGTTGAAACACAGGTCTTGATTTGCTTAACTACTGAGTCTTGATCTTGCAATTGTATCCACAAATTATTCTGTTTTGCAAATTGGTCCAGACATTCTGGTTTCTGTTCTGGTTTTACATCTTCAATTACATTGACTTAACAACAGGCCTGAACAATTTCTGATGGTACCTGAAGAAAAGGTGGCATTTCTATATTCTCTAGATGCGTCACATCCATTTCACTCTCTGTCAGATTAGGCATTCTGGATAGTGCATCCACATTAATATTAGATCTGCCTGAATGATACTTTATAGAAAACTGCTAGCTGGCTAATCTTGAAGCCTATCGCTGCTCTAAAGCTTCCAGTCTTGCCGTGTTCAAATGTGCCAGAGGATTATTATCTGTAAACATGGTAAAGGAAATGACTGCTAGGTAGTGCTTAACCTTTTCAGTGATTGCCCAAACCAAGGCTAGAAATTCCGATTTGAACAAACTGTAATGAGCATCATTTCACTCTGACCCTCTTAATCCATGGCTTGCATATGCTACTACAACCGTGATGCCTTCCTGCGCTTGGGCCAACACTGTACCTAGCCCTTTATTACTTGCATCGTGTACAGCTGGAATGGTTTGGAATAGTCAAGGTACACTAGCACAGGTGCTTGGGTAAGAACTTGCCTCAGTTTGCCGAAAGTCTCTTGTTGCTCTTCAGCCCATTTGACTGGTTGCTTCTTGGGTATTTGTCCTGCCTTGGTTCCTCTGAGAAGTTTGTTTAGTGGTAAAGCTATTTTGGGGAAGTTCTTAACAAACCTCCAGTAGTACACCACAAAACCCAAGAATCTTCAGATATTTTGTACCGTTATGGGAACTGGCCATTCTTTCACTCCTTTCAGTTTTTCCTGATCAGGCGACACACTGTTGGCAGACACTATGTGACCCAGGTAATTCATTTAAGACTGTAGAAGATAACACTTGGAGAGTTTCACTTTTAAATGATACCGAATTAGTCAGGTAAAGACCTCATCTAAGTGCTGCATGTGCTCTTGGTGGGTCTTGGAATAGACAATGATGTCATCGAGGTACAATAGCAAAATGTCAAAGTCCCTACTTCCTAAGCAGCATTCCACCAGCCTCTGAAAAGTTCCTGGGCCATTACATAACCCAAAGGGCATGTGGGTAAATTCAAATAGACTTATTGGTGTTATAAAGGCAGTTTTCTTTTGGTCTTCTGGAGCCGTGGGTAACTGCCAATACCCACTAGGTACATCAAGGGTGGAGAAAATTACAGCAGACTGTAAGGCCATGAGGGAGTCCTCTATCCTCGATAAAGGGTAGGCATCTTCATGTGTTATACTATATAGCTTCCAATAATCCACACAAAATCATATCTTTCTATCCTTCTTCTTTACAAGGATGATGGGAGCAGCCCAAGGATTATGGATCTCTTTTATCACCTTGACTTCCTTCATCTCCTGAATCATTTCTTTTACAGGCTGGTACATGGCTGGGGGAATCAGTTAAAATCTCTCTCTTATAGGTGGATGTCAATGAGTATGGATATGATACTGCACCCTTTGAGCCAATCCAAAATTAAGGGGATGCTGACTGAAAGCTTTCTGATTTTTTCAATAAAACTTGGATGACATCCTCCTTTTGTTACACCATGGTTTCAGGGTTGCCCAGGTTAATCTCTCGTATCCATGCTGGTATGCTGGAGTCAAAGAGGTCTCATCCTCCTCTCCAATGTCTGGTATTTTGGTTTTCTTATGAACTTCATCTTCAGGTTCTACAATGTCTTGCAAAGATACAGTGTGCAGCTGAGCCACTGGCTGATTTCTATAGAGTTGTACATCATGATTTCCACAGTTAATGACTTGCACAGGGATCCTTCCTTTGGTTACCATAGCCACACTCCTAGCCACCAGTATTGGCTCTTCTTTCTCTGTCGAGCATGCTTAAACCAAGGCATTGTAGCCCCAATCATGAGGTCCTACCTTGGCCTTACACCACACAGTAGTCTCAGTCCACCGACTGCACCGCACAGCTGCTGGTGAGTCTTCAGACAGTGGAGGCAAGCAGGTACACAGTCAAGTCCTCATAGATGGCTTCAACCCATGATAAGCCCTTTTCCCTAGTCCCCTTGATTTGCTGCATCCTCTCTCCTCAACAGCTGCCCAGGAACTACCAACTGAACAATACATATTTAAAACTTAAACCTTCTCATTCTGGAATGGCTGAAGTGGAATGCTGTGCATGAGCAGCTCAGCACAGCATTCCATCCAGGCCATTGTTACTTGTGCAGCACAATAAAATCTATCTTTTAAATGTATTTAGTGCACTGTCACCTTTTTCTATTTTTTTTACCAGTGTTTTCCCACTATATGGAAGGGAATTTACTGACAGAGGTCCCCCTTCATAAATGTACCCTGCAGTCCACACATTAACAGGGCACCCTGGGCACCTGCAATCTCTTTATTTCTTTTATTGCTTCTCATTTTCTGTAGTGCCCCCAACTTTGAGGCATTACATAAGTGACCACAGTCTAGGGCTTTATGTATGAAATCAGAGTTTTTTAGGAGGGCAGTAGTAGTACTGTGGCCCTTCCTGAATCCGTGTTGCTGATGACAAAGAAGATTGTATTTTGAAAGGTAGTCAGAGAGTTGATTGGAAACTATCCTCCTGGGGGCTTTGGAGATGAGGGAGGATAGAGATTGGGTGATAGTTACAAGAAAAGGTTCTATCCCCACTCTTGAGTATTAAAGTAATCACCACCAATTTCCATTGTGAGGGGAACTGACCTGGATGGAGGTAGAGAGTAAGAAGTTTGGTAAGGGGGGGAATAGGACAACATCCAGTGCAAGTAGCAGGAGCTTGAAATCCAATGTATCACCACTGAATCTAGATTTTTCCAGAACCTTGGAGAGGTAAGATTTAGCTTCCCAAGGGGAGACCATCTTGAAATGGAAAGGAGGGATACCTAGACAGATAGAGGTTGGGGGAGATCTGGGATTGTGGTTGAAGAAATCTGGGGGGAAACCTCACTGAAGTCAGATAAAGCCGAATTGAATGTATTTGCAATAAGCTGTGGATCCTGGGTAGTAACACCATTGATATTTAGTAGGGAGTGGGGAGGAGTTATGTTTGCCAGTCAGGTCCTTTATGTTGTCCCAGAACTTCCTCCCCTGGCCTCAAGAGGATGAGAGGCTAGCTTGGAAGTGGGCAGTCTTTGCACAGTGAATTTCCTGAGTGCAGACATTTCTGACAGTTTTATAGTGTTGTCTATCCATGGGGAGATCAGCTGCCAAGGCTATGTGCCAGAGGTTGTCATGGGTACCCATAAGATTGAGAACAGCCTGAGTGATCCATAGGGTTTCAGTGCCTTTCATAATATGCTTGGTGTACAGGTCAAAAATGTCACAGGCTGAGTTAAAAGTGGAAATGAAAAAAAGCTAGGGCACTATCAACATTTGAGGCAGAGTCTAAGGGGGATCAGTCACAGTTAAGGAAATGAGCCTTGAAATGCCTGAGAGAGCCTTTTTTAAGGGGACACTTATAATAAATTTTTGGAGGGAGTTTTAGGAAGTGGTTTGACCAAGTGCAGAGAACAGGGGAGTGGTCACTTAGTGTGTCAGGAAGGACCGTGACATTGTGGAATCTCTCTGGCCGATTGGTTAGGATGAGATCAATCAGGGTACTGCTTAGAGTCTGTGCTATATGCTCCATCATATCAATCTAGTTAGTACTATATATCATTATGCACTGCTATATAGTTTTCCCAATATTTATTGTTTTCACTTTTACAAGATGCAATTACAAAATTTTTCAGATTTTTAGTTTACATTCAGCATAAAAAACTAAGGATGGCATATTTTTGCAACGGGTCATCACTTTTTAAAGCTGTGTAATTGTACAAAAAATACATTTTACTTAGACCCACCCCATAATCTTCCTATGCTTTTACTGGTGAAGTCAGTAAAATAATCAACATTTAATAAATAAGTGGTCATTACAGAGGTCAAAACAAACTCTGGAGAATGGAAACCTATAGGGATGGGAAGTCAAGATCAAATACAATAATGAATGGTTTCCTGTAATTTAATTCAATTCAGTTTAGTAAGTTCTTGACTCTGCTGATGGAGACCATGGGATGCCATAATTCAATTGAATGTATCAAAGGCTGGGGAGTTTTTGTTCCAATTAATATTCTGATCATCCAATATGACTTTCTGAATTATGGAAATAAATTTCAACAGCATATTATTAAGACAATCCAGACTAGCAGGATCTGAATCAGCTGCCCTATAACCACAACCAACCACGGTGGTAGCCAGCACGAATTTCCATCATTGAGTAAGATATTCTGATATTACTGTCACAATGCCTTTAGTCATAGCTAGTTATAATGCATGGTGTCACTGTTTTAAGTGCTCTAAATACTGTATACATTGTCATCTGCAGGTTTATTAAAGAGTTAGGTGGTGTACAGAAAAAAAGTAGATTGCATCTGTGTACTGGCACATACCTTGTAGCCTGAAGGATCTGGTGGTCATCTGGCAAATTGAAATAAGACAGGCAAGTGGAAAGTTATGTACACCATTGCTGCTGAGACTGATTGTGTTTTTCACCTTCTGTGTCTGTGGAATAAACCTGACTTTTGAAAACTCAAGACTGAGTCCATGCCTCGATATCTCTAGTGATGAGTGCAGGGCCTTGTTTGACTTTATGTGCTCGTGTTTTTTGTTTTGTTTGTTTCTTGCTGCACTGTCTCAGAAGGACCCTCCCTGCATCTTGGAAAACTATGGTCTTGACTATTTTTGACTTTTGTTCACTTATGATACTGATTGTCATGACTAGACATTAAGGAACCAGATGCTGGGCACCACTGTATAAAATATTTACCTTTATTAAACAATAATTTTACCCTCAGCATGTCATGCAATACTATATTGAAATAATCTGATAAATTACAATCAGATTGATGGATAATTATGATGAAGCTTAATTCACTAGAGAAGTATAACGTGACTCATTCTCCCCACTTATCCCTGTTTCTAACCAGATACTGTATAACTAGGTAGACTGATACCACGATCAGATATTATGTTGGAAAATCATGTTTCAGAAAGGGCTTAACTCTCTGGCTTATGTATGGCCATGCAAGCCTTGATCAAGTCAATCTTAGGATAAAGGCCTCCAGCATTAATATGCACAAAACAATGGTCATTCTTTTAGTGAAACTAGGATAATTTTGGCAGTTGTCAAGATCAAAACTGATCATTGCTATACTGAGAAGAGCTATTATCACAGTAAATGATTGCTCTAACAGAGAAGCAGGGGGACTAGGACTGACTTGAATGTCACCACAGAGCAACACAGTCATAAAAAATAATCAGTTTCTTAGGAGAACTGTAGAATCCATTTTTTATGTTGAACAATTCCATGATAAATATAATGAAAAAAAGTTGCTGGTGAAGATAAAAATGTAAACACCTTATTTTGGCATAGCAGTATGCCAGGTACAAGGGGATAATCTGCATACCATTTACCACTAATGGAAGACCAGTACAAGTTAAAACCAACAACTGATTGAGAATTTACAGTATAGCCATTTCCAATATAATAGGTAGGGAACATCCTATGAAAACTAAAAATAACTTGGGACTAGACAAAAATGGAAGATATTGAAAACAGAGTTGATAAAAGGTGCAAATTATCAGTGCCATATTAAATAACTGAAAGGCATTAGGGACTGCAAATACTAACATGCTCTGACCACTTTAGTGTTGTATGAAACCCACAAGGTTAGTCGAGTTTCTCACCAGCGCTACATTGACTGTGGAAAAAGTCAAATGCCAATGCTGCCACCATCGCAGAGTCAAAACACTTTTTTGCGTCACTGAATTTTGAGTTGAAGTAATCTTAATGAGATTTTATTTAAGAAGTGTCATACTAGTATAATCACACATCAAAACACAGCACCGTGTTCAATGACAATGAAATTCTCCCAGACAAAAGTTGTGTAATGCTTATAAACAGACAATAACTTGAACATTGAATGCTGAATTTCTTTTCTTTGTATATGTCTAATGTTGTGATATTATGCTGCTGCCATGTGCCATATAACCAGTATATAACTGGAAATAAAACTGCATACTGTACAGTATGTCTGAATATACCTTTTCTTGGAGTAAATAGTTTAATATAACTAAATACATAACCTTAGCCCTGTCATGTTAGCTTATTACTTAATTGCAGTCATTCTGCCTGCCATGTCGAGTATTGTTTCACAGTAGCCTACCTGCAGTGTTTCATGCTGAGTTTACAACCTGCATTCACTCTTCTACAATTGCTGCCACTATCCTCACTCCTTAGCATATTTAGTTATAGCTTACTACTAAAGTCCCCAACCATATCAGTTCATAACTATTCTGCCTGCCACTCTGTATACCCCATGTTAAAGTTGCAACCAATATCTCTGCCTCATCATTCCTGTATCACTAGAGATTCTAGCTATGACTGCACCAGCAACCCAGTATGCTATTATCACCTTCCTATTGCTTTGCCTATTAGCTCTGCTACTATCACTGGCAGACTCTCTACCTATACCCAAGGATCAGGCAGTATATCTCTCCTTTTTGTTCCCTAGTGATTTTAGCTACTACAACCTGCTACTAGTTACCCATCGACCACCTAATCCCAATACACTCCTAAGTCATAAATGAAAGTTCCTGGTGGTGCCCCTCAACAGGAGGAAATTCCCCTTGCCCACTCTAACCTGGTGTACTATACTGTACAAAAACTTACTCCATTATGGACCACACTTCTGTATCTCTGCCTGGCCAGTGACATTGAATCCAAACCTGGTCTTCTGTCTCTCTCCCACCCTGGACAGTCCAAAAAGGACTTAAAGTTGGCCATCTTATATCCATAGCCTTCTGGCAAACAAGCCCGATCCAGAGGCCTGTATATCCCACTACTCCGCCGACATACTATGGATCACTGAATCCTGGCTCAAAATGAGCATCCCAAACTCCCTCTGCAACCTAACCAACAACTCCTTTCTCTAAAGTGACTGCCATTCCTCCAAATATGGTGGAAACCCACTTATTTACTACAGGTCCCATCTCAACAAGGTTCTGGGGACACATCAAAGAGCTCCAGGGTGCTCCTTCCCCCTACTCACATAAGGACATGATTATAAATGGAGCACACTGTAACAACCCACTCAATATTTCTGACATGTTCAACTCCCAATTCACTGATCTCACACCCTTCCCTAATCGTACCCCCTCCATCCAGGACTTTAACCTTGCTGCATTCACTCTCACTTACCTTCCTTTCTACTTGAAAGTAATCACTAGAAATGAAGTCTGACTCCTCCTCCTCAATTCCCTCCCTCCCTCTTGATGCTGTAGGAACAAAACTTACTTATTAAAATATGTTACTATTTTACATTATTTTTGATTGCTATTCTTTATTAATGCTTAGTTATTAAGTTAAGGGAGGCATATTATAAACATCTGGTCATCACCTTTGTTTACCTAAGGTTCAAGGAAAAACTGCTTAAGTGAGCTCTGAAGGGGATGATGCAGCCTTCAGAGCAAGAAAAAAAGGTCTGCTTTCAATTCGTTTTATGTTTGCTTGCAAGCATGTGCAAGAAACATAGTGCCACCATATGAGTTTTCGTAGGTGTGCCACCTCACTTCCAATGCACTGCTGCTTCTTGCAGGCGTGGCCTCACCACACCAATAAATATTTGAGCTGTGTATGACAGCAGTTCAGATGAAGTGATGTGCAGTTGAAAGCAAAACACCGCTACAATCAGCGGCAGTAACGTGTAGGCAATTTGCATACTGCCAACGGCAGTATGCAAAGCGCCTACACTCAGCACTGCATGAGAACAGCTGTCATAGACAGCTCCATTTTTTTTCTATCCCCCCACACAAAAACACCAACTTAGAACACTGGGAGCCCACCCCAGCATGCTCATGTGCTCCCCTCCACACTGTATTGCCGACGGAGGTGCCCAATCCCCGTTGGCTCCACTGTACCTCCCCCAAAACCAGACATCCAACTGCCATGCTGGGAGCCCACCCCAGCATGGAAAAAGTTCATATTGCCAACAGGGGTGTCCAATCCCCCATTGGATCCACTGTATCCCCCTCAAAACCAGACTTCCAGGTGCCACGCTGGGAGCCCACCCCAGCATGGCAAATGTTCGTATTGCCAATGGGGGTACCCAATCCCCCATCGGTTCCACTGTATCCCTCCCAAAAACCAGACTTACAGGTGCCATGCTGGGAGCCCACCCCAGCATGGCAAAAGTTTCTATTACCAATGGGGTTGCCCAATCCCCCATTGCCTCTACTGCTCCCTTGAAAAAATACTTCCAACTGCCACACTGGGAGCCCACCCCAGTGTCGCAAAAGTCCTTCCTCCTCTTCCTAAATAATGGGAAAAAAACCTGTGAAAGCAAAAACTGTCCCTCGTTGACTGTCTTGACCCCTCCCCCAACCCACGCCCACCCCGTGTGCACCCATCTCCCACACACACACAACCACATACTTACCTCCGGAGCCCAGCACGACGATCTTCAGTGGATTGGGAACATGTCTGCACTCTTCAAAGCCAACCACGAACTGAAGAAATGCCAGTAAGCTGTATAATGGCACAAATGTTTTTTTTCAACTTTGATGCATATCTTGGCCATTTTGGGGAATTTGTTTACTAAATTTTCAACATGGGGTTCTTGGGGCCCCACCTCATGAACTCAGTCACTGTCATTTTGTTATTTGGTCCCAAATGGTGATTTTGCAGTCACTGAGCGGCACCACCTTTTGGGACTGAGTAATGAAACAACAGTGGCACAGTTCATGGTGTAGCCTCCAATCCTAAGTTGAAAATTAGGTGAAAAAATTCCCTGATACTGTGTTATGAGCGGTCGCGCAGTTCAGTAACCATCATATGTTCGCAGAATTTTATATTTTCACTCCAGATTTTCAACATTGCCATTTTACCACACCTCTTTATGAGCAGTATAGCTGTCATTTTCCATCTTGCCTAAATGTGTTTTCATCCATCTTAGCACACAATGACTTCTGATAGAGTGTCTTGAAATCAATGTTCAGGACAGAATAAGAAAATCACAGTGACACTGTTCATGAGCAGAGGTCTTAAAATGGCTATGTTAAAAATTTGGTGACAAAAGTCCATAAAATGACTTTGTCACAAGCGAGCATTGCAGAGTTTCCATGCACCCTCATAAGTTCACGAATTTGTAATATTTTCAGTCCAGATTTTCAACATTGGCATTTTCCACACCTCCTTATGTACAGCACAGCTGTCATTTTTCACACCGTGGCCAAAATGTGTTTTCACGCTTCTGGCACATGCGTGGTTGCTGTGGGAAATCACTGTTTGGGACAGATTAAGAAAATCACAGTGACACTGTTCATGAGCAGAGGACCCAAAATGTCTGTGTTGACAATCTGCTGTAAAAAAATCCCCAAACTAATTACATTACGGGTTCGCATTGCACAGTTTCTACACATGCTCGTGACTTCACCAGTTTTTTTTTTTTATATTTTCACTGCAAATTTTCTACATTGCCATTTTTACACCTCAACATGAACTGTAGAGCTGTCATTTTTCACATTCTGTTCGAAATGTGTTTTTGCACCTGTGGTGCCAAATGGCTTAGTCACTGTGGAAAATCAGCTTTCAGCTAACAAACTGATATTGCCACTGTTCATAACATGGGGGTCACAAAAAAAAAATGTTGAAAATTTGGGGTGAAAATACCAATGAATGCCTGAGGCGTTAGGGTTTCAGACCATAACACCCTACCCTGTAGAGACTGACAGGTATCAGGGGTGTGACTTGGGATTGTTGCCTGTATTGCTCATGCCATTCCACCCCCACCCACACCCTGCAGCCAGTGAGAGGCATCAAGGTGTGCCTTGGACTCTTCGGCCCCAAAGTTCACCCCATTCTCCTATACTGCACCCATCTCACCATATTTCCTGATGGAATGAGGTGAGCATAAGGCCCAAAGACCCTAAGGCACTCCGTGACACTTGTTGGTGTCTGCAGGGTAGGATGTGGTGAAATGGCATGGCCGTTATGCCTGATGACCCAAAGGCACACCCCAATGCCTGTCAGTCTCTGCAAGGTGGTGGTGGTGTTGGCTTCAGTTCAATACTTCACTGCCATTCCTATTATGCATCACTCTCACTCCCACACTACCAATGCCAATGCCAGCAAGCAAATATTCGGCATTGACAAATGCTTGTTTTATGTGCATTCTAATGAAAAAAGGGACATAGCAACCATGCCATTAAAGGAAATACGTTTCATTTTTCTGAAGCTACAGATAAGAAGATAGTTGCTATGGATCTGATAGGTGATGTATCACATATGTTTCTGTAATAAGCTATGGCTGGTACAGCCTATGCTGGGGAAGTCCTTTCAAAAAAGGTGTATTAACTTTGATGAGACTGAAGAAACTTTTAACTATTGCAAAGATGTTTTAAGTCCCATTAAAGCCAAATTCTGCCACTTAATAAGGAATGTAGGCATATAAAAGATGACTGAGTTTCAAATCTGCAGCATCTATGTCAGCTCTGCTATCTGCAAAACATTGTAGCGTCAAATGTACCATGAATAAACAAAGCTGTTTAGCCTTAAATGAAAGCTGGTCTCATGTCACGTCAAGAGGTATGTGACCCTTAATTAAGTGCCTAAAAGCAATAACGTTCATTTCTTCTAAAAGGTCTCTTCAACAAACTGCAGACAGCATGGTGCCATGTCTGATTAACCTCAGACAAAAAAAAATCTCTTCTCAGAAGGAAGTTTCTCAGTTTTATAAACTTTGTGAATGTGGCAGATGAGAAAGAGACATATCCTATTAAACCACAAGAAATATGAATCAAGAATATGTTAGCATTTTAAAGATATCTATAAAAAACAAGTTTTATAAAGCATTCTATAAAGTATGGACTTTATATTAAAATTAACACTGGCATATTTGGTATCTAATTAATCCAGGCCTCGAGCTGGACAAAAAAATATATAATTTTCATGTTTGTGTGAAAATACCTCTGGATGTAAGATATAGAAATGGTTTTAAACAAACATTTTGTTTAAAACTGAGTGACTTTCTAAAAAAATGGTTTTAGAGGAGGAGTATAGAACCACACCTCTATAGTCTACACAGACCAATCAGAATGGGCAATGATTTCACTCTAAGTCAGAAAGAGATATCCAAATTCTGCTTAATCAAGCTCAGAATTGCTAAACTTTTGAAGGTGTGAGGATCTACATCGGTTGGACTGAGGAATTTGTTATTTTAGACTTTTAATAGGTCGAAAGCCTATAGCCACATCTGCTTGGAAGGTCTGAGACCAGTTTTGGTTAAACCATTGATGTCTTCACCAGTGGTGCTGATGGCAGGCCTGCAAGCTGATACAAGATTGCCATGGGATCCAGCTGCAAGAACTGCTTATTACAAAAATAACTTTTTCCAATATTGGATGGAGCAAAGAGTGTGGCTTAAATACTGGGTATCCTGACTGAAGTGATGTTTTGGAATTTCTGCTAAAGTCTGTACAAGAGACTAACTGTTAATTTCATCAGCCAGAGACTCTCCAGTGCTTCCTGCCAACAGATGAGTCCAGTGTCATGAGGTTCAAGTGGAAATGAATTAAAACAGAAACAGTCATAGAATCCAGTTACCAAGAACTTTGCTGTCCACAAGAAAAACGTTTTCTGCAAACAACTGCTGTGGTGAAGGAATCAAACATTGTGCCTTGTAACTGTTGGTATCTTACTGTCTAATATTCCCACCAATATCCTGATAAGTGACTTGATAATTTGTGATGTCCCAAGCAAGGAGGATCCAGTATGCACTGCTGAGTTGATGCCAGAGGAATCCAAAAGTCCCAGGTTAGAGGTGAACAAGAACAAGACAAGTACTACAGCCAAGCCAGCTACTAAAGAACTCCTATTGTTCAGAAAAAGTAATTCTCACCAAGATTTTTAAAACAAAAAATGAAAAAGAAGACCAACCTCTACAAATAACTTAATAAAAAGTTTAAGTATTATTTTAATTATTCTAATATTTTAATTTGGCTTATCTGGAAAGTTAACATAGGCAATAAAGTAAACTTACTTTTTAATTACAAAGTCTTGGGTATATAAGCTAAGCTTAAGTTTCATTTAAAGACAAACATTTTTGCATGAGAAAAAACACTTAATGAGCTACAAGGAAAGTCAAAGTAATAATTATACAAAGTCATTTAAAATATTTTTACAGAAAAACAATTTTATTGTTTTCGAAAGTTATCGAAACTGCAAATTGTTCTGTTTTGTTTGTTGTTTTATTTCTCTATGTGGTTTGATTTTCTGAAACCTTTGTTGTTTGTGTATGTATTATTTTCATTATGCCTCATATTTATGCAAGTTATGTATATTTAGGATTTGTGTACAGGTAAATACAATTTATTTGTCATATTCCTAAGTGTGACAGAAATGTGTTTACCATTATCTTGAACCTGGACAAAAGAAATAATATCAGATTTGAATGTTACAATTGTTTATAAGAATTTTTGAAAATGTTGTGGTATAAGGCCTTAGGCATGTCTAAGTGACAATCCCAGTCCAGATGGAATTGAGTCCAAGCTACTTAAGCTTGGGTCTCAGTTTCTCTCCATCACCATAACCAACATCTTCAACCTATACCACGCATCTGATATTGTTCCATCTCTTTTGAAAGTTGCCAAAGTAGTCCCTGTACCCAAAAAAGGTTGACTCCAAAGACATCTCACAGTACCGTCCCATCACTCTTCTGCCCATATTTGGTAAGCTACTTGAAATATAGTTGCTTCCCAGTTTACAAACTACCTACAATCCCACAACCTACTTACCCCTTCCCAGCATGGTTTCCATAAGCATCATAGCACCACCACCACCACCCTCATTAAGTTTACTGATGATGTTAAGTCCACCATGGATAAAGGCTCCTTAACTGGCACTGTCTTTATTGACCTATTCAAGACTTTTGACCTTGTTGACCATTTATTCCTAACACAAAAATTAGCAGCCCTCAGGGTCTCCACTCATGTCAATACATGGTTTTTCAACTACCTATCCAGACAGAACCAATTCGTCAAGTTCAGTACTGCCTCCTCACTCAAACTGCCCGTCGTCAGAGGTATCCATCAGGGGTCAATCCTAGGCCCACTCTTCTTCTCAATCTTCATCAACCACCTCCTATCTGTCTCCATCTCCTTCTCAGTAATAATGTATGCTGATGATATTGCCCTATATCACAGTGCCCAAAGCTCTGAGCACATCAACACCTGACTATCTAAGGACTTCAACCACTTTCAAAACTGACTGGAGGCCAACAACCTGGTACTCAATGCACCCAAGACTCAAGTAATGCTATCTGGCTCTCAGGTGCACAGATCATCCTGCCCTCACCTCTGGGACATCATGTGTCTAAATGGCTCCTCTCTGACTGTAGTTGAGGAATTTAAGTATTTAGGTGCCACCCTCAACCTGGGACTAGACTTTCACCTCCACATCTCAAATCAGTGTAAGGCTACACACTCTCAAATGTGTCAGGGCTACCATCTCAAACACTTGCTTACCTGAATGCCCGCTTGACCATCCCCCAGGGTGTTCAGAATGGATCAGTGCTCTTTACAAACACCCCTCAACTTATTTACACAAGTGGGACATAACCTACAACAATATCTGCCACTTTGCCCTTTCACCTCCATGCCTCATGCACTATTGTGCTCTCTATTCCTCCTTAGAGTGGATATCACCTTCTACCTCCTGATCCTATGCCCATGGTTGTTTCATTCACAAGCAACTCCAGGCTCACCCCCAGTCACACACATTCCACTACTTCCCAGCTCCCACTCCACCTAATCTCTTAGGTCCCTGGACCCTACCTCACTCTCCATGCCCAAATGTTCAACCAAGATGGGTGAGCAGACATTCTCTTCATTTGCTTCCAAGTACTGGAACTCTCTCCCCCAACTGTCTGCTGTTACACCACCACATTCTCTTTCAAAGCTGCCTTCTAGGCATACCTCACCCAATCCATGGCTTGCAACTGTTTTAAACATCCTTGACCACAGCTGCTTGGTCACTGCATAATCTGATTCTTGTATCTTCACACTGTCTCTATCACAAAATAATTTATTAACTTTTTGTCTACTTGTTGCATGTTGATATTGTACTGTTCTTGACTTTACATTTTTTGCATGTGCCTTATCTTAAATTTTCATTATTCTAAGAAAGTATCACCTTGCAATAGTCCTAACTGTATACACCTACACCTTGGAACTATTAACTTCCTCTGGCAGCATCTTGCTCAATTTAATGCACTTGTATCTTGCTTAATTTAATGTACAATACAAGTCACATTAAACTGTTCCACCAATTAGCTAATTTAGCATTGTTTTTTTTACAGTTGGCAATGTATTGCTTAACCAGCTCAAGAGCAATGTTTGTAAAATTGTTTTGCCACTCAGTTGGAATGCATTGGCAGTCCAGGCACAATGCAACACAAAACTGAGTTTTAAATCTAAAGATACTGTTTGTGCAGCACTTTGTGCTGGATCCAGCGAAACTTATTCAGCTCAGTTGGAAATGCTGCAACAACTCATTGGAGGAACAGTTTAATGTGACTTGTACTGTACTTGTGCTTTTGACCTGCTGTTTTCTCATGCTATGTACTCTTCCGAGCCATTCATGAAAATAGGCAATCAGTTGTGTAGTGTACCTACCTGGTTACCAAAAACCAAATAAATAACACACTTTCAGCATGTAAGCCAACTGCATGCTGTAGTGATAGCATGTTAAACACACTTATAAAATGGGCAATGAAGATGTCAAAGTCTGATTGGCTAGAACCAGTCACCTGACAGTGCATGAATGTGGTACTATCCATGCTCAGCCTGGTATTTAGCCTCATCACAAATCACCGTGCAACACTGAAATGTTCAAAACATGTACAGCAGCCTTTTTTTCTTTCCCAGACATAGTCAGTCCCTATATTTCTTTGGTCACAGCAGCCCCAATCTACTTCTGGACATGTTCTCATGCCAACCACCTCTCTGTTACCCCTACCCAGCTCGTTCCACGTAACTCACTATAAAAACTACATGATTATATACGTTTATTTATTTTAAAACTAATTTTTTACTGTCAGCCAGAACACTTTGCCAGCATTTGTTTTCAGGTTGCCTCTTTACATTATTATGACCTTAGGAGTGCATACTATTCAGAAATGCCACTGGATTTACAGAGTAGTACAATTTATAAACATTTTTTAAGTTGAAAGTACAGTGCTAGCGACATACTTTGGAAGGGTCGCCACTCCAGCCAGTTCTCCTTCTCATTCATGGTGCCAAGCTACTGGTAAATGCATTCATGTGTGGGTTGGTTATTTATTTATTTATTTTTAAATATATGGGACTTGATTTTCAGAGAGCCCTTGAATTGCCATAATCAAGGCAGAACATGTTGAAGTTCTCACAGACTTTGCACTTTATCTAACCGCTATTGGTAAGATTCAGGGAAAAAGAATGGGAATGCTAACACCCTACTAAAACATAAGACTTTGTTCTTACATAAAGTAGGGTTTTACTTAACTTTGCAAATGGAGATGGGACACTGTTCCCAACAAATATTTTAAACTTTACATAAGAAAACTTAAAATATAATTCAAAATATGGGTTATCTGCACAATACTCCTTCACATGAATATAACTTATAAAAATATACTCTGTACTGCCTTCTGTTTACTTGATTAGGAAATGTTCTTGCTACTGATTAACATTTTTATTTGTACTTTGTTACATGCTGCTCTATTTTATTAATATACAGCTTTATATTGTGATATTTGTACTCTGAAATGACCAAGGCCGATCAATAAATTATTATGTATAAATGTATGAATTGCCACAATTTGTGGCAATCTAAGGCTGAAGCAAACTCGGGGTGCATCAGGGACCCTGCACCTGATCTAAAAAAAAAGTGAGGGCACCTACACCAAAAACCCGAGAGCTGCCACAGCCGCAGGATTGCACCACACATGAGGCATACCTGTGGGGTTTGATAGAGGGATCCATTACCCCTTTCCAAGCAGAAGCCTAAATGAGTTGCAGAGGTGGGGGGTAATCTGGGAGGAAGTTGGGGCCAGAGACCACTGAAGCAGTGGGGGTGCCACATGGTGCAATGAGGGCACTGAGAGGGGGTGGAGAATGCACCTATTAGAGGTGACATACAGAACATTGAACAACCACACAGACCGAGTAGGGGGGTTGGCATGCTGACACCAGCAAGACATGGACACCAGGTGAAAACAGTCATGGCTCCTACTCCACAGGACCGACAGTCCCCTTCATAGGGTGGGTGGCAGTGAGTGCAGGTTGCAGGGTGCATGTGGTGGACAGATACATGACCCAGGCACTGCAACATTCCCATTGTACACAGCATCCCTGGGTGGCAGCTGGAAGATACTTGGCTACATTGCCAGGACTGTGGGTCCCATAGAGAAGGTGCCAAGGCTACTTTCACCTTGGGTCCATGTTATGATGGTGCTGCCATGCCAGCCCCACATCTGGTCTGAGCAGCTGTCCAGTACTCTGTGTGGCACCTGTACAAGGTGCCTCTTCCACTCCCTCTCAGTGCTGTCATACCCTATGGCACTATCAGTGGTCTCTGGTCCCCACCTTCCAGGTCCCACACCCTACTTACTGCCATGCTAGGCAGTGGTGTGGAACCCATAGATCGGTTCCTGGCTGGTCTAACTTCAGCCCTCTCTTGCTACCATGGTGGGGCATCAGGAATAGCAAAAAAGGGAATTGTGCAGCCACACCATGGTGCAATTCAAGGGCTTCAACTGCAAAGGTGGTGCAGGGTGGCTTGGGTACATGGCATCCCAATATTGATGCAACTTGCACTCAAAAATTGGGACCACAGACTTTGACACAAGTTGCCACTTGCATCATACCAGTTTGGTGTAAATATCTTGTGTCAAAGTTTTCAGTCTGAAAATTGAGCCCACAAAGTAAATATATCATCTGTTAAAGTTAATGTTACAAATTCCGCATTCAAAATCTTTTACTATAATGAGTGCTCTAACACTGTTAATTAGTGTTTGAAAACTGATGCTAAGTCTCCAGGCATGTACATTGGTGTCCCGGCTTCAATTTTCAAGCACTGAATTAACAAAGTTAGAGCACTCATTGTAGTCAAAAAGTTAGATTTCCAAAGACCGTATGATAAATTTAACAGATGCTGTATTTTCTTCATATGCTGTTATGCAATGCCCTTTTTCAATTTAAAGAGCAAGCAAGGGAGTGAGTGTTGGTGGGATCGAGAGGGCAGGGGTTGAGTGGGCAGTGGGCAACAACAGCAACAAGGCACTTCAATTAGTGCAGTTGCATTTCCTGATGTCAGCAATCAGTAGCTGCTCATCCCAAGCAAGCAATATAGTAACTTGGAGGCTATATATGTCTTACAATAAACAGCCTCTGATGGTCACAATGATTTTTCTTTTCAGACCCACAATTCATTGTCTGTGCTCATACTCACATCTGCTAAAAGAAAGCTAC
Organism: Neoceratodus forsteri; assembly: GCA_016271365.2. Taxonomy (NCBI): domain Eukaryota; kingdom Metazoa; phylum Chordata; order Ceratodontiformes; family Ceratodontidae; genus Neoceratodus; species Neoceratodus forsteri. Next base: position 730,193,092 of record CM057455.1, read on the forward strand.
AAGTAAGGAGTTAACATTAGGTACATAGATACATAGATACATAGACAGTGTTGGCAGATAAGGGCCTATGGTCCACCCAGTCTGCCCATTTGAGCTTGTAAGTTCAGTTTGTTTTCCTAGAAGTCTGTTTCCCCTTACCCCTGACCTCTAGAATTTCTTTATGTCTATCCCATGCATTCTTAAATCCCGTGATTGTTTCAGCCCCCGCCACTTCCTCTGGCAGGGTGTTCCACTTGTCCACCACCCGTTCTGTGAAGAATTCTTTCTCATGTTTCCTCTGAATCGTCCTCCCTCCAACTTCATCCCATGCCCTCTAGTCCTGGAACATCTTTTTCGCTTAAAAATAGTGTTTTCCTGCACCCTGTTCCTCCCTGTAAGATACTTGTATGTCTCTATCATATCTCCTCTCTCCCTTCTCTCCTCCAGGAGTACATGTTCAGTTCCTTCAACCTGTCTTCATAGGACTTGTGATGCAATCCATGCACCATCTTTGTTGCCCTCCTCTGAACCTTCTCTACCCTGTCTATGTCCTTACGTAGGTATGGTCTCCAGAACTGTACACTGTACTCCAGGTGGGGCCTCACTAGTGTCTTGTATAGTGGAATTATGACCTCCCTTTTCCTGCTGGTGATGCCCCTGCCTATACATCCCAGCATCCTATTTGCTTTACCTGCTGCCTTGTCACACTGTTTCCCTACCTTGAGGTCATCAGAGATGACAACCCCAAGATCCTTTCCTGCTTGGTGCATGCTATATCCTCACCCCCAACTGATATATTGTGCCAGGGTTTTGTGCCCCATATGCATTATCTTGCACTTCTTTGCATTGAATTTCAACTGCCAAACCCTGACCATTCTTCAAGTTTCTGCAGGTCGCTTCTCATTCTGTCTACACCCTCTGGTGTGTCTACTCTGTTACAGAGCTTTGTGTCATCAGCGAACAGTGAAATTCTGCCTTCTAGATCCTGTGCAATGTCACTGATGAAGATGTTAAAATGGGACCGGTCCAGCACTGATCCCTGTGGTACCCACTGGTCACTCTTCCTTCTGTGGAGTGACAGCCATTTCACCACCCTCTGCGTCCTGCCACCCACCCAGTTACCTACCCACCACACTACTGTCCTGCCACACCCATATTCCCCAGTTTGTGTAATAGTCTTCTATGAGGCACAGTGTCAAAGGCCTTGCTGAAGTCCAAATAGGCCATGTCCACTGCCCTCCCTGATCCACCTCCCTAGTCACCCAGTCAAAATTCAATGAGGTTGGTCTGACATGACCTCCCCTGGTGAAACCAAGCTGCCTTGGGTCCTGTAGTCCATTGACAACCAGATGTTCCACCAATCTCCTTCAGTAATGCTTCCATGATCTTCCCCACTACCGAGGTGAGGCTGACTGGTCTGTAGTTCCCTGCTTCCTCTTTGTTCCCACTTTTGTATAAGGGACTACATCTGCTGTCCTCCAGTCTTTGGGTACCTCCCTGTTTCCAGTGATCGGCTAAACAGGATAGCCAGAGGTTCAGCCACCACCTCTTAGTTCTTTAGGACCCTGGGGTGCACCCCGTCTGGCCCCATTGCTTTATCAACTCTTATTACTTCCAGTTCCTTCAGGACCCTTTCTCGTGTAAAGGGACTTGTGTCCATTTCTGCACCATTCTCACCCCTTAACTCCCCTTCAGACCCATTATCCTCCTCTTCCTCAGTAAGGGCCCAGGCAGAAATATCTATTCAATATGTCAGCTTTACTGTTGTCATCCTCCATACGGCCCCATCCTCCTCCTTCAGTCTCACTATCCCTCCCTTTGTCTTTCTTTTTCACTTATGTACCTGTAAAGGTTTTGTCCCTTTACCCACTGATTTTGCAATGTGTTCTTCTGTCTCAGCTTTGGCTTCCTTACTGACCTCCCTGCCTCCTTTGCTTCTCCTGGTACTTCTCCCTATCCCTTCTGCCTGTGTCTTTTGTATTGCCTGAATGCAATCTTTTGGCTTTCACTTTCTTTGATACCTCTTTGGAAAACCATAATGGTCTCCTCTTCCTTTTCCTCTTGCTAACCTGCTTAATGCATAATTCTGTTGTTCTTGTAATCCCATTTTAAATACTGCCCCTGTTCCTCAACCCCTGATTCCTGTCCCATTTCCTTAATGCCTCTTTCAAGTATCTCCCCATTTTCCCAAAGTCTGTCCCCTAAAATCCAGGATACGTGTTTTTGTGTGGTTTGGTTCTGCTCTTTCTGTGATTTCAAACCACAATGACTAGTGGTCACTGTTGCCAGGGTGCTCCCCCACTGTTACCCCCATCACACTGTCCCTGTTTGTGAGCACAAGGTCCAGTATTTCCTTCTGCCGAGTTGGTTCCATGACCAGTTGCTTGAGGAAGGCACCCTGAAGGGAGTCCAGGATAAATCTGCTACTAGTTGATGCTGCTGCTGGGATGCTCCAGTCCATGTCTGGAATATTGAAGTCTCCAACCAGGTCAAACAACCTAAAGCATGCTGTAAAATCAGTTTAGTCTTAGTAGGTGGAAGGACTGCATTAGCTAAAAACAACATATTCATTTCAACATTAAAATATTATAAAACTGTTTTTTAATAAAATCTCATATTTTTAAAACTAAAAGGCCATTTTATATGTCCAATAAGACATGGCTGTGTGTTTGGTAGTACTGGGGCTGAAGGCACAAGGCCCTCACTGCACCCCTGGGTGTGTAGGTATCTCAGTACTACCAACACTCAGTTATGTCTTACTGCTCACAAGTATAACACAAGTAGACAGAAAAATGAAAAGATCAGTGTGTTTATCTTGATAATAATGACAATACCAACATCAAGATATGCATTTATTTTGATGCTGAGGATGTCTCATTTTGATAACTTGGAGGTTCAGTATATCATAGCATAATTCTTAACCAATGAGAGAACAGTCTTCCCAAAACTTGATGATATCATAAATGCCTTATGGCGTACATAAATTTCAGGTGGAGACTCAAAGGTGTGCCCAAAATTGCAGCCATTTTGCACCACCCTCAACAGCAACTAGGAATCAAGCCCCTGATGTTTCTGCATCATATGTTAAGGCCACTAAAGTTCACTCATTAGAGGTGCTCCATAATGATCTAAGCTATACACCATCCCTGGAGTTCAAGTGTCACTCCTCCCAACTGTGAGTCATGATAGTCAAGAATCAATCCCAGGATAACTGAAAATTGGATACCTAGAATTTGTCAACAGAAAAGTACCACTTGGTTCAGCCTGATGGCCCAGATATTCTCTGCCTAATCTATCTCTGTCGACCCTCCCTTCATCCTCCCTGCCTATTTACTAATATACCCCTATGTCTATCTGGCATATGTTTGAAGCCTCCCACTGTTTTTGCTTCCACCACTTCCACTGGCAGTCTGTGGAAGATGTCTACAACCCTTTCAGTGAAGTAGTTCTTCCTTGTATCCCTCTTTTTTTCATATAGCTTTTTTTCTCACTGCTTGGCATGGGCAGGCTCTCCACCCTGCCCGTGCCTCATCTCATCTGGCATCTCATCTCTCCTGTATTTCAGGCCCAGGATCCCCCACAGATTGCCCCTGATGGCAGGGCCAGGAAGGGGAGGGCCATCCTCCACCCACCCCGAGAACCAGATCTAGATTGGGTTGGAGACTGGGTAATGGTACAAGATGGAGGTAGGCAGGCAGGGCTTCATCTAGCAGCACTAACCATTTTCCATTTTCTTCCTTCTCCATTGCTGGGTAGCACACATCAGTGTGCACATGTGTAGGCATGTGCATGCTGCAGAGTCCCGCAGCACCCTCCCATCATTGGCACCCCCATCCCCATCAGGCCTCCACCTGGTGGCAGTTCGTGGGAACACTGGTCCATCTTCCCTGGGAGAGGAGAGCTGTCCTCCAGATGCTCAATCTCTCCTCCTTGGCTGACCTCTAGGAACCTGCACTCACCACTGAACATGGGTCTCCTTCTATGCCACTGGGCCATCTTTCTTTTCATCCCCCTTAAAGTTCCCCCACCTCCAGCTTCATCACATGTCCCCTGGTCTGGGGCTCTTTCTCCCTTGAATGAGATTCCCCTCCTGCACACTGGTAACCCTTGTGATGTACCTGTAGGTCAATAGCATGGAAAAGCAACATACTGCCAGATGTACCACTCAAAACTGTGATCATAAAGGCACAATATTTTATTTATCCACCAGTCTACATATAAGGAGATGCAGGCACTTGGTAAAACAGTGTTTTCTTGATTGGGAGGACTTTGGGTTTAAACTAAACCCACTACTTACAGTTAGTTCACCAGATTTTGCAAATGGCCACCAGCCTCTAACACGTTTCTGCTGAAATATGGAGATCTTCTCTTCCTCATCCACTTTCTTCAGCATATCCAGGTCACAGCTCTTGGCTGATTTTGTAGCTCGAGGAAATCCATTAAGGTTAAGTACAAAAGAACCTAAACAAAATAAACCAAATGTACAACTTTTTATGTTTTTGTTTAGTGTATGCATCAACAAAGAAACTGAATTGTAAGTTTAATGATTATGACTAGAGCTGCAGGTTTTGAGAATACAACACCTCAAATTTAATTCAATTCCAGAGAATTCTAGAGAACGTTTTGGCCCAGACCTGAACTTTGAGTTTGACTTTTTTGACTGGTGCTAATCAGTCAGACCTACTAAACTGGTTAAGGCACTCACATTCCACCCATGTTCCCTACTTCCCACATACTCAAACACACATTTTAAAAAATGTGTCAGCTCTTAGCATGGTGCTAGGAGCTGATATCATCTTGTGAAAAAATGCACACTCCCTAGCTCACACACAGTCCCTCAAATACATCTTTTGAGTAGGTGCCCCCCAACACTTGATACAAGATATGGGCATTTACATGTACTTCTTCTTCAAGCTGGACTGGCAATATCCCTAACTACCTTGCCTTTCCTTAACCCATTCTCCTGCCTCCTGTTCCTGGTCCCTGAGACACTCACCCCAACTCCTTGCTCATTCCCTGCCACAGGAACATCTAAGGCCAGGCTGTTTTCTCTTAGTCACAAGCTAAGTGGAGTTCAAGAGCATGGTGCAAGGAGCTGGTGCATAGTATGTGCACTCATGGGAAAGGAATATGGTGCTACAAACAGCAAAGAAATCCAACATACTTTTATTGTGAACGTCCCCAGATCAAAATGTGCAAACACTGTCAAAAATCCAAAGATGCATAAAAGTAAAGTGCAGACAGCACCAACTACTGAGATTAGTGGTACCACTCCAACTGAGCCCAAACACTCTGGCACTTGGCTTACAAGAGCTTTGTCTGAGGATTTGGGGATTTTGTTTATCAGTTGTGACCTTTGGGCTGGTTAGCAATAATAAAATCTTTGCACTTGTGCCCTCTCTGCAGCAGTTTATTATTTTCCTGTGAATGCACCTACTAATTACATACTAACATACTATTTGCCAGCAGATTAGGCCTTACGGTCTATCGAGTCTGCTCGAACCTTAGATCCTTAGTTGGGTGCCAAGGCCCTCCCATCCCTTGTGCTCCAGAAACCCCTATCATCCATCCCCACACCCCTGGAACAGGCCATCATCTGATTCATCCACTTTCTGTGTCTGTCCCACCCTCTCTTGAAGCCCTCCACTGTGGATCTCTGAATCAGCTCGCCAGGCAGTGCATTCCAAGGGTCCACCACCCTCTCAGTGAAAACCTCCTCCTCTTTTCCCCTCACCTTCCACCTTCCAACTTCAAACCATGCCCTCTGGTGATACCTCCCTGCTTTAGTCTAAAGATCCCCTCCATGTTTACCCTATTTATTCCCTTGAGGTACTTGAAGACCTCAATCATGTCCCCCCATCTCTCCTCTCCTCCAATGAAACAGGAAGAGCTCCTCAAGTCTATCCTCATACATCATATCCCCTAGCCCTCGTATCATCTTAGTTGCCCTTCTCTGTACCCTCTGCAGGAGCTGTATATCCCTCTTCAAGTGTGGTCTCCAGTACTGTACACAGTACTCAAGGTATGGTCTAACCAGTCCATTGTACAGCGGCAGAATCACTTCCTTGCTCCTAGAGGTGATCCCCCTTACGATGCATCCCAACATCCTGTTTGCCTTGCTAGCCACTCTCCTGCACTGCTCAGAGTTATTCATACGTGCATCCACCATGACCCCTAGGTCTTTTTCCCTATTGAGGCCTCCAGCGCCTCCCCTCCCAGGGTGCACCTGTGTTTAGGATTTCCCTGACCAAGATGCAACACCTTGCACTTGGTGATGTTGAAATTTAATTTCCATGTGTGAGCCCAGCTTTCCAGGGTGTCCAGGTCCCCTTGCAGGGCCAGCCTCCCCTCTTCTCCTCAACTACTGCTCCCATCTTGGAGTCATCCACGAAGAGACTCATTTCACACCCTATATCCTCCCTGATTTCCAATATGTATGCATTAAACAGGATCAGACCCAGGACCGAGCCCTGCGGTACCCCACTACCAGCCTCTCTAGGGTTTGAGAGCTCCCCACAGACCACTACTCTCTTGGTGCATCCAGCTAGCCAGTTTTCAATCCATCTGACCATCAAAGGGCCTACTCCTAACCCCATCAGTTTCTCTACCAGACCATTGTGGGGGACAGAGTCAAACGCCTTGCTGAAGTCCAAGAATAATACATCCACAGGCTTTCCCCTGTCCAGTTCTGGTGTTACCCATTCGAGAACTCCACAAGATTGGTTTGACATGATCTACCTGGCACAAACCCATGTTGTCGATCATCCAGACCTCCACCTCCTCCAAGTACACCCCCAATCGTTCCTTTAGTATACTCCATTAATTTTCCCACCACTGAGGTAAACCTGATGGTCTATAGTTACCTGGAACTTCCCTCGACCCCCCTTTATGGATAGGCACCACATGTGCCTCTCACCAATCCCTAGGTACCCTCCCTGTCTCAAGTGACCTGTTGAAGAGCTCCGCCAGGAGTGCAGCCAGTATGTCCACCAATTTCCATAGTACTCCCGGATGAATGCCATCCGACCCAGGAGATTTGTCTTTCTTTAGGGCCTTGAGGGCTAAACACACCCTTTTGGCAGAGATAGCATCATCCGTCCCCTCCTCCTTACAGTCCTTTTTACCCTTATCCAGATGTGACACCCCTTGGGTACCTCTTCCTCCCTCTTGCTCCATTTCTGTTGCTCCCCTGATCCCACTCACTGCCGCTTCTATCCCCTTCATGCCTTGCTTTGTAGATATCCCATCCCCCTTCCTAGTGAACACAGAGGCAAAGTACTCATTAAATACCTTGTTAAATTGTTTTTGTATGTTTTCTCCTATCACCTACCTGAGATATGGAACAACCGCCCCCCCCATTTGTCCTCTACTTTGAAGAAGACTAACCTTTACATTTGTTTAGGGAGCTGACCATCCTTCAGTGTCACTATTGCTTGACCTAACTTGCTCCTGTATTACCTTGTCTGTGGTCTTATTTTTGAATGTTGTATCTATACTTCATAGCCTCTGCTTTGTTCTTGTTCTACAGTTCCATATTGTATTGGCATTTTGCAGCATACCATTACCTGCCTACTATCTACCATATTTTTTTTTATTTTAGCCTTTGGTAATTGGGTAAGGCCTACTAGGCACAAGTGCCTGTTTTAAGGGGTGACCTGGGAGCACTGGGTGGTTAATTGACTTGCTCAGAGTCACACAGTATGCAAGCGGAGATTGTGAGAATCAAACTCAGGTCTGGTCTACTGGATGTATCAAGCTTGTTCACACCTCATTCTTCTAACCTCTAGGCTATACTGCCGGTCCCTAATCATCCTGCCATGCTTGCTTTCTGCTGTTACTTTATTTCTAACCATGTCACTGCTGCATCTGTGGGTGCCACGTGTACTAGAGATGTGTGAATTTGAGAAAACATCACTTCAATACGACTTTGTGAAGCTGGCAAACTTTGCAAAGTTGGAAGCACTGACTTTGCAACAGTGGAGCAGCACTTTTTCCTGCAAGACACCAATCTTTGTCCGTGAAGTTGTAATTTCACGGGAAAAAAGTGCAGCTTCACCTAAAAAATGTTTGTTAAGCTAGCAAAGTCAAATTTGGTGCAGAAAGTAGAATTTCATGAAGCTTCGCAATGTCTAATTTTTGCAGCTTTGTGGCAACTTTACCAACAAAGTTTAACTTTTCTGCCCCCAAAATATATACCCCCTTCCTCAGGATGCACCTGAAAATCAGTTTTCTCAGTTCAGCATACCTTCCTATTCAAAATGGTGCAATAAACAGATAATTAAATAATAATAATACTCAGGTTTCTCTTGTTCAGCACAGCATCTGGTGTTAGTTGCTAGCATCGACTTTGCAGTATTTGAATGCTTACCCAGAAAATCATCAGAGGATAGCCTTTCAAAGTCCCAAACCTGAAGTACCAGCTCAGCAGGGATCTTGCGCTCAGTCTTTTCCAAGGAAAAGATATTTTCTCTTTTACTGACAACCATTTGTTTCTCAGCAGGCAGGTAGTGGAATGGAAAGACAAAACGCCAGTTGAAGTTCCCTTATCCAGTTAGGGAGTTGTAGTGCACATCAGTCTCCTGTTTGTCCTCTTCTATACCCTTTAACCAGCTAAAGAATATTATCGCATTAGAAACACATAGCAGTAACTTGATGAAGAGTTTAGACCTTACTATACAATACATTGTTAGCTGAATCATACAGGTTCTCGTTGAATTAGGATTTGTATTTTGATGCTTGATTTTACTTTCAAAGCAAGGTTTTGAATTGCTATGATCTGTATGTTCTGTCAACGTATTCAGAATCATCACAGGGTAGTCTGAATTAGATGCAACATCTAATTTTAAGTAGTTACACTTCTACCACTTTACTTCTGGGGGAACAGTGGGTAAGTGACTGTTGACTCAGTACATAGAAACATAGAATTTGGTGGCAGATAGGAATTGCTTGGCCCGTTCACTCTGCCCATTTCTCCCTACCTACACTGTTACCGCACCCAGAACTCAATTTATAGCTCTTTCTCCCTCCCCCCTTCCTTTCCACTATTATTCCCTTGTGTTTATCCCATGCATTCTTGAACCCCACCACAGTTTTCACCCCCACCACCTCCACTGGTAGGCTGTTCCAGGAATCCACCACTCTTTCTGCGAAGAAGTACTTCCTCACATCTCTCCTAAATATAACCCACTCCAGCTACATGGCATGTCCCCTTGTTCTTGAGCACCTTTTCTTCCAAAAAATACTCCCCTTCCTGTACCTTATTTAGAAAACATAGAACAATGATGACAGAAAAACACCAATGGTCCATCCAGTCTGCCCATCGATTGCCCAGGACCAGTGTCTATCTGGGGACCTATCCCCTCCCTTCAGTTTATCCTTCCTCTCTCTGCACATACTGGAGAGCTTTGTATAATTCTTCTTACTCTGTCCCACCCACACTTGAAACCTTCCACAGCTGTGGTACCCATCACTTTGGGAGGTAGGCTGTTCCATGGCTCCACCACCATTTTGTTAAAATAAGACTTACTCAAGCTGTTCTTGAAGTTTCCCCCTTTCAGTTTACATCCATGCCCAGGTGTCAATGAACTAGTGCTCCTATTAAACAATTCTGCACAGTTTGCTTTATTTATCCTTTCAAAAACATGAATGTTTCTATCATATCACCCTTCTCCCTCCTGGCCTCCAGCAAGTACATGTTTAATGCTCTTAAATGTTTCTCATAGGTTTCCCCCTGTAGTCCTTGAATCATTTTGGTTGCCCTACTCTGTATACCCTACAGTCTGTCTCATTGAGGTGAAGGCTTCAGAACTGGACACAGTATTCCTGGTGTGGTCCCACCAAGGATCTATAAAGGGGAATTATTACTTGTTTCCTTCTACTATCTATGTCCCTCCCCATATACTCTAGCATTCTGTTTGCTTTGTTGTAGGCTTTGTTGCACTGGCTAGACTGATTTAGGGTGTCAGTGATAATTACTCTCAAGTCCTGCTCCTCTGTTGTACCAAGTATGGCCCCATTTAGTCAGTACTCTTTTCTTGAGTTCATTTTCGCCCAGGTGCACTATTTCGTACTTCTTAGGACTGAATTTCAGTTGCCATACATTTGACCATATCTAAAGGTAATGGAGGTCATCTTATAAATCCTTAAATCCTTCTACACTAGCCACCTTCCACAGAGTTTCGTGTCATCTGCGAAGAGACCAATCTTACCCAGAATTTCTACAGTAATGTCACTAATGAACATATTAAAAAGAACAGGGCCAAGGCGTGATCACTGTAGTACCCCACTAGTGACATCCCCTCCAGCTGAATTAACCACATTGACAAGAACCTTCTACTGCCTACCCTTCAGCCTGTTTCCCAACCATCTGATTAAGTCACCTGGTACCCCCAGATCATCCATTTTCCTCAGTAAGTGCTTATGAGGCACCTAGTCAAAAGCCCTGCTGAAGCAGAAGTATTACAGACCCACTGCATGGCCCCTATCTGACTTCCTCATTACCCAGTCAAAAAAGACAATTGAATTGGTCTGGCAGGACCTGCCTGCCACAAAACTATGCTGCTTACTATCCTGCAGACCTATTTTTACAGGTAGTCAATGAGATCCTGCATGATCAAAGTTTCCCTCAACTTTCCTACAATAGATGTGAGACTAACTGCCTATAGTTCCCGGTCTGTCCCCCCACCATATAATGAAACCACATTGTACATTCTCCAGTCACTAGGAACCATCCTCATTTTCAGTGAGCTGTTGAGTAGTTTTGTCAGAGGGTCAGACATTTCCTCTGTCAATTCCCTTAGCACTCTCGGATGTAACCCATCTGGTCCAGAGGCCTTATCTTGAGGGCTACCAACCTTTTCTGGACCCTATCTATGGTGAATACCAGTGCTTCCATCTCTGGAATACCTCTAGTGACTGCTTGGATGCCACTTTTGGGTAGGGGACCAGTGTTTTCCCAGGTGAAAGCAGAGCAAAAGTAGTCATTTAGGACAGCCACCTTTTGCCCATTGTCTTCTATTACCCTGTCCCCATCTGACAACCTAATTATTCCTCCTCCTTTTTTTCCCCTGATGTATCAGAAGTAATGTCTCTCTCCAGATTTGATCTTTTTGGCAATCCACAGCTCTGTGTCTGCTTTAGCTTCCCTAACTGTCCTTTTTGCTTCTCTGTTTTTCTAAATGCATTCCTCCCATTCTTCCTCTCCCTGTTTCTGCTTAAGCCTATAGAAAGCCTTTCTTTTGGCTCTAACTGCTTCCCTTACCCTCACAGAGAAGTCTATAGGTCTCTTGAACTTATTTCTCTTAACTACTCTCCTCACACAAATTTGTATTGCTTCATGGATGGCCCCTTTCATTACCCCACATCTCTTCCACATTTTCTGTATCACCCACCCTGGTTAATGTATCCCACATCAGCCTTCTCAGATTTATGAAGTCTTCCCCCTTGAAGTCCTGGACCTCATTCCTGAGTGTATTTTTTGTCCCCTAGGATCAAATAAAACCAAATGGAATTATGGTCATTGTTTGCTAGTGGTTCCCCTTCTCTTACTGCCCCTACTAATTTTGAGTTAGTGAGAGCCACATCCAAAATGGATCTTTTTCTGGTAGGTTCTTTTACTAGCTGGACCAGCAAACCATCCTGAAAGCTGTCTACCATTACCTGACTACTAGAACTCTCTGCAGCCAGCACATCCCAATCTATATCTGGCAGGTTCAAATCCCCTAGTACTGCCACTTCCCCTTTTCTCGATCATCTTTTTCTTTCTTCTCCTAGACCTCTGTCACCCTCTTCACCTTTCGCTGGTGGTTTGTATAGCCCCTCCCCCCAGACATAGCTTCCTGGCTGATAATGCTGTAATCTGCATCCATATTGACTCAGTCTTCTCCATTCCACAACTAATGTTCACATCCTCCACTACTTCATTACCTTCCCAGAGAGAAAGAACTATACCGGCCCATCTACCTTTCTATTCCTCCTAAATAGTGATTGTCCTGGCAATGTGAGGTCCCAGTCATTGTTACAGTACATGTGTCCCATGTTTCGGTGATGGCGTCAAGGTCCATCCTAGTATCTGTTGCCAATGCCTGTAGCTTGGTGATTTTGTTACCTTAGCTCCTAGTGTTGAAGCAGATCCCTTTCCAGATATCCTCTGACCTTTTTTGTTACATATTGGGAGTCCTCCTTTGCACTGACCTGACCCCATTTTCTCTGTGATACTTGCAGTAATCTTTTTCCACCCCATTTCTGTTATTCCTTGCCCTACTCCAGTTTGGTTCTGAATTGTGTGTTCTTGCCTAGTCTTTTTATTTCCAGCCCCCAAATATGGGAAAGTACTTGCTAGGTTTCCCCTTCTCTCATCACACATGATGGTTCCTCTAGCCTTAGACTCCCCTGCAGTCAGTCTAAATGTCTAATATAGACGTCAAACTTCTATCCTAGTGTGTCAACCCCTGCTTTAGTCAGATGTAATCCATCTCCTCCTACCTCCATGAGGTATTTAAAGGACTCTATCATATCCCCCCTTCCTCCTCTGTTTCCGAGTGTACATATTGAGATCCTTTAGCCTCTTCTCATAGGGCTTTTGACACAGACCCTGCAACATTTTAGATTCCCTCCTCTGAACTCCCTCCACTCCATCCATGTCCTTCCAGAGATGTGATCTCCAGAACTAGACACAATACTCTAGGTAGGGTCTTACCAGTGATCTTTACAGAGGCAAAACCATTTCCCTCTTTCTGCTGGTGATACCCCTTCCTGTGCACTCCAGTATCCCACTCTCCCTCTCTACTGCATTGTCACACTGCCTGGCCACCGTTAGGTTATCTTGTATGACTGCCTTAAGGTCTCTTTCCTGCTTGTTGGTCCTCAATGCCACTCTGCCCATGTTGTACTCCACCCCTGGGTTTCTGTGCCCTAAGTGCATTATTTTGCACTTTTTCACAATAAAACCCAGCTCCGGTTCCCTTGATCACTCCTCTAGTTTTGTAAGGTCTATGCTCATCCTTTCCACTTCTTCAGAGAGTCCACCCAATTGCAGAGTTTGGTGTCATCCACAAAGAGGCAGAGCTTCCATTCCATATCCTCTGCAATATCACTTATAATGACATTAAAGAGGACCAGTGTCAGCACTGATGCCTGAGGCACCACACTGGTCACCCTCCCTTCTTTGGCATGGACTCCATTTATCACCACCCTCTGTCACCTATCCCCTAAACAATTTCTCATCCAATTTACCACCTTTGGACCCACTTCTAAGCAATCTGACTATTCATAAGCAAATGTATCCCATAGTACACACAGGAAACTTCATTTCAGAAGTGAGGTACTGTGAACTCCTGGCAAAAAACTTAAAGGCCCAGATAATCAAAAGAGTTGAGCCATGCGCAACAGGGTTGCGCCTGCGCAAGTCCGAAAATGCGCCATTCTGTGATATTCAGCAGGAGGCAGTTGCACCTCCAAATCATGCTGAGCAACAGCACAATGATAATGAATGCATGTGCAACTGAAGGGGGAGGAACCATGCATAAATGGCGCAGTGCGATTTTTCACAACATGCACCATGAGCAATAGTGCAGCAAGCGGAAGTTGCGCCATAGTGGAAATGAGCCAAAATAAAAGGGAGCAAGGAAGAGGCACAAGAACGATACACAGAAGCCACATGAGAGCCAAAGATAGCAGGGAAAACTGGGCAGCAGGGACACACAGGGCCAGGTAGGAAAGGGCACCTGGAAGCAACAGGCAGAGGGGAAGGTGTGGGGAGACAGTACAGAAGGGGGAAGTACACCACACAGCAGTGAGGCCAGCACAGGCAGGTGTTTCTGGTGCAGGGGAAGTAGCAGCCAGGACAGCGGGGGGAAATGCAGAAACAGCTGCCGGGGGGGTGAACACAAGCCAGGGACATGGCCAGTGCCACCTTCCAGATGGAGGCCATAATGAGGGGTGAGAAGGCGGGCAGCAGGGGCGTGACCATGGAAGGGCCTGTCAGTGGTATGCCCCCAACAGACAGTACCGAGCCTGCACCAGCTTTGAGCTGTACAGTGATACCAAGATTGTGGGCCGGTACCGCCTGAATCAGGCAATTCTGAGGTGGATCTGTGAGCTGTGCAGTGATGAGATGCAGGCACCCACTCGAAGGAGCCATGCCCTGTCAGTGGAGACGAAAGTGACAGCTTGCATGTGCTTGTTCGCCACGGGTACCTTCCAGAGACCAGCTGGGGACACCACAGGCATAACCCAGTTGGCCACATCATGCCATCTCACCCAATTCCTCAGCGCACTGCTGCCACATGCTGTGGAGTACATCCATTTCCCCAGCACACCAGCAGAGCGCACAGCAAACATACAGGAGTTCCACAGGGTAGCACGTATGCCTGGTATGCTAGGGGCCATAGACTGCACCCATGTGGCCATCCGCACACCACCTGGCCCTGAGGGGGCCGCATACATAAATCGCAAGGGCTATGCCAGCATCAACTGCCAGGTGGTGTGCGATGCCAGGGGTGCATAATCAATTTTTGTTACGTACCTGGGGAGCACATGATGCCTTCATCTGGCACCAGTCAGCACTGTGCCACAGATTTGAGCGTGGGGATATCCCCACTGGCCACCTAGTGGGTGAGTATGTAAACCACATGGACAATCATAGGGCCTGGGGGGGCATGGTCAGAGGTGACATGGGTAGTGGCATACATGGCCCGGGACAGGGCGATGCTGATCACCAAACTAACCTCCACCCTCCACACACAGGTGACAATGGATACCCACTCTGTCCCTGGCTGCTCACACCCTACCAGCGGCCCGCAACCCCATCGCAGCAACGCTACAAGGAGGCACAGACCACCACATGTAATGTCATTGAGCGGGTGTTCAGGATGCTGAAGGCACATTTCCATTGCCTGGACACCTCCAGCGGTGCCCTACAGTACAGCCCCTCAAAGGCCTGTGGGCCATTCCTGGCCTGTTACATCCTGCACAACATGGCCAACGAATGTGGGATAACCGTACAGGTCGAAGAGGGGGACAGCGATGGGGACGATGAGGTCACTGGTGACAATGGTGATGGGAAGCCCCCCCTTGGCGAAGGGACCCCTGACTGCTCCGGCTGGCACAGCTGCACCGGGACACCATCATGGAGGAGCACTTTAGCCAATCCAGGCAAGTCATGGGGCCATATGCAACCAACAGTAGCTAAGGCACAACCCACAAACATGCATGGATACACATCAGGGGTGCATTCTGTCAAGGGAAGTGGCCGGGCATGGAATCACACACACAACCAGGGATGGGTGAGGTCTAACATGCCACATGGCTAGACACACACACACACACACAATGCACCAGACATGCACAAAGGGTAGGAGGCACACCAACCCAGAATGCCACCCCTAGTCACACACATGTCCACAGGCCACCACGCTCACTGCCTGTCCATGTGCAAGTGTCAGATGTTGAGCACCATTGCACACTGGTGTACAGCGCAATGCAGGCATCATCATGCACATGTAACTGTGGACAGCAGCTGGGAGGATGTGCAGATGGACTGTGTGTCCATGTGCAGGGCCAGGTACCCACCTGTGCAATGCCCCCTGAAAGACACAATGCATACAGGGCAGTACCAGACAGTAGCCACGTTGAGAGACAGGTCAGTCACGTGACACAGTGCCCTGTCCACCACGGATGCATGGGCAGCCCCGCCAAGCCCCGCCAGCACTGACAGGCCAACCACTAGCCTCATGGGGTGGCACCGATGGTCGCCCAGGGGTTCCACTGCATGAGCGAGACCATGCTCATGCAGGGGTCTGCAGCACACCAAACATGCCTGCGCCAGGCATGCTCGGGATGCCCACAGCTGAACCCGGTGTCGACAGGGAGGGTGTTGCACGATGCCTGGAACGCGGGGTGGACAGTGAACTGCGTGGTGTCTGTGACGCATGGGCACATGACTGTGTGCCCATTGTGGCCATAACAGCAGTGAATGCCTATATCAGCCTGTCAATGGCAGCAGTCACATTCTCCCGCAAGTGGTCCATCCCTGCCAGGATCAGAGTGGTGTCTCTGCTGTGACGCTCCTCTGCCCACTCCAGAGCTGCACGCAGTGCATCCACCGATGTCGCAATCCGCATCTGCTGGTGGACTGATGCTTGCAGTAGGCCGGTGTGCTCATCCAAGAGGTCGTCTGCCTCCTTGGCATCCTGTCCCTCAGGGTGTGCACAGCCCTGATGCTCAGAACCCCTTGAGGGTGGGCGCTGCACACCAGGACCAGGTCTGGGCATGTCCACAGGCTGTGCACAGATGCCGCCCCTTGACCCTGTACCCCCAAGCCCATTGGCTGACTGCTGATGCTGCCCCGCTGGCTGCTGCTCCCCAGGGCTCACTGGTATCACCACAGTGGCTGCAACAGTCCCACTGTCCTGTACACACACCAGTGCTGCCCCACTGGTGCTGACAGGCACAGGCTGGGACTGTGATGACACACAGGCCTCCACAGCAGCACCACCCACAGCCATGGCCGCGATGTTACCTGCTGTGTGACCATCCCATGGCACACACATGTCACTGCCCATGCCATTAGTGAAATCATCATCATGATGGACCCGGCACCAGCCCAAGTCACAGCACGCTGGCATCCGTGGACGCTGGCATGCTGGGACATGGGCAGGGCCTCCTCTTCACCTGTTCCAACAACATCAGTGTGGACAGCCAGGCGGACCCACTGTCACACTGAGCCACATATACTTGTGGAGGTGGATGGGCCCTCCTCCATCTTCATCTGACTGTCCTCAGTGGACAGGCCCATCACCACTGACCCATGCAGATGCTCAGGATCTGTAAGGAAAAACAAAGTTGCATTACTGCATGTGACCTACCCTGCCCCCCCATAGACAGACCATGACCCACCATGCAGTGACGGGCTACCACCCATCTGGAAGCCACCACCCAGAACACCCTCAATGGCACAATGCTGCATGCTTCCAGCAATCCTCTCCTGTGGGGTCAGGTGTACCACCTCCAATTGTCCCCCACCTGTTGCAGCTCATGCTGCCCTAATGGCAGCCACCTTCTCCTTTATTCTCCTCCTGTCTGTGCCTATCTTCTTCTTGCACTCCTGCATGGAGCACTGGTGGCTGCCATGCAGGTTCACTGTACGTGCCACCTGCTCCCATGTGGCAGCACGGGCCTGAGGTGTTCCCTGCCATCCGCTGAGAAACAGCTCCTGATTCAGGTAGGCCTCAAACAAGGCATCGGTCTTGGGCTTGGTGAAATTAGGCCTCCTCCTCCTCCCACCACTGTGTTCCTCCTCTCCCACAACTTGCTCGGTCATTATTTAGCCTGTAAGAATGACAGTTGTTACCTGTGACTGTGTAGTCCCATGCATGTCCCAAAATCCACAGTCCACACTCCCAAACAGCATGCAACTCACCAATAGACTGCAGTAACTGACTATGGCCAGTGCAGCCCAATGTCACAGTTTTATAGCGCAACCCATGCAAATGAGGCGAGGCGCAACTTTAAGTGAATGCAAATTGCAGTGCTGCGCCATTGAATGGCTGATTAGCTGTTTTGCATATGACGACTGAATATCACACTGTTGCGCTTTGCGCAATTGTGTTGAACATGCTGAGCCAAGGGTGCAGTTCTGTGACATGTGCAGTACATACCTCACTAAGCATGCCCGGGTTGCTGACGCAGGCTTTTGCTGTGTTGCTGATGTGCTGTGTGTGGGAAGCAATGCAGAGCACGGCCACCATTGTGCCAGTGGTGCTACAGCAATGTTCACCTATATGGCGCTGTGGCACTGGGCCATCACAGGCGCACTGGGGCAACAGAGTGGTAGGCCACTTCTGGAGGTGGCACACAGGCACCCAATCACGCTACATGCATTGAGCTCCAATGGTGCTGTGTCTGTCCGTGCGCCAGAGCCCCTTGATCCTGTGCCCAACCTTTGCCCCCTAGGTGCCATGCATCAGGCATGGGTGCACTACTATCACGCTGTTCGGTGACAGCATGATAGGGAATGGCATCACTGTACCGTGCAGCATCTGCACATGGTGCAGCCGCGCTGCAGAGTGCCATTTTGAGCCGACTGAACTAGTAGAATGGCACGGAAGAGGGCTGCACAATGGAGCCAAGTAGAACTGGCCAACCTAGCAGCCATAGTAGAGCCACTCTATGGTCCACTGTTTGGGGAGGCACCCCTGGACAGGTCCAGGAGCCAGGTGTGGGAGGAGGTGGCTAATGCACTGGAGGAGGCCACAGGAAGAAAGCAGACAGTGGAGCAGTGCTGCCACAGGTATGGCGACCTGCAGAGGAGGGAACTAGACCTGCTTGCCCACCTGCGGTCACGTGCCAGGAAGGGCAGAGTGCCACGGCCAGGTAGGCGTTATGTCCACACACTTTTATCTTCCATATGGGTATCACGGTTGTATGTGTCCAGAACATGGGGAAGGGACCATCCAGTGTTTGCTGTGGTGGAGTTATCAGGGTGTGGGGTGGGTGGGTCTGGCTGGGTGGGAGTGCACACACCTGGAGGCAGGGGGACTTTGCTATAGGATTGTACTGATGTTCCTCTCTCCATGTTTGCACCACAGGGCTGGAGGAGAGGCGTCTAGCCTGGGACATGTGGCACCACCAGGAGGACAGGGCCGCTAGGAGGGGCGACGGTCCACGGCGCCCGAGGGACTGGCCCAATGATAGTGAGTGCCATACCTCCATGATTACTATTGCATGCTGTGTAACAGGGTGGGCAGCAGGGCATGGCCACCATCCATTGACACTACTGCAATGCATGCAACTTGTTACAGTCAGCACTGTCCAGTGGCACTGTATGTCTGGGAGTGCGTCGATGGTGGTCCATGCGTGCAACAGGTACATGGCTGTGCCACTGTCTTCGCACCACATATCCATGTCACTAAATGGCCACAGTGGTGCTGTGCATGACTTGGCCGGTGGGTGTGTGCAGCATTCCACATGGCTGTATGCACCTGGGTGGGTAGGTCTTGTGGACATGACCACTGTGGGTGGTCACACACCATCACAGAGGCATGTCCCATGGCCGTATGCCATGCAGAGTGGGTGGGCTGTATGGGGCTGTGCATTCACACCTATTGACTGTGCTCACTTGTCCTAGGTGTCTGCCAGCTGCAGGAGATTTGGGAGGCATTAAGGGAGATCCTCAATGCAGCTGGGGCTTCTTTGGAGATCCTGCAATGGATCAACTAGCCTGGGGTCCAGAGGAGGCACCGAAGGCGGAACAGCCAGAGTGGGGAGCGGGGATCCTGTTGACCATTCCTCTGCCCCTGATATCCCCTACCCCCTGGACCCACCCTCACACCCCTCCTTTTCTATCACATTTGTTCACCCTTGCCCCTTACCCACCCCCACCTTGTTTGTGGCCCTCTCCCCCAACTTCTTACATAGTATTGTAAACAGTTTGTTTTGATATTGTTTTTGAATACAGATGTTTTGATATGAATACTGTGGTGGTCTCTGATTTGCAGCGGGCTATAGGTGCTCAGCTGCAGTGGTGGTGCATGGCATCAGGGGTGATGCAGTCATGGGTATGTGTGTGTGTCCGTGGGGAGGTGACTATGGTGTGGGGGTAACTATCAGTCAGTGTCTGTGGTGTGTGTGTGTTGTGCCCTGTGCACTGGATGACTGTGTGCAGTGGTCCATGGTGCATGCTCTGTGTCCATGGTGCTCCTGTCAGCCCATCCATGGCCTGTGCAGCTGACACCCTTGCATGTCTGTGACCAACATGGTCTGCTGGCATGTCAGTGGTGGTTGTCCATGCAGGGCAGCCACTGTACCCGTCACAATGCTGGGTTGCCTCCTTTCACTGGTGTGGTGCATGTCTGCCTCGGGTGACACTGTGGCCTCCGCAGTTGTTGTCCCACCTCCATGCTGTGGCTTGTGTGTGTTGCAGGGGATGTGCACCACTGTCTGTGACTTGTGCTCTGGGCAAATGATAGTGGCGTACAAGTCCTCAGTGCCTGCGCATGGTGGCTGCCACTCCTGTGCCATGGAGGACTGCAGGTTGTGTGTACACAGTTTCCATGGGCCTATGCTGGGGGCTTGGTTGCCCCGCTACTGCAGCCATGTGTTGTTGTGCCGTTTGGGTATGGGTAGGTGTCTGTCCATGCACTATGTGGCATCCAGAGTGGTGCATGCTTCCATGCACCACTGTGGGTGTCTGCACTGGCTGTTGTGGCCAGTGCTGGGTTGGGGTGTGTCCTTGGGAGAGTGTGCAGGGTGCTGTACCACTGGTGGAGGGTTCCAGGGCATGCCCTGTCCCGTGTGGGGTACCTCATGTGCCAATGCATGGTCAGTCTCTCAGCTGTACCTCGGGAGGGTCTGTGCATGGTGGCACTGTGTATGCTGTCGTTGCATCACTGTGTGCTGCCACCCGCTGATGGGTGCATGTTGTGGGGCTGCCTTGCATAGTTCTGTGGTGCACAGGGTTGCATTGTCACAGTGGGGGTGGTGGCATGCATAGGGTTTCCTGCAGTGGTGGACGCTGCTCCTGGGAAGGGTGTCTGGGGGTCACAGTGCAGGGTGTGCTCTGCAATGGGGGGATGGTGTGTCATGGGGTGGTCAGCCCTCCTTGTGTGCCAGTAACAGCTTGCCAGGGGGTGTGATGGGGCACCATGGCCCGGCTGTGGGTTGGTTGCTTGTCTCCATGGGCCAGTGGTTATTCCAGCCCTTCCCCAGTTGTGCAGTGCATGGGGTGTGGGGGGGTGATGTCTGTTCTGCTATGTGTTCCTCTGCCCATCTGTGGCATGGGTGGTGGGCCCCTGCCTCCCTGGTTGTGCAGTTGCATTGCCGCCCTGCTGCTGGGGGGTGTCCCTGGTTGCACTATGGCACCTCTGGACTGCTCAGCTGAACATCTCCTGTTGCGCTATGGTGCATCAGATCTGCTCAGCTTTCCTTCTCTAGTTGCGCTGTGGCACAGGTGGTGCAATATTCAGTCATCAGCAGTAGGCGCAGGTTGGCCAGCTCAGTTTTTGAATATCGCGCCTCTTACGCATGGGCGCAATGGACTTGTGCTTGCTCCTGCTATTGCGCACTTTTTGGGCACAATTTGAATATCTGGGCCAAAGAATACAAACACTGTGATTTACATTTAAAATAAATTTTAGTATTTCTCTTCAAATATCATTGATTATTTAAATAAAACTACTTTTTTCAAATTTGCTGGCTAATGATACATATCCTTGGAGGATTCATCAATCCAAACTTTAAAAGAAAACAATGCAGAACAATGAGAAACAAAAATAAATAATCACCCTTTCACATAAATGTCACTTGATTTTTGGCCTGTGAAGATGTTCTCATCCTCCAAAATAACATCTTCCGTGTTCCAGATTGTTATTCTCAGCTCATAACTAAAGAAATGCAATGCGATAAAGAAGTCAGTTAGAATTTCCTGATAGAAAGCACAGTTTTAAAAATTGAAGTCTTAGTGTGGATTGTAGCTTTATATGCTTTTTTTATTTTATGGGACTATTGAAAGGGAAGGAAACCTTGCCCCTTAATTAACTCTCCAGGACAAGGAAGTCCTTGGCTTCGCAATTGCTAGTGTTAAACATTTTTACAAGTACTGTATATTCAATGTTAAAAACTAACTTTTAACATTGTTGATCCTGCCAAAACTGGATCACCATCTTGACTGTAGTTTTATCCTATAAGCCTGCACAGCTAACATCATTGATGCCATCTGTGCTGCAACTTCAGTGACAGCCTGCCGTGTGCACTCAGTGGTGCAGAAGCACTTGATTATTACTCGGTACTACTTGTTTGAACAAGGCAGACGCAGGTACAAGGCTTATCATGACTGCCTCCCCACACCATATGGGGGAAATTAATCTTCATTACTGATGAGGAATTCATCTAGTTCAGCTTTAAATTGGTTGAAGTCCGTAATAACCATAAGATTCTGGGGTAGTGTATTCTATAACTTACATGCACAAATTGCAAAGAAGTTATTTCTTTTATTAGTAAGTGACCATAGGATATATAGTTGCTTGTTGTGAGACCTTAAGTGAGTTAGTTTAGAGGCAGTGGGTGATATCACATTCATTTGCTAAATCTTGATTATGCAGGATATTAAATAACATCAAGAGAACCCCTCCCTATTTATGTTTGCATATCACATAGTTTTAGTGCAGACAGTCTATCTGGGTATGAAAGTCCTCTCAGCCTGGACACTTGTCTGGTTACCCCTCTTTGAATATTATCTATTAATTTCCTGTCTTTAAGTAAGAGTGGAGCCCAGAATGGTGCTGCGTAATCAGGGCCGTATGTATGATTTATGCAAAGGTATAATACAGGTTTCAAATCTGGTTACAAATACCTTATGGAGAAACGTGATGATTCTGTTACTGTAGCTGTCAATGTGATTTTTCTACAGTAATTCCATTGAAATAATTCATTATTAATTATTACACCTAGATCACTATCAGAAATAACAGGTTTACTAGTGATCCCATTTAGTGTAAATGAAGTGTTTCTTTTGGCATGAACATATCGTGTAGTATTGGTCTAAAATCCCACAATGTGTGTGGTAAAACATCAGCTGGGAAGTAAAGCCTTGTTAGCTCTGGTTCCAATGCAAGCATGTTTAGATTCAGTGACACAGTATAGCTTGTATCTGCTCTACTCTTCCTGGTTACAAAAGCAATATTAAAAAGCTCCAGACTTTGTTTCATCCCCACTTGCCCTTTTTATCCTATGCTTCTCCTAAATAACTTTCAGTTGATTATGGTCAAGGCCCCAGAATTCTGTGATTCTGTGGCTGTGGAATTTTCCACAGAATGGTTAAGTTTTATTCAAATATATAGTTTTTCCATAGTGTCTAGCTTTTTTACCCATATCGTTTATTCTGAAGAACCTCCTCTATGTGCGGCATGTGTTGTCATCAGTGACATCACATCATATTTTAGCCAGTGGCTGAACTGCAGTCTGCCACAGAAATGAATAAATCATGCTGCAG
The DNA here is from genome assembly GCA_016271365.2 of Neoceratodus forsteri. Taxonomy (NCBI): domain Eukaryota; kingdom Metazoa; phylum Chordata; order Ceratodontiformes; family Ceratodontidae; genus Neoceratodus; species Neoceratodus forsteri. The sequence continues at coordinate 730,216,058 of CM057455.1, forward strand.
AAATAAAAAAAAGTTGCCGCAGAAGTCTAGGAAGCCCTGCCACAGAAATGAGGATAAAGTGCTGCAGGGCACTATGGGCCCTGATTATGGTGCTTCACACATCTACTCTTTAACGTCACACTACATTAAGGCTGCAGCTCCTGTACTCAACTAGAGGACCAATATCTCTGGGAATACCAATAAGGGTCATCAGCTCCCTAACAATGAGTTGGGTCAACACACTACTGTAGGATGATACAAACAGAATGCACGATGTTCAGATGTGCTGGCGACCTAAACCTCTATAATGCATACCAAGGGTAGCAAGGGTTACAAATAACAAGTAGGGATTAAACAAGTCCAGAACATTATTCTTTTATTTTATGTTACTTAAAATATATTTTTATTTTACCAGGTAAATAAGTAGAGCCCAGGAGGCTCATTTCCAGTTGTTACCTGGGGGAAGCAGGGTGGGTATAGGGAGAGTATGCACAAATGGTAGAGATTTACAGGATTAACATATGGAGCTGAGCCACGCAGAGCAAAGTGGAGAAAAGATGTGCTGCATCAATAAAACTAAATCTTCCTGTATTTGCACCTAACAAGACTACTCCTCAGCTGATTTTTTTTTACCTCACAGGATGAAGATAAAGTGATTTTTAGAGTGATACCTAAAGACCTATCCATTTAACCCAGTAATCCTGCAGCACTAAATTCAAACTTCCGGCAGTCACTGAAGCCCTATGACTGTTGTTGTCTATGACAGCAGCTGTGGGAGCTTATGGGATAAAAATACAGTCAAGATGGTGGCCCAGTTTTAGCAGGGTCAACTAGAGAAAACATTACATTTTTGACATTAAGCCTACTAGTAAAAATGTTCAAAGCTAGAAACGCTGTAGGATCTCGGGTTAATTAATTTTTCTGTGCCTTTTGTCCTGACTAATTCAGACACTAACAGCATTCTTAGCATCCAGAGACTAGGCCACTGAGATTAATGAAAGATAACTATTCCCTGCTTCCACCACCACGACCACCACCACCACTCCCCCATTCCTTAATGCTATTATAAAATACAGTATGGCAATTCATAAACATTACTGAAAAATAAAACTAAAATAATAAACTCATACACTGCTCCTCCATGCATACAATCCTCCTTCAATCAGTGGTAGGATACATGCTTCACTGAGTTGAATTCCAGTCAGTTATAACCCAGGAAGCTTTTTACCATGCTTATCTTTTTTACCAGTCACACTGACTTTAAATTGTCTGTTGGAAGCTGAGAAACTTACTGCAAAGAACAAACTACAACTCCATTTAGGACCTGGAAACCTGATTAAGGCATAATACTGCAGAGCACTAGGTAAGAAGAGGAGCTACACTTTCTACAAAAAGTTTTATTTTTATTTTTCCTTGTTGGCATTAAGCAGAGAATTGCAGGATTCCATTAAACGTGTAGTAATTTTATAACCAGACGGAGTGAGATACAACTGAATTTGCTTGAGTGCTGGGGTTGAGACCTAGGATTTGGAAGGATATTTTTGTAACATTTTAAGTGTCCTGCTGGCTGAGAAGTTAAGTTTTTATCCCTGGTTTCACTGAAAGATTTTGTGTATTGGAATCAGACATAGCAGTCTGCCTGCATTAAAAGGCCTGCTTACATCACAGGTGTCACTAGTCAATCAATTGGCTCTGGGTGGGGTTTCATCACTGTGCTTGTCTTAGGTATCCTTCACAGTTAGAAGCCAGTCACACTGACTTTAAATTGTCTGTTGGAAGCTGAGAAACTTACTGCAAAGAACAAACTACAACTCCATTTAGGACCTGGAAACCTGATTAAGGCATAATACTGCAGAGCACTAGGTAAGAAGGGGAGGTACACTTTCTACAAAAAGTTTTATTTTTATTTTTCCTTATTGGCATTAAGCAGAGAATTGCAGGATTCTATTAAACGTGTAGTAATTTTATAACCAGACGGAGTGAGATACAACTGAATTTGCTTGAGTGCTGGGCTTGAGATCTAGGATTTGGAAGGATATTTTTTGTAACATTTTAAGTGTCCTGCTGGCTGAGAAGTTTTTTATCCCTGGTTTCACTGAAAGGTTTTGTGTATTGGAATCAGACATAGCAGTCTGCCTGCATTGAAAGGCCTGCTTACATCACAGGTGTCACTAGTCAATCAATTGGCTCTGGGTGGGGTTTCATCACTGTGCTTGTCTTAGGCATCCTTCACAGTTAGAAGCCAGTCACACTGACTTTAAATTGTCTGTTGGAAGAATATATATATATATATATATATATATATATATGTATATAATTACATATTGTATATAATAAGGGAGCCGGACATGTAGGGAGTGGTGCAATGCATTGGCTGTGGGGCAGCAGTTTTCCGGGAGACATTCTGGAAACTGCATTGCTGTCCTATTTGTAGGCAACTGTCAGCTCTGAGAGAGGAGGTTGCCCACCTCCAGGCTGAACTAGCAAGGACTCAAGGAGGCCTCCCTCCCAAAGAGCACCACTGCCACAACCACTGAGTCAGAGGTTTCGGAGTATGAAGAGCAGTTGGACCACAGTGGGTTCTGGGAGGGTGCGGGTGGTGGACCAGAGATGAAGCCCCCCAGTTGTACCGCTACACAAATCATATGCCATTCTGGCAGAGCAAGGTTCCTCTATGATGGCACCCTCAGTGGAGACCCAGAAGATTGCTGAGGACATCCACAAGGGAGACCCACAAAAGGGTGGCAAGGGACACCACAGGGGAAGGAAACAGCTACTGATAGGGGACCCAATTGTTAGGGGGGTAGAACTGGGAAGGGAGAGGAGGAAGTAGCTGCCTGCCTGTCATGGCTTGAGGGACAAGAAGCGAATCCTCACAATTGCAGAAGCAGCATCACAGGAGAGAAAACTAGATATCATTGTCCACCTTGGGACAAATTACCTAGCTAGGCATGGGATCAGTGAAGTGCAGAATGAATTTGTGGAGTTGGGGAGGGGCCTCAGATGGGTAGCAAGCACAGTAACCTTCTCAGAGGTGCTACCAGTCCATGGCAGGAGTGAGGCTAGGGTACTACACACCATGTAGTTTAATGAATGGTTGCAAAACTGGTGCAGAGCACAGGGCTTTGGCTTCATTGGGGACTGGGGGTCCACCTGGAGAGATAAAGGTCTATACTGGTATGACGGTCTGCATTTGTCCACAAAGGGGACCAAGCTCCTAGGTGACAGGTTTAAATGCTTCCTTGGCAAGCTTTTAAACTAGATAAGGGGAGAGGTACTCATAAAAGACTGGAAAAGTCAAGCCTCCCCCCACAAAACATGGCAGGTAGTAGGGTAAACACTGAGGTACAGAACTCAACACAGGGCAGGACGGGGGGTGAATGGTAAAATAGATAAGAGCAGGGTTGGGGGAAAAAAGAATAAAGCCAACATTAAATGGAGGGCAATGACTACCAATGCCCGTTGTCTGGGAAACAAGCTTTCTGAGCTAGTAGCTTTGATGGAAGATGAACAATTGGATAGTTTGGCAGTCACAGAAACATGGTACACTGAGAACCATGACTGGGATGTCAACATACCAGGGTACACAATCTACAGAAGGGACAGGGAAGGTAAAAGAGGAGGTGGAGTAGCTCTGTACATAAGGGAAGGGATCAAAGCTACAGAACTAAAAAGGAAAGGGGGAGGACAAGAGGCACTCTGGGTCACCTTGAAGATGGGGAATGGCATCGCAATCCGCACAGGGGTTGTATACAGACCCCCATCTCAAGGGGAGGAAATGGACAAGTAAATGATAGAGGACATTCTCAAAATGGCTGAAAAGGGGGAGATACTGTTGATGGGGGACCTGAATATGCCAGGTGTTAACTGGAGGACATGTACTGCAGCCACATCCAAGAGCAGGGTCATTCTCGATGCCCTGCAGGGGCAGACCTAGACAGCTAGTGCTGGAACCCACTCGGGAGGAGCAATATAGACCTGGTACTCTCAAATGGAGAGAGGATCACAAATTTAGAAGTCAGTAGACATCTGGGAACAAGCGACCACTGCACAGTGTGCTTCGATGAGCACAACCATGGAGATAAGCCATACAAAAACAAGGATACTGGACTTTAAAAGAGCTGACTTTGGCAAAATGGGTGAACACCTGAAGAATGCACTAGCAAATGGCCAAATAGGAGGGGTGGAAGAACAATGGAGAAAAATCAAAACTGCCATCATAGAGGCAACAAGTCTTTGTGTAAAGCAAATAAATTAAACAAAGTGGAGTAAAAAACCACTATGGTTCTCAAAAGAGGTGGCAGGGAAGGTTAAGGAGAAAAAGGCTGCATTCAAAAAGTATAAGGAATCACAGAAGGAGCACAACAGGGAACTGTATCAATTAAAGCAGAAAGAAGTAGGAAAGGCAGTCAGAATAGCAAAGGCACAAACTGAGGAAAAAATAGCCAACTCGGTTAAAAAGGGGGATAAAACCTTTTATAGGTATATTAGGGAGCATAGAAAGGTTAAGAGAGGGATAGTGAAGATTAATAAAGGAGAGGGGAGGTGGGCAGAGGAAGGCAGTGACAAGGCAGAGATACTGAATGAATACTTTTGCTCAGTATTCACAAAAGAAGATGAGGAGCAGTTACCTAAACCAGACAATAGAAGCACTCTGGGTAGGGAGGTTAACATCAGTCCATTCACAGAAGAAAGAGTCCTGAAAGAACTCCTAAAACTCAAGGTGGACAAAGCAATGGGGCCTGATGGGATTCACCCCAGAATCCTAAAAGAACTAAGGGGGTACCTAGTGACATCACTGACCACACTTTTTAACAAATCATGGCAGGATGGGGTGGTACCTGAGGACTGGAGGGGGGAAGATGTGATTCCCTTCACAAAAGTGGGAGTAAGGCAGAAGACGAAACTACAGACTTGTAAGTTTGACCTCAGTGGTAGGAAAATGATGGAATCACTTCTGAAAGAAAGAATTGTTGAGTACCTAGAGGCCAGCGGGGCACAGGACCCAAAGCAGCATGGATTTACAGCAGGAAGGTCATGTCAGACTAATCTAATTGATTTCTTTTACTGGGTGACCAAAGTAATAGACCATGGAGGGGCTGTGGATATGGCCTACCTAGACTTTAGCAAGGCATTTGACACAGTCCCACACAAGATTAATAATCAAGTTAGCCAGCCTGGGAGTGGGTCCCAGGGTGGTAGCCTGGGTAGAGAACTGGCTGCACAATAGGACACAGAAGGTAATAGTGAATGGAACACATTATGAAGAAAGGGGGGTTACTAGTGGAGTACCTCAGGGCTCAGTACTGGGTCCAATCCTCTTTAACATCTTTATAAGTGACATTGCAGTTGATCTGGAGGGAAAGGTATGCTTCTTTGCAGATGACACAAAGATCTGTAATAGAGTTGATACACGGGGGGGGGTAGAAAGGATGAGTAGGGACTTGGTAAGGTTGGAGGAATGGTCAGACATATGGCAACTTAGATTCAATGGAAAGAAGTGCAAAGTAATGCACCTGGGAAACAAAAACCCAGGAGAAGAGTACACAATAGCAGGGGAGGTACTAACAACAACAAAAATGGAAAGGGATCTGGGGTAGTCATATCAGATGACCTAAAGGTGGGTAAGCAATGTGAAAAGTCAGTAAGGAGAGCCAGGGGATGCTGGGATGCATAGGAAGGGCATCACAAGTAGAAAAAGGAAGTGGTTATCCTCTATACAGACAGTTGGTGAGACCCCATCTGGAGTACTGTGTGCAGTTTTGGAGACCTCATCTACGCAAGGACATAGACAGGATGGAAGCAGTCCAGAGGAGGGCACCAAAATGGTGCAGGGTCTACATCAGAAACCATATGAAGAGAGACTGAGAGGCTTAATATGTATACCCTTGATGAAAGGAGGGACAGGGGACATGATAGAAACATTCAAGTACCTCAAGGGAATCAACAAAGTCCAGGAGGGTAGCATCTTTCAGAAAAAGAGATGTGTAAGATCAAGGGGGCACAGTTTAAAGATAGAGAGGGGACGGCTCAGGGGTAATGTGAGGAAATTCTTTTTCATGGAGACAGTGGTGGACACATGGAACAGCCTTCCTGAGGAGGTCGTTGGGTCTAAAACAGTGGGAGAATTCAAACATGCATGGGAAAGACACAAAGCAATTATAGTGGGGGGTTGCAGGAAGCAGGCTGTTGGTTAACTAGAATCTGCAGCTTATCCAGTAGGTAGGGAAATGGGCAGACTGGGTGGGCCAAGTGGTCCTTATCTGCCGTCAAAGTCTATGTTTCATCTTGTCTTATACCCACATTCTTCACACCATCTGCCTTGTATAACTGTATTTAGCTGTACATCTAGTCTAGTAGTTTCCAATCTAATGCCTAACTCCTGTATTCTCCAGTGTTATTTCTAAGAGCTGCTGCACCATTAATGAATTGATTCAATGTCATTTGTTAATGTTTTAAAATTAAGACACACAGAGCTGGAGGTGGGCATGCTGTACTGTCAGTAGTGTCCTCTTTCAAATGAAGCCTTAAAATTAGGAGTCTCCTGCTTGTCTGTGGTAGTTGTCAAGTCTGAAGTTAAGGATACCCCTTACTTTTATCTGAAGGAGTACAGGCTATTCCCAGTGTCCTAGTCAACATTCCTTTTCACAATAAAATATATCCCACTGCAGTTGTCAATAGCTGGGTTTGGGTTACATAATAACATACAAAAATAAGGACAGGAAAACACTGAAAGCCTGTCAAGTCTATCCTGTTCTGTTCTATATTGTGTTCTACTCTGACCCCCCCCCAAGGTGCTCCCCACCTCCTTCCAATAACTTACTTCTAATCACCCGTTTGAAGTTGTCCCATTGTGTTTTGAACCACGATAGTCCCAGCATTGGCCATGTTGCTGCCCAATCTAGTCTACCAGTCCACCAATGGCTTGATGAAAAAATATTTCCTCATGTATTTTCTGAATTTCCCATCTTCCAGTTTGATGTGGTGTCTGCTGGTTAATGTAGTATTCATCAACTTAAACAGCTCTGTGGACTTCGTCTACTGTAGTTGAACCCCCATTGGTACCTGGTTGGTATAGTTACAGTGTAATGGTGACCAAGGCCACTGTTTTTCGGTTTTTACCGGAAAATCTGCTAAAATTCCAGAATTAGGGCTGCCTGAAGACCGGTTAAAATGAAGATTTCATGGAATCTGTCATTTTCTATCAGATCAGTAAATCTATAAAAAGTGTGTTTTTCTTTTAATTCCTTCCAGTACTATTTTCATTTTGCTTTATTTAATGCTCTGTATATTAAGCCTTCTTTAATTCTGATTATTTATGCACATACTAAAAGAATGATAGCAGAATCCCGGTAAAATCCAGAAATCAGACTCACAATCACCGGTGAAATTCCGGAATCTTAAGTCTTGAAAACGGAATTTAATTGTTTTAATCACCGTAAATCAGTGGCCTTGTGACTTCTCCATTTGCCTGTATAGCAGCACTTCTTTGTCAGCATCCAGTTCATTTATTTGTTTTAGTTCAAATTTATTTTCTCCATTCTTCCTCCTGTCTCTATTTTAAACCACTTTTTGGTCCTTAGGTCCCATTTTGCCACTTTCTTTGCCTGCAATACCCTATCTCTTGCCCTCCCATAGTATCCACCTACCATGACTTGACACCCCCTTTTAAGTTGTCTGCTCCCCTCACTCTTTCCTGCCCTCTTACTCCTTCTGGCTTCCTTTCTAGTCTTTCCATTGTCTACTTCTCCCTTCCTTCTCCCCAGGTCTGAGCAAACGGGTCTGTTTCTGCCTTATGACTTTTCTGTCAGTCGACTGTCATGCAGTGTTACTGCACACTCTGTAAGATGCATTTTGCACTTTCATTTATTTAGAAAATATATTCATAATTGTACTTTATTTTATATACTATCACTGTATTTTACATATTGTCATTGTACTGTATATGTTCTTCATTTTGTTTTGGGTAATATATCTACTTAATAAATATGATTTTTCATCTCCTCTAGTCATGTTTGCAGTGTAGTCAAATATTGTAATCAATTGTTGCTTTTTACATTTTGCCTGTTTTTTGACTGTATTGGTTGAGTTTTTGTTCTATTTTCTCTGTAACCCCCTCCTCCAAGTCATACCTGGAAATAAACCCTGGGTCAGTGGGCCTCTTCCAGTCACCAACTGACAAAAAAGTAAATAAATCTATAAATCACATAGTGATACATTGATTATGAAAGGCAAGCAACAACTAGATTATATTCTGGTGATTGACTATTTATTTAGAAATTAGTGACTGAGAAAGGCACACTAAGCCATGGCTCCTGCATGTGTGATCCTGGGGAATGATATATGGGAGGATACATCATATACATAAAACCAAATAACAGTATCAATATAGTACACACAAATAAAAGTACTGTAAGTACAAGTGGAAAAAAGGTGATCAAAGCTGATGGTACTATGGTATGTAATGATGACATCCAATGTACAGTTTTGAGTTATGCCTGTTATTAGAGTATCCAAATAACTTTTATGTAGGCTTCTGATACTTTTAATAACTTACATCAGGGGGCATTATGATCAAAAATGAAACTAAGTTTCTTTACTTGTGTAGATAAATTGTGTACAGAATTTTCCCACTGAGCTTTGTCTGAATCAAAGGTACATTTTTTTGGTGTCACATATTTTAAACTGAATCTCTATTTGCAAACAGAACCTTTCTTTACAATTCTTAGTCAGTTGTAGTTTTTAGTTTCATGACTCAGTGTGTCATTAATATGCAGTTTACCCAAACAGTTTAACCAAAGAGCTTCTTTCTGTGGTTCTTAGCTATGGCAACTTTGTATCTTGGTGTATGTTGCATGTCACTGTCAAAAAGCAATATAACTTGGTGGCCCACCAGTGCAGTGGTTGGATTTCCACTTGAGATGCCGATGACCCAGGTTCAGGAATGGACCCAAGAGTCAGCGGACTGGCCAGAGGGAGAAGGATCAAGCATCCTGTGGACTGCTCTCCTTGTCCAAGGGAGGGGAGGAGAGTCCAGTGCCTCTGGACCCTTGGTGGAGGCTGGGGGCTACCATTAGTAGCTGGCACCATCACCTTAGGGGGTGGGGTGGATGCTGGATGTCATTGCATGTCCCCACCACCAGGATCAAACAAGCATCAAAGATGGCCCCCCCAGCATGATGACCTGCCCTGATGTCATGTCCACTGCCTTCTGATGTCCACCAGGGGGTCCTGCTCCCATGACCCTGACCCAGGAGTAAGCCAGGGCTTACCTACAGCATCCATTGACATGGAGAGTTCTCCTGGCAGCTCTGCCTGGGGGTATGCTTGGGCATGGGGGAACGACTTGTGGGATGGGTCTGACTGCCAAACGGAGGATTGGGGGCTCCAGAACAAAAAAAAATCAATATAACTTAAATAGTACCACAAACTGAATGCAGATCTGAGTATGCCATATATGCAGCAAGGGCAAGAAAATATTTGGGGAACAAAGAAACCTCGGCTACTCATAATAAACTCCAATTAAAATCTCCAGACCTTGGAGCGGTTAAATAGCCATTTACTGGAATGTACAGAACCACTGGAGTAGCACCCCCACTCATGCATATGTCAATGTTTCATATCACTCTAGCACTTTATTTAAGACATAAACATCCTACACACCATCACATTATATAGTGCAAAATATGCAAATGTGCAATTAGGTATTAAAGTGCTAATGTGATATAAAAAGTAAATACATAAAGTGTTTGTAAATGTAAAATTCTTACATAAGGTGCATAATTATCAATGTGCAACATTCATGTCACTATTATGTAGAGAAATAAGTCCATGCACAGTTTTATAGGTATTGTAAGAATGGGGGGGAGGGTGTATAGGGATTGAAGGGAAAGGTCAGAAAACATATAAGGAGTGCCAGCTGGAAGAAAGCTATGTATTTTTTTAGATTGCACTACCAGTTTAATATCTAATTTCACATTTGCATATTTTGCACTATATAATCTGATGGCATGTAGCATGCTTATGTCTTGAAAAAGTGTCAGAGTGATGTAAAATGTTGATGCATGCACAAGTGGGGATGCTACTCCGGTGGTTTTTGTACTTTCAATAAATGACTAACTGCTTCACGGTCTGGGTGGTTTTATTTGGAGTTTTGGATGTGTAGCCAAGATTTTGTTATATGTATTCCGGACTTCAGCTGCTTTTTCTTGCTCCCCATCCCAGTGTGTGCTGATAGCTGCCATTCTATTTGTTGTGCAAAATATCTGGGGATGCTGTGACAGCACATTATAGCACAACCATGAAACTATAAATACTTTATTATCCAAACATTGCTGATGCTTTGAATAGCTATACTATTGCTATTAGATAAATAGGCATTTACTGGTTTTGTGCATATATGTATATTAATTTTTATTGTTTTTATCTTGTATGTACATTTTGTATTATTTATATTCTATTTTATGAAGTTATGCTTTGTGATTTTACTAAGTTTAGGTAATGTCAAAATCCTGGATTGAGCCTGAAAATAGGTCCTCAGCCTTGTGTGCTTACAAGGTTATCAAAAACTTAAATAAAATTAAAGCTGCAATGTATTATCCTATACAAGCAATTCCTTCCCTGTCCGAAGTCACAAAGTATAAAGGTATCAGCTTTATGCATGTTAATGTTTGTAGCCTCTTAAAGAAACTCATCTCAATACAGGCTTGGGCCATCCACATAGAGCCAGAGGTACTTGTCATATCTGAATGCTGGCTTCATCCATCCACGCCAGACAAAGAGGTCAATATCCCCAACTATCTGTTATTCAGAGCCGATAGACTAACCAGAGGTGGTGTTGTAGCCATCTATGTTAAGGACAAGTTTATGGTTGCTACCCTTAACACTACATCAATTGCCAATGCCTTTGAATGCCTGTCCTTAAAAATCGAAATATCTATACCAATGGCCCTCTGTGTCATAGGATGTTATAGACCCCTGTCCTTGGGGTCACAGCTCCTGTCCCACCTATCATCTACTATGAGTACCAACACAATGGAAACAATTATACTAGGGGACCTTAACTACGACTGGCTGTCAAGCACATCTCTTCCACTTAAATCCTTCTATGACTCTCATGGGCTCACTCTACTTATTAATGAACCTACGCATATCAATAAGAAAAACCCTATGAAAAGTACACTATTAGATGTACCTCTAGTAAGCAAGCCCCATTTCTTCTCCCATGCTGGGATCTTTTCTACCGATGTTAGTGACCTTTGCTTTATTGCTGCCATAAGAGCAGTCCCTAAACCAACAGCCTCAGCAAAGTTCTCTACCAAAAGATCAAAATGGAATTTTGACCCGCTTGCATATATCAATGACCTGAAAGCCTGCCTGCTTTGGCAGATCTTTTATTTAGCTAAATCAGTAGAAACAGTATATGCCATTTTCCACAAAATTGTATCCATCACTCTTAACACCCAGGCATCCTTAGTCAAAACCTGCATAAAGGCTAGAAAGTGCCGTTGGTTTACAGCAGACATAAAGGCAGCACTATTAAAAAGAGACAAGCTCTGGAAGCTAGCATGCAAATCCCACAAAGCCAAAGACTGGCATCTTTTCAGAACAGCCATAAACCACTGTACAAAGCTAATTCGGGAAACCAAGTCTAACTTCTATCGCTCTGAACTCAGCACTACCTCCAACTGCCCTACCAAGTTCTGGTCTACAATAAAAGAACTTTCTGATAATACCACAGAAAATACTCTCCCCTCAAAAATTATTTCTGACAATGTAACTATCAACAGCAATAAAGAGGTACGACAAGCCCTCAACAATCACTTTGCTACTACAGGGCTAGCTTTTGATAACTCACCTGCATGCAACCTATGTGCCCAGCTTACCACGCAACCTACAACTACAGGCCCATCTCCCTTCTCCCGGTACTATCAAAACTTCTGGAAAAAATCGTGAATGCCCAGCTGAAATATTTCATAGTTGATACTAACCTGCTAAACCCAATGCAATCTGGTTTCAGAACTGAACATAGTACAAATACGGCCCTGGCCAAGGTGACAAATGACTGGCAATGCGAGCTAGAAAACCAAAAAAATTGTCTGTGCCGTCTTTCTAAACCTAAGTAAGGCCTTCGACACTGTCGACCACAACATCCTTCTTTCTTCATTAAAAGCTATTGGTCTAGATTCTACCTCCTTGCATTGGTTCCACAACTACCTTTCTGATAGGCACCAACAGGTCAAAGCTGAAGGTGAACTCTCCCCCTCAAATCTGTTAAAAAGAGGCGTCCCACAGGGATCCATCCTGGGGCTACTCCTATTTGCCATCTACATCAACAATATAGACTCAAGCATCAATGAGGTGAAAATTCATCTGTTCACAGATGATACAGTGATCTACCTAAGCCGTACAACTCCTGAAACTGCCTGTAGCGACCTGCAAGCTGACTTCAACATATTTCAATACCAGCTCCTTAGTAAAAAATTGCTACTTAACGTCAAAAAGACAAAGGCAATGCTATTTTCACCTATTAACCATGCAGCCTACTCTGCTCTACCCCCATCACCACCCTCCTAGGAGAAACCCTGGAATTTGTGCCTAAATTCATATACCTGGGGGTCTGGCAAGACTTCAAACTCTACTTTGCAGACCACCTAAAGCAAATAGACAGGTAAAGCAAATAGGATGCTGGGATGCATAGGCAGGGGCATCACCAGCAGGAAAAGGGAGGTCATAATTCCACTATACAAGACACTAGTGAGGCCGCACCCGGAGTACACTGTGCAGTTCTGGAGACCTTACCTATGTAAGGATGTAGACAGGGTAGAGAAGGTTCAGAGGAGGGCAACAAAGATGGTGCATGGATTGCATCACAAGTCCTATGAGGACAGGTTGAAGGCACTAGAACATGTACTCCCTGGAGGAGAGGAGGGAGAGAGAGGATATGATAGAGACATACAAGTATCTTACAGGAGGAACGGGTGCAGGAATGCACTATTTTAGCGAAAAGATGTTCCAGGACTAGAGGGCATGGGATAAAGTTGGAGGAGGATGATTCAGAGAAGCGTGAGAAGGAATTTCTTCACAGAACGGGTGGTGGACAAGTGGAACACCCTGCCAGAGGAAGTGGTGGGGGCTGAAACAATCACGGGATTTAAGAATGCATGGGATAGACATAAAGGAATTCTGGAGGTCAGAGGTAAGGGCCAACAGACTTCCTGGAAAACATAAACTGAACTTACAAACTTAAATGGGCAGACTGGGTGGGCCATAGGCCCTTACCTGCCGACACTATCTATGTATGTATCTATGTACCTAGAGGATTTGTTAAAAAAAACTGAGGCAGAGACTAGGTCTCTTCTTCAGGATAAACCATCTACTAACTACAGAGGCCAAGAGACAGCTAGTTCAGTCTACGTTATTTTCCCTAATTGATTACGCCGACTTTATATATAGCCAATGTGCTACTTTATACCTTGGTAAATTGGACATACTTTGCCACAGAGCTCTGTGCTTCATCACTGTTCTCCCCTTCTCCACCCATCAGTGCTCTTTATATACAGCCATAGGTTGGACCTCCCTACACTACAGATGAAATAAAAAGGCAGCTCTCTGGACATACAGAGCTATCACTGGCAAACTTCCACAGTACATTGTTAATTGCCTGACTCTCAATATGCCTGGAACCTATGCCCTAAGAAGCTGTTCACTGATTTCTCTGAAAGTGCCCAAAGCCCTAACGCATTTTGGGAGAGCTGCCATAGGATTCGTTCTACCGTCACTCTGGAATGTGCTACAGAAATCACTGAAACTAAGGACTCCTGTTAGTATTACTGTGTTTAAGTCCTTATACTCAAAATACATTACAGAAGCCTGCAACTGCTACCAATGATCCTAGCTTACTTACACCCACCTTCCACATCCTCCCTGCTTTTCCCATCCTCCTTCCTTCTTGTATCAGTGCATAACTTGTCCCTGAGCCACCTACTTATCTACTGCCCTAAATCTCACCCTCCCTCACCCACCTATTCCCTGTACACCCACAGCATCTCATTCCTTCGCTCCTAGTATTATCCCAGTTCCAGACCCCCCCCCCACTGGCTGCCCACTTCTCCTGACACGTCTCCCCCTTGATACACCTGTTTTTTTTTTAAACTGACTGTGTATGTCTCTTAAATGGTAGCATCCACTTCAACTAATCTCTTTACTGGACTATTATGCCTTTACCTTTCAGGAATACTAAACCATGTATGTTGTTGTATCTGGTATAAATTTTTACTGACTTGCTACCCTATTGTTATGTATACCCTTACCGACTGTCTTTTACCTGAACCAAAATGTATTTTTACTTATCCTGTCTATTGCAGGCCTACCTGTACTGTTGCACTCTTGCATCTACTGTCTATTTGTCTGTATATAAATGCGTTGTTACTTGACTTGTGTAATGCAGGTTCACCTTGTAAATGAGCTTGCTCAATGGTGTTCACATGGATAAATAAAGAATTTGACTGATTGATTGTTTGATTATGTTACTTTTTAGTATACTGGAGCCTATTAATGTATCATATAAAATGGTATACAAAATATTACTGTCTTCACCTATCCAGATAAATATATCACACTGCAACAAATAATGTACCCCCGTATATATGCAGTGTGTGTGTATATATATATATATATATATATATAAAACAAAGAAGAAAAATTTCTCTCAGTCTTGCTTCATGCTGTCATTGGACTGCTGCTAGATCCTATGTGGCCCTGCTACTAAACATTTTCCTTGTACTAATATATTTCAGTACTCTTCGATATTTCCCACCCCACAATACATACCCTTTAGGCTTTCTTGATGAAATGTCAACAGGAGGTCCTGGTGGGGGCATATCCATTGGAAACATGTCCACCCACATCTGTACATGTCCCTGAGGAAAATAAACAAATAATTACATAAATGTGTTGTTGTAGTGACCACGCTTGATGTTTTGTAATTGGAAGATTGAAATATCTAGGTCTCCTCTAACATATGTCTCTTATTTATGTCCTTAAAAAATGCAAACCCCACTGCTTTTGTTAGTGATGTGGGTGATATCAATTGAAAAAGGTTAAGTTTTAAATGGATGTTGATTTGGCTGGGGACTATTTTCTCAGCCAACCTTTAGCAATGTAGAGTAAACACACTTCACAAATAAAGGCTTGAGTAGAAGGTTGCCATTTGCCCTGGGTTAGTGCTGTTTTGATAACTATTTTTTATCAACAGGACCAGACAGGAAAGAAAGGTCATGTGCTCTGCACAATTTCTTCTTGAACAGAAAATAAAATCATGTGAATCAGTAGTAAATCTTTCATTGCTGCCACAAAGACTAATTATTATAAACCAAAACTGATGGGGTTTTTATGTTCATCTAAATAGTACTGGTTCAGAATAAATGATCTCGTTGAAACATAAACCTTGAAGGCAGAAGACCAATAGCACATTGAGTTTGCCCATATTATAACTACCTCTCTTGACTTTGTGTCCAGGGGATTATCCCCCTTCTTCCCTCTCCAGCATCTCTACATGCATTAATTCCCTACTGTGAGTTCCTTTACTCTGTCCCAGTCATGTTTGAACATATTAAGGGTACCTGCCACACCACTTCTGCTGGCAATCTTTTTCATGACTCCACCACTTTCTCAGGAACACATTGCTTATGCATTTACCACCCAGTAACCTACGACCTTGTTCCCTTATCACTGCATCCCTATTTTTAACAAACAGGTATTCACTTTTCACTTAATTCATACCCTTTAGAAACATATAGATCTCTAACATGTACTCCCTCTCTCTTTGGGCCTCCAGTGAGTACAAGTTCAATGCTCTGCCCTTCTGGGCCTGGATAAGTTTGGTGACCCTTTAATTTCTGACATAGGCTGTCTATGCCCTTACTCAGGTGAAGGCTTCAGAACTGACAACAGTATCCCAGGTGAGGCCTCACCAGTGATGTGAATACGGGCAGTGTCACCTCCCTTCTCTTGATGTCAAATCCCTCCAAATGGACCCCAGCATTCTTGATGCCTTAGTGCAGGCCTTATTGCACTAGCTGGTGCTCTTAAGAGAGTCCCTGATAATGAGAGCCAGATCCCTCTCCTTGGATCTAGTAGCCAGCCTACTTGTATCCAGTCCCCCATGTATGGGTTATTTTTCCCTAAATTCCTCATCTTGCATTTCTTAAAGCATAATGTCAAGTGTCAAATCTCTGACCACCTTTCCAGTTTTTCCAGATTCCTTTGAAGTGCCCTCACTCTTTCCTTACTATCCACCCCGCCACAAAACTTTGTGTCTTCAGCAAGAGATGCATGATGCCCTGAATACCTTTGCCACTAATAAACATCTTGAATAGGATAGGTTCCAGGGCTTGACTTCTGTGGTACCCCACTTATGGTCCCTCCCAGTCCCCAGATTTGATTGAAATGGTCAAAAATAGTAGAAGACCTTAGAGGTAACTTACTTTATTTGGCCTTGCAGGTGATTTGTTTGCTTAGGCCTCACATACAACAGATATAATGGATTTGGAATTGGTCACATAAACAACGTGATGAAATAAGGCCAAATGTTGTTCCAGTCAAAAGGAATTTATGTAACAGTAATTAATATAATTTATAAAGTCAACTATTATCTATCTATCTTTCTATCTGTCTTTCTGTCTATATCTAGCTATCTATCTATCTATCCATCCATTCATGCATGCATCCATCCATCCATCAATCCACCTACCTATCTTGCTAGTTACATGTATTTTAATATATTTTTCTCTTGGTTCATATAGTTGACAAGTATCACGATGAAGCTTGGATAAGCAAAACTTAGAAAAGGCTGTTGACTGATTTAGCAGGTTTGTCTCTTTAAAAAGCACACTTAAAAGGAAGTTGGAAACCCTTACATGTCAGCCTTTGAGAATGCCAATTGCGAAACGCATCAGGTGATGTGGGTGTGTCCCTCAGCCTTGCTGCAGAAGCTTCTTGCCGGCCTGTCTGCAGGCCTGTTTCATTTTATGCCTGGACATTTATGGACAATGTGTGGACATTCTGTGGACTTTTTTGGATATTGTGAATCTTTTGGATATCCTTATGTGTGGTTGCCAAACGTGAGTTTTTTTTTGCTTGATGTGATATGCACAATAATAAATTCATCACATAAAAAAATCAGTACTCTGGGCCTACTATTTTGAACATCGGTTTGGAGCACACACTAATTGAAGTGGTTCCTTTCAAGCAGGTGATGTTCCTTTCTACATTGTTTTTAATTATTTGTTAGCACGGAAACTCCGCCCCTTCTCAGCTGACTGACAGCTGGGCAGTTTCAATAAAACAGCCTCTTTATAGGGCTGCTGGCTCCTAAGAGCACATTTTTCATGAATACTTAGCTCAGGTATGAGCTCTCTTTGAATAGAGATACTAAGATAGAAGAAACGATCCTGTTTACTTAAATTCTGCACAGTATTCATTCTTTACCTATTTTCTCTTATTTATAAGCTGCTACACAAAATCCCTGCATGCAGCCAATACACCTGATGGCTGAAATTTCAAGCCATTGGGAAAGATTTAATTTGCTGCATTACTTTTGTGTAGGCAACAAATTACCCAGTTCAGCCTTTCTGTCATGCTGTGAGAGTTCTCTTCTTAACACTGGAGAATCCCTCTCTATCTAATTGTTGTTTATACTATGCACAAGTCAGGGAAAGTGACCACTTTCACGACTTAGCTGCACCATGAGGATCACTTGACTGTTAAACAGTTTCTACCTCGTCCTGCAGTGTTTCGTTAGTGCAGAGTACATAGCACTTGTTGTATGCAGTGAGAAGAGTTGGCTAAAAGTATTGTGATTGGTTGACCATCCATGGCACTCCAGACATTACATCATCGGTTTTAGCCCACCTGATAGGCTAGTTGATGCACATGACTCTAGGATCAAATTTCTAGTATATCCAGGTCCCAGAAACCTCTGCTCTTTAGTTCATATCGTGCATCTGATCAGGCTACTATCATAATAGGATTCTCTGCTGCTTCTCTGTTTAGGAAGGTAGGCCTCTTTCATATTCAGCTACTTGATCTACTGTTTTTTAGAGAGGAAATACAATACATGCAGTCGTGTTTTTGTTTAAAAAAATGAAATTACAAAGTGTAAATGCAGACCTGTGTTTTCTTATTTTTAATTTGGGCTGCAGACCCCTGATTATGCTGTTGTTTTTTAGAAAAGTGTATTTTGCTGGTATTTAAAACTCTAAGGGGCACCCTTCTGTCCCCCTACTATTCTGAGAAAGACTAGCACTGGTTTGTAGCTCTGAAATATAATAGAACATGTTTATCTCTCAGTGCTGCTGTGTTATCTGTCCAGCCTTCATTCTTATTGTTTTCCCTATGGTAGAATCGCATACTCATTTTGTTGTTCACTCACCATGGAGCTCTATGGTGTTGTGGTCACGTTTGTCAACTATTGTGCATTTCCCCTGGTACTGTCAGTGGTAGGACTGCATCACAGTGCAGGAGCCCCTGTCTGAGGTCTGAAATGGCCGTTAGATGACTCTCTAGCCTCCTCGCCCTTGTGAGGGCAAAAAACGGAGATTCCACTTGCTTGGCGCTTCTGTCTCCGAGCGCTGGCGAGGGAGAACCACTCCTCACCCCCTCTCGCCTCCTAAGGTGAGCCACAGGCTCCTACAGCCTTTTGCCATTCCCCCCACGTGAAGCACCACGCCAACTCTCATAGGCCTAAGGCCTACCTACGTGGTGCCCCACCCATGCTCGCTCGCAGTCGTGAGCGTCGGGAATGCACCTCCCCTACAGGCACCCAGGAGCACTGCGGTTGCTGACTAAGGGCACAGCCCCTTCTCTTCCTCATGGCACCTCAAGCTGAGCGCCGCTATGAGCATTTCACCACTAGGCAGTTTGGCCACGCCACAGGACCTTTGGGACGCTTCTCCTCCCCCAGCAGCATGGCTGGCCTTAGCTATGCATGCAGGCCACATCCCCCTCCCCCACCTTCAGGGGACAAAATGAGCACTTGAGCCACACCCCACAAATGATCGCAGGCAAATCCGCCTCTGGCCTCCTTTTCCCCTTCCTCTCCTTGCAGGGCCCTGGCCACCAGTTCCAGGCCAAGGCACAACTGGGAGAGTGGGTGTTGGGGGGCCATCTGGCGTCAGCACGCGCATGCTCACACATGCCTAGGATCACGATCAGGGGTCCCCAACAATTAAAAACCTTTCGAATTTTATGCTGTTTTCTGCCTTGAGCTGAGAAATTCTTCTAGGGCCCTGGAATTCAGCCTTAAGTCATTTTACTAATTAAAGCCCAACAACTGAGTTGCTTCTAAAGGGGGCCACGTTATCAAGCGCAGCCCATCATTACCTCCGTATAGTGTCCCTCCTACAGTGACCCTATACACGGAGGTCAGACTACCCAGTCCCATATGGGTTCCTCCCTATAGCAACCCATATGTCTTGTTCTGATATGCTGGTGGTCCCTCTCCATAGCAAATGTCCACTTGTGGGTGCCATGCAGGTCCCTCTCCACAGTGACCCACATGTACAGCCGGCTCATATCACGGCACAGAATGATTAAGGTAACTGATATGGGGCTCCCATATATTGAAAACCTTTGCCACGCAGCCTAACAGGATGCATCCTTTTTCTCTCTCCTTTTGTCTCCCCTCTCACTAGATGGTCAAGGCCAAGAAATGCACTGCCTGCAGCGCTACCCTCCTGCCCCACGCACAGGGCCCCCTATGCGTCGCTTGTCTACATGACGATAATGACATATCACTGGAACACTCAACGGGCATCGGTCCTAATATGCCAGGCTCCAGTCGTTCCACGTGGATGGACCCCGGTGCATTCCTACTCCAGAACCAACAGGCCACTGTGGCTAAGATGGAAAACCAACAGAACTTCATGTTGAAGGTGATGGAGAAGCTGGAATCCCTCACCCAACACAGAACACCTGCTGTGCCACCTCCAGAACCCGACATAATGGGGGGCCCCAACGAGCACCATCTGGATGATGCGGAGCCAGTCCCAGACAACCACAAACTGGACTCAGCAGAGGAAAAGGACATGCTAGATGAGGAGGACAGGCCCGACAGTGATGACGAGGATATGGAGCTGCAGTCCACTCCATCCCTCACCTCCAAGCTATGCTCCTTTGATATGGTCCCAGGCCTTATGAAAATAGTCAAGGCCACTATGGGGTTCGACATTGATGAAAGCAAACCAGAGTCAAAACTGGACCCCATAATCCAACAGAAGCCAACCATTAGGCATACTTTCCCAGTATGCCCTGCCATCGAGGACATCATCAATAAGAAGTGGCATTCCACAGAGCCTAGCAGGATGTCCAACAAAAGGAACTTAGACCGAATGTACCCAGTTCAAGAGGACAAGGCAAGTAACTGGTGCACTACCCTGACCATTGACCCTCAGGTGGTGGCACTCAGTAGGAGAACCATCCTGCCATGTGGGGCCATATCACTAAAAGACCCCACAGACAAAAAGGTGGAGGACATGCTGAAGAAGGCTTTCGAGACTGAAGGAATGGCAGCACGATCATCCACTACCACCATCTACACGGCACAGGCCCAGATATGCTGGCTAGAGGAACTCCTTGAGCAGTCCAACCCAAAGTCAAGAGAGGCGGAACTGATAGAGTGCACCCTTGATGCAGCAAAGTACCTAGCCAACATGGCAGTGGACTCACTAAGACTTAACGCAAGGGCCACGGCCATCACCAACCAGGCTCGACGGGCATTGTGGCTTAAGCTATGGGAGACTGACAATGAGTCCAAGACACTATTACAAAACTTTCCCATGAAAGGGAAACATGTGTTTGGGGAGGGATTGCAGGAGTACCTCAAGCAGAAAGAGGAAGGGAAGGAACTCCTCAAAAACAAGAGTAAACACTCCTACCTACCTTCAGCGAGGTGGAGGTTTTGAGGGGGAAACAAGTCTTACCATTCGTGAAGCGACACCTCATACCCGCCCACTACCTTTCAAAGAAGAGGTAACCACACCCCACACCGAACCCCCTTCACCCACTCCTATCAGTCTTCCTCCTTCCGACCTCGTGGACCACGATTCAGAGGAAGAGGTAGAGGACAATGAGGAAGACAATGACTACTCAGTCAGATCCCCTCGGGAGCAGGTTCGGTGTCCACCTGTGGGACAATGGCTATCACTTTTCAGCCGCCAGTGGTTCCATACCACCACAGACAAATGGGTTCTAGAGGTGGTCTCCAGAGGATACTCGATAGAGTTATCCGATTCACCCCTCACACACAGGTTCATCACCTCCCTGATTGCCACAAGGAAGGCTACGGCCCACCTGGTACAACAAATCCTGTGGGACCTGATCGAGAACAGGGCCATATAGCCTGTTTCCACACAAACAGAAGCTAGGAGTATACTCCACCTTCTTCCTAGCTGCCAAAAAATCAGGTGAGTTCTGCCCAATTTTGGACCTCAAGCACCTCAACAAACATGTTATCTCACAGAGGTTCAAAAAGGACACCTTAAAGTCCATGCTACGCAGTATCCATGTAGGAGATTTTCTGATATCCATAGATCTAAAGGATGCATACCTCCATATCCCAATCAGAGAAAAACACAGGCAATACCTACGATTCCACATCTTAGGTCAGCACTTCCAATACCAGGCCTTTCCCTTCAGCCTTACCTTGGCACCAAGAGTATTCACCAAGGTGTCAGTTGTGCTGGTGGCCAGACTCCGAGAACAAGGTCTCGACACCATCCCTTATCTAGATGATTGGCAGATCAGGGCACACTCCAGAGAGTGCTCCCTCCACCACACCGAACTCACCCTGAGGGCTCTCGAGGAACACGGATGGGTGGAATACCAATCCAAGAGTCATCTGGTCCTGACGCAACAGATAGAATACCTGGGGGCTCAGATCAACACACTACAGGGCTGGGCAAAATCATCCCAGACAAGGGTGAACAACCTCATCAGGTTGTCAAGTCAGCTGCAACAATGACATCACTCCACCATGGGACGCCTAGCCCAACTGCTAGGCTACATGGCATCTCGCATCGACCTGGTACCTTGGGCCAGATGGTACATGTGACCCCTTCAAACCTACATCCTGTCATGGGGGTCACCAAATGAATACAATCTAAAGGTCAGGGTTCCATTGCCAGTACCAGTGAGACAGTCACTGACTTGGTGGACGGTGCATTCCAAACTGAACCAGGGAGTGCCATTGGAGGCATCCTACCAAGCCTCCATAGAGACAGATGCCAGCCTCCTGGGATGAGGTGCCTGCCTAGGAGACAATGACAGCACAGGGCCAATGGACAACCTTAGAGGCCCAGTTGTCGATTAATGTCCTCGAAATGCACGCAGTGTACCATGCTCTGAGAGCCTTCCAGACCTCCATTGCCAGTCAGTTGGTCCTGATAAGCTCCGACAACCAGGTGATGGTGGCATACATTGCCAAGCAAGGAGGCACCAGAAGCAAGGCTATGCTAAGACAGGTATCAATGGTCCTCAACTGGGCACAGTCCCACCTTTCACACCTCAGTGCAGTTAATCTCACCGGCAAACTCAACATTCGCGCAGACTGGCTCAGTCAACAGCAGGTCCACCTGGGGGAGTGGCACATGCACCCAAAACACTTCCATCTGGTCAGAGATACTTGGGGCTGATATCCATGGACCTCATGGCCACAGCGGAAAATGCACAGGTCAAGAGGTATTTCTCGGGGTACAGGGAAAATCAGTCACAAGGGACCGACTCCCTCTCACAACCTTGGTCACAAGATTGGGCGTACGTCTTCCCACCCATTCCCATGTTACCCCAAGTACTGGCCAAGATCAGATCCTCATGGAGGGCCATCATTCTAGTGGCACCCTACTGGCCACGGAGAGCATGGTTTGCAACAGTGCTGTCAATGACATTAGCCAGTCTCCGGTTACCATACCGACCCGACATGTTGACCCAGGGACCGGTACTTCACCCGGCCCCATGGACACTAAAGCTAACAGCCTGGCTCCTGAGAGGAAGAGACTGATGAATGCAGGGTATCACGAGTCAGTGGTCTCCACAATATTACAATCCAGATGATCCTCCACCATGTCTATCTATGATAGACAATGGTCAGTCTTCTCCAGGTGGTGCCAAGCTCAGGACAAGGATCCTGAGCTGGCAGACATGGCCACCATTCTCCTGTTCCTACAACAAGGGGTAGAGAAAGGGCTAGTCCACTCTTCCCTCAGACATCCCTCAGAGTGCAACTCGCAGCCATCGGGGCAACCATTGGCCCCATAGGGAGACACCAACCAGGAGCTCACCCAGACACACTGCGCTTCTTAAGGGCAGTCGAGATAATGAGACCCAGAGTCAGACCATCCGTCACACCATTAGACCTCCCCTTGGTGCTAGATTCCCTCAGCACCACCCCCTTCGATCGGCTAGGAGAGGTAGACCTATTCTGGGCCAGCCTGAAGACCTGCTTCCTGGTTGCAATATGCTCCGCCCGAAGAATCGGGGAACTGGGGGCACTGTCCTGCAAAGAACCCTACACGGTGTTCACCCCACAAGGGGTCCGCCTCCGTATAGTTCTCTCCTTCCAACCAAAGGTCTCCTCCAACTTTCACTGGGAACAACCCATCGAGTTGTCGACTTTTACAGATAACACTCATTTGGGAGACAACCCTGTCCCACACCACCAAGATGTAGGAAATACCCTATCCACCTACATATCCAGAACTCAACCTCTATGCAGAACAGAGAGGTCATTCATTGTCACAAGGGGTCAAAGACGGGGGAAAGCAGCTTCAAAGACAACCATTGCTGCTTGGCCCAAGAGAACCGTTCAGGAGGCTTACAAGGCAAAACAGATGAAGCCACCCTTGGGCATAAAGGCCCATTCTACTATGGCAGTAGCTACCTCCTGGGCAGAAAGGGCTAACATTTCTGCAGAGGACATCTGCAAGGCAGCAACTTGGACATCCATCCACACGTTTGCCAGGCATTACAAACTAGAGCACCTGTACATGCTACAGCCTTCGTTTGCCACACAGGTTCTCTCAGCTGCCAGCTCCTCCTCTCACTACTAGAATACCCTGTCTCCCTCCCATGGGTACACTACTGCTTCTTATCTACCCATGATGTAAGGTCTGGAGTGCCATGGATGGTCAACCAATCACAATGGGTGTTTACTCACCTGGTAAAGGTGATTGTGTTGGCTGACATCCATGGCAATCCAAGACCCTCCAGACACAGTGCTCTAGTAGTGATCAGGCTATAGGGAAGAGGATTTATCTGAAAATAACAGAATCCACATTACAAATGGACATCCAGGATGTCACCCGTTGACCACTTACAGGTCGAGTTTAGATTGTACAAAATAGGAAGTTAAAGGAGGGCCGCAGGCCCATTGCTACATGTCGCCTCACTCTGCATTATTTATACAGGATAGGTACTGTTGTTACTAAGTAGTGACCATGTTACTAACCTTTACTTTCAGCTTGGGAAGATTCAAACTGAATAGCAGGGCTTTCTGGGACCTGGAAATACTAGAAGTTTGATCCTAGAGTCATGTGCATCAACTAGCCTATCAGGTGGGCTAAAACCCATGATGTAATGTCTGGAGTGCCATGGATGTCAACCAACACAATCACCTTTACCAGGTGAGTAAACACCCATTTCTTCTCCCTAACATGAGTGGCTGCATACATAATTATTTTCAAAAGCTGAGAACAGCTTTTTACAGGGGATAGCCTCCTGAAACATTTCATATACCCTAGAGGATTTTCAATAGCGGTAATGAGCATTGGGCATATTTTTTTTAAACACAAATCTAGCACAACAGTGCCATCATATACCACCCTGTCTATTCCTGTTTTTTTTTAATCCCTTTACAGAGGAAAATACAGTACCCCAAAAATAAGGAAAAAGACATTTTTGTCAGCAGGAAAAAGATAGTTCTATCTATACAGGCATAAAGCAAAGGGGTGTGAAAGGAATTTGTAAGAGGGTACAGCACAAGAGAATAGAGATACTATTATGGATGGCCTACCCATGATAGTGGAAATAGATTTAATTAGTGATAGAGATAAGAAAAGTGTTCTACTGCAGCAGACTATAGTGGGATAAGAATATAAGAATGCCTTTCTTAGCCTGGTACTGGACGGGGGGAGGGGGTCAACCTACCACATAGTTTATGACAATGAAGTGCACTTTTCATCTCCTTGCATCACTAATTGTTGCTAGTGTTGGAAAAATCATGCACACTTAGACAAGAAATGTCAAGCTTTTCTGCTGCTATTATTAATTTATTTATTCTCCTGTTTTTACTGCCCCCTTTCCTTCAACCAGGAATGGAACTGGGTGCTGTTATTGCTGTTAGAGCTCATTTTGTCATCAACTTTGGGACCAGTTCACAGTACCATGCATGCTGGACACCACTGGAGCTCTGAGGAAGTTACACTAGAGGAAGCGGGTTGTTCAATTATTGTCAGTGTTTTTTTGTGTCGCACCGTGTGGCCATGTTTTGAATAACAGCAACAAAGGCTAGAAACATAGATTTTGATGTCAGAAAAGGACACTTAGGTTCATCCAGTCTGCCCTTTGTCCTTGCCTGTTCCATCACCACTGGCTCTAGGTGGTCACACGTGTCACTCCCTCCCCCATTCCTCAACCTAATATGCCGCTGTGCCTGCCCTATACATGCTAGTAGCTCCCCATAGTCTTTGTCTCTACTACCTCGTCTGGCAGGCTGTTCCAGTCATCCATCACCCTTTCCGTGAAGAAATATTTCCACACTAAACTTACCCCCTCTTTGCTTTATTGCATGCCCCCTTCTTCTGGTGCCTTCCTTTCTCTGAAATAGACCCTCCACTTGCATCTTGTTCACTCCTATGAGGTACTTACTGTACCTTTCAATCATGTCCACTGTCATGCTCCTGTCTTCCAGGGAGTACATGTTGAGTTCCTGCAGCCTTTCCTCATATGGCTTCCTGTGGAACCCCCTCACATCTTTGATTATGACAATAGGTCTCTTTCCTGCTTGGTGATTATAAGCTCCACTCCTCCCCCCCCCCCGCCTTATATGATGCCCTTTGGTTCTCTAGCTGTCACCCCCTGGAACATTCAAACTAGTTTCCTCAGATCCATTTGCATTTGCTCCACCCCTTCCTGAGTGTTAACCTTGTTGGGCATTTTTGTAACATCTGAAAAGAGACATACCTTATCCTCAAGTTCCTCTGCAAAGTTGCTTATGAAGACATTGAAGTGCTGAACCCTGCGGCACCCCATTATCTTATCGCCTAAGTGTCTACCATTTATCACCACTCTTTGCCTCCTATCCCTTAGCCAGTTTGATATCCAGCTTGTCACTTTCTCCCCAACTCCCAGCCTGCTTAATTTCTTAAATAGCCTCCTGTGCAGCACAGTGTCAAAAGCTCTGCTGAAGTCCATATAGGCCGCATCCACTGCTCTCCCATGATCCACCTCCATGGTAGCCCAGTCAAGGAAATCTATGAAATTAGTTTGACAGGACCTTTCCCCCTGTGAAACCATGCTGCTGAAGGTCCTGCAGCCCTTTTGCCTCTAGGTGCTCCACAAGGCTCTCCTTCAGTAGTGTCTCCATTAACTTCCAAGTCACTGATGTGAGAATAATTGACCTGTAGTTGCTAGCATCCACCCTACAACCGCTTTTATGCAGAGGGACCACATAGGCCTTCCTTCAGGATCCTCTCGACATAGAATGGATTTGTGTCCATCCCCCCCCAACCCCCGGTGCTTACTGCAGCATGCTGGTCCATCCGTTGTCCCACCCTCTACCTTGAAGACCAAGCAGAAGAAATCATTCAGTACTTCTCTATATCTTGCTCTACCTCTGCACAGTACCCCCTGCCCTCCTGATTTTCACTAATCTCCCTTGTCTTCTACTCCCCCACATAAATGAAGACGGTCTTGTCCCTTTTTCTCACCTCCTTAGCTATCCTCTTGTCTGTTAGTACTTTAGCCACCTCACCTTCCTTCCTGTCTCCCTTTGTTTTGCCAGATATACCTCCCTGTCTTCATCCTTCTGGGTCTCCTTATACTTTCTAAAAGCTGTTTTCTTCTCCTTCACTGCCTGCGCCACTGTAGCAGCCTCTTGCTCCTCATTCCCTTGCTTACTTCCTTCAAACAGCGTGCCATTGCCTAGGCTTTGCCCTTCTTAATTTTTCTCAAGTGAGCCTCCACTTCCACTCTGCATTTCTGTCTTTTGAGGCATTCTTTGAAGCAGTTTCCCATTTCTTCAAAATCTGCCCTCCTAAAGTCCAGGACCCTCATCTTAGTGTGTTTTTTTCCCTCTCCAATCCATATGCCTAACCACACAGTACAGTAATCACTTGTACCCAGAGGACTACCTACAGTGATGTCAGCAATGCTTGGAAGCTTGGGTTTACTGCAATAGATATTATGACTCATTTATCCTGAGTTTGGCATCACAGAATGTGAAAACAACTCCAGATAACTGCATTAGCCTGCAAGCAGACAATGGTGAGTGTGATACTTGAATGACTACTTCAGCTTAGTTTTCACAATAGAAAATATAGGGCCACTACCAGTAAGTATAAGTTCAAAGGTAGTGAGAGCTGTGGGTTAGGGATCCAGATAGTTACTAAGGAAAGAAATATGTAAGGTCTACAAGAACTTTTTATGACCAAATCCCCCAGAATAGATGGGCTGCACATGTGGGTCATGAAGGAAAGGAGTCAGTCTGGCAGACCTACTGTGTTTACTGAATTGTTCATTTCTGGAGCAGTGCCAGAAGATTGTAGCATGGCAAATGCAGTTCCCCTATATAAGAGTTGGATATAGATAACTTGCAAATTATAAGTCTGTGAATTTAATGTCAATAATGGGAGAGCTACTGGAATCATCAAAGAACAGATAATGGATAGCCTGGACATAAATGGACTTCTGTAAGGGAATCAGCATGGGTTTATTTATTTATTGATTTATTTCATTTTTATTTACCAAGTGAGTGCACTAGACAATAACAGTTGCCTACTTTCAGGCACAACCTGGGAGAATACAAGACTAACAGTAAAAACAGGGGAGTGACAATTGGTTCAGTAAGAATACAGTGTACAGTACAACAATGGAAAGAAAAAATACTAGCGGCAAGCTGGATTACAGGAACAGGTAAACATTCAGATGGCAAAATATGACCCATATGAAACATAAGTCAGAGTGTACAACTGTATTATATAGCAGAAGTCACATTCATTTTAAAATCATAGAAACAGAAGTAGCATAGAGTAGATTAGAGGAGACCCCCTCTGTGAGGCCAAAGGGTAGGAGAGTTATATGCTTTTTTGAAGGCATTTAGAGATTCACACTGCTGGATCAAAGCAGAGATAGAGTTCCAGATAGTGGGAACAGCGAAGGTGAAAGACAGTTTATCAAAGTTTGTCTTGGTTTTAGGTACATGCAAGGACCCAGGAACATCGGATCTAAGGGGGGTAATGTAGTGCCCCAGAGTAAAGAGACAGCACAAGAAGAAAACGGGGGACTCTTTCCCCAAGTCAGAGAAGTTAAACCTTTTTCTTCTTTCCTCTTTCTTTCAAGAGGGCTCTGTTCGCCCATACCTCTCCTTCATGACTCCTCCATCCTCAACCCCCCCATCCTTTGTCTTATTCATGTTGTTTGGCAATGTGAAGGGGGCCGATGGCCAGAGATCCTTCCTCCCCAGTAATAGAGCATAATCCCCAGGGCTACATCGTGAGACGTCCCCTGCCTGATAAATTGGCTGAGGGAGTAGATAACTGGGCAGTCGATGGCTTAGTAAAGAGGATGAAAGACATGGGGAGCATGGATGTGAAAAAGCATACATGAAGGTGTCCATGGTTCCTTGGTGTCACTTCCCTACAGCTTCAGTCTGGGGCGCTTGGTGGCAGCAGAAGCAGGATCAGTCACGTGGGTGCATGGCTCCCCAATGTGACCTGTCCTCTTATGTTGTTAGAGCTCCAGCTGGTGGGGGAAAGCGGTCATGGGCAGACCAAGTTGTGCAGCAAAGAATAAGTCTGGGGAAAACCATGCCCAGACTTGGTAGTTCTGCCATTCAGCAGCTCCGGCAAACAAAGAAAAGCCGGGTGGTAGCACAGCTCCCCGGCTATCTTCCTGACCCTCCCTAGCAGAAGTGCAAGCCCAGGCAGTTGTGGTGAGTAGGCTGTGGACCCAGTTCTAATG
Source organism: Neoceratodus forsteri (assembly GCA_016271365.2). Classification (NCBI taxonomy): domain Eukaryota; kingdom Metazoa; phylum Chordata; order Ceratodontiformes; family Ceratodontidae; genus Neoceratodus; species Neoceratodus forsteri. Next base: position 730,245,269 of record CM057455.1, read on the forward strand.
TTTCACTCACATACCAGGTGCTGGACAGGGGGTACGGTGGGAAGGCAAGAGAAAGAGGGCTGACCACCCTAAAGAAGAGGGGAAGCCAGGGGCAGTGGGTCTAGTTTCCAAAGAGAAAAAGAAAAGGCCCCAGGTGTGGCTAGAGCTCAAAGAGTTATTTAATTTTATTTCACTAAAAAGATGCTCTAGAAAAAGGCAGACTGAGCTGAGTAACAGCTAGTCCCCAAATAAAATAAAATGGGTACCGCAACTAAAAAGCCCTGGAAAAAAAAAGAGGAAAAGGGAAAAGAAAAGGGTGGGCTTAAAGACCCCTTTGTCTCCTTTGGTGCCTTTTTGTGCCAGGGGCTAGGGTTGGGATCCAAGCCTGCATGTATATTAACAAGAAGTCTGGGCAAGGCCCTTGCTGGTATTCATGATGAAGGTGGGAACAGGCTGGGGAATCTCACAGACCCAAGCATGGGGGTAGTAATTAGTAGTAATATAGGGGTTTGGCTCCACAAGGACAGCTTGATACAAAGAATCCTTATAGGTACAGCATCCTCTGAGATAGGGATGGTCCTATGGCCTTGAGATGCCCACAGAGTTACGTGGCAGTGTTCTGATCCCCTAAATTTAATAGTGCTGTAGTTTACCTGATGTCCCCTAAAGGCTGAACTGTTTGCTCGCAACCTGAGCAGTCTGCCAAAATTTGAACTATTTGCTTACAACCTAAACTGTGTTATTGGATTGCATCCTTGTGTATTTGACATCCAGTTTCACCTTCATTGCCAGAACTATTTTCTTCAGAGCCTGACATTGACCTATGTAGGTCCCCAACCCATCCTCCATCTGTAGCGAAACTGTCTCCAGTGACGTCAACCTGCCTCGAAGTTCCACCACTGGGTTCCAGTATCAGTTCTGTGATGGTAAGTGCTAGAGAGCAGCTAGTTAGGGATCTAGAAACACATCCACTTAGGGACTGTTCTGGCTCAGGCAGGAGGGATCACAGTTAATGTTGTGCATGCCCTTTTCTTATTCTGCTGGCTGTCTGTAAGTATGCGCATACCCATGTCACTCCACAGAGGCTGCCTGAGGGTCAGATCACCAGCAGTCTTTGTTGGAAGGTGACCTGGGTGCTGGGGACCTACCAGTGGTTGTTGCTGTGGATCATCCAGAGAACCAAATACCAACTAGATGTTTTCAGCTTCTTGCCCAGAACCACAGAGGATCACCAAGGTCTTCATTGTCCAGCTAGCAGGGTTTGTCTTTGTGTTCTGCTCATCCAGGGGATGTCCCATTATGGCCTGTTTATAAAAGCACTTTGTGGAGTCAGTTCCCACCTGTTGATCAGCCAACTCATTGCAAAGTCCAAGCTTGGTTTATCCACCATTTGTCATCTTGGCCAAGTGCATGCAGAACTTGGACTAAAAGGGGTTAATCCCCTGTTCTTGGTTTGACCAGCTGTTGGTCCTGATCATATTGTTTTGCTGTTCATTCAATTATCCTGTAGTGTGGTAGAAAATAGTTATTTTGTCATTCTTCTTGTCCCTTAGTAAATAAACATTTTGCATCTTGATCCCTGAGTAAACTTCCTGCCTCTCTTTCCAGGTTCATCTGGCCTATGGAATTGTTAGGGAGTCACAAATCCCATTCCACCGGAACCTTCGGCCCCCTACAGTAAGTGCAATTGCCAGGCTTAAGAAGCATAGACAGGGACATGGGAGACTGCCTAGTAACAACAAAATGGGTGAGACAACCCAGGACAAATTTCCACAAATCTGAATGAGGGAGCCACCCTAACTTAGAGTGTAAATCACGATGGTGCATGTACTTTTTGTAGCCAGGGAAAATCTGCAGACATTGTTATAAGCTACACCCCATTTATGGAGGGTTGTTTTAGTGGCAGATTGATAGACCACCACCCCATACATCAATAAAGGCAGTAATATGCCTCAGGCAATAGCGATACAGGCAGTGGGCATCAAGCAGTCACTGATTTTGTGCAAGAGTCCAAGCTTAGTGTTGACAGGCTTGCATGTGGCTGAGATATGTACTGAAAAGAGTAGGGAGGTGTCAAGTGTCAGCCCCAGATATCTGAATATGGGGACTACATTGAGGCACATTTACAAAGGGAAGATCATGCCAAAATAACTTTTAATTGACGTCTTTCACAAAGGGATGCAGAAAGTGAGCAGGAACCAGGCAGCTGACATCCTAAGCCTTGACTTTAGCAAGTTTAAAGTTTATTTCACCTGGAAGACTCCATTGAGCAGGCTCATTTACAAGTAGGTCCCACGAGGAAAATTTACTGAACATTACAATATAAATATATAATAAACAGAGCGGAAGCAATTAATAAGGCAAGTGTAATAGCTACAGATAAGTACAAAATGACAGACAACAGCACACAATATGATAATAATGCTAAGCAAAGTAACTCATAGTAATGATATATTCTAAGCTGGTAGATGAAAGCACAGAGTCAATATGGGCCAGGAGATGGAATGTAGAAGGAAGGGGAAGGGGGCATGCAAACGGAGAGATCCGAGGGATTTGAGGAAACAATAGGGAGGAGTTACTTGATCAAATTGGAGGGAGGATGAGAAGGAGAGCAAAGCTAGAGGGTCAAAGCTGAGAAACAGGGGCAAATGTCATTTGTATACTTGGCAACAAGGATTTTAAATGCATTTAAGGGGACTAGGTTGGCTAATTTGAGGGATGATTGCAGCTTGTTCCATGCAAGAGGGATAGCGTGACTGATGACAGCTTTATCACAACTGGTGCATAACTTAGGGACTTTGAGCATAATGTATGAAAATTTTCTAAGGGCGAGGGAGCATGAGGTGCAGCGATGCAGGTTTGAGATATACATCAGTAGCTTACAAGGCAAGGCTTTGCATGCCCAAACATAAGTATTTAATAATAATAAAAATAGCAAGGCCTTTGAATGAGTGCCTCATGGATGACTTATTTTACATATAGTGGAAATAGGAGTAGAAAACAAATGAACTAGGTGGATTGGTAACTGGTTGTCAGACAGGCTCCAGAGAGTTGTCCTAAATGGCACATTTTCAGAGGTGAAGAAGGTTATGAGTGGGGTGCTCCAAGTAACAGCACTGTTCAATATGTATATTAGTGTCATGGGGTGGGACTGCACAGTACAGCGAGTCTGTTTGCAGACAGCACAACATTTCAGAAGGGTAGACACTGATGAGGGAAATTAAAATATGGAGAGGCTTGAACACTAATGTGGAGCATGTGAGTTAAAATTAAATGCCTCAGAAAGTGCAAGGTGATCCATATAGACATGAACCCATAGACAGAATATGCAGTACAAGCCGTATCAAACTGTCATACCAATTAGTTGGCATTGCATTGTCTCTTAAAGATGGAAATGCACTGGGAACTCACATATTGTGTTGTTTTCAACATTTTTCCAACTCCAGAGCAACTTCTATTAAAGAAATGTTGCAATTTAACCAGAATGTTTCTGTACTTCTCTAAATGTGCCGATGACATGCATATTGGTTATCCAGTAACCAATCATAAGGATGCAGATACACTGCAAGCAGCATTGGGGAAAACAGAAATATGGGCCGTGGAAAAGAAGTCAACATTCAACATTGAGAAGTGCAGAGTGATGCACTTGGGGAAAAACAACCTGCAGCTGAAGTACAGGATAGATCGGAAGGTACTAAGGGCAGTTCAAGATGAGCGAGACCTGGGCATAAGGGTCAGTAATGACCTTAACTTTAAATTACACTGTAATCAGGTAATTAAAAAGGCCAGCAGTATTCAGTACTGCATTCACAAGCAAATTAAGAGTAGAAACAAGGAGGTCCTGCTTCCCCTCTATACCTCATTGGTGCACCCCCACATGGAATATTGCACCCAGTTTTGGGCATCTGGGGGTAAGGGAGAGATCAAGGCCCTGGAGAAAGTCCAAAGGAGGGCATCACACAGAATTAAGGATATCCAGGGTCAAGATTATGAGCAGCGGCTGAAATACTTGGGGTTGTATTCATTGGAATTCCACAGATTATGGGGAGACATGTACCTTATCTATAGGACCCTTACAGATGTACACTTGTGGGAACAGATGGGTGTAGTACTGAGAGAACAGATATATATATAGTACCAGAGCTCACCCACTACAGCTGGATGGCGAGAGATTTAGTACACGTAAGAAAAAGCATTGGTTCTCTGTGAGGGTAGTCAAGATCTGGAATGAGCTCCCAATTGAAGTAGTGGCCAGTAAAATCATGGTTGAATTTAAAAACAAACTAGACACACACCTTATTAGTAAAAACATCTGTAGGTACCCATAGAGTATTTGCGAGCTGTAATGGTCTTTGGTCTTTAAAAAAGCTCTGTACTAACCTATGTGACCTATGTAACCTGTGTATTGCACTACAAAATTGAACAGTTTTTGGAAGTCTTTGTGCTTGATCCAGCAACACATTCTGTATGCAACTCATTGAAAATGCTGAAGCAACTTATTGGTGAGAATGTTTAATATGAATTGTACTATAGCATTAATGGAATCTCTGTCAAGTCCTCAAAAGAAGAAAGGAATGTAGGTGTATTATCAAATAGCGGTATAAGAAAATGTATGGAAAAGCAAATAAGATACAGGGGTGATTCAGATAGTGTTTTGCTAGCAGAAACAAGGAAGTTATCTTGACACTGTACAGTCTCGGGTTAGGCCATATCTGGAATATTGAATGCAGTTTGGGACCATCATTTGATAAAAGGATATGGACAAGCTGGAATATATCCATTGGAGGGCAGCAAAACTGATTCATGGCCAACAAGGGATGACCTATCAGGAGAGGCTGAAGGGCCTAAGCATGTACTCACTGGAGGACACGATGAAGAGGGGATCGTAACAGGAACTTGCAAAAACGTACAGGAGCATAACTTACCTTGAGAAAAGGGCATACATAGCCCTAATGGAGGCATTACTATATAAATATATTTCATCTACTACTACTACTACTATATAACAAAGCAGACACCATGGATTTCTTTAGGATAAAAAGTCACACGACCACCAGGGGACACAACCTCAAACTAGTGTGTGTGTGTGTGGGGGGGGATTCAAGAAAGACAAGAGGAAATATTTCTTCACAGAAAGGACTGTTGATAAATGAACCAACTATTGAGAGAAATGATTAATGCTATCATTACCTCAGGGTTCGAAAATCTAAAGTAATAGCTAAAAAGGCATAATTAGAGGTGAGAGGCTGAAAAGAATGAATACTCTTAGGTAGGAATAACAGTGCAGACTAGATGGAATTTTGTCTTTATTTATTCTGCACATCTATGTACGATATATACTGTGTGCAACTTGATGTACAACTTTTTCAGGAGCAGAAAATAGCAGCAGAAAAAAGCTCTGGGGCCTGATTCACAGTTGCTAGGGGACTGTCACTAAGTGGCTGCTGATAATGCACAGGGGACTGTCACTAAGTGGTTGCAGGTCTTGCTAATCCCTCTTCTGCATGGTTGCAAAACACATTGCAAACATGCAGGGATGGGAACAGGGCCCACCATGCAAATGGGCCACAGGACCAACAAGCTTTTGTCAATGCCGAATGTTGTCTTGCTGGCAATGGCATTGGAGGGATGCATGATAGGAATGGCAGTGAAGCACTGAACTGATGCCAACCCCATCCCTACCCTGCAGAGACTGACAGACATTTGGGTGTGCCTTTCGGTCATCAGCCATAACGCTCATGCCATTTCACCTCACCCTACCCTGCAGACACCAACAAGTGTTGTGGTGTGCCTTGGGGTCTTCGGGCCTTATGCACACTCCATTGCATAAGAAAATACACTGAGATTGGTGCAGTATAGGAGAATGGGGTGAACTTTGGGACTGAAGAGTCCAACACACACCTCGATGCCTGTCACTGGCTGTAGGGTGGGGGTTGGGGTAGAATGGCATGAGCATTACAGCCAACAATCCCAAGTCATGCACCTGACACTTATCAGTCTCAACAGGGTAGGGCATTATGGTTGGAAACACTAATGACCTGGGCTTTTGGTAATTTCACTCCAAATTTTCAACATGGGCTTTTTGCGACCCCACCTCATGAACAGTGGCACTATTAGTTCTTTAGCTGAAGGGTGATTTTGTACAGTGACTGTGCCATTTGGCGCCACAGGTGCAAAAAAAAATTTCGGGCAGGAAAAATGGCAAAGTTGAAAATCTGGAGTGAAAATATGAAAAACTGGTGAAGTGATGAGCATGCATAGAAACTAGAGGTGTCAGCGTGGCTCAGTTGGTAGCACATCCACCTCTGAACCAGAAGATCATGGGTTCTTGTCCCACACTGGGATTGGACTTGCACCCAAAAATTGCTGGCATCCGAGTGCAGTATTGAGGGGTGCTGTACTGCTGAGGTGTGCTGTCCTTCGGATGAGATGTTAAACTGAGCTCCCTTCTGCCCATCCTGGTGTTGTCCGGGTGGAAGTAAAAGAACCCAGGTCACTCTTTGCAAAGAGAAGGAAACAATCCCGGTGTCCTGGCCAACATTCCCCTTCCCATAAACCGGTTCATGCAATTATCCAGGCTGTGTGTGGGTGATGACGTGCAATATGGCCACCACCACACATTCAGTCACTTCACTACCAGTCTAACATTGCTTGTAAAGCACTTTTGGATACTGTGTATGAAAAAGCACTATATAAATGCTGATTCTTCTTCTTCTTCTTCTTCTATGCAATGCATGCCCGTAATGCAATTATTTTGGGGATTATTTTAACCAGATTTTCAACATAAGAATTTTGGGACCTCCGCTCATGAACAGTGGCACTGTGATTTTGTTACTCTGTCCTGAAAGTTGATTTCCCACAGCGACCGTGCCATTGTGCGCCACATGTGCAAACAACACATTTCAAGCAGGATGTGAAAAATGACAGTTGCACTGTTCATAAGGAGGTGTGAAAAAATGGCATTGTTGAAAATCTGGAGTGAAAATATTAAAACTTGTTGAAGTTATGAGTGTGCATGGAAACTGTGCAATATACACTCATAACACAGTCATATTTGGGAATTTTTTCACCAAATGTGTAACAAAGGCTTTTTGGGACCCCACTTCATGAACAGTGGCACTGACATTTCATTAATCAGCCCCAAAAGGTGATTCCATGCAGTACATGTGAAACTACCTTTCAGGACTGAATAATGAGATGACAGTGCATGAGTTCATGAGATGGGATCCCAAGAACCCCATGTTGAAAATTTGGAGTCAACATTTAAAATAATGGCTGAGATATCCACCTAAGTTGATCCCCCCCCCCATTGATGCCATTATACAGCTTATCGGCATTTCTTCATTTTGTAGTTCAGCTTTGAAGAGTCCAGACATGTTTCCACTTCACCGAAGATCACAGCGCCAGACCTCCAGAGGTAAGTATGGAGTGAGGGGGTTTTGGGGAGATGGGGTGGGCAGAGTGTGAGTACAGACTGAGGGAGGGGGTGCCATGGATAGCGCGGGACCATTTTCTTTTTTTCAGATAAAGAAAAAAAAAACTCAGGTGGGGGGGAGGAACATGCCGACATGGTCAGCTTTGTGTGACTGGCAGCACACGGGGTGGGCTCCCAGTGTGCTACATAATGTGTGGAGGTGGACACACCAACACAGGGACTGCACCCGCGATGTCAGCTTTGTTTGCAAATTGTGTGGCAGTGGCTGGAGCTGCCACCATGTTTATTGAAATGTTTCACCTGGAAAGGCATGTAAGGGAGGTGTGTCATCTCTGCCACTGCATGATGAGCTTGTCTCTGATTACAGCGGCAGATTTCTTTCAAGTTGACACTTTACATATTTTTTGCATCAGCACTAGCATGCTGGCTAATTGGGGAATGAGAGATGGACCTACTAAAGTGTGCCCTGCATTCGTCAACACTGACACACCACTCACTGTGCTAGTACTACCGCAAGATGTTGCTTGTGCATGAGCAAGACCACATAATTAAAAAGATAGATAGATAGATAGATAGATAGATAGATAGATAGATAGATAGATAGATAGATAGATAGATAGATAGACAGACAGATACTTTATTTATAAAGGCACCCATTTCCTGAGACTCTGGGTGCTGCACAATATATACATTATAATTATAAAACACATAAATCATATTACATAAAAAAACAAATCCACTGAGAGCAAATTGAAAATACTATCTAGCTCAAAAAATCACAGTAAAATTGAAAGCATTAATATCCCCCACCTGCAGAACCAATGCAGGCTGGTAGTAAGGGCATTGTATCTCTGGAAACAATATCTGAAGAATAACTGGGCACCGGAGATAAACCTGGGACCAAGGTAGAGAAGTGATGATGCAGGAAAGCAGTGTAAGGCAGAGGGGCACTATTTGTTGCTAGGAACAACTGAGGGCACAGGTGAGTGTCGGGGCTGTGTGAGCAACAAATATTATTTTTAAATACCACAAAAAATGGATTACTCATACTCAAGACCAAATACCTTGTATTTATCATTATTCATGCTTTTTGTATTGCTAAATATAGACAAAAAAAAATCCAGCCCTCTAGGCAGGGGTAGTCCCATAGCCACCCTACTCCATCCCTAGTCATAGCCTGATTTTCACCCTCCTGCCCCATCATGCCATAAATGCATTAGAAAACTTTCTGGCACCTTTCTAGAAGTTAAATATAATTTAAATCATTCCCCCTTACTAGTCCAACCCCTTGGCTCCAAGGTGCCATTTATAACAAGTACAGTAGGCCCCCTCCAGAAACATAATTCATGATTCGTGAGGGCCAGCAACAGACAAATCTAGTATAACTCAGTGACCCTTCTATAATCTGCATGTGGCTGTCACTAGGCTTAGACTGACTATCATCTGACAGCTGCAGTGTATTTGGGGTGGGGTAGCAGGAGCAGTCACGCATCCTAGGTGATGCTAGAAGACTGATTTCTTACAAGTGTAAAAGAGGATTTCACATACATTTGTACAGTATGAGAACTGCAAATCGAAGTCAAGTAGTTGTGGCACACTAGGAATGTAAGGGTGACCACTTTTACAATCATAAGGGTGCTGTCAAGTGACCTTCTTTACAAACATGGAACAGGTTAAAGAGGATTGTGTCTATGTTTCTATGTGCATTATTATTTCAAATAGAAACATAGAATTTGATGGCAGATAAGGACCGCTTGGCCCACCTAGTCTGCACATTTCCCTACCTAATGGATAAGCTGCAGATCCTAGTTAACCAACAGCCTACTTCCTCCTACCGCCACTAGAATCGCCTTATGTCTGTCCCATGCATTCTTGAATTCCTGAACTGTTTTTGACTCCACAACCTCCTCACGGAGGCTGTTCCATGCATCGACAACCCTCTCTGTGAAGAAATACTTCCTTACATTACCTCTGAGCTGTCCCCCCTCTATCTTCAAATTGTTCCCCCTTGTTTTTGCACATCTCTTTTCTGAAAGATACTACCCTCATGGACTTTGTTGATACCCTTCAGGTATTTGAAAGTTTCTATCGTGTCCCCCCTCTCCCTCCTTTCCTCGAGGCTATACATCTTTAGTTGCTTTAGTCTTTTTTCATATGTCTTCTGATGCAGACCCTGAATCATTTTGGTTGCCCTCCTCTGTACAGCCTCCACCCTGTCTATGTCTTTGTGGAGATGGAGTCTCCAGAACTGTACACAGTACTCCAGATGGGGTCTTACTAACTGTCTGCACAGAGGGCCAACAGCTTCCTGTTTTCTACTGGTGATGCCTCTCCCTATGCATCTCAGTATCCCCCCAGCCCTCCTTACTGCCTTCTCACGTTGCTGACTCACCTTTAGATCATCTGATATGACTACCCCCAGGTCCCTTTCCATTTTTGTTGTTGTCAGTATCTCACCCCCCATTGTGTACTCTTCCCCTGGGTTTTTGTTTCCCAGGTGCATTACTCTGCACTTCTTTGCATTGAATCTAAGCTGCCATACATCTGACCATTCCTCCAACCTTGCCAAGTCTCTTTTCATCCTTTCCACCTCACCTCGCGTATCAATCTTGTTTGTAGATCTTTGTGTCATCTGCAAAGAGATATACTTTCCCTTCCAGTCCCTCTACAATGTCACTTACAAAGACATTAAAAAGGACCGGCCCCAGTACTGAACCCTGCAGTACCCCACTAGTAACCCTCCTTTCATCACTGTGGACTCCATTCACTATTACCCACTGTGTCCTGTTGTCCAACCAGTGTTTTACGCAGGCTACCACCCTGGGATCCACTCCAAGGCTGGCTAATTTGTTTATTAATCTTTTGTGCTGGACTGTGTCAAATGCCTTGCTAAAGTCTAGGTAGGCCATGTCCACAGCCCCTCCCTGGTCTACTGCTTTGGTCACCCAGTCAAAGAAATCAATTAGATTTGTCTGACATGACCTTCCCACTGTGAATCCATGCTGCCTTAGGTACTGTGCCCCACAGGCCTCTAGGTACTCAACAATTATTTTCTTCAGAAGTGATTCCATCATTTTCCCTACCACTGAGGTCAAACTGACAGGTCTGTAGTTTCCTGCCTCTGTCTTGCTCCCACTTTTGTGGAGGGGAATCACATCCTACCCTCCTCCAGTCTTCAGGTATGACACCATCCTCCCATGATTTATTAAAAAGGGTAGTCAGTGGTGTTATTAGTTCTTCCCTTAGTTCTTTTAGAATTCTGGGGTGAATCCCATCAGGCCCCATTGCTTTATCCACCTTCAGTTTTAAGAGTTCTTTCAGAACCCTTTCTTCTGTGAAAGGACTAATATCAACCCCGCCATCCAGAATGCTTCTATTGACCAGATTAGGTATTTCTCCCTGCTTTTCCATTCTGAATAATGAGCAGAAATATTTGTTCAGTATCCCTGCTTTTTCACTGTCGCTGTCTGCCCAACTACCTTCCTCTTTGTTCAGCCTCAGTATTCCTACCTTAGTCTTTCTTTGCTCCCTAATGTACCTATAAAAGGTTTTATCCTCCTTCTTAACTGAGTTGGCTATCTTTTCCTCGGTTTGGGCCTTTGCTATTCTGACTGCCTTACCCACTTCCTTCTGCTTTAACTGGTACAGTTCTCTGTCCTGCTCCTTCTGTGTTTCCTTATATTTCCTGAATGCTATCTTTTTCTCCCTTACCTTCCCTGCCACTTCTTTTGAGAACCATAGTGTTTTTTTCTTTCATTTTGATTTGTTTATTTGCTTCACACAAAGCCTTGTTGCCTCTGTGATGGCGGTTTTGATGTTTCCCCATTGTTGCTTCACCCCACCTTCTTGTCTGTTTGCTAGTGCTTTTCTGAGGCACTCTCCCATTTTGACAAAATCAACCGTCCTAAAGTCCTGTACCTTCACTTTTGTGTGGCTTGACTCTACAGCTAAGTTTATCATGAATCACACTGTTTGGTGGTCACTTGTTCCCAGATGGCTACTCACAACAAGATCAGAGATTCTCTCTCTATCCCCATGTGAGAGTACCAGGTCTAAAATTGCTCTCTCCCAAGTGGGTTCCAAAACTAGCTGTCTGAGGCATGCCCCCTGTAGGACATCGAGAATGGCCCTGCTCTTGGATGTGGCTGCGGCAAAGGTGCTCCAGTCAAAATCTGGCATATTTAGGTCCCCCATCAGCAATATCTCCCCTGTCTCTGCCATTCCAAGAATGCCTTCTATCATTTCCTTGTCCATTTCCTCCCCCTGAGACGAGGGTCGCTATACAACCCCTGTGCGGATTGTGGAGCCATTTCCTGTCTCCAGGGTGGCCCACAGTGCCTCATCTCCTCCCTGATTACCCTTTAGTTCTGTTGCTTTGATCTCTTCTCTTACATAGAGAGAGCTACTCCTCCTCCTCTTCTTCCCTCCCTGTCCCTCCTGTAGATTGTGTACCCTGGCATGTTAACTTCCCAGTCATGGCTCTCTTTGTACCGTGTTTCTGTGACTGCCACAATATCCAGGCATCCCTCTTCCATCAAGGCCACCATTTCAGGGAGCTTTTTGCCTAGACTACGGGCATTGGTACTCATTACCCTCCATTTTTTAGTTGCTTTATATCTTTTTGTCCCATCCCTGTCCCTACACCCTTTGCCTTTTTCTCCATTGACCCCTGCCCTTTTCCCTATCGACTGCTCTGTCATGGTGTGTACCTCACTAATTACCCTGATTTTGGAGGGGGGCTAGGATTTCCCTTCTCCCCTTCAGTGCCTCCCCCCCTTGGCTAGTTTAAATGCTTGCCATTGAAGCATTTAAACCTATCACCTAGGATCCTGGTTCCCCTCCATAACAAATGCAGACCATTGTGCCTGTATAGGTCTGCATCCCTCCAGGTGCAGCCACAGTCCCCAATGAAGCCAGATCCCTGAGCTCTGCACCAACATTTCAACCAGTCATTGAATCCCATGGTGTGGAGTACCCTAGCCTCATTCATGCCATAGACAGGTAGCACTTCCGAGAAAGTTACTGTGTGTGCTACTTGTCTAAGGCCCCCCCAACTCCACAAACTCCTGTTGCATTGCTCTGATCCCATTCTTAGCCAGGTCATTCATCCCTAGGTGGATAATGACATCCAGCTCCCTCCCCGTTGCTGCTGCTCCCACGATCCTGAGGATTTGTTTCCTGTCCCTCCAAGTCTTGGCACCGGGCAGGCACCTTACCTCCCTTTCCCCTCCCTACCCCAGTTCTACCCCCCAACAATTGAGTCCCCCACCAGGAGCTGTTTCCTTCCCCTGTGGGGTCCTGGCCCACCCTCCTGTGGGTCTCTATTGTGGAGGTTCCCAGCATCCTCCTTGATCTCCACTGCAGGTGCTTTCATAGAGGAACCATGCTTTGCCAGAGTGGTGAATGAATTGTGGAGAGGCACAACTGGGGGGATGCACCTCTGTTCCACCACCCTCACCCTCCCTGAGCCCACCGTGGTCCAACCACTACTCTTTCTTGACAACATCTGAGGTAGTGGCAGTGGCCTGGGTGGTCTCTGGGTGGGGGAGCAGGTTTCCCGAATCCTTGCCAGGTCAGCATGGAGACGAACAACCTCCTCCTTCAGACCAGAGAGGTGCCTGCAAATAGGGCAGCAACCGCAGTCTCCAGAATGTCTCCCTGAAAACTGCTGTTCCACAGCCAGTGTATTGCACCACTCCCCACATGTCTGTATCCCTTCCAGTTACAGATGCTTTTTTGTTTTTTGTTCTTGTTTTAGTGTGTGCAAGCTTGTGTGTGTCTCTACCCACTATTCAATGTGCTGTGCCTTTAAGGATATGAGCAGGTGTATGTTTTAATAGTTTTGGGAAGTGATGTCAGAGCCCCTGCTATAAAGGAAGTTATGTGCTTGGGGCAGATGGGGTGAGGGAAGGTGGTGGGAGTAAACCTATGCAATCCAGAAACAATCACCTACAACTCTTACCCTCCACCTCGGGGAGTGCTTTCCTGCCTTTCAGACACCTATTTCCCAAAGGCTAAGTAACAGGTCTAGTTACAACTGACTGCAAATATCTCCCAGTTACAGTTCCTCCCTGGCAAATTAAAGTTAAAACTAAGAAAAGTCCACCTCAAAGACAGAATCAATACTGGTTACTTACACGGGTCCAAAAAGTAATAATTCATTTCAGCGTAGTCTAGAAAATAACCTCCTTGATTCAAGGAAGCTGAGGCTGCTTTCTCACTCTCTCTGTTTCAGTCTCAGCAGACAGAAAACACAACAACTCCGGTTATACATCCTCAGTTCAACTAGGCCCCTTTCAGCTCCTCCCTTTAACAGACACCTATTTCACAAAGGCTAAGTAACAGGTCTAGTCACAACTGACTGCAAATATCTCCCAGCTACAGTTCCTCCCTGGCAAATGAAAGTTAAAACTAAGAAAAGTCCACCCCAAAGACAGAATCAATACTAGTTACTTACACAGGTCCAAAAAGTAATAATTCAGTTCAGTGTAGTCTAGAAAATAACCTCGATTCAAGGAAACTGTGGCTGCTTTCTCACTCTCTCTGTCTCAGTCTCAACAAATAAAAACAAATAAAAAGCACCAAACATGCACATTTCAAAGGCAGTTACATTAGACACTCTTTTCACAACTGTCCTTGTAGCAGCACCCAGTATCACCCTTCTACCCGCAGTCACTGAGAATAGAACAGTCCCTCCCACCACCCAGCTTGGTTGTCCACCATCTAAATGAATGTGCACACATGAATTAATATTAAATTGCAGGCTGTCATTCATTCAGACGGTGGCTGACTGAGATGGTGGGTGGGTCTGTGCCAGTCACCACCCTGACTGGCTTTTGTTTTTATATTCTTTGTGACTTGTGGAAGGAGGATGGATTGAAAGGGAGTGTCTAATGTTTTAACTGGCTGCGGCTGTTTGGGGGGAGCAAGGTGGGATTGGGTACCACTATGACGATGGGAGGACAGGTAACTGAACTGCATTTACTGACTTGTTTTAGGTACAGCACCCAAAGCATTTGGAATTGGGCACTTTATAGATAACGATTGCCTTGTCTTGATAAAAGAATAAAACAGCAGATTTAATGTGTACTGGCCTGGGCTGGGGGGAGCAGGATGGGATTGGATGCTATGAGGGTGGGGGTATGTGTTATCATGTCCCTTTGTCTATATTTGGACAGAGCTGAGGAAAGGGACATGAGATAGGTGTCACAAAGGTGGGAGGGAAGAAAAACAGTTATTTTTACAGTTGACAGCAACATGAAGGTTTGCTTCATTAGCTAAGTGGGCCACTGGCACAGTGCCCACTTTGTGTGGTGAAGCACTATGTGAAGTGACCTCACCAAGACTCTCGACACAGTAAACCATGAGCTACTTCTGCACCAATTATCTCTCATAGGACTCTCCCTAGAATCTGTGAGATGGTTTAGGAGTTACCTCACTGGAAGAGTCCAAAAAGTTAAAATCCAGGATATTCTATCTGATAGTTGGAGTATAATGCCCTAGTTATTGCAGTGCCTAGCTTTTTGCTATCTGTTATTGATCATGAGTTAGTGGTCTACAGTGCAGCAACAGATGTAGCCCTAAACAGGACAAAAACAACCCTTAACAAGGTCTGTAGGTTGGTGCTCGGTGCACACTGCCTTACTCACACATGTGAGCTGTATGCACAATTAGGCTGGCTCAACCTAGACTGCCATATTCAGTACCACACCTACCTTCTTGCTAAAAAATCTACTCTAGGCTAGACATCCCCCAGAATGTGAAATCTCAGTATGGCCAACAAAACAAGATGCACTTGGGGGTCAAACAGCAATCCTCTAAAGGTCCCGTTCCGACGAACCGTCCCAGGCCAATGTTCTTTTGAGTATTGTGCACCTCTCTGGCTAAACTCTGTCAATGATGAAATACAGAATGAATTCAAACTTGGTACCTTCAAATTGAAACTTAGGTTTCTACTTGCATCTAACAGTAATTATGACTGTGGGCTCATGTTCTGATCTTCCGTCTGTTATCCAAACTTTCACTTCTTTTTCTTCACCAACAGTCTCGCCCAGTTCTTCCACCTCCTGCACCCATTTTACTGGTAGGTACCATAAATGCCTCTACCTCTTCTAGTTCTTCCCATACCCTATCCCCCTCACCATTTTTGTCTTCTCAATAACCCCTCCTCAATCTAATTCCCCACTTGTTAGACCCACCTGTAAGTATTTACTACCTCCTCCCGTCCCATTGCTCCTCCCATTTCCTCTTCTCTTAGCACTTTCAATTATCCCACCCACCTCCTCTCTCTCCCACCTGCACCTTGCCCTAATTTCCCAATCGTTCTCCATTTGTATTCCCTTCCAGTTACCCCACAGCACCACCAGTTACAGCACTTCAGTCCTCCAAACCAAACAATTTAGGACCCCGGTCCTATTAGTTGCATTATTTGTAAATTTCTCATATGACAAGAACTGTTCTTTTTAAACATGTTTGCTCTAATGCTTGTTCATAATATATTCCTTCTCATTCTGTAATTGTTCCTTTTATTTTTTCTTGATGTTTATACTCTCTCTCTGTCCATTTGAACATTGTCAATTCCTATTGTTTTATTGCAACTTCAATTGTATTACTGATGTGGAACCTCTGTAAAAGTGCTTATGGCTTAAAGGTATTTGTAATCCGAGAAATAATAAATAAAAATAAATAAATAAATGTATAAATAAATAAAATAATAGTTCACTAGGGAAGTGCCATTCTGTGGAATCTTCACCCAGTAAAGTGCTATCTTTGCTATGCAAACAGCAACATAAAGAACTGAGTGAGGGCTATGTAAAGTATCAGCCCTTCATATAGTTTTTAACATAGCAATGTTTCAGCACTTTGACCCTCTGTAGCAACAACCAATGGTTTGGACATCTTTTGGCAAATGAGACACAGAGTACCCAGGTATCGTATCCTTCCAGAAATGTTTTACACAAAGAGCTATGTAAAGAATTGAGTTAGGGCTATGTAAAGTATCAGTCCATCAGGTAGTTTTTAACATACCAATGTTCTGGCATTTTGCCCATCTCTGGTGACAATCAATGTTTTGTACTTTCTTTAGCAACTGGGACACCGTGCACTCATAAATCATGTCCTTCCAGAACATTTTGTAAAAAACACTTTCTGAAGCACCTAAATGAATCTGATTCAATTGCCTCTTACGGCAATCTACCCACAGTCCTCACACCCTTTGAATGATTAATACTCTCTTAATTCTGTTGTACCCTCCCCCTCTAAGCTTTTCCAGTGTCCTCATGATCTTAAAACAGACTATGTGAGTCTACTTAGAAACATAGAAATGAGCCATCCCATCGGTGCAGTGATTGGATTTCCGCTGGTGGCGCCAGTGACCTAGGTTCGGGAATGGACCTGGGAGCTGGAGGGGCCGGCTTGGGAGAGAAGGTTTGATCATCTGTAGAGTGCTCACCTTCTCTTGGCAGGGGGGAGTATGGACCTGGCGCTTGCTGACTCCTGGCATGGAGGCTGGGAGTATGGCAGCTCACTGGGTCTCAAAGACCTAGAAGGGGCGTGGTGAATATCGACATATGCCTTGACATTTGTGACACACCAAGCCCCCAGGGAGCAAACAGGAAAAATGCTCCATGACCAGCTGGATGACGGTCGCCGACCTCTGCTGCTACTGACTTCCCAATGTGGCCCAAATTCCACCTGGGCAGCACTTGGGGTGAAATGTAGAGTGTGCTGGCCATCCCTCACTGGTGCCTATTTCCCTTGGAAGAGGGGGACCCTTCCTGTGAAGGGACATGCCGGATTACCACGGGGGGCTTGCAATGTGGGGTGGAGGTGGCTGGCATCGAGCAGGGGTGCCACCGAAAGACCTAGGCAGCCTGAAGGAGTGGCCGACCAGGAGCAGGGGAAGGAGTAAAACAAACAAAAAAAATTAAAATAGACTTTGAACGCAGGTAAGGACTGCATGGCACACCTAGTCTGCCCATTTCCCTACCTATTGGATAAGCTGCAGATCCTTGTTAATCAACAGTCTACTTCCTCCTACCCCCCCTAGAATTGCCTTATATCTGTCTCATGCATTCTTAAATTCCCACACTGTTTTTGACTCTACGATCCCCTCAGGAAGGCCATTCCATATGTCCACCACCCTCTTTGTGAAAAAATGCTTCCACACATTACCCCTGAGCCATCATCCCATCTTCAAATTGTGCCCCCTTGTTTTTGCACATCTCTTTTTCTGAAAGATGCTACCCTCTTGGACTTGGTTGATTCCCTTAAGGTACTTGAACATTTCTATCATGTCTCCTCACTCCCTCCTTTCCTCAAGGGCATACATACATATTAACCCTTGCAGGGCCACGGACTGATATATCAGTTCAAAATTCCTGTATGTTCTAATTCTGTTGGCAGCCAAAGGGTTAAGCTCCTTTAGTCTCTTTTCGTATGGCTTCTGATGCAGACCCTGCACCATTGCAGTTGCCCTACTCTGGACTGCCTCCATCCTGTCTATGTCCTTGCGGAGATGGGGTCTCCAGAACTGCACATAGTACTCCAGATGGGGTCTCACCAACTCTCTGTACAGAGGGATAACAACTTCCTGTTTTCTACTTGTAATGCCTCTCCCTATGCACACCAGCCCTCCTTACTGCCTGAGGTAGAAGACTTGGTTTGCTGGCCAAGGCACCTAGCTTCACCTGAGCTCTTTCTTCTAAGACTGCTTGAAAGGCAGAGTAGAGAAACTTACCAGAGCAAGGGAGAAGGATTAAGACTTAGTTTGGCTAAGCAGATTTACTGTGTGGTGGTGTTTTATTTTTTACTCACAGGGATTGCTACTGTTTGTTGTTAACATTTCATTGCTTTATTTTTTCTCTGATTCAAATTGTTGTTGCTGGTATACCTTCTTCTGCATTATTACAATGTGCTTACAGGTGTGTGCTAACAGATTACTGCTGTAATCTTCTGATTCAAATTGTCTTTGCAAGGTATATCTTCTGTTACTGCTTTATTTTTCTGGAGCAAAGTGTTTCTTACAGGGTATATCTTCTCTGAAATTACTGTATTACAGGTGGAGCTTACATTTTGTGACTTTTTATCATTGGGCTAAGCAAATTACTGTTTGACGCTGTGTTTCACTTTATTCTTGTTTGTTGAAAAGGTTTGTTGTCTCAGAGGTGTTTCAGTCTCCTTCACATTGAAGGAGCTAATTGCTTTTTCCTCCCACAGCTCTTCCAAAGGATTAGTGTGTATGTGGGGTGGAGCTGGCAAACTGTCAGTAATTTCCAACAGAAAGAAGGGTTAAAAAGTCAGGTTAGTTGATATCTTGGAGGTAGAAGACTTGGTTTGCTGGCTAAGGCACCTAGCTTCACCTGAGCTCTTTTCTTCTAAGACTGCTTGAAAGGCAGAGTAGAGAAACTTACCAGAGCAAGGGAGAAGGATTAAGACTTAGTTTGGCTAAGCAGATTTACTGTGTGGTGGTGTTTTATTTTTTACTCACAGGATTGCTACTGTTTGTTGCTAACATTTCATTGCTTTAATTTTTCTCTGATTCAAATTGTTGTTGCTGGTATACCTTCTTCTGCATTATTACAAGGTGTGCCTACAGGTGGTGCTAACAGATTACTGCTGTAATCTTCTGATTCAAATTGTCTTTTCAAGGTATATCTTCTGTTACTGCTTTATTTTTCTCTGGAGCAAAGTGTTTCTTACAGGGTATATCTTCTGAAATTACTGTATTACAGGTGGAGCTTACATTTTGTGACTTTTATCATTGGGCTAAGTAAAATTACTGTTTGACACTGTGTTTCATTTTATTCTTGTTTGTTGAAAAGGTTTGTTGTCTCAGAGGTGTTTCAGTCTCCTTCTCACATTGAAGGAGCTAATTGCTTTTCCTCCCACAGCTCTTCCAAAGGATTAGGTGCGTATGTGGGGGTGGAGCTGGCAAACTGTCAGTAATTTCCAACAGAAAGAAGAGTTAAAAAGTCAGGTTAGTTGATATCTTGGAGGTAGAAGACTTGGTTTGCTGGCCAAGGCACCTAGCTTCACCTGAGCTCTTTCCTTCTAAGACTGCTTGAAAGGCAGAGTAGAGAAACTTACCAGAGCAAGGGAGAAGGATTAAGACTTAGTTTGGCTAAGCAGATTTACTGTGTGGTGGGGTTTTTATTTTTTACTCACAGGGATTGCTACTGTTTGTTGCTAACATTTCATTGCTTTATTTTTTCTCTGATTCAAATTGTTGTTGCTGGTATACCTTCTTCTGCATTATTACAAGGTGTGCCTACAGGTGTGTGCTAACAGATTACTGCTGTAATCTTCTGATTCAAATTGTCTTTTGCAAGGTATATCTTCTGTTACTGCTTTATTTTTCTCTGGAGCAAAGTGTTTCTTACAGGGTATATCTTCTCTGAAATTACTGTATTACAGGTGGAGCTTACATTTTTGTGACTTTTTTATCATTGGGCTAAGCAAAATTACTGTTTGACACTGTGTTTCATTTTATTCTTGTTTGTTGAAAAGGTTTGTTGTCTCAGAGGTGTTTCAGTCTCCTTCTCACATTGAAGGAGCTAATTGCTTTTCCTCCCACAGCTCTTCCAAAGGATTAGGTGTGTATGTGGGGGGTGGAGCTGGCAAACTGTCAGTAATTTCCAACAGAAAGAAGGGTTAAAAAGTCAGGTTAGTTGATATCTTGGAGGTAGAAGACTTGGTTTGCTGGCCAAGGCACCTAGCTTCACCTGAGCTCTTTCCTTCTAAGACTGCTTGAAAGGCAGAGTAGAGAAACTTACCAGAGCAAGGGAGAAGGATTAAGACTTAGTTTGGCTAAGCAGATTTACTGTGTGGTGGTGTTTTTATTTTTTACTCACAGGGATTGCTACTGTTTGTTGCTAACATTTCATTGCTTTATTTTTTCTCTGATTCAAATTGTTGTTGCTGGTATACCTTCTTCTGCATTATTACAAGGTGTGCCTACAGGTGTGTGCTAACAGATTACTGCTGTAATCTTCTGATTCAAATTGTCTTTTTGCAAGGTATATCTTCTGTTACTGCTTTATTTTTCTCTGGAGCAAAGTGTTTCTTACAGGGTATATCTTCTCTGAAATTACTGTATTACAGGTGGAGCTTACATTTTTGTGACTTTTTTTATCATTGGGCTAAGCAAAATTACTGTTTGACACTGTGTTTCATTTTATTCTTGTTTGTTGAAAAGGTTTGTTGTCTCAGAGGTGTTTCAGTCTCCTTCTCACATTGAAGGAGCTAATTGCTTTTCCTCCCACAGCTCTTCCAAAGGATTAGGTGTGTATGTGGGGGGTGGAGCTGGCAAACTGTCAGTAATTTCCAACAGAAAGAAGAGTTAAAAAGTCAGGTTAGTTGATATCTTGGAGGTAGAAGACTTGGTTTGCTGGCCAAGGCACCTAGCTTCACCTGAGCTCTTTCCTTCTAAGACTGCTTGAAAGGCAGAGTAGAGAAACTTACCAGAGCAAGGGAGAAGGATTAAGACTTAGTTTGGCTAAGCAGATTTACTGTGTGGTGGTGTTTTTTTTTTACTCACAGGGATTGCTACTGTTTTGTTGCTAACATTTCATTGCTTTATTTTTTCTCTGATTCAAATTGTTGTTGCTGGTATACCTTCTTCTGCATTATTACAAGTGTGCCTACAGGGTGTGTTAACAGATTACTGCTGTAATCTTCTGATTCAAATTGTCTTTGCAAGGTATATCTTCTGTTACTGCTTTATTTTTCTCTGGAGCAAAGTGTTTTACAGGGTATATCTTCTGAAATTACTGTATTACAGGTGGAGCTTACATTTTTGTGACTTTTTATCATTGGGCTAAGCAAAATTACTGTTTGACACTGTGTTTCATTTTATTCTTGTTTGTTGAAAAGGTTTGTTGTCTCAGAGGTGTTTCAGTCTCCTTCTCACATTGAAGGAGCTAATTGCTTTTTCCTCCCACAGCTCTTCCAAAGGATTAGTGTGTGTGGGGTGGAGCTGGCAAACTGTCATTAATTTCCAACAGAAAGAAGAGTTAAAAAGTCAGGTTAGTTGATATCTTGGAGGTAGAAGACTTGGTTTGCTGGCCAAGGCACCTAGCTTCACCTGAGCTCTTCCTTCTAAGACTGCTTGAAAGGCAGAGTAGAGAAACTTACCAGAGCAAGGGAGAAGGATTAAGACTTAGTTTGGCTACAGATTTATTGTGTGGTGGTGTTTTTATTTTTACTCACAGGATTGCTACTGTTTGTTGCTAACATTTCATTGCTTTATTTTTCTCTGATTCAAATTGTTGTTCTGGTATACCTTCTTCTGCATTATTACAAGGTGTGCCTACAGGTGTGTGCTAACAGATTACTGCTGTAATCTTCTGATTCAGATTGTCTTTGCAAGGTATATCTTCTGTTACTGCTTTATTTTCTCTGGAGCAAAGTGTTTCTTACAGGGTATACTTTTCTGAAATTACTGTATTACAGGTGGAGCTTACATTTTTGTGACTTTTATCATTGGGCTAAGCAAAATTACTGTTTGACACTGTGTTTCATTTTATTCTTGTTTGTTGAAAAGGTTTGTTGTCTCAGAGGTGTTTCAGTCTCCTTCTCACATTGAAGGAGCTAATTGCTTTTCCTCCCACAGCTCTTCCAAAGGATTAGGTGTGTATGTGGTGGTGGAGCTGGCAAACTGTCAGTAATTTCCAACAGAAAGAAGAGTTAAAAAGTCAGGTTAGTTGATATCTTGGAGGTAGAAGACTTGGTTTGCTGGCCAAGGCACCTAGCTTCACCTGAGCTCTTTCCTTCTAAGACTGCTTGAAAGGCAGAGTAGAGAAACTTACCAGAGCAAGGGAGAAGGATTAAGACTTAGTTTGGCTAAGCAGATTTACTGTGTGGTGGTGTTTTTATTTTTTACTCACAGGGATTGCTACTGTTTGTTGCTAACATTTCATTGCTTTATTTTTTTTCTGATTCAAATTGTTGTTGCTGGTATACTTTCTTCTGCATTATTACAAGGTGTGCCTACAGGTGTGTGCTAACAGATTACTGCTGTAATCTTCTGATTCAAATTGTCTTTTGCAAGGTATATCTTCTGTTACTGCTTTATTTTTCTCTGGAGCAAAGTGTTTCTTACAGGGTATATCTTCTCTGAAATTACTGTATTACAGGTGGAGCTTACATTTTGTGACTTTTTATCATTGGGCTAAGCAAAATTACTGTTTGACACTGTGTTTCATTTTATTCTTGTTTGTTGAAAAGGTTTGTTGTCTCAGAGGTGTTTCAGTCTCCTTCTCACATTGAAGGAGCTAATTGCTTTTCCTCCCACAGCTCTTCCAAAGGACTAGGTGTGTGTGGGTGGAGCTGGCAACCTGTCAGTAATTTCCAACAGAAAGAAGGGTTAAAAAGTCAGGTTAGTTGATATCTTGAGGTAGAAGACTTGGTTTGCTGGCTAAGGCACCTAGCTTCACCTGAGCTCTTTCCTTCTAAGACTGCTTGAAAGGCAGAGTAGAGAACTTACCAGAGCAAGGAGAAGGATTAAGACTTAGTTTGGCTAAGCAGATTTACTGTGTGGTGGTGTTTTTATTTTTACTCACAGGGATTGCTACTGTTTGTTGCTAACATTTCATTGCTTTATTTTGTCTCTGATCAAATTGTTGTTGCTGGCATACCTTCTTCTGCATTATTACAAGGTGTGCCTACAGGTGATGCTAACAGATTACTGCTGTAATCTTCTGATTCAAATTGTCTTTTGCAAGGTATATTCTGTTACTGCTTTATTTTCTTTGAGCAAAGTGTTTCTACAGGGTATATCTTCTGAAATTACTGTATTACAGGTGGAGCTTATATTTTGTGACTTTTTTATCATTGGGCTAAGCTAAATTACTGTTTGACACTGTGTTTTATTTTATTCTTGTTTGTTGAAAAGGTTTGTTGTCTCAGAGGTGTTTCAGTCTACTTCTCACATTGAAGGAGCTAATTGCTTTTCCTCCCACAGCTCTTCCAAAGGATTAGGTGTGTATGTGGGGGTGGAGCTGGCAAACTGTCAGTAATTTCCAACAGAAAGAAGGGTTAAAAGTCAGGTTAGTTGATATCTTGGAGGTAGAAGACTTGGTTTGCTGGCCAAGGCACCTAGCTTCACCTGAGCTCTTTCCTTCTAAGACTGCTTGAAAGGCAGAGTAGAGAAATTACTAGAGCAAGGAGAAGGATTAAGACTTAGTTTGGCTAAGCAGATTTACTGTGTGGTGGTGTTTTTATTTTTACTCACAGGATTGCTACTGTTTGTTGCTAACATTTCATTGCTTTATTTTTTCTCTGATTCAAATTGTTGCTGCTGGTATACCTTCTTCTGCATTATTACAAGGTGTGCCTACAGAGTAGTGCTAACAGATTACTGCTGTAATCTTCTGATTCAAATTGTCTTTGCAAGGTATATCTTCTGTTACTGCTTTATTTTTCTCTGAGCAAAGTGTTTTACAGGTATATCTTCTGAAATTACTGTATACAGGTGAGCTATATTTTGTGACTTTTATCATTGGGCTAAGCAAAATTACTGTTTGACACTGTGTTTCATTTTATTCTTGTTTGTTGAAAAGGTTTGTTGTCTCAGAGGTGTTTCAGTCTCCTTCTCACATTGAAGGAGCTAATTGCTTTTCCTCCCACAGTTCTTCCAAAGGATTAGGTGTGTATGTGGGGTGGAGCTGGCAACCGTCAGTAATTTCCAACAGAAAGAAGAGTTAAAAAGTCAGGTTAGTTGATATCTGGAGGTAGAAGACTTGGTTTGCTGGCCTAAGGCACCTACTTCACCTGAGCTTTTCCTTCTAAGACTGCTTGAAAGGCAGAGTAGAGAAACTTACCAGAGCAAGGGAGAAGGATTAAGACTTAGTTTGGCTGCAGATTTACTGTGTGGTGGTGTTTTTATTTTTACTCACAGGGATTGCTACTGTTTGTTGCTACATTTCATTGCTTTATTTTTTCCTGATTCAAATTGTTGTTGCTGGTATACCTCTTCTGCATTATTACAAGGTGTGCCTACAGGTGTGTGCTAACAGATTACTGCTGTAATCTTCTTGATTCAAATTGTCTTTGCAAGGTATATCTTCTGTTACTGCTTTATTTTCTCTGGAGCAAAGTGTTTCTTTAGGGTATATCTTTCTGAAATTACTGTATTACAGGTGGAGCTTACATTTTGTGACTTTTTATCATTGGCTACAAAATTACTGTTTGACACTGTGTTTCATTTTATTCTTGTTTTTTGAAATGGTTTGTTGTCTCAGAGGTGTTTCAGTCTTCTCACATTGAAGGAGCTAATTGCTTTTCCTCCCACAGCTCTTCAAAGGATTAGGTGTGTATGTGGGTGAGCTGGCAAACTGTCAGTATTTCAACAGAAAGAAGAGTTAAAAAGTCAGGTTAGTTGATATCTTGGAGGTAGAAGACTTGTTTGCTGGGCTAGGCACCTAGCTTCACCTGAGCTCTTTCTTCTAAGACTGCTTGAAAGGCAGAGTAGAGAAACTTACCAGAGCAAGGGAGAAGGATTAAGACTTAGTTTGGCTAAGCAGATTTACTGTGTGGTGGTGTTTTTATTTTTACTACAGGGATTGCTACTGTTTGTTGCTACATTTCATTGCTTTATTTTTTCTCTGATTCAAATTGTTGTTGCTGGTATACCTTCTTCTGCATTATTACAAGGTGGCCTACAGGTGTGTGCTAACAGATTACTGCTGTAATCTTCTGATTCAAATTGTCTTTGCAAGGTATATCTCTGTTACTGCTTTATTTTTCTCTGAGCAAAGTGTTTCATAGGTATATCTTCTCTGAAATTACTGTATTACAGGTGGAGCTTACATTTTTGTGACTTTTTATCATTGGGCTGCAAAATTACTGTTTGACACTGTGTTTCATTTTATTCTTGTTTGTTGAAAAGGTTTGTTGTCTCAGAGGTGTTTCAGTCTCCTTCTCACATTGAAGGAGCTAATTGCTTTTCCTCCCACAGCTCTTCCAAAGGATTAGTGTGTATGTGGGGTGGAGCTGGCAAACTGTCAGTAATTCCAATAGAAAGAAGAGTTAAAAGTCAGGTTAGTTGATATCTTGGAGGTAGAAGACTTGGTTTGCTGGCCAAGGCACCTAGCTTCACCTGAGCTCTTTCTTCTAAGACTGTTTGAAAGGCAGAGTAGAGAAACTTACCAGAGCAAGGAGAAGGATTAAGACTTAGTTTGGCTAAGCAGATTTACTGTGTGGTGGGTTTTTATTTTTACTCACAGGGATTGCTACTGTTTGTTGCTAACATTTCATTGCTTTATTTTTTCTCTGATTCAAATTGTTGTTGCTGGTATACCTTCTTCTGCATTATTACAAGGTGTGCCTACAGGTGTGTGCTAACAGATTACTGCTGTAATCTTCTGATTCAAATTGTCTTTTGCAAGGTATATCTTCTGTTACTGTTTATTTTTCTCTGGAGCAAAGTGTTTACAGGGTATATCTTCTCTGAAATTACTGTATTACAGGTGGAGCTTATATTTTGTGACTTTTTATCATTGGGCTAAGCAAATTACTGTTTGACACTGTGTTTCATTTTATTCTTGTTTGTTGAAAAGTTTGTTGTCTCAGAGGTGTTTCAGTCCTTCTCACATTGAAGGAGCTAATTGCTTTTCCTCCCACAGCTCTTCCAAAGGACTAGGTGTGTATGTGGGGTGGATCTGGCAAACTGTCAGTAATTTCCAACAGAAAGAAGGGTTAAAAGTCAGGTTAGTTGATATCTTGAGGTAGAAGACTTTTTGCTGGCTAGCGCACCTAGCTTCACCTGAGCTCTTTCCTTCTAAGACTGCTTGAAAGGCAGAGTAGAGAAACTTACCAGAGCAAGGGAGAAGGATTAAGACTTAGTTTGGCAAGCAGATTTACTGTGGGTGGGGTTTTTATTTTTACTCACAGGGATTGCTACTGTTTGTTGCTAATATTTCATTGCTTTATTTTTTCTCTGATTCAAATTGTTGTTGCTGGTATATTCTTCTGCATTATTACAAGGTGTGCCTACAGTGTGTGCTAACAGATTACTGCTGTAATCTTCTGATTCAAATTGTCTTTGTAAGGTATATCTTCTGTTACTGCTTTATTTTTCTCTCTGGAGCAAAGTGTTTCTTACAGGTGTATCTTCTCTGAAATTACTGTATTACAGGTGGAGCTTACATTTTGTGACTTTTTATCATTGGGCTAAGCAAAATTACTGTTTGACACTGTGTTTCATTTTATTCTTGTTTGTTGAAAAGGTTTGTTGTCTCAGAGGTGTTTCAGTCTCCTTCTCACATTGAAGGAGCTAATTGCTTTTCCTCCCACAGCTCTTCCAAAGATTAGGTGTGTATATGGGTGTGGAGCTGGCAAACTGTCAGTAATTTCCAACAGAAGAAGGGTTAAAAGTCAGGTTAGTTGATATCTTGGAGGTAGAAGACTTGGTTGCTGGGCTAAGGCACCTAGCTTCACCTGAGCTCTTTCCTTCTAAGACTGTGTATGAAAGGCAGAGTAGAGAAACTTACAGAGCAAGGGAGAAGGATTAAGACTTAGTTTGGCTAAGCAGATTTACTGTGTGGTGGTGTTTTTTTTTTTTACTCACAGGGATTGCTACTGTGTGTTGCTACATTTCATTGCTTTATTTTTTCTCTGATTCAAATTGTTGTTGCTGGTATACCTTCTTCTGCATTATTACAAGGTGTGCCTACAGGTGTGTGCTAACAGATTACTGCTGTAATCTTCTGATTCAAATTGTCTTTTGGTATATCTTCTGTTACTGCTTTATTTTTCTCTGGAGCAGAGTGTTTCTTACAGGGTATATCTTCTCTGAAATTACTGTATTACAGGTGGAGCTTACATTTTGTGACTTTTTATCATTGGGCTAAGCAAAATTACTGTTTGACACTGTGTTTCATTTTATCTTGTTTGTTGAAAAGGTTTGTTGTCTCAGAGGTGTTTCAGTCTCCTCTCTACATTGAAGGAGCTAATTGCTTTTCCTCCCACAGCTCTTCCAAAGGATTAGTGTGGTGGGGTGGAGCTGGCAACTGTCAGTAATTTCCAACGGAAAGAAGGGTTAAAAAGTCAGGTTAGTTGATATCTTGGAGGTAGAAGACTTGGTTTGCTGGCCGAAGGCACCTAGCTTCACCTGAGCTCTTTCCTTCTAAGACTGCTTGAAAGGCAGAGTAGAGAGAACTTACCAGAGCAAGGGAGAAGGATTTAAGACTTAGTTTGGCTAAGTAGATTTACTGTGTGGTGGTTGTTTTATTTTTACTCACAGGAATTGCTACTGTTTGTTGCTAACATTTCATTGCTTTATTTTTCTCTGATTCAAATTGTTGCTGGTATACCTTCTTCTGTATTATTACAAGGTGTGCTTACAGGTGTGTGCGTAACAGATTACTGCTGTAAACTTCTGATTCAAATTGTCTTTTGTAAGGTATATCTTCTGGTACTGCTTTTATTTTTCTGGAGCAAAGTGTTTTTTACAGGGTATATCTTCTTGAAATTACTGTATCTACTGTGTGGAGCTTATATTTTGTTGACTTTTTTATCATTGGGCTAAGCAAAATTACTGTTTGACACTGTGTTTCTATTTATTCTTGTTTGTTGAAAAGGTTTGTTGTCTCAGAGGTGTTTCAGTCTCCTTCTCACAATGAAGGAACTAAATGATTTTCCTCCCACAGCTCTTCCAAAGGACTAGGTGTGTGTTGGGGTGAGCTCATAACTGTCAGTACTTCCAACAGAAGAAGAGTTAAAAAGTCAGGTTAGTTGTTGGATATCTTGGAGGTAGAAGACTTGGTTTGCTTGGCTGGCACCTAGCTCACCTGAGCTCTTTCCCTTCTAAGACTGCTTGAAAGCGCAGAGTAGAGAAACTTACTCAGAGCAAGGGAGAAGGATTAAGACTTAGTTTAGGCTAAGCAGATTTACTGTGTGTGGTGTTTTTATTTTTTACTCACAGGATTGCTACTGTTTGTTGCTAACATTTCATTGCTTTATTTTTCTCTGATTCAAATTTTTGTTGCTGGTATACCTTCTTCTGCATTATTACAAGGTGTGCCACAGGTGTAGTGCTAACAGATTACTGCTGTAATCTTCTGATCTAATCTGTCTTTTTGAAGGTATATCTTCTGTTACTGCTTTTTTTTTTTCCTGAGCAAAAGTGTTTCATAGGTATATCTTCTCTGAAATTACTGTAAGACTTGGTTGGCTAAGCAGATTTACATGTGGTGGTGTTTATTTTTTACTCACAGGGATTGCTACTGTTTGTTGCTAACATTTCATTGCTTTATTTTTCTCTGATTCAAATTGTTGTTGCTGGTATACCTTCTTCTGCATTATTACAAGGTGTCCCTACAGGTGTGTGCTAACAATTACTGCTGTAATCTTCTGATTCAAATTGTCTTTTTGCAAGGTATATCTTCTGTTACTGCTTTATTTTCTCTGGAGCAAAGTGTGTTTCCTGGGGTATATCTTCTCTGAAATTACTGTATTACAGGTGGAGCTTACATTTTGTGACTTTTTATCATTGGGCTAAACAAAATTACTGTTTGACACTGTGTTTCATTTTATTCTTGTTGAAGGTTTGTTGTCTCAGAGTGTTTCAGTCTCCTTCTCATTGAAGGAGCTAATGCTTCTCCCCAGCACTTCCAAGGATTGGGTGTGTATGTGGGGTGGGCTAACAAACTGTCAGTATTTCCAACAGAAGAAGGTTAAAAGTCAGTTAGTTGATATCTTGGCGGTAGAGACTTGGTTTGCTGGCCAAGAACCTAGCTTCACCTGAGCTATTTCGCTAAGACTGCTTGAAGGCAGGTAGAAACTACAGAGCAAGGGAAATAGCAAGACTGGTTTGGCTAAGCAGATTTTGTGTGGTGGTCTTTTTATTTTTACTCACAGGGATGCTACTGTTGTTGCTAACATTCATTGCTTTATTTTTCTCTGATTCAAATTGTGTTGTAGTATACCTTCTTCTGCATTATTACAGGTGTGCCTACAGGTATGTAACAGATTACTGTAATCTTCGATTCAAATTGTCTTGCAAAGTATATCTTATGTTACTGCTTTATTTCTCTCGAGCAAAGTGTTTCTTACAGGTATATCTCTGAAATTACTGTATTACAGGTGGAGCTTATTTTGTGACTTTTTATCATTGAAGCAAAATTACTGTTGACACTGTGTTCATTTTATTCTTGTTGCTGAAAGGTTTATTGTCTCAGAGGTGTTTCAGTCTCCTTCTCATTAAAGCTAGTGCTTTCCTCACAGCACTTCAAAGGATTAGGTGTGTATGGGGGGTGGGCCTAACAAACTGTCAGTAATTTCAACAGAAAGAAGGGTTAAAAGTCAGGTTAGTTGATATCTTGGCGGTGAGACTTGGTTTGCTGGCCAGCACCTAACTTCACCTGGCTCTTTCCTTCAGACTGGCGAAAGGCAGAGTGAAACTTACCAGAGCAAGGAGAATGTTAAGACTTAGTTTGACTAAGTTACTGTGGTGGTGTTTTTGTTTTACTCACAGGGTTGCTACTGTTTGTTGCTAACATTCATTGCTTTATTTCTCTGATTCAAATTGTTTTGCTGGGATACAGCTATGCATTATTACAAGGTGTGCCTACAGGTGTATTGTAACAGATTACTGCTGCATCACAGTTCAAATTGTCTTTTGCAAGGTATATCTTCTGTTACTGCTTTATTTTCTGGAGCAAGTGTTTCCTACAAGATATATCTTCTCTGAAATTACTGTATTACAGGTGGAGCTTACATTTTGTGACTTTTTTTATCATTGGGCTAGCAAAATTACTGTTTGACACTATGTTTCATTTATTCTTGTTTGTTGAAGGTTTGTTGTCTCAGAGGTGTTCAGTCTCCTTCATTGAAGACTAATTCTTCCTCCACAGCTCTTCCAAAGGATTAGGTGTGTATGTAGAATGGAGCTGCAAACTGTCAGTAATTTCCAACAGAAAGAAGGTTAAAAAGTCAGGTTAGTTGATATCTTGGAGGTAGAAGCTTGGTTGCTGGCCAAGGCACCTAGCTTCTGAGCTCTTTCCTTCTAAGACTGCTTGAAAGGCAGGTAGAAACTTACCAGAGCAAGAAGAGTAAAGACTTAGTTTGGCTAAACAGATTTACTGTGCGTGGTGTTTTATTTTTACTCACAGGGATTGCTACTGTTTATTTAACATTTCATTACTTATTTCTCTCATTCAAATAGTTGTTGCTGGTATACCTTCTTCTGCATTATTACAAGGTGTGCCTACAAGGTGTGCTAACAGATTACTGCTGTCTTCTGATTCAAATGTCTTTTTACAGGTATATCTTCTGTTACTGCTTGTTTCTCTGGAGCAAATTGTTTCCTACAGAATTATATCTTCTAGAAATTACTGTATCAAAGTGGAGCTTACATTTTGTAGACTTTTATCATTAGGCTAAACAAAAGTACTCTTTGACACTGTTTCATTTATTCTTGTTTGTTGAAAGGTTTGTTGTCTCAGAGGTGTTTCAGTACCTTCTCATTGAAGGAGCTAATACTTCCTCCACAGCTCTTCAAAGGATTAAGTGTGTATGTGGGGGTGGAGCTGGCAAACTGTCAATGTTCAACAGAAAGAAGGGTAAAAAGTCAGGTTAGTTGATATCGGAGGTAGGGCTTGGTTTGCTAGGGCACCTAACCACCTGACTCTTTCATACAAGACTGCTTGAAAGGCAAGTGAAAACTTACCAGAGCAAGAAAGTTAGACTTAGTTTGGCTAAGCAGATTTACAATATGGTGGTGTTTTATTTTTACTCACAGGGATTGCTGTTTGTTGCTAACATTTCATTGCTTTATTTTTCTCTGATTCAAATTATTTGTTGCTGGTATACTTCTTCTGCATTGTACAAGGTGTGCCTACGGTGTGCTAACAGATTACTGCTGTAATCTTCTGATTCGTGTCTTTTGCAAGGTATATCTTCTGTTACTTTATTTTCTCTAGACAGTGTTTCCTACAGGGTATATCTTCTCTGAAATTACTGTATGCAGGTAGACTTACATTTGTGTATTTTATCATTAGGTAAGCAAATTACTGTTTGACACTGTGTTTCATTTATTCTTGTTTGTTGAAAAGGTTTGTTGTCTCAGAGGTGTTTCAGTCTCCTTCTCCATTGAAGGAGCTAATTTTCCTCCCACAGCTCTTCAAAGGATTGGTGTGTATGTGGAGATGAACTACAAACTGTCAGTATTTCCAACAAAAAGAAAGGGTTAAAAGTCAGGTTAGTTGATATCTTGGGTAGAACCGGTTTGCTGGCCAGGCACTAGCTTCACCTGAGCTCTTTCCTTCTAGACTGTGAAGGCAGAGTAGAAACTTACAAAACAAGGAAGTTAAGACTTAGTTTGCTAAACAGATTTACCATGTGGTGGTTTTTATTTTTTACTCACAGGTTACTACTGTTTGTTGCTAACATTGCTTTATTTTTCTCTGATTCAAATTGTTGTTGCTGTATACCTTCTTCTGCATTATTAAAAATTGTACAGGTGTGTGCTAACAGATTACTATAAATCTTCTGATTCAAATTGTCTTTTTACAAGGTATATCTTCTGTTACTGCTTTATTTTCTCTAGACAAAATTTCCT
Source organism: Neoceratodus forsteri (assembly GCA_016271365.2). Lineage (NCBI taxonomy): Eukaryota > Metazoa > Chordata > Ceratodontiformes > Ceratodontidae > Neoceratodus > Neoceratodus forsteri. The sequence goes on from CM057455.1 coordinate 730,277,242, forward strand.
ACAGGTATATCTTCTCTGAAATTACTGTATTACAGGTGGGCTTACATTTTGTGACTTTTTATCATTAGACTAAGAAAATACTGTTTGACACTGTGTTTCATTTCTTCTTTGTTGAAAAGGTTTGTTGTCTCAAAGTGTTCCAGTCTCCTTCTCACTGGAAAGACTAATTGCTTTCCTCACAGCTCTTCCAAGGATTAAGGTGAGTGGCAGGGGTGGAGCTGGCAAACTGTCAGTAATTTCAACAGAAAGAAGGGTTAAAGTCAGGATAGTTGATATCTTGGAGGTAAGACTTGGTTTGTCCAAGGCACCTAGCTTCATGAGCTCTTTCTTCTAGACTGGCGAAATGAGTGAGAAACACCAGAGCAAGAGAGGTTACAAGACTTAGTTTGGTAGCAGATTTGCATGTGGTGAATTGTTTTTTATTTTTTACTCACAGGGATTGCTACTGTTGTTGTAACATTTCATTGCTATTTTCTCTGATTCAAATTGTTGTTGCTGGTACCTACTTCTGCATTATTACAAGTGTGCCTACAGTGCTAACAGATTACTGCTGTAATCTTCTGATTCAAATTGTCTTTGCAAGGTATATCTTCTGTTACTGCTTTATTTTTCTCTAGACAAAGTGTTTCTTACAAGGTATATCTTCTCTGAAATTACTGAGTACAATTAGACTTACATTTTTGTATTTTTTATCATTTGACTCTTTAAGCAAAATTACTGTTTGACACTGTGTTTCATTTATTCTTGTTTTATTTGAGGTTGTTGTCTCAGAGGTGTTTCAGTCTCCTTCTCATTGAAGGAATGGTGCTTTCCTCCAGTCTTCAAAGGATGAAATTGTATGTGAAAGTAGACTGGCAAACTATCAGTAATTTCCAACAGAAGAAGGTTAAAAGTCAGGTTAGTTGATATCTTGAAGTGAAGACTTGGTTTTGCTGGCCAAAGCACCTAGCTTCACTAAGCTCTCCTTCTAAGACTGCTTGAAGAAAGAGTAGAAACTTACAGAGCAAGAGAAGATTAAGACTTAGTTTGGCTAAGCAGATTTACTGTGTGGTGGTGTTTTTTACTCACAGGGATTGCTACTGTTTGTTGCTAACATTTCATTACTTTATTTTCTCTGATTCAAATTATTTATTTACAAGTATACCTTCTTCTGCGTACAAGGTGTGCCTACAGGTATGTGCTAACAGATTACTGCTGTAATCTTCCAATTCAAATATCTTTCAAAGGTTATCTTCTGTTACTGCTTTATTTTCTCTGGAGCAAAGTGTTTTTACAGGTATATCTTCTGAAAGTACATATTACAACTGGAGCTTACATTTTGTAGCATTTTTATCATTAGGTAAGCAAAATTACTGTTTGACACTGTGTTTCATTTATTCTTGTTTGTTGAAAAGGTTTGTTGTCTCAGGTGTTTTCAGTCTCCTTCTCACATTGAAGGAGCTAATTCTTTTCCTCACAGATCTTCAAAGTTTGATTTTAATATGTGGGGGTGGAGCTGGCAAACTGTCGTGTTTCAACAGAAAGAAGAGGTTAAAAATTAGGGTTAGTTAAGTATCTTGGAGGTGAAGACTTGGTTTGCTGGCCAGGCACTAACTCACCTGAGCTCTTTCCTTCTAGACTGCTAGAAGGCAGAGTAAGAAACTTACCAGGCAAGGAAGTTAAGACTTAATTTAGCTAAGCAGATTTACTGTGTGGTGGTGTTTTATTTTTACTCACAGGGATTGCTACTGTTTATTTAACATTTCATTGCTATTTTCTCAGTTCAAATTGTTGTTGTGATATACCTTCTTCTGCATTATTACAAAGTGTGCCTCAGTGTGTGCTAACAGATTACTGCTGTAATATTCAATTAAATATCTTTTGCAGGTATATCTTTACTGCTTTATTTTCTCTAGACAAAGTGTTTCTTACAGGGTATATCTTCTGAAATTACTGATTACAGGTAGAGCTTACATTTTTTGTGACTTTTTTATCATTGGGCTAACAAAATTCTGTTTGACACTGTGTTTCATTTTATTCTTGTTTGTTGAAAAGGTTTGTTGTCTCAGAGGTGTTTCAGTCTTCTCACATTGAAGGAGCTAATTGCTTTTCCTCCCACAGCACTTCCAAAGGATTGGAGTGTATGGGGTGGAGCTGGCAACTGTCAGTAATTTCAAATAGAAAGAAGGGGTTAAAATTCAGGTTAGTTGATATCTTGATGTAGAAGACTTGGTTTGTTGGTTGCTGCACCTAGCTTCACCTGAGCTCTTTCCTTCAAGACTGCTTGAAAGGCAGAGTAGAAACTTACCAGAGCAAGGGAGAATGATTAAGACTTAGTTTGGCTAAAACAGATTTACTGTGTGGTGGTGTTTTTATTTTTTATACAGGGATTGCTACTGTTTTATTTGCTAACATTTCATTACTTTGTTTTCTGATTCAAATTGACATTTATTTAATTATACCTTCCCCTTCTTCTGCATTGTACAAGGAATTATTGCCTACAGGTGTGTTGCTAACAGATTACTGCTGTAATCTTCTGATTCAAATTGTCTTTTGCAAGGTATATCTTCTGTTACTGCTTTATTTTCTCTGGAGCAAAGTGTTTCCTACAGGGGTATCTTCTCTGAAATTACTGTATACAGGTGGAGCTTACATTTTGTGACTTTTTTTTTATCATTAGGCTAAGCAAATTACTGACTTTGACACTGTGTTTCATTTATTCTTGTTTGTTGAAAAGGTTTGTTGTCTCAAGAGGTGTTTCCAGTCTCCTTCTCACATTGAGCTAATTGCTTTCCTCCCAGCTCTTCAAGGATTGGGGTGTGTGTAGAGAGTGGAGCTGGCAAACTGTCAATGTTCCAACAGAAAGAAGGTTAAAAGTCAGGTTAGTTGATATCTTGAGGTAGAAGACTTGGTTTGCTGGCCAAGGCACCTAATACTGAATCTGCCTTTCTGAGCTAGCAGGTAGAGAAACTTACCAAACAGAGAAGGATTAAGACTTAGTTTATTAAGCAGATTTACTGTGTGGTGGTGTTTTATTTTTTATACAGGGATTGCTACTGTTTGTTGCTAACATTTCATTGTTTATTTTTCTCTGATTCAAATTGTTGTTGCTGGTATACCTTCTTTCTCTGCATTATTACAAGGGTGTGCCTATAGGTATGTGCTAACAGATTACTGCTGTAATCTTCTGATTCAAATTGTCTTTTGCAAGGTATATCTTCTGTTACTGCTTTATTTTCTCTGGAGCAAAGTGTTTCCCTGGGGTATCTTCTAAATTACTGTATTACAGGTGGAGCTTACATTTTGTGACTTTTTATCATTGGGCTAAAGCAAATTACTATTTGACACTGTGTTTCATTTTATTCTTGTTTGTTGAAAAGGTTTGTTGTCTCAGAGGTGTTTCAGTCGCCTTCTCACATTGAAGGAGCTAATTCTTCTCCTCCACAGCACTTCCAAAGGATTAGGTGTGTATGTGGGGGTGGAGCTGGCAAACTGTCAGTAATTTCCAACAGAAAGAAGGGTTAAAAGTCAGTTAGTTGATATCTTGGAGTAGAAGACTTGGTTTGCTGGCCAAGGCACCTAGCTTCACCTGAGCTCTTTCCTTCTAAGACTGCTTGAAAGGCAGAGTAGAAACTTACCAGAGCAAGAGAAGGATTAAGGCTTAGTTTGGCTAAGCAGATTTACTGTGTAGTGGTGTGTTTTCATTTTTACTCACAGAGTTGCTACTGTTTGTTGCTAACATTTCCATTGCTTTATTTTTTCTCTGATTCAAATTATTTGTTGCTGGTATACCTTCTTCTGCATTATTATTACAAGGTGTGCACAGGTGTGTGCTAACAGATTACTGCTGTAATCTTCTGATTCAAATTGTCTTTTGCAAAGGTTGTCATCTGTTACTGCTTTATTTTTCTCTGGAGCAAAGTGTTTCTTACAGGAGTATATCTTCTCTGAAGATACTGTATTACAGGTGGAGCTTACATTTTTGTGATTTTTTATCATTGGGCTAAACAAAATTACTGTTTGACCTGTGTTTCATTTTATTCTTGTTTGTTGAAAAGGTTTGTTGTCTCAGAGGTGTTTCAGTCTCCTTCACATTGAAGGAGCTTAATTGCTTTTCCTCCCACAGCCTTCCAAAGGATTAGGGTGTATGTGGGGTGGAGCTGGCAAACTGTCAGTAATTTCCAACAGAAAGAAGGTTAAAAGTCAGGTTAGTTGATATCTTGGAGTAGAAGACTTGGTTTGCTGGCCAAGAGCACCTAGCTTCACCTGAGCTCTTCCTTCTAAGACTGCTTGAAGGCAGAGTAGAGAAACTTACAGAGCAAAGAGAAGGATTAAGACTTAGTTTGGCTAAGCAGATTTACTGTGTGGTGGTATTTTATATTTTACTCACAGGATTGCTACTGTTTGTTGCTAACATTTCATTGCTTTATTTTTCTCTGATTCAATTATTCGTTGCTGGTATACCTTCTTCTGCATTATTACAAGGTGTGCCTAGCAGGTGTGCTAACAGTTACTGCTGTAATCTTCTGATTCAAATTGTCTTTTGCAAAGATTATCTTCTGTTACTGCTTTATTTTTCCTACTAGACAAAGTGTTTTTAAGGTATATCTTCTGAAATTACTGTATTACAACTGAGCTTACATTTTGTGACTTTTTATCATTGGGCTAAGCAAAATTACTGTTTGACACTGTGTTTAATTTTATTCTTGTTTGTGAAAGGTTTGTTGTCTCAGAGGTGTTTCAGTCTCCTTCTACATGGAAGGAGCTAATTGCTTTTTCTCCACAGATCTTCAAGGATTAGGGTGTGTGTATGTGTAGAGTGGAGCTGTGTGTCAGTAATTTCCAACAGAAAGAAGGGTTAAAAAGTCAGGTTGGATATCTTGAGTGAAGACTTGGTTTGCTGGCCAAGGCACCTAGCTTCACCTGAGCTCTTTCCTTCTAAGACTGCTTGAAAGGCAGAGTAGAAAACTTACAGAGCAAGGAGAAGGATTAAGACTTAGTTTAACAAGCAGATTTACTGTGTGGTGGTGTTTTATTTTTTACTCACAGGGATTGCTACTGTTTGTTGCTAACATTTCATTGCTTTATTTTTCTCTGATTCAAATTGTTGTTGCTGGTATACCTTCTTCTGCATTATTACAAAGGTGTGCCTACAGGTGTGCTAACAGATTACTGCTGTAATCTTCTGATTCAAATTGTCTTTTTGCAAGGTATATCTTCTGTTACTGCTTTATTTTTCTCCGGAGCAAAGTGTTTCCTACAGGGGTATATCTTCTCTGAAATTACTGTATACAGGTGGAGCTTACATTTTGTGACACTTTTTATCATTGGGCCAAGCAAAATTACTGTTTGACACTGTGTTTCATTTTATTCTTGTTTGTTGAAAAGGTTTGTTGTCTCAGAGGTGTTTCAGTCTCCTTCTCACATTGAAGGAGCTAATTACTTTCCTCCCAGCCTCTTCCAAAGGATTAGGTGTGTATATGGAGTGGAGCTAGCAAACTGTCAGTAATTTCCAACAGAAAGAAGGGTTAAAAAGTCAGGTTAGTTGATATCTTGGAGGTAGAAGACTTTGGTTTTGCTGGCCAAGGCACTAAGCTTCACCTGAAGCTCTTCCTTCTAAGACTGCTTGAAAGGCAGAGTAAGAAACTTACCAGAGCAAAGAAGAAGGATTAAGACTTAGTTTGGCTAAGCAGATTTACTGTGTGGTGGTGTTTTTATTTTTACTCACAGGGATTGCACTACTGTTTGTTGCTAACATTTCATTTACTTTATTTTTCTCTGATTCAAATTGTTGTTGCTGGTATACCTTCTTCTGCATTATTACAAGGTGTGCCTACAGGTGTGTGCTAACAGATTACTGCTGTAATCTTCTGATTCAAATTGTCTTTTTGCAAGGTATATCTTCTGTTACTGCTTTATTTTCTCTGGAGCAAAGTGTTTCTTACAGGGTATATCTTCTCTGAAATTACTGTATTACAGGTGGAGCTTACATTTTTGGCGACTTTTTATCATTGGGCTAAAGCAAAATTACTGTTTGACACTGTGTTTCATTTTATTCTTGTTTGTTGAAAAGGTTTGTTGTCTCAGAGGTGTTTCAGTCTCCTTCTCACAGTGGAAGGAGCTAATTGATACTTTCCTCCACAGCTCTTCCAAAGGATTAGGTGTGTATGGGGGAGTGGAGCTGGCAAACTGTCAGTAATTTCCAACAGAAAGAAGGGTAAAAGTCAGGTTAGTTGATATCTTGGGGTAGAAGACTTGGTTTGCTGGCCAGGCACCTAGCTTCACCTGAAACTCTTTCCTTCTAAGACTGCTTGAAAGGCAGAGTAGAAAACTTACCAGAGCAAGAGAAGGATTAAGACTTAGTTTAGCTAAGCTAGATTTACTGTGTGGTGGTGTTTTATTTTTTACTCAAGGGATTGCTACTGTTTGTTGCTAACATTTCATCGCTTTATTTTTCTCTGATTCAAATTGTTGTTGCTGGTATACCTTCTTCTGCATTATTACAAGGTGTGCCTACAGGTGTAATGTAACAGATTACTGCTGCAATCTTCTGATTCAAATTGTCTTTTGCAAGGTATATCTTCTGTTACTGCTTTATTTCTCTAGAGCAAAGTGTTTTTACAGGGTATATCTTCTTGAAAGTACTGTATTACAACTGGAGCTTACATTTTGTGACTTTTTATCATTAGGCTAAGCAAAATTACTGTTTGACACTGTGTTTAATTTTATTCTTATTTGTTGAAAGGTTTGTTGTCTCAGAGGTGTTCAGTCTCCTTCTCACATTGAAGGAGCTAATTGCTTTCCTCCCACAGATCTTCCAAAGGATTAGGTGTGTGTATGTGGGGTGGAGCTGGCAAACTGTCAGTAATTTCCAACAGAAGAAGGGTTAAAAGTCAGGTTAGTTGATATCTTGGAGGTAGAAGACTTGGTTTGCTGGCCAGGCAACCTAGCTTCACCTGACTCTTTCCTTCTAAGACTGCTAGAAAGGCAGGTAGAGAAACTTACCAGAGCAAGGAGGAAAGATTAAGACTTAGTTTGGCTAAGCAGATTTACTGTGTGGTGGTGTTTTATTTTTACTCAGGGATTGCTACTGTTTGTTGCTAACATTTCATTGCTTTATTTTCTCTCTGATTCAAATTGTTGTTGCTGGTATACCTTCTTCTGCATTATTACAAGGTGTGCCTACAGGTGTGTGCTAACAGATTACTGCTGTAATCTTCTGATTCAAGTGTCTTTTGCAAGGTATATATTCTGTTACTGCTTTATTTTCTCTGGAGCAAAGTGTTTCTTACAGAATATCTTCTCTGAAATTACTGTATTACAGGTGGAGCTTACATTTTTGTGACTTTTTTATCATTGAGCTAAACAAAATTACTGTTTGACACTGTGTTTCATTTATTCTTGTTTGTTGAAAAGGTTTGTTGTCTCAGAGAGTTGTTGGTCTCCTTCTCACATTGGAAGGAATGGTGCTTTCCTCCCACAGCACTTCAAAGTTAGGTGTGTATGTGCGAGATGGGCTGTGAGCTGTCAATGTTCAACAGAAAGAAGGGTTAAAAATTCAGGTTAGTTGATATCTTGGCGTAGAAGACTTGGTTTTGCTGGCCAAGGCACCTAGCTTCACCTGAGCTCTTTCCTTCAAGACTGCTTGAAAGGCAGGTAGAGAACTTACAGAAACAAGGGAGAATAGATTAAGACTTAGTTTGGCTAAGCAGATTTACTGTGTGGTGGTGTTTGTATTTTTTTTTTTACTCACAGGATTGCTACTGTTTGTTGCGCTAACATTTCATTGCTTTATTTTTCTCTAGATTCAAATTGTTGTTGCTGGTATACCTCTTCTTGCATTATTACAAGGTGTGCCTACAGGTGTGTGCTAACAGATTACTGCTGTAATCTTCTGATTCAAATTGTCTTTTCAAGGTATATCTTCTGTTACTGCTTTATTTTTCTCTGGAGCAAAGTGTTTCTTACAGGGTATATCTTCTCTGAAATTACTGTATTACAGGTGGAGCTTACTTTTTGTGACTTTTTATCATTGGGCTAAGCAAAACTGCTTGACACTGTGTTTCATTTATTCTTGTTTGTTGAAAAGGTTTGTTGTCTACAGAGGTGTTTCAGTCTCCTTCTCACATTGAAAGACTAATTGCTTTTCACTCCCACAGCACTTCCAAAGGATTGAGGTGTGTGTGTGGGGTGGAGCTAACAAACTGTCAGTGTTCCAACAAAAGAAGGGTTAAAAGTCAGGTTAGTTGATATCTTGGCGGTAGAAGACTTGGTTTGCTGGCCAAGGCACCTAGCTCACCTGAGCTCTTTCCTTCTAAGACTGCTTGAAGGCAGAGTGAGAGACTTACTGAGCAAGAGAGAAGGATTAAGACTTAGTTTGGCTAAGCAGATTTACTGTGTGGTGGTGTTTTATTTTTTTACTCTGGATTGCTACTGTTTGTTATGTTCCATTGCTTTATTTTTCTCCTGATTCATTGTTGTTGGCAGTGCCTTCTTCTGCATTATTACAAATTGTGTGCCTACACAGGTGTATTCTTTAACAGATTACTGCTGTAATCACTGATTCAAATTGTCTTTTACAAGGTATATCTTCTGTTACTGCTTTATTTTCTCTGGAGCAAAGTGTTTCCTACAGGGTATATCTTCTCACTGAAATTACTGTATTACAGGTGGAGCTTACATTTTGTGACTTTTTATGTCATTGGGCTAAGCAAAATTACTGTTTGACACTTATGTTTCATTTTATTCTTGTTTGTTGAAAAGGTTTGTTGTCTCAGAAGTGTTTCAGTCTCCTTCTCACATTGAAGGAGCTAATTGCTTTTCCTCCACAGCTCTTCAAAGGATTAAGGGTGTGTATGTGGGGGAGTGGAGCTGGCAAACTGTCAATGTTCAACAGAAAGAAGGGTTAAAAAGTCAGGTTGAGTTGATATCTTGGGTAGAAGACTTGGTTTGCTGGCCAAGGCACCTAAAAACTTCCACCTGAGCTCTTTCCTTCTAAGACTGTGAAGGCAGGTAGAGAAACTTACCAGAGCACAGAAGGATTAAGACTTAGTTTGGCTAAGCAATTTTACTAATATGGTGGTGTTTTTATTTTTTTTACTCACAGGGGATTGCTACTGTTTGTTGCTAACATTTCATTCTTTATTTTTCTCCTGATTCAAATTGTTGTTGCTGGTATACCTTCTTCTGCATTATTACAAGGTGTGCCTACAGGTGTGAACTAACAGATTACTGCTGTAATCTTCACAATTCAAAATGTCGTTTTGCAAGGTATATCTTCTGTTACTGCTTTATTTTCTCTGGAGCAAAGTGTTTCCTACAGGGGATATCTTCTCTGAAATTACTGTATTACAGGTGGAGCTTACATTTTGTGACTTTTTATCCATTGGGCTAAGCAAAATTACTGTTTGACATGCTGCACTTTATTCTTGTTTGTTGAAAAGGTTTGTTGTCTCAGAGGTGTTTCAGTCTCCTTCTCACATTGAAGGAGCTAATTGCTTTTCCTCCCACAGCTCTTCAAAAGGATTAGGTGTGTAGTGGGGGAGTGGAGCTGGCAAACCATCAGTAATTTCCAACAGAAAGAAGGGTTAAAAGTCAGGTTAGTTGATATCTCAGGTAGAAGACTTGGTTTGCTGGCCGAGCACCTAACTTCACCTGAGCTCTTTCCTTCTAAGACTGCTTGAAGGCAGAGTAAGAAAAACTTACCAGAGCAAGAGAGAAGGATTAAGACTTAGTTTGACTAAAGCAGATTTACTGTGTGGTGGTGTTTTTATTTTTTTACTCACAGGGATTGCTACTGTTTGTTGCTAACATTTCATTACTTTATTTTCTCTGATTCAAATTGTTGTTGCTGGTATACCTTCTTCTGCATTATTACAAGGTGTGCCTACAGGTGTATGCTAACAGATTACTGCTGTAATCTTCTGATTCAAGTGTCTTTTATAGGTATATCTTCTGTTACTGCTTTATTTTTCTCTGGAGCAAAGTGTTTCTTACAGGGTATATCTTCTCTCCAAATTACTGTATTACAGGTGGAGCTTACAGTTTTGTGACTTCTTTTTATCATTGGGCTAAGCAAAATTACTGTTTGACACTGTGTTTCATTTATTCTTGTTTATTGAAAAGGTTTGTTGTCTCAGAGGGTGTGTTTCAGTCTCCTTCTCACATTGAAGGAGCTAATTAGCTTCCTCCCACAGCTCTTCCAAAGGATTAGGTGTGTATGTGGAGTGGAGCTAGCCAAACTGTCAGTAATTTCCAACAGAAAGAAGGGTTAAAAGTCAGGTTAGTTGATATCTTGAGGTAGAACTTGGTTTGCTGGCCAAGGCACCTAGCTTCACCTGCAGCTCTTTCCTTCTAAGACTGCTTGAAAGGCAGAGTAGAGAAACTTACCAGAGCAAAGAGAAGGATTAAGACTTAGTTTGGCTAAGCAGATTTACTGTGTGGTGGTGCTTTTATTTTTACTCACAGGGATTGCTACTGTTTGTTGCTAACATTTCATTGCTTTATTTTTCTCTGATTCAAATTATTTGTTGCTGGTATACCTTCTTCTGCATTATTACAAGGTGTGCCTACAGGGGTGTGACTAACAGACTGCTGTAATCTTCTGATTCAAATTGTCTTTACAGGTATATCTTCTGTTACTGCTTTATTTTCTCTGGTGCAAAGTGTTTTTACAGGGTATATCTTCTCTGAAATTACTGTATTACAACTGGAGCTTACATTTTTGTGACTTTTTTATCATTAGGCTAACAAAAGTACTGTTTGACACTGTGTTCTTTCATTTCATTCTTGTTTGTTGAAAAGGTTTGTTGTCTCAGAGGTGTTTCAGTCTCCTTCTCACATTGAAGGAGCTAATTGCTTTCCTCCCAGAATCTTCAAAGGATTAGGTGTGTGTGGAGAATTGGGCTGGCAAACTGTCAGTAATTTCCAACAGAAAGAAGGTTAAAAGTCAGGTTAGTTGATATCTTGGAGGTAGAAGACTTGGCTTTTGCTGGCCAAGGCACCCTAGCTTCACCCTGACTCTTTCCTTACAAGACTGCTAGAAAGGCAGAGTAGAGAAACTTACCAGAGCAAGGGAGAAGGATTAAGACTTAGTTTGGCTAAGCCAGATTTACTGTGTGGTGGTGTTTTTATATTTTTTACTCACGAGGATTACTACTGTTTGTTGCTAACATTTCATTGCTTTATTTTTTCTCTGATTCAAATTGTTATTGCTGGTACTTCTTCTGCATTATTACAAGGTGTGCCTACAGGTGTCATAACTAACAGATTACTGTAATCTTCTGATTCAAATTGTCTTTGCAAGCCATATCTTCTGTTACTGCTTTATTTTTCTCTGGAGCAAAAGTGTTCTTACAGATATCTTCTCTGAAATTACTGTATTACAGGTGGAGCTTACATTTTGTGACTTTTTTATCATTGGGCTAAGCAAAATTACTGTTTGACACTGTGTTTCATTTATTCTTGTTTGTTGAAAAGGTTTGTTGTCTCAGAGGTGTTTCAGTCTCCTTCTCACATTGGAAGGAGCTAATTGCTTTTCCTCCCACCAACTTCCAAAAGGATTGGGGTGTGTATGTGGGGGTGGGCCTACAACAAACTGATAGTAATTTCCAACAGAAAGAGGTTAAAGAATTCCAGGTTAGTTGATATCTTGGCGGTAGAACTTGGTTTTGCTAGCCAAGGCACCACTAGCTCACCTGAGCTCTTTCCTTCTAAGACTGCTTGAAGGCAGGTAGAAACTCACCAAAGCAAGGGAGAATGATTAAGACTTAGTTGGCTAAGCAGATTTACTCTGTGGTGGTGTTTATTTTTCACTCACAGGGATTGCTACTGTTTGTTGCTAACATTTCATTGCTTTATTTTTCTCTGATTCAAATTGTTGTTGCTGGTATACCTTCTTCTGCATTATTACAAGGTGTGCCTACAAGTGTGTGCTAACAGATTACTGCTGTAATCTTCTGATTCAAGTGTCTTTTCAAGGTATATCTTCTGTTACTGCTTTATTTTCTCTGGAGCAAAGTGTTTCTTACAGGGTATATATTCTCTGAAATTACTGTATTACAGAATGGAAGCTTACATTTTGTGACTTTTTATCATTGGGCTAAGCAAAATTACTGTTTGACACTGTGTTTCATTTTATTCTTGTTTGTTGAAAAGGTTTGTTGTCTCAGAGGTGTTTCAGTCTCATCCACATTGAAGGAGCTAATTGCTTTCCTCCACAGCACTTCCAAAGGATTAGGTGTGTATGTGGGGTGGAGCTGGCAAACTGTCAATGTTCCAACAGAAAGAAGGTTAAAAGTCAGGTTAGTTGATATCTTGGCGGTAGAGACTTGGTTTGCTGGCCAAGCAATTTCAACTTCACCTGAGCTCTTTCCTTCTAAGACTGCTTGAAAGGCAGAGTAGAAACTTACAGAGCAACAGAGAAGGATTAAGACTTAGTTTGGCTAAGCAGATTTACTGTGTGATGGTGTTTTTATTTTTACTCACAGGGATTGCTACTGTTTGTTGCTAACATTTCATTGCTTTATTTTTCTCTGATTCAAATTGTTGTTGCTGGTATACCTTCTTCTGCATTACAAGATGGCCTACAGGTGTATTTAGTTACTGCTGTAATCTTCTGACTAGAGTGTCTTTTGCAAGGTATATCTTCTGTTATAACTTTATTTTTCTCTGGAGCAAAGTGTTTCCTACAGGGTATATCTCTCTGAAATTACTATTACAGGTGGAGCTTACATTTTGTGACTTTTTATCATTGGGCAAAGCAAAATTACTATTTGACACTGTGTTTCATTTATTCTTGTTTGTTGAAAAGTTTGTTGTCTCAGAGGTGTTTCAGTCTCCTTCTCATTCAAGGAATAATTGCTTTTCCTCCACAGCTCTTCAAAAGGATTAGGTGTGTATGGGGGGTGGAGCTGGCAAACTGTCAGTAATTTCAACAGAAAGAAGGCTAAAAGTCAGGTTAGTTGATATCTTGGAGGTAGAAGACTTGGTTTGCTGGCCAAGGCACCTAGCTTCACCTGAGCCTTCCTTCTAAGACTGCTTGAAAGGCAGAGTAGAGAAACTTACCAGAGCAAGAGAGAAGGATTAAGACTTAGTTTGGCTAAGCAGATTTACTGTGTGGTGGTGTTTTTATTTTTACTCACAGGATTGCTACTGTTTGTTGCTAACATTTCATTGCTTTATTTTTCTCTGAATTAAATTGTTGTTGCTGGTATACCTTCTTCTGCATTATTACAAGGTGTGCCTGGTGTGTGCTAACAGATTACTGCTGTAATCTTCTGATTCAAGTGTCTTTGCAAGGTATATCTTCTGTTACTGCTTTATTTTCTCTGGAGCAAAGTGTTTCCTACAAGGTATATCTTCTCTGAAATTACTGTATTACAAGTAGAGCTTACATTTTGTGACTTTTTTATCATTGGGCTAAGCAAAATTGCACTGTTTGACACTGTGTTTCATTTATTCTTGTTTGTTGAAAAGGTTTGTTGTCTCAGAGGTGTTTTAGTCTCCTTCTCACATTGAAGGAGCTAATTGCTTTTCCTCCCACAGCTCTTCCAAAGGATTAGATGTGTATGTGGGGAGTGGAGCTAGCCAACTGTCAGTAATTTCAACAGAAAGAAGGGATTAAAAGTCAGGTTAGTAGATATCTTGGGGTAGAAGACTTGGTTTGCTGGCCAAGGCACCTAGCTTCCTGAGCTCTTTCCTTCTAAGACTGCTTAAAGGCAGAGTGAGAAACTTACCAGACAAAAGAAGGATTAAGACTTAGTTTGGCTAAACAGATTTACTAAGTAGTGGTGGTGTGTTCTTTATTTTTTACTCACAGGGATTGCTACTGTTTGTTGCTAACATTTCATTGCTTTATTTTTCTCTGATTCAAATTGTTGTTGCTAGAATACCTTCTGCATTATTACAAAGGTGTGCCTACAGGTGTGCTAACAGATTACTGCTGTAATCTTCCGATTCAAATTGCCTTTTGCAAGGTATATCTTCTGTTACTGCTTTATTTTTCTCTGGAGCAAAGTGTTTCATAGGTATATCTTCTCTAAATTACTGTATTACGAATTAGAGCTTACATTTTTGTGACTTTTTATCATTAGGCTAACCAAAATTACTGTTTGACACTGTGTTTCATTTTATTCTTGTTTGTTGAAAAGGTTTGTTGTCTCAGAGGTGTTTCAGTCTCCTTCTCACATTGAAGGAGCTAATTGCTATCACAGCTCTTCCAAAGGATTAGGTGTGTATGTGGGGTGGAGCTGGCAAACTGTCAGTAATTTCCAACAGAAAGAAGGTTAAAAAGTCAGGTTCAGTTGATATCTTGGAGGTAGAAGACTTGGTTTGCTGGCCAACGGCACCTACCTCACCTGAGCTCTTTCCTTCTAAGACTGCTTGAAAGGCAGAGTAGAAACTTACCAGAGCAAGACAGAGGATTAAGACTTAGTTTGGCTAAGCAGATTTACTGTGTGGTGGTGTTTTTATTTTTTACTCACAGGGATTAGCTACTGTTTGTTGCTAACATTTCATTGCTTTATTTTTCTCTGATTCAAATTGTTGTTGCTGGTATACCTTCTTCTGCGTATTACAAAGGTGTGCCTACAGGTGTATTATTTAACAGATTACTGCTGTAATCTTCTGGTTTAAATTGTCTTTTTCAGAATGGTATATCTTCTGTTACTGCTTTATTTTCTCTGGAGGAAAGTGTTTCTTACAGGAAGTATATCATCTAGAAATTACTGTATTACAGGTGGAGCTTACATTTTGTGACTTTTTTATCATTGGGCTAAGCAAAATTACTGTTTGACACTGTGTTTCATTTTATTCTTGTTTGTTGAAAATGTTTGTTGTCTCAGAGGTGTTTCAGTCTCCTTCTCACATTGAAGGAGCTAATTGCTTTTCCTCCCACAGCACTTCCAAAGGATTAGGTGTGTATGTGGGGGTGGAGCTGGCAAACTGTCAGTAATTTCCAACAAAAAGAAGGGTTAAAAAGTCAGGTTAGTTGATATCTTGGCGGTAAGAAGACTTGGTTTGCTGTGAGCACCTAGCTTCACCTGAGCTCTTTCCTTCTAAGACTGCTTGAAGGCAGTAGAAAACTTACCAAACAGAGAAGGATTAAGACTTAGTTTGTAGCTAAGCAGATTTACTGTGTGGTGGTGTTTTATTTTTACTCACAGGGATTGCTACTGTTAATTGCTAACATTCATTGCTTTATTTTTTCTCTGATTCAAATTGTTGTTGCTGGTATACCTTCTTCTGCATTATTACAAGGTGTGCCTACAGGTGTGTGCTAACAGATTACTGCTGTAATCTTCTGATTCAAATTGTCTTTTTGCAAAGGTATATCTTCTGTTACTGCTATTTTTCTCTGGAGCAAAGTGTTTCGCAGGGTATATCTTCTGAAATTACTGTATTACAGGTGGAGCTTACATTTTTGTGATTTTTATCATTAGGCTAAGCAAAATTACTGTTTGACACTGTGTTTCATTTTATTCTTGTTTGTTGAAAAGGTTTGTTGTCTCAGAGATGTTTCATTCTCCTTCTCACATTAGAAGGAGCTAATTCCTTTCTCCACAGCTCTTCCAAAGGATTAGGTGTGTATGTAGAAGTAGAGCTAGACAAACTGTCAGTAATTTCCAACAGAAAGAAGGGTTAAAAAAGTCAGGTTAGTTGATGTCTTGGAGGTAGAAGACTTGGTTTTGCTGGCCGGCTTTAAGCTTCACCTGGGCTCTTTCTTCTAAGGCTGGCAGAAGGCAGAGTAAGAAGCTTACAGAGCAAGAGAGAAGGATTAAGACTCAGTTTGGCTAAGCATAGACTTGCACAATAGTGGTGTTTTATTTTTACTCACAGGATTGCTACTGTTTGTTGCTAACATTTCATTACTTTATTTTTCTCTGATTCAAATTGTTGTTGCTGGTATACCTTCTTCTGCATTATTACAAGGTGTGCCTACAAGTGTGTGCTAACAGATTACTGCTGTAATCTTCTGATTCAAATTGTCTTTGCAAAATTATATCTTCTGTTACTGCTTTATTTTCTCTGGAGCAAAGTGTTTCCTAAAGGGTATATCTTCTCTGAAATTACTGTATTACAGGTGGAGCTTACATTTTGTGACTTTTTATCATTGGGCTAAGCAAAATTACTGTTTGATACTGTGTTTCATTTTATTCTTGTTTGTTGAAAGGTTTGTTGTCTCAGAGGTGTTTCAGTCTCCTTCTCACATTGAAGGAGCAGGTACTTCCTCACAACTCTTCCAAAAGGATTAGGTGTGTATGTGAAAGTGGAGCTGGCAAACTGTCAGAATCTCCAACAGAAAGAAGGTTAAAAAGTCAGGTTAGTTGATATCTTGGAGGTAGAAGACTTGGTTTTGCTGGCCAAGGCACTAGCTTCACCTGAGCTCTTTCCTTCTAAGACTGCTTGAAAGGCAGAGAGAAACTTACCAAGAACAAGAGAGAAGGATTAAGACTTAGTTTGGCCTAAACAGATTTACGTGTGGTGGTGGTTTTATTTTTTTACTCACAGGGATTGCTACTGTTTGTTGCTAACATTTCATTGCTTTATTTTTCTCTGATTCAAATTGTTGTTGCTGGTATGCATTCTTCTGCCATTATTACAAGGTGTGCCTACAGGTGTGTGCTAACAGATTACTGACTTAATCTTCTGATTCAAATTGTCTTTGCAAGGTATATCTTCTGTTACTGCTGTTATTTCTCTCTGGACAAAGTGTTCCCTACAGGGTATATCTTCTCTGAAATTACTGTAGCACAGGTGGAGCTTACATTTTTGTGACTTTTTATCATTGAGCTAACAAAATTACTGTTTGACACTGTGTTTCATTTATTCTTGTTTTGTTGAAAAGGTTTGTTGTCTCAGAGGTGTTTCAGTCTCCTTCTCACATTGAAGAGCTAATTGCTTTTCACTCCCACAGCTCTTCCAAAGGATTAGGTGTGTGTGGGGTGGAGCTGGCAAACTGTCAGTAATTTCCAACAGAAAGAAGGGTTAAAAGTCAGGTTAGTAGATATCTTGGAGGTAGAAACTTGGTTTTGCCACATGGCACCTAGCTTCACCTGAGCTCTTTCCTTCTAAGACTGCTTGAAGGCAAGTGAGAAACTTACCAGAGCAAGAGAGAAGGATTAAAGACTTAGTTTGGCTAAGCAGATTTACTGTGTGGTGATGTTTTATTTTTTACTCACAGGGATTGCTACTGTTTAGTTGCTAACATCATTGCTTTATTTTTCTCTGATTCAAATTGTTGTTGCTGTATACCTTCTTCTGCATTGATTACAAGGTGTGCGCCTACAGGTGTGTGCTAACAGATTACTGCTGTAATCTTCTGATTCAATTGTCTTTTGCAAGGTATATCTTCTGTTACTGCTTTATTTTTCTCTGGAGCAAAGTGTTTCTTACAGGGTATCTCCTCTGAAATTACTGTATTACAGGTGGAGCTTACATTTTTGTGACTTTTTATCATTGGAGCTACAAAATTACTGTTTGACAATGTGTTTCATTTTATTCTGTTTGTTGAAAAGGTTTGTTGTCTCAGAGGTGTTTAAGTCTCACTTCCTCACATTGAGAAGAGCTAATTGCTTCCTCCACAGCACCTCCAAAGGATTAGGTGTGTATGTGAAATGAAGACTGACATGAAACTGTCAGTAATCTCCAACAGAAAGGAGGGTTAAAAGGTCAGGTTAGTTGATATCTTGGAGGTAGAAGACTTGGTTTGCTGGCCAAGGCACCTAGCTTCACCTGAGCTCTTTCCTTCTATAGACTGCTTGAAAGGCAGAGTAGAAACTACAAGAGCAAGACGAAGGATTAAGACTTAGTTTGGCTAATAGATTTACTGTGGTGGTGTTTTTATTTTTTACTCACAGGGATTGCTACTGTTTGTTGCTAACATTTCATTACTTATTTTTTCTCTGATTCAAATTGTTGTTGCTGGTATACCTTCTTCTGCATTATTATTGAGGTGTGCCTACAGGTGTGTGCTAACAGAGTTACTGCTGTAATCTTGATTCAAGTGTCTTTTACCAAGGTATATCTTCTGTTACTGCTTTATTTTTTCTCTGGAGCAAAGTGTTTTTACAGGGTATATCTTCTCTGAAATTACTGTATTACAACTACTGGAGCTTACATTTTGTGACTTTTTTTGTCATTGGGCTAAGCAAAATTACTGTTTGACACTGTGTTTCATTTATTCTTGTTTGTTGAAAAGGTTTTGTTGTCTCAGAGGTGTTTCAAGTCTCCTTCTCACATTGAAGGAGCTAAGTGCTTCCTCCACAGATCTTCAAAGGATTAAGTGACATATGTAAGGGGTGGAGCTGACAAACTGTCAGTAATTTCCAACAGAAAGAAGGGTTAAAAAGTCAGGTTAGTTGATCTTGGAGGTAGAAGACTTGGTTTGCTGGCTAAGGCACCTAAGCTTCACCTGAGCCTCTTTCCTTCTAAGACTGCTAGAAAGGCAGAGTAGAAAACTTACCAGAGCAAGGAGAAAGGATTAAGACTTTAGTTAGCTAAGCAGATTTACTGTGTGGTGGTGTTTTATTTTTACTCACAGGATTGCTACTGTTTGTTACTAACATTCCATTGCTATTATTTCTCTGATTCAAATTATTTGTTGCTGGTATACCTTCTTCCTGATGACCACAAAGGTGTGCCTGAGTGTGTGCTAACAGATTACTGCTGTAATCTTCTGATTCAAATTGTCTTTTGCAAGGTATATCTTCTGTTACTGCTTTATTTTCTCTGAGCAAGTGTTTACAGGGCATATCTTTCTCTGAAATTACTGTATTACAGGTGGAGCTTACATTTTTGTGACTTTTTTATCATTGGGCTAAGCAAAATTACTGTTTGACACTGTGTTTTATTTTATTCTTGTTTGTTGAAAAGGTTTGTTGTCTCAGAGTGTTTCAGTCTCCTTCTCACATTGAAGGAGCTAATTGCTTTTCCTCCCACAGCACTTCCAAAGGATTAGGTGTGTATGTGGGGTGGGCCTGGCAAACTGTCAGTAATTTCCAACAGAAAGAAGGGTTAAAAATTCAGGTTAGTTGATATCTCCAAGGTGAGACTCTGGTTTGCTGGCCAAGGCACTAAGCTACCCTGAGCTCTTTCCTTCAAGACTGCTTGAAAGGCAGAGTAGAGAAACTTACCAGAGCAAGGGAGAATGATTAAGACTTAGTTTGGCTAAGCAGATTTACAATGTGGTGGTGTTTTTATTTTTTACTCACAGGATTGCTACTGTTTGTTACTAACATTTCATTGCTTTATTTTTCTGCAATTCAAATTGTTGTTGCTGGTATACCTTCTTCTGCATTATTACAAGGTGTGCCTACAGGTGTGTGCTAACAGATTACTGCTGTAATCTTCTGATTCAAATGTAATCTTTTCAAAGGTATATCTTCTGTTACTGCTTTATTTTTCTCTGGAGCAAAGTGTTTCTTACAGGGTATATCTTCTCTGAAATTACTGTATTACAGGTGGAGCTTACATTTTGTGCATTTTTTATCCACATTGGGCTAACAAAATTACTGTTTGACACTGTGTTTCATTTATTCTTGTTTGTTGAAAGGTGTTGTTGTCTCAGGGTGTTTCAGTCTCCTTCTACATTGAAGGAGCTAATTGCTTTTCCTCCACAGCACTTCCAAAGGTTAGGTGTGTATGTGGGGTGGAGCCTGGAAAACTGTGTTTCTAACAGAAAGAAGGGTTAAAAAGTCAGGTTAGTTGATATCTTGGCGGTAGAAGACTTGGTTTGCTGGCCAAGGCACTGCTAAAACTGAGCTCTTTCCTTCTAAGACTGCTTGAAAGCGAGAGAGAAACCTACCAGAGCAAGGAGAATGATTAAGACTTAGTTTGGCTAAGCAGATTTACTGTGTGGTGGTGTTTTATATTTTTTACTCACAGGGATTGCTACTGTTTGCTACACATTTCATTGCTTTATTTTTCTCTGATTCAAATTGTTTTTGTGTATACCTTTCTGCATTATTACAGAGTGTGCCTACAGGTGTGGCTAACAGATTACTACTGTAATCTTCACAGTTCAAATTAATACTGCAAGGTATATCTTCTATGTTGCTTTATTTTTCTCTGGAGCAAAGTGTTTCCTCAAAGGTATATCTTCTCTGAAATTACTGTATTACAGGTGGAGCTTACATTTTTGTGACTTTTTATCATTGGGCTAAGCAAAATTACTGTTTGACACTGTGTTTCATTTTATTCTTGTTTGTTGAAAAGGTTTGTTGTCTCAGAGGTGTTTCAGTCTCCTTCTCACATTGAAGGAGTAATTGCTTTCCTCCTAGCTCTTCCAAGGATTAGGTGTGTATGTGCAGAGTGGAGCTAACAGAACTATCAGTAATTTCCAACAGAAAGAAGGGGTTAAAAAGTCAGGTTAGTTGATATCTTGGAGGTAGAAGACTTGGTTTTGCTGGCCAAGGCACCTAAGCTTCACCTGAGCTCTTTCCTTCTAAGACTGCTTGAAAGGCAGAGTAGAGAAACTTACCAGAGCAAGAGAGGATATAAGACTTAGTTTGGCTAAGCAGATTAACTGTGTGGTGGTGTTTTATTTTTTTTACTCACAGGGATTGCTACTGTTTGTTGCTAACATTTCATTGCTTTATTTTTCTCTGATTCAAATTGTTTTTGCTGGTATACCTTCTTCTGCATTATTAGCGAAGGTGTGCCTACAGGTGTGTGCTCTAACAGATTACTGCTGTAATCTTCTGATTCAAATTGTCTTTTGCAAGGTATATCTTCTGTTACTGCTTTATTTTTCTCTGGAGCAAAGTGTTTCTTACAGGGTATATCTTCTCTGAAATTACTGTATTACAGGTGGAGCTTACATTTTTGTGACTTTTTTATCATTGGGCTAAGCAAAATTACTGTTTGACACTGTGTTTCATTTTATTCTTGTTTGTTGAAAAGGTTTGTTGTCTCAGAGGTGTTTCAGTCTCCTTCTCACATTGAAGGAGCTAATTGCTTTTCCTCCCACAGCTCTTCCAAAGGATTAGGTGTGTATGTGGGGGTGGAGCTGGCAAACTGTCAGTAATTTCCAACAGAAAGAAGGGTTAAAAAGTCAGGTTAGTTGATATCTTGGAGGTAGAACTTGGTTTGCTGGCCGAGCACCTAGCTCACCTGAGCTCTTTCCTTCTAAGACTGCTTTGAAAGGCAGAGTAGAAACTTACCAGAGCAAGAGAGAAGGATTAAGACTTAGTTTGGCTAAGCAGATTTACTGTGTGGTGGTGTTTTTATTTTTTACTCACAGGGATTGCTACTGTTTGTTGCTAACATTTCATTGCTTATTTTTCTCTGATTCAATTGTTGTTGCTGGTACCTTCTGCATTATTACAAAGGGTGTGCCCTACAGGTGTCAATGCTAACAGATTACTGCTGTAATCTTCTGATTCAAATTGTCTTTTGCAAGGTATATCTTCTGTTACTGCTTTTATTTTTCTCTGGAGCAAAGTGTTTCTTACAGGGTATATCTTCTCTGAAATTACTGTATTACAGGTGGAGCTTACATTTTTGTGACTTTTTTTTATCATTGGGCTAAACAAAATTACTGTTTGACACTGTGTTTCATTTGTTCTTGTTTGTTGAAAAGGTTTGTTGTCTCAGAGGTGTTTCAGTCTCCTTCTCACATTGAAGGAGCTTAATTGCTTTCCTCCCACAGCTCTTCCAAAGGATTAGGTGTGTATGTGGGGGTGGAGCTGACAAACTGTCAGTAATTTCCAACAGAAAGAAGGGTTAAAAAGTCAGGTTAGTTGATATCTTGGAGGTAGAAGACTTGGTTTGCTGGCCAAGGCACCTAGCTTCACCTGAGCTCTTTCCTTCTAAGACTGCTTGAAAGGCAGAGTAGAGAAACTTACCAGAGCAAGAGAGAAGGATTAAGACTTAGTTTGGCTAAGCAGATTTACTGTGTGGTGGTGTTTTTATTTTTACTCACAGGGATTGCTACTGTTTGTTGCTAACATTTCATTGCTTTATTTTTCTCTGATTCAAATTGTTGTTGCTGGTATACCTTCTTCTGCATTATTACAAGGTGTGCCTACAGGTGGGTGCTAACAGATTACTGCTGTAATCTTCTTGATTCAAATTGTCTTTTTGCAAGGTATATCTTCTGTTACTGCTTTATTTTTCTCTGGAGAAAGTGTTTCTTACAGGTATATCTTCTCACAAATTACTGTATTACAGGTGGAGCTTACATTTTGTGACTTTTTTTTATCATTGGGCTAAGCAAAATTACTGTTTGACACTGTGTTTCATTTTATTCTTGTTTGTTGAAAATGTTTTGTTGTCTCAAGAGGTGTTTCAGTCTCCTTCTCACATTGAAGGAGCTAATTGCTTTCCTCCCACAGCACTTCCAAAGGATTGGGTGTGTATGTGGGGTGGGTACAACAAACTGTCAGTAATTTCCAACAAAAAGAAGTTAAAAAGTCAGGTTAGTTGATATCTTAGCGGTAGAAGACTTGGTTTGCTGGGCTAAGGCACCTAGCTTCACCTGAGCTCTTTCCTTCTAAGACTGCTTGAAAGGCAGAGTAGAGAACTTACCAGAGCAAGAGAGAAGATTAAGACTTAGTTTGGCTAAGCAGATTTACTGTGTGGTGGTGTTTTATTTTTTACTCACAGGATTGCTACTGTTTGTTGTAACATTTCATTGCTTTATTTTTTCTCTGATTCAAATTGTTGTTGCTGGTAAACTTCTTCTTCGCATTATTACAAGGTGTGCCTACAGGTGAGTGCTAACAGATTACTGGTAATCTTCTGATTCAAATTGTCTTTGCAAGGTATATCTTCTGTTACTGCTTTATTTTCTCTGGAGCAAAGTGTTTCTACAGGGTATATCTTCTCTGAAATTACTGTATTACAGGTGGAGCTTACATTTTTGTGACTTTTTATCATTGGGCTAAGCAAAATTACTGTTTGACACTGTGTTTCATTTTATTCTTGTTTGTTGAAAAGGTTTGTTGTCTCTCAGAGGTGTTTCATTCTCCTTCTCACATTGAAGGAGCCTAATTGCTTTCCCTCCCACAGCTCTTCCAAAGGATTAGGTGTGTATGTGGGGAGTGGAGCTGGCAAACTGTCAGTAATTTCCAACAGAAAGAAGGTTAAAAGTCAGGTTAGTTGATATCTTGGAGGTAGAAGACTTGGTTTGCTGGCCAAGGCACCTAGCTTCACCTGAGCTCTTTCCTTCCAAGACTGCTTGAAAGGCAGAGTAGAAAACTTACCAGAGCAAGAGAGAAGGATTAAGACTTAGTTTGGCTAAGAGATTTACTGTGTGGTGGTGTTTTATTTTTTACTCACAGGATTACTACTGTTTGTTGCTAAACATTTCATTGCTTTATTTTCTCTGATTCAAATTGTTGTTGCTGGTATACCTTCTTCTGCATTATTACAAGGTGTGCCTACAGTGTGTGCTAACAGATTACTGCTGTAATCTTCTGATTCAAATTGTCTTTGCAAGTATATCTTCTGTTACTGCTTTATTTTTCTCTGGAGCAAAGTGTTTCTACAGGTATATCTTTCTGAAATTACTGTATTACAGGTGGAGCTTACATTTTGTGACTTTTTTATCATTGGCCAAACAAAATTACTGTTTGACACCTGTGTTTCATTTTATTCTTGTTTGTTGAAAAGGTTTGTTGTCTCAGAGGTGTTTCAGTCTCCTTCTCACATTGAAGGAGCTAATTGCTTTCCTCCCACAGCTCTTCCAAAGGATTAGGTGTGTATGTGGGGTGGAGCTGGCAAACTCGTCAGTAATT
Source organism: Neoceratodus forsteri (assembly GCA_016271365.2). Lineage (NCBI taxonomy): Eukaryota > Metazoa > Chordata > Ceratodontiformes > Ceratodontidae > Neoceratodus > Neoceratodus forsteri. The sequence continues at coordinate 730,300,959 of CM057455.1, forward strand.
TCCAACAGAAAGAAGGGTTAAAAGTCAGGTTAGTTGATATCTTGAGGTAGAAGACTTGGTTTGCTGGCCAAAGGCACCTAGCTTCACCTGAGCTCTTTCCTTCTAAGACTGCTTGAAAGGCAGAGTAGAGAACTCACCAGAGCAAGAAGAAGGATTAAGACTTAGTTTGGCTAAGCAGATTTACTGTGTGGTGGTGTTTTATTTTTACTCACAGGGATTGCTACTGTTTGTTGCTAACATTTCATTGCTTTATTTTTTCTCTGATTCAAATTGTTGTTGCTGGTATACCTTCTTCTGCATTATTACAAAGTGTGCCTACAGGTATGTGCTAACAGATTACTGCTGTAATCTTCAGTTCAAATTGTCTTTTGCAAGGTATATCTTCTGTTACTGCTTTATTTTCTTGGAGCAAAGTGTTTCCTACAGGTATATCTTCTGAAATTACTGTATTACAGGTGGAGCTACATTTTTGTGAATTTTTTATCATTGGAAACAAAATTACTGTTTGACACTGTGTTTCCATTTTATTCTTGTTTGTTGAAAAGGTTTGTTGTCTCAGAGGATGTTTCAATCTCCTTCTCACATTGAAGGAGCTAATTGCTTTTCCTCCCACAGCTCTTCCAAAGGATTAGGTGTGTATGTGGGGGTGGAGCTGGCAAACTGTCAGTAATTTCCAACAGAAAGAAGGGTTAAAAAGTCAGGTTAGTAGATATCTTGGAGGTAGAAGACTTGGTTTGCTGGCCAAGGCACCTAGCTTCACCTGAGCTCTTTCCTTCTAAGACTGCTTGAAAGGCAGAGTAGAGAAACTTACCAGAGCAAGGGAGAAGGATTAAGACTTAGTTTGGCTAACAGATTTACTGTGTGGTGGTGTTTTTTTTTTACTCACAGGATTGCTACTGTTTGTTGCTAACATTTCATTGCTTTATTTTTCTCTGATTCAAATTGTTGTTGCTGGTATACCTTCTTCTGCATTATTACAAGGTGTGCCTACAGGTGTGCTAACAGATTACTGCTGTAATCTTCTGATTCAAATGTCTTTTGCAAGGTATATCTTCTGTTACTGCTTTATTTTCTCTGAGCAAAGTGTTTTTACAGGTATATCTTCTCTGAAATTACTGTATTACAGGTGAGCTTACATTTTGTGACTTTTTATCATTGGGCTAAGCAAAATTACTGTTTGACACTGTGTTTCATTTTATTCTTGTTTGTTGAAAAGGTTTGTTGTCTCAGAGGTGTTTCAGTCTCCTTCTCACATTGAAGGACTAATTGCTTTCCTCCCACAGTCTTCCAAGGATTAGTGTGTATGTGAGAGTGGTGCAGGCAAACTGTCAGTAATTTCCAACACAAAGAAGGGTTAAAAAGTCAGGTTAGTTGATATCTTGGAGGTAGAAGACTTGGTTTGCTGGCCAAGGCACCTAGCTTCACCTGAGCTCTTTCCTTCTAAGACTGCTTGAAAGGCAGAGTAGAGAAACTGTACCAGAGCAAGACAGAAGGATTAAGACTTAGTTTGGCTAAACAGATTTACTGTGTGGTGGTGTTTTATTTTTTACTCACAGGGATTGCTACTGTTTGTTGCTAACATTTCATTGCTTTATTTTCTCTGATTCAAATTGTTGTTGCTGGTATACCTTCTTCTGCATTATTACAAGGTGTGCCTACAGGTGTGTGCTAACAGATTACTGCTGTAATCTTCTGATTCAAATTGTCTTTGCAAGGTATATCTTCTGTTACTGCTTTATTTTCTCTGGAGCAAAGTGTTTTTACAGGTATATCTTCTCTGAAATTACTGTATTACAACTGGAGCTTACATTTTGTGACTTTTTATCATTGGGCTAAGCAAAATTACTGTTTGACACTGTGTTTCATTTTATTCTTGTTTGTTGAAAAGGTTTGTTGTCTCAGAGGTGTTTCAGTCTCCTTCTCACATTGAAGGAGCTAATTGCTTTCCTCCCACAGATCTTCCGAAGGATGAGTGTGTATGTGAAGTGGAGCTGGCAAACTGTCAGTACTCAACAGAAAGAAGGGTTAAAAAGTCAGGTTAGTTGATATCTTGGAGGTAGAAGACTTGGTTTGCTGGCCAAGGCACCTAGCTTCACCTGAGCTCTTTCCTTCTAAGACTGCTAGAAAGGCAGAGTAGAGAAACTTACCAGAGCAAGGGAGAAGGATTAAGACTTAGTTTGGCTAAGCAGATTTACTGTGTGGTGTGTTTTTATTTTTTACTCACAGGGATTGCTACTGTTTGTTGCTAACATTTCATTGCTTTATTTTTCTCTGATTCAAATTGTTGTTGCTGGTATACCTTCTTCTGCATTATTACAAGGTGTGCCTACAGGTGTGTGCTAACAGATTACTGCTGTAATCTTCTGATTCAAATTGTCTTTTGCAAAGTATATCTTCTGTTACTGCTTATTTTTCTCTGGAGCAAAGTGTTTCTTACAGGTGCATATCTTCTCTGAAATTACTGTATTACAGGTGGAGCTTACATTTTTGTGACTTTTTATCATTGGCTAAGCAAAAATTACTGTTTGACACTGTGTTTCATTTTATTCTTGTTTGTTGAAAAGGTTTGTTGTCTCAGAGGTGTTTCAGTCTCCTTCTCACATTGAAGGAGCTAATTGCTTTTCCTCCCACAGCACTTCCAAAGGATTAGGTGTGTATGTGTGAGGTGGAGCTAACAAACTGTCAGTAATTTCCAACGAAGAAGGGTTAAAATTCAGGTTAGTTGATATCTTGGCGGTAGAAGACTTGGTTTGCTGGCCAAGGCACCTAGCTTCACCTGAGCTCTTTCCTTCTAAGACTGCTTGAAAGGCAGAGTAGAGAAACTTACCAGAGCAAGGGAGAATGATTAAGACTTAGTTTGGCTTAAGCAGATTTACAATGTGGTGGTGTTTTATTTTTTTTACTCACAGGGATTGCTACTGTTTGTTGCTAACATTTCATTGCTTTATTTTTCTCTGATTCAAATTGTTGTTGCTGGTATACCTTCTTCTGCATTATTACAAAGGTGTACCTGAGTATGTGCTAACAGATTACTGCTGTAATCTTCTGATTCAAATGTCTTTTTCAAGGTATATCTTCTGTTACTGCTTTTATTTTCTCTGGAGCAAAGTGTTTCTACAGGGTATATCTTCTCTGAAATTACTGTATTACAGGTGGAGCTTACATTTTTGTGACTTTTTATCATTGGGCTAAGCAAAATTAATATTTTTGACACTGTGTTTCATTTTATTCTTGTTTGTTGAAAAGGTTTGTTGTCTCAGAGGTGTTTCAGTCTCCTTCTCACATTGAAGGAGCTAATTGCTTTTCCTCCCACAGCACTTCCAAAGGATTAGGTGGTGTATGAGGGTGAGCTGGAAACTGTCAGCAATTTCTAACAGAAAGAAGGGTTAAAAAGTCTAGGTTAGTTGATATCTTGGCGGTAGAAGACTTGGTTTGCTGGCCAAGGCACATCTAGCTTCACTCTGAGCTCTTCCTTCTAAGACTGCTTGAAAGGCAGAGTAGAGAAACTTACCAGAGCAAGGAGAATGATTAAGACTTAGTTTGGCTAAGCTAGATTTACTGTGTGGTGGTGTTTTATTTTTTCTCACAGGGATTACATGTTTGTTGCTAACATTTCATTGCTTTATTTTCTCTGATTCAAATTGTTTTTTTGCTGGTATACCTTCTTCTGCATTATTACAAGGTGTGCCTACAGAGGTGTGCTAACAGATTACTGCTGTAATCTTCTAGATTCAAATTGTCTTTTGCAAGGTATATCTTCTGTTACTGCTTTATTTTTCTCTGGAGCAAAGTGTTTCCTGACAGGGTATATCTTCTCTGAAATTACTGTATTACAGGTGGAGCTTACATTTTGTGATTTTTATCATTGGCTAAGCAAATTACTGTTTGACACTGTGTTTCATTTATTCTTGTTTGTTGAAAAGGTTTGTTGTCTCAGAGGTGTTTCAGTCTCTTCTCACATTGAAGGAGCTAATTGCTTCCTCCCACAGCTCTTTCCAAAGGATTAGGTGTGTATGTGGGGGTGGAGCTGGCAAACTGTCAGTAATTCCAACAGAAAGAAGGGTTAAAAGTCAAGTTAGTTGATATCTTGGAGGTAGAAGACTTGGTTTGCTGGCCAAGGCACCTAGCTTCACCTGAGCTCTTTCCTTCAAGACTGCTTGAAAGGCAGAGTAGAGAAACTTACCAGAGCAAGAGAAGGATTAAGACTTAGTTTGGCTAAGCAGATTAACTGTGTGGTGGTGTTTTATTTTTACTCCACAGGGATTGCTACTGTTTGTTGCTAACATTTCATTGCTTTATTTTTCTCTGATTCAAATTGTTTTTGCTGGTATACCTTCTTCCGCATTATTACAAGGTGTGCCTACAGGTGTGTGCTTAACAGATTACTGCTGTAATCTTCTGATTCAAATTGTCTTTGCAAGGTATATCTTCTGTTACTGCTTTATTTTTCTCTGGAGCAAAGTGTTTCCTACAGGGTATATCTTCTCTGAAATTACTGTATTACAGGTGGAGCTTACATTTTGTGACTTTTTTTATCATTGGGCTAAGCAAAATTACTGTTTGACACTGTGTTTCATTTTATTCTTGTTTGTTGAAAAGGTTTGTTGTCTCAGAGGTGTTTCAGTCTCCTTCTCACATTGAAGGAGCTAATTGCTTTCCTCCCACAGCTCTTCCAAAGGATTAGTGTGTATGTGGGGTGGAGCTGGCAAACTGTAATTTCCAACAGAAAGAAGGGTTAAAAGTCAGGTTAGTTGATATCTTGGAGGTAGAAGACTTGGTTTGCTGGCCAAGGCACCTAGCTTCACCTGAGCTCTTTCCTTCTAAGACTGCTTGAAAGGCAGAGTAGAGAAACTTACCAGAGCAAGAGAAGGATTAAGACTTAGTTTGGCTAAGCAGATTTACTGACTGGTGGGTATTTTTTTTTTAATCACAGGGATTTGCTAATGTTTGTTGCTAACATTTCATTGCTTTATTTTTCTCTGATTCAAATTGTTGTTGCTGGTATACCTTCTGCATTATTACAAGGTGTGCCTACAGGTGTGTGCTAACAGATTACTGCTGTAATCTTCTGATTCAAATTGTCTTTTGCAAGGTATATCTTCTGTTACTGCTTTATTTTTCTCTGGAGCAAAGTGTTTCTTACAGAGGTATATCTTCTCTGAAATTACTGTATTACAGGTGGAGCTTACAGTTTGTGACTTTTTTATCATTGGGCTAAGCAAAATTACTGTTTGACACTGTGTTTCATTTTATTTCTTGTTTGTTGAAAAGGTTTGTTGTCTCAGAGGTGTTTCAGTCTCCTTCTCATTGAAGGCTAATTGCTTTTCCTCCCACAGCTCTTCCAAAGGACAGGTGTGTGGTGGCTGTGGGTGGAGCTGGCAAACTGTCGTAATTTCCAACAGAAAGAAAGGTTAAAAGTCAGGTTAGTTGATATCTTGGAGGTAGAAGACTTGGTTTGCTGGCCAAGGCAACTAGCTTCACCTGAGCTCTTTCCTTCTAAGACTGCTTGAAAGGCAGAGTAGAAACCTTACCAGAGCAGAGAGAAGGATTAAGACTGGTTTGGCTAAGCAGATTTACTGTGGTGGTGTTTTATTTTTTACTCACAAGGGATTACTACTGTTTGTTTCAACATTTCATTGCTTTATTTTTCTCTGATTCAAATTGTTGTTGCTGGTATACCTTCTTCTGCATTATTACAAGGTAGTGCCTACAGGTGTGCTAACAGATTACATGCTGTAATCTTCTGATTCAAATGTCTTTTGCAAGGTATATCTTCTGTTACTGCTTTATTTTTCTCTGGAGCAAAGTGTTTCCTACAGGGTATATCTCTGAAATTACTGTATTACAGGTGGAGCTTACATTTTGTGACTTTTTATCATTGGGCTAAGCAAAATTACTGTTTGACACTGTGTTTCATTTTATTCTTGTTTGTTGAAAAGGTTTGTTGTCTCAGAGGTGTTTCAGTCTCCTTCTCACATTGAAGGAGCTAATTGCTTTTCCTCCTGCAGCTCTTCCAAAGGATTAGGTGTGTATGTGGGGGTGGAGCTGGCAAACTGTCAGTAATTCCACAACAGAAAGAAGGGTTAAAAGTCAGGTTAGTTGATATCTTGGAGGTAGAAGACTTGGTTTGCTGGCCAAGGCACCTAGCTTCACCTGAGCTCTTTCCTTCTAAGACTGCTTGAAAGGCAGAGAGAGAAACTACCAGAGCAAGAGAAGGATTAAGACTTAGTTTGGCTAAGCAGATTTACTGTGCAAGGTGGTGTTTTTATTTTTTACTCACAGGGATTGCTACTGTTTGTTGCTAACATTTCATTGCTTTATTTTTTCTATGATTCAAATTGTTGTTGCTGGTATACCTTCTTCTGCATTATTACAAGGTGTGCCTACAGGTGTGTGCTAACAGATTACTGCTGTAATATTCTGATTCAAATTGTCTTTTGCAAGGTATATCTTCTGTTACTGCTTTATTTTTCTCTGGAGCAAAGTGTTTCCTACAGGGTATATCTTCTCTGAAATTACTGTATTACAGGTGGAGCTTACATTTTTGTGACTTTTTTATCATTGGGCTAAGCAAAATTACTGTTTGACACTGTGTTTCATTTTATTCTTGTTTGTTGAAAGGTTTGTTGTCTTAGAGGTGTTTCAGTCTCCTTCTCACATTGAAGGAGCTAATTGCTTTTCCTCCCACAGCTCTTCCAAAGGATTAGTGTGTATGTGGGGATGGAGCTGGCAAACTGTCAGTGCAATTTCCAACAGAAAGAAGGGTTAAAGTCAGGTTAGTTGATATCTTGGAGTGTAGAAGACTTGGTTTGCTGGCCAAGGCACCTAGCTTCACCTGAGCTCTTTCCTTCTAAGACTGCTTGAAAGGCAGAGTAGAGAAACTTACCAGAGCAAGAGAAGGATTAAGACTTAGTTTGGCTAAGCAGATTTACTGTGTGGTGGTGTTTTTTATTTTTTACTCACAGGGATTGCTACTGTTTGTTGCTAACATTTCATTGCTTTATTTTTCTCTGATTCAAATTGTTGTTGCTGGTATACCTTCTTCTGCATTATTACAAGGTGTGCCTACAGGTGTGTGACTAACAGATTACTGCTGTAATATTCACAATTCAAATTGTCTTTTGCAAAGGTATATCTTCTGTTACTGCTTTATTTTTCTCTGGAGCAAAGTGTTTCTACAGGGTATATCTCTCTGAAATTACTGTATTACAGGTGGAGCTTACATTTTGTGACTTTTTATCATTGGGCTACTCAAAATTACTGTTTGACACTGTGTTTCATTTTATTCTTGTTTGTTGAAAAGGTTTGTTGTCTTAGAGGTGTTTCAGTCTCCTTCTCACATTGAAGAGCTAATTGCTTTCCTCCCACAGCTCTTCCAAAGGATTAGGTGTGTATGTGGGGGTGGAGCTGACAAACTGTCAGTAATTTCCAACAGAAAGAAGGGTTAAAAGTCAGGTTAGTTGATATCTTGGAGGTAGAAGACTTGGTTTGCTGGCCAAGGCACCTAGCTACCTGAGCTCTTTCCTTCTAAGACTGCTTGAAAGGCAGGTAAGAAACTTACCAGAACCAAGAGAGAAGGATTAAGACTTAGTTTGGCTAAGCAGATTTACTGCTGTGGTGTTTTATTTTTTACTCACAGGGATTGCTACTGTTTGTTGCTAACATTTCATTGCTTTATTTTTCTCTGATTCAAATTGTTGTTGCTGGTATACCTTCTTCTGCATTATTACAAGGTGTGCCTACAGGTGTGTGCTAACAGATTACTGCTGTAATCTTCTGATTCAAATTGTCTTTTGCAAGGTATATCTTCTGTTACTGCTTTATTTTTCTCTGGAGCAAAGTGTTTCTTACAGGTATATCTTCTCTGAAATTACTGTATTCCAGATGGAGCTTACATTTTGTGACTTTTTATCATTGGGCTAAGCAAAATTACTGTTTGACACTGTGTTTCATTTTATTCTTGTTTGTTGAAAAGGTTTGTTGTCTCAGAGGTGTTTCAGTCTCCTTCTCACATTGAAGGAGCTAATTGCCTTTCCTCCACAGCTCTTCCAAAGGATTGGTGTGTGTATGTGGGGTGGAGCTGGCAAACTGTCAGTAATTTCCAACAGAAAGAAGGGTTAAAAGTCAGGTTAGTTGATATCTTGGAGGTAGAAGACTTGGTTTGCTGACCAAGGCACCTAGCTTCACCTGAGCTCTTTCCTTCTAAGACTGCTTGAAAGGCAAGTAGAGAAACTTACCAGAGCAAGAGAGGATTAAGACTTAGTTTGGCTAAGCAGATTTACTGTGTGGTGGTGTTTTTATTTTTTACTCACAGGGATTGCTACTGTTTGTTGCTAACATTTCATTGCTTTATTTTTCTCTGATTCAAATTGTTGTTGCTGGTATACCTTCTTCTGCATTATTACAAAGGTGTGCCTACAGGTGTGTACTAACAGATTACTGCTGTAATCTTCTGATTCAAATTGTCTTTTGCAAGGTATATCTTCTGTTACTGCTTTATTTTTCTGGAGCAAAGTGTTTCCTACAGGGTATATCTTCTCTGAAATTACTGTATTACAGGTGGAGCTTACATTTTGTGACTTTTTATCATTGGGCTAAGCAAAATTACTGTTTGACACTGTGTTTCATTTTATTCTTGTTTGTTGAAAAGGTTTGTTGTCTCAGAGGGTGTTTCAGTCTCCTTCTCACATTGAAGGAGCTAATTGCTTTCCTCCCACAGCTCTTCCAAAGTTAGGTGTGTATGTGGAGTGGAGCTGGCAAACTGTCAATATTTCAACAGAAAGAAGGGTTAAAAGTCAGGTTAGTTGATATCTTGGAGGTAGAAGACTTGGTTTTGCTGGCTAAAGGCACCTAGCTTCACCTAGAGCTCTTTCCTTCTAAGACTGCTTGAAAGGCAGAGTAGAGAAACTTACCAGAGCAAGAGAGAAGGATTAAGACTTAGTTTGGCTAAGCAGATTTACTGTCGCGGTGGTGTTTTTATTTTTACTCACAAGGTTGTACTGTTTGTTGCTAACATTTCATTGCTTTATTTTTCTCTGATTCAAATTGTTGTTGCTGGTATACCTTCTTCTGCATTATTACAAGGTGTGCCTACAGGTGTGTGCTAACAGATTACTGCTGTAATATTCTGATTCAAATTGTCTTTTGCAAGGTATATCTTCTGTTACTGCTTTATTTTTCTCTGGAGCAAAGTGTTTCCTACAGGGTATATCTTCTCTGAAATTACTGTATTACAGGTGGAGCTTACATTTTTGTGACTTTTTTATCATTGGGCTAAGCAAAATTACTGTTTGACACTGTGTTTCATTTTATTCTTGTTTGTTGAAAAGGTTTGTTGTCTTAGAGGTGTTTCAGTCTCCTTCTCACATTGAAGGAGCTAATTGCTTCTCTCCCACAGCTCTTCAAAGGATTAGGTGTGTATGTGGGGTGGAGCTGGCAAACTGTCAGTAATTCCAACAGAAAGAAGGGTTAAAAAGTCAGGTTAGTTGATATCTTGGAGGTAGAAGACTTGGTTTGCTGGCCAAGGCACCTAGCTTCACCTGAGCTCTTTCCTTCTAAGACTGCTTGAAAGGCAGAGTAGAGAAACTTAGAGCAAGAGAGAAGGATTAAGACTTAGGTTGGCTAACAGATTTACTGTGGTGGTGGTGTTTTTTATTTTTACTCACAGGGATTGCTACTGTTTGTTGCTAACATTTCATTGCTTTATTTTTCTCTGATTCAAATTGTTGTTGCTGGTATACCTTCTTCTGCATTATTACAAGGTGTGCCTACAGGTGTGTGCTAACAGATTGCTGTAATCTTCTGATTCAAATTGTCTTTTGCAAGGTATATCTTCTGTTACTGCTTTATTTTTCTCTGGAGCAAAGTGTTTCCACAGGGTATATCTTCTCTGAAATTACTGTATTACAGGTGGAGCTTACATTTTGTGACTTTTTATCATTGAGCTAGCAAAATTACTGTTTGACACTGTGTTTCATTTTATTCTTGTTTGTTGAAAAGGTTTGTTGTCTTAGAGGTGTTTCAGTCTCCTTCTCACATTGAAGGAGCTAATTGCTTTCCTCCCACAGCTCTTCCAAAGGATTAGGTGTGTATGTGGGGGTGGAGCTGGCAAACTGTCAGTAATTTCCAACAGAAAGAAGGGTTAAAAGTCAGGTTAGTTGATATCTTGGAGGTAGAGACTTGGTTTTGCTGGCCAGGGCACCTAGCTTCACCTGAGCTCTTTCCTTCTAAGACTGCTTGAAAGGCAGAGTAGAAACTTACCAGAGCAAGAGAGAAGTTAAGACTTAGTTTGGCTAAGCAGATTTACTGTGTGGTGGTGTTTTATTTTTTTTACTCACAGGGATTGCTACTGTTTGTTGCTAACATTTCATTGCTTTATTTTTCTCTGATTCAAATTATTTGTTGCTGGTATACCTTCTTCTGCATTATTACAAGGTGTGCCTACAGGTGTGTGCTAACAGATTACTGCTGTAATCTTCTGATTCAAATTGTCTTTTGCAAGGTATATCTTCTGTTACTGCTTTATTTTTTCTCTGGAGCAAAGTGTTTCCTACAGGGTATATCTTCTCTGAAATTACTGTATTACAGGTGGAGCTTACATTTTTGTGACTTTTTTATCATTGGGCTAAGCAAAATTACTGTTTGACACTGTGTTTCATTTTATTCTTGTTTGTTGAAAAGGTTTGTTGTCTCAGAGGTGTTTCAGTCTCCTTCTCACATTGAAGGAGCTAATTGCTTTCCTCCCACAGCACTTCCAAAGGATTGGTGTGTATGTGGGGGTGGAGCTAACAAACTGTCAGTAATTTCCAACAGAAGAAGGGTTAAAAAGTCAGGTTAGTTGATATCTTGGCAGTAGGAGACTTGGTTTTGCTGGCCAAGGCACCTAAACCACCTGAGCTCTTCCTTCTAAGACTGCTTGAAAGGCAGAGTAGAGAAACTTACCAGAGCAAGGAGAATGATTAAGACTTAGTTTGACTAAGCAGATTTACTGTGTGGTGGTGTTTTTATTTTTACTCACAGGGATTACTTCTGTTTGTTGCTAACATTTCATTGCTTTATTTTTTCTCTGATTCAAATTGTTGTTGCTGGTATACCTTCTTCTGCATTATTACAAGGTGTGCCTACAGGTGTGTGCTAACAGATTACTGCTGTAATTATCTGATTCAAATTGTCTTTTGCAAGGTATATCTTCTGTTACTGCTTTATTTTTCTCTGGAGCAAAGTGTTTCTTACAGGGTATATCTTCTCTGAAATTACTGTATTACAGGTGGAGCTTACATTTTTGTGACTTTTTTATCATTGGGCTAAGCAAAATTACTGTTTGACACTGTGTTTCATTTTATTCTTGTTTGTTGAAAAGGTTTGTTGTCTCAGAGGTGTTTCAGTCTCCTTCTCACATTGAAGGAGCTAATTGCTTTTCCTCCCACAGCTCTTCCAAAGGATTAGGTGTATGTGGGGGTGGAGCTTGGCAAACTGTCAGTAATTCCAACAGAAAGAAGGGTTAAAAAGTCAGGTTAGTTGATATCTTGGAGGTAGAAGACTTGGTTTGCTGGCCAAGGCACCTAGCTTCCACCTGAGCTCTTTCCTTCTAAGACTGCTTGAAAGGCAGAGTAGAGAAACTTACCAGAGCAAGAGAGAAGGATTAAGACTTAGTTTGGCTAAGCAGATTTACTGTGTGGTGGTGTTTTTATTTTTTACTCACAGGGATTGCTACTGTTTGTTGCTAACATTTCATTGCTTTATTTTTCTCTGATTCAAATTGTTTTTGCTGGTATACCTTCTTCTGCATTATTACAAGGTGTGCCTACAGGTGTGTGCTAACAGATTACTGCTGTAATCTTCTGATTCAAATTGTCTTTTGCAAGGTATATCTTCTGTTACTGCTTTATTTTCTCTGGAGCAAGTGTTTCCTACAGGGTATATCTTCTCTGAAATTACTGTATTACAGGTGGAGCTTACATTTTGTGACTTTTTATCATTGGGCTAAGCAAAATACTGTTTGACACTGTGTTTCATTTTATTCTTGTTTGTTGAAAAGGTTTGTTCTCTCAGAGGTGTTTCAGTCTCCTTCTCACATTGAAGGAGCTAATTGCTTTTCCTCACAGCTCTTCCAAAGGATTAGGTGTGTATGTGGGGTGGAGCTGGCAAACTGTCAGTAATTTCCAACAGAAAGAAGGGTTAAAAGTCAGGTTAGTTGATATCTTGGAGGTAGAAGACTTGGTTGTTGGCCAAGGCACCTAGCTTCACCTGAGCTCTTTCCTCTCTAAGACTGCTTGAAAGGCAGAGTAGAGAAACTTACCAGAGCAAGAGAGAAGGATTAAGACTTAGTTTGGCTAAGCAGATTTACTGTGTGGTGGTTTTTATTTTTTTACTCACAGGGATTGCTACTGTTTGTTGCTAACATTTCATTGCTTTATTTTTTCTCTGATTCAAATTGTTGTTGCTGGTATACCTTCTTCTGCATTATTACATGGTGTGCCTACAGGTGGCTAACAGATTACTGCTGTAATATTCTGATTCAAATTGTCTTTTGCAAGGTATATCTTCTGTTACTGCTTTATTTTCTCTGGAGCAAAGTGTTTCCTACAGGGTATATCTTCTCTGAAATTACTGTATTACAGGTGGAGCTTACATTTTGTGACTTTTTTATCATTGGGCTAAGCAAAATTACTGTTTGACACTGTGTTTCATTTATTCTTGTTTGTTGAAAAGGTTTGTTGTCTCAGAGGTGTTTCATCTCCTTCTCACATTGAAGGAGCTAATTGCTTTTCCTCCCACAGCTCTTCCAAAGGATTAGGTGTGTATGTGGGTGGAGCTGGCAAACTGTCAGTAATTTCCAACAGAAAGAAGGGTTAAAAAGTCAGGTTAGTTGATATCTTGGAGGTAGAAGACTTGGTTTGCTGGCCAAGGCACCTAGCTTCACCTGGAGCTCTTCCTTCTAAGACTGCTTGAAAGGCAGAGTAGAGAACTTACCAGCGCTAAGGGAGAAGGATTAAGACTTAGTTTGGCTAAGCAGATTTACTTGTGGTGGTGTTTTTATTTTTACTCACAGGGATTGCTACTGTTTGTTGGTAACATTTCATTGCTTTTTTTTTCTCTGATTCAAATTGTTGTTGCTGGTATACCTTCTTCTGCATTATTACAAGGTGTGCCTACAGGTGTGCTAACAGATTACTGCTGTAATCTTCTGATTCAAATTGTCTTTTGCAAGGTATATCTTCTGTTACTGCTTTATTTTCTCTGGAGCAAAGTGTTTCTTACAGGGTATATCTTCTCTGAAATTACTGTATTACAGGTGGAGCTTACATTTTGTGACTTTTTATCATTGGGCTAAGCAAAATTACTGTTTGACACTGTGTTTCATTTTATTCTTGTTTGTTGAAAAGGTTTGTTGTCTCAGAGGTGTTTCAGTCTCCTTCTCACATTGAAGGAGCTAATTGCTTTTCCTCCCACAGCACTTCCAAAGGATTAGGTGTGTATGTGGGGGTGGAGCTGGCAAACTGTCAGTGATTTCCAACAGAACGAAGGGTTAAAAAGTCAGGTTAGTTGATATCTTGGCGGTAGAAGACTTGGTTTGCTGGCCAAGGCACCTAGCTTCACCTGAGCTCTTTCCTTCTAAGACTGCTTGAAAGGCAGAGTAGAGAAACTCTACCAGAGCAAGGAGAAGGATTAAGACTTAATTTGGCTAACAGATTTACTGTGTGGTGGTGTTTTATTTTTTTACTCACAGGATTGCTACTGTTTGTTGCTAACATTTCATTGCTTTATTTTTTCTCTGATTCAAATTGTTTTTGCTGGTATACCTTCTTCTGCATTATTACAAGGTGTGCCTAGGTGTGTGCTAACAGATTACTGCTGTAATCTTCTGATTCAAATTGTCTTTGCAAGGTATATCTTCTGTTACTGCTTTATTTTCTCTGGAGCAAAGTGTTTCTTACAGGGTATATCTTCTCTGAAATTACTGTATTACAGGTGGAGCTTACATTTTGTGACTTTTTATCATTGGGCTAACAAAATTACTGTTTGACACTGTGTTTCATTTCATTCTTGTTTGTTGAAAGGTTTGTTGTCTCAGAGGTGTTTCAGTCTCCTTCTCACATTGAAGGAGCAAATTGCTTTCCTCCCAAGCACTTCCAAAGGATTAGGTGTGTGTGGGGGTGGAGCTAACAAACTGTCAGTAATTTCCAACAGAAAGAAGGGTTAAAAGTCAGGTTAGTTGATATCTTGGCGGTAGAAGACTTGGTTTGCTGGCCAAGGCACCTAGCTTCACCTGAGCTCTTTCCTTCTAAGACTGCTTGAAAGGCAGAGTAGAGAAACTTACCAGAGCAAGGGAGAATGATTAAGACTTAGTTTGGCTAAGCAGATTTACTGTGTGGTGGTGTTTTTATTTTTTACTCACAGGGATTGCTACTGTTTGTTGCTAACATTTCATTGCTTTATTTTTTCTCTGATTCAAATTGTTTTTGCTGGTATACCTTCTTCTGCATTATTACAAGGTGTGCCTACAGGTGTGCTAACAGATTACTGCTGTAATCTTCTGATTCAAATTGTCTTTTGCAAGGTATATCTTCTGTTACTGCTTTATTTTTCTCTGGAGCAAAGTGTTTCCTACAGGGTATATCTTCTCTGAAATTACTGTATTACAGGTGGAGCTTACATTTTTGTGACTTTTTTATCATTGGGCTAAGCAAAATTACTGTTTGACACTGTGTTTCATTTTATTCTTGTTTGTTGAAAAGGTTTGTTCTCTCAGAGGTGTTTCAGTCTCCTTCTCACATTGAAGGAGCTAATTGCTTTCCTCCCACAGCTCTTCCAAAGGATTAGGTGTGTATGTGGGGTGGAGCTGGCAAACTGTCAGTAATTTCAACAGAAAGAAGGGTTAAAAGTCAGGTTAGTTGATATCTTGAGGTAGAAGACTTGGTTTGCTGGCCAAGGCACCTAGCTTCACCTGAGCTCTTCCTTCTAAGACTGCTTGAAAGGCAGAGTAGAGAAACTTACCAGAGCAAGAGAGAAGGATTAAGACTTAGTTTGGCTAAGCAGATTTACTGTGTGGTGGTGTTTTATTTTTACTCACAGGGATTGCTACTGTTTGTTGCTAACATTTCATTGCTTTATTTTCTCTGATTCAAATTGTTGTTGCTGGTATACCTTCTTCTGCATTATTACATGGTGTGCCTACAGGTGTGTGCTAACAGATTACTGCTGTAATATTCTGATTCAAATTGTCTTTTGCAAGGTATATCTTCTGTTACTGCTTTATTTTTCTCTGGAGCAAAGTGTTTCTTACAGGGTATATCTTCTCTGAAATTACTGTATTACAGGTGGAGCTTACATTTTTGTGACTTTTTTATCATTGGGCTAAGCAAAATTACTGTTTGACACTGTGTTTCATTTTATTCTTGTTTGTTGAAAAGGTTTGTTGTCTCAGAGGTGTTTCAGTCTCCTTCTCACATTGAAGGAGCTAATTGCTTTTCCTCCACAGCTCTTCCAAAGGATTAGGTGTGTATTGGGGTGGAGCTGGCAAACTGTCAGTAATTTCCAACAGAAAGAAGGGTTAAAAGTCAGGTTAGTTGATATCTTGGAGGTAGAAGACTTGGTTTGCTGGCCAAGGCACCTAGCTTCACCTGAGCTCTTCCTTCTAAGACTGCTTGAAAGGCAGAGTAGAGAAACTTACCAGAGCAAGGGAGAAGGATTAAGACTTAGTTTGGCTAAGCAGATTTACTGTGTGGTGGTGTTTTTATTTTTTACTCACAGGGATTGCTACTGTTTGTTGGTAACATTTCATTGCTTTATTTTTTCTCTGATTCAAATTGTTGTTGCTGGTATACCTTCTTCTGCATTATTACAAGGTGTGCCTACAGGTGTGTGCTAACAGATTACTGCTGTAATCTTCTGATTCAAATTGTCTTTTGCAAGGTATATCTTCTGTTACTGCTTTATTTTTCTCTGGAGCAAAGTGTTTCTTACAGGGTATATCTTCTCTGAAATTACTGTATTACAGGTGGAGCTTACATTTTTGTGACTTTTTTATCATTGGGCTAAGCAAAATTACTGTTTGACACTGTGTTTCATTTTATTCTTGTTTGTTGAAAAGGTTTGTTGTCTCAGAGGTGTTTCAGTCTCCTTCTCACATTGAAGGAGCTAATTGCTTTTCCTCCCACAGCACTTCCAAAGGATTAGGTGTGTATGTGGGGGTGGAGCTGGCAAACTGTCAGTGATTTCCAACAGAACGAAGGGTTAAAAAGTCAGGTTAGTTGATATCTTGGCGGTAGAAGACTTGGTTTGCTGGCCAAGGCACCTAGCTTCACCTGAGCTCTTTCCTTCTAAGACTGCTTGAAAGGCAGAGTAGAGAAACTTACCAGAGCAAGGGAGAAGGATTAAGACTTAATTTGGCTAAGCAGATTTACTGTGTGGTGGTGTTTTTATTTTTTACTCACAGGGATTGCTACTGTTTGTTGCTAACATTTCATTGCTTTATTTTTTCTCTGATTCAAATTGTTTTTGCTGGTATACCTTCTTCTGCATTATTACAAGGTGTGCCTACAGGTGTGCTAACAGATTACTGCTGTAATCTTCTGATTCAAATTGTCTTTTGCAAGGTTATATCTTCTGTTACTGCTTTATTTTTCTCTGGAGCAAAGTGTTTCTTACAGGGTATATCTCTCTGAAATTACTGTATTACAGGTGCAGCTTACATTTTTGTGACTTTTTATCATTGGGCTAAGCAAAATTACTGTTTGACACTGTGTTTCATTTTATTCTTGTTTGTTGAAAAGGTTTGTTGTCTCAGAGGTGTTTCAGTCTCCTTCTCACATTGAAGGAGCTAATTGCTTTCCTCCCACAGCTCTTCCAAAGGATTAGGTGTGTATGTGGGGTGGAGCTGGCAAACTGTCAGTAATTTCCAACAGAAAGAAGGGTTAAAAAGTCAGGTTAGTTGATATCTGAGGTAGAAGACTTGGTTTGCTGGCCAAGGCACCTAGCTTCACCTGAGCTCTTTCCTTCTAAGACTGCTTGAAAGGCAGAGTAGAGAAACTTACCAGCGCAAGGAGAAGGATTAAGACTTAGTTTGGCTAAGCAGATTTACTGTGTGGTGGTGTTTTATTTTTTACTCACAGGGATTGCTACTGTTTGTTGCTAACATTTCATTGCTTTATTTTTCTCTGATTCAAATTGTTGTTGCTGGTATACCTTCTTCTGCATTATTACAAGGTGTGCCTACAGGTGTGTGCTAACAGATTACTGCTGTAATCTTCTGATTCAAATTGTCTTTTGCAAGGTATATCTTCTGTTACTGCTTTATTTTTCTCTGGAGCAAAGTGTTTCCTACAGGGTATATCTTTTCTGAAATTACTGTATTACAACTGGAGCTTACATTTTGTGACTTTTTTATCATTGGGCTAAGCAAAATTACTGTTTGACACTGTGTTTCATTTTATTCTTGTTTGTTGAAAAGGTTTGTTGTCTCAGAGGTGTTTCAGTCTCCTTCTCACATTGAAGGAGCTAATTGCTTTTCCTCCCACAACTCTTCCAAAGGATTAGGTGTGTATGTGGGGGTGGAGCTGGCAAACTGTCAGTCATTTCCAACAGAAAGAAGGGTTAAAAAGTCAGGTTAGTTGATATCTTGGAGGTAGAAGACTTGGTTTGCTGGCCAAGGCACATAGCTTCACCTGAGCTCTTTCCTTCTAAGACTGCTTGAAAGGCAGAGTAGAGAAACTTACCAGAGCAAGGGAGAAGGATTAAGACTTAGTTTGGCTAAGCAGATTTACTGTGTGGTGGTGTTTTTATTTTTTACTCACAGGGATTGCTACTGTTTGTTGCTAACATTTCATTGCTTTATTTTTCTCTGATTCAAATTGTTGTTGCTGGTATACCTTCTTCTGCATTATTACAAGGTGTGCCTACAGGTGTGTGCTAACAGATTACTGCTGTAATCTTCTGATTCAAATTGTCTTTTGCAAGGTATATCTTCTGTTACTGCTTTATTTTTCTCTGGAGCAAAGTGTTTCTTACAGGGTATATCTTCTCTGAAATTACTGTATTACAGGTGGAGCTTACATTTTGTGACTTTTTATCATTGGGCTAAGCAAAATTACTGTTTGACACTGTGTTTCATTTTATTCTTGTTTGTTGAAAGGTTTGTTGTCTCAGAGGTGTTTCAGTCTCTTCTCACATTGAAGGAGCTAATTGCTTTTCCTCCCACAGCTCTTCCAAAGGATTAGGTGTGTATGTGGGGGTGGAGCTGGCAAACTGTCAGTAATTTCCAACAGAAAGAAGGGTTAAAAAGTCAGGTTAGTTGATATCTTGGAGGTAGAAGACTTGGTTTGCTGGCCAAGGCACCTAGCTTCACCTGAGCTCTTTCCTTCTAAGACTGCTTGAAAGGCAGAGTAGAGAAACTTACCAGCGCAAGGGAGAAGGATTAAGACTTAGTTTGGCTAAGCAGATTTACTGTGTGGTGGTGTTTTTATTTTTTACTCACAGGGATTGCTACTGTTTGTTGCTAACATTTCATTGCTTTATTTTTTCTCTGATTCAAATTGTTGTTGCTGGTATACCTTCTTCTGCATTATTACAAGGTGTGCCTACAGGTGTGTGCTAACAGATTACTGCTGTAATCTTCTGATTCAAATTGTCTTTGCAAGGTATATCTTCTGTTACTGCTTTATTTTTCTCTGGAGCAAAGTGTTTCTTACAGGGTATATCTTCTCTGAAATTATTACAGGTGGTGCTTTACAGGTTTTACAGTTTTATCTAACATTAGGATAAGCTTTCAGGGTTACTGCATTTGTTGTTGACTGATTGTTTCTGCTCTTACCTCCTTGTTCTTTCGTCCGTGGTTCTTCTTTTTAGGCAGGAAGAGCCACCACCTATCCCCAACCACCCACGCTACACTCCTTTTATAGGGTACCACAGTTGTGACATTTCCTGTGGCAGAGCAGGAAGGGGCGGATCAGTGGGGCCTCCACAAGGTGATCTCATTTACAAGGCACTTGTAAATTAACTTGTTATAACAAGTTAAACAAAGCACAATTAAACCATTTCTTGCATTTTTTTTTCCTTCTAATTACTCTGACTAGGTTACAAACCCAGCAACTTATTTGGAATGGATTTCATTTACTGCAGGTACTGTGGAACAATTTTCAGAAGGACAGTCTTACAGGATTTAGGACACTGTCCTACGTGCTGGGCCTTTGGAGATCTTAGGTCTCAGCTCCGGGCAGCATGGGCAGAGATTGCACGCCTCAAATTTCATATTGAAGAGGAAATACATTATAAGAACCACCCGCCATTTCCCCAGCATCCAACAGAAAACCTCGACCGCAGAGGGTAGTTGGTCCAGGAGGTTGGCAGGTGGTTAGGAGGAGCAAATCAGGTGCCCCATCCTCTCTGCTCTCCAACACATTACCTCCAAAACCATATAAACACTACAAAACAGGTATCTGCCTCTATCTCTGAAATCAAATAAAGAGGCAGAAGACACTGCAGAGCAGGACACTCGTGCACAGGAGCTAACACAACAATACTCACCCAAATCAGGAACCAAAACTAAACAAGCACAAAGGAAATCCAAAAAACTTCTGATCATAGGAGACTCCATGATTCTGGGAGTTGATACCCATCTCCAGCCAGGGGTGATGGTCAGATGTCTCCAGGTACATCAGCATGGAGAGACACTGACTGCATTGCTAAAATTGTTCACAAAGCAGGAGAAAACATTGATGTCCTAGTACACATAGGGACTAATGATCTCGCCAGCCGGTCAGTTGTGGAGACCAAGGAACACCTGACTAGGCTGGGTGACAAACTATCATCTATTTCATCCGGCATCTCCTTCTCTGAGATCCTGCCAGTCTGGGAGAAGGGAGCAGATGGACGGAAGGTCAGAGAAGGGGAGATAGGGGAGCTAAACATGTGGCTCAAGGACTGGTGCCAGGAAAAGGACACAGATTTGTAGGGAACTGGCAACAGTTCTGGGAGCAAAGTTCTTTAAATTTGATGGACTGCATCTGACTAAAGAGAGTCAGTGCATTGGGGCAGAAGTTTGACGTCTTTGCAGAATATTTAAACTAGCAAATGGGAGGGTGCAGCACCCATACGTCGAATGGGAAGAACACCCCTCCCCTCAGCTAGTGGTCAAACAGGAATTCAGCGTGTTTGCCGTTCATTTGCATCACCAGGTAAGAAAAAGTTTTGTCTCCCATACGATGCACAGGGTAATGCCAAACTTCACCCAACAACTAACACACCAAAATCTGGCCAATGGAAAATCTATACACAATGCTCACAGCCTGGGAAATAAGATCCCAGACCTGCAGGCAATAATGTCAGAGGCTAAGCTGGACATAGTAGCAATTATTGAGACGTGGTTTACCAGTAACCACACTTGGGAGACTTCAGTACCTGGCTATGTATTGTTCAGAAGAGACCACGGTGCAAAAGGGGAGGAGTGGCCTGTATGTTAATGAAAATATCAAAGCTACAGAAATTCAGAATACACATAAGGAGCCAGAAGAACTGTGGGTCACCCTGGAAACAGGAAATGGGACAGCCATAAGAACTGGGGTTGTCTACAGGCCCCCAGACCAGGGGAGGACATAGACACATTACTGTTAGAAGATATACAAAACATGACAGCTAAGGGAGGTTCTGATAATGGAGACTTCAACATGCCAGATACAGATTGGTCAATACCAGCAGGAACATCTGCCAGAACTAGACTCATAGTGGATTCCTGCAGGGAGGGCCTCAAACAACTGGTACAGCAACCCACAAGAGACAGGGCTATCCTAGATCTAGTACTGACTAACAAAGAAGGGATCACAGATCTCCAGGTAGAAGGTCACCTGGGGCCAGTGACCATCACATGGTATGGTTCAATTTGGCTACTACATCTAAATCATCCCATTCCAAGGCAAAAATATGGGACTTCAGAGGAGCTGACTTTGATAAGATGGCCAACAGAGTTAAGCTAGCCCTGGCAAAAGAAACACAGGTGAGGAGGTACAGGCAAAGTGGGAAAGCATTAAGGATGCAATACTTGAAGCAACATCCCATTGTGTTAGACAGAAAAGGAAGTGCAAAAGAAGAAGGAAACCACTTTGGTTCTCAAATACAGTAGCAGAAAGGTCAGAGCCAAAAGGCTGGCCTTCAGAAAATATAAAGGGAACACAGCGGGATGAAGATAGGAGGCATACCAAACTGCCCTAAGGAAGCAGGTAAGGCAGTAAGGCAGGCAAGTCCCAAACTGAGGAAACACTAGCACGAACAGTAAAGAAGGTGACAAGACTTTCTATAGATACATTAGTGAAAGGAGAAAGTCCAGAGGGTGTGCTAAACTTAATGGAGAAAAGGGAGCATGTGAGGAGGAGGACCCTGTAAAGGCATCTATCCTAAATAGATACTTTTGCTCAGTATTTACTGAAGAGAAGGTAGGGCAGGGCCCACAGCTCAGCATCATGGACACAGGGGAGGAGTGAGCACTACTCCCTTCACAAAAGAAAGGGTCCTACAAGAGCTTGCTAAGCTCAGGTGGATAAGGCAATGGACCTGATGGGCATACATCCCAGGTACTTAAGGAGCTAAAGGAGGAACTAGCAGAGCCATTAGCAGAACTGTTTAGTGAGTCTCTGAGCACAGGAGAGGTCCCAGAAGACTGGAGAAGGGCTCATGTGATCCCACTCACAAGAGTGGTAGCAGGGTGGAGGCGGGAACTACAGACCGGTCAGTCTTATCTCAGTAGTGGGCAAGATTATGGAGCACTCCTTAAGGAAAGGATAGTGCAACACCTGTAATCCATAGGGGCACAGGATCCAAGACAGCATGGGTTTACAAAGGAAGGTCCTGTCAAACTAATCTCATAGATTTCTTTGACTGGAACCAGAGTGGTGGACCAAGGGGAGCAGTTGATGTCGCCTACCTTGACTTCAGCAAAGCTTTTGACACTGTTCCAATAGAAGATTGATAAATAAGCTAGGTAGGCTCGGGGTGGGTCAGAAGTTGGTCAACTGGGTGGCAAACTGGTTGACTGGCAGAAAACAGAGAGTGGTGGTAAATGGTATACAGTCAGAAGAGATGCAAGTCACAAGTGGGGTACCTCAGGGATCAGTCCTGGGGCCAATCCTATTCAACATCTTCATTAGTGACCTCGCAGATGGACTAGAGGGTAAGGCTTGTCTGTTTGCAGATGACACCAAGATCTGCAACAGAGTAGATGATCCAGATGGGGTGGGCAGAATGAGAAGAGATCTGGATAAACTAGCAGAATGGTCAGAAGAGTGGCAACTGGATTTAATGCAAAGAAGTGCAAAATCATGCACATAGGAAGAGAAACCCTGAAGCCACTTATAGGCTGGGAGGAGTTGCTAGCAGTCACAAAGGAAAAAGAGACTTGGGCATCATCATCACTGATGACCTAAAATCATCCAAGCAGACCTCTAAAGCAGTAGGTAAGGCTAGGGGGGTGTTAGGGTGTATTAGTAGGGGTATCACAAGTCGTAAGAGGGAGGTAATAATCCCTCTGCACAAGACATTGGTTAGGTCCCATCTGGAGTACTGCGTGCAGTATTGGAGGCCACACCTTCACAAGGACATTAACCAAATTGAGGCAGTCCAGAGAAGGGCAACCAAAATGGTGCAGGGACTGCATCAGAAGACATATGAGGACAGATTAGCAGAGCTCAATATGTATACCCTTGAGCAAAGGAGGAGAGAGGTGATATGATCGAGACATTTAAACACCTTAAGGGCATAAACAAGGTGAAAGAGTCTAACATGTTTAAATATAAGAAAATAGCAGGACAAGAGGACACAGCATGAGATTAGAGGAGGCCGATTAAGGGGAATGTGAGGAAATTCTTTTTCACAGAAAGGGTGGTAGATGCATGGAATGGCTTACCACAAGAAGTGGTGGCTATGAATACAGTGCAGGGCTTCAAACAGGCATGGGATAGGCATAAGGGAGCAATACAAATGACTATGAATAGATAGGTCACTGACAGAGCAAAGGCCGATGGCACATTTATAAGGTAGAAAAAGAAATGGGCAGACTGGATGGGCCTTGCGGTCCTTATCTGCCGTCAACTTCTATGTTTCTATGTTTCTCACATTGTTTGCCTACCTTTAGGTTATCTGATATGACTACCCCAGGTCCCTTTCCATTTTTGTTGTTGTTAGTACCCCTTCCCCCCATTGTGTACAGTACTTTTCCCCTGGGTTTTTGTTTACCAGGTGCATTACTTTGCACTTCTTTGCATTGAATCTAAGCTGCCATACTTTTGACCATTCCTCCAACCTTGCCAAGTCCCTTCTCATCTTTTCCACTCCCCTTGTATATCAACTCTGCTGTAGATCTTTGTGTCATCTGCAAAGAGGCATACTTCTCCTTCCAGTCCCTTCTCAATGTCACCTATAAAGACATTGAAGAGGACTGGTCCTAATACTGAACCCTGCAGTACCCTGCTAGTAACCTCCCTTTCTTTAGAGTAGCCTCTGTTTTCTGTTACCCTCTGCATCCTGCTGCCCAGCCAATTTTTTAATTTTATTTTATTTATTTATTTAGGAAATTGGAATGACAACCTTTCCAGACCACCACCCTGGGATCCACTCCCAGGCTTACCTAACTTGTTTATTAATCTTTTGTGTGGGACTGCATCAAATGCCTTGCTAAAGTCTAGGTAGGCCATGTTGAAAGCCCCTATGTGGTCTACTACTTTGGTCACCCAGTCAAAGAAATCTATTAGATTCATCTGATATGACCTTCCCACTGTGAATCCATGCTGCCTTAGGTCCTGTGCCCAGCTGGCCTCTAGGTACTCAACAATTCTTTCTTTCAGAAGTGATTCCATCAGTTTCCCTACCAATGAGGTCAAACTAACAGGTCTGTAGTTTTCTGCCTCTACCTTGCTCCTACTTTTGTGAAGGGGAACACATCCACCCTCCTCCAGTCCTCAGGTACCACACCATCCTCCCATCAGTGGCGGAGCTAGAGGGGGAGGCTAGGGGGCGGCCGCCCCTCCTGGCTGCCCCAGTGTAAGTAGTGGTGGCCCACTACCATCTTTATTCACTGTTCAATGCCCATTGTGGAGCCCATGATTGACTGAATGGCCCCCCGTGGCTCCCAAATGCTCCCAAACCTGGCTCTGCTGCTGCCTCCCATGATTTGTTAAAAAGGGTAGTCAGTGGTGTCACTAGTTCTCCACTTACTGTAGTTCTTTTAGAATTCTGGGGTGAATCCCATCAAGCCCCATTGCTTTGTCAACCTTCAGTTTTAGGAGTTCTTTCAGGACCCTATCTTCTGTGAATGGACTGGTATTGACCCCCTTATCCAGAGTGCTTCTATTGTTTGGTTAAGATACTTCCCCCTACTCTTCTTTTGTGAATACTCAACAGAAGTATGGAGGCAGTATAGAGCAGTGGTTTAAGGCTCTGAACTGTAAACCTGGAGACCTGAGTTTGAATCCCACAGCCATTACTTGCATACTGTGTGACCCTGAGCAAGTCACTTAACTTCCTTGTGCTCCCAGGTCACACTTGTAAACAAGCTTTCAGCTTAGTGTGTCTCTCCTGGTTAAAAAAAAAAAGTATTCGTTCAGTATTCCTGCTTTTCCAATGTCACCATCTGCTTACCTTCCCTCCCCTTTATTAAGCCTCACTATCCCTTCCTTGGTCTTTATTTGCTCCCTAATGTACCTATAAAATGTTTTATCCCCCTGCTTAACTGAGTTGGCTATCTTTTCCTCAGTTTGGGTCTTTGCTATTCTGACTGTCTTCCCTGCTTCCTTCTGCTTTAACTGGTACAGTTCTCTCTTTCCTGCTCCTTCAGTGTTTCCTTATATTTCCTGAATGCTATATTTTTCTCCCTAACGTTCCCCACCACCTCTTTTGTGAATCATAGTGTTTTTTTCCTTTGTTTAGTTTTGTTTATTTGCTTCACACAAAGGCTTGTTGCCTCTGTGATGGCAGTTTTGATTTTTCCCCATTGTTTCTCCACCACTCCTTCTTGCCTGTTTGCTAGTGCTTTTCTGAGGTACTCTCCCATTTTGCCAAAGTCAGCCCTCCTAATGTCCAATACCCTCACTTTTGTGTGGCTTGACTCTACGGCTGTGTTTATTGTGAACCACACTGTTTGGTGGTCACTTGTTCCCAGATGGCTACCCACTTCTAAATCTGAGATCCTCTTTCCGTCCCCATTTGAGAGTACCAGGCCTAAGATTGCTCCCTCCCAAGTGGATTCCAACACATACTAATATGTATACCCTTGATGAAAGGAGGGATGAGGGGACATGATAGAAACCTCTAAGTACCTCAAGGGAATCAACAAAGTCCAGGAAGGTAGCATCTTTCAGAAAAAGAGCTGTGTAAGAACAAGGGGGCACAATTTAAAGTCGGGGGGGCAGCTCTGGGGTAATGTGAGGAAATTGTATTTCACAGAGAGAGTGATGGACGCATGGAACCGCCTTCCTGGAGAGGTTGTGGAGTCTAAAACAGTGGGGGAATTCAAACATGCATGGGACAGACATAAGGCAATTATAATGGGGGGTTGCAGGAAGTAGGCTGTTGGTTAACTAGAATCTGCAGCTTATCCAATAGGTAGGGAAATGGGCAGACTGGGTCGGCCTAGTGGTCCTTATCTGCCATCAAAGTCTATGTTTCTATGTTTCTATAGCTGTCTGAGGTCCCTGTGGGGCATCAAGAATGACCGTGCTCTTAGATGTGACTGCAGCAAAGGTACTCCAGTTAACATCTGGCATATTCAGGCCCTCCCCCAACCCCATCAACAATATCTCCCCTTTTTCTGTCATTCTAAGGATAGCTTCTATAATTTCTTTGTCCATTTTCTCCCCTTGATATGGGGTCTGTATACAACCCCCGTGAGGATTGTAGTGTCATTTCCTGTCTCCAGGGTGACCCACAGTGGCTCCTATCCTCCCTGTTTACCCTTTAGTTACAGTGCTTTGAATGCTCCCCTTGTGTAGAGAGCTAATCCTCCTCCTCTTTTACCCTCCCTGTCCTTCCTGTAGATTGTGTACCCTGGAATGTTGACATCCCAGTCATGGTTCTCTGTGCACAATGTTTCTGTTACTCTCATGATATCCAGGCATCCCTCTTCCATCAAGGCTGCTAGTTCAGGAAGTTTTTTACCTAGACTACAGGCATTGGTACTCATTGCCCTCCATTTTTTCATGGTCTTAACCCTTTTAGCGCCATCCTTGTCCTTACAGCCTTTGCCTTTTTCTCCATTTACCCCTGCTCTGCTCCCTATCGACTTCTCTACCTTGGTGTTTACCTCGTTAATTGCCCTGTTTTGTGGGGGGGGGGTTGGAATTTCCCTGCTCCTTTTCAGTGCCCCCTCTTGGCTAGTTTAAATGCTTGCCAATGAAGCATTTAAACTGATCACCTAGGATCCTGGTTCCCCTCCCAGACAGATGCAGACCATCTTGCCAGCATAGGCCTGTATCCCTCCAGGTGGAACCCCATTCCCCAATGAAGCCAAAACCCTGAGCTCCACACACATTTTTCAACCATTCATTGAATCCTATGGTGTGGAGTACCCTAGCCTTGCCCATGCCATAGACAGGCAGCACCTCTGAGAAGGTTACCCCATGCATGCTACATGTCTAAGGCCCCTTCCCAACTCCACAAACTCCTTCTGCACTGCTCTTATCCCATTCCCAGCTATGTCATTTGTCCCTAGGTGGACAATAATATCCAGCTCCCTCTCCTGTGCTGCTGCTCCCGTGATCATGAGGATTTGCTTCCTGTCCCTCTCAGCCATGGCGCGCTGGGCAGGGACCTTACCTCCCTCCGCCTGTTCTGCCCCCCTAGTGATTGAGTCCCCTACCAGGAGTTGTTTCCTTCTCCTGCGAGGTCCCGTGCTACCCTCCTGTGAGTCTCCTTTGTTGAGATTCCCAGCATCCTCCTTGGTCTCCACCATGGGCACCTCCATAGAGGAGCCAGGCTCCACCAGAATGATGTATGAATTGTGGAGAGGTACAACTGGAGGGATGTGCCTTTGTTCCACTACCCATACCCTCCCTGAGCTCACCATGATCCAACTGCTCCTCTTTCTTGGCAACCTATAAGGCAGTGGTGGCAGCCCTGATGGTCCCTGGGTGGGGGAGGAGGTTTCACGAATCCTTGCCAGGTCAGCCTGGAGACGGGCATCCTCCTCCCTCAGATCAGAGAGATGGCCTGCAAATCTGGCAGCAATGCAGCATCCAGAATGTCTCCCGGAAGACTGCCACCCCACAGCCAGTGCAATACACCATTCCCCACATGTCTCTCTCCCTTTCTGTTTAAACTTTTCTTTTCTCAACACCCTTCATTATTTTAAACATGTAAATTATATCCCCTTTACCTGTCCCTTCTCCAGAGAAAACAGATCTAACTTTTGTGGTCTCTATTTGTACAGTTCTTCCAGGTCCTAAATCATCCTTGGTGCAGAATCAATTTAATCAGTACTGGGTCAATACCATGCATGTAAGATAGTGTGGTATTAGCCACACTGTATAGTGAGTGCCTGAGTTTACAGCAACAGGTATAAAACAGCAGTAGGGAAATACCACTACCCTTGTCACCGCATACAGAATAGGAGGGTAGAGAAGATGCCATATGCTGGGTACTTGGTCATGCCGCTCCTGTGGAGGAGTGATTACGGCACCAGCACATGGTGTAGTCGGTAGACCTGGAATGGTGATTTGGTTCCCCTGAGGTCTCCTCTGTTACAACTTTTTTGCCATGATTAAAAAAAAAAACTGCTCCCCTCCCAGGTTTCTCCCCACCCCTGAGGTCCCCCTCCCCAGAGTTAGTTATTTAAGTTCCAGGGGATGTGGGGGACAAAGTACCCCATGCAGAGAGTGCGAGGGGCAAAGCCCCCTGCAAAAAAACCCCAAAAAAACATGAAGACCCATTGTTTTCAATGGGCACAGTGCTTGGAACAGGTCGATGTTTTGCCCGACTCTGTTTTTGTCCTGCGCTGTTTCGCTGTGGCATTTTTTCCACTCTGTTTTGATGTGTGGCGGAATGACCCCGTGCCAATTCAATCAATACCAAATCAAATAACAATTTTTTTTAATATTTCCAAGCATACATTTAGACAGGGAATTAAGAGAAATCACATAACTCCCCCAAATGAATCCACCTCGCTCACTGTAAAATAACTGAAGCATCAACAAAATGCTGAATGCCCCAGTTTACAAGTTACCCAGCTCTACTGGGTGGTTTCGGCAATAACAACTCTGCTTTCAACCCCCCTTCATTTTGCAGATGTGAAATCATCTATGACTGTATAGCTTCCTCCTTCCCTGTGTGACGGTTTCCCACACTGTGATTACGCCTTAGCCTATAAGATGTGCATAGGGCATGTTGTTCTAGCAAAGTAATGAAAGCTACATTTTTACCCACATCTGAACTCCCATGACTCAGCATTGGGAATGAAGTATTAGCATACTCTTCAATTATTGTACATTTGTATATTTTGATTGGTTTGCTCTTTATTTTTGGTTTTTATTGGAATTGCCTGTATTACAACTTCTTGATATTCCCCTTTGCCCCGGGTCACAGCTGGAAATGTGGAAATTAGTCCTGTGAATGATGCTTGCTTACCTGGTAAAATATGCTATAAAAAAATGTTTCTGAAATGGTTAATCTGCCTTTCTGTACAATAATCTGCTATTACAACTGCATTAACCCTGTACCAGGGTGAGCAATTTAGTTTTTAAAAGTAGTCAATTACAGTTGAAAGTTATTCTCAAATATTTTCAATAATTTTAATTTGCCTACTTGTGTGTAAAAATATATGTAACTATAATAGTAATGCCTATTAGTTTTTATGTTACTTTGTATTACTTTTTTATTACATGTCTCCTGCAGATATAAATGTGACATTTAGTTGTGAAAACAAATTCTGTGGAAGCAAAGCCAGAAAACTAGATGAATCTAAACATAACTTTACAAGTAGAAGGGAAAGGTCATTCTGCCCCATACAGTGCATATGTAAGTCCCATTATAGATTATGGCAGCCAGTTATGGTGCCTACTCAGAAGGAAGAAAATCAACCGAGAGATTACAGTGCCGTGCCACTAAAATTATCTACAGTATAAGGCATGACAGCTATACGAATTTCCTTAGACTTCTGAACCATAATGTCTTTAGAGATAAAAAGGAAAGGGGATGACCTATTCATGTATTACGACATCATGCAAGGTGCTTACCTGATTACAGGGTTAAATCTACAATTCAAAAATGATAACCTGGTTACCAGGGGTCACCCTTTCCAATTAGAACCACAAAAATTTAATACAACCAAATGGAAAGGTTTTTATACACAACATATATTTAACTCCTGGAATAAATTATCAATTAAAATAATAATTAGTAAAGACAAAGCGGAATTCAAATCAAAATTAGACAAATATATTCTGGATGGTCATGAGCTACCATATTCTGGGTGAATGACAGGAGCTTATATGGGCAAACTGCCTTCTCTGCTCCTTTTCTTTTCATATGACTTTAGTAAGTACAGGATTTGGCATGTATCTACCTGGCATTTGTTAACTGTAAGAAAATACATCCATGGAAGGACTACTGAGCCCATATAATAGTAATTAAAAATGTGTATTATAGGAGTATGGAAGAAAATTTATTTCAGGGGTTGTGCTCAGGCAATCTATGGGCAAACAGCCACATCAGCATCTCATTATGGCCAGCATTGCATGCACTCTTATGTAGTTTGCCCCGTGCTATTGCATGGAGCACACAGCTCCACCTGTAGGTCAGACTGAGCAACAGTTCGGTAGCTTCAGGCCATGAGTGTCAGCAGGCTTACTCAGTGCAGACCTCTCCACATTGCATCACTGAACTAAGGGACACAGACACCCAAAATGAGAGCCAATGAGGGACACTGATCCTCATAATAAGGGACACATATTCAAACATGGAAATACAAGCTCAGAACACAGTGGAAAACATTATATTAATCTGTATAGAGTGTACATTTGAGTCAGAATCACTGAACATTATACATTTATGCATTACAGTTTGAATATATGGCACTTACTCTGTGTGAACGTACTTTGAACCCGAGGGACAAATGAGGGATAGAGCAATTGTGAGGGGTAAGATGAGGGATGTCCCTCATAATCAGGGACAGTTAAGAGGTATGACACAGGGTACCCTGTCAAGAACAGTAAACCCTGGGAGGTCCAGGGGCAACATGAGCCCCAGGCCAGGGAAACAAACAGAAGCAGAGTCTGATGTACTGGAAGAACTGTTGTCCCCTCCTTGTATGCACTAGTGTGGGTTCATGGCAGGTCTCTGGAAGATGTGTGGGTGCTACACTAAGAGGCCATGACTGCATGAGTGACCCGATACAGCCTGCATGCACTAATGCTAGTGTGCATGGAAGCCTGTAAAATGGGCCGGTATCCCCCCAGCCCTGATCCTAATCAATATGTATGTAAATATCCCTGTGGTTCCCTATACAGCTGCAGCCCCAATCTCAACAACTATACTGTACATCAAGTAATTATTGTTGCCAATAAATCCTTGTTACAGTTGCCCTTTTCGCATTTGCACAAACAATAACAGACGGCAACATTTGGATTGAGCCTTTAAAATAATTGGAGTTTATATAAAGCATTGTAAAATTAAATCTTAATCAATAAATACATTAAATACAGGTATTCCACAAAGAAGATGACATAAACAATAGCACTCGCTTCATGCTGCAGTTGCAGCTCCCCCAGCACAGCACAGTTCCATACTTTTATTTGAGCAGATCACACTGTTTCTGTCTTCAATAACATTTTCTTACTTTGGACACCTTAGCAATGGTAGAAAAAGAGATAACATAACATAGCACAATGGCAAAAGTGAATGTTTTTTGTTTGAATAAACGAGTTTGAGTAGAACAAGTAGAACTGCAGGCTGTACTGCTTTAGAGCCAGATTGCTATTCTCTGCTACTAGTAAACCAAGCCATGCCAAGAGTGAATGTTTCTTTTTAATGAATGAATGGAAATACGAGTATGAGTAGAACTATTAGAACTGCAGGCTTTACTGATTACAGACTACCGAATTGCAGGTTGTACTGCTTTAGAACTGCAGCATTCACCAGTACAGTATATGGCAGCAAACTAAGCAAAGCAATGTTTAATTCTGATGTTACCAACATCCACAGTCATGCTGCCGATTGCAACACAAGCCTACCTGCGAACGTATGTTGACAGTTTGCAGTGCTGAAGGCTAATACCACAAAATTAATAATAAGCAAATTTATACAATGTTACAGTAGTTGAACATGTCCCCTGTGGTCACTTGTACAGCTGCAGCCTCATTCCCCCATAATTGCCAATTCTTGAATACCTGGTGGACTAGTGGACCCCCCCGACACCCCACTGCAGTGCCTACTACCTCACTCCCTCCCATCCCATGACCAAGCTGGCTACTGGCTAAGCCCACCTCTCATCTCCATGGCCAGCCACTGTCAGGGCACTGAATGAGCTTGTACTTTATACTGTATACAGTATGCACTCATTCAGAGCTCAGTTGGCAGCGTACCTCCTAGATACATTACTAGTAACTTATCAAAGGAGGGTTTTTAAGTATTTATTTTACTCTCAAAACAGCCTTTCTAGTGCCAGGTCCATCATGTGAACTGCAGGAGTATGGAAGAAAATTTATTTCAGGGGTTGTGTATCCAAGGTCTTTCTCATGTGGCCCCTCCCTTTGCTGAATTAATCTGAAATATCTGCTTGTCTTAACAGTAAACAGCCCAGCAAAGAAGCATCTCATTTTAAGTGCAATATCTGCAGAATAGCCTGGAACTTCCAGTAATAAGTTATGAACAAGCTTGGTAAATTCAGTAGATCTGGGTTTGATACAGCCTCCACTTGCATACTCTATGACCCTGAGCAAGTCACTTAATCTCCCTGTGCTTCTGGTCACATCTGTAAATGGGCCTTGTACCCAGTGGGTCTTACCCGGTTAGCAATGAATAAAAAATAATTGTAAGACCAACGAATAAAAAATAATTGTAAGATCTCAGTGGCCCTAGATTCTAGAAAGCAGGCCTAAGTTTGGGCAGCTGTGCTAGTATAGACATCAGGTGGGTTTAAATGTGATTTACACAGAAATGCAGCATTTGATCACATGAACAGGTCCCTATAACTTTTCCCCCTATGCATGGAGCGAATGAGATGGTATGTGGGAGGTGCTGCCATGCAGGTACAGTATGTCACCAAGGGGGCACTGAGCAGCACCAGCTGAGATGTCTGTCAATAAAATCCAAACCGAGAAGCATCTCATTTTTAGTGCAGGGTCGGCTTCAAAGTAGTTTTACAGATGGGGCTAACTGAAGCACAAGGAAGTCAAGTGTCTGTCATTGGCTGGGTGGGATCGAACACCATATCCCCTCTGTACAGTACTAGAATCTTTTTTTGGGGGGTCTGACCCCCCTCTTATCATCGGACTCATCTGCCCACCACCCTCATGCCCAGGTTTACTGCCCTGGGCGGGACCGTCAAGGGGGATTCCCACTCTCAATGGACATTGTGGGCAAGCCCAGGATTACCTCCTGAATTGGGGCCACAAGAGCGGGACCCACCCAGTGAGCACTGTAGGCAGTGGACAGCAGGGCAGAATGGGCCGTCATGCTGGAGGGGGCTGGAATTGTTGCTGCTTTGCTGCCCCGGGGGTGAGGACATGCAATGACATCCATCGTCTGCCCAACCCCCCTAATGTACTGATGCCAGCCTCCGACAGTGGTACGTCAAGCACTGGACATCCTTCCCCTCCCTCCTCCCAGAGAAGGAGAGCAGGCCCCAGGATGCTTAATTCTTCTCCCCCCAGCACTCCCTCTTACTCCCAGATCCATTCCCAAACCTGAGTCATTGGCATAGCAAGTGGAAATCTTACCACTGTGCTGGCGGGTCGGCTTTACAGTACTTGCATCTTAGCAAAGGCAGTTTTAGCACATTTAAATATTTATTTTCCTCTAACAAAAAAAAAAAACAACTTTCTACAGCTTGTGATTCATGTATGTGTTGCATACACCAGATTTGAGTAGAAAAGTTGTGATATTGTACCAACAGAGCCCTAGCGTACTGAAATGTAAAAGAAAGAACATTTTCTTGGATACATTTGCAATCACCACTGCATGCTCATGCAGGTTTGGTTATAGGAAAGCTCTTTGTTCTAGCATTTATCTTTCAGTACACTGCATTCACCACGGGGGGGGGCGGAAGGGGTGCTACATCTCTGGCTAAGCTGCCTGTCAAGACAACCAAATGGAGAATGATCTCAATTGTCAATCCCAGTTCTGGATCTGCTGTATGCCTGTTTTACAGGTGGGGTTGGGGGAATGAGTGAAGCTCAGGGAAGTCAAATGACTGTCAGAGGCTGTGGTGGGATTTGAACCCCACAGCTCTTGGATCTGTGCACCACCACTGGACGATGCTAGCTTCCAGGTACCTGATTACAGAAACAACTTGTTCCTGATCTCATTAGTTCTGCCATAGTGACAGTAACATTTTTAGATTTCCTACATCATTCCAGAAGGTAAACTTTATTTTGCTCTTGATCTAGAAGGATGATGACAATACCCACATTTTATAAACAGACGCTTTGTAAATCTGGAAGTTATTATGTCAATCCAATCCATTCTAAATCCAGAATAGGTTATGCCCCTCTAATCCATTCTTTTTAGTTACAGTTTATTTTACCTAAGCTTTTACTACCAAGAAACAATGTCTAATGAAATATCTGAGCTAAATAATAAAAAGTGATCTGAACTCACAACCTGTAAATCTAAATTTTCTGTATTACTGTAGTGAAGTAATATGACATTTGCAGTAAGAGGTGAGCTAGGTAGTTTACACTAAACAACAGCTCTATTGCCATCAAATTGAAGGTTGAAGATAAACTGCCAGTGTAATCAAGGGTTAAAACTCAGATCTGTAAACTTGAGAGCAGTAGGGATGTGGAAATGGGTGTTTACTCACCTGGTAAAGGTGATTGTATTGGTTGACATCCATGGCACTCCAGACATTACCTCATGGGTTTTAACCCACCTGATAGGCTAGTGATGCACATGATTCTAGATTCAGATTTCTCCCATATCCCAGTCCCAGAAGCCCCTGCTCTCCAGTTTGAATCTTCCAAAGCTGAAAGTAAGGTTAGCGAAAAGGCAATACCAGAATAATGACCCCCATACCAGATGAGATGCTAATAGAAAGAAGGCGAGTATACGCGGTGATAAATGTAACCGGGCCAGTGCTCTAATTTATTCCCTGACAATACAATCTAGACTCGACCCCTAATGGGCCGACAGTGGACATCCTGGATGTTGAAAAGCATGGCAATAACAGTCAGCTCAATGTAAGGTTGTCTGCTCATACTCTGTACGCCTCTGACTACTATGTCGGGTGGGTCATGGAGTGCCATGGATGTCAACCAACACAATCACCTTTACCAGTTGAGTAAACACCCATTGTGATTGGTTGACATCCATGGCACTCCAGACATTACCTCATGGGTAGATAAGAAGCAGTACTGTATCAGTGGAAGGGAGACAGAGTGGTCTAGGGGCGGAAGGAAGCGGTGGTGGAAGTGGCTGCAGAGAGGACCTGAGTTGCAAAGGTAGGTTGCAACTGGGACAGGTGATCTAAACGATAGTGTCGGGTGAAGGTGTGGATTGAGGTCCACGTGGCTGCCTTGCAGATGTCTTCTGCTGACACATTGGCCCTATCCACCCAAGAGGTGGCTACCGCATGAGTGGAGTGTGCCTTGATTCCCCGAGGGGGGGGTCCTTTGTTTTGCCGGGTAGGCCTCCTGGATAGTTCTCCGCAACCAACCAGTGATGGTGATCTTGGAGGCTGCTCTTCCTTGCCTCTGGCCCCTTGAGACTATGAACAGTCTTTCTGTCTTTCGAATCGGTTGTGTCCTGGTTATGTATGTGGCTAGAGTAGTGCCCATGTCCAGGCCTTGTGGGACAGTAGTGTCCCCCGACTGGGAGTCTCCCTGGAAGGTGGGTAACTCGATACTCTGTTCCCTGTGGAAGAGGGAGGAGACCTTGGGTTGAAAGGCTGGAACGGTTCAACATGTCGGACTCGGTAGGGCAGTCTGAAGGAGGCCATCATCATTGAGAGGATTGTGGGAAACCACGTCCTCCACGGCCAGTAGGGAGCCACCAGTATGATGGTCCCTCTCGAGGAGCGGATCTTGGTGAGCACCTGGGGTAGAAGGGGAAGGGGGGAAGATGTAGGAATGGTCCCAGGGCCAAGGTTGTAACAGTGAGTCAGTTCCCCGTGATTGACTGTCCCTGTACCTGGAGAGGTAGTCCGTGACCTGTATGTTTTGAGCCGTGGTCATGAGGACAATGGAGATGGGTCCCCAGGTGTCCTGTATTAATTGAAACAGGCTGGTGTGGAGATGACACTCTCCTGGGTGGACTTGTTGCCGGCTCAGCCAGTCTGCTTGAATGTTGAGCTTTCCTGCGAGATGGACCACGCTGAGGTGTTGGAGGTGGGCTTGGGCCCAGTTGAGGACCCTTGCCGCCTCCTTCAGCATTGCCCTGCTTCAGGTGCCTCCTTGTTTGGTGATGTAAGCCACCGTTACCTGGTTGTCGGATTGGATCAGCACTGATTGTCCCAATATGATGGACTTGAAGGCTTTTAGTGCATGGTAGACTGCCCACATTTCCAGGACGTTGATAGATAGCCTGGATTCTGTGTGGGTCCATTGTCCTTGTGCTGTGCTGTTGGCCAGAGAAGCACCCCATCCCTGAAGACTCGTGTCCATCTCAATGGAGACCTGTGAGGGAGCCTCCAGTGGGACACCTCTGGTCAGATTTGAGCAGACTGTCCACCAGGTTAGTGACTTTCTCACCGAAGGCGGTAACAGGAGGAAGATCTTTAGGTTGTGTTCGTTTGGGGATCCCCACCTGAGGACGTGAGTCTGTAGTGGGTGCATGTGCCATCTGGCCCATGGGACCAGGTCAATACATGAGGCCATGCAACCTAGCAGTTGGGCTAGGTTTGCTATGGATGCCCGATGACTGGTGCAAATTGTGCATGCCAGGTTGATCAGGTTGAGGACCCTTGTCTTGGATGGTCTTGCCCACCCCGGGCTGTGTCTAGGCTTGCGCCTAGATGCTCTATTTGTTGCATGGGCGTTAGGTGGCTCTTGTCTCGGTTCACTACCCAGCCATGCTGCTCTAGGGCCCTTACAGTGAGGGTGGTGTGACAGCGAGAGCTCTCCTTGGATCGTGCCCGGATCAGCCAGTCATCGAGGTAGGGGATGATGTCGAGACCCTGTTCTCAGAGTCTGGCCACCAGTACCACTGATACTTTGGTGAAGACTCTTGGGGCCAATGAGAGACCGAATGGTAGAGCCTGGTATTGAAAGTGTTGGCCGAGAATGTGGAACCGGAGGTACTGCCTGTGGGCCGGCCTGATGAGTATGTGTAGGTATGCGTCCTTGAGGTCTATGGACGTCAGGAAGTCACCCACACGAATACTGCAAAGTGTTGACCTCAGGATGTCCATCTTGAACTTCTGAGGTACAACGTGTTTTAGGTGTTTGAGGTCCAGGATGGGGCGGAGGTCGCCGTTCTTCTTTGGGACCAGAAAGAAGATAGAGTAGACTCCTAACCCCTGCTCGTGTGGAGGTATGGGCTGAATTGCCCTGTTGTTGATCAGGTCCCACAGGATCTGTTGTACCTGATGGGCGGTGGCCCTTGTTTTCGTCACCGGTGAGGTGATAAACATGTGTGTCAGGAGGGTCTCTGATAACTCTGTTGAGTATCCTTGAGACATGACCTCGTGAACCCATCTGTTGGAGGTGGTGTGGAACCATTGGTGACTGAATAGTGCTAATCTTTGGCCCACGGGGGGGAGTGCCCCTGTTCCAGTGGGGTCTGGCGTGAGCAGTCATTGTGGCTTGCCTCGTTGACCCCTGTCTCTTCCTCTGAACCTCAAGCCACGGGCTTTGAAGGAAGAAGGGTGGTAGGATTGGGTGGGGGGGTGCATAGGGAAGTGTAGGAGCCTCTACCTCGAAAGGAAGTGGCCTGGTGTGTCTGTCTACGGTTTTGATATGACCTCTGGCCCCCCCGAAATCTCCGACTTGCGGAGGGGAGATAGGAGTGTCTACTCTTGTTTCTGAGTAGTTCCTTGCCCTCATCTTTCTGTTTCAGGAACTCTAAGAGACCCTCCCCAAAAACATGTTTGCCCTTCAATGGGAGATTTTGTAGTAAGGTCTTTGACTCATTGCTGGCCTCCCATAGCTTAAGCCACAAGGCCCGTATAGCCCTGTTCATGATGGCTGTGGCCCTAGTGTTGAGTCTGAAGGTGTCAACCGCCATGTCGGCTAGGTATTTTGCCGCATCGATGGTGCACTCTAATAATTCTGTCTCTCTAGACTTGGGGTTGGCCTGCTCAAGGAGTTCCTCCAACCAACGTATCTGCGCCTGTGCTGTGTAGATGGCTGATGTGGATGCTCTTGCCATCATGCCTTCTGTTTCAAAAGCCTTCTTTAACATGTCCTCCACCCTTTTGTCTGTAGGGTCCTTTAGGGAGATTGTTCCGCAGGGTAGGATAGTCCATCTGATAAGCGCAGCCACCTGGGGGTCGACTGTTGGGGCGGAGCACCAGGTGTTGGCTTTGTCCTCCTGAATGGGATACATTCAGTCCAGGTTTCTTCTGTTTGGCATCCGGCCTGGGTCGGCGGATTGCCACTCCTTATTGATAATGTCCTCGATGGCTGGACAGATGGGAAAACTTTCTCAAGCGGTGGACCTCTGTTGGATCAGAGGGTCCAGTTTGGATTGAGGTTTGTCCTCCTCCATTTCAAAGCTCATGGTGGTCTTGACGATCTTGATGAGGCCAGGGACCATGTCAAAGGAGCATAGTTTGGAGGTGAGCGATGGAATGGCCTGTTGTTCCACATCCTCTTCGTCGGAGATTGCCCCATCTTCCTCCTCTGGCAGGTCAATGTCCTCCCCAGTGTCGGGTTTGTGGTTATCTGGGTTAGGCTCTGTCAAATCCATGTGATCTTCGTTGGCCCCTCCTCTGACATCTTGTTCCAGTGGTGGGTTCATAGGCAATCTGTGTTGGGTGAGAGACTCCAATTTTTCCATAATCTTCAGCATAAAATTCTGCTGACTTTCCATCATGGCCACGGTCGCCTGTTGGTTCTGTAGGAGGAAGGCACCCGGGTCCAGCCATGATGAGCCGCTAGGGCCAGGGTTGCTGGGGCCCATGCCGGTGGACTGCCCCAAGGATAGGTCATTGTCGTGGTGGAGGCAAGCAGCGCAGAGGGGCCCAGGGGCATGGGGCAGGAGGTTGGAGCTGCATGCAGTGCACTTTTTGGCTTTGACCATCTGAGGAAGACAAAAGGTGATGCGTTACCATGGGTGCCAACTGGGCCTGCACCGGGTGTGAGACACAGCTTAGACTGTACACAAAAGAGAGAGGAGCAACAAGGATGCGTGCTGGCCTCAAATGGGGGTCACTGTAGTGAGGGACCCACATGGAGGCTGGTACTCTGGGGATCGCTATTGAGAGGGACCCCAGTGGCTAGAGTCGCTGGAGAATCATATGGGCTGCTGAGGTAGAAGCCCATATGGACAGACAATAAAACACCAGCCTTCTGTGGAAAAATATATATATATTTTTTTATAAATAGAATCCCAGGAAAATGTGTGGGAGGGGACATCACCAGGTGTATAGGCCTCATAGGGGCTACCCGGGCGTGCAGAGGGCTCCACAGGTAGAGGAACCAGGGGTCCCTTTAGGTAGTACATCAAAAGGTAGACTGGAAAACCACAACTCCTGATAATAATACCCCAGGCTACAAATAGAACCCCAGAGATATTTGCAGTTCCGAGCCTACAACAACATGCTATACTGCCTCCGCGCAGAGCACATGGTAGGAGGAGTGGGGGGGACACTACTAGGCCGCAGCACGCGGAACTCAGGCCGCAGAGCAAGAGGCACTCTGCAGATCCCTTGAGGAGGTAGATGTCACTGTGGTCAGGCTGTTACAGAGGATCTGATGGCCGATTCCCCATCCTGGCAGAGGTGGGCCGGTGATAGAGGCCCAGGAGAAAGGAAGAGGGTTCAGGAACGTGCGCCATGCCACGTGGTCATGGAGGAGTCCGGGAAGGACCTGAGCCTCCGCACCACAGAAAGGACCAGTGGGGATGAGCGAAAAGTGCCAAGCAGACCTGCCCCTGGGATAACCCTAAGGGCCCTTAGGGGCGGTGAAAAGAGGTGCTCAACATCCTCCCCTCGTGAGTGGGGTGGGCCCGGCCAAGAAGGTCGTGAGAGGCGTGGGCCCAGACGGAAGCGTTCACTGCTGGAGGAAACCTCTGAACTCCCAAAACCCCAGCTGGAGCTTCTACCTCGGATCCAGTTAACGGAGGAGGCGGAAGGTAAAGCGAGCAGTGGTGAGAAAGGCACTGCCATCCGCCGAGACTAGAAGATGAAGGCGAGGGGGGCCCTAACGCCAAGCATGGTACGGGAGAAGCGGCCTATGCCCTCGGGAAGCCCCGAGGAGGGTGGGGAGGAGCGGGGCAAATGCGGTAGTGAGCCGGGAGCTCGTGACAATGAGTCCCTGAAACAGCAATCACAATAAACTGAGGGGGGACATTGTGAGCACTGTAGGCGACTCGGAAAGCTCTTACAAGCAGCAACAGTAGCGAGGCAGTAAAAAACACACACAAGGCATTCGGTAAGAACTAAAAAACAGTACAATAAATTCAGGAAGGACTAACAGCAGTGACTAACAAACGCTTGATTACAACAGGTAGAATTTGCCAGGGTGCTAGGTTAGATACGTGATTGCAAACAGCAGCTGAGCCTGGCTCAATAATAAGGAACCCTTATAGGAGCAGCAAGGCAGGAGTTTCCTTACAGGGTTTTGATAAGGCATTGTACCTTCCTAGACAGTCACTGGGAGTTGCTTATTTCTGAGAAATCTTGTAATTCGAGAGACTTACCTTAGAAATTAGGACAGCAGGGACCCTGGTGTGCTAGCCTGATCAGATGCAAAGTTTGAACTGGAGAGCAGGGGCTTCTGGGACTGGGATATGGGAGAAATCTGATCCTAGAGTCATGTGCATCACTAGCCTATCAGGTGGGTTAAAACCCATGAGGTAATGTCTGGAGTGCCATGGATGTCAACCAGTCACAATGTAAGTAATTAAACAGCTAAGCTCAGAGAGACAGGCATGTGAAATTGAAAGCACCTCAGACTCCGGTCTGAATCTCCATTCACCATGCTGTAGCTAATTTCCTCTGTTTTAATGCTGCTGCACTAAGTTAAATGAATCAGAGACTGATATTTGTGACAGGGAAATAATAGCTGACTGACTTGAAATGAAAGAAGCAGTTTATAATGACTCTTTTATTTATAATAACACAATGTTGCAAATGTTTCATGCAAATGAAAATGATTCTGTCATGGCTCTTCTGCTAAGGGGGTGGCATGATGAGAGTCACTTTCACTTTCAAACAGCAAACTCTCACACTTTGAGAAAATATATTTTGTCATTCATACGAAATGTATCTCCTGTTCATGAATGAGTTTAGCTCTGTCTGGCTGTAGGCTCTTTAGGCTGCAGAGAGAAAGAGACACCGATAGCAATGAAATAAGAGTCCTAATGTAGTGCAGAGAGAGAGAGAGTGAGATAGCAGTGAAATAAGAGTCCTAATGTAGTGCAGACAGGCTGACAAGAAACGAAGGAGAAGGCAAACACAGACCACAGCTTTGAATGAGATAACCTGTACCAAAGAAGTAACATTTATCCACTCCGAAGCACTCAGAGGAAAAACACAGTCATCGTATCCTGTCAGTCCCCCCCCCCCACATGGTGATTCCAAAATGCCTGTAGGGCTTTGCTCATGCAGCCATAAAAATGAAGACAGTGTATGCAACTGTAATTACTTAAACCACAGCAGGAGGACCCCACAATGTCTAATTGTGTCCTTCAAAACACCGAGGAGCACATTGTCTATATTGTGGTCTGCTGATGTTCTTTATTATTGGCAGCAGTTGCTTTTCTGGCAGCAGCAAGACTCTCTTTTGAGTGCTGAACATCAAAACAGTCTTACTCTTCGTTCATCTTTATTGCGAGAAAAGTGTTCAGAGTTTTGAGGAACAGGGAATTGCTGTAGCTCATTTTAACTTTAAGCACAATGCTGAAAGCTCGCTCCACCTCTGCGTTTGAATGGGGCAAACAAAGTATTATCATCATCAGTCTTTTTAAGTGCTGCATTGTGCCTTCTTCACAAACAGGTCTGAGAACCATGGCCCAGTGTTTTGAAAGGGCTAAAAGGGTCCATTTATCGGTCCAATTTTGGGGCCTATATCTGTTAACTGATACACAGAAAACTCGTCAATTTATTTGTCCAGGTGTTCTGCAGTCTTGCAGATTCCCAAATGATCT
Source organism: Neoceratodus forsteri (assembly GCA_016271365.2). Taxonomy (NCBI): domain Eukaryota; kingdom Metazoa; phylum Chordata; order Ceratodontiformes; family Ceratodontidae; genus Neoceratodus; species Neoceratodus forsteri. The sequence continues at coordinate 730,342,398 of CM057455.1, forward strand.
GTTAAGTTTGATATCATACAGGATGTTATCTTAAGCTTACATGATGGACTGAGAAGAAGTCGTATAGTTTGCAAAAACTTGCTAACAGGAAATTATTTTTAATATTTTTGATAAGACAGCAGAATAAAACAAGATTGCTTTCTCACAGATGTTTTTTTCTGGTGAATGTCCCAGCAATGCTATGTTCATGGTCCTTCATGCACTGCTGTACCTCTGTTCCCAGACGTAGGTCACTGTGGCACAGAAAACTCTTGGGATTTTCCAGAATGGCAGCATCACTGTCCATTAGCAATTTTTCTGCCATCTCAGGCTGTAATACTCTTCCTGCTTATGAGTGGATGAACTGAGAGATGTCTGAATGCAAAGTCATCAGTTGGCTGTCACCTTTTTGCATCTGTAGGTTGAGCTGGTAAAGAGGTTCAAGTGCATATTTTAGGAACATAAACTGCATTCAGATTCCATGGCTCTCGAGGGGGTCTATGTGATAATGGTGAACGCCTAAAAGCGATCACCGTTATCACTCAGTCAGAGAGCCGGACACATTTTCCGCACTCTGACAACCCTGGTGCACCAGCACAATGGCAACAGGACAAAATTTTTACTACTTTCTGTGGGGGCTGTGTCCCACACACCCCCATGGGGCTTCTCCCCACATCCCCCCTGTAAGTATTCTCAACTCCAGGGGTGCATGTCGGGGAGGTGTAAAGTAGTAAAAATAAAAAGGTTCGGGCTGGGCGCAATATAAATTGCACCAGCGCCCGGACCCGAACCCAGTACCTCAGCCACCCCCCAATCCCCAACGCCATGATGCAGCTTGACTGATAACCCCAGCACCACCCCCTACAGCCTCTCCACCCCTCCCAGCCGATGTGCACCGTGCTCGCTCCCACCCCCCCGCGCATGCGTATAGCGACATCCTGTCGCCTAGATCGCCCACCGCCTCATCCGGTCACCCTACCTGTCAGTCACTGTGAGTGGACTGCGCGAGGAAGGTGTCGCCATAATGGACGGCACCCTTCCTCATGCACACTTCACGGGTTACCCTCTCGAGGCTTTTGGTGAAACTCTCCACTTTTGCTGATCTTTGTTTTCTTGACCTGAAGTATGACAGGAGTGCAGGCCACATATCCAGCACCCTCTTGATAACCATATTCAAGCTGAGCCACCATGTTGGTGCATGCTTTCTTATCTTGAGTGGTTTTACATTTGCAAACAGTGCAAACTCTTTTAACTTTTGTTGTCATTGTGCACTTGAAGCAAAGTGGCAGTAAGCATCAGACACAAGTTATTTAATTTTCTTCTTCTTTATTCCTGCTTTGCTGCAGATATCTGCCAGGTGTCACAGACGCCCCATGTTCATAATATGGGGATTAAGTGTTTGTAGTCTGGATAACACTAAATTCCTTGTGTTAATCATGGGGGCAGCTATTTCCTTTGACTGAGTAACAAGATTGTCAGTTGGGACATGAAGCCTGCAAAGGGTTTTCATCAGACAGTCAAACATGCCTTGTCTAGTCCCCGAAACACGCTTAGGCATATCTAAGAACTTTATAGCATGCTTTCCTTGCTGCTCATCAAAATAACCCACCAAAATAACCAACAGTTTTTCATCTCCCAAGTCTGTGGTCTGTTCCATGTAGACACAATACAGCACTTCTGGGCATTTTGCTGCAACATCTTCCTGGTACATAGGCCCCATGACATCTCTTGCTATGCAGGTTGCTTTAGTGGCATCACAGGTCATTTTATTGAGTACCTCAGGATCACAGCAGCACTTCATATATTTACTAATGCAGTCCCCACATGAAAAAGACAAATTATGTTCTGCTAGCATAGCAACAAAAGCAACTTCAGCCTCTGTAACATTTGAGCTTGCTTGTGCTGCAAAATCATTTGAGCGCTTCTGTCCCGATGTGGCATGCTTGGCATTCTGGCAATGCTTCTCAGAAGCTGCATGACACTGCAGATCATGCCATCCTCCATGGCTTGTGGTTAAGTCACAGCAGTATATCTTGCAGGACATGTATGTATTTCCCTTCTTGATGTCAGTGACCCAATCAAATGAAGTCTTCCTGGTAGCCTGGAATATTGTGTACCATCTTCGCTTCTTCTTGGGACTGTGCACACCAGAATTACCTGAATCACTCCCTGCACTGTTGCAATATAGGTGAACACAAAATATAATAATCTAAACAAAAGGAAGGCACCTCAAAATGACTTCTAAGAGACTGTTAATCGCTTTAGGCAGACAAAAATAATCTTCAACTTCAAATAGTTATTATTTGTGAGGCCAAACCATTAAACAAGAACCATCAATCAAAAATTAAAATAAAACATTGCAGGCCTCTCAGTATCACATAATTACATAGTAAACAAACCAAACACCAAAACTGACCTGACATCTGTACTGCAGGAAGAGGTGCAAACCTAACCCACTGATCTGTCAGATTGCTTTCATTCTGCTAACTGCCACACACCAAACCAACCAGAGTCCACCACCTGTACCTCCCCATGCCTGTAGAGGTCCAGCAAGAGACTGCTGACAGTACTCCCACCACCACCACCACCACAGACAAGGAAAGATGTGATAAAGTAGCAGCCCTCTCCAGGCCAGTGAGCAGGCTGGTGCCATGCAACTGACACACTGCGATCACTCTGGAAACAACTCTAGCCATCACTCTGGGAACAACTATAGCCATGTAACTTTGCACTCACTCCAGTGCAATTAAAAAATATGGGTTTTGGCCTTCTTGCCTAGCCCAGATGAGCTTGACTGGTCTGTGGGTTTTCTCTTGTAGAATGATGCAATCATGATAATTATGAGCAAGCAGAAACTTGGGATGGCTGAAATGATCTCGGTCTGTCTGGGACTTCACTTAGGCAAAGGTGATGCAGCAGCAGGCCAAATGGAAATCAGGATGCAGCCTGCAGTACTCACAGAAGTGTTTTCCTTTTTCTCCTCAGTGAATTAGTTGGCCACTCAGCATTGATCGGTCCCAATGTGTCTGAGACTACCAGCAGAAAAGGAGGAAACCTTCAGAACTGTCCAGCAGCACCAGTGCAATGCAATTTTCTGTCCACTGGCCACTGCTCCAACTACTAATCCCCCACTTGGGGAAAAGCCAGAAGATCAAAGCCAATTTTATGTGAGTCAAGCCAATAAACTTTTAAAACCAAATAAACCAAATCAACTAGACAATCAATATACTGTAGCAACTCTAAACACACAGCCCCCCCAAAATAAACAAACTCTGGCCAGAGCCTATAGGGATGTAGGTGAGGAATGTGGTGTAAACATATTTAAAATTACCAAAGGTAGGAGTCTTCATTAGAAAAATGTAATATAGGCTCCTAAATCTGTGGCTTTGTAATAATGGTACACCCATTTTTCAACATAGTCTTGTTATGACTCTGCTTCATGAAGTAGAGCTTAGCAAATGTCCAACTCCTGGCCTAAAGGTGATTTCACACAGGGACTGTGAAATCAACTTGCAGGACACAAAAACACATTTTGGACAGGAGTTTAAAAATGTCAGCTGTCAGATTCATGAGGTGCTGCAAAGAAATGGCTATGTTGAACATTTGGTGTAAAAATATTGAATATTACCAAAGTTTTGAGCCTGTGTTTTCAAAAATCAACATATTCTCATAACTTTGTTGTTTTTTTAACATTGTTACACCAACTGTTCCACATAGCCATCTTATGACCACACCTCATGAACAATGACAGTGGCAGCAAAAATGTTCAACTCCTGCCTGAAAGGTGATTTTCTGCAGGGACTGTGAAATCATTTGTGGGATGTTAAATATTTTTTTGGCTGGATTTGAAAAATGATAACTGTCACATTCATGAGGTGCTATAAAGATATGGCTAAGTTGTAAATGTGGGTTAAAAATATGGAAAGTTACCAAAGTTATGAGCCTGCATTCACAAAATTCAACCTAGGCTTGTAACTTTGCTGTTTTTTTAAATATTTTGACACCAAATTTTCAACATAGCCATCTTACAGTATGACCCTACCTCATGAACAATGGTGGAGAGATTTTTTGACTCCTGCCTGAAAAGTGATTTCATGCACTTGCATTGTTCATGAGGTGGTGTCCCAAAAAAAGTATGCTGAAAATCTGGGGCAAAGCATATTTAAAAAATGACCAAGTTATGCTACTGTACTAAGTTCAAAACCCCATTGAAATACAGTGTATATTGAATGCATACAGTACCTGATTTCCTCAGCTCGCGGTCAGTCGTTGAAGAGTGAAGATGTGTCCGTGGTCCAGAGAAGATTATGGTGTTTTGACCCTCAGTGGGTAAGCAAGGGCTTGGAGGATGTGGGGTGGTGGATGCTGAGTGGGGGGTAAGGAATGGCTGCAAAAGACATCAATGGATGGTTGTTTTTTTCTTCACAGGTGGAAAAGAAAGAAAAAAACAGGATGGAGAATTCCCAGACATGGCACTGGAAGATTGGGCACCCTCAGTGTCACTGTTATGTTTTTAGGGGGGTGGGGTGGTGGGTGCTGAGAGGAAGGGTTGGGTAGGGGGAGAAAAAATACATATATTGGAAAAAATGCCAATGGACACTGGGGGATTGGGTACCCCCAGTGTCACTGTTAGGTTTGGATCATGAGTCATGACACTAGGGGATTGGGCACCCACAGTGTCATTGTTATGCTTCTGGGTGTGGGGGGTGTGGGGTGAAGGGTGCTGAGAGGGAGGGTCAGGTGGGGGGAGAAAAAATATATATACTGTATATTAAAAAAAAAGGTCCAATGGACACTGGGGGATTGGGCACCCCCAGTGTCACTGTTAGATTTGGAATATGAGTCGTGACACTGGGGGATTGGGTACCCACAGTGTAATTGTTATGCTTCTTGGTGTCCGGGGTGTGGGGTGGAGGGTGCTGAGAGGGAGGGTCAGGTAGGGGTACACATAATAAAAAAAGATTTTCAAGCGTGATGCTGGGGGAGTGGGCACCCCAGTGTCACTGTTATGTTTCTGGAGGGGAGCTGAGAGGGAGGGTTGGGTGGTGGGATATGCATAATTTTAAAGAAAAGAACAAATGGCAGTCACGGTAGAGAGCAGCGCACTCTGCCATGACCAAGATGGCTGCTGCACTTCAATGAGCATGCGCTAGTGCTAGCACATGCATAGTAGAGCGAAGTGGCCATCTGGGACAAGGCAGAGTGTTCTGTGTTCCACCATGACTGCCATTTGTTTTTTCTTTAAAATTAGGAATATGCTCCCCACCTGACCCTCCCTCTCAGCACCCACAAGTCCACACACCCACAGAAACATAACTGTGACACTGGGAGTGCCTGATCCCAAGGTGTCCTGATCAGGATGGTCCGATTTTTTTTGCAAGTTAAAAATAGTACAGTGCAACTGTAGTGCTCCACAGATGCGGAGGCAACTGTGGTGAAACTCCATGTTGTTGAGTTGCAAATAATGCAAGGAATGCAGAGCCCTTTTTTTGAAAGCAATAAATCTGCAGGTCTCTGCCCACTGCAGCCCTAAAAAGAACAAAAACACCATAACTGAAACAACATAAATAGAAGCTGGGCAGAAAAGAAACTAATGGTCCATCAAATCTGCCTTTACCATCATAGCTAAGAAACACAGGTACTACCAAACCTTCAGCTGAGCCATCCCCAGTCACCCCCACAGATCCCAGTCAGCTTTTTATATTAGAAAAGCAGCTAGTCAGCCCCCAGCAGCACTACTAGATCAGTACCACAGTACAGTTTAAAAAACAACACGTTAAAAGTGCATTAAATACAACATGCAGAGGACAGATGACAATGTACTATGCCCCTGTCGCATAAAACAATTGTCGCCCTATGCCCTGTTACTGGTGTGGGCTTGGCTGGCTAGTATGTAGTAGCCAGGCTCACACCAGTAAGAGGGCTTGGACAACAATGTAACCCTCTTCCCACATCAGCATAACACATGATAGTCAGTGGCAGCCACAGCCCACACAAGGGGGCCTAGAATGATGATAACATACTATTGCCATCCCAATAATATATAATACAGATATTTGTACAATATGTGTGGTCATAAATCCAATGTCATAGTAACAGTGTTCACTACTGCCATCATGCTTTAAAGGAAAACAATGGAAAAGACATAGCGTTCCTCAGACACTACAGAAACTCTCGATTAGTGCTTTCAGACAGTAACAACTTTTTTAAATTATTTAGAACCGCTACCAACAACTTCCACTTCTGTTGCTGGCAGCAGCCATTTCATGAGCAGCAGTGAGCATCCTGAGCTCACTGTATGCAAATATGCCTGTTTGATGTCTGCTATTGGTTGACAAGTCATATTAGCATAAGGTGAGCTCAGGAAGCTCTCTGCTACTCATGAAATGGTGGCTGGCAGCAATAGAAAGTGAGAGCTGAAGCCCACTGTTTAAATCACTAAAAAAGCAATTAGAGAAATTAAAAAAAAAAGTACTGTCTGAAAGCACTAATCAGGTATGTGCGTAGTGCCTTGGTAAAGCTGAGCCTTTTCCAGTGTTTCCCTTTAAAGGAAGTTAGCTTCACAGTGCTTTAAATAATTGCAAATAACAACATGGGAAGTCAATAATAAGGAAAGGCGTAATGTAGAATACATTGTTAAACAGCCACAGTAAGTACGAGTCAACTCAGCCCGTCTGCATGTTACTGTAAGACCACTGTTTCTGATATCTTTCCTGGAGTGGAATCTGCTAATAATCTCACTGTAAGTTGTAAATTTCCCTTTGCACCACATTTTTTTACTTTCTTTCTTTTGCCAGTGTTAAATGTTTTTCTATCATCTTATGGCTAGATAATGGAGGTTGACTTACGTTATAATGGGAACACGCTGACATAGAAGCACTACTGTAGTTGTAAAAATGAGACATAATGATCTGCGCAATTTAATTCATCACCAGTTCTGTAGAACAAAGCATTTTAAGTCTGACTTACAGAACAGTAAATGCAGCATAGTCGTCTAATACAGCACTTCATTCCTGGGCTCCGACAGAAAGAGTGCACTTGGAAAATAAATAATTCTGCTATAATGCACTTCTCTGATGTGGTACTAATAGTTTCATTTGGTGGGAGGTATGTCAGGTCATTGCTGGCAAAAAGAACATTTTAAGCTTCCTGCCTGCTCTATAAAAATGTGCTAAAGATGGTGATGGATGAATTATTTATTTCACTTTTAGACTAACACTTGGCCAAAATATGCTTTCACTCTACTAGCTCTCTCATATTACAGCACAAAATGTCAGGAGATCGTAAAATGAATCAGCAATATAGATGAGCCAATACTTACCTCAAAGCTAAAACCCAGTCTGAACCCTTATCACTCTCCGGTCTCTGACTTTGAGTCCTCCAAGCCCAGGCAGCTCTCTCCCAGTCAATAATCTCTCACTGTCCACAAACTTTGGCTTCTTCAGCTGCAGGCATAGCCGCACAGGAGCAAGTCAAAGCCAAGTTAATTACAAACTCTCCCAGGCAAGTGGCAGCGAGCAAAGCAGAGTAGTACTAGTGGTGGTGGGATAATGGGAGCTGGCAGAGAGAGAGAGAGAGGACAAACAGCAGGACAGGAATAGTCTAGAATGGATGCAGGGAGTGGACTGGGTGGCTGGAATCAGAGGCAGAACAAGGAGGCTGTTGTAGGCTGCCTTAGACAGCTCTTTTAGCATAGTTTTCTTTTTTCGTAGTAGCAGCCCTGTATTGCATGGCTTGATTCCTGGCTGGCTTTTCTCTGCAGGGACTTAGCAAAGCCTCCTCTTCCAAATCCTACTCATCCTCTCTCACTGCTCTGGTTGGTCTCAGTCTCCCACAGGCAGCAGCAGCAGCCAGCAGCATGAAATCCTACCCTACTGACAGCAACTCGACCATCAAGGGTATGATGTGGCGTGGCGGTGTCCTTGGCAAGCAGGCAGCCCCAGGCTTAATTCTTCTCTCCTTTTTCTTCCATTCCATAACTGTTCCTGAGTCCTCCCAGTAGAAATGATTCAGTACTGGTGGTTGTGATGTGCCCAGTGTTTAAGGGGCAGGAGCTGACCTGACTGAGAGCTTGCAACTTTTTAAGTTCTCTCCTCAGCTCTTGGTTTGAAATTTAATGTCCACTCGCTGTTTAAATTCCACTAACATTGGGAGGAGGGGAAGGGGGCACAGGGACACACACGATTGGCTCCTTGTAAGATCTGCCTGCCCTGGAGCTGCTGGCCTGGTTGGGAAGGTGTGAAAGTTGAAACTGAACAAAGGAAGAAAAAAGCTAAAGGGGAAAGATGCTGGCTGCACGGTACACCCAGCACCTTTCTGTGTAAGTCAATCCCTGTGCATGAATGCAGCACAAGGGCTTGGGAAGCTGCCCAGTCCAGTACATCATGGAAAACATGTGACAGTTGAGAGGTCTGGCCTGAAATCTAAGTTCCTTCCATACCCTTGCTAGTGAGGACTAGGAATCAAGTATAACCTGGCAGCAAAAAAGGAAATATTTGATGATTCCCAATTCTTGAGAACAAGTACACCTTAAACAGTGCATTTCCTTAATACTATTATGGTTGAACAAGTTCATTACACCCAATTTTCCATGGTTACATAGCCACATCATATATCACATATTCAAAGGAATTCATTTATCAGATAACTGAAGTAGAACTTTGCTTACCTGAGTTCCTGGTCAATTTTTTAAAACTGATAGGCACATCAAAATATGTGCTGAAGACATCATACACTTTTTTCCTGGGTAGCATGGCCACTTGTGCTCAATTCTGTTCCCACTGCTGGATTTTTATTAATGAGCATTGAACATAATCACGTAGATATGTGCTATTTTTATTTCCAAGACAGCACTTAGAAAGTGAGATATTACATATAATAACATCTGCTGTTTTGCACTTTCCTCAAACAGGCTAACTCATCACTAGAAACTTTGTTCAGACCTAGAATGACTCCCCCCAAATGCCTATTGTGATTTATTATTAGAGCGTACAATCTACAAAGTCATAGACTCTGAATAACCCCAACTACTTCCAGAGTGGCTGAAACCACACTTGACTCCATATCCCCTGAGATCCTTTGACCTAGGATTACTTACTACACCCAATGTAAGGACCAACCTGGGGATGGCTGCATTTCAAAACTTTGCCCCTAGGCACTGGAATGGCATTCCACCTGACATTCATGCTATCACTACATAGAGTATGAAGGTTTCAAATAAACCTTCCATAAGCACCTTCTAACAACTACAACATGTAATTGCTTTCCCACTTGATCACTGATCACTGAATATACTGTGTGTCTTCATGTACATCTCTGGATGTCAAGCTGCTTTATTTAATGTCCCTGTATAAATCTTTGTTACTGAATTTACTACTCTTCACATATATGTCCTTCATTCATATAGTTGATGTATATCTTTATTTACTCTTAAATGTTATAACCAGGATGTTATATTTTGGTTTCTTACATTGTAATATGTTGTTATGTACTGCAATTTTTTGCACTCCCCGGGTCATACCTGAAAACAAAACAGACAGATTATGTCTAGTGTACCTACCCAGTTAACAAAAATTAAATAAATAATGGGTAGCTTTAAACATTCTCTCCCCAAACTAGACATTAAATTTATCATCCATTCCTTCACCAAAACTACCCACTGTTTGTTTCCTTTTGCAAAAGCTGGTGACATATTTCTATTAAAAAATATAATTTGTAAAAGCACAACTAGATTGACCTTCTGTGTCCCCCCAGCCCTGATATCTTTATAGAAGGCTTCCCTTTTCACTGGGTTTAACTGGCTACAAAACCTGAAGAAAATAACAGTTACATACTTATCATAACAGTAGATCTTTGAGAGAATCTCTTTTATGAGGCCATGCCTATGGAACTTATAGCCACCAGCCACTAGGACCACATGGAAACTTCTGCAAACAGTCCACTAGCGGCTGCCTATGATGATGTGTGATGTCAGTTCTTCAATTTAATCAGGGGTGAAACCATCCTTCCTCTGTTTCCTGCCAGAGATCATGCTTAGAGGACCTACCTGTAGGGAACCAGGAGAGAGCTTGGGGTCTGTCAACCAGGTGAGGAACAGAACAATAGGTAGACTCTTATGGACAATAAGACAGCATGTACAAAGTTCTAAGACCCACAGAGGAATGGTGGGTGGCATGGCATGACCTGAAGAAAGAGATTCTCTTGAAGATCTGTTGTTATGGTAAGTATATAACTGTTCTATCTTCTTTGAGAATATCTCTTTCAACAGGTCACACCTATGGAACGGTTCCACCAAGTTGATTAGATAAGAAATTTGTCAAAGGACTTTACAGTGACAGCATTTTGCCGTTGGTGATCACATCATTGCAGCAAAGTGCTGATGGACCCAACAGTGGCCAGAGTCATGTACTACTTGTGGTAGGCTTTGCCTCCCACACCCCCAGGAGCTTTAGATTCTTAACTTCCTGAGGGGGGTGGATGTCGGAGGAGAGCAGCTGAACCTGGGAGTTGATGTATCCATTCATCACTCCCACAACCCATTTAACACTGCAGGTGTCGAATGGGTTGAGTCGCTGTGGGGGATTCATTGTAACAACATCATTGTTACAAAGTCATATGCCTATGGAAAGAGTACTAAGCAGTACTGACAGTAAACAGTTTGGGCAGCTAGAGCCTACAGGCTTGAGAGAGGAGGCCTTGAAGCACCAGGAGAGGCACACTAAGCTGAAGCTTGTTTACAGGTGCAACCTGGGAACACAAGGAAGTTAAGAGTTCTGGAAAAAACTCCTAAAACTGAAGGTGGACAAAGCAATGGGGTCTGATGTAATTCACCCCAGAATTCTAAAAGAATTAAGGAGAGAACTAGTGAAAACACTGACTACCCTTTTTAACAAATCATGGGAGGATGGTGTGGTACCTGAGGACTGGTGGAATGCAGATGTGATTCCCCTTCACAAAAGTGGGACCAAGACAGAGGCAGGAAACTACAGACCTGTCAGTTTGACCTCTGTGGTAGGGAAAATGATGGAATCATTTCTGAAGGAAATAATTGTTGAGAACCTAGAGGCCAGTGGGACACAAGACCCAGGGCAGCACGGGTTCACAGCGGGAAGGTCATGTCAGACAAATCTAATTGATTTCTTTGACTAGGTGACCAAAGTAATAGACCAGGGAGGGGCTATGGACATAGCCTACCTAGACTTTAGCAAGGCATTTGACACAGTCCCATAAAAAAGATTAATAATCAAATTAATCAGTCTGGGAGCAGGTCCCAGGGTGGTAGCCTGGGTAAAACATTGGCTGGACAACAGGACACAGAAGGTAATTGTAAATGGAGTCCACTCTGAAGAAAGAGGGATTACTAGTGAGGTACCACAGTGTTCACTACTGGGTCCAGTCCTTTTTAATGTCTTTATAAGTGACATTCCAGAGGGACTGGAAGGAAAAGTATGCCTCTTTGCACATGATACAAAGATCTGCAACAGGATTGATACACAAGGAGGTGTGGAAAGGATGAGAAGGGACTTGGCAAGGTTGGAGGAATGGTCAAAAGTATGGCAACTTGGATTCAATGCAAAGAAGTGCAGAATAATGAACATGGGAAACAAAAACCCAGGGGAAGATTACAAAATGGGGGGTAGGTAGTAACAACAACAAAAATGGAAAGAGACCTGGAGATAATCATATCAGATGACCTTAAGATTAGCAAGCAATGTGAGAAGGCAGTAGGGAGGGCTGGGAGGATACTGGGATGTACAGGGAGAGGCATCACCAGCAGAAAACAGGAAGCTGTTATCCCTCTGTACAGACAGTTGATGAGATCCAATCTGGAGTACTGCATCCAGTTCTGGAGACTCCTTCTCCATAAGGACATAGACAGGATAGAGGCAGTCCAGAGGAGGGCAACTAAAATGGTGCAGGGTCTGCAAGAGAAGCCATACAAGGAGAGACTAAATGAGCTAAATATATATACCCTTGAGGAAAGGAGGGGATATGATAGAAACTTTTAAGTACCTCAGTGGAATCAACAAAGTCCAAGAAGGTAGCATCTTTCAGAAAAAGAGGTGTGCAAGAACAAGGGGACACAATTTGAAGATGGGGGGGGGCGGTTCGGGGGCAATGTGAGGAAGTATTTTGTCACAGAGAGGGTGGTGGATGCATGGAACAGCCTTTCTGAGGAGGTTGTGGGGTCTAAAACTGTGAGAGAATTCAAGAATGCATGGTATAGACATAAGACAATTTTTTGTGGGGGTTAGGAAGAAATAGGCTGTTGGTTAACTAGGATCTGCAGTTTATCCTGTAGGTAGGGAAATGGGCAAACTAGGTGGGCCAAGCGGTCCTTATCTGCCGTCAAAATCTATGTTTCTATGTTTATGTGACTTGCTCAGGATCATGCAGTATGCAAGTGGGGGCTGTGGGATTCAAACCTAGGTCTCTAGGTTTGCAGCTCAGAGCCTTAAGCCACTGTGCTATACTGCCTCCTCCTCTTTTTCCAAGAGGCAGTGTCCAGTCTAGTGTTCAGTGAAAGTGTGGACAGTACTCCAAGTGGCAGCTGCACTAATCTCTGCAGCAGACACAGTCTTGAAACATGCAACAAATGTGGCCATGCCTCTGGTGGAACGACCATGGACAACCAGGAAGTTCCTTACTACACTTCCTTTAACAGAAACTAATACAGTTGGAGAGCCATTTGGACATGCACTGTTTAGAAACAGGAGCACCTTTTTTCCAAGGGGGAATTAAACAAAAAACTGTGAGGACTTTCTGCAGTCTTTTGTATGGTGTATATAACACCTGAGTGTTCTATGTATATCTAGTGTATGCTCCCCCTGAATTGGTATACTCAGGAAAATAAACTGGCAGGTGGATTGTTTGATTCAAAGTAAACTCAGACACGGCCTTTGTAGAAACTTAGGATTGGAATGAAAGACACCCTGCCATTGTGAAAAATCAAATAAGGCGGCTCACACATTAGAGCCTGAAGCTCTGAAATTCTTTGAGCAGAAGTAATAGCAACTAAAAATACTGCTTTCCAAGAAAGGAAGCATGGGCTACAAGTTACAGCTAACTCTAAAGGAGTCAAAGTAAGCTTTTCCAACACAAAATTCAGATTCAAAGCCAGGATGAACTACAGATAGGAGGCTTCAAGTGCAGAATGCCTCTCAAGAACATGTGGGCCACCTCTACCTGGGCAACCGTATGACCCTCAATAGGCACACAGAAAGTTGAAATAGCAGCCAAGTGCACTTTGATGAAAAAGTACTTTAGGCCTGCATCTGACAAGGACAGCAGATACTGCAGGACTTGGTTTACTGGACATGTAAATGGTTTGAAGTATTAGAAGTGGCACACACAGCAAACTGCTTTTTCTTCATAGAATAATTAGCTCTGGTGGAAGGCTTTCTGACAGCCACCAAGACATCCACCACCTTTTGGGAAACCCCAGATCTAGAAATGGCTATGTTTTCAGGAGCCATACATGAAGGTGAAGGGATCTGAGGTCTGGATGTACCAGGATTCCCTGTTCTTGTGACAGTAGACCCCAGTATAAGGGCAGGGGTATTACTGGTTCCAGTGCCAATTGCTGCAGTCAGGAGAACCAGATCTAATGAGGCCATAGGGGAGCAATGAGGGTCAGAATTGCTGATCCATTTGTACCTAGATTAGCACTCTCTGAACTAGAGGGAAGGGAGGGAAGGGCTACATTAACTTCCCCTCCCAAGAGAGGGGCAATGCGCCTCACCAGAAAACTCCAGGCCCTGGAGCAAGTGAGCAGAAAAGCAGCAGTTTTATGTTGTGTGGGGATGCAAAAAGGTCCAACTCTGGCTGAGCCTATCTGTTGAACAGGTCTTCTACCACAGAAGTCAGCAGCTCCCACCATACATCCTGGTCTGTGATCTGCTGAGCCTGTCTGCCAAGATGTTTTGGGCACCTGGAACATGCATTGCTAACAGCTCCAGACTGTGTTTTAGAGGTCAGTACCAGACGTTCATTGCCTCCCTGCACAGGAGGTAGGAATGTGTTCTCCCTTGCTTGCTGATGTAATCATCACACTGACATTGCCTATCTGTATTAACAGAGTAGCCTGGGACAGATGGGCCTGGAAGGCCTGAAGGTCATACAGAACTGCTCTCATTTCTAGGATGTTTATGTGTAGGGTCCTCTCTACTTTAGTCCATGTACCCTATGTCTGATGGGGCCCCAGATGTGCCCCCAGTCCATCCCCGAGGCATCTGCAGTTAAAATGTGGTGCAGGAAGGGTATCAGCAAAGGAACCCATTTCAGCAGATTGCTGAGTTGCATCCACCACTGGAGCACCTTGTGGACTGGAGACGTTACTAGAACCTTCTGTTCTAGATTATTTGTGCACTGATCCCACTGGATCCTAAAGCTCTGGCGTAGTGTGCATTTCCTGGTTTAACAATTTCCCCTTTCCCTTAAGCGTCCACTAAGGGATTCTCATATGCAGTCTGACCAGTGGTACTGTGACAATGGCCACTGCCATCAGGCCTAGGAGCTCCAGAAATGACCTGGCTATGACCAGGGCCCCGATTTTTCTGCGGCACATCGGAGCAAAGTTCTGCAGCAGGGTTCTCATTTGCCGCAGAACTTCTGCAGCACTCAACACCAATTTCTGCGCAATTCTGCGGCACATTTTTACCCTTAATTTTTTTCCTTTTTTTGGTTTTTTTGCCATATCTGACACAATGCACGCTCGTAACACAGTCATTTTATGGGTGTTTGTCACCAAATTTTCAACATAGCCAGTTTAAGACCTCTGCTCATGAACAGTATCACTGTGATTTTATTAATCTGTCCGGAACATTGATTTCGCACACCGACTGCGCCATTCTGTGCTACAAGGGTGGAAACACATTTTGGGTGAGATGTGAAAAATGACAGCTGTACTACTCATAAGACAGTGTGGTGAAATGGCAATGTTGAAACTCTGGAGTGAAAATATTGAAATTTCGCGAACTTACGAGCCTGCGTAGGAACTGCGCAATGCACGCTCGTTAAACAGTCATTTTTTGGAATTTTGGCACCAAATACTACCAAGCCTCGCTTACCTCCTCTTGGGGGAACCCCAGGTGCTTCTAGGACAACATCAAGATACTGAATGGCAACTCCCAGTCCCCCTCTCCCTCGCTTCTCAACATCAATGGTGCTGACTCCACTGATCCTGACCTCATTGCCACTCACTTCAATAACTCCTTTACTGACCTTAGCTCAGTACTCCCTGGTAACTTTTTCAGTCCGCTACCTCCTTCTGCTCCACTACCCATCACTCACCCCCCTTTCCACCTGCATCGTGTCACCATACATGAAACAAGACCATACCTACTAAGAGCCCTAAAAGGTAACACCATCGGTAATGACTCACTTGATCCCTGGCTGTTACGTCAGGTCCTGGATCAGGTCCTCTCACCTATCACATGTATCTTCAACAAATCACTATGTCTTGGACAATTCCCTGCTGCCTGGAAGGTTGCCACAGTTACCCCTGTCCACAAAGGTGGTGACAGGACTCTTCCGGGCAACTACCGGCCCATCTCGATCCTCTCCCCCCTCTCTAAGGCTTTGGAGAAAATTGTGGCTTCCCAGGTCTCTGACTACCTTGTAAGAAATGTCCTCTGCCCTGAACAACACGGGTTCAGAGCAGGTCATAGTACCAACACAGCTCTCCTGGAATTTTCCAACTTCCTCCATGCCTCCTTGGACTCTGGTGCCTGGCTGGTGCCATATTCATTGACTTGTCTAAAGCCTTTGATACTGTTTCGCATCCTCTCCTGCTCTACACCCTCGACCAAATAGGCTTTGCCTCTGGTCCTGTTTCCTGGTGCACCAGCTATCTCTCTTCCCGCTCCCAACATGTGAAAGTCAACGGTACTCTCTCGGAAACCTGCCCTATTCGCTCTGGAGTGCCGCAGGGCTCAATTCTTGGACCCCTACTATTCTCCCTCTTTCTCAACTCCCTACCCAGCAGTTGTGCGAGTAAGATTCTTCTCTATGCGGATGATGCTGTCCTCTTTGCCTCACAATGACCCCATGCTGCTAGAACTCCCTCCAACTAGCTTTTGACTCTGCAGCAACCTGGTTCACTGAGCACCGACTTGTTATCAACCTAAAGAAAACAAAACGATGCTCTTCTCCCACCCCAAAATAAGCATAGTAAGCTCCCCTATCCATCACTCCACACCCAACAACTTCATTGACCCTGTTCAGTCCTATAAATATCTTGGAATAACCTTTGACCCTGCACTTTCTTTCCATGGATATATATCTACCCTAAATTCTGCCGCCAACTCGCGGCTAGGCATTCTCTACCGGCACAAGAAATGCCTCCCTCCTGATGCCCTCCGCCTGGCTGTCACCTCCTCTGTCATATTCCTCATTGACTATGGTCTACCAGTCTATGGCTCAGCAGACCAGACTGCCCTCAACAAGGTTCGCCTTACACTCAACAAGGCCTGTAGACTTATCGCCGGTGCCTCCAGACTCACTCACCACGTGAGCTGTATACCCTAGCTTCTCTACTCAACCCAGGCCAGGCGTCTCATGTATCAGACCTGCCAGCTCACATTTAAAGCCCTGCAGGGCCCTATCCCCGTAGGTCTATCCAACACAATTCGCAGATCTGTACCGACCCTAAACACCGCAGCTCCTCAAGAGCAACCCTAGTCATTCATGAGCCAGGACCTCTCAGGGCAGAGGCGTTCACCTACCATGCACCCTACTGGTATAACTCCCTTCCTGCCAGTGTCTCAAACTCACCAACCTTAGCTTGCTTTAAGCCCAGGCTCAGAAATTTCCTACTTGCCTCACGCAAATTCAACTGCCGCTAACCTAAAAAAAAAAAAAAAAAAAATACGCACTGCTGACAATGCTCACTGAGCAGCTCCCACCACCCCCCCTTACTAATCCTCCTCCCCTCCTTCCTCTACCTGCACCCCCAACCACCTGTGCACCCTAGGCTAGTCTGTCCATGGGTTATGAGTTCTACTGTAACAAAAGTGTAGCTGAATTGTATCTTCTTTGTGTAATTGCTGTTGTCCCTTGTTCTATTGTTCTTATGTCCTCTGTGTGACTAGGTACCTTTGTAAATGAGCCTCTGGCTCAAAGGTTTCTAAACTGATGTTTAAATAAATTAAATTAAATTAAATTTTCAACATGGGGGTTTTGGGCCCCCTTCTCATGAATGATGTCACTGTCATATGGTATTAGGTCCCAAGGGTGATTCCGCGGTCACTGCGAAATCACCGCCGAGCCTGAATAACGCCATGACGTGACATATCATGAGAGAAAAGTCCCAAAACCCCATGTTGAAAATTTGCAAAATTCCCAAAATGCCAGAGATATGCATAAAGTTGAACCTCCTATCTAGCCCATTATACAGCTTACGGCATTTCCTCAGTTCGCGGTCGCCTTTGAAGAGTGCAGACGTGTTCCCGGTCCACTGAAGATCGCGTCGCGAGTCCGGAGGTGGTATGGGGTGGGGGGTGTGGGGAGGCTGGTGCGCAGTGGGTGGGTGCGGGATGTGGGAGGGGGCTCGGGAGATGCGCCCGTGGGACAGTTTTCGTTTTACAGGGAAAAAAAAAGGCGTGTGGGACGCTTACGCTCAGGTGGGCTCCCAGTAGCACAATGACTTTAGAGGCGTTCAGCCGACGGGGATTAGGCACCCCGTCGGCAAAAACAAAACAATTGGCACGTTTGCCACGCTGAGGTAGGCTCCCAGCGTAGCACAATGTTTTTGAGGCGTTCAGCCCGGCGGGGATTGGGCACCTCCGTCGGCAAAAAAAAAAAAAAATATGACACGTTTGCCATGCTGGGGTGGGCTCCCAGCGTGGCATATAAGCATTTGGAGGGGGACAGTGAAGCCGACGGGGATTGGGAACCCCCGTTGGCAAATGAAGCGGACGTTTGTTCCGCGGGCGGCCGAATTCCGCGGGTGATGGCAAATTCCGCAGATATTTCCGCGGTTTGCCACATCCGCGGA
Organism: Neoceratodus forsteri; assembly: GCA_016271365.2. NCBI lineage: Eukaryota > Metazoa > Chordata > Ceratodontiformes > Ceratodontidae > Neoceratodus > Neoceratodus forsteri. The sequence goes on from CM057455.1 coordinate 730,360,372, forward strand.
ATCGTGGAAAACTCGGGGCTTTGGCTATGACATACCTGCTGTTGTGAACCATCTGGGCCTGTGCAATAAGATGTTCTGCTCTGTCTGATGCAAGAAAGCTGAGCCTTGGGCTGTGTCCAAAGCTGCCCCTATATGCTCTGGATGCTGGCAAGGGGTCAAGACAGACTTTGATACATTGATAGTAACCCACAGAGCATCAAACAGGTGTCTTGGGCAGGTTAGGTTGTGTAAGAGTTGTTCCTTGGACTGAGATTTTAGTAGCCACTCATCCAAGTAAGGAAAGACATAAAGGCCTTCCCTGCAAATGGCTGCTGCTGCTACTGCTAAGCATTTGGCAAAGACTGATGGCACAGATGATAAGCCAAAGGGCAATACCCTGAACTGGTAGTGTTCCCCTTGAAACAAGAACCTCAAATATTTCCTGTGAGGCTTTTTAATTTTGATATGAAGGTAGGCACCTTCATGTCCAGGGAACAGATCTAATCCCCTACCTGTAGTAGTGGGAGTAGGCCCTGCAGTATGATCATTCTGAACTTTTTGTACTTGATAAAGAAGTTCATCTCCCTGAGATCCAGAATAGGTCCCAGATCTCCCATCCATTTTGGGACTAGGAAATACCAGGAATAGAAGCCTGTGTTCCTTTGTTCCAGGGGAACCAGTTCTATTGCCCTGTTCTGAAGCAAGGTATGGACTTCCTCCAGGAGCAGAGGAATATGATCTGAAGGATAATATGAAGGCACTGGGGAATGATCTGGAGGTACTTCTAGAAGTTCCAGAGCATGGCCTTGTGGTACTATTTCCAGGACCCAGGCATTTGATGTCACCTCCTTCCACTTGTCCAGGTGGAGGGAGAGACAACCCTCAGTGTCCACCCCAGGAGACAGTGGTGATTAGGAGTTGTAAAAGGAGTCAGGCAGAGCCAGATGGGGTGACTGCTGTGGGGTGAATTCTGCCACTCTGCCACCTCTAGGGGCCTTTGAGTGGGCACCTGGGGTGGTTCCTGGGGTAGGCAGGTCTCCAGCTCCTCTAACCTTTCCCTGTTGTCTGGCAGTGGTACGATGTCTAGCACTGGCTGGATGAAAAGGCACCCTCTGTCTACTCCTTGGCTGAGTATGATTGAGGGAATTTAGTGATTTCAGGGTTTTGCCTGAGGCCTGCAGATTAGAGAGGACATCTTGAACATCTGCACCAAATAACTTGTATCCTTAAAGAGCAGCTGACGCCATTAGGACAACTTCAATAAAACATATTATTTAGACACAGTTCAGTTTGTATTTCACATTAGTTTTGTATTTCTCATCACCATTATTTATTACTGAGACCATCTGAATGAAAATGGGATCTTTATTTCTGAAGAGTTCATCTATTCCTATTGCTTTCTCCCTACCTGAGGTCATAATGCTCTACTTGTGACATCACAGTTACTCCCATGGCAACACATTTTGATGTCATAACAGAGGACTATGACATGAAGTAGGGAGTAAGCAGAAGAGGCAGAAGAACTTTAAAGGATATAGAGCATGTTTCCATGCAAATTTCTCAGTATAAGTATTGAGGAGGAGAAGTCTATTGAATTCATATGGAATGCAAGCTGAATTGTACCTAAATATTATGTTTTTGAAAGTTTTCTTTGAGTCTTCAGCAGCTCTTTAAAAGGAGGCACTGAGAATGGACTTCTGTACATCATTTGCAAAGTCAGCCACCCTGAGCCAGCAGTACCTCCTAAGGCCTATTCCTGAGGCAGCTGCTCTGGATGAAGCAACAGACATGTCATAGGCCATATGCAGCAGGTGTTTCCCTATATCAGACTCAGCTGTTGGAACTTTGAGAAGCCCCTCTTTCGGTGTACCTTCTGGGAGACCTTGAGGAGCTACTTTAGCCTTCCTCCAGAGAGTATTCTGGTATTTGACCATATGGGTCTGTTAATTTGCAATTCTAAGGCCCAAAGAGGCAAAGGCATAGGTCCTTTTGCCCAGTACATCTAATCTCCTGGATTCCTTATCAGGAGGCAGAGCGCTAAGATGTTTTGGTATCTTGGATCTGTCATGGGCAGTATTTATGACTGCAGAATCCACCTCAGGTTGGCCTTCAAAACTGGGTTTATGTGAAGGGGCCTGGTACATCTTGTCTGCCTTTCTAGGTATGGCAGGAGTCATGTTGGGCGTATGTCAGGCAGCAAGGGTGGCATCCTCCAGGGCAGGGAGGAAGGATAAAATAATTACTGGAGGGGTATCAGGCAACTCCAAGAATTCTACCTGGTTCTCCTTGGTGATGTTCTGGTCCTCCAACTCAAATCCCATGGTAGCCAGCAATTGCTGCATCATGCTTATGAAAGATGGGTCCTTGGGGGGGAGCTGGGAGGTGTAAACCATAGAGTCTTCACTACCTGTGGAACTAGTCATCAGCCTCCTCCTCTTCATCCTACATTATAAGGTCAGGATTATACACTAGGACATCAGTGGTCTGGTTGACAGGATGAATGGAGTGCTCTGGCAAGGTCATCTACACTCAAGAAAGGGTCTGGGACACAACCCTAACAGACATTGGTGTGGGGGTTTGATTTATGGACCCCATCAACATAGCTCCTGTTACAGGAGGGGGAGGGAGAAGATGCTTCAGTATGTCTGCAAAGGACAAGAGTACCGCCTGGAGATTGGTGCCCATGTGGTTGATGTGAACACTGGTAGAGGTCAATGGGGGAGGAAGGCCCCTGTCGTTGATGGCGATGCACCAGCTGTGCTAGGCCTGGTGGCACCTACAACCTGCCCAGACCTGGAAGGAGATTAAACAGTCTGGGTGGTGGGTGATGTCACCACAGAAGCAGTTGACAGTACTGAAAAAGTCATACCTCTATGGAAGGGTGACCTGGAGTGAACTGGGGAGGTCTTGTCCTCTCTCTCCCAGTGTTTGTGCTTCTTCAACTCAGACATCTTCTTCCTGGACTTGGAGGCCTTGGATCCTAAGGAATGCGCCGGTGCCAAAGTGGAACTTTTGCTGGAGCTCCATCTCCATTAGGGTTTCCTTTTGTTTATGGAGGTGCTTTTCCAAAGCACACTTTTGTCATTGCCAGGTGGTTGTGTTGAACCCTCTGCAAATTGGGCATGCCTGTACATTATGGTCCTGGGTGAGGCAACACATGCACATGTCATGTGGATATCTGGAGTATATCTTTTCACTGCATTCACAATAATAGAACAGTTTCAACGGCTTCTTAGTCAACACACACCCTGCCAAAAGTCACTTTAAGAAAGTAATTACTAACAATGGTGATAAAAACAAGAAAAACTGGTGACTGAAACAGTATCATTTCCATGCATGGTCCAACAGGTTTAGTCGATATTGGGAAAAGAACTGAGGAGGGAAGGGACTGCACCCACATTTATATGGGAGAGCCGACACGAGACATCATTGTGAGTGGCCCTAGTGGACTGCTTACACAAGTTTCCGTGTGGTCCTAGTGCCTGGTGGCTTTAAGTTCCATAGGTATGGCATGATGAAAGAGATATCCTCAAAAAAGGTCAGACTATACAGTCAGGTTTCCAGTGTCAGTGGCTCCTGACTGCCCATTCATCTCCACATTGAGTCAAGGGTGGGCAAGGGAGCAGACAGCTGTGGGATCCTTGCACTGCCAGAGCAGTGAGCTTGGATGGCAGAGACAGCAGACACTATAGAGACCTAAGGGCTATTGTTGCATTATGTGCTCCTCTGTACTGGTCATTCCTACATGATCTGGGCTCTAATGGCCATCCTACCAAGGACCCCCAGCCCTAGGTGAGTGGGTAAGGAACTGCAGTTGTTAGTGGCACTCGCCAATTACCTTTGTGCAATTGTGAAATGTGACATGGCAGCCAATGGAGGACCAGCATGGGCTGCTATATCCTGTGGACACCCACACTGTGTGGAATGGGGGACCCACTGCTGAGTTACCTTGGGCATCTAACTGGATGCCATGTAATCTTTGCTGCAATGTGCCCGGTGCCACCCATAGCTCCTGAGCAAAGGATCCGCACCAGCAGGGGGCAGGTTGATGGGGCTGTGAATCACACCTATCCCCATGTAATCACAGGGCACATGGCCGGGATACAATTGTTTCGAGTGTATCTTCTGTCTACTTTTTGTGGATTGAGCCCTTATTCAAGCAGATTCTTGTAGCCCTAGAAAAAAATATCCTTCCACACATGCAGTTTCATTTCTGCCATTCAGAGGAGCATTTCCAAGTTTAGGGAACCCACATTACCCATACCAAAACCGCTTGTGAAAATGGGGGAGGAGGGATTTTGTGGCACTGGACAGAAAATGCTAGAGGATTTCTTTTCAGTAACTAGACTTTTCATTTCTGGATGAATCACTTCTGTCCTAAGCAGGGGAACTGGAAGCACTTGAAGAAGGAAGAGGGGTAAACTGGCGTGCATCAGGATGGTTTCATCACCAGATATACTGGATGACCAGCAGGGATTAAAGGCTGCTTTCACTGCAGTGGGAGTGGCTCCAGTGGATTTCTGGGACCTAATGCACCATGGCTTATTTTGCTATACTATCATGTGCTCAGCCCTTGTCCTCACCACTCCATGACCATGACCCTCAGTCCCTGTTACACCTTGATCAGCTCCTTCTTTGCCATCACTGCTCACAGAACTTGTACTTGGTGGAACTGGCATGGTGGAGCATTTATCTGTTCCTTTTCTCACCCTCCACTTCCCTTTTTCCTCCTGTTCTTCTCTTTATGTTTTATACATGCATGTAGAACACACACATGAAGGATGATAAAATGAAGCAGCTGACAGATGCTAGCAATGATGACTTACAATAGTCATCAGTGAATCACAGATACCATGTGACACACATGCCAGGTGCACAGACAATCTGCAGTGCCATACAAATCGTGAGATGATAAAGAAGAGTGATGCCATCAGGCCATCCTCCCCACTGACAGACCAACATGATCACTCTGAGAGACCTTGTGACCATGTGTCTTGTAGGAACTAGCCCTCTTAAGCACTGAATTGTGCCTTGCTATGCATTGTCTAAAATATGAAAACTATTTTAAATTATGCAAAATATAATTGTATAAGGCATCTGTGCAGGCCTATCGGTACAGTGGAGACTCAAACCAAGACATTAAGGGTTAAGGTCCAAGCATGATTAAGCCTGTGTTACAAGATATGTTTATGTATGCCTGAATTGGGACCTTAATGAGTTATATCAAATTTCACCAGCTAGCAGTATGGTCAGAGACAAGGCTTGGCTTGAGAAAATAAAGAGGAGTTCCATGCTATTGTAAAGGAGTGAATTTCCCTGGGCACTTCTAATTAAAAATACATATTTCCAGTGCTGTTTTGTTAGGAGTCTGAAATCATGCCTTTTGGTCCCATGCTTCTCTGTTCCAATGGGTGGGACTGAGCCCAGTTGGAGCGAGACTATCAAACCACTGAGAGGAAGGGGCAAGAAGATGCCATATAGATGAGCTACTAAGACAGCATCGGAAGAGGAGAGAGTCCTGAGAGACTTTGATGGCTTGCTTACATGACCAGATGGCATACTGGTCAACAACAAAAGCTAGCAAGTTTAGAAGCCATCTCAAGAGACCAATAGCCTTGATACATAAATGTTTCTTCCAGTGGAATTTGCCTGCATAGCAAATCAGAGACATAATGCAGTTGCCAGCCAGTTTATCCTAAAGTGTGCCACTTGAATCTGTAACCAGAGACCAGAGTAGATCCCAGCCATGAGCAGAACCATGAAGGGAGGTGTTATCTGTGCAAGTCTTCCTATCAGCATGCAGCACCACAAACAGGATTGGAAAGTTACTTTAAAATGTGAACTCTGATGTAAACTCCAACTGTTTGGATCCAGGAGTTAAGTGGACAACCTACATGAGCTGGAAACCATAGACTGTTTGTGATATCCAAACTTATTAATAGTAAGATATTCACAAGGGGGAGATCATATCAAACAAATCTGACAGAATCATTTGACTGGGTGACCGGGAAAGTGGATCAGGGTGGAGCAGTGGATGTGGCCTACCTAGATTTCAGTAATGTCTTCGACATCGTTCTACATTGGAGACTTATAAATTAGCTGGGTAGCCTAGGAGTGGGTCCAAAGATGGTAAACTGGATAAGGAATTAGTTGAGGGGATAGGTGACAGGGTGGTGGTAAATGGAGTTCACTCTGAGGAAGGGAGTGTGACTAGTGGCATGCCACAAGGACCAGTACTGGGACTGGTCATTTTTAATGCCTTCATCAGTGACATTGCAGATGGACTAGAAAGGAAGGTATGCCTTTTTGCTGATGACACTAAGATCTGCAATAGGGTTGACACTCTGCGGTGGGGGGGTGAAGAGGGACCTAAGAAAGCTTGAGAAGTGGTAAAGAGTGTGGCAACTAAATTTCAGTGTGAGGAAGTGCAAAATCATGCACTAGGATGCAGAAACATGGGAGGGGGGCACAAGATGGGGGGAGTGGTACTGGTGACCACTAAACAGGAAAGAGACCTGGGGTAATCATATCTGATGAGCTAAAAATGGCCAAACAGTGTGACAAGGCAGTTGGGAGAGCCAGTGGGATGCTAGGGTGCATAGGGAGGGAATCACCAGCAGAAAGAGGGAGGAGGTGGTGATACCATTGTTTAAATCACTGGTAAGGCCTCACCAAGAATAATGTGTCCAGTTCTGGAGACTACATCTCAGGAAGGACATAGGCAGAGTTGAGGCTGTCCAGAGGAGAGCAACTAAAATGTTGCTGAGTCTGCATCCAAAGCCCTGTGAAGATAGACTGAAGGACTTCAATATGTATATCCCAGAGGAAAGGAGAGAGAGAGAGAGAGAGAGAGAGAGAGAGAGAGAGAGGATATGATAGAGACTTTCAAATACCTCAAGGGCGTCAGTAAGGTTCAAGAAGGAAGCCTTTTTTATAGTAAAAGATGCTCAAGAACAAGGTGTTATGCTATGAAGCTGAATGGGTGGAGGCAGACTCAGGGGAGCTATAAGGAAGCACTTCTTCACAGAAAGAGTGGTGGATGCCTAGAACAGCCTCTCAGTGGAGGTGGTGGGGCAAAAGCTGTAATGGAATTCAAGAAAGCATGTGATAGGCAAAAGGGAACCTTAGTGGTAGGGAAAGGGGGAGATAAAGCCAGAGATCAAGTAGGGTCTGCAGTGTTACAGTAGATAGGGAAAATGGACAGAATTAAGTGGGCCAAGTGGTCCTTATCTGCCTTCAAACTCTATGTTTCTATATCCAGGAGGAGAAACCCTGACTCACCAGACCTCACTCTGACAGTTGCTCATGGTTCGAGCTCCAAGTACTTAGTTCCTCACACTGTAACAGATATGATATACAAAAAAGGGTATGATCCAGGCTCTAATGCTTTGTCGGTTACCTGTAATGTGATGATTGGAACTCTTTGCTTTTGCTCTGTCTTTTTATTTGGAATAAATTAGCATTTGATTAAGTTACATATCTCCACTGTCACACATCTGTATCCATTGATATAATGTGCTGCCTGCTGTTTGTCAGTGAGGTAGTCTACTCTGGGGAAAGATCCGTGTAAAAAGACCTGTAAGGGGTCATGCCTGATATTTGCTCTATTGATCTTAATATACCAGCTGCCCTACAGTCTTACATAGCAATCTATGTTACTTTTTACTCACTGACTGGCTTTTTGCTCACACACACACACACACAAATAAAAAATGGATTATTGTTCCTTGCTGCACCACCAGTAGTCAGTAAAACATGTTTATCAAATAAATAGTTCAAAATCCTTCCTGTGCCTTTCAGAGTCTGCTAAATGCAATCTGCTCTGCTCTTGCAGCTTGGGGAAAATAAAACAAAAATACTGTATACATGGACTTCTGGGCCTTCTACACCACTAGCACTTGGTAAAAAATGATTTGCTAAATAAAACTTTCATAAATACCCATTGCACCATTCCCACTCTGCTAAATAAACTCTGCCCTGCTTCTGCTACTGTGCCTGCAGCTGGCACTGCATGCTCACACTGTGCAGTCTCTCCTCTCTACAGCACAATTTCACTAACCTGCCTGCCTGAAACGATTAAGTACTGTGGGAATTCGCTACCCTGAATGATACTGCATGAATCTCTAAAGTTTTCTAAAGTTTTCTGATCAAAAGTCAATCTTTTTCACATCAAAGGAACTCCTCCCTACCACATGTCTTTCGTCTGTGAGAGAGGACTGGAAATGACACTGAGATGTGTGTAGCATCTGAGGCTTTTAATCTCTAGCATCACTGATTGACTGCTATAGGTCATCCGGTTTGGGAAGGATACAGTAAGTCCCACTGAATTCAACTTGGGAGGGTACACCTATTTTTTATCCTCTGCCAAGGCTCAAGTAATGTTGGGCCTCACAGGGCTGGGTAAAACCTGGCTCTCTTTTTCCCATTTGAAGGATGTACGGGGATCAGTGTCTCAGGCCATCTATTACTGCTAAATGTGTGGTATCTCTAGGCATCTAGTTACAAGTGAATGTGTGATTATGTCTCTGGACACATTGTAATGGTATTATCTAGTGTATCTGGACACATACTGTATATAACTAAATGTTTAAGTGTCTCTGGACACACAGGTGCTTGCAGTTAACTGGGACCCAGCTGGTTAAAAAAAATGTAAACTGAAATGTTGGCAGGTTAGTGAAATTGTGCTGTAGAGAGGAGAGACTGCACAGTGTGAGCATGCAGTGCCAGCTGCAGGCACAGTAGCTGATTGTTCACTTGGGAGCTTAAGCAACAGGTTGGTAGAAAAGAGGCCAGGAGTTATATTTTGTTTTAAACTGAAATATTTGAATAGTTTGTTAGTGAAATTAGTTCTATGTGTTAAAAATTATTACCTTGAATTTGAACTGATACTTGGGCTGTGATATTGTAGGTTTGGGGATAGATGTTTGGCAGGGAAAATTAGAAGGTAATTTAAATGTGTTTGCCTGGTGTTTGGAGGAGGGACATTAGCTGCAGTGACTTGTCTTTAAACAGGAATTACTGTGGCTTTCATTGTTCACTTGGGAGCTTAGCAACAGGTTGGTAGAAAAGAGGCCAGGAGTTATATTTTGTTTTAAACTGAAATATTTGAATAATTTGTTAGTGAAATTAGTTCTATGTGTTAAAATTATTACCTTGAATTTGAACTGATACTTGGGCTGTGATATTGTAGGTTTGGGGATAGATGTTTGGCAGGGAAAATTAGAAGGTAATTTAAATGTGTTTGCCTGGTGTTTGGAGGAGGACATTAGCTGCAATTAACTTGTCTTTAAACAGGAATTACTGTGGCTTTCATTGTTCACTTGGGAGCTTAAGCAACAGGTTGGTAGAAAAGAGGCCAGGAGTTATATTTTGTTTTAAACTGAAATATTTGAATAGTTTGTTAGTGAAATTAGTTCTATGTGTTAAAATTATTACCTTGAATTTGAACTGATACTTGGGCTGTGATATTGTAGGTTTGGGGATAGATGTTTGGCAGGAAAATTAGAAGGTAATTTAAATGTGTTTGCCTGGTGTTTGGAGGAGGGACATTAGCTGCAATTAACTTGTCTTTAAACAGGAATTACTGTGGCTTTCATTGTTCACTTGGAGCTTAAGCAACAGGTTGGTAGAAAAGAGGCCAGGAGTTATATTTTGTTTTAAACTGAAATATTTGAATAATTTGTTAGTGAAATTAGTTCTATGTGTTAAAAATTATTACCTTGAATTTGAACTGATACTTGGGCTGTGATATTGTAGGTTTGGGGATAGATGTTTGGCAGGGAAAATTAGAAGGTAATTTAAATGTGTTTGGTAAGAGCCCTCCCACCCACCCTGTTTTGTAGGCTTACTTAAATACTGAAAAGCCACTGGGGTTGGGATTGAAGGCTGAGTATTTCTGTTTGGGACTGAAATTTTGAAGCAACAGGAGTTGGTGGGCCTGTGACATCATACGGTACCTGGAGTCTGCTTACACACGCTGTTAGTGGGACTGAACACATACTGGACTGTATGTGTTTGTGAGACTTGGGAACTTTGTTGGTGGGGTTGAAAGTGGGTTTGTAAATAACTACAGTCAGTATAGAGAGAAACTGTACTCAGGGAAAGGACTGAGAAAGGGGTGTGCTATTATAAACAGAGGGGATAATCAGGGTGGCCATATTCCACCATGGCAGGCATCTTCGGAAGGGTTGTAGGCTGCACAGGCTGTGGGATAGCAATACTTCTAAATTGGGCCTGAGAGGGAGGCTGCCCACTCTGTAGACAGCTATCTTGTATTAGGAGTGAGGTATATTGGTTAAGGAGTAAGCTGTGGGAGCTGGGGTGTCCAAGGATAAGGGGTGTGGATATGGGCAGCAGAAGGGTGGGGCTGAGGGAGGCTGGGGCAGCGCTCTGAAATTACAGGACATTATGCTACAGCAAGCAGAAGGGGATATTAGGGACAGAGGACCCTTAGATAGGGAAGTTGATGCTAGGGAAAGCGTGCAGGGTGAAATTCTGAATTCAAGGAGACTGGAGGAAAAGTCAGGAGGGGCTGTTGTGCGGAAGCCTAAAACAGCAGACTGTGGAAGGGAGCTCCTAAGGTGAACAGTGCAAGAGAGGAAGAAGAGGGTCAGTTTAGAGATGCAGTCAGGGAAACTCGGGTTACTTGATGGAGGCTGACATAGAGTGTCACAATAAATTTGAGATACTAAGCATCCTAGAGGGGAGGAAGGGGTTGGTGGAAATGAGGAAACTTATACAGAGGCCGGGAGAGTCAGATACCCAAGGGCATCACAGAACAGCTATGGAAAGGATAGACATAGTCCCAGAGGAGAAGAAACATATATGTTAAGCAAATGGGGGAGATGCAACATATTCCAGACATGAGGAGGAGAGCATGATTGGAAGAAACTGGGAGACAAGGAGGTGGGAGGAGCCCCCTTCAGCAGGGAGGTCAGTACCAAGGATGGGGCCCTAGCTAAGGGACCCACAGAGAGCCTCTGGAGACAGGGGTACTATTACAAGGGGGATGAGGGTGCGGGGAAGGAAACCATCAGGGCCAGGATAAATGGTTCAGATAAGAGAGGGTTAAAGGGACACCTATTCAGAGGGTTTGAGTTAAGTGGGCAAAATAGCAAGGGAGGCAGAAAGGGAGGGTGACAAGGGGTCTCTAATAAGGCAGGAAGACTCCCATGAAATTGTGATCATGAATAAAGTGGGAGGGGCTGAGAGGGCATAGTGGAGGTAACCATAAGGATGATGGCGGTGTTAAGGTTCTGTTACTGGGAGACTCGATGATTAAGGGTATCCATTGGGAGGACAGGGGATGGATGCCATAGCCAGGTGAAGGTAGTAGTATCTCTGGGCTGACAGTGCACAGAGCAAAGTTCATGGTGTATGAAATGGTTAGGGATTGTGGAGAAACCCGGTTCCTGGTGCATTTGGGAACTAATGATCTAGAGGAAATAGCATTATGAAATCCAAGCAAGGTTCCAAGAACTTGCCAGAGTCTGTCGGGATAATGGATGCAACATTTCCTTTTCGAATATTGCCAGTACCAAAGGCCTCAGTGGAGAAAAAATGAAGCTCACAGAGGTTAATGAATGGCTCAGGAAGTGGGGTGAAGAGAATGGGTTGGGGTGTTAGGAACTGGAATGGAGTTTGGGAGGATAAGGGACTATATGCCAGGACAGGTTTCATCTTGCCCCATTAGGGAAGGAAGTCCTTAAACAGGGGATGGCTGACTACATACAAGAAAGGTGGGGTTTAAACTTGTAAGGGGGAAGGGATAAGGGAGGGCTGACCGAAGCCCTCCCTCCAGATGAGGGGTAACCTTCAAGCCCAAGGGAGAAACAGACTGGAGGTGGAGGTTTCAGGAGGAGCAGGGGAGGATGAAGTATAAGGAATCTGGGTGGGGTTCGACAAAAGGATCAGGGATAAGGGTGGGAGTTAGTGTTAGTAAATGCCAGGAGTTTGGGAAACAAGTTGCCAGAGTTCCAGGCCATGCTGTTGGGGGTGGATGTGGCGGCAGTCACGAGCGTGGGCCAACAAAAACCATGACTGGGACCTAAATGTGCGGGGTACACTATGCTTAGGAAGGATAGAAAGGAGGGCAGAGGGGTGGAGTGGCTATGTTCATTAGAGATGACATAGAAATTGCTATGGTAGAAGAGGCAGAGAGCGTGGAGGCCTTATGGGTCACTTACGATCCCAGCAGGAGATAAGGTCAAGCTGGGTGTAGCATATAGAGCCCCCGGGATGAGTGATGTTCTAGAGGATGGTTTGCTGGACAACATCATTGCCCAGTGTGGTCCAAAGGGGAAGGAGTGGTGTTGATGGGGACCTTAATATGCCAGGTACTAACTGAGAACCATGTCCTCTAAGGTGGCCAAGGAGCAGAGGCTGCTGGATGGCTTCCAGGATGTGTTCTTAACACAGCATGTGATGGAGCCCACAAGGGAGGGGCATGTCCTGGATGTGGTTCTGGCAGATGGGGATCTGGTAAGGGACATGGTTGTACAGGACCCCCTGACTGGGAGTGACCACAATACTGTCTGGTTTCAAATAAGCATTGGGGGAGTGGGGGTGAGATCTAGGACACTGGCAGTGGACTTCAGGGGGGCAGACTTTATGGGCATGGGAAATATTCTCAAGGATCACTTGAAGGGATTACCTCAACAACAAGTGTGGAAAGGAGATGGGAGGTCATAAAGCAGAGGGACTTCATGGGGCAGTCAGGATCTCGCTAAGTTGAAACGTGAGGGCAAGGTCACATAAACCATGCTGGTGGTCCAGTGAGGTCCAGGTAGCAGTCAGAGAAAAGAAGGCGGCTTACAAAATATAAAACAACAAGAGGGGATAGGGATAAGGAAATGTACCAGCTTGCATCTAGAAAAGTCACCCATATGGTGAGGGAGCAAAGTCCAGTAAGAGCATCGGCTGGCACAGGGGATACATGGAGGAAAAGGGTTCTTCATTACATTGGGAGGCGGAGAAAAACTAAGGGCCATCTCAGCAGATTGAGATCAGAAGGAGGGTGGGTGGAAGGGGCGAGGACCAGGCAGAGGTATTTAACGGTACTTTGCCTCTGTGTTCACTAGGGAGGGATGGGATATCTACAAAGCAAGGCACAAAGGGATAGAGCGGCGGGGAGTGGGATCAGGGCAGCAGAAATGGAGCAAAGGGAGGAAAGGTACCCCAGGGTGTCACATCTGGATAAGGATAAAAAGACCAGTAAGGTGGAGGGGCGGATGATGCCATCCCCACCAAAGGGTGGTTTGCCCTCAAGGCCTAAAGAAAGACAAATCTCCTGGGCGGATGGCATTCATCCGAGTACTATGGGAATTGGCGGACATACTGGCTGCACCTGGCGGAGCTTTTCAACAGGTCACTTGAGACAGGAGGTACCTGGGATTGGCGAGAGGCACATGTGGTACCAATCCATAAAGGGGGTCAAGGAAGTACCAGAAACTATAGACCCATCAGTTTAACCTCGGTGGTGGGAAAATTAATGGAGAGTATACTAAAGGAGCGATTGGGGTTTACTTGGAGGAGGTGGGAGGTCTGGATGATCGGCAGCATGGGTTTGTGCCAGGTAGATCATGTCAAACCAGCCTTGTGAGTTCTATGAATGGGTAACATCAGAACTGGATGAGGGGTAAACCTGTGGATGTATTATTCTTGGACTTCAGCAAGGCGTTTGACTCTGTCCCACAATGGTCTGGTGGAGAAACTGATGGGGTTAGGGTAGGCCTTTGATGGTCAGATGGATTGAAAACTGGATAGCTGGCGCACTCAGAGAGTAGTGGTCTGTGGGGAGCTCTCGAACCCTACAGAGGTTGGTAGTGGGGTACCACAGGGCTCGGTCCTGGGTCCAATCCTGTTTAATGCATACATATCAGACATCAGGGTGGTATAGGGTGTGAAATGAGTCTCTTAGCGGATGACTCCAAGATGGGAGCAGTAGTTGAGGGAGAAGAGGGAGGTTGGCCCTGCAAGGGACCTGGACACCCTGGAAGCTGAGCTCACACATGGAAATTAAATTTCAATATCACCAAGTGCAAGGTGTTGCATCTTGGTCAGGAAACTCTAAACACAGGGCACACCCTGGGAGGGAGTGCTGGAAGCCTCAACAGGGAAAAAGACCTAGGGGTCATGGTGGATACATGTATGAATAACACTGAGCAGTGCAGGAGAGCAGCTAGCAAGGCAAACAGGATGTTGGGATGCATTAAGGGGATCACCTCTAGGAACAAGGAGGTGATTCTGCCACTGTACAATGGACTGGTTAGACCACACCTTGAGTACTGTGTACAGTACTGGAGACCACACTTGAAGAGGGACATACAGCTCCTGGAGGGGTACAGAGGAGGGCAACAAAGATGATCACGAGGGCTAGGGATTTGACTTACGAGGACAGACTTGAGGAGCTCTGCCTGTTTTCATTGGAGGAGGAGAGACAGGGGGACATGATTGAGGTCTTCAAGTACCTCAAGGGAATAAATAGAGGTAAACATGGAGGATCTTTAGACTAAAGCAGGGAGGCATCACCAGAGGGCATGGTTTGAAGTTGGAAGGTGGAAGGGTGAGGGGAAAAGAGGAGGAGGTTTTCACTGAGAGGGTGGTGGACCCTTGGAATGCTCTGCCTGGTGAGCTGGTTCAGAGATCCACAGTGGAGAGCTTTAAGAGAGGTGGGACAGACACAGAAAGTGGATGTATCAGATGATGGCCTGTCCCGGGGGGGGTGGGGATGGATGATAGGGGTTTCTGGAGCACAAGGGATGGGAGGGTCTCGGCACCCAACTAAGGATCGAGGTTCGAGCAGACTTGATAGACCATAAGGCCTAATCTGCTGGCAAATAGTATGTTAGTATGTAAATGCACTAGCTGGACCTGCTGCTTAATTACTAACTGTGTACAGTTTCTGTAACTAAATTATTTTGGTTAAGCAACTTCAGTTTCAAGTGTTATCTCCTGCATCCTGGAAGTTCAATGGGTGTACACAATTTAGTGAGGAGTTATGCTTGGCTGCATTTTTGTTGTTAGTCTGAGGATAGTTGAATGAATGTGTTGTTTGACTGTTCTACATGGATACTTTAACCATTCACACTCTTTGTCCTATGGAGACTACTACCCTGTTGAGGTACAATGAAGGGAAAGGAACCCTCTTGAGGGTGGTTCCACCCCTACAGGTGTCACAGGAACATAATTCCTTTAGGCTAAATGCACATTAGAAAAGATCCCAAAAGTACTGTGCAGCTGGTGGTGAACACAGAGACTGAGTGAAATAATGACTGACAGCAAGTGGTGACGACTAGTAACAGACTGATTTGAGCAATGACTAACAGCAACTAGTAACTGATAGGAGACACAAGCATGACTTCCATAAGGATAGAGTGAATGGTAGGACTGAAGAATTAGAGAGCTGCTATCCAACCCCAACTTACAGTGGAAACCTACTAAGGTAAACACAATACTTAAACACATATACTACATTGTGGGTATCAGCACCCAGGAGAGGAAAAAAAAAACCTTTAGAGGAAATCTCTGGAGATCCATGGCCCCAGGTGCCATCTCTCCTGGCAAGGAAACTTACTGTATTATTGTGACAACTCATAATGCTAATATGGAGTTTGAAATTCAAAGAAAGTTTTTGGAGGGATAACTCTTTCTAAATCCATCTAATGGGATAAGACTGTAGGGTGCCATGATTTGCTTTATGCAGCTAAAGGAAGTTTCCCGTGAAGGATGCCCTGCTTTCAAAGCATGGAATGAGGAGAGTAGTGACTGGTGAAATGCTATCACCCAGCCTCAAGACTGTAAGAAGGTCTATTCTTGAATGGAAACTAAATTAAGGGGATGCAGAATGAGATTAGGTGTACCTTAGCTTGACACATGGAGAACAGCTTTTAGAGGTGCTGCTGATGTGGTCTGCACAGCTATAGAAACCTCTGTGGGCATAAGACTCCACCCTCTGGCAGCTGAAGTCTTAAATATTATACCTTGAGGTGTCAGTGACCAAAGGTCTGCATGGATAAGCTTCCCCGTAGCATTGGACCTTCACCTGGTGAGACTGCTGGGAGGTGCTACAGGAGACAGACGGCCTGCAGAGAAGGACTCCTGCCTCAGATGAGGAACCAAACCTGAAGATGTAGACTTCAAGGGGAACAAGATCTGTATACCCCCAAGGAGAATCCTGAGAGCAAGATTATAACTGAATAATGACTGCTGAATAAAATGACTGATATTAATGGAAAGAATGAATGAAAGGTACTGCAATTGGAATGTACAACAAGGACAAAATGAAAGGTAAAACCCAACCTCAGGAAGAGCTGGAAGGTGTAAACACACTAAGACTAGGCTGGTAAATGCTGAAGTAGACTGACTGAGTAAGCCAATTAAAATAACAGAAGAGAGATGCAAATGGCCATCTTGCTAGGAAGCCAGTTGAAAGCAATTAAGGAATGCAGTTGTACTGAGAAATTTGCAAGTGGCCTGGTATGAACAGCAAAATGGAAAGCCTAAAATAGCACACACCAAAACAGCAGAATGACATAGGCAGGACATATTATGGAAACTAGTCAGCACACCAAGAACCAAAACAGAAAATTTACAGGAGTTACATGAAGACAGGACTGCAGCAGGAGTAGCTGACTGGGTGAAAGAAGGAAGCATATGCTGTAGCCAGGAAACATAAAAAAAGTAATATTGACCTAGAAAGCCACTGGAGACACAAGCCAAACAGACAGAGCCAAAAATCAAAGGAAAAATGACGAAGAAACACAGGGAGAAACGGAGATGCGGGGGACAGGGCCCCCGAAGAGCATTTAGCTGCTGCAAAGAAACAGTGCTTCTGAATGAAGCTGAAGGAAGCTGACTTAAATAGCTCAGGAAGGGGTGTGTGGCTGGTACAGTAGCTTCTTTCTGTTGAACTGCAGGCATAACCTTTGTGTTACAGGACAGAGAAAGGGACCAGAGATGGTTTCAAAGTATTTCACTTGTTGCAAATAGACTTTAAGTTTTCCTTTCTGCCATTGTTCACTTTACCCCTAGGATCTAGCTACACTAAGCCTGTATACCATCCAACATTACTGTTCTCTTCCTCAGTGGGTTCAGTGCTTGAGTGTCCTGGGGCATTCTCCATCAATATTTCCCAGGTAGATGCACCATGCTATTTTGTAAACATGCTTTCCGTGTACCTGTTAAGAACTGTTCAAGAACTCAGGCAGGCCTTCTTGGTGTAAAGGGGCACATTGTTTCCTGAAGGCCCTGGTATAGCCACTGATGGACTGCCCAACACCAGCATGGCTGGGTGTGTGAACATGGGTGCCCACAATTCCACATGAGCCATGACCCAGGCCATCAGTTACATGTTGATCATCAAGCGCTAAAGGCTCAGATTAATGTGACATTTGAGAAAACTTTGAAAAACAGAGTATTTTTTCAGAGTTTAGCTTTTATTTTATATTGTTAGGTACATGGATCCTTTGTCTCCTGTAGTTGATCCATGCTGGTTGATTAATCCTTTTCATAACTTGAAGTCAAAGTCCTGTTCTGTTTCTGACCACTTAATTGTTTCCACAGCAACAAAGATCAGACAAGCTTTAGGGGACAAGGTCCAAATCCCACGCAAATTAACTTTGCAATGAATAACATATGGAAGAGAAATGCAGACACTGTATAAAATATAAGCTGAATGGTATCTAAAGCACCCAGGGAATCAGTGGCCCAAATATTTATTATACATCCCTACTGCCTGCACTAGGAATTACACAGTTTGTGTGAGTAAAGCAACCAATTACCTTATCAATCAGAGGTTTAGAGTCAGATGTGGCAGCTTCAGAGTGGGTAGTGGGCAGCACTGGATAAACAATGGGTATTCTATTTGTATAAACAATAGGTATTCTAATCTTGTGCTATCCTAAGCAGCTTAACCAAGGGACCTTATCTTTGGGGCTGCTGGAGCCCTGGTGATTTGAGAAGCCACCATCCAGCAGGTCACCTCACCTCACGCTGGCAGCAATGGCACCATCACTGAAGTAGAAGGGTCCCATGAAAGGTTACAAACGAGGGCAAAAATAACTTACCTGTTCAATGCCAGGCTTGTCTTTGTGGTACAGAGGTCGTGTTTCAACGTGCTCAGGAACTAACTTACATCCAATTCCTGAGATATCGGACCAGGAATGTAAAACCTTCAAGGCAAGGTGCTCATAGGATTCAACCCTTTCATCTAAGACCAGAAAAAAAAACCTCATTACTGAGAAAAAAACACCTAGACCTTTCTGTTGTACCAGAAACTTGAATGATGGCCATGAAGCATAATATAAGAAAAGTACACGTTTCTGATCTTATTATTGCTAAGAACACTCTATTGATTAATTACACTGATGTGTTCCATGACCTGAGATAATTTATTTTCAAGAATTTTGTAATATTTCTTAATTCACACCAGTACAGAAATTTTAATTTTGCATTTATTTACAATATTTCATAAACAGCTTGATCCAGTTTATGTATATTGCTGAATGATATCTAATTGTGCATTCTGAATTTATTTGTTGTAAATTCTTCAGTTTTGAGGAAGAGAAAAAGAAGTAACATTCTTTGATTCAACATTGTTCTTTGTAATGGGCATTTCATATTTTTTTTTAATTTTCATTCACAAGTAAATTACCCAGCATAGCCCAATTGTGATGTAAAATCTTAGTTTTCTTCTCTGCATTTCCAGGTAACATGGCCAGATATTTCCTGAACTTTCCATGATATCTCTAGACAAATTCACTGCTTTCCTGCAATACCACTGTGGGCCACCACATATAATCTCTGTAGAAATATTGCAAAATATTTGGAAATAGCTGACTTTATCTATGGTTTCAACTGTAAGAAGTAAAGCAATACAATAATATGGTTAAAGTCATAGCAGTTACATCCAGTTCATTGCCCTGCGAACATGAGTGTTAATAGCTCAGAAATTGATTAATGAAGGAATTATACAAGAAACCAAGATACCCTTCAGAAGCTAATTAGCTCCAAATAAGAATGTCTATTATTATTCTACACAAAACCTGCACAGAAAAAAGCAGGATGCCTTTAAGTATAAAAATTAACCCCAAATTGAGTTAAAAGATATAACTGCATACTGTAGCTAATTCTCTCATTATTTGCAGTAAATCCCATGTGATTCATTCATTCTTTGAGCATATATATTTTATGTGTCTTCCACTTCAGTAACAGGAGTCATTGAAGGCTTAGAGGGGCAGACATAATTCAAAATTGGTTCCCTTTGTCTATATAATGGATTATCATAGATACAATATCTTTCAGAATACGTAGGGATGATGAGAAGTGGAGGTCACCCTAGAACAGATTTCATGTATTTTATTTTACATTTCTGCTATATGTGGGCAGCTGGACAGCATATGACCCAGGTTGTCATAATGTAGATTCAATCTCCAAAAGGTGCCATTAGGTAAAAAATGCATCTCCTCTAAGGTTTTGGGAGAATAGCCACTGTAATGTGTAATCCCGAACTGCATTTGCCTGCGTTGCACTTCTCTGCAGAATTTATAACTATTTTACCATAAGGAAGTCCAATCCTTTGATGAAAATGTGCAAGTAACCTCTTTCCCATTTTTATTTGGCTTTATTTGTTACAGAAATATCACGGTTAGTTAACAATGTCTGCAGTATATAAGACTTGTCCCTTTCCTCAACTTAGATACTTTGATGCACTGGGCCCAATTCTGGTTTAAAGTTCTAGACTACTGAGGTCTGAGTTTAGTAGATTTTTTGCATAGACCTCTACTTTGGAAGTATTTCTAAAATGTAAATGTGTATATGAACATTTTCTGAATCTCATCAAAAGACGATAACTGATGTGTGTCACCATCTAGTAGGTTTTCCATATTACGTATCCCAAATTTACACCATGCAGTATATTTGGTTGATTTGTTGTTATAGTATATCTGATAATTAGTTTATTCTAGAGTGGCATCAAGTTACGTGCTTTCGTAACTTTTTTTTGCATATCCATATTTAGTAGTTCCAGATAAATTGGGATGTCTTATGAACAAATTTGATAAGGAGAGAAAGGAGGTCAGTTTGTTTAAGAGGGTTGGTTAATTGTAGTTATATGAGCATCCATAATGGATAATCGAGTGGTGTCAGATTCTGAAACCAAAGGAGGAAATGTTTTTTTTGGCCTGCCCACATTACAGAACTGTTTTTAAAAAATATTTTTAAAAACAATTTTAGATAAACCATTTTAGAAGCAGAAGAAGAAGAAGAACCAGCATTTATATAGCATTTTTCATACACACTGTATCCCAAAGCACTTTAAAAGCAACTCTAGACTGACAGTGAAGTGACTGAACATGTAATGGCAGTCATTTCACACATCAGCACCCACACACAGCCTTGAAAAATTGCATGAGCCACTTTTATGAGAAGAGGAATGTTTGCCAGGACACTGGGGAAAATCTCCTAATCTTGGCAGGGGGCACTGTGGGCTCTATTCCCAAGATGGAGGATCAGGAGGACTGCAGTAGGCTATGGAGATGTCCTCACTCCCTGCTGGTCTAAGACAGTAGGACAATGGAAGGCAGTTACGGACCTCAGTATCAGAGTTAGATATCATGGCAGAGATGGAAGTCACCTTACCTGAGGAAGAAGTGGCAACAGAAACAGGGAGATGTTCAAACACAAGTGAAAGAGATACTGCAGCAGCTAAAGCCCAACCTGAGACAGAGATGTCAGACTGAAGGAAAACGCTTGCAGAGATGATTGCAGAGGACAAGGAGCAGTACATGAAAAGAAAAGAGGCATTAAAAAATGAGTATTGAACCAGAAGGGAGCAGCAATGAAGGAATCAATAATTTGGCTGAGTGTATCAACATAAGGAGCCTCCAGCATGTCAGAAACATCAGCGTCAGCTGCTGATTGTCAAGCAAAATTTGGCAAATAGCTGACTGTGTCAGATCAAAGCACACTGATGTCAGTGAAATAGAGAATTTCAGTGGCTTTTGGAGCAAGTGAACCGGAGTTAGTGTCAGGGCCGTGTTTGCCAGGAAAAGCCTTGCAGCAAGCTGGATGGTTAAAAACTGCAGAAGGAAAATGGGTTCCTGACCATGGCTGGGATGAGGCTTTCCCACTGCAAACACAAACGGATAACTGAAAAGGCATTAGGAAAATGTTAGTTTGGGGGACTGAATTGGGTGAGTGGAGAGAACAACAAGCAGAACCAAGTGAGCAATCAAAACAATGCCAGGTAACACAAGAAAATATACATATTTTGCAGGTTGTTGATAATGACTCATTGGTGAAGGAAAATTAATGGTTGAAAGGTTCTGCTGCGATTGGAGTGGTTATAAAGCATAGTGAAAATATATTATGGTAATACAGTATCAAGATGTGGTAATGAGAAAGTGCCTAAGCTACAGGAAAATAAACAAGTATTCTCAGAAAATAATTTGGATACTTTCTCTGTGCAGAAAACACACAGAGCAAGAAGCAGAGAAAAACAATACAGTCAGACAGGAGTCTGAAAAAAACCAGAGAAACAAGCACTCATATTCAGAGATATTCATGGGGGGGGGGTAGACTCTACTAATCCTTCAAGACAAGGGTAAAGGTTTGCAGATTTATTTAAAAACAGAACAGAGTCAGCTCCTTGGAGAAATGCTGTTCGTATATAGTACAGAGGTGGAATGGAGCCAAGACCAGACAGGATTTTTGTGGCAAGGAAGTTACTAAAAGAATTATTGAAATTCATGGCCTCCCTTAATACATGTGTCTGGTGAGGATAATTTTGGCATTAGTTTTAAAACATGTTCCGGAATGAAAGTGTTTATGTTGGGAACATACACCACTGGTTGCAATTGTGATGCAAAGTTTTAAACCCCCCAGAAGCAATTAAAGATTCAGAAATTTTTGCTACTGGAGGATAGTGCTTCAGAGTTAAATTAAAAGTAGAGAGTGCACCAGGTCGGGATGCCAGGATAAACCATAGACAGTGGAAACACAAGACATCCTACACTCACCACTACATCATAAAAGCTGCTCACAAGTAAGGTTAGTGTGCAAAATCCTTTATTGAAGGTGCTGGTACAGACAGTCACATGTTTTGATGTATTTCGGAAAGTTAATCCCTTTATCAAAAGACATGTCTGGTAAAACATTTCAATAAATAAATAAATATTATTCAAAATTGCCCATGGGCAGCCCACAGCATATCTCAAGAACACCTGATAAAAGCTGCACAGCAAAAGACTCCTGCTGGTAACTCAGGAAACACTCTTCAAGAAACAGCTGGTACTTCAAAAAACAGTTTGATTATGGCCAGTCATAGGCACAGAGGCATGATCGCCATCTGTGGCGCTGATGACCTAGGTTCAGAAATGGATCCAGGAGCCAGAGTGCTGGCCGAAGGGAGAAAGACTGAGCATCCAGTGGACTGCTCTCCTAATCCAGGGAGAGGTGGGTTGAGTGACTGATGCATGATGGACCCCTGGCAGAAGCAGGGAGTTCCACTGCAGTTGGTGCCTGCATGTTCGGGGGGATAGGGCAGACGTGGGTCATCATTGCACGTCTCCACCCCTGCGAGGTTTACAGTACACAAAAAAAAATGCTGACCCCTGCTAATGAGCTGGCTCCATTGCCATCCCCTCTGGCCACCAGAATTCAACTACCAGAGGCCCCACTTTGGGAGGTAAGCTCGAGTATGATGGGGTGGCTGCTGGGGCCTGGCGAGCCCACCTAGGGACTTGGGGATGCCAGCCCAAATAGTAGAATAAAAAAAAAACAGTTTGATTACACTTACTTCAGAAGATCAATGAGACTAATATAAACACAATGCCAGTAAAAAACAATTGTGAAAGGGAGAATTTGCAGGCTGCCAAAAAAGCAGTAACTGTCAGTCAAGAACAGGGAAGGAAACCTGAGGCACTACAAGATGGTCAAAATGAGGACATAGAAAGAACCATTAAGAATACTAGGAATGAAACATTGGCTTACAGCTCTTCAACAGTTCAAGAAAGGAAAGAGGCAGAGGAAGAAGGTCCTAAAGATATACCTTCTCCACAGGGGTGGAGTAAACCAGTCACAAGGAAAAGAAGAAGTGCCAGGCTGCTTAGAAATATACAAGAAATGAAAGATTTGGCTGTTGAAAACAGAAATGAGTCTCTCTGTGATAAGAAGAATTGGGGAGACTCAGATGTGGGGGAAGAAGACTCAGACACATCCTCTACACATGCCTCCCAGTCTGCATACATAATATGGCAGCCAGAAGAAAACAGAGGAAAAAAAGAAGAGAAAAAAAACAGCAACAAAGTAGGACAGTGAATTAATGACAGAAGCAAATAGCATATCAAAATATACCTTTACACACTCTTGGCAATGGTGCACTTTAAGTTTGCCACT
The DNA here is from genome assembly GCA_016271365.2 of Neoceratodus forsteri. Classification (NCBI taxonomy): domain Eukaryota; kingdom Metazoa; phylum Chordata; order Ceratodontiformes; family Ceratodontidae; genus Neoceratodus; species Neoceratodus forsteri. The sequence continues at coordinate 730,383,745 of CM057455.1, forward strand.
TTAAATACTTGTGGTTTGAGAAATGTACAGAAATGTCAAGCAGTATAATATTCTATGGCACAAGCTAAAGGGACTGGGTGTAGGGATCATCCTTTTGGTCTTTTGAGGAGGATATCAGATGACCTAAAGGTGGGTAAACAATGTGAGAAGTCAGTAAGGAGAGCCAGGGGGATACTGGGATGCATAGGGAGGGGCATCACAAGTAGAAAAAGGGAAGTGGTTTTCCCTCTGTACAGACAGTTGGTGAGACCCCATCTGGAATACTGTGTGCAGTTTTGGAGACCCCATCCATGCAAGGACATAGACAGGATGGAAGCAGTCCAGAGAAGGGCAACTAAAATGGTGCAGGGTCTGCATCAGAAACCATATGAAGAGAGACTGAGAGAGCTTAACATGTATACCCTTGATGGAAGGAGGGACAGGGGGGACATGATAGAAACGTTTAAGTACCTCAAGGGAATCAACAAAGTCCAGGAGGGTAGTAGCATCTTTCAGAAAAAGAGATGTGTAAGAACAAGAGGGCACAATTTAAAGTTAGAGGGGGGACGGCTCAGGAGTAATGTGAGGAAATTTTTTTTCACGGAGAAAGTGGTGGATGCATGGAACCGCCTTCCTGGAGAGGTTGTGGGGTCTAAAACGGTGGGGGAATTCAAACATGCATGGGACAGACATAAGGCAATTATAGTGGGGGGTTGCAGGAAGTATGCTGTTGGTTAACTAGAATCTGCAGCTTATCCAATAGGTAGGGAAATGGGCAGACTGGGTGGGCCAAGTGGTCCTTATCTACAGTCAAAGTCAAAGTCTATGATGGGGTGGGAATCCTTTTCAAGGGGTCAGGTTTAATTTCAAATAAATTAATAGTCTTAATTATGGGAAGAACTTTGACCTTAGATGGGATATGGCAAAAGCAGCAAAGTAGATTCATATGTGCATATGTGCCTCAGATTAAATCAGAAAGAGTTGCTTTGTTGGAAAAAAATCAGCCTTTTCTTGCAACTGCTAGTAATATTATTTTGAGTGGTGACTTTAACTGCACTTTAGACTTTGATCAAAAATATGATAGTGGAAAGGAAGTACATTATATTGTGATTCAGTTGCATTGCAGAAATGTATTATGACAGCAAGTTTGCTAGACTGCCATAAAACTAAAGGTGTTGGATTAGGGAACACTTATAAGAGGACAATTAGCAACTGGGATTGATTGTGTGTTTATTTCTAATAACATACAGTTAATATATATTAGAACAATTCCTATAGACATTTCTTATCATTTGATGGTACAAGCGGTGTTAGATAATGTGAATGGGTGTGATAAGAATAGGAGAAGATGGAGGGTTAATGTGGCAAAAATTCAAAAAGAAATCAAAAAGTTATTATTAACTTCACAATCAATAAGTTGTCTTTATGACAATTTAGGAGTGTGGTGGGAAGATACAAACAAAGAGACAAAAAGTTATTGTCAGAATTCTGAGAAAAAGAAACCAAGAGATGATTACTTCAAACATACAGACATAAGAAACCAGCTGCAGATATACTTACTACAGCGCAGCATACCAAACTGGGAAAGATTTTTCAGATCGAATTACTAATTTAAAAAATGAAATGAAGAGCTAGCAATATGATAGGGCGAGTACATTAAAGCAGAATTAAGTTATGGTAAACAAAAAATACCTTATGGAGATCCCTATATGGTATATAGGAATAGGGTAGAATTTTAAAATTTTATAAACTTACAAGATGCAGAGGGGAATATTTGTTCAAGCAAAGATTAAATAATTAAAATAGTAGAACAGTATTTGAGAACAGTTACTGAACCAGTGAAGGTAAATACAGAAGTTATAAAACCCTTTATAGGGATTGCTCAGTATCAGGTAAGAGAGACAGATGAAAATAATTTAGTTTCCCCTATTTTAGCACAAGAAGTAGAAACAGTAATCCAGTCACTAAAGACAGGTGCATCCCCTGGTTAGAATGGTATACCAAATGAGTTTTAGAAAATATTTTAAAAAAGAGATAAGTACGTTGTCAGCATCAGTATTTTATTATTTATTTTTCCACATACTGTATCATGTCAATTTCTGAAAGGCTTAATTTTTTATTTAAGTCAGGTGATAGAAGTCTAATTCAAAGCTGGAGGCCAATTTGCCCATTAAATAACAGTTTAAAGGGAAACAATGGAAAAGGCACAGCTTTACCCAGGAACTACAAAAATTCCTGATTAGTGCTTTCAGACAGTAAATTTAAAAAAAATACTCTAATTGATTTTTTAGTGATTTAAAAAGTGGCCTTTAACTTTCACTTTCTATTACTGGCAGCAACCATTTCATGAGTAGCATAGAGCTTTCTGAGCTCAATTTATGCTAATATGTCCTGCCAACCAATAGCTGAGGTCAAACAGGCATATTAGCATACAGTGAGCTCAGGAAGCTCACTGCTGCTCGTGAAATGGCTGCTGCCAGCAACAGGAAGTGGAAGTTGTGGGTAACTGTTCTAAATCAGTAAATAAAGTTGTTACTGTCTGAAAGCACCAATTGAGAGTTTCTGTAGTATCTTATGAAAGCTTTGTGTTTTCCATTGTTTCCCTTTAAGGGAAACTGCTGGATATTTGGTTAGCCCTTTTCAAACATGTTTAATTCCTCACAGGAAAATACATTTATAACCAGAGAGATATATGAACACTACAATAACTACGTATAGCACGTTTTCTTCTGTCTTTAGATCAGAGTAAGGCATTTAAAAAATTAAATCATGATTTTCTATTATAGATTTTAGTGGAGCATGGCATTTCAGCTGAGTTTGGGAGATGGCTACAGCTTTTGTATAGGAAGGCATCAGTAGAACCATTCATTTTAGGGAATGAAGGCTCTGAGATACAAGTTAAGGTTGAGGTAAGGCAGGGGTACCCATTTAGCCCTTTGTTATAATGTATGTTTGTGGTTTGGACTCTTATCAAAGAAGAATAATTAGGAATATAGACATAAAATTAATTAATTCTCCAAAACAAAACAAAGCTTTAAAAACTGTAGCCTATGAAGATGGTATATGTGTCTTTGTAAGAAATGAACAGGTAATGACAGAGTATTCAGGAATTTCTAAGGCAAAATTAAATTTAAGGAAATGTATAGGTATTCCTTTAGGAACACAACAGAATTGTCCAAAACATTTTGTGGGTATTAGGATTTTGGAAGATGCAATAAGAATATTAGGAATAAAGTTTGGTGCTGGTGACTTAGTGAAAATTAATTGGGAAGACACTTTGAAAATTTTGACCAGCAGAGTAATAGAGGGAAAGGTTGGAAATTGTCGAAACAGGAGGGTGTACAGTTTGAAATGGTTATTAGTTCCTTGTCTGTCACATGTGAGTTGGATTTATCCTTTACCATTGCATTTTGAAACCAGTTTATAAAATGTTTTTTAATGTTTTGGGAAGCATGTTAAATCCTATTGAAAGAGAAATACAGTAGCATATTTAACAAGGAAAAAGAAGTATGGGGGATATGTTGAATCCAGTTGTGTTTCTACATGCATTGCTTTGGTCAGGAACACTTAAAATTGCAATAAATTCAGGTAATTCTGTAGTAAAAGAATGGATCTGTGAGAATTTGGACGAGTTTCTATCAGCATGGAAGGATAAAGCCCTGAAATTGACAGAGTTTGCAGGCGCCTGATTTTCTGGTACCTACTTTAAAGAACTTATTCAAATTGCAACAGCAAAAAGGCCAGATTTTTACTTTAACCAGGAAGCAGCCACATGGGACAATGTTAAACACAACATGTCTACAAGAACCAGATTTAAAGTGCTGTAGACCTGAGAAATCAAGTCTAGTCATCAATCGATAAATAAAATAATTCCAGTTAGAATGTGGGACATATTACGGTTAAGTTCTTATGGAAGAATAAATGTTAGACAGGTAATAATAAACACAAAATGATTGAAGAAAGAACATGTCCTTATCCAGAATGTGGCACAGAAATAGAAACAATGGAACATTTTCTGTAAGAATGTCAGTTTATAAAGACTCTATTGCACTTTTTCAGCAACTAGATGGCATCTTCCACGGGTGGATAGACTCACATATGAGTGTCTCCTTCTAGGTGACTTCACAAATAATTTAGGGAAGTATAATATAAGCACATTGTCAATGTTTCTTGCCTGCCTTAAATTTAAATTGTGGAAGGCAAGATGCAGATTAGTGCTAGAGCAACACTGTATGACATACATTTCTATTGGAATGATATGTGAAGCAGACTATAAGGAGGAATATGACAGAGACTTACAGTAGTAGCCACAAACATGGCCAGGAATTTCCAGATATTTCTTGAAATTTCTAAAGAGTTCCCCTCTGCTGCCCCTACTGTGTAAATGGAGAAAGCAGGGCATTTCTCTAGAAATATCACAGAAATTTCAGGTAATATCTGGCCATGTCTTTTGATTGGGACTGTATTATATCATACTCATAATGACGTTCAAGAGTGGTGGAAAGATTTCTTTTTTGTCACGTATAAGGTGTAGTTAGAAACAGTAATCCCCAAGTGTTTTTAGAATAATTTACAAAGTTTTGTTGAAGCTGTCTTTAAGGTGATCATTTTTATGTTTACTTGCACGCATGTGCCAGAAACATAGTGCCACAATTCGAGTTTTCATAGGTGTGCCAACTCGCTTCCAACACCCTGCTTCTTTTTACAGGAGCGGCCCCACCACACCAATAAATGTCCAAGCTGTCTATGACAGCAGTTCAGATGCAGTGGTGTACAGCTCAAAGTAAAAGACCGCTACAATCAGCGGTGGTAACGTGTAGGCAGTTTGCATACTGCCGTCGGCAGTATGCAAACTGCCTACACATCAGCATTGGATCTGAACTGCTGTTGTAGATGCTTCATTTTTATTGCGATCCTGGTCGGCTCCAGTGCCCCCAACAAACACCCAGTGGCCACAGGGAGCCCAACCCAGCATGCTCACAAAGTTCCCCCACTTCAAGACACTGTATGGTCAATGGGGTGCCTTAACTCGCTGGCTCCACAGCCTCCCCCAAACAGACTTCCAGGTGCCATGCTGAGAGCCCATCCCAGTGTGGCAAAAGTCTGTATGGCTGACAGGGGTGCCCAATCCCCTGTTGGCTCCACTGCACCCCCCCCCAAACAGACTTCCAGGTGCCATGCTGGGAGACCACCCCAGCATGGCAAAATCCCTCATTGTCGTTGTAAAAAAAAAAAAACCTATAAGAAGAAACAGTCCCTCATTGACTCTCTTGCCACCTCCCTAAACGCGTGCCCACTGTCAGCACACCCCACCTCCACATACCCCCGCCTCACCCCCTACTTACCTCTGGAGGCCAGTGCAATGATCTTCAGTGGACCGGGAACACGTCTGCAGTCTTCAAAGCCAACCGCTAACTGAAAAAATGCCAGTAAGCTGTATAATGGCATAAAATTATTTTTTTCAACTTTGGTGCATATCTCAGACATTTTTGGGAATTTTTTCACCAAATTTTCAACATGTGTTCTTGGGATCCCACCTCATGAACTCAGTAACTGTCATTTTGTTATTCGGTCCCGAAAGGTGATTTCGCAGTCACTGCACTGAACCACCTTTTGGGACCAAGCAACAAAACAACAGTGTCACAGTTCATGAGGTAGGCCCCCAAAAACCCTATGTTGAAAATTTGGTGAAAAAAATTCCCAGAAATGACTGTTTTACAAGTGTGCATTGTGCAGTTCCTATGCATGCTCATAACTTTGAGACTTTTTAATATTTTCACTCCAGATTTTTTAACATTGCCATTTTACCACACCTCCTTATCTACAGTACAGCTGTCATTTTTCACATCCTGCCTGAAATGTGTTTTCACACATGTAACACACAAGGGTGTGGTCGGTGTGCAAAATCAATTTATTTTTTTTTTTTATTCTTTTTATCCCCTCCTGGACACCCGCTGCACTCCCCTCCTTCGGGCTGTCTCAATGCCCTCCAGACTCCCCCACTGAGTCTGCCCCTAGAGTGTCTCTTTTTTCTCAGGTGCTCCTACCTGCCTCTTTAGCACCTTACGCAGTGGGGTCTGCCCTTGTTGTGTCATCTGGGTGGCCAGAGCTGCCGTCATCCGGAGTGCCGAGGGTTGTTTTCCGTTTTCTGTCTCCCTCTCACCCCAGGGACACGGCCCGGTGGAGATAATAACTTCGCCATGCCAGTGCCGAGGCATCCTCCCCTCCCGGCTCCTGCTAGGAAGCCACCGTTGCCCCAAGAGTCAGTGCTTCCACTGGCTCTCTCTAGCGTCTGGTGTATTAAACACCCCTGGTCCCTCCCCGAAGGAGGAGAGCATCTGTTGGGATGCTCGATCCTCCTTCCCCCCTGCCGACCCCCAACGGCCCGAGTCCATTCCCGAACCCAGGTCGCCAGCGTGACGCGAGGTGTGGCGTCCAGTGCCTCAACCCTCAGCGCCACCAGGCCGGCTTGAAATCAATGTTTGAGACAGATTAAGAAAATCACAGTGACACTGTTCATGAGCAGAGGTGTTAAAATGGCTATGTTGAAAATTTTGTGACAAAAGTCCATAAAATGACTGTATTACGAGCGTGCATTGTGAAAAACTTTGATCCTATCACCAGCCACCCCTTGGACACCTCTGCATCAGCAGCCCCCCTCACTTCCGGCTGCGAATCATCTCCTGTAGGAAAGCTACAAACTACCTCTCCAAAGCCCTGCATAACTCACGCTACAGCAGTGACTCTCTTCACCTCGAAATCCTGAGACTAACACTTGATGAAACCCTGCCTCAGCTCACCAAAATACTAAACTGCTCACTGTGACTAGGTCAATTCCCATCTCTTTGGAAAAGAGATATTATAACTCCGTTCCTCAAGAGTGGGGACCCCACTTCTCCTGGTAACTACCGACCCATTTCTATCCTTCCCTCCCTCTCAAAAGCTCTCAAGAAAATTGTATCGGACCAGCTCACCAATTACCTGACCAAACACAATCTGCTCTGCCGTGAACAACATGGCTTTAGGAAGGGACACAGCACAACCACAGCCTTACTCGAATTTACATCATACATACACGAGGCACTGGGACAGGGGTCAATAGCTGGAACCATATATGTCTATCTGACCAAAGCATTCGACACCGTCAGTCACGCACTTCTTCTCCACTCTCTCCCCTCCTACCATTTCACCACTGAGGCTATCTCCTGGTTCAAAGACTATCTCACTGGCCAGATGCAACAAGTCAAAATTAACTCCACCCTCTCCTCCAAGTGACCTGTCCTAATGGGTGTCCCTCAAGGGTCTATTCTATGGCCTCTACTTTTCACTCTCTTCCTAAACTCCCTCCCTCAGTCTTGCAGTAGTAAGCTCTTGCTCTATGCAGATGACACCGTAGTTTTCTAGAAACACACCAATCCTAACTCCCTCCAAAGTGCCCTACAAGGCTTTTGTAGAGAATTAGAATCCTGGTTCACTGACTATCGTTTAATACTAAACTACAACAAAATGAAATCTATGATCTTTGCCCACTGACAAAGCCCATATACTAATGCCCCTCTAACCATCTCAAACTCACAGGGCCTCCACACTGAACTGGTCTCAAACTTTAAATACCTGGGTGTCACCTTGGACACATCCCTCACCTACCACACACACATTAAACACCACTCCTCCTCTGTTAATACCTAGATAGGGATTCTCTACAGACATAAGCACTGCCTACCCCTTCAGGCCTTACGTCTTGCTGTAACCTGCTCAGTCCTTTCATTGGTCGACTATGGTATTGTAATTTATGGCACCGCAGACCAAACAGCCCTATACTGCATTAGCCTAGTTTTCAACAAAGCTTGCCATCTGGTCACAGGCTATGATAGACTAACTCACACGTGTGAACTCTACAAGCTTGCAGACTGGCTGACTTTTGAAGGGAGACTTAAGTACCATACTTGCCTCCAAGCCCAAAAAATACTTATTAATCTTACACCCCAGGGCCTACACCCCCTCATCCAGCCAGCCACTCATAGAAGGGCCCCTAGATGCCCTACAAACACCTCCCTACTAATCCTCCACTGTAGGACCTCTTTAGGGCAAAGGTCCTTCCATTATCGTGCTCCCCTTTGCTTAATAACCTACCTCCCTCCCTCTATCTCCCTGGCCACTAGTCTTGGCCAATTCAAAAGTGGTATCAAGAGCCTCCTTCTTGACTCAGAAGCCTGTGGCTGTTACCAACATTCCTCTCAGCTGAATATACCAAATGACTAGCCTATCTCCTGACAACATCCTCACGTCCTACAATCTAGCTGCATATAAACCTCGACTCAGGGTTCTGTAAATGACCCTTCGAATCTTCAACCTGTCTCGTCTTGCTACAATGACCCAGGGTCCTATAAGATCCTAGCGGTGGTAACCAACTAATGTAAATCCACTTTCTGTGTGACCAATGTATAAAATGTTTAATGTAATACTGTGTGACCAATGTATGTATAAAATGTTTAATGTGTGTTCTTTTTCACTGACGAGGAGCCTTTGAAAAGGAGTCTATGACTCAAAGGATTGTACTGTAATTCTGATTCTCATCAAATAAATAAAATAAATAAATTTCCATGCACCATCATAAGTTCACGGATTTGTAATATTTTCAGTACAGATTTTCAACATTGACATTTTTACACATCTTCCTATGAACAGTACAGCTGTCATTTTTCACACACTGGATGAAATGTGTTTTCATACTTCCGGCGCAGAATAGCGTGGTCGCTGTGGGAAATCAGTGTTCAGAACAGATTAAGAAAATCACAGTGACACTGTTCATGAGTGGAGGTCCCAAAATGCCTATGTTGAAAGTCTGCTGTAAAAAAAAACCCAAACTAATTACATTATGGGTGTACATTGCGCAGTTTCTATGGATGCTCGTGACTTCACCAGTTTTTTTATATTTTCACTCCAGATTTTCAACAATGCCATTTTTTACACCTCCTCATGAACAGTACAGCTGTCATTTTTCACATCCTGTTCAAAATGTGTTTTCGCACCTGTGGCGCCAAATGGCACAGTTGCTGTGCAAAATCACCTTTCACCTAATGAATTGATAGTGTCACTGTTCATGCGGTAGGGTCACAAAAAGCCCATGTTCAAAACTTGGAGTAAAAATACCAAGAAACGCCCAGGGCATTAGGGTTTTCGACCATAAAGCCCTACCCTGTAGGGGCTGACAGGCATCAGGGGCGTGACTTCGGATTGTCGACAGTAATGCTTATTGCATTCCATTCCCACCCCGCAGCCAGTTACAGGCACAAGGTGCGCTTTGGACCCTTTGGACCCAGAGTTCACCATTACTATACTGCACCCATTTCAGTGTATTTCCTTATGGAATGAGGTGACTGTAAAGCCCAAACACCCCAAGGCACACCTCAACACTTGTCAGTGTCTAAAGGGCAGGATGAGGTGAAATGTCGTGACCGTCATGGGCGACGACCCAAAGGCACACTCCAATGCCTGTCCATCTCTGTAGGGTGAGGGTGGAATTGGCATCAGTTCAATACTTCAATGCCATTCCTATACTGCATCTGTCTAACTCCTGCACTTCCACTGCTAATGCCAGCAAGAAAACATTCAGCATTGACAAATGCTTGTTTTTATATCATAAGGTGTTATAATTTGGTGTGGTTTTTGTAATTTGCTGAATATGTTGTATTTAGATTTTAAATAAAGGTTCCCTACTCTTATAAAAGGTGCTCTAGGTTCTTTTATTTCCACCTGGACAGCACCAGAAATGGGTAGAAAGGACCATGGTTTAACATCTCATCTGAAGGACAGCATACCCCAACAGTACAACACCCCCTTAGTACTGCACTCCAGTGCCAGCATTTAGGTATAAGACCAATCCAAGCATGGGATTAGAACCCACAACCTTCTGACCTAAAGGCAAATGTGCTACTAACTGAGCCACACTGACACACCATTTTAGAGCATCCACACTATGTAGTAACTGTTTTTGATAATGGTTTAGTGTGTCCACACTGCTGGAGTTAAACCTGTTCTCCTTGAAACATTTTCGTATTACTTCCAACACACAAAACTGTGCCTGTCTGTCCACACTTCAGCTAGAACTGTTTTAGTTAAACCATTGCAGCTTAAACATTTTTACTTCCATCCAGACATGTGAGTGAAACCATGCTAGCTCTAGAATGTTTTTAAAAACAGTTTTCAGACTCAGCACCTAGAAGGGTTTAAAACCTTTTTGTTAAAATGTTTGAAGGAGTCTTTATAGTAGTCTGGATTCAAACAGTACTAGGTGGATTGAAAATATTTTAAGGTACTTAAAACATTTTGGCCCTGTCCACACTACGCCTCTGTAATGTTACAGAGTGCCCAAACCGTTACCGTAACAGTTTGCGTTTAAATCTGCAACGTTACAGAAGGCGTTTTCGTAACCGTTGTTGAAACCACATATGAGGTGGTTTCAACAACGTTATAAAACTTAATTCTCAGGTAATGTTACCGAGGCGTGTGGATGCATGGTAATGGTCCCTGCAGGGCCTGTAGCGCAGCGTGAGCTGCATCCTGGGCAGGTGCCGCGTAACGGTTGCCCGGCACCCCTAGTGTGGACCGGCAGTACCGGTCCCATAACTGACACCGCCGCAATGTGGACACACTGCACCGCTCCCCGGCCGTAACAGATTGCATCCGTTACTGGGCCGGAGCGGTGCAGTGTGGACAGGGCCTTTAAGATCCTCAGAATAAATACCCAGTGGTACTGTATCTTTGCCACCATAACAGACAAAATCCTCCTTTTTGCTATGATGCTCTTCGTTTTGTAAACCTCAGCCTGAGGTTCTTCCCTTATATTCATTTCTTAATCACACTGTCTAACTTACAGAACCACTTGCTTTTAATAAAGAAAGGAAAATTATTGAGAAAATGTAACTATTTTGGTGCTAGCATCATTTTCATTGAATTAATTTTCACCCAAGTGGTTAGCTTAAGCATCAGCCATCTTTCATGGTCTAATTTTAAAGTTTGTAGTAATGGTTCCAAATTAAAATCCACGTTTCCTTGTGCATTGTTAGAAACTTTGTAATCTAACTTCAAGGCCTGCTTCTTTCCACATGACTATTATATTTTGCATCATATTTTTACTTATGTGATTCACTAGATACTACTGCCATGATTACCTGTTTATGATCATATGTCATATTTATCTATTTATCCTGAGTATGAGTTGAACTCTGAAGTTATACTGAGTATACAGTAATATGCATTTATAGCTAGGTTAGTTCAGATTTCTGTTTCTGGGAAATGAAGTAAGTAATAATACCCGCCAAATTGTGAGTGGTATTGGGCAATACCGGACCGCCCAGAGGCGTAATGAGGCCGGACGCCTCAGGCAGAGGGCTTTATAGCCCTTGGAAGGTCTGGTATTGCCTATACCAGCCACCCTGGAGTGTATTATTGCACTTAGAAAATGGGCTTCTGTGTAAATTTTAATTAGGGAATAAAATAGTACAGGAAAAGTGAATAGAAAGCCTACAGAAAAAACTTGTTTTGGTAAAGTAGTCCCTCAGTTTTTTCTGCTGTTCCATCTGCTGTTGTCCTCCCCCCAGCCATTCTCTTCTACTTATTGGGGAACAAGATGCTGGAGTTGCATGCCTTGATGGTGGAAGGGGGGGGGGTGGATGTGGCTGCAGTCACAGAGACTTTGGCCACCCAGTATCATGACTGGGATATGAAGATGCCTGGGCACACCACACTTAGAAGGGATAGGACAGTGGGTAGGAGTGGAGGGGTTGCACTATTCATTAGGGATGGAATAGTGTGCAGCAGGGAGGAGGAGGGAGAGGAAAATGTAGAGGCTGTCTGGGGCACGTTACAGGATAGTAAGAGGAGGATGAAGGTAAATCTAGGGGTGGTCTACAGTCCATTCATGCAAATGGAGCACATGGACAGGGAATTGTTTGACAATCTGCAAAAAAACTGTAGTAGGGGGAGGGGTGGGAATGTGATACTAGGGAGTTTTAACATGCTGGGGGTAGGTTGGAATACCATGGCATCTTCATCTGCTAGGGAGCAAAGGGTCCTTGATGCCCTCCAGGATGAATTTCTGACTCAGCTAGTAGGGGAACCAACTAGGGAGGGAAACATCCTGGACTTGGTCCTAGCAGATGGTGATTAGGTTAAGAAACTGGGGGTGGAAGACTCTTTATCTGATAGTGACCTCTCCACGATATGTTTCACCCTGGATATGGGGAAGAAGAGGAGAGGATCCAAACAAAGACTACGGTAGTGGAGTTTAGGACGGCTAACTTTGGGGAGATGATGGATATCCTCAGGGAGCAGATAGGTAAAACCAGACCTGGGATGGGCATGGAGAGACAGTGGGAAATCTTGAAGCTGGGCATCCTGGAGGCCATGAAAACCTGTGCCAGGTCCCAAAATAAGATGGCCAGAGCTAGGAAAGCTTGCTGGTGGACAAGGTAAGTGCAGCAGGGTGTGAGGGACTAAAGAATGGCCTTTAGAAGGTACAAGTGCTCTCATAGTGAGGCAGACTGTGAGGAGTACCACAGGATATCCAGAGAGGTCAGCAGGAGGGTAAGAACTACCAAGGCTAATAAAGAGCTTAGAGTAGCAGAAGGAATCAGGGAGGAGGATACAGATACATTAAGGAGTGAAAGAAGGGTGGGTGGCAGATAAGCAAGCTGAAGAAGGAGGGGGGATGGGTAGAGGGGGTTAGAGCTTGCCAAGTGTTAAATGAGTATTTCAACTTGGTCTTTACTAGGGAAAGGGATGGGCCACTGCCTTGGGAGGGCGGGGAAGGGGCATAGGGGGAGGCACTCACAAATGGTAAGATCCAAGTAGGGAGGGTAAGGGAGACCCTCAAGTCCCTGAGGACGGATAATGCTCCAGGACCAGACGGCATCCACCCCAGGGTTCTAAAGGAACTGGTAGATGTCCTCACGGCTCCAATGACGGATTCATTCAATTCTTCCCTCCAATCAAGATGTGTTCCTCTGGACTGGAGGATGGCACTTGTTGTGCCCCTCCACAAGAGCGGACCTTGGGATGAACCGGGAAATTACTGACCGGTCAGCCTGACATCCATAGTAGGGAAAATGATGGAGGCCATCTTAAAAGAATGGATGGTGGAGTTCCTGGAGGTAAATGGTTTTCAGGATGACAACCAACATGGGTTTGTCTGGGGGAAATCGTGTCAAACCAACCTAGTCCAATTTTTCGACTTGGTGACAAGATCCCTGGATGGAGGAAAGCTTGTTGATGTTCTGAATCTGGACTTCAGCAAGGCTTTGGATTCGGCCCCGCATGAAAGGTTGATTTGGAAATTGAGAGAACTGGGAATGGGGGATAAATTGGTGGGGTGGGTGGTAAACTGGCTTAAAAATAGATAGCAGAGGGTGGTGGTAGGAGGTGAAGCCTCCTCACCCAGAGGGGTCATCAGCAAGGTCCCGCAAGGTTTGGTCTTGGGCCCTATTCTTTTCAATGTGTTCATTGCAGACATTGGGGAGGGAACTTGAAGTAGGCTGAGCCTGCTCACTGATGACTCCAAACTGGGGGCTAAGATGGACAACAAGGAGGGTAGGAAGGCACTTCAGGATGACTTGGTGAGGCTGGAAACCCGGGCACACACATGGCAGTTGGGGTTTAACGCAAGTAAGTGTAGCGTCCTGCATCTAGGTGTTAGGAACCCTGGATATAGCTATCACTTGGGGGGAGTAAGGCTGACTGTCTCTACAATGGAGAATGATCAGGGGGTGATGATTGACACCAAATGAAACAACTGGGAGCAGTGCAGGAGGACAGCTGCTAAAGCAAATAAAATGCTTGGGTGCATAGCTAAGGGGACAACGTCTAGGAGCAGGGAGGTTATACTTCCCCTGTACTGCTCACTGGTGAGGCTGCACCTGGAGTATTGTGTGCAGTTCTGGCGCCCCGCCTAAAGAAGGACATTGCACTACTGTAGCAAGTCCAGAGAAGGGCGACAAGGATGATCAGTGGTCTGGGGGGATTGTCATATGGGGACAGACTTAGAGAGCTAAACATGTACTCCCTGAAAGACAGAATGCATAGGGGGAATATGATAGAGACCTTCAAATATCTGAAGGAAGTCAACAGAGGGAAAAGAAAGGGATTGATCAAATTGAAGGGGGAAGGGAATACGAGAAGTCATAGTCTGAAACTGGCAGGGGGTGGTACAGGGGAGAGTTGAGGGAGCATTATTTCATGGAAAGGGTGGTGGCACCCTGGAATGCACTTCCTGATAATCTGATAAAAATGGATACTGTGGGAGGTTTTAAGAGGGGTTGAGACAGGCACAGGGGCATGGTACAGGTTGGGGATAAGGTGAACACCAGAGGTGCACAGGGAGAGGGTTGTGGGAGGAAAGGAGTAAATAAGGGAGGTGAAGCAGCTACTGTACTGCACCAGTGATCTGTGTCAGACAGAAGTGATAGACCGTTAGGCCTACTCTACTGGAAACTATGTGTGTATGTATATATCCCATCCCCCCTCCCCTCTTCTGCAGCACGACATGTAGAAGAAGAGATGTAGTTTGTTTTACTTTCTAGGTTCTTATACTGTCTGGGTTTTTTTTACTGGGCTGTCTTGCAGCTTGGCAGATGGTCAGACAGCAGTGATCTTGGGGGGGAGATCATGTCATCGTAACTTTGGTATTTCCATGAAGACCGCGTAAGGCAGCAGATTGGACTTCAGTGTGTATTATATGGCAGAGGGAAAATGATGGTAATTAATTTCTGTTTTTACACACACACAAAAAAACAAACATGTTTGTGGTGTTTTTCTGTGTGAGCAGTGCAGACTAGCGCTGAGCATGTGTCCTACTAGCACTACTGTTTTCTAGTTCAAAAGCCCTTTAATTAAAGTCTTCGCTTTGGGGTGGGGTGGGGGGACAAATGGTAATGAAGTTGAATGGCCGGCCGGCTGTACTGAAGTAGCAGAGGAATGGAGCGGAGCAGGGTGGGGGAAGGGGTGCCATGCACTGCTTCTGTGTCTTGAGGTGGTTCAGGATTAGGGATCTGTTTAAACATGATGGAGTTGTGCTATAAAAAACATAAAGGAAAATCTCTGGTAAATGTATTAGTGCTCACAGACTACCAGGTTTTATGGGGGGGGGGGTTAATTGTATTAAATGAAAGTGACAGTGAGTGACAGGGTGGGGGGTCTTGGCCACTCGACAGGTTGCAAGCAAAGTAAGACAAAATAAAATGGTGGCACATTGAGTTTTCTACTTGGCACCAGGATACCCGTGATGGAGTAGGTACAGTTGGTACCTGTTTTTCACAGGGCTCTAACAGTACAGATCCCTGGTGAGGCTGCACTTGGAGTACTGCCTGCATTTCTGGTGTTCTTACTTAAAAAGGGACATCAAACTACTGGAGGTGGTGCAACAAAGAGCAACAAAGATGATCCTGGGGTTCGGGAATAGACCTTACGAGGAAAGACTAGGAGAACTCAACATGTATATCCTGGAAGATAGAAGAGAGAGGGGGGACATGAGCGAGACCTTCAGTTACCTGGAGAGGATGAACAGAGTGGGCTTCAGGGGTGGGTTCACTTTCAAGTGTGGAAGAGAAACCAGAGGGCACTTCCTGAAGTTGATGGGGGACAGATTCAGGAGGGAAATGAGGAGGCACTATTTCACTGAAAGGGTGGTAGCAGGGTGGAATGCACTGCCTGAGGGACTTGTATCACTGCAGACAGTGGGGAGCTTCAAAAGGGGGTGAGACAGATTCAAGAGGAAAGTACATACCGGAGGGGGCAGGGTGGGGAGGAAGGAGATAGAGGGTGGGGGGGTGCAGCTGCAGTCTAATGGACTGATGTACTGCACACTCAAGCAGACTAGATAGACCATAAGGCCTGTATCTGCTGGCAATTTCGTATGTTTGTATAGTATGTTCATAAGTTAATGTAGCCCTGGCAGCCAGTCAGGTTTCTTACATTTTAAAGCCCATTTTCTAACTAATATTAACCAACATTGAAAGTACAAGCAATCTTTTATTGTTAATCATGAAAATTACCAAAGGAAAATGATTGTAATATTCTTGTGTGAAAGTTCATCTAGATGTCATTGTAGGCTCATACTATGGAAAATATACATATAGTATGACAATTTCGGATGGTGCCTTTACACTCCCTGTGAACATACGGACATACAAATTTGCCAGCAGAAATAGGCCACCTGGTCTATCAAGTCTGCTTGAGTGAGCAGCTAGCACCCTCACCTTGCAGCTGCTTCACCCCCTTCCCCTTCCCAATTACCCCCCTCTCACCTTGTCCCATTCCCTTTTGAAACTACCCACTGTCGTACCAGCTACTGTATCACCTTCTCCAGTAGAGCATTCCATTCTGCCATGATCCTCTCATGAAAAAGTATCTCTTCATTTAATCCTAAATATCCCCCCTCCTATCTAAGATCATGCTTTCTCATGTCCCTCTCCCTCCTCAGCCTGAGTATGCCTTCAGTGCCTGCCTTGTATATCCCCTTTTCGTACTTAAAGGTCTAAATTATATCCAACCCCCGGTCCCTTCTCTCCTCCAAGGAGTACATGTTCAGCTCTCAGCCTCTCCTCGTATGATCTGTCCTTAAATTCCTGGATCATCCTTGTTGCCCTGTGTTGTACCCCTTCCATTAATTTCACATTTTTCTTCAGATATGGGTGCCGGAATTGCACATAGTACTCCAGGTGCGGCCTGACCAGTGCCCTGTAGAGAGGCAGGATCACCTCCCTGCTCCTGGAGGAGATCCCTGTCACAATACAACCCAGCATCCTGTTGGCTTTCACTGCCACCCTCCTACACTGCTCTGTATTGTTCATCTTCCCCATTACAACCACCCCTAGATCCTTCTCCTCCTCAGTGGAACCTAGCTGCACCCCTCCCAGCTGATAACCCCTCCCTGGGTTCTTTGCATCAAAGTGCAGGACTTTGCACTTTTTTGCATTGAACCTCAACTGCCACACTTCTGACCACTCCACCAGTTTGGTCAGGTCATCCTGCAGCCCCTGCCAACCTGCTATATCGTCCATCACTATCCCCAATTTGGTATCGTCAGCACATAGGCTGATCTTATTCCTGGTGCTATACGAGATGTTCGCTATGAATATTCCAAACAGCACTGGCCCCAGTATCGATCCCTGTGGCACCCCGCTTGTCACAGCCCTTGGAGATGAGAGTCCCCCACCACCACTACCCTCTGCTGTCTTCCCTGCAGCCAATTCTCAATACGTTTAACCATCTTAGTCTCCACCCCT
The DNA here is from genome assembly GCA_016271365.2 of Neoceratodus forsteri. Lineage (NCBI taxonomy): Eukaryota > Metazoa > Chordata > Ceratodontiformes > Ceratodontidae > Neoceratodus > Neoceratodus forsteri. The sequence continues at coordinate 730,401,006 of CM057455.1, forward strand.
GCGTACAGTATCTAAACTTCCCTCCCAACTTCCCATGCAGCACCAAATCAAAGGCCTTACTGAAGTCCAAGTATATGACATCCATCGTATGACCCTTGTCCAATTCACTCATGACCCAGTCATAATACTTAACTAGGTTTGTCTGGCAGGATTTTCTGGTGACAAACCCATGCTGGTGACTGTTCTGGAGCCCATTGTCTTCCATAAAGGTCACTAGCCTTTCCTTAAGTATTGTCTCCATCTGCTTCCCCACGATGGAAGTTAAGATTACTGGCCTTTAATTACCTGCCTCATCCTTTGGTCCACTTTTATAGCTGGGTACCACGTGGGCCATCCTCCAGTCATGCGGTATGCACCCTGTGTCCAGGAAGGTATTGAATAGTTCTGCCAGCAGTTCAGCCAGGATCTCGGCCATTTCCCTCAACATCCTGGGATGTATGCCATCCAGTCCTGGTGCTTAATCCACCCTCAGAGCCCTTAACCCCTCCAATACCCTACCCTCAGTGATCACCCCGTCCATTACCCCGGCTCACCCCCTGCCCATGCCCTGCAGTAGCTGGTCTCCTTTCTACCTCGTGAATACAGAACAGATATACTCATTCAGTGCTTCTCCCTGATCCACCCCTTTCTCTGCCCACCCCCCATCCTACCTGATCCTCACTATCTGGTCCTTGCAGCTCTTTCTGTCCCGTATGTATCTGAAGATGTCCTTTTCCCCATCACTGAAGCCCTGCACCAGCCTCAGTTCCCTGGATTTCTTGTATTTCTTGAACGCTGCTTTTTTAGCCCTCACCATTTCAAAGATCCCTCTACTTAACCAGATACGTTTTTTAGCCCTTTCCTTTTTGTTCTGCAATCTGGTACATGCCTCAGTAGCCTCCAATACCCCCAATTTGATTTTTTCTCATTTCTGATTTGCATTCCAGTGTGGCTGTATTCCTTCAAGATGCCACCTTAATATTTCACCCTGTCTGAAATCCACCACCCTAGTCCCTATACCTGCTGCTTCTCTGCTCACACTAAGTGTGAACCACACCGAGTGGTATCACTCCCAGCCAGCAGGTCCTTCACCCCCACCTCCCTTACAGCCTCCCCATTGGCCAGAACTGGATCCAGTGTATTCCCCAACCTAGTCGGCTCAGTGACCGTCTGTACCAGGAAGCAGTCCTGGATGGCATCCAGGAGTATTTGCTCCCTAGCACTCGAGGTGGCTGGGGTACCCCAATCCACTTCTGGTAGATTGAAGTCCCCCACCATCACTTATACAACATTTATATGAACACTGGCTTTGTATGCTGATTTTTACCATTATTTATGTATGTTTAAATTTTGTTGAGCTTTATTTGCTATTGTATGAAAAGACATTGTGTCGATCAAACTTGAAACATAAACTCTATATTATGCATCAGCATTGTTTTTTAACAGTGTGGAAAGTCCAGGTGCATGGCTTTAGTTTTTCCCCAGTTTATTACTAATCCAGAGATGATGTCAGACTCCAACTGTACTTGTAATGGTTCCATGTACTAATGATAATATAGCCATACAGTAGGTACCATGATACACAGTGCAGGGGACCAAGATGCAGGCAGCTGTATGGCAATCTGGGCAGGGTTTATTTTATTTATTTATTTGCTTTTGGTAACCAGGTAAGTGCATTAGGCAAGAGGCCTGCCTATTTTCAAATTTAGGGAGTAGGCATACCACAAATGGGCCAGCAAAGCATAGCATTTAGGATACCCTTTGCACACTGTCAGTGGAAGTGGTGGAGGCAAAAACAGTAGGGGGATTCAAGCATGCATGGACTAGACATAAGGGAATACTATTGAATATGTGGGGAGGAGAGAGGATTGCCGGAGACCAGTTAGGATCTGTAGTGGTAGACTAGGCAAGGACCATCAGGCAGACTAAGTGGGCCAAGATGTCCTTTTCTGCTGACAAATTCTGTTTCTGTTCTATTCCAGTCCAGTCTTGGGAGGGGGGTTGTTACACTCACCAAAGTGCTTTTGTAATTCCCCCTGATAAATCTATGAAGGACTTGCCTGTACTCTGCAGCATTAGACTCCACCCTCCTCCAAGCAACAGAGGGCTGGCATGATGTCAATGTCTGCAGGGCACATTTAGGGCATTAACTACTTCAGGACTGCTGTCCCCGGGAAATGGCTATCCATATGCAGACTGTTATATCCCAAAATCCTCTGTTCCCATGGATCAAGGGCTCCACTGTGGTTCCCATGGAGCAGGCACTCCACTGTCAGCTCCACGAAGCCTCTGACCGGGCATTCAACTCCATGCCTTACAGCCACTGCTGGAGAAGCCAGCCGGCTGTGCCCCTTTCAACAGCCCACCTAGGAGCCCTCAAAAATGGCTCCATGAAGCCCCTGACTGGGCATTCAACTCCACGCCTTATGGCCGCGGCTGGAGAAGCCAGCCGGCCACGTGCCTTTCAACAGCCTACCTAGGAGCCCTCGAAAATGGCTCCACAAAGCCCCTGACCAGGCGTTCAACTCCACGCTTTATGGCCGTGGCTGGAGAAGCTAGCCAGCCTTGCACCTTTCAACAGCCTACCTAAGAGCCCTCGAAAACGGCTCCACAATGCCCCTGACCTGGCGTTCAACTCCACGCCTTACGGCCACGGCTAGAGAAGCCAGCCAGCTGTGCGCCTTTCAACAGCCTGCCTAGGAGCCCTTGAAAATAGGTAAGCCTGCTCTCAGCATCCGAAACTAGCGTTGGAGCCTTGATTGGATAATTACACTAGGAATCACCTCCCATTGGCTGCTGCTTTTATGGCTTTGGCTGTGATTGGCCACACTGGGAACTTCGCTCCTAAGGCCTTTTGGACTTGTTTCTTGCTCGCTCCCTAGTCAGTTTGCTGTGAATTTTAGTCTATAATTGCTTTAGCCAGAGAGTATGCTGCTTAATGTACCATTGCTGTATTTTATTGCTAAACATTATTTTAAGTGCCTCCCTTAGCTGCTTAATGTATCATTGCTGAATTTTACTGCCAAACATTATTATAAGTGCCTTCTCTTAGCCGCCTCTCTGCACTTTCCTAGCCATACTCTTTTTTGGTTGCTCGCCCGCTGTCTCTCCTTTCTCTGCCTCTCACGCTCTCGCTCTCCCTCTATTTCCCCCTACACTGAAACCTAAATTCTACTCAGCATAATTCTGGGCAAGCTGCGCCATTGCTAATTGCACATCCGTTAATCTCTGCTCACACCCTGCCCTGTTCTGTCTGCCTCTTTCTCTGCAAATTCGCACCCCCGACCCCCGATCTAACCTTTTGTGCTTCCCTAAAGTCCTTTGTCCCTATTGCCCATAACTAAATTCTCTTCTCCGCTTCTTTTCTACTCCATGAAGCCCCTGAGCGGGCGTTCAACTTCACGCCTTATGGCTGCGGCTGGAGAAGCCCGCTGGCCGTGCGCCTTTCAACAGCCCACCAAGGAGCCCTCAAAAACAGGTACGCCTGCTCTCAGCCTCCGATACTAACGTTGAAGCCCCAATTGGATAATTACACTAGGAATAACCTCCCATTGGCTGCTGCTTTTACGGCTTTGGTTGTGATTGGCCACACTGGGAACTTCGCTCCTAAGGCCTTTTGGACTTGTTTCTTGCTTGCTCCCTAATCGGTTTGCTGTGAATTTTCTTCCCACACCACCCGCCCCTACCCCGGCCTCTATTAAATGTTCTTCCTATGACTGCTGGGCCTGCCCTCTAATTGACCATTGGACCAAGTGTCACTTGCCACACCCTTCTTCCAGCCTGCCAGTAGATATCCCTGCTTTTCTCTAGAAGAGACACTTTTAGCCCTGATAACCTCATGCAGGACGTTTGTACCAGGAGAGAACTCCCCTCTAAAAATGCCACTTGTGGCTCCTCTTCTGTATAGTTGCCTCATACTCTTTTCTTTCACCCCCTTTAATTTCCCAGTTATCAATTCACAACAGGGCCAAAACTTCCCTTCTAGTGACCTACATGGATTGCCCTCTCCTAATAAGCCATGGCAATACATTGCTGGGATTACTTCCTCATGGTCGCGCCCTTCTTCACACCAGGCTTTGACCAAAGTATATGCGTGTACACCACTGAACCTGTCAGCCACAACCATCATCTACGCTGAATCTCTATCAAACTACGTTAATGCCCATAACATAGCCACCACCAAACTGACATACACCAGACAGTGCAACAAGTGTCTTCTCAGCAGACTAAGACACTACCTCAAGAAATGAATACCACTTCTCCTGCTTTGTTCTGGAAACATTGAACTAAACCCAGGCCCACCTGCCTTACTGGACTTCCCTGCGGACCTCTCAAATTACAAAGGCATCAGCTTTCTCCACATTAATGTCTGCAGCTTACTGAAGAAGCTCGATAACATACAGACCTGGGCCCTGCATGTATCTCCTGATTTTTTTATGATAACAGAATCCTGGCTTTCGCCCTCGACCCCTGACAATTCCATCAACATAGTAGGTTACAATATCTACCATTGCGGCAGACTGACTAGAGGAGGAGGAGGGGTTGTAATTTATGTTAAGAGCAAATTCACTGTCTCAGTCATAGATTATACTTCAAAGTCTAAGGAATTTGAATACCTGACACTAAAATTATCCATTTCCACTGAAAATACACCCCTTATTGCAGCTTGCTATCGACCGCCTTCTAGTGGCATGGCCATCTTGCTGCATCTTCAAAGCCTAATTGATTTAATTAATACTGAGTGTATACTAATAGGGGATCTCAACCTAAACTGGAATGATGATAGCTCCAAGAAGCTAAAGGATCTCTGCGATGCGAATGGTCTGTCCCAAATAACACCCGTACCCACCAGACCCAACAGAAAGTACCCTGAGCATAGCTCCCTCCTGGACCTTAGGTTAGTAAACAAGCCTCATAACATCTTGCATACCGGAGTGTTCTTCAATGACATAAGTGATCACTGCACGATAGCCTGCATTAGACACTCTCCCAAAATAAAACTGGCCTCCAAATTCATACTGAAAAGATGCCTGAAAAAATATTGCCGGAACGCCTTCCTGAAAGACCTAAGTAACATCAGATGGCAGGACTTCTATCTAGCCCCGTCATTTAGCGAGGCATTTAATATTTTTCAAAGCCTCCTAATGGGGCTAATCGACAAACATGCCCCCCTTAGGCGGATTAGGTCAAAAAAAGATCTCCTAGCTGGTTCTCTTCCAACCTGAAGAAAGCACTCAATGAAAGAGACTATTGGTGGAAAAGAGCCCGGAAATCACACTTGGAGGCAGACTGGCTAGCATTTTGCATCTCCAGAAATGCCTGCACCCCCCTATCAAGAGTGCTTCTGTTAATTGGATTAGGCACTTCCCCCTCCTCTTTTGTGAATACTGAGCAGAAATATTCGTTCAGTATCCCTGCTTTTTCACTGTCCCCCTCTGCCCACCCACCATCCACCATACAGTTACGTTTAAACAAGTAGAGGACCTCCTTTTGTCACTGGACACTAAAAAAAGTGCCGGTGCAGATAATATTGAACCCTTCTTCCTAAAGCTTGGCTATTACTACTTGACCGCCCCTATCACCCACTTATTTAACACCTCTCTGAAACAGGGTGAACTGCCGGTGTCATGGAAAACTGCCTACATCTTACCTCTATTCAAGTCAGAGGACCCATGTGACCTGAACAATTATCGGCCCATTTCTATACTATCCACCCTTTCAAAAGTCCTGGAAAAAATTGTCAACACCCAAATTAGAGAACACTTGGATTTGCACAAACTTCTAACCCTGCCCAGTCCGGGTTCAGGGCCAAACTTAGTACAATATCTGCCCTTGCAAAAGTAACTACTGATTGGCAAATCACCCTGGACTCTAAGAAACATGTATTTTCTCTATTTCTCTATCTCAATAAGGCCTTTGACACCGTGGATCGCAACATCTTGCTTACCTCATTGAGCAATATTGGTTTCGATAACTCTGCCACTAACTGGTTCACCAGCTACCTCACCAATAGATTACAAGTTAAATCTGCAGGTGACCTGTCTCCACAAAAATCTCTACTGCGAGGAGTCCCTCAAGGCTTCAAACTGGGCCATATCCTATTTGCAATCTACATCAATAACCTGGACTCTCATCTGTACGCAGCTAATGTGCACCTATTTGCTGATGATACAGTACTCTACACTTCAAATTCTTCACTATACACGGCATATGAGGACTTACAATGAGACTTTATACTCTTCAGCATAGCCTTATCAAACACAAACTTCTACTCAATGCCAAAAAGACTAAAGCCATGATTCTCTCACCAAAGGCAATCCCCAGACCTACACATATCCCAATGATACTAACGCTTCTGGGTGAACCCCTTGAAATAGTTGATACCTTCAAATATCTAGGGTTCTGGCTGGGCAACAAACTTAACTTTCTGTGCCATTTAAATGAAGTTTCAAAAAAGCTATGACAACGGCTAGGCTTATTGTACCATATTACGCACCTGTTTACCGTAGAAGCTAGAAAGAGACTAGAACAATCCACTTTCCTACCCATACTTGATTATGCCGACTTCCTCTACAATCACTGCCCCTTATCAGCACTAAATAAACTTGACACTCTGTACCACCGAGCCCTAAGATTCATCTTTAACCTGCCTTTTGGCACCCACCACTGCCTTCTGTACCAAAAGTCGGGATGGTCTTCACTCTCAACAAGGAGAAAAATAAATGCTCTCGTTTGGCTCTTTAGAGCACTTTCTGACAAACTTCCCGCATACATCTCAAGATTTTTCAAGCATGCCAATGGTTTCTATGGCCTTAGATGTTACGCTACACTTTGTTTCCAGATACCTAGAATGAAAACTACCTACGGTATGTCCGCAATCAATTTTTCACTCCCATCCTTATGGAACACTATGCAAAGCTCACTTAAGCTCTCCTCATTACCAAGTCTATTCACTTTCAAAGCTCTGATATCCGAATAGCTGACGGAAACCTGCAGCTGTATTAGGCAACCTTGAGGCCTCAGCCTCTGGCTCCTCCATGATGCTAACCTAATAGAATGCCACCCAACTCACATCCCTTTCTCGGGATACCCAGCACTTCTAGCTTTTCTCCGACTACCTGACATCCACTCCCCTCCTCCCTAGCACACTAATGTTCCTTCTACCTTTCCAATATATCCTCATGAAGGCACTAGTCTCCGTATAGTAGTACTATCCTGGTTTACCATCTCCTCTGTCCTATAAGATACTGTATATTACGAATTTTACCTGTGAGACTCTATGTTATACTTACGTTTGTCTGTATCGACCTTTACCTGTATTATGTTGTTGCTTCCAATTCCTTGCATCTGTGTCTATGTATTGCATTGTTTTTTTGTCCAGGACCACTTTGAAAATGAGCTTGCTCAATGGTGTTGATGCCTGCTTAAATAAAGTTTGATTGATTGATTGATTGTAGGACTGATTGCAGCTTACAGCAGTTGGAAGCCAACAATCTGGCCAAGGTCTCGTCTGCCAGGTGGCCCCTGCCCTGATGAGGGGCTGTACATCCATGCATTGGGCCAGCTGGGGACAGTGAATCCTAGCCATGTGCATCCATTTGGCACTTGGTCATAGTGTGCAGCTTGGTATGTGCTGTTTTGGCCACATTCCTGGCCTGTCTGTATAGAGAGCCCAATATTTGTAAATGAAGTGATTAGCTGACAGAGTTACAAAAAATTGTCTGCATGTGCAAATATTTACAAGCAGTGACCTTCATTTTTCATATAAACATAGAAACATCAACTTTGACATCAGATAAGGACCGCTTGGCCCACCTAGTCTGCCCATTTTCCTACCTACAGGATAAGCTGCAGACCCTAGTTAACCAACAGCCTATTTCTTCCTACCCCCCCACAAGAAATGCCTTATGTCTGTCCCATGCATTCTTGAATTCTCCCACAGTTTTAGACTCGACTACCTCTTCAGGAAGGCTGTTCCATGCGTCCACCACCCTCTCTGAAAAAACACTTCCTCACGTTGCCCCTGAGCCTTCCCCCTCTATCTTCAAATTGTGTTCCCTTGTTCTTGCACATTTCTTTTTCTGAAAGATGCTACCTTCTTGGACTTTGTTGATTCCACTGAGGTACTTAAAAGTTTCTAACATGTCCCCCCCCCCCTTTCTTCAAGGGTATACATATTAAGCTCCTTTAGTCTCTCCTCATATGTCTTCTCTTGCAGACCCTGCACCATTTTAGTTGCCCTCCTCTGGACTGCCTCCATCCTGTCTATGTCCTTGCAGAGATGGGGTGTCCAGAACTGGATGCAGTACTCCAGATGGCGTCTCATCAACTGTCTGTACAGAGGGATAACAACTTCCGTTTTTCTGCTGGTGATGCCTCTCCCTATACATCCCAGTATCCCCCAGCCCTCCTTAAGGTCATCTGATATTATTACCCCCAGGTCCCTTTCCGTTTTTATTGTTGTTACTACCTCCCCCCATTGTGTAATCTTCCCCTTGGTTTTTGTTTCCCAGGTGCATTATTTTGCACTTCTTTGCACCGAATCCAAGCTGCCATACTTCTGACCATTCCTCCAACCTTGCCAAGTCCCTCTCATCCTTTCCATGCCTCCTTGTGTATCAACCCTGTTGCAAATCTGTATGTCATCTGCAAAGAGGCATACTTTTCTTCCAGTCCCTCTGCAATGTCACTTATAAAGACATTAAAAAGGACTGGACCCAGTACTGAACCCTGCAGTACCCCACTAGTAAGCCCTCTTTCTTCAGAGTGCACTCCATTTACAATTACCTTCTGTGTTCTGTTGTCCAGCCAATGTTTTATCCAGGCTACCACCCTGGGACCCACTCCCAGGCTAGTTAATTTGATTATTAATCTTTTGTGTGGGACTGTGTCAAATGTCTTGCTAAAGTCTAGGTAGGCCATGTCCACGGCCCCTCCCTGGTCTACTACTTTGGTCACCCAGTCAAAGAAATCAATTAGATTCATCTGACATGACCTTCCCACTGTGAACCCATGCTGCCTTGGGTCCTGTGCCCCACTGGCCTCTAGTTACTCAACAATTCTTTCCTTCACAAGTGATTCATCACTTTCCCTACCACAGAGGTCAAACTGACAGGTCTGTAGTTTCCTGCCTCTGTCTTGCTCCCACTTTTGTGAAGGGAATCACGTCCACCTTCCTCCAGTCCTCAGGTACCAGACCATCCTCCCATGATTTGTTAAAAAGGGTATTCAGTGGTGTGACTAGTTCTCCCCTTAATTCTTTTAGAATTCTGGGGTGAATTCCATCAGGCCCCATTGCTTTGTCTGCCTTCAGCTTTAGGAGTTCTTTCAGAACCCTTTCTTCTGTGAAAGGACTGGGATCAACCCCCCTATCCAGAGTGCTTCTGTTAACTGGATTAGGCACCTCTCCCTCCTCCTCTTTTGTGAATACTCAGCAGAAGAATTAATTCAGTGTCCCTGCTTTTTCGCTGTCTCTCTCTGCCCACCCATCATCCATTCTGTTCAGCCTTACTATCCCTCCCTTTGTCTTTCTACACTCCCTGATGTAACTATAAAAGGTTGTATCCCCTTCTTAACTGAGTTGGCTATCTTTTCCTAAGTTCGGGCCTTTGCTATTCTGACTTCCCTTCCTGCTTCCTTCTGCCTTAACTGGTACAGGTCTCTGTCCTGCTCCTTCTGTGTTTCTTATACTTCCTAAATGCTATCTTTTTCTCCCTAACCTTTCCCGCCACCTCTTTTGAGAACCATAGTGGCTTTTTCTTTCATTTTGATTTGTTTATTTACTTCACATAAAAGCTTGTTGCCTCTGTGATGGCAGTTCTGGAGTTTCCCCATTGTTGCTCCACCCCTCCTTCTAGCCTGTTTGCTAGTGCTTTTCTAAGGCACTTTCTCATCTTGCCAAAGTCAGCCCTCCCGAAGTCCAGTACCCTCACTTTTGTATAGCCTGACTGGTAGCACCCATATAGAGTGCTGATTATTGAGCGCTGCACTTTTGAGCGACTCAATAATAGCACTCTACAAGACAGCGAGTGGTGCAATACGGCTCTATATCCTGTAAAGTGCACTATTGCAGGATATAGTATCCTTTGAGGCCAATTCTCACTGAGCTGCTTGCATAGCGTAGTGGTGTACACCACTGCTTGCAATGCAAGCAGCCCGGGTTCGGGTCTGGCTAGAGGTAGAATAATTATTTTTCTTTTAAATCCGATAACTTGCCCCGGGGTCCACACCCCCCTCGCAGTTGATTATTTAAGTTTGGGGGATGCGGGGGACTTGCCCCCCACAAGGGGTTAAGCATTGTAGTGACCATCGCTATTTGTGATGGTCGGTACAATATCCATTGCCCTTTTGAGCACGGGCTCAAGTTTGTTCACTCTATGTGATAGGCGGTCTTTTAGACTCGCCTTTATCACATAAAACTGACTTGACTCTGTAGCTGAGTTTATCGTGAACCACACTGTTTGGTGGTCACTTGTTCTCAGATGGCTACCAACGTCTAGATCTGAGATCCTCTCACTGTCTCCATTTGAGAGTATGAGGTCTAAGATTGCTCCCTCATGAGTGGGTTCCAAAACTAGCTGTCTGAGGCATGCCACCTGTAGGGCATCAAGAATGGCACTGCTTTTGGATGTGGCTGCAGCAGAGGTGCTCCAGTTAACATCTGGCTTATTCAGGTCCCCCATCAGCAGTATCTCCCCTTTCTCTGCCATCCTAAGGATGCCTTCTATCATATCCTTGTCCATTCCCTCCCCCTGACATGGGGGTCTGTATACAACCCCTGTGCAGATTGTGGTACCATTTCCAGTCTGTAAGGTGACCCACAGTGTCTCCCCTCCTCCCTGTTTACTCTTTTGTTCCATTGCTTTTATTCCTTACTTACATAGAGAGCTACTCCTCCCCCTCTTCTCCCCTCCCTGTCTCTCCTTTAGGTCGTGGACCCTGGTATATTAACATCCCAGTCATGGTTCTCTGTGTACCATGTTTCTGTGACTGCTACAATATCCAGGCATCCCTATTCCATCAAGGCCACCAGTTCAGGGAGTTTGTTGCCCAGACTATGGGCACTGGTACTCATTACCCTCCATTTCTTTCTTTTGTCATGTAAGATTTTATTGGGTTTTCAGTGATAACAGACCACATAAATGGTACACAAATACCAGTCATAACACTAATTCCATGTGCAAACATACAGAGGCAAGTCGACTTATTAAACAACCGACTATAGAAAGTTTAAGCTTAACTTAATAGAGGAGTATTCTGGTCTAGTACAAATAATAGTCTCAAATAAACTTTTAAAAGGCTCATGTTGTATATACTAACTATCCTTATTGAGCATCATGCATCCTCTTAAATCAGTTAGGATAATACTCAGCTGATCAGGTCAATACAATTCGACCAGCACCTTACCTATTAAAGTTGTTGTCAGGTTCACCCAGATGACATATACCAAAAAGTCTAGTTTTAGGTATTTTAAGTATCCAGAGTGCCAAGAGGCCAGAATGGAGGAGGGAAAAAGAGTAAGAAGCATAGCAAAGGGTGGTGGGGAACAATCAAGGGCCAGAGAAGTACTGTCATTTTAGCAATGTATTGTCATTTTAGCAAGCTGGATCCTGAGCCAGGCTAATGGGGGGATTTTGTAATGGAGGAGGTGCAACCATACAAATGTGAGAGTGCAGATAAGCCTCCCATCTCTGATAGTAGTTAGGGAGCTTACCTTTAGCTACTGCCGTAAGTCTCTCAAAACAGCCAGGAGGGCCATGGCTGCCCACCACTGTGAAAGTACAGGGGATTCAGGTTGTCTCCGCCTCACTAAGATGGCCTTTTTTGCCTCCATGACTGCCACTAGGATCCAAGCTTTGCTAGAGGGAAGGAGTGGATTTAATGTCGAGGTGTCGCCCAACAAGAGAGGGTAGTGTTGAAGGGAGAGTGACTTGCCTACATCGTGGAACAATCATCCAGAACCTGCATCCAAAAGTTCCATAGTGTTGGGCAAGTTCACAGAATATGGAATAGATGGGTGGGGGAAGATTGACACCTCCAACAATGGTCATGTGGCATGATCTTGAGGCCATGGAGAACTGTGGGGGTCCTGTACCACCTGAGGAGAATTTTAAGTTGCATTAACTGGCTCTTTGAATCCTCATATGCTGTATGGGCCACTCTGAGGCATTCCGACCACTGCTGTGGGGGTAAAGGGTGGGGGAGATCTCGCTCCCATGCTGCTCTGCTAGTTAAGGTGGCATCGGGCTAGGAGTCTCTAATAATTTTGTAAAGGGCACCTACAAGGCCCCCGCCTTTTCTGGGTTGGTGGAGATCTCTCAGGCAACTCCATGTAGATTGGGATGGCAGAGTCTTGAGGAGGGAGGTTATAGCACTCCTTAGCTGAAGAAATTTCCAAAAATCTATTGATAACAGCCCATATCTGTCTCGAATCTGTTCAAAGGACATTAATGTTTGGGTGTTTGGGAGGAGGAGCTCTCCTACCATTTGAATGCCTTTGGAAGCCCATGAGGTCCATTTAAGCGGCTTGTCATCTACCATAATAAGTGGATTCTTCCATAGGGAAGCATAGTGGAGAGGGGGAAGATATTCTGATTTCGGAACCCCAGTTATTGCCATTGCCCTACGCCAAGATCTGCATGTTTCAGTCATAAGAGGTGTGAGCCGATGTCCAGCGGGCGTTCTGCTAGATAGCAGAGAGAAAAGAGGGGCATTAATCAAGAGAGCAGCTTCTAATACTACCCATTGGGGGGGTAGGGTGAGGAGCAAACCAGGCCATAGCCTGGGCCATACTAAAGGCAAGATGGTAACCCATGAACCAGGGGAGCCCAAGTCCTCCTCTGGTCCAATGGGCTCGCAGTTTCATCCGTCCCCATCTGGGAACTTTACCTTCCCATAGGAAAAGTGAGACCATCTTGTCTAAGGCCTGGAATGGCTTTTGAGAAAGAGGGATTGGAAGGTTGTTGAGCAGATATGAGACTTTGGAGAAAATGAACATTCTAATAGCTTCCACCTTACCCTTCAAAGTTAAGTGCAGCTTACTCCAGTGCTGAGTTTCGTCCGTTAGGGATGCTAGGAGTGGTGAGAAATTAGCAGATTCTAGATCTTTCCAGGATGCCGTAATAGTTATGCCTAAGTATGGGAATCCCTGTGGGGCCCAAGCGATGTCTGTACCAGTGAGACATTGTCTACTGCAATACACATTTAGGGGAGAAAGAGCAGTTTTCTTTTGATTCACTGTTAACCCCAAGAGCCAGACGAATTCCTGCAGGATTGACAAAACTGTAGGGAGGGAGGAGTGGGGATTGGAAAGGGTGAGCAGCATGTCGTCTGCATATGCATTGACTAGGTAGGATGATTCCCTCACGGGGATACCGGTGATACTAGGGGTGTTTATGAACTTCCTGATCAGGGGTTCCAGAGCTATGAGGAAGTGAAGAGGAGAGAGGAGGCAACCCTGTCTGGTGCTTCTTCATAAGGGGAAGGGAAGTATCCTTGTTAGTGAGAATTCTGGCCGTGGGTAAGTAATACAGGGTGGATGCACAGGAGCAAAAGTAAGGCCTAAACTCATACAGTCTGAGGACCTTATGGAGATGCACTCATTCCAGGGAGTCAAACACCTTAGCAAAATCAATTGCTAAGGTGGCCATAGGGGTTTTGGATTGCAGTGCTAACCACTTAAGGTCTAGAACTAGTTGCAAGTTATCTACACTAGATTTCCCCTTTGAGAACCCAGTTTGTGATGGGTGAATCAGATTAGACAGAACGAGGGACAACGTGGTTGCTAGAACTTTAGCCAGTATTTTGGTGTCTACGGGGAGAAGCGAGATGGGCCTGTAGTTCACACACAGCAAGCTGTCTGAGGATTTTTTAGGGATTAAGGTGATAAGGGCCTCACACATGGTAGGGGGGAGCATTGTATCTTTCTTAGCTTCTTGGAGGGCATGTAGGAAGGGAGTGATAATATCTTCTTGTAATAGTTGGTATAGCTCTACTGACATCCCATCTGGCCCAGGGGCCTTCCCTTTCACCATTTGGAATCGGGCCAGGTGGAGTTCAGCAAAGGTGATTGGGGCATTCAGGTCACGCCTCTGCTCTTCAGAGAGCTGAGGGAGTTGCGCTCCTTGGCAAAATGTATTCAGTTGCTGGGAGAGCACGTCCTCTGACAGAGTGTTCTGGGACTGATAGAGCTACTGATAGGAATTCTGCATGGTGTCATTAATGGCCTTGGGCACTACTACTGCATTTCCCTGCTTATTCTTAAGGGGAAGAATTCTGGAGGAGGCCTGTTGTTTCCGCAGGTAGTAGGCTAATAGTTTCCCTCCCTTGTCCCCGCCTTCCCAGGATCTATGTTTGGCTCGAAGCAGTTGCCACTCTGCTTTTCTGTTCAACAACACATTAATCCTGTATTTTAGGCCTGTGATGTTAGCCAGAAGAGGAGAGTTGAGCGGGTTTCTGGGGGAGATTTTGAATTGTTGTTCCAAGCGGGTAAGTTCAACCTGCAAGTCTTGTATTTGTTTTGCTCTCTCCTTATTTTTAGCTGCTGAGAAGGAAATAATTCTCCCTCTTATAACAGCCTTGAACGCTTCACAAACTGTGGTCACTCGAGTTTCCCCTAGGGTGTTAATGGAAAAATAGGAATGGGCCTCGTTTTTTATATAATCTCAAAATGTTGCATCCTGCAGCAACAACGGGTTGCATCTCCATCTCGGGGAAGGCGGGCTTTGCCCTGGTGGGGAAAATGTGATTGTAACAGGAGCAGAGTCTGATATAACTATGTTGCCAATGGTCGGGTCCCCTACCTCAGGCATAGCTACATGGTTAGCCAGCCAAAAGTCGAGCCTACTGTGATTCCCATGGACGCTGGAGTAGAAAGTGTAGTCTCGCCCTTTCGGATGGTGAATTCTTCAGGGATCCCCCAATGCCCAATCTGACATCAGAGTGTTTAGTGTCACTAGGACTTTGGGATGGGATTGAGGCGTGGGAAGGGATTTGTCTATGAATATATCCTGCACCAAATTATGGACCCCCCCCAACAATATTGGGATATCTAGCTCTTCGCTGGAAAGTTCTGTAAACACTTGGTTCAGTTCAGAATAGATGTTTCCTGAATCGGTATTATGGCCATAAACATTGGCTACTATGACCTTTCCACCTGGGTAGGAGAGTTTAGCCACCAGCCACCTCCCTTGTGAATCTTGGTGTTGAGCTTCAACAACCCAGGGGCCTGTCTTCCATAGGAGGATAGCCACACCCCTGGATTTCATGGGAGCACAACTGTCCAGTACTGTCCCCACCCACAACTTCTTTAACCAATGCACCATACGGCTGGTGAGGTGCTTCTCCTGGAGCAGGGCAATATCAGCCCTCATGGAGTTCAGAAATTGCAGAACCTTAGTACATTTTGCCGGATGGTTCAACCCCCAAACATTCCAGAAGATGCATCCCAAATTCCCTGGCGTGGCTGAAGATGATGCCATTGTTGTTCACCACCAGGTGCTTTAGTAAAGATGAAGATGGTACTCACCCAACAGGCAGCAGTGGAAAGGGCAGAAGAAAGGAGGAAGGGGTGCCCAGCAACAGGCTTGTGCTAACAGGTGTGCAGCTGATGAACCACAAAGAAAGGGTGCTGAGAAAGGGTTGAGAATAGTAAGTGTTCTTGCCTTCAATTGGGAAAAACCTGGATATCACAGGAGATATACAGATTATGTACCGTAGAAATATATGCTTAGCAATAAACAGCTATCAGCCAACAAGTTTATATTACTACAATATAATTCACTAAACAAACAATAATAATTCGGTTATCGGTGCTGAGTTGTGCATGTGAGAAGGGATAGATAAGCCCTTAAGCCACACTGCTTCAGGCACCAAGAAAAGTAGGGGGACAAGTCACACCTAACATGGGTGAACTGTCCCAGCCCGACTCCATAAACTTAGTCACAAGACTTGTTCTGAAGAGTCAGGGCAAGTCTGGCGACTGTGCCCATCCTGACTTAGGGGGCAGCAAGGTCAGCCAGCAAGTAGTAGGCAGGGACCGCCTACTGGGGAAAGAAAAAAAAAGGGGGGGGACTCTGTCAGCCACCCATTTCACTTCTGAATCAAGCAGCAAGTAGAAGCAGTATCTATGTCAAGGGTTATCAGGGTAGCCCACTGTATTCTGTATAACACAGTGCCCATAGGTAGTACTTGACCCTCCCTTTATAGGTGCTAAGACTGCGGCCGAGCGTGGGGTATGTTTAAGCAAATGAGCCCACTCCTTAGGTTAAAATTGTGTGATTATGGCACCCGCTGTGGGGGGGGGGGGAGTTTATTCCCAGTGCACCACAGGTATGGTAGGAGGGGAAGGGAGAGAGAAAAGGTTGATGGGGGGGTCACAGCATGGGCATAAATACTCACTCGCTATCATACAAAGGTGGCTATTTACTTGTGCTAAGTGGAGAAGTAAGGCATAGGAGTAGCCTAATTGGGCATGGTGCCTACAGTATATAGGCAAAGCTCCATAGGTCAGAATGCAAGTTGGGAGGCAGGAGGACCCACTTCCCCTTCTCTGCAGACTAGTGGGGGTATAATAACCTGACCCAATAGCAAATCTGAATAAATCAAACGTTATACAGTCAGTTTGTCACCTTCTTGCAAGGCCTCCCGACTGTCACACATCAGGTCCTTCTTAGCAGGGTTGTAAGACAATGTAAGAGCTTTCCCAAAAGTTTTCAGTCCAGGCATAAGCAGACTGGCAGTCGCTGCAGCATCTTCCTTGTTTTCCTTCATCGTAGATGCCCAGTCTAAGGGAGCTAGGTCATCCATGGATGGTGCAGTTACGTCTTCATAGTGGCCCAGCTGCTCATTCCTCTCCAGTATAGGCAAATCCACCCTCAGAAGTTCTGCAGGCGGAGAGGCTGTGGAGTTACCCTGTGCTGTGGAGCAAGGGCTTCTGGAGTGCTGATGCTGTCTCGCTGGCAGGGGGGTATCAGCTGAGTCCAAATGCTTGGGCTTCAGGTTAGTGCTGAGTACTTCGGGGACTGTGAGAGCGGCAGAGGTGGCCCAAGGTTGTTTAGTCCCTGCAGCAAATGGAGCCCATAGTTGTCTGTGCGTGGGGGAATCTCTGTAGGGTGGACCTGTCCGACTATAATTGTTGTCCCCATAGGCAGCATTTCCTTTCCTGATGGTTCCCTAATCTGTTTGGCCCCTTGGCTCCCAGAGGCGTCTGGGAGAAGTAGTTTTTGACAGCATGTTCAGCCAGTGATTCTGAATCCAGACCTCAGCGTCCTGAGGTGATTCTGCAAGGAAGGATTGGCCATTTTTGGACAGGTGTAGTGCTGTAAGACCCTTGAAATGATATTGGATCGAATTAGCATTCAGTACTTTTTTCAGAGGGTTATAGGCTTTACGCTTGGCTGCCACTTCCTGGGTAAAGTCTCTGTAGAAGGAGATGGTGTTGCCTTTCCATACCAGCTCTCCGATGTCCCTTGTAGCCCTGAGTAGGCACTCCTTAACTGAAAAACGTAGCAAGTAGGCAATTATAGTCTGTGGGCCTTTGACGTTGTTTGGGTTACCAAAAACTCTGTGAGCACATTCCACCTCCACTGGCTCCTTCCAACGGTCTTCTAACAACTGTGGAATCCACTCATTCAAGAATCTTTCCATGTTTGGGCCCTCGGCCCCCTCTAGCACCCCAAGGATCCAAATATTGTTTCTCCTACTTCGATTCTCCTGATCCTCTGCTCTGTGCCATAATCGAGCTAGTTTGGCTTCATGGTCTCTGAGTTTTTGCAGCACATTAATGTGCTGTCATTCTAGCGCCTCCGTTCACTGTTCAAGGACATTCTGCTGGTCCTCCAGCCTGCGGACATTGGCAACGTTACCCGCTAAGGAGGCTCCAATGGTGTCAACTCTTGTCAGCAATGCCTCCAGCATTTTTGTAATATTGGCAAGGGCCTCCCCCACTTGCGCCTGGTCTGGGGATAAGAGGATGGCCCGATCGGGTGCTCCTTCTTTTCTGGTATCTGGAGGCTCCATCCCAGCAGTAGGATTGAGGAACAGCAGGGAGGCAGTACAGAGTTGGCCTTGCACCGGTTACTGTTTAGTCCCCTCTTTTTCGGTAGATGCCTTCAGTCGTGTCCCAGCATGGAGTGGGGAAGGCGCTGAAGCTCCTATCTAGGGAGATACAGTATAGTTCGAGAAACCGCGCTCGGGCCTTTGCAGCCTACTGGGAGAACGCAGGTCTGAAATTTGCACGGCGCATCAGATGCAACAGAAGCTTGGCTACCCTAAATAATGGTTACAGAGTGGCGACAGAGGTGAGGAGGGTATAATAAAGCAGTAGAATAAGCCTTCAATCCAGCACCTTGTTGGCTGATATGCAATTTATCCCCGGGCTGGGGCAGAGCGAGAGATCTATGCTGCCATCTTCTCCGGGTCCAAGCCACACACCCCCACCCTCCATTTCTTGATAGCCTTACCCCTTTTTGCCCTATTCCTGTTCTTATTGCCTTTTCTTTGTCCTTTACTCCACTAATCAAAGCAGATTACATAATACCTTAAATTAAAGGTTCCATTGACAGGATACATACATGCGGGGATAGCAGGCACCCTTATCTAGCATCTCTAAACAATTTTCATTTTATTTAGGTTTTGTTGACCGGGTAAGTGCACTAGACAAATCCTGCCTATTTTCAGGCATGACCCGGGGGAGGGGAGGGGGATACAGATGAATGCCAACTGACCTTGAACCAGATTAAGCTGTTGGTGGTATTTTTAGTGAATGAGGGAAATTTGGCCAGGACACCGGGGAAATTCCCCTACTCTTTTCGATAAGTGCCATGGGATCTTTAACATCTATCTGAACTACCACCAATCCAGGCAGATGGGACCTCGGTTTAACGTCTCATCCGAAAGATGGCACCTCAGAAGTGCAGCACCCCTCTCATGCTGCACTACAGTGTCAGTACTGGGATATTAACCCAAGTGCCAGATGTAGGAACTGAACCCACAGCTCTCTGATCTCCCGGCCTCAGAGGCGAGTGTGCTACCTACTGAGCCACTGACACTGACTAAAGGAGGGAGATATTTTCCCATTAGTAAAAACTGAAGCAGAAGGGTCTTGGTGCAGAATTTTGATCCAAATCCAAATTTGCTCAGTAATTTCTGAGAAAAATTCCATTCCAGAGAGTCAATGCTTTAAAAACTATAAAAAGATATGGGCAATGCTACAGTAGTATTTTGGATTTATGTGAGGCCCAGGTGATGAAAAGGAGCCATCTGACATTGTGTACACTTTTTCTGCCATTTATAATGCCTACATGCTCCTTATCTGTTAACTTCTGGATATGTATCTGTAATTTGATGGTGAGAACTTTGACTAATGTTTTAGAATCTGAATTTAGCAATGAGATGAATCAGTAACTAGTGCACTCTGAAGGATCCTTATCCTTTTTTTGGATGTACTTATACAGCATGAGAACTTAGTTTGCTGAGGGTGGTAGAGATTAAGAAGTGTGTGCCTCCTGAAATGTTGCACATAAATATTGATTCAGTTCTGGGAAAAGATGCTTATAAAGATTCCCTGGATTGCCACTGGATTGTCATAGCCTGAATTGCCTGTTTTTTGGGTTTTTTTTTTAATTTGTTAACTGGGTGGGTACACTGGTCCCAGAGACAGTTTTCAGGCACGACCTGGTCCATAGAGATGGCACAAATACAAGGATAGTGTTTTTGATTGCCACATCTATTTCTGATATAGCAATGGGTCTGTCCAAGGAAATGCTATCTACTATCATTAAATAGGGTAATTCTGCAGAGGAGAGAAATGTGTTAGTTTGGATTATATTCCTTTACATTTGCTCTTTTGAATATTACTATAGAATTAATTGAAGCATAAGTTGCATACGAACATATGAACATACGAAATGCCAGCAGAAACAGGCCTCATGGTCTATCGAGTCTGCTCAATTGTGCAGCTAGCTCCTCAACTTGCAGCTGCCCCACCCCCCCTCTCCCTCCTCATAACCACCCCCACTGTGTCCCACTCTTTCTTAAATCCTCCCACCATTCTACACGATACCACCTGCTCAGGCAGAGTGCTCCGTTTATCTACCACCATTTCCATGAAAAAGTGTCTCCTTATTTCCCACATGAATGTACTCCCTCCAATCTCAGTTAATGCCCTCTCGTGTCCCTCCTCTTCTGAGCTGAAGAATCCCTTCTGTATTAATCCTGCTAATACCCTTCAGGTGCTTAAAGGTTTCAATCATATCCCCCCATCCCTCCTCTCTTCCAGGAAATACATTTGAAGCTTTCCCATCCTCTCCTTGTAGGATTTTCCCCCAAGTCCTTATATCATCTTTGCTGCCCTACATTGCACCCCTCCAGCAACCTGATGTCTCTCTTCAGGAATGAACACCAGTACTGCATACAGTATTCCAGGTGTGGCCTGACCAGTGACCTGTATAGGGGTAGGATCACTTCTCTGTGCCTGGAGGAGATTCCCCTCGCTATGCACCCCAGCATCTTGTTTGCCTTTGTAGCTGCTATCCTGCTCTGAGCTGAGTGGTTCATGCCCCCTGTTATTAGTACCCCTAGATCCTTTTCTTCCACTGTGCTTTCCAACTGTACCCCTCCCAACTGACATTTCCTCTCCTGGTTCCTTGCACTGAAGCACAGTACCTTGCACTTCTTGGTGCTGAACCCCAACTGCCACGTCTCTGACCACTCCTGTAGTTTGGTCAGGTCTTTCTGCAGCCTCCTCCACCCCTCTATGTCATCTACCACTGAACCAATCTTAGTATTATCTGTGAACAGACTGATCCTACTCCATATCCTGATTGAGATATTGGTTATGAATATCCCGAACAGCACCGGTCCCAGTACTGAACCCTAGGGCACCCTGCTTATAACGTCCCTTGGTGATGAGAGCCCCCCTACCACCCTTTGCTGCCTACCCCTCAGCCAGTTGGTGATCCAGTTGACCATTTTTGTCCCCACCCCAATGTATTCCAGTTTCCCCCCAGCCTCTCATGCGGCATTGAGTTAAAGGCCTTGCTGAAGTCCAAATATAGGACGTCCACTGCATGGCCCCTGTTCAGTTCCCTGGTAACGCAGTCATAGTACTCTACTAGGTTTGACTGGCAGGATGTGCCTGATACAAAACCATGCTGATGGCAGTCTAGGAGCCCATTGTCTTCCAGAAAGGTTACCAGCCTCTCTTTTAGGATTGACTCCATGAGTTTCCCCACGATTGAAGTGAGACTTACTGGTCTGTAGTTGCCTGAATCATCCTTTGGGCCACTTTTATAAATGGGCACCACATGGGCCATCCTCCAGTCCTGTGGCATGCATCCTGTGCCCAGTGATGTACTGAACAGGTCTGGCAGTGGTCCCACCAGGATCTCCGCTAGCTCCCTAAGAAACCTAGGATGAATGTCATCCAGCCCCAGTGCCTTGTCCACCCTCAGTGGCCTTAGTCCCTCCAGCACACGATCTTCTGAAATTTTGATATCAGTCGGCCCCGCCCCCCCACTCCACCCTTCCCATGGGGTATCTTCCCCCTCTTTCCTTCATGAACACAGAGCAGAAGTACTCATTCAGTGCCTCTGCCTGGTCCTCCCCTTCCACTACCCCCATCTTTCTTAATCCTCACAATCTGGTCTTTGTTTCTTCTTCTTTTCACCAATGTATCTGATGAAGTCTTTTCCCGTCCTTGATTTCGTGTGCAGTCTCAGATCTCTGGAAGCCTTGGCTGCTCTGACTAGCCTGGTAACCTCCCTGAACTTCTTTGTGTACTTGTCTTTGTCCCCTTGCCCTTCCAATTTCCTAAGCCTCTGGAATGCCTTTCTCTTGGCCCTCACCCCTTCCATTACCTCCTGAGTCAGCCACCTCAGCTTCTTTGCTCTCCCCTTCTTGCTCTGTGTCCTGGTGCAGGTCACAGTAGTCTCTGCCAGCACTTTTTTAATGATATCCCATTTTTGGTAGGCACTCATGCATGTCTAAATTCCCACCAGATGCTCAACCAAAATGTCCCCCATCCTTTTAAAGTCTGCTCCCTAAAAATTGATTATCCTGGTACCTGTTCTTCCTGTTACCCTTCCCATATTGAGTGTGAACCACACCGTATGATGATCGTTTCCAGCCAGGGGGTCCTCCACTCTCAGAACCCTTATATCCTCCCCATTTGTTAATACCAAGTCCAGACTCCTACCCTCCCTAGTCGGCTTGCAAACTAGTTGCACCAGGAAGCAGTCCAGAAATGCATCTAGTAATTTCTGCTCCTTTGTACACATGGTGGTTGGGGTGTTCCAGTCCACCCCGGGGAGGTTGAAGTTCCCCACCACTATGGTGTCCCCCTTCCTACAAACTCTTCTTTTCTACTCAGCCAACTCCCTATCCAGGTCATCCCCCTGAGCTGGTGGCCTGTACACTACCCCCACCCTATGTGTCTTTCTTTTAGAGTCTTGAAACTGCATCCACTGGGCCTCTGTCCTGCCTTCCATACCCTCCTCTTTCATACACCTTATCCCCTCCCTCACGTAGATCACCATGCCCCCCCCTTCCCCCAGTCTAGTCCTTTCTGAATATCTTGTACCCTGGGATCATCATATCCCAGTTCTGGTTCTGGGTGGCCTATGTCTCCGTGATGCTGCAATGTCTACCCTCCCACAGCCAAGAGAGCATGTAGTTCGGCTGATCTATTACCTAAGCTTCTCGCATTCAGCAAGATCACCCTCCAACCTGTGTCTTTCTTCCCCCTACTCTGGATTCCTCCCCTCCTAATCCCTCCTTGTGTCCCTACTTCAAATACCTTTTTGATAGCTTGGGGGGTAGGCACGCTTGTCTCCCCCCTCTGGGATCCCTGACTACCAGCTGTCCTCCCGCCACCCTCCCCACCTAGTTTAAACCAATCCTTGATGCTATGTACCCCTCAAACCTCAGCTTTAAAACCCCTTCCTCCTCCCCGCTCAGGTGCAGCCTATCCCCTGAATATAGATTATTTAGTATTTTGTCCTCTGATGCTGAAATAACATTTTATGCTTCATTTTTATGTTTGCTTGTGCATGCATGAGCAGCAAACATTTTGATATGATGAAGTGCATTTCACAGGTGCATGAGCAGCAAACATTTTGAGATGATGAACTGCATTTCACAGGTGTGTCACTGTTGGGTCCAATGCAGCTCAGTCTGCAAGGGGCTCAACAGTGACAGACCAATGATTGGCTAGATTGATTGTGATGTGTTTTTCTTTTTGTGGAGCAGAAACCTCTCATATTTTAAAGGAGCCAGCGACTCCTATCAGACAGTGGCTGGCTTGTTTCATCTACATAAGAAAATCCTCTGCTCTGCCATGCCTCCGATTGCTTCCCTGATTTGGACCCCAAGTGTTGGAGTGAAATGGGCAAATCTATTCTAGTTAAGTACCCCCTTCTCAGCTGCAAAAAGCAAACATAAAATACAGTATATATCAGTAATATAGCCTGAAACTATTAGTACATGAAGCATAGGCTTTTCAACAATTTTGCATAAAAATGGGTCTGTAGATGGATGCTACCTGCTCCCTGTTTGTATCCCCCCATTTCCAGTTGCAGCTCCAAAGCTATGTGTCTCTCAGTCTTGTTTTAATGAGTAGCTTCCTACCACATCCATATTTGGCTTTTCATTGCTCAGCTCACATTGCTCAGCCTGTTGCTGTTAGTGTGTGGGCTGAGAGAATGGAGTCTGGGACACTAGCGCTATGAAGAGCATGGCAGACAACATCAGGCTACATTTTGAACTGCTGCATGCCAATGAAAGAGAAAGTAAGAGAGGTGGGGAGGGAACCCAGCACCAGTGAACAGAGGCTAGAGCAATGAACTTAGCTGAACAGGCCATGGTGGTAAGCACTAGTAAGAGCTATAGTCATTTGTCACGGTCCCAGACACCTGACTTGACTAATGTCTTCTCAGCCAGGGCCCTTGGACTCCCTTGCTGTAGAGCGAGTGAGGAGTGACTGCAGTGTACTAAGTGGAGTTGGATGGAGAAGAAAGGCAAAAACTGTTCCAGGCCCAGCCCAGTCAAAGCCTAATCCAGCTGCCACTAAGCATGCCTTGGTGGTTGGACTCTGGCCACCGGTAACTTGCATCAAGGCAGTGGAGGCTCAAAGTGGACACGTGGGTGGGTAAGGTTGGACTTTGGTCACCAGAAAGTTGCCTCAAGGCAAGGGTGGCTTAAAGTGGATAGGTGGGTGGGTAAGGAGTGGTGGAGTCAGATGGGTTAGACAGGCAGTAAGCTGTCTAACTGAATGAATATTGAAGGATGTCTTGCTTTTATAGATGCAAATTCCCTTTTCATGCACAATGATCATGGTGCATTAATCGGGCCACACGGGTTAGGCTAGCAAGCAGACAGACCAGATCTGTGGGAAGGTCCAGAAACAGGGTAAGCAGCGGCGGCCATCAAACATCAGATAGGTGGGTGGGTTGTCATGCCCAGGCCAAGAGAGCCCAGATGCAGTTGACTCATTGGTTGTATGGGATCTGGGCTGCCTGCAGGTTGCATACTGAGGGAGTTTGAGGTGGCCAGTTCAGGAGCTGTGGCAGAATGGGCAGTGGTCCTGAGCTGGCAGTAAGCAGAGGACAGCAGCATTAGGGTGGTGGGAGCCTATCCGATCCAGCCCACGAAGCACCAGCAAAGTAACAAAAAAGTGTCTCTCAAGAGACTCCCTGGCAGTGAGTGTTGGTGCAAGCCATCGTGACCACTAGGAGACTGGTCACAGTGGCCTGGTAGAGCGGAGGATTGATATAAATTTCAGGACATGAGTGCAAGCAATGAAGCAACAAGAATGCTACAGTGCAGTCAGGTCAGGGTCTCTCTCAGGTGTCAACCAGGTCTCAGCAACACCAGCACTACACTTAGCACAAAAAAGAAGTCTTATCTACCTCCTACTGCAAGTACTGTAAAAATGAGCAAAAGTCCTACTAATTTTTTTTATTCATATTTGTGTGATTGTATTCTGGAAACTGAAATTTGCTGAATGAGTGCATGCATTGCTGAACATGAAATTTCAAACCTAGCAAATGTATTTCAAACCTAGCAAATATATTTATAAGATGTTTGGCTGAAGTTGTAGCTGTGAAGTAACTGTACTTCCTATTAGTACCTATTATTTTCACAGTGTGTTGATGATTGCTATGCTGACTGATTGCTATGGTACTGATTTGCTGATCGGAGATGTCTTAAAGGATGTATTGTCTGCTGGGTTGCTGTTCCATGTGACACTGAGTTTGACAGTTTTTAAGTTGGTGTGATACTGATAGCTTATGTCAGGGGAACTTCTACCACAGCTTGTTGCTACTGCAAGTGGTGACAAGTCAATATTCCCATTTAGTTAGATTTTTAGCAGGAGCTAGGACCAGCCAGGCCAGGGGTCATCCACTGGTCTCCCTCTTACAGGCATTTGCAGAAAGTAAGGGCGCCTTACGAAGTCTGGACCTGGAAGGGTCAGTCACAAGGTAGAGCTTCAGATTGTACAGCTACTATGGCCCCCATATTTGGAGCCAGGCACCATGTACCTTACACAGACAGCAGCACTGTGTCGCAATTAACACATGGCTGGATCACAGGCAATATTCAGTTAGTGCATTTCAAAAGGAGCACACTGTCTGAATATGACGCTGTGTTGGTGTTGCACACAGTGACTATGCATTGCGCTGACAGCCCTAGACTGATGATGGCCCACAGTAACCCAGTAAAGATAGTGCTGTGGCCCAAATGAGATAGCACCAGTACCCCTGTAAGGCATCTTCAGCCTAACATGCAAATGAGTCCATTGGGCATTCAAGTCACTACAGGCCATTTACATGCCCAGCATGGGCTATTTAGCATGTGTGTTCCTCCACAATTGCCCGTCCTATAGCTGTACATAATATTCTTGGTGGTCTCCTTCTCCCCTGCCCCTGATTGCCCATCTTGTAGGTAGGTAAAATTTGTATTTTTATACAGGATAGCAAATGTCATTAGGGATAACTCCCTGTTTACAAGACATGTCCTGTTAGATGTCACAAATATAAAAACCCATTATAGATCTACTAATACAAAAATGTATACAAAATTATATAGACACAACATCTCATACCACATACAAAATACAAAGCAGCATACGATCAAATACGATAAGCATTCAAATATACAAACAGACAGTACAATAATTACAAGTATTTCAGGTAAACACAAACATATTAAAGTGCAGTACATTACATTAAATAATCCAAGTGGGCCAAACTTATTACACAAAACTGGAAACATTGATTTCAGGCCTATTCTAAATGAGTTAGGAGATGCTACCCTCATTGAGTAAGGAAATATATTCCACCATTTTCCCACTTGATGTTTTAAAGTTTTTACCCCAAATGTTGTTTTATTATGTTTCTTTTATTTTATTTACATGTACAGATCTTGTCAAAGTCCGAGTATGCTCGAACATATTCATCAGTGCATTGACTGATATATAATGAGCAGGTTGCTTTGTAAAGAAATGATTCAATAGCTTCAACCATATCTCTCCATTTCTTTGTTCTAAAGTAGTCCATCCCAAAGAAATTAATAGTATACAATGGTGTGTTCTGTAATGACTACTCAATATGAACCTTGCTAATTTATAATAAATTTTATCCAATTTATCCCGCATCAATTTTGGTGCAACCCTATATATAACACTTGCATAATCAATGGTTGGCATCACCATCTGTTCCACTATAGTCTTCCTAGTCTTTAAGTCCAGACATTTTGATGTTCATCTAAGGGCTCCTAATGTCTTACTAACTTTTGTCAGCAGTTCCTTAATATGCTGTTAAAAGTTTAGCTCAGCATCAAAGAGTATTCCCAAATATCGATATTCTGTTACCTGGTCTATCAATACATTAATAAGGATACCAAACCCAAAGCTGGTTTACCTCTATTTCCAAAGTAAAGTACTTTTGTCTTTTTTATATTCATCACCAACCCTGACCTGGTGAACCACTCCCCCAAGCCACTGAAGTTCCTCTGCAATTTGACTCTCAGGTCTGCAAAGTTCACCCCAGTGGTGACAAGAGCCGTATCATCGACATACAGCTGAATGCAATATGTTGAAACTGCCTGGGGAAGATTATTGCAGAACACCAAGAATAACAGTGGCTCCAATATTGATCCCTGGGGAACTCCTCTTACTGTACCACTGGTATAGTTGTTGACAAAAACTGGGAGACACATATTCTTTGAGATCTTCCTGTTAGATGGTTTAATCCAAGCCCATGGCCCCTCAGTAATACCCATGGCCCAAAGTTTCCTCAGCAGCAGGGAGTGGTCCACCAGGTTGAAGGCCTTAGAAAAATCAGAAAACAGAACTACTGTCTCCTTTTCTGCATCCAAAGAAGTTGCCACAAGATCGTTAAATCCTATTAAAGCCGACTTAGTGGAAAGGCCTCGTCTAAAGCCTGCTTGGTATGGTGTAAGGATATTATTTGTTTCTAAGTAGTCCATTAATTGTTTGTGTACTAACTTCTCTAAACATTTGGATAACACTGAAAGCAGGGCTATAGGCTGATAATGACCTGGGCCACTTTGTTCTCCCACATTATATATTGGGATAATTTTATTTTGTTTCCATATAGTAGGAAACTGCCAGAAACTAAGGCTCCAGTTCAACATGTATGTTATTATAGGTGCTGCATAATATGCAGCCATTTGTATAAACCTTTCTTCCAACCCATCCATACCAGGAGACTTGTGGATTTTTACATGCTTTAAGCATGTTCTTACCTCTTTTATATTTAATATCCCAAAACAAAAAGGTTGATGTGACCCATTGAATTCTAATTCTTCTTGAGTCTTATCCAATGGAGTTCTCACATCCAGACCGGGGGAAATTTATAAAAAAATCATTTAGGAAATGTGCTATTTATTTTTGTTCCTGTACTACCTTCCCATCATGAATCAGTTGATTTATACATTGTTTATTTTTATTACCCAGGCAGATAAAGTCATTAACTACTTGCCAGAATCTTTTTGGGTCATTGTTCCTGTCGATTTTTGTTTTATAATAATCATATCTTGCTTTCCTTATCTGTTGTTTGTATTAATTCCTTTTATTTTTATAAATAACCCAGTCGCTATTCATTTTAGATTTTTTAGCCGATTTCCACAGTCTATTCTTGATCTTAATGTTTTTTAATAAGTTATCATTTATCCAAGGTTCCCTAGCCTTCCTTATAGTATATGTAATAATCCTGGTGGTCTAGTGGTCCCTCCGTTGCCATCTGCTAGGGGTTACATTAATTCCTGGTAGTCTAGTAGATTGGCCCCCATCACAAAAGGGCATTTGACCCCCTCTGCCCTTCCTGCCTGCTCAGGATTCCTCATCCTGCAGACCCCTAATCTAAACCATGGCAGTAGTGATGGTGAACTGCCCAGTCCTCTGCCCACCACCTCGGCCATCTGTCAGTGTGCAATTGTGAGTACTATAGAAATAGCTGTTTCTACAGTACTTGCAATAACTCACAGATAGTCAGATGGCAGCTGGATGAGGTGGTGAATGGAGGGCTGTGCTGGTTGCTGTCCCTATTTATGATGTACAGCTTAGATGACTTGACTGGGGCAAAGGTGTGTGTGGGGAGGGGGTCCTGAGTGGGTGGGTTAGGAAGGAAGTCAGATGTCCTTTTGGGGGCGGGTCCACTAGATCACTACATAATAATGCAATCATTAGGGGATGGTCTTGGGGGTGGAGGATCACTACACCAGCAGGGTATTGCTTCATCTGACATATATGGTAATGAAGAATGAAGCCGTGCATGTGAATGACAGCAGATTTCAGCAGCAGTGAACAGTTCTGTGATGGAGGCTGCTTAACATTGCTGAAACCATTGAATATATGTCTACTTGTAACTTAGCAACAATAATTAGGTTTAATGAAGGTATGCACCAGGCAGATTGGGTGCCTATGACCTGTCCTTCTCAGGTAGCACACTGGCCTGTGACCCAGTCAGTCTACCCCTTGCACTACTCCAGTTCTCAGCATCAGCAGACCAGTTAGCCCACCCAGTCCCTCTCTACCAGACCATGACCAACTCCCAATCTAGCCAACAGCATATCACCACAAGCTGAGCAAGGTTAGCCTGATCCAGACCCACTGTCTGCTTAGCTCGGACTCCACCACCATTGTGACTCATGTATGTGATTGAACTAGCTGAGGTAAGAGGGAAAAGTGACTTGAGTGAGATGAGACAGAAGAGTCTTCAGGAGTGGTGGAGTTTGAGGGCCGTGGTTGGTGCGAGGAAAGACTAGAGTGAGAGAGACTACATTTATAAGAAAAATATCAAAAATATGTCAAACAACTATGGGGTAGTAATTGAAAAAAATAAAACAAAAACAACACTAAATAAAATTATTAATGTCAAGGCAGTGACTCAGTTGACTGCCAGAAATTGTACAGGAGTTTTATGCAAGGAAGAAGTAAGGACACGGACACAGGAGGAACTTAAGGGAACAGGGAAGGGCCATTTTTGCCCAGCTAAAGACAGTTTTGCCTGGTGCTGTCTCTCAGGCAGCCCTTTACAGACAGAAAAGAGGACTTATGGGGAAGGAAAGAAGGGCCATTTTTGCCCAGCTGCATTTCTGCCTGCTGGTGTCTCTCAGCCTGGCCAGCCCATTACAGAGGGAATAGAGAAACGAGGGCTTAAGGGGAAGGAAAAAACATTTTTATGGCTGCATGGGCTGAGCTGACATATTGCTATTACATAACAGAAGAATGGGATTTAGAAGCATGTAACTGAATACCTAGACTGTGTCCTTCAACAGTGGAATTGAAACACATGTGGTCCTGGCCATTCACCACAGTGCTGCTCACCTTCCTCCCCTGCACACTATTTTCCAGCTCTGTGCTCACTTCTGGTTCACTTCGGAGTTCAGAGCCCTGCTTTTACTTTTACAGGAGGCACACCTCCCTTTGTGTCTAACTGTCAGCTTCTTGTGCAATTTCTGAACTCCAGCTTATGTACTTAATTCCAAATGCACATGAACTTATGCACATATTTTAAAGAAAACTATGGGGTCACCACTTACAATCAGTTACACTGTTTAGGATTTGAGGCTTAGAAATTATCAAAGATTGCAATTGTATAATGGATGGACAACTGTACAGACACTCAGTACTGGGGCCATGAGGATTATTCATTAATATTCGTATAGACATTTGCATGGGACGTTCGAATTCTCTTTTCAGTCTGGCATTGAGTACGCATACAGTATCCACATTGGAAGTAACTGATAATTGCTCCATATTTGTGTCACCTCATTATAATGAAATCATCTTTGGATACTGTCACTGTTGAACGTGCAATGACATCTATCAATATGGCTGCATCCTAAGCTGCCAATAGTGCTTCTCAACATTCAAAACATTGATAGCACAGTACCACATCTTGCCTGTCTCACTGCTCCCATTCATATTTCCCTGGTGTCTAGTTGCACCCCCTCCTTCCAATCCCCATTCCCATTCATGTTTCCTGGGTGTCTAGTGTCATCCCCTCACCCTTCAATCCCAATTCCCGGTCATGTTTCCCTGGTGTCTACTGGCACCCCCCCCATCCCCATTCCCATTAATGTTTCCCCGGTGTCTAGTGGCACCACCCACCCTCAGATCCCCATTCCAATTCATGTTTCCCTGGTGTCTAGTGGTACCCCCCACCCTATGATCCCCATCCCCATATGGGACCTGCAATAAAGAAAACCATCCCTCAATTTTTTCCTTTTAACCTATAAAAAAGAAAGTGCTCCCTCACTGATATTACACCCCACCCTGACCTCGAACTAAGCAGTCACTGCCCACACCTCTAGTGCACCCCCAAGCACCCTCTCTCACCTGAACAACTCACACAGTGAAGATCCACTCTGAGAAGGAAGGCACATCTTGCTCCTTGAACCGGCAGCTGTGATCTGAAAACTAATGTAAGTGCAGTTCAATGTATTTCAATGGGACTTTCAACTTTGCTACATAACTTTGGCACTTTTGCATATTTTCACCCCAAATTTTCAACATAGCCTTTGTGGGACCCCACCTCATGACCAATGTTGGTGGAATTATGCAAATGAGGCTTGGAAGGCATTTTCATGGTCACTTGGTGAAATTAGCTTTCGGGTGGCATTTGGAAATTTTCACTGACCTTGTTTATCAGGTGGTGTCGTAAGATGGCTGTGTTGAAAATGTGGGATGAAAATATTTAAAAATGGCAGTGTTATGAACGTACATTGAAATGTTACAATGCATGATCATAACATTGGTGATTTTCAATATTTTAACCACAAAATATAGCCATTTCTTGACATCACCTCATGAATGTGACAACTGTCATTTTTCACATCTGGACCAAATTGTGTTTTTGCACCTGTGGTGAGGAATGATGTTGCAGCGTGAAATCATTATTCAGGCATGTTTTGACATTTTTCTCCACCCTTGTTCATGAGATCAGGTCATAAGAAGGCTATGTTTAAAATCTGGGGTAAATATTACAATAAACAAAGTTACATATGAACATACGAAAATGCCAGCAGATTAGGCCTTGAGGTCTATTGTGTCTGCTCAAGATGCAACTCACAGTTTGATAACTGCTGCTGTCCCTCTCCCCTCTCCCTTCCATCCCGCCCCTGATTTCCATTCAGAGTCCCCCAGGTCTCTACCCATCCTACCTGTACCCTGCCCATGTATGTATCCCATTCCTTCATAAAACCTCCCACTGATTGCCTTGATACTAACTCCTCAGGTAGTGCATTCCAAGGCATCACCACCCTTTCTGTGAAGTAATGCTTTCTCAGGACTCTTCTACACTTCCCACCAACCAGTTTCAGGCTATGACCCCTCATGATTCCTTCCCCTCCTCAGTGTGAACACACCCTCTATGTTTACTCTATTTTCCAATACATACTCATAACTTTGAACATTTTAAGTGGACAATGTCCCTTTAAAGCAGCATAGCAGACGTGTTGGCTCTGACTCAAGTTTGTTATGCTTGTGTGCAGCAAACATTTTGTTACAAAAAATTACGTTTCAGAGGTGTGTCACTGTTGGGTCCAGTGCAGCTCAAGCTACAGTGGGCTTGGCAGAGACAGACCAATAACCAGCCAGTCTGATCATGACAGTGTTTTCTGCTTGCTGTGAGGAAACATCTTATAGTTCAAAAGAGTGAGCCACACCTATCACCACCCAGAAAGCCGTGAACATCCCCCCTACGTACACAGCCAGCTCAGCTGAATCTTCAAGTTCCTGAGAGAATGAACAAGCAGAACTGTAAGGAACTATCAACAAGAATAATGAATCTAGAACATGAGGACATGAGTGAAAGTTGACTGGGGGCTATTCAGAAGGAGTGTGAGAAAGTTTTATTTTACAGACAGCGGTTGAGCCAAGGCACAGTCTACCAGCTGGGGTGATGGGTGCCAAAACTATCAGTTGTTTCAAAAACTCCTGGGACACAGTTAAGGGATTAGCAGTTACTCAGAGGGTAAGATATGGAGCAAGGGGGTGGATAGTGTAGCCAAAAACCTTTTATACACACACAGAAATGTGATGGCAGAGAAAGGCCCCACGGCCCATCTAGTCTGCCCAGCACCCTACCTCCCCCCTTCTGCTATGCTTCCACCCTCTTTTCCCAACCCCTTAAATCTATCCCAAGCCCTCTTGAACCCCTCCACCATTTCAGCTGCCACTACATCCTCCGGCAGCTTGGTTCAGGCCTCCACCACCCTCTCTGTGAAAAACTGCCCCCTGACATTACCTCTGTATTGCCCACCTTCCAGTTTGAGGTTATGTCCCCTTGTGTTCGCTCCCTTCTTCAATTTGAACAAGCTATCACCTTCACCTTATTTATTCCCTTCAGATACTTAAAGGTTTCAATATAAAGAAAGCTTATTATTTGGATGGTGTAAAACTTAAAATAACCAACTGTGAGAAAGACCTAGGGATAAACATAGCCAATGACCTAAAATCAAAAAGACAGGAAAATCTGATTTGTAGTAAAAACCAACCATATGTTAAATACAATTAAAAAACACTTTACTCATCAGTCAGAAGAGTTAATACTCCCACTGTATATAGATCACATATAAGACCATTAATTGATTATGATTCACAGGTCGGGGGGAGGGGCTTTTGAATATCAGAGAAAGCATTAACATTGAAAAAAAAATACAAAACAGAGCAACAATAATAATTAGGGGAATAAATCACAAGTTATACAAGCCAGGATATATTGAAACACTTGGGACTGCACTTATTGAAACAGAAAAAAATCAGAGGCAATCTGTTAAAAGTTTTGAATATGTACGATCATATTGAACTAATGGAAGGGTTGCCTTTTGAGAATGGGCAGGAAGCCTACACACTAAGAAGGCACAATAAAGAAATCAAATCCTACACTTTAGAACTAATACAACGAAGCACTATCACACACAAAGGGTGGCGAGCCTCTGGAACCACTTGCCAAATGAACTGGATAGTAGCAATAATAGTAACATTTTTAAAATGAGGATACATCAGTGGGCTTCAGGACAGGAACATCGCGGATGAATCATTGCAGGAAGAACAATGCGGAAGCAACACCGCAAACAAAAACATTGCAGCGGACAAAGCACAGCACAGCAGAATCCTCGCTGAGCCCCAAACGCTGCAGGATTACACCGTAGCAGCAGCACTGTAGGCATGCACTAGGCACAGTACGAGGAGGAGATGCCAGCATAGCCCAAACTGGGAAATAGCCAGCAGCATGGACCCAGAAGGAAAGTTGCTGAACCAGGCACAGAATGGACCAGCAGCAGACGGCCACACAATGGACAATGCTGGACCGAAGGAAGGAGATGCACATGCTTCCCAGAGGGAGATGAAGTCTGCACAATGGGCACGGGGCAATGGATGGCCGCCAAGACAGGAGTCCACAGCCACAGGTGAGCACAGCACAGGGCCCACTTGTAGGGATGCATAAGGAATGCAGGATGCATTGGCCACCATGCAGCTGCAGGGCCACATGGAAGACCCTGCCATAGAACGACAGTGCAGGATGTGAGAAGGGGAGAACAGGAGGAGGGCAACAGGGGTTCATACCACAACAGGGCACCCACATCCACCAAAGCACTACACACAGCCACAAGGGCAGATGGCCACACAGGGACAGCGCTGCTGCATGCACCACGGGGAATGTGCCCTGAACAACATAGGCAGGGGCTGCATGCTGTGTATGCCACACAGAAACACATGAACAGCATGACACACATAGGTTGGGGGTGCAGCTACACTGTAGGGATATATTACTAATAGGGCACACCTGTGAGCGAGGGGGGGGCAGGCCAGACCAGGTGCATTGCATTCCACACACAGCAGTGGGCCCATAAAGCAACTCAGCACACAGAGGGACCAGAGTTGCATGGAAGAGCCGTGCACAGGTGCTCCAGTGTGTGAGGTGCTAGGGAAGGACACGGAACCATGCAGTTGACTTATGTGACCAGTCAAAAGGGGAAAACCCTACTGCAGCACAAGTGCTACCTCTATTATAAGGAGTGCACCCTCAGTGAAAAAAACATATTGGAAATGGGCAGACTACTACAGTGGTAAATGCCCTGGCCATGTCCACACTGCAGGGGAGGAAGTAGTCAGGGTTGTAAACAGCCACAACCATGTCCCAGACCGTGGGGCCATAGGTGTTCAGGAGGCTGTTATAGACATCAAACAAAGGGCAGCACAGATGATGGAGACACCACACCAGGTGGTGGCAGCATGCAGCAGCACCATCCCCATTGCCATGTGTGGCAGAATGCCCAGCATACACCTCCTAAAAAGGAGAGTCTGCCATGTGCGAATGGCCACATGCCAGCCACCACCCCTGCCAACATTACTGGAGGACCTCTCCATCCCTGAGGTGTACACCATAACACACAATGGTGCATGCTTCCTGCTCCACGACAGTGGCAGTGCCTTCAGGATATTGAGCTACACCACAGACAAGAACCTGCAGCTCCTGTCAAGGTGCACACCATGGTATGCAGATGGCACATTCAAGACTTCACCACCACAATGTGCACAGCTGTACACCATCCATGGGGCTCAATACTGCACTGTAGTGCCTACTGTGTTTATACTATTGCCAGACAAGACTGTGAGACATACACAAGGGCATTCACAGCACTGAAGGAGCTGCATGCTGTCCTCAAGCCATCCATGATAGTGACGGATTTTGAACAGGCTGCAATCAGGTCCTTTGCCACTGTCTTCCTGGATGCCACCCAGCAAGGCTGCTTCTTCCATCTGTGCCAGGCCCTATGGAGGAAGGTCCAGGAGGTCCCAGAGGCCATGCAACAGTACACAATAGAGAAGGACTTTACATTCCATGTGCACCTGCTGCCTACCTTGCCTTCATGCCACCTGGGGAGGTGTACACAGTCTTCGAGGTGCTGCGGTCATATGAGTTCTTCGTCACACATGATGAGCTGCTGGCACCTATTGTTGACTACTTTAAGGACATGTGGGTGGGTCAGCCAATCCACAACAGTGTCCGCAGGAGTCCATTGTTCCTCGTTGACATGTGGAGTTGCTATGATGCAGCCAGGACTGGCAGTGCGCGCACCAATAACTCTGTTGAGGGGTGGCATCGTGCCTTCAGCACCCTCATAGGTGCATGCCACCCCAGCTTCTGGAAATTCATCCATGCCCTGAAGGCAGAGCAGAGGCTCAGTGAGCTGAAGACCGAACAGTGCATTGCTGGTTGCTATGCACCACCATCACGGAAGCTGTACAAGGATGCGACTGACTGCATACAGCATATAGTTGGAGAGTATGGTACCCGGAATACCTATGACTATCTCCATGGCATTGCACAGAACTTCCAGTTGCAGGTGTGATCCTGCATGCACCAGCATGTGCAGCCGAATGCCAGGTCATTTCCAACAACATGCCAGCTTCGGATGACCCATGACTCACCCATGTCAACATTCCGCTGTGTGCACCAGTGACTGCTGGACACCTGTGCCGTGTGCAGGTTGAGCACACCTGAGGGGAGGATATTTTTTTTATTATTTATTACTAGGATTTCAAATACCTTTGACTCAAGGATTCTTTTACAAAGGTTCCGTGTCAGGGGGGATGTGCCTTGGACCTGGGTAGACCAGTGGACGTCCTTTTTCTAGACTTCAGCAAGGCATTTGACTCTGTTCCTCACATGGGCCTGTTGGATAAGCTGGGAGAAATAGGGGTTGGGAACCAGATAATCAGATGGATAGGCAATTGGCTCCAGGACTGGACCCAGAGGGTTGTAGTTGGTGGGATAGTCTCATCCCCAAGGAGGGTCATTAGTGGGGTCCCACAGGGATCAGTCCTTGGGCCCCTCCTCTTCAACGCCTACGTCTCTGACATAAGGACAGGAATCAGGAGTGAGATGAGTCTCTTTGCAGATGACTCAAAACTGGGGGTGGTGGTGGATGGGGAGGAGGGGAGGGTGGTCCTACAGGGGGACCTGGAGGTTCTGGAAAGATGGTCTAGAAAGTGGAAGCTGAGGTTCAATGCAGGGAAATGGAAGGTACTCCACCTGGGGGCCAGAAACCCAGGCCAAGTGTACACCCTGGGGGGGGACATGCTACAAGTCTCGATGGCTGAGAAGGACCTGGGGGTGGTGGTGGATGTCAAGATGAACAACTTGGAGACTTGTAGAAGGGCAGCAGCCAAGGCCAACAGGATGCTGGGATGCATCGCTAGGGGGATCACCTCCAGAAGGAGGGAAGTGATACTCCCTCTGTATAACTGCTTGGTGAGGCCACACCTTGAGTACTGCATGCAGTTTTGGAGGCCACACTTAAAGAGGGACATTTCCCTCCTGGAGAGGGTCCAGAGGAGGGCAACCAAAATGATTTGGGGCTTGGGGGACAGGACCTATGAGGAGAGGCTCAAAGAGCTAAATATGTACACATTGGAAGAGAGAAGGGACCGGGGGGACATGATAGAGGTCTTCAGGTACATGAAGAAGGTAAATAGGGGAGGAACAGTCAGGGTGCTTCAAAGGAAGGAGGAGGGGGCCACTAGAGGGCATGGGTGGAAGCTGGAGGGGGGAAGATTCAGGGGAGAAAGGAGCAGGTGCTACTTCACTGAGAGGGTGGTGGAGCCATGGAATGCGCTGCCTAGGGGGCTGGTGGAGGCAGAGACAGTGGAGGGATTCAAGAGGGGGTGGGACAGGTTCAGGGGAAGGGTTCT
Source organism: Neoceratodus forsteri (assembly GCA_016271365.2). Classification (NCBI taxonomy): domain Eukaryota; kingdom Metazoa; phylum Chordata; order Ceratodontiformes; family Ceratodontidae; genus Neoceratodus; species Neoceratodus forsteri. Next base: position 730,438,210 of record CM057455.1, read on the forward strand.
GGAAGCAAAATCCAATGCAGCAAGAATATCCAGAACTGGGAAGGGAGACCCAGAGGAGGCAAGGGGGGCAGCAAGGTCAGCACCCAGGGTGGAGGCTGACCAAACGAGCAGACACGAAAACCGTTAGGCCTATTCTGCTGGCATTTTAGTATGTTAGTATGTTAGCAATGGGTGCAAGAAAAACAGCGGTAAGTTACAATACAAGGTCAGGAGGTTAACATAGAAGCAAGGAGAGGTAAGATACAATACAGGTCAGGAGGTTAACTTAGTAGCAAAAGACAGTACATCTGTATAGACTAGCACAGTAGCAAACAGTCAGTGGCAAACAATGCACATTTAACAATACGGGTGTATATATAGCAAGACACAGATACAAATGAAACCATCCTGGGGTGACATAAGTGGAGCAAGGGGTAAGGGGGGGTTGGGAAAAGGGGGGTAGGCAGTCAAGGATTTGACATTGTCATAAGTGCAAGAACAGAAAGATAAGGGCTAGGTGGTCTGGGGTGGAAACAACAAGAGATAGGGTGATGGGGAGACAAGAGAGAGGAGGCGGGAGAGGGGTGGAATAGTAGGTGGGGGTGAGAGGGGTAGAATGGTAGGTGGGGGGTGGGATAGAGATGTGGAGTAGCAGGGGATGGAGGGATGGAGAGAAGTGGGGAGGGTAGCAAGGGATGAGAGAAGAGGGAGAGGTGAAACAAAGCTGCAAGCCTAGGCAGAGCAGTCACAGCTGCTGAGGTCAGTGAGGTGCTGGCAGAGTTTACATTTGACTGGGCCAAGCTTGTTTTCAGCTGCAATTTTAGGGGGAAGTTTGGTTAGCAGCAGAGGGGCCCTGGTATGGAAAGCACGTTGAGCCTGGTTGATACAGCAGAATGGAACGATAAATGTTGGTTTGAGGGAACTGCACATAAAATGTGCAATGACTGCAGGCAACATTAAGGCATGAGTTGCAGGGGGTGTGAGGTTAAGACAAACTTTCTTAGCCAGTAGGCAGGTCCGGTAGGCAAGTCTACTATTTAGATTGAGCCAGTTGGATTGCTTGCAGAGATCACAGGTATGCATATGCTTGCCTGCACCAGTGAGAAGTCTACTGCATTTGTTAAGTGCTATCTTGACCCATTTTAGGGTGGTATCAATGGCAGCCCCATAGAAGACAAGCCCGTAATCAATGATGGGTAGGACTGAGGCAGTTATAGCTGCATGCATAGCTTCTTTGGTAAGACAGCGATGGTGGTGGTAGAGGACCCCAATTCTTGAGTTGATTAGGTGTACAACCAGTGTGGGGTGGTGGGGTACCAGACAAGGGGGGTGCTGTGCATGTACAGTGGTGGAGGGTCGCATCCCTCTGCTTGGGGGGGGTACTGTGCCTTTGATGGGATATGGAATGTCTTCCACCCTGGAGGGGGATGTGCCTGTGATGGGATATGGAATGTCCCCTGCTCTGGGGGTCTCAGCCGTAATGGACATGGAATGTCCTCTGCTGGGGGGGGGATGTGCCTGTGATGGGATATGGAAAGTCCTCTGTTGGGGGAGGGGGGGTGCCTGTGCTGTGGTGGTGGTACTATCACTGTTGGGGTGAACCCTCACACTGGCAACTGTAGTTTGTTTGTTGCACCCCACTGGTGGGGTCCCACCAGTGCTGGTACATGTGGTGCATGTGGTGGTGCCATGCCTGTGCCTTTCCTAGGACAGTGCACCATTACAGGGGTATGCACCACATAGGCTGTATTCATTCTTTATTTATTTTATTAATGTATGACTCTGCCCATGCCATGCTGTGGTGGAATGCTC